>JAEOAD010000017.1:14887500-17830000 GCA_036365145.1 Orientallactaga sibirica
ATCACTTTGTGCATCTGACTTTTATTGGGTACTGGAGAATAAAAATACCAGGCTTTGCAAGCAAGAGTCTCCAACTGCTGAGCCATCTCTCGAGGCCTTATCCTGGTTTTTAAGTCGCCTTACAAGTTCAATTAAAGGTCAAGATATTTAGTTAGGGTATATTTTTTTTTTTAGAATATCTTAAACCTTCACAAATCAATCCATTTATGTTTATTAATAAGACACAGGACTATTGAGGTTTTCCCTACAAATATGGCTTACTGGGTTTTCATTAAAAAGACAAATAAAAAGTTAAATTTCTTAAGTGGTTAAATAAATGGTTATGTTAACAATTATCAAATTTAAAATTAAGATATACTTGAGAGCAAAACTCAAAAAGTACAAGTCTATAACTAAGCTCAGTATTATTAAAGGTATAACATTTCTAAGGTCAAAATTTTAGTACTCTAAAAAATTACATTTGATTGTTTACAATAAGATTTACTTAAATATGGCTCTACTTTTAGTAATGTTTACAAAATGTCTTAAAACAAAAAATTTACATTTTATATTTTTACTAAATGAGACATTTAAAACCTATGAATAAATTATATTCAAAAACTAAATTTATATCTTTTTTCCATTGAGTTAAGCCTTTAGTTTTTACATAGATAATTTATTTTCATAGATAAAAATGCAAATCTATTTATAAAATATAGTATATTATACAAAATTTCACTATATCTGAGATTTCTAGTCATCTAGATTAATGGTCAGATAAATAACTGACAATAACAAAATTACAACTATTAACCCAAAGCTTTTAGTTTTTTTGAGTCTGACACACTTTCATTAGTTCTTTTATAGTTCTTTTATATTTCTTTCATACAGCCAGGCATGGTGGCACACACCTTTAATCTCAGCACTTGGGAGACAGAGGTAGGAGGATCTCCATGAGTTTGAGGCCACCCTGAGACTACATAGTGAATTCCAGGTCAATCTGAGCTAGAGACCCCTCCTCAAAAAAACAAAACAAAACAAAGAAAATTTAAAAATTGGCTAATTTCTTAAGCTTTTTCATATTTATGTAAAATTGACCAAGTAATGTTAAATGTCTCTTGATAGGCTATTGTTAAGCCATTAATCCTTGTCTTTTTCTTTGTACCAAAGTTGTACCTTACAATATATAAAATATTTCTGTAGGTGACAAAAAGAAAGTAGACCTTTTCTTACATTGATTTTTCATGATACTGCTCTACTTGTTTTGAAACCTGTGTCATTACAAAAGTATACAGAAATACACATTGTTATCATAAAAGTCTGCATCATTAAATATATTTTATAACTTTTTATGTCAATATGTTAAATAATTTACATATTATTCCATTCCATAGTGATATCATATCTAGTTCTATGAAAACATTACTAAATTTCACAAATGTTTATACTAGAGCTCATGTTCAAAGATAGTGTACCTAATATATGAACTTGTGCCCTTTTCCTTCCTTCCTGAAATTTCATTAAGATGGTAATAAAAATAGAAGATAAACCAGTAATAACAGAGCAGAGTGAAGGCTATAGTGTACAATGAATTTCCAGATTTGGAGACGATAACTGTAATAATTGAAAATAAGTCATAATAAAGTCAGTCTGGAACGGTCTTGAACTCTAAGCCAAAGAAACAATGCAGAAAGTTAGGGAGAGGGTAATGGAGGTAATATAGCTGTTGCTTTTTTAAAAATATAGAAATGATCCTTTGGCTTCTATGCATAAGAGAAGCTGCATTTCATCAAACTAAAGCAGGGATAAACAAAAGAAATTACAAACTCTAAGAAGTATTATGACTAGGTTTAAACAAATTATAAGTTGTGAAATTAGACAGAAATAGTTGCTGTATTTATCACTTCCTTTCTTGTTTCTGGGACAAAGTACACAACCTCAAACAGCTTGTGGAAAGATGGGTTTACTTGTTTTTAGAGTCTAGAGTATATAGCTCATCATGTGGCAAAACTGTGGCAGAAACTAGAAACTGCAGCACCTCCTCACATCTGCGGGGATGAAGTAGAGAGTGATGAGGCTGATAATCAGCCAGCTGTCCTCTCTTTATGCAATCCAGGGCCCCAGTCCATGGAATGGTGCAGCGCACAATTGGAGTGAGTCTTCCCACCTTCATTAGCCTAATCATGACAATCCTTCACTTATGTGCACAAAGCCTAATCTAATTTGGACAATCCCTCTGTAGTGATTCTCAGATTGACAGCCAATAAAAACATCATAAATGATTATGAGGCAAAGCTAACAGAAAATCTTGTATCTACATCTAATTCTTAAATGGCCCTTCCCGTTAAGGTTGTCTTTCCAGTATAGTCATCTGACCTTAATCAAGGGTACAGAGTGTCATTTTTGAGAGTTTAAACTAAAGATTTACAAATGAGGAGTTGAGTAACTGAGACAGTATTACTGGAAGAAAACATGAAGAATGGACTGGTGCAGGTGCTCCCAGAGATAGCATGGTCCCCTTCTTTCAGCCGTTTCAATGGCTTGCTTTCATTTTGCACCCCTAGCAAGCTTCTGTATATCTTCCCTACCCAATTCTCAGCTAATTCTAAAGCCATTTTGTTCCACCTAAATAACAACAATACAAAAAATAAGATGAAAATCTCTGAACCAAGGTAAATGGCAGAGTACTCAAAATAATGTTGTATTTTGAGATACACCATGTCAATTTTTAGGGGGCTTCCTGTCAGGTATCTTAACACTGTCCATAAGAGAATATTTAAGCATTTATAGTCCCAAGTATAAGTACCTTTACCACTGTGTCTCCAACTTTTTTCTCTTATGCCAGGAGCCTTAATGTAAGGATGAGTCAAGCTCAGGCCTGTTTCAGTATCTGTTCATAGTTGAATAGAACTTGGTCCTTGGGAATATTACAGTTTGGTGTGCTAGGAATTGTGTGGCTTCTAGAACAAGTCTTGCAGGTACCATGATTTTTTTAAATATTTTCATTTATTTATTACAAAGCAGAGAGAGAAGGAAAGAGACAGGCAGAGAGAATGGGCATGCCAGAGCATAGTGCTGCTGCAAACGAACTCCAAATACACACGGCACCTTGTGCATCTGGCTTTACTTGTGTACTGGGGAATCAAACCCAGGTTGTTAGGCTTTGAAGTCCAGCACCTTCACCAGTGAGCCATCTTCCCATCCCAGCAGCCATGAATTTTAAGATGGCATCTTTTTCGCAAAGTAGTAATTATCTCAGGAAGTCAAAGCATGTCTGTAGTCTAAAGTGATTTTTTGGGATTTCTCTGTATGTTTCTACAACATCACTGCTAGCAGAGGTTGATGTCATAGGGAACTGTATTGTACTCTTGGTAAAACTAAATGCACACACGAAATGTACTGAATCTTTAAGCAGCAGAGCATAGAACAGAGTTAATATTTGTCTCAGTTATTTGTAGTCTCTGTGAACAGATACCTAACCAGAAGCAACATAGAGAAGGAAAGATTTATTTTGACTTACAGCTCCCAAGAGGAGCAGAACTAAAATACACTAAGGCCCACCTCCAGTGACTCACTTTTTCCAGGAAGAGTTAACCTCCTAAAGCTTCCATAGCCATCCTAAACATTGCCACAATCTTGATATTAAGTATTCACACACATGAACATTTTATATTCAAACCAGCACAATATTTATAGTATAAATCTACAGATTTAGAATGTAAATACATTTTTGAATGGTGTCTAAAGCTACTTCTCTACCACAGAGAGAACTTCCTTACTTTATACACCAAGCATTAATAGTTTTTTAATTCATTCATGTTGTTACATGGATCTCTAGTTCATTCATTTTCAATACCATGTAATAGTCCATTTCACAGGTTTACCAAAAGTTTTTGTCCTTTTATCTTTTGATGACTATGTGATTTGTTTTTATATTTCAGCTATTGTAAATAAAGCTTCAGATATTATACCACTCTTTGCTAGGCATACATTTCCATTTCTCTTATGTAAGTGCCAGGACTGGACCGGCTACATATTCAATTTTCAAGCTGTTTCTGAGTCATTGCACCATTTTACAGTCCTCATAGCCCTGGATGAGATCTGTAGTCTCATTATTGACCACACCTGGTAGGCTGAGACTTTTTATTTACCTATTCTCATGGCATATTATAAATACTTTTAAAATTTAGACTCTGCCATATATTGTAGTATGTTTCCTCCAAAGGGTCTATTTATAAGGAATTGATGTTATTCATAAGAACTAGTGTTATTTCACTGTTTCCAGTTCTGTTCCAAAAGATCTTTGTGGCACGAAGAAAAGGGGTTTCCAATACTAGGGAAGGTACAATAAAAATGGGTAATTCTCCTTTCAATGCAGCACTGGGAAAAGAAGTAGCAGAATGCAAATCCCAGGTGTTTGGAGAAGGTGTCTTCAATACTGACTGTGGTTCCCACAAACCAGCTACTGGGGATCACCTATGCCTTCCTCTGGAAGTCGTTTGTCTTTAGTGGATTACAGTATTGTAAATAGATGAAAATGTTTCTTCCAATGTGAATGTTTATGTGGAAAACACTCTTGGAACTTCCTACTTGGCCTACTTCCCAGAACTCTCTTCCCAAAACATTTTGAATCGTTAAGTTTCCCGTAAGTGTGTTAACCTTAAATGTGTAAGTGTATTGGAGTTTGGTTTGTGACCTATGGCTATAAGCCCAACACTCAAAAGGATGAAACAAGCAGACTACAAATTACAGGCCAACCTGGAATATATAGCAAGACTGTGCCTCAAAAATTAATATAGATAGGGCTGGAGAGATGGCTTAGCGATTAAGGTGCCTGCCTCCTAAGCCTAAGAACACTGGTTCCAATCACCAGCAGTTCCAATCTCCAGGTCCCACATTTAGCCAGATGCAAAGTGACGCAAGGGTGCAATGCCGCACTTGAACACAAGGGGACACACGCATCTGGACTTTTTTTGCAGCAGCTGAGAGGCTGCTGGCATGCCCATCTCTGTCTTTCTCTCCCTCTCTCTCTGTCTCTCTCAAAAAAAAATAATATAGATAGATTAAAAGATAGATGTATAGACAGGTAGAAAGATAAATAGAAAGAATAGATGATAGGTAGATAAAGATATTATGTGTGTTTCTGTTTATGTATTATTGTAGTTTGAAAGTAAGCCCCCCATATACTCAAGTGTTATATTAAAGCTTATAACTTGGATCTCCAGCTGTCTGGCTGGAGACGGTGGCACTGGGGCAGACTTGAATTCCAGCCCAAAAATTTGGAGAGAGGTTTGAGCTCTATAGGCATCCAGCTTGCTACAGTTTTTGTGTTTGCTACTTTTAGTGTTTGCTGGCTGGTGGTGAATTTTATTTCTGCTTGGATTTACAAATGGGAGCCAGGTTCTTCTGCCATAGATAAAACTTCCCCCTGGATCTAAACTGAAATAAACTCTTTCCTCCTATAACCTGTGTCTGTGTGTCTGGTTTTGATGTTCACCCCAGCAACATGAAGCTGTTTATACACATATGGAAAAAGAGAGAGAGACAAAGAAATTAAGGTTCACATGGCACCTGGAGTTATCAACAATGAAATAGTAAATGTCAGGCTTCAGTCAGACCCATGCATGTTAAATGCACACCCATACTTAGTGTGGTTAACAAGAGCTAGAGGGAAGTTGACAGACCACTCTGAGCAAAGGAACAATTGCAATTTATACTCCAGAGCATTTTTGCACTGAGAAATAAGAAATGCCGAGTTGATGCGTAAGTTAAAAATGATTTACTGATTGGAAATCCAGCAAGGAGCAGTGCTGGGGTTCTGTTGAGAAATGAGAATCTGCCCTGAGTCCTGAAAAAACAACTCCCATGAGAAGAAAGTCACCTGTCTGAAATGCCTGTTGTGCTCTAGGGATGCCTGCCAATGTACTAGACTGTCCTTGGGCAGGCTTAGCCCAAGGACAGAGCAAGTTCTTCTGAGGATACTGCTTGAAATTGTTTTTCTCATCCCTGGACTATAGAAAGTTGACTTTCTGTAAATGCTTATGGTCAAGCACTAAACAGAATACTGGTTAGACACCATGGTGATTTTGCTTCTTGTAATTTATTTTCCAAATGGGAGTACAAAAACACTGGGAAAGATAGGTACTTCTGTTATGTCCTGTGAGATCTGCAGAAAGTAACAAAGGAAGAATGTAAAAATTAATCAAATATTAATTTGTGGTCAAAATTGTATCACAGTTTTAAAAGTTGATTTAGGTTTAGTTAATTTGGGAGTTATAGAAATTATACAAATTGGTTTATTACATATTTAATATTCCCATTATGTAAAGGTAGACGTTAATATGATATCATGGGGATAGCTATACTTTACAAGTAAGTTTTACAAAGTGAGATGATTTCAAGAATACTCCCCTTGTGGCACGCTGTCAACAAGCTTTCTATTCAAATAAATAGTTTCAGATGAATTGGAAGCAAAGCATGAGGACCTTGCGAATTTTATTAAGATGTGAGTCATGATCATAGGAGGAAACTGCATGGTATTCTGAATACAGCCAGCTTCCTTTAGGACAAAGAGGTGTAACAAAGACTATCCCTGGCTGTTTGTGATGATGAACATCTGATTTACAAGTATCTCACATTGAAATCTCTCACCTTTCTTACAATTATTAACCTCCTTCCTATCGTCATCACTTTTCCCTCCTCACCATTGCTATGAAATATATGACCAAGATGTCTGCATCATAACCCACAAAAGTCGTGGGCTATGTAATTGAGATGGCAATATTCTGTGTGTACTGATGCTGATACGAATTTTTAGAGGAAACAATTTCACCTGGGAATAACTCTCCTCACTTAACTATCGAATCCGGTATTGCTGAGATACTGCAATTATTAAAAATTGAACCATAATCTTCTGCCAGTGTCCCATGGAGGTAAAGGTTGGATGTTGCAAGGGCATTTTAGGGAGATTCCATTCACCTGTGACAGGTAAATCATAGCTGAGGTACCAGTTAGATACATTTGCAACATGTGGAAGACAGATGGGCCACTTCACAATCCATCTCATGCAACTTCTGAGTGATTATGTCCTTATTTTTATTATGCAGCAGAAGCATCACAATTTAATGATCACCACCATTCACATTACAGCATATTCAGAACTATAAATACCATCTATCACATTTGATATTTTGCTTGGCTGTTTCAGAATCATTCAAAATGTAGCAAACCTAATTGTAGGAATTATTAAGATGTATGTGAGGATGTTTTGCAAAATCTCCTAATTTCTTTTTGGCTGTTAGTTTCATATTTCCTAGCAACTTAAGCTCTCTGCAATCTGTTTTTAATTGCTCTAATAGGAAAATGATAATATACATGGGTGATATCAGACAATAGTAAAACACTTGTATAAAAATTATTCACTTAGCTTCATCATTGACAGCTTTGCCATGGGAATATGTGAGAAAGTAAGGTGAATGGACATGTTTGGACTTTATGTTAACCCTCCCCTCTCCTTCCTTTCAATCCTATGATCTGAGAAAACAAAACAAATCCAATTATTAATTTCAAATCCTTTAAGTTAAGTCTTTTAAGAGTTGACTAGGTTTTATGTAGTTTGCAGCTATATACATAATGTATACATATTAGTATACCCAGGAATTAAAAACACTAAGAATATTTTAAACATTTAAGTTTAGAGAAAACACATTTTAATACATACATTTAAAGACATTACATATACTTTTCCAATTTTATTTTAGGATAAACATTTCCTTCTTTGTTTCTTTGTTTCTTTGTTTCTTTGTTTCTTTGTTTCTTTGTTTGTTTGTTTGTTTCTTTCTTTCATTCTTTCCCTTGTCTTTCTTTCTTTCTTTCTTTCTTTCTTTCTTTCTTTCTTTCTTTCTTTCTTTCTTTCTTTCTTTCTTTCTTTCTTTCTTTCTTTCTTGTCTTTCTTTCTTTCCCTTGTCTTTCTTTCTTTCTTTCCCTTGTCTTTCTTTCTTTCCCTTGTCTTTCTTTCTTTCTTTCTTTCTTTCTTTCTTTCTTTCTTTCTTTCTTTCTTTTAACAAGGACTCTGTGTAGGCCAAACTGGCCCCAATATCACTATTCTTCCTTAGGCTTATGAATTCTGGGATTCCTTCCCTATAACTCCTAGCTTGAAATAAAATTTTGAATTAAATATAAACATTAATTTAGCCAAGAATTGCACTGTTTTAGCAATCAGTACTACAGAAGATAATCTTCTACAAGCATTCAAATTGAAACAGGTACATTAATAGGACACAGCTTTATTTTTATAAACTTAACATAAATTTAAATCATGCTTAACCAAATTACTATATCTGGCATGGATATTTCAGTTCAATCCAAGAGAATATACTAACTCTGATTCTTATGTCTCAGATATTGCATACATAAGAAACAAATGATGAATAATACCTAAGAACTTCATTCAAATGTTTTGTAGCCTTCCTGTTGATACACGTATTCGACAAAGCATTGGAAAGGCAGCCTTGTCACTCTATAATGGTCATCAGCTCAGTTTGAACTGAAGGGAAACACCCTTGGAAGATGGCAAAATGAGATTGGTGCACATGAAACTGAGCTTTTCTGTACATGAGGTGACATGCTGTGGAAGAATACCCCGGAGATGGCATGCCACACATGAGGTCAGGCTGAGCACTGAGTGATCTGAAATAACAGATGATGGTTTTTCAGTACTTAGAAAGTACAACTTAGTCCAAAAAGTTAATGAAGAGAAGTGCCAAATACCTCATTTCAGGTGTCACATTTTTGTGAAGATAGAAACATGGATCGTTTTTTGCAGATGGTATAGTACAATGAAATATGAATTCAAATCTGAAGTTGCACATATTCTTAAAATGCTGGACCTAATAACATATTAACACTGCTTGTTATAAAAAAATACAGTCTTCAAATAGTGTTAACATTTCAGTAAATACTAAAAGCTATAATGTCAATATAAGAAGAAAGCAAAGTTTATTAATGCCCACCTCCTAGTAATTCAAATACAGAAGCAATCATTTAGCCAGTAAGGGAAATAATACAAGGAAGAAGGTGTCCCTTGTGCTAATACCTTTAACTATTAAATATTCTATCTTTACCGAACACAACAGGCATTAAGGATAAGAAAAGTCCCTGAATAAACCCAGGAAGCTTAAACAATGTTCTCTGAGCCTCTCTCCTCTGTTCTTTTGACTGATATCAAGTGGTGGCAGCAGGACCTAAAATCACTCTTCTTTATGCTGGAATTGCCACTACAAATGCTAAGATACTGCAGCTTTCTGTAAGATCTCTCTCCCAAACTTTTGATTCTTTACTCTGCTATGAGTTACAGTTTCAGTCCAACTGTGATAATACCTTTTCCCTGTCTGTAAAAAGAAAAGGGAAGAAAATAAAAGTGTCAATCATTTGCTCTTATCCCTCAATTTTTGTGGTAACATATAACTACTAAAAACAGTGATAAAGATATAAAGAATACAGGTATCAGTTAATACAAGAAGGAAGATGATAAAACTATATAATCCATATAATTGGTTTCTTTGCATAATTTAGCCAGGTTAGATGCATGAAAGTATTCATGGCAGAAATTATAACTCTTAGCTTATTGAGTTTGTGGACATATTATAATGGAATATCTGGAATGTTTTATGGGGTGATATAACAAAGCATCTTGGTTACATTCCAATAGAGACTTAGATAAGTAAATTCCAGTTACCAGCCCCAACTGCCCAGTTAAAATGCTGTGTCAGTCACCTGGGCAGATAAGCTTGCACAAATGTCACTGATATAGAAAATAAAGATCTGTATAGGCCACAGGCAATTTTGTGTCTAACATGCCAGACATTGTTCTAACTGCAGGAACACATGCTTATCTCCAGCTGTAATTTATAATTTAGCAATGGGGAAAGATAGGGCAAGTAAAAGCATAAATGATTGTGTATTATTATGCAGGATACCAAGAAGGAAATTAAAGGATGAGAAAGATGATAAAACAGGAATGTCCACCTGATATGGGCTGACGTGATTCTCTGTGCAGGTGGATTTCTGAGACTGAAAGAATGTGAAATGACCAGAGAGCCAGAGAAGGCTGGAACAAGAATTCGGCAGGGTCAGATCCATCAAGTTTGGTCTCATCAGTGAGAGGGTTAAGTGGAAAAGTGCAGAACAAGCTGGGAGCATTCTTAGTCACCCAGCACAACTCCCCTAGCAGTGACTCTCCAGCCATACATGTCAGTAGGGCCAAAATGAAGGAACACAATATTACAGCAAATACCTTCTCTGCTATTTTATGATAGATGTCTTTCAGATGCAGTTTTATTTTTAAATTAAAAAAAACAACATTGTTTGTATTAAAAGAAAATATGACACCTTTTCAGGAAGTATTATTATCATTTTTTTAATATGGTGTCTTGTTAGGTAGCCCAGACAAGATTCAAATTGCTCTTCTTTCTGATTGAGCCTCCCATGTGCTTAGGTACAGGTATCCATGTCTAGTTCAGAACATTAAATTTTAAGAGTATATATTCTGTTACTCTTGTAATTTGCATGTGGCTAAGATGAAAAACTCTTCTACAAACAGCAATTCAATATAGAATATAATAAGCTTAATTGATATTATAACACATTCTAGACATCAAATGTTACCATATTCTAAACTATAAATATATTAATATGTTCTAGATGTTAAGTGCATTAATGTACATCTACTTTAAGAAAGTGTTACTTTGATGTTGCGATTGTGACATTATTCTTTAATGTGGCCAAGGAGAATCAGGAAAGAAAGTGGCCCAAGTAGACCACATGGAAGAAAAGAGTACCACACCATATATAAATGGAATAAGGAGTATAATGTGAGCCAATGTATATTTTGAAAATCCTCAATTCTTTCAAAAGAATGGAATGTGGACATGTAGGTATAGAAGTAGAGAATTAGAGAGTTGATGAGCGGGTAGCTGTGGTAATAGTAGCATAGAAGGAGAAAGGGAAGGTGGGCCTAGAGAACTAATAAACTGGATTTGGTGAGATGAATTTAATGTGCAAGATTAAGAAGAGTAATGGCTAGGGTTCTAGGAAATAACTGGATACATTTAGTATTTTGTTGATCAATTGTACAATTTATACTGCAAAGTGAGGCAGGTTAGAGTAGGTTAGAGGTCCCAGTTTGAAAAGTGCTTGCTGTGCAAGCATGAGGAGCTAAGATAGAACACAAGTGACAGGCATGGCACTTATAATCCCACGATTGGGGAGCAGGAAGATCCCTAGAACTTGCTGACGAGCTGGTATAGACAAAGTGGTGAGCTATAATCCAATGAGAGACCATGTCTCAGAAAGAAGTAAACAGTCTTCCTTAGAAAACCACCTTTACTTATCCTTTGACCTTTGCAAACACATGTTCATATAAAGTGACAAACCTGCATGTTCCTATATACATGTGAACAAGCATACACTCATCACGTAGGTTTAAACACTGGGGCCAGGCTGGGCGTGGTGGCGCATGCCTTTAATCCCAGCACTCGGGAGGCAGAGGTAGGAGGATCGCTGAGAGTTCGAGGCCACCCTGAGACTACATAGTTAATTCCAGGTCAGCCTGGACCAGAGTGAGACATTACCTCGCAAAAAAAAAAAAAAAAAAAGTGGGGCCAAATATTTAAAATTATTCTTGATTTTCTAACTCAATCAATCAAAAATTAGAGCTGGGTGTGGTGACACATGCTTTTAATCCCAGCACTTGGGAGAATGAGGTAGGAGGATCACTCTCAGTTCCAGGCCACCCTGACATTACATAGTGAATTCCAGGTCAGCCTTGGCTAGAGTGTGACCCTACCTCATAAAACAAACAAACAAACAAAAAATAGAGGCATAAGCATTGTGAAACAGAGAAAACAATTGGAGGAAGAGTTATTTACACAATCTATCAGTACTTGGGGTTTTAGAATGTTAAATTTGGATTCCTATGTAGCATAAAAAGAGAGATTTTTTTTTTTTTAGACAACTAAATATAGAGGTCTGATTTTGAAAAATGTGCTTATGGCATGAGATAGTTCCCTTCTTAAATAGATAATATATGTCTTTGTAATTCGATATTGAAAAGAAATGGAGGCCTGAACATAGATCCGGAACAACTTCAAGTACAAAGGAGAGTCAAAGACAAAGAGTAAGTAAAGGAAGTAATGAAGATAGCAGAGAGTTGTGGAACAATCCAGGAGGACATGTAGCAGTGGAGACTAAGAGAGGGAAAATAGTGATAGCAAAGCCTTGATTTGATTCTCTAGCATGAAGATGATTAATAATATTTTCACATGTCACAGGAAACTTTTTTCCTTGGGGAGACAGGAAAACACTTATATTTACCTCAGATAGGGTTCAGATGACAGATCAAAATATGATTGCACCAAAACCAGTTTTGGTGTACCATGTGTTTACTGGGGTTACTTACAGAACACGGTGAGAGGTTGCATACAGGAGCATGGGTGGCTCAAAGGCAGCTGCATTACTGAAAAGCCCACCCCAGCATAGGCATTGGTTCGTGAGAGCTGTATCTCTGGAGCTCACTGCATGACTGATAGCCCAAGAACTCACCTGGCTGGAGTCTGTACAACATGATTTGAAGCCACCTCTGTCAGAGAGCTGCCCAATACTTGTTTATACTTTATATGACCTGAGGAAAAAGGTTGAAACCCTTTAAATTTCATCTCTTCCAGACTTGATCTGAGTCTCTTGAACCTCGCTGCTCCCCCAAGAAGGGGCTGTTTAATTCAGAGAACAATGCTACCCAGCACTGCTCAGTCTGCCTCTCAACATTTGTTTACTGCTTCTAGAACCTTGGGGAGTGTGAGTTTGAGAGTTTCAGCTTTCCCAGACTTGATCTTCTGAGTCTCCTGCATCTCCCTTCCTTTCTTCAAGAGGGACTGTTTCAATCCAAAGGAATTTGCTATACATTATGTGAACTTCAGTTATGTGGTGGAGGAAGAAGCCAGATCCAAGTATTTGGAATAGGTCAAAATTGAGCAGGTGGAAACAGTGACAGATCATTTAGCCCTGAAGCTTGTCCCAGAAGGAAAGGAAATAGACTGAAGAAATGGAGTCATAGTTTTAATAGAGTAAATGGATGAAGATAAAAACATATAAGGTAAAGACATTTTTAAAGTGTCTTTAAAGCAATAAATACAGAACAATAAATGTAGCCAAATTTCTAAGAAAAAAATGAATCTGGGATACAGTGCACCTCTGGATTTCATAAGAAGGAGTATATTGTCTTCATTTTGGAAGGACAGAAGAGAAATTAAGATGTAGGTTAATTTTCAGTTTTCCTAAGAGGAAAACAAAAATGGTCCTTGCCACTGCCACCAATATTCTATATGTGCTGTTTCTTATAGTTCAGAGGCTAAGGTTTGGAAAACTTTGCTCAGTGAAAAAGTAGAAAAAGGTGCTAATGGATAAAAATTTGAGATAGGACACTGGTGGTGGGGAATTATAGTAAGAATAATGGATACCCCCATTATAAACTATTACTGCAAATGCACAGGGATCAGTCTGTATGTTTGTCTAAAGCAGAAATTGGCTGCTAGCATCATTGAAAGAAGCCACTGCTACATTCATATGTTCTATAAATTTTGCCAGGTTACTCTGAGGAGACATCCAACTATGCTGAATGCTCTTGGAATGTGTGTAAGCTGTTGGAAAATAAAACCAGATGAAAAAATTAAAGTGCAAATCAAAATATGAATTCATGGGGCATGTATAATGTGCCAGGTGATGAAGCAAGAATTCTCAATGTTTCATAGATTAAACAAGAAAGGGAATGGAAGTTGTATTGGATAAGAATGATCAGAAAAGATTTCTGTGAACTAAACATTCAAGAAAATCCATCAGTATACACTCTCGTGGAAGTTGCTCCTCCAAAAGTAGCTTCCATAAGCATCCAATGGGACTTCTTTAGCTCATTGTTAAACAGGGGTAACACCTGATTGCATTTTAGAAGAATTAATTCATTTTATACGATTTTGGTCCAGTACAACTTTTTCTTCTCACTTGAAGCTCTGAAGTACCCTGAGAATTTTGAGTTGCCAACAAGCATGTTTCCCATGCACTGTACACAATCAAAGACAAACTTTATTAAACAAGATACCATGAGTAACACATTCACATTCCCAGAGGAGATAAAAAATGAGAGGCAGAGGACTTTCTATTTTTGCACTTCTTATGACATTTTATAATACATCAAAATTTTAATTAAACTTGCATCCAGGAGAGTGTGAACTTGCACACTAGATGAAGCTTCCTCAGAGGCACTAGTATCTATACCCCTGTGATAGGAAAAGCAAAGCCAATGATTCCATAGTGTTTTCTTGACAAGTGTGTCAATTGTCCTGGCATACTATTTTGCAATGTACTCATATTTTGTACAATTTTCAGCAGGGGGATATGTCATTAAACAGATATTAAGTGATGGCAACAGGTAACATGCCTAGAATATGACCAGGCCTTAAATGGAATGAAGAATTTTGAAATCTTCAATCATAAAACCTCTTTTATGAAAAGAAATCAAAACTGAGAGCTCAATTGTTATATTTTGTTTTGGTAAAATATTCTAATGATATTCATCATATATCTATAATTGTTAATAAATATTTGTAATTTATACTGTAAGAACAAAGGAGTTAAAAACTGAATAAAGTGTTTAAAATATATGTACTCTCAAAATGACTAAATAAAAATAGTGACACCTTTCTCCATTATGTGAAATTAGTTTTAAATCTATGAGGATTAGAACTGAGGTGTATGGACAATTTGCTTACAATTAAATGATCTGATAAACAAACTAGTGCGTGTTAAATTTGAGGAAGAATTAATGTTTAGTTATCCATTTGAATAATTGTAGTTAAAAAAATCATATTTTAAAAAATGTCCCATGATGCTGTCTTCCCTCAAGGCAATAACATTCTTAACAAATTAAAACATAAAAATTGTCCAATAAACTTCTAATGTTATTGTAAACAAAGGTATATGCCATGAGTATTTTACATTAAAATTATACATTCTTACTGATTATTATCCAAATCTATTAACTCATACCTTTACATATTTAATTTGATAACATAAGCATAGATCACAAGTGTGGTGTTAATGAAGGCCACTCAGAATATGAAATATTAAGTCAACATAGAAAATTTTCAAGAAAAAAAATCACAGAAGGTAGAGTTTCCTGAGAAGATAAACTTCTTTCTTGTGAAAAACAACAACACAACTTCACTTTTCTTCACATTTTCTATGAAGTAGAGCATTACAAATATGCTCATTTGCATACATAGGAGTTAATTTTCATGCATGGTCATCTATTTATATAAATTAAATAAAATAGGTTTATTGCAAAAAGAAAACACAGATAAAATAGAACTTTCAATTCTGTTGAAGAAAAAGTAAAGCAGAAAAAAGGGCAAAGTAATGCAGAAAAAATAATGATATTTTATTAAATAATTGATGTTTTTCAGAAGTACTTTTACATCTTTCAAGATAGCGCAAATGCTTCAGAAAGTCAAGTTTGCAGAAATGTGAGTTATTCAGTTCAATATGTCATTTTAAAAGTTCAAATAAGCACCTTGTAATAAAATATAAATTGCCTGCATGGTCCAAAAGAATGTAAAATTATATTAGTTGGAGATTGCAATAAAATCTCCTAGGAAATAAGCCCAATAAAAAAACATTCATACTTTATCTTTAGAATAATATTCAATCATAATTATTTTGCTGCTCTATCTTTATTAATTATTTGGCATGAAGCCTAAACAAAGATTGGTGGTATTATCCATCATAAATTTCTAGATACCTACCTATACAGAAAACAAAATGCCCACATTCCACCTCCTAATGGAAACAACTGCCACTACAATGTGTTTTCTCTACCAATTTCAAATATTTAAAAACCTACACATAAGCAATATTATTCAGCCAATACAAAAGATCCCTCTAGAAAAAATAGAAATATCAGGGCTGGAGAGATTTCTTAGTGGTTAAGGTGTTTGTCTGCAAAGCCAAAGGATCCACGTTCAACATAACCCACATAAAGCCAGATGTGCAAGGTGGTGCATACATCTGGAGTTTGTTTGAAGTGTCTAGAGGCCCAGATGTGGCCATTATCTCCTTCTCTTTCTGCCTCTTTCTCTCCAAAATAAATAAATAATTAAATGTTGAAATATCACTTACCTTCAATTATTTATGAAAATAAATAGTTTGACTTTATAAAATGCATACATATTAAGAAATTATCAATTTGGTTCATTACCATCTATAAACAGTATAGATCATTTTAAATGGTGCAATAATAAGCAGCTACACAATGTTTATCATTAATGTCTGATAAATTAAAATATCCAGAAATTTAGAATTGATGGAAAGTAAGCTGAATATTTGCTTATTGAAATTGGTAAGAAATTTGTCACTTTTAGTCTAGATGTCTTTTAGGAGTTTAGAACAGATAGTTTACACGATTCTTTGGTTCCATAAAAGATATCACACTAAACTAGAACTTAGAAAGTTTAAGCTTTCAACCCAATAGTATGAAAAAAATATACAGCACCTTTTTGTTCTTGTTTCTTTCTTGCTTAGATAACATCTTAAAAGTTGGAGCAACCACCTAAATAATCTTTGGTCATTTACAAATGTCAAGATAGATTGTTTTTCATGGGCATTCTAAGCTATTCACTCAATAAATTGAACATCTGATTTTTATTATATGACTGCACAATAATGGTATTCATTAAATGCTTGTAAAATGTCATTTTTCTGACTACTATGCTATGAAGTTTATAAAGTGAAAGTTAATTAAATGTGATTAATTATTCCCATTTCTTTGTTCATCTAAAATTTGACTATGGAAATGTAATTTCACTAAAGTTTTGTTCATTATCACATTCTCACTTACCTTTTTTTAAACTACAGTTCCTTTTCTAACACACACTGACAGTAAGCACAATATTTCCTTTTTTAAAATGATCAAGTAACATTTATGAAATAGATTTCACATTATTGCCTGAGAGATCAATTTCTTAGAACATTTCACAGGTATTTTTCTTTAATTGTGTTGCTATCTCCATTTTTTGGGTCAGAAATAAATCATGATTTTTTAAATAATTTATTTATTATTTATATTATTCTGATTTTACTTTCATAGTGTTGGCTCCATTATCTTCTTCCCTGTCCTCCCTATTCCAAAGGGACCCTCATCAATGGGGAATGTGGGTCATGCATTGTGGGGATAGTCAACAGTTCTGGGGGGTAGGCCCCAGTCTCTGTGCATAATGCCCCAACTTGTGGCTCTAACATTCTTTCTGCCCCGTCTTCCGCGAATTTCCCTGAGCCACATTGGGGTCATTTTAGTTATGCTTCAGTGATGAGGTTTTGGGAGCCTCTGTGTCTCTGGTTATCTGTCTTAGTTGGAGTTGGATCTTCTCTGTGTTTATCTCCTTCAGACATTTTCTGGTGTCCTGATCACCAAGAACACTGTACTCTTGCTTTTCCCCAGCATTACTCTATGGTTTCAGCTGGGGCCCTGATGAGGTGTGATTGGCTGATACTCCCTTCAGGCTCCTGGTCCATCTGAAAAAGATAAGCAAATTCTCCAATGGAGAGAGAAGTTAGTACTAGATAGAAGGGATGGTCATAGATATTTTGGAGGGAATTTTATATGTGTAGGCTCTCTTCTAGCCCACATTTGGTGGTATCTTGATCTTGGAGACTGAGTTCATTTTTTGTACATGGTTTTGACTTATTTCTCAGTTCCATCATTGAGTTCCATTCCAGTGAGTGGATCTATTAGCCAAATCAAGAGCAGTTGTGCTATTTGTTTGGCCAGGGTTGTATAGCTTGTCTCTTCATTTTGGGGTTCTGATTCTGTTGTCTGTGCTATGCTTTGATTTGAGACATCCATTGTGGGACTGGATAGATTAGCTG
This sequence comes from Orientallactaga sibirica, assembly GCA_036365145.1. NCBI lineage: Eukaryota > Metazoa > Chordata > Mammalia > Rodentia > Dipodidae > Orientallactaga > Orientallactaga sibirica. The sequence continues at coordinate 14,905,450 of JAEOAD010000017.1, forward strand.
GATTCACTTGTATCTGGTTTTTCATGCTATTCCTTTTTCACTGTAGTCTGCCCATCACAATGGTTCAGAAAGCCTAGGGTGTGAAATGCTAACCTGCTGCCCTGGGGTGGGGTGGGGACCAGTGGTGAGTGTCAGGGCAGTGGCCTCTGTAGTTCTGATAGGTTGCTGGCCTGTGTTCCCTATGGAGGTGGGAGGGGACCACAACCACCCTAGCTGGGCTCAGGCATGGTAGGTCGGGAACACTGGCCTACTTCCCTGGATCCCTGATCTGACCTGGGAGGGGGAGTGGTGGCACCTGACTGTGGATGGGGCTCAGGAAGGCTATGGAGGCACCTGACCTGTGATGGGCCTATGGCCAGTGAGAGAGGCATCTGACTAGTGATGAGGCTCAGGCAGGCCTGGCGGGACCTGATGTGGCTCAGGCAGGCTGCAGGGGGGGGGGTGGGGGGTTGGGGGGTGCACTCTGGTGGGTGAGGGAGGGACTGGCAATGCAGGTCACACTGGCCCATTGGGACCTAACCTACAGTGGCCCCTGCCCGAGAGTGTGGGAATCAGTGGATTCCCTATTTTTTTCCACCCCCTCCCTCTGGCAGCATGCATCTGCCAGCAAACCCTTTAAAGAATCTCTTAAAGCTTAAGGGTCTTGCTTTTACTTCCCTGTAAGGTGAGGCGAGGTTAGGTGAATGTCATCTTGACCGTAAGTCAAATCATGATTTTTAAAATATTTTTATTTTTATTTATTTATTTGACAGAGAAAGAAGGAGAGAGAATGGGTGTGCCTGGGCCTCCAGCTATTGCAAACAAACTCCAGACACATGTGCCCTCTTGTGCATTTGGCCAATGTGGGTCCTGGAGAATTGAACCTGGGTCCTTTGGCTTTGCAGGCCATCCCTCCAGCCCATGACTTCTAAGTTTCAATTACTAGGTATTTCTTAGTACTCCTTGATTCCCTGATACTCTTTCTCCCACAGTCCCAACTTTTTTTCTCCCTGAATTTTGTATGTTCCCTAAAACTCTCTTCAATTAGAAACTGGGAAAAATATGAACTTGCATAAAAAAAAAAAAAAAAAAAAAAAAAAAAACTTTTGCTTCAAATAGTCAAGTTGTTTCAGTTGAAATACAGCATGAACTTCAAAATAAATACCAAATGTCATTTGAAAGTATCATTATATTAGCATGTCAGGTAAAGAAGAAAGTTGAACTTTAAAGTCCTCTTTAGCAAAGTTTTCAATATATATAACTGGGATTTATTTTAAAACACTTAATGGAAAATTGTTCCTAAATTTTACTGTTTATAATTTACGTTCTTTAAAATCACTATGCTTTTTTTTTTTTTTTTTTTTTTCGAGGTAGGGTCTCACTCTGATCCAGGCTAACCTGGAATTAACTATGTAGTTTTAGGGTGGCCTCAAACTCATGGTGATCCTCCTACCTCTGCCTCCTAAGTGCTGGGATTAAAGAAATGTGCCAGCACGCCCAGCCACTATGCTTTTTTGAAACAACTCTGAAAATCATTTTTTTTTTTTTTTCAGTTAGGAATTTCTATAAGCCTGCAGTCCCTATGGAAGAATACTGAATTACTATAGACTTGACTAATCAATAGACTACAAAATTGAGTTTCCTTTTTAAAACAGAAATCAATAATTATAATAAAAATATTCTAGGTGTGTTACTATAAAATAGAATGAGAAAAGAAAATAATTATATACTTTGCATTTCAAAAGACTATAGGGAAAGATTTTGAAATATTTCACCATGAAGAAATGGAAAATGGTTGAGGTGATAGGTATGTTTAATCTGATTTTTATAGTTACATTTGTATATATAAATCCAAACATATAAAATATAAAACATTGATATGCACATTTTCGTTTTTGGTTTTTGAGGTAGGGTTTCACTCTAATCTAGGCTGACCTGGAATTCACTATGTAGTCTCAGGGTGGCCTCAAACTCATGGTGATCCTCCTACTCTGCCTCCCTAGTGCTGGGATTAAAGGTGTGCACCACCACACCCTGCTGATATGCACATTTTCTATGTTTTAATTTATTTTTGTTGGTTTGAATGACCATCATGGGCTCATGTGTTTGGATACTTAGTTCCCAGATACTGGAAATGCTTGGAAGTTTGTAGAACCTTTAGGAGGTGGAGCCTTCCTGGAGGAAGTGTGTCAATGGGAGATGGGTCTGGATTTCTTATAATCTAATCCTACTTGTTTTCTTTTACTTTTCCTACTTATTTCCGATTGATGTCATGCTATGCCACCAGGTTCCTGGCCTTGCTGTGCTTTCCCTGTCATGATGGACTATACTCACTGGAACTGAAATACAAGTTATACTCTTTTTCTTTCATAATTTGCTTTTGATTGGATATTTTCCCCAATAACTAACAATGATATCCATTAAAATACTTTAATAAAACAAATGTTTTTGAATCATTATTAAATTCTTAAAGTTTGATACCAAGTATATAGTGGTAAATTTATTGACATGTACTGTTATTATTATTTTTGTTTGTTTTTTCCAAAGCTCCTTCCTTGAGGAGCTTGAAGAATTAATGAGTGATGAGGGAGAAAGAGTCTTTCTCTCCAGTGATGTATCCACTAGTAGGTGGGGGACAAAGAAGGAGTTCAGTAGGAGTGTACAGGATAACAAAGGTTAAAATGAGGGGTTTATATGAAAACAATTGCATATGATAAATAACAAATTGAAATGGAATTAAAATAAACTACTAAGTCATCCTAGCAAAATAAGCATATTCTTGGCACAAAACAGACTAATGGATCAAAAATGGATGATAATAATCTAATCAATACACAAGTTAAAAATCAGAAGAGACTGTTTTCAAAAAAAGTACAAATGTTCCATAAATATATTAGAAAGCTACCAAGAGAATGCAAATCAAAAATGAGAAAAATTAGATTATCTATTTCTCAATATGAAGAAAATTGTCCCATATACAGTGATGATATAAATGTAAAACTACTATGGAATTCAAAACTACTATGGAATTCAACATGGAGCTTTTGTCAAAAAAAAAATAAAATAGATGTACTACTGGATTGGTCCAGCTATCCCAACTGCTGGAAAATGCCTGAAGAAATTGAAATAAACATACAAAAAGATTCCTGTACTCCCATGTTTGTTGTGACAATAATTCCCCATTCCCAAGGCAAGGAATCAGTCTGCAACAGTTAAGTTATTTTATCTTTGCCGGGACAAAATACTCAACCAGAAACAGCTTAGGAAAGAAACAATTTGGTTTAGTTTACAGTTCTAGTGGGTAGAGCCCAGGATGGAGGCGAAAGCATGGCAGAAGCAGACAAATGGGGTCAGATCACCACATCAGCATGGAGCAAGGAGAGAGGGATGGAGAGAAGGAGAGAGATACTAGCAATGAACCTTATATCATGACCCTATATATAGGTTTGACGAGGAGAAGTTCATTGGACTTGTTCCGTATTCCTATGTGGCCACATTGAATAATTTTTTCTCTGCTTTCATTCTTACTTGTCCATTTAATTGGTCTAATAAGGATGGGTGGTCAAACCTTGCATGTAAGTGTTGTCTAGGCCCAGACTCTGATCCTAACTACTCTGCTTTAATTGTGAAAATCCTTGAACATAATCAAAAGGCTTTCAGATTTTAGTGTGCTTATTATACAAATAGACCCTCTGACCATCTTGTCATCATAGCACTACTGTAAAATCCTGTGTATTGATGTTCCATACAGAGTTGTAGGCACTGGTTAGCTTTGAGTAAATGATTGTATTTATGATTATTTTTATTAAAATTTAAAACTGTTACTGTAATATCTCGCTAGAATTTGATTTTATAACTTCTTAGCTTTGATCTTCTCTCTTGGTCCTTTCATTAATAACAAAATTGAATGATTATAGCATTTTGGGGAAAATCTGACATTCCTATTTCAAAAGTCATTTGATTTCATTAATTTTAAGTTTTGAACAATATAGCATACCAATAGTGAAATTGTTGTCATTATTATGTATTCTGTTTAATCATCAAAACTATTAAACTTTTGAACCTTTGCAAGTTAATAGCATTCATTATGAAGCTAACATCTAAATAAATTAAATGACTAAAGATAACACACTATTTGTATACAAGCTATTTAAATTCTAAAGGTGAAATTTTATATACATTTTTAATATCTTCAGAATATTAAAAAGTTATATTGGATGAGGAGATTAGATCGTCCCCTCTCTTTTATGTTGGTAAACAAATTTGTAATAAAATTATTCATTGTAGAAGGTCATTTTGGGGTGGCAGAAATGGCCTTTAACCAAAGGCCATTGCTTGCAAAGGCTGGTACCCTGTGTTTTATACCCCAGTATCCAAGTAAAACTAAATACATCTGGAGTTCATTTGCAGTGGCAAGAGGCAATGACATGTCTGTTATATTGGGATGGGCTCCAAAGATGGAATCACCAAAGTCAGCGAAATGGTGATAGAGGCATAGGAAACTGGATTATCCACATTCCTTTAAGAAACCACCAGTGATTATCCCCTCCTTGCCTAACAATGCCCCAGGTCACTTGTTCTTGCTCCCTTATCTGCTAAGTGGTCACTGTTCTCGTGTCACACCCAAGCTATTTTGAATGGTTAATGTAATGATCTCTCCTAAAGTAAGTTCTCTGTTCAACTTAACAAATGAGTTCTTTTGCCTTCCTCACCTTCCCCCAACTTAAAAAGCTCTATAAAGCCCACTACCTAAAAACTCAGGTTGGTGGTACTTCATTATTGAGAGTCAGTCAGGGCAGCTCATGCTTTTCCCAAATAAACATTTTCATTTTTGCCTCAGAGTGGTTTCTGTGGTCTTGGTGACTCCCAAACCTTACATGTGGTGACACGACTCAGATAGGTGGCTTCCAGTTACCACTTGGGCAGCCAGACCTCCTTTCCCTTGATCAGACCACTGGGCTACCACTGACCCTCTGAAGGCTTTGGGCCATCTCCTCCTGATACTGGCTTTCACACCCGCCATAATTCAGCCTCACTCTTCTTCCTTTCGTCATCTCCTCCCTCCTTCTCAGTAAATGTCCCTCCCAGAGTGGCCTGCTATTGGGTTTAATCCCTCTCATGGAAGCCATGCTGGCACGACAGGCTACACACTTAGCCCTCTTCTGTGCCCCAATCCCAGTTCTAGAGAAAGACATTCTCGACCCCTCGGGTCTTTTCTCTCCGGTCTACTGTTCCCTAAGGGATGCCTTTTGGTTCGGTTGCACCATTTCAGAACACTCTCCCCCTCCCTTCTCTCTCTCTACCTCCTGAGGTCTCATCTTTCACTTCCAGCTGCTTACTCCATCAGGAGCACAGGCACCCACCTTGCCCAGTAACAGGCTAAACAGCTGACCATTGCAAGCTGTATGGCCTCTGCCCACGTTGGAGATGCAAGCCCCGTTCACCCTGATGGGCCAGGGGGTCATATTGGTGTTCTGTGTAAACCCAGCTTAAGGCCTAGATTCTTTGTCCCACACTTGTTTTGCTTTTTCACTGTCTCCTCTCATTGGCCTCCTTACTATACTCTCATACTTCCGTGGAGAATAAAACCTCTGAATCAATTTCTACTCTTTGTCCTGGCTCCTTAAGATCTTAAAGCCTCTATGAGTCTTGGATGACATCAAACCTTGTCATCTGATCTTTCTCTGCAACTCTGCCTGGCCATAATATAAGACAGACAAGAGACCAAGTAGCCAGAACTTTTCATTTCCAAATTCTCACTTATTTAGAAAACTTCTGCCAATGGACAGGCAGATGGTCCAAAATACCCTATATTCAGTCACTTTTCACTCTGTGTACACTTCTCCCTCTCCGTCTCTCTCCCTCTCTCTCTCTCTCTTTGCTCTCCCTGCTCCTCACACCAGGTCCTTCTAGCCAAGGTCTCAGGCATGCACTCTAATTCAACCCCTCCCCCATACTTGTCCTCACCCTCTGCTTTAGACCAGTACTCCATAGATGACCTGGCCCCAACAGCTCCTCTGGCTCTTCCAGCTACCTCAGTCCCTCCTGACCCCCTGCCCAGTACCCACACCCTTCCTCCCTCCCTTCATCTGCCTCCCGTTCAGTCTCCATGCCCCCCACCATCTCCCCTCCTCCTCTTTCCCCTCCTTCCCCAATTCTTTTTTTTTAAATTTTAATTTTCTTTTCTTTTTTTTTTTTTTTTTTTTTGGAAAGAGAGACAGAGAGAGAGAGAGGAGAGGAAGACAGAGATGGGCGCGCCAGCAGTGTCTCAATTGCTGCGAAGGAGATCCAGATGTGTGCACCCCCTTGTGGTCAAGTTTGGCATTGCACCCTTGTGTCACTGCATCTGGCTAAACGTGGAACCTGGAGATTGGAACCAGTGTTCTTAGGCTTAGGAGGCAGGCACCTTAACCCCTAAGCCATCTCTCCAGCCCATCCTTCCATCCTTCCCCAATTCTTGCAGAGACATAATGTACCTTTTATGTGAGTCACAGATGCTGGAAAAAAAAAAATGTCCGCACTCATGTTCCTTTTTCTATGTTTGATTTATCCAAGGCTAAAAAAAAGTCTAAGGTCTTTCAACACTTATTCAACACACTATACCAAAATTTTTTGCTACTTCACCCAGGCCTATGACCTAACCTGTCATGATCTCTTTGTAGTTCTTTCTTCCACTCTCACTCCTGATGAAGGAGAACACATCTGGGTGGCTGTTCTGGCCCATGCTGATGAGGCTCACTTAACTGATAACACTTTCCCAGTGGGGCCATTTGCTGTCCCCAGAGAGGACCCTGACTGGGAATACCATGTTCCCACTAACTCCCACGGAAGGGTGGCCCATGATAGGATGGTTCTTTGCCTCCTGGCTGGCCTCTAAAAGTCATCCCATAAGTTTGTCAATTTTAACAAACTCTGGTTGCTTACCCAGAGGCCTAATGGAAATTCAGCTCAGTTTATGGAACAGCTAACTGAGGCATTCACCCAATACACTTTCTTCTGCCCCACTTCCCAAGAGGGCATGATGGTACTCAACACATATTTTCTGTCCCAATCTGCCCCTGACATCAGAAAAAATAAATAAATAAAAAACTTAAATGCCTAGAAAAGGGCTCTTAAATCCCTCAGGGAGATCTGCATGACCTGGCATTTAAAGATTTTAATAACAGAAAGGACCAGAAACAGAGAGAGTGGCCAGAAACAGGTAGCAGTTCCAGTTCCTGGCTGTAGCCCTGAGGCTTCTGCAAAGAAGACAATGGGTCTGCAACATTCACCACCAAAACCCTGCTTCAAGCGTGGCCACACTGGTCACTGGACAAAAGCCTGCCACAACCCACGTCCGATGCCAGGACCCTGTCCCCACTGTGTGTTTGCTGGACACTGGAAGGTCAACTGTCCTTCTTTGCCTCAACACGGTGGTCAGCCCCTTCACCTAGTCCCCCACAAGAGCTAATTGTTGATCTTCTGGGTCAGGCAGCTTCAGATTGACAGTGCACTGGAACCCTTGTCCGCCACCAAAACTCTTCATATCACAGTGGAGAAGCCCATGGTCGCAGTACAGCTGGCAGGAAGGCCCGTCTCATTTGTTATAGATATATAGCGCCAGTGGGTCAGTCCTGCCATCCTACTCTGGTAAGACCTTTCCCTCTCAGATCTGTGTTAGGTATCCCACTACCCATGCATCAGCCCGCCCCCCCTTACCGTGTGTAGTCTGGGACACTCCCCTCTCCCATTCATTTCTCATAATAACCTCTTGTCCTTTTCCTCTCCTGGGTCAAGATCTCTCTCTGTCTGTCTTACAGCTCACACCCTGTCTTCCTCTTTACGCCAGTCCCTCCCTTACAAAAAATCCAAGTTTCCCCCTCTGTCTCTGAGGTTGATCCCAAGGTGTGGAACACTTCCTCACCAGCACTAGCCTCTCATCACATGACTGTCCTCATCAGACTCAAAGACCCCATGTCCTTTCCTGCTGTCCTCAATACCCAATGTCATTTAAACATCACCAAGGACTCAAACCTATTATTGCTTGCTTACTCCAAGCTGGTCTCCTTCGCTCCACTCATTCACCTTGTACTACTATGATCTTGCCTGTTACAAAACCTGCTGAGACCTGCTGCTTAGTACAAGACTTATGCCTAGTCAATGCCACTATTATGCCCACTCATCTGGCAGTACCCAACCCATATACTGTCCTATCTCACATCCCTTCCTCCACCACTCATTTTTCAGTTTTTGACCTCAAAGATGCCTTCTTCTCCTCCCCCCACCCCAATTCCTACAATCTCTTCTTGTTCACCTGGGAGGACCCTGATAATCATGCTGCATCTCAACTCATCTAGACTGTCCTTCCCCAGGGTATTAGAAATAGCCCCTACCTATTTGGTCAAGCTCTCTCCTCTGACCTTTTGTCCCTAGATCTGTCACCCAGCACACTTTTAGAATACGTAGATGATCTGTTGTTCTCTCACGCTCTCTTTATCTATCTAAACTACACACCAACAAATTTATTAACTCTCTCCAATCAAGTTTTCCAATATCAAGCTTTCTCCAAAAAAGTTCCACTTTCTTTAGCCCAAGTTAGGTACCTGGGCTTTTTCCTTACCTCCACCTCACAATTCACCCTAGACAGCAAACATCTTCGCTCCTTTGCCCTGCCTAACTCTATGGACTAAAAATATCCTCTTTGCTTGGCTTTGCTAGGTCCCTTAAAATGTGGATTCTAAACTTTGCCCTTCTGGCAAAGCCCCTTGCTGAGAAAACCAAGGGAGCCCCTCCTGAGCCCCCTAGACCCTAACTCAGAGACAGATGCTGCCTTCTCCTGCCTGCTCTTGGAAGCTCCAGCCCTTGCACTTCCAGACCTTCAGCAGCCTTTTTTTTCTTTATTCCACAGAAAAATGGGGTATGGCATTGGGAATTCCTGGCCAAATGAAGGGTACATCCCTTGCCCTCACAGCTTATCCTTCTAAATAACTAAAACGCTCTGTCCAGGGCTGGCAACTGTGCCTGTGTACTCTTGCTGCAGCTGCTCTTCTGGCCCATGAGGCACAGAAATTCACTTTTTGAGCAACAACTCAATGTCCTCTTCCCCCACAGGCTTAAAGAATGAATTCTATTCCCAAAACTCACCTATCTAAACTGACTTCTGACCTTCACCTATCTGGCCCAGCTGTTCCCATTTGCCTTAGCCTGTGTCAGAGCTACTCCTCAGGCTTCCTCCTTTCTTAGCTCTTTTGAACTCATGTATGGGCAATCCTTCCTGTTAAAAAAATCTTCCCCTACTACCAGCAACTCCTCTCCATGGTTACTTACCCACTTTTACTGACCTGTCCCTCCTCTGTCTCCTGGAAGCCTCTAGCTATGAGGAACCACCTCCCTCATTGCCTGCCCTGAAGGAAGACCCATGGACCACATTATCCAGCCTCTCCCATAAGAAATCATTACCCTCTATAGTCAGCATGCAAACACTACCAAAGAGAAATTATCTTCATCCCTTATCATTAACAAAAGGCTGGAATGTTAGATCAGGGAAGTCTCCAAGATGGAGTCACCAAGGTCAGGGAATGGTGACAGAAGCATAAGAAATTGGATTATCTACATCCCTCAAGAAACCACCCAGTGATTATTCCCTCCTGGCCTAACAATGCCCCAGGTCATGGGTACCTGAACCCTTATCTCCTAAGTTAATGGGACATTGTTCTGGTGTCACACCCTAGCTATTTTAAATGGTTATTATAATGATCTCCCCTAAAGGAAGTTCTCTGTTCAATTTAATAAGTTATTTTTCCTTCCTCACCTTCCCCCAACTGAAGAAGCCCTAGAAAGCCCACTACCTGAAAACTCAGGTGGGCTGTGCTCCTCTTGTCAGTCAGCCCTGGCAGCTTGAGCTTTTCCCAAATAAAAGCTTTCACCTTTCCTTCAGAGTGGTTTGCATGGTCTTGGTCACTCCCAAACCTTACAATATCTATACTCTAGAACTCTGTCTCTCATAAATAAATAAATAAATAAATACATAAATAAATAAATAGATAAATAAATAAATTAACAATATAAATAAATCAATAAGCAAGCCTTTTTATTAAAAACGATTAAGTTTTTATTGGAATTGGGTTTGGAGTCCACTCAGCTCACGGATCCTTCTCACCTTCATTGAATTACATGGGAAGGAGTAGAAGAGAGGTTGACATTTTTGCAAAGTTCAGGGGAATACATTCTTAAGGGGTGAGTATGGACAATGGCTATTATCACCATCCAAGTTTCTGGAAGACCTGTAAAACAGGCAGTTTTTCTGGGTGGGGAGAGGGTGCAGTGGGTCCTGTCCAAACAGGCCTGTTTTCATTGACTCTTACAGGAATGGATAGTCGTATGCCTTTGTTCTTTAGTAGTAATCATTTCACTAGATAACAATCTTATAAACTTTAGGGCTTCATGAGTCAGATTCCTTTGAAGCTCATGATGCTTTTTCTCCTCTAGTGCCAGAGCTATGACTTGAGTACTATTCCTCCAAGGAGCAACCAGAATCCATAAATTCAATGTTTTGTTATAAGCTGATGGTTAGGAATGGGGAGTCTAGCCTCAATGTACTTCAATCCTGCTAAATCTGAATAGGTAGCTAACAGTTTGTTAAAGCTAGAAATACAGAGTATGTTAGATCACATTTGTGTTTAAAGTTAGTCTTTGATTTCAAAGTGGTCTATGTGGAATCTATTTCTGGGATACTTTAAAAATCATAAACTGATTTAACAACAAGATAACATTATGAACCAGTTTCATTTAGACCTTCATCTACCACAAATGGTCTCTGGAACATTATACACCCAATCTATTCTGCCAGTCACATTTGCCTATGTCCAAATGTTAAATGTGAAGGACAATCTCAGATTTCTATCTTCCCCACTGGCATCCAACCTCCCATATGCATTGAATGGATGCAATGTTTCAAATACAATAGATGGACATTAGGAGATATCAATTTTGAAATCAGAATATTTACAAAGTGGAGTTTCTATATTTCACTGCATGCCTTTATGTTTTCTCAATTCTCCCAGTTTTTCCAGTTCTCTTTCTTTTTCTCTTCTCTGCCCATTTCTTCTGTTCTGTCTTCCCCTCTTCTCCCACTTTTCATTCTCCTTCTTTCCTTCTGTTCTTTCTCCTCCCTCCCTCCCTCCCTCCTTTCCTTCTTTCTTTCTTCCTTCTTTCTTTCCTTCCTTCCTCTTTTTTCTTCTTTCTTCCTTCCTTCTTTCTTTCCTTCCTTCCTCTTTCTTCTTCTTTCTTCTTTCTTTCCTTCCTTCCTTCCTTCCTTCCTTCCTTCCTTCCTTCCTTCCTTCCTTCCTTCCTTCCTTCCTTCCTTCCTTCCTTCCTTCCTCCCTAGAGTATTTTCTTAGCTACCAGTGGTTTCTCTGGATGTCCTATAATGTGATATCCAGATTCTTTGCAGCAGTAAAGAATGGATTTGTGAATAGTAAAGAATGCATTCCACAGTGTGGGAGTAACCTAGAGGAAACACTTGGCTCAGGAGCTCTGGGTTGTTTCTGCCCCCTCCCTCACCTGTGCCCCCTACACCCACTTTGAGTTCCTGTTTTGAGTGTAGGTGAAGAGACATCTGATCCCCAGGGGCAGGGAATGTGGTAGCTCCTTACACTGACTAACAGATGGGTTGCTAGATAACATTTGATGACCTATGCACATGTGGGTCATAAATCTTGTAATTTTAAGTATAAGTGAATCTCATCAGGCATACACATGAGACAATAACTGGAGGTTTTCCCTGAGTGGACACTTTAAGAAAAGTTTGGGCATCACTAAGCTTCTGTCCAACAACAGACTGAGCTATTCTTTCTGCTTCTCTCCCTCTACTAGATTGTTCTTGAATACAAATTACCCACAAGAAGGTCATGAAAATTTTAGGGTATCTTTTGAGAGTGATAGAGCCTTACCTAAAATTTGGGTGTACAGTAACTCAGGAGCTAGAAGCTGGATGGTCAAAGTTACACAGAGCTTACACAGAGTAAGATTTGAAATCCACAAACCAAAAGATAAGGTTCAGAAAAAAAAAAATTAGATTATAGGTAGAATTTTGTTCTTGTTTTTCAAAGTAGGGTCTGGCTATAGCCTTGACCTAGAATTCACTATGTAGTCTCAGGGTGGCCTTTAACTCACAGCAATCCACCTATCTCTGCCTCCCAAATGCTGGGTTTAAAAGTGTACACTACAATGCCCAGTTTGTAGAAAGAATTTAAGAGAAGGAAGGAAAACAAAGCTATTGCCCAAGGAGGCAATACAGGGTTTGAGAAGCTTATATGGAGACTCAGGTTGGGGTTTTGCATGTGAGCTCCCTGGATAGGGGGCTAGTCTAGTCAGTGCATTTCTGCTAGCAGGTATCTCAGTATTCTTCCCAGAAATCTTATTTAATTCTCCAGGCATCTTTCCCAGAGGGTGTAATGTTCTGGCTAAGAAAGAAATAAAAGGAAAAAAAAATCAACAAACAAAGAAAAAAAAAAAAAAAAAACCAGGTTCTTCTTATAAACTAAATGATATTTCCCTCATTTAGTCAAGGAGAAATGTATTCACTTTGGGTCCTGTTACCCCTAGCTGCCTAGCCAATTGCTGAGTGTGATCCTCTTTGTTAGATTTTAGGCAAGCTGCCTCTGTTTCCCTGACAGGCAACTTAATGTGCCTAGATCTGTGAATAATCTCATCATGCTGTGTGGTTTGGTAAGGAGTGCTATATGCGCCCAGTCAAAGGCACAAGGTCCATGTTTCCTCCCGTGTCTTTGGACATTCCAATATGACATTCCAAGCTTCACTTCCCCCACCCCAAGGAGTTTTACATATTCTCAAGATTACTGAAGCCTTACAAGTGGCCATAAAATCCCCACATAGAAGAATAACTACCATTATTACAATGTGTAAGCTTAAATCACAGAAGCCAGCTTCCTCCCATGTCCCATATGTTCATGAAATGGCACTCCCTCCTAGTGCAGGATTCACATACCACAAGACCTATACCCTCCCCTAGTGGACAGTGCAAGTTCCTTTCCTCTTACTTCAGACCCTGCTGTCCTTTTCATGACAACAAATAAATCTCTAAGTCCCAAGAAACAGTGTCTCCAAGTCTTCTGTCTTCAAACCTGAACTTACACTACTGAGAACAGAGTTGGTCAAGGGGAAGTGCCCTGGGGTATCACCCTGTCCTTACTTGACATACACATGACATTGTCCTAGTCTTGGGCAGATGTCACCTGTAAGTTTAGAAGTGTATACTCACTCCATGTGGTGGGCAGGAGGGGAGAAAGTGCACAACACAGTCTCCAGCAAAGCCACAATTTGATTCTGGACACTGGACACAAAAAATGCTTACTATTTTTATGATTTATTTATTTATTTATTTTTTTTTTTTTTTTTTGGTTTTGCAATGTAGGGTTTCACTCTGGTACAGGCTGACCTGGAATTAACTATGTAGTCTCAGGGTGACCTCGAACTCTTGACGATCCTCCTACCTCTGCCTCCGAAGTGCTGGGATTAACGGCGTGCGCCACCACGCCCGGCTTTATGACTATTTTTTAAATGATATGAACAATCACATTTTTCCATAGAATGAAAAATGGCTCATTAGAATACTTGAGATACTTTTAAATATATATATATATATATATATATATATATATATATATATATATATATATATATATATTTGTTTATTTATTTATTTGAGAGAGAGAAAGAGAAAGATATAGATAGAGAAAAGAGAGAATGGGCACGCCAGGGCCTCCAGCCACTGCAAACAAACTCTAGACGTGTGTGCCCCCTTGTGCATCTGGCTTACGTTGGTCCTGGGGAATCAAACCAGGGTCCTTAGGCTTCGCAGGCAAACACCTTAACTGCTAAGCCATTTCCCCAGCCCAGAGATACTTTTTTTAAACCTATAACTCATAAACATTTTGTTTGCTGATGGTTGATTTAAGCAGCCTTTTCAATGATATTCACTTTTATAAAATGTTTCTTTTTAAAATGAGTCACACAAAAACTTTCTTGCTTCCTATCTCCTTATGGTATGTTCTAAAGATTGCCAAATTACTTAACTTTTCAACATCTGCTTAATAAATATAAGGGAATAAAACTTTCTGGAGAAGGCCTAGCTTTCTGACCTCTAGGTACCTGGAGCTTTAAATGTCTAACTACCCTTTTGTCTAGTTAATTGCTATAATTCAACAAGATAATAGGCTTTGTCTTTATCAAGGAGAGGATCAACAGTTAGTGCCCTGAGTAGATCCCTACTCTGAGCTCCAGGGTACTGGGAAGTGGGGAGAACTAACTCCCTAAGTATTTACATGTTGAAATTGGAAAATCCTAGCCAGGGAAAGAACTTCAGTTTTCAAAGGCTGGGGGGCCTGTTGGCTCCTGTAGAGAGCTTATTTACATATCAAAGGTTTGGAATTAAATCTCCAGATTCCAAGGAGATTCTCTCTCAGGAAGGGTGGCTAACAGCTAACTAATTGTATCTTCTAAGAAAAGAAAATGATTTTTTTCTCCTTAAATTAATAGAGTACCCAACTAATTAAGTAAAAAAAAAAAAAAAAAAAAGAATCCTAACTGCATATTTTCCTAGAGATAAAGTTTCCAACAAAAGGGGCTGGCACACTATGAACTCTGAAGAATTAAGTAAGAATTCTATCTGTCCCAGGTATCTCAACTTCATTTAAGATGAAATTAATTCTAATTAGCACAAAACATGAACAATATTTTTGTTAAAATCCTGAGTTCATTGTATAATATTATTTATTAGTGTAATATTATTTATTAAATGAACTGATTTTGACCTATTGGTTTTGTAGGGGAATTATATGGTTCAAGTAGGTTAGATTTTTCATTTGATTTCTTAGATATTGAATTTAATTCAATATTTCTTTTCAATTTTAAGATAGCAGGACTGGAACTCTGGTTTATTAAGATAAAGTTTATCTTGGAGAGCTAAGGTTTTCTTCAATTCTGTTTGATTGTATGATTATTATTTTGTATCCCTTTTTACTCTTTGGCATTTAAAATATACAATACAGTTAAAATTGTCGATATTACACAAATAATTTCTTTAAAAGTTGATTTTCATGATGATGATATTTAAGTAAGGTATGAGAAAGACAAAGAACCTTTTGGCTTGGGTGGTGTTAACTTGGATGGATATGGAGCAGGGAACTCAACAGACACCAGAATTGTGATTGAGACAACGGATCTCTGAGTTCCCTGTTACATGCTGAAGAGAATTAAGGAAAGCAGACATGGGGAGCAAGCTAAAGTGGCAGGTGGGAGGGACAACTGGAGAGAGAGTAGGACAACTTGTCTTGTTTACTCCCCTTTTATGGTCTTTATGGCAGGAACTGCATGGAGACTGAGGTACTCTGCACACATCATCGTGGGTAGTACCAGTGAGAGGCCTACACACCCAGTATAAATGTCTCCTTGAACTCCAATCATGAAGTTAATCATGTAGTTTGTCCAATCAGTAGAGTGGTCATGCATCATGGTCCCCTTGCCCATTCCCTTTCCCAACTGGTTGAACTTATTCTGAAATAAGTCAGACTTCAATTTGTCCTTGATCTATCTGCAGCTTGTAATGGCTTGCATGACTGGCTTGTATTTCACCATAGACATTTACCCTACTGGAATTAGTTCCTATCTCAATATTTATAACTGATTATTACATCACTAGTTGCCAAGCTAGTGAGATATGTGAGTTCCTCATATATAGTAGTTCATTCAATTTCTGCAGCTCTTCAAAAGTACAGAAGTGAATTTATAAATGAGAAAACTTGGTCACACAAGGATGACGTTCCCCATGTGCAGATGTGTTCTGGAATGTGTGTTCATGTTTCCTACCACCATACTCTCCCAGGAGCAGATCTTGGAGTTGTTCTGTGATACAGTATCCAGATTGTGTCTTGAGCAATGAATTAGGCAAGACACACAGTAGTAGTGGTGAAAGGTTGGAGGTATTAAAAGTGAAAGGACCAGAAAGCCAAACATCACGTTCTCTCTCATATGTGGATCCTAGCTACAAATGATTGGACTTCTATGTGAGTAAAAATAAAACTAAGTAGCAGAAGCTAGAAGGGGGATATAAAGGGAATACAGAGGGAAGGAGGGGGGACATAATAGGATGGTATTGTATATATGTAAGTAGAAGAACAGATTAATGGGGGTGAAAAGGCCTAAGTGAGGTCAGAGGAAGAGACTGAATAAAGGAATGGTGGAGGGAGGGCTAATCAAAATCTAAGAGGATATAAAAAAGTCATATGGAAACCTACTTTTCTGGACAGTGGAACACTCAGAAGCCATAGATTGTTACTAGAAAATTTTCAGTGCCAGGGATGGGATACCTTCCACTGAGCTGTTGGCCAGGGAGGTCACAGATATCCCCAAAGCATTATAGGCCATTGCCGAGGCCCTTGGTTTCCCACCAGGAATAGATAGTAAGACCCTATTGCTGAAGACTCTACATACTTGGGTGGCAAGTTCACTGAGAAAACCTGCTGGAGCTGAGCTGAAAGCCTCCTCCATGTGGACCAGCTTACAGAAAATGAGAAAAAGCTACACTGTATGCAGTTCAATGGGAGAGAGAAAACACCAGTGAAGGTCCTCAACAGGGAACACTGCAAGCTTTACATTTGGCCAGCCAGGCCAAATGAGCCATCAAGTGCAATAGTGTCTGTTATAGGGGAAACCAGCCACTCTCTAATTGAACTGGAGGCCCGCTCCATGGGAGGGAACACATCCCTGATACTGCAAACATACGACAGGGGTAGTCATGACCCCTAAGGGTGTAATGTCTGATGGTTTCTCGCTAAATGTATATACTATGCTCACCAACTGCCCAGTAAGCACTTCTCTTAATGTCCAAACACATATATTAATGCTACTCTCACTTTTGGTTAGAGAAGCTTCTCTTTTCAGATGGTGGCAACCTTGGGATAACTCAGACGGCACCATGATGCTGAGAAGAAGGGACAGAGGAGTGCTCAGCACTGAAACATCTCAAACCTACCTTCCAAGTCTCAGGGTCCATTGCAGAAGAGTGGGCTGAAAGAATGTAAGAGCCAAAAGAAGGGTAGGACTTCTTACAACGTGCTCCTCCAAACACAAAATGGCCTCACAGTGTCTGACACTACCTACATAAGACCATCATAATAGGAGGAAAAGATGATGACATCAAACTGAAAAGAGACTGATTGAGAGGGGGAGGGGATATGATGGAGAGTGGAGTTTCAAAGGGGAAAGTGGGGGGAGGGAGGGTAGTACCATGAGATATTTTCTACAATTAAAGAAGTTGTAAATAAATAAATAAATAAATAAATAAAAATAAAAGCGAAAGGAAATGTATAAAATGTAGTTCACAGGGCAGAGTGCACTCAAGTAAATCCAAGGCTCAAGTGACTCAAGCACTTTTTTGTTTTTCTTTATCAGTTTGTAGGGAGGGAGGATCCAATCTCCAGGGGTGGACATGGGTGGATCCTTACTGATTCACAGATAATTTTGGACTATCTGCACATGCATGAGATATATATCTCATAAATTTAAGCATATGTGTGCCCTTAATATATAATGGCCTTTCTTAATAGGTAACTTCAAGGACAAGCATGGAACTCGCACCAAATATTGTTTTAAGCTGGCCTTGCTTTTCGTTCTTTTCATCAGTGTTTCTCAGAAAGGGCAGCAATGAGCAGGTGACTGAGGTCATGAGACTTTCCCTAAGCTTGCCCACCTCAATATTATTAGACTTCTTGAAAATAAAATCTATTGTACTGTTTTATAGTTTTAAAAGTTATTTATTTATTTATTTGAAAGAAAGAGAGAGAATTGGTATGCCAAGCCTTCCAGCACTGCAATTGAACTCCAGGAGCATGCACCGTCTCACGCACATGTGAAACCAGGCACACTTGTGTCACGTTGTACATCTGGCTTATGTGGGATCTGGAGAGTCGAATATGGGTCCTTAGAATTCACAGGCACACAACCACTAACCCATCTCTCCAGCCCATAAAATCTATTTTAAAGGACAGTTATATTAAATAGTTTGGAGGAGGGCTTAATGGTTATTTTAGTATGTATTTCACTATTAATGTGCAGGAGGTTTTGAAAGGGATTACTCTTATTACACTAAAGAAACAACAATTAAACTTGTGAGGCATAACTAATATCCATAACATTTTACAAATTAAGCATCAGACACTGAAGTGTGTTGAGAATGAAAGGATGTATAATTTTCCCAGAATATAAAAGGGCAGGAGAATTTAATGTAAGATTCTCTCCTCTGAAGAGGCAAAAACCTGTGATATAAAATAGTATACTATAAGAATGTAACCTATGTACATTGGTTATATACATATATTTCAAATCATCTTTTACTTATGATACTGAATACAGTGCAGTCACTAAACAAATTTTTTTTACAATGTATATTTTAAGAATAACAGCAAAAAAAAAAAAGAAAAGAAAAGAAAAGAAAAGAAAAGAAAAAAAAAGAGTCTGTAGAGATTACATATGGAGAGAATCTATGTTATGGTAATATTTTTGACTTACAGCCCATAGAATTTTCAGGATGTTAATCCACATATACAGGTTGATTGATTATCTGGGAAATAAATATCAGTAGTTTAATTATAGTTTAGAATACATATTACACCTGGACATAGCAGACTCTATAGAAAATCATCATGCATTTTATGATTAGAGTGGAGGAACATAAACATATTTACAGGTTGTGAAGGTAAATCATGCTTATAATCCCAAAGTATAGTATTTATAGTCATGTACTACTTTTATTCCCTTTGCAATTAGAAACTATTTGGGGCAACATACTCAAACAGTAATATGCAACCGTTTGAGAGTGATGGAGCCTTTCTTAGCCTTTGGAGTTTATGGCAGGAGTTAGGTTGCCAAACACACATAGTTACACATAACTTTCACTGAGTCAATGATCTTGTTTCTTGTTTCATAAATTTTAATATTTTTATTATTATTTTATTTTTGGAGAAAGACACAGAGAGAGACAGAAAGAGAGGGAGAAGGAGACAGACAGAGATGGGCGTGCCAGCAGTCTCTCAGCTGCTGTGAACGAAATCCAGATGTGTGCGCCCCCTTGTGGTCAAGTGTGGCATTGCGCCCTTGGGTCACTTTGCATCTGGCTAAAGTGGGACCTGGAGATTGGAACCGGGTTCTTAGGCTTAGCAGGCAGGTGCCTTAACCGCTAAGCCATCTCTCCAGCCCTTGTTTCATAAATTTGATAAATTAAATTCATGGACCACAGCAGGTGAGGTTTAGAAAATATTTAATTTAGAGCGTAAGAGAAGAAAAGAAACCAGAGCTCTTGTACAGAAAGAGGGGTGCCCAGAAGTGAAGGTAAAGCAGAAATTTCCCAAGTTGGGTAAGGTCCTGAACAGGTAGACCACATGTGACTCTGATAAGGTTTCTTACAAGAATAAGGCTTTACTGGATGAAGGGATGAGCTGGTCAGTATAGTTCTCATGTCAGGTGTACTAGCACCTTGCTGGCCTAATCACAACCTTACATATGGTTTATATTAAAATATAAGATACAAGAGGAAAGGTATAAGGAAAAAAAAAACAGATTCACCCTTACAGGCTCAAGGACATCTGCTTTTAGAGAAGACAAAGACACATTATCATCATCAATAACAAAAGGACTGTGAACTTTCTGGCCTTGGTATTATAAACTACTTGGCTAATTTCTGTCTTCTTTTCTTCATCAATACCACAATGTATGTGTTGGAGTCCAGTGAATTTTGATGCAAACATTATACAAAAGATGCCAAGTCAATTGATAGCAATGAGGAAAATAGGAAAAAATCTCTACACCAGCTGCTTCATTAGCCTGAACACTCCTCTGTCACTTCACTTCTTCTCACCAGTACAGTGCCTTCTGAGTCATCTCAAGATCACTGCCATCTGAAAAGAGAAGTTTGTCTAACCAAAACTGAGAGTAATATTAATTTATTGGCATGAACACTAAGAGATGCACTTACCAGGCAATTTGGTGAGCATAATAAATGCATTTAGCCTGACATCAGTGGGTGTTATACCACTGGGGCTCATGACCCCTCCTCCCCTGTCATAGGTTTTCAGTATCAGGCATTCATTTCCTCTTGTGGAGCAGGCCTCCAGTTTGATTAGAGAGCATTTGGTTTCCGCAGACATGCCACTATTGTATCCATTGGCTTATTTGGCCTGGCTGGCCAAACTTAAGGCTTTCAGTGTTCACTTGTTTATCTCCATGGGTGTCTTCTATTTCTGCCATGGAGCTGCATTCAGTATAGATTTTTCCACCTTTCTGTCAGCTAGTGTACACAGAGAAGGTTTTCAGCTCAGCTCCAGAGACGTCCCTGGCCAACAACTCATTGGAAGATATCCCATCCCTGGAACTGAAAATTTTCTAGTAACAATCTATGGCTTCTGGGTCTTATTTGAGAAACCTAGAAAATGTCTGGGGAAAGGAAGTAGGCCCTATGCTAGGTCATATACATTTGGGCATTAAGCCTCATTTATTGCTATTTTAATTTAAAATCTATATAGAAAAGAAATATTATTTCTACATCAGCAATAGTTAAGGTAAATGCTGGTAATTGCTGTGTAATTCTTGTTTCTCAGATGGTGAGAAATTTCAACCAGATTGCAGGGTGAAGGTCTCCCTTCCTTTGTTATGTCCCTATAATTTTTTCTGCCTCTCTATCCTACCACAAAACATATTTGTTACATCTATACAAACATTTTACTAAAGTTTCTGCCAACTTGTGAATTTATTTACTATGAATATCCTGGAGATAATCTACTAAAAATAGTGGTTATTATTTGAACAATTATAAATCGCCCCCCCCCCAGCAATGTAAAAAAATAATGTGCATCTATCTTCTTGAGACTTTCTTGACTTTTGGTCTCTTGTTCCAGATAGGAACAAAATTATGTGATTCTGGGAACTTTGGTGACAAGCTGAAAGCATGAGGAAGAATGAAGGTACAAGTATTTCCCAACACAGAACAGACACAGAGCAAATTTATTAAAGAAAGCACAATCCAGGAGAGAGAGTAAATTCTCAGAAAACTGCCTGAAAGGGGAAACATAAGCTCTGTTGTAGTAATTAAAGAGAGAGCCTTAGTTCTCATGTTGTGTATCAGTGATGTGGCATCCATATCTCACTATCAAGTCAAGTAATACAATTTATAGGCCATGGGAAGTAAGGTGACATGGGTCATTAGGAGTTATAATTTCCTTATGCTATACTTAGTTTGCAAAAATGCAATGTTTCAAGTATTAACTATAGATTTAAAATAATTGAAAAGTTTTTACAATATTACAATATTGTTAGTTTTGAGAGCGTATTTTTCAGATATTAAGAATTATGTTCAAAGTCTTCTCGTGTACCTTTTTCTGCACAGGTATATGTGCATGTGTATGTGAGTGCATATTTGTGTGCATGTTTGTGAAGGTTAGAGGTTGACATCAGGAGTCTTCCTTGATTACTCTCCACATTATTTACTGAAGCAAGTTCTTACAATTAAACCAAGACCTTATTGATTGGGCTAGTCTAGCTAGCCAGTGAGTTCCAGAGATCCCTATACCCATCTTCTGAGTGCTTGATTTCAGTCAGGATGCCACTTCCAGTGAGCATTTATGTGGATTCTGGAGATACAAACTCTGGCCATGGTTCTACAGGAAGTGCCTTTACATTGAGACATCTACCACCCCTCTTTAAAAATTTTGACTATACTTCTAATAAAGTAATAACTTTTAAAAATTACTTCATCAATTTTGATTGATAAAGATAGTATTTCAAAATGCACATATTGATGCAGTACTACCAGGGTAGATTCAGATGCTCTGTACAAAGTTATTAGCTTTTAATCTGTCACTACAGTATCCTCCCCAGCACTGGTCATGTCATCTCAGATGAATGCGCCCCAGATTTCTATATGCACTTTTCCTCCAGCGTCACCAAGATGTGTGAAATCATGGGCTGGGGCTGTGTGTCGTTCCCTTGCAGTGTTGGCAGGTATGGGCACGTATCTGCCTGGGTTTTGATTCACTAGCTCAGCTCTAAGTGACCATCAAAGTTTATGCCTGCTGCCCCCAGTGGGACCTTGCATCATGCTATACCTGCTAAGCTGTGACATGCTTTGAGGGATGACTCAGAACTTCTAATTTGGCTGTTATGACATAGGCACAAGCTCATCTGAATCTACTGGTATGCAGGCTGGATTAGACCCCCATGTGGGAGCCCTGGCTTGAGGACAGCCGTGCTTCTAGAGATTGAGGATGGGTACTGGAAATAGTCTCTGCTGCAACTGCTGATGGTGAGCTGGGTTGCACTTTAGTTTCACAGTAACAGGGCTCAGTGAGCCCCAGGCACACCCACAGGCTGGAACCTATGTGAGCTTTCAGAGTCACAAGGGTCAGTGTGTTCCAGACCCACCCTGAATCTGGAGTCTGGATTAATTGAAATTCATTTATCCCACCATCACATAGGGAACTCTCTGCAAGGTGCCAGAACAGACTAGAAGTTCCATTAAGAGCTCTGATCTGCTTACGGGCCCCAAGTTTTCACTAGGGTCTGAGTCTCACTACTGTCATTTTGCCTTTGGGATCCAAGTCACAGCCATTTTCTCCCTCCTTCCTCTTTCCTTCCTTTGTCATTCCTTTATTCCCCATCTCTCTTTCTTTTCTTTTCCTTCCTCCCTCCCTCCCTTTCTTCCTCCCCCTTCCTTCCTCTTCCCTTCCTTCTTTGCTCCCTTATTCCCCATCTCTTTTTCTCTTTCTTTTCTTTCCCTTCCTCCCTCCCTCCCTCCCTCCCCTTCTTTCTTCCCCTTCATCTTTCCTTCCTTCTTTGATCCCTTATTCCCCATCTCTCTTTTTCCTTTCCTCTATTCTTTTCCTTTCCTTCCCCTTCCCTCCCTCCCTTCCTTCTTTTATTACTTCTTTCTGTCTTGGATTTCTCATCTTATTTCTTTCACTATTATGAAGATACTTTGGTGCAAATATTCCTTATGTGTGAACATGTAATCCCTTACTGTTAGTACTGTTTGGGAAGGTTGTAGAACCTTTACAAAGGAGAACCTTGCTACAGGAAATGTGTCATTGGGGGGAAGGCCTTGAGGTTTTACAGCCCACACCGACTTTGTGTTCTCTCTCTGTTTCCTGACTATGGGAGGCAATGTGACGAGCTGGCCTTTGTTCCTACCATTGTGCCTTCCCCACTATGATGGACTTTATTCCTGGATTTGTAGAATAAAATAAACCCTTTCCTTCTATAAGCTTCTTCTTGTCACTGTAAAGAGAATTTCAGTGTTGGCTGGAGAGGTGGCTTAGTGATTAAAGTGCTGAAGGATCTGGGTTCAATTCCTCAGATACCACATAAGTTAAATGCACTTGGCAGCACCTGCATCTGGAGTTCTTTTGCAGAGGCTACAGACCCTGGCATGCCAATTCATTTCCTTCCTCCCTCCCTTCCTTCTCTCTCTGTCATAAATAAAAATGAATAAATAAATAAATAAAATCTATCAGTGAGAAAATGAACGTTGGAATCAGTATCTTGCTTACCTCTCAAGAAGCTGGATGTTGACTTACAGTACTTTAAACTAAGCAAGATTTATTTGATAAAATTTTTGGATAAAATTTTTATAATTAAGAGAAATTTTATTTATATTCTTATTTTTATCTATCTGAAGAAATTAAAAGGTGACAGGTATATTGTTTTACATTTTATAAAGTGGTTATAAAATAATTATAAGTATAGGATAATATAAGTATACTAGAATTATATTTACTGGCATTAACATCTTATATTTCTTTTAACTTTTGTCCTTTAACCTATTCTTATTTATATATAAAATTGAATGGAAATAAAAGAAAATATAGAGAAGTGTTTTCTTACAGAATTATATTTAGACTTATTGTAATTTTGTTTTTTTAATTGAAAATGGTCTAAACAAAAATAAGTAAACTTATTTTCAATCAGTAAGTGTGATGGTGCCAAAGAGTGGTGTTGTAGTTACCTTGATATTGCTTTGTATTGCTGGGACAAACATTCAATGGAAAATAAACTGATGGGCAGTATTTATTTTGGCTTATTGTCTCGAGGGGAAACTTCATCAAGGCAGGAAAAGGATGATTGGATAATAGAACAATGGCTGAGCATCATGTCTTGTCACAGCAGCAAAAATAAGTTAGCTCTGGCCAGGGGAAGCTCTCAGGCTGTAGCAACCCCAAAGTCCACCCTCATTAACACATCCTTTACAGCACAGCTCCACTTCAAACTGCTATCATTTGAGGATTAACTATTTAAACACATGAGGCCAATGGGAACATTTCAAATTCAAACCACCACAAATGGAGTTACATACATTAAATTATTAGTGCAAATCTATGAAAATATTTTCACTATTGTTTTACCCCTATCAGTCACAGCCAGGTCTACCATACTGATGCAGGATTTCAGGTTCAAGAGGGGTTCCCCAAGTTTATGAACTCAATTTTTAGATCCTGTGATATTTTTAACTCAAAATTGATAAAACATGGACTTAAGAAGGATAAATTATGAATTATTGAGTTTATTTAGGGAGAAATTTTTAAAAATATGTAGTTAATTTAAGGGAAATTGGGATCTAGAAAGAGGGCTAGTGCAAAGCTGTAAGCATGTGGGGAATACAAACACACAGTGACTGGGAAACAGCATTGTCCATGAAGTTCATTTAAGAGAAATGGCTGAAGCAGAGCAATCAACACGTGGAAGATAGAACCCAGGTTCTTATGGGGGGAGGGATTTAGAAGAGACACACACAGCATCTACCCTGAGTGTTTGCATGGAAGAAAGTTAAGAGGGCAAAAGGTGGCAGCTGAAGGAAAAATAGCATAGGGAAAATATCAAAGCAGAGATCAAGAAATCCAGATGATAAATGAGTAGTAAAGAAATTATATCCATGGTTATTCTTAGTGTAGAGAAATTACACAGGCAGCAGGCCCAGAGTTTAGAGAAAGCACCTACATCATAGATCTGGAGTGTAAGGAAAGTATACACATGGTAGATTCAGAGACCAGAGGAAAATCATACATATAAATAAAGGGAGATGTTTCCCCAAAACATAAAACAGAGGCACAGAAAAGTACCCAGGCCAAGAAATAGTACTCTGCTCCTTACTTCCTCACCCCCCAAGCCAGGCTAGGGGGGGCAGACTTATGTGTATCCCTTTGACCAGAGTGTGGAGAGGCAGAGAGAGGGGGCTGGAAATAGCATGGGCAACCTTGTACAGTCAATTGCAAATGGATTCTTCTGCAGATTCAGGTACGTAAGGGGAAAACCTTATTGGCTTGCTGATTTATAGGGCAAACTCCAGGGTCAACCCACCTGGAGAGTAAAGGCTGCTGATCTAGGTAGTGTGCTTGGCTGTGGGCAGCAGGGCACTACAGCTGTTGTAGGTGAGTCTCAATCAGAAGTGAGTTCCATTCCTGCCAAGGTATGTTGGCATGGGAACCTTCTGGTTCTGCCTATGGGCTTGTCCCTAACTGAAACTGCCTAAAAAAGCTAGCTTTCCTGAATCTCCCATGCCATGCTGCCAAACTTTCCAGTGGTTTTATTTTTATGCTTTGAGAAATAGGTTCTATAGAGAGTATTTACAAACATAATTTTCTTTCTCAGAACTTTCTGTACTGAAGAACTAATAAAAATGATTCCTTTTAGTAAATGTTTTAAATTTCAACAGAGTTATGCTAATAGTAGTAAAAACATTTGAAATTAACTAATAATTGTGTAAACAAAAAAAGAGAAGGCACACCTTTGTTAAAAATTCTGCATGAGGCCAGGTATGGGCACACACTTTTAATCCCAGCACTTGGGAGGCAGAGGTAGAAGGATTGCTACGAGTTTGAGGCCACTCTGAGACTACATAGTGAATTCCAGGTCAGCCTGGGCTAGAGAAATACCTTGTTTCAAAAAACAAACGAACAAAAAAAAAAAAAAAAAAAAAAGGCTGCATGACTGTTGCAGTCAGGTTCACATTGCTGGCAGAAATCACCTGACCAAGAGCAGCTTGTGGGGGTGGGGGAAGAGGTTTATTTTGGCTTACAGGCTCGAGGGGGAAGCTACATGATGGCAGGAAAAATGATGGCATGAGCAGAGGGTGGACATCACCCGCTGGCCAACATAAAGTGGACAACAGCAACAGGAGAGTGTGCCAAACCCTGGCAAGGGGAAGCTGGCTATAATACCTGTAAGCCTGCCCCAATAATACACCTCCAGGAGGCTTTAACTTCCAATTGCCACTAGCTGGGGAGACTAGCATTCAGAACACTTAAGTTTATGGGGGATACCTGAAGCAAACCACTACATTCTGCCCTTGGCCCCCATAAACTGATAAGCATACGTGATGTAAAATGCAATGCATTCATGAAACTTTAAAAGTCCCCATAGTTTTTAATCAATCCCAGTGATGTTCATACATCCCCATAATCCAAGGTCTTTTTTGTTTGTTTGTTTGTTTGTTTGTTTGTTTGTTTTTGGTTTTTCAAGGTAGGGTCTCACTCTGGTCCAGGCTGACCTGGAATTTACTCTGTAGTCTCAGGGTGGCCTCGAACTCACGGTCATCCTTCTACCTCTGCCTCCTGAGTGCTGGGATTAAAGGTGTGCGCCACCACACCCAGCATATCCAAGGTCTTTTAACTGAGCCATAATACCAAAAAAAAAAAAAAAAAAAAAAAAAAAAAAAAAAATCACCCCCAAAACCCATAATGACACAGAATAAACATTCACACTGCAAAGGATGGCACTGGGCAAAACAAAGAAATATTCAATCAGTATAAGTTTTAAAACAACCAGGGCAAACATCAACCTCTGTAATTCCAAGTCCAACAACACTAGTCAGTAACAGATCCCCAAGTCTGATAACTCTAACCAGCAACAAGTCTCTGGAATTCTAAATCCGCCCCTCCAGCTAGGCTACTCTCAGTCCTGGAAAACTTCATCTGGGGCTGGCAGCTCTCCTTGGCAGCCATCTCATGGTCCTGGCATCTCCACTGGGTCTCCACTGCAACCCATGGTCCATCCTCATGGCCCCATGGGATCTCCATGCAGGCATCCAGCAAACCTGCTTCACACTGCCCATGGCCATTTCCAAAACACAATGCCATATTGCAAACTCAATGACCTGCTCTTTCCTACATTTCTTATATTCCATAATATCAGGTAGAGTGTCAATTTGTTAATCCAGGGGGCGGGAGTAAAGCAAACTTTGAACAACAGGACACTCCTTCAGCATTGAGGCCCTTTCAAAAGAGTACATTATTCCTGTTGCCCCAGTGCAGGTCAGCTGTCCCAATCTCAAAGGTTGTAAATCTCTCAATTGCAGCTGAACAGGCAGCAGTTCACCCAAAGATTTCATTTTTTTCTGTGCTACATTTCTCTGCTTACACCAGTTCATTTCTATGCAAAGCAACCCTGTACAACTTCTCAGGACACAGGCATAACAGCAAAATTCTCACACAAACTGCTAGCCCAGTCCAAGTAAAGCTCTTTCTCGCCCTCATAAGCCAAACCTCACAGTCTATAGTTCTTACTGCATTCAGGCCTTTCAACTCTGAGCACCACAGTCCATCAAGCTGTACTTACATCACTGCAAGGCATCTCTTAAGCCAAGGTTTCAAATCCTTCCACATTCCTCTTGAAAATCAGCTCCAAAAGGCCAAAGCCACAGTCAGGTGTTTAACAGCAATCCCACTCCTTGGTACCACTTTACTGCTGCAGTCAGATTTGCATTGCTGGCAGAAATTACCTGACCAAGGGCAGCTTGTGGGAAAAAAAGAGGTTTATTTTGGCTTACAGGCTCGAGGAGGAAGCTCCATGATGGCAGGGAAAGTGATAGCATGAGCAGAGGGTGGACATCACCCCCTGGTCAACATAAGGTGGACAACAGCAACAGCAGAGAGTCAAACACTGGCAAGGGGAAGCTGGCTATAATAGCCATAAGCCCATCCCCAATAATAGACCGCCTCCAGGAGGCTTTAATTTCCAATTGCCATCAGCTGGGGAGACTAGTATTCAGAACACTTAAGTTTATGGGGGAACCCCTCAATCAAACCACCACAATGACGGAATAACTTTTAGAACTAGGTGATAATGGAGAATTAGTGTGGCAGATCAAGAACCAGTTTATCTTGGAATACTTTTAGTGCCCTTAAGGCATTCATTGCTCACATTCTTCTGTGACATAATGTTATTTTGACTGGTAACATCTTTGAAACATATTCTTAGCATCCCACTAGCATCTACCAATTCCAAAACTAAGAGTGAAGAGAGAGCATATGATACCCACAGCAATGTTTTTCCTACTCTATTGTGACTCACCTAACAGAGATAACCACCAATATATTTAGTACATACATTTATTATATTTTGCGGTTGCTGTTGCTGTTGTTGTTATTGTTCTTGTGTGATTCATGGGACCTCATGTAACCTCTTCCGTGGTGGGATATGGGATTTAGGAGTAAGGTAACAACAACAACAACAACAACAACAAAAAACAACTAAACTGCCTCTATAACAGAGACTAGAGGCAATGGCAGTATTCGGAGGCCCTAGTCCTCTTCCCCCAAAGAGCACTAGTTAACCTGTTTCATAGGTAATTTTGCACCAGGCAGCCTGTGTCTTATGTCTATAAATTGTGAGATGTCAATAAACATAGTGGGAAAAAAATTAGACATATCACACAAGTTCGCAAAGTTTTAAATAAATTATTTTTTCTTTATCAATTCTGTTAACTTCTTTGGAGTACAGGAAACTTCATTACGGTGGGTTGGTAAGGTTTTCATGGCCCAGTAACAAAGTGTTTACTTGCTCAATGCTGATAAGTCTGTAGGAATTCTCTCTCCATCACTATCTCTGTCTCTTTCTCTCTATTTCTGTGAAGATGTTTATACATAGTTGTTTTGTGGTGCTAGTCTAAATTTCTTTATGTGGGTGTATGTATATATTTTTGTGAGCAGATGCATGTGCACATGTGTGTCCCTGTGTTCTTGTGGAGGCTATAGCACATTCTTGGATGTCATTCTCAGGTACTGAACAACTTTTAATGAGCCCAAGTCTTATCATTGTCCTGTTGGTCACCAAGTACTTTAGACTGCTGGCCAGCAAGTCCCAAGAATCTTGGGGATCTCCCTACGCAGTCCTGGTATTACAAGGTCACACCATTATACCTGCATTTATGCTTTTCTCTACAGCCCAACTTTGTTAGTGTATATTATTATTAAAAATAGAGTTTGTATGGATATATAATGTGTTGGTAACATCTTTTTCTCCTCGCTGTCCCCATTCACAGGGGGCCCTCCTCAGTGGGGTTGCTGGTATTCCCTATAGGGTTGGGAATTATGCATTGTGGGAGCAACAGTCAGTTATTGGTGGGAGGTAATACATCTGGGCATGGAGTCCCAACCTGTGGCTCTTATAATCTTTCTGCTCCTACTTCCACAAAATTCCCTGAGCCTTGGTGGGTGTTTTTAATCTATGTCAGTGATGAGCTCTCAGGAGCCTCTGGATTTCTGTTTTGGTATGTGTTGAGTATCCTCAGCATCTGTCTCCTTCACCCTGGTGCTGATTGTCAGGCTCACCATGGAAGTGGCATATTTTTCTTCTACCCAATTCTTCTACGGTTTCACCTGGTCCTTGGCTGAGATGCGAGGGGTGGTTTATCTTCTCAGATCACACTACTTTCTGAAAAAGAAAAAACATATTTTCCTATGGAGAATGAAGTCAGCATAGGTTAAATTGTATAAGTGTTATTAATTTAGGGAGATTTTGATGGATGTAGCTCCTCTGGGAGTCAAAGACTAGGGGGCACTTAATATTGGAAAACATAATATTTGTCTCCATAGGATTCAGACCTGGTTCTCAGTTCTAATATGGGTTACATTCCACTGAGTGGATCTCTTAGCCAATGTGAAAGCTTTTGGTTACACACCATATTTTGATACGTGGAAATACAACTGATTTTTGCATATTGTACAGATGACTTGTGTACTGTTATTGTGAATGTTCTCATTTATATTATTTCTTTGCTTTCACCACAGTAGGTGATCTTAACAAGTGTTCTCTTACTATGTTTAAATCTAATTCACATTGCAGGACTGCATCATTCTTGAATTATAAATGGACATACTGGAGGCTACAAAGCATGTCGTAAACTCATGCTAATTGTTATAATCACAGTCGAGATGAAAGTCTGGCTCTCACATTACCCATGAGGAACAAAAGGCACTGTTTTACGTGGTATAATCCTTGGGTGATAGTAGCTATACAGAGACAAATGAGTACATTCCGAAAGACCAATAGACCACTTTGTGTCAACAGAAAGCTGCTTTGCAGACATTTAATAAACAGTGTGGTTTGTTAAACCTTGATCAAGTCCTTGGTTTTATCAGTGCCTTTTTCCTAAATGTCTGCCTCTGATAAAGTGTTAGGAACCAGCACCAATTTATTTGAAATTGGTGTCAGAACATCTGCATTAGCCACCAGTAAGCTCATAAGAGTTCATTTGCAACACTGAGCCAACATCCCTCTGATATTACTTTCATTTCTTAATCTAATCATAAGTCAGTTGATGCACAAAACATCTAATTAGTTTATATTACATATATTTCTATTATAACACAGCTCACATTTTGAGAAGAAAATGTGCTTTCTATTGCATGCCAGTACTGAAGTTTTTAATTGTATAAAAAGTAATTGTCAATTGGAATATTATTTTAATGAGAAATGATTTTTAATTCTTAAAATAAAACTGTGGATACTTAAGGACATCATAATAAATAGAATAAAACTCCTTTATTAAAGTTATAGTTGTATAATTAAATATAGGCCATTATGACGTTCTGAGAACAGGAACAAATGCATTGATGAGCTATAATACTTTACTTCTTTTCAGTACTTAGAGTCTAACTTTCCCATAATCAGTTTCACTTTAAACCAGAGAACCTTGTCCAAATATAATTACTTTGAATTTGAAATCACATTAACTGTAAGAAGAAAGGGGAATTAATGAAACTCAAGTTCAAAAACATGGCTACACTTCACTACTTCTCTGTTGATGTCTAATTATTTTCTGCTGGTGGTACAGGACAGATTAAATTCCACTCTGCTTGTATACTCAGCCTGTGGAATGTAGTGGATAGATTGTCTCCACATAGCATCAAAGTCCAGCTCTTGTATTGAAATATGAATAGTCACAGTTTAAATGATTTGTTGGCATTGTGATGAAAATATAAAGGCAATGTCTTTGCAGTCAGTTTTTAGTGAGTGTTAAAATAAGTTTCAAATACAAACGTATAGAAAAGGAACAGTTTTGTTTTAAATACACCTTGCTAGATTGACAAAATATTGGACCTTTAATTTGATATTTCTTATCTTATTGTTATTTTTGTTTCCTTTTCAGATATTATATATTATAAGGTAAATGGAATATTCACCTTGCTTTAATCAGTGAATACCTAAATTATGCTTAAATTTTTCTCCCTCTATCTCTATTTCTCAGTATTTTTTTTCCTGTGTTATATTAGTGCTTTTTTCTGGTGTTTGTAACAAAATACTCCACAAAAGCAACTTAAGGAAGGAAGAGGAAATGTTCAGTTTATTCTGGTTTATAATTTGAAGGTATGGGCCATCATATCAAGGAAGCCATGATTAAAAACAACAAAAACAAAAAATAGGAGGCATCTAGGCATCTACAGCGAGGAGGCAGAAAGTGGTCAATAACAGTGCTCAACTTGACTTCTCATTTTTTTTTTTTTTTTTGGAGTCAGAGAGAGAGACAGACGAGAGAGAGAGAGAGAGAGAGAGAGAGAGAGAGAGAGAGAATGGGTACATCAGCAGCCTCTCAGCCACTGTGAATGAACTCCAGACACTTCCACCCCCGTGTGGGCAAGTGTGGCATCGCACCGTTGTATCACTGCATCTGGCTAAATGTGGGATCTGGAGAATTGAACAAGCATTCTTAACTGCTAAGCCATCTCTCCAGCCCGAGTTCCCATTTCTTAAATTGAGTTTGGAATCCATTCCATAGAATGATGCCTCCCACAGTAATTGTGGTTCTTCCCATCTCAGTTCACATAGTCTAGAGAGTGCTTCATCGACATACGCAAAGTTTTGTCTCCCAGGTGGTTTCAGATCCTGTCAAGTTGTCAAACAATATTAACCACCATAAGTCAACTCATGTCAATTCATGCTCAAACATATCACCTTTAAGCCATAATCTTCTACTGTTTATCCCCAAACCAATGGGCTAGCACACAGAAATAAACTTACATTTTTGTAGCCACTTAAATTTTTAAGAAGATGTTAACAATATGCAATAGTAAGAAAAAAAAATGGGTTATTTACCAAATCATATTTGGGAAACTGGAAACATATATACAGAAGAAAAAGCTATCAATCTTTATCTCTTACTCTGTGCAATAAATAATTTGAAATGGATCAAATGTCTTAATACAAAACATGAAAATATTAAGCTTTTATAGGAAGATGTATGGAAATATTTCAGGAAATGGACATAAGCAAAGTTCTGGAACAGACACTAATAACTGAGGAAATAATTCTAAAAAATTGACAAATATGATTTCATTGAATAAAAAAGCTTTTGTACAACAATGAGAACAGTGAAAGTGGTGAAGAGCCAGGTTACCAAATGGTCTAATTTTTTTTTTTTTCCAGATATACTTCAGACAAGTAAGTAATATCTAGGGCATATAAAGACCTTAAAAGATTCCTAAACAACAAACAACTAAAATAATTCTATCACTAGATAGATACAATGAACAAACCCTTCTCAAAACATGAAGTATTGAAGGCCAATAGGTATGAAAAAATGGTCAAAATCCATAGTCATAAGTGAAATTCAAATCAAAGTACTTAAATTCTTTCTCATCCCTATCAGTATATCTAGCCTTAGAAAGCAAACAATTGCAAGAGTTGATGGGTATGGAGGGGGAACAGGTTCCTGAGAGTAAGAATGTAAACTAGTATGGTCACTAGAGAAAATTTGTATAGGTATTCTTCATTAAATTAAAAGTAGGACAACTTCATGATTCAAATATACCATCCTAGTAATATACTGTAAGAAATATAACTCAGCACAGTACAAAGACACCTTCTCAGCTATGTAAATAGGGCATTAGTCTCAATAGTCACATTGTGGAATCAATTTAGGTGTCAATCATTAAATGAACAGGTAAATTACATTATATATATAAATACATACATATATATATATATATATATGTGTGTGTGTGTGTGTGTGTGTGTGTATGATTTTTTTGAGACATAAAGAATGGACTTCTATGTTTTGTAGGAAATGAATGAAAAGTTGGTGATTATCTTATAAACTATATAAATCAGAAACAGTAACAAAAATATTACATGTATTCTTGTTGATGTGGAACTCTGGTGTTTGTATAGCACACACACAACAATTGCCTTCTCACGCTGTGAAAAAATACCCAACCAAATACAGCTTGTGGAATAAAAGGGCTTATTTCCAGCTTACAGTTTTGAGGGGAAATTTAATTGGTGTTGAAGGCATCATGGTAGCACAGAGTTAGGCATCATATCATGTAACACCAGCAAGGAGGAAGCAGAGAGACTGTAATCCCTACAACAAAAAGTGTGTCATGAGTATTGGAGAGATGGTTTATCAGTTAAAAGTACTTGCTTGCAAAGCCTAATGACATGGGTTCAATTCCCTGGTATCCACATAAAGCCAGATACACAAATGACACATATAGCTGGAGTTTGCAGTGGCAAGAGACCCTAACACACCAATTCTCTCTCTCTCTCTTTCTCTCTGCTTACAAATAATTAAATATATTTTTAAAGTTTGTCATAGGCACCTTCATTATTTTTTTAGAATTTTCAATAGTGTACCTCTAAGTGGTGTGTTTCATAGTACCATTTTTGCTGAAGGATATCATGTACTTTGACCACATTCTCTGATTTTTACCTCCTCCTGTGCCCCTCTATCTTTCCATTTCTTTGCAAAATAAGTTCCTTCTGAATATATATATATATATATATATATATATATATATATATATATGTGTGTGTGTGTGTGTGTGTGTGTGTGTGTGTGTGTCTCATCATCATGATGGTGAGTGGTTTGAATGTGAACTGCCTCTGTATTGTTATGATTTTGTGATTGAGCCTCATATTTAATCTTGAGATTGTGGAACCTTTTGAAGTTGGATCCTAGCTGAAGGAGGTGTCTCTGGGAGGTAGGGAATCCAAGCCTATAAGTTTATTAGCTTTGGCCAACTGGGTGCTAGAGGCCCTCATGGCATACTTTTTATTGTAAGGATTATACATAGTTATAGCTTTGTGGAAAATGTATGGAATCCAAACTCCACATGACTGAGCAATACTGCTTCTTGGTATCACACAAAAGAAAGGAAAACAGAGAATTGACTGTCTTTTTGTCATTGTAACAAAGTAACACAGAAGTTTCCTAAGAGGAGGAAGGGCTTATTTTAATTAATGGTTCAGAAATTTCTGCTCACTTGGCACTATTACTTGGTGTGTGTGTGTGTGTGTGGGGGTTATGGCAAGGCAGTCCCTCATGGTGGAAGCACATGTTAGAAGAGATCTGCTCACCTCAGGTTAGCCAGGAAGCAAAGACGATGAGTAGCTGAGGATTCAATGTACCCCTGTATCTGTTATATTTATTGATGTGATCAAATACCTGACAAAAAGAAACTTGAGGCAGACTAAGGGAGGGATTATTTTGACCTACATTTTCCATTTCAGTGTGCACAGCAGGGCAGCAGGAGAAGGAAGTAGTCTGGTTATATTGTATTTACAATCAGGAAGCAGAGGGAGAAGAGGAAGTGAGAACAGACTATAATAATCTTCAAGACCCAAAGACCTACTTCCTTCAGAAAGGCTCCACCTTCTAAATGTTCCACAGTTTCCACAATCAGGAAAGCCAGATGGGTTCCATGGGTTCAAACACATTGTCTGCAGTAGATATTTCACTCTCACACCACAACACTCCCCAGTGGCATGGTCCCTTCCCCAAAGTGTCACATGGATAGAACAAGCCTTCCACACAGTGTACTTTAGGTAGTATTCAAGAGCCATACTGTAGCATTTTTACTATTTTTTATTAGCTGGAACTTAAATGCAATGCCAGCTAAGTGTTTGGTTTAGAACTGAACTAAATTCCCAGCCGGCAAAGCATCATGATACAAAGATACCTTCACAGAGTTGTTTGCAGTTTTAGCCATCACCGCCATGTTTTGATTCAAACCCAACTGCCTGGCAGACTTGATTATAACTTATGATGACCAAAGTTTACTTATAAGAGTTCTTATTACATTCTAACTCTAAAACAAGCACACATAAACCCAGTAACTCCCTGAAGTGATGGATAGGTACATTGACCCCATTAAGATAATGATTTCATAATGTTCCAGTATGTTAACCAATTTTGTTATTGCATGCTTTAAATATTTAGCATACAGACCCAAAAGGTGCAAAAAATGTAATTTTCTTGAGGAACTGAGAAAACAATTTTAAATTAATTTGAATGTAAGACTACTTTAATAATGAAAATTAGATAAGAAATCTGTGAAATTGAACGAAAAAGAATTAATGAAATAGCTAATAGAAAAATAAGTTAAAAAAAATCAACCCAAACCATAAGCTGCCTGTTTTGCAAATCTTAACAAACACAATCATAAAATAAAATTTAAAAATATACTTGACAACTTAAATTTTAAATTTTAATTATTTTAGAACAATTTTTCATAGCATTAAAATGTTAGAATTCATATGATGGTATTTAAATTTCATGCTATTTCTCTTAAATGTCCCAAATTAAAATATTTTGCTTTAGGGGCTGGAGAGATGGCTTAGAAGTTAAGGCATTTTCCTGCAAAGCCATTGGACCCTGTTTTGATTCCCCAAGACCCACATAAGCCAGATGCACAAAGTGGTGCATACATCTGGAGTTTGTTTGCAGTGGCTGGAGGCCCTGGTGCACTCATTAACTTACTCTCTCACTCTCTCTTTACCTCTTTCTCTCTCAAATAAATAAATAAATAAAATATGAGAAAATAAAATAATTTTCTTTAAATACTAAAATCAACATTCTTTTTGTAGTAACTTTTGGCAATTCAGTAGTATTAAATTTTCCATACAACTTAAAATAATAGAAAACAATGCAGAGCAGAAATCCTGCTAACTTTCATTTGGTTTTACAATTAAAATAACAGATAAACTTGTCGACTCAAAATGGAAGATTCTTCTTTGTGCAGGTTAATTTCAATGCATCAATGCACCTGTAGATAGGATGTTAGTTTTCCCTCAGTCCTTAGCTTGAGGTCCACTTCTCAAATTCATTAATGTGCACCATAGACTAAGCACTCACCTTTACCATGCATCACGGAGATAAGCTTGATGGTTCTCATTGACACAGGGGTTCTCATAGTGATAAGAGCAATTTAACGAACCACATTTGTTGGAAATAAATATCTATCAATTCAGTAGTTTTTTGGGCAATATATATATTTTTCACTTCTGAATTGTAGCCGACTGAGTTTATTGTGAAGTTGCAAGGGTCATTCACTGAATCAAGATGGACAAGTTCTACGATTTCTCTGTGTGTGTTCTCTCCCCTTCTTGCTAATCTGCTTCCTCTTTCCAAACAGTTTGCACACTTTCTTTCATGACACATGTGTTTCATTACCTTTTCTTGTTTCTCCTTTCTTCTCCATTTATTTTTTACTGATTTTACTTTGAAACAGGGTCTCATGTCCTCCAGGCTGGCCTCAAACTCACTATCCCAGACTGGTCTTAACACTAATCTTGCCATTTCTATCGCTTGAGTACCTTCTCTCTGTACACTTACTCAACCCTTTTATTGTTCACTTCTTATTTTCATGTCTTATATTAAAATATATTTAAATCTATATTCCTCGAATGGAAGCAAATGTGTAAAATTTGTCTCACTTATTTAGCTTAACATAATGAAAGTCATAATTGCACTTTTCTTGATAATTAAATAAAATACCCTTGTGTATGTAAAATATTAAGAAAAGTTCTTGGGCTGGATAAATGGTTCAGCAGTTGAGGTGCTGGCCTGCAATGCCTAGGGACCTGGGTTTGATTCCTCAATACCCATGTACAGCAGATGCACGAAATGGCACGTGCATCTGGAGTTTGCTTGCAGTGGCTAGAAGCCCTGATGTGCTCATTCTCCCAGTCCTCGGTCAAATAAATAAGATATTTACAAAAAAAGATAGGTTCTTCGTAAAACAGCTCTCAGATTATGCACACAAACATTTTGTTTGTTTGTTTATTTATTTATGACAGAGAATGTGAGAGAGGGAGAGAAAGACAGAGAAAGATAGAGAGAAAATGGGCATGCCGGGGCCTCTAGCCACTGCAAGTAACTCCAGATGCATGTGCCACCATGTGCATCTGGCTTACATGGGATCTGGAGAATCAAACCTAGATGTTTAGGCTTCTCAGGCAAGTGCCTTAACTGATAAGCCATCTCTCCAGTACCCAGACAAACATTTTTATTGTTGCTGATCTTATATAATATTAACTGTGCTGGGAATCTTATATTTCCTTACTAAGAGTTCCCTGTTCCCTAGTACTTTCCTCCTAATTTATTTTTTTTTCTAAATTACTGTCTCTGGCTTTCAAACTTCAGCACAGTGCTGCAGGCTCCCATTCCCTGCTCCATGTGCTGGACCAATTTCCAGGGAGGAGGTTGACAATATTTTCACATTCAGCTTTCTTATTTCCCTTATCTTAGAGGTCACAGTCCTTCACATTCCTATTTTTAAGGTGTGAACTAAATCAAGTTACTGCTATACACTCATTCCAAAGTGAACACTTGATATTCAATACTTTTTTTTCTTTTTCCTTCTCATAAAATTATAACTGGGCATTAATTTTAATTTATCTGAAAGCATAGATCTGGAATATAGCTCAGTTGCTATAATGCTTGCCTAGCTTCTGGGAAGCTCTGAGTTTGGTCCTCAACACTGCATAAACCAGGCCTTCTGGCACAGATCTATATTCCTGTCTTAAAAAGTAGCGGAAGGAAGATCAGAATTTCATGATCACCTTAGGGTACTGCGATGGCTTCTATTGATTGTCAACGTGACAGCATCTAGAATTACCCTTCATCTTGAAACAAACCTAGATCATCTACATTAGGTTATCCACTGACCATGTCTGTGAGGGATTATTATTTTATCATGTTAAATGAAGTAAGGAGAACCCCTTTAACTGTCAGCAAACCATTGCTTGAATTGGGGCCCTGGACTGTATAAAAAGGAGAAAGTGAGCTAAACACCAGAATAAGTAAATCACTCTCTACTTCCTCACTACAGATTCAATGTGATCAGCTGCCTCAAGTTCCTGCTGCCATGTCTTCCCTACCATGATGCACTGTATGCTCAAACGGCAAGATGAAATAGAACCCTGTTGATTTAAGATGATTGTTGTCAGGCATTCTGTCCCAAAGAGAAAAGTAACTAATATAGCTACATAGTGAGTTTGAGACCATCTTGAGCTACATGACACCTATCACTATATATACATACATACATTATATGTATGTAATATAAGATATATATTATAATAATCACTTTGTATAATATAGCTACACATATTATTGTTGAAACGGCATGTGTTGCAGTCAGGTTCACATTGCTGGCAAAAAACACCAGACCACGAGCAGCTTGTGGTGAAAAAGAAGGGTTTAGTTTGGCTTACATATGTGAAGGAGAAAATTATGGCATGAGCAGAGGGTGGATATCACCTCCTGGCCAATATCAGGTGGACAACAGAAACAGGAGACTGTGGCAAACACTGGCAAGGGGACAGTGGCTGTCATACCCATAAGCCCACCCCCAGCAATACACTGCCTCCAGGAGGCATTAAATTCACAAATTTCCATCAGCTGGGGCCCTAGCATTCAGCACATATAGGTTTATGAGTGACACTTGAATCAATCCAACACAATATGTCAATATTTTCTATTTGCTTTACATGCTAAAATTTCTATTAATTTTACTCAAATTCATTTATTCTATTATTTCAATTATACTTTTCATTTATTGTCTTTTCTTTTAAATTATATTGTCTACACATTTTTTGGTTAAACTTTGCTTTCTAAGTGGTAAATTAATAAATATCTTTACCACTACTCTACCTATTATCTATCTATCTATCTATCTATCTATCTATCTATCTATCTATCTATCTATCTATCATCTATCTATCTATCTATCTATCTATCTATCTATCATCTTTCTATCTACCTATCATCTATATCTATCTATCTATCTACCTACCTATCTATCATCTATATACCAAATATTTCTTTGAGTTTACCTGGTTGCTTTTGTTTAGAAGTTTAGAACCTATTTGATTTTTTTATTTTATGACCCAATATCATTTCAGCTATATCAGTATATCACCCATTATTTGTTAACTTCTTGCCTTACTTTAAGTAGCTCTCTTCTGAGATTATTTCTTTCCTATCAAAAATTATCCTTTGGTGCCTCTTCCAGTAATGTGTGTTATTGATAAGATTTCATGATTTAGTAGACATTGTAGTGTTAGCATTTGTTCAATATAACTTTCCTAGGTGCTATTTTTATATGTTGTTTATGGAGGAATTTATGTAAAGCTTTCTTCCTTTTTGTTAAGCATATCTTCTTGTTAATATTATCACTTGAAATTAGGCAAACTTGGTAGGTCTCTTTTCATGTTTTTCTGTGTATATTTTTCCGTGTCATTCTTCTTTTTTATTTAGGCATGAATTTTAAAAATATTTTTCAGATTGTTGTACTTTAACAAGAGTTGGTGAGTACTGTAATAAGAGATGTCATTGATGGGATTTTTTTTGGAAGTTCCTAATATTTTTTTAATTATAAACTCATGTTCAAAGAGGTTTGTTTTGCCAATGAGTTTGTAGTGAGTTCTATACTTTATCAACAACAGGGTTTAATTTCTCATTTGTGTCTCAATCACTCGATTAGGCCTACAGTTCTTTTTATCTAATGTGTGGTCTTTGGGTTCTGTGTCCAACCCCAGAGTTGAAATAGAAGTCTGCCTACATTAACAGCTCAAAACTGTCATGATATTGATATGACATGTTCTCATTGGTGTTTTCATATATTTTTTACTCTTTCTAGAGTTTCAATAAGACACAAACATCTCAGAAAGTACTTACAATTACAGCAGAGTTTTGTGTAATTTTTTTTTCCACAGAGGAAATGTCTTATTTTTCTAGACCCTATTATTTTTCTTATTTTACTACATAATTGTATTCACTGTGGACTGTATGTTTGGACATTGATGTTGCTATTTGTGTTACATTTATGTGATAAATGTGGAAAAAGATCATGTTATAATATCTTATTATAAACCTTGCAAAATCTCTCTCTCATTCTGCCTTTCTCGCTTCTTCTCCGTGTTCATTCTCACACACATGCTCTCCCTCTCATAAGGTATTTTTTAAATTTATCTAATTTAAAATATGTGTATATTTAGACTTGTGAATTCTAGATATGCATTTTAATGTTAGCTAACAATAAATGAAAG
This sequence comes from Orientallactaga sibirica, assembly GCA_036365145.1. NCBI lineage: Eukaryota > Metazoa > Chordata > Mammalia > Rodentia > Dipodidae > Orientallactaga > Orientallactaga sibirica. The sequence continues at coordinate 14,946,079 of JAEOAD010000017.1, forward strand.
TGAAAGCCATAACAAAAGACAGCAGTGGTTTGCTGAAGTGAGCATTGGAATGTTCTACAAGACAATCCATTGAGACAAGGGCAATTTCCTCTCAAGCACAGTTTATTTGAGATTCTTTATCTTGTCTGATGGTAGATTAAAATTTCACCACATATAATATAAATAAGATAAACATTCATCATTTTTATTTTTATTTTGAGGTTGCCATCCTTGAAGAACTGGAATATATCATAAACTATAGTTTGGGAATTGAATCAGGAATAGTCAAGGGATAGTACTTCAATATTGGAGAAACTGTCTTCAAGTGTGTAATAGTTTGTGTCCTCATGTGTGTCATTGCTCGAGTTCAGGTCAACGGAAGTGGAAAGATCACAGCATAAAAGAGAGATAGGCAATGCATTTACACATACTATTTTTATTTTCCTTTTGGAGTTAGAATTGCTGAATAATTTTACAATTTTTAGAAAATAAATACTCATAGAAAAAAGTGGAAAAGCATAATTCAATGAAAAGAAAATAAGGATATTTACTATAAAGTAATACTTATGATGTATCTAGATTTTTTAAATAACTTAATCCTACTAAGTGGTATATGGCACTAAGGTTCTAAACATGCACCTGCCATTCACATTATCTTGTTTCAGAAACTAATGAAGGCGGTTACAAATTTTCTAGTAAATTCCTTCTGTGTCAAATCTTAACTTTTTTTTTTCTTTTGCAAATTATGAGAACTATTCTACGTTGTTAACTTGTTCTTATCTGTTGTTGTCAACAATCATTCTCGGATTCTCAGATTGCTTTTTGCAATAGTTAAGAACTAATACTTTGGTTGCTTTTTATTTAAAAAAGGTTAAATTTCTACACATCTCATTTGCCTACTGTATTTAAAATATAGTCTCTTGTATTGGAAGATTAATCTTCAAAAGATGGTATTTTAATCAGGTTGGAATATAGAGATTATGAATGAAACTAGCAAGAAATGAACTTAAATAGCCACATGAGACTTCAACACAAGGATTAATTTTGACTCTGTGGACAGAAGACAAATGTACCTGTTATACACTATATACTTGCAAAAATCTGACTCAAACTCCTTTGTCAGGGAAGAGACATTAAGAAAATGGGTAACCCTTTAAAGTAATTGTGCAATTAGTCACTGCTTAAGTCACTGTTGAAATCCCAAAGAACTAGTTATGACATGCACATTAATAGCACATGAGTTCATCATGATTAATATTGTGACAATAAATACCAGAGGAAATTAATAATGATCAGCTATTACTTTAAAATATTGCTACATAATTCAAATATTTTACCTTGAAACCTTAGCATTTTTTAGGTAATGCCTAGCTACAATTTTCCTTAATGGTATTTTTATTTACCTTAGATAATTTGAATACATTATGTGTATTCTATTACATAAATAGTAGCAAAATGTAATTAAGTTTTATTTATATGTTGAAAGAATTAAGATGTTATAAAATATAATAAAATAATAATTTTATAGTTTTGTTTTTTAAAATTTAAATTATTATGAATGCTTTACTACAACTATAGAACTAAGTCACTGACTTTTCCATGAAATGACTGTCTTAAGACAACTTATGTGTCTTGTAGGATTAAACTATACAAGGAAATACCAACCTACTCTATGAACATTATTGTCCTAAGGCAAAGCTTCTCAATATGTTTTATTAGGACATTATTAATACAAGTTGGAATCTGTACAAATATGAATCAAACTCCATAGGTCAAAATTTCTGCTTAAGCCAACTATATTCCTAGGTCACTCTCCATATGAAATTATTGCCAACTTGCTAGCTTGAATCACCACTTCTGCTGAAACCATTCAGGAAAATTAATGTCTAAGTACTTCTGGGATCTCTTCACTTATGTTATAGGGTTGTCATCTTCTGTTATTGTTGCATATTTTGAGAACCTTCATTCTTGCTTTAGAGAGGTTTCTTTTCTAACCTGTTACACGATAAATATCATTACCTGTTACCTAACATTTAATTCTTCAAAGAATTGCTTTTGGATGTCTATCATCTCCATGTACAGTTTATAATATACTAATATGCACCTGAAGCATGGCTGTTGCTGATACAGTATGAAGATTATAATCTTAGGGCCTGTCTGGATGTATATCCACATTATGAATAATACTGTCATCATCACCTACTGTGGTTCTGCTTTGCATTCATTCTACCCACCAACCAGAAAGGAAACTGGCTCCTCCTTCTTCCTCTCTAAGTAAGATCATCCATCAACAATGACTGTTGTCACCAAGTAATAAGGTGTCTCGGTTTTATATATATATACATTTTACTCCTTTACAGCCAGAATACTTCTCATTGATATCTGAAACTGAAATAGCAAGTGAAGATATGTAAAGACCACTTGGATGTATCTTAAAGGTGCACGCCTTTAATCCCAGCACTCGGGAGGCAGAGGTAGGAGGATCGCCGAGAGTTTGAGCCCACCCTGAGACTACATAGTTAATTCCAAGTTGGCCTGGAAGACCAGAGTGAGACCCTACCTTGAAAAACCAAAAAAAAAAAAAAAAAAAAGCAATCCTTTGATCCTCAAACGTTGTTTGAGACCAACTCATCATGCTAGATTTTTCTTTCACTAGTGCAATTGCCTTGTAATTGAACCAACACTCTCTTTTGTATTGAAATAATTGCTTCTTATTCTACCATGCAGATACAATTTTGTTCACCCTCTATTTTACTCAGAGAACATACAAATAAGAAGGCACAAAAATATTGGAGTATAGTAAATGGCCGATAAGAATATACATTTTAATTTGATCTCAGTTTGAAATTCTGATGTATTAGGGAAGAATATGCTCTCATAGTTTTTATTCCATTAATTTAATGCTAAGGCTGTATTAACATAAGACATAATTTGGATGACAAAACTAAGGCATAATATTCTGTGGCATAGCAATTTCTATAAGAACATAATATCATTCTTAATGCACTTTATACTTTGTTTAGAAATAATGACAAAGACAACATTCGGTCACTCAGAAAAACCAGTTATGAATAAACAAAGTCAAATCATGTTAGCAAATGTTTTTCTTGTGAACATCATTTAAAAGTGGTCATATTTTTTAATATTTTAATTTTATTTATTTATTTGAGAGAGGGAAAGAGGGAGAGAGAGAGAAAGAGAAAGAGAGAGAGAGAGAGAGAGAGAGAGAGAGGGAATGGGTAAGACAGGGCTTCCAGCCACTGCAAACTGCGAATGATCTTGTGCTTGTGCATCTGGCTTCTGTGGATACTGGGGAATCAAACTGAGGTCCTTAGACTTTGTAGGCAAGCAACTTAATAGCTAAGCCATCTCTCCAGTCCTGAGTAGTCGAATATGTTTCAATATTTTTCTTAAAATATTTTATTCATTTAGTTAGTTATCTGCAAGAGAGAAAGAGGGAGAGAGGGAAAATGGGTGCACCATGGCCTTTAGCCACTGCAAACGAACTCTAGATGCATGTGCCACCTTGTGCATCTGGCTTATGTAGGGACTGAGGAATCGAACCTTGGTCCTTTAGCTTTGTAGGCAAATAAATGCCTTAACCACTAAGCCATCTCTCTGGCCCTATTTCAGCCTTATATCTGTGCAAACCAAGAGGTTGAACATACATTTGAAAGCTAGCAAATTTTATAAATATTTTCATGATTTTTCAATAGCATCTACTTGATTCAAATGAAATATGTAACGAACGTGAAACAATATGTAAGTAAAATGATACATGTAATTGAGAATAGACTCCCAACCACATTTTCATATGTAATAATACTAAATGTATAACTTGGTATCTTAGTTGCAATATTACAGTTTCACGGTGTTTCTCTAAAACCATCTAATTCATTTTTGCTTTTACTAAACTTGAAGCTTGGGATTAGGATACACATTTAGTCTTGCCTTATGGGGTAGCCATAAGTTATGTGGGAGAGGCAATGCCTCTGTGTATAATGATCCAACTCATGGCTCTAACAATTTCATTATTATGTTGTGATTTATTAAGGCAGTGAAATGATGTATTGTATGAAAGATGCCTTAAAGACATTCAAGTAGTGTCAGGAATTATAGACAGGCTAAAACATGGCAAAGTCCTTCAGTCTCATTGAACTGCCAATTTATTGTCTATCTCATTATCAAAGTTATTTAAGCAGGTAGATTTTTTTTTAACTTGTTCTTATCTGTTGTTGTCAACAATCATTCTCAGATTCTCAGATTGCTTTTTGCAATAGTTAAGAACTAATACTTTGGTTGCTTTTTATTTAAAAAGGTTAAATTTCTACACATCTCATTTGCCTACTGTATTTAAAATATAGTCTCTTGTATTGGAAGATTAATCTTCAAAAGATGGTATTTTAATCAGGTTGGAATATAGAGATTATGAATGAAACTAGCAAGAAATGAACTTAAATAGCCACATGAGACTTCAACACAAGGATTAATTTTGACTCTGTGGACAGAAGACAAATGTACCTGTTATACACTATATACTTGCAAAAATCTGACTCAAACTCCTTTGTCAGGAAGAGACATTAAGAAAATGGGTAACCCTTTAAAGTAATTGTGCAATTAGTCACTGCTTAAGTCACTGTTGAAATCCCAAAGAACTAGTTATGACATGCACATTAATAGCACATGAGTTCATCATGATTAATATTGTGACAATAAATACCAGAGGAAATTAATAATGATCAGCTATTACTTTAAAATATTGCTACATAATTCAAATATTTTACCTTGAAACCTTAGCATTTTTTAGGTAATGCCTAGCTACAATTTTCCTTAATGGTATTTTTATTTACCTTAGATAATTTGAATACATTATGTGTATTCTATTACATAAATAGTAGCAAAATGTAATTAAGTTTTATTTATATGTTGAAAGAATTAAGATGTTATAAAATATAATAAAATAATAATTTAATAGTTTTGTTTTTAAAAATTTAAATTATTACGAATGCTTTACTACAACTATAGAACTAAGTCACTGACTTTTCCATGAAATGACTGTCTTAAGACAATTTATGTGGCTTGTAGGATTAAACTATACAAGGAAATACCAACCTACTCTATGAACATTATTGTCCTAAGGCAAAGCTTCTCAATATGTTTTATTAGGACATTATTAATACAAGTTGGAATCTGTACAAATATGAATCAAACTCCATAGGTCAAAATTTCTGCTTAAGCCAACTATATTCCTAGGTCACTCTCCATATGAAATTATTGCCAACTTGCTAGCTTGAATCACCACTTCTGCTGAAACCATTCAGGAAAATTAATGTCTAAGTACTTCTGGGATCTCTTCACTTATGTTATAGGGTTGTCATCTTCTGTTATTGTTGCATATTTTGAGAACCTTCACTCTTGCTTTAGAGAGGTTTCTTTTCTAACCTGTTACACGATAAATATCATTACCTGTTACCCAACATTTAATTCTTCAAAGAATTGCTTTTGGATGTCTATCATCTCCATGTGCAGTTTATAATATACTAATATGCACCTAAAGCATGGCTGTTGCTGATACAGTATGAAGATTATAATCTTAGGGCCTGTCTGGATGTATATCCACATTATGAATAATACTGTCATCATCACCTACTGTGGTTCTGCTTTGCATTCATTCTACCCACCAACCAGGAAGGAAACTGGCTCCTCCTTCTTCCTCTCTAAGTAAGATCATCCATCAACAATGACTGTTGTCAGCAAGTAATAAGGTGTCTCGGTTTTCATATATATACATTTTACTCCTTTACCGCCAGAATACTTCTCATTGATATCTGAAACTGAAATAGCAAGTGAAGATATGTAAAGACCACTTGGATGTATCTTAAAGGTGCACGCCTTTAATCCCAGCACTCGGGAGGCAGAGGTAGGAGGATCGCCGATAGTTAGAGCCCACTCTGAGACTACATAGTTAATTCCAAGTCAGCCTGGAGGACCAGAGTGAGACCCTACCTCGAAAAAAAAAAAAAAAAAAAAAAAAAATGCAATCCTTTGATCCTCAAATGTTGTTTGAGACCAACTCATCATGCTAGATTTTTCTTTCACTAGTGCAATTGCCTTGTAATTGAACCAACACTCTCTTTTGTATTGAAATAATTGCTTCTTATTCTACCATGCAGATACAATTTTGTTCACCCTCTATTTTACTCAGAGAACATACAAATAAGAAGGCACAAAAATATTGGAGTATAGTAAATGGCCGATAAGAATATACATTTTAATTTGATCTCAGTTTGAAATTCTGATGTATTAGGGAAGAATATGCTCTCATAGTTTTTATTCCATTAATTTAATGCTAAGGCTGTATTAACATAAGACATAATTTGGATGACAAAACTAAGGCATAATATTCTGTGGCATAGCAATTTCTATAAGAACATAATATCATTCTTAATGCACTTTATACTTTGTTTAGAAATAATGACAAAGACAACATTCAGTCACTCAGAAAAACCAGTTATGAATAAACAAAGTCAAATCATGTTAGCAAATGTTTTTCTTGTGAACATCATTTAAAAGTGGTCATATTTTTTAATATTTTAATTTTATTTATTTATTTGAGAGAGGGAAAGAGGGAGAGAGAGAGGAAAGAGAAAGAGAGAGAGATAGAGAGAGAGAGAGAGAGAATGGGTAAGACAGGGCTTCCAGCCACTGCAAACTGCGAACGATCTTGTGCTTGTGCATCTGGCTTCTGTGGGTACTGGGGAATCAAACTGAGGTCCTTAGACTTTGTAGGCAAGCAACTTAATAGCTAAGCCATCTCTCCAGTCCTGAGTAGTTGAATATGTTTCAATATTTTTCTTAAAATATTTTATTCATTTAGTTAGTTATTTGCAAGAGAGAAAGAGGGAGAGAGGGAAAATGGGTGCACCATGGCCTTTAGCCACTGCAAACGAACTCTAGATGCATGTGCCACCTTGTGCATCTGGCTCATGTAGGTACTGAGGAATCTAACCTTGGTCCTTTAGCTTTGTAGGCAAATAAATGCCTTAACCACTAAGCCATCTCTCTGGCCCTATTTTAGCCTTATATCTGTGCAAACCAAGAGGTTGAACATACATTTGAAAGCTAGCAAATTTTATAAATATTTTCATGATTTTTCAATAGCATCTACTTGATTCAAATGAAATATCTAATGAGTGTGAAACAATATGTAAGTAAAATGATACATGTCATTGAGAATAGACTCCCAACCACATTTTCATATGTAATAATACTAAATGTATAATTTGGTATCTTAATTGCAATATTACAGTTTCACAGTGTTTCTCTAAAACCATCTAATTCATTTTTTGCTTTTACTAAACTTGAAGCTTGGGATTAGGATACACATTTAACTTTTTATATGTATTTTTATTAGTTATGTATATAGTATATGTACAGCCATGATGGTATCATCGTTAGCCTTCTCCCTGGCCTCCCCTCATGGGTAATGTGGGTCTTGCCTTATGGGGGTAGCCATAAGTTATGTGGGAGAGGCAATGACTCTGTGTATAATGATCCAACTCATGGCTCTAACAATTTCATTATTATGTTGTGATTTATTAAGGCAGTGAAATGATGTATTGTATGAAAGATGCCTTAAAGACATTCAAGTAGTGTCAGGAATTATAGACAGGCTAAAACATGGCAAAGTTCTTCAGTCTCATTGAACTGCCAATTTATTGTCTATCTCAGAATCAAAGTTATTTAAGCAGGTAGATTTTTTTTTTTTGGAGAGAGACAGAGAGGGAGAGGAAGACAGATAGAGATGGGCACGCCAGCAGTCTCTCAGCTGCTGCAAAGGAAATCCAGATACTTGCGCCCCGTTGTGGTCAAGTGCGGCATTGCACCCTTGCTTCATTTTGCATCTGGCTAAATGTGGGACCTGGAGATTGGCACCACTGGAGATTGGAACCAACATTCTTAGGCTTAGGAGGCAGGCGCCTTAACCGCTAAGCCATCTCTCCAGCCCTAACCAGGTAGATTTTAATCTATGCCTTTGTGAGTGGATAATTTGAATGAAAAGATAATATAGTATTTTATTTCATTAGACTTTGTATTTAAAATGATGGCTGCAATTATAAGCAATGGCAAGTTCGTTTTTAATTATTATAAACTAGTAATTATTTAGCTAGAAATACATTTTAAAAGTTACCTGATTACTCAGCATTTTATGGGCAGCAAATCTCTGTTGGAGGCCTTCAAATTCACACTTCACGGATGAGGTCTGGCTCAGCAGAAAACTCAGCTAGCAGAAAGGTACATTGCATTAGCTAGTCTTTTTTTAAATCTTTTTAAAAAATATATGTTATTTGTTTATTTGAGAGAGAGAGAAAGAGGCATAGAGAAAGAGAGAGAGAATGGGCACACCAGGGACTCTAGCCACTGCAAACAAACTCCAGATGCATGTGCCCCTTTGTGCATCTGGCTTGCATGTGTCCTGGAGAATCAAACTGGGACCCTTTGGCTTTGCAGGCAAATGCCTTAACCACTAAGCCATCTTTCCAGTCCTAGCTATCCTTTACTAAAAAAGTACAACAATGTTGTATATGAATAAAAATGGTATTTTATAAATATTCTTATATCATCTTGTAGTCCTTTATTTGTGCATTTCTACTTTATTTGTGTGAGTTTTAATTAAAACAAGCACTAAGATTTTGATTCAGTTATACCGAACAACTTTCTACTCATCTTCAAATTCCTGGTGTGTTTTTAAGAGAATGATTTAGTTTCCAAATATTAAATATAATTAAATAATAGTAAAATTTAACAACATCTACCTTATACTTGCTGTGCTTATTTGTAATAAAAAATTACTGAAAGCTGGGCATGGTGGTATATGCCTTTAATTCCATCATTTGGGAATCAGAGGTGGGAGGAATTGCTGTGAGTTTAAGGCTACCCTAAGACTACATAGTGAATTCCAGGCCAGCCTGGACTAGAGTGAGACCCTACCTCAACCTGAATCCCCCATACAAATACTGAAAACTTCCAAAAGATACTCATTTCTTTGTAACTCATAAGTAAACTAAATGAAGTCACCTTCTGCTAAATGTTACAATGGAAAAACTAATATCCAAGTGTCTGGTTGTTTCCTAACCTAGAATGAGTCATGGCTATGGTGAAAACATTCTTGAAAATATAGAATGTAAGTTAGAAAAATGGGAAAAAAAATGTCCCTTTTTTAAGCTAATATCTTTCTGTTTTATAGCTGCATCATTTCTATAAGCTTATCTGAGTGTAAATATCATTGTTGAATCTGATGAGAGTATAATTATATTTTCATGAAATCATATAAAATTAAATAAAGTGTAATTTTATTGTTCTCCCATGAGTTTTTTTCTAAATAGTTTCAATATATCAAGGTTATTTTTTTTCAGATATATACCTTCATTTTTATTCAACAGTTTAGCATATTTATTTTACATTATCTGTCAACATTGTGATCAGATTTAATTCTCTATGTGCTGTGTAACTTTCAGTTTCATTGCTCATACACATTTGTTTTAGGTTAATTATACAGCTTCTTTGTTTGTTATATATTTACACACACACAGACACACAAATCAACTTAAATAGTACTTCATAGAATTATTCCTAGTTTTTGTAAAGTTATATGTTTAAAAATCATTTACACTTTTGAAAATAATTAGCTACCATACTTTATCTACACAAATATAAAAATGCTGCTTAACCTACAATATTATAAAAAAGCATAGTTTGAATGTTTTATCAAGTAAGTGTAAGTTAATATAACACTATATTTTTGTTCTTTGATATATATAAGAGGGAAAAATTAATTTCATCAATTGATTTTTAAAAATTCCATCTTTGGAGGCTGGAGAGATGGCACAGTGGTTAAAGTGCTTGCTTGTAAAGCCTAAAGGCCCCAGTTCAATTCCCCAGTACGCACATAAAGCCACATGCAGAAAATGTTGCATGTGTCTGATCTTTGTTTTCAGTAGCTAGAGGTCCTAGCATGCCCATTCTCTCTCTCCGCCTCTTTTTCTATGTCTTAAATAAGTGAATGAAATAAAATTTAAAAAAGAATCACATCTTGAATTTTTAGTTGCAATTTTTCTAGAGAATTAGAATATATATATAGCAAGAGAGATAAGAAGTACATATATTTACATATTCATATTACATACAAAATACATATATATTGTGTATGAAGTTAGACACACACACACACACACACACACACACACACACACATATATATATATATATATATATATATATATATATATATATATATATACCTTGAACAACCTATTCACAAAGCGACACTCCACAGAGTTAACAAGATTGAGAGATGACTTGGACTAAATTTTTCAGAAAGCCCTATTTTTAGGCACATTATTTCTTTTTCTTCAGTATTAATACAAATTATATTACAGATCCATGTCAGTGTAATAAAATTCAAATTTTAATTTAATCCATATACTCATACCTTAATTTTATAATGAAAATTCAAAAAAATATTAAATTAATGTCACTTGAAAAGTAATAATTGGGGTGAATTTGCATGTCATTTTCTCTCAATTTTGACTAATAATGGTTAGTTTCTGTCTTTATTCCCTAATTTACTGATAAATGTAGCAAAACTACCAAATCCATATGAATTGACTGTCTACACAAGATTGATTCTCAATTATAATTTTCAGGAAACAAAAGGACAGTTAGTAATTCTTTTCATTACTTCATTTAAAATATTTCAATAGAAGTTATTTATTCTTGTTATCTTTTGTTTTACTTATTCAAAAGTAGAACCTCAAATAATTACCTAAATGTTTGAATCAAAAACTGGCTAATCACTATTTAAAATGACCTGCCTCTAAGGTATAGTGTCAGGCTTTAAAAAAATTATATTTTTTACAGAGGAAAAGCTTCTTTCATACATATATGTTTACTTTTATCATTCTTAGAAAATGGCTAATGTAATTTCCTTAGAATAAGCACATATCAATAAGTCCATATATTGAAGTGATGTTTAATATTTTTATTTTAGTCTATAATAGGACATCTATACTTATTTTCCAGTTGTTATGGTAATTGTTGTATTTAGTAGATGTTAATAATCACATAAAAATGCCTTTGAATAAATAAAGGGTTTTTGTATTTTAAATAGTCTTTGTTTCCTGAATAAGTGCAAATAGTAAATATTTCTAGAATACACAGCTTGTTAAAGATCATCTCTTTGTAGTTGTCATTAACATTGCAATGGAATGGATAAGTGTTAGGAATCAATTGAGGCAAAGACATTACTTTTCAAACACAAGCTATTCTGGCCATATTTATAACCATAATAAGAACATTGTTTGTAGAGTAATGGATTTTATAAGTTAGCAAGCATCATTTGGAAATATTTAAACACTGCTGTTAAAGTAGAGACTTAATATGATATAAACATTTATTAGTAAATTTATTTTATAAAACATATTGTAGGGCTGGAGGGATGGCTTAGCAGTTAAGGTGTTTGCCTGCAAAGCCAAAGGACCTAGGTTCAATTCTCCAGGATCCACGTTAGCCAGATGCCCAAGGGTGTGCACATGACTGGAGTTTGTTTGTAGTGGCTGGAGGCCCTGGTACATCCATTCTCTCTTTCAAATAAATAACTAAAAATAAAATATTAAAAAAACATATTGTAACATACAAAAAGTAATTCTACATGTTTTCTTGCATTTCACTCACTCAAACTAAGCTCAAAGCTCAATAAATCAATTTTGATAATAAAATTGTAGTTGTATTCTAGCCTTGATTTATTTTTTATCCATTAGCTCCACATACTGTATATGCTTATTTTGCTAATTATATAAATATGCTAGCATTAGATATATAATTAAAATAATATGGTTAATGCAACAGAGTTACATTTTATTTTCCTTTAAATTGATATTCTTTACAAAAGTGCAAATAAAAGAATCAACACACAGGGCTTAAGAGATGGCTTAGTGATTAAGGCGCTTGCCTGAAAAGCCAAATGACTCGGGTTCAATCCCCCAGAACCCAGGTAAGCCAGATGCAAAAGGTGGTGCATGTGCCTGCAGTTCATTTGCAGTGGCTGGAGGCCCTGGTGTGCACATTCTGTCTGTCTCTCTCTCAACCTGCCTCTCTCTCAAGTAAATAAAAACAAAAATAAAAAAGTCAAAATACATATTGATGGCAAGATGACTGAGAAAGCAAGCTGGTGCTGAGCAGAAAACCTTCTCCTGTAGACCAGCCAACTGAAAGCTAGAAAAAGCTGCATTGCATGCAGCCCTATGGGAGACAGAAATCATCAGTGGTGAAAACATTGGACACTGGAAAACTCAAGTTTGGCCAGATGACGGAACAGATGCAATAGTGGAATGTCTGCTCTGGGGAAACCAACTGCTCCCTAATTGGACTGAAGGCCCTCTCTATGGGAGGGGGGAATACATGCCTGGTACTGAAAAAGTCTAAAAGTCTATGGTACTAAAAGTCTATGGCAGGGGAGGTCATGAGCCTTAGGGGTATAAAGCCTGCTCTTGTCTGGCTAAATGTATATATTATTCCCACCAAACTGTCCTGAAAGCACTACACTTAATGTTCATATTCACATATTAATGCTACTCTCACTTCTGGTTAGAGAAGCTTCTCTTTTCAGATGGTGGTGACCAATGGGATGACCCAAAAGGCAACATAGTGCTGAGAAGAAGAGATGGAGGAGTGTCCAACTGAAACATCTCTGTCACACTCTCCAAGGCTCAGGGTCCATTGTGGAAGAGGTGGTGGAAAGAATGTAAGAGTCAAAGGAAGGATTTGACTCCTTACAATGCAACTGTCCAAACAAAAATTGGCCTTGAGATCCATGACCTTGCAGTGCTTAGCAATACCTTCACAAGACCCTCTTAATAGGAGAAAAAGATGATGGCTTCAAATAAAAATAGAGAATAATGGAGAGAGGGATGGGATATGATGGAGAGTGCAGTTCTGAAGGGAAATTCGGGGAGGGCAGGGAAATATCATGGTTTATTGTCTCTAAGTTTAGAAGTTGTCAATAAAAATAAAAAATAAATAAATAAGTAAATAAGTAAATAAATAAATAAATAAATGCATATTTATTAATGGAAAGAAACACATTTTATAACAGAATGTACCAGTAGAAAAGATTATGGGTAATATTGAAAAGATGTATGACTAATTTGCCTAAAAGTAAAGGAAATAAAATAGCTTTTATAAGAAGAGAATATATTTAAGTAAATTCTTATATATGTACAAATTGCATGGCAAATATGTAAACAGATTACATTCTTGAAATTATTTTCTAGAATACTTATTGCATTTTAAATCTGTGAAATGAACATAAAAAAATAAACAAAGAAACAAACAACTGACCTCTATATGAGCTTATGGAAAGTTGGAATGTTGCTTGCCTACAGCCAGATTATCTTGGGCTATTTAGATGTGTTCTTGTAATTCTCTAATGAAAACTGAGTTCAAGAAGTCAATGATGATAATAAAACTCTATTTATGTTGTAGCTTAAAGTTGTTTTTTTCTTGAATTTTCTGTGCTTACTAAAATGTCTGTTTTGCTGGGCAAATGTACTGATATTTAAGTATCTAGTTCTGTGTATCATTGTGACTATTAGATAAATCCTTTCAGAATGGACAGTCTTCTACTTTCAAATACCAGAATCTAAGAATGTAAACAGCTACTATCTGAGGCCTGTAGCAGAGATTGCCCTACTTTTCTGCAATCTACCCACTTGATGCACACAAAAATGTAGTTGAAAAGTTAGGTTTATGACTTTCTTTGTTCTACTCCTTTAAAAAATCATGAAAACAGTTGCCATGTTGGAGCATATACTTGTGGTAACTTGTATCTGGGCAATGGTTACTCAAATTTGGCTCCAGAATAAATAATCTCTTATTTGCATGGTGTGGTGGCACACACCTTTAATCCCAGCATTCGGGAGGCAAACGTAGGAGGATCACTATGAGTTCCAGGCCACCCTGAGATTACATAGTGAATTCCAGGTCAGCCTGAGCTAGAGTGAGACCCTACCTTGAAAACCAAAAATGAAGACAAAAAAAAAAAAAAATAATAATCTCTTATTCCCCTTGAGGTGAGATCTGTGCCAACACTTGTTTTATTGCTTGTTTGGGGGCAATTATTTTTAACATTACAAATAGTATTTGAGAATAGTGAGCCAAATAAAAGGAAGAATTTTGATAAGGTAGATTAAAAGAATGTCTGATTAGTCTGATTAGAAATCCTGATTGAGGTTTCTTATTAGTTTATTACCTCACACCTCCAACTCATATAATAAACATTCTTTCAGAAAAAACAGTCATTAATGTATTCATAGTAATGATTATTTTGATACCATTACCTTAGACATTGCAATTACCATACAAGAAAATGGTGGGTTGGTTATTTTTGAATTATGATGGTAAACTTTATGTCAGCTTTGCTAAGCCATTGGTATGAAAGTTAAGCATGAATTCTAGATGAATCAGTGAAGCTATTTGTGGATTACATTAACTTTTTAGTTTATCTTCTGAGTCTCAGGGCTTCAGATTACGGGAGGAAGGAATTTATTGGAGATTACAGATAGAGGGGACGTTCCATAATAGCAGAAGAAGCTGGCCCACTTTCACAGGTCCACACACAGAGAAAGCAACCACCGCCAGCATCACAAGCAAGCACACTCCAGGAACACCATCATGGCAGAGCTACAGCACTCTGCATATCTTTTATGCTGGAACTAGATCCACCTCCAAACACACCTTTGGACTGGACCCTAGGATCTGCCCACAGTTGACACCTCTTTCAGCCAGTTTTTCCAAGCTTTATTAAACTCCTGAATCAATTGGGGGAAATCCATTCTAATAACCACAAATACCATTTTTTTTTATTTTTATTTCCAACTAGGTGATAGACAATTGTGGACATTTCAGCCTCCGTAACCTCCTGAGCCATTTTTTTTTTTTTTTTCTGTTCCATAAATACAGTATGTTAGAAATGGAGTGATAGGAATGGAGGAATGACTTAGTGGTTAAGGAATTTGCTTGCTTTGCCAAAGGACCCAGGTTTGATTCCCCAGGACCCATGTAAGCCAGATGCACAAGGTGACACATGTGTCTGGAGTTCATTTGCAGTGGTTAGAGGCCCGGCACACCCATTCTCTCTGTCTATCTGTCTGTCTGTCTCTCTCTTTCTGACTCTCTCAAATGAATAAATAAATAAATAAATAAATAAATAAATAAATAAATAAATAAAAATTTAAAATATAGTTAAAAGAAAAATAAATGGAGTGATGATAAGTTCATGATTAGTAACTTCCAATGCATTGTAATGAGTTTATTTCTCTGTCACAGTTTTATATAAAATAGAGTTGTAAGGTCTAACTTAAAAAAAAAAAATCCTGCTGGGTGTAGTGGTGAACACTGTTTATCCCAACAGTCAGGGGACTGAGGTAGGAGGATTGCTGTGAGTTGGAGGCAAGTCTGATACTACATAGTGAATTATAGGTCAGTTTGGACTAGAAAAAGACCTTACCTCAAAAAACAAACAAGCGCTGGTGGTATGGTTAAGGTGTCTCTCATAAACTTAAGTGCTCTGAATTCTAAGTTCCCTGCTGATGGAGAGTGGGCATTAACATCTCCTGGAGGCAGTGTATTGTTGGGGGTGGGCTTATAGGTGTTTTAACCAGTTCCCCCTCGCTAGTGTTTGGCACACTCTCCTATTGCTATTGTCCACCTTATGTTGGCCAGGTGGTGATGTCAACCCTCTGCTCATGCCATCACTTTGCCCTATCATCATGGAGCTTCCCCTTGAGTGTGTAAGCTAAAATAAAGCTTTTTTTTTTTTTTTTTTTTTTCCCCTTAAGCTGCTTTTGCTTGGGTGCTTTCTGCCAGCAATGCAAACCTGACTGCAACACAAGCAAACAAACATACTTAGGCTAATATGGAATTGTCACTGGAATCATCTTAGATACAAGAAGACACCTGAGTACTAGGTATTGAAAATTCATATGTCATTTGGAAAGAATTTGATGACTATTTCAAGACAAATGTAGCTTGTATTGGTAATGACTAAGGATAAGAAGATCATTGATGTGGTTGTGGTAGTTTGAATATACAATCACATAGACTCAGACTTGAAGTTTGAGTCTTCAGTGGGAAGATCCCTGTGCTGAACGAGGTGTCTATGGGGGCAGATCTTAGAATCTAGCCCTAAGGCATGCTTGAGGAATAGATCTGTGCCCAGACCTTACTAGATGTGTTCAGAGTTGTTTGAGCTCAAGAAGTTTTTGCATGTCGGTGTTGGTGCCTGCTTCCTTCAGATGTTTCTCTCTGCTTAGAGCTAAGAAAAGGAGCCAGCTGCTTCTGCCATTGATGTTTAACCAGATTCTGTAAGCCTGAAAAAAAAAAAAAAAAAAACCCACAAGTAGTGGCAATCAGCCATGGTGGGTAACCAACTGCACTTGATTTGGCTAATAGATCCACTCAGTGGAATGGAACTCATTGCTGGAACTGAGAAATAAGACAAAACCAGGTACAAAAAATGAGCTCAGTCTCCAAGATCAAAATACCACCAAATGTGGGCTAGAAGAGAGCCAACGCATATAAACTTCCCTCCAAAACATAGATGGTCATCCCTTCTACCTAGTACTAACTTTTCTCTCCGATGGAGAATTTGCTTATCTTTTTTCAGGTGGACATCGAACCTGAAGGGAGGATCAGCTAACCACACCTCACCAGGGCCCCAGCTGAAACCATAGAACAACGCAGGGGAAGGGCAAGAGTTCAGCGTTCATGGCGATCATGACACCAGAAAAAGGTTGAAGGAGATAAACACAGAGATCATCCAACTCCAACTAAGCCAGATATCCAGAGACACAGAGGCTCCCAAAACTGCATCACTGAAGCAGAACTAAAATGACCCTGATGTGGCTCAGGGAACTTCTGGAAGAGGGGGCGGAAAGATTGTTAGAGTCATAGTTGGGGCATTATGCACAGAGACTGGGGCCAACCCCCCAGAACTCTTAACTAACCTCACAATGCTTGACCCACATTCCCCATTGACAAGGGTCCCTTTGAAAGAGGGAGGACAGGGAGGAGGACAATGGAACCTTTACTATGAATGTAAAATCAAAATTATATATATATATATATATATATATATATATATATATATATAACACAAAAACAAAACAAAACAACAAAACAACAAAATAAACCTTTCTTTTGATAAGCTGTGATCGGTTGGGTGCTTGTCCCAGCAATGGGGAGCTGATTGAGACAGTAAATTTGGTGTGAGCAGGTGAGCAGAGAGGGGTGGTTTCTGTGAGGAATCTGACCATGTTGATTTTGGACTTTTGGAAAAATGTGTGCTGGAAGAATGTATATGGACTGGGTACGTGGGCGTGGGAAAGACTCACAGTTTGGTAAATCATATTTTATGGGCTATTCTGATGAAAGTCTAAAAATGCTAAATGCAGAAAGAATTATGGTTGTCGGCTTGGCTTATGAACTTTCAAAGGGAAAGGAGAGACAGCAGAAAACTTTGTTGGAACTGGACGGCTGACATAAAGGGTGCCTGTGTTCTGTTGCTCATTCCCATAGACTCTGATCAAGATTGAATTTAAAATTAATGGACTGCTGTGCTTGGCAGGAGAAATAGAACAGTAAGATGTTCAATTTAAAGTTGGAAAAATTCAAGCACGTTTAAAGCTACAGGCACAGTGACTGAGTTTAAATTACCAGAGCTAAAATTGTTGAACAGATTATCACAATTAAAGGTATTTGTTTTAAATTCCAATTGTTTTGCACTGAAACAATGGAAAAGATGCCTGAGAGTAAAATCCACCAGGAAAGACTGAATGAGTAGGAAAGCATATTCTTGTACAAGAAAGTCCCTTAAATGAAAAAATGCTAAAGGCATGTGTAACCTGCTCAGTAAGGTCAAAATTTACTTCCCCCACATTAACAAATTAGCTGTGCTGCTGCCACTTGGTGTTGGTTTTCCAATCGTGAAAATACATGGAAGTGGGTCATGAAGTACACATGATTCTTGGAGCTGCTGCTGAAATATAGCATGTGAAGCAGGGCAATGCCCATACATAGAGCCAAATCAGACAATTGTATGAAGTTACAGATACTGCTACAGAGATTGAAGATTAAATGGGCCATTGTATGCAGCTGAGAGCATGGGCCATGGTTTGCAGTGGAGACCCAAAGATGTACTGGATGTACCAAGACTGTAAAATGGCTACCATGGAGTGCTGGCGGCTTGGGAAGAAAGTTCCCCTGGGCTATTCAGCCCAGCTGAAGGGGAAGAATTATAAAATCCAGAGACTGAAATCCCTTTTTATAGATATCAGATTTTAGCCACAGCTGTTTGATATGTACCTGATCATTATTGATTTTGTATTGGTCCAATCTGTCCTTGTAATGTATTTTTGCAATGGAAATGTTCATTCTTTGCCATTATGTGTGGGACATATGTGACTATTTTAACAGGCATCTCAATGAAAAGACAGTCTTGAATCTCAGATGAGACTTGAGATTTGGAACAATCTTAAAGTTGGTATAGGTTTATGGGTAACTTTAAAATTTGGACTGAATAATATTTGAATTGTGAGATAATCATGAGTCTAAGAGAGCCAGGTACAGGATATAGTAGTTTGAACATGTGGGCCGATAGACTGAGGCTTGAATTTTGAGTCTCCAGTAGGTGGATGCCTACTGGGAATGAGGTGTCTTTGGGGGAAGATGTATTACTACTGTGTCTTTGCAAGTAGATTTGAGTTCAGCCCTTATTAAGTGTGTTCAGAGTAGTTTGACCTCTGGAATTTCATGCTTGCTGGTGTTGGTGTTTGGTTGCTACAGATGTCTCTCTCTATTTGGACTATTGACCTAACCAGCTTGTTCTGCCACTGATGGAGTTTACCCTGGATTGGTAAGTAACAAGGAGCAACAATTGTATATACTTCATTTTATCATGATTATGACTGTGATTTTACATTACCTTTCTTTTTCCTTTCAATAAAAAGTTTTTTGTATTATTAAGTATATACTTTGTGTTGACACATTATATGTTGGTACCATCATTTTTCTCCTCTGTGCCCCCATTCCTTTGAAGGCCCTCTTCAGTTGGAATGCTGGTTTTCCCCCATGAGATAGTGGGTTATGAGGTATAAGAACAGCACTCAGTCATTGTTAGGAGGGGCGATACTTCTGGGTATTCCCTCCCAGCCTATGGCTATTACAATATTTCCACTTTCTTCTGCAAAATTCCATTAGCCATGGTGAGCATGTTTTAAATCTCCTTTACTGTTGAGCACTCAACAACTTATGGATTTCTGCTTCGGTATGTTTTGAGCAATATCACTGTCTGTGTCCATTACCCAGGTGCAGGTTGTTAAGTTCATCATGGGAACCACACTCTTGCTCACTTTGCCAATTCCGTTGTGGTTTTACATGGGTCCTGGCTGATATAGGAGGATTCTACATCTGCCAGGGAGTCAGCTATCATTTCTTGTCTTGTTGATAGATTTTGATTGTCCTTGGTTCTTGCTGCTTTCTGAAAAAAAAAAAAAAAAAAAAAAACGATTCTCCAATGGAGAATGTGATCTTCATAGTTTAATGCCAATGGGTGGTGTTAATTTAGAGATATTTTGATGAATATAGCTCCTTTTTTGTGAAAAGGTAGTGGGAACTTGTCAGTGGAGATCATGATTTTATTCTCCACAGGATTCTTACTTGGTTGCCAGTTCCAGCTATGTGTTCCTTTGCAATGAGGGATATCTTAGTGAACAAGAAATCCATTGCTTACCAACCAGAGCTGAGTACCACCATTACACAGGTTTGTATGTCTTGTCAGGCTGTTGGTTTTGTATAGCAGTGTCCCTATTTGCTCACAACATTATTGATTACTTTACCCCAGCAGCTCATGTACCACTTTCCAACACTTTATCAACTAACCATCTGGGAACTGGCTTTCTTCTGCATTCTAGTGAGATCTCTAGGTTCTGTGTTCGCAGCATGTGGTATCTTCAGCAATAGTGGGTAATCAAGTGCGTTGACAGAATTTTGTCTTGTTCTGTGGACCTCATATGTCTCTCACATCAAAAGCTCAACATAGGAAGCAACTGATTTCTAGTACTGGGAGTTATAGACCAGAGCAAAATGTTTTAAGGGTAGGCTTCATTCTGCCCTCTCCAGGGCCCTTCTTTCTAGATGATGCCCCCATACTCCTGTTGGCAGTTATAACTTTTTGGCTACAATCCAGGAGAAAGTTTTCTATGGTAACAATTTACTTTGGGTTTAGTTTTGTGTTCATCTCCCACCACCCTGTAATACCCTTCCCCCAAACACTTACAACCTTTTTTTTTTCCCCCTCAAGTTGCCTGTCAGGTATGCCAGCAACTCAAGCTGTTCCAGGTTAGAAACCAAAGATGCAGAAGAACCTGCAGTGTTTGTCTTTCTGTGCTTATGTGAGGTCACTTAGTATGATCTGTTCCATGTTTGTCCATTTTCCAACCAATTTCCTTATATCATTTTTTCCTTGCTGTGTTGAATTCCATTGTGTAAATGTACCACATCTCCCTGATCCATTCATCCAACGATGGGCATCTGGGATGATTCCAGTTTTTAACTATTTTGTATTGATCAGCTATAAACAGGATAAAGCAAATATCTCTGCAGTGAAACATGGAACCTTTAGGGTAAATGCCTACTAGAGGAATAACCAGTTCAGTTGGTACCTCCATTTTCATCTTTTTCAAGAGTCTCCATATTGATTTCCATACTGGTTGTACAAGTGTGCACTCCCATCAACAGTGAATGAGGGTTCCCAATATCCTCTCCAACATTTATTCTCATTTGATTTCTTTTTTTTTTTTTAATGATTGCCATCCTGACTAGAGTAAGGTGGAATTGCATAGATATTTTAATTTGCATTTCCTTAATGGTTAAGGATATTGAACATTTTCTTTCGTGAGTATTAGCCATTTGCAATTCTTCCTTTGAAAACTCCTGATTCAGTTCTCTGTCCATTTCCACCCCCTCACCCTTTGTCATGGATTGCTTGATGTTTTTCCTGCTTAGTTTTTAGTTTTTTGAGTTCTTTGTAGATTTTAGATATTAACTCTCTGTCATTAGTGTAGCTGGTGAAGATTTTCTTCCATTCTGTGGGTAGTCTTTTGGTTTTACCTATGCTATGCTTGTCTGTGCAAAGACTTTTTAACTTCATGAGATCCTACTGGTTGAGAGATTAATTTCCTTGGCTACTCCTATATCATGCAGAGTTCCTGCTATGTTTTCTTATAGTCATTTATGAGTTTCAAGTCCGAACTGAGAACTTTAATTCATTAGGGGCTGATTTTTGTGCATGGTGAGAGGAGTGGGTCTAGTTTCATTTTTCTATATGTGGTTATCGAATTTGTCTACAGCATTTGCTAAAGATGCTGTAATTTCATCAGTGTATGGTGTTAGCTCCTTTGTCAAAGACCAAGTAGTTGTAGTTACTTGAACTAAAGGGTTGGTCTTCATTCAGGTCCATTGGTCTATATGTTTTTATGCCAGTACCATGCCGTTTTTGTTACTATGGTTTTGTAGTATAGCTTTAGATTTGGTATGGTGATACCTCCAGAGCTGTGATTATTCCTGAGGATATTTTTGGATACCCAAGGCCTTCTGTGATTCCCTATGGCTTCTGAGATTATTTTTCTGTCTCCATGAAGAATGATGCTGGGCCAGGCGTGGTGGTGCACGCCTTTTATGCCAGCACTTGGGAGGCAGAGGTAGGAGGATCACTGTGGATTTGAGGCCACCCTGAGACTTCAGAGTGAATTCCATGTCAGCCTGGGCTAGAAAGAGAACCTACCTTAGCCCTCCTCACCCCCCCAAAAAAGAATGATGCTGGGATTTTTATTATTATTACATTGAATCAGTATATTTATTTTGGTAGAATTGGCATTTTCAAGATATTAATTCTACCTATCCACCAGCATGAAGGGCACTTTTATTTTCTCAGATCCTCCTGATTTCTTTGTTGAGTTGTTTTCAATGTTTTCATTATACATTTCTTTCATATCCTTGGTTAGTGTTATTCTAAGGTATTTGATTTTTTTTTCTATGCATCTGTGTTTGTGGCCATTGAAAATGGCACAAACTTACTTCTTTCTCTCTATATATCTTTTGTGTATAGGAAGGATACTATTTTTTGTGTATTGATTTTGTATCCTGCTACTTTAGTGAAGGAATTTATCACCATCAGAAGTTTTATGGTAGAGTCTTTCATGTAACATATGTATAGGATCATGTCTGCAAATAGGGACAGTTTGACTTATTCCTTTCCAATATTTCTCCTGTCTTAGTCCTTAGACTAGAACTTCTAGTACTATGTTGAAGAGTAGTGGTGAGAGTAGGCACCCTGTCTTGTTTCTGATCTCAATGGGAACTTCTTGATTCTTTCCTCACTAAGTATTATTTGGGCTTTAGGTACTATGTATGTTGTCTTCATTATTTTGAGACATAAACTGCCCATGTCTAGTTTCTCCAGCGTTTTGATCATGTATTGCTATTGTACTTTTTCAAATGACTTCTCTGCATCTATTGAAACAATCATGTGTTTCTTGTATTTAAGTATATTTATATGGTGTATCATGTTGATTAGTTACCATATATTGAATTCTCCCAGCACCCCTAGGATGAAGTATACTTGACTGAGGTAGATAACGCTTTTGATGTTTTGTTGAATTCAGTATTCAAAGATTTTTTTTTGTTGTTGTTTTTTTTTTTGAGGTAGGGTCTCACTCTGGCTCAGGTTGACCTGGAATTCACTATGTAGTCTCAGGGTGGCCTCGAACTCTCTGTGATCCTCCTACCTCTGTACTCTGTGTGGAGTACCTTTTCACATGGGTGGTGTGGGATGTGGAAAGCTAACAGAGGTGAACTTGTGGGCTGTGTCCATGTGCACTGTCCAAGTGCACAGCTGGATAGCTTGGGGTGTGGGTGACCAGGGCAGTGTAATGTGTGGCAGACTCACAGGGGCTCCCACTAAAGCTGTGCAGGGTATGTGTGACCCAAGTGCTTGTATGGGTGGTGTGGGGTGTGGGGGACCAGTGCATGTGGGTGGATCAGGGATGGCAGACTTGCAGGGGCATGAGTCCAAAGGCTACTGGTGAGGCTGGCACTAGGTGTGGCAGACTTGCAGGGGACCTGGACGCATGGGCTGACATGGTGTGTGCACTTATAGGCAGTGCAAGGTGTGGGGAACCAGCACATGGGGGTGGGCAAGACATGAGCATATGATTTGGCTGCATGGGGTGTGGGTGACCAGAGTGTTCACTGGGCAGTCATGGGATGTGTGGACTCAAGGAGGTGGCATGGGGCCAGGGATGGGGACCTAGTGTACTGTGGGGGTTAGGGTTGGTGCTGAAGCATGTGTCCTGATTCCCACGAATGTACCAGGGACAGGAGCTAATAGACTACCTGAGAGCCTAGGAATCAGCACATTCCTGATTGAGCACCTCCACACTCCCTAGTGGAGGTCTGCTAAGACTTACTGGCACTGGGGCCCCACAATTCTTCCCTGATATCACCCCAGGAGATCTAGTGGGGTTACCAGTCTGCCATCTTGACCACAATTAAAAATGGCATTATTTTTCATAACACTTGTACTAAATATATTTTGTTCACTAGTAAAATATCTCTGAACCTAGTGACTTCAAACAGCAAACTCAATTAAAGTTCCCATAATTCTGCCATTAGTCTGCACAAAGAATGGTATGTTCTCCCACTAGAATCTTCCACAGGCTGCAGTCACATCTGCCAAGGATGGGGCACATTGAAGGTTTAATCAGGAAGTGATCTGCTTCTAAGTTCGTGCACTTAGATCATTGTCAGCACAACATAGTTCATTCAGTTTTGAGGGATGGATAGCCACAATTTTCTACCAGCTCTTGCACATTGGCTGCCCACAGATCTTTACAAAGAGATTCTGTTCTTAAGAAAACTCCCAAGACAACTTACTTTATCAGAGAAAGCTCCTAAGATGAATCACAGATATAAAACTGAGAACAAGACGAAGCTATTCATATAAAAATTTGTCTGAGATGTGATATGCCATCGATGGTGACATGTTACTCATTAGAAGCAAGTCTCTAGGTACAGGCTACACTTATTAGGGGTATTTACACTTGGATGTGAAAGCCAGCAAACAGAGATCATTGGAAGCCATGTTCAGAAGCAGTCTATCACAAAGCTGATTCTCAAAAAGAAAACAAAACAAACTTGATCCTGAAATAAATTTAAGAAAAAAATGTCTTCTTTGTTTTTGTCAGTCTCCTTTATTTTTAATTAACTTATTATTGATTCATAATAGAAAACATTTTTATATTTGTTGACATGTTCTGGGAACATTTTTATTAAAATTTCCTAAAGTATACATTTATTTGCTGTTTTATAGCTTTGACTGAATTATATTAGCAGTAAAGTGGTGGTAAATATTTAATGATGAACCCAGAAAAGAAGTAACAGGTCTACTGCAGCTTTACTGACATAAATGATGTGTAGGACACAATTTACAAATAATAATAAAAATACAATACCCTATTGTAATTCCATATAGCCAATTGATTTTTACAGAATGTGTTTATTGATTTCTGTCTAACTCATATCTGTAGCAAGCTTATGTTTGTAATTTAACCACAATTTTAGATCAGCCTAAAAATAAATACTTGGTGCCAATCCAATTCAGTAAAGAATTCACTCTCATCATTGGTAAATGAGTGTGTGTTGTAACAGGAATGTTAGCTGATAAATCCACTTATTAAGAAATATGAGGATGAAATAATTAAAAGGTTCTTTGGAAACTCACTCATTAATGGCAATGTGGATGGATTCTTTGCTAAATCAAAGTGATGAATTTAGGTACTGGGGAAATATTTTCTAATTTGTGTGTTGGGTATGTGTTGCTCATGACTACAGACATGGCATCTCTGCATCGTCTGCATTGGTAATATTTTCTCATGGATTTATTTTGAGTGAGCCATCAGCAAAACTATAAATTAAGTCTCCATTTCCCAGCTTTTTACATTTTCTTGGTACAAGAGGTTTAATCAAGACTAATTTCAATTAACAAACATGATATATGCTTTTTGGAAAATGATATTTAGTATTACACTATTCTTTAACAATAATAAATAATAATTTTATGAATATATTCCATAAATATAAATTTACCAATATACTGCATAGCCTAGTAAGCCCATGAAAAGTTGAAAAGTTTGAGTGTTTACTCTATTTAATTTAATAATATGTAATTGTATGTGCCTATGATTTATACCTTAATTAATATGGTATGTAAAAATGAACTATGGGCTGGGGAGATGGATCAGCAGTTAAGAGTGTTTACTGATGAAGGCTGAGGGCCTTGTGGGCTGGAGACCACCAGCTTTGATTCCACAGAACCCACTTGGAAGACAGTGCATGGCCACTTAAGTCTGTAAATCCAGTGCAGAGGGATTATTTTCCAGATAATTGCTTAAAGCTCTGTCTAAGGAAAGAAATATTTAGCTGAGAAATGAGAGACAAATATTCTCCTCTGACTTCTGCATGTATATACATTGGATGTATGCATCTGCACATATGTGCATACATCATCATACATCTCACATACCATACCACAATGTAATACACACACACACACACACGCACACACACACGCACGTGCTCACACACACACACACACACACACACACACACACACACACACAAGAATTAAAGTTTTAATCAAATAGACTCACTGGGCTCAGTAGAGGGCTCAATGGTTAAAGGTGCTTACCTGCAAAACCTGCCTGTTCACATTCAATTTCCCAGTATCCAAGTAAATATTTGCTCCCTAAATCGAAATAATTCAACCATGGTAAACATAGGCAATTGTTTTTTTTATATTAAAACAGCAATACACATGTATATCTTGAAATAAAGTGCTATATAATTCAAACTATACAGCCAATAATTAGCTCTAATTTCCAATTTAAACTAATTTTAACTGGTCTCTGCTTAAATGTTCTGTGAAATTTCACCACCACCACCACCACCAATCCTATGAAATTTATATTCTATTATTTTTTCTATGTATGGAAGCTCAGCATTATTTATGTACTTACCATTTTTATCAAGACAGCCAAAGCAGAGGTGTGTGCCTAATGCCTATAATCCCAGCACTCAGCAGGCTGAGGCAGGAAGATCTCCTTGAACTCCAGACCAGCCTGGGCTACTGAGTAAGTTCCAGGCCAGTCTAGGCTGGAGTGAGAAGGCTGATACAACAAAGCTGTACTTTGAAGCCTTGGCTACCCCATCTTAAAAAGACAGGGTTCTCATTACAGCTGCAGCTGTTCTTACTATTTTAATACAGTTTCTCCTATACAAAATTTCCCATGATTAGTATAAATTTAGCATATGTACAGGAAAAAAAAAATTACTTCTGATGAACAGTGACATGCTAAATATGGCATTAAATCTTACTGTCATGCAAAATTCATTATCAAAAATTGCTATTATAGAGTATAATAAGCATATTTTACCCCAATTTTAGCAAAGAAACTTGAATGCATATTTTACTATATGTCAAAACAGTATTATCATATAACTAGTATAGCATATTATGTCACATGTGGGAAAATACAGCATAGTCTAAGTTGAGCTTATAACTCCCACAATGCAAATCCACAGTGGATTGCTTAGCACTAACTCAGTAGTGGGGATTTATGAGTTCTTTAAATTTGTTTCTATTAAAAAGCCTGAGTAATCCAACAATGTCCATCAACATACACAGGAGGCTAGGAATCCAGTAACTGCTCAGTTCTTGAATCCAAATGACTCAGAAGTCCCAATATGGCATGGAGGACCTGGAAGATCCTGAAGGATCTATGTTCCTCACCTTGGAAAACAGAAGAAGCTGGATGCATCCAATGACAGCATCAAGGGGAGTAGATAAACATATAGTAAGGAGTGAGGTAGACAGATGAGTAACACTGCTTTTTCCATGGACTTCTTCATATTTGGGCCACCTGTTAGAAGATGTCACCCCACTCCAAGAGCTCTTCTTCTCCTCTCACTCAATTTTTCAGGAAATGCCACACAAACCTGCCCCAATGCTTGTCTGCTATTTTAGAACTCATCAATTTGAAGTCATCATTACTCATCCCACAGCATAAACCTCATTTCTGGATGTTTTTGTTACAATGAAATTAAACCTTGGTTAGTAAATTTAGTGTTGAAGGTCACCCCCTCCCATGAGTTTGGGGGGTAGGGTTTGCTGAGGCATCCTTCTACTCCTGATCTTGGCTGTCAAGACTTTGGACTTATATTTGGATTGTACCATTAGACTCTCACTCCAGTCATCAGATATTAATACTCAGGCTGAATAAATCACACTACTGGATTTCTTGGATCTACAGTTTGTAAGTAGAAGTTGTACAACATCATTTTATCCACAATCAGACAAAAGCATCTGGATTTTAATTGCAGTGGCTGAGGCACTGGTACAACAACTTTCTCTCTCTTTAAAACAATAAACAATTAACACAGTCAATCTTATAATCTTATAAGTATATAATTGTGTGTGTGTGTGTGTGTGTGTGTGTGTGTGTGTGTGTGTTGTATGTCTGTGTATTCTGCTGGTCTACAGAAATATGGGTACCAGTGCACTCACTCATATATTAATATACAAGGATATTATGTAAATATGAATCTATAATATATAATCAGTTTCATTTCACTATTAAATTAATAAAAATAACAGAATTAAAATTACTTATAAATACAAAATCAATACAAAATTCAAAAAAAATACAAAGTATTTATTGTTAACAAATTAACTGAAACTTCACTCAATCTAATTAAAGACTTGACCATTTTAATTTTTTTTAATCATAAGTTAAATTGTTGGGCTGGGAGATGGCTTAGCTGTAAGGCACATGCCTGTGAAGCCTAAGGACCCATGTTTTACTCTCCAGCTCCTACATAAGCCAGATGCACAAAAGGTGAGGCAAGTGAAAGGTTACACGTGCCCACTAGGTGGAAAAACCATCTGGATCTTAATTGCAGTGGCTGAGGCCCTGGTGCACCAACTCTCTCTCTCTCTCTCTCTCTCTTAAACAATAAAAAATAAATTATTGCTAATTTTATATCTAGTATCACATACAGATTATCAGTTCATCACATAAAATCACAGTTGATAAAAAAAAATAAATACTGTTTACATTTGGTATATGTAAAATGAAAGAACAAACATAACCTAAACTATTTTAAAAAACTAGTAATGTTTGCTTTTCTTTTGTAGAATTTATTGTTTCAAGGCTCATTTAACACAAATTATGTAAACTATTTTTGTTGCCCTAGGCATTTCTTTTCTGTAGAAGTTATACAAAATTACTAATAGGAATCAGTGACATGTAAAATATCTTCACCCGTGCAAGGGACTGTAGCTCAGTGGCTTGGCACTTGACTAGAATATAGAAAATGCTAGATCTGAGCCCAGGATAATAAATAAATAAATAAATAAATAAATAAATATATAAATAAATAAATGTCTCTACAGTATATCACAGAAAAATGTTCATTTTCTGACCCTTCAAAGAAAATATTTTTCCAGTGTTTTTTTTCTTTTTTAAATATTTAATTTGTATTTATTTATTTGAGAGAGAGAGAGAGAGAGATACAGAAATAGGCAGGTAAAGAGAGAGAGAGAGAGAGATTGGGTGCACCAGTGCCTCCAGCCACTGCAAACAAACTCCAGATGTGTGCTCCTCCTTGTGCATCTTGTTTACATGGATCCTGGGGAGTCAAACCTGGGTCCTTTGACTTTGCAGTCAAGCACCTTAACCACTAAGCCATCTATCCAGCCTAATTCAAAGAGACCTTTTATTAAAGAATTGAACTTGATACCAAATACATTTCTTATAAGAAATTCTTCCACAAGTTTTTAAACATTTAGAAGCTAAAGGAGGCAAGGTAAGACAGACAGTAGCAGAATAACTCTCAGATGTTCATGTTCCCACAGGGCCTTGCATTTGAACACTTAGGAAACTACCTTCCAAACAGACAAAGAACCACAGACATAGTCACACTACCTAGTTCTGCATGATAATGTGTGAATATGCAATGCCAAGCCAAGAAAAAAAATGTATAGGGGGAAAAAAAAAGGTTGCACTTGTCATCCTTCCTGTAACTCCATTCAGGAAACCTAGTCTAGAAATACCTTATTGGGTTCTGGAGAGATGGCTTAGCAGTTAAGGCGCTTGCTTGTGAAACTTTAGGACACAGATTCAATTCCCCAGCATCCACGTAAGCCAGAACAAAGTAGGTAGATTTGTAACAAGTACAAGTTGCCCTCCAGTACAGAAATAGCAATTACATACCAAACACAGGCCTGTGGAAAACTGAGACCTATCACACTAAAGTGAGTGGGAAAAGATATTCAAAATTCCAGATGTGTGTGTAGGCTTACCAGCCAAGATGATTTTACTCTACAAAAATTTTCTTTGGAATTGAATGAATTAGTATTAATCAAATGTGTATAGACATCCAGACATAGAAACCAGTCTCTATCAAAATACCTATGCCATATGATGTTCTTCACAAAGTTACATCAATTATTTTTAAACATATTTTATTTGTATTAATTTACTCATTAGAGAGAGAGAGCAAAAGAGAGAGTGAGCACACCAGGGTCTCCAGCTACTGCAAGCCATCTCTAGACATATGTACTACCATGTGCATCTGTGCATCTGCCTTATATGGGTACTGGGGAATTGAACCTGGGTCCTTAGGCTATAAAGGAAGCACCTTAACCACTAATCAATCTCTCCAGCCCTAAATTAAATTAATGATGAAATCCATATAGACCTACAACGACTTAAAAAAATGCAAAGCTATTTTAAGCAAAAAGCAAAACTTAGAAGAGAAAGAAAAGGCATACATGAGTGGAAGGAATACCACAAAGCTGTAGTAGTGAAACTAGAATGATTTTAACATAAGACAGACCAATAGTCAAATGAAATAGGGAGCCATGAAATATTATTTTTGATACACTTAAAATCTATGGCTTAGAATGTCTTAATAAATCAATAATATATTTGTAGGAAAAGAACAATAATCTATTCTTAAAAGAAAATAGATATAAAACAAGGGTTTTAAAACATAACTTATGTTTCTGGAGTTTCTTTTCCCCACAGAAATAGTATTGAGAGGAAATTGGAATGATTAAATTAATTTTCTTTTCTTTTACACAATAAATTTCCATGGCATTGCATAAAATATATTTGTAAGAACCATTTTCCACTTTTACCACCTAAATTCTAGCTAATGATTTTCTGCTACATTTATGTATATAACAAGTTCTTGTGGTGAATTACTTAAACATCTTCATGTATTTTCCATAATTAGGGCCACTATCTTAAATTGAGGCTCCCCAGGAGCTTGCAATCATTATAGTTGTCAGAAATGATAGAAGAAATAAAAGATCCATTTATGATTTAAGGATTGAATTCTGAATATGATATTATGATTATAGAATGTATGTTTTAGATTTTGTATGCTGATAGATTAAAGCATAAGATATAAATTTTGTGAATATGAATAAACCTAATATAATTTAGCATTTTTTTCTCTTGATGGAAACTCAGGATGTCAATTTTGTTCCTTCCTCTTCAGTTGAAGCAGTGTCCAGTCACTGTGGTGCATGCCTGTAAATCTAGCACTTAGGAGGCTGAGGCAAAGAAACTATTCTAAACCATTAACTGACTGAAAATATTGCTTATTTTTGTTTATTATTAAAACGCATATGATGTTATATACAAATGTATGGTAACAGATGTAAATACAATGAAAACCTATGTGCTATTTTTTGTATTGATGTAGACCATATGAATCATATCATTTTTTGTAAACTACTATATAAAACCCATTTTATCATTTTCATTATATTCATTGTGATAATAGAAAACATTATGACCAAAAGTATCTCATAATTCAATTGAGATGAAATTGATCAAAATCAAAGGGAATTAGACCCTGACAAAACAGTGTTAATTTTGATAAAAATAAAGTTACAAAACAAACCTTGTAAGCATATTCAGGAAACACATGTAGATAAAGTAATACACTAAAGTTGACTGGCTTCCCAACATCGACATAAGAGAAGTCCATGGGATAATATCTATAAACTTCTAGGAGAAAAACACACACCCAAAGTACAGATTAATACCAATATAACTCTAAACTTCCATTCTATAACTGGGTTATTCCTACTAAGGGTAGAATTCATTACCAGATAAATGAATGCTAAGCAGATAGTCACATTATTTTTACTTCCTATTCTTTGTGATGTGATTATTTTATTTATATTTGTTATTTATATTTATTATTACATTTACATTTATATTTATTATTCCCCATAATACAATATTCTAATTCCTAGAGTCAGTTACCTTCATGTTAACTAACATATTCAATTTATGTTCTTGGCTGTATATGTAAGTTATATCCAATAACATCTTTACATCATATATATATATATATATATATATATATATATATATATATATATATATATTACTGTAAAGCAAAACATGAGCTGCTAGGGGAAAATGGCAAGAGTGTTGCTTTCATAGTGAGCCTGACAACCTTTGCCTTTAGTGTTGAGCTCTCAGAAGCTTCTGGATTTCTGCTTTGGTGCATTATGAGTATGTCTCCATCACCCTGGACACTCTAGTTGTTACTTGGTCTTTTATTTATTTCTGCATCTTTTTTCCTCTTTCTATGCCTTACTAGGTAATGGAATGCAATACATTGTACATATTGCCAAAAGTACCTTTAGAATCAGTGTAACTTGTTTTACATACAACACACAACACTAAAATTTCAGTGAACATTTT
Organism: Orientallactaga sibirica; assembly: GCA_036365145.1. Classification (NCBI taxonomy): domain Eukaryota; kingdom Metazoa; phylum Chordata; class Mammalia; order Rodentia; family Dipodidae; genus Orientallactaga; species Orientallactaga sibirica. The sequence continues at coordinate 14,978,019 of JAEOAD010000017.1, forward strand.
AACTCAAAGATTGCAGGGGATAAACACCTCCAGCCAATGAGCAAGATCAAAGAAGTCATGGTTGGGTATTGGGGTCTCAAGCTCCACTTCTGACATCTACCCACAGGGTATCAACACAGTCAAAAAGCAAAAAGGATGGTATTCACTATGCATGCAAAGAGCTTTAGCATATGGTGTTATCATACCATTTCAGACCATGAATAAAGATCTAACAACATAAAATAAACTACTAAGCTTACATGGTAGATAATCATCATAGGGACCATATGCCTCAGAGAGCAAGACAAAGCCGTGGAAGCACAGGAAGCAATGAATCCCATTAGAACAGTAGTTAAAAACACAGAATTATAAAAGAACCAAACATTATAAACAGGAACAAAATAAGAGGAATTATGCAATCATTTTAATTATATGCATGAATTTAGTGTAAATTCCCAGAAAAAGACAGGGAAATCAAATTAGAAAAGAGAACTCAACTAGTGTCATTTCAGGAGAGAGAAAAGAGAAGTTTATGGGAGGAGATTATGATTATGGTATTATCTCTATGTACAGAGTTTGTGAATAAAAAGTTAAATAAAATAAAATAAAACCTCAAATTGATAAAATCAAGTAAAATTAGTCAACTAAAAAACATAGGATTCAACTCTGTGCTGTAAGAATGTAACATCACCCACTGGCAAATATACACACACAGAATACATATTAAAAACATATCTTTGATAACAAATGATACTGGGGGAATTGGATACCAACATGTAAAATATCTCACACTGTACAGCATTTAACTGAAAAAGAATCAAAGACTGAATGTTCTGCAAAGACTATAGGAAATCTGAGGGAGTAAATTTCAATATGATGGCAATGAGTTTAAATATAACACTACTGGAGCAGGAAAGAATATAATTTACAAAGTGGATCCCTGAAAATTAAGCACAGCAAAGGGAATAAATTAATTGAATGTTTAGCTTGTAGAGTTGGAAATGATCAGCTAATCATTTAGTCCAGAGTAGATAAAGAACAGTGAAAGAAAGGAATTTATAACAGTTAATTTCTCATTCCTGGGATAAAATACCCCAACAGCAGCATTTTGTGGAAGGAAAGGTTAATTTAGGCTTACAGTCTCTTTTCTTTTCTTTTCTTTTCTTTCTTTCTTTCTTTCTTTCTTTCTTTCTTTCTTTCTTTCTTTCTTTCTTCCTCCTCCTCCTCCTCCTCCTCCTCCTCCTCCTCCTCCTTCTTCTTCTTCTTCTTTTTTTTTTTTTTTTTTTGGAGAGAGACACAGAGAGAGACAGAGAGAGAGGGAGAGGAAGACAGATAGAGATGGGCACGCCAGCAGTCTCTCGGCTACTGCGAACGAAATCCAGATGTCTGTGCCCCTTGTGGTCAAGGGTGGCATTGTGTCCTTGCATCACTTTGCATCTGGCTAAACGTGGGACCTGGAGATTGGAACTGGCGTTCTTAGGCTTAGGAGGCAGGCGCCTTAACCGCTAAGCCATCTCTCCAGCCCTAGGCTTACAGTTTTGAGGGTGAGTATCTATCATGTTGGGGAAACACAGCAGAAGCAAACAGAAGTAGTTGCACTGTCACATGAGCAGGGAGAAAGGACTGTAGCAACTCCAGGACTGCCCACAATCACACACCTCCAACAAGGCTCTATCCAATAAATGCTCCACAAAATTCTCAAAAACAACACTGCCAGCTTGTGATCAAGTATTCAAATGCAAGAGTCTACGTGGGACAGTTTTCATTCAAACCATCACACAATTTCATTATTAAATGGCCAAGTAAATTACCTTTTAAAGAGTACCAATTACCAGTCATTGCATAAAATATGCTCAAAATATTTAGCCCTCAGGAAACTGCAAATCAAAATTATTTTTAGATTCTCTCTCATGCCAGGCAGAAGTGGCTATCATAAAGAAAACATAAGCAAAAATTGCTGTTGAGATTGCAGTATGAAAGGAACCCTGATACTCTATTGTTGACAATGAAAGTAAAATTAACCATTGTGGAAATCAGTTTGAACTTTTCTCAAAAAAATCTAAAACTATAATTAACACAATACAGAATTCTATATATTTGAGTACATGCATAAAGTCAACAAAATCAGTGTACATTAGAGATGCCTGTACACCTCTGTTTTTTATGGCATAATCAAAAGTAGCCAAAATATAGAATGCATGTCTCTAGATGAATTTCAAATGAAAATGATCTATCTATTTCCAGAGGAGTATTAGCCAGACAGATAACCACATGGTTTTCAGGAAACAGGAAAACTCTTCATATAAGTGCAATAAGGTCAATATTATGTGTAATCAAAAACAACAAAAAACAAAACATAACACATACAATGCAGAAGGACCTATCTGTGAAAAGGAAGTGAACAAAGCGCAGAAGAGCGTAATCAGTGGGCACAGATAAACACAGTCTGTTATGTGCACATATGAAAATATCACAATGATGCCTATTATCTGGCAAAAGTACTAGGTGTTTGCACGTGTTTATTTGGTCATGGCTATGTCCTCTGCACTCCTTGCAATGTACTAACAACCTTATTTTACTTTTATATATGTGCACTAATCTGCTTTTGAAAAGAGAAACACATGCTTATATGGTTTCTTTCTGTTCAAATTTAAAATTGTGCACTTTAAGAAGCGGTTCACACATTACATGTAAATACATCTTTATAGACTCTCATTTAAAATATCAATAACTGGAAGCTATTTTTAAAATAAATCCTTTCTTCTTAGCACATGTAAAATTTTATAATGTGGATAAAAAAGTCATTTTTTTGCATATGAAAATGTACAAATATATAAAACCATAGGCATTCAGTGAATAATTTCAAAAAGTTTTAGAATTCATGGCAAATATATATGCCAAAATCACTACCTAATAGTTTTTCATGATATCTAATATTACTATAATTAACATTTATGATATGTGGTTTATTTTTTAAATACTCACAAAAATCAAATGAGTGTATGAAACATATTTTTGTTGGCTAAATTGTTTAAAAATAAATACATTTTAATTTATATTTTTCTGGAAAACTATTTTGACATTCTTTTATTTTCCTTTGTTAAGAAAATAACAATCATTTGGGGTTTATTTTGATAAGCTAAGTAGAAAAAAATGTAACCTTTTTTTGATGAGTGATCATTTTAATTATGGCAGGACTTTTTTCATAACATTTTTACCTTATCTGAGATAATAGAGGCAACATATAGCATATTTGTTAAAAGGAAAAACAATGATAATTTAGATCAGGGATATGAGAGGATGGCTACCAAAACCAGGATTTAATCAAAGTGACAGTTTAGAGCAGTTTAGAATCAGATTTTTAAAAATTTGTAGATACAGTGGTAATTTAAGACATTACAATGAACATAAGGGCATACTGGCAAAAGAAGCAGAATAAGAATATGGTGGGGAGGGATGACAGGCACATTTCTGTATGAATGCTATGCATGTAAACACAAAGCCCCACAGCTAATTGGCTAAGCATCTGACTTGAGTAGTAATTATAATGTAGGTGTGCTTGAATACATAAAAAAAAAAATGACTAGTGGGGTCTGGAGGGATGGTTTTGTGGTTAAGGTGCTTGCCTACAAAGCCAAAGGACCCTGGTTCAATTTCCCAGGACCCATGTAAACCAGATGCACAAGATGGTGCATGTGTTTGGAGTTCATTTGCAGTGCCTGGAGGCCCTGGCACACCCATTCTCTCTTTCTCTCTCTCTCTTTCTCTCAAATAAATAAAAAAATAAAGTTAAAAAAGTGATTAGTGGAAGGAGCCAAAAAATTTAAGACTAAAGTAAAAGTTCCTGGGACACAACATTTTACATTTATGCAGAGAAAATATACATTTATATATAAAGTTATATATTTATAAATATATTTACATATTTATTTATAAAAAGATTATATATGAAACAGACTATATATTTATGAAACAGACAAACTAATTACAATGATTTTACAGATACTTGTGCAGTTCACATGGTTGTTTAAAATGTCATGAGACTGAAAATAAAAAACACAAGTCTCCATAATTGCCAGTAATAAGAACAGTTCAATCTATTACAATCATTGTCCTGCGAATTGCTGATTCTGGATGTTGTAAAATTGTATGGACGTAAAAGCTACAGAAAATACACTTCTGCAAAGGGAAATTTTCTATAACTACAGTTATAGTTATAACCGTTATTAAAATATTGATGGAAATTGAGACTTGCCATTGGACACCACCAACAAAGAACACTCTTTTGAATGAAATTCCTTCAATTTCTCTATCAAATTAGCTGGCAAGTACTGTCCTCAGTAACCACAATGCCAGCACAATAGATCTACAGGGGGGTTTAACTGCATGGTTCCCTTCAGGGTGATCACAACTTTAGAAGTTAGATTTTGAAAACACTTCCATTCAAAACCACAACAGTTAACTCAGAGAGGGTTATATACTGGGTACCCTTTGCTTGGGTAACTAGCATGTCTGTATTTGAAACACGGGGGGGCGGGGGGCGGTAAAGAGTAAGAATCCTAGGTGGAAACCTTTATTTAGTCAAGTGTATTATCTAAGCAGGGTTTTCTACAGGGAATTTTTATTAGTGGCAGTATCCATAGGTGTTCATGCAACAATCAAGAAGTCATCCCTTGTGTCACTATAGACAGGCTGTTCCTAGCTGTCCCCAAGGTACATGGTCAGCAGGAGAAAGACAAGACAGGTCTGTAGCACAAAGGACTTAAATAATAACAGAAGGAAGGTAGAGAACTAGAACTGTGTAGAAGCCTTGCTTCTGGTATGAGAAAATACACATTATGCTTAAAATAGGCACTGAAGAGATATCAGTTCTTGCTATTGTGCCCTTATGAAATTAAGAGATTGCTCAATTAGAATTCCATGCCCTTCTCCTTTAACAATGAGAGCCATCATCTAATTTTGAAATCTGAAGAAACAAGTTTTTTTTCTTCCATTTAAATTCCTTTTAAGACAATCTTTATTGAGCAGTGCTTTAACAACAAAAAGTACACCTATGTTTGCAAATAATTTCATTAATTTGGGATCATTCATATACATATGAAGTCACATCATGATCAAGGTGATGAACATACACCAATGTTTCCAAAAGTGTGCCTGCAGCCCTTGTGTTTTTTTTTTTTCTTTCAATTATAAAAAAAATGGTACCCTATTTTAAATGCAAAATATTTATTGCTCATACAGAAAATCAATAACATAGTCATGAATAAGTCATAACTATACCAAATTATTTTTTCCTTTATTTTTTATTAAGAACATTGGACAAATGGATAATGAAGTTGTGGTATATATACCATAAATTTTAAACCCTTTGAAAAAGATGGACTTTATTGCTGATAAAGAGATAGAGCCAGGTTGTCTGAGATCAAGTTGGTGGAATGTGCTGTCTTTTTAAGAATCAGAATTTAATATTAAGAGTTATGAATATCATGTCACAGGGACCACAATGTGGTCCCTATATCCAGAGATGAGGGTGGGGGCGTGAAGGTATGGAGTCCTAAGAGTAGTGTTCGCACAACATGGAAGCACATCGCAGGTCACCAAAGGCAGGGGTGTTTAAGTTTTCCCAAGAACAAAGGAAATTTATTTATTCATTAGTTTGTTTGTTAATATGGGCAAGGGTAAAGTTCTGAATAACAAGAAGGCAGACCTTCGATATTATGTGCTAAAAGTCACATAGGCACTAGATAACAGACTGAAGTTATGATTCCGGGTTTTCTTGGCTCACGCAACAAGGGGCTTGGCATTCCCACATGGTTGGCCCCTGGGCAGCAGTTCTTTTAGTGTGATGACAACTGTAATCTACCAATTGTCCTCCCAAAGTAATTATGCTGGTAGTTGTTGCAGAAATGTGTTAAGTTGTTATACTCCTCTTCTGTGTTTATCAAAATATCTGTGATAAAATATTTTACACATTTGTTACCATTATGAGCACGTATTCATTGTATAAGTAATGGGATTCCCTGTGACTTGTCCCACACATACATGTGTTGAGCATTCTTCCTTTTTCTTCCCATCTCTGGCTCTTCTTTCAGTATGTTTTAACATCCCTACAGTTCCATTTAATTGGCCCCCTCTCTCTCACCTTCTCTGTCTCCAGTGACTCCTGTTCTGAATTTCTATCAGGCTGAATTCTGCACTGAAAGGACTGAGAATTCATAGTATTATATTTTTATGTCTGACTTTTTATTGAAGATAATGTCCTCTAAATGTGTCCATTTTGCAGTAAATGACAAGGTTTTTGTTACTGTTTATGATCAAGTAGTATTTGATAATGTAAATATACCACAACTTCTTTATATATTCCTTCACTGAAGGAGTGTAATACATATGGAGGTGCAAAACATTTTTTTTTTTTTTTGGTTAAAAAAATATTTCCTTTGAGTATGTATGCAATGGTGTTGTTGCTGAATCATGAAGTTCTTGTATATTTGGTGTATTGGGGAATATCATGTTTTACATAAGGGCTAGAATACTTTACACTCTTGTGGATGTTGCACAAATATTTCTTTGTGTGCATACACTGTCTTGGCTATGCTATGTGTTATATTTTTACGAATGCCATACTAACTGAGGTAAAATAATATCTCATTGTGACGTTAACTATATGCACTATGTTGTAAAGAAGACCTCTGGTATCTGTTCATATTATGCAATTGAACCTATCAAACAGCACCTCCCCATTTTTCAATTATATTTTGTGAAACATGTGAGTTAGCTCAATGCAAATTGAGTAGAATATTTGTGAAGAACTAATACTACAATATTCAGTAAAATGACTATATAATTATGTAACAAGATCAATTTCATTAAAGGACATTGCATTGTACTGAGTAAAGGTAAGAGATCCATATTTACCCATTTTTTCTATCACAAATTAATATAGAGTCTGTGGTAGTTTGAATGAATGTCCCCCAATAGATTCAGGAGTTTTATTTATGGCTGTAACTTGAAATTTTCAGCCACCTGGCTGGGGGAGGTGTTACTGGGTGCATCTGTTTCCAGCCTAAAGGTATGCAGCATGCTTAAGCTATCTCTGTTTTCCTAGAGTGTGCTTCCTTATGGTGCTGGTGGTGATATTTGTCTCTGCCTGGACCTGTGAAAGCAGGCTAGCTTCTTCTGCCATTATAGAACTTCCCCTGGATCTGTAAATTTCAATAAATCCCATTCCTTCCATAAACTGTCTGGTCTGGAGGTTCCTCCAGCAATGTGAATCTGACTACAACAGCTTTTTTTTTTTTTTTTTTTTTTTTTTTTTATTGATGACATAAATTTACTTTCATTTGCCTATACAGGTTCTGCTAGCCATTATCTATTTTTTGTATTTTAACATTAGTCTTTGTGATAGTATTTCTTCTTAATAAAAAAAGAAAATTAAAACAATAGGCAGTGTTTAATTGAATGAATCATTTTTTCATTCAAAGGAATTATCATATATTGAAAATAATCATTGTGTAATTAATCTGTTTTGTAACCCTTGATTTAGTACTTACAAGTGCTTTCAATTAGCTGAAGTGCAATCTTAATTAATGGGATAATTATATAGAAACTTTATTTCTTCTCCCCTGTATAATGGTGGGCACTACTAGTGCATGTGTGTGTTTGAGTCAACTGTTGTTACCTCAATAATTTTTTTCCAGATTATTTATCAGTAGATAATGGATGATTGCATCTAAATTGCAAACTACCCAGATGACTTTATTTAAGCATCTGGTAATAAATATTTAACCAAAATATTTAACCCAAAGCAAAAGTTACATTAAAAAACACAAATTATTTTTAACAGTAAAGTTACTTAGGAAATAGAATTTAAGATTAATGTATTTTCCTAAATTTACACAAACTAAATATAAATGTAATATGGTTCATTTTATTTTTCTTAACAGTGCACAGTGTTTTTACCTAGATGATGAAAATGTTCTCAGAATAAAACAAACCTGCAAAAATTATAACTAAGAGAGTTTGGGTAATAACTTGATATTGAAAATTTTAATGATAGAGATCAAGTTATAACAGCAAGTTAGAAAGAAAAGTTATGGCAATTTTACAGTTTAATGAACATCCACCTGCTACACTCAATGACAACTACATTAGTACTTCCTGAAAGGCCCAGTGTTCTTTGGGTCAGTCTGTTCCCATCTCTGAAGAATGTTCTGTTTTCAAGGTGGTATACTTTCAATAGTCATGTACATCCCAAGGTGTGATTGTTAACACGAGTGCTGCTAAATTTTATGCTCTTCACTAGCTACTGAATGAAATTTTGCATTTCTCTTGGATACATTATACTATTTGTTTTATTGGGAACAGATTTCCTTTTCTAGAAAAGCACACAGTATTATGTGGGCACTCTATTGGATCTCTTTACAATATGTTTGTCTGTGCAAAAGCTTTTAGCTTCATGAGATCCCACTGGGTAAGTGATCTACTGGGATGTTTTTCGGGAAGCCTTTCCCTACTCCTATATCATGGAGACTCTACTTTCAGTAGTTTTCTCAAGACATGCTGATTTTTATCCAGTAAGTGGAGTGTGTCTAGATTCTAGTTTCATTTTTCTACATGCTGGTATCCTATTTGTCTAGCACTATGTGTTGAAGATGCTTCCTGTTTTCCACTGTACTTTGTTGGTTCCTTTGTCAAAGATCAAGTACTATAGTTACTTGACCTAGGGGCTTGGTCTTCAATATTGTCCCATTGGTCTATAAGTCTATTTTTATGCCAGTACCATACTATATTTATTACTATGGCATGGTAGTATAGCATTAGATAGGTTATGGTGATACCACCATAGGCGTTTCTTTTGTTGAGAATATTTTTTGGAAATCCAGGGCCTGTTGCCATTCCATATGAATTTTGAGATTTTTTTTCTATCTCCATGAAGAATGATGCAGGGATTTTTATTGGTATTGCATTGAATGTGTATATTGCTTTTGGTAGAATTGACATTTTTATAATATTAACTCTGCCTATCCAGGAGTGTGGGAGATCTGTCCATCTTCACATGTCCTCTTTAATTTCTTTGTTGAGAGCTTTTATGTTTTCCTCATATTCTTGGCTACTGTTATTCCCAGGTATTAGAATTTTTTTTTGTGCCCGTGTACACACGTGAATGTGCGTCTATTGAAAACAGGACATCCTCACTGATTTCTTTCTCTGTATATTTGACTTGGCTATAGAAAGGATATTGATTTGTGTGTGGTAATTTTGTATCCTGCCACTTTTTGAGGAATATATCAGTTTTAAAATCTTTGCCAGTTATACCACTGGCAGAAAACTAATATCCAGAATCTACAAAGAACTCAAAAAAAAAAAAAAAAAAAAAAAAAAAAACCTAACTGATAAAATAAATCAAACAATCCACTCAACAAATGGGACAGATAACTGAATAGGGACATCTCAAAGGAAGAAATACAAGAAATACAAATGACCAATACCTAAGAAAATGTTCAACATTCTTTACCATCAGAGAAAATGAAATTAATACAAGTATGAGTTCCCACTTTATGCTAGTCATGATGCAATCATTAAAAAATCAAATGGAAATAAATGTCAAGGATTTGGAGAAAGGGGAACCATTATTCACTGTTAGGATTGCAAACTTATACAACTACTATGGAAATCTATATAAAGACTCCTTAAAAGATGAAATAGAGCTACCAACTAAACCAGTTATTTCCCTTCTGGGCATTTACCCTAAGGGCTCACTGCTTCTCCAGAGATATTTGCTCAACCATGTCTACAGCTGTTCAATTCACAATTACTAAGAACTGGATTAAACTGAGGCGTCCATCATTGGATGAATGAATAATGAAAATGTGGTACATTTATACAATGGAATTCTACTCAACAGTAAGAAAAAAATGATATAATGAACTTTGTTGGGAAATAGATGGACTTGGATTAGATCATTCTAATTGAACTCACATAAGCACAGAAAGGCAAATTCTTCTGCATGTTCTTCCTCATATTTGGTTCTCAACCTGAAACAGCTTGAGTTGCTGCCATACCTGACAGGCAAATCAAGGGACAAAAAATATTTATAAAACAGTTTGGGGGAAGCAATGGGAGCTTGGGGTAGATATACACAAAACTAAACCCAAAGTGAATAGTAGCATAGAAACTTTTTTCCTGTATAGTTGACTAAAAGATATTTAACCCAAATATTTAACCCAAAGCAAAAATTACATTAAAAAACACAAAATTATTTTTAACCAAAAAGATGTTTTGCACCTCCATATGTATTACACTCCTTCAGTGAAGGAATATATAAAGAAGTTGTGGTATATGTACACTATCAAATACTACTTGATTATAAACAGTAATAAAAACCTTGTCATTTACTGCAAAATGGACACATTTAGAGGACATTATCTTCAATAAAAAGTCAGACATGAAAAAATAATACTATGAGTTCTCAGTCCTTTCAGTGCAGAATTCAACCTTATAGAAATTCAGAACAGGAGTCACTGGAGACAGAGAAGGTGAGAGAGAGGGGGCAAATTAAATGGAACTGTAGGGATGTTAAAACATACTGAAAGAAGAGCCAGAGATGGGAAGAAAAGGGAAGAATGCTCAACACATGTATGTGTGGGACAAGTCACAGGGAATCCCATTACTTATACAATGAATATGTGCTCATAATGGTAACAAATGTGTAAAATATTTTATCACAGATAGTTTGATAAACACAGAAGAGGAGTATAACAACTTAATACATTTCTGCAACAACTACCAGCATCATTACTTTGGGAGGACAATTGGTAGATTACAGTTGCCATCACACTAAAAGAACTGCTGCCCAGGGGCCAACCATGTGGGAATGCCAAGCCCCTTGTTGCTTGAGCCAAGAAAACCCGGAATCATAACTTCAGTCTGTTATCTAGTGCCTATGTGACTTTTAGCACATAATATCGAAGGTCTGCCTTCTTATTATTCAGAACTTTACCTTTCCCCATATCAAAACAAACTAATGAATAAACTTATTTTATAGTCCACAATCCTCCATGTGGGCATGAAAGATTTCAAAGGCCAAATGAATCACCAATCTTCTTACAAACTTTGCACCCATTTCTAGGAGGAAAAGGTCCGCAGAATGAGCTCTCCTTCTAAAACACTGCTTTAAAACTCTTGTAGCATGATCAACTTGAAAACAGACATTCTTGTGGGATAAACACCCTACTGGGAGCCTTCCATGGGAGCAGAAGTTATGAAAAGGGTTCAGTATCTCCCTTCTTTTGAGGCTCGTCAGGTGTGTCCGTGGGCGTGGTGGGGCCCTCCTCCACCTCTGAGTGGTTGGACTCACAGGACTACACACTGACTGAGTCCATGCTTTCACCAGAGCTCCCACTGGCCATGGACTTGGGCTGCTCTTTGGTGGGAGTGCTTCGGTGATGATGTCAGATCCCAGGAAAAGTCTATAGAAAACAGAATGTTAATCATACATGAAAATTAACATACTCTAAGTCCCATACGGGAAGAATAATGGCATTGGAATTGACTTCTGAAAGTGCATTATATCCCTGGGCCCACAATAGGAAAAATGAAATTATTTGTAGGGTCTCACTCTGTCTCAGGCTGACCTGGTATTCACTACATAGTTTCATGGTGGCCTTGAACTCATGGTGATCCTCCTCCCTTTGCCTCTTGAGTGCTGGAATTAAAGACATGCACTACCATGCCAAGATAAAGATAAAGTGCTTTCTTAAAAGGGATGAAGGAAGAAATATCAACTGTATGTATGTATCTATATATATGTTACATTTGCCCTTTAAAAACATGTTAGATAGTTATGAGAGAAAATGTCACAGAGAAATGGCTAGAGGAAATCTGAATGAGCACAAAGTAGGATATTTTGATGGTTATTGAACACAATTCATTTTCATCGAACTAGGACAAGGATATTTAGCACAGGTGTTTTGGTAATTGTGATACATTAGCAAAATTAGCTGTGTTCAATGGGCCTAAAAATCATTCTGCCACCTGTATGTGAAATGGCCTACCACTAATACAAAGACATTTCATGAGAAACAGCACTATAAAATGAAGCAAAAAAAAAAAAAAAAAAAAAAAAAAAAAACTATCTGTGGTAAAATTGCCTTATTTTGTTAAGTAAAATTCTGCCCCCTACATGTTTGAACAAATAAGTAATGAATGATAGGAAAATAAGCACACTGTTAAACTCCCAACCAAGTGGGAGATAAACAAATAGCATTCAGGAAAAAAAAAAAAAAAAAAAAGTGATTATGTAGATCACAGTGTAGTAGAAATAAGCTTGCAAGTATGGAAACTATGCTCAATGTCTAAAACTGCTCTAGTACTCACAGACAGCTTGTACATTAAGCTGTGAGATGTGAATCCAAAGGTCTGGAGTGCATGCAATTAAATGTGACTCTCTTGAGAGTACTTCAGTGACAATTTTTCACATTAAAGTTTTCTAGCCATTGATCAGGTGGCAAATGATTCATGGTGGTTAAATATTTTTGAAACAAGATAGTCATTTATTAAAATGGGACTTATATTTGCAGAGAACATAAACATTATATGCCACTGTGGAAGATGTTCTTTAAAGAAATATTTTATTTATGAGGGAGAGACAGAGAAAGAGAAACAAGCAGATAAAGGGGAGAGAATGGGCACTCAAAGGACTCCAGCCACTGCAGACGGATGCCAGATGTGTGCACCATTCTGTGCATCTGATTTACTGGGGCACTAGAGAATCATACCTGGGTCCTTAGGCTTTGCAGACAAGTGCCTTAACTGCTGACCCATCTCTTCAGCCCTAGATGATGTTCTATAATATACAGTACAGGAAAATGTTTCAACACTTGGATAATTCTGGAAGAAATTCACATGGTGCTATGAAGTTATTAGTATTTCAAATATATTTATTTCCAAATCACTGAATTCAAAAGTAGAATGGCTAAAACCACTAGACTTTAATAATGGAGGACCAACAGTTTATTTTATTTTATTATTTTTTTGGAGAGAGACACAGAGAGAGATGTACAGAAAGTGAGAGGGAGACAGATAGAGAATGGGCATGCTAGCAGTCTCTTAGCTGCTGTGAACAAAATCCAGATGTGTGTGCCCCCTTGTGGGCAAGTGCGACATTGAGCTCTTGTGTCACTTTGCATCTGGCTAAATGTGGGACCTGGAGATTGGAACCCGGTTCTTAGGCTTAGCAGGGAGGGGCCTTAACCAACCGTTAAGCCATCTCTCCAGCCTAGGACCAACAGTTTTAATCAAGTTTTTAAAGAAATCAAATAAACTTATACATACTATATATTCAAAAGTGGTAATATTTTTCTTTCAGTTAAAATTAAATATATATCCTTAGGTCAAATACTTCATTAGAGGGATAAAATGATTAATTATTAGTCACTTTCACTGATATAGTTTAGATAAATCTTAAAAATATTTGAGTATTTTTAACTTATATTTGCTTTGATCAATTTGGCTCCATTTAACTGTCTAAAAATCTTTTTTTTGTTGTTGTTTTTTTTTTTTGTTTGTTTGTTTTTTTGTTTTTGAGGTAGGGTCTCACTCTGGCCCAGGCTGACCTGGAATTACCTATGTAGTCTCAGGGTGGCCTTGAACTCACAGTGATCCTCCTACCTCTGCCTCCCAAGTGCTGGGATTAAAGGCGTGCGCCACCTAAAAATCTTTATTACTATATCTTCTCTTCATTTGTTGTCTCATGACTCCATATCTTCATAGGACATTTAAAATTTTTAATTTTATTTTTTGAAAAATTAAGAAAGAAAAACATTTTTATAACATAGTAAAAGATAGTCATATGGGATAGAGAGAGGTTTTATTGATTAAAATGCTTGCCTGCAAAGCCTAACAACCCAGGTTTAATTCTCCACTATCCACATAATGCCAGATGCACAGTACACAAGCATCTGGAGTTCATTTGCAATAGTTGGATACTCTGGCATGCCCATTTTCTCTTTCTCTCTCTCTGTCTCAGTTTCTTCTATCTTTCTCTCTCTACTTGCAAATGAATACAAAAATAAAAATGAACAAATTAAAAAATATTGTTTTGTGACATATACATACTGTTGCACAAAGTTTTGTGTTGCTGGACAAACACTTGAACCAAAGCACCTTATAAAAGGCAAAAGTTTATTTCAGGCTTACAAATCCAGGGCAACATATCATGAATTGTTGAAGAAGCTGGCTTTCTTTCATAGATCCAAGCAGAGACATCACCAGCATCCAGCATCACAAAACCACCTTCTCAACTCTCCACACACCTTAGGACTAGACTTAAAATCAACCTCTATACACACCTTAGGGCTAGACTCCAAGATCTGTCTTCAGTGACATACTTCTGCCCACTGGAGACTCAGGATTCAAGCCCAAGTATATGAGTATATTAAAACTACCACATTCCATCTCTGGCCCCCATAGACTCATGAACACCCCACAATACAAATTGAATTCATACCAACTTCAAAGGTTGCCATAATCTTTATAAACTTTAATGATGTTCAAAATTCACAAGTCTCATCTGAGATTTAAGATTGTCTATTAACTGTGAGTTCTGTAAAATCAAAACAAGTTACATACTTCCACCACCTAATGGCACAGAGTAAACTTTTCTATTCCAGAAAGGCATAACAAGGAGTGACTGGACCAATTCAAAACTAATAACCAGTAGGCAAATATCAAACATCTGTAGTTAAAGTCTGAGATCCGTAACCAGTGAGGACAATCTCTGGATGTTCTCTTCTACTCCCCACCCCTTCCCGCCCCCAGTTGGGTTGACTAACCCAGCAAAAACTCAAGCCAAAAGAACTCCATGGTAGCCATTGTACAGTCCTGGAATATCCAAAACATCTTTGCTTGTGCCCTGCAAAACACAGTTAATCTTCACAGCTTCATACAATGGCCTTTTTGGTCTCCAATTCAAGGATTTCAACAACCCTGTTTCATATGCTGTATCTCAACAGCACCTCCTGATTCAACTATAGATATAATAGTAGCCTCACTGGTGTCTACCCAGGACATGACCCAATTTCACCCTATTTCTCAGTAGCAGCTCCTGGTACTGTGCACATACATCATGACCAGCTTCCATGCATATTTCATGTTTCTAAAGCAATTACCAGTTGAGCAATGGCATAGCCAATTTATAAATCTAGGGGGAAATAAACCTTCATCTTGAAGTTCAGCATAAACCTTCAAAATTCTTCCTGTAAGTCTCTTCCTTGTAAAGAATTTGCAACCCTACTCTTTGAACCTGTCATGGTGGATCTGACTTCATGACATTTTCCCCATTGTTTCAATTTAAAACAGTTGGGCCACTGCTAATTGTGGTAATCAAATTACAATTACAGCTAAACCCAGTCTCTGTGCCATCAAATTAAACTTCAAACTTTGTTGGATTTTGTGTGTGTGTGTGTGTGTGTGTGTGTGATAAATCATATATCTTTAAGTTCTATACCTTGCACCAATCACAGTAGTCTATTACTTTTCAATTCAACCTGGATCAAACTCTATGGGCATGGGCAGAAAAATGTGCATGGCCAGCCTTTATGTCAATAGCCCAGTTCCAACAAAGTTATCTGCTATCTCTCCTTCCCCTCTGAAACTTCATAAGTCAAGCCTTTACCATACACAATTCTCTCTGCACTAAGCATTTTCAAACTCTTACCAGAATAGACCATACAATTTTTGCTATAATACTCTGAGGCTTCTCTGGTTTAGTTTACTAAGTCCTTCCATATTCCTCTAGCACACTCAGTCCAAAAGACCTAAATCGACACGGTCAAATTCATTTCAGGAATGCAGCCACTTCTTGGAATGAATTTTCTTTTGTAGTCAGCTTCACATTACTGGACAAATACTCCACCAAAAGCAGCTAGTTAGTGGAAAGGATTTATTTCAGGCTTATAAATTAAGGGGAACATCATGAATGGTGAAAGAAGCTGGATCTGTTAATAGATAGAAGCAGAGAGACACTCCCAGTGGATAGCATCACAAAACCTCCAGAGCTTCAATTGATCTCCCTATACTTTGGAGTTGAACTCCATGATCCACCCCCAGAACATACCTCTTCCACAGTAGGGCTCTGCCCACTGGAGACACAGGTTTCAAGCCTGAGTCTGTGGGGAAATATAGTCATACAACCACACATACATATTGTGAGTAATCATTGCAAATTACCAATGTAGCATTCCTTCCCATATTTATTTATTATTTTTATGGTGAGAATATTTAAAATCTAGTTTAACATTTTCAAAATATATAACAAAATATATCAACTTTGGTCATCAAACTGAAAAGAAGCAAAAAAAATGCAATACCAGGGCTGGAGAGATGGCTTAGCGGGTAAAGAGCCTGCCTGCTAAGCCTAAGAACCTGGTTCCAATCTCCAGGTCCCACGTTTAGCCAGATGCAAA
The DNA here is from genome assembly GCA_036365145.1 of Orientallactaga sibirica. Lineage (NCBI taxonomy): Eukaryota > Metazoa > Chordata > Mammalia > Rodentia > Dipodidae > Orientallactaga > Orientallactaga sibirica. Next base: position 14,994,461 of record JAEOAD010000017.1, read on the forward strand.
GTGACACAAGGGCGCAATGCTGCACTTGCCCAAAAGGTGGCACACACATCTAGGTTTCGTTCACAGCAGCTGTGAGACTGGTGGTGTGCCCGATCTCTATCTGTCTCCCTCTCCCTCTCTCTCTGTCTGTGTCTCTCTGTGTCTCTCTCCAAAAATAAAAAAAAAAAAAAAATAAAAATGCAATACCAATAAAAACCCAACATTTTTCTTCACAGAGATAGAAAAAAAAAAATGATCTCAAAATTCATATGGAATGGCAGAAGGCCTTGGATAAAAAAGCATATCCTCAGCAAAAGAAACACCTCTGGAGACATTACCAAACATGATCTAAATGTATATTACAAAGCTATAGTAATAAAAGCAACATGGTACTGGCATAAAAACAAGATTATAGACCAATGGAACATAATTGAAGACCCAGTCTTTGAGTCAAGTAACTACAGCCTCTTGATATTTGACAAAGGCCCTATCAATGTAGACTAGAAAAAAGACAGCATCTTCAATAAATGGTGCAGGACAAACTGGATAAGTATATGTAGGAAAATGAAACTTGATCCACACATCTCCCCATGCACAAAAATCAAATCCAAATGGATCAAAGACCTCAATATGAGACCAGAAACTCTGCTACTATTGGAAAAAAAAAAAAAAAATAGGAGGAAGTGTCCATGATATATGAGTGGGAAATGACTTCCTGAACAAAGCCCCAGTAGCTTAGGAAATTAAACGATCACTCAACCATTAGGATCTCATGAAGCTGAAAAGGTTTTTCACTGACAAACATACAACAAGCAGACAATGACATTTCTAGAAAAATGGTAGAACCTGGAACAGATCATTCTCAGAAAACTCACCCAATCACAGAAAGTTAATTATCACATGTTCTCACTCATCTGTGGCTCTTTACCTGAATCTTCCTGAGATGCTGACATACCTAATAAGCATCTCAAGGAGAGGACAATAGGGAGGATGGGGTTGGAGGGGAAGGTAAGGGTGGGGGGCACACAAAACTGGACCCAAATGGAAATGGAACCATAACATTCTATATTGTGAAAGACTGACTAAAACTTGAACCTTCATCAAGTCCTTAGAGGGAAAACCTGATTCACAGGGCCCTGGAGAAGGTATGATGAACACTAACCTTAAGCTTCTCCTGCTTCTCCCTCTCTCTTCTCTCATTCTCTTCTATATTACATATCTTTTTCATCTTTCTTTTCCCTTGGCATTGGCCTGTAACTCAAGGTACTCACATGTGGTTAACATCCACAATGAGCTGTTGATCAGAGAGATCTACAGGTTTCCAAAACAGATTTCTGTCAGTGTTCTTGATGTCCCACAAAAGGTTAATGGAAGACCCTACTGCTAAAGACACTATATGCTTTTGGTATGGAATATGGAGTGACCTGGCTGGAATCTGGAAGAGAGTCAGTCCCCAGATAGTTATCTTGTCTAGTGCCAGAAGGTGATACATGAGTGACTGGGGTAAAGTGACCAACAACTGTCCAAGCAATGTGTGATCTAAGCTTATCAGCAGCAAAAAAAAACCAAAAAACAAACAACAACAACAAAAAAACCCTGATGTGATACTAACACAAGGGCAATAGTGGCACGTAGCCATGTTAGGTAACCAACTGCTCTTTATTTGGCTAAAATATCTGGTCGGTGGAAGAAAACCCATAGCTGGAACTGGGAAACAAGTCAGAACCATATCCAACAAATGAGCCCACTCTCCAATATCAAGCTCCCACCAGTCATGAGCTACAAAGGGCCTCTAAAATAATAAAAACCCATTTATCTGGTGCTGACCTCTCTGTTGGAGAATTTGCTTTTCTTTTTCAGATGGATGCAGAACCTGAGGAGAGAATCAGCCCTTCACACCTCACCAGGACCCCAGGTAAAACCATAGAGTAATGGGGGAAATGAGCAAGAGTGCTGCTTTCTTGGTGAACCTGGTACCAACACAAGCATGAAGGAGATAGACACAGAGAACACTCAACTCCTATCAAACCAGAGATCCAGAGACAGAAATGATCCCAAGACTTCATCACTGAAGCAGCCCTTAAACAAACCCAACATGACTCAGGGAAATTCATAGAAGAAGGGGAGGAAAGATTGTTAGAGCCACAAGTTGGGACATTTTGCACAGAGACATTGCCTCTTCCCCATAACTGGTGGCTACCCCCACAATGCATGACCCGCATTCCCCAACAAGGAAAGTCCCCTTGGAGGCAAGAAGACAGGGAGGAGGCTAACAATGGTACCCGCATGATTGTATACACACTATCTACATGAGTAATAAATTTTAAAAAATTGGAATATTTGACTAAAATCTTTTCTTCCTTCACCACTGTTCCTGCCTCCCACCTAGCTAACAACCACCCCTCTCTACTTCTATGAGTTCAACATATTTAGATTCAAATATATGTGACATGTTGTGTCTTTAGCTGGCATGGATTGTTTTACTTGTTTAGTGTAATCTAGGTTCATATTATTCTTCCAAATGACAGAATTTCTGTTGGATTAAGGCTATAGAGATTAATGTCAAGAGAAGAGCACTGCTACCAGTTGTCATTATAATCATTACCACTTAACATTAATTAGTGTTTATATCGTGAGCACATTGCTGACACAAGGTTGGGCTACAGCATTTGTGTAATAAATAGGTGATAAAAAAAACTATGTGCATGACTAATTCTCACTTCTTGAATACTTTCCTATTATTGTGAGAATACCTTGTCAGAGCTGAAATTTTACCATTTTCATGGATTTGCACTGTTTTTTTTTTTTTAAATGGTATCAAAGGTCTGGGAATGCCTCAATGAATACAGAACTTCCTAGGTGTGAATGCTGGAGTTTGGAACCTTAGCAGCCAAAAACATGCAAGGTGGATGTGGCAGCCCACCTGCAATCCTGACACTTTGGGGGCAGAGATTTGGGATCCTTGGGACAAGATGACCAGCTAGGTTAGCCTAGTTGATGAGTTTTGTGCACAAGTGAGAGACTATCTCAGCAAATATATAGCTATTGAGGATATCAACTACATATATGTGCAAACACAAATAAATACATGAACACACACACACACACACACACACACACATAAGATACACACATACCCAAAAGATAGAAAAAAGGAATAAATAAAGGAAGAAAGAAAGAAAAATCAAGGGCACCAAGACATGAGCTCTGGTACCCAAATCTCTGAAACGTAGCTATAGCTATTAGGGTTAAGACTATAGACTTTCTTTTCAGTACAGGTTTATGGTGAGGAAAACAATGAATCATGTTTGTAAATATGACATAAATATAATTTAAGATATAGGATAAGTTCTCCCTTGCCATATGGGAACTATTTAAGTGTTGATTTGTATTATTGTTTTGGTACCCTTTTTGTTCCTTTTGTCTAACCAAGTATAATATACAAGCTTCAAGAACTACATATGAAACAAACAAAAATATCTCTTTAAGTGAAACATATACAAGTACTTTTTTGAACTTAAAAAAAAAAATATTTGAGAGAGAGAAAGGGGAGAGAGAGAAAGAGAGAGAGAGAGAGAGAGAGAGAGAGAGAGAGAGAGAGAGAGAATAAGGTAGAGAGGGAGAAAATGGGCACACCAGTGCCCCCAGCCACTGCAAATGAACTCCAGATACATTCGCCCCTTTGTGCATCTGGCTTACGTGGGTCCTGGAGAATCAAACCAGGATCCTTTGGCTTTGCAGGCAAACACCTTAACCGCTAAGCCATCTCTCCAGCCCTTTTTTGAACTTTTTATTGACAACTTTCATACATACATACAATATACCATGATCATAATTTCCTTCCACTATTCCCCCTTCCCTTCCTCCCAATCCACCTCCATTCAAGTACATATTTCAAAGATAAACTTATGATGCTACTTCAAAAACAAATTTTAAAAATGAGGAGAAATATCAAGTCATATTATTTTGTAGTGAACAATTGTCAGGCACATTTCACACATAATGGCACATTAGTATGTAAAAATAATTTAAAATAATTTTTTATGGAATAATTTTAAGTGTAAAGCAGCTTAAAGAAAGTAGTTTACTTTTTTTTCTGAACTTCAACAATAAGCTTAAACCTGATGATTACTGTTCAGCTGCATTCTAGAAAAGAAAAAAAGCCAGAGAGGAAAGGTCTGTTTCACTCTAGAGCCATTTTGTATTCCAGATGGGACATATAATAGTTTCTAAAAACTATTTTTCTAGTCTTTAGGTGGTAATGATGCAAAATAATGGATAAATTAGGATCCTAGGATCTAAAAAGTAAAGTCCCCACTTGAGTCAGGTCTTTAATGTTCACTTATATAGAAAGTAGTGAGAGGAAAGTCAAGCAAATCAATTACCACATGAAAGCTTCCTTTTAAGCACCTGAGTGACCTAGAAAATGTGCACTGCTGAGTTTTCAGTAACACACTTTAGAAATTTGATTGCTGTCAGAAAATACCATGCAACCATGTAAGGGCAGCCAGAAACATTTATCCAAGTACCATATTTGGCACAATATTTCAAAGATGTTCAGAAAGATGAAGACATTGTTAGAAGTAATGACGTGTGTGCTGGTTTGATTCAGGTGTCCCCCATAAACATAGGTATTCTAGTCTTCCCAGCTAATGGCAACTGTAAATTAATTCCTCCTGGAGGAAGTGTGTTGTTGGGGGGGTGGTTATGGTTATTATAGCAAATGTCCTCTTGCCAGTGTTTGGCACATTCTCCTGTTCCTGTTGTCCACCTGATGTTGTTCAGGGGGTGATGTCCACCTGCCATCATTTTCCCTGCCATATATAGCTTCTTCCTTGAGCTTGAAGCCAAAATAAACCTCTTTTATTTTCCCACAAGCTGCTCTTGGTTAGGTGACTTCTGCCAGCAATGTGAACCTGACTGCAATAGTAAAGTGGTACCTAGGAATGGGATTGCTGCTAGACACCTGACAATGGAGCCTTTTGAAGCTGATTTTCAAGAGGAATGTGGAAGGATTTGAAACCTTGGCTTAAGAGATGTCTTGTAGTGCTGTAAGTACAACGTGATGGACTATTCTGGTCAGAGTTGAAAGACCTGAATGCAGTAAGGACTATGGACTGTGAGGTTTGGCTTATGAGGGTGAGAAAGAGATTTGCTTGGACTGGAATAGAAGCAGTTTGCTGTTATGTCCATGTCCTGAGAACTTGAACTTGTGCAAGGTTGCAATGCATAGAAACAGACTGGTGAGTGCAGAGGGATATGGCACAGAAAGAAATCTTTAGGCCAAAACTGCTGCCTGTTCAGCTGCAATTGTATGAGAGATTACAACCTTTGAGATTGGGCCAGCTGACCTCTAATGGGGCAGCAGAAAGAATGTAGACTCTTTTGAAGGGGCCTGAGTGCTCAAGGTGAGTCCTATTATTCAAAGTCTGCTTTGTTTCCGCCTAGATCAATAAATTGGCACCTTACCTGGTATTGTGGAGTATAGGGAATGCAGGAAAGAGAGAGTCATTGAGTTTGCAATGGGGTCTTGTGTTTTGGAAATGGTCTTGGGTAGTGTGAAGTAGGTTTACTGGATGCCTGCATGGAGACACCGAGGAATCTTCAGGATGAACCGTGGGTTCCAGTGGAGATCCAGTGGAGATGCTATGACCACAAGATGGCTGCTAACGAAAGCTGCCAGCCCTGGATAAAGTTTTCCAGGACTGTGAGTAGCCTAACTAGAGGGATGGAATTGGAACTCCAGAGACTTGTTGCTGGTTAGAATTATCAGTCTTGTAGATTTGTCACTGACTAGAGTTGTTGGACTTGGAGTTACAGAGCTTGATGTTTGCCCTGTTTTAAATGTTGTATTGTTTCAATATTTCTTTGCTATGCCCACTGCCATCTTTGCAGTGTGAATATGTATTCTAAGCCATTATGGGTTTTGGGGAGAATATTTTTTTTTCTTTTGGTATTATGGCTCAGTTAAAAGACCTGGAATTATGGGGATGTGTGAACACCATTAAGATTGATTTAAAAAATGTGGAGACTTTCAAAGTTGGACTGAATGCATTGTATTTTCTATCATGTGTGTTTATCAGTTTATGGGGGCCAGGGGTGGAATGTGGTGGTTTGATTCAAATGTCCCCCATAAACATAGGTATTCTGAATGGAAGTCTCCCTAGCTGATGCAATTGGAAATTAACGACTCCTGGAGGCAGTGTATTGTTGGAGGCAGGCTTATGGGTATTATAGCCAGTTTCTCCTTTCCAGTGTTTGGCACACTCTCCTGTTACTGTTGTCCACCTGATGTTGGTCAGGGGGTGATGTCCACCAACTGCTCACACTATGGTTTTCTTTGCCATCATGGAGCTTCCCCCTTGAGCAAGTAAACCAAAATAAATCTCTCTCTCTCTCTCTCTCTCTTTTTTTTTTTTTTTTCCCCACAAGCTGCTCTTGGTTGGGTGATTTCTGCCAGCAATGCAAATCCAACTGCAATAAAGTCTATACAAAATAAAAGGGAAAGAGAGGGAAAAGTTGCAAAAGGAACTCTAAATCTTACTTTCCAAGAAATGAAGTCAAGTAGGAAAACTTGAATAAGGTAGAAATTATAAAAGTGTTTTATTAGGCTAAGTGAACTCAAACAGAAACTCTGACTGAAAAGGTAAGGAATGAAAGTAAGTCACTGGATGCCTAGCAATACTATGCAAGACCCTCAAAATAGAAGAAAAAGATGATGTCATCAAATTAAAAGAAACACTAATGGAGAGAGGGAGGGGATATGGTGGAGACTGCAGTTCTAAAGTGGAATGGGGGGAGGGGAGGGAAATATCAGGTGGGTTTTTTTGTATGTAAGTATAAAAGTCAATAAAAAACAATAATTAAAAAAAAAAAAAGTAAGTCACTGGAGCCAGGTGTGGTGGTGCATGCTTTTAATCCCAGCACTTGGGAGATAGAGATAGGAGGATTGCTGTGAGTTTGAGGGCACCCTGAGATTACATTGTTAATTCCAGGGCAGCCAGGACCAGAGTGAGACCCTACCTCGGAATACCAAAAACAAAAAACAAACAAAAAAGTAATTCACAGCTTGGTAATGAAGTTGTGAGTTAGAGATCATCTCATAAGAAAAGTACTAGAAAAATATAAACATCATATACCTATACAACAATATAGAAGTAAATATATGTATTATGCCTTTATATGAGATATTTAGTTACTGGGTATAGTAAAATCAAGTACATATTAAAGAAAAGTATAAAAGAAATGACAGAAAGGAAAAAAATGAAATAATTGAATGTTAAACATTTTCTAGAATGATGACTGATATTACCCCTCATTTTTAGGAGTGCAAACAGATGTCCTGTGTTAGAGTTCTGAAAACCAAAGACTAAGCAAAGGCAGAAGTTAGAAAAGCATCACTGTCCTGTAAGAAATGAACAACTCAAGACTTTTGTAACTAAAACACATTTTGAAAATATAGTTGAAAATGAAACATTCTCAAACATAAAAGGAAGAAAATCACAGAATTATTTACTAGTGGATACACCCTAAACCATCTTCTAAAGAGTATTTATTTGCAAGGGAAAAGGGATGATAAAAATGGCTCTACAGTTAAAGATACTTGCTGCTAAAGCTTGACAGCCTGGTTTCAATTCCCCAGCAATCCACTTTAAGCTGATGGTCATTTGCTTGCAGCACAAGAGACCCTCAGGTATATGTATGCAGGCACTCACTCAGGCACACACACACAAACACAAATAAATAATTTGTTTCAAAAAAGTAAATTATCACAAATAAATCTTTTTAATAATATAGGGATTAATGAAGAGCAATGAGTACTAAACCCATTTTTAAGAGTTTAAAAAATTGGGCTGGGGAAATGGCTTAGCAGTTAAGGAGCTTGCCTGCAAATCCAAAGGACCCAGCTTTGCTTTCCAGGACCCACATAAGCCAGATGCACAAGGTGTCATATGCGCCTAGGGTTCGTTTGCAGTGGCTGGAGGCCCTGGTATGTCCATTCTCTAACTGTCTTTCTCTGTCTCTCTGTCTCTGTCTCTTTCTCTCTGCTTCTCTTTCTCTGTCAAATAAATAAATAAATAAATAAAAAACATTAAAAGACTTGAAAAATTGAATGTACTTCAATGGCTTATGGATATTGTATATAAAATGCAGATGTAATTTATATGAAATGCAAATATATTGGACAGTGAAGAAAAGAGAAGATCCTCATAATTCCAGAAATAGGTAAAAGTAGTAATTAGTATTACATTTTTAAACAAACAATATAATTTCTAGTCAATTTCTAAAATGATAGTAAAGCATACAAATCCCAAACCAAAGGAACCAAATTGAGTGTAGAGAAACTGCATTCATCTAAAGTAAGTGTATCAATTAGATTTTACTTCATTATTACATGATAACAAAACTTAAAAGGAAGAATAACTTGTTTTCATTCACTGTCTACAAGGATTCAGCTCATCAAGGCAGAAAGAACATGGTGGAACAGAGCAGTTTTCATGCTGGAGGACAGGAAGTAGAGAAAAGGGCCATAGAAAAGGTGGAAAGAACAAGACCATAAGCCCAACAAACACAATTCTAGTAACCCACTTCCCCAAGCAGGTCCTCATTTCTGCCTTTTCCTTCTTGCCAATAAAGCAACATAGGTATGTACTTACCAACGGAACAAGTCATTCATTATGCCTGCCTTCATGCTCTACTGCCTTTAGGGTTGCTGTCACAGAGTCACCCAACTGTGTGTGAATACCTCCAGTGCTAATTTACATTTTAATTTTAATTCTTACATTTCGTCAAGTTTGCCTACTGACCATCACAGTAGGCAAGAATACATGAAAAAGAAACAAAGAGGAGGAAAGATGAAGAAAACCAAAGTGTAAATTGGTGGGGGATTCTGCAATGGCTGTTGTTACTGAATAACACTGCCATGATGACAAGTACACAGAAGGATATGCTTCCAATGCATTAATTTAATTTCCTTTTGACTCACTCTCAGTTGTGATATTATAGGGTCATATGGTCATTGTATTTTTAATTTTTCCAGGAGCCTTCCTACAATTTTCCTTGACTGTTTTAATTTACCATCCCATCAAATGTGAAAACTTTCACTTTTTTTAGAAGAGTCATTCTTTCTGTGAAGATGATATACCCTGTAGCTTCACTTAGCATCTCCTTGATGACCAGTGCTCTTGAGAAGCCTTTTATGTACTTGCAGCCATTGCATATTTTCTTTAGGATAATCTTTACTTGTGTGCTATGCTCCTTTTTAATCAATGCTTTTATTTATTTATTTGAGGTGGGGGGAGAGGCAGATAGAAAAAGAATGGGTGCACCAGGGCCTCCAGCCACTGTAAATTAACACCAGACATATGCACCACCTTGTGATTCTGGCTTACCTGGGTACTGGGGAATGTGCCCTGGCCCTTTTTCTTTGCAGGCTTAACCGCTAAGCCACCTACACAGTCCAATGCTCAATTTTTAAATCAAGTTTGTTTTGTTTTGTTTTTGCTCACTAATGTTTGTGTTTATTATATATTTTGGTTATCAATAGCCTGTATACACAGTATTCAGGAGGATTATAGCTAGTCTGAAGGCAGCTTGGAGCTACATAACAGGTACCAGCCCAGTTTGTACTATAGAGAGACCTTCTTGAAACAAAACAATAGCAAATCACAAAAAGCAAAAGCTCATTAGATATGTGGGCTTCACATACCTCTCCAAAAAGTCACTTCACCACTCCATTTTTTCTTTTTCTGAAGTTGTGTAGTTTGATGTCATCCCCTCTGTGAGTTATTGTTTTGTGTCCTGTGCATTTGATGTAATAGCCAAGTAATTCACTGTCCTGTCCACTGCCAGGGAATACTTCCCCTCTCACTTCTTCCAGTGTTTTATGTTTTAAGATTTTATATCCTTAATACATTGAGTGTGTTTGTGGGTATGGTATAGGATAAATATCCAGTTTTCTTTTTTTTTTTTTAACATAATAAGGTCTGGCAATATTTGATTGCTTAATCAGATTCTTTGTGAACAATCTCACTTTGCATTCTAAAGAACTGTTTTTCTAGGACTAACTACACAGTGATGAGGTAGAGCCCCTGTGTTGCATTTACCTTGGTGTTGCTGTTACTATCACCCAACCGGAAGCAGCTTATGAAAGGGAAAGGTTTCTGTCAGGCTTACCGATTCCAGGAGAAGCTCCATCATGGTGGAAGAAGATGGTTTACTTCCATATATCCACAGCAGAAAGGAAGAACTAATATATCCAGAAAGCAGGAACTTGAAGAACTCAAGTTGGCTCTCAACATACCTAGTAGGTCCGGACACAAGATTCACCCCCACTAACATACCTCCTTCAATGCACTCTGCCTGCTGAAGATATAGTAAGAAAATTAATCAAAAATATCTAAGGCAATGGGAGACATACATTTACATTCAAACCATCACACCCTGGAAGGTAAAGCCTGCCAATTGGGCCCTTCTATCTGCAGGTTTCCTTCTGAAGATCTAAACCCATGTCTGCCATGGCTCACCCAGTGCCTATGTAGTTATCTGAGTGTGTTTTGAGTCTATCAGTAATGTGAAAGAGATATTAAACAATAATCCACATTTGAAATACCTCAAACATATAAAAAGTAAACTTCACACAAACTATAATTTCCCTTTTGAGAGTGAATTGTATGTGATATGTTTTTGTGTGCAGGGCATGGATGTGGAGGTCAGATGCTGATAATCAGATGTCTTTCTCTGTCTCTTTTCACGTTATTCCCTTATACTTGATCTTTGTTAGTGAACCTGAGTTTTCAAATTTGTCTAGACCATCTATTCCATGGGGACCCCAGGAAGTGTTTGTCTCCACATCCCTAGTGCTGGGGTTGCATTGTTACACGGAAGATAGAGATCCAAACTCAGGTCCAACAAGCACATTGTGGACTGAGTCATCTCGCCAGACCCTCTCTTTCCCCTTTTCAATCCACAGGAATCTAAGGGCAGGTTGTCTTGGTGCATGCCAATAGGCAGTTGCTGAAGAGGATGAGGCAGGAGAATCAGAGGCTGGAAGCCAGTCAGTATTCTACTTTGAGAGCCTGAGATCAATCCCTAGCATCTATGTAAAAAGCCAAGCATAACCATGTATTGCTATTACCCCAGTGCTAAGGTTGAATGAAAGAGTAGAAGCTCTGTACTCAATCAGTAACAAAAGCAGTGAGATGGGAAGAGAAAGGAGGATAGCAATTCTAACCATAACCCAGGGAGCTCCAGGTTCAATGAGAGACTCTGTCTCAGGGAATTAAGGGAGAAAAGCAATAAAGAAGGCTGTCAGATTTTTTTCCTCTGGCCTTTCCAGCATCTATACACATGTGTGTTCACCACATACACATACACACATACCACATTCTACATTTCCCCTCAGAAAAAATAAAGATCATGGCCTGTGTCATTACTAAGCACAGGAGCAAGCTATTCCATTTCATTTATTCAGTGCAATGAACTCAGTATAATCTGCTGTTGGAAAGATGTCAAAAAAATCAGCAAATGTTGACTGAATATTTTATTTACACAGCTTATAAAAATAGCGTTATGGTGCCAGACAGTTGTGTTATCCACCTGCCACTCTTTCTTCCCTCTATCATTATTTTTGAACAGCCATACTTCAAAATGCATACTTGGAATAATAATTTTACTTGTATGTGCTGTAAAGTACATTTATACAAACCAATTTCAAAATTTAGGGCTTTTCATGCTCAGTTTGAAAAAAAAAAAAAAAAAAAACCTAAGCATAAGGATCTTCGCTCATTTATCTTTCTAAACACAATAATTCTAAACCACTTGATTTTAAGACACTTATCCTTTCCAAATATACACTTCATCAATTTGCATGAAAAGAGACCATTAAAATGTTATGCATATGGAATATTATTGCTAAAAGAACAGAAACTGAAAGAAGCGAGACATATCTGAAAAACAGCAGGCAAATTTATGTCAGTGAAAGTGCATTATCATAATATGCTATCCATCAAATAGTTTGCATAAATACCACTACTTAGGATAAATATAGTAACCTATGCAAAGCATTTGTTTATTATTCTACTACCAGTAGTAATAGCAGTAATACAAAGCATGAACATTTCCATTGACAATCATTTTCATAATATTATATTTTGATAAAGATAATTATAAATCTAGCAATTAAAATGTATTTGCTACAAACTGTAACAAAAATGAAACAATTTAAAAACATCATAAACTTTTTTCTGAATATTTGTGTTACTATAGTTACATCTAATGTTACTTCCAAAATTGCTGCAAACTTATGTTTATAAAAATTTTAGACAGCTTCATTGGTTTAAAGGTAAAAATTCTCCTTTCTTGAGAATCCCCCTTGCTAATCTCTGTGTTCCATTCTTTCCTCCCCAACCATAAAGACTGGGAAAGTTTAAGTGTGATATCCATATGCGGTATATTTTTGGAATTCTGTTAAAGGGAAAAAAAAAAGTAATGCAATTTTGGTAGACTTAATATTAGAATTTAAAAATCATCTTTCTGCACACAGGTATACTTTGATGTTATGTAAGCAAATTACTTTTGTTTTCATATTGTGGTGGAAAGAAAATGAGTGCCACATAAAACTGATAACAAAGGACTTGAATATACTGTGCTGAGATTGTGTTTATACTTCAAATTCAGTAAGAACCATAAAAACAAATATGTAGTTTCCACAGTTTTACTTGTTAAAAGATTTTCTTTCTGTATAGCAAGATGCTTCAATGATTAGAGTACTATGGAAGAAAATAGGTATATTTTTAGGATTTCATAAACAGATGTGACACTGAGGTATCAGAGAACAGGAAAGAGGAGGAAACAAATGGGTCTTCTGAGAGAAACTCCAGTCTCAACACATAATGCATTGAAACAGGAACTTGCAATTATATACATAACTCAGAAGAAATGTTTCACAATGTTTTGGAAAGAAATGCATCTAAAATAATCTGGGATACAGATTAATGCCTAGGGAAGAAGAACATTGATAAAACAGGTTTTTCCATGATGGACACTAACAATCAACAGTGTCTTTTGAAAGGTCTTCTTCTCACATGAGAGAGACAGGTTTTTGTTTGTTTGTTTGTTTGTTTTTTTGGACATGTGAACTTATGATTTTCTAACCTAGGTAATAGTTATTTTAATGTCAAATCATCTCCACACAGAATACAGTTTGTTACATAGTTTTAGTTAAGAAAAACTGTTTTCTCATTAGAATTGGCACAATGAAGCATAGAATATATGTATACACACACACACACACACACACACACAGAGACACATATACTATGATTGATTCAAAGAAGATGATTATTTATGGAATGGTATAATTAGTTTGAAAGCCCTTAGTTATGTAACAAATTAGGAAATAAGGTAGTATACATAATAACACAATACAAGATGCAAGAAGACAAAGTTATGCAATATATGTGTTATTTGCTGTTACAGTGCACAAATGTGCTCAAGGCTTTATTCTCTTGTTAGTACTGTGAAAACAGTCATCCCTTGTGCTCTTGATAGTAAAAAATAACAACATCTAATGAATTGCTTTATAAATAATATGATTTTCAACATAAAAGCCCTTTGTGAAAGAATATGGATATCATAGGCATTCCAATGACTCTTCTCCATATTATTCATATAAGACACTTTTATTTAAGTTATGATATACTGATTGTAGGGTATGCAAAGACTGAAAGGATGACTATGGAGTTTGTGATTTACAGCATTTTCCATCAGAGACAACACAAAATAGTATGTTCTTAGTCTAGTATGGGGGAGAGCATCATTATTTGACTAAACAATTCCAGAGTTGTGACAAATTTAACTCAAAATCACTGAGTAACTACCTCTAGCTGTGTACAGGCTGAAAAATTCTGCAAGTGTTTTCCTTAGAAAATTGTTTTAATAAGGTTTACTACATATACTAAGACTAAAGGCAAATATACTCACTCTTTTCTTTCCTTCTGTCTTTTTCTGACTTTTTCACAGCTAATATTAGTTTTTCTTTTTTAGTTGGTACAGAATTATGGTGAAGAAGAAAACTGTTTTTGTTCAAAAGAAGAAGTAGGGGCTGGAGAGATGGCTCAGTGGTAAAGGTGCATGCCTGCAAAGCCTAAGGACCCAGGTTCAATTCACCAGATCCCATGTAAGCCAGATGCACAAGGTGGCACATGCATCTGGAGATTGTTTGCAGTGGGTAGAAGCCCTGGCATGGCTGTTCTCTCTCTTTCTGCTCCCTTTTTCTCTCTCTGTCTCAAATAAAAATAAATAAAAAATATTTTTAAAAAGTAATTCCAAAGGTGCTATATTAATTAATTAACTTATTATTCATATTTTCTAGCAAGGTGCTTTCATTGAAATGTCAGTTTTTATATATAAGAAATAGTAATGTGTGATAATTTAATATATCATAACTTAACAGTAGGCAATGAAAGAGCAAAACTATACAAAGATTAAGATGAATGGAAAACTGATACAAATAGTAATAGCAAAAAAATTAAATTTATGACCGTTTATTAACTTTTTAAGCTTTTGTATGTTTTCTTTCAGCTGCTTTATATTTTCACGCTGTATTTCAAATATATTATTGTCTTATAATATTCCCGCATGTGAGACTTTATTTCATATTTATTTTCCTCTTATAAAAGAAGCATACCATAATATAATACATCATATATAATATGTAATGTATTCAGAAGTATTTTCATAAACAGAAATATTTAACAATTTCGAATTGCAAATAATAAAAATTAAATCTCATAATTGAGAACACATTTTAGTGATGATTCCTAAAAGTAGATGTGACAGATTTTATAGACTTTGCTTTTTACTCTGCCCTTGTTTTTACAACCTCTACACATCATGGTACCTTAGGGATCAGACTACAGAATTATTTCCTATCTTAGTGCCCATGAAACCCATCTAAATTCATTATTTAGAAGGCTAATCATTTCCAACTTTCTATCTATAGCTTTGGCCTACTCTAATATATCCTTATATATAACAAGTTAGCTAATATTCACATATGGATATGTAATGGGAATCTTAAACTATATATTTAAGAATTTAATATCATGATAACCATATAACCAAATCACATTTTCTTCATCTTCTCTAAAGCCAGTTGATGGTCAGTTTCTCATTTTAGTATCTCGGACATAAAGCCTGTGAATGTTCATTGGCATTTCTAATTATTTCATATTCACAAGTTTTCCTTCACTATATTCTTTCACCTAAGCAACATATAATGCATATTTTCCCACATTCACCATCAGTGGTCCATAACAAAATTTCTCACTTTCAAGTATGACATGTTCATAACACACCCTTGCTTCCTTTCCTTTTGCTAGTTGGGCTAGTATGAAGATGGTAGACATTGTGATAATTTTAAATTTTAATTTATATTATGATAATACTCTGAGCCAATCATCTCATTAATCTACCACTGGGAAAAAAAATGTAATTCTTGATGAAGCTTCTTTGGAAATGTCCAATCCCACTGTATTTTCTGAAGAAAATCATTTTCTATACCCTTATTATAATTCTGCTCATAATAAAACAATTGTTCTACAGAAAGTGCAAATGGCTCCACTTCTGGTCCCTTGTACATTCATTTGCACTCTAATCTTCCTCTCATATAAAGCACCAAATATTTTCAGAATATTTTTATTGCCATGAGATGTTTACCTCAAGATCTTCTTATTAGGCTGCATTTTAATTTTACAGAGCATGTGTCAGTGTCTGTGAATGCTGGTGTTAGGTCTTAGTGCCAGGAGGAGTCCTGTGAGTTTTATTTAAGAAGTACTATTATTTTATTTATGAATTTTCTTACTGTCTAGCTTCACAAGAAAGAATATGAGTGCATATTTTTTTATTTTATCTTTATGATTTACTCTTCTTTCCAAGAGTTTCAAGTATTAGTACCTACACACTTAATTGTCCTGAAATTTAACATTCACATACACACTCATATCTATTAAGTAACTGCTCAAGATTTTGTTTATGAGACAATCTGACACCCTTCTTTCTCATTATATTGCTATGTGAACCAGTAGACAACATAAGAAATTGAATGGGGCACATTGTGTGCTAAGAATATGGGAATCATGATGATATCTGTCAGCATAAAGACTATTAATTACAATACCAAAAATTCCATTGTACCTAAATTAATGCACAATTTTGTGGTCTACATCAACAGATCATTCAATCATAATTATTCCTGTCCTCCTACTTG
The DNA here is from genome assembly GCA_036365145.1 of Orientallactaga sibirica. Classification (NCBI taxonomy): domain Eukaryota; kingdom Metazoa; phylum Chordata; class Mammalia; order Rodentia; family Dipodidae; genus Orientallactaga; species Orientallactaga sibirica. The sequence continues at coordinate 15,010,710 of JAEOAD010000017.1, forward strand.
AAGGAAAGCATATCAAAATCTTTATTATGTAACACATATCTGAAGTTTGCAAATACTTAGCAGCATAGAGTGTAGCACAGAGTCTATGCTCTTGCAAGAGTCACTCTCTAGGAGTATGGGGCTTTGGGGCCAGTGATACACTTTTTATTACTGTTACTAAGTCCATATACAATTGCTAATATAGACAATTTGTTCATCAGTTTTGTGAGGAAATATTGATTTTTTTAAAAAATGTTTCATAAGGAGTTTGATAATTATGAAACCGTACTAACTTTAAATGTACAACCAATCACAAAGCAATCTCATTATAAAACTGAATATTTAGCTGGGATTATAGCAATATATTAATAAATGATCAATTATTTTATAGTATTTCAAGGATCAATTTTCTTTTTGAAATTTTTTTCAAGGAAGGGTCTCACTCTAGCCCTGGCTGACCTGGAATTTACTTGGTAGTCTCAGGGTGGCCTTGAACTCACGGCGATCCTCCTACCTCTGCCTCCCAAGTGATGGGATTGAACACATGTACCAACATACCCGGTTGGATCAATTTTCTGTTGGGTAGTTTTCATGTTCTACTATTTTTACTGTTTTTCAGAAAAAAAAAAAAAAAGTATTTGTGATGAGCTTGCTTTCATTTAGATATGAAATCACTGACTTTATAAAAATGTCTCTGTCCAGCTAGTAAAATGATTATAGCCACAAATCCTAACATACATAAAACATCTTATAAGACCACAAAAATTGATAAAACAAATATAGGCCCTTTTCAATAACGTGGTTCTTTAAATCAGATGATCACTACATGTAGGAAATATAAAGTACTAATTATTTATGACAAAAATGGAAATGAAGCAAAACTACAGAGAAAATATGGGCTGGAGAGATGGCTTAGCAGCTAAAGCTTTTGCTTGCAAAGCCAGAGGATCCTGATTCTACTCTCCAGGACCCACACGCCACAAGCACAAGGGGGCACATGCATCTGGAGTAGGTCTGCAGTGGCGGGAGGCCCTGGTGTGCCCATTCTCACATTCTCACTCTCTCTCTTTCTCTCTCTCTCTCTGATTATTTCTCTCTCTCAAATAAATAAAAATATATTTAAAAAACTGCAGAGAATACATATATGTATATATATGATATAGACTTATTTTTGTAGAATAGAGAGGTTACATCTTGTCTAATATTCATCTTAAGCAACTACTTTGAAATTAAACCTACAAATTAAAATGAGGTGAGTATATAAGGAGAAAATTAAGAGCATTTATGAAATATTGCAAAATGTATATCTGCGAATGAAATGTCAGGTAAATGTGGTAAATTCTCAAAGCAAAAACGCAAAAGACAGAACACAAAGTATTAACATGTAAAGGCCAGATCATATGAAATTAGTTATGAGTTAATACCAGTTTAGTTTGGTTTTCATGGGGGATTCAGAGAAATTTTGTACAATATGAGGAATGAATACAAGTTTATAATAGATTATTACATTATGAGAAAAAAAAACTTATATTTATACTTGACCTGAAACATTTATCATTAAGAAAAGCCAATTCATTCTATTGTTTTATTCTTTGCAGATTATGGGAATATATTTTATGAAAAATAGTTCAAGATATAAAAAGAAAATGTATAACTTATACATTCTGAAAGACATTTTTAATGACACATAGTCTGACATAGAAAATTATCTACAATATTTTACTTACAGAATACATCACAATTACACATTTTCACAATTGAAATGTCACTATGCTTTACATATGCATTGGAGACAATCTCCAAAAAGTAATATTTTGCTCAAAAAAGTATACTAGAACACTGGATTGTTTGTCATTATAGTAAATAAAATGGTCAATAAAGTAGAAATATTTTATATACATTATAATTATAAATATTCCTTAGTTCTATGATGCTCTTTAGCAATGAAATGAGTTATAGTTCCTTAACTATTGAAACCTGGAGCCTGCCAGTGAGAACTTTTAACAGCATTAATTTGAGTGCTGTTGGAAATCAATTTTAAGAAGGAAATGTTTCAAGGGTGATCAATAGTTGGCATTTGAATATGAATATGTAAAATTTGAATGGGAAACCAATTCCATAGAAATGCCCATGCACAAAGGGTTTATTTACCCAAGATGCTGAGCTTCTACAGATTGCATAGAAATCATGAAAAGCTATCCATTCACATTTAGAAAATTGGAACTCTACTATAAAATCTATAACTAGTTATATAGATTGTATTGATGGTTAGGCTAATATTTTTTCAAGTTCAAGATCACCACTACTCTGCAGTTCTTCCCAACCATAACATGAATCTTTGATTGCAGACAACATATAAACATGAGGGAGACACTGTCATGAGCATACAAGCAAGAAATGAAAAATTACATATTAAGAAGAAACAGACTTTAAAAAAATTATTGACAACTTCTATATTTACATTTAAAAATGCATATTTCCCTCCACTGCCCCATCCCCCTTTAGAACTCCAATCTCCATCATATCCCCTCCCTCTCTCCATTAGTCTCTCTTTTAATTTGATGTCATCATCTTTTTCTTCTATTATGAGGGTCTTGCAAAGGTATTGCTAAGCACTGCAAGGTCAAGGATATTGAGGCCAATTTCTGTCTGGACAGTTGCATTGTAAGGAGTCATACCCTTCCTTTGGCTCTTCCATTCTATCTGCCCCCTCTTCCGCAATGGTTCCTGAGCCTTGGAGGGTGTGACACAGATGTTTCAATGCTGGGCACTCCTCCATCCCTTCTTCTCAGCACTATGTTGCCTTTTGGGTCATCCCAGTGGTCATCGCCATCTGAAAAGAGAAGCTTCTCTAACCAGAAGTGAGAGTAGCATTAATATGTGAATATGAACATTAAGTGTAGTGCTTTCAGGGCATCTTAGTGGGAATAATATATACATTTAGCCAGACAAGAGCAGGCTTTATACCCCTAAGGCTCATGACCTCCCCTGCCATAGACTTTTGCTTAGGTTTTTCAGTACCAGGTATGTATTCCCTCCCGTAGAGAGGGCCTTCAGTCCAATTATGGAGCAATTGGTTACCCAAAGAGCAGACATGCCACTATTACACCTGTTCAGTCATTGGGCCTGTATGGCTTTTTGTAGTTATGAATAACTTGTTTAGTTAAAAAAAAAAAAAATATATATATATATATATATATATATATATATATATATATATATATATGGTGTTATAGTTTGCTCTTCTATATAAGTTTCAGCATTTATACTTATTTAATTCAAAAATATCCACCTTCAGCCATGGCATTTTTGGATTTTATTGAAATGAAAGGGCAGTTTTGGAATTTAGTTGCAAGGGGTAATTCAATGACGAGCACTATGAAGTTTACGATTTGACTATTGAATTCTTATTTTAATGTCAAGTATCCACTTCTTCAATTACTTTGTTGCAATGCAAGTAACTTTGTCATCAATGTTTAAGATTACTATACCTGAATTAGTTTTATTAATGAAAAAACATTTTACGCATACAATACATATTTGATTCATTTTTCCAGGGGTTCTCAAAAGCTTAGGATATTATCTTTTTAACACCCTCTTTACCCAGGAATTTTGATAATAGAAACTGTGTCTAATGGTAAAATATGCTAAAAGTGGGCACATAGTAGGTGGGCAACTTTATGTGCTACAAAAAGTGATGAAAGTTGATTTAAATCATATGAGATTCAAAAATCAATGATGGTTCATGCTTGGTATAGAGATTGTGAAACTATCCTGGGTCATGGGACAGAGTATGGCATAGAAGGAAAGTGACATGAAGAGAGATGACAGATACTGGGCCACATTTTTAATCAAATGCACATGCTGATGATAACTTTTTAACTGGAAGGTTATGATTCCATTGGAAAATATATAAGATTTTATGTAGCCTACTTTATCGCATGATTTAACCAACAAAAATTACATTTTCCTCAAATTATGTATTGTTACCTTAGGTACATTGTAAAATCTCTTAGGTATTAGCTACTGAGAGGTTTGGCACTGATCCTCTTAACTTTACGTGTTTGTGTGATACTTAATAGTGATGGATTTTCATCTTTGACACTGATCAAGGAGTGCCTCTTGATGCAAAGCCAGAGGTGAGCATAAGGCATGTAGGATACAGAGAGGTGGACTGCAGATTTTTAAATTTATTTATTTATTTTTAGAGAGAGAGAGAGAGAGAGAGAGAGAGAGAGAAAGGGAGAAATAGAATAGTCTCACAAGGGCCTTAGACGCTGCAATCAAACTTCAGATGCTTGCACCACCTAGTGGGCATATGTGACCTTGTGTTTGCCTCACCTTAGGGCATATGTCTTACATGAGATCTGGAGAGTGGAACATGGGTCCTTAGGCCTTTCAGGCAAGCACCTTAACCACTAAGACATCTCTCCAGCCCTGACCACAGGTTTTGAGTTTCAGCAAGACAGAGTTGAAGCATTGTGGAGACAGTCACAATACTATCCATACCAGGCAGCAAGTATTTGCAAAAATTGTTGGAACAGGGCAATGCTTTTCATAAAAACTATTGATAAAGGTGTATTTCGTACTGTGAACTTTGATCATCTTCAAAGGAAAGTACAAATAACTTCCTTGAATTAGCCAGGACTTTTAAGTCAACTGCAAATGTTCCAGAAGGGACTTATGGGACAAATGATAATCTGTAGAACTGAGCTCCAGCTAAAATCAACCTATTAACACCACACAAACAGATTGTACCTATTAGAGTGTTGTCTAGATTATTAATTTCATTAGATGAAAATATATAGAGAATATTAAAAATATATGTAAACATTTAAAAATATTGAGGGAGAAGAGCTTAAAATGTTTAATTGTCCATGTCAAATGTCACAACTCATTCAATATTTAAAATTAAAATAATTAGAAATAAATAGTATGAATGAAAAAGAAATATTTTAACATTTTTCACTAACATGCACTAACTGGATATATTTTAGAGAACATTGTACAATTTCAATGCATGTGTTTCCCTGCTAGCTATTCATAAACTATATAATAAGATCATAGAGCTATATATTCATATACTCTAGAACTTATTATTTCTATCTCTTTGTTATTGTCTAATCCATTCCCACCCTTACTAGCTTCTATTAACCAGAACTTCATATTCAAATCAACATTTTTTAGTATCCTCAAAGAGTTTTGTTACTTCTCTATCTGGCTGTTTTTACTTAATGTATAATTTCTTTCCTTTCCATTCATTTTTCTAGGAATGATAGGATATCATTTTATGGATAAATGTGAATACATTATCTATATGCACATTTTCTTTATCCATTCATTCAGTTTAGAACAATAAGGAACATCCTCAAAAAAGTTTTCCACTTCTTGGTGTATATACAGCAGAAATCAAATCAAGATATCAAAGCAATTTCTTTAATCCCACTTTGAAAGTTCTTAATCTAAAAATTATTAAATAAGCTAGTGGATGTAAAGTGAATCAAAACTCTTTTCATTTTGGTTTTATGTTAATTTACAAAACAACTGATATTTTTTGAATAACAAGGATTGTACTAAGAACACAGGGGCTGACGGAAGAGGGAGAATGAAATAATCAAGAAGGAAACTTCATTGTGGTAGGACAGTGACAACCAACTCTCCTTGGAATAATTTAGTTTATTCTTGTGTTGATGGAATAACTGATTGATCTGTCATATCTATTTAAGCATAGAAAACAGGCAAAAACCTGTGAACATGTTATGGTTTCATATCCTCAGAAAAGATAAAACCAAATATTCCACCCTTCTTCATGAACATAATGTTTTCCATGACAATCATTAAGTCTAAAAATTATTACCATAATAGTATTTCCTGTAGCATATTACACTCATAATGAAATATAAAATGATTTTCAATATTGTCTTTACTCAAATTTACAAAGAAAACATGCTTTTATGTTGATGAGACATAAATTTGGATGGATCTAGAGTCTCAGTACTTTCTTTTCACCTGTGAGGCATATAGATCTTCCTTCTCTAAGCCGTATAGTCTATTTGGGCTATCTAACCACAGCATGACTGAAAGAGCCAGGTTTTCCCAAAGAGCATACAGATTTTGATATTCTGGCTACATTTCCTGCCACAGAGATAATTTCAGAAAGACATGACCTAGGACAACAAAGTTTTCTGTGGCCCTTATTAGGATAATCTGTAAATATATATTTAAGACAGAGAAGGACTAGTTGTTAATCTACTGGATTATTAACAGTACCATGCTGATTTGAGCCACTAGACACAGATAAACTCATTTCAGTTAACCTTAATTACTGAGCATTCACACAGCTATGCACATGGCATGGTATTTAGGAGTGAAGATTGTAAAAGCAGTGTCTATATTATTTATATCTCCTTAGCTGTGTCTTTCACAAGTCATCTCTGAACCATAAATATAAACTACATGTAATGTATGACCAAAGTTATTTTCTTCATACCACAACAAAACTGGTTGGATATTTATGGATGAAATTTCATTTGGAATGAAAGTAAACATTCAAATTTGAATATTCAGGCTGAGGAGATGGATTAACTGGCAAAGAGCTTGCTTTGTCCCATCCTCAAGATCGGAGCTGCTGCCCATGGTGATGTGTGTGGTTGTGAACCCACAAAACTGCAAAGGCAAAGACAGGTAGATCTCTGAGGATCACTGGCACACCAATTTAGTGTAATTGGCAAGTTATAGGACAAGAAAAGTTTTCAAAATGACTAAATATTCCCTGAAAGGTGAAAAGTTGGTCCTTTTATATTTCATATGAAGCCTCAGGGATTGCTACAAATAAATCTCCTTTTGGTTTGTTTAATTTCGTTCTATTTTTTGAATGGTTGGCACCATTGTCAGAATTCACAAAATTTGAATAGCTCTGTAATAAATATACTTAATATGCATGTTTAATTATTAAATACCCAATAGTTTTTACTTTTTTGGTAATTTAAAGATGATCAGCCAAAACAGGAATTCTTTGGCAAAAGAAAGTAATTAAGCATGTCATGCAAAAAATTATGATGTATTTTCCAAACTAACCAAGGTTCCATAGAGAAATGAAGACATATTACAGAAGCAGAATAGTTATTCACAAAGGGTTTTGTAACACTTCCATTACTTTTTTAATATTTAAAATTATTTTTATTTATTTATGTTTTACAGAGAGAGAGAGGAAGAGAGAGAACGGGCATAAAAGGCCTTGCAAATAGAAACAACTTTCTCCAGACATATGTGACATATTTCACATCTGTCTTTACCTGGGTACTGGGGAATTGACCGTACGCTGGCAGGTTTTGCAAGCAAGTTCCTTTAATCAATGAGCTATTTTTTCCCAAGCTGCATTGCCTTTTCTTGTTAGATATTTCTGCAATGATGAATATTACACCAGCCACTAATAAATTTGAGAATATCAATTTCTATTTTGTTAAGATACAAATCATATACATGTTCTGCTAACTTCTCTTTAATCTCCAGCATATGAAGAACTATGAAGGCATCACTAGGTGTTTTCCAGGAATATAAAGTTCAACAGGATGAAGAGAAAATACTTTTCTCAGATCTACCAGATAACTGAGGTTAGGAGACAAATCATCATCTGAGACCTGGACATGTGGGGAATCTAGAGTCATAGCCGAGCTCTACTTTTTTCAACGCTGTCTGCTGGTGCCATAAACTCACAGAAACACTTAAAATGGCAATTTTACCCATGTCTTGAGGGTAAGTGTGAAATGGTTTGAAGGAGTAGAAAGTGCTCAGCTGCAGTCTTTGGGATTTACTACATTTATTTTTAAATTTTACCTTTAGGAAAATCACCAGGTACTCAGAGTTAGAATCCAAGAAATATTCCCACATGGTGATCCAGTTTTTGATAAAACATCACAAGGGGACTTGGAGAAAAATTCAGCAAAGTTGCAATTCATTAAAATCACACAGTTCTGGCTGCAAAAGGCAGTTTTAAAAGAATGCAAAGTCAGAGTATAGGAGATCATACTTCCAATACATATCTCAAAGTAGTTGTAGCTAAAATATACAAAGAACTTCTAAATCCAGTATTACCAATAAATATAAAGGTAAAAATATAAATATAATAAGTAAATAAAATATAAATATGAAATATTAAAATAAATATAAAACACATAATCTTAGGGAAGCTGTTCAATTTCATTTGTCACTATGGAACTGCTTGTGAACCTAACAATATACAGCTGTGTTTCCATTCAAAGGAACAGAATCTAAAATTATAGCAAGAAGAGACCAGAAATGACATTCATTGCTGCTGTGAAGGCCAAACAGCAATGACCAACTTGAAGAAAACAATACAGGGGATTAGAACTCTCACTATAGTAGCTTTGAAGTTTAGGACTCTTATCCATCATTAGCAAGAAATTGAGAAAGCAGACTCAGAGAAGGCTAAATTATGATTTATAAGATTTATGTTAGGGAGAGCTGAGAAGAAAGTAAAGCAGGAATGTGCCCACACAATTCAGACCAAGAAGATCTTCCCTTGCATAGGGAAGGAGAAGAGAAGATATTTCAAAGGATAACAGGACATGAAGAGAAGATATTCACACAGCTGGCTGGGGTGTAAGTATATAAACCAGGCACTGAGTTATAATGAGCTTCATTACCAGATTAGGTATACAAGGGAGAGACCTGACAAATGGATGGGCTCAAGAAGCTGATTTTCAAAGGCCCAATCAACATTAGTCAGGCCCAGAAAAAAGTTTAGAAAGAGTTCTAGTATTGCCAGTGTTGGCAAAATGTCTGTGGGTCAGTCCTTAGCTGACTACTTACCTGGAAAAATGCTACCTTATCAGAATTTTACATGATTTGTCTTTTAGATGACTGTAAACTTTGAGGTATAATATTGCATATTGATAATATTCCCATCAGTTTATACTTTCATGTTACATCTCCCTCAGTGCCATTCCACTGATGGTCCTCATTAGGGTGGAGTTATTGGTAATCACTGTGGGGTCATGAATGCACCAGTCAATCTCTGGGCTGTGGAATGGTAATATCTCAGGATACTCCTTTCCACCTTGTGGCTTTTAGAATCTTTCCATTCCCTCTTTCATTATGTTCCCTGAGCCTTTTCAGGCATGCAGTAAGTCTCCTTTAGTGTTGAGCCCTATGTTTCCACTAATTTTCTGCTTTCATGAGTTTTTAGTCTCTTCATTGTCAACCTACATATATCTCCAGGAAGTTCTCATGCTAGGAGTGAGAGCAACATTCATGTTTAATTTACCATTTCCTCGACAATGTCTTCTACACCCTGGCAGATTGTAGGGATTCAGCTTTCTTTTCTGGTGGTGCTGGTGGACCTTGGTTCTCTCCGATATGCACTGCCATCTGGCTATGACTGCCCTTCTCTACTGGGTACTCTTAGCTTTGGAATGAAATAGGTTCCAGAGTCCCTCACAAGATTCTTTTGTAAGACATGTTAAAATCAGCAACCACAGATCTAGTTACTGATTCAGTTGTTTTGTATAAATATAGATGATTGCACATTGACAAATTTGTATTTTAGATATATGTATGAACTGAAGCTTATATATTAAGGAGCTTGACTACATTTTCTAAATCCTTTACAAATGACAACATTTCTTAAGTTTATTTTCATTATAGTTTAAATAATAGATTTAAAATTTTAATTTCTAATTATGTGTTCATACCATGATGAGATGAAATATCATATACTATAATGAATTAATAGCTGTGTAATCTTTGAAATCTTATCAATTTTATGGAAGGTAATTGATTTTGTATATTCTTCAGGATTTTAAAGTGCATTGTAATGTCATCTGTGGTTTAAGATCCTTTTACTTCACTCTTTGATGTCATTGGCCTCTTTTAAACTATATTATATTATATTATATCATATTATATTATATTATATTCATTCTAATTCATTCCTGTATTAAAGTAAGCTAAAGGCACTTCAAGGTTGTGCTGAGTGAAAATTGTGAAATGTTGATGGTGTATATCAATTTTCATACCCTTAGTGTAGAGAAAAATTTTCAAACTTTAAATATTATAAATATAGGAGTATGTGTGTGTGTGTGTGTGTGTGTGTGTGTGTGTGTGTGTGTAATCACCACACCTTTGCATTGTTGAACCTTTTATCAGGTTGAAGAGGATCCTGGATTGCCTTTATTTATGTTTTGCATATAGTAGTGGATTTTCTTCTTTTTTTCTCTTTCTTATTGCTAAGCAGTATTATATGAATTAATGTACTGTACCTTATTTATTTACAAGTAGAAAAATTGAAATTATGTCTACCTTTATTTGCTTATACATAAAGCTTCTATAAACATATTCATACAGTTGTATATACTTGTTTTCTTTTCAATTGAATATTTTATAATCTATAATAAGTCTTACTGGATTTTATATGGCTTTTTGGTTCATTTTTATTTATTTATTTGAGAACAACAGAGAGAGAGAGAGAGAAAATGGGTGTGCCAGGGTCTCTAGCCCCTGCAAACAAACTCCAGATGCATGTGCCTTGTTGTGTATCTAGCTAAAGTGGGTACTGGGGAATAGTGAATCGAACCAGGGTCCTTACGGTTCACAAGTGCTTAACTGCTAAGCCATCTCTCCAGCCTCCAGCTTTTTCAATTCTTTCACAAAGAAACTATTAAACTATTTCCCAAATACTCTATTTAATTTTGAATTTTACTCATCTTATAAAAGTTCCAGATCCCCTATATCCTTGCCAGCACATTGTACTGCCAGTTTGGTTAGGTAGAATTCACATGTGATTGAAGAAACTACAGGGTTAGAAGCACCAATGGCATGCATATAAGAATGTAAAGATATTTCCTCCCTTCCCCCCATTCCCCTTTAGAACTCTAATCTACATCATATCCCCTCCCTCTCTCCATTAGTCTCTCTTTTAATTTTATGTCATCATCTTTTCCTTCTATTTTGAGGGTCTTGCAAAGGTATTTTTAAGCAGTGCAAGGTCATGGATATCGAGGCCAATTTCTGTCTGGGAAGTTGCATTGTAAGGAGTCATACCCTTCCTTTGGCTCTTCCATTCTATCTGCCCCCTCTTCCGCAATGGTCCCAGAGCCTTGGAGGGTGTGACAGAGGTGTTTCAGTGCTGGACATTCCTCCATCCCTTCTTCTCAGCACTATGTTGACTTTTGTTTCATCCCAGTGGTCATCACCATCTGAAAAGAGAAGCTTCTCTAATCAGAAGTGAGAGTAGCATTAATGTGTGAATATGAACATTAAGCATAGTGCTTTCAGGGTAGCTTGGTGGGAATAATATATACATTTAACCAGACAAGAGCAGGCTTTATACCCCTAAGGCTCATGACCTCCCCTGCCATAGACTTTTGCTTAGGTTTTTCAGTACCAGGTATGCATTCCCTCCCATAGAGAGGGCCTGCAGTACAATTATGGAGCAGTTGGTTACCCCAAGAGCAGACATGCCACTATTGCACCCGTTCAGTCATTGGGCCTATATGGCCAAAATTGAATTTTCAGTGTCCACTGTTTTCACTGCTGATGACTTCTGTCTCCCATACAGCTGCATGCAGTGCAGCTTTTTTACAGCTTTCAGTTGGATGGTCTACAGGGAGAAGGTTTTCTGCTCAGCACCAGCTTGCTTTCTCAGTGACCTTGCCTCTCAGGCAAGAGATGTCTTCAGCAATAGGGTCTTATCCTCTGTTTCTCAAGGGCAACCAAGGGCTTTGGCAATAGCCTTTAATGTTTTGGAGGCTACAGGGACCTCCTTTGTCAACAACTCACTGGAAGGTATCCCATCCCAGGCTCTGAAAATTTTCTAGTAACAGTCTACAGCTTCTGGATGTGCCATTATTTAAAAAAATAGGTTTACATAAGTCTTATTCACACTATCTTGAATTTTGATTGACCCTCCCCTGCCCTTCTTTTATGTATTCTCTTCCCATGGCCTTGCTTAGGCCTTTCCCTTCCATGTAATCTGTTCTTCTACTTACATATGTGAAATACCAAACACCTAAATCCTTCCCTCTCCTGCGTCCCTTATAGCCTTTTACCAGCTTACTGGTTTCTAGTACCTATTTTTGGTTCCATTTCACACATAAGTCTATACATTTGTAGCTAGGATCCACATATGAGAGAGAACATGTGATGTTTGGCTTTCTGAACCTGGGATACCTCATGTAAGTATAGAAATTGTCAATAAAAATAAATAAAAATAACAAAAAATAATAAAATAAGAAGAGGTAGCTCCAGGTGGCCCATCTCATGGCAATCCTCCTACCTCAGCCTCTCAAGCACTCAGATTAAAGGCTGCCATGTGTCACCATGCCCAGCTTCACAATGCTGTTTCTGCCTCTTCTTCCTGAAGGTTACATTGTACAGCCTCTACATTGCTATAACAGCTTTCTATGCAAAGGTCAGTGATCCACTTATTGGAGGAAACACACATGAGCCTTTTAAATATGGTATGTAATCTGGGAGGAAACCAGTCTTCCTACAGTAGTCCTTTGGCTGGTGGATCCCCTCACAGTGAAAGAGTGTATCGGAGCATCAAGCCAGAATTGTTGAACACTTGATGGTATTGTGTTTTGCGAAAACAAAACAAAACAAACAAAGCAAAACAAAACAAACACGGTGGATCATGTATTGCAGTGCTGCATGGTTATTATGTGGAATCTGTTACCTGTGATGTCATTGGATTTGGTTGGTGGTTCTTCCTTGGTCCAAAATTTAAAATGTTACAGGATGAAGGACCATCTTCATGGAAGTGCAAAAGGAGCAACTACTACTGGACAGATATATTATTAGACATTTAGATGGTTTTACTGATAATAGGTGTGTAGTAATATATTATTTTAAACAAAGAAATTATTATTTAAAATGCCAAATGATTATAAAATGGAGAATTTTCTATATTTTTAACATATGTTTTCCTTGCCTTGTCAATGTATTTAAAGTTTATTTAAGGTCAGGAAACAACTTTCTTGATCTTGTCATTTGATTTTTATCTTTCAATTTACTGGCCAAAGCATATTTTAGGCTGAAGTGCAATCATCACAGGAAATAACTAATATAGTCAAGTATTTTTATCAGTACCTTTCATTGAGCTGTATTTAAAATTTTGGTTCAGTGTATTCAATAGAACAAAGCTTAATATTCAGGTGCTAGCTATTACTGTTTTGAACCTTCTGGCAGTTAAAGTGTCATTTTCAATAGTAAATTTGTTAAATTTTATGTAGAATTTGCTAAATAGAAAATTTAGTCTATTAAAACATTTAGTTGGTTAAAAAAATGAATGTAAAGAAACCTGGCCTTGTTTTACCTTACTATATAGATAGAAATATGTACATATATATTTGCATGTGATATACATACCCTTTTAAGTTCATTTTTATGTTGTGTTAATAAATTTCATTACATTTTTTAAATGCATACATTTATTACCAAGTTATTTTAAGTCTTTTGTTCTGCGTATTAATGATTCTTCCTGGTAGAAGTGTACTCCAATTATTTCAAAAATTCATATTAAGCTTATTGAAATGAATTGCTACCTTTAAATGTAAAATGACTGTGTTACAGTCAGGTTTGCATTGCTGGCAGAAATCACCCGACTAAGAGCAGCTTGTGGGAAAAAAAGAGGTTTATTTTGGCTTACAGGCTTGAGGGGGAAGCTCCATGACGGCAGGAAAAACGATGGCATGAGCAGAGGGTGGACATCACTCTCTGGTCAACATAAGGTGGACAACAGCAACAGGAGAGTGTGCCAAACACTGGCAAGGGGAAGCTGGCTATAATACCCATAAGCCCGCCCCCAACAATACTCTGCCTCCAGGAGGTGTTAATTCCCAAGTTGTCATCAGCTGGGAACCTAGCATTCAGAACACTTGAAGTTTATGGGGGACACCTGAATCAAACCACCACATTCCGCCCCTGGCCCCCATAAACTGATAACTGTACATGATGTAAAATGCAATGCATTCATGCAAATTTAAAAGTCCCCATAGTTTTTATCAATTCCAATGATGTTCATACATCCCCATAATCCAAGGTCTTTTAACTGAGCCATAATACCAAAAATATCCCCCAAAAAACCCATAATGGCACAGAATAAAACATTCACACTGCAAAGGATGGCATTGGGCAAAACAAAGAAATACTTAACCAATACAAGATTTTAAACAACCAGGGCAAACATCAAACTCTGTAATTCCAATCCAACAACTAGTCAGTGACAAATCTCCAAGTCCGATAATTTTAACCAGCAACAAGTCTCTGGAGTTCCACTTCCGCCCCTCCAGTTAGGCTACTCACAGTCCTGGAAAACTTCATCCAGGGCCAGCAGCTCTCCTTGGCAGCCATCTCATAGTCCCGGCATCTCCACTGGGTCTCCACTGCAACCCACGGTCCATCCTCATGGCCCCATGGGATTTCCATGCAGGCATCCAGCAAACCTGCTTCACATTGCCCATGGCCATTTCCAAAACACAAGACCGTGTTAAAAACTCAATGACCCTCTCTTTCCTGCATTTGTTATACTCCATAATACCAGGTAGGGTGCCAATTTGTTAATCCAGGGGGGAATAAATCAGACTTTGAAGAACAGGACACTCCTTCAGCATTTAGGCCCCTTCAAAAGAGTCTGCATTCTTCCTGTTGCCCCATTGCAGGTCAGCTGGCCCAATCTCAACTGCAGCTGAACGGGTAGAGTTCACCCAAAGATTTCATTTTTTCTGTGCCATATCCCTCTGCTCACACCAGTTCATTTCTATGCAAAGCAGCCCTGCACAACTTCTCAGGACACGGGCATAACAGCAAACTTCTCACACAAACTGCTAGCCCAGTCCAAGAAAAGCTCTTTCTCACCCTCATATGCTAAACCTCACAGTCCGTAGTTCTTACTGCATTCAGGTCTTTCAGCTCTGACCAGAATAGTCCATCAAGCTGTACTTACAGCACTGCAAGGCATCTCTTAGGCCAAGATTTTAAGTCCTTCCACATTCCTCTTGAAAATCAGCTCCAAAAGGCCAAAGCCACACAGTCAGGTGTCTAGCAGCAACCCCACTCCTCGGTACCACTTTACTGTTGCAGTCAGGTTTGCATTGCTGGCAGAAATCACCCGACTAAGAGCAGCTTGTGGGAAAAAAGAGGTTTATTTTGGCTTACAGGCTCGAGGGGGAAGCTCCATGATGGCAGGAAAAACGATGGCATGAGCAGAGGGTGGACATCACTCTCTGGTCAACATAAGGTGGACAACAGCAACAGGAGAGTGTGCCAAACACTGGCAAGGGGAAGCTGGCTATAATACCCATAAGCCCGCCCCCAACAATACTCTGCCTCCAGGAGGTGTTAATTCCCAAGTTGTCATCAGCTGGGAACCTAGCATTCACAACACTTGAAGTTTATGGGGGACACCTGAATCAAACCACCACAGACTGTTTCTCTTATTAGCTTTCATTTGTTCAGTATCATTTGACTATCTTTTCTCTTGATTATGTTCAGTGCTTTAAGATCTAAAACCAATGGAAATTATGAATTGCTCATATATAATTTCATTTGAATATGTCATATATATATATGTATGTATGTATATAATTGCATTAGAATATGTTTTATTTTCTTATTTTTATTTCATTTAGTTATTTGAGAGAGATGAAGAGTCAGACAAACACATACACACAGGAAAAGAGAGAGAGAAAGCCTCTAGCCACGGCAAATGAACTCCAGATACATGTGCCACCATGTGCATCTGGCTTATGTGGGTACTGGGGAATTGAACCGGGGTCCATCCACTTTGCAGGCAAGCACCTTAACTGCTAAGTTATCTCTTAAGCCCTAAATATGTTTTAGTCTAATAATTTTGTGCATACGATAAAAGTAATTTTACATGTTGGTCTTTGTACTATTGAATTTTAATGAATTTCCTATAGCAAATCTTAGTATTTAAATTATAAGAAGAATAATAGTGGCTAAGTAGGTTAGGGAATTAAAATACATGTGAGTATGTAGCCACACCATGTTGCATCACTCCTAGTTAGTACACTGTGGCATTGTTCTGATATTATGACCAAAAAAAAAAAAAAAAAAATTAAAATATACCTTCATTTACAACCTGTCGTGAAAATCACATTAAAGATCCCTATTTTGGGTAATAGCACCCAAAAAGGAGTTTGGAAAGAAAACATTCTTTCCATTATATTATTATTAAAATAATCACATATATACTGGAAAATATTTCTAAACAATATGGCTGTGGAAAGCCATTCAATCCTATAAAACAAGAGAAATATTCATAAATGTGTTCTACTGAAAATGTTAAAAACTCTGATCTGATTTTCAAGTATTTAGAAGGTGAAGGAAACAAATACTTGTTGTGCTTAAAATTATTGTATCTTAATTCATTATCTCACCATAATTTTAAAATGAGTCTGTTACACAATACTTAAACGTAATGGGATGCCGTAAAGTTTTGTTACTAGTTCAGAAATTAAAGCTAAGGTCTAAATATTTGAAGGGGAAGGACTGACACTTCATATCCTATGTTCAGGAAAAGGTAAGTGTGAGGGCCAGCATCCTTTACAGAGCTCACTGTGACGACACATTCAGGGCATTATTTACCCACAAGGAAATCATCCTCAGGCTCCTCTGCACATAAAGAGATAACTGGGAGAAACTAATTAGTGTTATTATGTGATTGTCAAAGGTATTCTGTGGAGATAGTTGCTCTTCTACTTAAAAATCAGCATTGCAGAGCTACATCTTTAAAATCAGAGCAGGAGGGGAAGAGAAACACAGAACAGATAATGGTGTGGTTGCAGGAGACACTGCTTTCTCTCTCAGTTTCAGTATACCAGAGAAATGCACAACTTGGCTCTTACATGTGTCAGTTAAACAGAGAATACTGCATGGAATGTGGATGTGATTGAGCTATAGATGTGGGAAGATAGGAACATCATGATGCCAATAGGGAAATCTGTAGGAAGATTGAAAAATAGTACCACTGATTCGTGGGAAGCAGGAGATTCACTCTATTCCAGTTGTCCCTCACTGACAATAAACTGGCTGCTTCAAAGGAGAGAACTCACCATCAAGGAGGTATGTCATCCTCACCATCTTTATATAGGAATCAATAAAATCAAAGAAGATATTTACATTAGACAAAAATCAGTCTACTGATAGAAACACATTGAAGTTTGCAAATGAAATTTACCTCTAGGAAGGGTGTAAAATTATGAGGTCCTGAGCATACACTGATGCACACCAGATTCTATGCTATTCCCTAATATCCTTACAAGATCATTGTTAGACATGAGGCCTGTGAAGGTTAATATTAATTGGTAGCTTGATTGGATCTAGGATCACCTAAAAGACCAATCTCTGTACCTGTCTGCTAAGGAGTTTCTAGGTTAGATTACATTAATTTAGCTGGGAAGTCCCATCCTCACTGTAGGCAACCATCATGTCATGAACTGAGATGGTAGACTGAAGAAAAAGGAAAGAATGAAATGACCAGGAACATTCATTGCTTCCTTCATCCTGACTGTGCATGCCAACTGATGTGCTGTGCTTCCTGCTGTCAGATTGCTTTATCACCTGGAACCAAGCCAAAATCAACCTTCCCACCTTTAAATTACTTATGATCAGCTAAAATTTCTTATTCCACATGTAAAGCAGTTAATACAAAGTGTACACAACCCTCCCATTCTTTGAGTGTGAATATGATGAATTATTTCTCTATCACTGGATTATTAGTCGATCTTATTGTTGATTTGAAACATTTAATGTTTCATTCATAAACATTATTTTTATGTAGACTATGTTTGAAAAAAAAATTAAATTGCAGAAAGCTATGTTCCTAGTAAGGACTGAAAAACCTATGGGGATATAGGAGTTAAAAAAGCAGCGAGGAAAGAAAATCTTCAATCTCACATACCATTGCTAGGGATTGAATCTGACAATTACCGGTGGGCTTGAGAGAGGAATCAGAGCCTCAAATGCCATGATATTGTTGCCCAATAATTGATTTCAACCTAAGGTGACCTTGTACAGAAAACTGTCATTGTGCAAAGGCTTTGGACTTATAGAGAACAGAGTAATATACAGCCACATGTGCTGTAATTTTCCACACAGTGATATAGAATATTTTAACAAAGCAAACTTAGCAACTTCATGTTAGCTTTGATTATAATATTAGATGGTTTAATAGATAATATGCACCTTTTTATGGGAACTCAGTAGAAATGGCATTATGAAAATAATACAATGTGTAAAAAGAAACCAACCAAAAAAGCAGGAATTGAGACAGTCTTTAAAAGAGTCCTTAGCAGATATGACAAATGCAATGAGTAATCTTGACTGACAACTTTATTAGATTGAGAAGTGACAGAGCAATTCCCAAAGCACACCTTTGGCCATGCCCTGTGAGTATGAACATGTTTCCAGAGAGGATTAGTTAAGGGGGGACCTAGCCTGTCTGGTGGCTGTACCATCCTATAGGCTGGGAGTTCAGATGAATTATGTCAATAAAGGTGAGGAATGTTCATTCATTCTTATTCATTCACATTCTCTTCATCTATCTCCCCCCACCCTGTCCTTCTTCCTACTTTGCTACAATGATGGAGATTCTAGGGTTTGCTAACTGTTTCCTGAATGATGGACTGAGCTTCTGATACTATGAACTAAATCTGTCATGAATTTGGTCATAATAACAAACCTTGTCTAACAGATTCACTAAGGAAAGAAGCTATGACCTTGAAGACTAGATAATAGTAATGATCCAAAACACAATGAGCGATAGATTAAAAAAGCAAACCAATATACAACATCTAGTAGATGATGAGGAATGTTTATATAATAATGTTTTTATGCATGTTATTTGTGTCTACCAGGGGAAGAAGGGGAAATTAATTGTGGAAATATTTAATTAAATGATTGCTAAGAGTATTCACAAAAAGTAAATGAAAAGCAAAACAGACACAAAGAAATTAAACAAAAATAAAACACAAGCTTGGCATGGTGGTACATGCCTTTAGTCCCAGCTCTTGGGAGACAGAGGTAGGAGGATCACCATGATTTTGAGGCCACCCTGAAACTACATAGTGAATTTCAGGTCAGCCTAGGCTAGAGTGAGATCCTACCTTGAAAAACAAAACAAAATAAAATAAGTAAGTAAATAAATAAAACACAGACAAAAACAATGAAAATCTCAAACAAAGGGTGCCTTGATCTGATTAGCTATATAGTCCTAAGAGTGGGGATTTATTTCTCACTATTTTTGTCAGATATGATGTTCAAGGCTAAAGCATTCTAGATTTTGTGTCTAGAGTGAACCCACATCCTCCTTCAGAGAAAGCAGCCCGCTCATAGGAACAGCACATGGCAGAAGTTGATGAGGGAACCAACCCTCTGTGATTCCTTTCAATCAGGGCAAAACCTCTTTTTTCCAAAAGTCTCCCTTCCCAAAATCATCAAATTGTTTCAATAAAATGTATTTTTGAGTATACTGACATTCAATGAAAAATAATAGGTTTGAAGAGATAATATTCAAGGAAATAAGAGAATATGAAATATTATTCAAGATTGTGCTAGTTTTTTAGTTTAAAAATCATTACAATGTTATAACACATAATCATTAAACATTTTTAAGAGAGTGACACATTTTCTTGATTTCAGGGTTTCACATAGCTAGATTTAAAGTGTCAGCCAGCCAGGTCACTTCATTTCAGGGTTGGACTCCTTTTCCAAATTTAATGTATTTTAAATGTATTTGTGATGTAGTATAGTGTTTAATTCTCTTTACTATACATCTTCCTTTCCCTAGTAAACACTTTCATTAGTTTGATTCCAATATAATATGGTGTCTTTTCATGGTCCTGTTTTAAATACTTGTCATGATGAATCAAAAAGATTTCCATTCTTCTGAGAGTTCTAAATTATTTAATTTTTTATATAAGAACTTTCATGTACTCAAAATGTTTTAATATAATAATTATCAATTATTATTTATCACTATTACTTTTTCCTAAGTAATGTAAGCAGATTCCAAGTTTTTTTTTTTTTTTATGCTGTCCTTGGAAACCAATTTTTGTATTTCCAAATTACTAAAGTGTACATTTCTTATCTATTGAAAATACATGTAATGTATATATTTTTTGGAATCACTAAGAAGTACTAGGCCTTTCATTTCAGGTGGAGTGTAGCAGAGAAATGCTAGCTATAATACATGGGTGATTTATGTCAGCTGGTGCAGAAATGATTGACAGCACTGTAATCTTGTCCTATATCATTTTATTTGACATGGTTCAAAAGACAAGTTTATCTCTTCCCTTTATTGGCAACAGTAAATATTCATATTTTAAAATATTGGACAGGTAGAGACTTAATTTATTCTGAAGTCTTTCAGCAACATGTTAAACAAATGTAAAACCCTATAAACTTGTACAGGGATTATCATAGATTTCCATGGACATGTAGGAATTACTGTACCTGTTCCTGTGTGAAAGAAATTTCACAACCCACAGAGTCAGTAGTTTGCTGTGACCTTTTCCCCTTCCCTTCTGAAAATGTGGTCAGCCGATAAGAGAACAATAATATCTGTCTGTGTTAAACAAGAGATATTGAATATCTCTGTACATCAGTATGGATTGTTTTGCTACTGTTACATATGTTAAACTGTAAGTGGTTTATGTGCTCTGGTACTTTCAATGTAATAGTATAAATGTATGGCCACATAGACTCAGGTGTTTTGTTAAAATAAAACTTACAACTTGGGCGTCCAGACACCACTTGGAGGAGGTGTCACTGGATTGTGGGTTTCAGTTCTAAGGTGTGTTTGGAGGCAGATCTTGATTCCAACCCAATGGTGTGGATAGCAGTTTGGTCTTGGTCTTTGGCTATTCCCATTGTGGGGCTGACTATTGTTTGTTTCCCTATGCTGGGGTCTGTGGAAAGGAGCTAGTTTTTCTGCCATTGATAGAACTTCCCTTGGATTGGTAAACTTGAAAGTAAATCACTTCCTCCCATAAGTTTTGTCTGGTTATATGTTTGTCCCAACAATGTGGACTTGAATACCACAGAATTCAGTACCAGAGAAGTCAGCCATAGTTATTGTTAATCTGCCCATGTGAATTGTGGTCATTTAGAATTTGTATGCTAGGGGAAATGTGACTGGACTTGGTACTTGTGACTGAAGAATCCTTACAGAGCAGTAAGTCAAGTTTAATGATGAGAGTTTGAAAATGCTAAGAGCAGAGAGAATTGTATTGGCCATTGAATTTTCAAGGACAAAGGAAAGATATCAGAGAACTTTTTTGGAACTGGACTACTGGGATAAAGGCTGGCTGCATTTTTCTGCCCATGCCTAGTGAGTTTGATCAAGGTTGAATTTAAAAGTAATGGACTGGTATGCTTGGTGGATGATACAGAACTGAAAGATGTATGATTTATCACAGAAAAGAAACTCAAGCAAGTTTAAAGTTACTGGCACAAAGACTGGTTTTAGGTTACTGAAGCTGTAGTTGTTAAGCAGATCACCACCAGCGAGGGTGGCCAGCTGTTTTACATTGAAATAATGGAGACGTGTGAGAGTGAAGTCCTCCAAGATCATGATAGACACAGAGGAATGCAGACCCTTCCGAAAGGAGATGATGGAAAGAAATTCTGAAGATTCAAGGTCAAGATTTATTTCCTCTGGGTTCAACAAATTGAATGTGTCACTAGACAACTTTTATTGATTTTAGAAGCATGAAAAAAACACATGGAAGTGGGTCATGAAATACACATGGTTCCAGGACCTGCTACTGAGATGAAGCATGTGAAGCAGGGTGATGCTCCTGTGTACAAAGATGAGTGAAACCATTTTAAAATGAACTGTGGTTTGCAGTGGACACCCAAAGATAATTTGGGTTTATCAGTACTATGCAAAGGCTACCATGGAGCACTGTTGCTAAAATTTTCTTATAGAAAATTAGAATATCAGAGCTATAGGAATATTATTTATTTCAGATTTTATTTGTACATGTTCATTTGTGTTTGTGTATAAGAACACCAGGGTTTCCTGCAGCAACAAATGCTTGTGCCACTTACTGTGTCCAGCTTACTTGGTTTTGCTTGGAAATTGAGCCCATTCAGCAGACCCTGAAGGCAAGTACATTTAAGTATTGATCTAACTTCCCAGGCCTAGATAATTCCCAATATTATAATGTACCCTGTCATTCATCTTTTCATATCTGATTAAAATCACTGTATATATTTCAATGTTAATGTTAATAATATCTTCTTTTAAATATACACAAAATTTATTATATTTACATGTAATACAATCATGTAGCTAAAGCAATAAATTAACTTTTGTCTATTTATCTCATGTGAAAGAATACATAATTCATTCTTTTTTTAAGTGGACCAAACTTTTTACACTAGTGGTATGATACATTTATTTTATATGGTTTACATTTTATTAAGAAACATCACTTTTCCCTGATATTTAATCATTTGTAGACTTAGATTGAACATCACTTTATATTCTGCCTCTTTATTATTTATTAATTTACTATTGAAATATAGTTTCAAATATTTTCTTTAGAATATTTTATAAATGTATGTGAGGCTACAGTATATTTTGAAGTATTTTATTAGCTTAAGTTTTTTTTGTGAGATTTTGGTACTAGTTCTACACTAACTTCATTGAAACTTTGAAAATTTTCCTAGAATAGTTAAGTTTTACTATTCCTTTTTTTTTTTTTTTTTTTTTTTGAGGTAACAACAACTTCAGTTTGAAGATCTATGTTAATAACTTCCATCTAAAGGCACCTTTACAATTTGGTGACATTTTTATGATAATATATCTTTAATTTGTTAAAAAAATCTGTTCTTACAAGTTTCAAAGTTAACTTCAATTTAATGAATGTTGTTACCGATTCAAAAGCTTTCATAGTTTTTACTGTCAATTTTCATTATTTTTAATTATGAATTATTAAGATTATTAAAGGGATATCACAAATTGTGGTGTGTATTTAAGCATCTGCCATGTGATTTCCTGTGGAGGGAAATGAAGAGGGCAAACAGTGAGGATGGAGGAAAAATAAGAAGGAAAATATAAACCAGAGACCAGGAAATTCAGAGAAGGAATGAGGGAGGAAGAGAGGTAAACTCATAGTTACCTCAAGTTTAAAGAAATTAAACAGGTAGCAAGCCTAGAGTTGGTGAGAGCCACCCACATGATAGATCTGGAATGTAAAGAAAATGCACACACGGTATATTTGGAAAATTATACATGAAATTAAAGTGAGAAATTAACCCAACTATAAAGCAGAGGCAAGCAGTAAAGCTCCCTCCCCCACACCAAGAATCAGTTTCATGCTCTCCAACATCCCCAGCAGAGGGAAGCCAGACTCAAGTGTGTGTCCCAGTGGCCAGAAGGAAGAGATAGAGCTGAGCAGAGCAGCCAAGCTGAGCTAAGCTGAGCTGAGCAGAGTGGAGTGTGCAGAGTCCTCAAATTTCATTTCTGATATTTTCAATTGCCTGGCGTTTTTATTTTTCTCTCTTACTGTTCATCTTGAAATTTACCATATATTCACAAAGGAAAAATTTAAATTTATTTTTTAGAACTTGTTTCCTGTTGACAAGTTTACTCACTAATTTCTCATATTCCTTAATATTGGAAACATATTTTTGTAAATTTGTCTGTTACTTAGTTTCCAGCTTACAAATAAACTTCTGGTTTGACCCTATTATTTAAAATGCATTTTTTATTAGATATTTTTTAAATTAGTGACCCCTGGGTTAAGTGTTTTGTTTCGTGATTCTATACCGACCAATTATTTTTTTTAATATTTGTATTTATTTATTTGCAAGCAAAGATAGAAAGGAGAGGGACAGAATAAAAGTGCCAGAGTCCTTCAGCTACTGCAAATGAACTTCAGACCAATACGCCCCATTGTGCATCCTGTTTTATATCCAGCTTCATGTAGGTACCAGGGAATTGAACCTGGCTTGGTCAGCTTTGCAGGCAAGCACATTAAATTAACCTCATCTCTCCAGCTCTCCACCAATTATTAATATGAACTCTGGGGATTTTGCTTGGCCCTATTTTAAAGCGTTTTATGTATTTATTATACGTGAAGGTAAGAATAGCTTACTAGGAAGATTAAATTACATTGTAC
Source organism: Orientallactaga sibirica (assembly GCA_036365145.1). Taxonomy (NCBI): domain Eukaryota; kingdom Metazoa; phylum Chordata; class Mammalia; order Rodentia; family Dipodidae; genus Orientallactaga; species Orientallactaga sibirica. Next base: position 15,034,862 of record JAEOAD010000017.1, read on the forward strand.
ACTCAAAGTTTCTTCCATGTTTAACCAAAAGCAGGACTGCATTTCAGTCCTAATCACCAAATGTAAGAAGTTACATTTATATATTTGTAGTCAGAGTTTAAATTTCCTTTTCCCCAACTTCAGAAGTATAAACTTTATTCTCAATTCCCTCATGAATAGAGCACTGATAACATGCATGTTTGTTTACGAGAAAGTCTAACCATAGCTATGGGTGATAACATTTTAATACTATTTAGAGTTTCTGTGTGTACTTAGGTGTATAGACCAGGGATTTACAATCTACTTCTTTCAGTGCTGGGAAAGTTCTCTATGAAAGTAACTAACTATAATCACTTCCACAATATGGCTTTTGGAAACTTGAAATACGGCTAGAGTGGCTAGCTGAATTTTAAATTTTGAATAATTATAATTATTTTAAATTTAAATGAAGTAACCAAATGTAATGGTGCCTGTTATGCTGAGTGATATGCATGCAAGGCCATGCGACTGACACCTAGCTAGACCCAACAATTCCCGTATGCTCCCAATGACCTACAGAGCACCTACCATCAGCACCAAAGGGGACCCTGTCACTTCATCTTCCTAATCTTTTGAACTAGCACTAATATTACACACTAAAATAAATGAAAGTAGAAACACCTCCAAATTATGTACAATAGTTTTTAAGTTTTCTTTAAAGATTGTAATATGGTTTCATGAATAATCTTTGTTTTTTAGCATAATTTCTATATCATGATTTTATTATCTGTAAAATGATAGGACTACAATGTCCTATTTGATATAATTTGAATTAGCCAATTGAAGCAATGCACACATCACACCATAGCATGCTTTACAAAGCATGAAGTCTGGATAATGAGGTGATGTGGTGCAGGAGTTTGGAGGTCAAAGCAGACTTGAGTTCACTGATAGTCCTGCCATTTAATAATTGTATTGCACAAAACATGTTTAACTGCTTTACATTTCCAATCCATCATGTATAAAATATCAGCAATGAGGCATAACATCAAAGATGTTTGTGCAGATTAAGGAAGACAGTATTGAAAAACCACTGCACACAGAGTGCAGAAGCATGGCCATAGGTAACAGCTCAAAGGACTGGTAGTGTCCATACTGTCACTGCTGTTATAGAAGCATTATATAAAGTCTAAGTTGTGTCTCCATGGATTTTTAAAATGTTCCCTTCTCCAAGTGAAAACCCATATCTTCCAACCTCTGCAGTAAAAATAATTTAATTAGAATAAGCTTTGCTCTAATTAGAAAATATCTGTAAAACACGGAAATCAGAACTGGATGTCTTGTAGCTACACTAAGGAAGCTATGCAGTATTCTGTGCAGCAAGCATCATGTTCAGACTCTCCCTAGGAACATGAGTAAGGAACATTGTCTGTTCATCGCAGAAATTATGATGAGTAGCTTATAATCACGGTCATATTTGCAGCTTGTTTTTGCCCAAAAATGACTTGGCTGAGGTCCTACATTGCAAAACTTTTGTGAACTTTCAAATGAAAATTAACTATGTGGCTGTCTAAGACATTTGGGATATTTGCTGGACTGCAGTGAGTGAACTGACACAGATATTGAATAGATGACTTTAATTTTTAGTGTTTGTAGGAACATTCAGGGAAGCAAAGAACACAAATGTTCTCACTTGAAACAGTTTTAGTTACTATTTCTACAGGCCTGAAACAGATTTTCGGATTTTTGAAGGTCATTGAAAACAGAATAATAAAGTAAAATAGTTTCTTTAACAACCTTGATGAGTCATGGTTTTGAGTAATTTTCTACTTTCTACTTCTATATTCTATCACAGAATAGTACATTATGTATGCTATTTGAGATTTACAATCCTAGTGATGTAACTTTACTTATAGTCATTGTTTTATATAGTCCTTTATGACCAATTCTTCATGGGAAAATGATTAGAATGCCCCTTGCTACAGATCAGTTGCATTGGGATGCCATTGTCAATCTTTGTTCACTCAGCTGTATTTAACCTGGCAGAGTTACATGCTACAAAGGACAATTTATAGAGGCTACCAGTGCAACACAGTTAGCAAGCATTGTCTTGGACCTTTAAGATTTATGGTCCCTTTCTGTGCTATTATTTTTAGAAAGATAAAATATGAGTTTATATATAGTTTGCTGAGCCTCTGAATCAAATATCTATCCTCACATTGTTATAATGTATGTACAATTTGCTGTAAAACCTCCATATATATTTTAATGACCTCTCATATATATTTTAATGATATGCCAAATATTACCAATAATAATGTTGAATCCACTTAATTTTAATATACTATTTTAAGGAAAACACATGTAAAAACAACAAAGTGACTTTTGTGGAGAATTGACAAGTACAGTTACTTAAGGGCAAAATATTAACATAACAATTAGTTCTGCATCACTTTCAAGATCCACATTTTTTTTTTTTTTAAATTTTTGGAGAGAGACACAGAGAGAGACAGAGAGAGAGAGAGGGAGACAGATAGAAAAAGGGTGGACCAGCAGTCTCTCAGCTGCTGTGAATGAAATCCATATGTGTGTGCCCCCTTGTGGTCAAGTGCTGCATTGCGCCCTTGCCTCACTTTGTATTTGGCTAAACGTGGGACCTGGAGATTGGAACCGGGTTCTTAGGCTTAGCAGGCAGGCACCTTAACCACTAAGCCATCTCTCCAGCCCAAGATCCATATTTTTATAGGATAAGGCTTAATCAATTTTGTTTATAAATAATATTCAATTAAAAACATTACATCACTAATTGGAAAACTAACTATGGGATAATATTTCAAATTTAAAGATTAATTAAGTGTTTTTCAATTACTTTTCTTTTGGGGGTGGGGTTCGAGGAAGGGTTTCACTCTAGCTCAGGCTGACCTGGAATTCACTATGTAGTCTCACAGTGGCCTCAAATTCACAGCAATCCTCCTCCCTTTGCCTCCTGAGTGCTGGGATTAAAGTCAATCACCATGATACCTAGCTACTTTTAAAATTTATTAGACTGCAAAAGAACTTGAGACAGATATGTAACTATGTGACTCTGGCTTTACATGGGTACTGGGGAATCAAACCCTACTTCAGCAGGCTTTACAAGCAAGTGCCTTTAACTGCTGAGTCATCTCCCCAACCCTCATCTAATTCATAATATTATAATTTTACAATAATATGAATTCATATATATCATAGTATTAGTGGATTAAATTTGGGGGCTAGATCCTACCAAAGGAAATTTTTCCTACTGCTTCATTTAAAATTTTGAGACAGTAATTCACATATTGTGATCTATTTTCTACTCAACACCAAACACAAAACTATGTTGTACATATGAAATCTTATCTGAAATGTGTATATTTTCTTTTTTTTTTATTATTACTGCTTTTTATTTTTTGTTTATTTTTATTTATTTATTTATTTGAGAGCGACAGAGAAAGAATGGGTACATCAGGGCCTCCAGCCACTGCAAACGAGCTCCAGATGCATGCATCACCTTGTGCATCTGGCTTACATGGGTACTGGGGAATTGAGCCTTGAGCTGGGGTCCTTAGCTTCATAGGCAAGCGGTCAACCGCTAAGCCATCTCTCCAGCCCTAAAATGTGTGTATTTTCTTAAATGTAACTAAAACATACAAAGTTTAATCTTTAGCTGACATTTGTTTTGTACTCAATGTACTGTGAATACCACAAATATTTTATTTTACAAGCATACAGGTCAAGTCTGTACTGCCACTTTTGAATTCAGTGAGTATATTGAGGACTATCACAACATATGTCTTAGAATTACTCCCTAATTAAGTATGGCATATGCTGCTGTCAACAATGAGCCTCAAATTATGGCCTCAAAAATGTGATTTATAGATCTTTTTGCATGTAGACTTGTTTGGTGTATGTATGTGTGTTTGCATGTTCATAGGCATGGTGGTGCACATGTGTGTGCAATCATATGTGAATGTGTCTGCATGTCAATGTGGAGGACAGAAGTCAATGTTAGGTGTCATCTTTAACTGCTTTGCACCTTAGTTTTAGAGGCATGGTCTCACATTGCACTGGGAGCTCCATGATTCTGCTATACTAGCTAACCAGTGAGTCATAGGGATTATTAAAGTGTCCTAATGCTGGTGTTACTGGTATGCACTGGCCTTTAAGTGAGTGCCAGGGATCTGAACTCTGGTCATCTTTGTAAGGTTGAGGAGTGCCCACAACCACACAAACCCCTCTGAGGCAAAGATGAAAGCTTTTATTTGGGAAAAGCATGAGCTGCCAGGACTGACTTCCAAGAGAGGAGCATAGTCAACCTGAGTTTCTCAGGTAGTAGGCTTTATAGGCTTCTTCAGTTCGGGGAAGGTGAGGAAGGGAGAAAGCTGACTAAGAAAGGTTCCTTTAGTGGAGATCTAGGACAGCCAGGGTGTGGCTTATGAGATAAGGGGACAGGAAACCATGACCTGGGGGCATTGTAGGCAAGGAAGAGATAACGGCTGGGCAGTTTCTTGAGGAATGTGGATAATCCACTTTCTTGTTTCTGTCACCATCCTGCTGTCCTTGGTGACTCCATATTTTTGGGATCCTGTCCGACCTAACAATCATGCTTATGTAGAAAGAACTTCCTTGGGCTAGAGAGATGGCTTTGTGGTGAAACGTTCGCCTGTGAAGCCTAAGGACCCTGGTTCGAGGCTCAATTCTCCAGGACCCATGTAAGCCAGATGCACAAAGGGGCGCATGCATCTGGAGTTTGTTTGCAGTGGCTGGGGGCCCTGGAACACCCATTCTATCTCTCTACCTGCCTATTTCTTTATCTCTCTCTTTCAAATAAATTAAAAATATTAAAAAAAGAAAGAACTTTCTTGAAAGATATATTTCCACAGCCCCAATTTGCAAATTTTCTAAAATGGATAAACTAGTCCTTTCAAGAACTAAAAATGCCTTTGAAAGACATTGTTAAAGTAATGAACTATATTACAATATATTAATATTTTTAGATGAGAAGAAAACATTTGAAAATTGATTATGCAAGTTATCTTATTTAGGACATATAAAACACTACATATATATATATATATATATATATACAAAAATATCAAAAGTAGGCTGGAGAGACAGCTTAGCAGTTAAGGTGCCTGCCTCCTAAGCCTAAGAACACTGGTTCCAATCTCCAGCAGTTCCAATCTCCAACTCCCACATTTAGCCAGATGCAAAGTGACACAAGGGCACAATGCTGCACTTGACCTCAAGGGGGAGCACACATCTGGATTTCGTTTGCAAGAGCTGAGAGGCTGCTGGTGCACCCATGTCTATCTGTCTTCCTCTCCCTCTCTCTCTGTCTCTCTCCAAAGGAAAAAAAAAATTAAAAAAATCAAAAGAAAAAATAGACAAAGATATAGGTGCTGTTAATTTACTATTGGCAGTTGCAAAAACTTACTTCTGTCTCACAGCCTGTTAGGTGATTACTCTGGGAATGCATCCACAATATCTCCAGCTTCAGACTCTTCCACGCAATAGCAATCTGTGCAGGGATGTGCAGAGCTAGCATCTCACCTAAGGCTCAGCCAAGGAAGGAGACAAGTCCAAGGTGTGTGGTCATCCCACAGACTTGGTGCTTGACTTCCTTGTTAATTACTGACTAAATCTCATTCAGATTTTGTTATGTTTCTTCAGTCTCCAGATGAGAATTCATGAAACCCTGTCTGCACTTAAAACAAGAGTATTACACAAGTGTATAGCTACAGAGTGAAGACAGGCTGCGTGCTACCATACAACATCACTGCTCTATGAAGAATGTGAAATTGAAACTGTAATGTACCACAGAGTATCTGTAGAAAAATGGGGAAAATGCAAAAGCTGACCCAACCAAGTGATGACACTGGTGAGAGTACAAGGTTACAACCACTTTAGAAAACATTTAGCCATTTTTTTGAAAGGTTATATACCTATTACATATACATGCCATATCATTCACCAGATATACCATGTATAATGATTTACACAAAAGAAAACATAGATCCTGATAGAAGAATGTGTAGAACAACTCTAGTTATGAACAGACACTGTAAATGTCCCCCCAGTCTCCCATGAGTAGATAAGAATAAATAAACTGAATAATAGACACAAGGAATGAACATTTAATTTACACAGCAAATTTATAGGTTAATAAGAACCTCTTGGTCTTCCAATTAATCTGGTGCTTTGGGTTTATCTCTTGAATTGGTTACTGATGTCTTGCTGTGTTCACAGTACTGAGAAAAAGCTACTGATGAGAGCAAAACAATATCTTGGTTACTTGTTTCTGAGATCTTCAATCCACCATGACAGGGAAGGTGGTAGAGTGTGGTGGCAGGAGCTTGTGACAGAGGTAGATCATACCATACAATACCAGGAAGCAAAGGCATATGGACAGGGTTAACCTATTCTCAAGAATCCTCCCCTCTGAGACCTATTTCTGTTAATTACATGAACCACCTGTGATAAAAGATTGTCAGTTTAAAAGTTATGCAGGGGAATGTGTCCTCAGTAATCTATGACGATCAATGAAACCTACTGATTGAGGAAGATGAACATATTGAAGGTAAGCCTTTATATTATATTTCAAATGTTATATACATATTAAATTTAGTAATATTAGGTAATAGAAATGCACATATTAAAAATGTGTGCATATACGATAACTTGCATTTTAAATGTTCCTACTAAGAGGTAATGAGTTGAAACATTGATCCCAGGCACATAGCACTACTTGGAAGTAAAGGAACCTTTACAAGGATCTACATGATCTTCTAAAAGCAAGTTAGGTCTTCAGTTTTCCCTTCCCGGAGACATTGAGATCTCAGATCTTCCTCTCTCTTGCTTCCCAGCTGCCACTAGCAAAGCACTACCACTCCCAGTTTCTCTCCACTGCGATGGTCTGTTGTGCTACGGATCCAAATGAGCAACTCAGCCAACTGTGGATTGGAATGAAACCAGAACGGTGAGCCCCTGTCATGGGTAGTATTTTTCTTGGGGAGACACAAATGCACATCTATTCACTGCTGACAGGGAGCAGATGAAAGACCATAGTATGATTGCACCAAAAACAATTCTGGTGAACTAGTGTGTTTATTGGGTTTACCTACAGAACAGGGTAAGATTGAGAGGAATTGAACTAACAGCTCTGTGTTTAAAGAATTGCCTCCATTTGTCCTAATAAATTGAGGTAAGACCAGGTTAATCCTCAAAAAAGGGACATAGCATGATTGTTTGAATTTTGAAGAAGGATGATAAAGTACAAATTTCAGCAGCCAGAACATGGGCTATAGCAGATTTTTTTTTTTTTTTTTTTTTTTTTTTTTTTGCCAGATATAAGTGAAGCAATAAAGTGATGTGAAGTTTTACAATTTTGCTCTCTCCATTACTGAGGGGAGTCAATAGTTCCATCCTAGTAACTGGATGAGATTTTGTGACTATATATTGATAAAAAAAAAAAAAAAAAAAGCACACAAATGGTGCTATGTGTGTTTCTCGAGGGGAAGTTATAAAAAGTGAAGTTTCTCTTTGTCTCTGGTTTTCTTTTACTAATAGCAAGGAAGCCTGTTCACATGCTGAGTACAAGCTCAAGTGATGTCTGAGTATCGCCTGGCATTCCAGTCATTCCAGTCACTCAACAGTGTCAACTACAAGTGAGTCATCCTTAACATTATTCTTGTTCGAAGTCTTCTTTTAGTTTGATATTGGGAAGGACAATTTCTTTGATATTACTTTCTTTATCCACACATAGCCCATTACTTAATTCCATAACTTATTACAAATGCTCTCTTAATAACCCACACATATTCAATTAACCAGATGCATTCTGTCTTGTACAAAATAAGTGATTAATAAAATACCTACTGAAACATGTATTCCTTTCTTATCAGCCTAAAATTAAATGGCATGTGAATGTTTTAGTTTTTACTTACAATTGTCTCTGTTAAATGAAGACAAAATTAATATTACATTCTATCTTTTTAATAAGTATCACTTTAATTTTTAACTATAAGGATATTTATATAATTCACTTCACTCTTCCAATATTTGGAGACCACACAAGACCAACATTTAAAAGCAGATCAATTTTATTTAAGTATATTACATTTTACACAATAAATTTTACTTTATGGATACCTTTAGAGAAGGTATATGCCAAGTAAATATTATCTTAAAGACTTTGTAAGTGAATCAAATATTTCCTGAGTTCTGCTTATTTTAAGTTTCTAGCTCCTTATTCTTGGTGCTCTTTCAAACCCTATAATTTATGGCTCATTTTCACAAGTTATAAGGTCCTAGATTACATACCCCCACCCATGACATCTAGCTGTTAAAAGAGTTTAACGATTTATTACAGCAATTTAACAAAAGTACTGCTGCTTCCTGTCAGAATTTACTGGCATTTCTTCTCACACACTGGATGTTAAATACATCAGTGTGACCCTTACTGGTATCTTCCATGCCCAACATCGATTGCCACGTTTCCTACCTTCCTTCTCTTTCTTTCTCCCTCCCTCCCTTCCTCCCTCCCTCCCTCCCTCCCTCCCTCTCTCTCTCTCTCTCTGTCTCTCTCCTTTTTTTGTCTGTTGTTTGGAGTTCAGATAAACTTGGAATACCTCAGAACTTTATGATAAAATTCTTTTTGTTTGAAGGAAGAAAGGTTTCCATTAATACAATAGAGGTAAAACATCTGAAACTTTAATGGAAACAATTTATATAGCTTTTCATCAAACGCAAAAACAAAATCCTGTTAGTGCAAACATCTGAATTTACTTATATTATTTAATTACAATAGACATACAGAGCAGATGTTATAAGTCAGCTTCCTCCAAGAGAAAATGCCAGGTGTACTCTCATTCTGTAATATTACACTTATAGAGTTCTGGTGAGGTGACATCGAGGAGAACCTCCACAGTACACCTTCTATTTATAGCTAAAGAATCTAAAAGTAACAATTGTGCTTTCTATGAACCATTTTCCCTCATCTCTTTTTCATATACAGAAATGTGATACTACTAAGACATAATAATGAAAATAAACACACTTCTTTTATGTTATAGCACTATACATGAAAGCTGTTTTATAAATAATTTAACAATTGTGTTCAACACCAGCATACCAGCATTGTCTGGCCCTAAAAAAATGTAGATGCCCACAAGGAGGCATTTGCAATTGCTCCTCTGCTTAACAGGGTCATTAGATAGGCATCAATGGCCTTTCACTATTTACATGAAGCACATACTTACATATAATTATAGATAATAACATGTATAGGTCATATATATATATATATATATATATATATATATATATATATAGATAGATGAAGCTATATGTGTGCATATATGCACATTCATGAATAAATGTGTGCATATTTATAGTAAGTATAAGGTAAACTTATCATAATATTGATTTCATAAGAAGCAGTTAATTTAAAATTTAAAATGATTTTGATTTAAATTTATAAACTCTAAACCTTATCAAATGATAAGATAATTGCTATTTATGTCACAGAGTGAATAAAATATTACACTAACCATGCTCTTTTATGATACTTATGGTAGTCCTTATGAAACAAAAATCACTTCTATACAATGTGGCAGTGCATGAACATCACCATAAATTTTTAGCTAGTTCTTACACTCTGCTTCCTTCCCATTGTAAAGCAAATTAGGATTTCTTCCTCACAGTACTCTCTGTACTTCTTTATATTTCCAAAATGTTTCCTAAAAGTGACTATCACAAGTTTCTTTTTAATAAGCGTCATTTCTCCTCACTGATTTAAAACACATATCAAAAAAGTCATTTTGAGGTTGGAGAACTGGCTAAGCAGTCAAGGCTTTTTTCTGCAAAGCCAAAGGACCCAAGTTAGCTTCCCCAGGTCCTTCGTATGATGATGTGGCCTGGTTTCCTTATTTTGGCATGCTTTCCTGATTCCTCTCAGAACTGGAAGCTGAAAGAAAATAAACCTTCCTTAGCCTGCTTCTGGTTGAGAAAGTAACTGACACACTCATGTAAAACAGATTTCATATTATCCAGTGCAAAGTGAGTTTAAGTTTGTTCTTACTTAAAGTAGCACAGTTCTGTTCCTGAAACAAATATATCCTACTATTATTTGCAGAAGTCCAAAGTGGGCAGAGAAAAAAGGGAAGAAGAGTAAATCAAAGTTTGCATTCCGACCTTGTTCTTTGATGAAATAATGGACTACTAACAGCATTAACAACAAGCAGAACAAGTTTAATCTGGAAGATTAGTTAGTACTGGGAAGAGGAACTAAGGTGATTCTCTTCCGCTTGGAGAAGATGCCCAGTACACTCAAAACAGCCCCGTTTTCCTCACAATTGTGGGCAAAGTGAGAAACACATTGGCTAGATAAATACATACAAACTATTTTACATATAATATTTTAATAACATTTATAATATTGGTGTAAATTTGGGGAGTGTTTTTCAAGTAAAATTGCATTTTGGATATAAGTATCAATCTTCTAGGACATTAAATTTTTTTGTGATTAATGTAAAAATAAAACTAATCTTCGAATGAAATTCAAACAAGATAAAAATGGGGGCAGGAGGGCTGGAGAGATGGCTTAGCGGTTAAGGCGCCTGCCTCCTAAGACTAAGAATGCCAGTTCCAATCTCCAGGTCCCACGCTTAGCCAGATGCAAAGTGACACAAGGGCACAATGTTGCACTTGACCACAAGGGGGGGACACACATCTGGATTTTGTTCACAGCAGCTGAGAGGCTGCCCATCTCTATCTTCCTCTCCATCTCTCCCTCTCTCTCTGTGTCTCTCTCCAAAAAAAAAAAAAAAAATGGGGGCAGGAAAATAGAGATGTACTTTATTCAAATACTAAGAAAACAGAATTTTAAAACAATTTTTCTTTATGTGTTCTCAAACTGACAGAGCTATCAGAGGGAGACAATGTAAGAAATATTTGTAAGAATAAATACTTTGCCTTCACTCAATATCCCTATTTCTTCTTTAAAGAACTATTAATGATTTCTTTTTTAATCATTCAACTTACAAAATGATACATCTTCTCAATGATTAAATACATATTTTCAAACTAAAACAATAGGGAAATACAATTTTGTGACAAAAATAGGTGAATCTGAGGACATATTTTAAATGTCTTTTGCATATACTCATTAAAAAATCAACATCTTAGGGCATTCATTACAATTCTTTCTCACATATAAATTTAGTTCTAAATATGTATTATAGGAAAAGCCATGATTCAAGAACAGCAAAATGTATTAAATGTCATACTACATTTCCATCGAAAATAGCCGCATAAAATAAAAAAAATATATATTGGTTTTAGTCATTACACTTGCCAAATTAATAGTAACAGTGAACTGAAGCCCTAAAGAACATTTTCTCTGTCCCTAAAAAAATCAGCAATACAAATGACTTTGAGGGCTGGAGGGATGATTTAGTAGTTAAAGCACTTGCTGATGAAGCCAAAGGACCCAAGTGTGATTCTCCAGGTCCCACATAAGCCTGATGTGCTTCGTGGCACATGTGTCTGGAGTATGCAGTGGCTGCAGCCTCTGGTCCACCCATTCTCTCTCTCTCTCTCTCTCTCTAATAAAACAAAACAAAACAACAACAACAACAAAAAAACGAATTTTAAAAACTACTTTGAGGGTTCAACCTTTATTCTATCTTCAAGGATAAATGTTTCTATGGTACCAGGTAATATGGGGTTCAGGAACATAAGCAAAGGGGGAGCACAGGAAAAAGAAGGATCCTGGAGAGGGAGGGATGAAGCCTAACATTACATCTTTATGTTTAGTTTATTTGTATTGTATTGTATTGTTTATTTATTTATTTATTTATTTATTTATTTACTTTGGCTCTGCCCTGTAACTCCCAGTAGTAGAATTTGATTCCATCCCCAATGAACTGTTGATCAGCAAGACTACAATGTCCCAAAAACAAGACAGGTCTTCTGTCAAAGAACTTGATTACCCACCTGAGTTAAATGTTTATACCCTGCTGGAAAAGACACCATATGCTGCTGGCAGGGAACACAGAGAGACCTGGCCAGAATCCAGAAGGGAGACAGATCCCAGACAGTTAGCCTATCTAGTGCTGGAAAGTGCTACATGAGCTACTGGGTGAAAAGTGGCCAACAACTGTCCTAGCAACCAGGAGTCTAAGTTACTAAGAAGGAAACACCATAACGAGAAGTACATACCAGGGCAATAATAGCACACAACCTTGGCGGGTAACCAATGGCTTTCTGATTAGCTGATCAGTGGAAAAGAACTCACATCTAGAACTGGAAAGCAGGTCAGAATCCTATGGAGACAAAGATTATGCACCCCACTGTCAAGCTCCCACTAATCTTGACCGGAAAGAAATACTGTATCCATCAAATTTTTAAATTAATAATGCTTATCCCATTTAACCTGTGCTGACTTCACTCTCCATTGGAGAATCTGCTTTAATTTTTCAGATGCTAACAAGACCCAAGGAGATAAATTACCCTTCATACTTCAGCCAAGCCCCAGCTCAAACCACAAAGGAAATGGGGAGATGAGCAAGAATGCAGCTTCCATGGTGAGCCTGACAGTCAATTCCAGTGTGAAGGAGACAGATGCTGAGGACACTGAAAACCTACCAAAGCAGAGATCCAGAGGCTGCTAAGAGCCCATCACTGAATTAGACTTAAAACACACCCAACATCGCTCAAGCACTGCTTTTCCCAAATAATTAATTGATGCTCCCATGATGCATAACCCACAACCCCATGGGAAAAACCTGCAACACCTCTGAGGAGGGACCCCAGTGGAATGGGGCAGGGATGAGTGAAGGGATGGTACCAGCTCATGATGTGTCCATACTAAGTATGTCCATAATTAATAATAAAAACTCCTTTGAATATTTTTGTTCTATCAACAGAGAATAAACCAATACACTATAACTGTAAGTGATAGAAAATAACCAGCCATTAGTTACCATCTTCTGAAAGTGCAGGATAGCAATTCAATTTTAGCATTATGTATCAAATTTTTAAAAAAATTAATTTATTTTTTATTAACAACTTCCATAATTGTAAACAATAACCTATGGTAATTCCCCCCACACACACACTTTCCCTTCACTTCCGCTCTCTGCTCTCCATAATACCCCTCCCCTATCTCAATCAGTCTCTCTTTTATTTTGATGTTATCATTTTTTCCCCTTATTATGATGGTCTTGTGTAGGTAGTGTCAGGAACTGCAAGGTCATGGATATCCAGGACATTTTGTATCTGGAGGAGCACGCCTGTAAGAAGTCCTACCCTGCCTTTGGCTCTTAGAAGAATGTAAGAGCTAACTCTTCTGCAATGGACCCTGAGCCTTGGAAGGTGTGATAGAGATATTTCAGTGCTGAGCACTCCTGTCACTTCTTCTCAGCCCCATGGTGCTTTCTGAGTAATCCCACGGTCACTGCCATCTAAAGAGAAGCTTCTTTAACCAAATGTGAGAGTAGCATTAATATATAGGTATGAACATTAAGAGAAGTGCATAATATATACATAGTATATGCATTTAGCCAGACACCAGCAGACGTTACAACCCTACCTGTTGTAGGTTTTCAACAATAGAGATGCATTCCCTCCCATGGAGAGGGCCTCCAGTCCAAATAGAGAGCAGTTGTTTTCCCCCATAACATACATACCACTCTTGATCCCTTTGGCTCATTTGACCTGGCTGGCCAAATTTAAGGCTTGCAGTGTCCAGTGTTGACTATCTCCACTGGGGATTTCTCTTTCTCCCATTGAACTGCATGCATCATAGCTTTATCCAGCTTTCTGTCAGCTGGTCTACCTGGAGTAGGTTTTCAGCTCACTTCCAGCAGGATTTCTCAGTGAACTTGCAGCCAAAGTATGAAGAGTCTTCAGCAATAGGGTCTGTTGCAGTCAGGTTCACATTGCTGGTAGAGATCACCTGACCAAGAGTAGCTTGAGGGAAACAAAAAAGGTTTATTTTGGCTTACAAGCTCAAGGGGGAAACTCCATGATGGCAGGGAAAATGATGGCATGAGCAGAGGGTGGACATCACCCTCTGGCCAACATCAGGTGTACAACACGAATAGGAGAGTGTGCCATACACTGGCAAGGGGAAACTGGGTATAAAACCCATAAGCCCACCTCAACAATACTCTGCCTCCAGGAGGTTTTAATTTCCAATTACCATCAGGTGGAGAGACTAGCATTCAGAATACTTAAGTTTATGGGAGGACACCTAAATCAAACCACCACAGAGACTTCCCATCTATTCCTTGTGGGAAACCAAGATCCTTTTTGGGGGTCTCAATGGCCTCCCTGGCCAACAACTCACTGGAAAGTATCCCATTTTGGGGACTGAAAATTTTCTAGTAATCTATGGTTTCTGTGTGTTCCATTGTACAAAAAAGTAGGTTTCCATATGACTTATTCATATCCTCTTAGATTTTTTTTTTTGAGATTGACAGAGAGAGAGACTGAGAGAGAGGTAGAGGGAGACAGATAGAGATGGGAGTGCCAACAGCCTCTCAGCTGCTGCTAACAAAATCCAGATGCATGTGCCCCCTTGTGGTCAAGTGCAGCATTGCACCCTTGCGTCACTGCATCTGGCTAAACCTGGGGCCTGGAGATTGGAACCCACATTCTTAGACTTAGGAGGCAGGCGCCTTAACCGCTAAGCCATCTCTCCAGCCCCTCCTCTTAGATTTTGATTAGCCTTCCCTCCACCTTTTCTTTTCTCAATCTCTTCCCTTGACCTCACTTAGGCCTTTTCACCCCCATTAATACAATCCTATTAAGCCCATCCTCCCTCCCTTTCTATTTCCTTTACATCCCCTTTCTAGCTTACTGGTGTGGGACACAGGCAGGATCCTGGGTGAAATCTGGCCTAAGCTATCAGACACAACTAGGTCCCCCAGCCTACAGAGAGGTCAGAGCAGCCTGGACCCCTGGTATCTTGGGTCCCGGAAAGCAGCAGGAATAAGGCCCCATCCCCCTTCTCGGGGGTCCCAATGAGCCTGCCATCCCCAGACGAATCTCAGGACCCCAAGATGGGAAGGAAGAGGGTTGCTGCCCCCTCCCAGCCCCAGGCTGCCTGGTCATCCTGATAAGACTTAGGCTTCTCTCAGCCATAACCTTTGGCCAGTTACCTAGGAAACTCCTTATAAGGTATCAGCCAACAACCTTTACACAGTCGGATCATCCCCCTACTCATACCCTCTACCTCTTCCCGCCACTACGTAGATCACTGACCCTCTCCCTATGTGCTGGAATGAATGTCCCTATATCCCAACTAGGCAACAGCAAACAACCTTTGAACCCACCAGTACCTTTAGGACCCTCTTTCAGCTCTCTCTCTCAACTGCTTATAAAAACCCAGTTCCTTGTTGAATAAACAAGACCTGTTCTCTGAAGCTGGCTCCCAGGTATTTCTTCCTGTCAGGCACTCACAGCCACTTGAGACCCTGCTCCTCCATTGCCTGGACGCCCATTGGACACCAAGGTGCCATGGCCCCAGTGTGACCAGGAACCACATACTGGCCTCTGCTACTGAGTTTTATTCCTACTCATAGAAGTCCAATCATTTGTAGCTAGGATCTATATATGAAAGAGAACATGTGATATTTGGCTTTCTGGGCCTGGGTTACCTCACTAAGAATAATCCTTTCCAGATCCATCCATTTTCCTGCAAATTTCATAACTTCATTTTTCTTTATTGCTGAGTAGAACTTGATAAATGTGCCACATCTTCATAATCCACTCATCAGTTGAGGGACATCTAGGCTGGGTCTATTTCCTAGCTATTGTGAATAGAGTAGCAATAAACATGGTTGAGCAAGTATCTGGCATACAATTTCAAATAAAAATTTGAATATTTATGGTATACTTCCTGATGTTTTCATATATGTAATTGCAAAAAATTACCACAATCAAGTTAATTCATATCTTACTTTCCTCAGTACAGCTTCATTGTTCTTCTATTCCTTATTTCCTTTTATCATGGGAAGTATTAAGATTTTTGATTTTAAATAAATAGTTTTTAAATAAATAGATTTTAAATAAATAGGGGGGAGTGCTTTCGCCAGGAGGCACAAAGAACATTCCATTGAACTGGAAGCTGAGATTTCCCCCTGGCCACTTTGGGCTCCTGATGCCCTTGAGTGCACAGGCTGAGAAAGGAGTTACAGTGTTAGCAGGGGTAATTGATCCAGATTACCAGGGGGAAATTGGACTGCTCCTCCACAATGGAGGTAAGGAAGAGTATGTCTGGAGTGCTGGAGATTCTCTCGGGTGTCTCTTGGTGTTACCATGCCCTGTTATCAAAGTCAATGGACAACTGCAACAACCCAATCAAGGCAGTGTGATAAATGGCCCAGATCCTTCAGGAATGAAGGTATGGGTCACCCCTCCAGGTAAAGAACCAAGACCTGCTGAGGTGCTTGCTGAAGGTGGAGGAAATACTGAATGGGTAGTAGAAAAAGGCAGTAACAAATACCAGCTAAGGCCACAGGACCAATTACAAAAACGTGGTCTGTAATTGCCATGAGTGTTCCTGTCTTACCTTGTTAAGAGTGTTTGTACATATGTATACCAATATTAAGATGTTTTGTTCTTCCTCTATTTCTCTATTAGGTAATTAATACTGATTAAGATCATATTGCTAGTTAACCACTGTTGAATTTATATTTGACTTGTTATATGAGACTAAGCCTTCCTCAAGGAACTTGCTTTGTGTGTGTGTGGGGGGGGGATGATTGTGCGTTTCCGGTTGTATGAGGGATAGTTATATCATGTTAGGCGGAATTATGACCTTGTTACTGTCTTCATTTGGAAATTAAGTAGAATGTAAAGATATATGGTTTGGTGTCAAGTTGACAAGGGGTGGACTTGTGATGGTTAAGTTTGTGTCAACTTGATTTGTTTAGGAATCCACAGACATTCCTCATAAGTGTGTTTCTGAGGCTGCCTCTAGGAAGGATTAACTAAAGGAAGAATCCTTCCCCCAGGGGTAAGCCTTCCCCCAGAGTGGGCGGCCCAGAGTGGGCGGCCCCTCTTGGAGGATGGGGCTGGTTGATAAAAAGGAGCTCTGGGAAGAAAGGCTCTCTCTCTCCCACCTGGCTGCTGGTGCTACTAGCTGCTTGGTGTTTTCTGCTTGGTACCTGCTGCTTGGTGTTGCTGCTCTCCAGTGTGGACTGAAGACCAGGGTGGACTGAAGAGCAGCATCTCTCCAGGAAGCCTCCAGGCCTTCAGTGCCGGATTGGGACTGCAGAGGCCTCCAGCCTCGTGCACTGAGCAGCTACCGGGTTTCTTGACTCTCGGACCTGCAACCTGCTATTGCTGGACTGTGTAAGCTAATCCAATAAATCCCCTTTTAATACGATTCATTCTGTCCATTCTGTTCCTCTAGAGAACCCTGACTGATACAATTTTATTTCATTTAAAGAAATTTACTTTTTTCTTTGATAGCCTCTGGAGATCTCAGTGTGATTTCATATAAGCTTCTGAATTGCATCTGGATAGTGATTTAGCTCAACCTATGGAATATTTCCATACTGTATCTACTGGCAGGAAGCTTCTGTCCATGTCTAATAACACGTGTCTTGCTAATTTTAATTGGCTTTGAATTGAGATTATATTTTTAGTTTCTAAGTATTCTAAATGAAGTTACTAATTACGCACAGTAATTCTAAAGGTCAAAGGTTTAAAAATATAATTTGTTTTGAATTCCATATACGAAACAATCCCCACACCTGGCATCGTTGAGATATCCCATTATCTACATTTCCAGGCTTCACATTCCTGTTGTATGGTCAACCTGTCTTCCATTGAACAAAGCTGCATTAGCTCAGTGCAATACTCTAAGATCAGTATCCAAGCATTTGGCTAAATTCCTTACACTTGCCTGGTTTCTGCTTCAGATCTCAGTTTCCTTCACTTCTCTGCTATGGTTCATTCATTCATTCTATTTTTTTTTTTTTTTTTTTTTTTTCATTGAGGCATATTAACAATGTATTTTCTAAGGTTTTTTTTTTTTTTTTTTTGTCATTTTCAAGATAATTCTTCCAGTGAGATGCTAGATGGATAAAAAGGGAGGGATAACATGATAAAATA
This sequence comes from Orientallactaga sibirica, assembly GCA_036365145.1. Classification (NCBI taxonomy): domain Eukaryota; kingdom Metazoa; phylum Chordata; class Mammalia; order Rodentia; family Dipodidae; genus Orientallactaga; species Orientallactaga sibirica. The sequence continues at coordinate 15,052,970 of JAEOAD010000017.1, forward strand.
TACTTTTAACAGACATTGCACCTTAACGCCATTAAAATTACAACAATTTTTTTAAAGTTTATAATAAATGCAATATAAGTGCTCTCAAATGTATTTTATTTGAAATGATTTAGTATTAAATATTATGTCAATTTATATTCACAGAAAATTAAAATTCCACAAATTCAGAGGATTAAATTATCAACCTGAGTGTCTGTGTGTGTGTGGGTGGGCACACTCCTGTATTCCCAGAATCCTGAACATTCTGAACTTACTAAGTAGTACTTCTTTCACCCTGACAGAGAGAACAGCAATTCCAACATAGCCATGTGAGTGCTTAGCTGAAATTCTTAATGATGTAATTTATGCCACTAGTTAAGTATTTGTACTTTATTAATAACACTTAAATTCGGGAAATAATATTCTTTATAAGACACACTGAATACATAGTTTAAAAGCAAGTATATGAGGTAGAAAAATAAGTGATCCATGGAAGTGAAAATATGGGACACCTGAAGAGCACCATCAAGCATCAACAAAATATGTTGATAAACAAACCGAGAAACATATTGTTCAAACACACAAGAATAAAGACATTTGCATATTGGTTATATACAAATAATTTAACATTTAAAGTGGGGGATACTCAGGGTTAATAAGGTCTTGATTAGGGATTAAAACTAAAGGATGGGCTGGGGAGATGGCTTAGCAGTTAAGGTGCTTGCCTGTGAAGCCTAAGGACCCATGCTGGACTCCAGATTCCACGTAAGCCAGCCAGATGTACAAAGGCAATCGCAAGGTCACACATGCCCCCTAGGTAGTGCAAGCATCTAGAGTTCAATCCCAGTGGCCAAGGCCCTGGAGTGCCAATATTCTCTCTCTTTCTTTCTCTCTGCTTCTCTCTAAAATAATAATAATAAAGCAATAAAAACTAAAGACCACTTTGAGAGACAGAAAAGATGGGACCAAAATCTGGGTAATAAGAAGATTGACTTTGGCGTAAAAGTGTTTTTCATTCCATCATGCTAAAGAGTTTGCTCTCAGAAAGTTCTCCAGCATGCAAGAATTGCAGTCATCTCAGCATTTTGTTTAAATACTGTCACACCATCTCACTTGCCTTTGTCTATTCAAAATGCAAATTGGTTTCTCATATTTAAAGCATTATTTTTGTGAAACTTCGATGAACATAATCCACTATAAAAGGACTGTCTCATTTAGATAAAAATACAAATGCTCAAGAAAACCATTTTCTTACCAGCTAAGAAAGAATGTAGCCATTAATTGTCACTCTGCTATGACAATAATTTAAATACTTTTAGTTTAAACTTTTTGGTTTCAACTTAATAAAATATTGGCTAAATATTTTGGTTGAAGAACAATTAAAAACAGAAATGTAGATGCTAATTCTAAAGACATACTTTACACAATACTATCGACCCATTATTTATCAACATTTGAAATTTTCAGATAATTTAATATCATCTTAAATAATTAATATATTTTCTTTTCTTTGAAAAGTATATTTGAGTAAAATATTACATAATAAGAACAATATATAATAACATTCATAGCCATTAAAATTTCTAAGCCTACTAGAACATGGCTTAGGGAAACAAATAAACAAAGTAGTATACACAAAATTATAAGAATGACAGTGTTTAAATTACGTATTCAACCATTCTAATACCTATTATACACAATGTTTCTTCTCACTAGGATAAAAACATGTCATAAAAAATTGTACATGTTATATTAGGGAATGATGAACATAATTCCTCTCCTGGAATGCTTACTAGTGTCGATTTTTTTTATTTATACATGCCCTTGGATATTTCTGTTGCAGGAGTTTTTTTTTCCTAAAATTATTTTCCTAGGGAAGTGGAGGTAGTTACACTGCAGTTATCAACATATACTGAACCCTGCAGCATGATAGTTACATAGAGAACACATTGTGAGTTTCAAGCACATTACATACTAAGAATAAGTGGATCAAATATGTGCTTTACTATGTGCAATAATTATTATTGTTTAAGAATATATCAATGAAAATTACTTCTTAATAAAATAAAACCCATTGTAGTGTGACTAAAAACAAATTTTAACAATAAAAACCTCATAAAGTCTAATAGTATGCCTAACTTATGTTACAAACAAGAAATCATACAGCAGATTATTTATACATATGCATGTGTGTTTTTTAAATTTCACTGTGGCAAACAATGAAAATTGGTGCTTATCAAATGCCTTAAAGGCATGAACTGGCTACTTTCTCCTTTGCCAGCAATAAAATCCATGCAGTAGCCAGGGCCTCACCTATCTAATTGTGGATAAATGCACTCAGGCAGGAAGCACACAAAGAATTAGCTCCAACAATGTAGGAAAATATTAGCTATTTCTCCTCTTGTTTGTGTTAAGTATAAAGCCAGCAAGGAGGCACAGGCCATGCAAGCTCTCTTTCTTTTTCAATTCTTCAGTAAATGTGTGTGGACAACTTCATATTGACTATAAAGTTCTAAAATTTTCATCCTTGACTGTGATTGTACATTCACTGCAGAAAATTGCTTTCCAGGAAATAACAGCAAGGATATGTATCAAGAGAGCTGTTAAATGGCATTTACAGCCTGACTGTATCGGCTGACAGTGGCCGTGGCATATTTAAATCAGCTGTTACAGCGTCTTCATTGCAATGCGGTGTTTGTCTTCCAACATCTCCATCTGTTTCCTGATTTTAGTTAGATTTTTTCATCACATTTTATGTGCAGTCTATGATGCTAAACATGCTTTGCTAATAACTCTGCTCACAGTGTTTTCCAGTGAGCATTTCCAAATTAAATAGTAATTTGCTTCCTTTTGGCAAGCTTTTTGCAACTGAGGGAAGTTGTTCATAGATTTGAATATGATACAATATCCTTAATTTCTACTCAATTTACAAAGATATGAAAGTAGGAGGAGTCATAGCAAGTTAGGTAAACTTATGAAAATATAATATTGTATGTGATTTTCAGTTTCTTACTTAATTGTAGAATCAAAATTTAATCATTTTCATGGTGTCAACATATTGTCCCTGGGAGTGAACAAGAGGTATTTCAATCTTCAGTGGAGGTTAATTTAGCTTCAGTTGTTTTTTTTTTTTTTTTTTTTTTTTTTTTTTTGGTGTATTCATATTATGGTGTATATGTGTGTGTGGCATGGTGTGTAAGTGTGTTCATGTGTGAGACTGTGGGCATGACACATTGCATATATTGCATATATGGAGGTCAGTGGAACTCTCATGAGGTGGGGTCCTTCATTCTTGTTTTCATTGTAGTTAATTTCTGTGCTCAACAGGCTTGCTGGTCCAGGAAATTCTTCTGCCTTCACCTCCTGACTTTGTGCTCATGTTCTGGGATTAAGAGCTCACCAAATCGCCGGATTTTACAGGCATACTAGAGATGTGAATTTCAGAGTGGCATGAACATTTATCTCCTGAACTACGTCCCCATTGCCAATACTGCCAATACTTTAAATTTCCTTTTACATCTGATAATATGGGCCAGACATTTAGATCTGTTTTATACAGGTAGCTTATGAAAATATATAAAATTCCATATATGCTTATGAAGTTCCCTTTGTACAGGAAGTAGCTATAGACTATAGAAATAGCTCATTTGGAAGCACCATTATCACCATATGTTCTGTCTTGAAAACAAGAGAACCTTAAAATTTCACAACAAAGAGAAGGGAGGATTCAGGGATAATAAGAGAGCAATAACACTTCTTAATTTCATTATTATCAGTGATGGTTTGATCCCAGGTTTCTAAGTGTTTCTGAAATGAAACTCTCCTTTGTACACTGTTTTCTCCCCATTTTCTAGACTATAGGTGGAATTTTTCATCCACAGTCATTTACATAAGGGGAAGTCCCTTAATGCCTCATCTTTGCCCATAGACCTGCCAAAAATATTAAAGCACATCACCTGTGAATCAGCTTCCAGTGTAGAAATGTCATTTATCTTCTGTGTTGCTGACTTCTTGAACCCTTCCCAAGAAAGCAATAAAGAGAGTCCCTCCTCAGATATCTATTCAAGGTAGCATGTGCAACAGAGAAAGAGGAAAATAAAACAGGTATTTGTGTTATGTCAGACGGTGGAACATGCTGTGATGTAGAATGCATTCATTCATAATGGAGACAGCTGTGGTCAGCTTTTCAGTCATGAGGAGTGTGCTCACGTAAGATGACAAGATCTGTGCAAAGACCTGCCGTGAGCAGCAGGTTAGTTATTAAGACCTAACAGAAACACTTATATGTAGTGACAAAGTGGTGGATGTGTACTTGCTGTAGAGGAAGAAGGGATTGGCACATACTTGATGTAGAGGATGGATCAAGAGGTCAGTAGGATGGTAAGAGACATGGAGTGGTAAGAGTGAAGTGATATAAGTAAAGGTAAAAGATTTATGAAAGACCATATATACCTTGCCATGTTAGATTGCATTCCATGCTAGGTTTTAATTGAATATCTTTTCATGTTTATGACCACATATTCATGCTGTACCTGGATCTACAGCCTTGAGAATTATATATGCTGCCTACCTGTACCAATAATTTAGTTTTTTTTTTTCTACCTAAAATAACATATTTTAATATTCCTACTTAAATTTACTAGATTTAATGAAAACTAATCTTAGAAACCAGAATTTGTATATATGGATTATAATGAGAAAAACATATATAGTTGTAGCTCATGAGTGGAGTAATGGTTCATTTTTAATAAAGTGATGAAATTATGTACTCAAATTACAAGGGCAAGAAAACAACAAAATGGAGAACTGACATACAAGGCAGTTTATCATGCTTCATTTGGTGATCCTCTTGATGTCATGGAGGAAAACAGTGAAGATCATTCCAACAGTAATGTGCTTTCCAGTAGAGTTTCACTGAATAATCATTTGCATATGTGCCCTTCACGAGAGATAACCATATTTTCCAATGTAGAAGAAAGGAAGAATAATCAGTTTATAAAAGTAAATTAAGATATACTAAAAATGTGACTCATGGAATCTGGCCTGAGAATGGAGTCTACTACAGAAAGGAAGGTTTTGAAATACTAAGTAGGAAGTAATGAATTGGCTACAAAGTGATTTCTACTGAACCTTGGTAAGAGAGATTATGTTAGTTAGCACTTGCAAATAAGTTGAATAAAATTGAATAGCAGAAATCTCTTTGTAAAATCTCTACCATATCCATAACAATCAGAACCATTTGTTGGAAAGGTCATTAATGGTCATCTTAAATAAGAAAATAAGACTATTTAATATATATGAAATGTGAAAAATAATAAAAAATAAAGGAAGACATAACAAGTTGAATACAACTGTAATAATATTTACAACGTGGCCAATATACTTAACATCAAATTCATTTGGATTCTTTTTCTAATTACTTATAACAGTTATGATGCTTACATTTCCTGAATGTACTTATAGCATTATCTTTATCTGTCTCATTTATATAGCAAGTTCTAGAATCTATAATATCATTTATTGGAAATGCATGATTTTGTAAAAGCTACCATCACTGTAAATTATTGACTTATCCAATGTGAAATCTTCCATTTCCTGATTATTCTATAATCCCTTCTTTCTAATTTATAACTTTGTATTGCAATTTCTTACAAAGAAATTTATTACTTTGCTTCATGTATGTGCATGCAAGTTTCCTTTTTTATAGTATACTTTCTTTAAAGAACAGGAATATGTGTGTGTATTAAATATGTTGTTTATATACATATGTGTAGCAGGCAGCTTCAGGTTCGCTGAGATGAACTTCCAGATCAGGCACAGTTATGGAGGAAGGGATATTATTTATTGAAGCTCACAGATCCAGGGAAGTTCCATAATGGCAGGAGAAGCGGCCTGCCTCACAGGACCAGGCAAGAGAGAGAAAAGCCAACCAGGCACACAGCACACAGAGCAAAAACTATAGCCAAAAAGTCACACAGCACACTTCAGGAACTCCTACTGGGCACACTTTGCATATCTTTACAATGGAATCTCAAACCCACCTCCACACCAGCCCCCAGTGACATTGCCTCTAGGAAGGTGATTGCAGATGCAAACTATAAAGTAATAAAACATTGAATATATTGGGGGCCATATATTCAAACTACCACAATATGTTTATCTGTGTGTAAATATACAAGCTCGTTATCATTTCAACTCATTTCACATGATGGATGATTTACCTTGGTGGTTTCAAGTCACACACACCTTTTATTAGTTCCTTTTCTATGCTTTCTGATTTAACAAATCAATGAGTGCCTTGAGATTCATTTATCTTATTGCTAGCATTCATTAATAATTCCAAAAGTATCATCATGCAACATTATCAACAATCATTACTTATGACACACATTCCTAGGGCCATTAAAGATAATGAGGGATCTTAAAGGTTTCTTGTATTAACTAAGCATGGAGCCAAGAATAAAGATATGAAGCACAATGGATTTTCAGTAGCAAACATAGGAGAACAAAAATGAATCATAAACAAGATATGAGAAAAATGGCAGGGTTAAATATCATACAAGAAAGACATTTCATGTTTGCATAGAAGTGTTGTAGATCCAAGCAAAGTGGTCTCCCAATTCTCATGTTGAATTTGAGGTCATTTTGACATTCAAGAAAGCTTCCTCAGTGGGACAGTAGAATTTTATTTCTACTTATAATTCTTTGCATAACAACTGAGATATATAGAAAATAAAGGGCATGTTTAGACACAAAATCCCTTAAAATTGTTCTGTGTAGAAGATAAAGAATGGGTAAGATCTGAAAAATTATTTTTGTTTTATTAACATACAAAATTATCAATTTCTAAATAAGTGTAGTGAATTTTCTGGAGTTAGAAGTAAATGTATTACTCTTGTGTTCTTTAACTCAAAAAAATTTTAATTAAAATTCATTTTAGTTGAAAAAATGAAGTATAAAATGTTCATATTAATGGCAAACTGTGTGGTGTTTTGATAACTACATATATTGAATGATATTGGATTTAAATTTTCCATTTGTGCAGTAGGTGATTAAGTCATTTATCAGACTGAAAACAAAGCTGGAGGTTGGAGACTTTGGACGTAAATAGGTTTGCAACAATAATTTTGTAGTCTGAATTCGTAAAGAGTAAAAAAAAATCAATTGGTCCAAATATTGAGAGAAGTGTGTACACTTCCTGTAGTTACAAGGTCTGCTCTCTGGAAATTCTGAGTGTCCTGGACCAGTTCTGAAAGCACTATATATTACATTCTCTATGGAACATAGAGACTATAAGAGCCATTTCTATTGCTTAGAACATAAGGTATAAAGATAGCACTTACGGTCATTTTATGCCTTATCATTGTCCCTAATGCAATTTTGCACTTGAATGATCTTGAGAGAATAGCTTCAATTCCACTAGAGTATGCTGGTTTGCTAATGAACACCTGTGCATGAGATCATAAATGATTCATTGAATGGCCCTCACCAGCTATCAAATTCTTATCAATGGGAACTATTTTGAAATCAACCAACCACTACTAAACTGTGCATTCTCGTCTGTATTTTGGACTAAAATAAAAATGAAATGGAGAAAAAAATAGTGAATTAACTAAACATGAATAGTTAATGTGAGGACTATACTTACTGTTTTATTGCTTGTACTTTCTCTGACTGTTCTTGTTATCTTCAAACAAGTTAGGGATGTAATTAATCATACATTTTTCTGTTTTTACTTTAGATATATGGATGTGATAAGAGAAAATATGCATGCCAAAATTCCAACAAGACAGCTCTGTAAAATCTTGCAAATCTTCTTAAGAAAATCAAACTTAATTAATGCAAGCAGCTTCTTCAGGAACAATTGAGGTGTGACTAGATTACATGGGAGATGGATAGCATGAACATAAATTTTAAATAACCTCACCAGTATAATCTGATGTGAGTGTATAGAAAATAGACCTTCAGGAAGGGATCAAAAGTGACACTTAGAATATTTTATGACATATCATACTTTGTAATTATGAATTGTATTGTGATATTTTAAATACTATTTTGGTGATGTAGTTGATAAAATATTTCATAAATTATTATTTTAATGTTATTCATTTATTTTTTATTTATTGCAGAGAGAAAGAGAAAGAGGCTGATAGAGATGGGGGCAGGGGGGATAGAATGGGTGCACCAGGGCCTCCAGCCCCTGCAAATGAACTCCAGATGCATGTGCCACCTTGTGCATCTGGTTTATGTTGGTCCTGTGGAATGTAAACTGGGTCCTTAGGCTTCACAGGAAATTGTCTTAACCACTAAGCCATCTCTACAACTCATAGTAAGTTATAAATTCCTCTTTATGGGAGGGCTGGAGGGATGGCTTAGTGGTTAAGGCATTTGCTTTCAAAGCCAAAGTACCCAGATTTGACTCCCCAGGACCCACATTAGCCAGATGCAAAAGGGGGCCCATGCGTCTGGAGTTCATTTCAGTGGCTGGAGGCCCTGGCACACCCATTATCTCTCCCCCTCTCTCTCTATCAAATAAATAAATAAATAAATAAATAAATAAATAAATAAATAAAATATTTAAAAAAAAATCCTACTAATGGACTGGAGAGATTGCTTAGCCATTAAGGCACCTGCCTGCTAAGCCTAAGAACTGGGTTCCAATCTCCAGGTCCCACGTTTAGCCAGATGCAAAGTGTTGCAACGGCACAATGCTGCACTTGCCCACAAGGGGGCGCACACATCTGGATTTCATTCACAGCAGCTGATAGGCTGCTGGCACGCCCTTCTCTATCTGTCTCCCTCTCCCTCTTTCTCTCTCTCCAAAAATTAAAAAAAAAAAAAAATTCCTACTAATGCCTCTCAGTCCTCATTTAAGACCTTCCTGTGATAATGAGACATATCTTTATACTGCTTTTAGTGCACTTGTGCATCAATAATAGTTTACAAAAACAGGTACTCATTGTGCTGGATAAATGGCTTCTCAGTTAAGGCACTTGGCTGTGAAACTTAATGCCTCAGATTCAATTCCCCAGTACCCCCATAAGCCAGATGCACAAGGTGGCACAAGCTTCTGAAGTTTGTTTGCAGCAGCTGAAGGCCCTGGCATGGCCATTCTCTTTCTCTCTCTCGCTCTCTTTCTCTCTCTGCTTATTTCTCTCTCATCTCGTTCAAGTAAATAAAACAAAGTAAAAGTTATTTGAAAAAAATTAAAATGGGTATTCATTCACACATTTCCATGTGATTTCAATTATGATGATAAATATATCAGTTGACATAAAAGGGTACAGAACACCAACAGCATTCAAATGACTAACATATAACAGAAATGTGGGAATGTATAAACAGAAGAGAAAGGACTATATGGCCAGTTAGGGAACAATCCTACCCTATCCAAATCACTTACCATCCAGTGAGGAACAGCAAAGTCTCAGAGGGAGATCTGCAATCTGGGTCACCTTTTGAGAAAAGGAGCAGAGGGATGATTGGTAGGCCATGTGAATATTCAAAAGCAAATTGCCCTTCCTAATCAAAGCCCTGTACTGTCTAATGTGAATGTTTCATATCAGGGCAGGTAAAAGAGACTGTGCAGATGCAAAGGGAAGGCAATGGTAGTGGATGATGGTTTCAGTGAATGAATAGAAGACCATGACTTAAACACATACTGAACACAACAGACACCTCTAAAATCAAGAAATTTGAAAAGCTATCTCAGGAAAAAAAAATCATTAAAAGGGGAGATAACACTACCTGTGTTTTGGAATGGGCTGAACAAAGAAAAAAATCAATCTCATATTAATTTAGGGAAAATAATATCAGAAGGCCATCTGTTAATCATTGACTCAAACCAGCAAACATGAGTCCCCCAAACATGAGAATATACAATGCATATTTTTTAAGTTTTCTTTTCTAAAAAAAGGTCTCACTATGTTTTCCAAGGTGGCCTATTATCTGTGTAGAGCAGTTTGGCCATTAAACCATGACCTGCCTGCTTCTTCCTCCCAAGTACTGGGTTTACAGGTGTATACTATCATGGTTGGCATGCCATAACTCATTTATACTTAACCATCTGTAGCAGACAGCTTCAGGTCCGCTGAGATGAACTTCAAGACCAGGCACAGTATTGGAGGAAGGGATATTATTTATTGAAGCTTACAGATCCAGGGGAAGTTCCATAATGGCAGAAGAAGCGGCCTGCTCTTCACAGGGCCAAGCAGAGAGAGCAAAAGCCAACCAGCCACCACAGCACACAGAGCAAAACTACTACAGCCAAAAGGTCACACAGCAGACTTCAGGAACTCCTGCTAGACACATTTGTATATCTTTACAATGGAATCTCAAACCCATCACCACACCTTAAGACCGGGCCCCCAGTGACCTTGCCTCTAGCAAGGTGATTGCAGATACAAACTATAAACTAATAAAATACTGAATATATTGGGGGACAATATATTCAAACTACCACATTTTGTTCTTGGTCCTCAATATATTTAGCTTTTGGCCTTTAATAGATTTATAACTATTATACATTGTAAATTGTATTTAGTTTAATTTTAAAAGGTTTTACAGTTTTGACTAACTTAAGATAGTACTGTAAAATCAAACAAGTTAAATACTTTTAACATGTAAAGGCATAGAGTAAACATTTTAATTGTATAAGGAATAGCAAGGAGAGACTAAAACAATGTAAACTTAATCACCATTAGCAGTCATCAAACTTTTGTAGTTTAAGTTTAATATAACCATAGACTGACAGTCTCTAGGTTTTTTAATTATGCCCCTCCAGCTGGGCAGAGTCGTCAGGGAAAACTTTTATTTTATGTCAACACTGCACTCCATGGTAGCCCTTTTGCACAGTCTTGGTATATCTAAAACATTTTTAGGTCTCCATGAAAACCACGGTCTATCTTTTAAAGGCTCTTGCAGCCTATTCCTGAGGGTCTTTATGCCCTGTCTCATGTCGTATTTCAGCAGCGGCTCCTGGAACCGTGTGCAACACATGACCATTCTATGCATTTTTTATATTTTCAAAACTAATACCGGGTGTGCAGGACACAGCCATATTCTTAATCCAGGGACAAAATAAATCAGAGCCTTGAAAAGCAGGTTCCTTCTCCAGTAAACACTCTTTTCAAAAGTTTGCATTTTTAACAGTCTTTCCTCAGGCATCCTTTCCATTGTTTTAATGTAAATCAAGTCAGGCCACCTTCCTTCCACCTTTCTTAAGATTGCTAATGTGTTTGACAATAGCAGCTTCAGTAACCGAAAACCAGTCTCAGTGCCTCTACTTTTTACTTGCTTCAGGTTTTCCAACTCAAAAATCTTAAAATTTCAGTCCGATATCTTTAGCTAAGCACATCAGTCCATTACAAATTTAACCTTGATCAAACTTTCCGGACCTGGATAGCAGAACGTAGCCATCCCTTATGCCAGTAGCCCAGTTCCAACAAAGTCCTCTGCCATCTTTCCTTCCCCTTAGAAAGCTCATAAGCCAAGCCTCGAAGTTCAATACTGTCTGCACTTAGCATTCTCAAACTCTCATCAGAATAGTCCATAAAACTTGGCTTACCATTTCAGAAGGCATCTTCAGTTGCAAGCACCAAGTCCATGTCCATTCCTCCAAAACAAAGGTTCCAAAAGATGAACATCCACACGATCTGGTTCATCTCACCCCACTTCTGGTACCACTTTAACTGTTGCAGACAGCTTCAGGTTCGCTGAGATGAACTTCCAGACCAGGCACAGTTATGGAGGAAGGGATATTATTTATTGAAGCTTACAGATTCAGGGGAAGTTCCATAATGGCAGAAGAAGGGGCCTGTTCTCCACAGGGCCAAACAGAGAGAGCAAAAGCCAACCAGCCACCACAGCACACAGAGCAAAAACAAACTACAGCCAAAAGGTCACAGAGCACACTTCAGGAACTCTTGCTAGGCACATTTGCATATCTTTACAATGGAATCTCAAACCATCACCACACCTTAAGACTGGGCCCCCAGTGACCTTGCCTCTAGCAAGGTGATTGCAGATGCAAACTATAACTAATAAAACACTGAATATATTGGGGGACATATAGTCAAACTACCACACCATCCATAGTAATATTCTCCTTAGTCATTCTGTAAAAGTCACATTTACAAAGGTTCTTTTGGGTCAGGGCTGAAGTAAACAATACTGTGAAAACTTTCTGTTGAAAATGAAACACATTTCTCAGCAGTAATTTGGAAGGTTTGGACATTTTTTTAAGGAAAAGGCATTTAAAATAATGAGACAGTTTATTAAATCATGACAAAAACTGAAATTTGTATTTGGTACACAACAAACGTACCTCATTTTTAAACCTGTTTTCTTCGTAAGTATTAACACAAACCACCACACATTCATGAGTAAAATTCCCTCCAGGAATGTGAGGCCAGTTTGATGAAAATAAAAAGGCACATAGGAATTGTCACCCAGCAAGATTAATGCTGTGTTCTTTATGCATGGAAACCATTTTCTATTAAAAAGAGTCATAAAATGGTAGAATTATAAAGAAAGTCAGTTTATAGAAAGAACATAGACTTTTATATTATGTAAATACTTTCCTCTGATATAAGAAACATATCATGCAACATTTCACTTTAACAAAGAAAAATAGCTTGCCAGAGGGATTACTATTGCATACAAATTTTCATTCATAGATTATTGACAGAGAGGCAATGTTTAGGATACGGTGTCATCTGGGCATTCTTTAGCACTGACTGTGTCTTATCTCTGAAGCTTCTGGAATACCTATTATTCAGGCTAAGTCTTTAATTGATTTAACTATAATAATATATGATGGGTCTGTGACCTGGGCTGTGAGCTGATAGTTGAGAACAGGTTACATTTTGAGAGGTCTATGGGTCCTAGTTCAACTCTGTCCATCCTTTCCTGGTTTCTCCTTTAAAAAAATCTTTTCATTGACAAGTTTCATAAGTATGACAATATCTATGATTGTAATCTTTTTTTCTATGTATTTTTTATTTTTATTTATTTACTTATTAGAGACAGAGAAAGGGAGAACCAGAGAAAGAGAGAGAGAGAGAGAGAGAGAGAGAGAGAGAGAGAGAGAATGAGCACACCAGGGCCTCTAGCCACTACAAAAGAACTCCAGATGCATGTGCCACCATGTGCATCTAGCTTACGTGGGTTGTGGGGAATCAAGCCTTGAATGGGGGTCCTTAGGCTTCACAGGCTAGCATTTAACCACTAAGCCTTCACTCCAGCCCCATGATCATAATGTTTTTTTTCCAGCCCCCATATTCCCATCCCAAATCCCACCTACACTGATTTCCTTTTTCTTTCCAATTAGTCTATCTTCTATTTTGATGACATCATTTTCCCTCCTATTATGCGTGTCCTATGTAGGTAGCCCCAGCCACTGGGAGGATATGAATACCACAGCTACTATGTGGCTGAAAAAAGGTATTTTAAGTACTCCTTTTGCCCTTACATTCCTTCTGCCACCACTTCTGCAATGGCTTCTAAACCTTGAAGAGTGTGTTAGATATATCTTAGTGCTGAGCAGCCCACTGTCACTTCTCAGCATTTTGGTGAATTTGAGTCTCCCCAGTGGTCATCACCATCTGAAAAGAGAATCATCTCTAACCAAAAGTGAGTGTAGCATCAACATATGGGTAATAAACATGAATATTTAGTGGGCAATTTGGTGGGCATGATGTTACATAATATTTTAAAAGAAGGAAAAATTTAACTTTAGATATATAAAAAAATAGCCTAAAGTGGAACTAGAAAAAATCTGATGACTGAAGAAACCTGAGGCAGAAACAATTAGAAAGAAAAAGAAAAAGTATATTTAAGAATATAACTACAATATCAAAAATAAATAATGGAGCTGGAGAGATGGCTTAGCAGTTAAGGCACATGCCTGCTAATCCTAAGGACCCCAGTTCGATTCTCTAGTTCCCACATAAGCCAGAAGCACAAGGGGGTGCATTTGTTGGCAGTGGCTAGAGGCCCTGGCATACCCATTCTCACTCTCCCTCTATCTTCCTCTCTCTGTCGCTAATAAAATAAATAAAAATAAAATCTTTAAAAAATAAATAATGAAGGCAAAGCTTTAGCAGACATTAAAAGAGCATTAATGTAAAATGTCAATATATGAAACCAAAATTAGCAAACATATACCAATGACAGAATACTAATTGTAAATTAAAAGACAGATATATATAAACAGAAATGTAGTGTTATTGTAATTTAAGAAAAAAATCTTAAACATTTAAAAGGTGTGAAATCAATACATCTTAAAGGAAAATCTTTAAATATATTTAATTAATTAATTAATTTATTTATTTATTTATTTGAGAGAGAGAAAGAGGCAGAGAGAGAGAGAGAGAGAGAGAGAGAGAGAGACAGAATGGGTGCGCCAGGACATCCAGCCACTGAAAATGAACTCCAGATGCATGCACCCCCTTATGCATCTGGCTTACATGGGGCCTGCAGAGTCTAACCTGGATCCTTTGGCTTTGCAGGTAAACACCTTAACTGCTAAGTCATCTCTCCAGCCCCAAGGAAAATCGTTATAAATGGGAAAGTTGAGTTATGTAGTTCTGCTTAAACATATTTTAGTAAGTTAATATTTTTAAAGTAGACATATAGCTGGAGAGTTGGCTTGCTCATTATAGTGCTAGCCTATAAAGCCAAAGGACCCAAGTTCCATTTCGTAAGACTCACATAAACCAGATGCCCAAGGTGACATGGGAACATGGAGTTCATTTGCAGTAGCATGCCCATTCTCTTTCTCAAAATGCCTTTTTCTCTCAAATACACAAATAAAAATTAAAAAAAAAATTAAATCATTATAAATAACTAACCTACAAATGTGGGCAAAAAGTCAAAGCTATGTGTAAAACAAATACATCTGATGCACACCTTCATTGATGTGTTCACTTATTGTGATGGTAGGACAAACACAATGCCTGAACAAACAATAAAAATGAGGTCAGGGTTGGAGAGATGGCTTAGCAGTTAAATCACCTGCCTGCTAAGCCTAAGAACTCGGTTCCAATCTCCAGGTCCCACGTTTAGCCAGATGCAAAGTGACACAAGGATGCAATGCCTCATTTGCCCACAAGGGGCCACATGTATCTGGATTTCTTTCACAGCAGCTGAGAGACTGCTGGCACTCCCATTCTCTAGAATGAGCCTAAAATAAAAAAAAAAAAATAGTTTATAAAATATTTGGAGAACAATTTAGACAATGGCATATACAATTTCCTATATTCCACATACACATTTTCCTATAATTAGCAAATCATATAGTAGTATAGTATATTTATAACATGGTACTGAATTAGTATTGATATATTGAATTAACACAGTATTGATGTCTTATAGATTTCCCAAAATCTTACTTAGTGTTAGTTTGTGTTCCAAAATCCCATCTTGGGTGATAACCAATATTTCATCATTTTTTTCTCCTTACTTTCTGTTTGGCTGCAACAATTTCACCTTCCAAATGTATCTATTTAGCATATTTTAGTTATATCCTCAAATATCAAAATAACATAATTTTAAAATTCAGTTGGTTATTTTTCATAATGTAATTAGAAAGTTTCAATCTTTATTAAATTCACTACCTTATTAATTGTCCTTTTGGACATTTTAATTTTATTTTTAACATTTATTTAAAAATATAATATTTTAAATCTAGTAAATTATTTATTTTAATAGCATATTTGTGACAAAACTGTAAGTGGAAATTTTTCTATGTCTCACATTTCTACTAAGTGTTTTGAAGTGATCACATTATTGTAAAACATCTCACAAAATATTTTGACATTTTGAATATGCCATCAAAATCTCAATTCATATCATTAATAACATTGTAAATTTAATTTTGCCAAAGGCTTTCTCAAGCAAAGATTCTACAAAACTCCTGGTAAGATGTCACATCATTTTTTTTAAAAAAATTCAATTTTTAAAATTAATTTATTTTTATTCTTTGTTAGTACATTAATTTTTGAGATTTGTTTCTCCTATTTATGTAGGACACTTGTCATGAAAAGATATTGGATTTTTGTTGTTCTTGTCAAAAGCTTTTTCTGCACCAATCAAAATAATCTTGTGCTTTCTCTCATTAAGCCTCTTTATGTAGCACTACATTTATTGGTATGTGTATGCTAAAGCATTCCTGCCTTTTTGAAATAAAACCAACTCAGTAGTGATGGATAGTCTTTTTTTATATATATTTTTATTTATATTATTCTAATTTTACATTCATATTGTTGACTCCATTATCCTCCTCCATGTCTTTCCCCTTCCAAAGGGACCCTCATCAATGGGGAATGTGGGTCATGCATTGTGGGGGTAGTCAAGACTTATGGGAGAATAGGCCAAGTCTCTGTGCATAATGACCCAACTTGTGGCTCTCACACTCTTTCTGCCCCCTCTTCTGCAAATTTCCCAGAGCCACGTTGTGATCATTTCAGTTCTACTTCAGTGATGAGGTTTTGGGCGTCTCTGTGTATCTGGATATCTGGCTTAGTAGGAGTTGGACTTTCTCTGTGTTTATCTCCTTCCACCTTTTTCTGGTGTCGTGTTGACCAAGAAAGCAGAACTCTTGCCCTTCCCCCGCATTACTCTATGATTTTAGCTAGGGCCCTGGTGAGGTGTGATAGGCTCATCCTCCTTTCAGGTTCTGCATCCATCTGAAAAAGAGAAGCAAATTCTCCAATGGAGAGAGAAGTTAGTACTAGATAGATGGGATGGCCATAGTTATTTTAGAGAGAATTTTATATGCATAGGCCCTCTTCTAGCCCACATTTAGTGGGAGCTTGATCTTGGCAACTGGGCTCATTTTTTGTACACAATTTTGACTTATTTCACAGTTCCAGTAATGAGTTCCATTCCACTATTAGCCAAATCAAGAGCAGTTGGTTGCCTACCATGTTTGTGTGCCACTACTGCACTTGTGTGAGCATTACATCAGGTGGTTTCCTGCTGCTTAGACTGCACGTTGTTTGGACAGATGTTGGTCATTTTCTCACAGTCGCTCCTGTAGCACCCTCTGGCACTAGATTAACTAAATGTCTGGGGACTGACCCTCTTCCAGATTCCAACCAGGTCTCTCCATGTTTTGACTCACCCGCGTATGCTGTCTTCGACAGTAGGGTCTTACAATTAACCTTTGGTGGGTCATCAAGAACTCTGGCAGAAATCTGTCTTTTTAATGCATTCTAACATTCCATTTGAAAGTATTTTGTTGAGAATTTTTGTATCTAGATGCATTAGAGAGATTGGTATGCAATTTTTATTTTTATTATGTCATTATTTGGTTTTGGTATCAGGATAATGTTTCCAATAAACTTGCATTATATTTTCTTCTCTATGCATGTCTTTACTCTGTATTTCTAATTGCCATAATTTTTAAAATCTAGCCTTGTATTATTTCATCTCTGTATTTAGGTATTAGAATAAAAGTATTTGCATAGCCATAATGCATAGTTCTATGTAATATCAATTGCCTACGTCCATGATAGAGAGCGAGTTTTTTAAAAAGACCATTGCTGTTATCCATGTTCAAATGAATGTCTATAAGTATTTGTTTGCAGTCATTATAATAAATGTTGTTTCTGAAAGAATAGAATGGTGATATTGCAACCTCATTTTGATTAATGAGTGAGCAGGGAATGGAGTTTAAATTTTATGTATGGCAACTTCCAAAATAGTAACTGAAAAATTAGCCAAGAACAAATTTGTGAAGATGAGGATTATCAGTAAAGATTAAAATACAAAATTAATGAATGCCAAAAGCATATTAAGAAAACCAGTAGGATTCTAACATGGAAAGAAATCATTCACATCAAAATAAGGCAACAAGGAATAAAGTAGGGAGTATTCATGAAAAAAAAAAAAAAACAAGATTACATGTCATCAATGAGGGAGAGGAAGAGGGCAAGAAGGAAAGGGAGAGAAATAGAGGAAGGAGGGAACTGAGTAATGGGAGATAAAATGAATTTCAAGTGAATTAAAATGAATTTTCAAGTATTTGATGTGTAACATATCCCCATCTTTCTTTCTTTCTTTCTTTCTTTCTTTCTTTCTTTCTTTCTTTCTTTCTTTCTTTCTTTTTTTCTTTGTTCCTTTCTTTCTTTTTTTTTTTTTTTTTTTTCGAGGTAGGGTCTCACTCTGGCCCAGGCTGACCTGGAATTCACTATGTAGTCTCAGGGCGGCCTTGAACTCGCGGCGATCCTCCTACCTCTGCCTCTTGAGTGCTGGGATTAAAGGCGTGCACCACCATGCCCAGCTATACCCACGTTTCTTACTCATCCCTTTGACAACCCTTTTAGCAAATAGAGGTATTTTCATCATTATGAAACCAAACTATATTTTGAGACTTCTTTTCACTTAACAGAGATTAAGAAAAATCCAAGACATTTTGGCCTCTTTACCATAATATTGGTAGCCATACCCCACCATCTGCTTAATCCCCAAGATTAATAATGTTACCCGACTTTTCCAGTTTGTCTCCTTTTTCATCATCCAATTTGCATGCACTTCTGCATCAACTCCAGACCAACAGTTTCTTTCTCCCAGCCCTCCTACTTCTAAAACCTTTCCATTCTGTAATTCTCTGTAATTCAGTGGTCGCCTTCAAGCTCTCTTTGCAATGCTCTTTTCCTCTGTGTGCCCTTACAGAAAACTCTCCAGAGTGTTGAAAACATTAATATCCCCTCATCTCCTAAAATGAATATTATTTCTCTACTCTTTAATTTTCTATCCTTCCCACTTAATCTTAAATTTCTAGCAGCATCCTCATCTTTCTTTATACTGTTTCAAATTTTATCTTTCAGTATCCCACATTGCTATTACTTACGAACCTATTGATCAACAGCCCTTTACAAAATACTTAAGATGCCATTTTAATGACATTCTCTTCATGAAGTTGATTATTTTGCCTTTGCATTTTTTTCTAGTAATATTAGATAACACTCTGTCTCATGATCCCACATTAGGAACTGTCCATGTGCATTGCTTGTATCATACACATTGAAGAACAAGTCCAGGAATGCCTCTGTACTTTCCTATTTTCATACTCTTTGACACCGTGAACTTCAAATTTATTAACATTGACATCCTTTCATTTAGTATCTCTTGTCCTTTCCCTATAAAGATCACTAAATGCTTACTTTTTTAGCATCAGCCACTCATTTATGGTCCCAATGTCCTTACGACTTTCTTACTTCCTTGTACTCCTACAGAACACACACAACCCTGGACAAAAGTCTTGATTTCTCCATTCAGGTACATGATCATGTCTGTAAAACTGCCCATTACTCACAATTTTAAACTGTTTCATTTTAAATGTAGAAAAAAATACTGTGAATTGTTCACACTAAACAACACCTTTCATATTTCTTTCTAGGTTTTTTGGAAACTGTTTATTCAATGTCTGTACATATGTATTTCCAACTGTATTTATTTTCATTCACAGTTGAAAATCCTGAATTCTAAGTTCTGGGAAAAAGGTGGATCAATCTCAAATATGAAATTTACCTATGCATAAATTTAAATATCAAAATTCAAAATTACCATAATAATAGTGAATGCTTAGAAGAATGTAAAGCAATGGGGAATTTTATTTAGTTAGGAAAAATGTAAACTGGTACAGAAATATTAAAATATAATTTTAACATACTGTTGGAAAGCTTAACAGCCTTACCATATAGTCTAGCAATCATTTTGATGGGTTTCAAAATTATACCCCAACAAAAACCTGTTCCTGAATGTTTATAATGGTTTTGATCATAATTGCTTAAAAGTACAAGTAACTTACATATCCCTTAGTAGATGAGTGGGTAGAAAAGCTAAAATTCATCTCTCTAAATATTACTTAAAAAGAAATGGGCAATTAAGATATAGGAATGTATAGATGAAAATTAACTGCATAGGTCTATTAAGGAAAAGCAAGT
Source organism: Orientallactaga sibirica (assembly GCA_036365145.1). NCBI lineage: Eukaryota > Metazoa > Chordata > Mammalia > Rodentia > Dipodidae > Orientallactaga > Orientallactaga sibirica. Next base: position 15,072,901 of record JAEOAD010000017.1, read on the forward strand.
GAAAAGTCTTCATATTGGATATTTCAATAAATGAAAGAGGCTTATCTATAAGTCAATAAGAAAGACCTGTGGTTACTAGGGATAAAAGGGAAAAAACAAGGAATTAATAGATAAAAAAAAAAGGCATTTTTACAACTAAGAAATTATTCTGTATGACATTGTAGTGATGGACACATGGCAATTTCAGATTGCAAAACTCATCAAATTGAACAGAGAGTGAAACAATATATTCAAATAAAAAATCAGTTAAGCAATTGATAGCCCCATAAACAATGAGATGATTATGACAAGATAATCTAATGATATTACCTGAGTAGGACTATATCGAGCTGAAGGAGTAACATAAAAAGGTTTGGATCAAAGTAGCTTTATTAAGAATGATATTTCTAAGATGACATTCATGTGGCTTCAGTCAGAATCAGTATATTCTGGAAATAAATTTAACATTGGTTCATTATCAAAGAAAAAATAAAGAAGGACTCCTCATGTAATTGAGGCTGGATGATATTAAACATCTATATGAACCTAATGTACATGGGGTCTGGTGCAATATTTTTTCTCCTAAAACACTGTAAATTATACTATAAGCAACAGAAAGCCCTAGAGAGCCTATCAAAATACTGCTTGATTTACTAAGCATTGATATTATCAGACACTTTTTTTTTTTTTGTCTTTTCAAGGTAGGGTGTCACTCTAGCCCAGGGTGACCTGGAATTCACAATTCACTATATAGTCTCAGGGTGGCCTCAAACTCTCAGCGATCCTCCTACCTCTGCCTCCCGAGTGCTGGGATTAAAGTCATATACCACCATGCCCGGCCTACCAGACACATTTTTTTTTAATTATATTTATTGAGGGAAGTAAAGTCAAAGAAAGTCACCCATATGGCCAGAGATCCCACATGGAGGGCCTGGGGAAAAAGTAAGGAAAGAAAAGAGAAAATTCAAGGAGCTCCTGCCATGTGGGGAGCTGGAGGAGATAAAGAACCCTTGCAGAGAGTAAGGGCTAGGGAGGCCCTCCTGGTTGGGCCTGGGCTAGGGCCTAGGCCAAGCTAGCCCAGGACCAGCAGAGGGAAAAACTCAATCATGGCTGGAAGTTCCAAAGTGATCAGAGTCTGCCTTCCCCTTGCAAAGGTATTTATCCAGACACATTTTTTTTTCCCTTTGCTCTTTTCTTTTCTTTTCTTTTCTTTTCTTTTCTTTTCTTTTCTTTTCTTTTCTTTTCTTTTCTTTTCTTTTTCTTTTCTTTTTTATTGACAACTTCTATACTTACAGACAAAAACCATGATATTTCTCTCCCCTCCCCCATTCCCCTTCAGAACTCCACTCTCCATCCTATCTCCTTCCTCTCTCCATTAGTCTCTCTTTTAATTTGTTGTCATCATCTTTTTCTCCTATTATGAGGGTCTTGTGAAGGTATTGTTAGGCACTGCAAGGTCATGTATACCGAGGCCAATTTCTTTCTGGACAGTTGCTTTGTAAAGAGTACTGCCCTTCCTTTGGCTCTTACATTCTTTCTGTCCCTCTTCCTCAATTCTTTCCACACCCTCTTCTACAATGGACCCTGAGCCTTGGAGGTTGTGATAGAGATTTTTTTTTTTTTGTTGTTGTTGTTTGCTTTGTTTTTCATACTTTTATTTATTTGAGAAAGACAAAGAGAGAGGGAGAGAGACAGAAAGAGAAAGAGAGAGAGAGAGAGAGAGTAGAATGGACATACCAGGGCTCTCTGCCACTGCAAACAAACTCTTACGATATACCCTCCAATTTATGCATATAGCTTTATGTGGGTACTGAGAAATTGAATCCAGGAAGTCAGGCTGTAGAAGCAAGCACCTTTAAACACTACCCATCTCACCAGCCATGCAAACAATTTTTTCTATAAGCATTTTCTTTTAAACTGTCCTCAAAACAACTACATTCTGAAGGATTATCTCATGTGGCACTTATATAATGATAAGTAAATAATAGTTTATTAGTACAATTTCATGAAATAAATATTATATATTGTAAAACATAAATATTTTTCTACCATGAGATCTCATCATTTAAAAAACATAGGACCGTATAATTATATTTACATTTATTTTTGTGCATATTCCACTGTGTCATTATTTAAATGAACATTACAGAGAGCTTTGTGAAATGCAAATATTTTTATTGAATATTATGATAAGGTAGATATATATATATATATATATATATATATATATATCACATACACACATGTATATATATATATATGTATGTATATATGTATGTATGTATGTAGGTATGTATGTATGTATGTTTCTTTCTATCTATCTATCTATCTATCTATCTATCTATCTATCTATCTGAAATAACATGTAGTGCTGGGCATACAGCACTTGGGAGACAGAATTAGGAAGATGGCTGTTGATTAGAGGACAACCTAAGACTATATAGTGAAGTCCAAGTCGGCCTGGGCTAGAGCAAGACCCTACCTTGAAAAATGAAGAACAAAAAAGAATAAAAGAAATGACATGTGGTGTTTGTCTTTCTGTACCTTAGTTATCTGAATGTAATATTTTTCTGCTTCATCCACTTTCCAGATAATAAATGCTGGTGATGATACAGGGAAAGAGGAATGCTCACCTACTGTTGGAGAGAGTTCAAACTAGTTTAGTCATTATACATTATATAAATCTGTATGGAGGTATCTCACAAAATTAGAAACAGCTGTCATATGGCCCAGGTATATCACTCCTGGCGCATACCATAAGGATCTCATGTTGTACTACAGAGATACTTGCACATCTATGTTTATTGCATCTCTATTTACAATAGCTAAGAATTGAAGTCAGTCTTAATGCACATAGACGGCTGAATAGATTATGAACATGTGGTCATATAAACAATACAATTCTATTCAGCAGTATAGAATAATGGAATCATGAAACGTTCAAAAAAGTGGTGAATTAGAAAGAATATATTAAGTGTAATGAGTCAAACTCAGAAAGACCCAAACCTCATGTTCTTTCTTATGTTTGGGCTATTAAGATATATAGTATGTATATATAGGGAGAACAATATGGATAAAATCAGTAAAGATAGACTTATAACTAAAAATGAATATATAGTGATGTTTTGGGAAAGATAGAAAGACGGACAAAGGTACATGTGACATAAAAACAGAAGGAAGGAAAATATGAAGAGAGGGGAATTGGGGAAAGAAGGGAAGGGGGCAGGAGGGGAGATGGGAAAAACACAAACAAATTGTATCTGAGAATATCAAACCCTCATCAATTTTATTTTTTTGTGACCAAGTCCTATACCATTCCTCTATTTACCACATTTTCATCATCCATTCCTTAGCTGAGAGATTCCATGTCCTCAGTATAGGTAGATAGGAATAAATATGGATGAGTAAGCATCTCTACCAAAGGAAGTATACATTTTTTTCCATCAATTTATCAGTTAATGGGTATTAAGGTTAATTCCATATATTGTCTATTTTGGAGAGAGTTTCAATAAGCATGAACATGAAGCTCTGTCTTCAATACACCCAGTTGTGGAATTGACACACTCTATGGTCACTCTATGGTCATTCTGATTTTACTTTTTAGGGAATTTCGACATGTTGCCATAGTTGCTACAACAACCATTTGCTTTTTCACCAAAACAAGGCTCAGGATCAATTGCGGAAGATGGGGCAGAAAGAATGTAAAAGCCAAAGGAAGAGTAGGACTCCTTACAACATGCTCCTCCAGACACAAAATGGCCTGGATATCCATGACCTCACAGTGCCTGACACTATCTACTTAAGACCAGCATAATAGGAGGAAAAAATCATGACATCAAACTGAAAAGAAAGACTGATTGAGAGGGGTAGGGGATATGATGGAGAGTGACGTTTCAAAGGGGAAAGTGGGGGAAGGGAGGGAAATAACATGGGATATTGTCTATAATTAAATAAGTTGTCAATAAAAATAATAATTAAAAAAAAGAAAACAAATCCCTTTCTTTGCTTTGTCACTTGCAATTAGCATTCTTCTGTCTTATTGATAGCAAGCCATTCAAACACATGGTACTTATCCCATTGTTATCTTACTTTGCATTTCCCTACTGATTAATGGTATTGATCATTTTTCTCATAAATGCCTTCTGCATTATCCTTCAAGATGTTTATTTCAAGAGTTTTATCCATATCTATTAAGGGTATTTATTTCATTGTGATTGAGTTCCTTGATCTGATAAGGGATTTTCATTCAAAATTCATGAGGAACTCAAGCACAAATATTTAAGTATTTTAAGAAAGATAAATCAGCCTTCCGATGTGATTATTCTAAAACTGTCTGTGTGAAGTGAAACTTTCACTTCAATGTAGAAGGATTTGATAAATTATTCAGTCTGTTATTAGTCAAATATATACAGTTTACTTGTGAGGTTAAGACAATAATGTTGTGGAAACAACCTCTGTGAAAACAGCAGGTCAATGTTGTTTTTCGTTTTTGTACTGATATCTACTCTGTTCCTGCCCAATGAATCTTTCCTTCACTCTAATTTCAATACTGATGTGACCACTATTAACTCAGGCTAGAGGAGGCAGCATCTATGGGCTGGTGTGGAAGGAAAAAGTGTTTCACTGTAACTGAATGTTACTTCTGACAATGATGTTTAGGTTGTTTTATTTTATCTTTTTTTTTTTTTTGTCTCAAAGTTTATTATTACTTTTTCACATTTCATTTATTTTTAACAATCCACTTACCATGTCACACAAAACAGTTTCAGTTTCACATCAGTTTCTTAGGAACACAGTCCCTTCCACATGAGATGATGCTGAGTTTGATTTATGGCATGATCTACCATCTTTAGCGAGGAGGAAAATTAGCATGGTTAAGATGAATATTGTCTCAGCACGAGTTACTTGTTTTGCATACATTTTGTTTCCACCTTTGTACAAGAACACTGAGTAGAATCCTTCTAATTCATGGAAGTAAAGGCTGTGGAACTGAATTGCAATTTAGACTTGGAACTGTTATATCTAAGTTCAAAGTAAGTTATTTTTTCCACCAAATTCATCTCACTTTCAGTAACATGCACTGTAAAATGTCATAAATATGTGGGGGGGGCATATCCTCACAATAATTGGGATGATAATATGTCCTATTATATGCAACACCTTTGGAAGGATGATGGACACATAAATGCGACATGAAACTAAGCTGGAAACCTGAAACTTTACTATGTCTTTAATTGGATTCAAATTCATAATTTAAAATTAAATTAATTTAATTCAATACAGTGAGAGATGATATTAAAAGTGTAATTCCTATATGTGTGAATTAAGAACACGAACATTTAATTGTTGGGCAGAAGAATGTATCAGCATAGGAATCAATGAATCTTTTTAAAACTAATGCATGATTGAGCTACTGCATGTGGAGACAGTCCTGAAGCTGCCCTGAAGCAAACAATAGACATTTGTAACCATACATGTTGAAATCAGAAAACAGTTCATTAAACGTTTAAGTCATGACTACAAAACTTACTTAGAAAAGAGCCATACTCCAGGTACATACACTCTGTCCTATTTTCCTCTCCTCTCTTCCCTCTCTTTCCTTACCTCCCTCTCTCTTTCTCTCTGTCACTGATGCATCCCTCTTATTTTATTTCCTGCTATCTCTCCTCTCTTCTCTCTCTACACCATTACAATAATGTCTTGGATCACTTCTCAGAAACAGATCATTGAAAAATCCCACATAGACATAATGGTAATATAGCGGCCAAGAAGGTGGCTCAGTTTACAAAGTGCTTGACTTTCAGCATGAGGACCTGAGTTCAGATCCCTTTCAACCATATAAAAGCAAGGTGTGGCAATGAGCCTGTAATCATTGTGCCACATGATTGACAAAGAAGTAAGCTGGAGTCTTGATGTCTAGCTTGTAATAAATGAGCTCCAGATACCAGACCCTGTCCTGATAAAAACAAGGTGGTCTTTGATAGACCATCAAAGACCTGTGGTGTTTGCATGTGCACCAAATACATGCAAACATAAATGCACAAACAAAATAATAAAAAAAAAAATAAATTATAGAGTAAAGAACATAAAATTGAGGGTGTAACTCATTGGTATTGTTTATCTAGCATGCCTGAGGCCCTAGGTATGATCACAGTATCAGACTGTTTAAAAGAAAGTGGGAAAAACAGATTAAAATTTCCAAGAGCATAATCAGTGAAATTAAACAAAGTTAAAAGAGGGCATCAGGGGCTTGAGAAACGGCTTAGTGGTTAAGGCATTTGCCTGCAAAGCCAAAGGATCCTGGTTTGATTCTTCAGGACCCACATAAGTCAGATGCACAAGGGGCACATGAATCTAGAGTTCGTTTGCAGTGTCTGGAGGCCCTGGCATGCCCATTCTCTCTCTGTCTTTCTTCTATCTCTCTCTCTCTCTGCTTGCAAGAAATAAATAAAAAGAGGGTATTAAAGGTAAATATAATCTTGAATATCAGTGATAGGCAGAAATCTTCAGAAAATGCTGAGGAAAAATAACTTCATTGTATTTACTTATTTTGCATTGCAAAACAGAAGTTTTAGGTCAATTAATGACCTAAGCTCAACAAAGTTTTGGCTGGGCTCGAGAGATGACTCATCAATTAAATGCTTTCCTGCAAAACCTAACAACCTGAGTGCAATTCCCCAGTACCCACAAAATCCAGCTGCACAAAAAGGAACACGTGCATCAGGAGTTTGTTTGCAGTGGCTACAGGCCCTTGTGTGCCCATTCTCTCTCTATCTCTCTCTGCTTGCAAATAAATTGATAATTAAAAAATATATAAAGAAAGCTGTGAATAAAATGAATCACAATATATTTACCATCTATTTGTCTTTGCACCATATAATAAAAGTTCATAACATATAATAAAAGTTTATATGGATACTTATGAAAATAGATGTGTTATAATATCATATAAAGGAGGTATGTCTAAGATAGATTATTTTAGATAAATATATGATGTTCATCAATGCAGGCATAGTTTCATTTAAGTGTAAAAATCAATTATTTTGTTGCTTTATAGTAATTAAAATGATCATGGTATCTTTATTAAATTTAGATTTTAGTAGTCACATTTTCATCTTTTCCATTTTTCAATATTGAGAGTAAAAGCCATCACTTTCTGCTTTAGAGCCTCATGTAGCTGTATTTTATGCTCTATTTAAAATATGACATAGTCAATAAAAATCAGCAATTCATTGACAAATCAAGTAATTTTTGCATATATTATAAACAGAGTTAATATAATGTTTTATTGCTATATTTCCTTGTGCCATCTGACCATGGGTAAAACATATTTTCCTGACAACTGCCAGTACACAAAATTCATATCACTTGGGGCAAATTAAACACATTTGAATCACTTTCCAAATGGGCAGCACAAATATTTTGTCCTAGACATGATTAGAATAAAATTAATTTAGGGAAAATAGATGAACTAAATGGACAATTGAATATGTCTAGGAATAAAGCCATTTTTCACTCTACATCTTGTATTAATTTTCTTTATGCCCTCTTCATTTATTTATTGAGCATGAATAAATGACATTGAATTTGTCAACATAATGCTTGCAGAATGATCATAGGAGTCATACACCAAAGATTTGAGAATGGATAATTAAAAAGTTAATAAGCATATGCAAATATGCACATATTGAATATATGTCACATTGAAGACAATAGGTAAACATATTTTAGATCTAACTCAAAACTCAAGATTGCATTAATAAGGAATCAAGTAAGTTAACAGAGGATTACCTATTTTTATTGAAATTTTTCATACATGAACATATTGATCATGACCCCATTCCATTGTTTCCTTTGGCTCCCTCTCTCAGACAACCCATTTCACTAATCCAATTATTCTTTCCAGCTGTTTCCTCTTTTATCTTGATGTCCTTTATGGACATTAAGTGTGTATATGTGTGTGTTTGTTACTGTGGAGTGGTGTGTGCATGAGTATGTGAGTACTTGTCTGTAGACACCAGAGGAGAACTTGGGTGATTTTTATTTCCCAATATGTAGATGAGGTCTGTCCCTCAATACTGAGCTGCTGATTTCAGTCAGCAAGCCCTGAAAATTTCCCTGTCTTTGACAGACTAGAGTTACAGATTTGTATGGCCCTGCTGTGCTTTTTACTCTGGTTTGAAGAGTTGACCTTGGTGGTCTCATCTCTGGCATTCCCATGCCCTCATGATTAAATGGCAAGCATTCGTAATCACTGTACCATGACCTCAGCCTGGATTTCATTTTTTTGTAAGAGTCAATTCCTTTTAATTTTATTGCACTAGTGATTTCAAGGGTGAAACTCCAAACATTCTTTTTTATTTATACTTTATAATGATGGATTTAATGAAAACCCTTTAAGAAATCTTTATAATTATTTACCAGCATATTGTTAATGGCAAAAGAAATTATTCAAAATTGGCTTCCTGCTTTAAAATGGGCATAGCAACAAAGGTATAAAAATTTTAAGAGGGGGACTGGAGAAATGGCTCAGTGGTTAAGAGCAGTCCCTATGCAAACACGAGGCTTAAAGAAGACTGAGAGATCACAAAGTTTGTTCCTAAGGACCCAAATAAAAATAACTGGGTGTGGCCATCCACATCTGTAACCCCAGTCCTACCACAGAGAATCAGAGAACCAGGAATCACCAGAGCTCTCATAAAACAAAAATGGAGAATTTGGGGATTAGTAATACAATCTGGCTCAAACAAGAACAAGCAGGGACTGAGGAGATGGCTAATGGTTAAAGGCAACTGGCAGTAAGGCCTAACAATGTTAGCTCCATTCCCCAGTATCCATGGAAACCCAGATGCACAAAGAGCCACATGCATCTGGAGTTCTTCTGCAGTGGCTGAAAGCCCTGGCATGCCTGTTCTCTCCCTCTCTCTGTGTCTCCCACTCACCTTGCAAATAAATAAATAAAGCTTTAAAAATAGTTAATTTTAAGTCTATTTGAGTATAGTAGGTTAGATGACAGTATGAGGTGTGCTATTAAACAGATCATTATCATGTCAGTCACCAAAAACATCACTGTTACCAAATATGTTTTTGCCTGTAACATATTGTTCTGTCTTACATTATTAAAATTTGATTATTGAAACAGAGTTAGTAAAAACATAAAGTCTATTACAAAGTCCAAAACTATATTGGAAGAAAGGATAGTATTTGCAGATATGACCGTTATATGTTATATAAGCTGAAAGAAATACAGGCATGTTTTGGTTTGTAATTTCATATAAGGAAGACTTTGGAAGGAAGAAGATCTTATGTTAATATAGAGTGGAAGCAACGGCCATTGTGTTTAGCAAAAGCATATTCTTATTTTGATTAAGGAAACTAATGTTTACTTGAAGCAAATTTTAAAATCTGTTTTGAGGTGAATTTGTTCTGCATCTGTTTAGATAACAACATTTCTTAGAGTGTCCTTCTTTCCATGGGTGCAGAATAGCGTGGGAAGTAAGTCATGAGGGGCATTTTCCTGGAGAATCGAAAGTGAAAGAAAGGAATGAAGCAGCAGTGTTCTCTGTGTCATGGGAGACTGTGTTGCAGACAGAGTGCATGTGCCCTCCTCTCTCTGAGGGCTCAATAGCATTGTGGACAGCATGGTCACAAACCCTCTGTCACCTTCAACAGTTCTTCCTTCAGTTACTTGAGTCCTGACACGGCTTTATAATGAAGGACTGTGTTCTTCTGGAGGGTTATCTGATTAGAAGTTGCAAGCTTGAAAATATTTAGTCCAGTCAAATCTCTGAGCACCACATTGAAGGATGATGTTTTTCCTTGTCTTATGCGTTTCTGTCAGTTTTTCAAAATTATTAGCATGTTTTACAGCAAACAGTGGCCTTACAGAAACTCTGTTCAGTCTCACAACTAACTGTACTGAGGAAATCATAGGTAACAAATAGTATGTAATAAAATATGTATTTCTAAGAGCACAGAAGAATGAACTTGTGTAGTGGTTAAACTCTGAATAATGTGCCTTATTAAAAGATAATGTTTCAGTATATCTGATTGTCTTACATAAATATGTGCGTACTTTGTGCCCTAGAGTTCACTGTTTCTGTTTATTGGATTGTGCTTTGCAAAGAAGAAATTTAGACCAAATTAAATGGCCATAAGTTTTGTTAATATGTTTAAATGAATAGTCCACATTTGGCAACTATGCTATTAAATGTATTATAAAATTTTGCATAAGTATATCATCAGAGCTACTGTTCATGGCAAAATGATATCTTCAGGGAATTATACCTATTAAATATACAGTAGAACCATTTAAAAAGAATAGGACATAGTATTTGATTGACCTGGTTCTAATTGTAAACACAATCATGTCATACTCCCATAATTATTAATTATGTCTATTCTTTGCAAACAACAATTTTCTTCTTTTAAATTGAATTAGAAATTTACATTACAGGGGAAATATCAATTGTTGATCATATATTTAAGGTATCATAGAGTTTTAGAATTTTAATAAATATTATTTCATATTTTGTTATCTCAAAATTTACTGTCAGGAATTTTAGCTCTATACATGTACTTCAACTTTCAAATTTCATTTTTGTATAATTTTTAATTTGTCACGTAATTTTTATACATCTCAAAAATTATAATGTGATGCTCAGATGTGTGTATATATTTGATAGTTGTTCACTCACCATCATTATTGTATCCATTATCTTAATCTTTTATAATTTCTATATGGTTTAAATTGTATTATTTTCATTAATGTTATACACATCATGCATTTTTTCATATTGTTACAGTTGTTCTTTCATTGAATATTTATTTCAGCTTTCCAATCTTACTTATTTTAATTGTTAATAGCACTTAGCATAGAAATATCCTTTCACACTGCATATTCACATATAATCTATTTCGTACTCTTTAAAAATCAGTATTATCATAGAATCATACTTGCAACTTAATTATTTATTTTTCCTTTATTTACTTTGCACAATGACTATTACAATCTCTGCTCTTTCTGTAATTCCAGAGCTGATGTCCAGCCCCCTCCACCCCTCCACACCCCCAGGTTATGCACACTCTAAAGCTCTCTTCAAATGACCTAGTCCTCACCTTCCTCCTCTTCCTCCTCCTCGATAACTCTTATATTCTTGTTCATATTTTATTTCTAAAATATCATTTTCTTGGTATTTTTCTCTATCTTTCCATAATCTCTTGATCAGTAGATTATTTTTACATTTGCTAGCAATTCTATGAGAAAAATAGGACACTAAAGAATCAGCTAATGCTAATGAACACATGGAATTTTTCAATATATTAAAAGCTATTAAAAATATATATATATATATATATATATATATATATATATATATTAGATTATACAGTGTAGCAGAGCACAATATTTGTAACTAAACAAGCTGATTGGTTGTTCTATTTGATTCAAATGCTTAAACATAACTCTTACTCTCCTTGGCACGTTTTCTTGCAGAGAGTAAGTAATTAACATTACTTCAAATCAATTTGTTTCAAACATCTCAGCAATGATACATGCACTACACTCTAATTAAGATATCATACAGAATCCACACAGCATTCTGTGTAACTCAAAGGCTATTCTTTATCTAGATGTTTCATTTCCCAGTCACTTGTGAAAAATCAGTAGTATAATTATAGACAAGTTGTTTCTTAAAAACAAATAGATTAATTAGAAGAAATGTCTAATATAACTATTTTAAAAATAAGTCAGTATCCTGTTTCTATCCACCCTCTCAATGAAGGAAATTACTGTTTAAAAATACTGATAGGACTGAGATTACTTTAAAATTCAGTTTCTAGGCTATCATGTGCTGAGCTATTAACACGTGTTGGACAGAGTTCCAGAAGTTATACTTCCTATTTCAATTAGTACACGACATTAGGCCTGAGCTCTGAGAATACAGATGTGTTCATGAGCTCCAATTCTGTTCATAAGCACGGGCTAGGTTAAATCTAATTGTCAGGATGCCTAATTTTGTCAGTGCTTATGTAGTAGTATCTGGAGAAAAATGTGGCAATTTTTTTTCCCAATTTTTAACTGTCCTATAGTCTCCCCCAAGTTTCATATTTGGATATATAAACTTATAATCTTTGGTAGAGAAATATATATTATAGGGTTTTCTAATAGTCCTTGAGAGTGATGTAGGGTCTCAGTTTAGTCCAAACTGACTTGGAATTCACTCTGTAGTCTCAGGATAGCCCTAAACTGACAGTGATCCTCCTACCTTCACCTCCAGAGTGCTGGAATTAAAGGAATGTACCACCACATCCTGTGAGTTTTATAATACTCTTACCTCATTTTGTGATTTATTCCAACCTTTACATGGAATGTGCTTTTGTTGTTAGTATTTAAATTTTATTTTATTTTATTTTAATTTTTATTTATGTTTGGAGAGAGACAGAGAGAGAGAGAGAGAGACAGAGAGAGAGGGAGACAGATAGAGATGGGCGTAACAGCAGTCTCTCAGCTGCTGTGAATGAAATCCAGATGTTTGGGCCCCCTTGTGGGCAAGTGTGGCATTGTGCCCTTGTGTCACTTTGCATCTGGCTAAACATGGGACCTGGAGATTGGAACTGCTGGAGATTGGAACCAGCGTTCTTAGGCTTAGCAGGCAGGCGCCTTAACCGCTAAGCCATCTCTCCAGCCCGTGTTGTTAGTATTTTAATAGTGTTCTAATTTTTGTTTCTTCAAACACTTTTGAATCATTTTTTCTTGGTAAAGATACCAAGATTTCATAGAATAAAAGAGAATATTTCTTTTGGTTTAATTAAGTTTTGGGTGTTTACATTTCCCTTATATTTTTGAAAAGACCTTTAGTTATATCCTTCTTCAGTGTTCACAGCAAGATGGAGGACAGAATGGGAAGAAGGATTATTTCTAATTGACATGTGGAAATAGGGAATACTATTTTGATTGGTTAAACATCATACATTAATATTTATTTGTGGCCAAAATACAGGTCAACTTTTAGAACTCAGAAATTTAAAAATTTCATATAGAAAATGTACATTTCCCCTCATAGTTCATTTTCTTCCTGAGTAAAACCTACATTTAAATGAAAATTTTAGTTTTTGCAATATAATTTATCAATTCAATAAACAGTTAATATATGTAATTTGCAATCTGTGGCAATTTAATTACAAAATAGTATCACCTTCACATTATTAATACAAACCAATACTAGGAAAAATTATTTTAAAAATTAAAAATGCATTTTATATAAATTTGTGAATACTATTATGAAATAATTCTGGACAAACAGGGATTGTGTATTTCATTAAAAATTACATTCTTGGGCTGGAAATATGGCTTAGTGCATGATTGTGAAGCATAAGGAATCAGGTTGGATTCTTCAGGTCCCATGTAAACCAGATGCACATGTTGGCACATGCATTTATAGTTTGTTTGCAGTAACTAGAGGCCCTGGTGTGCCCATTCTCACTCTCTCTCTCCCTCTTTGTGTCTCTAATAAATAAATTTAAAAAATCAAATTGTTTAGACTTAGCAAGTATTAATTAGTACTGTGAAATGTAAACATATATTAACATTATTTTTGCTTGGAATTTCAATATTTCAGTACTTTGGTTTTTTACTTCATTAAGATCTGACTATCAGCCAGGCATGGTGGCTCATGCCTTTAATCTTGCACTCAGACACTACAAAGTGAATTCCAGGTCAGCCTGGGCTACAGTGTGACCCTAGATTGAAAAACAAAACAAGAGCAGGGTGTGTTGGCACACACCTTTAATCCCAGCACTCAGAGGCAGAGGTAGGAGGATTGCAGTGACTTTGAGGCCACCCTGAGACTACATAGTGAATTCCAGGTTAACCTGGGCTAGAGTGAGACCCTACTTTGAAAAAACAAAACAAAACAAAACAAAACAAAACAAAACAAAACAAAACAAAACAAAACAAAACAGGAGGAAAGAAAGGCAAAACAACCACAACAACAACAAAAAGATCTGAATACCTTGGAAAATAAACCCACTACATTTAAAAAGTTATAGAAAGTCACGATTTTGATTGTTTATTCCCTTGATTCATAAATAACCACTGACAGTACTTTTCAGAGAGGAAAATCATGCTTTACAATATATAAAATGGAAAAACGTATGGAAATGTAAATAATTCATCTCAAGGAGTCAGAAATGTACAAAGATGTGAAAATAGTTAAAAGGTACAGGGCATTCATGGAAGGACTGATAAAAGATCAATAATTTTGAGATGATTGCATATACCACAATTTCATATTTAAACTTTCTTGCTTGAGAGTACCATGGCAATAGAGAAAGTGGAATACATTCATTATGCATCCTGCAACTCACTAGAAACCTCAACCATGGCTACGACTCCATCCACACTTTTGAACACAGAAAGAAGGGGTATAAGTGTGACATAATTTATTTCAAGCCCTTGGATATCAGCCACACTGAACACTGTATTATTTATTTATTATTTTAATTGACAACAAATTCATTTTATTTTCTTTTGTGCAAATTATGCTATGAAGTTTTAGACTGAGAAAATCTGGTTTATTGACATGCATTATTCACATAGTTATATTTTGGGTAGGTGATGTATAAAACAAGTAAAATAAACATGTTAAATGAGGTAACTCTGACAAACATATCATGTTTAATATCATATGCAGGACCTAGATTCTAATATATATATATATGTAATATAACATATGAATTTATATACATATTTTTTTGAGTAGTGATTGTGGGTCACTATACAGGGGCCAATGAGAGGAGGAGACAGAGGTTTGGAGGAAGGAGAGTGGGGAGATTAACAGAATCCATATAATATAAAAGTATGAAGGAAGAAATGAGAAAGACAGGTGTGTAGGAAGATGGAGGGGAAAAGGAGGAGGGAGCAATAAACCAAACTAAAGTGGGTGTGAAAATAGCAAAATATTGTACTTCATACACAAAATAAAATTAAATTAAATGTATACCAATAAATATTATTTAATCTCTGCTCTGGTACTCCACAAATATCATTGAATGCAAATTCTAATGTTTGACATGTAAAAACTACTGCCCTCATTCAGTAAACAAATTTCTTATAATTGTCATGTCAGTTACTTGGTGCTTATTCATGCAAAAAAGATATCACAGCACTTAAATTACAGATACAATGATGGAAAAGCAAAAATTTGCAGTGAGTTTTGAACACATATTTAATTTGACAGCAGTTACCTAAGAAGAAAGAAGGACCACATGATTTATAATTGCAGAAACTGCTAGAGTTGGAAGCAACACTGAAGAAGTGTACTCATTGGTGACACTTCACTGGCCACAGTACTATTCTGACACTGTAAATAACCCTGCTGGTATCAACTCTCTTTCCCTCAAAGGAAACTGTTATCTGTAATATAAGAAAAAAAAGCAATTAGAGGAAAATATTTCCTACAAAATCATGATGCTTTACTAAGCATTATACCCATTTTTAAAAAAAAAAAACTTTGAACTACTTGGCCGAAGGAAGATACTGTGGAGATTCGCACAGAAATTGTACATCAGCAAAATATCTTGGCAGGAAATCGCTGGACATGTAGAAGCAAAATCACTGTCTTATTTATTTGCCACCCTTGGGAACACTAATATGAAAGTGACTAATATGGCATAATAGTTCCCAGAACCAATTAATTAATCATAGCATGCCATTAATAGGTATGCTCCTTGGAGGGAATATTTCATGCTCAGGGAAATTAAAACATTTTATTATGATAAAGTTTTTCCAGTCAAAAGTGCTTTAATTTTTATTCTTAAACTATTACCTCATTTGGTAGTTCCTGAATGATAAAATTTATTTTCCTATGGTCTACAAATGATGTGAGGACAAATGTAAGTCTCTAGGAAGTGATATTAGAGAATTAGTTCTACTTTCTCATTGTACTTTACATTAACTGATTTTTTTTTTTTATACGGACCTCATTTTATATAGGAACAAATCGTAGTTCTGAAAGCTGAGCATACTGGTTATAAGAAACACTATTGGCTTGGCAGTGTGTCTTTATGTCTTAAAGGACCTTTAGATGAGAGTATTTCCCTCTGGAGAATGTAATTGTGAATAGATTTATGAAATCAAATCCTAAAGAAATATAGACTTTATTGATAATATTGTCAAGTATAATTAATAAGGATACATTCATATGATGTCAGCATGTTCTTCAACTGATTTGCTTGTAAGCACATACAATAGGCTTGTAATTAATATTTTCACCTCAAAAATAGTAAGTAAATGAGGGAGGGTTGGCTGTGCAATCCTATTATTGTATAAATCTGGATGAATACATATATTTGTGTGTGAGTTAAAACAACTGAGGAAATATGTAAACATGATAGCGTGTTGTTCTCTATGTGTAGTAATTGATTTTAATTTTGTTATTAAAATCTTGTTTTAAATAACTTATCTTTGAAATTTCGTGAATATCTCCATTTTAAAAAATCAAATTGTTACTTAGTCAACATTGCTGTCCATTGGTATCAATATCTGCCTTCTATTTTGAATAAATGGAAAATAAATCATATTTCTTCAACACTGAATCATTTTATGTTTGGTTAACTGGTACACAACTTTATTTTCTCTATTGCAAAAATGCTATTCATGTCTTCTGTCATAATTTCATGAGTTAACATTATAGTTAAAGTTATGCAGGCAGTTAAAGTTAGGTTTTCAAAGAGTTTGCCATACTTCTATATTTTTCAAGTTCATTCACTTAATTATTAATGGACATATTGAGGACTTAAATCCATAAATAACATAAATTTTAATTTTTCTCACCTACTTGGAGCTACAGTCATGATGATGCAATCCATTTTTTTGTTGTTGTTTTGGGGGTTTTTGTTTGTTTGTTTGTTTATTTACTTTTGCAGGAAAATAGGTCACATCCTAAATAGTGTCCAGTATTCCCAAATTCACCAAGAGTCTTTATGAAACAGGTAAAAATTTCCACAACTGTGCTTTTCTCTCTAAAATCATTCTTTGTATCTTTGTAGACCTCCCTCTACAGATGTGTGCTTGACCTTTGTACCCATCTTTTACTCAATAATGTCCTATTCTATATAAGTTTTATTTGGAACAAATTGTCATATTTAATATAACAGAATTATGTTGTATCACATTGACTTCTTGATTATAACTGATTAGTATGGAGTAAAACTATGCAAACCTAAGATAATTCAGGTCAATCTCCAGCTGTTCCAATCTCCAGGTCTCACATTTAGCCAGATGCAAAGTGATGCAAGGGCGCAATGCTGAACTTGACCACAAGGGGGCGCATGCATCTGGATTTCGTTCGCAGCAGCTGAGACACTGCTGGCGGCACCCATCTCTATCTGTCTTCCTCTCCCTCTCTTTCTCTGCCTCTGTCTCTCTCAAAAAAAAAAAAATGTGTGAGGAAGGTGGATAGGATGTGGAGGAAGTATCGGTAGTGGAATCTTGATGGCAACTGTAGAATCAATCATGCTAGATTTATCTGTTGGTTGTGAAGCATATTAAGTGCAAATGAAGACATTCATATGACACAAATTGTTTGCACATTGCATTACATTTACATACTAAAAATATAAAATATACTTGGATTTGACCCTTCCTCTATGTGAGTAAAATTAAAGAAACATAGTTGTGCTTATAGGTCTGTAGAAAATATTTTCATAGTCACTCATTATCATTCGTTAATGGGTGTGAAAATTTGCTAACATGCATTTAGCAATGAAAGGATTGTTCGAACCAAGATATACAAATGTAAAATCTGAAACACAATTTGGTTTTCCTAGACACCCATAGGTCTCTTAGCTAATTAAAAGTGTGTTCAGAGAGATGTAAAATTTATGTAATGTTTTGGTTTTGTAGAGAAAAATGAAACAGACACTAAATAGCCATGACTTATCATTTTTTCAGCTCATCCTTGACCTTAGGAGACTTGCTTTTATTAAATCAGTGTCTCACCTGAGATCGTGTGTGGACATTCTCTTTAGGAAGTTAGCTTCTTCCAAAGGAGAAGAAGACACACACAGAGAAAACAATTTTTCTTGGAATTCTGCGTCAGTCTTATGATTCTGTCTTAGCCGTTTATTCTTTAAAGAGAGTTTATGGAGACTATAGAGCAAAGATTAACTGATTGCACAAAATTTGCATCTGTGTTTCTTAACAATTTTGTCAATACTACTAAAAGATAAACATTTGAAACTAAAACTGCTGTGATAAAATAGTTTGAAATATAAATTCATTCACCTAATAAACCCACTTTTTTTTCCCTCTGCTTGAAAGGTGTGAATTTTTTCTTTAAACGACTGCTATAGGTTGAATCTAAAATGCCCCCCAAGCCGGGCGTGATGGTGCACGCCTTTAAACCCAGCACTCGGGAGGCAGAGGTAGGAGGATCACTGTGAGTTCAAGGCCACCCTGAGACTACATAGTTAATTCCAGGTTGGCCTGGGCCAGAGTGAGACCCTACCTTGAAAAACCAAAAAAATAAAATAAAAAATAAAAATAAAATGCCCCCCAGATGGTATTGTTTTAAAAGGCAGAGCCTAGCTGAGAGATATAGGTCACTAGGTCTGGGCTTTGATTATTACAGCCAGGACCATGGATCCATCCACTCTACTGGCTGATCAGTCATGACTTGAGAGTTGTGTTCTACCATGTGTTCCTGATGCAGTGATGTTCTGTTCAGTTGTGTGGGACAAAGCAACTATGATCCCAATTCTCTGAAACACCACTCTAACATAAATATTTCTACCCTATCATTTTATGCACATAATATTGCACCTAGAGAGAAATTCATTCTAATATTTGAGGAGTGGGCCAGCCAATCTTTAAAATCATTTTCATCCCTAAAATACTTATTAATAGAGACATACATTTTCTTACAAACAAAATAATCAATTCTTAGAAATGTTCTATTTTTCATTCTATTTCATTTAGTAGCATACCATTTTATATTTGAAATTGTAAATAAAGGTCTAAATATATTTTGAAAGGATTTTAAATAAAAAATACAGTTACTTAACTAAAATGAAGAGAACCCAATTGGCTGAAAATGACCACCTGGAAACTGAAATGTAATGTTAACTATTCCTTTCTGGTTTGGTGACAAGTTAATAGAATATTAAATTATGTGAGTTTATTCCACACAAAAGAAATATATATGTATAACCATATTGCATATTTTTCTTTTCATCCATGTACTTGAAAGGCATTGGGCAAGAAAAATGACTTCCCAAACCACAAATCACTATGTAAAGGGGGAAAAAAGCCAATTAGTATAAAAGTCTATCTTGGGCAATAAAGAAAACTCTAATTTAGCTATCATCAAAGATGCTTTTCAACAGGTTTCTAATTAATCATTGCAAACTTCTCATTAATGAGTTCCTATTCAGTTCAGGGTGAGGTAGTAAAACCAATTTAGCCACACAAATAATTATCATTGAAAGTCTAAGATGGATTTATTTGCAATAATTTTGTTGTTAGTATTGTGCTTGTGATAATGATGAGCTGTCCATTAATTATGACTACAGAAAAAGTACTTACTACAGTGAATTTTATTTTTCAGCTTCAATTGTAATAAAATATTATTGATGCATGATAATATATGATACAAAGTATTTGTTGAAAGAAATATAAAATTTACATAACCATAGATATTGAGAAATTTATCTTCAAAAAAAAACAGCAACAACAACAAAAAAGAAAAAAAAAACAGGAGGATGTACAAATTGTGTCTAAGAGTAAAGCCCAGTATTTAATTGTCCATAGGAACTAGACTTATATTCCAGAAGGATTAGAATGAAATGACATTTGTATAGATATATGAAAACTTCCTCAAACATGAAACCATTTTTATTATAGTAAATGGCTCCTGTACTTGACAAAATTTTACATAAGAAAATATATATTATTTCTTTTAATCTGAAAAGAAATATGCAGAAGAAATTCATTTAGTTTAAAAAGTATTTTGTTCATGTAAGTATACAAGATACAATTAGGCAATTTCGAAGTTTTCAGCTGCAATTTAACATGAGTAAGGTAATATAAGTAATTGTTATCCAAAGATGTATAAACTATATAATATGTGTATCCTGGAGAAACCATAACGTGTATTAGATACTAAGGATTTTTAAGGACACCTTAAAAGAATGAAAAAGCAAAGAGAACACACAAAGTACCAATGATTCTTGAATTAACATAAAGAAATTAGGACTGGAGCGATAGCTCAGAAGTTAAGGCACTTGCATGAAAAGCCTAACAACAGGGGTTTGATTCCCCAGTACCCACATAAAGCCAGATGCACAAAGTGGCATACCTGAAGGTCCTTTGCAGCAGTTGGAGGCCATGGTGCACTCATTGTCTTTCTATCTCTCTGGGCCTGCAAATAAACTTATAAAAACTAAAAACAAAGAAATTCCTCCTTCTTTACAGTAATAGACTGCTGAGGTTTACATGTATATCATTTAGAATCCCATTCCTTTCTCTTTCATGTTTTCCGTAGTTATATCATTTCCTGAGTCACTACTTTTGTAATTCATATTAGCCCTTGTGCTGCAAAATGAACCATTTGTGTTGTCAGGTCATCTTGTCTTCTTACAGCCTGGTGTGGGAAAACTCCCATATGCTGTTTTTACAGGGAGGCTTGATTCATCAGTTGCCCTGTCTCACTGTTCACATTCAGTTATTATCTTGAATGGAAAATATCTGTGAGGTACTCCTAAAGTATGTGAACTAATAATGCCTACAGGCTTTTAACAAATGTAGCAAATAATGTAAAATTATACAGTTTCTTACATTTCATTAAAGGTTGTAGCTCACTTTATGTATGTAGATCTCTGCTAAAAATTACATCTCAACATATAATTACCAATTTCTGAAGCAACAAAGGAATATGAATAAGCCATTGAATTTGACTTAAATAAACTGAATGCTAAGATTTGGCACAAACGTAGAATGGTTTATTGCCTAAGATCCTGAAAGGAATTCATAATTTCACAAACAGGTTGTAAAGAAAAACAATGCCAAAGGAAACTCTTCCATGATGATAGCTTGTTTGTCTCTAAAAGCTATCATGCAATATGTATATTTGACTGCAGTGACAATGTAAAGGAAAGTGCTCGCAAGATTCTAAGGAGGGGGAAGGACAGGGAGGAGGGCAACAGAGTCACCAATATGAATGTAAAATTAGAATAATATAAATTTTAAGAAAAGAATAAAAAAAGAAAACTTGAATTTTGACCCGTGAAATTAAAAAAAAAAAATCCTACTTCTCATTGAGTTTTCTGAGCTTGATATTTACATCTTAGTTTCAGTTCAAAGAACTCACTTTTCTTCTTGAGGTGGGAAAGGATGAATGGCTTAATTTTTGAGTAACTACTATACTAAATGATATTATGTCTGCCTGTTTCATAGGATAAAGTTCACTAGTATTTACAATTTATCATCAAAAGCAAAAAATTATAACACACAGTTAACGTCTTCTGATTTGAACAGATCTTTCATACAATAGTTTTGTAAATGTTATTAAATTTTATTTTAACCTTGCTTTTCTTAGACCAAATTTTAGTCACAAATGATCTATTTTCAGAAATCAACATTAAAATGCCAATATAATGATTTGCCTTTAACATGATGATTAATTTTACATAAAGTATGTGAAATCATAATAATCAAATATGATTATATAACGAGAACTTTATTAAAGTATTTTTAAGAATATGCATCATATGTGCTCATAAACACCAGAGCTTAGATTTGTTTTGAAGTAGATCCAACATTAGGTTAATGGAAAGACAAAGGGTTTCAAAACTTGCCAGTGTGATAATAAAGTATCTGAGTATACTTTAGAGGACAAGAATAAACACATGCTCTATTAGAAGTGGGAATGGAAAAGGCTAGATTGTTCACAATGGCCTTCTCTATGTTGGAGAGTGGGGAAACTGAACTCATTCCAGGAAGTTGGAAGTTTCACAACAAGGGTGGACTGCAGTCCAAGGCTGATGGACTGAGCACCTCGTGGAAAAACTCTGGTTCAAGTCCACATTTGAAGGCTGAATAGTCCTCTGTTCACAAATGGTAACATCAATAAAACAACGTTCTCTGAAAAACTGCCAACCTTGAGTGTGCCATCATACCCACTTTTGCTTTTTTGTCCATCGGAGCCCTGGCCTTCCAAATTCAGGGTGGGTCTTCACTCAGGTAGACCCTGGTGGTATTTCCAGCTTCCTGGCACAGGTTGCAAAGAAGCAAGAAGGTGGCGCAAAAGGACAAAGTGCACATGAGCCAGAGACTCTGAAGCTCCAAGACACAAGCAGGTTCCTTCTAATAAGAGTTTCAAGAACACAGAGTTCCTGCCCTGGCCTTCTTTTTATGGGCTCCAAGAGAAAAGGAGAATAAAGGAATTTGTTTGTGTTTTTCTCTCTTGTGATTCACAGGCTTGGGACATGGACGCTTTTCTCTAGTGTGAATGTTCCTTCCCGTGATGCATCTGATTTAATCATATGTATGCCCTATTTTGCATAGGCATTATATGGTCAATATAGTGTTCTCCCTAAACACTTACTCGGATGACACATTTAGCCTTACTATGCATGTGCCTCCTAACCAGCCTAGACCTGATCAGCCTGACTCCTGATCCAGAGCATATCCTGGAATATGTTTGACTAGAAACAGTATTACTAAGGGCTCCTTAAGGGAAATAATTTATGTTCATTGCATACAGTGGGGCATCCTTGCTGCTTTGATACAGTGATGCTGCCAGATTGCTAGCAGCACAATGAATCCTCCAAGTGAACACTGAACCCTAAAACTGCCTTAAATTTAAGATTCTTGACATTCTCATTTCACTGGTTGGTCACATGACATTAGACTCTGGACTCACAAAAGCTCTCAGAAAATTAATATGTGCAAGTTAAATACTTAAGTTTATGGTATTTTTCTAAAGTAGTACTAGAAAACCAGATTAAACATTCTATTTTTTTTATTTATAACTTTTCTTAATTTGTTTGTTTCTTGTTTTATGTGTGTGCATGAGTAAATGTGTGTGTGTGTGTGTGTGTGTGTGTGTGTGTGCATGCATATGTTTGCAGGAATGTCTGTGTGTCAGTGTGTATTGGGGATTATTCCTCAAGAATATAATTGACCTTGACCTTTTTCTTTTCTTTTTTTTTTCTTTTCTTTTTTTTTTCTTTTCTTTTTTTTTTCTTTTCTTTTTTTTTCTTTTTTTTTTTTTTTTTTTTTTTTTTTTTTTGAGACTGGATCATGGATCAGGATCAGGAGTTTGTCAATTAGCCTGTACTGTTGATGAGCAAGCTTGGGGCATTTTCTTGTCTCTGTAACCCTAGTGCTGGGATTATAAGCATACCCATGGCCAGCATTTTTATGTGGATTCTGAGGATTAAACTCAGGTCTTCATTCTTGTAATTCAAACCAAACATTTTATAAATTAAACTATCTCCCTAGCCCTGAAGCCTATCATATATATATATATATATATATATATATATATTCTTTTTTTCTTAAGTTGCAAAAACAATTTAATGCTCAGTAAAATCATTAAATACTATTATATTTTTTGTAAAATTGCAAAAAATATAAAAAATAACATGATGACTTTTAAATAAACTTCTACACCAAACAAAAAAGTACATCCATATATCAATTTTCATCCTAAAAGAGTGAGCAAGGAGTTTTGAAGTCTAATAACATGCAACTGTATATGTGGTGAAAAGAGCATTATAAGTAGGAATGCATTAAGCAGTCCTTTCTGAGGAAAAAGAAATAAATAGCTCAAGAAAATTTGTTGTCAGAATTGAAAAGCAAGTCACCAAGGTAACTTCCAAGTCTTAAAATTTTATCATTATCAAGCAGAAGTACAAAGACAAAAAAAAAAATCACAATAGTCTTGAAAGATGACAAATATAACTTATTATACCTTCAAATAAGGATATCATGCATAGATCAGAAATGAGTAAAAATTGCACATTTCAGGTATCAGAGATATAAAAGCTATCAAATGGCAGGAGTTTTGATACCCCTCCCAGAAAAAAAAAAAAAAAAAAAAGGAAGAAAAAAACACAACAGCAAATCTGTGAAACTCATTTCAAAGATGCAGAAGTTGCTTAGACCAACTACTTTTCAAACCTTTGTGTAGATTCTCGTCATCCCCAACCTCAAAAACTGATGTAACACTGTCTTTGTAACTTCAGAGATTCCCCTAAGAAATGATAGTGTTCTCAGAAGGTAATGAGCTGCTTAAATTGGCATACCTCAAAATTCAATAATGGTTAGAACATAGTACACTAGTGAAAGAGATCTACGAGAAAGTTAGATTCCTTTAGTCTGTTTCAATTAGGAACTGAAACCCAGAGAGAAAACCTAGGCCCCCTTGTCCTGACATGAATGGAACTCTAGCAGGAATGGAATTTGAGTTTGAGCTAGATTCATCTACCACAGCTACAGTGCCCCCTGTGGCCGTAGTCTGGCAGCTGCCTAGATAGGTGGCCTTCACTACCCACTTGGGCTGGCCCTGAAACTTGCCCCAGTGGTATATGCATCTGGAGTTCATTAGCAGCAGCTGGAGGCCACGGAATGCCCATTTTCATTCTCTCTCTCTTTTTCTCTTCTATTTCTCTCTGGTTTCAAATAAATAAAAATATATCTTTAAAAAGATTCATACTTACAAAAGATTCAATATAAGTATATATATGAAAGTAGCACATAAGTAGATTTAACCAGTCTTATTAATTATTTAATCATATGGAATATATAAAACAATATTAGAATAAGTGAAAATGAGGTTAGGAAATTAATTTTCCATCAAATTAACATCCCTTCAAAATTTAAAAAAAAATAGTGAAACGGTGCTAAAATTATGTGACTTTATAGAACAATCAGATCTTTCCATTTACATACCTGAATTTGATAAAATAATACAGTTTTCAACTAACTATAAAGGCTGCTTTTGGGTTCTTTGCTTCGTGCACTCTCTCTGTCTGCCTGTTTTCGCTGTGATCATAGGGATACACTTGAGTCTGGATTACCCCCACCCCCACCCTGGGTGAGGAAGAGCAGAATACTGCTTCTTGGTCTGTGTGGTTTTTCTGCTTGTCTCTGCTTTATAGCTTGGGGTAATTTTTCACTTTACATGTATGATTTTCCTCTGGTCTCTGAATCTACCAAGTGCATGTTTCCCTTATGTTCCAGATCTACCATGTGGGTGTCTTCTCTAACTCTAGGCCTGTTACATGTGTAATTTCTCTAAACTCAGGGTAACTGTGGGTGTAACTACCTTTCTTTACTACTTATTTCTCCTCTAAATTTCTTGATTTCTCCTTTGACATTTTCCCTCTTCAGGTGGTTCTTTCTTCCTGAGATGAACTTCCAGACCAGGCACCACCATTTATTTTACAGATCCAGGGGACTTTCCATAACTTCGCAGCCTGCTCTCACAAGGCGAGGCAGAGAGAGCAAAAGCCAACCAGCCACCACACCACACAGAGCAAAACTACAGCCAAAAGGTCACACAGCACACTTCAGGAACTCCTGCTAGGCACATTTACATATCTTTACAATGGAATCTCAAACCATCACCACAAACCCAGTGACATTGCCTCTAGCAAGGTGATTGCAGATGCAAACTCTAAGTAATAAACCACATTGGGGACATGGTTCTTCTGGCCCCCAATATATTTAAATCTCACACCTGTACTCAATCCATAAAGTCTTGATCCAAGATTGTATCAAGTTAAATACTTTCAACATTTAAAACATTTTTAACTGATATGTGTTTGTGGCTCTGCTCCAGTCATTTCTCATGAAAACTTTCAATGAACACTGCACTCCATTGTGTTGTGATATTTCCAAAACATCTTCAGGTCTCCATGCAAACACTTATTTCCAAAGGCTCTTCCAGCCTTTCAGTCTTCATGCTTATGCTGCTCTGCAGCTCTAGCCTTCTTTCTAGATTTCATAGCCTTGAAAAGCAGGTTCCTTCTCCAGTCAACTCTTTCCAAGAGTTTGCCTTTCTAACAGTCTTTCCTCAGGCATCCTCTCCATTGTTTTTTCCTTTCAACAAACAATGCCAGTTTGTGATTTCTTCCTACAAATTTAACTGGGCCTGGATGATCCTTCTTGAGTCTGTCTTTATCAATTCTCTGTTAAAGACAGGACATGACCAAAAATTGGAGTTCATAAACTTGGGACACCCCTCCTGAGCCCCAAAATTCTTCATCAGTAGTACAGGAGATACAGTAAAAATCAGTTTGAAGATCTCACAAACATATCAAGAACTAAAGACATTACATTTGAATTTATGTAGTAAATATTGTAAGATGATTTTTCCGATATTAATACGTGTGAACACTTATTTCCTACTTTAATGGAATACCAATTTTCCTTTCAACAAACAGTTTGTGATTTCCCTAATAACATTTCTTCCATAACTTCTTGAGTCTGTCTTTATATTCAATTCTCTGCTTAATGAAGTCCAAGTTTGTAATCCCTTCATGACTCAAGCACATTTGGTGGAATGATTCTCTAAATAAGATTGCTGGGCTGGAGAGACTGCTCAGCAGTAAAATTGTAAGATGATTTTTCCGATATTAATACCATAAGCTAGTCCAAGCTGTAATCCCTTCATGACTCAAGCACATTTGGTGGAATGCCTAAATTGCTGGGCTGACTGCTCAATTTAATTCTGCAGTAACTCAATTTAAGCAGTAACCAGGTGAAGTCAGGTGCACAGAGGTGCATGCATCTGGAGTTCATTAGCAGCAGCCGGAGGCCTCGGAGTGCCTATTCTCATTCTCTCTCTCTTTCTCTGTTCTGTTTCTCTCTGCTTTCAAATAAATGAAAATATATTTTTAAAAGATTCATACTTACAAAAGATTCAGTATAAGTATGTATATAAAAGTAGTACATAAGTACATCCAACTAGTCTTATTAATTATTGAATCATATAGAAGATATAAAACAATGTTAGAATAAATGAAAATGAGGTTAGAACACTAATTTTGCACAAAATTAACATCCCTTTAAAATAAAAAAAAATAATGAAACAGTACTAAAATGATGTGACTTTTTAGAAGTATATTATGTTAACTTACTTTTTAGAAGTATGTTGCTTTGTTGAGCCATTAGTATATTTTTCTAGGTTATATAAAGCAATTACATCATATATTTGAAATGGGCATCTAGTAATAATGTATCATAAAATTAAATTATTTCATTTTAAATATTAAAAATGTATGTAAATGTTTTGGTAATATTTAAAAGTTAGTAAATTGTAAAACAAATTTATAATTTCCAATGAACCTACATTATCAATAATATCAACTATGAAATATTGTATGAAAAGATATTGTACATGGCTTACAGTTGTTTTATGTACAAAAGTAAATTTAAAATAGTAAGGTAGTCCAAAATTGTAGATCTTCTGCTTTTTGCATGACTCAATAAGTTATATAATCTTTCTGAGTTAGCTACTCATTTTTTTGCTTGTATGTGCTGTGTGTGTGTGTGTGTGTGTGTGTGTGTGTGTGTGTGTGTGTGTGCACGTGTTCATGTGTACATGCTAGGGCCGCTTGCCACTACAAGCAAGTGACAGACATTGGAAACATTTTTGTTTCTGGTTTACGTGGGAGCTTGGGAATTGAAACTGGGCTTGCAGCTTTGTAAACAAGGGTTAACCACTGCACCATCTTCCTAGGCCTGTGAGTCAGATTTTAGGTTTGGTAAATGGTGTCATACAGGGAGAAGTGATTTACAAATCAAAAGCACCTTCAAATATTAGCTGTACTGTGTCAACTATGTCATTCAGGCATTTTGAATGTACATAGTTCCACATGTATTTTTAGATAACGGTCAAATGTATGATAGCATTTGATCCTTACACAGAGTGCTAAAAGACCATTTTAAAGCATCATTATTTTTTCTATTCCAGTAACACAGCTGACAATGTTGTGCCCCTACAGTTCCATATTTATGAGGAGGGAACTGATATAGTTACTTCGCCAAAGTACTACTTCCTGTGGATATCATTCTCTTTTCTGGAATGTATGACCTCGGAAATGTTATGGGAAGCTAAACTCCCATCACTTTATGAAACTGATCCTTCAGGTTAGAGTTTAAAACAGGTCTGAGAATGCACTTCTTGTTACAGTAATTTGCTTTTCTATTTAAAAAATTAACATCAACATTATAATCCATGATATCATAATACACATTAAAAACACTGTAAAGCAAATCTCAAGTGGTTGTATATTTCGTTTTCTAGCTTTAAGGAGGTTCAGAATGCCATGCTGTTACTTATGGCAAATGGATTATAGACTTCTATTTTCATATTCTACAATACGTCAAAAAGACCAAGTATTATGATCTTGTTTACATTGTGGGAAACATTGGAGCTTATTAACCTGACATATGAAGAGAAAAAAAAAAAAAAAAGAAAGTGGAAAATGACATGGTTTTATCAGTTAGTGCATTTCTCTGTCAATCAGCATAAAGAATAAAAAGAAACCAAAATTACTTGAAAGTATCAAAATAGTCCATTGCAAAGTCTTGGGAATATTTCCTTTTCTTTATCACATAGATTATATGAGAATATGCAAAAATTAAAATGATTTTCAGCTGGGTGTAGTGGTTCACGCCTTTAATCCCAGCACACTCAGGAGGCAGGGGTAGGAGGATCACCATGAGTTCCAGGCCACCTGAGACTACATAGTAAATTCCAGGTCAAACTGAGCTAGAGTGAGACCCTACCTTGAAAAGCCAAAAAATAAAAATAAAAAATAAAAATAAATTAATTAATTAAAATGATTTTCAACATAACATATTTTTATGATCCTGATTTAAGATCTTACTTCACAATATTTCCTGTTTATTTCTTTGTTCCTTATGACTAGGGTGACAAAGGTATCAGAAAAATATCCCATATGCAAAGCCTAAACTGGTGGTGTACTTACCCTTTTGGTGCTGGGACACAATAACCAACCAAAAGCAGGTGATGGGAAAAAATGGTTTCTTTCTCTTTCTCTTTCTCTTTCTCTTTCTCTTTCTCTTTCTCTTTCTCTTTCTCTTTCTCTTTCTCTTTCTCTTTCTCTTTTCTTTTCTCTTCCTGCCTGCCTCCTTCCCTCCCTCCCTCCCTCCCTCTTTCTTTTCTTTTCTTTTCTTTTCTTTTCTTTTCTTTTCTTTTCTTTTCTTTTCTCTCTTTTCTTTTCTTTTCTTTTCTTTTCTTTTCTTTTCTTTTCTTTTCTTTTCCTTCCTTCCTTCCTTCCTTCTTTCTTTCTTTCCTTCTTTCTTTCTTTCTTTCTTTCTTTCTTTCTTTCTTTCTTTCTTTCTTTCTTTCTTTCATTCTCCCTATAGTCTCCAGGGGAAGCTTTATTGTGGTAGGTCATGGGGAAAAAGATGTTACAACAGAGCCAGGCATCATCTCTCTACAAGTAAAGAATATCACCAGGGCAGTAGGCTAATCTGTGGCAAGGGGAAGCTAGCTATAACACTCCTAAGCCTGCCCCCAAAACACACCTCCTGCAGCAAGGATTCCCTCCCTAGTTGCCATCATTTGAAAACCAAGTCTTCAGAACACATGCGTTTAGGAGTGGCATCTTATTGAAACCACAACAAACTGGTATGCTACCAAATGGTTTTAAATTTTACCTTAATAAACCACATCATTTGCACTTTATCAATGACATTCCATAGCAAAACAGTTAGAAACAATAAATATTATAATGAAATAATGAATGCTATGAGATACTTTTGGACCTTGCTCCTGATTAGGAAAATATACCATTAAAGTGGCATATTTACTTAATTAGCAAAGCAGTATGAAGCCAAACCTAGTGAATATAATTTATATAATTATCTAGTACATACTAAACCTAAGTATTGATATTTCCTGGATATTGCAAGTATTATTTTACCATTGTTGTGAGGACATCAAACTGATTATTTTATAGCTCTCTAATGAATTTTATCATTACTATCTGTTTTAAATTTAGAATAGGAAACAACATTGTCTCCATTGAAAAACAAAAGGTAAGTATTATATCACTGTCAGCTATGGCAGGGACCACTTCACCTGTAGCAGGTGTGGGAGTTTCCTAAATTTTTAGAACTGGACTGAGGAAAACTCAGAACCTTGACCTCAACAGGAAGATTTTCTGACTGAGCCCACGTTTAACCAGATGCAAAGTGACGAAAAGGCACAATGCCACACTTGACCACAAGGTGGCGCATACTCCCGGATTTTGTTAGCAGCAACTGAGAGGCTGCTGGTGCCCCCATCTCTATCTGTCTTCCTCTCCCTCTCTCTCTGTCTCTCTCCAAAAAAAAAAAAAAAAAAAAAAAAATTAAGAACCCATGTTCAATTCTCCAGATCACACATTAGCCACACACAAAGGTGAGGCAAGCATAAGGTTGTACATGCCCACTAGCTGGTGTAAGCATCTGGAGTTCAATTGAAGTAGCTAAGTCCCTAGCATGCCAAATCTCTCTCTCTCTCTCTCTCTCTCTCTCTCCAAAATATTTTTTTTTTTTTATAAATAGATTTTAATCCCAAAGCTGATAAGAGAAAGGCAATTAGGAAGAATATGAGACATACCCTGAACATGAGTGGGGGTTTCGCATAGATGAGTCAAACCACATTTCCTTTACAATAGCCATATATGTTACCATTTGTGCAGGCTTAAAGCTATTATCTTTACATAGTCACTCAGTGAAATCCGAGGCTGTGTGGTATTAATATTGTCAACTTGATGTAATCTAGAAAGACTTATTAGGGGGGCAAATCATTGGGAAAGTCTGTGACAGATTTTGTTTTAGGCTTGGTTAATAGGAAGTGGAAAGACTTTCTTTTTTTTTTTTTTTTTTTTTCTGTTCTGCAATTATGTGAAATAGCTTAGAAAAAGTGGTTTCATTTCTTTGTTGAAGGTTTGATAGAATTTGGCTGAGAATCTGTCAGGTTCTGGACACTTGGGGAATTTTTGCTTTTTCAATGTTGATGGATGTAATAGCGTTGTTGAGGAGATTTATCTGATCTGGACTTAATTTTAGGAGGTGATATTTGTCTAGGAATTTATACAATTCTTCCAGATTATCTGTTTTTCTAGAGTATAGGTTTTGAAAATATGTCCTAAAGATTTTTCCAATTTTTTTGTCTGTTGTGACATCTCTCTTTTCAGTTTTAATATTATTAATTTGAGAATTTTCTCTTTTTTTGATCAAAATGGCCAATTTTGTTTATTTTTTCAAAGAACCAGCTCTACATTTCTTAAATTTTCTTAACTGGTTTCTTAGTTTCCAATTCAGTAATTTTTACTCTAATCTCAATTATTATTTTTTTCCATCTTGAGCTCTTACAGTTGAATTATTCTTGTTTATCCAATGCCCTTAGGTGGGCATTTAGTGTACTAATTTGAGATCTCTCTGTCATGAAGGCATTTAGTGCTCTAATTTTTCCCCTTAGGATTCTCTACCCATCAGTTTTGGTATGCTGTATTTTACTTATCATTCAGTTCAAGAAAGTTTGCAATTCCTTTTTGATTTCTTCCATGACACATTCATTCTTTAATGGTGTGTTGTTTAGTTTCCAGTAGCTGGTGAAATTTCTTTTGTATCTCTTTTTGTTAACTTCTAAAGTTAAAGTATTGTGGTCCAATATTATGCAGGAAGTTACATTAATTTTTTTGAATTTATGGAGTCATGCTTTATGCCCTAATATACAATCTATTTTGGAAAAGGCTGGTAAGAAGAAAGTGTATTCTGTAGAATTGAGGTGGAGTGTTCTATAGACGATTGTTAGGTGTGAAATTGCTTGTGGATGTTTTTCTCACATCTGTTTATATCCATTTATTATTATTATTATTTTATTTTAGAGAGAGAGAATTGGTGCAGCAGGGCTTCAGCCACTGCAATTGAACTTCAGACCTCGTTAGCATGTGCAATCTTGTGCTTGCCTCACCTTTGAACATCTGACTTACTTGTTATCTGGAGAGTCCAATATGGGTCCTTAGGCTTTGCAGATAAGCACATTAACTGCTAAGCAATCTCTCCAGCCCTTTTTATATTCATTTTTGAGCAGATATTTTTGCCTCAAGTTTCCAAAAGAAATCAAGTTACTAGCTATTGATTCCATTAGCTTAAAATTCCATTGAATAACTTGGTTTATAACATTTTATACATTAAAAATCACTGTATATTGTTGATTTTATATGACACTTTGTTATATAAAGACATTCTTTTTTTTTTTTTTTTTTTTTTTTTTCGAGGTAGGGTCTTGCTTTAGCTCAGGTTGACCCGGAATTCACTATGTAGTTCTCAGGGTGGCCTCAAACTCATGGTGATCCTTCTACATCTGCCTCCAGAGTGCTGGGATTAAAGGTGTGCACCACCACGCCCGGCTAAGACATTCTTATTATTAAATGTAGAGGCTTCATGAACATATGAATTTCTCAAAATCAGGAGTCTCTACTGATTTGTCTTAGCAGAGGATTAGTACTCAGGCCTGCTCTAAATCTGATGCCCAACATATGGCTGCACTTCTCATAATCATCAGATCAGATAGCTTTTAATTCTGTGACTATGCTGGCTTAAGAAATTGGTATCTGCACCATGTTATCATTTAAAATGTCAAAACTGGTCAAAGGAAATGAACATTTATGTATAGATTTTAAAGAACTATTAATGAAAAATATTTATTTGTGAGCAATTAAAAAGTACCTGAACTCTCTATCTGTTCAACAATAAAGTAAATATCGTAGCTCACATGAAGCATTGGATATTTTTGTTGTTCATTGAAAATGTAGGAGGTAGTAGTTAAAGGTAAGGCACAAAGCAGGAATAGAAGATTAGCTAAGGTTCAAAATCAGAGTAAGGCATTCCTTATTAAGAAAGGCCTACTAGAGAATCAGGCTTCAACCAGTAGGGTCATTTCCCCACATATTGCCAACAATGGTCCTTTCACCAGAGAACTGCAGGCTGCTACATTAGAGTGAAGGAAGGGTGTCATCTGAGGAGAATTTGAGTCAATGTTTTGGCACTCACAGGTTTCCTTAGTTCTATTGTTTTATATTTCAGCCAAGTCAGGTTAGTGTTGATGTCAAGACTGTTTTATTTCTTTATTATAATTAGTATTTAGATTTTTTTTATTGTTTATAGTGTTGGATACCAAGCCCAAAGTGTCATATATGATAGTCAAGTATGTTGTCATTAAGCAAATACCACAGCCTTATATGATCTGTTTGAAAGGTATAATTGAATGATTTTATCAGGTAAAACATGATATTTTGAAGTATATACACACTGTATAAATCAATGCACTTACATGTGCATTACCTCACATAGGTATTTATGAACATATGATCCGACTTTTACAGCATTCCTCAAAAGCACATTATGTTAAGTGTAGCACTATGTTACTATGTTATACAGAGTTTTTGCACATGTTTATTCTACCCAACTCTTACTAAATCTCTTACTAATCTGTCCCCCACTTCTATTTCCAAATCCACATATGACATACAGGTACCTAATAATCTTTGACCTCTAGGAAATCATTATTTTTTAATTCCACATATGAGTGACAGTGTGTGTGTGTGTGTTTCTTTTGTTTTTCTGGGCTTTGCTGCTTATTTCAATTAACCTAATGTCTTCTAGTTTCATTGATATTGTCACAAATGACAGGGCTACCTCTTTTTTTATTGTAGTATTCCATTATTTATTCACACACCTTTTATTTATCCTTTTGTCTCTTGACTGCAACTGTACATTTCTAGTGTAGCTACTGTGACCAATGTATAATTATACATGAGAATGTGACCTATTTTTTACGATACCAGAAATAAAATTTCCAATTCTTCAATAAATCTATTTTCAAATTTTGAAGAGAACTCACAATATTTTCCACAATAGCAGTAATAAGTTGCACCTGCAGAGAGAGCACAAAGATTTCTCCGTTTCTTTGCCATGACTCACCTCTGTATATTTCTGTCTGACACAGGCAGGGCCCTGGGTAAAACATGCCTAAGGTATTAGACACGACTAGGGCCCCCAAGCTACGGGGAGATCACAGCAACCTGGACCCCAGGAAAAACTTGGGTCCGGGGAGGGCATGAGTAAGGTCCCTCTCCACTTTCAGGGTTCGCAGTGAGCCTGGACTCCAGGACAAACCTTGGGACCCCAAGGCCGGCAGGAGGAGGAATGTTCCCTCCCCCAGCCCAGGGGCCTGAACGATCTGATAGGATTTAGGCTTGCTCTGACTTTTGGCCAGTTACCTAGGAAACTCCTTCAGCCAAAAGACATTACACACAGCCCCATCTCCCTACTCACACCCTATACCCTTTCTTGCTACTACATAGATCACCTGACTCCCTCCCTAGGTGCTCTAATGAATGTCCCTATATGCCAACTAGGCATCAGCAAACAACCTTTGAACCCACCAATCCCCTTAGGACCCTCTTCTGGCTTTCTCTCTTTCTCTCTGTATCTTCCTCAACTGCTTATAAAAACCCAGTTCCTTGTTGAATAAAGGGAGCTGTTCTCTGAAGCTGTCTCCCAGGTGTTTCTACAATCACACTCAATGACCATTGAAGACCCTGCCCCACAGTTGCCTGGACACCCCTGGGACATGAGGTGCCATGTCCCCAGGATGGCCAGGAACCACATATTTCATAATTACTATTCAAATACTATGAGGTGTTTTGATCTAGAATCATTTTCTAAAGGACATGCCTTCGTGCTAAAACTATTGCTGAACTTCCATTTGTAGGTAATATCATTTGCTTCATTGCATAAGAGGCTATAGGGGCAGGAAATTTCATGTTTCCTTAATGGAATATACAATGTATGCATTTGTTCTTATATTATTCTAATATATTAGAAATAATAAAGTTTTTTTTTTTAAATTTGTTATTTATTTTTATTTATTTATTTGAGAGTGACAGACAGAAAGAGAAAGAGGAAGAGAGAGAGAATGGGCACGCCATGACTTCCAGCCACTGCAAACAAACTCCAGATGCATGTGCCACCTTGTGCATCTGGCTTACGTGGGTACTGGGGAATTGAGCCTCAAACCAGGGTCCTTAGGCTTCACAGGCAAGTGTTTAACCACTAAGCCAGCTCTCCAGCACCTGATACAGTTTTGAAATCTTTCAATACCTTGTGTTGGTTTACTCTAAAGTGTTACATCATCACAAATCATCTTCTCATGGAATAGCAGTGGACATTCATAGGGAAAATATATTTTGCATTCATCAATTATCAAAAGCAAAATATAGATGAAAATGTGGTGTATTGATTGAGATATAGAGAATTTCCCTGATGAGACAGTCAGTACTCGACCTACCATAAACACCTGTGGACACCCCATGAAGGTCATCATCCTGACAGGAACACATATGCATAGCTCCTGGGAGGTGTTCTCTGCAATGCAGCAGCTCACTGGCCAGGAATAAAAATTGACTTCACAAATTTTGTTGAAAGACAGAAAATAATATTTGCTGTTAGACTATATTATTGAATGTCATATACTTAATATGAAGAAAATTAAAACATAAAATACAGTGCTTGTTTAACTTCCTGCATCAAATAAGAACATTGTCATGGTATTTCAATTACATTCTTCAAATATATATTGATTTCTGAACCATACTGTGCAGAGAACTCATGCTAATCTCAAAATTAAATACTAAATAATAAAACTTGGACTCTATAAAATAGAGTACTAAGAGTCTAAAATGTTAATATAAATACAAGATAAAGGTATTGACTACATGTATTTACTTTTCATTGTGGTTTATGAAGTGCACTTGGTTAAAATGAGAAAGTCATACTCTGTATACGCATGAACACATGTGTTCACATGAGTGTGTAAGAATACACATTTACCTATCTGTGGAAAAAAAAAACAAAACAAAACAAGGAAATCAGTGAATGAGAAGTAATTTGGAAAACGGGATAAAAATTTGAAAAAGATTGTTTATTTCTCGGTGATCTCAAGAAATGACTTAAAACTTGTTCCAATCAAGTTTAAAAGGACAAACAAAATCTCATCAATCATTCAAGTATTTTCTATGATTTACAAAGTATATCGTTCATGTTTTATTGTGGACTCTGCTTCCAGAGGGAGATTTACATAAAAAAAAAAAAAAAAAAAAAAAAAAAAACATGTTGAGCCGCCGGGCGTGGTGGCTCACACATTTAATCCCAGCACTCAGAGAGGCAGAGGTAGGAGGATCATGGATCACTGTGAGTTCAAGGCCACCCTGAGACTAGATAGTGAATCCCAGGTCAGCCTGGGCTAGAGTGAGACCTTGCCTCTTAAAAACAACAACAACAACAAAAAAAAAAAAAACATGTAAACTTTCAGTTGTCATTTTACAGCACCTGATACAGATGTTATGTTATCTACTTTTAAAGTTTGTTTTATTACTTTATAAGAATTATACTTATTAGATTGATACAAAATATAAAATTTCACATATTAATGGGATGACACATTTTTGCCACAACTATGCATTGTGTAATGTTGAAACAAGCTAAACATATCCATCTCTTCATCTTCCATTGAAGTAAAATCATCATCAATCATCTGCTTGTGGTTTGACAGGATCCAAGAAATACCTCATTGGTTTTTGTATCTGTGTTTGTGGTCATTTGAGAGATGATTCCATTCAACATAAGAAAAATGTTTATTATTCCCTGTTTAGTGGAATCCTCTGTACATATCTATTAGGTCCATTTAATCTACCATGTAGTTTAGCTTTGGAGTTTCTTTGCTGATTTTTATTCTGGATTACCTAACAAGTCTCATAAATGACCCATCTGAGTCTTTAAGTGGGCTTTCTCATTTTATCAGAAGAGTACTCCTGCTCAATTTGGCAGATGCTATACATTTCTTTCCTTTTAATTTTTAAAATTTATTTATTTTAGAGAGAGAGAGAGAGAGAGACAGAGAGGAGAGAGAGAATGAATGGGCATGCCAGAGCTGGCACCTCTTACCACTGCAGATGAACTACAGTCACATGTGCTACTTTGTTCATCTAATTTTATTTGGATACTGGGGAGTTAAACTAGGGCTGGTAGGATTTTTAAGTAAGCTCCTGTAACCACTGAGCAATCCCTCCAACCCTCCAGGAGAAATTGCAGAAGAAGCAGCAACATGAATACTTCTCTTACTGATAGCCTGACAACCAGCTCCAAGGCAATGGTAGCAGACACAGTGATTATTCCTCCTAACCTCTAATATATCCCCATAATAAAATCCTGAATCTTATCTTCTGATCTTTGGATTGACTCAGTGAAAGCTTTGTTTTATGATAGCTTCAGGGACCCAGCTCTTGAGTTATTGCTCACTCAAGAGCTGAGATAATGTTCTGATAGTCTGAAATGCATTACAAGTTCTTGTGTCATTATGTAGGAGTGAACTATGGGAAAGGAATGTAATAATACTTCTTATGAATGTTACAAATAACTTCTCTGAGAATATTTCTGTGAGATGTGGTTTTTTAGTGTGTGTCTTTTTTTTTTTTTTTTTTTTTTTTTTTTTTTTTTTTGATTTTTCGAGGTAGAGTTTCACTCTAGCTCAGGCTGACCTGGAATTAGTATCAGGGTGGCCTTGAACTGAAAGCGATCCTCCTACCTCTGCCTCTAGAGTGCTGGGATTAAAGGTGTGCACCACCACGCCCGGCTTTTTTTTTTTTTTTGTGTGTGTGTGTGTGTGTGTGTGTGTGTGTGTGTGTCTTATAACCAAGATAAAGCAATGTAAATGTTTGCTAAAACAGTTGATTATCTGGCAGATATAAAAGGCAATAACCTATTGCTAAAAACACCACAGGCTGCTGTCACAGGATATTACAATACCATGCTGCATTCAAAAGGGAAGGGATCTCCCTCCTGGCTATCCCTCATAGTGGTGGATAGCTCTATGGGAGCTTCTACAGGCCAATGGCCACCAATAGCATCATTAAGAAGGGGACCCTGCAGAGTACAAAATCAACCAGTCAGACAAGAAGTGCGTACTTGTGCAATACTGGCATGCAGCCTCTGCAAGTAATCAAGTCTTATGATTGGACATGAGGCCTGCTCAGTGAGAGAGAACTCATATCTGGTACTAGAACCTAAGCCAGAGTCCCATGGTCAGGAAACTCACACTTCAGAAGGAAGCATGCACTGCTCTCTGGAGAAGAGTTGATTTGAACAACAAATATATCTCAAATAACTTTGCATACCCCCTTTAACCCACGCTACTCTCACTCTTGGAGAATCTGTTTTGTCTTATAGGTTGCAAAGAAATTAGAGGAAAGTTAAGATCCAAGAAGACAAGAAGATAGCCAACTGCCCACCATGACACTTGTCACCTCTACCTCATCTGCCAAGGCACAGGAGACATTTCAGAGGAAGAAGCGGCATGAATACTCTTACTGCTAGTCCAACAACCAACTCTAAGATGATGGTGACTGACATGGTGATCAATCAAAACCTAGCAAATCAGAAATCCAGTGTTTACAGAAAACCCTAAACTAAATCAGACTGCTAACAGGCCTGTCATGGCTCAGGAACATGTGGAAGAGGGGCAGAAGGATTGTAAAAACCACAGAGTGGGTAAAAACAGACTGAGGCATGGTCCCCCCACTACCCAATAAGGACTCACTGAGGCCTTCATGACCCCACAGTGAATACCATGACCTAACTGAGGAAAGCCTCCAGGGTAAGGGGAGTAGGGTTGAGGGGATGAAAGTGTATAACCTGTCTATATATATATATATATATATATGCCAGTTAGGACAATTCATGAGAAACTCTTAAATTGAGCCTGTTGAAATTCCTCCATAGAAGGATGTGGAGAGGCTTATCAGACCCCCAACTGAGATATCAGGCATCCCCTGTACCAGCAGTTTGAAGTGATAAACAAGGTCTTGTGGCCTCAAGGGGGTGGATAACGTTTATAGGGTAAAAGATCAAGGGACATTCAGCTCCACCTAAGGGATCTTTGGGAGGTCACCATCAATGCTGGCATGAGACTTCTTGAGGTTGTGGGTAATTGGGGGTCTCAGTGCTCTGTAAGTAAGCCCCTACTCAGATGGTAAGGGAAGTGTCCATGAGGATAATAACAACATAGGGAGTCCCAGGCAGCAGTGGGGAGGTCATCATACATGTGAGGTAAGACTCTGTGATGTTATGGTTGCCTTGGGGCTCCACATTCTTACATGCAGCCCCTAATCCTGCTGTGTACATTACCCAAATAAATTCATTGGTTCACAACACTGATATTGGTACAATCATGCTTTGGTCTGTCATTTGAGACCTATCTAGGATAAAGGCATGTTTTTATTTTTTCCCTAGGGAAAAAAAAAAGTTTCCCATGACACATATTACTGTTTTTGCTATTTAGTAATTGCACCAGATGAATTCTTGCCTCAGAAGCAGAAGAAGCATCCACAAAGGTACCTGCAGATGTGGCAGCAGCAGGAGAAATGAGCTCACTCTTGGTTTAATTGCCCCCAAAAGTAAGTGACTTTATTTCATGATACCCCTGAAGATAGGCATCCCATCCTTTTAGGGCTTGTTTTGATTTTCTCCTTCACAAGCTCACACCAAGGATTTTTCTAGTACACTATCTAAGTCAGAAATCTTCAATATCGTGTAACTGTTTGAAATACACAGTTATAATTTGTTATTGACAGTCACAGTAGCCTGAAGTAACTGACTGGAATTTAATAGTATTATGTAATTATTACTTAGTAGCAGTGATAAATTGATCTCCATTTTCCCACAACCTTTATTGTCCTCAAATTTTTATTACTATCATTGTACTCTGAATGTCCATGAAATAACCTTTTTGTATGCCACATACAAATGAGTTCACGTAGTTCCTGTCTTTCCAACCTTGAATAATATCATTTGCATCATGAAGTGTATCTAATGGCAGTATTCTCTCTTCTTATAGCTTACTAATAGTCTACTGTGGACATATAATACACTTTTTTTTTTTTTTTTTTTTTTTGGAGAGAGACAGAGAGAGAGGGAGAGGGAGACAGATAGAGATGGACGTGCCAGCAGCCTCTCAGCTGCTGCGAACAAAATCCAGATGTGTGCGCCCCCTTCTGGTCAAGTGCGCATTGCACCCTTGTGTCACTTTGCATCTGGCTAAACGTGGGACCTGGAGATTGGAACCGCTGGAGATTGGAACTGGCGTTCTTAGGCTTAGGGGCAGGCACCTTAACTGCTAAGCCATCTCTCCAGCCCTAATTCACTTTCTTTATCCATTCATTGTTAGTAGCATCAGTGGATTCCATAATCTGTATGTAGTGAGGAATGGAGAGTGCTATCAGAAGCATGAACAGTCAAAATACCCAGTACATAGATGTATCACGACAAATGACTGAGATATTAATACCTTTAAATTAAGAGAACAGTTATATAGTAATTAATGAATTATGTTATTATTTATCTGTCATTTATGTGTAATAGACATTGCTAATATGTTTTAAAGTTCACTTTTCATATTAACTAAATTCTTTGTTTATACTTATTTTATATAGTTTCCTTTAACTTGTTGCTAATATAAATACATCCTCTGATACATTAGCTGAAATATATAATGGATGATATCATGGAGGAAAAAGTCTGTAAGTATAAAAATATCGAAAACTTAATTTCATTTTATGTCATTTCTGAATCCCCCAAATTGATGTCAAAAATAAGTAGACATAAAATAAATATTCTAAATATGATATCAATAGGAGTATTACAAACTACACAGTCTGAAGTAGCCTTAATGGATGTATTCTTTTTTTCTATCAGACTGTGCAAAATGTTTCGGTATGAAGGCTAAAATCTTGACTACAACAAACAAATAATAAAGAACAGGGCTGAGGTTTACAAGCAAGTAGCAGATAACTAAGTAGATAAACTAATAAGTGAGTTTAGCTTCCTTTATAGCATTTTTACTATATTTCCTAAGGCCTTTGAATTTTGAATAAGTAATTACAGTTTGATGATTACTGTGTCACTCAAAATTATTAATTGAATCTTCTTTCTTTCAGAAATCAATTCTGGTTTTATAGCTGTATATAACAAGATTTAATTTTCAAATTAAAAATTAATTGAGGAGTAAAATGTTCTAGTTCCAATGATACTATTAACAATTTAAGAAGTATGAAATTTATTGGGCTAGAAAGATGACTTATCAGTTAAATGCTTGCCTGTGAAGCCTAAGGACCCTGGTTCAAGGCTGTATTCCCCAGGACCCACGTAACCCAGATACACAAGTTGGCGCATGCATCTGGAGTTTATTTGCAGTGGCTGGAGGCTCTGTCATGCCCATGCTCTTTCTATCTACTTGCCTCTTTCTCTCTCTGTCTTTTGCTTTCGAATAAATAAATAAATAAAAATAACCAAAAAGCATTAAAATAAAGAAATATGAAATTTCTCTCGTTCATAGAGTAATGAAGTTCTTCAAGAATACCTTAGGAATAAAAACTTGCAAGCATCCATGATACAAAATGACAGTATCACATCTGTAAAGATGTGAGCTCCTTATAGACTAAAGATGGAAAAATATAAAATACTGAAGATAAAGAACAGAAGTGTTCTCGTGTTTTTTAAACTTCAATTTACCTTACCAAAGGTGGTGAATTATAATGTCAGTTTGTTTGTTATGATTGGTATTATTGTAATACTCTGTTACCATTATTGTCTTATTTTAAGGTGTTTTATTTTGTAAAATAATAAGGGTTTCTGACTTAAATTTAAGTAATCAATCTCTTCTGAGCACTGCAAATTGAAGGGGAGTATGGGCTACCAACCTCCCTTCCTTGTTTCTTATATGCTGAGGAAAGAAACACACTTCATTCTGGAGTGATGGATCAATGTTTAAAGGTGCTTGCGTGCAAAGACTGACAACCTGGGTTCAATTCCCCACTACCATGTAAAGCCAGATGTACAAAGTGCAACATATTTCTAAAGCTTGTTTGCCCTGGAGTGTTTTAAATACCTCTGTCAGTGCATACTCCTCTTGACTTTCAGGGCTCCCCAGAACTGTCTGCAGCCTGCTTGGTTCAAACCATTTCATTACTCTTATCACTTCTCAACACACATTTCTCCTTATTCAGTCATGTTAAATGCCACTGCCTTACAGATGGACCAGTTTGTATATGTGAGTTAAAGAAAAGCCTTTTATATGTTCAGATTTGAGGCTAGATGACTCCATATGAACTGATTCTTTACCTGAAGACTTATATAACACCAGGCCAGAGAATGATTCGATTGGAAGAGAAAGTGAAGAAGTTTCTGAAGTTAAAGGTGG
The DNA here is from genome assembly GCA_036365145.1 of Orientallactaga sibirica. Classification (NCBI taxonomy): domain Eukaryota; kingdom Metazoa; phylum Chordata; class Mammalia; order Rodentia; family Dipodidae; genus Orientallactaga; species Orientallactaga sibirica. The sequence continues at coordinate 15,115,227 of JAEOAD010000017.1, forward strand.
TGATGCTGAGGATTATCGGTCAGTGGAAGGTGGGATCTTTCATTGGGAAGGAGGACTTCGCATGGGATGTATGGGGCATGAAGGGGAGTTGAGCGCCTGTTACTCAAGCCTAAATGATCGGGGACAACTACAAAACTGCCTGCAGTATCAGGTCCTGTTGCTTGAAATGTCAGGTCTCCACCCAAGGCCACAGCTGTGTTGAGAGGTGCTAGCACTATGATCTACTTCCCTGGGGTTTTGAGAGTTGGTAAATTTCCCTGTCAGTGGTGTATTCAAAGTCACAGACCTGGACACTATGGGGATGTGCTATGTCATAGTTGTGGAGAGGGAAAGATGGGCAGTGTTCTTTAAATCTAAGGCTTTTCTTCATTTCAAGGATGAGGAAATGGGATTTTAATACTTAAGTCTTCACTTGCTCATGTAAATTATATATATGAAGAGAGAACAATAAATTAAATAAATATTCATTGTATAGTAAGATTTAACCTTTACAAAGGGTAGATGTCCTGATCTTGGATCATCAGATCTAATCACTACATCCTTCAAAGGATATTCTACTAGCTACATTCGTTTGTGTTTACTGGAGTACTCTGGACTACATGTCTGCTCCAACAATGTGGCTTAACATGGGGACTTTGGGCACCGTATGGTGGTATTACCATGGAATCTGGAGGGATAGGAATCAAAGACCAGCTACGTGGGTAGTCATCTAAATTTCTGATCTGCAACAAAGACACTGGAAGCCCCAGTTGAGCTGTCTTGATTCCTTACATCACCCGTGTGTTTCAGAGTCACTCCATGCAAATGTAAGTTGTCCCTGCACAATTCTACTGTGAAAAGCCCATGGAAAACTCTTTGCTTGGCTGATTGAGGACTACTGGACCCAGTTCTGCGTGTGTCTGTAATGAATGATCACAACTGTCAACTTGGTAGGCTATAGAATCAAGTGAAGAGACCTACTTCTGTGTGTGAGTATGTTTCCGGAGATGACTGCGACAGGAGACATGACTTCAAAGTGGCACATGACCTTCAGTTTCCTAATATCCATCTATAGCTGCTGCCACCATCCTTCATTGACATCATACAACTCCTGTGGCTATGTGACTTGGCTATAACATCAGGTCCTGAGCACTAGTTTGAGACTTCTGTGGTATCCTGCTTTCTAGAGTGAGCAGCTTCCATGTTTTCTGAACACCTTGCCTGCAGACCATTTAGATCATACAGTCAACCATTGTTGAAGCCTCAACCTTTACTGCTTAAGCCATTTAATAACTCTCCTTTTATGACACACAGACATACTCTCTCTCATTCACATGTTCTGTTGTTCCTGTTCCTATAAAGAATCTTGCCTCATTGAACATCTCCCTTGTATAACACACTTCAACACACCATGAACATGACTATGGGAGAGTTGCTGAGTTCTTTTGTTCCTTTTAGAAATTTGTTGAGGTTATGTTTGAGTTTGGTGTGACTAGAAATTGGCACACACAATTAAAACTCTCAATGGGGAGAAAATGAAAATTAATGTATTAGTTCTGTTTTTCAATCATTTATTTATTTTCTATTTTGATATGATGACTTTCTCATCAAGGCTGTATCCATTTGCATTAATTTTTTTCTAAATGTTCACACTGAAGAAGATGCGTTAACATATGCACTTACATGTAGTACTTCTCATAAACATTCTTTTCAAGTTACTACATGTATACAAGTAAGTAATTATGTGCTCTATTTTATTCAAGATGTCATTATTCCCTCTGTCTGGATTCCCTTCCCCCTCCCTCCCTTGATCCTTTTGCCCCTTCTTTATTATAACTTTTCAGAGCAGTTTTAGGATTGCAAAAATAAATATATAATAATAAAGAGAAGAGTGCATGGAGACCTCCTGTGTATTCTTCCATGACACATGTTTAGCCCACCTTATTAATAATATCTCACACCAGTGCTAATACATAAGTGTCACTCTAACTCCACAGCATACATTATTTTATCATTGGTGTTATGCAGTCTATGAGTTTAAATAAATAATGGAATTTAAACCTCATTACAATATCATGTGACTTAATTTCATAACCCTAAGATATCCTTATCTCTGTCATTCTACTCTGAACATTAGCATGAGTAGGTTTGCTATTTCCATACTTTTCTGGCTTTTCCTAAAATTCCTGTAGTTAGAATCATATGGTATACAGACTTTTCATGGTGGCTTTTTTCACTTAGCATTATGCATTTGAAGTTACACTGTATCTAAACTCTCATTACATTTCATTTGTAAATAATATCTCATTGTCAGGATATGCCTTGGAATATTTTTACATTCACCTTCTTAGGGATATTTTGGTTGCTTCAAGATTTTGGCCATTCTAAATAAATCTGCTTTTATATAATAGTTTCTGTGATGTGATTGTAAGCCTTTATGATCTTCAAGTAAACAATAAAAAACATTACTGCCATGTCAACATGTAAAAGTATGTTTTTTTTTTTTTTTAAACACTACCAAATTTCTCCCAAAGTAACTATGCTCTTTCAGTTCCCATCAGCAAATGTTTTATGCTTTGTATTATTTGACAGAACCTATAAAGTAGATGTGTTATGCTTGTGTTTAGGCAAACATGATAACAAAAATTCCCTTGTGTATATAGTGCATGAGCCTTAGGAGTCCAGGAACCCCATGTTTTCATCACTAGTTTGTATCCCTTCTAAGGAGCAATCCAAATATTAGTTACATCAATAATTTTTTTTTTTTTTTTTGTTTTTTCATTTTTTGTTTTTGCAAGTTAGGGTCTCACGCTATCCCAGGCTGACCTGAAATTCACTATGTAATCTCAGGGTGGCCTTGAACTCATGGCAATCCTCCTACCTTTTCTTCCCAAATGCTGGTATTAAAGGTGTGCGCCACCACGCCCACCAACATCAATAATTTTCATCTAACGGTATGTGCTTTGACTATAGTCACAACTCTGATGAAATCATTTTTTTTTTTTTGTATTCTTTTAACTGGGTGACATGTTAGTGACTAGTAAGTGATCAATATAATTATATCCATAGCAATGTGATTTGACAGTTATATATTCAAACACTATTTGGCAAATACTCTTCTAGCTTTTGAATATATAATAGAACTAATTAATTTTTGGTTCAAAAATTCAAAAAGAACAAGTACCTTCACTGTGGGTACCTGTCCTTTAATATAATATAACAGTTTCCTTGAATTTGTAACATGGTTTCTAAAACTTTATTTCATATATTTGTGCTATTTGAAATTTGCACCATCAAGATAAACACCAGTGTAGAAAAGAGTCTTTATGCAAACAGCAAATCCTCAAAGGACACAAAACACTGACTCTCAGCTGTGGTGATTTCAAGTTTCCAAAGAATGAGTTCAGTATATCTGCTGTGACTGTAATATGAATGTGGATACTTTTCTTTTATCTTTTCATGTAGGAAATGTGTCTGTTTGGTGCTGGCCTGGCTCTGAAATATTGCAGCTTGGGGAGAAAACAAATATTAATAGTAGATCAAGAGCTTCATGAAAACTTTGGCTTAATCAACAGCCCACATATACACACATCTTCCTCCACAGTTTTTTGAACATTAAGCAGCATAAACACATGCTATGGCTCATTTATTCCCTAATTTTTCATGTAGATAAATAACCCAGATGTTCCAGTATACATGTAATAGTTTGTGAGATGAATAACAAGGTTCATTTTAGATTAAAAAAAATAAAGCAAACAAAACCAAAAAACTTCTTCTTTGAAACTGTTATCATACAAATTTATTATTCAATAATGCCTCAAATGTGCTAATTACCAATACATAAAAACTTAAATCAGGAGGCAATTAATATCAAGAAACAAAATAAATCTAGATCTGAATGATGTCACACATAATTATATTAAAGAATAAAAATACAGCCTTTGTTTCATTCTGCCCAACTTCTTCTTGCTACTTTTTGCCAATTTCCTTTTCCCTAGGTGTTCCATTGTTCCTGATAAAATGTACAGGTACATACAGCATGACTGGTGAACGTCCACTTCACAATATTTAATTAAGATTTTTCACTGCTACTCTTCAGGCAAAAAAAAAAAAAAAAAGCTTCAACTTTTACTATATATGCTCTTCAAGAGCCCTAGAATATGATGTATAAATATACTGCATAACACATGGTGATAATTAATTTTTCATCATGTAAACAAAATAAAAAAAATATGTTATATGGAATCAGAAAATTTATCACCAGATATGAGGGGTCCCCGCCTAGGTCAGGGGCATGGTCAGAGGGACTCTTTCTTCAGGATTCCAGAATGAATCCTTTTTCAAAATGGATGAATTATTCTGATGATGTATTGAACAAAGGGATTTAATGAGTCAAAAACTTCATTCAGTAGTATATGAAGGTATATTCCTGTATTCCCAGTACCTGAGGAATGGGTTGGATAGTATAGGAGGATGTCTGGATGGTTGTATACATTTCTCAGGCAATTCAGATTTGGCTGTCGGCCCTACCATGTGGCCTTAGGGCTTGAAATGCCCATTGCAAAATAAATGTTCCCACCAAAAAGAAATTAGTAGGAAGTATAATGTCACTGTAAAAGTTGGACAGTGTTGTCATGAAACATCATGATGTATTGTTAGATGGCAAAATATTATGTATGTCTTATATATAGTCATATACCTGTACACATGTATTTCTCTATATGTGTACATATAGAATACATAGATAGATATATGATAGATAGATAGATAGATGATAGATAGAAATTTTAGAAAAGAACAGCACATTATTTTCTTATGATTTTCCCCCACTCAAATCCATGTCTGTGCCATCATCCACTTTTCCGGAGCAAAGCACAAGCATTGTGGAACCAGCAGGAAGGCTGCCCTTGTTCAAGATTACACATAAAGGACTATCTTTACCCTGAGTCAGATTGCCCTTTGAAGAGATTAGAGAAAAGTTAATCATTAGATTTTTCTATATCTTGCAGGAAGCTTGAATGCATCAGACTAGGAGTAGGAAGTTGCTTCCTTGAGACTTGCTTTGGTTATGTACTGGTTTATATACTAAAGGTGATTAGAAATAAAGACCACTATGTGTTTTATGTAACTTGAAATTGGTAACTGAGTAGCAGAACTCCAGTTTCAGACAAAGATAAAAAATAATGAAACAAAAGTAGAGGAGACTCCAGAGAAAGGACACAAACATAAGTAGAGGAACAAAGTGTTAATGCTAGACTGATGAAAGTAGTCTAAAATATCCTTACTTCATTTAAGGAAAATATGCCACAAAAATATTTAAAAAAATTATTGAATAGAAATTTCAAGTTTAGCCTGACAAAGAATAAACTATCTTGTTATACTGGCTATATTATACTTAAAAATAGATAATTTAAAAATGTTTAGCATAAATTCTAAGTAGAGTTATTATAAGAGAAGGAATGCACTTTAAATAAAATACTGACATACTAATATTATGGGGAGAAAAGTCTTAGATTAGCTTTGAACCAATAGCATAAAAGATATATGAATGTGTGTATGTTATATATGTGTCACACACACACACACACACACACACACACACACACACACACACACACATATTATAATAGGAGATTGCAATGACCAAGGATAGTCTAGTATGAAACAAAGAGAAGCTTAAAAATGTAATAAAACAAATATCCAGTAGACAGTGAAGTACCCTGCCTAGGGCTGAGATGAGCTGTCAAGGGGATAGAACTATGGGTGCTACAAACATCTGTGATATTCTGCCCAGGGATATTGGAAATTTGCCATTTGGAACTTGTGAGAAATGGTAACTTTAAGATGTTAGGGGATGCTGTGCATGGGTTAAGAATGTCTCTTCAGAGGCAATGTACTACAAAACTGCCCAGGGGAACTCTGCTGCTTGGATTATGCTGATCATACGCTGCCAGAACTGGTATGGAAAAATGTGGACAGTGTAGAAAGGAGAGTCACACAGTTCCAAATTCTACCTAAGTTGGTGACATGCCAGGAACAGATGGTGGATGCTAGCCCTCTGGCTTCCATGCACAGTAAGATCTAGATGTAGAAGACTGGGGGGTGGGTATTAGGAGCCAGATACAGGGGAAAGCTGCCTACATGTGGGGGCCCCACATACTGAAACCACAAGATTTGGAAATAAATGTTTTTAAAAATGTTAAAAAATGTTTTAAAGCTCTTTTTCATCCTCACAGAATAGGCAAAATAAAAAGTTGGGATAACAACAAGAGAGAGACTATGACTTCCCACCGAGAATGCATTCCTAAACACACAGTTAGTGGATAACACCAAACTCTCAATATGCTGTTTTTTTTTTCACATGCATATTTATGCACGTACATGTGTATAAATATCTCTGTGATAAAGCTTAATGTGTAGATAAGGAGCCAAAAGAAACTAACAGCAATATTATACCTAAGATATTAATAATTTCAACATATACTTTTTTCATCTATCAATTCCAGAATGTTGATCATTTTCCTTAAAAATATACTAACAATTTACAGCTCCACTTGGGAAGCCATATTGCCAGTATTGCTCCTCCTGCACCTTAAGGCAATTGTCAAGTAAAAAAAAAAAAAAAAAAAAAAAAAAAAAAAAAAAAAAAAAATTTCTTGAACACTACAGCTGTGCTAGGACAGCAATCTGTCCATGAACCAAGGTGGCTACTAAGGTACTAATCAGGGGGCAGAGTACATGGTGTGGATTTGCTGGAGTAAGGTGTCCATTACGGTGCACATCTGAAATGTGTCCCAGATGTTCACACTCTTAATACTTGTTCCCCAGCTTGTAGTATACTCTAGAAGACTGGGGATCCTTTGTGAAATTGGACCTGCCTTGCTGAAGTCGGCCACTAGTGGTAAGCTTTTGAAGGTTATTCCTATCTATAGATCATATCCACTCTCCCTTCTTCCTATTCTGCTCTTTGGGAGCAGCAACCTTGGCACTCACAGTGCCATGGACAGAACCATCTGCCTTTCCCACTGTGATGTACAAACACCCTGTGAAACCAGGTATGAGCTCACAGACACAAGGCCTTCCTGCAGGGTGATTCATTGCTGTGGAGACATGGAACAGGGAAGATCAAGATTTCAGGACACTTGTGAGAATGACTAATCACTGGAAGCTTATGATCTGATTATTTCTGGAATGCTCTATTTATTGCTTTCAGAACACAGTTAAACATGGCTAATTTATATCTCAGAAAGAACATCACAGGAAGAGATATGAGAAAATGAGATTACTCAAATTAATCGGTGAAATAGTTATTTAACTATTAAATTCCCTTAGGGGTCCCTTCTACATGCATCCCAATGTCTGATATAGAAAGTAACTCACTCTATACTCTATATTTAGAAAAATAACCCTTCATTTAAGATGTAGTTGTTATTCTTACACATAGAAAACAATTCTCACCTCTTTCCTTCAATAGGAGGTAAATAGAGCCATATTTGTCAACATACATTAATTAGCCCTCAAATTCACTCATTTTCTCTATGAGCATTCTGTTACCAAAGACTAAATCATAATTTTAGTTTCCTAAAACTTCAATATGAAAAATGTAAGAAAAAAGAGAGTTATTGGTAATAGCAATGTCAACTATGCACACACTTCTATGTAGAATATATAATATGATAGATTAACACAAAGATTTTTTTTTTTCTCACAGAGTGACACAGCAGGAATGTCTACTTCCCTCAGTAGTACTTCATCAAGTTCCCTCTGAGTTTATAGAGGCTTCACAGATAGTCACATTTCACAGACACTTAAGTATCAATGAAAGTGGTAGAAAACAAGGCTCAAGTTGTAGAGCCATTTGTTCTGTAGCCTAAGCATGAGGCAAAGAATTTTCTTGTCCCAATCCCATTAAACAGTCAAGTGCTTAGAAAATTCACTGTCTCTATATCAGCATAAACCTTCATGTACCTCTTTCTTTTTATGTCCATTGGCACAAGATGCAGCACCTTGAAGGAGAGATTTCAGCTTGCTTCAGACCACTGGGTTCTACATCCTTCCATAAGCAGTTATGTCTTGAAATTTTGTAAGACAGATTTCCTACTCTGTCATTCATATGTCTACTATGGTAGGTTTTAATATTATTTCAGAAATGTCCTACCTTTGGAAAAGGAGTCATGAATGCAGTTACTGATGGATTAAATTTATTTTAGCCCAATGTAATTCTCAACATTCCATCTGATTTAGTCAGTAGCCAAAATGATTATAGAAATGTGACATATATTATCATGCCTACTTATATCTTTCTTTTTTAAAATATATTTTATTTATTTACTTATTTGACAGAGATAGAGAGAGAGAGAGAGAGAGAGAGAGAGAGAGGCAAAGAGAAAGAGTGAATGGGTATGCCAGGTCCTCCAGCCACTGCAAATGAACTCCCTCACACATCTGGCTTATGTGGGTCCTGGAAAATTGAACATGGGTCCTTAGGCTTTGCAGGAAAATACCTTAACCACTAGGCCATTTCCCCAGCTCTTTCTTTTTTTCTTCTTTCTTTTTTATTGCATTTGTTTGTATGTGTATAGTATTGCAGTGTGATGTGTGCACTACATTCAAGTATGATCATGGGTGTACACACCATGTACAGGAGCATAGAGGCCAGAGGAGCAGAGGAGAATGTCAGAGATGTCTCCTAAATCCCTTATTCTTCTGTGGCCTTCACAACTCTCATGCTTCTGTGGCCAACACTTTTATCCACTGAGCCATCTCCCAAAACCGACTTTTTTTTTTTTTTTTTTTTTTTTTTTGAAGCAGGGTTTCACTGTAGCCCAGGCTGACCTGGAAATCACTCTGTAGCGCCAAGTTGTCCTCAAACTCAAGGTGATACTCTTAACTCTGCCTCTCATGTTCTGGGATTTAAGGTGTATACCACAATGCTGAATCCTATTCAGTTTTTGTGGTGGAATGGATTTCTATGGTTTACATGGAGATGTGGCATTACTGTGGGTTTATTGTCTTAGAAGACAGTGGAAGTTTCAGTGACTTCTCACTAGTGCTTTCTATCATAATGCCTCACATGTACTAATGATTTGGCTCAAGGTTTTGTCACTTGCTAAGCATGATTCTGCCAACTAATAAGGTGCAGTGTAGCTCCTAAGAATTGCTGTCTATGCGGCCAGAACACTAGAGAAGCCCATTCAGGGTAAGGACACCAAAATTAAAAACAATACTGTTTCCTACCACAAGCCTCTCTACTGACCTCTGTTAACAATGTTTCAATGACTTCTTGGGATATACTTTTAATTTATTAATAACTTTATGTTTGAAGAGAAAAGTTAGATGACACAAATATTAAGTATTTTTCTTCTATCACTCATGTATGGTTCAGAAATAAAGTCTTAAAAATCACATTTGGGACTGCAGAGATGGCTCCACTGTGATGGTGCTTGCCTGCAAAGCCTACGGACCTGGGTTGGATTCCCCAGTATTTATGTAAAGCCATATGTCCAAGATGGCACATGCATCTAGAATTCTTTACAGTAGCTAGAGGCCATGGAATATCCATTCTCTTTATCTCTATCTGCCTCTCTCTCTTTCATAAGTAAATAAAATAAAAAAAATATATATATATATTACTAATGGAATAGCTCAGCATTGGGAAATAGAATGTATAAGGGATATACTTTTGAGTTTTATGAAAGACAAAATTGTTCACAATAAAAACTATAATGTGAACAAAGCATCTCTACACAAAATGAAAGTAAGGAATAGACAGGAAATTCCAGGAATATATAAAGGTCAGTGTAAAATATTTACTAAAAGGAAATACTAATGGTAAGGTCTCATGGTTCTGACATTGCAGGTGCATTTGGAAAAATTCTATACTTCAAAATAGTTAAAGCATAAAAATTTGATGAACAAAGTCAGGTAAATATTCCTTGTAAGAAACACAGTCAAAGCAAAGTGACTCCTTGGGTGTCTATAAGCCAACAGTAAAATTATATTTTGGGCAATTGCAAACACTAGAAGGAGTTAATGGCAGGTCTAGTGTTTGAAAATATAGAAATGAAAGGTAAAGGCACAAACAGATTAAAGAAAAGAAATATCTTTGAAATACTCAGTATATGAACAAATGCAAATATAATAGCTGAGTAGCATAGCAGCTAATTTAAAAATGTTAAAAACATTCAAAGGTGAGAAATTCTTAAAATAAATTTAATCATTCAGTAAACATGAAAAGGAAAAGGAGAAATAAATAGTTAAGTAAACACAAAGATGAATTCATATGTAGACAAGGAAATAATAATGCATTTCATCTTTGATTTGCATAGTCTTATAGCATACACCTTATAAGCATACACTACAAAAAGAATTATAGAATAAAAAAATACTATGGATCTTTGGAATGAAATGTTTTCATTAAAAGGAAGAGAGTGTGCATCGGAAAAGACCTTAGAAGGCTTTTTGGGGATCTAGCATTGATCTATTATTTACTAAGTTGGTGTATGTGTTTACGTGGCTGTTCAATTTATATTCATCAGACTATGAAATCATAATTAATGGGATCTACATGCAGCAACCTTTCAAATTGATCTATAAAATTATTTACATAAGTTGGTGTATAATTGATTTCAAGAGACATTACCATTTGTATATTTCTATGTTCAATTTATATTCATTTATTCAGATTATTAAATGTATAGTTTGAGAATATTTTTATGAAAATATTGTCTTTTACTGTATATTTTATATGTTTTAGTAGTGGATGCAATGTAAGAATTATTTATGGACCACAGAATTTTAAGTTTACTTAAGGACACATTTTATGTTTAGTTTCTTCAGAACTTATAGATTTTAGGTAAGGGAATACTAATCTATTTAATCTACTTTTTAAAAATGATATATATCCTTTGGTTACATGCATGAAGACAAGAACATGTATTTATAACAATATGTTGAATGTTTCATGTATATTCTTTTATATTTTTCTTTTATAATACATTTTAGAGAATGAGACAGAGAGAGAGAGAGAAAAGAGAAAGAGAATAGCGGGGGCGGGCAGAAATGCACCAGGGCAGAAAATTCTTTGTATCGAAAACACAAATATAATTAAGATTTCAAGACATTACCATTTGGAGTAAAATTCACTGGAACTCACTATGCAATCCCAGGTTGGCCCCAAACTCACAGATTGTTTTTAGATGGTGAAAACTGGTGGAATGAGAGCAAGGAGGAGGGAAAAGATGCTACCGACACATTGTGTATCCATATGTAGTGTGTTCTTACTAGAAAATAAAATTAAAATGAAAAACAAACTTGTGAACAATAGCAAACTCTTTTATTAGTATAACCACTCTATTACTATGAAGACTTTCAATAATGTGAGATAATCCACAAAATGAAATCAAGTTATTTTAGAAACTCATTTTACACTAATATATTCTTACGTCCATTTTCCACTTTCTTTCATTTATTCTTAAACATATTTACCAGTCTTAAGCATACAAAGTCAATTACAAACAGGAAAACCTTCATGCCTTGTAAAAGTCTAATTCGTGCATCTTAAAGTTTTGAATTTAAAGTAAACTAGTGATACATTGATTATCCCTCTCTGGGAAAGGGAAACTGTTTATTTCTGTGTTATTCTTTTTTTTTTTTTTTTTTTTTTTTTTTTTTCTTTTGGTTTTATCGAGGTAGGGTTTCACTATAGCTCAGCCTGACCTGGAATTCACTATGTAGTCTCAGGGTGGCCTCGAACTCATGGCAATCCTCCTACATCTGCCTCCTGAGTGCTGGGATTAAAGGTGTGCGCCACCACGCCCGGCTCTGTGTTATTCTTTAGGTTACTAAACTATTTCAGCCTCCTAGTATTATCCATGAAATGGTAGAATTGGAGAGAGAATCATTCTGTCAACTTTCCACAGCAACATATTTGGTTGTGATTTTAAAGTTATTATGAAAATTGTAATTGTCTTGTTTGTTTATAATTGAAAATTAAACTATTTAAGAGCCTATCTGATGGGGGAACTAACCAATTATAATGAGTAATGTGTCACATTAGATGTCTCCTTCATAGCGATTCAGATGACCCAGCAATATGTATGCTAATTGTCAATTTGGCTATTACTAATTTATTTAATCAAATTTTTCATACCATTAAAATTAAGAAGGCATCCTAAACAGCAGTTTTGATGCTAAGATGAGGATACTTTTCAAGGCAATAATACATAAATCTCAAATTATAGTTAATATATTTCTTATGTAAAGTTAATATAACTCTGTGTATTAAATTGCCATTTTAAACATTTTTACATATTTATTTGTGTGTGTATGCTTACATCAGGATCCCTTCTTGCTGCAAACAAATGCCAGATGCGCAGACACTTTTGCATCTGGCTTTATGTGTGTTCAAGGGAGTCTAACCCAAACCAACAGGCTTTGCCTGTTAGTGCTTTTAACCACTGAGGGGTCTCTCCAGCCCTAAATTATTTTAATAAACTATTAAAAAATTTATATAAGAAATACTCAGTTTGAGATCTTGTAAAATTATAAAACTAGAAAATAAGTTGGAGAAACAATAAAATTGTATTGCATGCTGACTACACCAAATAGATGCAGCGAAAACAGAATTGTAGAATTCTAAAAAAAAAAAAAAAAAAAAAAAAAAAAAAAATTAAGGGCATAAATGTCAAATGATTGAATGGCTAATATATGCAAAAGAGGAGATTATCCTTCATTGTATAGAGAGAAGGCCACCTCGTACTGGGTTAGTATATTAAATGGGCCTGTCTTGATATAAAATCCTTGACAATGATAAGTATACTTGTGGTAACTATTCATATGGCTTTAGTGGAATAAAATCAGGTGAAACTTCTAATACTTCAACCTTCAAAAACATAATTGGTAGTCAGTCAAGTTGGCTTACACCTGTAATCCCAGTGCTTGGGAAGCAAAGGCAAGAAGGTCACTTACAAAATCAAGGTCATCTTTGTCTACACAGGGAGTTGCAGACCAGCTGGCGCTACATAGTGAGGTGCTGTTGCCAAAACTGGGAACAAAGTAATTGATAGCAATAATGCCCTTAAGCAAGAAACATCACTGAAATAAATGGTTCTGGAAGATAAGTTTAGTTTCAACTTTTGATACGTGGTAGAATTGAGGGTCTATGTGGGAAGAAGCTTGAAGTCTAGCAGCATGAATGGGACTTGGTTTATTGAGCTGTAGCACTTGTTGCAGCTTCCCTCCTTCTGGAGACCCCACAATTAGCTAATGGAGAAATTCTATGATGATTTGTGTAGAATTCAGTTTACTTAGATAGCACAGTCAGACCAGACCAGTCACTTCAACAGTTCAATGAGTCATATTATTGAATCCTGCTACTTTGCCACTCAAAACATGTTATCAGGCTTGCTCTCTCTCTGTCTCTCTCTCTTTTCTCCTCCAGCTGTTAATCTCTCCTGTACTTTCAGGTTCCTGTTCTGGTAAGCCTACCCTACTCCCCTGGCTCTTTGTCACTTTCTGCCTCCTACAGTGCAGGAGCTCTCTGCACTTTCTTCTCTTTCCTCTCTAAACACATTTTCATGTTCTCCCACATGGGCTCCCTAACCACATGGCTATAAACATTTTCCCTTGACCAGGTTGCAAACTCTTGTATATTTCCAAATAAAAATATGGTGTTTCATAAAAAATGCCATAAACTAGTGCTATTGATGTTCTAAATGAAATATTTGTCTTGCCTATATTACCCTTAGAGCATTTTTTTCTGAAGAAATTCTAACATTTATTCTTTTGCATAAAGTAAATTTTTTTCCTGTAGAGCTTAAAATTTAGTATTCTGTTTATGTTGTACAAAGATGGGGAAATCCTTACATAATATTCAGAAAAGTATTCAGAAAACGTATTCAGTATTCAGAAAAGATCACTATCTCTGAGTATTTAAAGAATGAATAAAAATCTACCTGAGTGATCAGAGAACTTAAAATGCACTATCTGTATAAACAAATTAGTTCATTTCCCTAAGGCTAACGTGTGTTTCCATACATTGAAGTCTTAAGAACATGACCCGAATACATCCATGCAGGACACTTTAAACTCACAAGTCTGTTTGACATTGCCTTTCAAACTTTTAATGCATTTCAAACCATGCAAGAAAAGCTCTTTTTTTTAAAGCAACAATATAATTTTATTTATGTAAAATATGTTTTTATTTTGATTTATTTATTAGAAAGAGAAAGAGAGGCAGAGAGAGAGAGAGAGAGAGAGAGAGAGAGAGAGAGAGAGAGAGAGAGAGAGAGAGACACAATGGGTGCACCAGGGCCTCCAGCCACTGCAGAGGAACTCCAGATTATACAGCACCTTGTGTCTCTGGCTTACATGGGTCATGGGGACTCAAACCTACATCTCCTTTGGCTTTGCAGGCAATTGCCTTAACCGGTAAGCCATCTCTGCAGTCCTAATTTTGTTTATTTAAATGTTAAGACAGTTTTCTTATTTTTTTCAAACATCATTTTGTTGGTTTTTCTTTTCTTTGTTTTTCAAGGTAGGGTCTCACTCTAGCCCAGGCTGACCTGCAACACATTCTCTAGTCCCAGGCTGGCCTCACACTCAAATCAATCCTCCTATCTCTACCTCCTACATGCTTGGATTAAAAGTGTGTACTACTAAGCATGGTTCAAATATCTTTTTATCATGATTCTTAAGACAGACACTAGGAATTATCAGTAGGGGCAAACAGGTGTACACAAATGAGCATATACCACACTAACATCACATCATACACCAGACCAAATACAGTCCACACACACACACACACACACACACACACATTCACATAATAGATAAATCAAATATTAGTAACATAACTATAAACAATGGTAATTGATAAACCATATGATTTATGTATTAAACAATACATTTATTAAAAAACTGAGGAAAGTATTTTTTTAGTTTTACTATAACAATATTAGTAAATGCTTTAGGTGATCCATATTTTCCCTGATTTGAACATAGCACAGTGTAGACACATATCAAAACATCACATGGTACCCTAAACTATATACTCTTATGGGTCAACTAAACAAATTACAAAAGGGATACTATCAAAAAAAAAAGTAAAGAGGAAATCAGATTACATTTTGATTTCTTGAACATATCTTTCTAGATAGCATGGCTTTATGTTGAACTATGGCTCACTGGGGTTGAGTAAATGTTTCAGAGTGGAAACATTTTAAGTTCTGTTGACAAATTTTCTCTGCCAGTATAACAAAATCCAGTGACTGGCAACATGTAAGCAGAAGTGCATAGCTTTGTTCAAATAAGATTTTATTGTATGAATGAGTTTCCTCCAGATACATGAATCCTAATTAGTTATGTAGCCTGGTTTTAGGGTATAAAGCTTGGACTCCTTAGAGCATACAGCTTAAGAAAACTGCAAGTTACTTTAATTTCATTGTGTCTGTGTATATATATATATTGTTAAAACTATAATGCAAAGAAATTTTTCCTGATTTCATGTATATTTCAAAATTTATATTATTTAAGTTGACTTGTATTTTCTTTTCAGAAAGAAATACTAAATATTTGTGGTCAATCTCTATCCTAATACACTAATGATAAATCCACAGAAATTAACAGAAATTTCTAATTATTGACACTGTGCTCTAATTCTAAACAGATGTCAGGCATGAAATTAATTTAATTACTTGAATAAGTTTATAATATTATATTCAACTTTCCAGGAATTTCTTTTTTAAGAATGTCAGCTATATAAATAAAATCTTTGACTCTTTCTGGTTTTTATAAAAAAATATCTTATTTTATTTATTTATTTGAGAGAGAGAGAGAGATGAAGATACAGATAGAGAGAAAGAGCGAATGGGCACACCAGGGACTCCAACAACTGCAAACAAAATCCAGATGCATGCACCCCCTTGTGCATCTGGCTTACATGGGTCCCGGGGAACTAAACCGGGGACCTTAGGCTTCACAGGCAAATGATTTAGCCCCTAAGCAATTTCCCCAGCCCTCTTTCTGACTTGTTTGAAATATATTTTCATCTTTGTTTCAGTACTGTTCAGGACATCTAGTTCCACGTGCTTCACACATTGCTATTTGAAGTTTTGACTTTTTGGCTGCTAAGATTATGAATACTTCCCTACTTGGCCTCAAGGTAACTTGTTAGCAGAAAGGTGGAGTAAAGAATGTGGTAATACCCTGTGGCTTCCACCTGTAGGGATTAGCAGTTTAATAACAGAGAAGAGGAATGAAGTGAGCAGGCACTTCTCACGCAGAAAAGTGAAGATTGTGGATGTTAAGAGTAAGATTATGATCTGAACAATGTCTCAACTTCCAGCACCTTGAGCACAACCAATCTTCCTTGTTTGAAAAACTATTATTATTCAAAGCACTGAAAGCACAGACAGGAAAGAATAGTTCTACTTTAAGAAACATGTCATTTTCCTGACTAAAATGGCTTATTGGGTGTGGGGTCCACCCTCCCTCCCGGGGGGTCTGCTGCCCTGCTTGACTGACATGAGGATTGTTTGGAACATCCTGTTTCCCATTTCCTGGCCTAAACACAAGGTTAAGGTGGCTTTGCTTAACTGTAAACAACAGGATAGGAGGATGTAAACAACAGGATAGGAGGATGTAAACAACAGGATAGGAGGATGTAAACAACAGGACATGAGAACATAACCTTCTAACCCTGGTACAGAACCTCAGTGCTGTAAGACTATATAGATCACCCTCTGCATTCAATAAATGGCATTCTTGAAGCACGAATGACCCAGTGAACGTCGCCCAGGCACAAGATGAGTGGCTTAGAGGTTAATGTTTGTCAGGACCCAGGTTTGTTTGGCACAAGATGGTTTGTTTACAATGGCTGAAGGCCCTGGCACACCCATTCTTTCTCTTTCTCTCTGCCTCTTTCTATTTCTCTCCCAAAATAAAAGTAAAAGAAATAAAATGGCTCATTAATGCCTACCAAAGATGTTTAAAGCCTATAAAAATAATTTTAAAATTTTCATATCAAAATAAAGGCAAAAATCTTAAAACATTTAAAGAAGTTACAAACCAGAATAGAAGAAAGCAAAATAGCTTAAAAAAGACACTGAGGGGAAACATAACAGTAACTAACAATGACTAACCATAAAAATAACTTAGATGTGGCAGTGTATTCTTGTCATCTCAGTACCTGGAAAAGGAGGAAATAGGAACAAGGGTACAAGGTCATACTCAACTACATTCTGAAATCAAGGCCAGTCTGGGCTAAAGAAGATCCTATCAAAAAAAAAAAAAAAAAAAGACAAAGCATTAAATGATTTTGAAATTAATTTAAACATTCATATACTTGCACCAGCAGTACAACTCTTAGTCAATGGAATTTCCTGTATATTTTAAAGTTTGTGAAATATCTCCATAATTGTTTCTAAGCTTTCAAATTATAATATTTAATTGTTTCTGAACTAAACATTTACTCATTAAACTAAGCAACACAAACATTTATTAGTATGAAGTTGATGAGTTGTGAGTTTGTTTAAACAATGGAATATTTTCACTTGATAAAATAATCAGATTTATTTTCAAAAATGATATAAATATGAACACAAAACACACCTGAAAATCATAATAATAAAAAAACTTTTAAACTGTAATGAATTCTAAGTTATTTCACTAAAATATCACATGGGAAAAGACTAATGTCTGAAGCTTTAAGAATCTAATTATGGTAAAATTAATAAATATTAATTCATTTAAATTCTGTTTTTAGATGAGATACACTTTTCAAGAAACATGAACATTAACACACATTCACTTTTTTCCCATTTAAATATAATATTTCAATTTAGTTCATCAATGACTCCATCCATTTCTTATTTAAAACTGTCACAAAGCAGACTTTGAGCATCTTCATTATGAATTTCATATCTTATGTTAGAAGTAAAACTTCATTTCATAAAAAATATCATGATCCATTCTTACTTAAGCAAGGAGGTTACTAAGGACTTTTCAGAATATCACCCAAGTGCTTGTCAGTCTTACCATTAGCTTTCTATGTTCTCTGAGGGAAGGCATTCTCTTTTTATCTTTATATCCTAATATATTTATCATATAATACGAATGTGTTATATCATAATATATAGATGTTCAATAGAAAATAAAACAGTATAAGGTAAACACAAAATGAAAAGCATCATATATTTATTACCAGTGCATAACTCTACTATTGTTTGAATTATTTTTTTTACTGAGAATAATGGAAACTATTAATATTTTTATTATGACATTTTGAATTATGCTATTCTACAGTTTGACTCTTACATTCTTCTTTTAATGACAATCATAGCTAAAGCAGATACTTTCAAAGATGTGGGAGCCAAATGAAATTAATTTATCTTAGTCTTTACTTCATGCTATCAATTTCACTTACCCCAGCTAAATATGTATGTATTTAAGCTACATGTGTAATAGGTTTTCATTTTTAGAATTCTTGACTTTAAATTGTAAATTAGTAAGTTATTGTTATATCTATCTATCTATATATTTGGATTACAACATGATGTTATGTTATACACAAGTGTAGGAGACAATTTTGTCTTCATAGTTTATCTTCTTTTTAAATTTAATTTTATTCATTTATTTAATAGGGGCATGGAGACAGAAAGAGAGAGAATGTGCACACCAGGGCCTCTAACCACTGCAAATGGACTCTAGACCCATGTACCACCTTGTATGCTGGATTACATGGGTACTGGGGAATCAAATATGGGTGCTTAGGCTTCACAGGCAAGTACCTTAACCACTAAACCATCTCTCCAGTCCCATGATTTAGTTTCTTGTTCTTTGTTCAATCTTTTGAAAGAAGTAAGTGTGAGTGTCTCTGTGTGTGTATGTGTGTATTTGCGTGTGCGTGTGTGCGTGTGTGTGTGATGCGGTCAGTTTCACATTACTGGGACAAACACCCAAACAAAAGCTGCTTATAGGAGGAAAGGGTTTATTTTAGCCTTACAAATTCCAGGTGAACACTATCAATGGCAAAAAGAGCTGGCTCACTTCCATAGATCCAAGCAGAGAGACATCACTAAACAGCCAGGAAACACCCAACAAGCATGAACAGCCAGTCCTCAAACTCCTCTTTTCACACCTTAGGGTGGGACTCAAGATCCACCCCCAGTGAAACTTCCTCCAACCAGACTGCTGGAGATCAAACTACAAACTCAATTATTAATCAAAAACTCCTGAGACTATGGGGCCATACATTCGAACTACCATAGTGTGTTTTTATGTGTCTCTGTGTGATTGTATGTGCATGCTAATAATGTATGTGAGTGTGAATACATGTGGAGGACAGAAAACAACCTCTCCTTTTGGTCTTTGGCTTCCACTTTTAGGCAAGATTTCTCTTTGTTCACCATAGCTCTGGTTCCCCAAACCAGTCGGCCTTCAAGCTTCTGGTAGATTATCCTGTATCTGTTTCCCTTTTTGCATAGGTCTGCAGGAAGTACAGATGCCTGCTTCAGTATCTAGCTTTACAGGTCTTCTGGGGTTTCATAAATATATTATATATATATATGGACATGCTCAGTATGTAAACAACACATGTTGGTACCATCCTTACCCTCATCCCTGCCCCCCTCAAAAGGGACCTTCCTCAATGGGGAAGCTAGTTATCACCATGGGGATTGTGGGACGCGCATTGTCAGGGAAGCCATCAATTATGGGGAAGATGCAACATCTCTGTGTGTGATGTTCCAACTTGTGGCTCTAACAATCTTTCAGACCCTCTTCCGTGAAATTCTCTGAGCCATGTTGGTTTAGTTTTAGGTCCTGAGAGTTACAGGCCAATTCCAAGAGAAAAGAAAGAAGGAAAGGAAATAAAACTTAGAAAAAGAAAAAAAAATAAGAAAAAGAAAGAAGAAGGAATAGGAGAAATTTAAGGTTAGGCTTCATCTTACCATCTCCAGGGCCGTTCGATTCAGGTGTTCCCTCTAAGGTCCTAATGAGGGCTCAACCTTTTTTAGTCTATCCTAAAGGATATAGGATTTTATGGTACCAGTTCCAATTGTGTTGAATTTTGTGTTCTCCTCCCACACCATACCCTCCCATCAAGTCCTACCCTTCCTATTGTCTAGTCCTCTAGATGCCTATCAGGTATGTCAGCATCTTGGGCTGATCCAGGTTAGCAGCTGCAGATAAGCCAGACCATATGACAATTGTTCCTCTGTGATTGAGTGAGTTCACTGAGTATGATATGTTCACTGGTGGTAGGAATGTAACCTGGTACAACCACTATGAAAAGCACTATGGGGACTCATAAAAAGGTTCCTATTTCTCCACATCTTCACTAACATTTGTTTTCATTTGATTTTTAATGTTTCCTATTCTTACTTGGGTAAGATAGAATCTCATAGTTCTTTTAATTTGCATGTGTCTGATGATTAGGGATGTTAAACATTTTCTTAAGTGTATGTTTGACATTTGTATTTCTTCCTCTGAGAACTCCCTATTTAGTTCTCTGCCCCACTTTGTAAGTAGGTTGTTTGATTTTTATTATTATTATTGTTGTTGTTGTTGTTTAGGTTTTTGAATTCTTTGTAGAACTCAACTAATTTCTAAAAATTAGGGCTCTGTCAGTTGTATAGCTGGCAAAATTTTTACCATTCTGTGGATATTCTATTGGCTTTGCTTATGGTATGTTTGTCTGTGAAATAACTTTCCAGCTTCCTGAGATCCCAATGGTTGAGTGATTGTTTACGTTCCTGAGCTACTGGGGTTTTGTTAAGGAAGATTTTTCCCACTCCTGTATCATGGCTAGTTCCTCCTATTTTTTTTTTTTTTTTTTTTTCGGTAGTAGCAGATTTTCTGGTCTTACATTGAGGTCTTTGATCCATTTGTATTTGAATTTGGTGCATGGTGAGGTGTGTGGGTCTAGTTTCATTTTTGTCCATATGGTTATACAGTTTGTCCAGCACTGTTTGTTAACAATGCTGTCTATTCTCCAGTCTACATTATTAGGGCCTTTGTTGAAGATCAAGCAGCTGTAATTACTTCACCTAAAGTCTGGATCCTCAATCCCCATAACTGATGGCTTCCCTGACAATGCATGTCACACAATCTCCATGGGGATACCTGGCATCCCCAGTGAGGAAGGTCCCTTTGGAGGGGGCAGGGATGAGGGTAAGGATGGTACCAACATGTGATGTTTACATACTGAGTATGTCCATAACTAATTTATAAATATATAATTTATATATATATATATCATATATAAAATTATATTATATATATGATATTCCTTTTTTTGGGCCAGCACCATGTTGTTTATGTTACAATGGCTTTGTAATATAGCTTTAGATCAGGTAAGATAATGCCTCCTAAGGTATTTCTTTCACTGAGGATATGCTTACATATTTGAGGCTTGCTGCCATTCCATATGGATTTTTAAATAATTTTTTCTATCTCTGTGAGGTATAATGCTGGAATTTTATTGGTATTGCATTACACCTGTATATTGCTTTTGTTAGGATTGCCATTTTTACATTTTTACATTTTTTACAGTTACCGGAGACCCTGACACATCCATTCTCTCTCTGTCTCATTCAGTCTTTCTCCACTTGCAAATAAACAAATATATTTTTTAAAATATTTTATATGTATTTATTTATTTATTTATTTAAGAGAGAGAGAGAGAGAGTCACAGAAATAGAAAGAGACAGCAAGAGGGACAATGGGCCTGCCGGGGCCTATAGCCACTGCAAACGCCCTCCAGATGCATGTGCCACCTTGTGCATCTTGCTTACATGGGTCCTGGGGAATTGAACCAAGGTCCTTTGGCTTTGCAGGCAAGCACCTTAACTGCTAAGCCATCTCTCCAGCCTCAATAAAATATTTTTTAACAAAGATTATTTATAAAATAAAATAAATGTCTCCATTTTAAGCCTTGGGAAAATTCAATGGTAACCATGTCTTGCTATTTAAACTTAGCTCATCAAGACTGTAACTTTTTTTTTTTTTTTTTTTATAAATTGACTATCATGATGTAACAATTCAATGTATTTTAAACAGTAACATAAGTAGAAAACTTATGATTTTTTCTTTTGTATTAACTTCACATAACATATTTTTGCATTTATTTGGCAGTATTTTGTATTTTAATATTGTTGGAATAAATCAAAATTACTTAAATATTACTTAAATACTAGAGCATCTGCTCTCATATAACTTTTTTATTTATTCATTTATATGTTTGCATGCAGAAAGGGTCAAATAGAAGAGAGGCTCAGAGAAAGAGAGAGAGTGGAAGAGAGAGAGAATGGACATGCTAGGGCCTCTAGCCATTGCAAACGAATGCTAGATGCCTGTGCCATCCTATGCATCTGGCTTTGCGTGGGTACAGGGGAACTGAGCCATCATTGTTAGGCTCTGGAGGCAACCACCTTAACAACTGAGCCATCTCTACAGCCCTCATATAATTTCCTAATCCATATAAAGCAGTAGCATTGCAGTCATTTAAAAAATAAGCAAAATTTCCCAGAGTTTAACTAATACATCCAAAGTGCACATAACCTACACATACATGATCCAAGTGATAAACCCCAGATGATCTATCTAAACAACTATGGTCTTCCCTTGATGAACCATTAATAACTTTTGTGTCCATACATTTAAAAAAATGTTATATTTGGCAAGTTTTGAGCAAAAAATCATTAAAGCAAAACCATAATGTCATTTTCCATGGTGTTGATGCTCTAATGTTTCATGAGATTTGAAACACTCCAGAGCTTCAGATATTCTTGGGGTCTAAAGAGCAGCAAATATATTCATGTGAATATTTAATGAAACTTTTTAAGCAATTGATAATAACTGGAGATTTCAACTTCAAAGAGCCAATGTAGCCCAATGCCTCATAAACTAACTGACTCAGACAACTTTTGTGTAGGACTAATCCCCCCTGGCTTTAATTTCCTTATCTTTACTTAGGAATAATAGTTCTGCCTTTCTACCTTCATGGTACTATTATTAAGATCAAACAAATTGTGTGTTAGAATTGGAATGACATTTAATTATACATTTCTGCTTTCTAGCTTCTGAATAAATTCACAGAATAGACATAAAAGTTAAGGGCTTAAATACAGATATATCTTTTGATAATTAGACTGTGGGAGAATACATGAATTGAAATCAACAAAATTATCTTAAATCCAGATGTTAGGAGCAATAAGTGAACTAAGAGCTGATACTGTGCTAACAAGTTATGCATATAAAGCAAGATGACCTTGATTCACCCTCTGTCAGACACAGAAAAGAGAGAGTTAGCTGGGGAATGGAGCATTTTCTGGAAAGCCACCAGAAGTCACAGATGAGCTCTGAACCAGTTCCCGAGTCACTCCCAGAGATGACAAGAAAAAAAATGTGTGAAGGAGGCAGACCCTGAGGATACTCAACACTTACCAAAGCAGAGATCCACAGGCTCCTAAGAGCTCATCACTGAAGTAGACTTAAAACTCACGCACCACGGCTCAGGGAGTTTTGTGGAAGAGGAGACAGAAATATTGTGAAAGCCACATGTTAAGAAATTATGCCCAGAGGAATTCCCTCCCTCCACCCCTAAAAGAACTGACTGCTGCTCTCACAATGCATAACCCACAACCCCAAGGGGAATTCCTGCAACCCCACTAAGGAGGGTCCCCAGTGGAAGGACAGGGACAAAGAAAATGGGGTACCAACACATGATGTATCCATACAATATATGTTGTTAATAATGATAAATTAAAAATGTGTCAATTTAGCTCCTAATGAGAAGACAATCCAGGTAATCCTAAAGATAGAGATTGTAAACTGGTGCCCAAAAGCACTCTCCTTATGTAATTTAATTTTGTTAAACTGGGAAGTAACTTCCCTGGCAAAACATCTCTTTCAGCCAAACGGGTAGTGTGTTGGCTTTTAAAAATATTACAGGACACTGGGTGTGGTGGCACATGCCTTTAATCTCACCACTAGGGAAGCAGAGGTAGGAAAATCGCCACGAGGTCGAGGCCACCTACATAGTGAATTCCACATCAACCTGGACTAGATTGAGACACTATCTTGAAAAACCAAATCAAACCAAAAAACAACACACACACACACACACACACACACACACACACACACACAGAAGTAGTTTAGGCTTAATAACTTCAGTTTTGTCCTTATATTAAAAAAAAAAAAAAAAACAATTTTTTTTTTTTCCATTCCTTCTCCCTTCTGCCTATTCCATAGAAAGGTGGGGTTTTAGGAGTAAGAAATTTCAGTCAAATTTGATGACAAACCCTCAGGATTAAGTGGTGGGCATGGAAAACACATGCTTTGGGAAGCAGATCATAATGATCTGCCTGATTTCTTATGCTGATGGTAAAACAAATTCTCTGGTGTCAGCAGCAGTTTATGTTGGAGGTCTTTTTTTTTTTTTTTTTATTATTTTATTTTATTTTCAGCAAACAGGGATCTTATAAATATCTATGGAACAATAAATATTATCCCGATATT
The DNA here is from genome assembly GCA_036365145.1 of Orientallactaga sibirica. Lineage (NCBI taxonomy): Eukaryota > Metazoa > Chordata > Mammalia > Rodentia > Dipodidae > Orientallactaga > Orientallactaga sibirica. The sequence continues at coordinate 15,139,731 of JAEOAD010000017.1, forward strand.
TTATGCATCATGAAGTAATCACTAAGATAGCATTTTCTCCAGTATGGTGGGGGGGGGAGAGGGCGGGCAATATCATTTAGCCCAACATTGTGAAATAATTTGGGAGTAACATATCCCATGAAACATCACTAGTTTTCTTTTCTCAAGTTCTGGAGAAAGGATGGTATTAAGGAGCCATATCTATGGTTATTGCAGTATTATTAGAAGGTAATTGTTTTGTGTTCCTGCCTGTCAGAATTAGATGAATTGGTCCAACTGCAGGTGGCGTCGTAAAACAATGGTCTGCTCAGAACGCAGTCATGTTTCCTGTGGATAACTGCTTCCTCACATGCTGATGAGGCAGTGTTGAGCATATTGCCATATCCTGGCCCCACATACTTGTGAGCTATTCCTCTGTTCTAGAGATGAGTGAATTAGCAGGATGAGGTGGCCTATGGTATGTCACAAATATGTTTTTCTTGATAGGGCTGGAAACACCTGGAGTCAGTAATAGTTTAATTCAGTTGATTTTACAAAGTTCTTTCATTTTGCATCCACCTCATTAAAACATATTTATGGTTTCTTTGCAGTGGAGAAATATTGAGGATTTTCTCTACCTCCTACTCAGCCTTTGCATTCACACAAACTATTCCTAGATAGTTAACTGTTCAAGGCCTGCTTGTGAAAAAAAAAAATATATATATGTCTTTAAAATCCAGAAAAATCTACCAAAATTATGCACTTATTAAATGAATACCGTGAACACTTTACATACATGAAAAAATATTTCCCGTTTTTATGTCTATCTAACATAAAATGAGATTGACAGTGGCTATGACATTGACAGCAGCATGATGGTGCTCGAAGTAGGCACATTAGCTGGGAGGTTTATGGACAGTGCTTATTTGGCTAAGGTGAAATGATACATCCCAGATGGCCTTTCCTTTGTGATTCAGAGTTTCATTTGCCCAAAAGTAAGTATAAGTGAGCTTCTCAGAAAGAAAGGGAAGTATTGCCCTTATTATCTGGAGGTCCTGGTGACGAGCAGCAGTCATTTGTGGAAACCTGAACTCATTGTGCCTTACAGTAGAAAGTTAGCCATACAGTCAGGTCAGAGCTTGTCTCTAGAGACATCCACAGACACTGAAGTGCATCTTCTGTTGTTTCTTCACCAGTAACATTGGTGATTCTACTGGCAGGTGGGCATACCTTGTTTTCCCAGTATTCTGTACATGCTACTAGATGTCCAGCTACTCCATAGATGGATAATGTCTGTTAAGTGACTTGTACATGAATCTCAATTCCCACTTACCACTTCAAACTTTACCTCTCTTCTTCCATTGTTATACTCTAATTACACCATGGGCCAATTATTTCAGAGTGTTTAGAATAACTCTGCTTGTTTGAACAAACACTGAATGATCCAGCAACTCCCCAGAATGGCATAAAATTTGAATTTAAATGTCTTACCAGTATTGAACTCTTAACAGTAAATTCAAGGTCAGAGACTAAATTACTTCGAAAGTTAAATTCAAACATATAAATATCTAAAAGAAGAAGTAACAAACTATTCTCTATTGCCCTTCTAAGTTATGATCAAGGAAATTAATCAACCCCATTAGTGCTCTCCAATTGCTTGTACTCAAATGGAGAGTTTCTGAAACAGAAGCTAAAATGAGGTTTCTTTCTGCACACTGGACTAGCTGTAGTATTCCTTTTTTTCTTAGATAGATTATACTTATTGTGAAACTTCTCAGAAGTCTTCCTGAAAGGAACACAAAAAGGAATTAAGAATAGCCATTCTAGATGGAAGGTTAGCTCTGGTTAAGTGTGGTTCCTGGAGAAGCATTATGGCCATGAGGGGAACTTGGATCTCCTGCATTTGCACCTACAGACCTCATGTCAAACAACTGGGTGTATCCACTCACACCTGTAACCAAAACCTTGTAGGGATGTAAGACACAGAATTCACCGGAGCTTGGGGAAAACAAAACAAAACAAAACAAAACAAAACAAAACAAAACAAAACAAAAAACCTGCGAGCTTCAGGATCAGTATCAGTAAGATACTTCAGCTCAAATATGAATGGGCAGAAGACCAATGGAGTGGGTCAGCTAATATTCCTCTCTGTCCACTACTGACAAGTGCAACCCACTACAGATGAGCACATGAGAGTCATAAGGCACATACACTGCGCACACACACGCACGCACACACACACACACACACACACACACAAGCAAAGAAAAAAAAAACATACACACAACAAAAATACTCATTTTAAAGTGCCTGCTGTGCCCTGGGAGTATTAAAACAACCAACTTAAAAAGAGGTGTTGCATTCTGATAGTATGGAGTAAATGAGTCACAATATGGTAAAACAAGTTCAAAGAGAATAATGTAGGTGAAGCCTTACAGGGGAGTTAAAAGTAATATGAGATATATAACTCACCATTAAAATAGTCTCTCTAGGTATGTTAATTGAGCAAATTATTATTTTAATTAATTAAATCAATAACTTCATAGTGAGATGTGCAAAATATAGGAAGACTATAGGAAACCATGAAAGACTTGTGCATAGCAGTCCCCACATATAAACACTGTGTGTCTAAGAAAGTGAAAAGCTCCTGGGGTCTTTTAAAATGTAAAGTATACAAATAAACTTTGATGGAGGGCTGGAGAGATGGCTTGGTTAAGGCGCTTTCCTGTGAAGCCTATGGAATCATGTTCAATTACCTAGTACCCATGTAAGCCAGATAGATACACAAGGTGGTACAAACATCTGTAGTTCATTTGCAGTGGCCAGAGGCCCTAGTGCACCCATTTTTTTTTTCTGTATATTTACCTTTTTTCTCTTTATTTCTTTCAAATGAATAAATAAACTAAAATATTTTAAAAGAATTGATCACTCAGAAAAAAGGAAAATTAGATATTTTGAAATAAAAATTGAAAATCAAGAAGCTCTAGGAACTTAAGGAAATCTTCATTTTAAAGTGAGAGAAACATTTTGGTAAGATGACTTCAAATTGTGACAAATCTTTGAAACCATGCTCAGCTATGAGAAGGAATTTCAACTGCTCTGAGTAGGAAATTGTAAAACATAAATCTTACAGAGAGACCATGTTAACAACACTTTCAACTACATACTGAAATCAATATTTGACAATAATGACAGTAATACTCATGTTTATACTGTAAAGAAGAAAAAATGTACACTGTCTACAAGTTTCATTTTGAAGAAAAGGAAATAAATGAGAAATCTCCCAGTTGAGGTGGGAGGGAAGCCATTGAAGGAGAGATGAACACAAGGAAACACCACAGGGTAGCAACACATCTCCTAAGAACATGTTCTAGACCGTGAAGTGTGGGCAGGTGCTTTACTGTGACTTTTGGGGAGAGATAGAAGGGCATCTAATAAATCAATCAACTTTAAGGACAAATTCAATTCATGATGATATTGTCAGTTTTGCTTTGAATAGTGTTAGAGCAAGGAAGAAAATCTGGGGGAATATCAGTAGGTAACTATGACCAAGACTAAGGAAAGGGAGAATGATTCCAGCCGAAGTTTCTAACTTTGGAGTGATGCACCTCGGAAAGTGTAGGGATTTTGCATCAATGACTTTTGGCTGGTCACAATAGTTCAGTGATGGCTCCAAGCTCTTTATTTGGATGGGCTATACTTGTGTTTGGATGAATGGAAAATTACACAAGAAGTAAAACATAGGGGTAATCTTTAGAGTTTCTAATCTGTATTGATAAGTTTATACATATAGCAATGGCCTATATTATTTTGGGAATCTTGTGTCTCTTTGTCCAAAAGCTCACTGTGAAAGGGAACCCAATTCTGGCTCTGGGAATTACAATACAGAGCTCATGGTTTTAGGGTTATGATTTCTCTGCCTTTTTAAATGGGGTTCTTCTGTTTGGGTCTCCCCGCCCCCTTATTGAGGGTATGACTTATAGAATCATATCAAGTTTTGTTTTTTTTTTTTTTTTTTTTTTTTTTTTTTTTTTGCAAGGTAGGGTCTCACTCTGGTCCAGGCTGACCTGGAATTAACTATATAGTCTCAGGGTGGCCTCGAACTCTTAAGGATCCTCCTACCTCTGCCTCCCGAGTGCTGGGACTAAAGGCGTGCGCCACCACGCCCAGCTTTAGAATCATATAAAGTTTTATATGGAATTGATTTATATTAGTTTTGCATATCCCTTAGCCCCTTTTCTCTAGCTCCAAGGTCTTTCCATCTCTCTCTTTCCTTCCTTCCTTCTTTCCTTCCACCATCAACTTGTGTCAAGTAGCCCTTCCTCTTCTCCCTCCCTATTTCTCCTTTACTTCTAGCTTCATTCTGGTATACATGTAGCTGAAATTTAAAAATAACTTATGAAATTTATTTTTATAGTAATATACAATAAATCACAAAAACATTCATGGAAATTCCCCAATTTAAAAATTTCTAAGAAATCATAGTATTAAAACATTTATGATATATAAATATCACATGGAAGAACACGATTACATATGAACTAGCATTTCAGATATGTATTATCCAATTAATGTGCAATAAATAGTTTTGCAACTCAACATTGCAAAGTCTAATATATGAGCTTAAATGGAATACATACTACATTGAATTGCATCATGTAATTTAAATATTTTTTTATAATCCTCACAAATAGAGAACCCTATCATAATAATGGTAATGACAATTAAACAGTAAGAAATAATAACTTGTTATTCTTAAATACACTACTTTTATAACTATAAGATTCTTTGTATAAAAACATTTAAATAAATGTTACTTAAAATATAAAAGATTTTTTCCAAATTTTCTATAAAAGTACAGTACTAAATATAGACATTTCATGAAACATAACATTTTTTAAAGTAAATATATAGTGTTTTCACAAGTATCGCAGCATGTTAAAATAATAGAAACAACTGGCTTAAAATATTCTGACTTTTTGCCAGGGTGTGCTTTCAACTATTATATTTCATAATGAGAGTAAGATTTAGAATGAAATACATAAGTATTTGTTCTTGAAACAAAAATGATAAGGCAATAAAAATGCTGAAACATGCTGACACTGAGAAGAAGCAATTTAAGATAACTTAGTTTTCTAAGTGTGTATCACCTCAGCAAAATAGAAGCCAGAACCACATGAAAACGGGACTTGTCACAAAGGAAAAGAACTTTTCTTAGGGAGAGGACTGCAGATGAACGATAGCTATGTCAGCAGGAAGGATTTATAGAGCATGTGGAAGTGATGTGCAGGAAGAATTTGATGGTTACACCTTGAAGCTTACTTTATTTAGGCTTGCTGTGATATGGCCTTGCCTCATGTGAGCAAGGTTAGAGCATTTGGCAACTAGCGAAAGACTGAATGTCCCCAGCTGTTATTGGCTGAGGCTCAACATATTTTAGGCCATGATACTTTTATATTACTTTGTAGTTTGTTTACATACCCAAGTTAATTGCAATTCACTGCCCATAGAGGCACATTTAAGTCAAATATGAAATATGTAGGGAGGCAGCTATCTGGCAAAACTTACTTCTTTTTTTTTTTTAATATATATATTTGACAAGAGAAATGGGGGGACACCAGCACCTCCAGCCAGTGCAAACAAGCTTCAGACACATGCGCCCCCTTGTTCATCTGGCTAATGTGAGTCCTGGGGAATCGAACCGGGGTCTTTTGGCTTTTCAGGCAAATGCCTTAACTGCTAAGCCATCCCTCCAGTCCCCAAATTTACTTCTTTTTAATAGACCAAAGCAGACACAAAAGAGGGAACATAAACAGGGTCATGAAGATGTTAATACACTAGATATCAGAGGGTCTGATGTCAGGATCAACTCAGATTAGCTAGTATTTAAGTTAGTAAGGAGTTTCCAAGGTTATTTTCCTTTATATTTAGAAATGCCCTGTTTTATATAAAAATATTATAATTTTTCCCACCTTAGAATCCAGAACAAGCCTCTAAAATCTGGGAGAGTTTTATTTGATTTGATGGTTTTCTCTGAGTTTCATTCTAATGGATCCCTACATTTTTCCAACAAAACCAAAGGCATTTTATATAAAAGGCACATTCTAAAATACTAAAATTGTGCTACTTTTATTGGCATACATTTTTTAAATATCAAGGCCAACAATGAAAATAAATCAAGAGTGTTGGGAATTATTTTTCCTTTACTTTCTAGTGTAAAGTAGTAGTTATTTCCTAAATTTTGCATTGCTTGGTTAGAAACTGATTTTCTTACTTCTAGTATACTTGCTTAATCTTCAGATGAATATTATTTCTTTTTTTGTTTATTTATTTATTTTTATTAGTTATATTACATAATGTAATACATTCATGTTGGTGCCATTGATAGCCTCCTCCCTGCCCCCCCCAAGAGAACCTCTCATTGGGGAATGTGGGTTGTGCATTGTGGGGGTAGCCATCAGTTATGCGGAAGAAGCAATGTATTTGTGCATAATGACCCAGCTTGTGGTTCTAACAATTTTTTCCACCCCCACCCCTTCCATGAGCTTCCCTGAGCCATATTGGGTTCGTTTTAGGTCTATTTCAGTGATGAGGTCTTGGGAGCCTCTGTGTCTCTGGATCTCTGGTTTAGTAGGAGTTGAGTGTTCTCTGTGTCTATCTCCTTCAGCCTTGTGCTGGTGTCAGGTTCACAGAGAAAGCTTCACTCTTGCCCATTGATGAATGTGTGCTTTGGACCCCTTTAAAAAAGTAAACACTAGCTAAAGATAATGGCAAGTTAATTTTCAACCTATGGTAGGAATGATCTACATAGAATGTCTAACAATGAAACATTGTAAGACAAATTACTTTCAGTTGAATTTTTATGGGCTGAAAGCATAGTAACTCATGAAAGTGAAGTACACTGATAAATTCAGAACTTCCTAATATATTGTAACATCAGTTGCTTCATATAATTTATTAATATTGAGAATATATATCCTCAGATTAGATGGAGATATACCTATTCCCACTTGCCTTTACTAACATGCAGTGTTATGTAGTGGTAGAAGTTATAAAATAATAGCTCACAAATAGAATATAACTGAATTTAATTTCTTCAGGACCAGATGGTTCTTTTTTAAAGTTTTTATTAGAACATGTTTTTTCTTTTATTTAGTTTTTCCTTTTCTTTTTTTTTTTATTAGTTATGGACATACACAGTATGTAAACAGCACATGTTGGTACCATCCTTACCTTCATCTTGGTGCCCCCTCCAAAGGAACCCTCTTTATTGGGGATGTTGGTTATCCCCATGGGGATTGTGGGTTGTGCATCTGTTATGGGGAAGAAGCAATGTCTCTGTGTGTAATGTCCCAACCTGTGCTCTAAAAATCTTTCTGCTTCCTCTTCTGCAAATTTCCTTGAGCCATAGTTCTCATTTAGGCGTGGAAGCTATAGTTGTAGCATGTTTTGTCTAAGCTGACAATACTTTCCTTTTGGTCTCATAGGTTATGAAATTTGAAAGGATTTTAGAGTGTTAGGAATGTATTTGTATGCACCCTGAATGTCTTCCTCATGTAGGGAGGCGCTGAAATATCAGCACAGGCTCTGTGGGCCTGATGCAACTGGACTTTGTCTTTTATTTACACTGAAATACTAGGAAGGTATTGGTGAACAGTTTGTCTTCAATTATTATAACAGTATGAGAATGTTTATGTGTTATATTTATAAAACACAATATGGTATCTCCACAGTCTTTCTATTGGTACTTTCACTTTATTCACCATAGTTTTAAAAGGATATTGTCAGTTATGCCCATTGGTTTGTGATGATTTCAAATTATATATCCATCATTCATTGTTACTAGTGCTTGACTTAAATCCTGACATATTTAAAATAATATACATTTAATTTTTATTAAAATTAGTTTTAATATCAATTATTGGTGTGTTATGGGCGTAATAGATATATTGTGCCCTAAGATTTAACTTGCTATGCATTCAACATGGCACTACATAAAATTTGATTTACATAGATAATTAAATTGATTTCCTACCTCTAATTAAAAATGATTTTAATGATTATCTTTTAAGAGGTCATTGCATTTATAAATATTCCTTAGGCTATTACCAAACACACATTTAGTGTTCAAGTACTTGGAAAAAAATGTCATCAACAGCTTCAAGACATTAAGCTTATCTATTTACTTTTCAGTAATGGCAGTGGGAGGAAAATCCAGTTATCATCAGCTCCACTTGTCATGCATGCATTTTCCCTTTACCTCAGCATGCCAAACTGATACTCCTCTTATTGTGAAATATTACAACAAGACACTTCAAAGAATTACTTTTAATGCTTAAATGACCCAAGTTGCACAAAAGCAAAGAATTTATTATGACTGAAGAAGATAATTATGGTACCTAATAGTTCTTTATTCTGTTCTTCACAACATTCTCATTGTGAAACATAAGTACTTATTTGCAGTGAAACACCAAATCCATGCATATATTATTACATCAATCAAGTTACAAGAAAGTATGTTTGTGTGTTTGACTGTTGAGATAGGGTTCACACCATGGCCCATACTGGCCTGGGATTCAACATATAGTTTATCTAGCCTTGCATGGAACTCATGGTGCTCCTCCTGCCTTGGTCTCCTGACTACTGGGATATTTAATCTTCATGCTTCTCAGCCTTACACTTGTTCATAGAATATCAGTGTACATAAAATATATACATGTAGAGATAGTAGAAAGGTATTAAGCATGCTTTATCTAGTAAAATGAATGAGAATCTAAGATTTATTGTAATATTTGACAAATGTTGTTTGATAAAATAATTTTTGTGGTTAAGATAAATATTCTAGGCCTTAATCTTCTATTATGTGTAATTAGTCATAGTTTCATGGATGGGTAGCATTTTTTATCCTTTTTCTCTCCATCATATAGGATGTGTGTGTGTGTGTGTGTGTGTGTGTGTGTAAAACAGCTAGTGATTCTCAGCCCTTAAACATCACTGGTGTTAAGGTAGCGTAAGGATTGCTTGATGGCATGTCAAATTGTCCTGCTGGGTAGGGAAGACTGTGGAATTTACTATTATCATTAAATACAAATTAATAGTTGGAACTGATCTACTGAAAATCTCTTAACATGATCAGAAAATCCTCTTTAGTAAATACATAACATCTATCAATTTTGCTATTTAGAAACAAAAATCAAAGTTTTGATTAATATGAGTTATATTATGAGAGATATCTCTAAGTAATATGTAATAAATTTAATATTTAAAATAAACTTGCTATTGATCTTATGTTTTATTTGTACATGTTCAAGATAATTTCACTAAATGTTAAATATTTTTATGTCAGCATAGTATATTTTCATATGAATGTAAAATGAAATATTTGAATTATTCTCAAACACAAGAGATTTTGGTTTTTCAAGTTTGTAAGATTTGGCAATTACTGAATTAAGGTATTTTTGTATATGATATTTATATAATTATGTAAACTTAACTAATCTCTCTCTATAGATCTCTTTCTCTATGGGGTGTGTGTGTGTGTGTATATATATATATATATATATATATATATATAGAAAGAGAGAGAGAGAGAGTATTATATATATATATATATATATATATATGCACATATATATATAGTAATCATATATCATTTGTCATATGTTCATATTTCAATATATAAACAACATATGTACATATAGGCAAGATGCTACTGAATTATGTATACTCAATATAAGTAGATTAATACATCACCATTAACAAAACAATATTTGTAATATGAAATTTTATATTAAAAACAATGGTATAATAGTGGTACAAAAATTCACTTTATATACCCATAATTTAGTTCATATTTTATGTTTATGTATTTTATATCTCATTATTATGTCTGACAATGAGTCATAAAGATAACTTAAATTTATATAACTAGTGTTTTAAGCAAAATGGACATTATTATGTATCTGTGTGATGTGTATGTGTGTATGTGTGATCATGTATGGGAGAGTTCATACATGAGCATGTATATGAAGCTGCACATAATGGTGAGTGTGTGTGGATAAACATGCACATGTGTAGCTATAGATGACAGAGGACAATCTAGGGCATCATTCTTCATGTATGCAATTCACCTCTTTTTGAGATTGTCTCTTACTGAATGGAGCTCACCAATTAGGCCCCACTAGCTTGCCAACGAGTCCCATGGATCAGTCTATTATCATAACTCAGTATTGTGATTACAAGTATTACCATTTTAGGTGGATACTGAGGATCAAACTCAGGTCCTCATGAATGCAAGGCAAGTACTTGAAAGAGTAAGTTATCCCTCAGCCTCACATAATTTGACACAAATGAATTATAGAAGATTTTAAGTTAAATTTTCTTACTTATGACATCTAAAGCAGCATTAAAATATTTTTCCTAACCATTCAAAGTTATTTCATAACTGCTTGCTTCTTACAGATAACAATAAGTTAAGCAACACAAGATAAAGCTATCTGATTTTTTTTGGGGGGGTTGAGGTACAGTTTTGTTCTAGCCCAGGTTGACCTGGAATTCTCATAGTGGCCTCAAAATCATAGTGATCCTCCTACCTCTAACTCTGGAGGGCTGGGATTAAAGGCATGTGGTACCATGCCCAGTTTGAAGCTATCTGTTACAGAAGCATGTGACTCATGTATGATGGTACAAAACCGAGGTCAGATTCAACTTCTTAGCTATATGTATTAGCCAGTGTTGGCTAAAAGGATAAGCACCAGTAGAATGAATGTACACCATACAGGAGATCTACTAGATTGGCTTCAGGGTATAGGCTGGGGCGGGGTGGTGCAAGAATGGCTATCTGCAGGCTTGCAAAGAGGAAAACCTTGTAACAGTTTAGTCTGCATGGCTGGATACCTCAGCTGTCCCAATCTGGCACTTGAGGCTTAAACTGTTTCTGGAAAGCAACTGGTGTTTATTCTATGCTGGCATGTCAAAGAAGCTGGGTCTGGATTTAAGAACAGGGTGACAACAGTGCAAGGCAGGAGAAAGCATGGCTTGTTTCTGCCTTGTTTTTCCCTGGCACCTCTTTATATATGGTCTACAACTCTGCAAGAGGGCTTCGCATCCTGGGTTTATTCTTCCTGGAAAATGCACTCATAGGCCTGCCCTAGAAGGTCTGACTTGATTTTTTTTGACATTTATTTATTTATTTATGTATTTATTTATTTATTTATTTATTTGACAACTTTCTTAATTGTAGACAATACCCCATGGCACTTTCCTCCCCTTCCTCTCCCCCACTTTCCCCTTTGAAACTCCCCTCTCCATCATATCCCATCCCCTTCTCAATCAGTCTCTTTTCAGTTTGATGTCATGATCTTTTCATCCTATTATGATGGTCTTATGTAGATAGTGTCAGGCGCTGTGAGGTCATGGATATCCAGGCCAATTTGTGTCTGGAGGAACACATTGTGAGGAGTCCTACTCTTCCTTTGGCTCTTACATTCTTTCCATCCTCTCTTCCATAATGGACCCTGAGCCTTGGAAGGTGTGTTAGAGATGTTTTAGTGCTGAGTACTCCTCTGTCCCTTTTACTCAGCACCATGGTGCCTTCTGAGTCATCCCAAGGTTGCCACCATCTGAAAACAGAAGATTCTCTAACCAAAAGGGAAAGTAGGATTAATATATGGGTATGGACATAAAGAGAAGTGCTTACTGGGCAGGTTGGAGAGCATAGTATATACATTTAGCCAGAAACCAGCAGACATTATACCTCTAGGGCTCATGACTACCCCTGTGGTAGGTTTTCAATATCAAGGATATATTCCCTCCCATGGAGTGGGCCTCCAGTCCAATTATAGAGCTGTTGGTTTCCCCCATAACAGACATGCCATTATTGCATGCATTGGCTCATTTGGTCTGGCTGGCCAAATTTAAAGCTTGAAGTGTTCACTGTTGAGTATCTTCACTGGTATTTTCTCTCTTGCATTGAACTGTAGGCAGTGTAGCTTTTTCCAGCTTTCTGTCAGCTGGTCCACATGGGGGATGCTTTCATGTAAGTAGAAGAACAGATTAGTGGGGCTGACTTGATTTTTGACCCCATCAAATTAACAATAATTATGAATTGTTATATCATATTTATGAAACTAAATTTGCACATTTCTTAAGTTAAATGCTTTGTTTTCAGTTAGGAAAACAACAACAAAAAAACCCTGTAAAGACTTGTGAGTTCATTTCTATGCAAAAAATGCTTAAGAAGCATTGGTGGGCTGGAGAGATGGCTTAGTGGTTAATGAATTTGCCTACAAAGCCAAAGGATCCCAGTTTGATTCTCTAAGACCCACATTAGCCAGATGCAAAAGGGGGAACATGCATCTGGAGTTTGTCTGCAGTGGCTGGAGGCTCTGGCGTGACCATTCTCCACTCTCTCTTTCTCCCTCTCTCTCTCTCCCTCCCTCTCTCTCTCTCTCACATAAATAAATAAATAAAATGTATTTTAAAAACATCAATGTTAGATCCTCTTAGAAGATTTGGTAGAATTCAGCTACAAATTCTGGGCTGGGCTGGTTTTTTAGTCAGTATATCTTTAATTACAGCTTAAAGACACTGCTTATTGTAAATCTGATCTAATACTATCTTCATGGTTGAAGCTTGTGAGGTTATATGCATCTATAAAATGATTCTACTCTTTTAAATTTTTCCAGTTTAGAGGAACATTTGTGTTAAATGTCTATCCTGATGATTTTCTGGATTTCATTAGTATCTGACATTGAACCCTTTTTTTGTCTCCAATTTTATTAATTTGGATTTTCTCTCTCTTACCTTTGGTTAGTTTGGCCAAGGATTTATTGATCTTATTTAGTATTTTCAGAGTACCAACACCGTGTTTCTTTGACTCTTTTTGCTGTCTTATTTTGTTGCCATTTCATTAATTCTTGCCTTGATCTTACTTCTTTCTGCCTACTGAAAGTAGAAAAAAAGACAGAAAGAAGGTAGGGAAGGTGGGAAGGAGGAAAGGATGTATGGAAAGCTTAAATCCCCTTAAGTTTATTAAATAATGAACACAGTTTTTCTCTTTGTTCTATGAAATATATTAAAACAATTGCATCAGTTTGGGGCATATACAAACATTTTCAAAATTATTCTTTAAGCAAGATAGTATAGCAACTATTTCATGCAGCATTTAAATGGTATCAGGTATTATAAGAAATGTTGAGATAACTCAAATTATGCAGGAGATATATGTAGTTACTTAAAAATGTTACAGCATTTTATATTAGGGATTAGAACATTTCTAGATTTTGATACTGAGAGTTGTCCAGGAAGCAGTCTCAGCAGATAAGAAGATACTTTTGTACTTAAAAACTTGTGTAACATAAGGTTCAAGTGAGCTAGAGTTGATTTCTGACTCAAAATTATTAGAGGGCCCAGTTATTACACACACACACACACACACACATGTGTGCACACACACACTCAAACACATAAACTTGATAGGAAGATCTCATAAATATTTTTAAAGTAGAGGAATGAGTAACATAACCTAATATAGTATAATTGAGATACATTAGTAAATTAGGATTCCTATGAATTCTAAAATATGAGGATGGGAAAATTTCTCAGTTGTTAAAGGTATTTGCCTGCAAAGCCTGTCAGCCCAGAGTCAATTCCCAAACCACACAAGCAAACCAGCTTCAAAAATGGCAGAAATATCAGACATTTATCTGCAGAGAAAATAAACCCTCTTGTCCCTATCTACCAATGCATGTACCCATACTCACTAATGTGCAAATACAAAATTAAAGAATTTTAAAATATATAAAAATAGATGAGTGCAAAGTAAAATGATTATGATATACATGAATCTAATTTTAATATTTGTTTTCAATAAATAAAATAAGCCAAGCTTAGAAAGACAAATATTGAATGTTTTTGCTCATGTGAATTATACAGCTTAATTTTGCATATATGTGCATGGAGATGTTTAGGTCATGGAAAGAAAAGGGGACCATGAAAGGGAAGAGATCTTAAAGGGAGATATATATATATTACTGTGGAGTACCTTATTGGCACTAGAAGAACATCTTGAAGAAATGTCTGCCATCATTTCAGGAGGAGCAGATCCCCTCCCAAAATATCTTCCATTAGCTAATAATGTCATTTTACATTGCTCATGGGCTTAATTTGCATAACAGTTATAGTAGAAGGGAATTATATAATTTGTCCTCACTTTACAAATAAAGAAACAGTGGGGAAGGGAGGTACTCAGCAGCTCAGAGGACACTTCCTCAAGTCAGGCTTAGTTGTTTCTCACACAAGCACCAGATGTTTTCAGAGTCTTCACATGATCATGCCAAGAACTGACAGGCGAATGACCATTCCCTGGGAGCCAGATCCTCAGCGTGATTTTTCATCACACAGTTTCTTGATTCAAAATTCTCTTTATCTGAACTCACTTATTTGGTAACAAATAGCTCCAAATTCCTCCCTTCATCATTTCTCCACATGAAATATAGAAGCAAAAATTTCCAACTGACAATCAACCAACAACAACAACAACAGCTGAATATCACCTCTTTGTGTCAAAAGGAATGTGAACTCATTTCAGCATCCATATTTATCACCATTCTGCACATGCAGATAGTAGAGCTTAGTCTAATCTAGGGGCTCGCCACCATGACTCAGTGAAGCAGCATGGAGAACCCATGTCTGTGTAGTAATGCTTCCAAGAATATCTAGAAACAAGATCTAAGTCAGAACTAGCCCCTTTCTCTCACTCTAACTTTATTTTGTTTTATTATTTTTTTAATGATAAACAACCTGCAGGAGCTAGGTTATCTTCAATGTGCTTTAGTAAATAATAGGGCAAAAGTACAAAAGAAAAAAACCCTTTATTCTAAAAACATTCTCAGGCTATACATTTTAGAAACTCTTTATTAGAGAATGTTTCACTGAGGAGGATGAGTGTGTCCTAGACTATATTAAAATAAAGTTCTTCTTCCCCTAATTCTGTGTGGTTGGTGTGATAATATCATTAATCAATTATTGCAATAGTTTCAGGACTGTTTTTCAGATTAGGAAAAACTTTGCTAAAAGACGTTTTGAATCCTAGAGAACGAATCCATCCTTTGGATTGAAGCTGTTTATTTCTCTTGTGACAGACATAGGGATATTTCCCGTTTGAAAACATGTTTCCATAGTTTTTTGTATAACATGCTGCCTTAAATTGAAATAGGAAAACATAACAAGTAATTAATGTTGTGCATGAAGACCTTTCAACAAGGGTGATTTATTTTTTTTTAATGATACAGCATTTTAGATTAGATTTAATTTCAACAAAGGTCAGCTAACCTGTGCCCCTCCCAAGATTAAAATGAAGTGCATCCTTGAACATTTTTAATCATTGAAAACAAAATGACCTTAGAGCAAAAACTGAGTTTAGCTAGAAATACTGCTACACATCAGCAGTTTCATTAAAGTGCAGAAATGCTGAGTACACAAGTGTCACTCATGAAAATGGTTTATATGTTATTGAGAAAAAAAACTACTGAGGAAGTGTCTATTTTATTTAAGTATGACAAATTAATTTAAAAATATTTCCATGTAATCAAGATTACGTTGCTTATATAAATTACATTGTTTCAAGGCATAATATAAAAATGCTCATGTATATTAATAATCAAAATGCTATCAAGCTCTATGTTTGGGGTTAAGATATTGCCTTCAGAATTTCAGCAGACTGCTGGGCATGGGGTTGAACTCCTGTAACCCAAACACTTATGAGGTGACCAAAGGAAAATCAGGAGTACAAGGTCATTATAACTACATAATCAGTGCAAGACCACCGAAGGATACAGAGTTAGAGCAATAAATGCCTTTACTCTTGCTTTGTAAAATCTACCAAAGAAGACAGGAAAAAAAAAAAAAAATAGGCAACGATGGAGAAAGTAAAGCTGGAAAATGGTAGCTGGGTTTTCTTCAGATTATTGACATATATACTTTTTTTTTTTTTTCTCAGATTGGGTCTCTCTTATGAGAAAGATCAGATAACTTCGGTGCTGTGTCATTTTTCCATTACCCATACAGAGTCCAGAAGTTAACAAAACTAATTTCTTAATACATGTGTAAATAAATTAGATCCATTATGCCTAGACATATTTGCTTATTTATCATCCTTCTGTCCTGAAGTTTGAAAATTCTGACACTATTGAAATTATCCAGAGACATAGAGGCTCCCAAGCCCTCCATCACTTAAGTAGACCTACAACTAACCCAGCATGGCTCAGGGGAATTCACAGAAGAAGGGGCAGGAAGATTGTTAGAAGCACAAGTTGGGACATTATGCACAGAGACATTGCCTCTTTCCCATAACTATGGTTACCCCCACAATGCACAACCCACATTCCCAAGTGAGGAGGGTCACTCTGAGGGGGGGCAGGGAGGAGGCTAAGGATGGTACCAGCATGACTTTATACACACTATCTACGTAACTAACAAAAAAATGTTGATCCCAAGATATTAGTACAGGAGACACTTGTACTTAAAATAATTTCACTGAAATGGTACATTGTGCATACAGACTTGAAAATTTACTGAGTTACAGGTGTACACTAATAACTAATAACAGTTGTTTCTATAGTTTAGATATAAAATATTGCATGTTCCTTGCCTGCATGGCATTACTCTGATATGGTAAAAACCTTTACATGTAGGACATAGTTCTCAGATCATTTTATGGGGTAGTCTGTCTTTAAATTACTTTAGATATTTTATACATGAGATAGAAAGAGTGGGAAGGAGGGAGGAAAGGAGGGAGGGAGAAGAGACATACCCTATGGATATACCAGGGCATCTTTTTGCTAAAAACAAACTCCAGATACATGTGCTATTTTGTGCATCTGGATTTACATGAGTACTGCAGAATCAAACCTAGGCCAGAAGGTTTTGCAATCAAGCATCTTTAACAGCTGAACCATCTTTCCAGACCCTAAACCTCTATGTTTGAATTGATCTATCACAGTATTTTTTTTTTTTTTTTTTTTTTTTTTTTTTTTTTGGTTTTTCGAGGTAGGGTCTCACTCTGGTCCAGGCTGACCTGGAATTAACTATGTAGTCTCAGGGTACCCTCGAACTCTCGGCGATCCTCCTCCATCTGCCTCCCAAGTGCTGGGATTAAAAGCGTGCGCCACCACACCCAGCTAGTATTTTTTATAGTGATGTAAAATGGACTACTACAATTGTGAAGTTATGTCTAGATCAAGCAAAAGGGCTTTTGTATAAAATAAATTTATAAGCCAAAATTAATCTTGTCTCAATATGTGGTCACCTTTGATTTGCTTGGAATATTTTGAATCAAAAATATGTTGTGTTTTATCTTGGACTGTGCCTCAAATAATCTAGGCTAGCCTCAAACTTACTATTAAGAAAAAGTGCCACTACCTCTTGAAAACTTAGATTTTAAGAATGCTATCAGGGCTGGGGAGATGGCTTAGGGGTTAAGGCACTTTGTCTGCAAAGCCGAAGAAAGAAGTTTGATTCCCCAGGACCTACACAAGCCAGATGCACAGTATCACATGTGTCTGCAGTTTGTTTGTAGGGGCTAGAGGTTCTGGCACATCCATTCTCTCTCTCTCTCCCTCCCTCTTTGTTTCTCTCTTCATCAAATATATAAATAAAATAAATAAAAAGTAATGTATCACTCTGCTCCCTTTATGAGGTGCTGAGGGTTGAACCTTTGTGCAAACCAGGCACACATTCTACTAACTAAGCTACATCTCAGCAACAGGAATCACTGATAAGTGGCCTTTGTGTAATGTACGATTCTGAAATATATATCTATAATAGACCATAATCTAACAAGTCTACATGATGAGTATTACCTATTTGATTGTATCCAACAGAATTTTCTGGGAATGTACCATATTTAAAGCTACAACATGGAATGAGTGAATGGCCCAGTTTGGACATAAGTAGAATAATCTATATTGTCTTTGTTAGTTGCAAAAATTAAAGATAAATACATCTGTGTGTCATAACATAATGTCAATGTATATACACTTGATCACAGTGTGTTCACACATCTTCAGTGAAAGACTTGAAACAGTATTTTGGCAATGTATTTAAGCTGACATAGTATGTGAATATTAAATTTGACATTCTCATAAAAGACATCACTTTTATTTATAACATGTCACATTTTAATTGCTTTTTTAATATTATGTCTCTACAATTACTTCATTTTTGTTGACAGTTTTACATAGTAAGTAAAAAGTGTTTCAAAAGATTTTTCCATCCAATAAGCATAGTTTGATATGTTCAATCAGTCTGTAAAATTTTGAACTTTAAAGAATTCTTATTTACTAGAATATACAAGAAAAATCTTTTAAAATTAAATATATTGCATTGATCATCATATGGATACTTGGTTTCATTAATTTTTATATTGATTTCTTACTTAATATGAAGATAATGAAAAAGAACATTTAAAAATCATCTGGGAAAATCTTCTACAATAGCTTTCACTTTGCAACTATATTCCTTTCTACATTTTCCTTTTCTTTCTTTGTTTTTTTTTTTTTTTTTTTTTTTTTTTTTTTTTTTTTTTTTTTTTTTTTTGGTTTTTCGAGATAGGGTCTCAGTCTAGCTCAGGATGACCTGGAAAAAATGTAGTCTCAGGGGGGCCTTGAATTCACAGCCATCGTCCTACTTCTGCCTCCCTGAGTGCTGGGATTAAAGGCGTGTGCCACCCCATGCCAGGCTCTTTTTGCATTTTCTAATTGTTTTTCATTGGATACTATAATTTCCCCATTACTTGTAATGACTAGTTTAGCCCCCTTTCCCTATTTTCTATACTTAACAGAGAGTTTTAATTTTGTACCTTTAAGATTTTCTGATTAAACTTACAGGATTTTTGTTATATATTGTAGAAATACCACAAACATATTTTTTCAAAATTTGTTTATCCTCAAGGTATTTAATGAGTACATCATTTGTGTGTATATTTTTGTGTGTATGTTTTCACAGACTTAATAATGATATCTTTAATTTTTTTTCTTGTGGTCTCTGACCTTATAGTTTCTCTTGAAACTAACTCTCTAGGGAAATGCAACTATTTCCACTTCTTGATGAGTAACAGTTTATGTCCTTCTATATAAAGGTTAGCTTTTGTGCCAATTATGAAATTACACTTAAACATACAGACCTACTAATCCTATCTGTGAGCATTAGGGTATAAATCCAATGGGCATCAATAAGTTATGTGGAAATATTGTCTGCCACATTATTCAGAACAGCCAAGAAATGGAACCAACATATCTATTAACAGATGAATGGGTAAAGAAAATATTGTTCATATAAACAAGGAATAGTATTCAAGAATACAACGGAATAAAAATCTGTAATTTGTAACAACTTAGATATTATTTCAAATGTTGTAACCCAGGAACAGAAAGCCAAGTACTACATGATCTCACTCCACATGACATTTTCAAAAGCTGATTTAGTAAAAGTTGTCTTCTGTAGAAAGGTGGTTGCCGGAGTTCTAGGAGAGTGGAGAGCACTGGACAGGTAAGGTTTGGAGGATGAGAACTGACATATTACATAGCAGCTAAAAAAAAAAGTTCAGTTTTCTCCATCCTATATAGGCATACAATTTTTCAAAACACCTTCATTTGAAATGAACACATTTTCAGGTGAAATATATAGAGAGGGTAATTGTTCACCTTTAACTCCTAGTGAATTTTTATGCTTAATTTGTAAAGAAAATTCTTATATGTCATAAAATACTGATACAATACATACTAGTTCATTGGCAGTGTTTCAAAAATCTATTATAGATTAAATAGGAGAAATCCATTTTTACTTTCATCTTAATTGTTAATTGAACCTTTTAAATCTTTCTAAGTTGCATAACTTTGGTACTTAAATCTTCATGTTGGTACACCACTGCCTGACTGTCCAGCATTTAAATATCAAAAAAAGAAACTTTTTACAAGATTACTATTTTCATATTCATAAAGCAATTATATGAATGTCTTCTTTTATCCTTTTAAATAATTCCTTTCTGATCTACAAAAGATATCTAGTCCAAATGTGAAACATGTGGCTGGGATGATCACACCATTTTTATATATCAGTCATACGTGAATTCATCTGACTTGCTCTTGCATGTTTATACATTTCATTTGAATTGATAACATATATTTGTAGGCTATCACCAAGATGTCTCTGATACAAGTATACAGCCTTGTTTACCAATATATGCTCTTGTAATTTTTTTTTTCTTCTAAGATTCAGTAATTGGCAAAGAAAAATGGAAAGTAATTCAGAGTTTGTGAAATGGAGCATGAGAGAGATGAGTAACACACTGCACCTCCTCCCCGTCACAGTAGGGAAGAGGAGGACCTTTCCCGTGCATTATGTATAGCTAAGGCCGTGTCTTCCTTCTTTGAGGAAGCACATTTCATTACCATGTGCCTGAAACCAAGCTCCTGAACTGTTCTGTTCCTCAATATTCCCTGGTAAAATGAGTAAATTCATAGGATCTGCCTTTGGTATGGCTGAAGATTAGGTTAGTGCTTAACACATTATCTCAGCTTTAAAAAGTATACCTGAAAGTTTTCAGTAAGATTCTCCTTGGCCTTGGAGTAAATTTGTGAGTCGTAGAAGAAGCACAGACACATACACAGGCACAACAAAGTATTACAGGCAGGGGAAAGGCCTAAGCGAGGCCAGGGGAAAAGACTACGTAAAAGAAGGGCAGGGGGAGGGTCAATCAAAATTCAAGATATTTTGAATAAGGCTTATGTAAACCTACTTTTTTGAATAATGGCACATCTAGATGCTATGAAAATTTTCAGTGCCAGGAAAATTTTCAGTGCCAGGAGGGGATACAGGGGATACCTTCCAGTTGACCCTATTTGAAGGCCTGAATGGAGGTCCCTGGTTGCCTCCTGTAGAAAACATTAGAAAAACAAGGCAGCTTTATGGGAGACAGAAATAATCATCAATGATAATAGTGGACACTGGAAACCTCAAGTTTGGCCAGACAGGACAAATGACAGAATGGGTGCAACAGTGGCATGTCTGCTCTGGGGGAAAACAACTGCTCTCTAATTGGACTGAAGGCCGGCTCTATGGGAGGGAATACATGCCTGGTACTGAAAACCTAATCAAATGTCCATGACAGGAGAGGTCATGAGCCATACTGTAAAGACTGTTCTGGCTAAATTAATATATTATTCACACCAAACTACCCTGAAAACACTACACTTAATATTCACATATTAATGCTACTCTCACTTGTGGTTAGAGAAGCTTCTCTTGTCAAATGGTGATGACCACTGGGATGATCCAAAAGGCAACATAGTGCTGAGAAGAAGGGATGGAGGAGTGACCAGCACTAAAACATCTCTGTCACACCCTCCAAGGCTCAGGGTCCATTGAGGTAGAGGTGGCAGAAAGAATGTAAGAGCCAAAGGAAGGATACGACTCCTTACAATGTAACTGTCCAGACAGAAAATTTCCTTGATATCCATGACCACACAGTGCCTAGAAAAACCTTCATGAGACCCTCATAATAGAAGAAAAAGATGATTACATCAAATTAAAAGAGAGACTAATGGAGAGAGGGAAGGGATATGATGGAGAATGGAGTTCTGAAGGGGAATGGGGGAAGGGAAGGGAAATATCATGGTTTATTGTCTGTAAGTATAGAAGTTGTCAATAATAACATAAAATAAAATATAATAAACTTTTGAAAGATATTTGTCAATACTTCCAAAATTACTTGATGCATTAAAAGAAAATCTCCCTTGACAAACACAATAACATAAGACAAAAAATTCATGCAGTATGTAATATGCATTTGTATTTTTTCAAATAAAATATGTATTAACATAGAGGAGAGCATGTTATATATATATATTCACTGGTTGATTTTTTTTCAGAAAATTATGCTTTATTTTAATGTTGTAGATAATGTGTTCATCCTCAACACATTCATCTTTCCAATGGAGACACAGAAATCTATGTACCTTGGGTTTGAGCTCGTAGGACACAGGGACTCAACAGCATCTACAATGATTTCCCAGTGTGATAAGGATGTTCCAAAATAAAACATTCAAGTCTACAACTTGTTGTTTGCTTTATGCTGAGAATAATAAACATATTTTTCAGTTCAGCCTAAACTCCCCATAACTTTTACTGCCTTTAAACTCTGAATAAAAGCTGCAGTAAAGTCAGCTCAGGGCTTCACTCCAGTAGAACCCCCTGTCTCTCCTTCAAATTCTTTCTTTTATGTTGTGTGATCGTTTCGAGCCTGGCGTGCATGACAGGGCTAACAGTATAAATTTCTCTAAATCCATCATAGAAATGATAACACCATTTGATGTAATAACACTCAGATATTTTCTACTTCATGTCTCCCTTTCTAGCAGAGATCACCTACCTCTACCATATCACCTCCTTCTAGGTTCATGAACAGTTGACTGTAAAATAATCTTACTTTTTGGCCTGAAAAAAATAAAACAGCAGTAGAGGTGTGTAAATATTTTCACTGATGATATTTGGGAAATAATATTGACTGTTTTTTTAAAATTTTGTTTATTTTTATTTATTTACTTGAGAATGACAGACAGAGAGAAAGAGGCAGAGAGGGGGGGGAGAGATTGGGCACACCAGGGCCTACCCCCACTGCAAATAAACTCCAGATGCATGTGCCACCTTGTGCATCTGGCTTATGTGGGTACTGGGGAATCGAGCCTTGATGCAGAGTCCTTAGGCCTCACAGGCAAGCACTTACCTGTTAAGCCATCTCTCCAGCCCCTTGACTGAGTTTTTTAAGACAATAAAATTTCTATCATAATTTGATAAAATGTGTTTAATTATATCTAGTTCACCCAAAGATGTGAGAGGTGAATAGCCACCTTTTAGTTTCCTCCCTACTGTACTTTTTTGGGAAAGAAAGGAGAATCTATATAAATTTTTCCAAGGAGTCTTTTTAAGGCTTTCAAAATTTTTCTCAGCATGTAGAAAACAGCATGAAGGAGAACTCCCAACTCTTCAAATCATGTTACCCAGTCTCTGAGCCACAGCTCTGAACAACTTAAAACACTTTATTTTACCTTTGTAGTCACACACAGTGCAGTTCTTCTTGCTGTTGTCTCTCAAACATGCTGATCAGATACAATATGCAAAGGTGACTCTCATGGATGCTTTACCCTCCCTCCACTGGCATACCCTAGTATAGATATATTTTGTGTATTGACAAGAATCTCCAGTCCATTTTCTCACCTCAAAAAATTTGCATCTGAACAAATTCTCTTTAAATTAACTTGAGATCATTTAGTCATTGATTAAGTCATGGAACATGTATTACCTTACACAGTTAATAATCCAATCCTATACTTTATTTATGAACTGAAAGTGTTCTTTTTTCTGTTTTTATTTATGGTTATTAATTATACAAAGTGGATTTTATTATAATGCCATGCATTTATATACTGTGATTTAATCATATTCACCCCCAGTAGCTTCTCTTAGATTCTTTGTATGAAATTATTTTTTAGAGAATAAGATGATAGTTAGTTAAGTCTTGCTAGATGTACACCATTCAATGTGAGAGTCATACATAAAAAGATGCATGCAGTTGCTGATTAATACAGCTTAGAAACATACTATTGTCAAAAACATGGGGAATTTTGTTGAATTCATTTTCGTTACTGCACTACAACTAATTGTATATGCTATTTCTAGCCTCTGTTTTCACTTTAGCTTAAGTGAAATCAATTTTTCTATTATGGTTCAATTTAATGTCACTGATCTAATCAAATACTTAAAGCCACTCATTGTGTCAGGGCATGCAATATAAATACCATATATTTTATCTTTCATTCTCACAAGGTTAAAGTAAATAGAATGACTACTCTTTCACAGATGAGAGGACTGAAAAGCAAACACATAATTTGAGATCCCATGGCTACTAAGTGAAAGAACAAGGAAATAAAACACATCTAGCTTGTTGAACATCTTCAGTATATGACTGAGTGAGTCTGTCCTATGTTTACTTTGATTGTAGAGTCTAAACTTCACCCAGTTAGTGAGGAGTATCACAAAAATCAAGGAGAACTTGACTGATCTTAGATAAAATAAGAGGTTTTTAATTCAAAAAATTCCTTAGCAATATCTACTATGACCTTAATCAATAACTTAACAACTTCTTTCTGAGGAAATCTGTGTGAGATGTGCTCAAAATTACAGGCTCAATTTTAGGTCTAAATGTATGGTTGGCATTGAGATTTTTGTTTTAGAACTTAAAAGCCATCAATAGGCATACCTTATACTAGTATTCACATAATTAAATTTTACCCTACTAACTTATGGATAATAAAAAGAGGGCTACACATTTACCAGGCATGGTGGTGCATACCTTTAATCTCAGCACTTGGATGGCAGAGGCAGGAGGATTGCCATAATTTCAAGACTTGAAAAACAAACAAACAAAAAAAGATTGAAAATCATAGTTTAAATACTGATGGAGATAAGTCTTTGAACAACAAATGTGTGTTTTTAATCTTAATTATTTCCTGTGGAATTTTTATGGAGGTTATTCAGGAGAAAATCAAAATACTTGTTTTGAAGTCACATTCAAGTAATGCACTGCTGGGTAAAAATCATATGTGGACTTGCAATATCCATCCCTGAACACACAGCATTATATGTAAAACAGGTTAATGTTTATGCAAAACATACATACTATCCTCATTAGAAGGACAAACTACTCAGCCATGATAAAGTTCAAAACATGAAATCCATGTTCACTTGGGATCATACTCTTGAACTCTTAATCTCTCTGTCCTTCATTTCTATAGTTGAACACACATGGTCCTACCACACAGAGAGCTAGGGCCTTCAGTTGTTTTCATAATAAAGTGCTACTCCATTTTTAAATAAATTTCCTCTGAGTTTGATGTGGTGTATACAATGTGTGTATGCATTTGAACATGCACTCTGTCCATGCATACAGAGACCAGGGCTGATCACTGGGTATCAGCCCTTCATTGCCCATATACCTATTTTCTTGAGACAGTATTTCACTGATTCCTGAGTTTTTGTGAGCCCAAGTGATTCTCTGGTCTCTGCTCCCAACAAGACTGGTATTATTATGTGTGTGTGGTCATGTCCAGCAGTTTATTTAGTTGCTGGGGAACCAAATGCTTATGGTCCCAGGGCCCTTTAGGATCTTATGTGTGTGTGAGACACACTCTGGTCTAGAGAGGCATCTATGCAGCCCCATAAATAAAATTATTATTTATATCAATATCAATGATGTTTCATATGTTTATTGTACTGTAACTAATTAAAGCATGTCAATTTGATTGGCTTTCTAGATTTCTGAAGGTCTTAAAGTGATATACTACATATTGTTTCTCAACAATAGCAAGAAGTGTTTGTCTTACATAAATTGTCTGCTATTTACATGAAACATCAGAAAACTAATTAGAACACTAGAAGATATTACCAGAATTAGACAGAAAGAAAGTGTCTCAGAATTATTAAGACATGCCTCCAGGATAATGAGAATGAAACTGACAAAAGGATTTCTTGGCAAAATGTTCTCCAGTGCATTGATTTAGATAATGAAAAAAATTTAAAAATTTTGGAAGGAAATGCTCACATGTCTCATACTCCTCTTACATGTTAATTTTAGTGTCTACATGTGTAATATTACATAAATATAAGTGGGAATGTCCAGAGTCTACAATAATTTAAAGGTATTTTATTTATGTATGGGTCATATGAGAATTATAAACCCACTTGACACAATAAAAATTATTATTTATATTCTCTCTAACCACACTCCTAGACAAACTATGTTTGAAATTATACTTTTTTATTAGTTATGTATATAGTATATATACAGCCATGGTGGTACCATCGTTCTCCTTCTCCCTATCCTCCTCCCATGGGTAATGTAGGTCTTGTCTTATGGGGGTAGCCATCAGTTATGTGGAAGAAGCAATGACTCTGTGTATAATGACCCAACTCATGGCTCTAACAATCTTTCCACCCCTCTTCTGCAAATTTCCCTGAGCCATGTTGGGTTCATTTTAGGTCTATTTCAGCGACAAGGTTTTATGAGTCTCTGTGTCTCCGGAAATCTTTTCATAACATATGCTAGTTAGGTTACTACTAACAAGTTATAGTGGTAAATTAAAAATGGAAATTTATGCAATTTAGAAAAAGCTTTTTATGAGGTTTAAAGAGCTTCAGATTTACCATGTGGTCTTGGATAAGGCATTTAATGCTTTTGTGCTTTGGGATACTAAACTCATCAAGGTAGAAATTTGGACTGCTAGTCTTTTTCTGTTTCTTTCTTCTTTCTTTCTTTCTTTCTTTCTTTTTTCTTTCTTTCTTTCTTTCTTTCTTTCTTTCACAGTGACAGAGCGAGAGAGAGAGACAGAGACAGAGACAGAATGGGCAAGTCAGGGGCTCCAGCCACTGCAAACAAACTCCAGATGCATGTGCCACCTTGTGCATCTGGCATTTGTGGGTCCTGGGGAATTGCACCTTGAACCAGGTCCCTTAGGATTCATAGGTAAATGCTTAACCACTGAGCTATCTCTCCAGGCCCTGCTAGTATTTTTCTACTGTTGAGTACATACTAAATATTAGATGTATAAAGGAGATTATTATGGACTATAATTCAGTTTTAAGAAAACAGATATTTCTAATTTTGAAATCTTGAATAAAACTGAAATACATTATACTGAGGGAAATATGCCAGTTACCAAAGCAAAAATTCTGCATGATTATTCTTATATGTTAAATTTAAAGTGAATAAATAAATGACAGAAATAGAAAGAAAATAGTTTATTAGAGACATGTAATCTAAACAAATAGGAAAAGTTAGGTCAGATCAATAAAAGTTATGAAGAATGAATAATTCTCAAGAGACAATGTATAATATGAAAATGATAGTAAATATTACTTTGAATACTGAAAAATCTGTGAAAAGAATAGAATTTTAAATATTTTTGCCATACATGGACACTCATACATAAAACACAAGTAACTGTGAAAGATTTGGTATAGGGAAATTTTGCCAAGTGTTTTAATGTGTATATTATGTATCTCAGAAAATCCAGCTATACACTTTAAGTATATATAATTTATAATACTTGCTGAAAATCTATACTTTTACTGACAATTACACACACACACACACACACACACACACACACACACACACACACTTCAACCCAACTTATATGCAAGTCCTATAACTTCAGATTAAACAAACTTCAGATCAAAAATAGACAGAAGCCAATTTGTCTGTATGTATCATGCAGATATTGTATTTTCCTTGCCCCCAATCTGATGATGCCTCCAATATGACAGCTACTCACATGGCAGCTGTCTTGCTGTAGGAATTATGAGCAATCTAGGGATGATTGGAAGTCTGTAAGAGGATGTGCATGGGTTACATGGAAATATGAAGCTCCTTTAGATAATAAGGACTATGGAAAGATTTTAGTGTCCACCACGTCTGCTACAGAGTATGTGGAAAGGAGGTCATTTAAAGGATTCCTTCTATTGCCCCAATCCTTGAAGCTAAAATTTTCATATAACTAAAAATTAACAATACTAGCAACAAAGAAGTGTGAAGCTGCACCCTGACATTGAGCTAATGGGGAAAAGTGGCAAACAATGGCCCAAGCAACCCGGGATCTATATTACTTGAAGCAAACACTTTGACAAGTATAAACACAAGTGCAATAGTGGCGCACAGACTTGGTGGGTAACCAATACCTTTTGACTGGCTAAAAGATCAGCTCAGTGGAAAGGAACCCAGATCTGGAAGTGGAAAATACATCAGAACCTAATGGAGACAAAGCTCTTGCTCTCCAATGTCAAGTTCCCACTAGTCCTTGGCTAAAAAAAGGGGCTATGTCCACCAAACTTTACCTAAATTAATAAGGCTTATCCCAGTTAACCTGTGCTGACTACACTCTCCATTGGAGAACATGTTTTTCTCTTTCAGTAGGCAGTGAGACCAAGGAGATCAACTACCCCTCACACTTCAGCCAAGCCCCAGCTGAAACCACAGAGAAATTGGGGAGATGAGCAAGAACACAGCTTCCATGGTGAACTTGACAATCAGGGCCAGGGTGAAGGAGACAGATGCTGTGGAAACTCAACACCTACCAAAGCAGAGATCCAGAGGCTCCTCAGAGGCCCATCACAGAAGAAGACTTAAAACACACCCATCATGGCTGAGGGAGCTTTGTGGAAGAGGTGAAAGAAAGATTGTAAGAGCCACAGGCTGAGATATCATGCCCAGAGGCATTTCCTTTCCTAACAACTGACTCCTGCTCCTACAACACATATCCCACAAACCCACAGTGAATACCTGCATCCCCACTAGGAAGGACCTCAGTAGAAGGAGGTAGGGATGAATAAAAGGATCGTACCAACTCATGATGTAGCCATACTAAGTATGTCCATAATTAATAAAGAAAGAATAAATGGAAAAAAAGAATAGAAAAGAAGAAAATTTATTAAGCCAAAGCAGTGGTGGGGGTTCCCCTCCACATGACTTAGAAGGGTCTGGAAAAGGAAAGACTGGAAAATAAACATGGCAAAATAAATGGATCAGATCCTTTTATAAAGGAAAAATCTGAGATGAGCTGTATTACCGATGTCAAAGGTATATGAATGACCTTGATTGGTTTGTGAGCATAGATTCAGAAACCATTGGCCCATGGGGATGCAAGACTGTGAAAAGTTAAGGAAGAAAAATCAGGAAAGCTATTCTCTTATCATCACGAATTACAATCAGAGGGAAACTTCAGTCTTGTCAGAGTAGGATGGCATAGAGTTTTGTTGGATATGTGTCCCTGAGCTGACTACCTGAAAAAAACAACCTTGCTCCCATGCACGTTCATTCTGTACATTCATTTCTTCCAATTCCATCGTTCTCTGTCTATGCTCTTGTCTCTTTTACTGTTGTGAAGAATTTTAGCAATTATGACTTTTATTTATTGCATGATTGGAGTGCTATTCAGTAATCATTGTCCATGTCTATAGCTGGAAGGATGTCCTTTATATTTTCTCTAGTAATGTCTGAATTTCAGGTCTTTTGGTAGTAGTTTCCAATTTGTATGTCTCTTGTGAGAATAGAGCTTCATCTGTTTGAGTTGATTTTTATATAGGATGAGAGATAGAGATCTTGTGGGAGCATTTATAATATAAATACAGTAATGGAATATATATATATATACATACATTTTTCAATTTGTTAAAGGACCTGTAGTTTTTCTAACATGATTTTGACATTTTGACATTTTGACATTTGTGGTGATAATAAGATGACTGTAATGACTGTGCTGAGTGGGTATAATTCTAGATTATCTACTCTAATTCATTGCTCTAGCCATCTGTTTTGGCCTGCAGCATACAACTTTGTTAGTGACTTTGTAATATAATTTAAAGTCAGTAATTGTTATCCACCAATAGTTGCTTATTTTCCACAATTGTCTTGGCTATTCAGTATTTTTGGCTTCCATAGATATTTTCGGATTATGTTTATTTTACTTGTTCTGTGAAGAATGGTGTCTGACTTGGGGATTGCACTGAATTGGAATATCTATTTCAGTAATATGGTTACATTAATGATATTAGTTATTCCTGTGTGTGGTGGTACCTGCTTTTAATCCCAGCACTCCAGAGGCAGAGGTGGGGGATCTCTGTGAGTTCAAGGCCACACTGAGACTCCACAGTAAATTCCAGATCAGCTTGGGCTAGAGCGAGACCATACCTCGAGAAACCAAAGGGAAAAAAAAAAGTTCCAATTTCTATGTTCTAGTATCTTCCTAAAACTTTGTACTCATTGTAGAGATCTTTCAACTATTTTCTGCAGCTTATTCCTAGGTTTTATTTATTTCTTATTATTTATTTATTTCTAAGAATATTCATTGCTGGTCTAAAGAAAAAATAGTTTTTTAAATGAATTGTTTTTATATCTTACTACTTTTTGAAAATTATTTATTAGAACCAAGAATCTTCTCCCAAAAGTAAAATATGTAGGCTATCTTAAATATAGAATTGTAACAACTACAGATAAGGATACTTTGATATCTTCTTTTTCTAATTGGATCTTACTTAATTTCTAATTAGAATTAAACCAAGATGGAAAATTGCAGAAGCCATAAGACCAGCAGTGTGTAATTTTCTTAAATCTTTGTAATATGCTTAATCATTGTGCTTTCTTTCTCCCCCTCCCATTCTCCTCTCTTCTTTTCTCTCCTTTTCTCTCTTACTTTTACCCTGTGCTTGTCTTTCTCTCC
Source organism: Orientallactaga sibirica (assembly GCA_036365145.1). Classification (NCBI taxonomy): domain Eukaryota; kingdom Metazoa; phylum Chordata; class Mammalia; order Rodentia; family Dipodidae; genus Orientallactaga; species Orientallactaga sibirica. The sequence continues at coordinate 15,170,018 of JAEOAD010000017.1, forward strand.
CTCTATCTGTGTTCATAATTGCTTTATCTATTACATTCAATCAACAAACTATGAAATTTAAAACTCTTATTTTGTGTGTTTTTAATAAATGATTTTGCAATGTTAAAGAAATTTATAATGGCAATTCTTTGTCTAGAAGTATAATTATTAAACATGTTCTTAAGGACAAGAGTAACAAAAGCAGACTATTATGAATGCAGTAATGGGACTGTATTTATGGAGTATATTAATTTATGAATAGGATCTAGAAAACATGTAAATTTAATAATTTTCATACTTTGGATCGTGTCTGCATTTTCTTAGGAAATGGTAAAATGTGCAGATTTATTTTCATTTTTTTCAAAACATACAAATCACTGAAATATTTGTATTCCTCAATTAACAAGTTATATGTCTGATATTTTTATAATAACACATAATAAGAGCATAAGACACCCTGATCTGCTAGATCTTCATGTATGTTATTAACATCTGTTAATTACATTGTTCCCATACCTGCAACTGTTATAACACTAAGTCATGTTACAGTCTGTTGCATCCTTACAAGTTTATGAATTCCTAATTTATGTCTGTGCCACAAAGGAAGAGAGTGATAAAGTTAAGAGGGGGAAAATAAGAAATATTCATTGAAAATTTGGAGGTTGTTGGATAATGTTTTGTGTAGTAGGAGCATTGGATAATATGAAAATGAGCAATAAAAAGAGTAAACACAGTGGAAGAGATACTAAGTTTGATACTTGAGTGGCATATTTTAAAGTATATGATAGTAACTTATGGGCACTAATGCTCTCCTGTATTCTGTAACACTTATTCCATTGAGCATTAATTTAAATAAATAATTCCCAATAGGTTGAATTATTTTCTGTTAGGAAAAGAAAATATGGTACAATTTAGACCTCAGTAAAATAAAATTTATATAACCAAGTTATATGTTGATGAGTTAAAAACAGTAGTTAAAATAGTGGCTGGGAAACATTGTAATACAGTATCATATACTGCCAGGCCAATTCATTTTATGGTTATAACACTTTTATTGTAATATACCTCAAAATGTATTGATATTGTAGGTGATGGATTTTTCTTCAGATTAAGTTGAGATGTGAAGTTAAAGGGGGGTAAAATGAAGGCTTGAGAGTTTTGCACACTAGGGATTCTTTGCAGAATAGAGAGATTTAGGGTGAAGATTGAGAGGAATTGAGTACGTTAGAAGTATAATGAAAAAGATGATGAAATAAAACTTTCCCATCTCTCAAAGTTTCAGGTAGAAAGAGAAAAGTACCCTTGAGATGTCTTGAGTCAAACCTTGATAGTGGTAATTGTTATTCTGGAAATTTATTTATACCAGAACTTTATGCTTCAGAAAGATGGTAAAAGTTGTTCTTATTAGATTAATTATTCTTTCCAAGTACCTCTATAATAAAGCCTCATTGATGATGATATATATATATATATGATATATTTCTTCTTTTAATTACATTTTAACCCATCAACTATAAATGCATATGAAGCAGCTATGTGAACATAGTACATATTAGTTACTGATTTCTGATAATTGGCTCTGAATTTAATCTTTATGAATATCCAGAATGCTGATTACAAGGGTAGAATTTTATACAGAACATGTTATGCCATATTTACTATTTATTCAGCAAAATCTATATAGGTTAAAAGACTGAATATAAGTGTATAATTTGACAAATTTACAAAAATTGGCAACCAAAAACTCCTCCAAGCTACAGAACACTCTTTTGAAGTTAACCTCTCCCATATACATAGATACATTTCTCTTATTAATATTTGATACAGCCTGACAATAAATTTTTTAAGTATACATTCTTTATATGTCAATTTGGTTTCCCTCACATAATGCTCTTGACAAAAATAACAGTTGTAAGAAAGCTGGAGTCATTCCTTTGAAGGATTTGTAATGGTTAACCACTCACCAACTGAGGAGGATTCCTTTTATTACTAGTATTTATGGTGAACAGCTAATGAATATCATAGGTGATTCTACTGCATCTGTTAAGATAATTAGTAGTGTGAATTGTGTTAATTGTGTTCTGATTGAATTTGGAATTCTGAGTATAAATTATATGTGGCTATATTTGTTTATATATTTTATAAAACTATATCTAGCATATATACAAAGAAATAATATATTATTTTACATAAACCATTGTAAAAGTAGAAGATGATAAATTATTAACTACTTCATTATATAAGTAAAAATTATAATGATATTAAAACCAAACAGGAAAATTAAAGAATCTGTAGATTAATATTCTGCATTGAGATAAATAAACCCTTAAAATGTCTTGTAGAAAATGAAAACCAGGGCCTGAGTGGTTAAGGAGTTTGCCTGCAGAGCCAAAGGACCTGGGTTCAATTCCCCAAGACCCACCTAAACCAGATGCACTAGGTAGCACATGCACCTGGAGTTCATTTGCAGTGGCTGGAAGCTCTGACAAGCCCATTATTTCTCTCTCTGTGTGTCTGTCTGTCTGCTCCTCTCTCTCAAATAAATAAATAAATAAAAGAAAATGAAATCCATTAAAAATATTTATCATATGAATAAATTCCCACTAACATACCCATTCTCTAGTTTTGACTCCTATGTTACTTTATTGTCAAAAAGAAGAGAGTTTACTATACAATCAGAGTCTCACAGAAATGCAATATGAGAATGATTCAAGGAACCATTTCCTCAAAATGATGAGATGGTCTCTGAACCAAGACATCATTTAAAATGGAGAAAAGACTTGTAAACATTTTCAGTCTTGGTGTTACAAGAAAGAACAAAAGCCAGACTGGAGGGATTGTTTAGTGGTTAAGGCATTTGCCTGCAAAGCCAAAGGACCCAGGTCCGATTCCCCAGGACCCACATTAGCCAGATGTACAAGGGGACGTACACGACTGGATTTCCTTTGCAGTGGCTGGAGGCCCTGGTGCTCCCATCTCTCCCTGTGTCAAATAAATAAATAAATAAATGAATAAATAAATAATAATATTTTTAAAAGAAAGAACAAACGTCTCTGGCATCTTAATTTTAATGAGTTCATTCATTCAGTGAATTACATTTCTGAAATCTCACTGCAAGAATATAAATGAAGAATCTACATTATTTTTAATCAATTATTTATTAATTTATTTGAGAGGAAGAGAAACAGAGAAAAAGAGGAAGATAAAGAGAAGAATGATGGGGCTGGAGAGATGGCTTAGTGGTTAAACGCTTGCCTGTGAAGTCTAAGGACCTCGGTTCAAGACTCTAATTCTCCAAGACCCACATAAGCCAGAAGCACAAGGGGGAGCACGCATCTGGAGTTCTTTTGCAGTGGCTGGAGGCCCTGGCACTCCCATTCTCTCTCTCTCTCTCTCTGCCTATTTCTGTATCTCTGGCTCTCAAATAAATAAATAAATATTTTTTAAAAATTTAAAAAAAGAGAAGAATGAGTATACCAGTGCCTCCAACCACTGCAAAGGAACACCAGACACATGCACCTTATGCATCTGGCTTACCTGAGAACTGGGGAATCGAACCTGGGTCCTTAGGCTTCACAGGCAAATGCCTTAACTATAAAGTCCTCTCTCCAGCCCAGAATCTACATTATTTTAAACCACTGAGTATGTGGTATTTAATTAGAGCACTAACAGGACACATTATATTGATGACTAAGAAATAGGCTATTTTAGTCTTAAAATATGTAGAAAGATATTTGAAGTATAACTAGGGAAAGATACAGAACAAGAAAAACTCCAGCTACATTCATATCCAACTGAAAATGACTTCTGTTGTTTCTGGGTCAGGCCAAGAAGTTTCTCTCTCTCTCTCAATCTCTTCGTCCCAAGTAAATTAATAAATAATAGTTTAAAATTAAGTATAGTTTCTGTCTACTTTAAGTATGCTTATTCTGAGTTACATTACTGTTTTAGGTCTTAACATGGTTGTTTTAAGAAACTTTTATCCCTGGGGAGATGAAAAAAGCTCTTCTCAGATGCCAGACCAAAGTATGATTGCACTAAAATCAGTTTTAGTGAATCAATGTATTTATTGGAGTTACTTACAGAGCAGGGTGAGGGGTTGGTTACAGGCACATGGCTGACTCAAAGGCAGCAACATCATAGGAAAGCCCACCCCAGCATAGGAGATGATTCAGATAAGCTGCATCTCTGGAGCTCACTACTGCACAATCTTCAGGCAGCTGGACTGGCTCAAGAGTCTCCAATACACTACATGACTTGCAGGCTGCTTGGCAGGGCAGTGTAAGAGTTTCTCTCCTAACAATTGTTTATTATATAATCTTAGGGAGGGCTTGTTCAACCTTTTTCTCAGATTTCTTAACCTCTTGACTCCCTCCTCCTTCCAGAAAGGAATATTTCAATTCAGAGGAATTGGCTATATGCCAAAGGTCAAGATAATTGCAGACTGGAAAATAAAAGTAATTCATCTTTTGTAATCATCACATCTATCTAGAGAAATATTCTAAAGAAGCTGCACTGAGTGTTACTATTACTGAAAAAAGAATTGTGCCAAGTGTATTATTAGCTCAAAATCAGGTATGGTGATATCAGCAGGCTTATTTTTATTGCTCAAGATTTTTTCGGCCATTTGTGCTTCCAAATGAATTTTAGTTTTTTTTTTTTTTTTTTTTTTTTCCTATTTCCATGAAGAATGGCATTGGAATTTTGATAGGTACTGCATTAAATGTGTAAATTGCTTTTGGTACGTTTGACATTTTCACAATATTGATTCTTCTAATCCAAGAACATGGCATGTCTTTCAATTTCCTAGTTTCTTCTTCAATTTCTTTCTTGAGTGTTTTTTAGTTTTCATTGTAGAGATCCTTCACTTCCTTGGTTAGGTTTACTCCAAGGTATTTAATTTATTTATATTTTTGAGGCAACTGTGAATGGGAGAGATTCCCTGATTTCATCCTCAGCATGTTTGTTGTTAGTATACTGGAAAGCTTCTGATTTCTGTGTGTTTATTTTGTATCCTGCTACATTGATTAAAGTGTTTATCAGTTGCATTAGTTTGCTGGTACAATCCTTAGGGTCCTTTATGTATAGAATCATATAATCTGAAAATAATGAGAGTTGGATCTCTTCCTTTCCAATTTGTTTGTCTCTTGCCTTATTGCTATATATAAGACTTCCAATATTATATTAAATAAGGGTGAAGACAATTGGCGCCCTTGTCTTGCTCCTGATTTAGTGAAAAAAGTTTTAAGTTTTTCCCCATTTAGTACTATGTTGGCTGTAGTTTTTTCCTTTGTAGCTTTTATTATATTGTGGTATATTCCATATACTCCCACTTTATTAAGGAATTTTTACCATGAAGGAATGTTGGAATTTGTCAAATGCCTTTTCTGTATCTATTGAGATGAACATGTGTTTTTTTTTTTTTTTTTTGTCTTTCAATCCATTTATATGGTGTATGACATTTACGAATTTGTATATCTTGAACCATCCCCACATCTTGAGGATAAAGCCTTCCTGGACAGAGTCAAAGATCTTTCTAATATATTATTGTATTCTATGTGCTAGTATCCTGTTGAGAATTTTTCCAACTATGTTCATGAGGGAGATTGGCCTGCAGTTTTCTTTTTTTATTCTTTTTATTTAATTTTTAATTTTTTTTTTTTTTTTTTTTAGAGAGACACAGAGAGAGACAGAGAGAGAGAGAGGGAGACAGAGAATGGGCGTGCCAGCAGTCTCTCAGCTGCTGTGAACGAAATCAAGATGTGTGAGCTCCCATGTGGGCAAGTGTGGCATTGCACCATTGTGTCACTTTGCATCTGGCTAAACGTGGGACCTGGAGATTGGAACCAGGTTCTCAGGCTTAGCAGGCAGATGCCTTAACCACTGAGCCATCTCTCCAGCCCCTCTTTTCTTATTCTTTCTTTGTTTTAATTATCAGGGTAAACACTGGCTTCATAGGCGTTTCATAGTATTCCTTTATTTTCTGTTTTATGGAAAAAAATGAGAAGCATTGGTATTAGTTTTTCTGTGAAGGTCTGGTAAAAGTTACACATGAATCAAGCTGGGCCGGGACTTTTTTTAGACGGGATTTTTTTATATAACTCTTTTGATCTCCATGCTTGTTACAGGTGTGTTTAAATGGTTTATCTCATCTCCATTTAATTTTGGTAGGTCATATAAATCAAGGGAATAATCAATTTCTTTCAGAATTTCAAACTTAATGGATTATATTTCCTTAAAGTATGTCCTCATGGTTTTCTGAGTTTCACTGGCATTTGTTGTAATGCTTCCTTTTTCATCTCTAATTTTGTTGATTGTGTCTCATATCTTTCTATTGGTCATATTTGGTAAGAATTTATCATCTTCTTTATCCTTTCAAAGAACCAACTCTTCATTTCATTGCATCTTTATATTGTATTTTTTTTTTTTTTTGGTTTCTATTTCATTAATTTCTTCCCTAATCTTTATTATTTCTACCCATCTACTGATTTTTGTTTCCCTTGTTCTTCTTTTTCCAGTGCCTTAAGTTGAAGCATTAAGTTGTTTACTTCTGACCTTTCTAATTTCTTAATATAGGCACTTAAAACTATAATTTTCCCTCTTATGACTGCCTTCACTGTGTCCCAAAAGTTTTGGTATGTTGTGTTCTCATTATCATTTGATTCTATGAACTTTTTGATTTCCTTTTTGATTTCTTCATTAAGCCATCCATCATTTAGTAGTAAACAGTTTAATTTTCATGATTTAGTGTATGCTCTATAGCCTTTCTTGCTGTTGAATTGTAAATTAATTCCATTGTCAACAAAGTGAAAGAAATTCTTTCAATTTTCCTGTATCTGTTAAGATTTGCTTTTTGTCTTAATATATGGTCTATTTTAGATAATGTTCCATGTACTGCTGAAAAGAATGTCTTTTCTGCAGCATTTGGATAGAATATTCTGTAGATTTTTATTGGGTCCATTTGTTGTATGAGCTCATTTAATCCAGATTCTTCACTGTTTATTTTTTTGTCAGGATGACCTGTCAATTGATGATAATATGATACTGAAGTCAGCAACTACAATTGTGTTTGGTGTTATCTGTGATCTTATTGTCAAGTATTGTTTGATTTTTTTTTAATGAAATTGGGAGCCCCCATATTAGGTGCATATACATTTAGGATTGCAATGTCTTCTGTTGGATTGTTCCTTTAATCAATATAAAAGTGGCTTTCTTTATCTTTCCTCACTAATGTTGGTTTGCAGTTGATTCTGTCAGATACTAAGATAGCAACATCTGCCTGTTTTCTAGGTCTATGCAGTTGAAATACCACTTTTCATCCTTTCACCTTAAGATAGTCTCCATCTTTTATGGAAAGGGGAATTTATTGGCAACAACAAATAGAAGGATCGTGCCTTTTAACACAGTCTGCAAACCTGTGACCATTGGTTGGGGGATTGAGACTGTTGATATTAAGAGTTATTATTAAAATGTGTGCATTTATTCTTGCCATTCTTCTTGTTTTATAGTTCTTTTTTTTCCCTTTACTCTTTTGTATTAACTATTATATGAGTATGGTTTATTTTTTTCATGTTTCCTTATATGTGTGCTTTTCTTTCTCTTTAGTATGAAGGATCCTTTCAAATACTTTTTGTAGAACTGGTTTAGTGGTCACATATTCCTTTAGCCTGTTTTTGTTGTGGAATGTCCTTATTTCTCTGTCAATTTAGATGTATAGCTTTGCTGGATAAAGTTATCTTTTCAAAAGTAGAAATACATTATCCCTAAGCCCTTCTGGCTTTTAAAGCTTGTGTTGAGTAATCTGCTGTTAACGTGATGGTCTTGTCTTTATATATGACTTGATTTTTGTCTCTAACTGTTTTCTGTATTTTTTTTTTCAGTTTTTGTCCTTAGTAGTTTAATTATGATATGGTGGTGAGAGGTTCTTTCCTGATTTTCACTGTTTGACATTCTAAAGTCTTCCTATATATGTATTGGCATAGCTTTCCCTATTTGGGGGAAATTTTCTTCTATGATTTTGTTGAAAATACTTACTATGCCTTTGGAATCAAATTTTTCTCCTTCTATTACACCCAGAATTCTTATGTTTGATCTCTTCATAGTATCCTGAATGTCTTGAAATTCCCATTCATGCCTCCCTATTACTTTATCTTCCTCTTTGTTGGACTGTATCTACTAGTTTCAATATTCTGTCTGCTCCTTGATACATTCCATGGTGAGAATTTCCACCCTTAATCTTCTCATCTGGGAGGCTGAGATATCCAGTATGAAATGGGTTCAGAGTCATGCTGAAGTCAAGTGAGATCCTATACCCAGTAATAATGGAAGAAAAAGACAAAGGCCCTATAAATCAGAAATGCCAAAGGCAATAATAGTGAACACCAAAATACAGCTTATTTGAGAATGGTCAAGCCAACCAGAAATACATTAATGAAATTTAACACATAACCTTCCCTGACATGGAAGGTGAGATTAGCACTTCCAGTGCAGGCCTGTTTACCCAGCTTTGCATAAATAAGCCCTGTTACATTTTGGGATGGCTTCCAATCTCACCTGTGCCAAGTTTCCACCTTGGTCCCTGTCTGTTGTGATGTGGACTCTGTTAGGCTGCTTGGGTCACTGAATCTGGTGTTTTGGTTGGCTGTGCTGGATGTGGTGTGGCTGGGGAATAGATGAATTCTCTAGTGGTGCATGGCACTGCTGGTGGGGGATGGGAGGCTGTGCAAGATGCCTGGAATTGTACTAGAACTGCTGGGCTGTTCTTCAGCAGCTGCTCCCTGCTGTCTTTGCTTCAGGACTTTTTGAAGACACTGATATGCATGGAAAATCCTTATACCTGGCTTCTGTTTCTGTAGCTCTGTGCCAGGCTGGGTGAGCATGCTGACTGGGGCCTCTTGTGCCATGGCGGGATTCTGGCTGGTTACCTAAATGCTAGATGCTCTGAGTCTTTCCTGCTTTTCTCCTGATTAATAATTGCTTATGCATCTTCATTTTTCAGTAGAAGAGTGTATTTTGCTGTTTTTCTGCTTGCCCCCCCCCAACAATAGGCTGTTTTGGCATGGCTACTACACTGCCAATTTTCTCAGAAGCTCAGAAGTCCTTATTTATAAGTTGTGTCACTGTGACGCAATATCTGACACAGACAACTTAAGGATATAAGTACTTGTTCTCATGGTACAGAGAACTCCGTTCTCCATAGGAAGGATAATATGGCTGCTGGAGGAGTTCTGTTTTAGGCAGAGTTTTCAAGGACCACTTACATATGTCCCTGATCAGCACAAAAAGAGAATTTGGGCCAGAGTTGGGCCAGGCCATACACCTCAGGGTCTACCCTCAACTGACCTACGTTGTCAGGCTAGGCCTTACCTCCTAAAGGTTCTGATGTAGTAGCCCTCTAGTGCTGTCTAACAGTCCAGGGGTTTGGCATCTTTCCATAGAGTTAAAGAATTTGATGTCCCAAGAAAGGAAAAAAAAAAAAATCTTGGAGATGGAGAGAAAATGAAGTAAACTGGCTTTTTATGAACAAATGGCCCCATCAGAATGGGAGATATTCCAGAGCTGGGCACCCATCTGAGGAGCAGGCTTTGGATGGAGGATTTGTGGGGTCTCTCACGTCCTTCCTACCTCCCCTTATGTTAATGATGGATTGGTTTCCTCATCTTTTCTTTGGTGCATCTCCTCAAGGAAAGTCTTCTGTTGTCTGGTGCAGTGTATGTTTCTGTCCAGTCCATAGGATCCTTGGTGGCTACCTTGATCTCCTCCCTTTCTCCTTTTCTCAAGTGTACCTGTGGGGAGGAGAGGTCAGCTGTCTCTTCAGTGCCAGGTGCTATAGGCTGTAGTCACTGCATACACCGTGGTCAGGCACCCCATCTTTCAAAGAAGCTGCATATTGGAGCCCTTAGTAATCATGATGCCCTGATCATGGCTGAGGACCCAATGCAGGATGTTAAGTCCTAGTTCAGGCAGCAGGACATGTCTGGTCTGGGGTCAGGGCCAGGTACTATTGCTATTCCTCTGGTATTGTAGTGCTTTACAGGCTGGAGGTGATCATGTGTTCCTGGTGATCACCCATTAGCACTATGCTCCTCTGTTGCAAAAGAGTTCCACTAGCTGGGTGTGGACAAAGTGTTCAAAGACATACACCAGTGGGTAAAATTCACACTGAAACCCAAATACAAGGACATTGTTCATATAGAAATTATGTGATCTGCATTGAAATAATATTATGATGAGGAAAAATAAGAACAAAAATTGTAGCACTACACAATTAGAAATTGTATACCTGAAATCAGTATTTTATTTTATTTAAAATAGGTAGATATATGCTAACTATTAATGAAATACCTAAATCCCTTTATGCAGAAGCACAAACTGTGAGCACCATTGTTTAATGAATGTTTTCTGTATATAATTACAAATACAAATGACAAAACAATTATATTACTTCTAGCTTTTAGTATTATAACTGTATAAATGTTAATAGTAATTAGAAAACATCCAATTTAATGAAGATACTTATGCTATATATACAAATAATGTTTTGTTATTTCACCACATTGAACATTTAACATAATTTTTACATTATTCTACCATAAAATATTTATCAGAATCACATATTTATGAAACTTTATTTTTTATCACAATTAACTTAAGAAAAATATATTTTTACAATAAAAGACTGTAATTTGAGGTTTTAAATACATAATGGCACATTAATATTAGTAGGACTTTATACTATCATTATAAGACTTCTCCTTTTCCAATGGGTTATAGGAATTTATCTTATATATTTATCTATTCATTATAAAATAGCAAGACATTAATTGGCAATTTGTTGACTATAATGAGATTGAATTAAAAAAAAAATTGAAAAGAAAGATCACTATTTGGCTTGTTGCTCTTCATCATCCTGACTTATCATAGAGTTATTATTTTTGAAAAAATAAACTTAAGCATATTTAATAAATATTAAATTGTTTTCATTTTATATAGTATTTAAATTATGCAATATATTTTCCTTTTTATTCTTTTCTATGTTGAGGTAATACTTAAATCTTAGCTGTGTGTATTCAAGTATGAAAATAGATAATAAGATCTTGGGAAGAGGTGACCATGGGGGAAAGCCTGCAAACAGCTTGTGGCTAAACAGTCTTTATGGGAAACACTATATAGGTTAGCTAAGGAGTTAAAAATAGATATATCATATGATATTATGAATATATTGCTGATACCTCCAAAAAATCTTTATTTGTATTTTTAAAATTTTTTTTTCAAAATTATACAATATATTGATCAAACAAAAGGAAATTTAGGCATTCTGTTAATAATCTATGTTTAAATTTTTAAAATAATATTTTCAAAATGTAATTTTAAAAGATTATTTTGAAATATAAATGGAATCTCACAGAACCTTTCATTATCTAAACTAGTCCATCTGTCCACATGAGCTAATACTTTGTGTCTAATACATATATATCATCTTCAGATTGGTCCAAGCTGGTCTCCAACTCATGATCTTCCTATCATAGCCTCACACATGTTTGCATTACAGTCTTGCACCATTATGCCTGGCCTATTGTAACATTTTGCATAATTTAGTGTTTTCATAATTATAACTTATATGAAACTAGTTACATTGCTTTTGCAAGAATAAAACTCTATCATTCATGATATATTTTCAAAACTGTTTGTCAGAGAATGGTCGCAAGTCCCATAGACAAGTATGATGGTTAACAGCCACACATGGAAGTTATTACTTATATAAACAATGGCAGAAAATAGATTTCATGTTTGTAATGAATGATACAGTGAGAGTGAGGAGAAAGTAAATTAATGTATGTGAATATTTTAATACATTATAGAAAGTATGCTAACAAATACAGAAATTATTTTATTTAGTAGAGTACAGCAAAAGTTGGCCATCCATGGTCAGACTTCATTGAGCAACTAAACAGAAATTGTAAATGGTGAATAATGAATATCATTACTGATCCTAGCCCACTGCCTCCATTTTATGCTGCATCACTGTTCTCAGTGCACAAGGATTCTAACACATTGGTGGCATATCCGTACCTCATAAGGTTTTAAAACAGTTTAATCAGAACATACATTGTTTCAGAATTAAGATTTTTAAATACATGCATCTACAAAAAATATTAGTGGAAATGAAACCAATTTTCAAAATTTCTTTCCTATAATATAATTCAGAGAAAAAATTAAAAGTAACATGAGATATGAATTTATGCTTTAGTTTTGTATTCTTCCCCAAAATTCCCAATACCAATGTTAGTCCAATGCATTTTTAATATGGCTTTGCTGGGTTTCATTACACTTTAATTCATTATACTTTTTTATTTCTCATTCAGGGACATTAACCATGCTGTGTGTGCATTAGATTTTCCCACTCAGATTTCTCTTTCCCAAATCCTAAGCATAGCTTGTTGTATTTAATAACATCTGGGATTTGTGTGTTCAGGAGGCCTATCACATTGTTGCTTGGGAGTTCAATGCTGTGTTGGTATATTAGCATATTTTATTTTAATATTTTATTACACTTTGAGAAAACTCCTATAATTATAAATCTAGAAAATATGTCTTTTTATTCAACATAAATTCTGTCCTTAAGTGAATTATTTTGTAACTGAAATGAACATGTTCTACTCATAAAACAATAGAGCTACATATTTAAATTCACAGGAAACCAGCAAGGTGATCTCCAATTATGATTTTGACAAGGAAGCATTGCCTTTATATATCAAAACCATTCATTAAGAAAAATGAGTGAATAAATAAAACTGATTAAAAAACAAATGTCTCATTCTAAGCCACTTTGCTTTTTCTTTATCACATATTAATTTTATAGTATAAAGAGTTTAGTTGTGACATATTCATATAATGTAATTTGTTCATATTTCACATATTTTGATCATATCAACCCCCATTCAATTCTCTTCTATATTTTTAAATATGAGTCATGTTAACGTATAATATTTTCTTTCCAAGATTCAATGAGTATCTTGATTATTTTATGATTGTACTATTATTTAATACATTTTCTACATGAAGCAGATTTCTAAATATATAAAATGGCCTTGATAATTATATTAAATCAATGTGCTATATTTGAGGAGATAATATTAGACCTACATCTGCATCAAATGAAAAAATTCCCCTACACCCTCATATTCCCACATTGCATATAAATACCTATAAATAGAAATAACTGTAATTTAGTAATACTACTGAGAGAAATTCTCCATGGTCCAGGCACAGGTCTGTGATCCAGGTGGCAGTTTGCAGACCAGCAGGCAGTGAACACAGTGGTGCAGTGCTCCTATCTAGCACTGCTAAACATTCTAGTGGAATGCAGAACAATGGGGCCTTCAGTTTCCTTCATCGAGTCAGGTTGGTTGCAGCCTTCCCTGTCCTCTCCCCACCAGCAGTTCCTGAGGAATCCATCCTCTCAAGCTCACACAGAAAGATCTCTTATTCCTCTTGCCCACAATTAATTTGACCATGGGAGAAGGGAAGCCCAGATCTGAGACCAGTTAGAAAAGACAAAACAAGCATTTTTCTTTTTAGTGTTTTTTTGCTCCTTTGTTCTCTTTTCCTCTTTTCTGAAGCATGGTCTCACTATGGCCAGGGCTGTCCTGGGAATCACTCTATAGTGCAGGATAGTCTTGAGCACATTGACCAGCCTTAAGAGTGCAGGAATCCTGGGTATATGCCATGATGCTCAGCTAAATTCATCACAGATATTGGTCATTCCTGAAAGACATACACACACATACAAGCTGGGCATGACACTATTATAAAATTTAACCCAAGGGGAGAACAAAAGGGCTTATCTCTTGAAGATTTTTTAAAATTATTATTAAGACCGTATGTTGTACAGATAAATCATGAGTTGGTACCATCTTTACCCTCCTCCCTGCCCCCATTTTGAGGAGGAGCTCACCTCAGTAGGGTTGCTGGTATTTCCCACCGGGGTTGTGGGTATGCATTGTGAGAGCAGCAGTCAGTTATTGGGGGGAGGCAATGCCTCTGGGCAAGACATCCCAACCTGGGGCTCTTAGATTCTTGCCACTCCCACTTCCACAAAATTCCCAGAGCCTTGGTTGGTATATTTTAAGTCTACATCAGTGATGAGCTCTTAGCTCTGAACTTCTGCTTTGGTTTATGTTGAGTATTCTCAGCATCTGTCTCCTTTGTCCTGACACTGATTGGAAGGCTCGCTATGGAAGCAGCACTCTTGCTCATCACGCCAGTTCCTTTGTGGTTTTGCCTGGGCCTTAACTGAGATGCAAGGGGTGATTTATTTCCTCAGGTAGCGTTACCTACTGAAAAAGTAAAACAGATTCTCCAACAGAGAGTGAGGTCAACATAGATTAAATTGGATAAGCATTATTAATGTAGGGAGATTTTGACGGATGTAGCCCCTCTTTTAGCCAAAGATTAATGGTAATTTGATATTGGAAAGCATAATCTTTGTCTAGATAGGATTCAGACCTTGATCCCAGTTCCAGATATGGGTTCCTTTCCACTAAGCAGATCTCTTGGCCAATCAGAAAGCCATTGTTTATCCTCCAAGGCTGTGTGCCATCATTGCACTGATGTGTATTTCTTGTCAGGCTTGTTGTTTCAGAATAGCTTAGACCCCTGGTTGCTCACACCATTGCTGGCCACTTTCTGCCAGTAGCTCATGTAGCACTTTCCAGCACTAGATGGGTAACTGTGTGGGGACTGGCTCTGGAAGTAGTTTTTGGGGTGTTTACATGACAAAGGCTCTGCCTTCATGTATGAATAATGGCACTACAAGAAAGGGCTCCTTGTCTTCTGCTCTTCTGCTTTGTGGGGACACAATGTTTCTTTCTCCCTGCCTGGAAATGCAACAACAATGCACCAACTTTGAACTGGACACCCATGCTTGCTCATACTGTTGTTGGATACTTTCCCTGGTAGCTCATGTAGCACTTTCCAGCACTAGACAGAGAAATCAGTGCTACCCACATTGAGCTGTTGATTGGAGAGGTCTCCAAAACAAGACAGGCGTCTGTTGAAGCGCTTGATTACCCACCTGAAGTAGACTGTTAGACCCTATTGCTGAAGGTTATTTTTTTTAATTATCCATTTGTTTTTTTTTTTTTTTTTTGTATTATTATTATTTGTTCAATTGTTTTTCCTCATGATTTTGAATTGATGTTGTTTTGGTAAGTTTTACTTTGTTGCTGGTGTGTGGGACTGTTGCCCTCGTTCTTTTTGTCCTTTGTTTGGAATGAGCAAATTTAGGTAACAGAGGAATGAGCTGGAAACTTAGATCAAGGATGCAATGTGACAACTTTTAAACTTGAACACTAAAACCAAGGAATTCAAGCATTGTAACTCAGTATAAACTATTTAATCTGGATAAAAATCTTAGACCAGACAGGCTGACTTTCACACTCTTTCTCTGTTTTTTTTTTTTTTTTTGTTTTTTTTTTTTTTTTTTTTTTTTTTTTTTGAGGTTGGGTATCACTCTAGTTCAGGCTGACCTGGAATTCTGGAATTCTCTACGTAGTCTCAGGGTGGCTTTGAACTCACAGCGATCCTCCGACCTCTCCCTCCTGAATGCTGGGATTAAAGGCGTGTGCCACCATGCCCAGCTTCTTTCTCTGTTTTTATAGTTATGTTTTTGTATATTGTACTCACTTTAAAATAATGTATTAGAATTAAATTTTTACATTCAATAAAGTATCCTCCTTTTAAATATAGAAAATAATGCTATTTGGCATAGGTTATGTGGTGGTTTAAATGAGAAGTCCAACCAAAGACTGCCAGCTCCTGGCAGTTTGGGAGGTGGAGGAGGTGAGCTGCCAGCCGCAGTATTAAGGTTGTTATAGCCCACTTCCCCCTTGCCAGATCTCAGCTCACTCTTCCTGCTTCTTGCCATCTGCTATGACAAAACGTGATAACCAGCCTTTATCTACCATTCTCTGTCTGCAATGATGAAACGTCTCCTCAAGACTTAAATTCAAAGTAAATGTATGCATTTAAATGCTTGGAACATATTTAATGATTCTATTATAAAGTGAAAAATTAATCAGAATTTTAGATCATCATTTGGGTAAATATGGAAAGAAACAAGGAAAAGTGTTCAATTGAAATGGAACATGTATTTTATTTTGTATTATACAAATATATTTCTATAACTATTGAAGTACTTGAAATTTAAAATACTTCTGGGCATAGTAGTGCATGCCTTTAATCCCAGTACTCAGGAGGCAGAGGAAGGAAGATGATTGTGAGTTTAAGGCCAACCTGAGACTACATAGTGAATTACAGGTCAGTCTGTGCTAGAACAAGAAAACCAAAGAAAGAAAATAAATATAAAACATTTTTGACTGTGTATTAATCTGTTGTGATTAATTATGTAAATACATTTTTGTTAAATAACCTGGCAATGGTTGTATCTGCATAATGATATGCCATTGTGTTTTAATAAATGTTCTTCTATTAAATCAAATAATAGAGTTAATTTGCTAAATTGGTTATTGTTTTGATTACATATAGACCAAAACATCACTAAATTACTCAAAAGAAACATTTAAGGTATTTTCTTTCTTATCAAGTTATCAAGGTACTTTCCTTTGAAACAGATAAATGTCATAATTTGGAAATCAAAGAATCAAAGAATTTATGCAATATACACATGTTTGAATATGATCCATTGAGCCTATACTTACACGTATAATAGTTCAATCTAAATTGACTTTAATATGAATATATTCTTCCCTTTAGTTATAAGCAATACCATATATGGATTGAATTTTTCCTATCAAGATAACCCAGATGACCAGTGAGGTAAGGGTAATATTTTAGGAAGCTAATTATTGTTAGAGTGTGGTAGTTGGAATGCATGTCTCCAATAGACTCGAGTATTTTATTGAAGCTTGTCTCCAGCTGCCTGGATGGAGGAAGTGTTGCTGGGGTCCAGCCCTCAGATGTTATTTGGAGCAGATTTGAATCCCAGGCTAAAGGTATGCATAGAGTTTTTTAGCTCTGTCTGTGTCCCTGTTTTTTGCTATAGTTCCCTGATGCTTGCTGCCTCACTGTGCTTACTGGTGGTACTGTTTGGTGGTTTACTGTGCTTGGACTTATGAATGGGAGGCAGCGTCTTCAGTCATTATGGAACGT
The DNA here is from genome assembly GCA_036365145.1 of Orientallactaga sibirica. NCBI lineage: Eukaryota > Metazoa > Chordata > Mammalia > Rodentia > Dipodidae > Orientallactaga > Orientallactaga sibirica. The sequence continues at coordinate 15,187,169 of JAEOAD010000017.1, forward strand.
CCCCTGGATTTGTAAATTTCAAATAAATCCCTTCCTCCCAGAACCTGTGTTTGGTTTGAATGTTCATCCCAGCAACATGAAACTGACTGCAACAGAGGTGTTTTTGGAGAGAGATGAAAATATATGTGTTTTCATTGTGTGTGAAAGAATACATGTCTACACACATTTATTTTCTGTATCAGCAATTTTTATACATGTGTGTAATGGGATTTGACCATAATCCCACTACATTACCTTCTCTCATTCACCTTCCCAGCACCTTTTCCACTGAACACCTTTTTCCATCATCCCCTTTCTACTTTGGTGAAATTTTGGTGTGTGTGTGTGGGTGGGTGGGTGTGTCCCACTTAGTTAAACTAGGGTTTCCTGCTTGAGCATGGCATGTGGATGCCTAATTAGAGGCCTAGTGCTTTTGTGAGAAGTGACAGAATAATTCAGATAGAAAAGGAAGTAGGGAAATCCTGCAGTTAGGGTTTTCATATTCTAAAACAGACACCATGCTGGTGATACTGTCCCAGGTTCCTGACACACCTGATGCATTAGAGAGGCTGGAAGGAATAGTTTGATTCCCGATTAGAAAAATACCCTAAGCAAGGAGCTAATTCAGTAGGTAACTGACATGATCCATATTAACGATCTAAATCTCAGTTGCTTCTGAGGCTGAGAAAATAGAATATTCCATGGAAGTCTAAAAATCTGAGCATATAAAAATGGTGTCAGCACTATTAGATAGATTGTATATCCAGCCATTTGATAGACAAATTACTAGTAATCATCAGATGTTTTGGAATTATTCAAGACTACATTAAGCAGAAACTAACTGATCTATAACCCAGTGTGTGAATTTTATAGTGGTGATGCATTTTTCAATGGATGACTATCAGAAAAAATAGTGTTCATTTACTATGATTTTTCACCCAAACAAATAATGTTTTCACCTGTTGAACATTTGGATTATGTGAACAAGAATTAATTTCAGTCAGTGTAATATGAACCATTATAGGTACTTCCTTCATCATTGGATATAAAAAGATAAAATAGATCATTTAACATTTTAATGGTTTATTATGTCATAAATTATTAGTTTCACACATAAATAAAATTGTTAAAATGTCACTGGACCCCAATAACTATATACTACATAACTGCACAGCATTGACTGAATGTTGTATGTTTTTTAGCATGAAAGATCAACAATATTAACTTAAATCATAATGTGAAGGCCTTAATTTGGTTTCTGAATTAATCTACCGGAAAGTATTTAGAGCACATTTTTGATTACAAAGAATGCAAATGACACTTAAATTCTACCTCGAAGCTCATAATAGCATTGAGGCCAAGAAGCGTTTTAAAAAAGCTATATGATATTTTTTGTTCTCTACTCTGAACTGTGAGCTTTACTTTTATTCCCAGAGTGATGGCTCTACTCCAATTACTGGCAAGTAAGTGGATTGTGCTTTAGAATTGCATAACTTTTGAAACTGGGACACTAGTAATCCTTCAACTAAGAGCAAAATATGGAACTGACATTTTGAGGAGAAAAATAGGTGTTAATATTGCAGGAAGAAGCAAAGAATTACAAATAAAAAATGCAGCTTCCAAATGGCAAAGTGGCAGTTATTATGACAGCAAATCCTATATGGTTCAATGCCCACTCCAGCTGAGTAGAGCTGATTCTTTTGAGATGAGTGGTCTCCTAACCTGCCTTAGAGAAGAAAATATATTCAGCAAACAAAATGTTTAAAGGCCAGACCACAGAGAGCAGGTTATAGTCATGGTATGGGGTGGAATCTGAGACAGCTGAAAACATCTGTTTGCAATGTTTCTTCATTTTTTTTTTTTTTTTTTTTTGGTATTCGTTTATTGAACACAATGGTGAGTTTCATATAATCTCTTTCCAGTGTATCATATGTTGTGCACATGTTCATACGTTTCCTTACCATAGAAACCTGTCCCTCTTCTCCTTCACAATAGTCTCCTTCTGTCCTCTAGTGTCCTTGACCCATAGATGACGAAAAAAAAAAAAAAAAAAACTATGATGTTTATCATTCTGTATTAGACTTATTTTTCTTAGTATAATCTATAGTTTCATCCATTTTCCCAGCCATTGTTGAAATTTCATTATTGTTTGTGGCTGAGGAAAACACAAATTTGTGTAGAGGTGGCAAGGTTTTTTTTTTTTTTTTTTTTTTTTTTTTGCTCCACTCATGTGTTGACAAACACACAGTTGTTTCATGGTGAATAGTGAAGCTATGAACATGGATGTGTAAGTGGTGTTATGGTATGTTGCTTTAGTGTCCTGTAGCTATATAGTTGGAAGTGGCATACCTCGGTCATATGGTAGCTCAAGTTTTAATTTTTGAGAAACATCCATAAATACGTCCATAGTGGCTACACCAAATGACATTATTTAAAAAAAATATATATATATTATCAAAACCTTTTTTAAAAGTCTACTATTCAATTTAATCTTTTAAAAAATTGAAAATGAAAATTATGTATTAACACTATCCCGTCAAGGATAATTCAATTTTATCTTTTACTAGTAACAAAGAAATTAAGTTGTTCCACAACTCCAATAAACATAGTAACACAAGATCTTTGAGCCTGATTATATAACTCCAGCTTCAGTCCCTAGGTTAGAATTATCATATGTGAATAGTCGTAATACACATTGCAATGGCAATTTGTATTCATCAAAGGTTTTATGCCTTTATCCATTTGTTAGAATATATTTATCAGTGATTTTTATAGTTTTAAAAGCTTGTCTGTTAATTATGAACATATTTAACAATTTTGCCAGATATTACATAGCTCTTAAGTAAAAAAAAAAAAAAAAAAAAAAAAAAAAAACCTATAAAATCTCTTCCCTGAAGATATGACCATCACTTTTCTAAAACATCAAAGAAATGTCTAGAGTTTAAGACAAGAGGTATGGGAAAGCAAGAAGCAGTGTTTTTGTAAAGACTATGTTATCTTCTGTCATAAAGTAAAACATAGAAATAAAAATAAATAATTTAAAACCTCTAATTAAAATGATCTTGTTTGGATTTCATAGTTAATTATTTCAACTGTTGAATTTATTTTATTTAAATATGGCCATTTCATAACAAGAATATACTGAGAATCCATGCTTATGGAACATAAATATGTTTCAAATTATATCAAGAAGAATGGAAATTGATTAACATTTAATTATACAGAAAAAAAAATAACATTTTAAGGGAACAGCTTTAATGCTGACTTTTTTTTTTATTTGAGAGAGAGAGAGAGAGAGAATGGACACACCAGCAGCCTCTCAGGCACTGAGAACAAACTCCAGACATGTGCGGTCCCTTGTGGGCAAGTATGGCATTGCACCTTTGCATCACTTTTTGCATCTGGCTAAATGTGGGACCTGGCGTTCTTAGGCTTCTCAGGTGGGCGCCTTAACCACTAAGCCATCTCTCCAGCCCTAATCCTGATTTTTAAAATAGAATGTAGCGTGAAATTAAGATCATTTAATAATGGAAAGACTAAAAGTGTTTAACATATAAAGAGACAATAAATGACTGAAAATGTAGTGATTGTAATAACCTAATAAATAGGAAACTTCTCCATAATTGAGTAAATACAAACATTGTAAAATAGAATTAATCATTTGATAACAAATCCTCCAAAATTGTGTAAATCTACAACTAAACAGGGGGCTTAGTATGGAAAATTACCTTCTTGTCCACTCTTTCACCCTTTTCTATCCCTCTGTTTCTGTTTATATTTCTTTTCTGAGAATGCTGAGCCCTGCACTAGCCTGGTGTCTTATTTTATATTATAGAACCTCCTGAAAACCATCTCCTGTTTACTGGAAGTATCAGCATTTGGATATTACCCTTAGAGGATCTGGATATTTTTCTCAGTACCTCTCCTTGGATATTCCACTCTATCTGGACTGTTTTTTATGACTCCTATCTTGTTAAAGGTACTTACTATTAAAAATACACATTGAGAGGCTTCCCTTACACTAGACTTAATATTCCTAGCCAATTCTGAACTCCTTCACACCATGTAAACTGCCAAAGCATGCATTGTGGGTTCTTCTTTAGCAAGCTGAGATTTATCTGCATATAAGTGGCATTAGTGTTACTCAAGTTTCCATGTCATACAAGAAAGAATTTCTTCAATTGTTGTCTTAAAACTTTTTGCTGTGATTTAACAATATTTTGAAGTCACAATCATTCCTTCTTCCTGATGAAAAAGGTATGCAAATAGATTATGTTAAAATTATTTATTTCACTTTCATATTGACGAAGATATATGCTGCCAATATAGAACATGTAGAGATGAGTATGAACTCTAGAAGAGAGCCAGACCCCAGACAGTTACCCACCTAGGTCTGGAAAGTGCTATATGAGCTGCTGGGGGCAAGTGGCCAACAATGGTCGGAGCAACCAGCTGTCTAAGCTCCTCAGAAGAAAACGCCCTAACAGGATGCACATGCCAAGGCAATAGTAATATACAGCCTTGGTGTGTAACCGATAGCTTTCTGATTGGCTAAAAGATCTGCTCAGTATAAAAGAACCCATATCTAGAATTGGGAACCAGATCAGAATCTTATGGAAGCAAAGATTATGCTCTCCAGTATCAAGCTCTCAATAGTCTTTGGCTAAAAGAGGGGTTACATATATCTAATTCTCCCTACATTAATAAGGCTTATCCCATTAAACTACGGTGACTTTACTCTCCATTGGAGAATGTGTTCTTCCTCATCAGAAGGTAGCAAGACCCAAGGCGATAAACTACTCACATAATTCAGACAGGCCAGAGAGAAACCTCAGAGGAATTAGGGGGAAAATAAAATGAAATGTAAGAAATTAAACATTGTACATAATTATTAAATGTATTAATTGTATTTCAGTGTTTTAAGTAACTATAAGAAGATAAAACTTCTCAATATTTAGGAATAACAAATGTTTGAAGAGATAAAAATTCTGATACTCTGATACACACACATACACACAAATGTGTACATACATACACTATATATGTGTATATATATGTATATATACATATATAATAACCATATTCTATGAATAATATGACATTATTAGTGTTTGTCTTATTTTATTGAGGAGGAAGCAAGTATTTGTCCTTGTAGGATCTTCAGTGAGTGTTCTGTTTTCAGTGTGAACTGGATAGGTGTACAAATGCACAGGTTGTGGTGATTGTCAGTACACCCTGGGAAACTGGGAGGTGGGGAACTGGTGTCTCTGGCTTACTTATTCTACATGCATGAACAAATGCACAGGTTGTGGTGATTGTCAGTACATCCTGGGAAACTGGGAGGTGGGGAACTGGGATCTCTGGCTCACTTATTCTACATGAATGCACTTGCCAGTACTTGGGGATCAGGGTTTGGGGAACCAGGACCTGGGAAGAGGCCAGCTCTTATAGTGGCCTACTCACTCAATGGGTGCACTTTCCAGAGCAGGGAATCTCAGAGTTGGGGACCCAGTGGTGACTCAATCAGGAAGGTGGAGCAAGGACAACCTTCTGCAGCAAGTCTGTAGGGTCCAGGCAACCCTAAGCCAGCAGTAGGGGAACTGGGACCAATATTTGTTCTACATACCAGAAATTCATTATAACTTTTGATTTCAGGAAAAATAATTATAGTAATAAAAGAGCCATAAAATAATAATTTTATTTTCCTTAATTTTCAGATTAGATTTCTATTACTGATATAATCAAATATTCCAATTTTTCCCATCTGTGTTTACCATGGAGTTGCACAATTTCAAAAGGAAGGTAAAAGTTTTCCAAACACAGAGCCATTGTATTTTAAGATTATACTTTAAAATTCATAAAATGCTATCAGAAGAATTATAAATTTACATTAAAACACAAAGAAAAATAGAATGCACAAGGGAAAATTTATCTAAGAATAAACTTATATTCAATATATAGTACATTGCTACAAAATATTTTGAAACTATGTTGGGTGCATTCTAGTTTTCAGGAAAATACCTTTCTATCAAATTTCCAAGTCTTATGTATATATATATATATCACTGCGTGAATATTTTACTCTGTGTAGCTTTGTTAAATGAGAATAATAATTCATCATAAAATACCTCACAACCTAGGAAATGTAGGTAAAGTCTTCATAAATAGGCATTGCAGTTGATCTTCAGAATTCACATGTTCTGCATCCATGGAGCCTATGGCTCAAAATATTGAAAAACAATGGCTGATTTGAAAGTTTGAAGGGTTTTATTTGAAGTTATTTTATAAATAACGTAGCATAACTCTTTACTGAGCATTTATACTGAATTAGTCATCCTCAGATGAATAAGAATATAGGGCAGGGGAGTGCATAGGTTATTTGCAAATATCATATCATATTACCTAAAGGGCTTTATTTACATATTTTCTTATTTACAGGAGTACTAGACACAATTAATGATGAATACAGAGTATTTGAAGAGTGGTAGAAAGAGTAAATATTAGTAAATATTAGCTTTGGCTCTGATTCAATGAACAAAGTTAAGATAACACTGTGCTTTTTTTTTTTTTTTTTTTCTTTTTTTCTCCAAGGTAGAGTCTTGCTCTAGCTGAGGATGACCAGGAACTCACTCTGTAGTTCCAGTCTGGCCTTGAATTCACATTAATCCTCCTACCTCTGTATCCCAATTGCTGGGGTTAAAGGTATGCACCAACCTGAGTGCTTTTTCTTAGAGTTGTACCACAGATCTTTCAAGGAAACATCTTCAGGAAGTATTTTTGTTTGTTTGGTTGGTTTGCTGGTTGGTTGGTTCATTGATTTTGCCATATATATATATATATATATATATATATATCAGACAGAATGGGCATACCTGGGTCTCTAGCCTCTGCAAACGAACTTCAGACACATGTGCCACCTTGTGCATCTGACTTACGTGGGACCTGGAGAATAGAACCTGGGTCTTTGGGCTTCACAAGCAAGCACGTTAACAGCAAAGTCATCTCTTCAGCCCTGATTTTGTTTTATATTATTTGACAGTGTCTTAAATTGTAGCTTAATGTGCATTGAGTTCAGGAATGTCTTCCTGCTTCCGCCTTGGAAGTACTTGGATTACAGATGGGGACCATGTTTATGTTTTAATTCATAGAAAGAACTATTTGCTGGTAATAAAGTGATTTAACACTTATTTGAGAATTTTGCTACTCTTTAGGGAAATGAAAGAACACACATATGTAAGTCTCTTGGCTTAGATAGAAAGAAAATGGGGGTTGGGGATTTAGCTCAGTGGATGAGTGCGTCTAGGAAGCACAAGAACCTGGGTTTGGTCCTAAGCACCAAAAAGAAAAAAAAAAAAGAAAGAAAGAAAGAAAGAGAGAGAGAGAGAGGGAGGGAGGGAGGAAGGAAGGAAGGAAGGAAGGAAGGAGAAAGAAAGAAAGAAAGAAAGGAAAGAAAGAAAGAAAGAAAGAAAGAAAGAAAGAAAGAAAAAGAAGAAGAAGAAGGAAAGAAAGAAAGAAAGAAAGAAAGAAAGAAAGAAAGAAAGAAAGGAAGGAAGGAAGGAAGGAAGGAAGGAAGGAAGGAAGGAAGGAAGGAAGGAAGGAAGAAAATGCAGTGAGGGAAATTATTTCATGCCAGAGCTACTAAAGTATCAGTGTATGATAATCAAAAATATTAGGTACTAAAGAGTCATCTAGGAAAAGAAAAAAACATAAAGTGTCCTGTAACAGGAAGAGACAAGATTATAGAAAAGAAAATCAAGCATCAGTAGAAGCCTGTGAACTATAGAAACATTGTGTGATGTTATATGGGCACTGAAATACTAAACCTGTTATTATTATGCTAATTGAAACCACCTTTATAGAAAATAATGAAAGTAAGTATTTAACAGTGTGAATGCTAGGAAGTGATCAATGCCTAGGAAAAATAGATCTTTGTGAATCAGAGAATTTATATTTCACCTTCAGGTTCATTAAACTTGAATAAATTAGCAATAAAACTGGAATGGAGACATATTCCTGATGTCAAAATACCAGAACTTGGATATTAAAATGGAGAATAAAAACCAGGGAAATTTCAAGTATAGTGCTTATTGAAAATTGAGAGGTCTGGCTAAAGATCTGGCTCAGCAATTTAGGCAGTTGCCTGCAGAGCATAACTACTAAAGTTCAGTTCCCCAGTAGCCATAAAAAGACAATTCCACAAAGTGGCACATTCATCTGAAGTCTGTTTGTAGCAGCTAGATGGCCTGCTATGCCCATTCTCTCTGTCTCTCTTCTAGTTCTCTCTGCTTGCAAATAAAATACTGAAAAATAATATATATATATATATATCAAAGGCTAAAGCAGTCAACACAGTAGGAAACTTCCTCCTGGAAGCCAGTATGTGAGATAGAACTCTAAAGTAAGAGAAGTGAACAGACCAGACAGAAATACCCAGTAGAAGGTGGAGAAGCCTTAATCCTTAAACCACAAGCTCTGGTCAAACCCCACAGTGAGCTGTGGGCCGGGGGGGGGGGGGATGCTTGCAATTTCTCATAAAAATGCAGGCCTTTGCCAAGGACTTGCTTACCAGACAGAGCTAAAAGACAAGACCCTATTGCTGAAGACTGCACAGACTTTCATTACAGAACACTGAGAGAAAATGTGGGAACTGAGAGGAAAAAAAAAAAAAAAAAAACACCTTTTCCTGGCAAATCCCCATGGCACTTGAAAGTGCTATGGGAGCTACTGGGTGACAATGGTTAGCAACAGAATGAATAAGCAGTAGACCCTGCAAGCCACATAAGGTGTGGGGTATCAAGTCAGCATCCCACGGTCAGGAAAATCACAAATTCCAGAGAAAAGCACCCACTGTTTCCAGTACAAGTTGAGTTAGTATCCTCATATTCCCTTTAATCAATGCTGCTTTCATCCTTGGTTGGAGAATCTGTTTTATCTTATAGATGGCAGAGAATACTGGGGAGATACACGATCCATAAACACAAGAAAAATTAATGATTCAATGTGCTGTGCCACCTCTACCACATCTACCAGGGTCCAGAAGAAAGAGCAGAAGAAGCAGCAACACAAGTATTGCTCCCAATGCTATGCATATACGCAGGAAAATAACATCAAACACTGTACTGAACAGACACACATCATAACAGAAATACAGAAGGTGCAGAGAAGTCAACACTAACTGTTAACACACCTGCCAAGGCTCAAGTACTGTTGCAAAAGAGGGGGTGGGAAGATTGTAAGAGCCACAAGATGGTAGAAATAGCTTGAAGCACAGCTCCCCCCAGAGACAGAAGCCCTAATCACCCCACAGTAACACCAATACACCTGAAGAAGGCCATCAGGAAAAGGGGACAGGGTAGGATGGGGGCATGTAAGGGGACATACTACAACTTATGTTAAAAGAAATGATTAATAAAAAATAATAAAATTCAAATTACAAAACAATTGAGAGATCAATTAAGTAAAAGTATATATTAAATGTTATTTCTAAACAATGAAGAATTCATTTCCAGTCTGGAGAGATGCCTTAGTGATTTAAGGCACTTGCCTGCAAAGACAAAGGATCCAGGTTTTTTTTTATCCCCCCAAGACCCATGTAAGCCAGATGCACAAGGTGGCTCATGCATCTGGAGTTCATTTACAGTGGCTAGAGGCTTTTGCATATCCATATGCACTCTCTCTCTCTATCTGCCTCTTTCACTCTCAAATAAAATTAAAAAAAAAAAAACACTTTACAAAAACACGTAAGTTTGTGGCAGACATCTGATTCAAAGTACATCATCCTATGGGTGAATTTGTAAAGAAAGAGGTCTCTATTTGATTAGTAGACGAATTAGTTAATTGAAGTAAAGAGAAGCACCATATACTCCGGTCCAGACAAGAACCCTTCCTTTGGTATTTAGTTTCTTGTAAATGAGTAATGTGTTTTCTGTATAGTAATGTGTGCATGGAATGAACTGGTGGTATGCAGTAATTGGCATATTTCTATTGCCAAATTCATAATATTACCTGTTCCTTATTGTTTAATTATGGACTTTAAAGTTAAAGAAATTCACTAATGACCCTACTGAGGAAGGCCTTCAGTGGAATTGTGATGGGGAAGAGGTAACACAAGAGTCTAGCTCAAAGGGAATATGAATAATGTACAACATGTTCACAGTATAAAGTTTTCAACAAACAGTTAAACAATTTATTCTTCCTATATAACAGTCAATATATTATATTCTAACTTTAGAAACCATAGAAATGAGCTGCTTTTTACATAGAAAACTAAATTTTGGCAACTGTAAAATTTATATGTCCATATTGTATTTTATTATTTTATTATTGTATCTTGAAATCATGAAAAATATTGACTCAGTAACCATAAGATTTTATCTATATACTACAATGAGCACTAAACTTTTTAATATCGGAATTGTATTCTGATATGTTTACATGGGTTACTATATATAGTCAAGCTGTTGCTAGCTCAGAAATGCAACTAAGTTTGTGGGAAACTTAAAGAAATAGCTGTAAATTGGCCACTGAATGTCTGATTGACACATCTTATTAGGAAAGTTGTACAGCAGAGTTAAGTTCCTAACAGTTAAGCCATCTCTTCAACATGAAATTCAAGTTTTGAATGCTTGATCCCCCCCCAGATGATGCCAACTTGGAAGGTGGAGTCTTAATGGATGAGATAGAGGTGTTGCTCGGGTGAACCTTGAGATTTATTAGCTGCTAGCTTGCCAGTGTTAATCTCAATGACCTGTTGTTCTGTTCCACCTGCTGTGGCAGAAGTGATGTGCAGCCTCTGTTCATGCAATGCTTTCTCCTACTGTCATGAAGCTTTCTCTTGAGACTATAAGCCCAAATTAATCCTTTACTCCCATCAGCTGCTTTGGTTTGGTGCTTTGTCTTAGAAAGGAGAAGGTAATTACAATAGAAGACAAGAAGGCTGTTCAGGCTCTCAGCATTGGTAGCAGAGTCTTATGCAGACTTCTGACCAAGTAGGAATCTGTTAATTTTTGAAGATCAGCACAGTAGTATTATGTAGGTATGTTAACAGTTTCATTTACTCATAGTTCTGGCAGCTAGAAGTTCAAATTCAACATATTGTCAGAGATGGTGTATTCTGTATCCTCTTTCTTTGGTTAATAGATACCTAAACTTTCCTGTATGTGTCCTATTTGTATCCATGCCTTCATTCCTTTTGTAATAATTGTATCAGTCATATTGGGTTAGGCCTACCCTAATGACATTTTAACTTAATTACCTATTTAAAGATCATTTCTCCAAATAATACAAAAATACTAAAGGTAAAGTCTTCAAAATAAGTCATTGGTGAAGAAAGCTCAAAAAAGGAGGTTGAGGGCTGGAGAGATGGCTTAGCGGTTAAGGCGCCTGTCTGCTAAACCTAAGAACCTGGTCCCAGGTTTAGCCAGATGCAAAGTGATGCAAGGGTGCAATACCGCACATGACCACAAGGGGGCACACACATCTGGATTTCATTCAGAGCAGCTGAGAGACTGCTGGAGCACCCATCTCTATCTGTCTCCCTCTCCCTCTCGGTCTGTCTTTCCCTGTGTCTCTCTCCAAAAAATAAATAAAATAAAATTAAAAAAAAGGAGGTTGAGTGGATGGCTAGGCTTTCTAATTATTTAAATACACTACATGATTATATATGTATAAATGTATAAATTTATCAACCTTGTCCATAAGATTTAACCATTCTTTCCTTTACCTTCCTACCACAACTTGTGAATTGAGTTTACAAATACAATGAAGTCACACTGCTCCAACTTGACATATATATTCTGCACATATTTAGACTCTTTTTTCCCATTTTTATTAAGAATATACTTTGTATAGACACATCATATATTGGTACAATCATTTCCTTCCTCCATGCCCCCATCTCACTAAGGGCCATCCTCAGTGGGGTGGTTGGTATTCTTCATGGGGTTCTAAGTTATGCATTGTAAGATCAGCAGTTATTGGGAGGAGAGTGCAACGCAAGTGGGTATGATATTCAAACCTGTGGCTCTGACAATCTATCTTTCTGCACCCTCTTCCAAAAAATTCCCTGAGCATTGATGGGTATGTTTTAATTCTATTTTAGAATTAAGCTCTCAGGAGTTTCTGGATTAATGCTTTGGTATGTGTTCATTATCCTCAGGGTCTGTCTCTGTCACCTTGACTCTGATCGTCAGGCTCATCATGAAAGCAGTACTCTTGATCACCTTACCAATTCCTCTATGGTTTCACCCAGGCCTTGGCTGAAGTGAGATGGGTAGTTTATCTCCTCGGGTCTCACTACCTTCTGAAAAATAAAAACAGATTCTCCAATAGAGAATGAGGTCAGAATAAGTTAAATAGGATAAGCATTGTTAGTTTAGGGAGATTTTGATGTATGTAGCCACTCTTTGGGACAGAGGCTAGTGGGGACAGAGCTAGTCATTGGAGAACATAATCTTGTTATCCATGGTATTCTTAATTGGTTCCTAATTCCAGATATGGGTTCCTTTCAATTTCACTTCATGAGAGCCCAGGGGGTGAGTGAGTGTTTAAATTTCTGAGCTACTGGGTTATTCTTCAGGAAATGTTTCCCCACTCCTACATTATGGAGAGTCCCTCCTATTTTTTATTTCAGTAAGGGAGGAGTTTTGGATATTATATTGAGGTCTTTAATCCATTTGGAGTTCATTTTGATGTAAGGCAAAATGAGTGGGTCTAGTTTCATTTTTCTACATGTGGCTATCCAATTTATCAGAACCATTTGTTGAAGATGCTGTCTTTTCTACAGGACAATGTTGCTGGCTCCTTTGTCAAATATCAAGTAGCTATAGTAGGACCTTGCGGCCAGGTCTTCAATTCTGTCCATTGGTATATATGTTTGTTCATATGCCAGTACCATGCTGATTTTGTTACTATGGATTTGAAGTATAGCTTTAGGTCAGGTATATTGATACTTCCAGAGGAATTTCTTTTGTTGAGGATATGTCTAGATATCAAAAGCCTCCTGACATTCCATGTGAGTTTTGTGATCATTTTTTCTATGTCTGTGAAGAATGATGCTAGGAGTTTTGTTGGTATAGCATTACATTTGTATGTTGCTTTTGACAGAACTGTCATTTTCAAAATATTCTACCTATGCAGGAGCATAGTATGTCTTTTCATCTTCTCATGTCTTCCTTAATTTTATCTCATCTTCATTATATAGGTCTTTTGCATCCTTGGTTAGTATTATTCCAAGGTATTTAATTTTTTGTGGCTTTTGAAAATGGGACAGCCTCACTAATTCCTTTCTCTGTACATTTGTCATTCACATTTAGAGAGGCTACTGATTTTATGTGTTGATTTTGTATCTTACCACTTTGCTAAAGGAATTAATCCCCTTAACAAGTTTTGAGGTGGAATCTTTTGGGTCCCTTATATATAGGATCATTTCATTTGCAAATAGGGCTAATTTGACTTGTTCTTTTCCAATTTGTATCCCTTTTATATCTTTCTCCTGTCTTATGTTCTTGGGCTAGGACTTCTAGTACTATGTTGAAGAGCAGTGGTGAGACTAGGAAACCCTGCCTTGCTCCATATCTTGGTTGGAACAACATGAGTCTATCCTAATTAGAGGTTATTTGGGCTTTAGGCACTTTATATGTAGCCTTTTGTGTGTGTGTGTGTGTGTGTGTGTGTGTGTGTGTGTGTGTGTGTGTTGAGATATAAACTTTCCATGCCTATTTAATCTAAAGTTTTGATCATGAAGTGTTGTTGTATTTTTTTCTATTGAGATGATGATGTGTTTCTTATAATTAAGTTTGTTTATGCAGTTTTTAGCCAATTTCCATATGTTGAACCACCCATGCATCTCTATAATGATCAAGGTGGATAATGGTTCTGTTGTATTGTTGAATTTGGTTTTCGAAGATTTTCTTCAGGATCTTTTCATGTATGTTCATCAGTCATAGAGGCCTATAGTTTTCTTTTTTTGCCATTTATCTTTCTGGTTTTGCTATCAGGATGATACTAGCTTAATAAAAGGAGTTGGGGAACATTCATTGTTCTCTGATTATGTGAAACATTTTGAGAAATAGTGGCTTCAGTTCTTCAATGAAAGTTTGATAGAATTCAGCTAAGAATCCATCAGGTCCTGGACTTTTCTTTTGGGGGAGGTTTTGATAAGATTTTCAATCTGGATAGATGTGATAGGTTTTTTACGGTGCAGGATTTCATCCCTTTTTTCCTGATCATACAATTTTGTGGAGTAGAGATCTTGGAAGCATATCCTGATGGTCCCTTCAATTTTATTGATGTCTGTTGTGAAATCTCTTTTCTTTTATAATTTTGTTAATTTGAGATTCCCCTTTTTTGTTTCATTTTATTAGCCATGGATTTATCATTCTTGTTTATTTTTTTCAAATAACAATCTCTTTGTTTCAATTTTCTTAATTGTTTTCTTATTTTCCAATTCATTACTTTCTACTCTGAATTATTTCTTTCTGTCTGGAGTTCTTAGAGTTGTATTGTTCTTGTTTTTCCAACAGTTCTACTTGGATGGTAGCGTTATTAATTTAGATGCCTCTGTCTTTTTTAAGAAGGGATTTAGTGCTATTACTTTTCCCTTTAGGACTGCATTCATTGTGTTCCATGAGTTTTGGTATATTGTGTTTCATTATCATTCAGTTCTAGACGTTTTACAATATCCTTTAAATTTCTTCCACAACTCATTCATTATTGGAAAGTGTGTGCTTTAGTCTCAAGGAATTGGTGGAATTTCTGTTGTGTCCCTTGTTCATTTCTCAGCCGAAAACATTGTTATCTGATATGATGCAGGAACTTATCTCAATTTTCCTGAATTTATGGAGACATGTTTTATGGCCTAATATATGATCTATTTTGGAAAAAGTTTCCACGCACCACAGAAAAGAATGTGTATTCTGTACAGTTGGGGTGGAAAGTTCTGTATATGCACATTAAGTACAGTTGATGTTTGGTGATTTTAAGCTCTATTATTTCCCATTTTATTTTCTGCTTGGACTATCTGCCTATTGATGATAGTGGAGTTTTGAAGTCTCCAATTAAAATGGTGTTGGTGTTTATTTCAGCTTTGTTTTCAAGTAGGTTTTATTTTAAACTATGGTTCACCTGACTTTTGGGAATCTAGCTTATGATTTTGATGCCCCTATGTTGGATCATTCCCTTGATAAGTAAAAAGTGGCCTTCCTTTGTTCTTTTTGATTACTTTTGGATTGATGTATACTTTATCAGATATTAATATAGCCATAGCCACTTGTTACTTATTTCCATTTGCTTGGAGTAACTTTTTTTTCCAATCTTTCATTCTGAGCAGGTGTCTGTCTTTAATGGTGAGGTGAGTTTCTTGAAGACAGCAGGTATAAGGGTCCATTTTTTTGATCCACCCTGTTAACTTGTGTCTTTTGATGGGTGAGTTGAGACCATTATTTTTAAGGTTTTATCTGTGATGTTTAATTTAATCTCTGCCATGCTGTAGGCTTTAATGGTTTTGTTGTTTTCTTTGGCTTTGTATTTATTCAGTAATGCTCTAGATTTTGTTTTTTGTCATCTTATTTTTATAGGCTCTTGAGATTTGTTGTTTAAATCTTCTTTGTAAAGTATTCACTGAAGTATTCTATGTAGAGTTTACTTTGCATTCATCTAATTGTAGACCTGACTTTTGTCAGGGAAAAGTTTTTTCTTTCACTATCTATTATCAGGGATACTTTCACTGAGAACAATATTAAAAAACCATAATTTTCTAAACTTTGAAATGCTACATTCCAGGCCCTTCTAGCTTTTATGATTTCCAGGGAGAAATCTGAGTTAATTCTGATGAGATTGCCTTTTTATATAGTGAGTTGTTTCTTTCTTGCTGCTTTTAGCACTCTCTCTTTGTTTTCATTGTTTAGAGTGTTAATGATGATGGGTCTGGAGAGTTTCTTCTTTTGTCTAGTCTTTTGGGAGTTCTGTTAGTTTCTTGTATCTGGATGGGTCTCTGTTTTAACAGGTTGGGAAATTTTTCTTTGATTTTTTTTTTTTTTTGAATATATTCTGTATACCTTTGCTGTGAACTTATTTCCCTTCTGGTATACCATGATCCAGATGTTAGGTCATTTTAGTGTAATTCAATTTCCTCATGTTCTTTTCACAAGATTTTTTGAATCTATCAAAATTTTTGGACTCCTGTACTGTTTCTTCTGTCTTGTCTTCCTGCTCCGTAGAGTTTGTACTCCACATTATCAACTCTGTTCATGAGGCTTACTAGACAGATTTTTATAAGCTCTATTTGGTTTGTATTTCCTTTTACCTTTTTCTGTATACTATATATCCCTTTGCCAAACTCCAATTTCAGGTCATGTTTTGATTTTCTTCATGTTTCTTGGAATTCATTCTGGCATTTACTTATGTCTTCGTTAAGTTTAATCAGCTGGTTATTGAGATCCTCTAATTTTTGTCTCACCTTTAGTTCATTTGTCTCTCTTGAGGTCTCTCTGGTTTATATCAATTAAGGTAAGCCTAGTGAAGAAAGTTGTGTTCATTTCATTTATGTGATTTTATTTTATTTTTTCTTGTTGATTTGCTTCCCGGTTCTGCAATTCATTTGGTCAGGTTCACTTAGCTTCTTGTGTGTCCCTTTTGGTATTTATTCCTATTGTCTCCTCTATGTTTTCATTGGAGACTTCCATTGTGGGACGAGACAACCTAATTGGACATTTCTCGGTTTGTTGTTTTGTGTTATTATTATTATTATTATTATTATTATTATTATTATTTGCCTTAGGTTCTTCCCAACTCAGTGTGAGAGTCTAATTTAATTAAGGAGGAAGAAAGAATTTTCCCTTCAAGTGTCTTCAGTGACTGTTGTGATTTTGTTGTTTGAATAGGTGTTTGATGGCTTTGTATTTAGGGATGTGTAGGTTGTGGTGGTCATAAGTACACTATCAGCTCTGAGATGGTGTTTAATGCCAAAAGTGTGGTGGGAAGTGTGGAATCTCTGTGACCTGTTCTCAGCTGTGTCTTTCTTAGGAGCTATAAGACTTATCCTTGCTCCCACACTGTACCCTGCTGGGCAGATTATAGAGGACTCACTGGTTCCTTCTGGCATGTGGTTGCCAGATATCCCTGTGCTCCCCTTCTGGGGCTGAGGTGATGCCCCAAGTAGTTCTTGGGAATGGTGGTGAGGAGGTGGTGGGGGTCACTAGGCTCCACAGACCAAATTGGATCAGGGAGATTTATGGTGTGGAGGGACAAAAGTGCAGTCTAAGGGGCACACACGAGGGTGTCTGTAGGTAGCACGGGTGTGGGAGGGATGTGAATGGGTTAGCAAGGCATGGTGTGTGTGGGCCAAGGGTTGCATACAGAGGCACCTGTGGGTCAGGGCACCACACCAGGGTGGTGAGACAGTGGCATGCCCATGGGCTGAGGAGCTGTGTGTGGGCTGATGAGCCCATACAGGGGGCTCCTGTGGGCTGGGGTATGTGTGTTGGCAGAGCAGCACACTCAGGTGTACCTGTGGGCAGTGAATCTTGCAAACCTGGTGGGTCAGACAAGGCACACTATCTGGCTGCAGCCAGTTGTGAGGAGGACCCAGGAGTTTACTAGGCTGCCTGAGAGCATGGGAATCAGCAGAGTCCTGGCTGTGTCTGCACCCCTACCCTCCCAGTGCAGGTCTCTTAAGACCTATAAGTGCTGGACCCCCCACGATTCTTGCCTAATATTACCCAAGAGCTGACTCACATGACATGTTTCTTCTTCCCTTTTGAATAGACAACTTTTTCATAGGTGCAAGTGATTGCATTTGTCTTCATTTATCATGACTAGGCTACTCCTTCACAACACAGTATATGAGTAATTGAATATCAATTGTGGATACCCAACTCTGCATGTAAAATTGCGTTATAATGAAAGTCTGAGTACTTAGAATGTTCTAAAAGTATTTCTGCATATATGAGAGACTTACACTATCTCTCCTTCAATGAGAATAAATAATTCAGTGTCAGGATAATTATCCTGTCAGTCTGCAGGAATGACTCACAGTGCCACTTAACAGTGACTAGAACTGAGATAGAGAACAGAGATCGAGAGTGAGCTAGGGAAAATAAGTCTCACAAATGATCCCTGATAATAGTAACAGAAAAGAGAGTATATCAATTGTTTCCATTTTGTGAATGCTACTGTGAATAGAAATTTCATAGATTTAACATTTTATTGATTAAATATTAGTACAATAATACATATATTCTTTTCTTATTTAATTCACAAAAATTTGCCATATCTGTATTTTAATTTTATTAACAAATGAACTCATGAGTGTAATATATGAAAAACTTACAGTTTAAAACTTTTCACATTTGACTTTTTTGATATTTGGTTCTGTTTTTTTAAGTTTCTAACACCCCAATGAATGGATATGAAAAACAAAAACTAAGTTACAGTTTAAAACATGGAGATTTACAAAAATATTTGAAATATTTTGATATTTGTATTTTATTTGAGAGTCAATGCTTTTTTAAAACTTTAGGATAACACCCCAATGAATGGATATTAAAAAAACAAAAGGCTTGATTCTAAACTTTCTTGCTCAAATAATCCTGTCATTAAAAATTTCAAACACTAAAGATATTGTTTAATGTTAATATGACATTTAATGTAATTAGATTATAAAAGATAAACAGATGTCTACATAGGTTGTTGTCATATTACACTAAAACATCCAGATGCAAGACTTGAAATTTGTATTATAAAATTGTATGAGTGCAAGAAATTTAATATGGTAGTTTTAGATGTAAACTCTGTCCATTGTGATATTATATGATTTTTAAGTCGAGTAAATTATTTTTTGTTTTTGTTTATTGAGTTAAGGTTTTTCTCTAGTTCAGGCAACCCTAGAATTTACTGTGTAGTCTCAGGCTGGCCTCTAACTTATAGTGATCCTCTTACCTCAGCATCTGGAGTGATGGGATTAAAGTCATATGCCACCATGCCTGGCTTAAAGGATTTATTTATTTATTTATTTTTATTTTTAGTTAATTTATCATGCATTTTTATAGTTACAGTTAATGAATTATTATAGAATGTATTTCTTAATATTAAAATAATAGTATTAAACTCTATTTCTTGATAAGAGCTCATGTTGTTTTTTAGGGATTACCTATTATATAGAGAGATACATTTTTTTAAATTCTTAGAATGGAGGCTGGGAAAATGGCTTAGCTGTAAAGATGTTTGCCTGATAAGCCTAAGGACCCTGGTTTGATTCCCCAGGACCCATGTAAGCCAGATGCACAAGGGGCATATGCATCTGGAGTTCATTTGCAGTGGCTAGAGGCCCTGGCTTGCCCACTTTCTCTTTCTCTCTATCTGTCTCTTACCCACTTCTCTCAAATAAATAAATAAAATACATTTAAAAAGAAATTTTAGTATGGGTTTGTCATGGATATTTAATTGGTGGAGGGTTCTAGTTAAAATCCTACAATACCGAGGATACCTTCCAAAAATAAAATATCTTCACCCAAATGTCATCAGTGCCATAATTGAGTTTTGAAAATATTATCTAGTTTTGAAACATATAGTTATCCTTTTGTATTACAACAACTACTGTCTACAATTTTCTTTTTCTTAAAACAATTTATCAATGCACCCTTAGTGTGAAGCATTTTAAGTAGCTAACATTGCTTCTTAAGTAATGGCTCATTTCTGAGAATAATCTACACTGTTAATTGGATTTCTTTGACCGTTCCATGTTTTAATCATCCACACTTTTAATAACTAAATCACAGGTTTGACAATTACAATAATGTCATGGAGAGTGGCTTCTAATTCCAGGTGACACTTCAGAAAGGGTTTTACATGCTCTTTTTCTTCTATGCTGATATATATTTTATCTTGGTTCATTACTTTCTGTGACCAAAAGACATTTTGGCTTTTTCATGCATCCCTAATGAAGACAATTAAAATGCTTGATATATAGTATATAAATGGGATCTCTTTTTAATTGTTTATTCTTTGCAGTCATAGTGATCAGTTATATTAAATGAGGCATGAAGTTAAAGTGCAGCTCAGTGTTCTTTTTTTAATTCATGTTTTCAGGTGATACTGATTGCTATTTCTGTTGAGTTATGGAGTGTGAGGGGTATAGGCCTCATAATGTTCAATAAGAATAGTCCATAGACAGGATATTTTGAGATTCTACAAAGAGAATTTTTCTAATAGAAGCCTGGAAATCGCTATAAGAAAAACATAATTTTCAATGCTGTTAAAATGAATTTATTCTCAGGTATTTAATATTATGTTTCTCACATAATAGAGCAGGCTGAAATGCTTAAATGGTTTATTTACTTGATCAGAGTTAAGATATCGTAGTAGAATAGGGCTGGGGGAAACTGGCACTGGCCTTATTTCTGACCTGTGAGAAGGAATGACAGGGAATAAACACGCAGCATGGATATGGCAACCTAAGCAAGAAGTAATGCTACCACTTATATAAAGATCTGACTTTTCTATCAAGAAAAGCCAGAGACTCAGATTCCTACCTCAAAATCTCACTTACTTTATGTTTGACATTAATAATACTAAAATACTCTATAAATAAAAATTGTATGATAAACAAAATTAGTGTAGACTTGATATCAACATTTGATCATTTGGTTGCAGTTCTTTTTTCTTTTTCTTTTTTACTTAAGACTAGATTTCAAGAGCATTTCTTCATTTGTAAGGCTCTTCCCTGTGAATCACTTGCTGCAAATACTTTTCTCTACTATTCAAGATTCTTGCATACTGAGAGAGGTAAATGGAGAGACTTACAATGGGCAGCTGCTTCCCCTGTCCCAAAATAATCTCATAAACTAGAAATCATAAGGAACATATATATTGTGGTACTTAGCTTTACACTGTTGGCAAAAAACACCTGATCAAAAGTAGCTTGTGGGAGCAAAGGGATTATTTTGGCTAACAAACCTGAGGAGAAATTCCATGATGGCAGGGGAAATTGTTGCATGAACACTCTGGCCATATCCTCCTGGCCAACATCAGGTGAACAGTGGACAACAACAGCTGAACAAAGTGCAAAACACTGGCAAGGGGAAGCTGGTTCTAAGTCCATCCCCAATCACGCCTCCTCCAGCAAGCCTCCAATTCCCAAATTAAAATAAGGTGGGAAGCTTGCATTCAGAACCCATGAGTTTGTGGGGGACACCTAATTAAATATCACCATATTCCATCCCTGGATCACATACAATGATGATTGCCCATGTTGCAACATGCAATGCATTCAATCCAACTTTAAAAGTGCTCATATTTTTATCAATCCCAACACCATTTTTAAGTGTCCCTGTAATCCAAGGTCTCTCAACTATTATCATTCAAAACCAGAAAACATAAGTGTACAATATAAACATACACAGTGAAAAAGATAACATGAAAAAACTCCAACATCTTTTTCACAGCGATAGAAAAAAATGATCTCCAAATTTATATGGAATGGCAGAGGCCTCAGATATCTTCATGTTTTCAGCAAAAGAAACACCTTTGGAGGCACCACCATACCTGATATTAAGCTATACTACAAAGCTATAGTAATAAAAACAACATGGTACTGGCATGCAAACAGGATTATAGACCAATGGAACAGAATCAAGAACCCAGACTTTGGGTCAAGTAACTACAGCTACTTGATATTTGACAAAGGCCCTAAAAATGTACATAGGGAAAAGGCCAGAATCTTCAACAAATGGTGCTGGACAAACTGAATAACCATATGCAAGAAAATGAAACTTGATCTACACATTTTGCAATGCACAATAATCAAGTCCAAATGGATCAAACACCTCAATATAAGACCAGAAACTCTGCTACTACTGGAAGAAAAAGTAGGAGGAACTTTCCATGATATAGAAGTGGGAAAAGACTTCCTGAATAATACCCCAGTAGCTAAAGAAATTAAACAATCACTTAACCATTGGGATCTCATGAAGCTGAAAAGATTTTTCATTGAGAAACATACAATAAGCAGAGACAATAGATTACCAACAGAATGGGAGAAAAATTTTGCCTGATACACATTGGACAGAGGCCTAATTTCTAAAATCTACCAAGAACTCAAAAACCTAAACAGTAAAAAGTCAAACAACCCACTCAAAAAAAGGGGCAGGAAACTGCACAGAGAGTTCTTAGAGGAAGAAATACAAATGACCAACACACATTTAAGAAAATGTTCAACATCCCTAATCATCAGGGAAATGCAAATTAAAACTATGAGATTCCACCTTACCTCAACCAGGATAGCTAACATTAAAAAAGTCTGAAGTTCGCATCCCTCTGTTCCAAATGTGCTATTCATAGCCTGGGAAACCTGATTGCTAGCTTACAACTCTCTTTGGTGGTCATGCATTGTTGTGGCTGGGTTTCTTCTGCAACCCACACTTCATTCTCATTGCTCCATGGAGCCTCCATGTAGATATACAAAAAACCCTGCTTCACATGGTCCATTTCAAAAGACAAAACTGCTTCAAATCTGCGGCGAACCTCCTGACCTGCAGGAAAAGGAACGACCACAAGACGAGGATTCTTCTTGATCACACTTTATTGGAGAGCCTCTTGGTTAACAGGAAAGCTGATGGCGAGGGGCGAGGGGCGCAAATCTGCAGCTGCTTTTATAGGGCGTACTGCTACGAGGCGCTTACTGATTGGTTGCAAGAAACTTGCCACAAGCAGATACCACGGGATAGGCTCGGGACAGGTTGTGTCACGCGCGTGCGCATACCTTGAGTAAGGTTAGCGCCAAGACGCTGCCTAATATGGAGATGTTTACCTCAACACCGACAGGAAGCCAGCACCATCTTGTAATGGCGTTTGCTCTAGCTCCCTGCAGTTCCCCCTTCTTTATTATAGTAGACTAAGCTCCGGGGCAACCAAAAACTCCCGATCAGGTCTTCACCTCATGATGTGCTGACCGATCAAGGGAGACAGTTCGACCTCTCCTTACTCAGTGCAATGGGAGAAATCCCTCGAGAGTGCAAAGGCAGTGGTCAAACAGAAGTTACCATCTCCTGCCCATCCTCGTGCAATGGGTACTCTAAACCCCGAGGGTGCAGGGGCCAGGGGAACTAGTTGCCTTTCAGGGCTGACAGCCAAATTTGGGGGGAGGATCCACACTCCAATGCAGCTAGTGCCTGAGAGATAATCACCTTGTCCCTCCTAGCTTGGGCTCGCATTTTGCAAACCAACCATAGGCAGAACAGACATCCTCCAAAACAGCAGACTGCAAACAGTCCTACCCCTACCCACTCTTTGAAGAAAGAAAAGGCTGATGAAAACCAGGAGGTGAAACCTTTTGCCAAACTAAGGTCCACCCGAGTGGAATTGATGGCAACAATAGCTCTTCTTAACTCATCTAGGTTCACATCAAACTCCTCGGACCAATTCCCGAAAGATACAAAGACAATTTGCAGAGACAAATTGGCTGCTCAAAGTCAGCAACATTTCCCCAATTAATCACAGATTGAAAGAAAGAGACAATTTACATTACAGAAGCAACCTCTATACAGGTACTATTAATAGCAATTATTTGACCCCTTAACGTCCTAGTAAGATTATCAAATTTGTGGTCCCAAGTCCCATTGAGATACAACAATGTCCATCTGTTCTTGTAAGAGATCAACTCGTTGGTTTACTAGCAGAATGTCTGCATGAAACTGTTGGTTGATTTCTGTCTGGGCATCAGGGCCAAAGCAGTCCTCTCGGATAAGCTGTTTATTGCTTGGGCCGCTGGGATGGCCTTAGCTAGGGCTGCAGCAGCTACCGCAGCAGTGGCAGCAGAAGCTGCAAGAGCAGCCACGATAGCTGCAGTAATTCTAAAGTCTCTCTTAGGCTGTAGCAACACCAACAGTTCTTACTCTTGAATGACCACAGGAACAGGCAGGTAGGTGGGGATACGCATCAGCATGCCCAATGGAAATTGAGTGGCATTCCAGCATTCTGAAAGAAAACAAGAACTCGCTTGACAAGCAAGAGTGTTATTAATAACAATTTGATTGCTCACTAGAAACATAAAAGGAGGTCTTACACATATAGGTGTGGGTCTAAAGTCGATGGTCTTACTACAATTTAGCATTGGTCAAATATGATTGGCTTCCAGCTGTTCCTAACTAGTTGATGGGCTGCTTCCAGGTTATTCCAATTGGCTCAGTGGCCCCAATTGAAAACCCTGTCTATCTTAGGTTGAATTTGAAAGCGGTAAAGGAAAAGGCCACATTTTTACAATGCTAGCCAAGGATTTGAACTCAAGATACTGGCCTTTTGAAAGGCAAGCCTTTGCCAGCTCCATCCAATCTGTAGGAGTTAAGGGCACTGCAATAATCCTGCGCAATAGCGCAATTGAGTAATCTGTGCCTGGTCCAAAATCTTTCACTGCCTGAACCAAATCCTTCAGTTGTTTATAGGAGACCGGCTCATGCCTTCTTTGATTGGTTGCCGGGTCTTCAAAGACTGGGAAGGCGGAGGCCAGCTGTGACCAGGTTTTTGCCCTAATGAAGCGGCACCTGTCCTCTGGGGGGATATAGGGTAGCGGTGCCGAAGGCTCCACCTTCTGTACAAGGCCATACCCCCTATCTTCTGACCTCCCCATCAATAGAGGGCGCCTGGGTGGAGGCCTATATCACTCCCTATCATAATGGGCAGCAGCCTCCTCCAGTCCCTCCTCTTCCTCTTCAGTTAGTTTATCTTCTTCCTCCTTTTCAGAATCTGAGCTAGTCTCATCATCTGCCTCCAGCACATTTAAATGTGCAAACTCCTCTAGAATAGGATACTTCCTAACAGAGGCTCCTCTGTCCCCCTCAAAGGGCGGGCAAGAGTAAGTTTCACCTATTTCTTTGAGCTCTTCTTGTAAACTTTTATCTTTTTCTTGTTTTTGTTCTCCTTTTTTTATTTTCCCTTTTTTCCTAGGCATAGCTTGTATTTCCCCATTTGTGTCTGACTCAGAAAGGCTATCCTGGTGTCTTGCTAGCGCCCTCCTTCCCTCTCTGATGATGTCCGTGTGACTGCCCTTACTCAAACAGGAGTACACAATGAAAAGCAGTACCCACAGGGGAAAGGCAACAGCAAGGACCAAAAAAATCTCTAAGTCAAAAAACAGCATACCTGGGGATGACTTACTGACGTCTTCCTCTCCGTGTGTCAAGTTCTGGATCCTCTTCGGCCCCCCGCCTGGCGACCGCAAGGCACCCGGCGTCCCGGGTTTCGGCACCACTTTGCGGCGAACCTCCCGACCTGCAGGAAAAGGAACGACCACAAGACGAGGATTCTTCTTGATCACACTTTATTGGAGAGCCTCTTGGTTAACAGGAAAGCTGATGGCGAGGGGCGCAAATCTGCAGCTGCTTTTATAGGGCGTACTGCTACGAGGCGCTTACTGATTGGTTGCAAGAAACTTGCCACAAGCAGATACCACGGGATAGGCTCGGGAAAGGTTGCGTCACGTGCGTGCGCATACCTTGAGTAAGGTTAGCGCCAAGACGCTGCCTAATATGGAGATGTTTACCTCAACACTGACAGGAAGCCAGCGCCATCTTGTAATGGTGTTTGCTCTAGCTCCCTGCACAAATCCAATGACTCTCTTTCTCTTGCATTTATTATGTTCCATAGAATCACGTGGGTAACCAAATTTGTTAATCTATGGGAAATAATTCCAAGCTTAAATAGCAGGGTGCTCCTTAATAATTCAGAGCCTTACTTCAAAAGATTGATCTTTCTTCCTGATGTCCCAATATAGAACAACTGGCACAGTCTCAATGTAGTGGTCTTTCAAGCAATTGCAACTAAATAGGCACTATGTATATTCAAAGACTTCCATTTATTTCTGTACCATATCCATGTGCTCACACCAGTCCATTTATATGGAGCAACCCTGCACAACAAGTTCTCAAGACATCAAAAATTGCAATAAGTCTCTTACACAAAGTGCTTCTTGCCTTGTCTGGGCAAATTTCTTGCTTCCCCTCATAATCCAAGCCTATACAATCCACATTTCTTAATACACTTAGGTCTTTGAACTCTGCCCAGAATGTTTCATCAAGCTCTTCTTAGAGAACCTCAAAGATTCTCTTAGATAAAGGTTCCAAATCTTTTCACAGTCCCCCTACAAACCAGTTCTAAATGAGAAAAGCTATACTCACTCCATAGGTCTCAATTTTCTGTTACAATTGCCTTCATTGTGCTGGCAAAAAGCCACAGGCCAAAAAAACCTGATGGGAAGAATCTTGTTTATTTTAGCTTAGAATCTCGAAGGGACACTCCATGATGGTAGGGAAAACATGGCATGAACAAAGGCTGGACATCACTTTTGCTACATCAGGTGGAATACCACAGCAATAGAGTGATTCAACTAACACTAGCCAGCTAGGCAGCACCCCCAACAACCTGCCTCCTCCTGCCTGGATCCAAGTCCAAAATTGCCAATAACTGGGGTTCAATTATTCAGAACACACTAGTTTATGGGTAATGCCTACCTAATCTAAACTACAACTTCTAAACTAAGAATACAACTGAAAGATCATATCTCACAGTTTACTCCCAAAAAATTCCAAATGTAATTGTAATTTTCCAAAATAAATTTTATGTGCATTAGCTACCTCTTATAGATTGCGACCAAATACCTGACATAACTGAAAGGAGGAAGGATTAATTTGTCTCCACAGTTTCATAGGTTTCAGACATGGTTGATAACTCATGTGTTGAGTGGAAGATCACTGTGCAGGAGTTTGTGCTGGTGGATCTTGTTCACCTATTGAGGGACAGGAATCAGATTGAAGGGAGACACAGGAAAGACTCCAGAGAGGAATATAGTCCAAAAGGAAGACCTCCAAAGAGGTCTAATGTCTTACCCCTATCTACTTGTAGTTTCTGAGAAAAATACAATAAGTATTTAAAATAAATATCATATTACTATTTTACTTATTATGAGTAACCTTTATTTATCTATCATATCTGAATTAATAATTTGTCTAGGCATCTGAATTTTAGATATTTATTCATCAGTTCTTGTTATTTGAAATTAATTAATTAATTAATTTATTTATTTATTTTGGGCTTTTGAGGTAGGGTCTCATTCTATCCCAGTATAACCTGGAATTTACTGTGTAGTCTCAGGCTGGCCTCAAACTCACAGTGATCCTCCTACCTAGGTCTCCAGAGTACTGGGGTTGAAGGTGTATGCCACCACACCTGGCTCTATTATTTTATATTTAATTTAGCATACAAAGTAACAGGTTTTCTTATGACATTTTCACATATTGCTTGTTTAAACAAATGGTCACAATAGCTTCAGGTTTTATTGATTAAGTTGAAAGTTTGGAAGGTGGGACCTTGCTAGACTATGTGTGTCACCATGGGTGGACCTTGGTTTTGAGTATAATCATATGTGTTCAAAGTTAGCTTAAGACAGCTACTGCTTGCTGTTGTCTCTGCTATGGATGTATGAAGAAGTAAAACACCTTCCTCTGCCATGCTTCAAGCTCCCCCTAGAGAATATAAGCCTGATTTAATCCATTTCCTCCCAAGAAATGCTTGTGGTTTTTCTCAGCACTGGGAAGGTAAACACAACAGAAAATTAGTATCAAGAGTGGGGTTATCATTGTGATAAATATGACCAAGTGTTTTATAGTGTTTTGGAACATATTTTCCAGAACAACATGGATGAATTTAGTAGTTTGTAAAGGAGAAGTCTTGAGGGCTGTTATCAGAGCCTAATGGGGTATTCTGGTGAGAGTTTTAAAATCATAAGTTCTGAGAGAATTGTGAACTGAAGAAAGAAAAACAAAACAAAACAAAACAAAACAAAACAAAAAACAAACAAACAAAAAAAACCTCTGTTGAAAGTTGGCTACTGGTAGAAAGGCTGGCAGCATTCTGCCCATAGTCTGAGAATTTGAGAAAAGTTGAATTTAATAGTAATAGACTGGTGTTTTGGGTATAAAAATAGTATAGAACAGCAAGTTATGAAAGATGCACAGATAATCACAGAAGAGATTCAAGCTCAGAGACTGGTTTTAGACTTATGCTAAAATTGTTAAGAAATTTACCATCATTAAAGGTGAGCCAACTGTTTTGCTTTGGGACAATAAAAAAATATATATATATTTCTCTGAAGGTGAAACCAAACCAAGGAAGGCTTAAGCTAGTAAGAATACATTTTTTTTTTTTTAAGAAGGGTCTTGAAGGACAAGTTTTATACTCCCATGAATTTACAAATATGGCCATGTTGCCTACCTGGTGCTGGTAATAGAAGAATTGTATACTAAGGAAAGAGATTCACAATGAGTAAATGAGCTGCTAAGATATTTCACTTTGAAGTAGGGTTGGAATCCTTGTAAGCGAGACCAGTAAGTCTATCATTTGGAGATACAATGACGAACCCGGGATTGCCATAGACTCAAATAATACAGATTTGCCAGGACTATGGAATTTCTTCCAAAGAGATATTCCAGTTTAGGATGGTTTTCTCTATGGGCTATAAGAAACTCTACTGGAGGGGTGAAATTTGAATACCAGATGTTTCCTAACTGGTTATAGATGTAGGACTTTGGAACTGCAGATGTTTCATATTTGCCTTTTGGTTATTGATCTTGCATTGATCTGTTCTCATATTTTGCCTTCCTTTTGCATTGTGAATGTATACTCTGTCCTTATGTGTTGGAAGTATATAACTTGCATTGTGAGTCTCTTTTGAGAATTGGAGTATTAAGCCCATTGCATAGTAATCTAATCCAACTGGACTGAGTGATGTGGAATAAGTAACAAAATCACTTTTCCTTCAGAAGCTATGCTGTTGTAATTTATAAAATTTTAGTAAAGCAAAATGCTTTCTTAAGGTAATGAAACAAGGGACTGGGGAGATGGCTTAGCAGTTAAAGCACTTGCCTGCATAGTCAAAGGACCTAAGTTTGATTCCCCAGGACCCATGTAAGCTATATTTGGCTCATGCATCTGGAATTTGTTTGCAGTGGCTGGAGAGCCTGGTTGGATCTATTCTCTCTCTCTTTCTTTCTCAAATCTGCTTCCTTTTCTATCACTCTCTCAAATAAATAATAGTTGAAAACAAACAAACAAATAATAATAAACTTATCACCTAGATTGTACTAAATTAACTAATTCATTAAAATAAACTGTGTCACTTTAGCAAGCTTAATATGATATCTAATTTAAAATATATATCAATCTAATACATTTTATTAAAGTTTATATTATGCAATTTCAAGTACTTTTTATATGAAATTATATTTTACCTCAACCCATAACCTTACAATTGACACATTCTCACAATATGAGTCTTATTGATATGGTATAGACATAGATATAGACATTTAAAATATACTGAATTATACTTTGTACAAATGATTTATTCAAAACCAAAGTTTATTTCTTTTCTTGGATTAATTCTAAAATTAAGGTGAATATATACCCTAGTATGTTTAGGAACATCTTGATTAGGTCTCTGTTTATTCATTGCATCTGAACTACTCTTTGCTAAAACAACATATTATTAGCATCATTTCATAGATTCTAGGTATCACTGAAAATCTTTTCTCAAGTGAAGTTAGATGAAGCCTTGAAAAATGAGGAGCAGGCTTGATATTACTTTGCCTTAAGATGAAATATTAGAGGGTATAACATTTTTTATTAAAATGTTATTCACCTATAATAATTAAATATTATGCTATATATCACACAGAAAATATTATTTATTGATTATCATTGATTTTTTTTCTCTTTTGTTATTCTGTACTGTATCAAAATTGGCAAATTACATCATTTATTCATGTACTCAAGATATATTTAAATGTGTTCTAAATTTAATGAATATATTAAAAACTAGAATTATAATAATGGTTACAATGACAAAATTTATCTCTTGAGTTTGCAGTAAAATATGGACAAACTCAAAAGCAAGAGCCATATCAAAAACTATAAGAGAGTTAGGTTACCTTTGTGTGAAAACTCTAATATAATTCTTTGACCTTTCAAATTGTTGTTTTTTTTTTTTGTTGTTGTTTGTTTGTTTCTTTCTTTAATGAATTTCACTAAAACATCACTCCCATGTTCAAAGGACAGAAATTGAAGTACTTGAACAATATACATTATACATTATGGGGCTATGGACACAATAAATTTAATAAAAATATTGATTTTAAAAATTAATTGCAAGAAGAGAGAGAGAGTGAGCACAGATAAACCAGAACCTCTTGACACTGCAAAAGAACTTCTGACATATGTGCACATGCACATTTATGTGGGTATTGGGGGATCAAACATGGCCTGGCAGGCTTTGAAAACAAGTGCCTTAAAGTACTGAGCCACCTCCCATGCCCTTCTATGTTATTTTTAATGTTGTTCTCACCCATATTGATATTACTTTTCTGAAAAGTCACAGTAAAATTGGTCCAATGTGTAAACAACTGCACTGTGTCCCTTGGAGGCAATTCCAGATTATCCTGGGCTAGAGTGAAACCCTGCATGGAAATAAAAATGCTTTATAACTTTAGTAAATTAATTGATATGAGACAATAATCAGTTTCTCTACAAATAAAATTTTCTTTTCTAATATTTTAAAAATTTATTAATTGAGAGAGAAAGATAAAGAGACAGGATGGCTATGCTAGGGCCTCTAGCCACTGCAAAGGACTCTAGATACATACACTACCATGTGAAACTCACTTACATGGGTTCTGGGGAATTGAACCTGGGTACTTAGGTTTCATAGGCAAGTACCTTAATCACTAAGCGATCCCTCCAGACTATTTTCTAAGATTTTTAAGGGCTACTTCAGATGTGCCTATATAATTTTTTTCTCAAAATTTTATTGCCAATAATTCTTTCTTAAAGAATCTGTCACCAGAATAGCAATATTTTTCCATTAAATGTGAGTGCCACCATGCTATACATCAGGATCTAAATAGATTAAAAGGGGGAAAAGAAAGAGTTACTATTGCAGGCAATATATTTCTCACTTTCTTATCTACATGATGTGTGATTCTCTGCTTTGCCGTATCTGTCCCTCCATGATGGAATGAAAGCTCTGAAACCAAAAGCCTAAATAAATATCTCCATGTGAGTGGTTTGTTCTCAGGTATTTTTTTTTTTTTTTCATAATATCAAAAGGTCTTGGGTGGGAGATATGGCATATTGAGTAAGGCACTTGCCTGCAAAGCCTGATGACCTGAGTTTGATTCCCCAGTGCCCTCATAAAGCCAGATGCACAAGGTGGTGCATGCAAGTGGAGTTTGTTTATAGGGGCTGGAGGCCCTGGAGTGTCCGTTCTGTCTGTGTCTCTTCTGCATAGATAATTCAACAGTCAAAGGCAGTTGCATGTCAAACCTGCCATTCTGGTTTTAATTCTCCAACCACCCATATTAGGAAAAGCAGGAAAGAAACAAGAGGGAGACTTGGCTCAACAGTAGAGAGAAAGACTTTATTTGGGGAACACCTGAGAAAGACCCTGACCAGATTTAGCAGACAGCTTCAGGTTTGCTGAGATGAACTTCCAGACCAGGCACAGTTATGGAAGAAGGGATTTATTGAAGCTTACAGATCCAGGAGAAATTCCGTAAGGCAGAAGAAGCTGGTCTGCTTTTACAGGACCAGGCAAGAGAGAGAAAAGCCACAAGCCAAAAGCCACACAGCACAGCACACCTACTTTTGCCTCCTGAGTGCTGAGATTAAAATCATGCACTACCAAACCTGGCTAACCCCTGGATTCTTTAAGCCTGAAATAAATTCTTTCCTCTCATAAACTGATTCTGATCAGGTATTTGTGTCAGCAATGAAAACTATGAGGATTGTGGAGATGATTTTGAAATTAAAGGCACATGCATGCAAAGCCTACTGATCAGGGTTCAGATCCCCAGTTGTCCACATAAAGCTGGATGGACATTCATCTGTGGTGGCAAGAGACCATAATGCATGCAATCACACACACAAACCAACACACACACACACACACACACACACACACACACACACACACAAATAAATAAATAATTTAAAAATATTGTAATGAAATCAATGGGAAGAGTAGCATAACAGAGCTAGAAATAAGTTGATATGGTGAACTTGTGACTTATGGTGGGTCATCAAGAATTCTGACAGAAATATGTCTTTTGGGGGAAAACTTGTAGGTCTCTCTGATCAACAGCTCATCATGAAAGTTAACCCCTTGCTGGTACTGGGAGTTGTAAGTCAGCACCAAGGAAGGTGAAGGAAGAAAAAGATAGGTAATATAAAAGAGAAAGTGAGTATAGAGAGGAGAGGGAGAGAGAGAGAGAGGGAGAGAGAGAGAGAGAGAGAGAGAGAGAGAGAGAGAGAGAGAGAGAAATTGGTCTTCATGATGTTCTCTTCAGTTTCATGTGCTTTAGGTGTTCCCTCTATAGACCTGCTGTAAGACCACTGTTTTAGTCTGTTATTCAGAATATAGGGTTTTAAAGTACATTTCCTTTTGGATCCCTACTTGTGTCCCCCCCCTTACCCTTGCTCCCACCCTGTTGCTCCCTTCCACCCTTACCTATTCCCCATCCCACCCTCCCTATTGCCTGGTCCTCAGGGTAGTTATTAGGTTTGGCAGCATGTCAGGTAGATTCAGTTTAGAAGCCACAAATGAATAACACCATTTGACGATTATCTTTTTGTGATTGAGTGAGCTCACTGAGGATGATCTGTTCCATGTTTGACCTTTTTTTTTTTTTTTCAATTTCATTATTTCATCTTTCATTACTGATATGTAGAGTTCCATAGTATAGATATACTTATATATTGGCAGAGTTCATCTCATTTAAAACTACATTTTCAATCACTTTTTAGCCTTTAGTCTAAGATCAAGTGTAAAACTGTTTTGAAGTATAAAAGAAAATTGAAGTGGTTGGAGAGATCGCTCAGTGATTACAGTCCTTTACTATAAAGCTGGGTTAAATTCCCCAGCACCCATGTAAAGCCAGATGCACAAAGTGGTGCATGCATCTGGAGCTGTTTGCAGTGGCTAGAGGCCCTTGTGCACCCATTCTGTCTTTCTCTTCCTCTCTCTCTTTCTCTCTCTGCTAGCAGATTAAAACGTTAAAAATATAAATAAAATGGAAAAAAGAAAAAAATTGAAGTAATGCTTTTGGCATATAGTGATCATTTAATTGGGCAGTTGGATGTTTGGTTATAAATAGCATGTCATCTCTTGTTTTTATTGTTTTTGTCAAACATTGAAGAACTAGATAAATAGATAGCTCATAGTTGTTGGGGTCCCTCCTAGGGCCAGTCCAGGAGGGATGGCAGGGTCTCCTCCGGGTAGGGGGTGGGAGGCACAGAGTTATGACACAGACTCTGGGAGTTGGGTGGAAGCAGGCAGAGGGTGAGCTGCTGCAAACTTGTTTATACAAGGAAGTGTAGGGGTTTAAAGGGTTTGGCTGGCCAGTCATTGTATGGGGTGGTTCTTTTCTTGTGACCAATGACAGCCTTTCTCCAGGCAGATCATCTCGCAGCAGGTTGCTCACAAGCATGGGACTGTAGCTGTTGTCACACCAGGCCTGTGCAGAATGCCACATCCACAGAAGCCACTTCCTGGTTTCTTCTAGCATGCCATCTGGCTAGAGCCCAACCTGAATTGTGCCATACACATAGTCACTAATCAGAAAATTTAATAGTATTAAGATATCAGCTGTCCTTAAACTAAACGTTATATTCAATGGTATCATTACCAGATTTTCAGAAGTTCCTTATTTTTAAGAATAAAATTATTTGGAAACTAGGACCTGATGGCTCAGTGGATTCCAGAGCTTGAATACAAAGCTTACTATCCTGGGTTCAATCCTCAAGCACCCACTTCAATTAGATGCAAAGCAGTGCATGAATTTGTGATTCAAACATGCCTATGACAATGACAGCAGAGCCTGGAGTATCACAAGTTCATGGGCTAGCTAGTCTGATGTTTGTTTGCAGTCTAGCAGTTCTTTAACAGTTTTAGGTGACCATGTTTCAAAGGAGGTGGAACATAGAAACCTCAGGGTTGTTGGTATATAGGCACCGTGTAACTCATGCTAATGTGCATAAATAAGTAATTAAAAAACAAACAAAACATTTTAAATATTAAACAAATATTAAACAAAAAATAAATATTATTTGAGCCATCATGTGTGTTTCCACATATGCTAACAGTATGTAATGATCAAGTTAAGATAATTAATATATCTATCTCCTCAAAAATTTATAGATGAAATAGTCAATATTGATAATATGTCACAGGCCCTTATAGATTCTCAATTATGCAACAGAACACAAACACATTGTTTTACTACACTTTATATTTTGTTTTATTTTTATATTTATTCTGAAATTTTAAGTAGAAGGTCAGTGTTAGTAAAATATTTCAACTGTGAAACTATAGTAATTTCTCCTTAATAATCTCTTGAGTTAAATAAATCAGGCTAACACAGAAGCTAATGGAACTCTTATTGTTGAAACTTCACTAAGCTAACTTATCACACCTGAACACATTTCTGAAAAGAAAAAAAAAAATAGCCTATGGCAAGTGTGATATTGTTGACAAATATTTTCAATGTTTATAGATTATTTAATAAGTCTTATATTATTGTTTTCTTTAAATTACTATATTAAACTATCTCATTTTTACTCTCAATTGCTTTTAATGTTCATATTGTAAAATTTCACTATAGAATAATTGATATTTTTTACTTTAAATATGACTTTTAGGAAGACTATATTTTTTAAAAATATTTTATTTCATTTATATATTATCAGAGAAGGAATGGGTGCACCAGGGCCTCTATCCACTGCAAACAAACTCCAGACTCATTTGCCACCTTATGCATCTGGCTTTTGTGGGTACTGAGAAATCAAACCTGGTTCCTTTGGCTTTGCAGGCTAGAGCCTTAACTGCTAAGCCATCTCTCCAGCCCCCCAAAACTACAAATTTTAATTATATTATAATAAAATCTAGATTATTGATAGCTATGTAGAATATATTCTCTTTATTCTTAATAGGCATACTTTTTGTAATATATTTGATTTTGTTGATTAATATTTAAAACAGTGTGTTTCATATTGGAAACACTGTACAGAAGAAAATCAAAAGAAGAACATTTTTATAATTGATCATCTACATTTTGCTGGGAAAGGAACAGATTATTAAATATAATTAGATTATTTGAAACATAAATATTATCTAATAACATACACTGTAAGAAAAACAAATACCATGATGATTAGTGTGAAATTGCAGGCATGTCAACTATATATACTTGAAATTATCACCTGGTAAAATTCCTATAGCTGTTTGTACCAATTGATGTAACTTGTGAAAAATAAGTCCATACATACTATACTTTCTCTGCTGCAAAAATTTAATGTATATAATGTATAAATTTAATGTATAAAAATTTAATGTATATAATATAGCCTATAAGTATGTAATAAAGCCAGGCATTAACCATTCCCTAATAAAAAATAGTAGATATTTGTACATTTATATAGTTATCCTTATTATCCTTACTTCAAACTATATATCAAATGAACATGCACTTCAACATGTACCTGTACATATATATTTTAACCTACTAACTTCAGAAATATATTAGTTCACTTAGGAAAACACCTCACTCTGAAAACTAATTTTTACTTATATAGTTATTACATAGACTTATTCTAGCTCAAATTAAAACATCAAATATTTATTAATTATTAGTCATTTTAAGACTAAAATGAATCTAAATTCATATTATGTCAGTCAAATACATATATAAAACATTCAGTGTAACATTTCTAACATTTATTCTTTTTAAAATTCTTTTTAAATTATTTTATTTATTTTTGAGAGAGACACAGAGAGAGATAGACAGAGAGGGAGAGGGAGACAGAGATGGGCGTGCCAGCAGTCTCAGCTGTTGTGAACGAAATCCAGATGTGTGCACCCCCTTGTGGCCAAGTGCGGCATTGCACCCTTGAGTCACTTTTGCATCTGGCTAAACGTGGGACCTGGAGATTGGAACCGCTGGAGATTGGAACCAGCGTTCTTAGGCTTAGGAGGCAGGACCCTTAACCACTAAGCAATCTCTCCAGCCCACATTTATTCTTTTATTTACACCATAGGCTTTGCCAAAATATGATGGCTTACTGGTGGAAAAGAGATAGACTTACCACATTTCTTTGGTGACTCTTTATGGAGATAATGTTATCCCAGTCTCAATTTTGAAAAGTATATGGTTTTTAGAATCCTCACATATGTTCTAAACTGATCAAATGTTAGCCTAAATTAAAGGATTAACCTTCAAAGACTAAAGTGACCAAAGTCAAAATACCTCTTTGTCAACTTTTTTTCTTTCTATTTATTTATGAAAGAAAGTCAGAGAGAGAGAGAGAGAGAAAGATAATGGGGGCACCAGGGCCTCCAGGTATTGCAAATTAACTCCAGGTGCATGTGCCACCTTGTGCATCTGGTTTACATTCGTTCTGGGGAATCTAACCTGGGTCCTTTGGCTTTGCAGCAAGTACTTTAACTGCTAAGCAACCTCCAGCCCCTTTTTTTTTTTGAACACATTATTTATTTTTATTGACAATTTCCATAATTACAGACAATAAACCATGATAATTCACTCTTCCAACTTTCACCTTCACAACTCCACTCACCATCATATTCCTTCCCCCCTCGGTCTCTCATTTATTTATTTATTTATTTATTTATTTATTTATTTATTTATTTATTTATTTATTTATTTATTTTTCATTTGAAATTTATTTTTATTAGTTATGCACATACTTATTTTGTAGACAACACATGTTGGGACCATCCTTTTCCTCATACCTGCCCCTTTTCCAAAGGGGCCCTCTTCCTTGAGGATGCAGGTCATCCCCATAGAGATTGTGGGTCATGCATCGTGGGGTCCTCAGTCAGTTATGGGGGAGAGGCAATGTCTCTATGCATAATGTGCCAACTCCTGGCTCTAACAATCTTTCCATCCCCTCTTCTGCAAAATTCCTTGAGCCATGTTGGGTACATTTTAAATTTACTTCAGTGATGGACTCTTTGGAGCCTCTGGATCGCTGCTTTTGTGGATATTGAGTGTCCTCAGTGTCTATCTCCTTCACCCTTGTGCTGATATCAGGTTCATTGTGAAAGCCACACTCTTGCTTATTTGCCCAATTCCTCTGTGGTTTCAGCTGGGGCCCCTGTAAAATTTATCTCCTCAGGTCCCACTCCCATCTGTAAAAGAGAAACAGATTCTCCAAGGGAGAGTGAAGTCAGTACAGGTTAAATGCAAAAACAATTATTAGTTTAGAGAGAATTTAATGAGTGTAGACCCTCTTATATGCCCAGTTTAGTGAGAGCTTGACATTGGAAAGCAAAATAATTATCTGGATATGATTCTGACTTGTTTCCCAGTTCCAGATATGGGTTCCTAAGTGTGTGTTTGCCATTTGTATTTATTCCTCTGAGAACTCTCTGTACAATTCTCTGCCCCATCTTTTGAGTGGGTTGTTTGACTTTTTATTCTTTAGGTTTTTGAGTTCTCTGTAGATTTTAAAAATTAGGCCAAAATTAGTAAATGTTTCTTCTTTCATTTCCAGCAGGAATGTGTGTGTACATATATATGTATATATGTATGTATTTATATACATAGGTATGTGTGTGTATATATATATATATATGTACACACACACATATAAAAATATGTGTGAGTGTGTGTGTGTGTGTGTCTGTGTGTGTGTATTTGTATGTATATGCACAACCAGCTATCATGTGTAATAATATTTTTAAATATATGAACATACATTTTATGAATATAAAATAATCTATATCATAATTTTAGATAATTCATTCAAGTTGTATGGAGAATTACCATAATAATGGCAGAAATTATCTGATACTAAGACTATTTTATAAGAGCAATGAATAATACTGTTAGTATCAAGTGGTAACTGGTGGTAAAAGATTTTCTTTGACTGAATTAGTCTTTATAGTGTTGAACACAAATTTCAACTGCTAATAAGACTTTTCTTGAGGACCATACCATATAATGTAAAATACACCAATTTCTCTGTTAAAATAATAGAACTTCATATCAGTTTTTGATAATGTTATTCAGATTAATATATAGGGCAGTGTCTTAGGTGACAGTATGTATTGAACTGACACCATAGTTCATTTCCATATTCTAAAGAAAACTTCATATCAGAATGTTAATTAACAGTTACAGAATAACTGATAAAAACAGAAAATACATCATCCTCTAACGTCTGTGTCATATAGAATGAAAAACTTATTGGGCTTAGCGGTTACGATGACTCTCTGCCAATCCTAAGAATGCCCGTTTGATTCTCCAGGTCCAACATTTAGCCAGATGCAAAAGTGAAGCAAGGGCATAATGCCACACATACCCACAATGGGGTGCACATGTCTGGAGTTGGTTCACAGTGGCTGAAATGGCCCTAGTGCACCCATTTTCTCCCTCTCTTCTCTGCCTTTTCCTCTCTCTCTCTGTTTTTCTCTGTCTCTCTCTCAAAAAAAGTATGTTCTTTATCTTGTATATGATTGCCAAACAATAAACCTATGAGATAACCCAACATAACTGCACAGATTACCAGTGATTTGTGTTTTTAGAAGATAGCTTTGTCAATCTTTGATTTATTAGTAAGTATATTAATAAGATGATTAACTGAACCAAGGAACAAGAGTTGGAAATGCTGTATTTATGTGTGCACAGATATTATGTGTTGTGTAGAACAGAATATCACACCTATGAGAATATCCCCAAGTGTATTAAACTTAATCAGGAATTTAGAATCAATGTGATAAATCCCAAATATGGAAAAGTTCACAGAAAAAAATAGTTTAATTTCTTCAGAGTCAATATAATTAAAATGGTGCACCTGATAGGTTAAAAAAACTTAGTAACAAAAAAATTGACAAATATGCATGAAAAAATCTGTTTGTATTTAAAGACAAAGGCATCAAGGCCATGAGACACAAGAAAATTCCAGGTCAGCCTGGGCCAGATTTTGAGACCTAAAAAAACCATATACAGTTGATCCTGCTATTTTCACTCCTTGCATAAATTTCACATATTAATTATATAAAAAGCAAAACACTAATGGCAGCAATGAAAATCATTTTTAAATGTCTCCTGATCTTGTACATTGTAGATGATTTGAAATAAATTTAAAATTGTGCTGAATGTTCTTGAATTTTGACTTCTAGTTGAAGAGAGAGAGAGAGAGGGAGAGAATGGGAGTGACAAGGCCTCCAGCCACTACAAATAAACTGCAGAAACATGCACCACCTTATGCATTTGGCTTATGTGGGTCCTGGAGAATTGAACTGAGGTCCTTTGGCTTTGCAGGCAAAGCTTTAACCATTAAGCCATCTCTTCAGCCCCTAAGAAGACATTTTGTCTTGTGTCACTGTGTGTTATGTAAGTTATAATTTTACTTTTATGGAAATTGCCAAATGCAACACAACCAAATATAAAAATTTAAAGATAGCATGATGGGAATGTTTGCATTGGATATAATGATTGTACAAACATATGTAATAGTAAAAAAGAGTGTTTATATAAGGACTACTTTCATTAATCCTTCTCATGTTTTGTTCACTAAACCAAAGCATTGATATGAAGTATACACATATATCCTTATGTTAGATATATATGTATGAAATATATATATATATATATATATATATATATATATATATATATATATATATTCATATATATTTTCAAAAATTAATGCATTGGCTTCAGTTTCTGCTTCACTTTAAGCTCCAATCTTTCAACATATTCAATCACAGTTTACATCATTCTTTAAATGATTTCTCATTATGAGTCTGCCTCAAGTGTCAAGATTATCTTGTGGAGTCACTGTAATATTTGAGACCATATGTTGTTTAGTAAGAAAAAAATCTACTAATAGATTCACTATTACTGCATGGTAGTATTAGATCTTGCCAATCACTAATACTAGGCATGTAACATTCAAAGAATAATGAACTAAACCAACTTTGAAGTTTCAGTGGATCACAAATCTTAGCTCATTCTTAAGTATGGAAATATAGGGTTTTGAAATTTAACATGCAAATAAATTAGAAAATTTTTCGTTTTTTTCCACATCCTCACCTGCATTTGTTATATCTATATACCAGTAACTTCTGAATTCATAAACATTATAAAATTAGTGTGTCTAATAGCATTTTATAAATAAAGATAGTGTTATTTCTGGTTATGATTTGTTATATCTTCAATTTGTATTACTTCTTACCACTAAATGGTAGTCTACAAAGAAAACTGGAAGTCTAAAATGTTAGCAGGAGTAAGAGTGGAATTTTCAAAGCAAGTGTGCCTACTCATAGTCTGTAGTTTTGTATTAGAAATTCACAGCTTATTCTACATCACTGCTTTTACAAGAGATTTAATTACTCTAATAAATTATCCAATTTCCGTATAAATAAGCATCACTAAATTCTTCATTGAAGTGGCAATTAAAATGTTATTTTATTTTCAATGTTTAGAAGCCAGCATGTACTATATAGTGCAACCTGCCTTATTCCGCACATGCCAACTGTAAATAGTTTTCACAAAGGATAAAATAGATTGAGAGATCTGGTAGTCCCTGTGATAGTTTAAATTCATGGCTCCATAGACTAAGGGATTTTATTATAATTGAGTCTGCAGCTTCTGCAACAAGCAGGCTCTCTTGCTGCTT
The DNA here is from genome assembly GCA_036365145.1 of Orientallactaga sibirica. Classification (NCBI taxonomy): domain Eukaryota; kingdom Metazoa; phylum Chordata; class Mammalia; order Rodentia; family Dipodidae; genus Orientallactaga; species Orientallactaga sibirica. The sequence continues at coordinate 15,227,885 of JAEOAD010000017.1, forward strand.
GGAGCATGTCAATGGGATTGGATTTGAGTTCTAGCCAAACATTATACAGAGAGGTGTGAGCTCAGGTGGATGTGTACTTCCTGCTTTTTGGTGTTTGCTGGATTATTGGTGGTTTCTCTATGTTTAGATCTAACAAAGGGGGGAGGGAACCTTCTTCTGCCATTGGTGGAACTTCCTCTGGATTTGTAAGCTGAAATTAAACCCTTTCTTCCATAAACTGTGTCTGTTTGGAAGGTTTTCCTAGCAATGTTGGAACTGACTGACAATCCCTTTGAAGTAAGTTTTACTTTCTCTGCAAGGGAATGTGGAAAAAATGAAGTACACTTAATGGTGCCTTGTATACTAGTCTGTATAAAACATTATTGAGCAGTATTATCTCATACATAGTGAATGCTTTAATACACATTGTCACATGATGTTATTTTCCATCCCCCAGTTGATATTAAAGTCCACAGATAACACCATGCTTCATAAGGAGATACATTTCTATGACTTACTCTCTGATTTCCAATCTCATGGAATTACTTGTTCAAGGAATAGAAGTGTTCACTTCTATTGGGATGTCAAACTGTCTTGCTTATGTGTGCTTGTTTCAAGGTAAAAATCCTCCATAGCTTCATGTGATTGTGATTAAAGCTTATATTTGATCCTCAGCTGGTGCAGGTTTTGGGAAGTAGTGCATTCATAGAGGAAGTGTGTCACTGTGGTGGACATTGAGAATTTGTGATTCAACCTACCTTGCCATTGTTAAATCAGCTTAGTTTCTTGACCTCTTTACTACTGCTGTGGCAATGTGATTCTAGGCTAGCTTTCTATCCTGCCATGCTTCTTCTGCCAGGATGAAAATTCCTTGAAAATGTAAGATAAAATACACTCCTTCCTCCTATGGGATGCTTCTTGTGAGTGGTTTTGTCTCAGCCAAAATAAGATAACTGGAACATGATACAGTTAGGAGAAAGTAAAATAATAACCAATTATTTTTTAATTGAAGATCATAAGATTGTGGTGGTACAAGCCTAGGCACTTCAGATAAATTTTCAGAAATGTTGAACATCTTTCATGTAATAATATGGGGAGAACAGAAATGTTTCAGAATTGTTATATGATGGATTGGCAAGAATGAATCACTAGGACCTTCTCATGTGGGCTGGACAATTCACTGAATATTTGGCAGAAAGCAAGAAATTCAGCACTGTAGAATTTGAAATGAAAGCACATCTGCAGTGTTAATAAAGGAATTTGGAAGATAAGCAAATGATTTGTAACTGAGCTAGAAGGAAACTTCTTATCTTTATGAGACTTGTTGAGAATCTCTCAAAGCCACTAGTGGGAAGAGGTAGGAGATAGAAATAAATTGTACTAATAATTAATAATTTTATCACTTTTAGAGATAAGTATATTATGACAATATTTAGTTTATATTAATATTTAAGACAATATATAAAAAGGAGAATTAAAAATTTGCATATATTGGTAGAATAAAGTCTATTTTTATTCACATCATTACTGCAGATTTTCCTACACCTGCAGCTTCCCTAGTCATATCTGTGATTCACATTTTAATAGCATCATAATGACATCCAATTTACAGAGATTAATTGAAAATAATATTTAAAGAATATTACAACTGAAGAAAAAGCTAAACAGTTTTATATTCCAGCAACATAAAACAGATTGTGTGTCCCTGAATATTTTTTTTCTCTTTCCTAATTTTATTGTCTCCAGTTGTCTGCCTTGTGAATCCCTATTCAACTTTGAAAATGTGCCATATTTTTTTCTTTCCTTTTTAGAAATCCATGATACTTTTTGGATGTTGAATTGAGGAAACATCATGACAGGAGCTTAAAGGAGAAATGGTCACAGTCCATCCACTGTCAGGAAGTACAAGCAGTGAAGGCTGGGGATCATTGTGTTTCCCACATTTTCTTCAGTCCAGGACCCTAACTTATGTGATATGCACCCCCCATTGTTAGTGTAAATCCATCCTCCCAAATGAACTAAAACACCAAGGAAATACCTTGCTTTGATTCTAGATCCAGTCAATTTGACAATAAAGATTAACCATTACAAATGTTTGTACTTATCTTAAGCAGATACTTGCATTTTCTTTCCTATTCTTTTATCAGAAAATGAAACATCAGATAAAATATCAGCAGATAAGTGCTGTTAAATCTACATAAATGTAGCGTTAATATCTCTATTATTATCATATTTATGTTAGAGAATATTAAAATACTAAGCATTCCTCAAAAGACTTGTCATATCTTCTTGGGGGAAGAATGTGTTTTGCATTGTATATGGATAGATACATCAATACAGGTGAAATTAAGACCTTGTTATTGTCTTACTTGGAACTAAAGCATGATGTTAGGAGATATAGATTGGTCTCAGGTTGACAAAGGTGGAATTGTGGTGGTTAATCTATATTGTTAACAATACGATCAGGAGTCCAATAAGAGGCAGTTCTGGCTGGGTCTCTGAGATCATTTCCAGGATGGGTAAACAGAACAAAGAATCATTCAGTGAGTGTGACACTTTCCAACAAGTTGCCCAGATATGAAGAATTCTGAGGAATAAACAGTACTGGTCGTTGCTCACCTGTTTGTCTTTGTCTTTTACTGGTACATCTATCATTTCTATTGTTATTACTGCCATCCCTCTCTCTCTCTCTCTCTCTCTCTCTCTCTCTCTCTCTGTGTCTGTGTGTGTGTGTGTGTGTGTGTTGTGGGTGTAGACTGCATTGATTCTGTTCTTCTACAAAGCCTGCCTAATAAAATTGTTCAAATTTTAATACAAGAGATTAAGTACAGAAACTCAAGATGGAATGTGAGTACCATAGTAGGTGTATATAAAATCACTGTAATATGGCTTAGAGGTTAAGGCACTTGTCTGAAAAGCCAAAGGGCCTTGGTTCATTTCCCCATACCCATATAAGCCAGATGCATCTGGAGTTCATTTGCAGTGGCTGGATGCTCTGGTGTGCCCATTCTCATTCTCTTTCTCTCTCTCTCTCTCTCTCTACTTTGCCTCTTTCCCTCTCTCAAATAAATAAATAAAATATATATTTTAAAATCACTGAAATATAAGTCCTCATATAGTAGCCAAATATTCATTGATATTTTAAAACCAAAATAACAAAATTTACATAGTAACAAATGTTAATTTGTAGAACCATAAAATCTGAATCAGTTCCATCACAGAAATTGTACCAGTTAAAGAAGAATTGTGTGGGACAAAAAGGGGAAAAGGAAAGGAAGAGAAAGGGAAGAGGCAGGAAGGAAAGTGAAATAGGGTAAGGTGAGGAAGGGAGAGAAAGGGTGAGAAGCAGAGAGTAGGCAGCAGGACAGGGAAAGAAAGAGGGAGAAGGGAAAGGAGAGAAAAGTATCAACAAATTTCAAAACATCAAAATGGTGGCAGTGTTTTCTGGGGTCAAACTGGATTAAAAAGTAAAGATGTCATAATGGGTTTGTCAAAGGGTAGGTAGACAGATTTCTATATAATGGCTTCTCAGTGAAGTATTAGTGCTTACACACTGTTCAATGAATTTCTATATTTTCATAGGAACTCTATGTGAAAATATAATAGTAATCTCTGTTTCATGATGGCAGTAACAGTAGAAATAACAATAATAACAAAACCACATTTATAAGATAGTGTAGACTTTACGAAGCATTCATCTAAGCACACTTTCTGCTAGGTGAAGACTATAATGTGGATTTATTTTTCATTAAAAAATAAATGAGTCATGGAGCATTGAATAAACACAGTAAAAACACATGAATTGGGAATAATAGACCAATGTTTAAGCCTATGCAACTGACTATGTCTATGTAGTCAGTCGATTTAGACATAAAATAAAGAGCTTCATATCCTGGTTTAGCTGAAAGTTTCAATATATAGTAAATGTCTTTTAGAAGAACATAAAAATATAAAGTTTTCAATGATTGTCAAAAAGAAATATAGTATTCATATTTATAGCTGTTTATTTGCCAATGTTATCAAAATATAAGTAAAGCTCAACATTTTAAAATAAATGGATTTTAATAAGGCAGTCTTTAGCATTAAAATACAGTTTTAACATATTTTGACTAAAAAATTCCAGCATAACTACCCACAAAAAGTGCACATTAGAGAATGAGAAATATTCATGAGCTATAAAGCCATCAAAGCAATAAAAACCTGTTTAGAGAAGAATGGCACCATTATATTGTGTTTCATTTAAGCATGAAATTGAGCATAACCACCTGCAAACTACAAAAGTATTATAGTTCTACCATTTGAAAAACATATCAAAATACAGAAAAAAATGTATACTGCTAAGGCACAACCTTGTAAAATTACTGCTAGAACCCTCAAAATCCTTATGTATTACAGAATGTTGAAACTTACATACAAAATCTTTATTATTACAGAATGTACAAACTTATAAACTCCGTATGTATTATGGAATGTTTGAACTTGAATGCAAACCAGATGGTGATAATTGTGGCAAGACTACTGCAGAACTGATGTCAAGGTATTTTTTCAAAGTTTAATTGCAAACAATTTACATCTTTAATTTTTTTTTCTGTGTTCTGGGAAAAAAAAAGACACTTCAGAAGCAAATTAGGGTCTCTATTATATTGAAAATGGCTTATAGCAATGACCATTCCAACTACCATTTTGACTTCCATCAATCTAAAGTAGACTGAACTGCGCTGTTTTAAATCCCAACCAAGAGCTCAGTGGTATCCACTAAGTGCATGAAAAATTTAGGGTCAAGAAAATATAGTAGAGCAGCGGAGTTGTGACTTGTTTTTGTAATGGGGTGTTTGGGATACAGAAAAGTCTTTGAACCCCAAATCATAGGTTTGCTTCTAACTTTAATCAAATAATTGAATAAAAAGAAGGATAATTATTAAATTATTGTATTTATTGAGGTAAATACAAAATTCAGAAAAGGCACACCTGTGGCTAGATATCCGACATGGAAGGTCTGGCAAAACCAGGAAAAAAAAGGGAGAAAAAGTTCATGTAACTCCTGCCATGTGGGGAGCTGGACAGGATAAAGGAGCCCATGTGGATAATATGAGCTAGGGGGCTTTTCCAACTGGACCTGGGTCTGGGTCTAGGCTTAGCCAGCCCAGGTACAGCCAAAGGGGAAAAAAAATGCACCCACAGTTGGAAGTTAACAAGTGGTCAGAGACTCAGCTCTCCCCTTGTCAAGGTATTTATAACCTTATAGTGGTGGGCTGTCTTCAGGCTCAAATGAACCAGAGGGACAGCTGGTTGGTTAGGCCTAGGGGATGTCTCAGGAACAGGCTGGTTTTGACACCGATTTCCAGGGGTTGACCTTGACTAACACAATGTTTAAATCCTATGAAAGACCTTCTTCCAGGAGGGGTCCAGGCTGTTTGTGGAAAAACAGGTCTACAGAACTAGGCAAGAGATAGAAAGATCATCTTTAATTTCTAGCATAAGCAGACTTTCCTGCTTTTTTTTTTTTTTTTTTTTACTTTCAGGGGTTCAATAACCCTAAATGTACTCCCTCTCAATTTCTCAAAGCAGAGTGCAGTTTTATTTGAAGAAAGCTGAAAAATTGTCTTTCCCTATTGGCTATCATTCCAACATTCTCTGCCATCCATTCATCCATCCATGACTTTCCACTCACATTACTTTCTACCTGCCTCCAAGGATCAGAGCCACAATGCATTCAGGTTATTTCTGGAAAACAAATCTATGATAAGAGAGGAATTGTTAAACATCCTTCTTGATTGATCATCTGATAAATAATTTAGAAGAAATCTCCTTCTTTGGAATCATGACTAAACTACTGTCTCTGAGTTGTTTGGTTTTATTTTATTTATTTACTTTGTCTCTCTCTCTCTGTGTGGTTACAATTCTTTTTTTTTTTTTTTTTTTTTTTTTTTGGTTTTGCAAGGTAGGGTCTCACTCTGGTCCAGGCTGACCTGGAATTCACTATGTAGTCTCAGGGTGGCCTCGAACTATCAGCGATCATCCTACCTCTGCCTCCCAAGTGCTGGGATTAAAAGTGTGTGCCACCACACCCGGCACTTCCTTTATTAGTAACAATTTTACTCAGAAAATTTTAATGTAAGTCTATTCAATATTTATAAGACAGTTAAATTTTACAAATGTATATGACATGTTTAAATTATTTAGAAATGGAAATCATAGTAAAATGTTCTATATTGGTTCACAATATTCTTCCTGCTAAAATAATATTTTTATCTAAAGATAAAAGCATTTTCAGAGTAATTATGTGTTCTATTTTCAGCTTCTAAAATTGCATAGGAGAAATGAATTATAAAACTACAAATAGTACCACTTTGGAAATAGGAGAAATGAATTATAAAACTACAAATAGTACCACTTTGGAAATATGTTCTAAATCTTACTTTTATATTCTGTCTAAACAACAACAATACAAAAACAGGAAATAAAATGTTTACATATATTACATTATGAAGAATAGTTGGATTTAAAATTTCAAAATAATTTAAATCTATTTTTCTTAAATCTTATGCAAAACCCATGTATTATTTTTATTTTCTCAGAATGAGCTAGTTTATCTAAATGTGTACAAAGGTAAGAATGTTTATTCAATATAACTTTTATTTATTAATGGATTTCATTGTGATACTTCAGTGCATGCAGCAATGTGCTCTGTTGATATCCAGCTTCTCCCACCTCTTTTCAACCTTAGTGATCATTTTTCTACATATTCTAAATTCAGATCACTTTTTTGCCTTCTTTCTCTCCCTCCATTGGTCTATTTCCTTCTTTCTTCCTTCTCTCTCTTCTTTTCTTCTTCCCTTCCTTCCTCTTCCTCTACTCTTTCTTCTTTCCCTCTTTTCTTCTTTCTCCTCCTTCCTTACTCCTCCACTTTTTGATTGGCTCATCCTGTGAGCCTGTGTTAGTCAGAGTTCTATACAAGAACAGAACTAACAAAAGGAATGCATTTTCCAAGGTGATTTATTAAGATCAGCTTAGAAAATAAGGGCTAAGCAATCCTAAAATGGCTGTGTGCAATCTGAAGCACCTGAGACCTGGTAGCAGCTCAGTCCAATAGGCAGGATGCCTCAGCAGGCCCAATCCAGTGCCAAAGGCTTGGAGGATACCCAGCATCCACTGGTCTTCAGTCTATGTTGGAAGGCTGAAGAAGTTGGGTCTGACATCTTCAAAGGATGTAGCCAAGAGCAGATGCATTCACCAGTGAGCAGCACAGATAGCCAGACAAATGGTGTTGCCACTAAAAGGACTGCTCACTCTGGTTGTAGGTCTTGATCCCTCAGTTAGCACTTTCTGGAAATGCCCTTATTGAACTGTTGGACAGACATGTCATTTACTTTCTTCCTGATCTCAGGTTGACAATCGAGTTTAACTGTCACAATATTTCAGACTAGACTGGGCCTTTTCTTTTCTTTCTTTTCTTTTCTTTTCTTTTCTTTTCTTTTCTTTTTTTTCTTTTCTTTTCTTTTTTTTTCTTTTTTCCTTCTTTCTTTCTTTCTTTCTTTCTTTCTTTCTTTCTTTCTTTCTTTCTTTCTTTCTTTCTTTTTTTTTTTTTTGAGAGAGAGAAAGAGAGGGACAGATAGAGAATGGGCACACCAGGAGCCTCTCAGACGTGTGCGCCCCCTTGTAGGCAAGTGCGGCATTGCTCCCTTGTGTCATTTTGCATCTGGCTAAACATGGGACCTGGAGATTGATTGGTCGTTCTTAGGCTTAGGAGGCAGGCGCCTTAAACACTAAGCCATCTCTCCAGCCCTGGACGGTGACTTTTGACTAGGTTGTCTCAGCCTCCAAAATGCTTCAAAACCTGGCTGTTTAACTTTCTTTTAACATCTTAACGTGACAGAAAGTGTGTGATTCTTGTCTTGTGTTGATTTATCTAGTCTGCTTGAATATATATATTCTAAACATATTTCATTAATTTTAATTCACTCAAGAATGTATTGAAAATTTTTAGAAATGTTTTCTATTAACAAAAATATTTTTACCTTGTATAACTCTTACTTTACAATAGCTGATTTTAAATGATATTCTATAACATCAATTTAGAAATTTATGATTGTTCTATGTTAAAAAAAATACCATATTGGGGCTGGAGAGATGGCTTAGCAGATAAGGCATTTAGCAGTTAAGACCCATGTTCGCTCTTTCTCCCTATCCCACATAAGCGCACAGAGATGATGCATGTTCTCACATCCCAACTAAGTGGAAGGGGCGGAGTCCCTGGCTCATCAATTCTCTCTCTCTAACAAAATAAATAAATAAATACCTTATTGGGGCTGAGGAGATGACTTAGTGATTAAGACATTTGCTTGCAAAACCTAAGAACCTACGTTTGATTTCCTATCCACATAAGCCACATGAATAAGGTGGTGCATGTGTCTGGAGCTTGTTTGCAGTGGCTAGAGGCCCTGCACCCATTCCCTTTCTCTCCTTCTCTAAAATAAATAAATGAAAAAAAAAATACCATAATGGAAACTAGGCATGGTGATACATGCCTTTAACCTTAGCCCTTGGCAAGCAGAAGTAAGAGGACTGCTGTGTGCTTGAGGCAAGCCTGGGAATACAGAGTGAATTCCAGGTCAGCCTAGTCTGGAGTGAGACCTTACTTTGGAAAAACAAAACAAAACAAAACAAATATATCATATTGCCTAAAATTAAAGTTGGAAATTTGGAGAACAGCTCTTGATAAAGTGGGCAGAGAAGTCTCTCAAATGATAGACGTAAACTAGATTTCCTATGTGTAAGTCTGGCAAACATGTATGAAATAAAGAACAAGTGAAAGGGATTTTAACTTTAACTCAGTTTTTCATATTTTCAAGGCAGAGGGATAGTGCACTCTGGGAAATAGAATAAGAAGGGATACAATGACAGAAAATAAGAACAGAGGTAGGATCTGAATTCAAAAATCTTTCATGCTACTCTAAGGGGGTTGGATTTTGCTCAAAAGTTAGAGAAAAATCAATGGGGGTATTTGGCATACTTTAGAGATGATATGGTTTACCTTGTACTTCATTATTTTCTAGATTGAGCTATAGTTGACAAAATTACATGTCTTTATTGTGTACAATATTTTATAAAAAACTTCCAGTTCAGGATTCACATGGCTTTAGGAAATTAAATCACATAGAAAATAGGGAGATCAGTAAATCTGCTTCCACATTGCAGTGCAAATATGAAGAGATGGAGCTGAATATATGCTATACAGGAAAAAATACTCAAAGCAATTTCTAATTAGCTATGCATAATAAATGTTTATAGAACAAATGTAGGATTAATTAAGAATATGTGCTTAGGACAATGGGAATTATATTACCATTCAATTTGGTGGGTCATATTTTATTGAAAGAGTAAAGCAGCATTTCTTTTTTGATTCTTTAACATTTTAAATGAACAGATATATTTTTTTTATGTTATGATTCATGGAATACACTTATATCACTAGTGAAGCCATTATAGTTAATTGCTATTTAGGATCCTTCCAAAAATTACCACATTTAACTTTCTGTATTTAGAAGCCAAGAGGTTTGTTTATAAGCCCTATTTATATTATTTCAGGGCCTTCTATAAGATCAAATATGCTTTTTTAAAACACTGCTTGCTAATTTTTAGTGAGTTTACTAATTGTGTTTTTATTTAACATAGTAATCCTTAAATTCATAAAATTAAGTTGTTCGACAATGGAGTTTTCACATCACCCACTATGTAATATTTGCTACTGAACTATGTAATATAACCTGGCTTGTTTACATCTATAATTTTTACAAGCTAAAATTAAAATTTAATGAAGGATAGAAAATTGATGAAATGCATAATTGCACTGTCAAATATTTCCAGGCCAATATATTTCTTTCAAAAGTATTTCAGGTGAACTAACTTCGTTTTCAATATAATCTCATTAACAGGAAGGATTTTATGACAACTATCAATACTTGTCATTATATAATAATGTAACACCTAAATGGGAAAATATAAGATGACAAGAAACACATTTGGTTGGCTTTAAAGTGATGGAATTGAAATAGTGATGTGTAGACTTGCATATCTCCCCTGTATTTTGTTGCTAAATTACATTAGATTCCATTTATATTTGAATGGATAGTGTTTGTGATATCCATCAATATTTTTCTTCTCACCAAATTAATTGTGATACATTATAGCAATATCTTGAATAATTAGAACATTGTAATATTGAACATTCTTGAGCAATACTGTTTCATAATGTCAACTGTGGAAAATCACATTACAAGATCAATAGAAGATAGACCTTGTGTTTCCTAGTTCTGCCATAGCTTTGAGAGTACACGTATATAGAATTTTTAGTGCTCTATTGATCTATAAATGAATAGCCAAAGCCACCTTACTATAAAAGAGACATGGACTAATAATTATTTTATAAAATGTATCATTAAACAATCATGAAATTGGAAAATGTATTAGTGTCAGAAACTTACTCTTCTGTATCTTTTTCTTCTTCCTTGACAATCTTATGAAATTGTTAAGCTATATGTTCAGAATATAAAATTCTCTTTCCCCTTAGTATATCTATATAAGATTGTAATTTGAATACCTTTACAGTTTCAAATCTTTCTCTTGATTTTATTCTTTCTTCTGTAAATTCATTCACATTAAGACATTATATATTTCTTTTCAAATTCTAAATGATTGATTCCTATTCTATACAATTTTCAAGTAAATATTGAAAATCCTTCATTTTCTATAGTATTTTGTCCATGATTCTAAGCAACATTTCAAAAGTCTCTCTATGCATAGTCATAAAAATCTATGGTTGTGAATCTTAACAAAACCATTAGCAATTCTTTTCAAATGATGGTGACTTCTTATTTTAATTTTTTTAATTTATATTATTCTAATTTTACATTCATAATGGTGACTCCCTTATCCTCCTCCCTGTCCTCTCTCTTTTGAAGGGACCCTCATCAATGGGGAATGTGGGCCAAACATTGAGAGGGTAGTCAAGAGTTATGGGGGATAGGCCAAGTCTCTGCATAATGCCCCAACTTGTGGCTCTAACATTCTTTCTGCCCCCTCTTCTGAGAATTTCCCTGAGCCACGTTGGGGTCATTTTAGTTCTACTTCAGTGATGAGGTTTTGGGAGCCTCTGTGTCTCTGGATATCCGGCTTAGTAGGAGTTGGATGTTCTCTGTGTTTATCTCCTTCAGCTTTTTTCTGGTGTCATGATCACCAAGAATGTTTACTCTTGCCCTTCCCCTGCATTACTCTATGGTTTGAGCTGGGGTCCTGGTGAGGTGTGATTGCCGATTTTCCCTTTGGGTTCATTGTCCACCTGAAAAAGATAAGCAAATCTGCCAAGGGAGAGAGAAGTTAGTACTAGATATATGGGATGGCTATAGATATTTTAGAGGGAATTTTAGATGCATAGGCCCTCTTCTCACCCACATTTGGTGGTGTCTTGATCTTGGAGACTGAGCTCATTTTTGTACATGGTTTTGACTTATTTTCCAGTACCAGCAAACACACACTTAAGAAAATGCTCAACATCCCTAATCATCAGGGAAATGCAAATTAAAACAAATATGAAATTCCACCTGACCCCAGTAAGGATGGCTAACATTAAAAAAACAATGAAAACAAATGCTGGTGTGACTGTGGAGAAATAGGAACAAGCCTTCACTGTTGGTGGGAATGTAAAATGGTACAACCATTATGGAAAGCTATATGGAGACTCCTGAAAAGGAAGACCATAGACCTGACAATAGATCCATCTATTCCCTTATTGGGCATTTACCCTAAAGGCTCCAAGCCTCAGATCAGACACATTTGCTCAACCATGTTGATAGCTTCTCAATTCATAATAGCAAAGAGCTGGAATCAACACAGATGCCCATGATTAGATGAATGGATAACAAAGATGTGGTATATCTATACTATGGAATTCTATGTAACAGTAAGGAAAGATGAAATAATGAAATTCGAAAAAAGTGGTCAAATATGAAACATATCATCCTCAGTGAGCTCACCCAGTCACAAAAAGATATTGTCGCATGGTCTCGTTTATCTGTCGCTCCTAACCTGAATCCACCTGAGATGCTGCCAAGCCTAAAGAGCACTATGAGGACCAGACAATAGGGAGGGTGGCATGGGGGGAGGGTAAGGGTAGGAGGGAATGAGAGGATGGGAGGAAGGACAAGGGTGGGGGGATACAAATAGGGACCCAAAAGGAAATGATACTATAAAACCCTTTATACCGAACAACAGGCTAAAACATTGATCATTCATCAGGCAAGCAGAGGGAACACCTGAACCACAGGAAAATGGAGAGAACATCACAAAGACCAACCTTAATCTTTTTGTTCCTCTCTTTCTCTTCTCTCTCTCTCTCTCTCCCTCTCCTCTTTATACTCACTTTCTCTTTTATATTATCTTTCTGTTTCTTCCCTCACCTCCCTAGGCACTGACTTACAACTCCCAGTAACAGCACGGGGTTAACTTTCACAATGAGCTGTTGATCTGAAACACCTACAAGGTCTCCCCCCCCAATTTTTTTTTTTTTTTTTTTTTTTTTTTTTTTTTTTTTTTTTTGGTCAGAGTTCTTGACGACCCACCAAAGGTTAATGGTAAGACCCTACTGTCAAAGACAGCACACGTGTGTGAGACAAAACATGGAGAGACCTGGCCAGAATCTGGAAGCGTGTCAGTCCCCAGACAGTTAGCTAGTCTAGTGCCAGAGGGTGCTACACGAGCAACTGGGGGAAAATGGCTTACATCTATCCAAACAACTCCCAGTCTAAGCTATCCAACAGGAAAAAAAAAAAAAAAAAAAAAAAAACCTGATGTAATGCACAAATAAGTGCAATAGAGGCACACAGCCAAGATGGGTTACCAACTGCTCTTGATTTGGCTAATAGATCCATGCAGTGGTGACTTCTTTTTGTTTCTTTGGTATTTTTTCTCTTGATTCATGCAGTGCCCAGACATTCCTCTAGGTGGCAGTGATTCCCATCACCCATACAGGCATACCTTCAGTTTGACTTCTTTGATGTCAAGGAAATACCCCACGTGCTCGAATTGCCTAGGATAAGTAGTATCCCTCATGTGTGACATCACTCTCTATATTTCCTCTGTTTAAGTACCTACAACAAAATTACAGGAGATTAAATTGTAAAAAATTCATAACTTAATTTTTTTTTTAGGGCCTGGAAAGATGGCTTAGTGGTTAAGACACTTGCTGTGAAGCCTAAGGATCCAAGTTTGATTCCTCAGAACCTATATAAGGCAGATGCACAAGGTGGATCATGAATCTGCAGTTTGTTTTCAGTGGCTACAGGCCCTGGTGTGCCTATTCTCTCTCTCTCAAATAAATAAATAAATAAATAAAATATATTTTAAAAAATTATCAGTATGATACAATATATTATATTTGTAGCAAACTTTAAAATAGCTGAGTTGAGTGGCATGTATGTACAAAACAGCTATGAAGAAGAGGCTGAGGAGATAGAATTTGGGGTTCCAGGCCAGCTTGACATAGAAGGACTATGTCTCCAACCAATCCATTAAAATGACTACTCTAGCCCTAAGGAGGCAGATGTAGGAGGATTTCTACGAGTTCAAGACCAGTCTGAAACTACAAAGTGAACTTGAGGTCAGCCTGGGATAGAGTGAGACCCTATCTTAAAAAAAAAAAAAATAGAAATTAATAAGAGGAAGAAAGGAATACAGCCAAAGTCTTAGATAAATTCCTCCTGAGAAATATACACTTCTCTTTTAGTTTGCAGATGGTAGAAAATACATGCAAAGCTTTCACAGTTTTGAGATGTACTTCCAGTAGAGCAAAGTGTGAATGCCTCTTGTCTCATGTTTCAGGCCATCGTTCATCTCTCTATAAGCACACCAGACAGGTGAGGTTAGCAATGTAGCTGACATCTTTTAGTAATAAAAAGTCAACAAATAGAATATTATTTTTAATTCACTGTGGCTTATTCTCAAGTTGAGTTTTGTCAGTCAAATTAGGAAAAATCTCACATCACTTGGCCAATGCTCGAATATTCTGACTATAAATGCCAAGAGCATGAGCTGGCAGAAATAGTAGAAAATAATCCAAAATTATTGCATTGTGAGATCAATGCATTTTTCATGTTATTTATACACAAAGTTGATATTTTGCAAAATGAAGTCTAAAGATATGTTATGACTACTTCATGCAAGGCAGATATCAAATACTTTTAATGTATGTATGTTATAGCAAAAATAAAGCTATTGTGTGGAAAAGTAAGTATGATTAATTATAGTTTTATTTATATTATATTCTTCTAAAACCATTGACCTGGTGCATGTTACCATTGTGCTCTGATTTTGTTGTTCTTCTATACAGCACTCAAGAAGCATTTTAAATTTGGGTGTACAAACATGGAGGTAGAATACCATGAAGAAAATGAATGTGGTTTATACATAATAGTTTCTTCCCTGACAAATAACTTATCTATGCTTTTGGATTTAAAATGACGGAATAACAGGCAAAATGAAGTTTAACTATTGAAAATTACTTGTTATTTAATTCTGGTTTTTATTCAAATAACGTCCTAGATTGACTGCCAGAAGTTTAATAAATTATTAGCAGTATATTATGAGCCATGCCTTTAGTTAGCAGCGAAGCTTTGAAGTACAACATTTAGAGGTTTCCCATTGAAATTTTCCAGTGAATGGATATCTGGATAGAGAGAAAGTGAAGAATGTGTAAAATCTAGTGTGTTCACTGCTTAATGCTCTCTGAAGGCTCACTGACAAGTACTAATTTCCAAATGTTGCTTTCCACCTTGTATTTGAGAATAGCATTTGTCCCTTCTTATGTTCTAAAAAAGGAAGGACTTCTGGTAGAACCAAATATTTATTTCATACCTTATATTATATGAAATATGCACACAAAAGACAGGCTAGACTCACAGACTTCAAAAACTTGGTCAATGAGCTGAAGATATGGTTTCATGGTTAAGGTGCTTGCTGCGAAGCTTAAGAACCTTGTAACCACGTAAGCCATATACACAAGGTGGCACATATGTCTGAAATTTGTTTTCAATGGCTGAAGTCCCTGGTACACCCATTCTCTCTCTCTCTCTCTCTCTCTCTCTCTCTCTCTCTCTCTCTCTTTCTCTCTCTCTCTCTCTGTCTCTCTCTCTCTCCCTCTTTCTCTGTCTCTCAAATAAATAAATAGTAATAAAGATAAAAAGAAAACTGTCATTGTTCCCCACTCCACAATTGATATCATGATGTTTTGGCAAGACTTTGACAGTTTGATATCTTTGCTAGTTTTCCCAAATGGTAATATTGCATTGTTATGCTCATGTTTAAGATTAATTATTACTTGCATTTATTCTTTTCTGAAACTTCAATTTTAAGACTCTTCTTGAAATGACTACCACCTCTTCAATATTTTATCACATAAAACTTACTATTTTTGATAGTAATACTTTTTTTAGTATCCATCCACTAGTCTGTCTTCTCAATTACATGAAATAAAAGTCCTAGAAAGAAAAAAATACTATGAAAGGGATCCCTCAAGTTGTAATAAGTGATATTTTTGTCTTTTTGTCCTTCCTTTCTTTCTCCCTTCTTCCTTCCTTCCTTCCTTCCTTCCTTCCTTCCTTCCTTCCTTCCTTCCTTCCTTCCTTCCCTCTCTTTCTTTCTTTCTTTCTCTCTTTCTTTCTTTCTTTCTTTCTTTCTTTCTTTCTTTCTTTCTTTCTTTCTTTCTTTCTTCTTTCTTCTTTCTTTTTTTCCCAATGACTTTCATGATCTACTTACTTTAAGCTTAAAACTACTCTTTCTAACAAAATGGAGGAAGTAAAATAAGATAAGAATTTTCTCAAATTCATGACTCACTTTCCAGTATCTAGTCTCATTCTGTATATACTTGCCCTTGTTTTGTGGTATTGTGCTTGTTAACCTGCACCATGTGCAACCCAAGTCCATACATGTATCTAGCATATAAAACTAGGACCCATGAACTGTAGTTTACTCTCTGAATCTGCTCCATAGACTGTTTGTGTTATGCCAAATTTATGAGTGGACTTAAAAATTATAAGAATATTCAATAATTGTTAAATATAAATCAAATGGGATAAAATATATACTTCCAGGCTTTTAACAGAAAATGGTTACATTTGCTCACAATATTTTTCTTTGTTTATGTAAATATGTAAAAGCTAAAAATTAAAAATTTTATTTTAGACAAGAGTTCATTGTCATAATTTAGTTACACTTAACTGATTGTATTATAATTCCCTATGGGTATCAGACATTTCCCAGCATCATGTTTCATCTTAAATAAGCACATTCTGATCTTTTAATGACTGAGATGAAAGCATAGTTACATTTGTGTTGCTAGAACAAAATACTCCATAAAAAGCATCTGATGGGAGGAAAGTTATTTTGGAATACATTCTCAAAGGGAAGCTATATGATGTCAGGAAAGTATGGCATGAGCAGAGACTGGACATCACCTCTGCCACAGAAGGTGGAAAACACTATCAGGAGATTAAGCTGGACTCTAGCCAAGGGGAAGCGGCTATAGCACCTATAAGCCTTCCTCCAACAACACTTTTCCTCTTGCAAGGCCCCCACCTCCCAAATTGCTATTGGCTATGAACCAGACATTGAAAACATAACTGTTTATCAGGACATCTGTTTCAAATGACCACAGAGGTTATTAAATATGGGAAAAAAATGGAAAGGAGGAAAACATGGTGGTGTATAAATATTTCTTCTTCCAGTTTGGAGGGAGGAGGACTGCTCATTAGATAAGGAGGGTCAAAAAACTTAAGAAGACTTGGGAGACCTCTCCCTGAGTGGTTTATGAGTGGTGAGCAATTATTAGGTGTGGGGATCTGATTTTTCAGTGGAACTGCCTGGCAGTTGCAAGGGACATCATTGATACAACTGTTGAGTGTCATCACTCATGTTCGTGATGAAGTTCTCTTTAAGTCACCTTTGTTCCCATAAGGAACAAATCAGCCTGCTCCTCTGAGGAACCCAGTGAACTCATTGTTTCAGCAAATCCACTTGTTTGGAATCATTCATATGGTCTGTTTTGGTGACCCATTTTAATTAATAAACATTTGTTTATGTCTTCCCAGAAAAAGTTCTGCAACTCCTGGCTTAAGTACGACTAGAGTGTTTTTTATTTCTTACAAGACAGAGACTTAGAGTTGAACCAAAGAATCACTAGAATTAAAGAACAGGCAATGAATAAATGAATTGAGGAATGATGAATGCATAATACATAAGTAAATAGTCACTGTTAAAACACTACTTGTAGTACTTAGATAAATAAATAATCATATTGAATTGTCTTTATATATATTTCAATTTGACATTGGAATAATTTATTTTTAGTGGGTAAATAGTTAAAATTTATTAATTAATGTTTGCTACAGCTATTCTAAATCAACTTCAAAACATTAAGTCTTATTCATTGGTGTAAATCTGGTCCACTTCTAAGCTGAATTTCTCCTAAAAATTAATTATTTTTTATTCCAATTTACATATAAGAAAAAGCTAATGTGTTTGGGTCTTTTAGCACATTAACTAATGTCTATGTACATTAAATGCTCTATATGATAAGTCATGGTAGACTTGCCTAATCACTATTTATACATGTAAAATTTTGATATATTATTCACTAGAAGAAACAATATTTTTAAAGCCCAACATAAATGATTATGCTGTATTATCTAAATATTTACAGTTTATATCCAGTAAAATTTTATTATATAATGAATTGATGGAGTTAACATATCAAGTATTCTGTAGAACTAGATGTCTTTGAGGTTCTAGTGTTATTTAAAGTTTATGAAACTAACCCTGATTCAGAGTTCATATTTAAGAATTCTGATATCTGAATAATGAAGCCATTAATAATGCATCTCACTGATAATAAATTCAACCTTTTACTCTAAGAATATCCCAGTTTTTTGACATTCATCAATACTTAAAATGATTTAAATATGAACATGCAGATTTTGACATTCTGATTAATAATTTTCCTCTTGGATTCTTGAGATTAAAGGGCAATAAAAGCTGTAATAGCTTTTTGAGATATGCAAAAATGTATTCAAAAACTCAAGATAATAAATATATCAGTGAAATTACAATATGACCATAAATACATTGAATGATTTGAATATATATTGCACAAAAACTGATAAAGAAATAAAAAATTCCTAAAATGTTATTACATAGGAGCTTATCCTAATGAATTTAAGGTATACAACAATCTGAAATTTTCAGTTGTCAACTTAACTGGATTAAAAAAATTGTCAAGTAGTGATAAATTGTTATTTCTGTGTGTATTTATCAGAATGTTTCCATAAGAGATTAGAATCTGAATTCTATGGAAAGCTTACCCCTCACTATTGAAAACTGACAGCATGCAATGTCATGAAGAGGAAGCAGAGAAAAAACTCAATGAAGAAAGGGGAAGTTCCTTGTATCCTCTTGGTGTTGTGACTGCTTTTGGACACTGGAGACCCTAATTCTTCAGCCTTTGGACTCAGATCAGGTAAATTACATATGTTTATGGGTCCCCAGCACTTATCCAGCACAATATTGTAATCTTTGACTTCTGTAATCACAGCTAATTATCACAATAAATCACTTTGTAAAATATCTATCTGTCACCTATCAATCATGTATCCATTTGTCTGTATCTATTATTTATATATTTATCTATTTTCTATCTATATTTTATCAATATTTCAATATTCAATCATATTTCCCTTGAGAACTCTGACATATATTACATATATGTTGATATTAGCATATTTCATTTCCTGTCCATTTGTTTATCTATCTTATCTATATATCTATTAATGGCAAACAAGGATATTCTTTTCAAGTTTGCCTGTATTGCTAGTGAATAAATTGACTAATTTTGGTGCTAAAAACATTCTGAATCCAATTTAAAAGTTGAATTTTTTTGTTTTATTTATATTTATTTTATTTGAGAGTGACAGGCAGACAGAGAAAGAGGCAGAGAGAAAGAGAGAATGGGCTTGTCAGGGACTCCAGCCATTGCAAACAAACTCCAGATTCATGCCCCACATTGTGCATGTGGCTTATGTGGGTCCTGGGGAATCGAGCCTTGAAGCAGGATCCTTAGGCTTCACAGGCAAGCGCTTAATCACTAAGCCATCTCTCCAGGTCCCAAAGTTGCATTTTTTTGTAATATAAGTTCTCTGAAAACAACTTATTAGTTCAGTAATAAAATAATAATAAATCTACCTATAACATGAAAATAAAAGTAATAACACATTTTTAAAATAAGAACATAAATAAAAATAAATAAATAAATGTCAATGCTTGCATATAAAAAGGATACTTATGTACCATTTCTGCAGTGAACAAAATATCATTCATTGTTTAAAATTCTGCATTGAAATTTACTAATGTATGTAATATTTTCAAGCATAAAACTAATTTCCATAATGTAAAGTAACATGTGAGGCCAGACATGGTGGCACCCGCCTTTAATCCAAGCACTTGGGAGGAGGACGTAGGAGGGTCACTGTGAGTTTCAGGCCACCCTGAGACTACAGAATGAATTCCAGGTCAGCCTGGGCTAGAATGAGACCCTACCTAAAAAAACAAAATAAATAAATAAATGAATGAAATAACATGTATTGTATAATATGTGTTTTTTAAGTATGACAGATTTGAACAGTCTGACAGGAAAAGACTGGAAAAAAAACTTATAAAATTTAGAACTCTCTAACTGACTCAGAAGTTAGAGCTGCCAAGAATATTAGAAAATACCATATATAATAAAAAGTAAAGCAAGACCTTTCATAATTGTTGGGGAAAATGAAAAGATATATTTCACTGTTTATCATTAAACATATTTATTTTTAAACCTCAAAAATAAGTATATGTATTTGAAAGCAATTATATCCTGCAAATATTTAAGTTATATATAATGAAGTTAGCATAATTACTAGAATATCAGAGAAAGATTTTTAAATAGCAAACTTTAACAGCTAGTTTTACCATAATGAATGTAAATGCATATCTAACTAATGAAAAGGGACATTTATTGTAAACAGGAAATCAATCTCAGTCTACATTTAGAAGAAAAATAATATAAAATACATTTCTACTGAATTTCAAAATGTGTATTAATTCCAGGTTTGAACATTTGTTTTAACACATGAATTAGCATGTGAAAATAAAATGGCATTATCACTATAGATTCATAAAAATCACATGATATAATCTCAATTATCTTATGATTTAAAAACTCTCCTCAAGGTAGGAATAGAGGGGAAT
The DNA here is from genome assembly GCA_036365145.1 of Orientallactaga sibirica. Taxonomy (NCBI): domain Eukaryota; kingdom Metazoa; phylum Chordata; class Mammalia; order Rodentia; family Dipodidae; genus Orientallactaga; species Orientallactaga sibirica. The sequence continues at coordinate 15,248,189 of JAEOAD010000017.1, forward strand.
TTCTTCATATAGTTATATAGTTGCAAGCAGACATGATAATGTTTTCTCACCTTCACTTCATAACACTTTGTTTAATGCCTAACACATGTCCAATCAGACAATAATATTTCTTTAAGAATAGGCATTTTTTTCAGAAAGAAATTGGAAGGAAAGTAATACACTGAGATTGAACATTTGTTAAAAGCTGCATAGAACGTGAAAAAGAATGTTCATTGAAGCAGAATGTAGATGAAATGGAAAGGAAAAGACACAGAATCAAGGATTGTCCTTATGTCAATTGATAGGTAAGGAGAAGCTATCTCTACCAGGTAAAAATTTCCTTCATTCTTTATATATTATTTATTTATTTGAGAGAGAGAATGGACATGCCAGGACTTCCAACCACTGCAAATGAAATCCAGATGCATGTGCCTCCCCTCCCCCTCCGTGCATCTGTCTTACATGGGTCCTGGAGCATTGAACCAGGACCTTTGGCTTTGCAGGTAAACTCCTTAACCGGTAAGCTATCTCTCCAGCCCCATAATTCCCTTCATTCTTAACCATGTTCTACTATGGCTTTGAGTTCACTGCCTAGTCACACTAAGTCTAAAGCCTGTACACTTATCTTAATAGTTCCTCCTCCTTGGCTTTGATTACTTTCTATAATGTCCACAATCCTGAGCCACTCCTCAGCCTCCATTTCACACCTGGATCACTGCTCCTCCCATCTTCTTCTAAGCCCTTCCAGTAATTTTTTTTTTTTTTTTTTTTGGTTGGTTTGTTTGTTTTGGGTTTTTGCCTCCTGAGTTCTGGGACTAATGGCATAAGCCATCATGCCAGCCAGCCAACAGCTGGAATTCTTTTTCCCTTAGTGACTGAATTCCATTGAGGGAACCTTAAAGCAAGAAATTACTTATTCCCCATGGGGTTGTGACTTAGGCATTGTGGTTGCCAACAGAATGGGAGCCGGGAAGAGGGAAAATAGGGTACCAACACATGATTTATCCATGTGAGATATGTTGTTAATAATAATAATAATAATAATAATAATAGCATAAAAAGAAATTACTTATTAGCCAGTAGTCTATTTGAGGCATGGAGAAAACCTCACATCACACTTAAATGCTTCATTTTCTTACTCCTGTTTGCCCCCACATCTTGTCTCACAGGTATAAACTGTGAGGCAGGCATGTGGCAACACCTTACTCCCATGGATTCTTGACCATGTATGGATTTCCCTGCAGAAGTCCTCATGGCTGTTGATCCTCTACTTCAGACTAGTGTCCAAATATCACCTTCATGGGATCTCTTCTGTCCCACACTAAAACTCCTCTGTCTGGTTTCAGTTTCTCCAAAGCCCTTATTGCCATATTAAATATTGTAGACTTTACATGTTTCCTGCTACAATATAAATTCCTAGAGATCAAGGAAATTTGCTTTGTTTCCACATTTATTTGGTTAATAGTAATACATAGTAATACTCATTGAAATTCTTGGATAAATAAATACACATTAAAATATATGTCTTTTTTTTTTTTTTTCCCAGGGTAGAGGGTTGAGGTATGCTGGCTTGGAATTCATTATGTAGTCTCAGGCTAGCCTTGAACTCACAGTAGCCCTCCTATCTCAGGATACTGAGTGCTGGCATTAAAGGCATGCTCCACCTCCCCTGAGAAAATATATGTCCTTGTAGTAATTTACATAGAGGAAACAAATAATTAAAAATGATAATGTCACTATATTAGTTGTTTTAAATAAGTTGTTTTTAAATAAGTTGTTTTTGAATTGCAATAACTACATTTTTCTTTAACCTAACATTTACTGGTTAAAATGTAACTTCACTTACAAATGATTATTCAAAAAACATAAATAAAGTCAAGAGTTTGTTATTAATAAAGTTTTGAATTAATAATTATATAGAGTGATACTGAAGATATAGGATTTTGCTTATTCTAACCAATGTTTATACATGTGAAATTAAACTATATTACATTAAAATAAATTACATCAGAAAATTGAAAACAAAGAAAAGAATCACACGTGTCATTATGAGTGGCAGTGAATACTTAAGAGTACTGAAAGCAGGCCTGGAGAGATGGCTTAGTGGTTAAGGCATTTGCCTGCAAAACCAAAGGATCATGGGTGAATTCTCCAGGACCCACCTAAGCCAGATGCACAAGGGGGAATATTCATCTGGAGTTCGTTTGCAGTGGCTGGAGGCCTGGGTGTGCACATTATGTCTCTCTCTCTTTCTCCTTCTCTGCCTCTTTCTCTCTCTCAAATAAATAAATAAATAAATAAATAAATAAAACATATTTTTAAAAAAGAATATTGAAATAAGTTCTGCTTTCAATATTCTTTTTTAATATATTTATTTTATAGAGATGAAAGAGAGAGAGAGAGAGAGAGAGAGAGAGAGAGAGAGAGAGAGAGAGTGTGCCAGGTCCTCTACCAATGCAAATGAACTCCAGATGCATGCTCCACCTTGTGCATCTGGCTTACATTGATACTGGGGAATCAAACATGGGTGGTTATGCTTTTAAGGCAAGCACCTTAACTGCTAAGCCATCTTTCCAGCCCCAGATATGATTCTTTTTGGATATTTAATCTTAAGAGTTTACATATTCTCCTCAACTATGATGTGTCTATTACCATAGAAGATTCCAAAATGAGAAAGCAACCAGAAAATATAAGTTAGAAGTTCAAAACATCCAACAAGAGATGCATATTCCAATCTTAATAGGTAACTATTCAATAATTAATGTAAAATGCATATGAAATTATTTAGAAATTAGCACAAGTATGTAGCATATACATATGACTTGGCTTATCTTTGAATATGTATGTACATGATTCCACTTGTATGTAGAAAGTAGAGAACTTGAATATATATATATATTAATGTAGACAAATGAACAGTGGCTACTATGAAGATGGGCAGGAGAACAAGAAATCTGCTGGCCAAAGGGTGTAAGTTTGTAATTAGTAGAATGAATATGTTAGGAAAACTAATATTCAGCATACTACTGTTAAATTACATTTTATAATGCAAATTTGCTGAAATATACCAGGTGTTCCCACTCACATGAATTTTATTATGAAGTATATATGTGAAAGTAATGACTGCGGTAGTCATTTCAGAATTTTACCAGGATGCAGTATTATAAATCTTATTAAAACTATAAATGTGAAATAGAAATATTCATGCATGCAATCTTATGCTCAATTGTCTATTCAAGTCACTGGTATTCAGTGCTTTAAACATAGTAGGTTTATTATAAGTTGTTTTATGTGTGTGTTTTGCACTCATAATTATACAGATTAATTAATTCACAATGTCAGTACATATTATGAATCTTTAATACAATTTGGTTATAAAAATCCTATACAACCGGGCGTGGTGGCACACACCTTGAATCCCAGCACTTGGGAGGCAGAGGTAGGAGGATTGCCATGAGTTCGAGGCAACCCTGAGAATATATAGTGAATTCCAGGTCAGCCTGAGCTAGAGTGAGACCCTACCTTGAAAAACCAAAAAAAAACAAACAAACAAACAAACAAACAAAAAAAAAACCTATATACATTTTTGTCCATGATGACTAAATAAATATTTTAGATGTGCACATGTTCATATAATTTTAAGTTCTTTCCTTGGAAGTGTTATTTTCCATCAATTATTATTCTAAAGCATTCTGTGTTAACAGGAGATAGACTCACTAACTCTAATCTTTGCCTACTATAAATAATGTTACAGTGAACACCTCTGAGTCTATATCACTGTGAGCAATTAAGCATATGTCTAACAGATAGCTTCCCAGAACTTGAAATGCCGATCCAAGGTCAATGACCATACTAGAATGTGAGGACAATTGGAAGCTGTCCTGGGATGCTTTAACATCATTCTAACATTCATTTTATTTAATAGCACCAGCAGTACTATTCCATACCCCATGCTCTAGTTAGAAACAACCAAATCATTCCTATCTGGCAGGCAATGAGAGTCTCGTGCCTGCTTCAACCCAGGTTGTCTGATTCCTGCAATTCCTAATATTCCCTGCCATACTTACTAGTTTATGATCCCTTTCCCCCCTCTTTCAATGTTGTTAAGCCAGTACAAAATTCAAATCCAATATATATGAAGCCACAATTTGTTTTGTTATAATTTTTTTTCTTGTCTAAATCCTGCACACATTGTGAAGCAGCAATTACAATTCCCCTATGCAGCACAATGCCTTTCTCATGATGATATAGAATGACACACATAAACATCTCCCATGACAAAACAAATGCCTTATGTATGACAATCATTCATTTTTCATTGACAAATCTTTTTTTAACAGCTACATATGGTCAATTTCTCTTTTTTATGTTGTTTCTTCTTCAATTGCACCTAGGAGTCATTTTAATATAGATAATTGAATTGCAGTTAATTCTCCATCTGTTGTTCCAGATTGGTTACTCACTACTGCTGATTTGAGGGTGGCATTTTTCATTTATATTACTTGATTATTTTATTCACTGTCACGTCTCTAACAGCATGTGACATTTATAAAGCATGTCATATGAGCACAATTCGACATTCCCAAAGTACAATTCCTTACTGAAGCATTTGGACATTCTACACTAGCATTTATATAATCCATGTTCTGATTTTTAAATTACCATATCTTATATGTGAGGTGTCATTTTTAAATTCCAATAGTGTAATGATTTTATAAATGTTGCAATCAGGTTCACATTGCTGACAGAAATCACCTGACCAAGAGCAGCTTGTGGAAAAAAAAAAAAAGTTTATTTTGGCTTACAGACTTGAGAGGAAGCTCCATGATGGCTGGGGAAAATGATGGTATGAGCAGAGGGTGGACACCACCTCCTGGACAACATCAGATGGACAACAGCAACAGGAGAGTGTGCCAAACACTAGCAAGAGGGAGCTGATTATAACACCCATAAGACAGTCCCCAACAATACACTGCCTATAGGAGGTGTTAGTTCCCAAATCTCCATCAGCTGGGACCCTGCCACTCAGAGCACGAAGGTTTATGGAGAACACCTGAATCAAATCACCACAACAAACTATAATATAGTTAATATTTTTCACAATCATTTAGTATGCAGTATATGCTAATAAATGCTTAATAACTGAAAATGGGTTACCTGTTAAATATTAAAGGAACATGACATTACTTTATAGAAAATTGTAAGTTGAAAACATTATGTTATTTTACAACTTCTCAGTGACATATATTCAGCTTTGTACACTTAAATCTTGTTTTTAATGTTTGAATAGTGGATTATAGTGTTAACTTACTTTCACTTCATTTGATACTGTGAGGCTAGTAAAGGATTTTGTGCATTGGTGAAAGAATAACTGTGGGTCCAGAGTGAAGGTTAATTTATTGTTGAGACTTTTATTAAATTGGAAAACTAAATACTATTTTAAATAGTTTCAAAATTGTGCTAATATTTCCATTTAAACTGTCTTTGACATTTAAAAGTGACAATCACTAAAATAAATTAAATTTAATATGTATGTACTTCATCACCTTCTGTTTTTCCTAATGAAAGTCTTATGATTCAATTTTCAGGGAATTTTATATTACTTCTTCAGTTCACCTTATTTCAGAAACACCACAAACTCATTTGTCATTTTAAAATGTCTCTTTGGAATGGATTATAGTCAGTATGCACAATCCAGTCCCATCTGCTTATGATATATCAGAAAATATCTAAATTATTTAATACTTGTGGTATTTAAAGAGCAAAAGCCTGATGAGCCATATATTTATACTTTGAGTTGTATCAATTCTGCAAATACAAAATAAGGATTTGTGGTAATAGCTGAATGTGTTGTGGGCTAATGAAATACATCAAATTTTGCTTAAAACATTTTATTATTTTTTTTCATTTGAGAGAGACAGAGAGAAAGAGACAGAGAGAGAGAGGAAGAGGCACAGAATGGGCATGCCAGGGCATCTCAGCCACTGTGAATGAATTCCAGATATGTGTGCCCCCTTGCACGCATGTGCAACATTGTTTGCTTGCCTCACTTCTTGCATCTGGCTAAATGTAGGACCTGGAGATTTGAACAAGCATTCTTAGGCTTTGCAGGCAGGCACTTTAATTGTTAAGCCATCTCTCAGCCCTAAAACATTTTTAAAAATGTTTTATATTTATTTATTTATTAGAGAGAGGGAGAGAGAATGGTCAAACTAAGGCCTCTAGCCACTGCAAATGAACTACAGATGCATGTGCCACCCTGTACCTCTGGATAATTTGGGTACTGGAGAATTGAATCTAGGTTCTTAAGCTTCACAGGCAAGTGCCTTAATGACTAAATCATCTCTCCAGCCCAACATTTTAAAATTGATTTTATTTGATTATTTGAAAGAGGAGAGAGATTTGACACATAAAAATGGGTCCCCTGCCACTTCAAAAAAAAAAAAAAAGTCTGTGCCCTGTAGTGCATCTGGCTATACATGATTACTGGGGAATTGAATGTGGGTCTACAGGATTTGCAAGCAAGTACCTTTTAACTGCTGAAAATATACCCTGCCTATCAAGTTTTTAAATAGCAAAGAAGTTGGGACATTGTGCATAGAGACATTGCCTCCTCCTCATAACTGATGACTACCTCCACAATGCACGACCCACATTCCCCAATGACGAGGGTCCCTTTGGATGGGAGAGGACAGAGAGGAGGCTAACGATGGTACCAACATGACTGTATGCACACTATCTACATAAATAATAAAAAAAGAAATTATGCTGTTATAATTGTCTAAGGAAAGGTAAATGTTTTCCAGATTTTTTTAAGATTATCATTATTTTTTTTTACTTTGTTTAAACATATTTTGACAATTATTTAATTTTATTGCTTTTTTATGTGTAGTTGCAATAGAAAAAATATTTTAAGTAAATTCATATATGTTGAATCTTTATGAACTTCTGAAATGTCTGTTCTACCACAATTTGTTGTATAAAAATACTTAAGGATATGTAGTTTTCTTAATTTGTTGTTTTAATTTTCTCTTGTTAATATCTCATGTGTGGTTCACATTTCTATTTTTTATCTAAAATCATTGTGTCAACCAAGAAGAACACTCATGTGCACAAAAGTTTAACATGTACACACATTCCAGGAATAAAGAATGTTAGAAAATTGCTTATTATAACTCAAAACAAGTTTTTAGGAACTTTACACTTTCAAGAAATTTTTCTCTTTTCAGGAGTGCAAAACATATCAGACAGCTGTCTGTTGTAAGTACTAGTACCTATCTGAAAGAGCCTTTTATTCACTGAATTTTGGATTATCAGTTATATTTTCCTGGTGTAAAAGCACTAAGCCCATTCTTCCCTGATCAGCCCTACAGCTTCACTCTTGTGAGCATTATTTCGTCTTTGTTCTCACAGGACTTGAAGTCCAATAATGTGATCTGAGATGGTATGACACAGGTGCATGTGTAACTCACTGGCATAACAAACAAGAAGGGATGAAGGGTATCATGTGCATTAATGCCATAGGGGCAAGGGAGCTAATCATTCTGAAAAATAACTTTCATGAAGTTTATTATACTTCATCAATGCATAGCATTGGGGTATATCTGATCTTCCTTTTTAGATGTCCTTACTTCCATTTTAATACTGCTCAGTGTGCATTCGGGTTTCTTAAGTAAAAACAAAATTCTTCATTGAGACCAAAAATTTATTTATTTATTTTTAATTATTTCATTTATGCACTCATGAGGACAGAAAGAGAGAGAGAGAGAGAGAGAGAGAGAAAGAGAAAGGGGGATAGTGACTGATCTATGGCTCCTTGTCACTGCAATTGAATTTCAGGTGCATGTACCACTTTGTGTATCTGGGTTTATGTGGGAAGTAGAAAACTGAACCCACACTGGCAGGCATTACAAGGACATGCCTTAATAGCTGAGCTTTTTCTACAGCCCTGAGATTTAGAATTTAGAATGTCTTTCCCTTTAATAAATTGAGGTTGAGAAATTATGTCCCAAACAAAATTGTTGAGTGTAGTAAAAAGATCAAAATGAGTATGAGCACATTTTTATTATTTCCAATTATTTGTACCTCTGACCTCCTATTCTCTTCTTCCCCATTATCTCTCTGTCTGCCTCAGGTCTATCGTCAAGTACAAAAGTGAACAGCTATGTAAAATTGTTTAACCATCTTCCAAGGCTGAATAAAAAAGAAAGAAAAGTTTTCTTTTGAAATAACTTTTGTTTCCATATAAATACCTCCTTAATTTTTTTTCCAGTACCCCTGTCTTGAAATTATACAGAATTTATTTTTAAGCTCTTTGTATTTATTTACTTACAAGGAAAGATTGAGAGGGAGAGGAAGAAAATGAGAATGAGTGGGCATGTCAGGACCTCTTACCATGGCAAATGAGCTCCAGATGCATTGTGTGTGTCTGGATTTACATGGGTACTGGGGAACTGAATTCAGGCCAACAGGATTTGCAAGCAAGTGACTTAGCCACTGATCCATCTGTTTAGCCCTATATATAATTCTTAATGTTAACAATAAAGATTCAGAATATTTTGTTTTTCATACTGCAACTTCTGAGAGATGACTAAGTTCTAGGAAGCTGCCATGTTTTCATCATTATATGAAAAGCAAGTTTGGGAATAGGATACAAGTTCATATTATTTTCAAATTTGGATGATGTGTTGACAAATACTATCAGTCCTCCCCCAGACCCCCTCATCTATAACTTCCAGTCTCTTTGACCTGATCCCCAATTTTTCCATTACTTCAACCATCTAATTTACATGCATGGTATTCTTAGGATGATTTATGCACAGACACTAGATTGCCAGAGGCTTTGCATTCCACTGGATCTGCCTCTACACAATCCATAATTAGCTCTCAAAACACATCTTTCCTGCTTCACACTAGCACACAATTTGTTCACCATCACTTCTCCATCTCTTCAGACCTCAGTAAGTAGAGGAGGTGTTTAAAATTCATTTTCAGGCCGGGGAAATGGTTAGTTTTTAAGGAGTTTGCCTGCAAAGCCGAAGGACTCAGGTTTGATTCCCCAGGACTCCCGTACACCAGATGCACAAGGGGGTGCATGCATCTGCAATTTGTTTGCAGTGGCTAGAGGCCCTGGCATGCAAATTATCTCTGCCTCTTCCTCTCTCTCTCTTAAACAAATAAATAAAATATTTATTTTTTTTTTATTTTCCCTGTTTCCATACTACCTCACTAGTCTTGTAAATGACTAGTTAATGCTAATTGTTCCAGAATAAATTACTTATATAGAATTTCTCATTCCTTGGTCAGAATTTGATGAATTCTTTTAATATGTCACCAAGTAGACAATGGTGGTGCATATTCATTTCATTCTTAGAGTAGAAAAAAGTAATCACACCATTTCAATAAATGTAACTTCATTCATAATTGAAGAGATGCCATCAGTTTAATTTAAAAGAATTTTGGGGACTGTGTAGGTGGTTGAGTACTTAAAGAAGCTTGCTTGCAAAGTCTGTTGGTCCTTGTCCATTTATCAAGCCACCAGCATAAGCTGGTCACAAAATATGTTTTGGAGACATCTGGCATTCTTTTGTAGCTGCAAGAGGTCCTGACATGTCCATGCATGCATTGCATGTATACACACATATACACACAAATCAAAATAAGGAATTCTTGCAGGCTACCTATCTTCATATTTTAGGATATATTTTTAAGGTGTCCATTAAAATGTTGAATGAAATATGTCAGAAAAAATTGATTTTAAAGGTTAAAATATTTTCAATATTTTTTTGCTATAATGCATTAATGAAACAACGTTGCTTATACTTTATCATATAATCAATGATAAGGAGCGACTTTGAATAATAACTAGGTACTTTATTTCTTTCATAATAATTTCTTCTATAATTTGATAAAGCTAATGGCTTAATTGACCCTGACATTCTTGATTTTCTAAGAGTACACATGTAATCATAATTTCTCTTTGCAAGTTTGCTTATTTAATTATAATATCCTTAAATTTTTATCTACTTTTATTTTTTTTATTTTTTAATATATATTTTTATTTATATTTTTTGATTTTACATTCATAGTAAAGGTTCCATTGTCCTCCTCCCTGTCCTCCCTCTTTCAAAGGGACCCTTGTCAATGGGGAATGTGGGTCAAGCATTGTGAGGTTAGTTAAGAGTTCTGGGGGGTTGGCCCCAGTCTCTGTGCATAATGCCCCAACTACCACTCTAACATTCTTTCTGCCCCCTCTTCCGCAAGTTTCCCTGAGCCACAGCGGGGTCATTTTAGTTCTGCTTCAGTGATGCAGTTTTGGGAGCCTCTGTGTCTCTGGATATCTGGCTTAGTTGGAGTCGGATGTTCTCTGTGTTTATCTCCTTCAGCCTTTTTCTGGTGTCATGATCGCCATGAATGCTGAACTCTTGCCCTTCCCCTGCGTTGTTCTATGGTTTCAGCTGGGGCCCTGGTGAGGCGTGGTTAGCTGATACTCCCTTCAGGTTCGTTTTCCACCTGAAAAAAGATAAGCAAATTCTCCATTGGAGAGAAAAGTTAGTACTAGGTAGAAGGGATGACCATCTATGTTTTGGAGGGAAATTTATATGTGTTGGCTCTCTTCTAGCCCACATTTGGTGGTATCTTGATCTTGGAGACTGAGCTCATTTTTTGTACCTGGTTTTGGCTTATTTCCCAGTTCCAGCAATGAGTTCAATGGATTAGTGTACCTTACTATTAATACTTTTTGTGTATTTGTTATTGCTTCTTAATTATTTAATTATTATACAGCAATAGCTTGCTAAAATGATTCATTCTCTCTTAGGACATTTAGACAAAGTGACAGTTAATCAATGTCTCATTTTGTCTTTCAGTTGTTCAGCTCTCAAGGATAAAACATGTCAATCATTGAGGACTAATGTGTCATCAATTGTCACTCATGCCCTATCAGCTCCCAGCACTTCAGGTAAGTAAAAATTAGCACCATGGAGCCTTTTGTTTCATTGTCTTATATATAACTTTAATGAATAAAAAAGAAATGTTACATTAAATTTACCTCTCTGACCTATTCATCAATTTTTATCTAAATACTTTCTTATCCTGGACTCGTGGATCAAGAGATTTTTAGCCTTTAGGTATAGTTATAAATTAAAAAAAAAAAAAATACACCAAATTGATTCATGGAATGGTGTGAATTTGAATGCTCTTGAAGCTGGAATCAGAAAATATTTACCTCAGATAAGAATCTTCTGTTTCCTGAATGTGTTTGTATTTTTACTTCAATGGTTCATAATTCATGAAATATTTAAGATCATAAAAATAAAATGTATATGGAAAGAAATCTAATGATGGCTACTCATAGAAGAAAATAAATAAATGTTAGAATGAATGAATATATGTATAAGTTTGATTCTTATGAGTCGGTGTGAATATGTGTATAGGTCATGTATGTATGTGTGCAGGTGTACCAGCTCACCTCATGTGGAGGCCAAATCCCTGCTATTGTTCATCAAATATGCAGATATTGAATGCCTACCTGTTCATGTTGGTGCTGGGGAATTGAAATCAGAGTTTTCAGGCCCCTACAAGTTGTAATGTTTACAAGGGAAGTACTCTTACCCATTCAGACATCAATCCAGCCCTATGTGTTTAAGTTTAATAAAATAATTAAAATGCAGTCTAATCTATCCTTCCCATTAGTGTTAACTTTATGTACAAGTTTCAAAGTAAAGAAACAAAGCCAGAATAAAGTAAAAGGTACCCACTTTATATTATATATTTAAGATAAACATATATATGAAGATCACAGACGTTTGAATAAATAATGGGTTGGCAGACCAGTTTCCTCTTGAAGGCAAAGCATATTATGAATGGGACCCTAAGTCCGTACAACTCTCTAAATTTTGAGTGCTTTGGAACTTTTACTTTGTACTCATATATTCCTTTGGGTTTATTTTTGTTTGTTTTCTTAGTAACAGCCCTTTAAAGAAGTTTAGAAAATTATTTTTCAAAAAAACTTCAAAGTTGACATACTAATCTCATGCAAATTCATACTTTTTAGTTTAACTTACTAAATGAAGTCATTGAGCAAGTTATAACCTTCAGATACATTATTCATTATGTTTAAATGCCAGGCACTCAATCTCTTATGAGTTTATGATCCATGATTGTAGTGAAGTATAGCTTAAGGTACCAAGAGCCAGAAAATTCCATTACTGAAATAACTAGAAACTCTCACTCTTTGATTCTAGATTATCAACTGTCACAAAATGATTGTTGGGGATGACTAGAGCCTAACCAACAGAAACATAATAACCTTGATCATTGGTAATAAGCAACATCAATACTTGTTTAGAAAGAATTTGTTTAAGTAATTTATAAATGATTTAATAAATTTTTATTTGCTGGAGATATTCACCAATTGATCAAGCAGGCAGAAATTATATGTTAATAGCAAGAAATGAATTTAGCAGCTATTGAAAGAGGTTGGGAGGGCAAATTTCTTATGGCAGAGATTAAAATAAGTATTGGACAATGATTGTAGCTCAGTCATAGAGGAAGTTTTCTGGCTTCTTACTATAAGATCTTGGTTTCATTTATATAATGATAATAATAATTTACAGATCAACCAAAAGGAATAAAATAAAAGCAAAAATTCTAGTAATATACAGAGGGAGAGGGGAATGAATTGACAATTGCAGGGAAGGAAGAATTCTTTAACACCTTCACACATGCCTTTGTTTCTTTCCTCATCACAGGGTTTTACTTGGTTGGATTTGTCTCCACTGAAAGCCTGGTTTAGAGTTTGCAGAACACCAAAGTATCCTTAGAGATAAGCAGACCAAGTATATCCAAGGTCTCCATTCTTATTTTCCATCCCCACCCTTCATGTATGTACGTACGTGTGTGTGTGTGTGTGTGTGTGTGTGAGAGAGAGAGAGAGAGAGAGAGAGAGAGAGGGATTTAGAGAATGTCCCATGTTGTGTATGACAGATAGTGGAGAATGTTGGGTATCAGTCCTTGCCCTCTACATTTTATAAAGTAGGGTCTGTTTGTTGCTCATCACGGTTTTAGTCAGTCTATCGGTCCCCAAGCTTCCAGTGACTTTCCTGTCTCCATCTCTGCCTAGGCAGAAGGGGATTGCAGACACCTGTTACTGCATCTAGCTTTGGTAATGTAGGTTTTTGTGCTTTTGTGGCAACTGCTTTACCCACTGGGGCACCCCAATTCTTACCCCATTCCCCTTTTCATTACTCTCCCCCTGACTTAGGTTGGAGCTGTAGCAACTCAAAGGGAAACACACATAGGGACCTTGCAGTCCTTCCTGTGCTGAGGTGATGCATGAAAAACATCAAGCAGTATTTAGAGTAATTTGAAAAATGTTAAATATGTACCTTGGTTAAGCATATACGAACCAAAGCAAAGATTGTTTTCTATCAAAAACATTTATACTTAATATTTAATTTCATTTTCATGTAGTCTCTCTGAAGCAATGTGTATAGCTCCAATCCATCATTACCAGACAATTCTGTAAAGGATATATATACCTCAAAATTGATATTATCTAGCAAGAATAAATGTCTGCTCTCTCACTGGGATTAAATAGGAAAGGACAATAATTGCATGTTACAGGCTCAGAATCCCAAATGTGGATAATAATCCCCCTCTATTGTGAACTTATTCCCTATATATATAAAGACTACATTAACCTACCATGGGGTGGAAATTAGCACTACCCCAAACTAATCAATGAAAGAAATGATGTAACATACAGGAAGCATGGCAGTGGTTTTGCACTGTGAGCAGTGTTTTTTCTGTGAGGATTTCCAATGGATTTTCCTAATTAAACCAATCCTTCTATTATTTAATTCTCAACAAATTGAAGATGCAGGAACAGACTTGTGGACTCTCATTTCTCTCTACCAAACATTTGCCTGCAAGGATGAAGTGTGAATAAATCCTGCATTCAGTGGGATTTTACTGTCAGGGTGAGAAGGATAACAATGAAGGTTTTTACGGGACTAGGAAATCCTCTTCCATTCACTGATTTCACACATTGTCCAGTTAAGTGTTGACAAAGGTGACTTACCGTGTACAGAAAAATGGATCCATAAGACATCACAAGTACCATCACATTTTTTTTTTTTTTTTTGCTGAGGACATAAGTGAATAAAAGTACTGTCAGCTATCCTGTACAAGATTGTAGCTAAAATATTTCAAAATGGTGAATCTAGCAAGGCTTTGTAGAATTTCTGCACTTCCTGTACTCAACACTCATTCATGTACTGTACTATGCATCACTTCACTCTAAGTGCTAGATATATTTTCTGTTGTGCTGTGACACTATCCTTATATAAATTCTTAGACAATAGAATAATGATTCAAAGCTGGAGACTATACAAACAGTGTTTTTTTTTTTTTTTTTTTTTTTTTTTTTTTTTTTTTTTTTCTGGGTTTAAGGCCAAGAACAGACATTTATGTGAGAAGTCAAAATACTCAGTACAACTTTGCAGGAGATGTATTCACAAAGGAAGTGACACTTGAAATATAAACAAGGTAATGTCCTCCCATTTTAAATGCTTTCTCTTTTTTAAACAATAATGAAAAAATACCTTAATCACATAGGCCACCATTATAAAGTAATAGCACAGGTATTTTCCTATGTCTCTAGTTCCATTTCATGTCAGTTTCTAAAAGTAGATAGACATTAATTTTTGTAAACATCAATTCACATGAAGTTCACGCTTGACAGTAGCTCATTGGCCTGATATTTTCATTAGGATAGATGCAATGTGTTATAGTTTAATGTAGCCTAAAATACTCAATCAATCTATCCCCTCATTTTCTGGATAACCTCAAGTACATTACCTCCCTGTTCACCATGGTCCAGATCCTTTCTCTTCCCAAATTTCTGGGTGCATGTTTCCCAACCTGTGCTTGCTGCCCTTGTTCAAAGATATTCTTCCCAGCTAATGTTCATAATTTAATTTACATATGAAACATTTTCTGTGTATGATTTTATTTCACCCAAACTTATGTTTTCCACACAGTACTGACAAAAAGGAAGTGGACTTCGCTATCAGACTTTCTACACTAAGTGAGCCTGCTGCTGTTCTAAGCAGAATTTCCTTTTCTACAAGCTTTTGCCAAATGTTCTTGAGCTTCTTTATTAGCATCTTTTTTCTGTACTCAGCCAAGTAATGAGACTCAAATAACTATGTAAATTCATTAATCCTGTAAAGCAATTAGTGTAGAACCCAATGACTGTTAAATTATTTCAAAATGAATTAGTTACAACATAACATTTAATTTTCCTGATAACCCTCATTTATTTACACAATATGGTAACTTCAATTAAATAAATGCAAAGATATAATATATTAAACTGGGCAGCCAAAAGCTTGTTCATCTCTTATAAAAGTGCCTTAGATGACCTATGGCTAAATGAGTTAGCATATATTAGAGATTTAGTATACTAGCAGATATTAAGATGTCAAGAAATGTTCATTCCTCTGAATGCTCACCCAGAGAAAGTAGGCAGTGTTGATCATAATGAAGGATTGAGAATTCTCATTTTAATATATTTCAGAGAGGTCTAATTTCGTGAAGCTCTTGAGGAGAAAAACATCTCAAGAAATCACTTTAACATTTTCCTTCTTTGTTGGCTGTATCTTTTTATAATGTTTACATTGATATAGGACTTAAAGTGATGCTGAAGTCAAAGAGGACATTCATCCTGTTTGAATGTGATCTTAAGAGTAACACACAATAGGTAGCTTGCACACTTTCAATCACACTATGTATCAGTCACCTCTCTCTCCGTGTGTGTGTGTGTGTGTGTGTGTGTGTGTGTGTGTGTGTAAAAATGGGAGATTATATAACACCTTAGGTATAGAATAATAGAATAACTGTGATAACAATGAAAATTTCATAGAAAGGGCCACAAGGATTCATGTGTAAAGCTGGATATGACACTTGGTTCTTTGAGTAAATCATTCAATGAACTTTGTTTTAATCATTAATAAAGTGGTGACAATAACAATTTTATGTTTTGTTCATTGGCTGTGATTATGTCATATAAAAGTCTATGTGAGGGCTGGAGAGATGGCTTAGGGGTTAAGGCGCCTGCCTCCTAACCCTAAAAACACTGGTTCCAATCTCCAGTGGTTCCAATCTCCAGGTCCCATGTTTAGCCAGATGCAAAGTGAAGCAAGGGCGCAATGTCACACTTGACCACAAGGGGGCTCACACATCTGGATTTCGTTCGCAGCAGCTGAGACACTGCTCTCGCGCCCATCTCTGTCTTCCCATTACTCTCTCTCTCACTCTCTGTGTCTCTCTCCAAGAAAATAATAAAAAAATAAAAAGTTTAAAAAAAAAAAAACTCTATGTGGTGGTACATACCTGTAATACCTATACTTGAGTGTTAGAGGTAAGAAGTTATGAGTTTGAGACCAGCTTGAGGCTACATAATGAGTCTGTTGCCGGCCTGAATGACATAGAGAACCCCTTTTATTTCACAGAGTATTTCTAACATCATAGCGTTTCTTTACAGCAGATAAAGTCAGAGTCAGTCTGGGTGACAGTGCAGTCATAAGGACTGAGCTGCAGGGCTGAGTATGCAGATGCACAGCTTCAGGAAGATATGACTGACTGTATCCATGAAATTTCTACATGGACTTGTGGATGAATAATATCTTACTAATTTGACCTTTATATTTCAAGTATAGATTAGTTAAAATCACTTGGAATCAGTATCTTATTGTTAAGAGTCTGTTACTAACGTAGGGATTGACCTAAACCTTTTAGGAGGTCAGTGAGATAATAGAATAGATACACTTCACCAGCTTTAAAACTCTGATGTTTGTTCTGGAATTAAGTTTTCTTAAGGGGTACCGATAGTTGTATACAGCCACAATTACCTTTTCTTTTTGAAGTAAACATAGAGAGAAAAAGCCGTCATTTCCCAGGGCAAAAGTAATTTTAAAGCTGCCATTGTAAATGACAAAGAAGTATCAAGCTATTATAAAATGAACACCTCACCCAGTTCACCCACACTCAGTAGTCTGCACTGATCTATGTGTGAACTACACAGGAATAATTAAATCCAACTGTGTTAAATTTATCATACCAGCCAAAATTATTCTGACTTTGCTATGGGAACTACATGAAAGTCTCAGACTTCATCGTCCCTTGCTTTTGCTGCTCTATTCCTGATCCTCAAAGACTTCTCTGCCTGGTCATGCCTGGAAATGTGACGACTATAAATTGTATCATATGTGGGTATAATAAACTGTGGCATCCTTCTCTGATATTTCTGTCTCTAAGTGATCATCATATGAAATCCCACACTATACTTATTCTCTTAACATTCTGTCTAATCACAATTAAAATGTTCAGCAGATAACTTTCATTACTTTTCTTAACATTCTGTATTTTCTTAATTCAAAAAAAAGATGAACTCTCAGTAAGAAACCTGGAAAACCAAGCAATTTAAATGGAATCATTAATTCACATGGAGACAAGAGATTCTGGTTTCAAAATACTACAGACTATAATGGTGTAAACAAGCCTCTACATTTCTATACTTAGAGACTATTTTCATAAAAATCTTCACATGCTTTAAGGAAAGATGGGGCTACAGATTTTGCTATGCAAGAATACATGATTTTGTTATGAGAAGGGTCCTGCATTTTATACTCTACGGAATTAGAAGTCATTGCGTGATCAACCAAGTAGCTATGCTGGTTTAAACGTAAAATGTACCTCCAAAACTCATGTGTTTGAAATTTCATCCCTGGTTGGAGGCACTATTTCTGAAATTTGTGGAGGTAGAGCTTGGCTGGAAGGGTGTCACTAGAGGCTGATCTTGGGGTATTTTATGCCAGTCCTGACTGGTACCCTTGTGCTTTTTTGCTTCCTTCCTGTTGATGTGATGCCTTGCTTTATCCAACATGATAGAAAAGTCCCCTCAAAACTGTAAGCCAAAATAAATATTTTCTTTCCATAATCTGCTTCTGCTCAAGTATTTTGTTCCAGGAACTAGAAAATAGCTACTATAGTATGCCAATGAGTATGTGTGTGTGTGTGTGTGTGTGTGTGTGTGTCTGTGTGTGTGTGTGTTATTGATATATTTTACATATATAATTGAAAAAGTGGAGTGTGGTGGTGCCTTTAATCCTAGCACTCTGGGAGGCAGAGGTAGGAGGATCGCTGTGAGTTTGAGGCCATCCTGAGACTACATAGTTAATTCCAGGTCAGCCTGGGCAGAGTGAGACCGTACTTCCAAAAACAAACAAACAATCAAACAATAAAGTGGAATCAGGTCCCATTAATTAATTATAAAACCTAACATGTATCAGTTGAAAACTTGTATGCATCACAGAACTGATCCTCTTTTATATGTATTTCTTCAGATTGTTAAAAGAAGCAACTCTTGGTGCACTCATTACAGAGGCTATATACACAAATGTTAAGGAAATTTGGAATGTCAATTTTATAGAGATGTGCTTTGATTCAGTAAAATAACTAAATATGTATAAGGCTTCAGATAAAATTGTAGAGGAGTTCTGGTAGTACAAGGTTAACATCATATAACCAAAACCAGAGAAAATATATAGTAATAACATGCTATGTGTAGAGGTGAATGGAGACACTTATGAAAGATAAGTGAAAACATGGGAATGATATCAGAAGAACAAGGAGATTGTTTCATGAAATACATATGACCAGTTATAAAGATTGTCCTCAAAAAATATGTGGAGGAAAGGATATGAATTCTGAGTCTGTCACACATTTAGGTTGTTTTGGTTTATTTCCAGAATATGTAATCCTGGCTTTACTGATACAAGCTTTGTAGTCCAGGCTGGCTTCAAACTTCGATTAATCTTTCTGCTTCTGCTTCCTAAATGTTGAGATTGCATGCAGTCACTAGCAGGCCTTGTATGAGTTCTATTTTCTTTCTATTTGACTTTTTTTTTTTTTTTTTACAATTTCATATATATCATTGTATTCTGATGAATGTCATACCCCATTGGCTTTTTAAATTTTTATTTATTTGTAAACAGACACACACACACACACACACACACACACACACAGAGATAGGAGACAGAGAGAATGGGCATGCCAGGGCCTGTAGCCACTGAAAGCAAACCCCAGATGTATATGCCCCTTTTACATCTGGCTTACGTGGGTCCTGGGGAATTGAACCTGGGTCCTTTGGCTTTGTAGAGAAATGCCTTAACTGCTAAGTCATCTCTCCAGCCCCTCCCCCACCCCCTTTGGCTTTTCTTATACCTAGTCTACACCTTCCAGATGTTTTCTTCCCAACTAGTTGTCCTTCTACTTGCATGTAGGGAGTTTGTTTTTGTTACCTACTGAATTTATTTAGGGCTGCTTACAAGAATATGTGTGGGAGTTATCACTGGAGCATGAACATGTTTCCATTCCCTGTATCATTAAAGAAAATATCTTTCCTTTTCCAGAAACTACTGACTGCTAATAACTCCCCATGGAAAGGTGGGTGACTCATGAGCCCTGCCCCCATTCATGATGGAATGCTGATGGTTTTCAGCAGGGAGCCGCAGGTCTCATGATCTAGCAGATCTCATTTGAGATCATGAAAACAACAATCATGTCATGTCAGGAAGACAGCTTTCCTTATCCTTTAGGTCTTAGATGAGTTCTTTTTCCTCTTCTGAAATCCTCTTAGTGCTTTGGAAGGGAAATATATACTACCTGTTTAGGGATGAGCTTTCAATAGTCACTTATTCTTAATACTTTGACCAGTAACTACCATCCACTTCACCAAAGCTGAGGATCAGTAGTAATCTATGTGCATAAACATAAATATTTAGAAGGGATATACAGCATGTCCATTTTTTACCAAGCAACAGTGGCAACTTCCCCATTCAGGCCTATGACCTTCTCAACTTAATCAAATAATTTCCAGTCCATTTTCTGCAAAATTCCTAACCTCATTTTCTTTTACTGCTGAATAAAATTCATCTATCTATTTCATATATATATATATATATATATATATATATATATATATATATATATTACATTTGCAGTATCCATTAATCATTTGGTGGACATACAATATAAGTTGATTCTATTTCCTGGCTATTATAAACAGTGAGACAATAAAAATGAATGTGCAAAATATTGATTTCAAAAGGTATAGAGTCCTCAGGTATATACCCAGGAATAAAAGCATGTCTTTTTTTTTTTTTTTTTTTTTTTTTAGCTATTTAATTGTTGCATTCAGGTTTGCATTGCTCACAGAAAGCATCCAATCAAAAGCAGCTTTTTTTTGGGGGGGGAGGTTTATTTTGGTTTACAGACATGAGGGGAAACTCCAAGATGACAGGAGAAAATGATGGCATGAACAGAGGGTGGACATCATCTCCTGGACATCATCAGGTGGACAACAGCAATAGGAAAGTGTGCCAAACACTGGCAAGAGGAAGCTGGCTATAACATACATAAGCTGCCCCCAACAATACACTAACTCCAGGAGGCTTTACTTACAAATTGCCATCATCTGGGGACCTAGAATTTATAGCACATAAGTTTATGTGGGACGCCTGAATCAAACCACCACACTGAGGAAAATCCAAACTTATTTGTATTATCGCTGCATCAGTTTGAATTTTTATATTATCTATGTTTTTCTTCCCTCACCTTCCTAGGTGCAGACTTATAACTCCCAGTGCCAGAATGGGGTTAACCTCCACAATGAGCTGTTGATCTGAGACACCTACAAGGTTTCTCAAAAAAGACAGACTTCTGTCAGAGTTCTTGGTGACCCACTAAAGGTTAATGGTAAGACCCTACTGTCGAAGACAGCATACGTGTGTGAGACCAAACACAGAGAGACCTGGCCAGAATCTGGAAGAGGGTCAGACCCCAGATAGTTAGCTAGTCTAGTACCAGAGGGTGCTACACACGAGCAACTGGGGGAAAATGTCCGACATTGGTCCAAACAACTTGCAGACTAAGATACCCAGTAGGTAACAACCTGACGTAATTCTCATACAATAGATCCAATCAGTGGAATGGAACACATTGCTGGAACTGGGAAATAAGTCAAAACCAAGTACACAAAATGATCTCAGTCTCCAAGATCAAGATACCACCAAATATAGGCTAGAAGAGAGCCAACGCATATAAAATTCCCTCCAAAACATATATGGTCATCCCTTCTATCTAGTACTAACTTCTCTCTCCAGTTGGAGAATTTGCTTATCTCTTTTCGGATGGACAACAAACCTGATGGGAGGATCAGCTAATTGCACCTCACCAGGGCCCCAGCTGAAACCATAGAACAATGCAGGGGAAGGGCAAGAATACAGTTTGAATTTCCAACAAGAGTTAAAAAGGTTTCTCTCTACTTTCTTAATGGTGTATTTTGTCAGTTTTTTTGTTCTTTTTTAACTATTTTATTCTATTATTATTTATTTATTGAGAGAGAAAGAGGAAGAAGGGGAGAGAGGAAGGAAGAGAAAAAGGGAGTGAGAGAATGGGCATGCCAGAGCCTTCAGCCACTACAAATGAACTGCAGATGCATGTGCCACCTTGTTTATCTGTCTTAAGTGGGTCCTGGAGAATTGATCCTGGGTCCTTTGGCTTTACAGGCACATGCCTTAAGAACTAAGCCAGCTCTCCATCCCCAGTTTTTTTTTTTTTCTTTTCTTTCTCTTTTCTTTCTTTCTTTCTTTCTTTCTTTCTTTCTTTCTTTCTTTCTTTTTTCTTGATGGTAACAGTTTTGACTGGGTTTATTTGGAATCTCAAGTTAGTTTGATTTGCATTTTCCTGATACCTGATGGTATGGAATGTTCACCATTTTAAAATAATTATTAACCATTTAGTTCTTCTTTGGAATATCTATTCAGTTCCATAGTCCATGTTGTGATTGGCCTTTTGTTTCTTAATGTTTACTTGAATTCTTTGTATATTCTTGATATTAATTATTTATAGATTTGTAGTGAGTATACCTGGTAAAGATTTCTTTTTCCCCATTCTGTAGTCTGCCTCTTTGCTTGAATAGAGATTTTAGTAGCAGAACCTTCATAAAGCTAGGACAAACACCCAGCCAGACAAAGTTTATGGGAAGATAAGGTTTAGTTCAGACTAACAGATTCAGGGGAGGCTTCATTGCATGAAGCTGGCTCACTGCTTCATACATCCATAGCAGAGAGAGAACACACACATGAGCAATCATGAGCTGACTCTGAACATACACAGTAGGGCTGGAATCAAGCTCTTCCCCTCAGTGACACACCTCCTCCAGACAATTGAGTGGGAAGCTTAATCTTAATCACAAATGCCTGAGGCTATGGGGACAATTTTACATTCAAACCATCTCAGTAACATATACTTTACAGAAAGTTTTAATATCATGACATCCCACTTGTCAATTATTGTCCTTATATCCCGAGTGACTAAATCCCTGTTCAGAAATATTTACCTATGCTTACATCTCCAAGTGATTTTCCTACTTTTTTTCTCTAGTAATTTGAGAGTTTTAAACCTTACATTTAGGTCTTTGATTCATTGAAAGTTTATTTTTGTGCAAAAAGAGACAAGAAGATCTAGAAACATCCTTCCTTATATACGTATCCAGTTTTCTGAGCACCATTTGCCAAAGGTGCTGTCTTATCTCCAATGAATGTTTCTGGCTTTTTGTTTTGTTTCATTTTCTTCAAAAATCATTTGGCCATAGCTTCATGGGTTTTTGTATGGATATTCTATTCTGTTCTAGTGATCTATGTGTTGGTTTTCTTCCAGGACCATGCTGTTTTTGTTATCATATCTCTGTACTGTAACTCTATCTCAAATATGGTCATACTTCCTGCCTGGCTCTTTTGCTCATGATTGTTTTCCTCTGTCAAGTTGTTTGTTCTTTAAATGAACTTTAAGACTTTTTATTTTCTGTTTCAGTAAGAATGGCATTGGGATTTGATGGTGTATTAGTCAGGGTTCTCTAGAGGAACAGAATGGACAGAATGAATTGTATTAAAAGGGGATTTATTGGATTAGCTTACACAGTCCAGCAATAGCAGGTTGCAGGTCCGAGAGTCAAGAAACCTGGTAGCTGCTCAGTGCACGAGGCTGGAGGCCTCAGCAGTCCCAATCCGGCACTGAAGGCCTGGAGGCTTCCTGGAGAGACGCTGCTCTTCAGTCCACCCTGGTCTTCAGTCCACACTGGAGAGCAGCAACACCAAGCAGCAGGTACCAAGCAGAAAACACCAAGCAGCTAGTAGCACCGGCAGCCAGGTGGGAGAGAGAGCCTTTCTTCCCAGAGCTCCTTTTTACAAACCAGCCCCCTCCTCCAAGAGGGGCCGCCCACTCCGGGCCGCCCACTCTGGGGTAAGGCTTACCCCTGGGCAAAGGATTCTTCCTTTAGTTAATCCTTCCTAGAGGCAGCCTCAGAAACACACTTATGAGGAATGTCTGTGGATTCCTAAACAAATCAAGTTGACACAAACTTAACCATCACAGATGGAGACTATATTGAGGTAGTAGATTGCTTTTGGTAAGATAGCCATCTTTAACAGTATTGATTCTTCCAACCCATGAGCAGGACATATTTTTCTATCTTCTGGTGTCTTCTTTAATGTACTTCAGTGTGTTCAAGTTTTCATTCTAGAGGTCTTTTATTTCTTGGCTAAGATTATCATAATGTTTACAGCAATTATGATTTTCCTGATTCCTTCTTTGGCATATTTGTAAGTGATATAGTAAACTTACTGATTTTTGTGTGGAGCTATACATGTTTAGAGTAGAAATTATATTAATTTGTTTCTTTAATATAAGAGATTATTAATTTATATATATATATATGTATATGTATATATACATTTGAGATAGGGTTTTGCTCGAGACCAGGATGACCCAAAATTCACCATGTAGTCTCAGGGGGCCTCAAACTCATAGTAATCCTCCTACATCTTCCCAAAAGTGCTGGGATTAAAGGTGTGCACCACCACACCTAGCTAAAAAGGATTATTTTTGCTTGTATATAATACTATATACTTTCAAAATTATATTTTTCTGGTAATGTCACATTTTTATATTAATAACTTCATCATGTTTTGGTAAGGGTGGTAATTTCTCTTTTTGGTGCCCATGCTATGTTTTGAGTAATCTTAAAAGCTTGACTGATGTCCTGACATGAGAATGTTAACTCATGTCACTGATGAATATATAATACATCATCATAACATTAGTTTAAAAATATTTGGGCAGTGGAGTGAGAAACTCACTTACTGTCTTTTAATTCCCTATCCTCTCAGCACAGCTGGAGCAAATCATCACTTTCACTGGCCAGCTGTCTGAGGACTCATCTCACATGCTGATTTTTATTTGTCAAGAAATTGCTGAGGGAGAGGAACAATAGATACAGCTCAGAGAGAATTGTGACTCCTTCATCTTTGCCCACAAATTGAAGGCTCAAGTATTATTTTGAATTCAGAAACACCTCCATATCCTGCATCATCCTTCTTCCATAATGTTCAACTTAGCACTACTAGAACAGTGATTTTTAAAACCAAATAGCTTTCCAATATGCAACAAAATTGCTCTCTAAATTTGTAGTAACAAGAACAATCTTCATGAATTTAGAAAATGGGTGAATATATAGTTGTAATTCGATGTATCATATATTTCAAGTCATTTATGTCCCTGCATTTATAGAGGCTACATGAAAATATAAATAAATTTTCATTATAAAATTTAAATGCTGATCAAATCTTTGTTGTGTTATAATTATTCACTTGCAATTTACTTTGCATTGATGTTTGGAGAAGTAGGCAAAATTTTCTTTGAATGTGGAAGCATATTCTGATTTTGTCCTTTTTAAATTAGTTATTTTATATTTTAAGTTTCAAATGATGTCAGGGTTATCATAAAAATATGTCTTTTGAAAGATAAATTACTGTAGCATGGAGTTTAGGTGTATATACCTTTAATGTGAATGAAGGGATGGGTCCACATATTTTATATTTAATATATTTTATTTAGTAATCTTATTTACTAAAACCAGGTTTAACAACAAAAATGATAGTATAACTCAAATGAGAAATGCTTTCATAAACTACCTCCATGAATTCCAACATTTCCTTCACATCAAAGGAATCCATAGTTCCTCTCCCTCCTCTTATTCACTTGGATTCTTGGCTATGGAGATGCTACTTCTGGACAGAAGTTTCTTCAGGCATATGAGCAAAATACATCCTTTTTATCATGATTTTTCCTAATATTGAATGCTTCTTTGTCTTGAGTCTCTTGGGAAATTCAGGGAAATGGTATTGTTCAATCTTCTATGTCTATTTCTAGTTGGATATAGTATGAAAATGACCAAGCTTTTTTTAAAATCACCGTGTTTTTTTTCAGTTATTTATAATTGCAACATGCAATCAATAATATTTGACAAAATATATACATGTGCTTATCTGTAAACCATAGTTATGTTTAGAAGTTGCTGACAGATTTCATTTTGCTGTTCAATCTTTTAGAAATTTTGTGTCAAAGAAATAATTCATCTTCTCTAAAATATTTGCTGAGGTCTTTGATGTTACAGATTTTTTTATTAGTTATCTAAATAATGTGCATAGAGCCATGATGGTACCATTCTTAGCCTTCTCCCTGCCCTCCCCCCTCGGGGATTGTGGGTCTTGCATTGTGTGGATAGCCATTTGTTATGGGGGAGAGACAATGTCTCTGTGCATAATGACCCAACTTATGGCTCTAACAATCTTTCCACCCCCTCTACCGTGAATTTCCCTAAGCCATGTTGGGTTCATTTTAGGTCTATTTCAGTGATGAGGTCATGGGAGTCTCTATGTCTCTGGATATCTAGTTTGGCAGGGGTTGAATATTCTTTGTGTCTATCTCCTGCACCCCTCTGCTGATACTTGGTTCGCTGAGAAAGCAGCATTCTTGCTCATTTCCACAATTATTCTATGGGTTCAGCTAGTACCCTAGTGAGGTGTGATGGGCTGATTTTCTTCAAGTCATTTCAATGTATCAGTAAAATAGGATAAAAACCAGGCAGCAGGCAATGTCAATTCCACATTAGTAGTAGGAAAATAAAGCAGTAAGATGAATACATACTTTGGAGATTGTGTACCATGTCAGAAGTACCTATGAAAAAGTAAAGGTGTGGGCCCTCTGTGCTAACACTGAGTTTAGAGACCAGGAAAGTAGTAGTAATTGAGATTACATAAGTATGGGCAGGTAAGAGGCGAACTGCATTATTAGCCTCCAAGATGACTATAAGGACCCACTAGCTTTCATCATGCTTATATCAATTTGCTCCCTTGGTTTTATATAACAAGTTTTATACCAAATTAGACTTCTCCTTTGTTTTCAATCAATCTATTTTTAATTGAAAATGTGGGAATAGGTCTGGAGAGATGTCTTAGCAGTTAAGGCACATGCCTGTGAAGCCTAAGGGCCCAGGTTCTATTTTCCAGGTGCCACATAAGTCAGATGCACATGGTGGCACATGCATCTGGAGTTCGTTTGCAGTGGTTGGAAGCCCTGGTATGTCCGTTCTCATGCACAAACACACACACACTCTCTTTCTCTCTCTCTCTCTCTCTCTCTCCCTCCGTCTCTCTCTCTGTCTCTAATAAAATAAATAAAAAATATAAAAACTTAAAAATGTGGCAATGAAGAAAGATATGTGGAAGCAAGAAGAATGGGGAGGGAACTGTTGCAGAAACCATACGACTGAAATGATGAATACCAGGCTCAAGTGGCCAAGCTGTTTTAACACACTGTGATGTACCTGTGTAATATGTATATGTGTGTGTATGTGTGTGTCTGTGTGTGTCTGTGTGTGTGTGTGTGTGTGTGTGAGAGAGAGAGAGAGAGAGAGAGAGAGAATGTAATGAAAGGTGAAAGCTGAATTCAGTAGCTGATGTCAGGATGATAAGCAGGAATAGATTTGTTAAAGGTTGGTACTGAAATTTTTGCTGAGAAACTGGAAAAGGGACAAATCAACATCTTTTGGGAAGAAGATAAACTCTAGTTCTCTACAGTCCTTTATACTTAAGTTATCCTAACTGCAACCATTAGCATGTAAATACAAGCCTTTGTGATGAAGATAGAAAAAGAGTGAGTATTGGGGTGCCAGAGCCTCCTGTCTATAAATGCACTCCAGATGCTTGTTCTGCTTTCTGCATTTGGCTTTAAGTGGTTCCTGGCAAACTGAACTCAGCCCATCAGTCTTTGCTTTAACCACTGAGCAATCTCCCCAAAGTGTCCTACTTATGCCAGCAAGTCCCCGTTACCAAAGGTTCCTCAACCTCCCAAAAATAATTCCACTACCCAGGGAGTAAGTGTTCAAACACAGAAGCACATGGAGGATATTTTACTTCAGCTTCAGTATATATGGCTATGTGTACAATTTAAGTGAAATTACAAGTTCTCAAGGCACAGGCTTTAATTTAACCTTTGCTACATCTGACACAAAATCTGATTATTCCCCTAAGAAAGACACTATAAACAACATATGAAGTATGTAAGTTAAGCCATAAAACAATGAAATGTAACTATACAAACTTGTAAACTTTCACAGTCTCAGTGATGAAAATATGTATACTTCATGCTGCCCATTCCCCAGTCAAGAATTTGTAATTCTTGGAATGCAGATGGACTTAACACTATACCACTGCAGTGTCTATATCTCCTTAATGAAGCCATGTGTGGACATACTGTCTTGAATAAACATTTAACACTAATAAGTAAGTGATAATCTTCATGTTTTCTCCTCATAGGAAGATGGTGCCTCCTGTTCTTTTTCTTTGAGATTTTTTTTTTTTTTTTTATTAGAGACACAGAGAGAGATAGAGAGAGAGTGAGAATGGGCATGCCAGGGCTTCTAGCCACTGCAAACGAACTCCAGACACATGCGACACAGTGTGCCTCTGGCTTACGTGGGACATGGAGAATCGAACCTGGCTCCTAAGGCTTTGCAGGCATATGCCTTAAATGCTAAGCCATCTCTCCAGCCTTGTTCTTTACTTCTGTATCTTTTCTGAAATTTTTCACTGGTGTCAGTTCATAAACTATGCAAATGTTTAATACGACTATGCATCACTTATGTACTAGCTGCTATAATATATAATGATGGCTTCTTTTTGAGAAAAATACTTAAACAGTGTAATTGGAACAAAAAGAATAGCCCACTCCTAAGTAGGGTATCAAACCAGGAGGTTAATCTCTTTCAAATACCAAGCTCAAAGTTGACCAAGATAAAGATTTTAAAGATTCTTGTATCCTATCTATCTCTACTCCTAAGATCAGCAGTAAAACTATTACCTTAAATTCAATTAACTAATTGACATAGTGATATATCTCCACTTAAATCAATGAAAAAAAATCTGCAGCATCATTATAGTGGAACCTCTGCCTTTAATTCTACTTCACTGACATCATTCAAATCTTCTGCCCATAGGCACTTTCAAGTCACAACTCATTCGCTGATTATTTGGAAAGCATGTGCAAGAGACAAGTAGAGCTGAGCAAGTTTTTTTTTTTTTTTTAATGATTTCAATATTTCAATATGTAGTATTCCTACATCATTCTGCAGCATGGGTGAATTCTCTGTCATCTCTTTTGGTGTAGTTAGGACATGGTAAAGCAAAGCATATACACCTCATGGCTACTTCACACAAAATATATAAGAAGAAACCGAGGCCCCAGTGTTCACATGGAGGAATCCCTCAGTGAACAAAAACATTCCAGTATGCTCCATGTCTTAAAGTTTCCATCACTTCCCATTAACATGCATCCATTAGCATGCAGCCTTTGGAGTCACTCAAAATATAAACCACAGTTCTGTAATTTTAGTTGGAGTTAGGGATAAGAAGTATCTTATGCTAAGTTTGTTCTGAAACCACTGTGTAGCTGAGGATGGCTTTGAGCACCTGATCTCCCTGTCTTCACCTCACAGTTGCAGGGCTTCCAGATGTGTGTCTCCATGTCAAGCTGGATGATATCATTACAAAAAACTCATGAGAAGATACATTCATAAATATTCTCCACATCTTCTCTGACAATTTTACTTTCAAGTAATTTTATACAGAGAACTTATTGCACAAGATACAGAGCAGGAGGAATGTCCGAGAGAATAGAAATAATTTAGAGACTGCTAAGAATGAGAAGCCACTTGGTTCTTTTTGAAATTGAAAGCAATGATAGCAGTAGAGAAAATGATGGACAGATTTTGTGGAATATGCAATATTCTGAAATCATGGAAGGAGGGATGGTCCTGTTGAAGGTTGGCACCATGCAAAAGTATCCACAACTTGAATGTGCCAATGATATGAGTATAAATAAAGAAATGCATGATCTCTGGTCTCTTGTTCTCAGTAACCAAGAGAAACTCCTTTTGCTAAATGTACCTTGATAGTTGAAAGAGGAGATTCTGGGAAAACAGAGGAAAAATAGATGAGAGTTACTAACAGATGATGATGGACATTTGTCAAAATGCCTAACAATACATTATTATTAAAGAAGTCACATATATGTATATACAGTCAGGTTGGTTGCTTAAAGAATGTATATACTAGAGAGCCGGGCGTGGTGGCACACACTTTAATCCCATCACTCAGGAGGCAGTGGTAGGAGGATTGCTGTGAGTTCAAGGCCACCCTGAGACTACATAGTGAGTTCCAGGTCAACCTGAGTGAGTGTGAGACCCTACTTAGGAACCCTCCCCCCACACCACAAAAAAGAATTTATATACTAGTTTGTCTTCAAACTTTTAAAAAATTTTTTCGTTGTTGTTTTTTGTTGTTGTTGTTTTTCGAGGTAGGGTCTTGCTCTAGCCCAGGCTGACCTAGAAATCACTATGTAGTCTCAGGGTGGCCTTTAACTCACGGTGATCCTCCTACCTCTGACGCTCAAGTGCTGGGATTAAAGGTATACACTACCATGCCTGGCTTGTTCTTCAAACTTGTAAGAAGTGTTTCTTGAGGCTTCTAAAACATAATATTCTGAGAATGTGCCAAAAACAATCTTCATAGAGCAAAGTTTAATAAAATAAATATGAAATGTCTGAGGCGATAAAATATATATATATATATATATATATATATATGTATATATATTATTTGTCATACATATACAGATAGATAGATAGATATAGATATAGATATAGATATAGATATAGATATAGATATAGATATAGATATAGATATAGATATATACACACACACACACACACACACACACACACGAAATAATCACAAATTTAGGGAAATCGATTTTTTAAAAATTCCAGTTTATAAATTGGTAAAATGTCAACAGTTTTTTGTGGAATAAATATATAATTGTTAAGAACTTCAGACAGAGAAATATAATGTTTGTTTTATTTTATTTTTTAATACTGAAGCCTTGGTAGTAGTTTCACATGACTGACTTTCCAGTTAGGACTATTTCACATGACATGCATGATGTGTCAATCCTCTGAGGCTCCAAGACAGGAAAATGGTTAGGATAGGAAGCAATGTGCAAGTAGATGAGCATGTTTTCTTTTCCTAAAATAAACACCTAGGGGTCATCTAGCTGAAGTTATTAAAATTATTAAAACTACTTGAAAACAGGAATGAAATCTGATTTTAAAATATACATTTTACACATTGATATGATAAAAGCTACAGCCATTGTTGTGTAGAAAGTAAGAAACAAACATTGCTTCACTGCATAAAATCACAATCCAATGTAATATTAATTAATAGAATAATTAATATATGCTCAACATTTTTTTATTTTATTTCAAATGCTATGTAGAGATTGGTAATAATGACTATGCCAATATGTCTATGATTATCATTTATAAATTATGTTAGGGATAGAGAGATGGCTTTGCAGTTAAGGTCCTTGCCTGCAAAGCCTAAGGACACAGGTGTGATTCCCCAGTACCCCCGTAAGCCAGATGCACCAGGTGGCACATTCATCTGGAGTTCATTTGCAGTGGGTAAAGATCCAGGTGCACATTCCCTTTATCTCTATCTGCCTCTTTTTCTCTCAAATAAATAAGTAACATATTTAAATAATAAATTATGATTAATTTATCTAAATTATCATTACTTAGGCCAGTGTATAACACTCTATTCATATTTCATATGTGGCAATTATTTTTCTAATACTGCTCTGATCAAGAGATTGTTTTGGGGGGAAGCATGTGTGTAACTCAACACTACAGAACTTGTCTAGCATTCGTGAAGCCCCTGGGATTAACCCCAGCACAAAAAAAGTAAAACAAAACAAAACAAAAAAAAAGAGGAGAGATCTTTTGATCATTTGTTCTTAAAAAAAATTTCATTTCCTGCTTCCCATTGGAAATTAAAAGGATAATCATATACTTAGAAATCATACAGCAAATAGCATCTCAGCAGATGGGATCCTTACAAACCACAATCCTATTTAATTATAATACTTGACATGTATGTTGAAACAAGGTTGGCTCTACGTATACATACATTAATTTCATACACTCAATGTGGCTTGACTTCACTCACTTCAAACATGCACATATAAAAAAGGGGACAGTTGACTTTCTTCTTTGTTCTATAAGTTCAGCGGGCTGGGTCTCTCATGACGAATTCCGGGTTTGTTGACCATGCGGGGGCCTCTGAGAGATGTGATGACTCCCAGAAGGCAAGCAGGAAACATCTTCAGGACAGTCAGTATGAATGACTGAAGCAGAGGTTTCTAGTGTCCTTAGTAACCCCTGCCTGTGTCTCTGACACGATGACATAAACATTGTGAATCACCTGTGCCCTGCTGAGTACCCAGACTCATGGAACCACATTAACACATCCCACAAGAAGTTCTTTTTGCTACAAACTGCAGAGGTGCCATAATGGGAATGAGTTAAATTAAGCACAATACCAAATACATAAAGATGACTGATATATTCTAGTTGCCTGCTTCTTGGTTCACATAAATTGCATACAGTCTAAGTCTGGGAGTGGTGAAAGAAAGAATTCAGAAAGAACATTATAGTTTTCCTTTCCTTTTTTTTTTTTTTTTTTTTCTTTTTGTTTTGGTTTTATAGGTAGTGTTTTACTCTCTAGCTTAGGCCGACCTGGAATTCAGTATGTAGTTTCACACTGGCCTTGACCTCATGGCAATCCTCCTACTTCTGCCTCCCGAGTGCTGGGATTAAAGGCCTGTGCTGCCACACCCTGCTAGGTTTTCTTCTCTTTTCTTTTTTCTTTTCTTTTCTTTTTTCTTTATTTCTTTCTCTTCTTCTTTTTGTTGTTTTTGTTTGTTTGTTTTGTTTTTTAGCTAGGGTCTCTCAATAGAAACCTTGAAGAATCATATTTCTATCTCTGCCTAGAAGTACTGCAAAGCCATCTTCCTGTATCCTCACCACCAACAGCACAGCAATAAACTTCTATGAAAACAGAGACTTTTGGCAGTATCACTATCTTCTTCATTACTATTTCTCCATCTGTTTTCAGTAGGAAGAGGCCAGACCTCTCCTGCTTAGCTGCCTGCTCCTTCGGCAACTTTCTATAAAGCAATCTGAGCTTTCTTCTGCTGCAGAGGAGAAAATGGTGCTGTGGAGTCCCTGAAGACAAGCAATTTAGGATGAAAGTAAAGGGAATTGCAGGGTTTTTCCAATATCATCTCAAAGAAGCCTGAGAGCAGGAGCAGCCCTCACTGTGTAGTGCAGGAAAATTTTTCACTGCGGAGAAGTGAGCACACAGGTAGACATCCCAAATAGGGCTCAGATGACAAACCAACGTACAATTGCACCAATCCCAGTTTTGGTGAACCAATGAGTTTATGGAGATTAATTACAGAGCAGGGGAAGGGGTTGCTTTCAGGAGCAATGATGACTCAAAGACAACTATATGACTGAAAAGCCCTTCTCAGCATATGGCTGATATCTCCTGAAAGCTCCATCTGTTTGGCGTACTGCACAACTCGCACAACCCCACTGGTTGGAGAACCTCTTCCCCAAGGAAATGCTTAACCTTTATATAACGGTAAAGCAGGGGCCTTTTAAGTTTTAGCTCTTCCAGACTTCTTGACTCCCTCCTTGCCCCAGAAGGAAATGTTTCATTTCAGAAAAGAATTTCTATGTAACATTGGTGAGACTTACCCTCAATAGTTGTTTACTGCTCCTATAACCTTGGGGAGTTGTCCTGTGAGTTTTTAAGTTTCAACTTTTACCCACTTGAAGGAGTCCCTCCTCCCTTCAGGAGGAAATATTTCAAATCAGAGGCATTTGCTGTATAATCCCATGAAAGCTAAAGAGAGGTAAGAAGTTTGTGGCTAGCCTTTGTAAGAACGTGGAGCTTCCAGTTCATACCACAGACATTTAGATGATGGGCAATGCCCTGACTCTCAATGGACTTCTGTTGCAGA
Source organism: Orientallactaga sibirica (assembly GCA_036365145.1). Lineage (NCBI taxonomy): Eukaryota > Metazoa > Chordata > Mammalia > Rodentia > Dipodidae > Orientallactaga > Orientallactaga sibirica. The sequence continues at coordinate 15,281,567 of JAEOAD010000017.1, forward strand.
ATTCCTGCTATTAAAAGGAGTCATACTGCTCACTGGATCCTGGCATGCTCCATACACCTGACCAGCATTGGGAACTGAGCAAAAGACAGGCACAGGCAAGGCTCCTGGTTTTCTCGCTGCCATGCCTCCACTGCTGACGTTCCAAGGTGTGGCTAGATGCAGATAGTGGATGACTCAAAATCTGGCATTCACAGTGGGCCTGGCTTTGGGGTCAGAGGGCAGTTGGTGCCTATGCTTCCTCAGCTTCTCAGGCACAGGCATTTTCAGCACCATAAATTCTGCTTGAAGCACATGTTATACTCCCAACATCTCAGCACACGTCATACTTCAGCATCCTCCTCCAGTGTCTCTGAGTTTGGCTGCTAGAGTCATTCCCAGAATTGTAGCAGTATTTTCCGAGCCTTTGTAGGGTATCTTCACAACCCCTCAGAGGAATGACTCTGCTGACAGGGCCTCCACGAACCAGTGCTTCCCTTCCTGAGCATCTCCTGCCTCAGGGCTCTCAAGCTAAGGCTGCCTGGCCTCACGGGAGGGGAGGGGTCTTCACAAGGCAAGCAGGCAGGCCAGGACAGGAAATGCATTCCCCTTCCTCAGCCGAGCTGTTCAGCAGTAAGATGGTGTCCTGCTGATTGTCACCTGCTGTCTGCTCAGTCCCATGTCTTCTCTCTCAAAATCTGTGTTGATCTGTGGATTTTATTTAGGGACTTAAAAATGATTCTGCCTGGGACATTTGCAATCCAGCCCAGAGTCCTTGCTCTGCCTTTCTTTCCATTCTGTCCTCTTAGCACTGCAGCCTCGGTCCTAGGGTTGAATAGACTGGAGTGCTTCCTGTCATTACAAGTAAGTAGGCCTTAACTCTTCTAAAAAAAGTTGCATCCATTCTACTGTGAGTGGTGGTATTTACACGTGTACCATACCTGTAAATGTAGGCCTAATAACAGTAATGTATTTTTTGTTTTGTTTTGTTTTTTTGAGGTAGGGTTTCACTCTAGCCCAGGCTGACCTGGAATTCACTATGTAGTCTCAGGGTAGCCTTGAACTCATGGCAATCCTCCTACCTCTGCCTCCCAATTAAAACACATAAACTAGTCATCATCTCTAAAAACTTTTTTTTTTGTTCCTTTTAATCAATTCTCTTTTCACATTCCAGACTGATATTGTTATTTCCTATAATATCAGAAACAAAGTCATTTATTATATAACATTTACTCTGGGTTTATTCACTTTGCATAATTCTTTACAGATGCATTTGTGTTATTCAAATAATCATATTTTCTTTCTTTACTATTTTTGAGCAGCATTCTATGATTATTTTTCTGTGCACTGTAACTCCTAGACATTTGGACTGTTTGATATTTTGAGTAAAGCTGCTATGAACATTTGTATAGAAAACATTATTTGGGCATATTGTTTCATTTTTCTTGTAGAAACAAGAATGGAAGTACTGTTTTATGGCAAAATGTTAAATTCAAAAACAAATTAAAAGTAAACAAAGAAGACTTAAAACAAAAAGTGGTAGTTTACAGAAAAAAAAAGAAAATCATTTTGCATGCCAACCTGAATGCACAAGATGAGCAGCAATTGCTTTTTTTATTGTTTCATATGTGACAATGGACAAGTAGCAGCAAATCAACTTACTTTATATTTGCATCATGACTAATGTTGTTGACACTGTTTGATGTAATTATTTTTCTGTTAGTAATTTCTATTAATGAAATGACTTAATATATTAGTAAGAGATTTTATAGCACTCAGCATAAAAGAATGAATATTAAAGATGTTTGACATGACATGTTAATTACCCCTGAGTTATCATTGCTCCGGATACAGAATCAGAGTATCTCATTGGGCCAATGTTGTATTCACAAAAAACTTTAAATTAGTTAAAACTAAAAATAATTTCCTTATTTGTATTTATTTAAGTTTAATGTGCTTTATATGAATGGATTTATTTTTAGAATCTCTAATCTGTTCCACTAATCTATTTTATAATCTATCATTTATAAAATGTGTAGTAAGGCTTTTTTGTCAAACAGCAATGTTGAATTAGAATTTACTTAATAATAAATTATATATATATTTTTTTTTTTTTGGATGTAGGATCTCACTATAGCCCAGGATGACATGCAACTCATTCTGTAATGTCTAAATTCTGTTATTTTCAATAGGAAAAAAAGATTGTAAAATCTTTTAAAGGGTTTTAAAGATTTAAAGATATGGATAAAGCTGAATTTTAAGATTTGAATTTGATCCTCTTTTTTATAAATGTAACCAAGTATATTTGAACATATTTACAAAAATGTCTGTGGGAATATTTTGTTAGAATTTATGTTTCAATATTTGTTTCAATTTCCATAAACTTGAATAGATAAATATGAACATTTACCAAAATTAATCACATAATTTTTACCTTATAAACATTGTTTAAAAAGTATATAATAATTTTATTTAAGAGAGGACTTCCAGAGACAGTAAAATAATTCAATTAATGATAATATTTACTTTCATTTTAAATAAGACTATTTGACATTAGAAAAAAAAATTGTCTATTCATTGCCATAAACAAAGGGATATTATGTTATTGAAGTGCAGGTTTTACATATGTGGGATTATTATAGTATATACTACAACACAGTTAAATTTTATTTACTATAATGATTAATAAGTATAAAGCAATATCAAATGATGAAATATCTAAGGATGAATATATAGCTTTTGTGCAAAAGTTAATACATGTTGCTGATGAGCATACAGAACAGTGTAGGTGAAATGAAGTAACAAATAACTGGTTACCAGGGATTCTAGGTGACACTACCTGTATGCTTAATTTATTTTCACATTGCAATATTTTGCCTTTATGTTATCTGTGTTATGTAGTAGATATAACATTAAAATCCATCAATGATTCTTTATTGAATGTCATCATAATAATCAAGATATTTAGTTAGCAGATATAACTATAGAGACAAAAATCAAAGTTGGTAGGAACAATAGGCATAATTAAAATTAAAGTTGTTGGATAAATCTGATTTGAAATTTAGATTAAACATTTAATCTTATATATTGAAATAGAGTGATTGTGTCATACTGTATTGTACTGAAAGCTTCTCTCATTTGTTTTTGCTCTGTTCTTCAATTTTTTCCTTCCCTCTACTCCTCGCTACCTATCCTCTCCATTCTTTCTATCATTCTTTCCTTCTTCCCTCCATCTCTATATTATTGTTCTTTTGTTCCCCATTTTACTTCTTGTTCCCTTATTTCCTCCTTCCTTCCTTTTTCCATCTCTTTTTTCTTTCCTTTATTTTTTTTAATTTCATTTTTTTTCTGTTCCACTTTTGGCTATTTGTACACTTAAAAATAAATACCTTAGGCTGGAGAGATGGCTTAGCAGTTAAGGTGCCTGCCTGCTAAGCCTAAGAACATTTGTTTGATTCTCCAGGTCCCATGTTTAGCTAGATGCAAAGTGACACAAGAGTGCAATGCCGTACTCCGTACTTTCCCACAAGGGTGGCGGATGCATCTGGATTTTGTTCACTGGGGCTGAAAGGCCGCTGGTGCACCCATTCTCTATCTCTTTCTCTCTCTCTCTCTCTCTCTCTCTGATTCTCTCAGGAAGAAAGAAAGAAAGAAAGAAAGAAAGAAGGGAGGGAGGGAGGGAGGGAGGAGGAAGGAAGGAAGGAAGGAAGGAAGGAAGGAAGGAAGAAAAGAAAGAAAGAAAGAAAGAAAGAAAGAAAGAAAGAAAGAAAGAAAGAAAGAAAGAAAGAAAGACCTTGTTCAGCTTGGGATAGTGAGTACAGGTCAATCTGTGCTAGAGTGAGACCCTGCTTTAAAAATAAATAAATAAATAAAACTAAAACTAAAACATACCTTTTCTGTCCAATATTCTACTAGTGAGTTAGAGTTTTCCTTCAAAATGCAAAGAGAAGCAATTTGTTCATAAAAGATATTTGTAAACCAACTGTAGTAAATTTAAATAACCCATGCTGATATAGCCAGAGCCCCCACTATGCAAAGTATTATTGTGTAGGCCACTTCATTCTGTAGGCATGCAGGAACTATGTGTCATTTATGAAGTAAGGCAGTGCCCACAAATCTCAAAGTATATTTTGTAACTATCCTGCTAAACAATTGAAATTCAGCCCAGGAATAGGAGTGTAATGTGTTCTTTGCAATTCCAGGTAATGACTAAAATATAAAGGAAGTATACAAAAGTATACTACCAAATGAAAACAGAGCTCTCTGCTACAGAGAAAATGATGATGATGATAAATAGTAATGAAAACTGGTGAATGGAATTGAGTTGGGAAGAGATTAAGAAAAGAAATTGCATATTTCATCTTCTTTCTCTGTCATTGTTTGTAATGTTTCCATGAATAAAACCTTCCGTTTTCTTCTGTACTAAAATATTTCCTTCATGTGTGTTATATTAAAATTAACCCTTGCTCATGTTCCTATCATTAGGTAGATGTGCTGGAGGATGAGTTTAATATTGTCTCCAGCATACAACCAGCCAAGCATTATCTGTAAAGAGTTAAAAATAAGAAGTGAAAAATAGAAAGCTAATGAAGTGGAATTGTTAGTAAAGAAATTTTATTTTATTTTATTGTCTTATAATCTATAGGACATGAATAAAAATAAAACTTATTCAGCTGAATGTAAAAGATTTCTCAAACACAATGAAGTCAATTTTTATCTAATGTTAGTTTAGATTGTAAGAAACAATAAAGGATTAGTAAAAATATGATTTTATCATCAGAAATTTAGGGCCATTCCATTTATTCCAAAGATCTCAAGTACTTGTTCTTATTAAAGGTCACCTAAAGCTTAAAGGCTGGTGGTTGAAATATCAGTAGTCATGGTTACTTACTGGCAAGAAGAAATATATATCAAGGGCACAAAAGAGCTCAGAAGTTGATCCAGGCCTCAGTTATCTTCAAGAACTGAGAAGAACTCAGTTGAAGGCAGGAACATGATATACATAAAAACAAACATTATCATTCAAAGATCTCTTCCATGAATTGATCTAAAATTCAATAGAGGCCAAATGTTCATCTGACGAATTTTGGCTGTGTGTATCTGTGAGGCATGGGATCCATGCAAGACATAACAGATGCTTGGCAAAAGTTATGTCACAATAATATATCAAAAGTTGAGATAACTTCCACATACCTTGGTCTTTGTAAGTAAGTAGTTAGGCCTTTGGTATATAAATATGACTGGAGAATACATTCCCATTAAGAATTATCATCCCTACAGATAGATTAAACACTAAGAGAGGGTGCAGTGCTTGCTACTTTTATAAAACTATAAAAGAAGTTAGAGGCCAATGTTTACCATACTATAGATATGACCAGGACTAAAGAACAATTATTTAAAAAGCCAAAAAGTTCTTCAAACAATATAAAAAGTAACTTCTCTTACTGAAGATCTGAATCAGAAAATTACTTATAAATAATCTCAGAACTGTAGACAGATAGTCCACTCACTATAAGAACATGGAGGCACTTCGTGAAGAATGTGGTGCTGTTGCATTAACTTTTCCTGAGGAGACATGGACAAATTTCTATTTACCTCACATAGGACGCTAGCAACAACATTCCAAAGAAGCAAACACATTCACTTCGAGCTTGGTGAACCGGGTGAGTATATTAGGGCTACTCACAGAAGTATGGATGAGGGCTACTTATAGAGCCATGGGTGACTCAAAAGTGCTTGCTTCACTGAAATGTCCACCCAGACATAGTTGATTTACATGCCAATTTATATCACTTAGCTAAGTTAAGCCTTTCCTACCACTTAAATTTCCCACACTAAAATACAGCTCAAGAAAACCATTAAAGTCCCATACTAGTCATGAATTGCCTGCTGAATCAATTTCTTTTTTTTTTTTTTTTTTTTTTTTTTTTTTTTTTTTTTTAACTGTGAACACAGTTTCACTTGGGCCAGAAAGCTAGGTGACAAACACAGCTGTTTTCATAGTCAATTCCATCAGTAATGCTTATCTCTCCTCTATTTTTTTCTACTCCTTGATATCCCTGCATACCTTGACCAGTAATGACCAAGTGCTCTTATTTTTTTTCCTCTTAAATATTTTATTTATTTATTTGAGAGAGAGAAAGAGGCAGAGAGAGAAATTGGGCATGCCAGGGCATCCAGCCACTGCAAATGAACTCCAAATGCATGCCCCCCTTGTGCATTTGGCTTATGTGGGTCCTGGAAAATTGAACCGGGATCCTTTTGCTCTGTAGGCAAACGCCTTAACTGCTAAGCAATCTCTCCAGCCCCCATGTGTTCTTAATAACTCATTTGAGCCAGTCCATCAATGACTGATTTCCCTCATCTGGCTTGAAGCTATACAGTCGTTATTTCAAGGAGAAAACGAATAGTTTTATTAGTCAGTTTCTCCAAATCCACAGAGCACTGAGACAGCTCAAATCTGCTTCCTTGTTCAACAGCACCATAAGCTAAGCCATGTGTGGTTCTTTAAATTCTTGATTAAAATTTTGTTTCCACTCAACTGGTTCAGAAACAGAATACTCACCAACTCTCACCATCTACTGAAGAGTACCATCATTATGACCCCCAACTGCAAATTGAATGATGGATTTTTCTCTTCCTGTTAAAAGATGGGTTTTATGGGTATCTTTTGTCCCTTTTATCTCATTGTCTTAATCTTTACTATGTCCTCCACACTCAGTTTGTGCAGGGCTAATGTTTCAAGCATGCTAAGCGAGCATTCTACAAATTGAGCTATAACTACAGCCTCTAGAATTCATATTTATATGAAACAATAAATTAGAATAAATTCCTTTGTTCTAGTTCTTTATTTTTTTCTTTTTCCTTTCTGTGTGTGTTGTATGTTTTTGTATGTATTTGCCTCTATAAGTACGTGTGTGTGCAGTTTTGTGCAGAGGTAAACATGGAACATTTTTTCTCAATTTCTCCTCACCTTATTTTTATTTTTATTTGCTTTTGTTTTTTCAAGGCAGGGTCTCACTCTGGCCCAGGCTGACCTGGAATTAACTATGTAGTCTCAGGGTGGCCTCGAACTCTCAGCGATCCTCCTACCTTTGCCTCCCAAGTGCTGGCATTAAAGGCGTGCGCCACCACGCCCGGCTCATCACCTTATTTTTAATGAGAGAGTCTCTCATTGAATCTGAACCTCCACCAATTCTGCTTGACTAGCTGCCCAGCAAGTTCTAGGAATCTGTCTGTCTCTGCATGCATAGTACTAGAATTATAGGAACTTGTGCCATGCCAAGTATTTTTAGAGGTACTGGAGAACTGGTGAAAGGTTTCCATGCTTACAGAAAAAGAACTTTAGTAACTGAGCCATTTTTCAGACCCTCTAGTCTCTCTCTTTCTTTCTTTCTTTCTTTCTTTCTTTCTTTCTTTCTTTCTTTCTTTCTTTCTTTTGTTCTTCTTTTTTTGTAAAGGTTAAGACTAGTAGCTTTATTAGGAAAATAAAGATGACTTGAATCTTAGTTGCATAATTTCAAAATTCCTATCTTAACTTGCTGGGAAGATTTGCCTCCTTTCTTTTTAACTTTAACATACAGGCCATCTACATGCATATTGTTCTTGCCTCAGATATTTTAGCTTCATTCAAGCTGAAGTTGACCAAAAGCAAATGAGTTAATTGTCCTCAAGTGATCCCTGGCCTTTAGGCAAGACTGAATCTTTGAACCAACTTAGCACTGTTAACTTCTTTAAACACTTTCCATTAAGCTGTACTCTGGGCAGGTCAGTAGGCATCTTAAGGAAGAGTGATTCATGTTCAGCATAGGGCAACCTTGTCCTGGGTCAGTCACCAGTGGTGAGTAGCTTAGTATGGGTTACAAGACTCCGAAGTACAGTAGTCCTGCAACTGGCCTAATATTGGGTCCAACACCACTCCAGAAAAGCTTGCCTTTCCATTCTCTTGTTTTCACGCATGCACCTCAGCCCAAGACACTGGATATTTATAAATATGTACAAATGAATTATTATGTATTACATAATAATCCCATACAAAATTATACCCCATTAAATAATGAGATTTGATTTTATATTATTCATACTAATGCATTTGCCTTCATAAAATTAAATATGACCCAATATATTCTGTACATTATATTATTGTGTTAAATCCTTAACATTGACAATTAATGATCATAGCTACATTTTTACTCTTTTTTTGTAGGGTATCAGACTATGTTCCTTTTCAGTAAGTAAAGTTGTATGCAAACTCAAGTATAGGAATTTGCTTATCATTACAATATATTTCTTGTATTTTACCTGAAATATTACTTTTGAGTAAAGTTTCTCTATTGTGGTTCCTTAAGGTTCAGCCTATTCATGAAATAAAGCATTATCCATCTATTGCCTGATTAGAATTTAGTCACATAAACTGTCTGGGATGCCTGCAATCTTAACATTCATAGTGCAGGAGGATCATAATTCTTTCTCTTTGGATATATAACAAGGCTATATATCCAAACACTAGGCTACAGAACAGCTACATACCTCAAAAAGGAACATAGTATCAATATAATATACAAAATATAAGTTAATGAAAATCAAATACATTTCAAATTAAGATATATCCCTAAGTATAATCAAATGGAAATTCATACTAAAAAAGTAGTCTCACTTTCTCGTATTCAAAACAAAGTCAAAAAGGCAAATATACATTAAAATGCTATTGAAGCCAATAGTAAAATGCGTTTTTATTATTATACTGACAGAATATTGATAAAAGGTATTCTATACACTATAGCATAGTTGTATTCATATTCTGTAAAACCAAATGGCAAAGCATTTAGTTATCATGCATCTTCAAGATTTTTATAATATAATTTTTCAATTGATTGGCCATTTATGCTCTTCTTACTGTGTATAGATTTGTATACATGCTTTATGAATTTGATAATATTTGTGTAAAGTTTTTCATATACACTGAATATTCTTTGGTGAAATACAGCTTAATGTCAGTTTATGTATGGTAAAAAGAGTCCATCAATAACCTCCAAGATCAGCAGAAGATGGACTACTTCTAGTTGGAACAATGAGGTATGACCACACACCTAGAGCAGCACATCAATGACAATTTTTAGCCACAGAGAAGAAGAAAACAGGTTAGCTCTGCATATTGTTTCACTAGGCACTGAGTCCATACTTGCACTTCACTGCTCAAGAAAAATGAAACGATTCATTTTGGAAGTAGCCAGGAGCCACTAAGACTTCAAAATTGGTGTTCAAGTATTATTTTACCTTATAGTTAGAAAATCTTAAACAATAAAGAAAATTGGATTTTTACAGAGAAGTTTACTTTAGGCTAAGAATGTCAATTTGATAATATTTTCAAACAACATATTATGGGATTTAAAATATTTTATATTAATAACTTTTATAGTAATAACTTTTGTCAACTTAATAAATGAAATAAGCATTGGTAGATATTAGTAATGGAGATTAATTAAAAGAAAAACACAGGACTGGAGAGATGGCTTAGTCATTAAGGAGATTGCCTGCAAAGCCAAAGGACCCAGGTTTGATTCTCCAGTACTCACATAAATCCAGAAGCACAAGATGGAACTTGCATGTAGAATTCACTTGTAGTGGCTAGAGGCCCTAAGCGTGCCCATTTTCTCTCTCTCTCTGCCTCTGTCTCTCTCAAATAAATAAATAAATAAATAAATAAATGAAATATTTTAAAAAGAAAAAGCACACAATGTTAAACTGACATTGACATAACTGTCAATGGCATAAACATTAAATTTTGACATGTGTACAGTTTTTAAAAATGTGAAGAAAATCAAAGGAATTATGTAATAAATGAATAATTATTAAACTAAATATTTTAGGAGGCAGAGCATGATGGATGCTAAGACTCTCTAGAGATTTTTCCCCATTGAAACAGCTATTTGAACAACTATCATTGTGAGAGCTAAAGTTGCAAGAAGAAAAAAACAGCACTAGGTTTTAATACATTGATAATAATTTCATACATTGATAACTTTCTTCAACTCCCAGAAACACGGAGAGAACTCCTCATAATTTAGGGAAGACGAAGTCACTAAGTACAGACCTTTTCCATGCAACCTTAAACCAGGTGCACCATGGTGGAACCCAGTGTGCTGGGCAGAGCCCCACAGCCTCTGGAATGGCCTATGTCAGGTGCAGAAACAACCACTTCTAGAACATTATCTTGGAGCTCAGTTCTGAGCCTACAGTAATGGGTATTAGGGATTATGTGTTCTGCTAAGGCAGTTAGCACAGGATTTTGCCTTGAAATTCAGGGCCAGCTTTGAGAAGCTCCACAGTGCCAGATGATATGTGTCTCCTAATTCAACCACAATCACCTTTGGAAGTCTATAGCAGTCATGAATCAACTATATACTTCTGTAATAAGCTGCTTTTAGGTTCTCTCCATCCTAACCCAGTGCTCACTGCTCTTAGTGGCACTGTGGAATCAGAATGGAACAGAACATTGCAGTGTTTGTAGGCAATGTAGCACAAATATCTACTCATGAAGCTCCAAATATGAGAAATACTTTCTTTTTCCTCCAAAATTGCAGACATACACTTCCAAATTACTCTCCCTCTGCACCTCTCATATGCTTATTCATCCTGCCTTTTTATGTAAGGGTCAATTTAAAGCTTGTTGATTTCAACAGCAGCCCATTAATTATGAAATTTTTACTCTGTTTTACAATGGTCTAGATGTATTTCTTTTATTTCCCACATGAAGGTACTTGAAAATGCGATAAGCTATTTGAAAATATATTATTATTTTACTGTACCTAGGCACTATGACTTCTGTAGTTACATGAGCTGACTGAGTTTACAATTTTTGAAGTGAATTTCCTTTGGTGTAACAAGTCTAAATTCCAGTCAGGAAGCATTTTTTTTTTTCCATAATGGACTTTCTAGTGTCACATCTTTGAAACAACTTGCCTGGCCTGTTGGTTTTGCCATAACAGAGGCCCAGAGCTGAGTAAGATTGTTGGTGTCAATTCTCTCCCAGCAGTGCACATAGCACCATCTAGCACTAAGAGGGCTAGTTAACAGACAGGAAGCATCCAGCCCAATTGTCACTTGATTTCTCTCTGTGTAAGGCACATGTCATCTTCAGCAGTAGCATCTTACCATCTAGTTATAGAGGAAAACCAGTTACCTATTTTGTTTGGAGGACATCAGGAACTCTCAGAGCAACAACTTGTAGGCTTGTAGGGAAGTAGTCGCCCCTGGCACTAGGAGTTCTGTTTAGTAGCCTATGGCTACTAGCTTTATCCACCAGTAAAGGCTATCTTCAATCAAACCATTTTAAATGTATTTTTATCATATTAAGTGTCATATTTCCTCATATTCTTCTCATGTGTTGTTGGTTTTGTTTGATTCTCTCCCTGACCTCGTCCCCCTCCCTGTCTCCATAGCCTCCCTACTTACATCTTGCTACTCCGGGTATTTCTCTTTTGGCTTTCATATCATATCTGTTCTACTATTTACATCTCCTTAAAGAATTATTTTCTCATTCTCATTATTCCCTGACTAATTTTCTGAGATCTCCACATACCTACGAAATACAGATATATAAAATCAGAATATAAGATCTGCATATGAGAAAACATGCAGTTGTCTGTATTTCTGTGCCTAGTTACCTCACCGAATATGATGTTTCTCAGCTCTATTCATCTTCCAGCAAATTTTATTATTCTCTGTGGCTGAATAAAATTTGATTGCACATATGTTCCACATTTTCATTATCCAGTCATCGCTTGATAGTTGATGGACATTTCGGATGATCCATTTCCATCCTGTTTTGAAGAAACCAGCCATAATAATGAATGTGCAGGTATCTCTTTGGTAGCTTTGTAGTCCTTTGAGTATATGTCCAGGAGTGGCACAATTTGGGTCATATTGAAGTTCTATTTTTTGTTTCTTGAGATTCCTCCACACTGCTTTCCATAGTAGATGCAGCAGTTTACACTGTTTTCCACACATCCTCACCAACATTTACTCTCAATTGTTTTCTAGATAGTTGCCATTCTGACTGGGCTGAGGTGAAATCCCATAGAAATCCTGATGACAAACGTTGTTCAAAACTTAAAATATTTTTCTTGGTAATTTGTGTTTCTTCTTTTGGCTATTCTTTTAAGTTCCTTTGTCTGTTTATCTTTTGATTGGGTTAAAGGTAACCTTGATATTTATTATTTTATTTTTTGTATATTCAGGATATTAATTCTCTATCAGATGAATAATTCGCTAAGATTCTCTCCTATTCTGTAGGTGAAACTTCACTCATTTAACTGTTTCCTATACAGAAGCTTTTAAAAATTGTTTTATTATATTATTTGTATTTATTTATTGAAAGAGGGAGAGAGAAAGTGACTCTGAGAAGGGTCTACCAGGGTTCTAGCATTATGCAAGAAATAACTACCAATAAAGCAATAAAGAGGAATAGTACAGACAGGAGCTCCAAATAGCTTAACCTTAAAACCACGGACGATGGCCAGTAAATCCCAAGCCCAGAATTGGGTTACTGCCCACAGTGAAATGTCACCCAGGGACACCCATGAGCTCCCCAAAATAATGTAGGCCATAGCCAAAACATTTGATTACCAGCCAGATCTAAAAAGTAAGATCATATTGCTGAGGACACCACTGGCTGCAGTCACAGGACATTGTAACACCATGCTAGAACTAAAGGGGTTACTAGCTGCTCCCTGGTTAGCTCTCTTAGTGCTGCCATTCTATTTTTAGTACTTTTGGTCTGTAGTATAACTTGAAATCAGCTTTGGTTCTTCTGGGTCTTTGGGATCCAATACGAATTTTAAGATTTTTTTTTTTTTCTGTGAAGAATGGTGTTGAGGGCTAGAGAGATGGCTTAGCAGTTAAGGCATTTGTGTGCAAAGTCTAAGGATTCCCAGTACCATGTAAATCCAGATGTACAAATTGGCAAATGTGTCTAGAGTTTGCTAGCAGTGCCTGGAGTCCCTCACCCACTCTCTAGCTTTCTTCCAATAATATATATATATTGGTGTTAACTTTTCATTGGGAATTGCATTTTTAGGACAGTGGTTTCCACAATATTAGTTCTTCCAATCCCTGAGCATGGGAAATCCTTCATTTCTTGTGTTTTCCTCAACTTCCTTCCTCAGTATTTTAAAGTATCATCCAAAAGATTTCACTATTTTAGTTAGATTTAATCCATTCCATTTAATTTTTATGAGGCTATTATGAGTTAAATTGTTTCCCTGATGTCTGTCTCAGTATGTGTATCATTTGTATATGTGTACATTAATGGGTGTTGTATTTATTGTATTTTATAGTAATTTTGTATCCTAACACTTTGCTGAAAGTGCTTCAATGTTTTTAGAATTTTCTAGTATAGTCTTTAGTGTCTTATGTGTACAATCATATCATCTGCAAATAAAGATACTTCCATTTCTTCATTTCCTGTTTGTTTTCCTGTTATTCCTTCTCTGATACATTCTCTCCTCTTTTATTCATTATAGTGCTTGAGTTTTTAATTAGAATATTGAGAAAAGAGAAGGTTATTATTGTTTTATTAAAAAAATATTTGGCAATGATTCTACCAGAGTAAACTAATAATTATCTGCTATGGACAGTGATATACATTCTGGTTGTGATGAAATAACTGAGTATGTCAGCAAGTGAAATAAAGAAAAATTATAACTTTTCCAATTAGTATATCTGGCTGACTTTTATAACATATTTAATAGCAACTGAAGCCAGTATCTGCTATAGGTTCACACAGACAATTCAAAATTATTTTATGTCTCATTGCTTCCAATGATTTTCCACTATTTTAATAACATTAAACATAACTTTCCTACCATCTCTGCCCCTGCTCAGTTATATCATATTACTACTCATATCTTGAAGTAACAAAAAAAAATGATATGGTAGAGAGATGGCTTAGGAGCCAAGGCACTTGCTGAAAACCTTAATGCCCTGGGTTCAATTCCCTAATCCCCATCCAAAGCCAGATACACAAAGTAGAGCATGCATCTGGAGTTTGTCTGCAGTGACTAAAGACTTTGGGGTGTACATACTCTTTCTCTCTCTCTCTCTCTCTCTCTCTCTCTCTCTCTCTGCTTGCAAGTAAATAAAATATTTTTTAAATGGTAGATAAGTCTTGCCATGTTTATAAAAACTGATAAATGAGTATCTTTCTTACCATTTTCCTGCTGTCAAAATATCCATTTTGAACCGATGTGAAATATCAGCCTCATGGACTTAAGAGATGCAAGTTACCAATTATGACATAAGAATTGTACCTCTTTCCTGTCTTGTTCATCAAAAATTCTTCCACCCTTATATCTATATCTAGCCACTTGCTCAAAATTTGTTTAATGAATATAAAATTCAGACAATTAAATTAGTATGAACATGTAATAAATATATTATCTGAAAAAGATATGATTAGGTGTATAAAGTAATATTCTCCTTTTAAAGTTTAGGGTCTTTTTAAAAATATTTCAAGGTAGGGCTTTGCTCTACCTATGCTTACCTGGAATTCACTATGTAGTCTCAGGATGGCCTCAAATTCATTGTAATCCTCCACCCTCTGTCTTCTGAGTTCTGGGATAAAAGGTGTGAGCCACCATTTTAAATTAATGAATTAATTAAATTATCAGTGTTTTTTTTTTTTTTTTTTTTTTTTTTTTTTTTTTTTTTTGCCAAGGCTGCATTCAAGTTCATAATAATTGTACCTTCATTTCCAGGATGCTGGAAGCTGTGTTAAGATTGTTAGCAAGCAGGGAATAGGAAATCACCAAATAAACATTGAAGGGAGTTATACATGCCTTTCCTGTAGGAGACTTGCACTGCCTGTGGCTGGTGGCCACACATATCCTTTTGTAGGGTTGTGACACTGTCTTTTACTTTATCCTGGTCACAGACATGACAATTGCACTGGACTTCTTCCCATTGCTAGATAATACTTAAAAACCAATGAAATAAATAAAAAAATCATCATTGTTTATCAATGAAACCAAATTATCAGAAATCTTAACTTTTTTAAATGTGATACAATAAAAGTCAACTGCTAAGAAATATAAAATATTAGCCTAAAATTGTTTATTTTACAAGTGTCCAAGGTTTTCCTTCATTCATCTTAAATTTAATTACTTACAGTCACTCAGTATGGTTTTAAAAATAAAAAATCAGACAACTATTTTAAAATAGTACTGAATTTCAAATGTACATAAAGTTTCAGTCATTGTTATGACTTCTCAAAACTAAAACAGTTTGATTCTCTTACCTTAATAGAAAATCATATTTATACAGAAGTAGACATGTATGCTATTTTAGTGATAATTCAGATCCAGGCTTTAAAATCTATGTGCATTTCCAGACCCAGTCCTACATTATACCACTAGACAGGCTTTTTCAGATAGGGCTCAGGTGGGAAAGCTGTCCTTCCAACAACAGACCCAGTACACAGTCTCTATTATTTTTGCCACTTATGAATGTCATTTTTCTGGTGAAGGACTCATCCATGCTGGTAGGTCACACTCTTTTGTTCCTAACCCCAGCACCTTCCCCATACTGCTCTCTGAGGCTCTGGGCAGACCTCTTCTTCACATGATTACTCTGAGTATTGTGAAAGGATGAAGGGAGCAGTAATTATCGGACACGTTCTCTTGCACACTTTCCCACTCCCAGCCTTCTCTGTCCCCATCCCTCTCACTCCCCCTCTCTCAAACACACACATCCTGCTTTTGGATCGTTAGGGTTCACATAAACTATCTGATTTTTTTTTGTTGTTGTTATCTGGATAAAAATTGAAAAAAAAAAAAAAACATCTGTCATTATGTTATATTATAGCCACCCAAGGAATTCTTAGCCTGATTATTTCAAGAAGACACACCACTGTGTGTGTGTGTGTGTGTGTATTAAATTCAGGAATTTAAATTGTTACAATTAGATATTTGTTGAATAACATAAAAAATTTAGAAAACTTAATTATACATGTTTTATTATTCAAACTGTAACTTATTAGGACAAGCTTTCTTTACTAAAAAGCATTTGATTTTCATTAAAGTTTTATAATGCTAAGGTAGTTTAATATTCTTAATCTTCTTCTTTCTTAATTTTCTTTAGTTTAATTTTCCATCATTCTTATAATATATTCATTCTACTATGATATTTTTATATATTTGTTTTTAAATACTTTTGTTTTGATATATGTATTATATTCACTTATATGTCTTATTTAATCATTTATACACAATTGGTTGATACTTTTCAATGTTATCTGTTAATTTTTCAATTAAAACATTAAAATTAATTGTATACTTTTTTCTTTTGAATAAAAATGCATTACATTTAATTGAAAACCTCATAACTCCTTTGATGAAGTCATTTTTCGCCAAATCATTTTAGTCAAATATTTCATCTTTAGTGTTCTGAAAACTAAAACTAGTGTGTGTGTGTGTGTGTGTGTGTGTGTGCATTACATTCACCTATAAAACACCCCCACCCCCCACACACAGAAACACACATTCAAGCAGCTTACTCAAATTCTTGTATGCCTATATATACTGGCATATGCCTATGATAATTGTCCTTGGGAGGCTAAAGCAATATGTTCATTAATTCTAGGTTAGTCTAGATGACATACTGACAACACTATCTCAAAAATCAACATAAGTATTATAGAAATTATGAACTCATTATATGACCCTTAGTTGTTAATTTTATTTGTAATCACTAATATTTATATAAGGTACACGTATACTAAGTCCCTTTTTGTTTGGTGCTTGTATTTTTCTGATATTGCTTTTCTATGAATTGAAGTAAAGAACAATCAGGACACATATTAGAAGGTTAAGTAAAATGTTTCTAAGTATAAAACAATTTAAACTTCAGATTTATTGGTGTCAAGGGTTAAGGCTATATGAATGTCATCTCTTTATGAAGTACTGCATTGTAGTTTTATTATAGACTCCCCTCTGTATCTAATCAAACACTACATATGGTTATAACATTGATTTCTTAATTTCATGAAAATTGCCCTACCAACAGCTGGTATCTTGTACAAATGAATATGTCAATGGCTGATTACAGATTAATGATATAGCTATTCTTCAAAGGTGAAGCAATTCACATTCAAATTCAGCCTCACTGTAGCTTAAAAATCTTAGTTAATAGAAAACCTCTTTAACTCATATATCTAAGTAAGTTATTATTCAACTGAATTTTTTAAAACATACATCACTTAAAAGGAAATAACTCAGGACCTAACATATAGGATTATTAACATCATATTTGTTCTGAATTAATTGATTTATCAAGACCACCATAATGTAATTGGTAATCAAATTAGCTCTAAGGCATTAGACAACACAATATCATCAAGCAAGTTTAATTAAGATTAATTTAAAAAAACATTTATTTAACTTACTCAAATTGATATACTCATTTTGAAAATCAGAAGGATCAATAAAATTCTTTTGCCCAAGTACATTCTGGAAAATATTTCCAGAGGTAAGCATTTCTTTATCTTTTTGATCATCTCCTTGCTAGCTACAGTCATAGGTTATGTAACTTTCCCTCTTCTACATATTTGTCCAATACTTTATGTGCTTCCTAATGTTTAGATAAGCATCACAAAACTAAAGAGAAGCTACTTTTTACAGGTATATTCTCATTTTGGCTACAGCACAACTGCAGCTTTTCCCAGTTTTGAAGAGTTTTGATTTTCTATAGTACTATGTGTGAATCAATGAAAACTGAGTTCTGTTTTCATTACACCTTAACTGACATTAGGATTACAGAAAACATTCCTGACTCTACACACAAAGATACATTGAATGCATATAGAATGCATAGAATGCATTGAATGCAAGAAGTAATGGAACTGAAAACTAGCCTTAAAAACTTCAAACTTATATCTTTTAGTCTATTATACAAGAGGAATGTTTCTATGGTACCAAATCATTTTGGATTTAGATTTATGTATATATCTCCCACCCTCCTATTCCCCCACCCCCAGCCTTTCTATCTTTATTATCTGTCAGTGGAGTTTCCTGTCAGGTATGCCTAAAACTCAAGGTATTCCAACTTAGGAACCACAGATGAGGGAGAACATTTGTCAATTGTCCTTTGGTGGTTGTGTGATTTTTGCTTACAACAATCAGTTCCAAGTCTGTTTATTTTTCTGCAAATTTCATTATATTATTTTTCCTTACTGCTGAGTAGAATCCTATTATTTAAAGGAATCACATCTCCATTATCCATTCATCAAATAATGGGTATCTGGGTAGATTACAGTTCTTAGCTATTGTGAACAGCTATAAACATGGTTGATCTGTGCAATGAAGAGTGGGGCCTTTAGTGGAGGTGCCTGGTAGAGGTATAGCTGGGTCCACTGTTAGCTCTATTTTTAGCTTTTTCAAGAGTCTTCATATTGATTTACATAGTTATTGTACAAGTTTGTGCTTCCACCAGTAGTGAATGTGGGTTCCTCTTTCCCTTTATCCTCTCCACCATTTATTGTTGTTTGATTTCTTAATTATTGCCATCCTGACTGGAGTAAGGTGGAATTTCAGAGTTGTTTTAATTCACATTTCCCTAATAGTTATGATTGTTGAACATTTTCTTAAGTATTAGCCATTTGTATTTCTTCCATTGAGAATTCCCTATTCAGTTCTCTGTCCTATTTTTTTTTAATTTTAATTTTAATTTTATTTTTTTTTTTTTTTGAGAGAGAGAGAGAGCGAGAGAGAAGGAAAGGGAGACAGATAGAGAATGGGTGTGCCAGCAGCCTCTCAGCTGCTGCAAATGAACTCCAGATGTGTGCAACCCCTTGTGGGCAAGTGTGGCATTGCACCCTTGTGTCACTTTTCATCTGGCTAAATGTGAGACCTGGAGATTGGAACCAGCATTCTTAGGCTTAGCAGGCAGGTGCCTTAACCGTTAAGCCATCTCTCCAGCCCCTCTGCCCTATTTTTGAGTAGATTGCTTAAATTTTATTGCTTAGTTTTTTTTAAGTTCTTTTTAGACCTTAGATATTAGTCCTCTGTTACTGGTATAGTTGGCAAAGATTTTTTTTTTTTTTTTTTCCCATTCTGTGAGTAGTCTTTTGGTTCCTTTTATGGTATGTTTGTCTGTACAAAAGCTTTTTAGCTTCATGAGAACCCACTGGTTGATTGATTGTTTAATTTCCTTGGCTCCCAGAATATTGGTCAGGTATTCTTTCCCCACTCTTATATAGTGGAGTGGTGGAGTGTTCCCCCTATTTTTTTCTTCTAGTCTTTTAAGAGTTTCTGGTTTTGGGCTGGAGAGATGGCTTAGCCAATAAGGTACTTGCCTGCAAAGCCTAAGGACCCCAGTTTGTTTCTCCAGGTCCCACATAAGCCAGATACACAAGGGGGTGTGTGCATATGGAGTTTATTTGCAATGGCTGGAGGCCCTGGCACACCCATTCTCACTCTCTCTCTATATCCCTCTCTCTGTCTCTAATAAATAAATAAAAATAAAATCTTTTTTTTTTTTAAAAAAAAAGATTTTCTGGTTTTATATAGAGGTCTTTAATCCATTTGGAGTTGGTTTCAGTGCATGGTGAGAGGAGTGTGTCTAGTTTCATTTTTCGACATGTGGTTATTCAAATATTCCAGCAACATTTGTTGAAGATGCTATCTATTGTTGAGTGGTTTCTTTGTCAAAGATCAAGTAGCTGTAATTACTTGAACTCAGGGCTGAGTTTTCAGTTCTGTTCTATTGATCTGTATGTCTGTTTTTTATTACTAACACTTAGTAGTATACCATTAGATTAGGTATAGTGATACCTCCAGAGGAGTTTCTTTTGCTGAAGATATTTTTTGGATATCTGAAGTCTTCTGGCATTCCATGTGAGTTTAAGGATTATATTTTCTAACACCGTGAAGAATTATTCTGGGATTTTTATTGGCATTGCATTGAATCTGTATACTGTTTTGCTAGATTTGCCATTTTCACATGGGAAAGTCTTTTCATCTTCTCATGTCTTCCTCAATTGGAGTATGGGGGCATCTTCTGGGAAGAAGAACCTTGGAAAGGGTGGGATGAAGCCTAATCTTAAAACATTTGGCTCTGGATTGTAACTCCCTGCTCCAGAAGTTGGTTAGAACCCACAATGAGATGTAGAATAGAGAGACTTAAGAGGTCCCCAAAACAAGGCAAGTTTCTGTTCAAACACCTGATTACCCAGCACCTATTGCTGAAGGAACCACATGCTGATGCCACAGAACTCTAAGAGATTCAGCTGGAAACTGGAAGGAAGCCAGTTCCCAGATGATTAGTCTGTGTAGTGCTGGTAAGCGCTATAAGAACTCCTGGGGAAAAATGGCCAACAAACTTGTGAGCAAGCAGAGGATACTGTTATTCAAAAGCAACCAGCCTGACAAGATACACATACCTGTGCAATGATGGCAACCAGCCTAGGTGGTTAACCAATGACTTCCTGATTGGCTAAGAGATCTGCTTAGAAGAAAAGGGCCCATAACTAAACCGGGAACCAAGACAGAATCCTATGGAGACCAAGATTATGAACTCCATTGAAAAGCTGCCAGTAGTTTTTGGACGAAAGTAAGGCTATGCCCATCAAAATCTCTTTCAATAGACAATTCTTATCCCTTTTAACCTAAGGTGATCTCACTCTCCTTTGAAGAATCTGTCTTTAATTTTCAGATGGTATCAAGAACTGAGGACAACCAAAATCTATCAACAAGACAAGAAAAGATAGCTGACTCCCTGGTAGGAGATGGACCAACAGTTGCAAATCAACCAGAGCCCAGGTGAAACCACAGAGGAATTGACTAGATAAGCAAGAGTGATGCTTTCCATGGTGAGCCTGACAACCTTTGCTAGGGTGTGAAGGGACACAAATAGGGACCCAAATGGAAATGGTACCATAAAATCCTATATTCTGAACAACAGGCTAAAACATTGATCCTTCAGCAGGCCCATAGAGGGAACACCTGAAACACAGGACCCTGGAGAAGACATCATGAAGACTAATCTTAATCTTTTCCTGTTTTCTCTCTCTCTCTCTCTCTCTCTCTCTCTCTCTCTCTCTCTCTCTCTCTCCTCTCTTTCTCTTATTTATTTATTTATGTTTTTTTTGGGGGGGAGAGACACACAGAGAGACAGAGAGAGAGGGAGAGGAAGACAGATAGAGATGGGCATGCCAGCAGCCTCTCAGGTGCTGAGAACAAAATCCAGATGTGTACACCCCTCTTGGTCAAGTGTAGCATTGCACCCTTTGCATCTGGCTAAACATGAGACCTGGAGATTGGAACCGCTGGAGATTGGAACTAGCATTCTTAGGTTTAGGAGGCAGCCGCCTTAACTGCTAAGCCATCTCTCCAGCCCATGAGCAAATGTAATCTTTCCATCCACTGGAATATCATTTGCAAAAAAGAATATTTTGATTCATATTTGTTTTAATATAAATAAAACTTATATGTATCAACAGTAGTGAAAAAACCTTACCACAAAAGATCATTTGCTTTACAATTTTATTAATAGGAAATCTTCAAAATTATCAGGTTTATAGTTTCAGTACATACATGCTTCCTTAGGACAGGTGGGTTGTTGAGTAATAACTGGCTTTGATTGGCATATAATTTCCTTTGGAGTGACAAAAATGTTCCGAGGGTGCTGGAGGAATGGCTAAGTGGTTAGGGTACTTGTCTGCAAAGCCTAAAATCCTAGGTTTGATTTCATAGTACCCATGGAAAGCCAGATGCACAGTGTCACAGACATCTAGAGTTCATTTGCAGCCACTAGAAGCCCTGGCATGCCCAGTTTCTCCTCTTTCCCTTTTTGCTTGCCAATAATAAATAAAAATGACAATCATATTTAAAAATATTTCAAGAATAATTGTGTTTGTGGGTTTAAAACTATGTTAATCAGCTCAAAATGTGAATTTTCATATATAGCATGTGATATGTATCTCGAAGAACTTCTTAAAACATTTTACGCATGGCACAATGTGATTTGAATTTCCCTTGCTTCACAGTCACTTGCTCTTAAAGACAGTTAATGTTTGAATCATTCTAGTTGTGAGTGTGATTACCAGAGTTTGTGTAGTTGGTCATTCAACTATAGATTTTAAAATGAACTAAGCACCAAGGTCAGTGGCTGAGGGAAGTGGAGACTTAGAAAAGTATGAAAAGAAAAAATGTATTACTGAATCTCATCAGTAATTGGTTTTTATGTGCTTCTGCCACTCGTGCCTGCTGCTTTTCCCTATCTCCCTCTGAAAGTCACATAAAACAGCTTTCTCTCTGCTGAGAGATCATTCTTCACACAAGCACCTCCTGCTGTTCTCCCTGCTTTGAACATCAAGCATCTGTGCATTACCAAGAAAGAGGGACCACCCTTAAGGCTGTTTCATTCACCTGTTTGCTTTTACAAGCACCCTCCTATCCCTTACATCAGCTGTATTGGTAGTAGGCTCAAGCAAAAGCATTTTGAGTCCAAATTGTTCATCTCAGTCTTTGAACACAGTCTGAGTAATGTGTTTCTGCTTTGTCCAAGTGGGTTGGGATGAACTGGGGCCCACTATGGCTGTCTGGCAGTAATATTTTTGATGCTATTTTGTGGTCCAGATACTAAGCTATTAAAATGAATGTGTGAACAATAAATGCTAATATCAGTGAATTGAATTGATCCCCCCCCCCAATTCACTGGCTTTCCTACTGTCCCTTGGAGTGACACAATCATTGCTTTTTCTCTTGAATTTGCATTTGGAATATGATTTTTACTTTTTCTTTTACCATTGGAAATTTGTCTTTATGACATATTCCATGCATGTAAGTCAGTGTTTTATTCTTGCTTATGTTTTGAACACAAGGACTCATGTAGCTCAGACTGGCCTTAAATTCACTTAACTTCACTATGTAGCTAAGGTTTGCATTGAACTCTTCTACTCCTAGATTTTGGTAGCAGTCTTATTTTTGGTTGTTTGTGTGGCTTGCTGTCTCTTTCTTATTTTCTTTGAGATACATAGTTCTTGCTTTGTATCTCAGGATAGTGTAGAAGTTGAAATACTTCTGCTTCTACTTTCTGAGTACTTGGGTTAAAGTCATGTGCCACCACACCTGGCTCTCCTCAATGAAAATTAGAAGTCATCATAGCATTCAGATTACTTAGAGGTTAGTTATAGTGGCAATTTTTGAATTGTTCTAGAACATCTATTTCAAATATAACAACAGAATAAATTTCCTTTAATAAAATAAAGTTGAATTACTAGTGATTTTTTATTTAGAACAGGTAGGGACCAATACCATTTGAATTATATCACTGAATATCGAGTATACTCTTCAAATTTTTGTAATTGTTTTCTTTAGAATGACTTATTTAAAATTCCAGATTTCTTGCCATTAGTCTTACTTAAGCACTTCTAACTAAAGTGAAATAGAGTTTATATACTTTGAAAGGAAGAAGGAAACAGTTCGAGAAAAGGAAAGAAATGTCACTATTTCAAGGTATTTTAAACCAAGCTGGAAACTGTGGTGAATACATATAATCCTAGTATTTGAGAAGCTGAAAATGGTGAAAACAAATTTGTGGTCAGCAAGGGTAACACAAAAAGTTTGTGGCTAGCTGGACCATATGTCATTTCTTTGTTTGTTTGTTTTGGTTTTGGTTTTAGTTTTTTGGTTTTTAGTTTTCCATTTTTGGAGGTAGGGTTTCACTCTAGTCCAGGCTGACCTGGAATTCACTATGTAGTCTCAGGATGGCCTCAAACTCACAGTGATCCCCCTATATCTCCCTCCTAAGTGCTAGGATTAAAGGTGTGTGCAACCACACCCAGTCACATAACAAATGTGAGACAAGCCTGGTATAAGTCACAAACCACTGTGTCAAAAAGCATCATAGGAGAGACAGGAAAGACAAAAACTATGAAGTACATATAACACATGGTTAATAAATACATGCTTATGTAGCTTCTTTTCATCTAAGCAAATTACTTACACAACACCTTAGGCAAATAAATTATGTATATTAACTTTATTAAGATTAATGAAATAAATATACATGAACACATTTTCTGTGAATATTAAAACTATGTAAATGTAATTATTAAAAATATTTTAATAATAATGTATTATATAAGGTGTTCGAATTGTGAGGATTTTAAATTTTAGATTATAAGGTTTTGCATTCTTAAGTACCTCATAGTACACCATTTCACCTAATTTTAAATATGACAGTAGGGAAGGTAGAACTGTAAAGAGTATATAATTTGGGGGCTGGAGAAATGGCTTATTGGTTAAGGTGTTTGCCTATGAAGCTAAAGGATCCCAGTTCGATTCTCCAGGACCCATGTAAACCAGATGCACAAGTGGAACATGAATCTGGAGTTCGTTTGCAGTGGCTAGAGGCCCTGGCATGTCCATTCTCTCTCTGTCTGCCTCTCTTCTCCCTCTCTCTCTCTCTCTCTCTCCATCTTTCTGCTTTCAAATAAATAAATAAAAATTAAAAAAAAAAAAAGAGTATATATTTTCTTCAGAAGAAATAGAGTTAAAATAGAGGTACAAATATTAGTAATTTGCATTACAATAAAAACACATTCATACTGATTACCTAAGGTTATATATTCATGTTGTTTCTGTACTTCAAGCAATGAGAACTTCTATTTAAGAAATATAATTCTACAGCATATGGTGGGTCATCAAGAACTCTGTCAGAAATCTGTCTTCTTTTGGGAAACCTTGTAGGTCTCTCTGATCAAAAACTCATTGTGAAATTTAACCGCATGCTGGTACTGGGAGTTACAAGTCAGCACCAAGGAAGTTGAAGGAAAGAAAAGATAGGTAATATAAAAGAAAAAGAAGGATGCCCTTTCTTCTGCCCTTTCTTCTGCAAGAGCCCCTGACCTGTGAAGGGAGTATGAGATAAAAGTCTTCTTTTGTGTCAAGCTCTTGGCAGCCTCTTATTATCTGATTTGATGTGTTTTGTTTTGTAGTATAGATCCAAAGATGTTTAAAATGTATATACCAGGATGTGGAATGGTTGCCACAGAGAGTTGCTAGCTTGGGGTGGAATATTCCCAGGGCTGCTCACACCAGCAGGCAGTACAGAATTGGAATCCAGAGACTTTTGTCACCAGTGATGGATATTGAACTTGAACTGCAGATGTTTGATGTTGCCTACTGGTTATTGATTTTGCACTGGTCCAGTCTCTCCTTATCCCTTTTTTTTCCACGGGAATGCTTACTTGGTACCATTATACTTCAGAATTATGTAATTTGTTTTGATTTTACATAGCTCACAGTTAAGAAACAGTTTTAAGTCTCAGATGAGACTTGGGAGTTTTCAAAAATGTGTAATGTTGGTAAAGCCTATGGGGACCTTGGCTGGAGAGATGGCTTAGTGGGTAAGGCACTTGCCTGCAAAGCCAAAGAACCCCAGTTCGTTTTCCCAGGACCCACATAAGCTAGATGCACAAGTTTACAGTGGCTGGAGGCCCTGGTGTGCTTCTCTCTCTCTCCTCCCCCTCCTCCTCCTCTTCCTCTGTCTTTCAGATAAATAAATAAAATATATTAATGTAAAAGACTATGGGAATCTTTCAAGTTGGTCAGAATGCAATTTACACTGCAAGATGATCATAAGTTTCTGGGGCCAGGGACAGATTGTGGTGTTTTGAACGTGATGCTCGATAGCCTCAGGGACTGTTTTGTTATTAATATTAAGCTTCCTACTTAAGTCTCCATCAGCCTGCCGAGGAGGTGTCATGGGGGCATATCTTATAGTCTAGCCCTAAGGTATGTCCACTGTCAGTTTTAGCTCTGGATGTTGATATTTGCTGTCTGCTCAGTGGTTTATTTCTGCTATGTATCTACAAAAAAGATATAGCTTCTACCATCATTGATGGTGGTTTTTCAAGATTCTGTAAGCTTGTAATAAACCCCTTTCTCCCATAAGGTACGTCTGGTCAGGTGTTTCTCCAAGCACTGAGAAAGTAATTACAATGTGGGGTGGGGGGGGGAGGATGAGACCTATCTTAGACATTAAGATTTACCAGTAAACAATCTTTGGTTCAGGATCTAATTTTCTCCACCCCTAAATAGTACTTCTGCCTAATCTTGCTCTTTCTACCTCCCGATTTCTGCAAAAATACCTGTCAACTGATGACAGGATAATAAACATTTGTTTTACATATATTCATAGGAGTTTTGTTCAGATGTAAAGAAAAATGAAATTTTGCAATCTGTAAGGAAATGGATGTGAAATAGAGTGTTAGGGATTCAGGAAACTCCATGATCCACAAACCTTGGGTTCACATTTGCATTTAACCAAATAATTGGGCAAATGAAAAGTGAAGATAATTATTAAATTATTATGTTTATTGAGGGAAGTGAAGATCCAAGGGAAGAAAAATGAATATACCCACATGGCCTGAGATCCCTTGTTGCAGGACTGGTAAAACCACAAAAAGAGAGATACAAAAGACAGAAAAGAAAGTACAAAGAGCTCTTGACATGTGGAGGGCAGGAGTGGGGAAAGAGCCCATGTGGGAAGTAGAAATTAGGGGGTACTCTCTTCATCTCAGCCAAGCTAGGCTGAGACAAGGGGAAACTCACGAGAACCTTGAGGTTCAGGAATGGTCAGGCAGACCAAAGATCTTACCCTTCCTCATAAACATATCTATAATCTTACTGTAGTGGGTTTTACCATCTGGTGCAGGTGAGCCAGCCCAGAGCTGAGTGGTCTTGGCTAGAGGCTGCCTCAGGAAGAGGCTAGCCATGATGCCAAGTTCTGAGGGGTTGAACTAGACCAACCACAATCTTAGGAGTAAATCCTGGGAAAGAAGACCTTTCCCAGGAGAGGCCCAGGTTGTTTGTGGAAAAACAGATTGAAGGAAGAGATAGAGATAAGCAGTCACATGATAATTTGATCTCTGGCAAAGTGGAGCTTGCAAGGATACTATCAGGGGCCCAGTCACACTAACTGCCAAGTAAGCTAACAGATTTCATGTCAGAGAGACTTGGTAGAATTATGCAAGAGAAGCATCTCAGCTTATACAGACAAAGGCCACATGTTGCCTCTCCTGTGGTCATCCTAACGTGAGATGGATTTGTTTATGAGTAGTTGTATTCATCAGAAGTACTGGTCAGGACGCTAGAATGAGGCTTAGAGAGAAGAGAAGTAGAAAGGGATGAAGATGGGGGACAGTAGACAGACAAGTGGAGGGGACAGAATACAGGGGTAGAAAAGATTATTGGAGGACAAGGGAAATAGAAGACGGGGAGAAGGAGGGATACACCAAATTAAAGACATTATGAATAAGGACTGTAGAAACTTACTGCTTACTTAGCTAATTCACACCTCATAATTTTGAGAGGAATTATCCTCCTGGTTGGGAAAGCACAGCAGGACAGAACTGGAAGCAATGTTACATCTTACCAGAGTTAGGAGTACATAAATAGAAAGAACACAAGTGTTGCTGAGCTATCATACCTCAAGGCCTGCTCCAAGTCATACATTTCCTCCAGCAAGCCTTTGACTCCTAAAGATTCCACAAAATTCCAGAGCCACCAGTGCAGTATTCACACACATGAGCCTATGGGGCGCTGTTTTACATTTAAACAACCAAATTCCACCCTGATACCCACAGACCCCCATGGCTAACTCATGAAACAAAATGCATTCATTCCAGTGTAAAAGTCCCCATAGCCTTTCCCAATCTCAGTAGTGCTCAAAATACAAAGTCCATAGTGTTATTTGAGCTTTAAGTTATGATCTCTTAACTGAAAGTGCTATATAATCAAAACATATACTTCAAACACATAATGATAAAAAATAAGCATTCCCATTAAAAAGGGAGGAATTTTGAAATAGAAAGGAAAGATTTCGCCAAAGTAAGATTGAAACCCAGCATAATACACACCGAATCTTGTAGCTACACATCTGGTGTTTGGGACTCATAATGAAATATCTGGGCTCCAAAATGCTTGTGTAGCTTCAGCTCTAGCTCAAAAGCCTATAGCCTTTCCTCCATCTGGAACTACCCTGCCCACACTGTTCTATTGCAGACATCTCATATTCCTGGCATCTCTAGGATTTTTGGGTCTTCACTGTCAACCTAGGATTCACCTCCACAGCTGCACATTTTTAGGGTCTCCATGCAGCAACTCTAACTCTGCCTCACATGGCTTGGCCCAAGTTATTTCTGTGTGCTGTACTTTTTCCAATTCACATGTAGCTGTGATTAAGACATATCTTCCTCTCTGTTTCTTTGTAATGTTCACCAGGGATTTAGATGTCACAAATGCCATAATCTCTTAGTTTTTAATAGAAGAGAGATAGAATGAGAGAGAGAGAGAAAGAGAGAAGTTATTTAGAGCAGTATACACAAAAGTGCATTAGTCTGATATACCACTTTTCCGGGGGGGTATGAAACCCAGAACAGACTGACTTTGATACTCTCCAGAAACGGGGCACAGAGGAGATCTCTCACTTGTTCTGAACATCTCTCCTGAGCCTGAGGACACCACCTTTTCCTGAATCCTGAGTTCTTGAGTTTCTGTTATCCTCTGCTGTCTGACAGAGTGAATTCCCTCCTTCCTACAGTTAATTGGGGCGGAATTTTCTGTCTCACAAATCACAGGCAAATACTAACACTGTTGGCCAAATTCACATATGCTGAAATCTTTTTCATTTCATGAAATCATTTCTTGTGAACAACACGGTGGTAAATTTGCTAACAGTCTTCACGCAGTGGGAGTCTTCCTTTGAGATCAGGTGCAGTGATCATATTTCACTGTCTGAATTTGACATTGCTGTAGTTTGGATTGAGTGTCTTCCATAAACTCATATTTTGAATGCTAGGTTCCCAGGGGTGGAGATTTAGGCAATGGAAACTTGCTGAAGGAGTGTCTTGCTGAGGATGGGATTAGGGGTGTTATAGGTAGCTCCCCCATTCCAGAGACAGTGCACTTCTGTTGCTTTTAGGCAGCGCTGCTGTGGCAGCTCTGTTCTATTATCCTTGTTATGCTGAGATTTCCCCTTGAGACTATCATCCAAAATAAACTCTTTTTCTCTCCATTAGCTGCTTTTGGCCAGGTGTTTTGTTCCAGAACATGAAGATCACTACAACAACCATGAACTTTTAAAATTAATTGGACTGGGCTGGAGAGATGGCTTAGCGGTTAAGGCGCCTGCCTGCTAAGCCGGAGAACCCGGTTCCAATCTCCAGCGGTTCCAATCTCCAGGTCTCACGTTTAGCCAGATGCAAAGTGAGGCAAGGGCACAATGCTGCACTTGAGCACAAGGGGGCTCACACATCTGGATTTCATTCACAGCAGCTGAGAGACTGCGGGCGCGCGCACATCTTTGTCTCCCTCTCCCTCTTTTTCTGTCTGTCTCTCTCTGACTCTCTCTCCAAAAATAAATAAAGTAAAATAAATAAATAAATAAATAAATAAATAAATAAATAAATAAATTGGACTTTTTAAATTTAATTATGTTATCAGGAATTAGGAATTCCTCTGTCAGAGCTCAAGTAATTGGGGTAGATATCAAGATCAGGTGTAAGCCAAATTTTTAAGTCATCCAATATGAGAAAAAATTCCAGAATCTGTAGTAAGTATTTGTATAAGTGAAAATTTTATAATTAAAATGTGCTGGTATATTCACCATGTTTTTATTTTTGAAATGCAAATCTTATTTAAAATGGGAAAGGTTTTGTTTGAAGTATTTAAAGGTGCCTCTCTCGTTTTAAGAAGTAAAATACTACACATTTTATTCTGTTCATAATCTTTTATGCCTCTCAGGAATAAAGGGATTGATATATTGAGGAGAACATGGGTGTCATAAATCACAGATAAAAGAGACAGGAGGTAGAGGCACATGTTAGGGGTCAGTTTCTATTATCTACTTGTGAGATGATCTATTATCGAAGTGTGAGCTCAGAAGGAACTGGACAGGGGGAGTAGCTGTGGCAATGGAAAATATAAGCAGGATGTGAGAAATGCCACGAGTTTGATAGCACATACTCAAAGAGATGCATGGAGCATGATCAAAACTTGAGAAAATATAAAGCAAAAAAGGGAATGTAGTTATGATGAGTGCTTTAGATTTAATGAATCTATGCAAAACTGCTTATGGATCAACAGTAATATTCTGTACTATAAGGAGATTGAAATCTAAAGTAACAAACAAACTTTGTGGTGAATCCTATTCAGGGATAATAAAGCTGCCTGGCCTCAAGGGTATGCTGTGAAATTTCCTTTATAAAAAATAATTATGGGAACATATCACATTTAACAATTCTTGAGAAGAATTTTTATGTTGTACACAGAAAGCTCAATTGATTTTCATCTTCTCATGAACAATGCAAATTTGGTTAAAATATTGCTTTTCAAGAACTTCAATTTTATGTAAAAAAGGATTATTTATTATTTTCTATTAAACAGGTAACAATTATTGCAAATGTGTAATTTATTTTTAAGACATATAAAACAGATTAGAAATTCACTGTAGGTAAAATAACTTTGAACAGTATAAATAATTTAATTTTTCATAAGTATCTATAAGCTCCAAAACTGTGAAGAAGCCAGACAGAGCCCTTATTCTAATCAGCATATGTGATTTATCAAAAATGTTTACTGTAGTAATGGTCATAATTCATGTAATGTACACATATATAAGCATATATAAAATGCATTGATATAACAGATGGGATTTGTTAATGATATTACTAGATTAATTATAGAATTTTATATTTCTATGATTAGAAAACTGTAGTATATGTCAGGTCTGAAATAATAATGCACAGCTACCACTATCATGTTAGTGCTATTTATGGAAATCAAATCAGAAATTTAAGTAAAATGTCCTACTTCAGATCTGTTTTTTTTTTTTTTTCCCCCTCAATCATGAAGACATGTTTAAATCACTGAAGGCATGTTTAAATAAAAGTGAAAATTTCAGGCTGGAGAGATGGCTTTGCGGTTAAGTCGCCTGCCTCCTAAGCCTAAGAATGCTGGTTACAATCTCCAGCGGTTCCAATCTCCAGGTCCCACGTTTAGCCAGATTCAAACTGACACAAGGGCGCAATGCCGCACTTGACCTTAAGGGGCCACACACATCTGGATTTCATTTGCAGCATCTGAGAGGCTGCTGGCACACCCATCTCTATCTGTCTTCCTCTCCCTTTCTTTTTGTCTCTCTCTGTGTCTCTCTCCAAATTTTTTTTTTTCAAGATGTATTAAGACAAGAATTAGGACCTTGGAAAGATCTTATATATTAAAGTTAGCCTAAAATATATGCAACATGGGAAATCTGACTCTATAAAAGTTAGCTGTCTTTAATGATTAAAGAGGGAGGCAGACACATTTCAGTGCAGGTAAATGTCTTATAGTGTGATAAACTGGAAAATTTAGATGAGCAAATTATGTTTTTGTTGTTCTCTCAACAAAGCTAGCATGTGGTCTAATCACTTCCCTTTGATTTTTGTATTACAAGTTCACAAAGGTTATCCTAAATGAAAATCTTCTCAGTTTTAATACTGATGGACCTACTGGTATAGCTAAGAATATACTTTCACTACAGCCTCACTGAACATTAAGCCCACAATCCATTTTTACTTCTTTGATTCCAGAAGAATGGATGCTCTCTTGCTTCCATTTTCTGAGTGAAGAAACATGTCCTGGTTTCACTTTCACTAGCTTTTCACCCTATAATTACCTTGTTGTTGTTATTTTGGAATTCTTTTCTGCTTATTCATTCTTTCTACCCCCTCATCCTCAAAATTCCCTGTGCCTTGGTGGGTGTGCTTTAAGTCTACTTTAGTGTTGAATTCTCAGCTGCTTCTGGATTTCTGCTTTGGTGCATTCTGAGTACCCTCCGGATCTGTCTCCGTCACCTTGGCACCTTGGTGGAGGTAGTCATGCTCACCCTGGAAGCAGTACTCTTGTTCATCTTGCCAATTCCTCTGTGGTTTCACCTGGGCCCTAGCTGCTGTTCTAGGGTGATTTATTTCTGGCCGAGAAGTCAGCTCTCCATTTTTCTCTTGTTAATAGATTCTTTACTGGTTGTGATCAGACTTTTGCTCCAAAATTATGATTCTGTTTTGAGTTTTTCAATATTTATTAATGATTCATTTGCAAGGAGAGAGGGAAAGAAGGAGAGAGAGAGAGAGAGAGAGAGAGAGAGAGAGAGAGAGAGAGAGAATGGGGTGTGTATCCTGGCTACCGGCCACTACAATGCTTTCTGCACCCAGGGAATCAAATTTGGGCCATTATGCTTTGTAAACAAGTGTCTTTGACCTCTAAGCTATCTCCTATGCCCCTGATATGATTTTGATTTTCACTCACTCAAAGTTTACTGTATTCTTCATTATAAATATTTCCTCTATCTTAAATAAGTTGTTTTATTTATCCCAGCCATGTAACAAGATCTTTTTCATATATCCTTACCTTATATTACCTTATATTTTATCTTACTTATCATAAATTCACAATTTTCTCTTAGATATGATGATATATATATTGAGAGAGAGAGAGAGAGAGAGCACATGCACTATAACAAAAAGAGCAAAGCAGGCAAATGCTATAATGAAACACAACAAAATGTTCTGCACTTGATACTTGATTGTCATGATTTTAATATAGCTAGCAATTCCATTAATAGTGAAGTTAACTGGGATACTGAGAAGATAAAATTTTCAAGTAGGCATTTCTTTAGGTGTTTGCAAGGGAATAGTTTTCTCTTGAATAGAACATGGCAGGTATTTTTCTTTCTCTGGAATTATGACATGAAAGCTAATGTCCATGCATGACATACAGTGTATGAACGATGTATACTATGTGATTTATCTGCTCTATGAAATGAATTTATTTAATTTAATAATTTAATAACTTATGATGTGTTAAATAGACATATTTAATATAAGGAAAGTTTTACATTAATAACATTAACATGAACTTTGATGTTTAAAAAAGACATTGTACTCTCCTATTACTAATGTTCATTAATATACAAAATGAAAAAGAATATAAATAGATGTGATTATAATTTATCATGTAAACTGGGAAATCTTATAAACTGTAATGGAATACACTTAACAATTATGCTTAGGAGTAAAATATTTGCTGTTAATTCACCCAACACAAAGAAACTTTTTATATATATATATATATATATATATATATATATATATATATATATAAATGCTATTGACTATTAATATAGTTTTAAAGAAAATGAGATATTCTTCTTATTAAAATGTTATCTATCCCTCCAATGTGCACATAAATATATTACAAACATATCAATTGTTGCATATGCATTTGTAACAATACCAAGGAATATATGAATATATATGTGTGTGTGTGTGTGTGTGTGTGTGTGTGTGTGTGTGAACTTTTGATGTATCCTATGAAATGGATGAACTTAGAAGAAATGATTCTAAGTGAAATAAACCAGCCCACAAAAGGACAAATAATATATGATCCTTTTTGTGAAACTCATAAAAACATACAAAAAACAAATAAATAATGGTTGCCAGGAAATGGGAGATGAAGAATGAGAAACAGTAATTGTTTTTTAATGAGCTTAGAATTGCAATTTTGCAAGATGAAAAACTTTGTGAAGATGGATGGTGGTGACAATTGCATAACAGAATGAAAAAGTTTGATGTCACTTAACTATGGAACTTTTAAATGGCTAACACTAACACTATATTTTTAAGATATATTTTATACAAAAAGAAGCCTATAAAATTTTATTGCATGGTAAAGAAGTTTAAGTGAATGAAGTTATATAAAAATTCCCTACACCTGCAGAGTAACATTATAAATATATCAATTCACTCACAATTAGTGTAATGTGTCAAAGCAGTTAAAATCTCAGCGTGTCTTTGTATAAATTAATAAATTGAGTACAAAGATTATGGTGATATGTAGAAAACCCAAAAATCTAGAAGTAAAGATAAGATTTACAAATTTACATTAGCAGATAATCAGCTTAATATAATGCTATAATCATTAAAAGTATGTTTTTTTTTTAAACCAAGGACTGATCAAGACTTGTGAAACAAAATTAATTCAAGAATAATCATATACCAATGTACGCACACATATGCATACAAATATGAAAAAAAAAAAAAAAAAATAAACATCTACCAGTTGTAGTCAGCTTCACATTGCTAGGATGAACCTCCAAACCAGACACAGTTTATGGCATGGATGTGATTTATCGAAGCTTATAGAACCAGGAGAAGCTCCATAATGGCTGGAGAAGGTGGCCCTTTTCACACATATCCATGCTGAGAGGAAAGCAACTACCAACCACACAATCAAGCATACTCAAGGAATCACACACAGAGCTCAGGTAATCTGCATACCTCTAGGCGGAATTTCATTTCCACCCCCAAACAGACCTTTTCTAGCCAGACACCTGAAAATCCAAGAAGCTGAAATAAAACTGAATATATTGGGGACCATCCTTTCAAATTAGCACACTATCCATTCTCCCAGTATACAGAAAGATCAACCCCAGATAAAAAAAAAAACCTAAATTTGAAATTTAAAACTATATAATAGCAGAAAGGTATGATGGCTCAGGCCTCTAGTCCAAGAATTTAGGACAATGGCTGGAGGATAAGCTTGAGATCAAGGTCAAAATATACATTATAGGTGCTGGAGAGCTCACTTAGTGGTTAAGGTAATTGCCTGTGAAGCCTAAGGATCCAGGTTCAATTCTCCAGGTCCCATGTAATCCAGAAGCACATGGTGATGCATGCATCTGGAGTTTGTCTGCAGTGGCTAGAGGCCCAGGAGCACCCATTCTCTTTCAATAAATAAAAATAAATAAATAAATAAATAAATAAATAAATAAATAAAATAAATACTTTAAAAATGTGCATTATAATGAGTTGTAGGCTGGCCTGGGCTAAAAAGTGAAGCCCTGTGCAAAAACGAATCAATATTCCCAACACACAAGTGAGCATACACACACACACACACACACACACAGCCCTAGTAAAATGTTTAAGCATAAATAAATCATAATAATAATATATGATAAGCAAACATTTTTAAATGGTAACTTAAGGGCTAAGGAGATAGTTCCATCAATAAATCACTTGCCTTTAAAGCATGCAAGCCTGAATTTAATCCCCAACATCTATGTAGGCACTGGTTGTAGTGGCATGTGCTTATACTACCAGAGTTCAGAAGGCAGAATTAACTTGCTGTTCACAATTCTAGCTTCTAGTGTGCTCCAGATCAATCAGAGATCCTGGCTCAAAAATAGATCGATGAAATTCCTGAAGATGACACATGAGACTGTCTTCTGGCCTTGACCACCCATCATAAATGGGCATACATACCCACACATGTACAACATGCAATCACACCACACATATATACATGGAAATTAAAAACATAATTCTTAAAATTGTTAACCATAGGAAATTTTTATAGATTGAGTTTTATTTATGATTTCAAACTTTTCAAAATTTTAAAGACAATATTAAAAGTGGTAAAATGTACATTATATATAGACTATGTCAATATTTGCATTAAAATGAATCTTATATAAAGTCAAATGTTCCCAACAATTGGGAGGCCAAGACAGTAGGACTGGACTATATAGTGGGTTCCAATCTCCATAAATTAATACTAATGTTCTGAACAAAAATCAAATCCCTAAAACAAAACTAGAAAGCTACAGATAATAATTTTATATAATGACTGAAATACTGGCATTCACACAGAAATTCCTAAACTGTCAATATATATTTGTGATAATACCTTCATTGTGAGAAAAAGATGACCTGAAGCAAATTCTATTAAAATATACCAGCAGGAGAAGAAACACAGAGATAAAGAAAGGATACCAACTTTCCACCATTTAGTTATCAGAAGAATTCATACAATACAGATAGGTGAAAATATGTGTATACACTTTGGAAACAATTTTGTACACTATCTACTAAAGTCAATGCTGACTAACCCTATGGCCTGTCAATTTTCTTTCATGTAGTGTACTCAGCAGAAGAGCAAGGACCTTATTCCCAAATTGGTATATATATATATACATATACATATATGTGTATATATGCATATGTGTGTGTGTGTGTGTGTGTGTGTGATTGCAGTGTTTTGCTTTTCACAATATAGCCAAAAATCTAATTTTTTTTAAAAAAAATCTTTTGTCATGGGTAATATTAAGAAGTTGATGAGAGTTTTTTAGTACTATATTATATCAAAAAAAGGTTAGTGCTATATCATGTAGATAATACAAATAATCATCATATTGAATGAAAAGAACCCAGATAGAAAAGGATATACAGCAAATATAGAAATTTCTAAAATTTTGAAAATAATAATAAAAACTCTTCCTGGGCTGAGATTTTTATTTTTCCTTTGATTATATTGTTCTGATTTCACATATACCAGAGTAACTATTTTTTTTTGTTGTTGTTGTTTTCTTGTGGAATTAACACCAAATAGAAATTTCAAAAAAAAAAAAAAAGAACAATCTCTTGAATTATTAAGTTTTCCTTTGTGGAGGAACTAAAGTAAGAGGAGAGCTTTCGGAAGTAGAAGAAATTCTTGGATTTCACAGAATTGTCTACATAATTATTTAGATGTGATTTTTAGATTTATCTCTGTGTTTTAACTAGCTCTATGGTGAAAATGGAACAAAGAAGTTCTAACTTAATCTTATTTTCTTTTTAAATCATGGGAAATAAAAGTTTGGTAATTGAAGATAGCAATGAAGTATTTTTTATTGCTGTTGTTTTGAAAGATTTGTTATTTGTTGGTTATGTTCACTTTAATGTAATATTCATGTGAGGCCTGCTGGCTATCAACAGATATCTCAAAGAATTTACCTTAATTTAGATATCTTTAAGAATGGAAATAACTTATGAGCATTAAATAATGTGTGCATGCTTCTGTGTGGATTTTTGTCATCTATGGCTTAAGTAGCAGATGTTTTTGATTTGAGCTATGAAATTTGCATTTAAACAAATGATACTTTATATTACTCATAATTCAGCAAAAATTTGAAGGGAAAATGCATATTAAAATTTATTTTGGAAAAATGAATGCTAAACTACAAATTGCTGTAACATTAGTTTTGTTATTCCATTGACATAAGAGAAAGATGAAATCAGAACATGAAATCTTCATAAGACCTACCAAATGCCCTCAAGAACTAGGATTTTCTTCAACAGACTAGAAACAGAACTACTCTTTGATCAAGCAATCCCACAGATACGTGTTTACCAAATGGAAATGAAATTATCATGGACAAGAGAACTGCTATGCCCAAACATCAAGCTTAATCGAAATAGTACTAATTGCTCACTAACATATGATTCAATGCATAAATACAACACAGAACATAGACATAATATCAAGTGATAAAATTCTGCCACTTGCAGTTATAAGGCTTAACCTGG
The DNA here is from genome assembly GCA_036365145.1 of Orientallactaga sibirica. Taxonomy (NCBI): domain Eukaryota; kingdom Metazoa; phylum Chordata; class Mammalia; order Rodentia; family Dipodidae; genus Orientallactaga; species Orientallactaga sibirica. Next base: position 15,318,990 of record JAEOAD010000017.1, read on the forward strand.
AGGATGTTGTATACTATTTACCAATTATCTCTATTTATTTGTTTATTGATTTATTTGAGAATGAGAGACACACACACAGAGAGAGAGAGAGAGAGAGAGGAGAGAGAGAATGGGTGCATAAAGAACTGTAGCCACTGCAAATGAACTCCAGATGCATGTGCCAAAATGTGCATCTGGTTTATGTGGGTTCTGAGGAAATCAAACCTGGGTCCATAGGCTTTCCAGGCAGGAAATTTAACCCTAAGTCATCTATTCATCTCCTCTTTGTCAAGGAAAACAAATAAACAAGTTTAAAGTTAAATTTAAAAAGTGACTATCATGAAATCAACCTGTACTCAAAGGAAAGTATAAAGTCCTCAAAGTAGTCATAGAAAGAACATATTTACTATTCATGTATTTCATACTAAAAGATGCTTATAAAAAATATCAGGTACACTACAGCACATGAACAGAAATTTAATTTTTCCATTTTATTACTTCTTAAACAATAAAGTAAAATTACCATTTACACAACATTTTCATTGCACTTGGTACTTTAATCTTGAAATGATCTTAAGGTATGTGGGAGGATATATACATTATATGCAAATACTGTACTGTTTTATAAAAGAGAACTGAGTTTCTATAAATTTGTGTTGCCATACAGATTGCTGAATCAAATCATCCATTAATGTGGAGAGAGTCCCGCATTTGCCAAGGTAAGAGAATAAAGACAAACAACAACAACAAAAGAAAACAGCTCTCCTAAGAGTCTATGTAGTACATACTCCAGATATGCATGGAAAATAAGAAAACAAAATAAAATAAATAATCAAAGAATGTCTGTTATCAAAAATTAATATCAAAAATTAGAAAAATAGGTCTGGAGAAATGGCTTGGCAGTTAAAGTGCTTGCCTGCAAAGCCAAAGGACTATGGTTCAATTCCCCAGGACCCACGTAATCCAGATAGATGCCCAAAGTGCCACATACTTCTGGAGTTTGTTTGCAGTGGCTACAGACCCTGGCATGCCCATTCTTCTCCCCCCACCACTCTTTCTTTCTCTCTCTCTCTCAAATAAATAAAATATTTTTAATTAGAAAAATAATCATGTTGGGTGTTATTTCTGCTTCATTGTCTAACAGAACTTGCTTTATAAAATTTTGTGCTCCTGTGTTTGGTACACATAGGTTTATGGTTGTAATATCCCCTTGTATTGTGTCATTGATTACTATGAAATATCCTTTTGTATCCCTTTTGGTTTGAAGTCTATTTTGGCTGATGTTAGTATAGACACCCCTGCTTATTTCTTATTTCCATTAGCTTGGAATACATTTCTCCATCCTTCCACCCTAAAGCAATGCCTATCATTATTCACAAGGTGGGTTTCCTATAGACAACAAATAGAATGGTACATAATCCAGCTTTTAAGTCTGTGTCTTTTAATGGAGATGTTTAGACCATTTAATGTTTAGAGTTACAACTGTGAGGTTCAAGTTAATCATGTTAAGTTGGAGGTTTTGTGGATTTTGGTGTTTTCTTGGACTTTGACAAATGCCACATGCACTCTCTCATCTGCATGTACTAACTGCCATTATTGGGTATGCGAGCAAAAGATAGTGAGGACTAGGAATATGGTCATAAAACTAGATTTTTTTCAGTAGAGAGAAGAAATAGGGCAGAAATAGAGGAGTAATTACCTGACAGATTAATGGAAAATTTTGGGGGTGGGGAGCTTGGAGGTAGAGGACAGTGAGGGTGAAGAGATAATTACACAAAAGTTAAGACATTATGGGTCATTTCCATAGAAACTCATTCTTACCAGCATTATACAAGATACAATCACCAATAAAGCTAGAAGGGGTAGAGTGAACGATATAGAAATAGCTAAACCTTGAAACCATGACCTCTATCCTATAAATCCCAATCCCAGACTTAGGTTAGCACCCACAGGGAGATCTTGGTCAGGAAGACCCATGCAGTCCTCAAAACAACATAGGTCACTACCAAAACATTTGATTACTTGACCGAGCTAAAAGGTAAGACCCTATTTCTAAAGACACCACAGGTTCTAGTCATAGGAATTGGAACACAGTGCTGGAAGTGCAAGGGAAACTAGCTCCCTCCTGGCTAGCCATCATAGTGTTGCAGAGCTCTATGGGGGCTATTGAAGGACTTAGGTCACCAATAGTATGGATAAGCAGGGACTTACTTCCTGTGGACTAGGAAATCAGCCGGCCAGAGAGGAGTACATACAAGTGCAATAGTGGCACTCAGTCTCCACAGGGCAGTGGGAGAGAACTCATATCTAGTGCTAGAGATCAAGTCAGAATCCCATGGTCTAAAAACTTGGACTTCAGAAAGATGCCCCTCCTGCAGTCTGAAGAAGAGTGGGCTTGCACACCAAAAATATTTCAAATACCATTGCACACCCCCTTAAACCCATGCTGATTTTACTCTTGGTTGGAGAATCTGTTTTATCTTATAGATGTCAGATAAAATGGAGGAGAGCCAAGATACATCAATAAGACAAGAATATAGCTGACTGCCCACCATGACACATTGCACCTCTACCACAACCCTCAGGGCTCAGAAAAAATTTCAGAGGAAGAGGTAGCATGAATACCACTCTTACTGCTAGTCTTACAACCAGATCCAGAGAGATGATGACTGACAGGGTGATCAACTAAAACCTGTCAAAGCAGAAATCCAGAGGCAACAGAGATCTCAACATTAATTCAGACTGCCAACTGGACTTCCATGACTCAGGGAACTTGGCAGAAGGGGGGGGGATTATAATAGCCTCAGATTGGGTAGGAATAACCCATGACATGGTCCTCCCACTGCCCCAAAGGGACTGGATGAAGCCTTCATGCCCTACAGTGAACACCATGACCCCACTGTGGAGGGCCCCCAGGAAAATGGAAGCCAGGGAGATGGGATAAACCTGTTATATTATATATAAAATAAAAAAATTAAAATCCATAAACATTTTATGGAGCAGAATGAGATATTGAATATGATCAAGTGCATTATGTACACCTCCAAAAATGTGTAAATGAAGCAGAATTTTGTATGCTAATGAAATAAACAAATATAAAATAAACAGAAAAATAAGGTAAGCTATTACATCTAATAATATACTTGGGCTCTAAAAGAAGGCTGCTAACCCAGGTTCTGAGTGTTAGAGTCCAGAGTACAACAATATTAACTTACATTCACACACTGAACAACATCATCCCCTCATTAGAGATTCAGAGGCTTGTGTTGACACCATGGTTCTAGGAGACTTAAAATACTCTTTTATGACCAACACCACTCAGGCCCATGGGAAATTATTTACATGACTTGTCCTGTGATCTTGCCCCAAAAGGCAATGAGTACACAATGTCCTGCACTGGGGTGCAGGGAGATATGCTACAGCTTGCAGTAGACAGTGCTAAATTGTTATATCTTTTGGTCAGATTCAATGAATGCAAATTAATTTTGAATATGGTTTACCATTTAGACTTTGTGAATAGCTGAAATTTCAACCTTATTTTTCATTCAAATCTATGGTTTCTAAAACACAAATTAGTTTAATACCTTAAACAAATTGCATATTGTGGACAGTGGTTGTCTTTGGTATTGTGAACATTTTTCAATATAAATTATTCATTATTGTATTAAGTCTGAACATGAATATTTAAAAAATCATTAAATCAGAAACTACAATTCCAAAAAGCTTTAATGCTGATGTCACATAACATTAGGTCCATTTGACTATGTTTTATTTGGAAGGTTATTATAAATCAATTAATGGGAAACTTTGTAACTATAATTTTACCACCAAAGTTTAAAAAACTAGAGGAAAATGCAATGTTTGGAAAACAAGCTTATAACATATCTTGATAATTTTGAGTTTATATTTAGTTTAATAATTTTCAGTAATAAATTAATTTTTGTATAGTTAAAGACATTGCTATTAAAACCTCTGTATTAAACTAGTCCTAAAAGTACGAAATCAAGCAAGCACACCACATCCACTGATTTGTTCATATATAGAAACAAATTTAATTTTGTAGTAAATAAGTATAATTTATTCTCTCTTATTTTGTTAATAATAAATAGTATGTCAACAAACTATCAAGACAAAATACTTGTGTTCAGTCATGATATTTTATAGAATTTCAGCTTTATGTTATGAAAATTTTAATTATAATTCATCATTTTTATTGGAATGGAAGGTATTTCTAAAAATAGAAGTAAAGGACATATTTTAATAGTTTGATACCACTAATATCAATAAAAAGTTATACAAATGTGCCATGCATGTCATACCTTGAATCTCGGCACATGGGAAGCAGAGGAAGGAGGATCACTGTGAGTTCAATGCTATCCTGAGACTACATAATAAATTCCAGATCAGACCCTACCTTGAAAAACCAAAGAAAAATAGAGAAATTACTTTTTTTTCCATTTATGTTGCCTTCTATTTGTATTCTTGTAAAACACAAGGCATGCTTTAATTCTATTAAATAAATTCTCATACTATGACATATCCTAAGCAATTACACAGATGTCAGTGCACTTATTATTCCAAATGAAAATAGATAATGCTTGTAGTTTGATGTAGGTGTCCTCCATAAACTTAGGAGTTCTGAATGCTAGGTTCCCAGCTGATGGAGGTTTGGGAATTAATGCCTCCTGGACATGGTGTATTATTGGGGGTGGGCTTACTGGTATTATAGTCAGTTTACCCCCCCGATGTTTGACACACTCTCCTATTGCTATTGTCCACCTTATGTTGTCCAAGGGGTGATGTCCACCCTTTGTTCATGCCATCATTTTCCCTTGCCATGGTGGAGCTTCCACTTGAGCCTGTAAGCCAAAATAAGCCCCCCCACAAGTTTGATGATTTCTACAAGTAATATGAATCTCTCTGAAAAAGTAATTTTGGTTCCCAGGACTGGTGTCATTTGCTGCTAGACAACTGACTGTGTGGCTTTGGCCTTTTGGAGCTGATTTTCATGAGGAATGTGGAAAGATTTGGAACATTGGCCTAAGACTTACCTTGCAATGCTGTAAACTCAGCTTGATGGAGTATTCTGGTGAGTGTTCAAAGACTTGAATGCAGTAAGAACTATGGACTGTGAGAAACAGCTTTGCTTGGATTGGGCTAGAATTAGTTTGTATGAGAAGCTCCCTGTTATGTCCATGTGCTGAGAACTTGTGCAGGGTTGCTTTGGATATAAATGACCTGGTGTGTGCACAGGGATATAGCACAGAAAGAAATGTTTCAGTACAAACTGCTGCCTTCTCAGCTGCAGTTGAGAGATTACAACCTTTGATATTGGGGCCAGCTGACCTGCACTGGGGCAATAGGAAGAATGTAGACTCTTTGGAAGGGGCCTGAGTGCTCAAGGAGTGTCCTGCTCTTCAAAGTCTGCTTTATTCCCCCTGGATTAACAAATTGGCACCCTATTTGATATTATGGAGTATAAGAAATGCAGAAAAGAGAGGGTTGCTGATCTTCACTGTCCCCGGGTGTTGTTGGCCACTGACATCCTGGGCGCAGGAGGAGTTGGGGGGAAGCTGGGTCCTGGAGCAGCAGGTGAGTGTGACAGGCAATGAACACCCAGGAGGCAGTCTGATGGATAGCACACTCTCATTTATTCAACAGGGTAGTGGGTTCATAAACATTTGAGAAAGGTTGAGAATGCACATACAGACCATATGGTGGTTGGATACATAGTTTATGGGTTTCTATCTAATTGGTTGAAAGGCAGAAGTGCAAGAGAGATAGTGGTGGGAAAAGCTATGTGACTTCAGAGTTACGAGGGAGGAGCTGTAAGGGACATAACAGAAGTGGCAGGTAAAGCTATGTAACTTCAATCGCATAAGGGTCACTTGGGCAGCTAGCCACAAGGTCAGGAACTGTGGGGGCGGGCAAAGCCTGACTCATGGAATGGTCAGATGCTGTTTGCGATCAAAGGGGAGGGCCTTGCCAGTTCTGCCTACTCTGGGTGATGACAGGGCACACTACAACCTTGCCTAAGGGCATGGATGGTCAGTTACCATTGCCAGGGTGAGTTCCCAATGATAAGGCCAGCTGCAACCCCCACAGCCTAGGGTCGCCAGCCATGTCCAGCAGCCCAGGCCAACTTCTCACAGTCCCAGCACATTTTTAACAGGGTCCAGGGGGAGGGCCTCACCAGTTCTGCCCACTCTGAGTGAAGACAGGGCACACTACAACCTACAATATAGGGAAGGCCAGTGATGGTCATCAGGGGCTCCTGACAATAGGGCCAGCTGCAACCCCACAGCCCAGGGTCCCCAGCCATGTCCCACAGTTCAGGCCATCCTCCTCACAGTCCCAGCCCATTTTTAGCAATGCCCAACAAATATCATTATGGTTGATAAAACAATAAAAATGTGGGGACTTTGAAATTTAGATTGAATGTATTGCATTTTACATCATGGATGGTTAACATTTTATGGGCACCAGGGACAGAATATGGTGGTTTGATTCAAGTGTCCTCCATAAACTTAGGTGATCTGAATCTAGGTTCCAAGCTAATGGAGATTTGGTAATTAACACCTCCTGGACACGGTGTAGTATTGGGGTGGGCTTATGAGTGTTCTGGCCATTTTGCCCATGCCAGTGTTTGGCACACTCTCCTGTTCCTGTTGTCTACCTTATGTTGGCCAGGGGGTGATGTCCACTCTCTGTTCATGCCATTGTTTTCCCCTGCCATAGTGGAGCTTCCCCTTGAGCCTGTAAGCAAAAATAAACCTTTTTTTTTTTTTTTTTTTCCCTACAAGCTGCTCTTCATCGGGTGATTTCTACCAGCAATGTGAACCTGACTGCAACATGCTATATAATATCTATCAGGAAAACAATTAGGGAGGAAAAGGGTCTATAAGCAGACAAATTAAATCAAACACAACTATAGCATGATGAAGGAGAATAAACCATACCACACTAGCATCCCACATATCCCAGATTCCATGTGGAACATTTAAAGAATACAGTGATGTGATTATAACAATTCATTAAGCATTTACTGAAAGGATTAAACAGATATTGATGGCAATATTATTTCTAAAGAATATAATTGAGATTGAAATTGAAGTTTATTTACAAACCATATGCTTTCCACACATCTTCCTTTTAAAATTAAAGTAATGGACACACAGGGACATTTTCATTACAATATATTGATTTTTGTTTAAAAACTTTTTTTAAAGTTATGGGTTAAAGGCAAAGTTAAAATTATTTAATAAAGAGCCATTTTTACTTGTGCTATCCATATTTATCAAGTTAATGTTTAATTGTATAGTTCCTTTCAGAGTTACACAGTTGCTCCAAACATACTCACTGACATGAAATAAATGATTAGGGAAGTTAAGTAGGTGAACTTTAAAAAATTTAATTAAAATTTGTGGAAATTATCCATGATAGTTTTCAGAAAAACAAAATTGACTTTGTCTTCTCTTCAAATTCCTTGGCATTAGTATCAAGTAACTAGTAATGAACTAAACTGATTTTTATTTCAAATATTTGTAAATATAATAGGAATATTACTTATTACATTTGATTTGAGATCAATAACAAAGTTGTAAGTCTTTCATTTATATTTGTCTGGCAAGGTCACTGCTATAAAAATACTTCTTTGTTTGCCTCTTAGAAATTTCTAAATATAGAGAGTGAGAGCGTACTTTGAAAAAAAAAATCTAAATATCACTGTGTTTCATAACCATGGTGAAGAAAGACTTGCTTTTAGTATCTCAAAGAAGACTTTCACTGTTACTCATATTTCAACTGACTTCACAACTTACTTCTGCTTGTGTGGAAGTCAAAAGTCAATTCTTTGATAGATATAAAATATAAACAAACAAGGAAAATAGCAAGGAACATGATTTTTCCACATGATCTTTCACTGAAATAAGAGACCAATTAGATTTTCTTTTTTTTCAGTTTGACATGCAAACTTTTGATTTAGTGTATTATCCCAAATAACCACTTTTTATAGTGGATGAACATTTAAAGAAATATTGCAGTTTTCTGAGGAGAATAAGTCACATTATTAATTCTGGGTGAGTTATTATGCAGCAGTGAATTCACTTGGTCTTGTGCCCTTTTTGGTTGGAAGATTATTTTTGTAATGATTTGATCAAACTATTTCTGATTGGTCTGGTTAGATTATGTATTTCCATATTGTTTAATTTTTATATGTCTTTAAATCCATCCATTTCTTATTTTTCTAATTTATTAGCTTATACTTTACTATAATAGTCTTTAATTATATTTTGTGTTTATATGACATGAATTTAAATATCTCTTTTTGTATTTTTTATTAATTTGATATTATTTTTCTTCTGCTTGCTATAAAAATATTTGTTTATGAGACTTTACTACAAATAACTATTTACTTCTTCGTTCATTATTATTTTTCTTGTTGTCACATGAAGTGCACATTTTCTTCCTGAGTTTTAACTCACTGAGATGAATTTTTAAGTTTTTTTTTTTATTTGAAATACTTCTATTGTATGTAAGTTCATATGGTTATAAATTTCCTAATTTGTAGGGTTTTGTGATTTCCCGTATGAACTGGACTGTTGCATGACCATTTGCATTTGCTTTAAGATTTTTATTTTTATTGTGTTTTTGATTTCTTCAGTGATTCATTGTTTGGTCAAAAATATGCTTTTCTTTTCATTGTGATGTCATCATCTTTTCCTCCTATTAAGATGGTCTTGTGTCAGTAATGAGGGGGGAGGGGATATGATGGAGAGTGGAATTTCAAAGGGGAAAGTGGGGAGGGGGAGGGAGGAAAGTACCATGGGATATTTTCTACAATTAAGGAAGTTGTCAATAAAGAAAAAAGAACGAAAATTAAAAAAAAAAAAAGTTTGTTTTTTAAGGTGGTGGTATGTTTCTTTCATCCCAACCCTAAGGAGGCTGAGGCACAAGAATACAAGTCTGAGGCCAGAGTGGGCAGCATTCTTACATAGCGTGGCCTTGTGTTAAAGCACAACAACAAAAAGATATTGTTCAGTTGCCATGTTTTAAGTAGATTTTTAGTACTTATAATCTCACTTTGGTAGTAAATAGCTTTCTCATTGTTCTCATTGTTGCTATAAAACACATGAACAGAAGCAGCAGAGGGGAAGAATGGTGTTATTTTGGCTTATTGTCTCAAGGGGAAGATTCATGAATGCAGAGGAAAGAATGGCATGAGCAGAGGCCAGGCATGATTTGTGTCACAGCAGGTGGAAAACAGCAAGTGAGTAAGTCATGCTCTGGCAGGGAAGCACTAGCTATAATACTCTTATGCTTGCCCAAAACAACATACCTCCTCCAGCAAGGCTTGAACCCCTGTCTCCTGCAAATCACAAGCTGTAAACTAAATAATCAAAACGTATGAGTTTATGGGGGGGGGACATGATTGAAACCACCATACTTAGTATAGGAATTGGTATAAGGATTAGATTTTAATATTTACAACAATATTATGATAAAAATATATTGTTGTCTATAATAGCTACAACATCATTGGCTACAACCTTAAACACACTCTATTTTTTTTTGTGCCCAACATAAAGTTTTCAAATCCTTTTACCATTCTTTTTGTTCTTAGTTCTCACTGAAAGTGTTGTTTAAAGCAGCTAGCGATTACACAGACTGAATGTGGTGTTACCTTAGTCTTGTCCCCCATGTTTACATGTCCATTGCCACTAAGTTCTGCCTCCCACAAAGTCTCAGAGCAGAGAAAAACACAAAGTAATTTTTGTCATAATGTGACACAATATTTAATCGCCAAAAGATTCTTCATTCTGTCCATTGGAATGCTCATAAGAATAGTAGTCACTTCACATTTCTATCAGCATTGTGCTCTTCTTAGCTGACAACATTATTACCCATTAAATTCTCCTAATACCATTTTAGGCTTTCTCTAGCTTGTTTCATGTTCATACTACAAAGCAGTTCCAAAGCCTTCTGAAGTGGACTCAAAAATAGCAGAAGAAACAACCACAAACCTGCTGAGGATTTCCGGTGCCTCCTTTGGTCCCTGTGACAATACAGGTGAAGAAATATGATTGAGTCTTTTATCATTTTTAAAAGAAAGGACAGAGAATTAGTAATGTTTTAAACAAGTGAATTTTAGGAAGTTCAACTTTTATCTCAATTCTGTATGTTATAAATCTTATTTTTTCATAAATTCAAAAACATTAACAGTCAAATAGAGAATAACCTGAGAACAAAATAAAGACTTGAATAAATGGATCCTAAAAGAGGCCATTTAATTGTGTCTATTACTATAAAGGAGAAAATTGGTGTAATCAGTGGACCAATGACTTATGATAGACCCATTGAAGTTGATTATTATGTTAAAAGATAGTACAAAGCATTAAAAATGGAACTGCTTTCTTTACTGATGCAATCTATAACACATATCCATAATAGAAGTACTCAGAGAAATTCATAAAATATTCTAAGTTCATGTCATGTAACAGACTAATGGGAGCTAAGAGTAAATGTTTTTTATGTTTATCTTTGCAGTCATATTTTAACACAAATGCTTTTTCTATCTACATTTATGACCTGCATCCCCAATGAGGAGGGCCCCTTTGGAAAATGAGGAATGAGGATGGTACCATCATGTGTTGATTACATACTAAGTATGTCCAGAAGTAATAAAAATAAATTAAAATAAGAAAACAAACAATACTGGCAAGGATGCAGACAAAGAGGAACTCTTCTACACTGTTGGTGGGAACTGCTGCAGCCATTGTGGAAAACAATGTGGAGGTTACTGAGACAGCTAAAAAGATATTTACCATAAGACCCAGCTATACCACTCCTAAGCATATATTCTAAGGTCACCTCTCAGTACCTTAAAGGTACTTGCTCTGTCATGTTTATTGCTGCTCTATTCATAAAAGCTAGGAAATGTAACCAGCCTAGATCTCTTTCAACTGATGAATGGATAACAAAGATGTAGTACATTTATACAATGGAGTTCTACTCAGCAGTAAAGAAAAATAAAATTATGAAATTTTCAGGGAAATAGATAAATCTGGAAAGGATTATACCAAGAGAGGTAACCATGCCCAAAAAGCCAAATCCAGAATGTTTTCTCTTATGTGTGTATCCTAGTTAGAAATGCTTAGATTTGTTTGTGAGTCAGATTAAAAGTCAGTAGTAGAGGAAAGGAAGCTTGAAATGGTCTATAAGGAATGGAGGGGAGGAAAGGATTTAAGGGAAGGGTATTGTATATATGTAAGTATACAACAGACTACTAAGGGTGGATGGTCTAAGAGTGATCAAGAGAAGGGACTGAGTAAAGGAAGTATGGCAGGAGGGTTAATCATAATTTAAGGTATGAAGAAGCCATACAGAAACTTGCTTCTTTGGATAATGGTGTACCCACAGCCATAAAGAGTTACTAGAAAAGTTTCAGTGCCAGGGGATAGGCTACCTTGCAGTGAGTTGTTGGCCAGAGACGTCCCAGATGCCCACAAAGCATTACAGACCATTGCCAAGCCTCTTGGTTGCCTACCAGAAATAGATAGTAAGACCATTTTTATGAAGACTCCACATGTTTGGGCTGCAGGTCACTGAGAAATCAAGTTGGTGCTGAGCTGGAAACCCCATCTCTACTGACTAGTTGTCAGAAATATTGAAATAGCTGTGCTGTGTGCCGTCCTATGGGAGAGAGAAGTCATCAACATTGGTCAATAGTGGTAGGCACTGCAAGCTATAAGACTGACCAGCCAGGCCAAATGTGCCAACTGGTGAAATAGTGGCATGTCTGTTATGGTGGAAACCCATTGCTCTCTAATTGGCTGAAGTACCATTCCTTGGGATTGAATGCATGCCTGGTTCTGAAAACCTAGTGAAAAGCCTATGGTTGAGGAGATCATGAGCCCTAGGGGATTAACGCCTGCTGATGTCTGGTTAAATTCATATACTGTGCCCACCAAACTGCTCTGCAACATTTTAAATGTTTATATGCATATATTAATGCTATTCTCACTTTTGGTTAAAAAATTTTCTCTTTTCAGATAGTGGTAACCACTGAGATGATTCAAAGTGCACCATAGTGCTGAAAAGAAATGACAGGATAGAGACCTCTATCACACCCTTCAAGGCTCTGGGTCCATTGCTAAAGAGGTAGTGGAAAAAAAAATCTAAGAGCCAAAAAAAAGGGTGGGAGTGCTTACAATGGAATCTTCCAGACACAAAATGGCCTTGGTATTCATGACATCATAGTGCCTGGCACTACCTACATAAGACCTTCATAATGGGAGGAAAAGATGATGAAATCAAAATAAAAGAGAGGCTAATTGGAAGGGGGAAGGGATTCCATGGAGGGTGGATTCTAGAGGGGGAGAATGGAGATAGGGGAAGGAATTTTTATGGTTTATGGTCTTTACTTATAGAAGCTTTCAATAAAAAGTTGTGTGCATTTATTTTTTCAGTTAAAAAAAAAAAAAGAAGGTAAGAGTCAAAGGAAGAGGAGGAGTGTTTTCAGTACTATCTTCCAGACATAACATGGCCTAGATAATCACAACTTCACAGTGGCTCTCACTACTTACACAAGACCAGAATAATAGGAGGTAAAAATGATGACATAAAAATAGAAGAGAGACTAGTTGGAAAGAAGAAAAGATTTATGCAGAGGAGGTGGGATTTGGGGTGGGGGAAGGTGGTGTTTAAATTTATGGATTCTGTCAATAAAAATGTGTTGTTAAAAAAGGGGGAGACTGCTTCCTAAGGACCAGAGTAACAAAGTCCTCTGGTCCTAGGAGTCTGCCAGGAGACAACTTTTCACACATTGAAATGCTAAAGAGATGGGAGGAACAGTGTATTGATCCCCACAAAAGCCTCCCCCTCAATGCAGTTGTTCACACACACTCATTATAAAGCATGCCCAATTTTATGAGTTCTGACTCAAAAAATGGAAGAGTCAAAGGAAGGGTATGACCTCTTACAATGCAACTGCCCAGACAGAAACTGGCCTTGATATTCATGACCTTGCAGTGCCTAGAAATTCCTTCGCAAAACCCTCAAAATAGAAGAAAAAGATGATGACATCAAATTAAAAGAGAGACCAATGGAGAGAGGGAGGGGATACGATGGAGACTTGAGTTCTAAAATGGAATGGGGGGAGGGAAGGGAAATATCAGGTGTTTTTTTTTTTTTTTTTTTTTTTGTTTTTTTTGTATGTAAGTATAAAAGTCAATAAAAAAGTAATTTTTTTCTCTTTTAAAGAAAAATTAATCTGAGAAAGTTTAATGTTACTAGACTGCTTACATTTCCTAGCTATTGTGAATAAAGCAGCAATTTACATGACAACAAGTAACTTTAAGGTGCTGATAAGTATCCTTAGGATATACGCTTAGTCATGGTATAGCTGGGACATGTGGTAATTTTTTCTCTTCTTTGGATACCAGCAGAAACCTATGCATGCTTGTCCTATTACTTTGGGGCTTTTCCACTTTTATATTAGTTCCTGATCTGGCAACACACTCTCTCTTTTGGGGAATCCTTTATCTCTCTTTTTCTATATTTTCTATATTTTCCTTAATGAAGTCTACTTTAAGTCTCTCCAACTCCTTGTCCTCATTCCTTAATTCTTCTTTGGCATATAAAATGAATTAGGAAGACTTGAACACTGGAGTTCAGCCCATTTTGTCAGGAAGGCACCATTATTTTCAAAATCCCAGCAGAATACTACACACCTCTTATCTCAATATTCATGAGGCTTCAGGCAGGAGGATTATTACAAATTCAAAGCCAGCCTTCATTATAATGTAAGAACCTGTCTCAAAAAAAAAAAAAAAAAAAAAAAAAAAGATTAACCTGAAAACTGTTAACTAAATAGAAACAAAATATTTATAAGATTCTTTGAGGTCCAAGACTGTAATTGAATACCAAAATCATAAAAATAACCCAGTATTTTGGTTTACATTTACATTACCTTTGGTAAGGGTAAAGTCACATTAATAGCATAAATTCTAATATTTGAATATTTCAATTACATTATAAATTTTAAAAATGAATAAAAGGAAATGCTTTGGGGATCTTACTATTTACAAATGACAGTTCCTTTTGTTTTCTGTTAATAATTTTACTATATTTCTACAATTGGTTCTTCTTATTGGGTATTATTTCAAGTGACTGAAATAAACATCTGCAAGCTCATTCACATCAACCTATTGTATTCAACCTGGTTAGAACTTGGAACATAAAAGTTCTAATTTTCTCTGTTTAGTTGTATGAATGATATTTTTGACTGCCTTTAAAAGATGTGCATTTAATGTGTTTAATGAATATTATAGAGGCATGTTCTTAACTATATTATAATTTGTATATTTAATATTATAAGCAATTAATGTTGGTGAAAATGATGATAATTATCACCAAGGAGGCAATTCCCAGCACTAAAGCTCACTTGAGTTCAAGTGTTAATTCCACAACACAAGTCTAAGACACTTTGCCAATGATACTTCACAAATTAATAGACTACTATTAAAAATTATCAATATTATCTACTTTTTCTGGTCTAAAATGGTTGTAATGTTTTTGTTTTTTTTTTTTAACTGGAAAAGATGTGATCACATTTCTTGAATACAATTTCAGCTTAGCAAGGAGAACCTAAACATTCATTTGCATCACTTGCTCTGTTATATCAGGTTATTTTTCATTTCTTCTAATAAAAATAATGACATTTGAACAATGTGAAAATGTATTAACTAAATTAAATTCAATTCAATTTTCTCTGTACCGTATTAATGAGTAGAAGGAGAAATGAAGTGTATTAAAAATTTAAATAATTACAGAATGAAATGGTTCTGTAAATGATTCATCAACATGCATTTCCCATGAAGCAAATAAATTTGTTTCACAGTTGGTCCATTTCAGATACTCCTGTACAACTTGAATGTTGTATGAGGTAAAACCAGAGGCCTTTACACTCCTGGGGGTTTCATGTCAGCAACAAACTTTCCTTCCAATTAGAAAACTCTCACTTCAAGTAAAAGCCATAAACTTAACCCCCATACACTTAAATAGTAGTTAAGCTGTTCTTTCTTTCAAGAAGATTTAACAGGTCCCTCTCTCAATACTTTCATTTTAACCATATGCAAACTTTTATACCATACAGTTCCCTTCAAAATACTTTTCTTTAAGCTGTTTCAATTTCCTTTACTGCTGGTTTCCACAAACAAATACAATGAATGTTAATAATGAATGTTAGCACCAGTTTTCAGTCTTGCCTCTAAAAATTGTGTATAGATGATTCTTTGAAGCGTTTCTTACATCATCAGATTAAATATATATATATATACTTCATTGATATTGTGAGTGCAGAGCTCTGTGAAGAGTCCAGGTTCTCTGTATAGACAAAACCATCAAAAATTTGAAACTAAACATTCTTAACCCTTAGCTGCCAATGTCTTTGATTTTACTTGATAAGACTTAACAACACGAGGAAACAATTTTTGTTTAAGTGAAACTTAAAACTTTCTACAGATCAGGAATTTCATTCTACTCTTAAAAATAGTTTGAATTCTTCAATCTAAATAGCACCAGGGAAAGTCTCTCAGAATATCATTGTGTTGAGAATAGTCAATTGTGATTCTTGTTGTAAATAGATCAAGAAAGGGAGATTTGTAAAAATAAAAATGAGAAAGATTGACTATGATATTTTAATGGGAAAATCCCAGGACAAAAGATTAACAAGGATGTTGCTGGATGCTGGAAGATGTTTTTGTTATAGTTATTATCTGGCAATTGTGCATGTCAATTTTGGACTTCCAACCAACAGCAGAGACAGAGGCAGGCACTACTGCTAGAGCAGTAATGGACATTGATCTGCTTTATAGGATGTGCTGACATTGGCCCTTATGTGGAATTACCTAGCACATGGACTCTGCAAAGCTGTGAAAGCCTTCTACCCCAAGCAATACAAACACTTTTGGAGTCTTGCATCCAACTGTAATTATCCTGTGTAGGTCACGTTGGTGAAGGTCTTTTCTATTGATCACCAAACCAACCTAATTAAGATTGATAAGAAACCAGGGAACAGAGAGAACTCTGTAAGAATGACACCAAAGTAAGACTCCTTAAAGGTTGGGAAATGCTGTTATTGTGATTAAGACTTTTTTTTTTTTTTTTTGAAAGAGACACAGAAAGAGAGAGAGGGAGAGGAAGACAGAGAATGGGTGCACCAGCAGCCTCTCAGCTGCTGCGAAAGAAATCCAGTTGTGTTCGCCTCCTTGTGGTCAAGTGCGGCATTTCGCCCTTGCATCACTTTGCATCTGGCTAAACGCGGGACCTGGAGATTGGAACCAGCGTTCTAAGGCTTAGGAGGCAGGCGCCTTAACCGTGAAGCCATCTCTCCAGCCTGTGATTAAGACTTTTGATAAAGAATCTCAGCCCAAGATTATCATCAAAAGGTTTTAGATGTCAAAAATAAAATTTTAAATTTAGGGTGTTGCTACTCAATTAAAAAAAAAAAAAGAAAAGAAAACAGGACAACTTGGATGAAGTCAAGTTTTTTTTTTTTTTTTTTTTTTTTTTTTTTTTTTAGTAAGATCTCACTCTAGCTCAGGCTGACATGGATTTAACTATGTAATCTCAGGGTGGCCTTGAACTCCTGGCAATCCTCCTACCTCTGCCTCCTGAGTGCTGGGATTAATGGCATGCAACACCATACCCATCTGAAGTCAAGTTTTAAAATCAGAAACTATCACATTTCACATTTCTGAATTTACAACAATAAACTTTATCTCTCAGTTAAAGCTTTTCATGTTTAGAAAAAATCAGTGTCAGCATTGTTCTTTACTCTGCCTTTTTAAAGTTTTTTTTTTTTTTTTTTTTTTTTTTTTCAGAATCTTGGAGGCCTTAGAAGTGCCTAAAAATCTGTAAGAGCCATTTATGCTATTTCTAACTTGGTTATATTCAATAGGGTTATTCATAAAGACTACTACTATGTTTCCCAAGACATGCAGAACACCAGATTTGTTCACATCCATGGTGTGAGATCCTTTACAGAACACTAGTGTCTTGATTCCTGTAACTGAGACTGACAATTTCACTCTGAAGTCCTAAAGTTCAGAGGTCTTACCCATTATTCTTTTCGGTCTTCAGAGGTCTGATATTTTCTTTTCTTTCTGGACACTCAATGTAATAAATAACAACTTCCTTTTTGGTTGTATTCTAGGGATTAAGCCCAGGGGCTTGTACATGCTCTGCAAGTACATGGTAAATGAGCCACATTTCTACTTCCTA
This sequence comes from Orientallactaga sibirica, assembly GCA_036365145.1. Classification (NCBI taxonomy): domain Eukaryota; kingdom Metazoa; phylum Chordata; class Mammalia; order Rodentia; family Dipodidae; genus Orientallactaga; species Orientallactaga sibirica. The sequence continues at coordinate 15,336,252 of JAEOAD010000017.1, forward strand.
TGGTTGTTATTGAAATCACATTGGGAATTTATGTTTTTATTCTTTTAATCATTTTTAAATTTACTTATTTATTTTTTAAATTTTTATTTATGTTATCTTAATTTTACATTCATAATGGTGACTCCCCCCTTATCCTCCTCCTTGTCCTCCCTCTTCCAAAGGGACCCTCATCAGTGGGGAATGTGGGTCATGCATTGTAGGGTGGTCAAGAGTTATGGGGGATAGGCCAAGTCTCTGTGCATAATGCCCCAACTTGTGGCTCTATTATTCTTTTCTGCCCCTCTTCCGAGAATTTCCCTGAGCCACATTGGGGTCATTTTAGTTCTACTTCAGTGATGAGGTTTTGGGAGCCTCTGTGGGTCTGGATATCTGGCTTAGTAGGAGTTGGATTTCCTCTGTGTTTATCTCCTTTAGCCTTTTTCTGGTGTTGTGATCACCAAGAACGCTGAACTCTTGCCCTTCCCCTGCATTAATGTATGGTTTCAGCTGGGGCCCTGGTGAGGCATGATTGGCTGGTCCTCCATTCAGGTTCATTGTCCATCTGACAAAGATAAGCAAATTCTCCAATAGACAGAGAAGTTAGTCCTAGATAGATGGGATGGCTAGATATTTTAGAGGGAATTTTATATGAGTAGGCCCTCTTCTAGCCCACATTTGGTGGTATCTTTTTTTTTTTTTTTTTTTTTTTTTTTTTTTTTTTTTTCGAGGTAGGGTCTCTTCTGGCCCAGGCTGACCATTTTGTCTCAGGGTGGCCTCGAACTGGATCCTATCTTGATCTGGGATTGCTCAGATCTTGATCTTGCAGACTGAGCTCATTTTTGTACATGGTTTTGACTTATTTCCCAGTTCCAGCAATGAGTTCTATTCCACTGAGTGGATCTATTAGCCAAAGCAAGAGCTGTTGGTAACCCACCTTGGCTGTGTGCCACTACTGCACTTATTTGAGCATTACGTCAGGTTGTTTCCTGCTAGGTAGCTTAGACTGCAAATTGTTTGGACAGATGTTGGCCATTTTCCCACAGTGGCTCGTGTAGCACCCTCTGGCACTGGACTAGCTAAATGTCTTGGGACTGACACTCTTCCAGATTCTGGCCAGGTCTCTCCATATTTTGTCTCACATGAATGTGCTGTCTTCGACACTAGGGTCTTACCATTAACCTTTGGTGGGTCATCAAGAACTCTGACAGAAATCTGTTTTTTTTTGGGCAGGGAGACCTTGTAGGTGACTCAGATCAACAGCTCATTGTAAATTTAACTCCATGCTGTTACTGGGAGTTGTAAGTCAGCGCCAAGGGAGGTGAGGGAAGAAAAAGAAAGATAATATGAAAGAGAAAGTGAGTATGGGGGGGGAGGGGAGAAACACACACAAAAAGATTAAGGTTTGTCTTCGTGATGTTCTCTCCAGTTTCCTCTGGTCAGGTGTTCCCTCTGCTTGCCTGCTGAATGATCAATGTTTTAGCCTGTTGTTTGGTATAAAGGGTTTTATAGTATCATTTCCTTTTGGGTCCCTATTTGTATGCCCCCACCCTTGTCCTTCCTCCCACCCCTCTCGTTCCCTCCCACCCTTACCCTCTCCCCATCCCACACTCCCTATTGTCTGGTCCTCAGAGTGCTTATTAGGTTTGGCAGCTTCTCAGGTGGATTCAGGTTAGGAGCGACAGATAAAATTATCTTTTTGTGATTGGGTGAGCTCACTGAGGATGATCTGTTCCATATTTGACCCAATCTTATACAGATGGCTTGAAATCAAAGAAAGAATATTTATAAGAAATACTGATAAATAAATTGGTTTGCATTTCAATAAATTCTATCATAATTACTATGAAAATTATATATTGTAGGAAGAAAATATGTACTACGTAATGTTGATTTTCTTAATAAAATAATAATGATAATTCCCTTTATATAGGTATGTCAAGATATATTTAAACACTCTTTATTCTTGTTCTAATGTATTAATTTCAGTACATTCACTTAAAATAATAATACACAAATGGTAAAAGTAAAATGAGCTCCCTACTTGGTAGGCATGCTTGTGTTGATAGCCAAACACAAAGCGCTGTTTTTTTTTTTTTTTTTTTTCTTTTCCTCACGTAGTTACTGAACTGATATGATATGATTATTTTATTATTGGGATAAAATGATAGTCACTTAGATAATTATGTTAATCTATAGGTGTATAAATGCATACACAGAAAATTTAAAAATATAAGGATATATGTAACCTGGATTAGACAGTCTCTGAAGTATTAGGACAAAACCATCTCTTAAATATTATATCTTAGGGAATATTAAACTTAAGTCACTTGTGCTTATGACTGCATTAATAAATTCTGGGAAACATTGCAAAGAAAATTAAAAAATTTTACTTGGTGGAAAACATATATAAAGAAACACCTACCATCCTATTGTTTTTGTTTCTTTCTATGGATTTGTGGCCATTTCTCACTGTGGTAGATGTTTGCCACTTTTATTGAATATTCTAAAATCATTTTCTAAAGTTTCTTTTTAAAATAATTATCTGTTTTATTTTTATAGAATAATTTTTATTATATTCTCTTGTATATTTACTTTTTATTGATTCATTTCATTTTAATAATTTCTTAATATGAAAAATAAAGAGATTTAATAATATTTTCCTTCTAATAATCATGTTATAAAATCTCTGTAGTAGACTGAAGGTTAGTATTATTATAATAGGTCTGCATTATTATAATAAAATAGCTGCAGAAAGTGAATTATAAAGACGAAAGGTCTGCGTGGTCTAATGCAAGATTAAGTAGACTCTCTACTTTGAGTCCAGCAAGGACACGATAAGATGGCTGTATCATGTAGCTGAACACTGTTTCTATCACAGACCACAAGTAGAGACAAATAGAAAGAACATGATGTTCAACATAAGTCACACCATGACCTAAGATTTCCCATTTTCCACCTCACAAATTTCCTATATTAGTTATCGACATTGTAGCACAAAAGGCTTTTTTTCTAAGAATGGAGGGCATGCATACAAATCATGGTGTTGTGTATCCACCAACCTTCACTCATGTGTTGAAATCAGATCTGCAATGTGATAGTGTTTAGAGAGTGGACCACATGATCATGGAAATGACATACTATGAAGGGGTCAGGGAGCTAGCTTGCTTGCTTTCTACCATGTGACGATGCACTGAGATGCTGGTAGCTTGTGATATAATGAGTTTCTTCATCAGAATCTGAGCATGGTAGTCTAATATCAGCCTTCCATTATCTACACTCCTGAGAAATACATTCCTGTTATATGTAAGTCTCTTAGTCTATGATCCAGGATTAAGCAGTATGGGATAGAAAACCACTTCAGTTTGCTTTATCCCACATATTCTAATGGATCACTTTGTTTTCATAACATTAAATTCAGATTATTTCTTAACTTTATTATCTTTTACCATTTAATTTGTGGATTGTTTAGAAGTAATTTCTTAATATCTACAAATTTTACATTCTCCAAATATTTCTATGCTATTTAATTATCATTCCATTGTCATCAGAGAATACTTGACTCCCTTTGTATTCTTTTAAACTTGAAGAGGTTTTTCTGTTTGATAGCCTGGAAAATATCCCCTTGATGAATATTCCAAAACTACTTTTAAAATTGTGCATTTTCCTTTAGTTTGTTGAAGTATTTTATGCATGTAAATTAGTTCAACTCAACTCTCCTGTAATTCCATTTTATCTTTGTCTACTTATTCTGTTTATTTCAGAGATGCCATTATTTATATACTAAATATAACTGCTATTGTTTTGTATTTACCTTTCAGGTATATCAGTTTTGCTTAATGAATTTTAAAGCTTTATTGGTATTGTTGTGTATTGCCATTAAATAGCTTCTATGTCAGGGGTGATATTCCTGTTCTGAATTCTACATATTTCTTGTATTAATATAGTTATTACAGATTTCATTGTCCTACATTATCATATGTATTATATGTGTTTGAACTGAATTTCCTTCTTTTTTATTAGATATGGCATATTTAGTATGTAAACAACACCTGTTGGTACCATCCTTTCCCTACTCCCTGCTCCATGGGGATTGTGAGTCATGCATTAAGGGGGGGGGGTAGGAGAGGCAATGTCTCTGTGCAAAATGCCCCAACTTGTGGCTCTAACAATCTTTCCACCCCCTCTTCCACAAAATTCCGTGAGCTATGCTGGGAGCATTTTAAGTCAACTTCTGTGATGGGCATTTAGGAGTCTCTGGATCTCTGCTTTGGTAGGAGTTGAGTGTCCTCAGTGTCTATCTCCACCACCCTTGTGCTGATATCAGATTCACTGAGAAAGCAGCATTCTTGCTTATTTCCCCAGTTCCCCTGTGGTATCAGCTGGGGCCAGGGTGACGTGCACTGGGTCATTTATCTCCTTTAGGTCGAGCTCCCATTTGAAAAAGAGAAGGAGATTCTCCAAAGGAGAATGAAGTCAGCATTTGTTTAAATAGATAACCATTATTAAGAGAGAATTAAAAGGGTGTAGACACCTTATTACAGTCTAAGGTTAGTGGAAGCTTTGCATTCAATTTGACTATATCAGTCAATTGCTCTTGGACTATTTATGTGAACTGTAATTGACCTATTTGACTTTAATTATAGCATGAATTTTATTTTTTAATGTTGACTGTATATAACCATTTTTCCCTTTGATTGTCAGTTCACAGGTTAAGTGATTATATTGTATGCTATTTATAATTATTTTTATTTATTGCTTTAAAAACTAATGGTACACTTAAGGCATAATCAATGTAACTCCTGTCTCTATTCCTTTCTGCTATTCTGGTTTTATATATGTCATTTGCCACTGAAATTACTTTACCTGTTTATCCTCTAGAGAGTCACATTTCCATCAATAAGAGAAAATGTAAATACTACTTTAATTTTTGACCCTTCAAGCTGGCATAATTGTTGGGCATATATAGATCAATTTATGGTACCATATTAATTTTATATAAAAAGCATCCTAGAGTATTTAATTCATAGCTATGGTCGATCACTTATCTAACCTTGTAAACTTTTCCTAAAATTGTATTCATACAATAATGTATTGTCTTGGATTTTTTTTCTATGTTCTCATTTAAACAAGCTGCAATGGACTGAATCTTATATGTCTCATTTAAACATTATTTATATTATTATTGTTATTTGTCTCTCTTGCTTTGAATTCCTGTACCTATTGTATTTTATTTCTTACTATGTTTGAAAATTCTTAACCCTTACTTCTTTATATATTTGCGCTTTGGACCTAATTATAACTTTTGGGGAATTCACTTATATTATATTGCACAACTTTCATAGCTACTGTTTGTGATTTTTTTGTATATGATGTATATGCATGTGTATTCCTATAGTCACACCTTTGTGTGGGTATGTATATATGTGTAGACATGTACATGTAGAGGATGCATATTGACTTCCGTGTCTTTCTCTATTGCCTTACACTTCATTTACTGAGGAAAGTCTTTCATTTGAACCCAGAACTCATGTATTCCAATAGTCTCTTTAGCTAGTTTGCTAAGGTATCCCCTGTCTCTGTTCCCTCCTGGAATTACTCACAGGCGCCATGTCACACCCAATAGACATTGGCATAGGTACATGGATGCTAGGGGTCTGAACTCAGGTTCTCATGCTTGCACCACAAGCACTTTATATACTGAGCTCTTTCCTTAGACCTGATTGTTGTGGTTCTTTTTCATAGAACAAGATTCGGGGAAAATTTCACTTTCTTGTTGTTCATTGTTTCAATAGTTCTATAGCTAAATAAAATGGCACAAGCATCTCTATACAATGGCAGGCTTCGTATCTGATCGGTTACAGAATGGGCTTAGATTTAGATGGTAGCATCCCTAAGGATTGATTTTCTAGAATGAATAGAGAAAGGGAAACAGTAAGTTCAGCACCAGCTTTCATCCTGCCTTACTTCCTAACTCAAAGAACCATGTGACCAGCTGCTTTATATTCCTGCCACTGTATCTTCCTGCTATGATAGTGTGTACCCTCAAACTATAAGAAAATTAACCCCTTACTCTTTGTGTTAAGTTGCTGTTGTCAAGTATTTTGTCATAGCAATAAGAAAAGTAACAAATTCAGAATATTACAACTAAATAGTGATGTTTCTGGAGCTGGCTTGTGGTAGGGTGTAGAAGAATTTGGAGCTGTGGACTTCAGAAGTCCTAGAAAGTTATAAACAGAAATTAATGGGACATTCAAGTGGATGGTTGAAAGGGTAAAATACCATGAGAAATGCAGACATTGGAGGCCCAGCTCATGGAGATTCAGAGCAGAATAAGGACTCCATTAGGAGCAAGGTTACAGGCCTTTTGTTGCTTGGGCAAAGACTCTAGCTGCATTCTGTTCATGCCCTGAAAAGTTATAGACCCTGATATCAAAACTTGTCAAAGAAAATTTCAAATATAATGTCTATGCTTCAGAACAGTTACTGTTGTGCACTTACTCATATTTTTAGAGAGGAAGAGCAGAAAGAAAAATGTCATAGAATTGAGGGATTTCATGTATCACAGAATTCAACGGCCTATTTAAGTAAAATAATCTTTGACATTATAATCTTTAAGTCAAGCTGGACCTGGAATCTAGAGTTCTGTTTTCTTGCTTCTATATCTGTGAAGTCATATATGTGAAATGGGCTTATTTGACTCATCACTTCCTCATCAAAGTACAGAGTAATATTTAAGAAGCAATATTGTAGATAATTACTTCCATGGTATAGCTGGGCATATGTATCTTCTATGCAACTTCATTCATTATTCCTCATTTTCCATAAACTTCCACAAATTTGGAAGTTGATCATTTTACTTTAGAAAAAAATGCAAGTGGTGAAAATATAATCAGACTCTTCAAACTGCTGTAAACATTTTATTGTATATAAAGTTTTTTGAGGTATTGCAAATTTACAATTAAATACTAAAATATTAACAATGTTTCAGATAGCTATGCAAATCCTTACAGTAGCATCACAGGGCATACACATATCTGATTTGTACAAAGTAAAACCATTTCCCTTTCATATTATTTATCTTGTATAAAACCTCATCAACATCATTGCATAGTATATAATCCCAAGATGTATGATTAAAAACTTTAAAAAAAAAAACTTTTTAGCTCAATTAGTCAGACGTGGAGGCACAGGTCTTTAATCCCATCCTCAGGAGGCAGAAGGAGTAGGGTCACTGTGAGTTCAAGGCCATTCTGGGACTACAAAGTGAGTTTCAGGTCAGACTGAGCTAGAGTGAGAACCTACCTCAAAAAAATTTATTTATGCACTGGAGAGATGGCTTAGCAGTTAAGGAACCAGGCTCAATAACCTAGTACCCTTGTAAGCCAGAAGCACAAGGTGGCACATACATCTGGAGTTCATTTGCAATGGCTGGAAGCCCTGGTGTGCTAATTCTCTATCTATCTATCATCTATCTATCTATCTATCTATCTATCATCTATCTATCATCATTATCTATCATCTATATCATCTATCTATTAATCAATCTATCTATTGTCATCTATCTGCCTCTTTCTCTCTCTTAAATAAGTAAATAAAATAAAATAAATTTTTATCTCAATTTTATCACAGGGAAGTGTTTAGCTAATTGAAACAACAGGGATTTTTCTAGAACAAAAGTGTCCTTGAATTAATGTTTAATTTTTAATGAGATACTAGTTTAATGAAAAGATATCATGACCTTAAATGGTCTTTGTCACTTCCATGTATGAATAAAGTGAGTAGAAGGTTCACTGAATGCCTAAATTGAAATAGATACTAAATGGCAGGATTTGCATTTTAAATTAATGTTGTTTAGTTGCATCATATTCTCTATTCCATAAAAGTTTTAAAATTTGAAAAATTACACCCAGAATATATATTGAAATTCTATGAAACTTTAAATAGAATAGCCAGATAAAAATCTACTTTATAAAATTAGGATAAATGTGCTTTTATCATCATATTCACATTTTTGCATGACTAAAATTCAGCTTATAATAATCATGTAAGTACAGGAAAGCTGAAACAAAAGATTTACAAGGGCCTAACTTCAGGTTACAGCTGCAGTAACCATTGCCAAGAAGGAGACTCTTCTACCAGCAGAACTTCCCACAACTTGTGCAGTGAACCCCAGAGGTGCAGTTTCTGCGAGTCCTTCCGTATGCCAGGTGGGTTTGGGTGAGTCAGCGTTCAGTTGTCTATGCTCCTATCATACCCCTGTAACTCTTGGCTCACTTAGACTTTGGCAGAATCATTTTTTGGGACCATTGTAGGTGTCCTCCCTAGGTGGGGTAAATAGTCATTTATGCATTACTTCACAAGAAAAGTTAACATAAAAATGGAAACATTGGTCTCGTACAACAAAACAAGAAAATACAAACTATATTATTGCATGCAGTAATGCTGGTAAAGGTACAGATCAGTTACAACAAAGTATTTTATTTATTCATTTATTATTTATTTAAAAGAGAGAGAACGAGGGAGGGGGGATGGGCACACCAGGGCCTCTAGCCACTTGCAAACCCACTTCAGATGCATACACCAGTTTCTGCATCTGGCTTTATGTGGATACTGAGGAATTTAATTTAGGTCCTTTGGCTTTGCAGGCAAGCACTTTAACTGCTAACCATTTGTCCAGCCTCAAAGTATTGTTTAAATATAATTTTTGAACAGTAAACCAGAGGAAACTTAAATGTATACTTTTCAAAATTAAGACCCGTGACTGAAGAAAATGAGAGTAAAGGTCTTAGTAAAATATGCAATGGCATAAATGTCTTGTTCCTTTGTTTATCAATTTCTTAACCCCAGATTGAGCTTAAATAGTTCTCTATATTTTCCTTTAATGCTCACTTCAAAATATATTTGAAATTCTTGGTGGTTTATAGAAAAAAGCAGAACTAAGCTGTCCATTGTACCTTAAATGATTAATTTTAGGCACGTTTGAAAAGATGGATAATGTGAACTAAGTATGATTCTTAACAATGTAGTTGCTACCATAGGCTGTTCCTTTTCTCAGAGAGAAACTTTAGCCAAAATTTACTAAAGATGTTTTAACTGTAACTTCAAATCCTAAGTATGTAAAGAGTTTATTATTTCCTCATCGTTCAAAATACTAAGAGTTAAATTTAAAGTTTGTAAGAAAGGGTATTGAAAATATACTCTAGATTTATGGTGCCTTTCAAACTGCATTTAGCATTCAGTAAGGACATTCTACATAAAAAAAAAATAGTGAAAACAAAAAGATAAATACTGTGGCATTTAAACAGAGGGACGAATGATTGCTGATTACTATTTTACCATATAAGTATGACATATCTCCAGGAAAGAAAATGCAAACTGTGTTTTATACCTTGTTTCAATACATAAGTATTCCATATAAATTTGGGCTTGTTTAAAATAATAGCTGACAAATATGCATTTTTATTTTAAACTTTTAAATTACTTAGATGTAAATTTAAAACATAAAATGTGAAGAGGTATTTTCATGTGTAATTATCATCAGCAATAAAAAGGATATGATTTTGCTTGATGCCATTTAAATGTTGATATTGTTGTGTTTTGAATCTATCATTTTTATGGTAACGAAGAAAAGAGAGTAAAATTATTCAAATTTGAGCATTTCTTTTCACAATTTCGGGAATACAATTTTATATTCCTCTAAGAACTGTTAACAGTTTTGTAGGAAGGAAAATGTTCTGCATGATTTAACAAAGACAGAAAGGGGTTGGGTTGTGAAATATTATACTGCATGTAAAATTCAAAGAGTTTAAATAAATTTTTGGCAAAATGGAAGGAATTTCTGCCAATGTTTTGAAAATCAGAGGAATATGGCCAATTCCATCCATTTCTATGCTCAATTTGGTTAATCTCTGTAAATAAATCTTAACTAATCCCTTTTTTTTTATCAAGTCTGTAGCCAACCATTTTTAAGATTCATTGTCTCCCATATGTTAGCTCAAAAAGTTTTCCAGAAGGAGATTTGAATTTCAAGTTCAGAGTACTCATCTCTCCATGTGCCTGAACATCTGTTCTCCCCTGGGTGGCAATGTCAGTGTTAAGTGTCTATGCAAGCATCATAACCTCACAGAAAGGGCTGGAGAGCATGCTTAGCAGTTAAGGTGCTTGCCTGCAAAACCAAAGGACCTCGGTTCGATTTCCCAGTACCCACATAAGCCAGATGCACAAGGTGGCACATGCATCTGGAGTTCATTTGCAGTGGCTGGAAGCCCTGGCTCACCAATTAGACACAATAAATTGTTGGAAATTCTGTCCTAATACCAAGCAAAAGTTCATTTAATGATTTGTTGTGAAATTCAAGTTAGCAACTTAAACAGGAAATTTAAAAATCACATATTCTAATAATACAATCTAACAGGCATTAAATTAATAAATGCTGAGGAATGTTAGTGGGAAAACATTGACATTTTCCTCTTGCTAAGCCATTATGTTTCTGAAAGAGCAGAAATGTCTATAACTACAGTTAAAATGCTGTAGTACATAACATATAACGTTCTTGAATCTGAGGATTCATTAGCACAGAATAGTACAAAGATGTGGAACATCAACACTACTTCTACCCAAAAGCACCTTGCTTTCTCCTTCTCTCCCCAGCACCCTGTCCTGTCTCATAAATTACCTCATAATTTCTTTTCTGTCTTCTTTCCTCTTGACTATGGGCTGTCTTAGTGACCTTGATCTGACACTTATACACACATGAGATATTTGTTTCCATACATTACAGAGAACAGCTGGCTTTTGCCTTTGTGTTTTTGGTTTGTTTCATTTAACATGATGTTGTCCAGTTCCATCCATGACACTTCAAACGACAAAATGTCAGTGTTTATTATGACTGAGTAATATTTCGTTTTGTAAATATATTTCTTTATTAATCTACCCACTGAAGAGCTTTTGGCTTGGTTTTATATTTTAGCTATTGTAAATAATGTTTCAGTTAACAGGGAGATGAAAGTATTTTGTTGGTACAGAGATTACACCTCCTGTGCATATATATACAGTAGTGAGATTGTTGGATTATATGGTAGTTCTATTTTTAGTTTCAATTTACATTCCCAACATTAGTGGATAATGTTCCCATTTCTGCTCCTGATGATCAGCACTTATTTCTTGTGTGTTTCATGGTGGCGATAAGATAAATCTCATAGTTGTGGCTTGACTTCTAAGCATATTTTATATATCTTTTGGGAAATAACTTTAGTTGATTTTCCCCGTGCTTAGGTGATCTCTTCTTTTGAGTTCTTTATGTACTCTACTTGATTAATTACTTATTAGTTCTATAATTTACAAATATTTTGGCCCACCTTATAAATTTTCTCACTTCTATTAATTGTTTCCATTGATGTGCAGAAGCTGCTTAGCATAATATAATTCTATTTGTATAGTTTTTAATTTTATTGCTTGGGTGTTTGAGCACTAACAATCTGATACTAGTCTCAAAGTGCTTCCCAACATGTTTTTCTGTAGTAATTACATGATTTTAGGATTAATGTTTTAGATTTTGATCCATTTCAAGTTAATTTCTATATGTAGTGAGTAGTTTTTCTAAAATAGATATTTCCAAAAGAAGAGATGTTATACTTATTTTTGATTTCTATCATTTCAGGATATGCCTAATGTACAATCTGTTGTGATTTTTTAACAATTGAAAATAGCTATACATTTTTAAAATTATTTTATATTTCATAATATAATCTTCTTTTAAAAAAGCACCTGTATCTTTGAAGCTTCAAACTCAAGCCTATTGACCCTATACTAGACACCTGTTACACAATGACGTCATTTTTCTCCTATGTTGGAGTCCCTCCTAGGGCCAGTCCAGGAGAGGATGCTGGGTCTCTGCCAGGCAGGGGGTGAGAGGCACGGAGTCAAGACACAGACACCAGGAGTTGGGTGAGAGCAGACAGAGGGTGAGCTGCTGCAGACTTATTCAAAGAAGTGTAGGGTTTTTAAGGGTTTGGCTGGCCAATCATTGTATGGGGTGGTTCCCTTTTTGCCACCAAAGACAGCCTGTCTCCGGGTAGGTTATTTATTTATTTATTTTATTTATTTATTTATTTATTTATTTATTTATTTATTTATTTATTTATTATTTTTTTTAATCTTTGAAGGCAGGTGTGAGCTAGGCTGCCTTGGGCAGCTATTGTAGCTATTGTCATGCCAGGCCTGTGCAGAATGCCAAGTCCACAGAAGCTACTTTCTGGTTCCTCCTAGCAGGTGACCTGGCTAGGGCCCAACCTGCACTGTGCCATACACTTCTACACAGGCTACATTGACTGTAACATGACAAGGTTAAAGTACTAATTTAGCATTATGTATAAATCTCAATATTCACTCTTAGGACATGACAATTGCTACAGTGTCATTACCACTTGTCCTTGCTGGGGAAATCAACCTCTCATTCAGTCATGCAGAGCAATCATATTTTCCTATAACATTTCAAATAAGCTCATGCTGAATTAATCAGTAAGTGGGCCAGCTGTTTTGTTTCAGCCATACATATTATTACATAACAAATAAATTACTGTGATGCAATAGCTATTGGTGAAAACATTTTAAGGCAAAATAATGGTAAAATAGCATCACTATAAGTATTAATGTAGGATGAAACAGAATATTTTTTGAGAAATAGGGAGAGACCTACAGAGAGAGAGAATGGGCACACCAGCAGCCTCTCAGCCACTGTGAACAAACTCCAGATGCATCCTCCCCCTTGTGGGCAAGTACGGCATTGCACCCTTGCTTCACTTTTTGAGGCTGGTTGAACATGGGACCTGGAGATTGGAACCCGTGTTCTTAGCCTTGGCAGGCAGGAGCCTTAACCATCAAGCCATCTCTCCAGTCCAAAAAAGAATTTTTGAGCTTTGGTTTTAAATATTAACTTCTAGACATATTAACTTTGAACTAAGTTATTTGATTATTTTATTTATTTTATAAGACTGAGACAATGAAACTAGTCTGTAAGTGCAATTTTCAACGCCATATAAAACAATGAATGCAGCACTTTACATAGAATTTGGCTAATGATATTCCAGACATTTTATACTCTCCTCATATATTTAATCGGATAATGTTTATTCTCTGTTTCACCTTATTCCTGTTTTTTATTATTTTATCAATATTCAATACACAAGTGTTTATTGAGATCAAAAGTTTTCTAAATAAATCTTCCTTGTAATGTACTTTATTGTTCTTTTGGAAGTAACTGCACCCATTCAACCAAGGGAATGAATTCTTGTGCCACTATTAGCCTATTCCTGTGGTAAAGCCTTTCTGAAGATCAAGAGATATTGCTGTTCTACCTGCATCATTTTCTGGTTCTCTTTTTGAGCAGATTGAATACAGTCTGTGACACTTATTATATGAGGGTTTTCTCAACAGTAAACTTCCCCAGAATCTATGATTTAAGAATATATTCGCATTGTATCCAAAGTCACTCATTTCCTTTCCATTCATTGTAGAAAGCTGTGGTCCCCTGATAGGAAAGGAAAACAAAACATCAGACTGTGGCAGATGTGACAGTGAATTTGAGGATGAAATTTGTGAAAAAAATTGAATAATAGACCCAATAAATGCATCTGTGCATGGAGTTTCAAATTCCCAGCTTCCAGCAAGCAAACCTGATCTATTTCTGTAAAATAAAACAAATGTCCCAATAGGAGTATTCCCTGGCTTATTTGAACCATAATATTGTGTTTCTCTAATAGTATTCACATTTTGTTTTCATGGCTGTATATGCTGCTACTAGAGAAAATTATGCAAATAAGAAAATTATGATATCTACTGAAGTACAAATTTTTTCTAAGATATTACTTTTCCAGTCTCAGTTTTATGCATGAAATCCAAATTTTAAGACTACATCTTAGCACATGGGTTAGAATTTGGGGATATAATTATAATTTCAAGTGCAAATGCTAAATAGATTTTTCTTTGTGAAATGTAGGAGGGATTACTGAAGCAAGTTTGGCAAAAGAAGATGGAATAGAAAACTCAATGTTTTTCCATTACTGTTATAATGTTTTTTTAACATTTTATTATATATATATATATATATATATATATATATATATATATATATGACTTTGAGCATGGTTAACACATACACATATATATGTATCACGACACACACACACACACACACACACACACACACACACACATATATATATATAATATATATATATACAAACACATATATATTAACCATGCTCAAATTCACTTTATCCCCTTGTTGGCCACTCCACTGAATACCTTCTTTCCGGTTTTTCCCTTTTCTATTTATTTTGACAATTTTTAATTTTTTTAAATTTTTTTAAATATATTTTTGGAGAGAGACAGAGAGAGAGACAGAGAGGGAGAGGGAGACAGATAGAGATGGGCGCGCCAGCAGTCTCTCAGCTGCTGTGAAAGAAATCCAGATGTGTGCGCCCCCTTGTGGGCAAGCACTGCATTGTGCCCTTGTGTCACTTTGCATCTGGCTAAACGTTGGACCTGGAAATTGGAACAGGGTTCTTAGGCTAAGCAGGCAGGCGCCTTAACCACTAAGTCATCTCTCCAGCCCTATTTTGACAATTTTTATGTATGTACAAAACATATTTAGATCATAGCCAACTCACATCTCTATTTCTTTTCCCTACACTACCTACTCCTTTCTCTGTCCCTTTTCTCCCTCCAACAAATACCTCTACTATTTTTGTTTGACTGATTATTAATTTTTTATGTAAACCTAGCAAATGCTGATCATGTTTCCATGAAGTTATATTATTATACCCTATCCTCTCCCCTAAAATCCTTCTCCCTTGCAGACTCTACTCCCAATCCACTGAGGACCCTGAGGTTGTTGGTGTTCCCTGTGGGTCATGGATACATCATTCGGTCTCTGTAGGGGGTTGGGGACATTGCAACAAGACAGTCCTCCCCACCCTATTGTTCTTATAGTCTTTCTTTCCCCCATTCCACAATATTCCCGGAGCCTGGGTGGGTGTGTTATAAGACTATTTTCATGGTAACTTTTCTGCAGTCTCTCTATTTCCACCTTGTAGCAGACAGCTTCAGGTTCGCTGAGATGAACTTCCAGTCCAGGCACAGTTATGGAGGAAGGGATATTATTTATTGAAGCTTACAGATCCAGGGGAAGTTCCATAATGGTAGGAGAAGCGGCCTGCTCTCACAAGACCAGGCAAAAGAGAGTAAAAGCCAAGCCACCAGCTACACAGCACACTGAGCAAAACTACAGCCCAGCCACAGCAAGCTTCAGGAACAACTATTAGGCACACTTTGCATATCTTTACAATGGAATCTCAAACCTACCATTAACGCCTTAAGACCAGCCCCCAGTGACATTGCCTCTAGGAAGGTGATTGCAGATGCAAACTATAAAGTAATAAAACATTGAATATATTGGGGGCCATATATTTAAACTACCACACACCTTGAGGAGTTTTGAGTGTCCTTCATGTCTGTCACCATTTCCTTGAAGCTGGTTGTCAGGCTATGAGGGAGATCAACACTCATATAGAGATCATCACTTTCTCTGAAATGTCTTGTGGGCCTTTGTAAGTGTGAAGGAGGTAGGTTTTCTTGTGCTACGAAGTTGGCTACCTTCTCTTGTTGTATTAAATTTTGGTTCTCTTTGGTTTTCATTGTTTTCTTTCAAATAAAATAGATTCTGTAAGCAAGAGAGTGCAGCATGGATTAAAAGGATAAGTCTACTCATTTTGTAGACTTTTAGGCACTCTTCTTGGCCAAAGGCCAGTGGGAACTTCTCTCAGGAGTCTATTACCTACTCATCTATGCAATTGTGGCTTGGTTCTCAGTACCAGATATGAGTTCCCATCTATAGCCTTTTAGCCAGAGAGCCACTGATTACCCACATTTATCATGTGCCTGTATTGTACATGTATGTCACACTTGTCCAGGTGATTGATTTCATAGCTATCTGAATCCGTTTCTTGTTCATGCTACTGGTAGCCCTTATTTCGAAGAGTAGTTATCTGTGGACATATACATCTAAATGAAGATTAGAAAAACTGGCTCTTAGAAAAAAACAGAGCAGTGGGTCTGAATTAAAGAAACTTATGGTCTCTTAGGGAAGAGGTGTACTATGGAGATTTGAGTTTTATGTCTATGTACTAAAGTGTGACTTTAGGAATTTTAACAAGCTCTAAGCAATATAAGTAATTTTTAAATTATATACTTTACTAGCTTTCTTACCACACACTTTAACTTCCCAATGTTGTCCTTATCTGTCCATGTGCCTGTTTAGGGAAAAACTGTATTTTCCTACAGAAAATACATTTTAAACCTAATGCATTTCCATAGTTTTTAATTTTAAAATTATATATATATATATATATATATATATATATATATTGTGGTTGTCTTATTTGTTAACATTTTAATTTAGAAAAATATTTTACAAAATAAAAAACATTTTTTTTTTTTTTTTTTTTTTTTTTTTTTTTTTTTTTTGAGGTAGGGTCTCACTGGAATTCACTCTGTATTCTCAGGGTGGCCTTGAACTCATGGTGATCCTCCTACCTCTGACTCCTGAGAGCTGGGATTAAAGGTGTGTGCCACCATGCCTGGCTGTATTTCTGTATTTTAATCAAAACCTATGGAAAGGTATTTGAAACACATATAGTAATATATTATATTAACTATTGAACAAAAGTAATATAGACAGCTATATGTTAGCAGTTCTGTAGGCATTTCTAACCAAATTATAATATATATATATATAGAGAGAGAGAGAGAGAGAGAGTTATGTTATATATATACTCCCTGAGAATATATATATATATATATGCACACCACACACTCTTTAAAGGTTATGAATTAAAATGAATTTGAACTAAGCTTATATGCATGATTATTTTCTGGCAGGGATTTTGAATCCAAGTCACTATTAGAGGCTAGTGGTACAAGTTAATATAACCTTTATGTTAAGATTTTAGTAAGGCAAACTAACATAGAGAAACAAATTTAAAAATTTAAAATGAATATGAATCTAATTCATAACAGAATGAAATAGAAATAAATTAAGGTCACATGTTTATTTGGTCAAACTCTGAACTTGTTGGTTCTATTAGAGGATTTAAGAAAATCTTATTACTGCTAGATTTTAAAATGACTGTCTTTGGAAATTTTCTTTAGTCAAAAGCCAGTTTCATAATTTATCTTAGATATATGTATATTAGCCAGGATGTGCTTAGGTAGCAATCTTGAATAATAACTGGTTTTCTTTGAAGCAGTAACAGAGAAAAAAAAGTGAATTGAGAAGTGAAGTTTGTATTTGTAGTTTCATATATAATTGCAGAAGAAAATATCTAATCATGGATACAGGTTAACAACTGGACCAGCATACAAAAAATTACACTATGTTAATGATTATGAACCTTCTAACAAGCAATTCAAAGGACATATAATATAATTGCATTTCATGAGATTACACTCTCAGTGGAATCAAGGTAGAAAATTTCCATCTTAATGACATAGAGCTTAATCTATACTTTGAAAAGAGGCACAGACAAGGCACAAAGTTCAAAAGGTGAAGCTTATTCTGCAGACTTAAGTTAACGAAGTAACTAGGAAAATGATCAGGCAAAGAGCTAGAATGACAGCACTTATATATTGTGAATATAGACTGGGTGGCCTTTTTAAGGAATCTAAGACATTTCCTATTAGTGTCTAAGGATCAAACTAATTAAGCAATAATATATGTGTGTCCCCATTATGAGTCTGAAGGCATAGAAAGAAAGGCCTTGTACCTTGTTCAGACAGGGAATAAGTAATCTTATTTTCATAATGGTAAGCATAGTGGAAAATGTTTGAAGGACATCTGAAAGAGGTTCATGGTGCAACTTTCACTACAGGGCATCCCACCTTTTTCTAAAGGCATCCTGATACTGAAGACAACAGTGGAAGGGCAAAAACAGAGAAAGTGAAGTTCAAGTGCAGAAAAGGAAAGACTCAGCAATATGATGTCATGGACAAGTTCTCAGAAGGTCAAACCTGGCCTCTGGAGAGCCCACCACTGGAGAAGGGAAAGGAAAAGTACAGGTGCAGAGAAGTATCTGCAGTAAAATGACACATCTCCCCAGCATCCACTGCTGCTTGTGGATTCTGCCAAGAGGATTGAAGTGAGAGAAAGAAAAGTCTTTACTCCCTTGTAAGCTAAGCATTTGTAGCACCCCATCTAGGTCTTCCAATCCCACCATAGAGTAATATTTATTTGAGATCCTTGGTTTCCAGGAGAGCAAAGTAGTTCCATCAGCAGTTTCCTTATTCCCAAGGCCTATAGGAGTTATTTGTGAGAACATGAAGATCTCTGGATTGCATTAGAATCGTCCCTCCTGCAAATTGTGTTCACAGAGACTCAGTGGAGTCTTCCAAGATTTGTAAGGCAGAGACAGGGTGTCCTCAGGTGGCTTTTCTCCTCAAACCCAAATGAGGCAGAGAGCATGGAACACAGATTATGTTACTTCTGGCCATATCAGTCAATGCTATGAGCAGATCCCAGCAGTCATTTCATATCATTCAGTGAGGGAGAATCCTTCTCACCAAACTTGGGAATGCCCACAGGAAGTAGTCAGGAATTGAGGTAAATTCAAGAAGAGATTTGAAATGTCAAGGTAACCATGGGAGCCATCAAAATGTCGTGGGAGTGTTGATGGTCACTCTCAGAATTAGCCCAACAGACCAGTTTAGAAAAAGTCAATGATATTAAATTGACTGAGTGCAAGGAATAGACAACAGCTTTAACACAAGAACTATGAGATAATGGCTGATATTACCTTTTGGGGGGGATGCTATCCTCTATTCAGGTTTTCACCATGTGATTGTCTCCATAAAATTTCTGCCATTCAAATAAGGGAAACTTTGATTTGTCAGTGTTTGACTATGGGCAGGTGGCTGAGTTTATAAGACAAAGAACTGTTGAATCACCTTCATTCATGATTTTTTTGGAAAGTAGATAACTTTTGTTCTATGGTGTTATCTGATTTATTTTATTTTATTTTATTTTATTTTATTTTTTGTACCAGGCTTGCATTTCAGAAATTTTCTGGCAGGAACCTATTCAGCTTATGGTCTCTTACTCATGGCCTTGTCTCCATGCCTTGTCTTGCCTCAGAACCTTTCCATGCAAACCTCTATGTTCCCCTCATCCTTATAACTTCCATGTATGCAAAAAAAAAAAAAAAAAAAAAAAAAAAAAGATAAATAGAAATAATTACGAAAACAGGGAGATATACAACTAACTTGTGATATCAGTTCAAGAAGTAGCTTGGCCCTCTTGGCCTACAGTTGGAGGAGTCTGTATGTGCCTTCTTGACTGAATCTTTGAAAAATACTTCCCAGGTAGCTGCCCATGAGCAGTCCTTGCAGGCATTCACACTTCAGGCTCTTTCATTTCAAATTGTTTTGCACATTTACAAAGTGTAGCCATCTGCATGAATGATCTTACCTTGAGAACGCCTCTCCTATTGTCTCAGTGCAGAACCTTTTTTTCTCTTTAAAAGTGGGGTACATATGTGATAATTCAATTGCATGATGGTCAAAAATAATTCATTTATTTCCCTTCTGCCTTATTTTCCACTAATTTCTTTCTTCCTTCTCTCTCCCTCTATTTTTCCATGATGAATCCAAACTTTTCATTGTCATAATTATGAAATAGTCTATGTCTATGTCAAAAGAGTCCTCAATGTGTGGGATTATTGGTACTTACTTTTGGACTATGCATCATGTTTTAATTTTGCCATCCCACATGAAAGACAACATTTGAAAATATAATAATAATTTATTAAAAACATAATTTGTATACTGAATTGAGTAAATATTCCAGCATATTAGGTGTTGCAGTTACCTTCTCTTTGCTGGAACAAACTTCCAACCAAATGAAGCTTGCATAGTCAAAAATAAGTACCAACAATCCCACTGAGGAGGGCCCTCAGTGGAATGGAGTTGGAGAAAGGGAATATAGGAGTATAACCCAGTGGGAATATGACCAATATGCAATATCTTCATACTTTAAAGATCATAACAATAAAAATATTAAAAAGTATAAGCCAGGTGTGGTGGCACATGCCTTTAATCCCAGCACTTGGGAGGCAGAGTTTGAAGGGTCACCATGAGTTTGAGGCCACCCTGAGACTACATAGTGAATTTCAGGTCAGCCTGGACTAGAGTGAAACCCTATCTTGAACACCACCCCCCCCAAAAAAAGTATAGCATGTTGTGGGTCCTTGCAGTTCACATTCCCCACGGGCATTGGCCACCAACATCCTGGGCACAGGAGTTGGGTGGGAAGAGCAGGATCATGGAGCAATGGGTGAGTGTGACAATGGGCAATGAACACCCGGGAGACCGTCTGATGGACAACACTCATTTATTCAAAAAGGGAGTGGGTTTATAAACACTTGAGGAAGGTTGCGATGGCACATACAGACTATATGGTGATCAGATACTCAGTTTATGAGTTGCTATCTAAGTGAAAGAGCTGGTTGACTGTGACTTCAAAGTTATGAGGAAGGAGCTATGAGATGATGGAAATGCTACTATGATTTCAGAGCTGTGGTTGAGGAGCTGTGAGATAACAGGAATGGCGGAAAAGGCTACGTGACTTCAGCCACATAAACGTCTCTTGGGCAGCTAGCCACAAGGTCAGGAACTGTGGGGGAGGGGCAAAGTCTGACTTGTGGGATAGTCAGCTGTTTTTGGGGCAAGAGGAGAGGGCCTCACCAGTTCTTCCCACTCTGGGCGATGACAGGACCCACTACAACCTTGCTTGAGGATAGGGAAGGCCAGTCACTGTTGCCAGGGTGGGTTCCCAACGATAAGGCCAGTGCAATCCCACAGTCCAAGGTCCCTGGCCATGTCCAACAGTTCAGGCCAGCCTCCTCACAATCCCAGCCCATTTTTATCAATTTCCAACAGCATGTTGTGCTCAATCATGTGTTTTCTTTGTTTTTATTATTATTGTTTTTGTGTATATATGTGTATATTTACATGAGTATTGGTGTGGGTATAGGTTGATCCTCATTTTTCATCTTTTTTGAGGTGGTATCTCTCTGGTTTTATTTCAAGTTTCCTCTCACTTAATTTTTAATTCCAGAAGGCATATTGAAATAACAGATAAATATATGACTACATCTGGCTTTACAGGGGTCTTGAGGAATCAAACTTTATTCAACAAAGCTCAGTACCTTTCACCACTGAGTCATCTCCCTAGCCCATTATGTCTTCATTGGAATTTAATTTATTGAGCAATAAAATTGACAGCAAGTTTACTTCAGATAAAAATTCAAAGTCACAATATATTTCTATAAGAAATTCCATACTTGAAAATATTACAGGAGTTATAAACTATGCAAATTCTACTTCAGAATTTTTTTCTCTTCCAAAGACACTGAATATAATGGATCTCTTTCTAACATGTTTGACCCAATCCATCAAAATGACTGCAATGATTTATATTTTGACCATAAATTATGCAACATATGTATCTTTGATAGACAGTAATCACTGTATTCAATTAAATAAAATTAAATAGTGTAAAAAAATGATCAAATTTGTGTGACATTACCCTGGCTGTTTTTACTTCCATGTGTACATTTTGGCTACTTTGGAGCTTCCAGTTATTTCAGATAACCACTGTAAATGAAAAGTGATAAATTGAAGTAAAAAAGGAAAAGTTTGAGCATTAATGGAGAGTATGACAGCTTTTAGTTGCTTGACACATAAAATCAAGCAAAAAATCAATGGAAAGTTTTATGATTTTTTTTTTTGCCAGGAAATAATAACGTGCATCTGAATTGAAGGATTTAACAGTAAATATTAAAGAAATGCATTATGCACATGAGAAAATGCTCAGCCTCAATGATACTGAGAGAACAGTGTCATATAGATGGATGCACACTTTGTCTCTCTGTTGAACACATACACTGTAAGTATTATATGTTACATATAATATGTGTTACATATAATTAATACACAATTCTAAAACTTAAATCTTTTGGAAATATACTTTTAATGACCACACTAAATATACACAACTAATCATTAACCCTGATATTTGTAGAGGTGACAACCTGGTAGACCTCTGCTACTCTCCCCTAATTTAATTCTATGTGTTCAGTTTTGCAATAATAACCATTAGGATAGGTAAACTGGGACCTCCACAGAGAAGTCTGTGTACAGCTTAGAATCCCAAACCCATCACTTTAAAAATAGTAGAAAAGTTTACTCCAAGTGCTGAGCTAGAAATAGAAATTAAAATAACATAGCAATAAAAGCTTTTACCAAACTTTAAATTTTTACCTAAATGAGAAGAATATGCTAAATGTTAACTGAGACCATTACATGATGTAAACTGATTCTTAGAAATAATGAAATAAGGTATAATATAGTAAAAGTATAGTAACATATACTATTATAACAATGCATGTAAAGGTTTTATTTTATATGACTTCATTCAAATATTAGTTTAAGATAATTTTTTGGCAGTTTTATCAGTATTATTTGGTGCATGACAATGGTATTATAGCTTAATAATTTCCCTGGAAGAAATGCTAAACAAATTCACCCTTTTTTTTTGTCTTATCCTGATTACTGGGTTTTTGAATTCTGATACCATGACAATATGAGTCTAAGGTTGTTGGATGAATCCACCAAAATTTGCTAAGGGAATGCCAAGAACTACATAAAGACATAGGCTAAAAGAAAACACAATGTGAAACAACATCCCAACTCCTTAGGGCCAGAGTCAACCAATACAGTCATGATGCAAATGCTTCAGCTTATTCTAGAAGACATGGCTCATTAAGTACTCTGCAGGTCCTCAGAGTTGAATATAACTCTGTTTTCACCCTAGTAGGAGCACTCCTGCTACAAAGGATGGAATCTCACAAAGCCTTCAGTGGCAAAATAGTAAAATATATTCTGCATTTGGGTCTGTTTCAGTTATAGTAATCACTCATTTGCTGAAATTAGTTGTTATTCCTGCTAAAAAGACTAAACTAGGTAAATAATTTAGGACAGAGAATATTGTGCATTAGATGTGCTACAATGAATGGAAACTTATTCTATCCTTTGTCCCACTTCATCATATGTGCTCTCAGTGGGTTCTTAAAATATTCTTAATTCATTAATTTCTGGATCAATGGTATGTGACATGACCATTGGTTCATGCATCTAGGGCATTTCTAAGTATTTCTTATAAAATGAGGCTCATGTCAAGTTATACCAAGCAGATTTAGTAATCAATACAAACTCCAAGTATTTGTACAGACTTCATTACTGCGGATAATAAAAATAAAAAACAACAACATACAGTTAGTTTTCTGGGGCTATTGTGATAATTTACCAGAGCTGGGGTGGCCAAATAAACACAAATCAATGTTCCACAATTCAGTAGTCTAGAAGCCCTAGGTAAATATGTTGATAGTTTCTGTTAAGATCATTTGCCATGGATTGCTAATTGCTCTCTTCTCCATGTCTTCACATTCTTTTTCCTCTATGTGTAAGTCCAAGATAATCCCCTCCTCTTACAGGGACACTAGGAAAATTGGATTAGTATGTATACTAATGAAAAATAGCAAAACACAATTTGAAGTAAGAGGTTATAGAACTTCAATATACAAATTATGGAAAGACGGGGTTTGTTATGTATTTAACTATATTTTTAGGTACATAGTTGAGTAATATCTTGGATGTCTGTTCATCTAGTATGTACCTTAAAGAATTGAAGAAAAGCAATGATTTATTTATTTATTTATTTATTTATTTATTTATTTATTTATTTATTTTTATTGACAACTTCCTTAATTGTAGACAATATCCCATGGTATTTCCCTCCTTCCCCCAACTTACACCTTTAAATTCTCTCTTTAATTTTGGTTTCATCATATTTTCCTCCTATTATGATGGTCTTGTTTAGGTAGTGTAAGGCACTGTGAGGTCATGGCTATCCAGGCCATTTTGTGTCTGGAGGAGCACATTGTAAGGAGTCCTACCCTTCCTTTGGCTCTGACATTCTTTCCACCACCTCTTCCCCAATGGACCCTGAGCCTTAGTAGTTGTTAGAGATGTTTCAGTGCTGAGCACTCCTCTGTCCCTTCTTCTTAGCACCATGGTGTCTTCTGAGTCATCCCAAGGTCACTGCCATCTGAAAAGAGAAGCCTTCCTTTGGCTCTTCCATTCTATCCGAAAAGCACTGATTTTTATACCTGTAAAGACAATGTCTTCTTGGTGTCAATATTCCTTTGCCACACAAATTATTGTCTACAATCATCTGTGGCTGTTGGGTACTGACACTCTAATCTTCAACTTAAAGCTCCTATAATACTTAATATTATTATAGTAATAGTAATCAACAATTAGTATTCTATTATAGCCTCTTTACTATCAAGCTGTATGACATAGGAGGGCAACCAATGAATTCTTAGTCAGATTACTGCCCCATTCATCTGCACCTACCATAGAGTCTTGACAATATACTTGGCTAAGGAGTTTTCATTTACTAGATTTGTATTTGTCTTGCTGGCATGTTGTCATCAAGACATATTTGTTCTTCTACTAACTTTCCTAAGTCTTTAATCCTTTCCTCTAATATTTGACATAGATATTTGGCATTTTAAATACATTTCACATTGAACATCATTTTTCAATGTTATACAGTGCCTATAATGATTTTGCCACATGACATATCATACCATATTAAGTGTATTAAGTACTTAGTATATTGAGTCAATTAATGTGCCATTATGTTGAGACATATTGGAAGGAATTAATCTATATGTATAGGCACCAGTTCATATCTTAGAATAAAGTATAACCTGGAGCCAATGCTTGTTGTCAGATATGGTATTTAAAAAGTAAATAAATAAAAAATAATCTGCTTTAATGACCAATCTTTTGTTATGATCTAATCTAAATTCATATACAAAGTCAAGATACCAATTCAAATGCTTGATTAAATTGAAGATTTGTGCACTTAATAAAATCTATTGTAGTTTTAAACTGCTCAGTATTTAGGTAATGTCTTATATATTTAAATTAATATCTTTATGCAATAAACTTTCACTTACCACAGTAGATTCAATAATATATCTTTGTTAATATTAATTTTTTAATTTGACATCTCTGAAATATACTAGACAATAGTAAATATGCAAGGTATTAGGGATATAAAATCTGCTGAATAGGTATAAAAAGCAAACCATATGTAACTATAAATTAAATGATATTTATAATGTTCTTGAAACCTTTCTATAAATTTGCAAATCTACAAAAGTAAAATATAAACTGGTGAGATGGTGCCAAACTATAATCCCAGCACCCAGAAGGCCGAGGTAGGAAGATTGCTATGAGTTCGAGGCCACCCTGAGACTATTTAGTGAATTCCAGGTCAGCCTGAGCTAGAATGAGATCCTACCTCAAAAACACACACACACAAAAGTAAAAAGTACACATAATTTACTTTCTAATCTGTCAAAATCCTCAAAACCTTCATGCAGATCAAAGGATACAGAAGACAGATTAATCATCCACATAACTGTCTTTCCTTTCATGCATAATCCTACCTTGAAGACAAATATTGACATAACTCCTGTCACTGGAATTTTGTTTAAATGGAATGTCGTATGAAAGAAAACATAAAGTATACAGATTTTTTGGTATTTGACACATTTCATTCAAACTTTTTGGATACTTATCCAAAGTCATTGAATTATTATAATTCATCACTATTAATTTTTTGGATATATGACAACTTGACAATCTATTCACAAGCTGATAGAAAATTGAATTCTTCTCATTTAGAGTTGTTATGAATAATACATCATGGACACTCATTTTCAAGCTTAGTCTGAGCAAAGTTTTACTTTTATCTCATGTAAATACCTGCTAAGTTTTCTGGTTCATGAAGTTAATATTTACTTAGTTTTCCAATAATATAAATGATATCCTTGCTCTGATCATAATGGGAAAAATTTAGTCATTAAAGTTCATATTAACTTAATATTTGGTTAACACTCACAAAGAGATATTAGTTAGGGAATCCCTGATACCCTCCAAACAAGGCAGGACTTTGCCAAAGCACTTTGTTACCAACCAGAGCTAAATGGTAAAACCCTATTGGTGAAGACACCACAGACTGCAGTCCCAAGATATTGAGAAATCATTCTGGAAATGAGATAGAAGTTACGTCACTGCTGGCCTTCTCTTATAGTGCTGGAAAACACTATGCAAACTGCTACGGAATAAAGGTCAAAAAGCACAAATAATCAGGGGATCCTACAAGCTACACAAGAGGTACATACTGGTGTGATAACGGCACACCAACTATGGGAGTAATCAACTGCTTTCTGATTGAATATGAGGCCCTATCATATTCAAGAACCAAGTCAAAAGTGTATGGCTTGGATGATCAGAGCCCTCTAAGGGAATCTTCCACTGTTCTTTGGCTTAGATAAGAAAGCATGGCTGTCAAAAAGTTATCTAAATATCTGTCTTCATCCTCTTTATTCAATGCTGATATCAATCTTGGATAAAGAATCTGCTTTTTACAGATGACAGCAAATACTAAGGACACAGAACACACATCAGTATGACGTGAAAGGAAAGCTAACTGCCTAGTACAAGGTGAGTCATCCCTATCACATCTGGCAGAGTCCAGAGAAAATGGAAGTTTAAATATGAGTGCTGCTCTCATTACTAGCCTGAGAAAAGCAGAGGGTGCAAAGATCTTAAAATAAAAGAGAATTGCAACATCACTCCAAGGATCAGTGAACATTATGAAAGAGAAAGCAGAAGAATGTAAGATCCACATGGAGGAGAGCGTGTCCTGAGGCATTGTCCTCTCCGCAGAGATGACTGGTACATTCATGAAACCAACTCTGCAGACATCTATGTTCCTATCAGCAAATGCCCAAGGAATTTCACCTGAAATATAGGAATTATCAGTAAGTGATGTTAAAAGAAATCATATAGGATTGGAGATATGGCTTAGCAGTTAAGGTGCTTGCCTGTAAGCCAGATGCACATGGTGGCGCATGTGTCTGGAGTTCTTTTGCAGTGACCAGAGACCCTGGTGTGTCTCTTCTCACTGTGTGTGTGTGTGTGTGTGTGTGTGTGTGTGTGTCCCTCTCTCTGTCTCTAATAAATAAATAAAAATAAATCAGAAAAAAAGAAAGACAGCAGATAGATCGTTCTTGTAATATCAGCAGTTAGGAGATGTATATAAAAGAATTGCAATGAGTTTGATGCAAACCTCGGACTACATAATGAGTTCAATGCCTATCGGGGCTAAATAGTGCCAAACTAAATTTGCACATATATGTAATAGATATCTCATTATAAATGGAACTACCCTCACTCAAATAAATTTATAAGTACCCAAATAATACTATGATTATAATTTCTCTAATAATCTGACAAATACTATTCGGTTTTATATTTTTCAAATTAATTTGAATTATAAAATTTTATTATTACCCTGCCAACATTCTTTTTGATGACTTTAAACATTCAAATATCATTTTTTGGTATTTTTTCTGCCTAAACTCTTTGTCTCCTATGTATTTAAATACCATAACTTTTATGTTAATGTGCATGTAAATTAATATAAATATAATTATTTTCCTTTATATCATTTTTAAGGGTACCATTCCATTTGTCAAAGATTTCAAAATTTCCTTCTACTTGCTTTAGCTGTTAATTTAATGATGTCATGAAATTATCCATTACTGTGACACTTCAGTTTCTGGAACAACTTCTTATTTGATTGTGGGTAATCTTTGACACACACACACACACACACACACACACACACATTAAATAGAATACACACATTCTTACCACACATATATATGCATACACACATAAAATGCAAAAATACACATGGTAAATGGTACATACATATGCTACAATAGCATAAATACATACAAAGAACAGTATATACATAAAAGAGACATTTATGCATATTACACACTGAACACATACTACATAGATAAACACTATACACATATTACAAAAGTTAAGCACTTATAAATACTAAGAACACATACATACTACATACAAAAATACACTGTACATAAACATAGAAATGAATTTCACATATACACAAATATAAAAATATTACAAACACATACATATAGACAAAACACATACATTAGTGATTTTCTCATTAAATAACTGGTGTGAAAATGATTCCTAATAATTGATAACTGCTGTATTTTGATTACTTACAGTATTCTTATGTTTTTTGAAATTAATTGACATTTGGAAAAGAAGATAATAAAGTGACAAATAAGGGCAAAATTAAAAGTTAAAGCAGTTTAAATGGATGTTTGAATCAGCCTATAATACAAAATAATCTTTGAAACCCTATTTAAAATAGTATTAAGGAAGAATATTTTAACTTCCAAAGTTAAGATATTGTCTAATGGATAAAAAATGTTGCTGATTTTTTAAAAAAGCAACAATACAAATATTGTCTGAGCATGGTGCCTCCTTTATTTAATCCCAGCAATAGGGAGGCAGAGGTAGGAGACTCACTGTGAGTTCTAGACTAGCTTGAGTCCACATAGTTAATTCCAGGTCAGCCTAGCCTAGAGCAAGACTATACTACAAAAAAAGGTCAGTGTATAAAAAATGAAACAAATAGATTTCTTTAAATGTCATCATATTTCAAAGCTAAAAACAATTAGAGAAATACTTATGATATCTAAATGGGAAATTATTTGAATTTATTATAAGCATAAAGGTGACATTGTGCTCCTGTTTTGTTGATATGACTTTAGCATAAAAATAATTTTTACTATGAGAAATGTTGATTAGAAAGGGGAGGTGAGGAGAAATATGGCTTTATATTGGAATCTACACAGCAAAATGATTAAAATATGTAAAGATGTATAGGAATATATATATATATATATATATATATATATATATATATATATATATATACACATATATATATATGGTGTGAAAACAGGGTCTGAGACTGTAACTGGATTACTTGAGTAGATGGTGGGGCAATTACTGTTATAAAGAAGGACAGTGGTGATAAAACATCAGAAGAACAACTACAGTTCAAATATTTTAATGTGAATTTGCTAAACAATAGGTTTTCAAAATAGTAGCCTGGTTGGAAGAATGAATGGAAAGAAATGTTACAGAGTCATTGTGAATATATGAAAATTTTGAGGTGTATCACTTCTAATGGGATCATGAACAAATGGCAACATTGTTGTGCTGAAATTTGTACTTCCATTCACTAACAGCTCAGAGGAGTCTAATCTGAAGACAGGAAACGGAAAGATGCAAGGCAAAACCAGGCCAGTGTAACAAGCATGGCTCCTTTTAGAGGAAAGATGAACATTAAACTCGGGGTCAAATGCAATTTGTACTCAATTGAAATTTTAGTAGAAAATGACATTATAATAACAGATTCTCCACAGGAAATAACTTGGAAACAAAAAAGTACATTAGATATACTATGAATTCTGAGGCTACTCACCAACAAATACCCTGCTTTCCCTTAAAGATGTTGTGTAAGTAAATGGTGTTTGTGTTTTTACTCATGACGTGCATGGCTTTAGATTGTTTGGGTTTTAACTCCATTGTAAAAATTGTACACAGAACCTCTTATTTCTTATACTTTACACTGATGAATTGTGTGTGTGTGTGTGTGTGTGTGTGTGTGTGTGTGTAAGAGAGAGAGAGAGGTGGTATATGTGTGAGAGGGCACAGTGTGCACATGGTGTACACATCTATGTACCCATAAAAAGGCCCCCTTAGTGCACATACTTCAGGGTGCACTCAGTTGTAGGAGCCCAAGGGTAGCAGGGAAACTTGGGTGATACCTTGATCTCTTTTCTGCAGGTTCTTACTTAACCCAGAGTTTCTATTGATGCCAGAGTTTATTTTTAATTATTTATTTATTTATTTATTTATTTATTTATTTATTTTTCAAGCCCTGCTAATTCTCCAATCTCTGTTCCCTGACTGGACTAGGCTTATAGACATGTGTGGCCAATTGAAACTGTTTTTGTGGGCCCTGAGGATCAAACTCAAGCAGTCTCTCAGACCTCTGAACCATCTCACCAGCCCTTAGATTGATATAATTTTTTCAAAGTAGCAATATTAGTTATTTCTGTAGAAAAGATAAGCTTTATGAACAATTTCTGAAGAAAATAATACTATAACAAATATTACATGACCAGGCCCCTTTTGCAAATGACTGATAGGAAAAAAAAAATCCTTTTTGTTTTAGAGCATAGTATATGTGAAATTTCTAAATTTTCTATTTTTTTTTTCTAAATTTGCTGAATTGGGGACGATACAATTATGGTAGTAGTAAAATTGGGCCAAGCATCATGACACTAAAGAATGATTTGGGGTTTTTTTGTTTGTTTGTTTGTTTGTTTGTTTTTTTGTTTTGTTTTGTTTTGTTTTGTTTTTCTAGGTAGGGTCTCACTCTGACCCAGACTGACCTAGAATTAACTATATAGTCTCAGGGTGGCCTTTAACTCAAGGTGATCCTCCTACCTCTGCCTCCCAAGTGCTAGGATTAAAGGTGTGTGCCACCATGCCCGGCTCTAAAGAATGATTTTTTTGTGTTATTTATCACTACTGAAAATTTCCCTTGTTATGATACAGTTACTTCTAGGATCATATAAGCTTATAAACTTTTGTATTTCTGTGGATTAAGATCTCACTGCCAACACTATCTTCCTTGAATAAAGATACCTACAGTGTTATTCAAAGACACTGGTATAAATCATAATCCACTAATATCCTTCTTCAGATGCAGCGTCCCTTTCTAAAAATAAGTTATAAAATTTTGTTTTTATTCTGTCAGGATTTTCTGAAATACTTAAACCTCCAAGTATTATTAATTGTATCCCTAATGTATCAGAAGCTATATATTTTTGGAAAAAAGCATGCAATCTTGTCAGAAAGCCTGGTTTATAAAGTTGATTTTTCTAGCGTAAGAGTGCTATTTATTGATTAAATGCCATAGACAACGTGAGTTTAAACTTATTTCTCATTTATCTTCCATAATTTTCCTTTACTGTACAGAGGAGGAAAGATACTGAGAACATTTGGCATGTGGGTCACCGTGAGAACTATCTGTAGTGCTATGTGTTCCTGATTCGGTCATATTTGTAAACACTTAGCTATTGCACTTGACATCTGTTAAATATTTTTATTTGTACCAATTTGATTTAATAATAAAATACCGTATTTGAATCCCAATAATGTGACTTAATGTAAGAATAGAGACATGTGTGACTAGCAGTATCTTCTATGTCAGAGAGAGATAGAGAGGGAGAGGAAGACAGGTAGAGATGGGCGTGCCAGCAGCCTCTCAGCTGCTGTGAACGAAATCCAGATGAGTGCACCCCCTTGTGGTCAAGTGTGGCATTGCGCCCTTGCGTCACTTTGCATCTGGCTAAACGTGGGACCTGGAGATTGGAACCAGCGTACTTCTTAGGCTTAGGAGGCAGGCTCCTTAACCGCTAAGCCATCTCTCCAGCCCCACTTTTTTATTTTTATAAATTATTTGCTAGAGAAAGACAGTGATTATGGGCATTTTAGAGCTTCTTGCCACTGCAAATGAATTCAAGACATATAAGTAATTTTTTTTTTCCTGTATTTGGTTTTATATTGATGCTGGTGAATTGAACCTAGTTCAGTGGCTTTGCAAGCAAGCACCTTTAACGGCTGAGCCATCTCCTCTACCCTATATTCATTTTTGCAATATTCAGATAGTCCAGTACCATAGAGATTTTTGTTTGTTTGTTTGTTTGTTTGTTTGTTTGTTTGTTTTTTGAGGTAGGGTCTCACTCTGGTCCAGGATGACCTGGAATTAACTATGTAGTCTCAGGGTGGCCTCAAACTCTCAGCAATCCTCCTACCTCTGCCTCCCGAGTGCTGGGATTAAGGCATGTGCCACCATGCCGGCTTTCAGTACCATAGGGTTTTACATTGTTTTATTGTTGCTATTGTTTCTGTATTGCTTTGAAATAGAATCTTCCTGACTACTCTCAGGTGTTGTCAAAGTCTTCCTGCTTCAGCCTTAGATGTACACTAGCATGCCTTTAAACAATTATTAAATGATTGCTATATTCAAAATGACTTGTAGTCTTATGAGGAATATATTTACTTCTTTTTTTTTCTCTAATTTCTATCATAGCTAAAATGTATAACTATAGTTTTCTTATATTCTGAAGTATATAAATGCATATTTGGACTTGAAATATATATGATTACAGCAGTCAGTGAGGAATACATGTATTTTCTGGTGCCTTGACATCCACATTGAATACACGTTTAGCATTCTCATACCACCCTGTCATAGGTTCCTAATCTACCCTCCACACTGATGGCTTAAGCTGTAGCTAGAGGCAGGAACTTTGTGGACTCTAGATCAGACCTTTACTTTCTTCCCCTTTCCTTTCAAGGACTATTCATACATTTGCAATGAATGTAAAAGGATTCACACTTCATTCCCTGACACACCCAGCTAGTTGCCATGTTCTCTGTCCACTTCTTGCCTGTGTCCTGAACTCCATGCATACCTTGAGGGTTTGCTATGACCCCATCCACCTAGTCCAGTAATGCACACTCTTAAGCTTTCATATTTCATATTACTGGAATTTCTCCCCTGCTTCTGAGTAGGCCCAAGAAAATGCTATAGCTCTATTTGATTGATTGTTTTATTTGATTTTGAGGGCTAGATCTCTGGATAATTCTAGGGACAGTATCCATCCACTACAGTAAAAGAAACTTCAAGAGTTTACTTTCTAATACAAAAAAAAAAAATAAAAACGTGTGTGTGTGTGTGTGTGTGTGTCTGTGAGCACATGAATGTATGCACGTGTATGTGTGAAAAGGGGAGCTCAGAAAGTAACAAAGCCTATTGCAATGTCTTGAAACAGAGGCTCATCCTAGGGTGATGGCTTTATTTGCTTTTACAAACTCCTTGAATGCTTGGCTTGTGATGCAACCAGTAAAACAAGATAAGAGGCTCACGGGTGAATTACAGGATTTAAAATCTAATAACTGAAATAAATGGTTCACTAAAGTGGCTCAACAGCACTTAGGATTGATAAAAGAAAGAGCTAGGGCTGGTGAGATGACTCAGCAATTAAGGCCCTTGCCTACAAAGCCCAACAACCTGATTGGATTTCCCAGTACTACCCATGTGAAGCCAGTCACACAAATTGGCACATACATCTGGATTGTTTTGCAATGGAGACAGGCCCTCACATGCTCATTCTCTCTCTCTCTCTCTCTTTCTCTTCTCTCTCTCTGCTTACAAATAAATAAACAAATAAATATTTTTAAAAGAACTATTGTAATTTTATGAATTGGTATTCAATAATAACTTAAAGCTCAACAAAAAGTAGGTGTATAAAAATTGGAGTTCCAAGGGTAAACACATTGATGTATAAAGACATGCTGAGAACTTATGTGAAAGAAGATGAAACTTTTAAAGATAGTATGAGAAAAATGTCAGCTGTTTTGAAAAAGACAGCCAGTAAGATAAACAGAGTAAAAGCTGAATATCCACCTGGCACTTAATATGGATAGGCGAATTAAAGTGATCAATTATTTGTGCTCCTTTCCTTACCCTGTGGTAACAGTGAGATGTTGATGTTCATTCTTGAATACCAACTATAAAAGTTAAAGTTCTTGCATAATCAGAACATTTATCAATGCAACAGTGCTTTTGTCTTTCTCTCTTTGTCAGTCTATGAATTATAAGATGAAATTGGGGGCATGTCTTTGCTGGAAGAGATTTTCCTACAAAAAATGTGATATGTTCATAGCCAGTATCTTTGAGCTTATGATCAAGTGGCATGTTTTAAGGGACAAAGTGAATCTGTTCCTTTTCAAAAATGATGGCTTTTCCCTGTGGATAAGAGGATAAATCTTGCAGAAGTCCAATTAGAAAACCCATGCATTTTAGTTGTTCCTCTATAATTAGAGTGGCCACTTTTACAACTGTTGCTGTGATGGTTTGAATAAAATGTTCCCCATTGCCTCATGTCTTTTAGTAGCTTATCATCGACTGGTGGTATTTGGGAGAGTTGTGGAGTCTCAGTCTCTGGAAGGTGCTGAAGGAGGCGTGCCCTGAGAGGTGTCCTTAAGTTTTATTAGTCCAACCACGGAGTGTTCAGTGGTAGCTCACTCTGATGTCTTCCTAGTGCTGCTGTGACAAGATGTAATGGCCACTTTTCAGCTCTGCTATGCTTTCCCTGTCATGATGAAACTTGTCCTCAGAAACTGTAAGTTGCAACTAACTATTTCTTCTCATGTGTTGCTTGTTTGGATATTTTGTCTCAGCAAGAAGCAGGTGGTCATCAAACAAATAAAGCTTGGCTTTTCAGTGAACTAAATAATTTTGAAAGCTTTCAGGATTTTCTTAGACCTGATATCCATTGCATTATAAAACTATCAGTATGTGTATAGGGCTTCTAGTTTTCATTTATTTTGTATATAGACAGAACTGGAAGTACTTTCATAAGCTCTCTATCCTCAACATTCAAGTGTCTGTCTTGATCATAATGTTCAACCTTTCTTGGTCCTTTAAAGAGAATGAAAAAGAGTGCTAATCTAAGAAAAAAAAAAAGGGAATTTATGTAATATAAGGCTTTGCTAACTTCTTTTCTCTAGTTTCTCCTAAATCTTTCCCTAGTTAATTATCCTATAGGAAATGTAGACTAAAATGTATCAAGGCAAAAGTCAGGCATTTATATCAGATTAAAGATTCCAGTGGTAAGTGCATTATGCTGTTATGTTATCTTTATGAAGTCATATATTATACCTTCATAGAATGACATGATAACAGTGGTATTACATGTTTTTAGAAAAGAAAGAAAGAAATGGGTGTAATCAGGAACGTCTGTATGGTCTAAGATTATAGCTGAAAGGTACAGAAGTTTTGAGCTATGACCCTGTGAAATGTCTGACACATGAATACCAAAAAGGTTTCACTAATGTGATCTTCTCTGGCAAAGACCTTCCTCTCCAGGGCTCTTAATGTCACTCGTCACTTAACAGAGTTTGTGTTACTCTGTTGGCTGAAAACAATGTTCAATATTCACAATGTCTTTAATAATAACCGGACCATATCTCAAGAGACAAATCCTCACAACTGCTTTTAAAAAGTGAATAGCTTTTGCATCTAATGCATAAACAATTAACTTAAGAGAGAAAAAGTCTGAATGTTTGAGCCACTTTAAATTTAATTGAAATACCTTTATATGGAGCCCTAACTGAATGTTATTAAGGTGCCTCAACACTACGCACTTGAAGAAATGTCTGTTGACTGTAATTTTCAATCATTGCTTACTTCTGACTTTCTTTCTGTTTTAAACCTGTAAGAGAATGTTTTTACTCTTTACATACTCATCTTATTTTGTTTACATTGTCAAAACATTTTTTTACAATAACTAAAAATTTAATACAAATTATACAAATTTCCTGCCAAAGAGTCAGCTATCTATTCTTGTCTTGTTGATATATTTTGGTTGTCTACTGTTCTCACCACTTCTGAGAAAGAAAAAAAAAAACAGATTTTTCAAGGGTGAGTAAGATCAGCATATGTTCAAGGAGATATGCATTGTGAATTTAAAGAGATTTTATGTGTGTAGCCTTTCTTTTGGCCAAAGACTAGTGGTAGCTTCTTCTTTCAGTCCATAATCTTGGTCTCCATAGTATTCTGACTTGGTTCTCAGTTCCAGCAATGGATTCCTTTCCACTGAGCAGATCTCTTAGCCAAACAGAAAACCAATAGCACCTAGGTCCCAGGTGAAATCACAGAAGAATTTGCAAAATGAGCTAGAGTGCTATGTCCATTGTGCCAGGGTGATGCAGGCAGACACTGAGAATACCAAAACAGAAATCCAGAAGCTGCTGTGAGCTCAGTACTAAAGTAGACTTAAGGCACACCCACCAAAGACTGTAAAAGCTAGAGGCATTGCCTCCGCCACCCACACACAATGACTGACTGTTGCTCTCACAACTCATAACCTACAACTCTATGGTGAATATCAGCAATCCCACTAAGTAGGCCCTCAGTGGAGTGGGAACACGGAGGGAAATGGTGGTAGCAGCTCTTGATGTATCCATACAAAGTTTCTATTTAGTAAAAAAAAAGAAACAGAAAAAAATAGATATAATAAATTATGATGCCACAATCATTTCACTATTTGATGAACTTTTATATCTTTGCAATATGCAAGATCAGTATGTCAGATAATCATACCATGATATTTACTTATGGAATACCAGTAGAAATAAGAATATTTCCCAGCAAATGCTCCATTTTAAGAAAATCATTAATTATTTTGGGCTATTAAAGGAACAGGAACAAAAATTTTACCTATGAAAAGGAGGGAAACTAATAATTGTAAGCACTTATTTTCATTTCTTTACTATAAAATACTGAAAGAATAGTGTACATGGCCATAACAGTATCTTTCACAGTTACAACAATCACAGCACTGTGTTATTGGCCCTGCGTGCAATACAATATGTCAAATACTTTAAATGAGTAATTGTAAATTAATGCTTTGAATGTGTTTTCTATATAATTTTATTCTAAACAAGCATGTGGGACTAGAGAGATAGCTTAGAGGTTAAGGGTTTTGACTGCAAAGCCTAAAGACTCAGATTCGATTATCCAGTAAGCTAGATGCACAAAGTGGTGCATGCATTTGGAGTTTATTTGCAGTGGCTGGAGGCCCCAGTGTGCCCATTCTCTTTTATTCTCTCACAAGTGAATAAATAAATAAAACACTTTTAAAACTGGGCTTACAAAATGCACAGCAATGCATCTCAGATTTCAGAAGAGACTAGAAGATCTAGACTCCAAAACTGAAACTATGAAACATAAAGACCTTCTATTTAAAAAGTATGAAGCACTCATTTCTAGGGGAAGAATAACAGTGCTGGCCCATGAAGGGACATAGAAAAATATTAATTTCAACTGAAGGCCCACATTTATGTTTGTTTATATGGCCATACTAATGTTTGGTTGTTATGCAACTTAACCATCAGTGTCATTTCACAAAATTTTTCCCCTATAATTCATCCTTATTGGCATGCTTATTTATACAATAATGTGAAAAACATATCTTCAAAGAATGAATTCACTAATTACTTGAAATTATCTTTGAAAATATAGTTTGTAATAATTGATCCATCAGGCAGATACTTCTATAAGCATTTTTTTACTAAAACATACACATTCTCAATCATAAAATATTTTCTTGATATAATTTTTATAAGGTATTACTAAAATGATCATGGTGAAAATATTGGTTTTATCCACAAGGAATCACTGTTTAAAATGATTCCTAAAATTATAATGAGCATCCCTGTTTATAATAAATACCTGTAGCTATTAGTTGCTTTTTGCTTCTGATGTTTAAAGTAAAAAGAAGTGATTAAAGACATAATGTATCAGTTTCTTTTTTTTTAACTTTCTTCATATAACGCTTTTAAGGAATTTAAAAATTCTGAATACTTTTGTAAATAAAAGATCATATTGGAGCTGGCATGGTTGTACAAGCTTTTAATCCCAGCACTCAGGAGGCAAATATAAGAGGATCATGGTGAGTTCGAGGCCATCATGAGCCTGGGATAAAGTAAGACTCTGCCTCAACATCTCAACCCCCAACCACTAAATAAATAAATAAATAAATAAATAAATAAATAAATAAATTCACATTGATTAACAGAATGTGGAAAAATCTCCTAACAATCAGTTCCTTGTCCAACATTTTGTTTTGTTTCTTTGTTTAGGAAAGGCTGAGGACTGAAGACTGAAATAATTTCCTCAATTTTATTTCAGGCTGACATGTTATTTGCTTATTTTTAAACTGGTTCTTCTGCACAAATTACCAAAAACATTGTCGCTTGCAATAACATAACCTTTTACAGGTGGATCATCTGGGTTGCTGCCAGCAGACCACCATGAAGGTGTGAACCAAGTTCTGTTCTCATCTATAAGCACTATCAGGAAACCATACACCTCCAAGCTCACCTAGATTATGAAAATAATTGAGCTCCTTGCAGGTTTCTGTGGGCTAGAAACTTGCCTCAGCTCCTAGAAGCTGGGTAAGGCTCCTTACCACATGTATTTCCCCAGCTTACTTGCATATTTCCTGGAATCTACAAGAGAAAACTGGTGAGAAAGAGAGCTAGCACGATGAAAAATTTGATCTCCTTTGCTATGTCTTGTTGATTTCAGATCAATCATTACAGATTTTGCCTCTGTAATTGTGTGAATGCTGGGAGGCAGAGATCATAGCTGGGCTGCTGACTGTCTTGGTCCATTGTGCCAAGTAGAAATAAATAAAACTACCAAAGATGCCTTCATATATCCCTAGAGGTTATGATACAATGAGAATTTGTTCAGGATGCAAAAAAAAAGTGTTTTAAAACATTAATTATTTAGAGTACAAACATTAAACTTTGACACACTTCTGTGCATGGTGTTTAACCACAGTCTTTATATGGAAGTCTTAGTGTAGATATAACAATGAGGTAAAACACTGTTTTGCTTGACTTGTAAATGAAAGAACATAAAGCTATACTTGTAGTTTGGTAACATGTGTCTGATAGTAGTGATTACTGTTGGCGAGTGAGAAAATCAGTGACTTCCTTCCTGACAATGCATCACACATGCACACACATCTACATCTTCTTGTCAGGGATAGCTCACGCAGGCTTTGTAGAATTTTATGGTTATGAAGGCAACTTTTACAAAAATATTCTTATTTGGGTTTGCTAGCACTGCTCAAGTATTGATTATTCAATTGGCTGGAAGCTACAAGGAACTGAAAAGACAAAAAAATTTTGATCTAAACCATTGTATGAAAACATGAACAAGAAAAAAATCTTTGAGGAAAGTCCTAAAAATCCAAGAAGAAATACACCCTAAATAACTATCATGGGAAGATATAACATCCCCTTCATTAATATTGTCTGAAAAAAAAAAAAAAAAAAAAAGAGAGAGAGAGAGAATAAGGTGATTCTTTAAAACCATCAACATCATAGGAAATACCAATGAAATGGACTAAAGAACATGAGATAATATTTTTAAATCTTTCCTTAATTTTAATCAAAGATAAATTGCTTCTTCCTAAAATCATTAAATTCCTATAATTTTATGATAAAATAATAATTTAAGAATAATATTTCCACATAGGCTTGTACTGCCATTAAAGTTAGAAATTACTTTATTGAAATTTAGAGGATGAAGAGAACTCAACACCGAAGGAGACGTATTACGGGCCCTACAAGGTTTAGGGAACATTGCAAAAGGGGGTGAAAAGTTTATAAGAGCCACAGGGTGGAAGGAGTACCCTGAGGCAATGACCTCCAGGCTGATAATAGCTAGTATATGCATGAACCCACAGTGAATACAGATAACCTCACTGGGGAGTGCCTTCAGTGGAATAGGAGCAGGGCTGAAGGAATATAAGGGACTAAACCAATGGGAATAAGATTGATATGCACTATGTAGATACAGTAAAGTTTAAAATTGGTTTAAAAAAGAGGGTGCTGGAGAGATGTCTTAACAGTTAAGGCACTTTCCTGTGAAGCCTAAAAACTGATGTTAAACTCTCAAAATCTGACCTAAGCCAGACGCATAAAAGTGAGGCAAGAGCAAGTTTGCACGTGCCCAGTAAGTGGTGCAAGCGTCTGGACTTCAATTGCAGTGCCTGAGGCACTGGTGCACCAATCTCTCTCTCTCTGTCTGCCTAAAATAAAACTTAAAATTAAAAATAAATAAATAAAATAATAAATAAAAGCCTGGCATGGTGGCTCAAGTCTTTAGTCCCAGCACTCAGGAGGCAGTTATAGGAAAATCACTTTGAGTTTGAGGCCACCCTGAGACTACAGTGAATTCCAGGTCAGCTTGGGCTAGAGTGAGTTCCCATCTTGAAAGAAAAAAAAAAAAAAAAAAAGAACATGTATTTCTCTAAGTTTAAAACAGTTTTCTTTGGGGATGTAGTGATGGCACAGTACTTAACTGTACTTGCTTGTAAAGACTGCTGACCTGGATTTAATTCCCATACATTTATGTAATGCCAGTCACATAAAAGTGGTACATGAATCTCGCAATCATTTGCAGTGGCAAGAGACCTGCTGCACCTATGTGCACACGTGCGCTCACACACACACACACACACACACACACACACACACACACACACAAGCACATTTGAAAATAAAAACACATAATTATCATAAAAGTTTGTGGTAAATAATATAATTTTTGAAATTTTTAATTAAGAATTAAAAGTTATGATAAACTCTTAGCTTTGATATGTTTAATTATCTCAAGTAGTATTTTTTAATTGGTGTCCTTTTAGATATCATAATATAGATTAAGGAAACTTATTCAAAATTAATTTTAGGGAGAATTATATTCCATGAAATATTTGCATTATATCTACACATGTACTCTTGCATCAGTTTGAACTTACATAATAATTTTTCTTATTAATATGCCCATCATTGGATGGATGTGTAATGAAGTTGTGGTACATTTACACAATGGAATTTTACTCAGCATTAAGAAAAAGTGATACAATGAAATCTGAAGAAAAATGGACAGATTTGGAAAATATCATACTCAGTGAGCTCACACAACCACAGAAAGACAAACACGGCATAGTCTCACTAATCTACAGTTCCTGACCTGGACTAGGTCGAGTTGCTGACATACCTGACAGAAAACTCAAGGCCCAGACAGTGGGGATGGAAGTGTTTGGGAGGAAGGGAAGGGGAGGGTGAGGAAAAACAAACACAAAACTGAATCCCAAATGAACTGGTAGCATAGAAACATTTATCCTTGGAGATAGACTTAAAGATAAAACCCTCAAAAAGAGTAAGGGGGAACACCTGGAAGAAAGGTCCTGGAGAGGATAAGATGAAGCCTAAGATTAATTTTTCCCCCTCTGGCCTGTAACTCCCATTACCAGAAATCAGTTGCTACCCACTATGAGCTGTTGAATGGAGTGACCCATGAGCTCCCCAAAACAAGACATGATTTTGTCAAAGCACTTGATTAGAAAGATAAGAACCCATCTGGGCAAGGTGGTGCACACCTATAATCCCAGCACTTGAGAGTCAGACATAGGAGGATTGCTGTGAGTTCGAGGCCACCCTGAGACTACATAGTGAATTCCAGGTTAGCCATAGCCACAGTGAGACCCTACCTCAAAAAACAAACAACAACAACAACAAAAAGTAAGAGCCTATTGCTGAAGACACCATGTGCTGTCAACATCAAACAGGGAAAGACCTGGTAAGAATTAGAAAAGAGACACGACCTACTGGGGGAAAGTGGATAAAAACAGTTTGAGATACCAGAGATCTAAGCTACTCAGAAACAAACACCCTGACAGCATGTCCATGCCAGTGCAATGGAGGCACAGAGCCTTAGTGGATAACCAAAAGCTTTCTGATTGGCTAAGAGATCCACTCAGTGTAAAGGCACCCATATCTGGAATCAGGAACCAGGTCAGAATCCTATGGAGACAAAGATTATGTTCTCCAGTGTCAAGCTCTCACTAGTATTTGGCTAAAAGAGGGGTTACATACATCAAATTCTCCCCATATTAATAGGGACTTCACTCTCCATTGGAGAATCTGTTCTTCTTTTTCAGAAAGTAGCAAGACTGGAAGAGATAAACTACCCCTTGTCCTTCAACAAAGCCACAGCTAAAAACACAGAGGAGTTGGGGAGACGAGCAAGAGTGCTGCTTCCATGGTGAACCTGACAATCAGCACCAGGGTGAAGTAGACAGAGCCTGTGGACACGCACTACTTACCAAAGCAGAGATCCCGAGGCTCTTAAGAGCTCATCACTGAAGTAGTTAAAACACACCCACCATTGCTCAGAGAATTTTGTGGAAGAGGGGGTGGGAATATTTTAAGAGCACAGGTTGAGACACCATGAACAGAGGCATTCTCTCCCAAAGAGAGGGGGAATCCACTGACTGCTTCTCCCACAACACACAACCCACTGTGACCCATGGGGAATACTTCCAACCCCACTGAGGAGGGTCCCCAGCAGAATGGGGGCAGGGATGAGGGAAAAGAGGGTACCAACACATGGTGTATCCATACAGAAAACGTTAATAATAATTATTAAAATTAAAATTAAAACAAATTAAAAAGAAAAGAACACATTAAAATCTCACCTTATGCAAATTTGTCCAGATTTAAAATTTAAGTAGGTATATAGTTACATACAAAAAGTACATCACTTTTATTTTTTTCAACGTAGTGTCTCACTCTAGCCCAAACTGATATGGCACTTACCCTATAGTCCTAGGCTGGCCTTAAACTCACAGCCATCCTCCTAACTCAACCTCCAAAGTACTAAGATTAAAGTCATGTGCCACTACACCCAGCAACTGTTAAATATATCATTTGTCAGTTGTCAGTTCCCCCACCCCCAGGGAGAGGGAGAAAGGCTTTATTCACGTGCAGACCTCTGCTAACACCAAAAAACAACAGAATCCCTGAACTCAGATTTT
Source organism: Orientallactaga sibirica (assembly GCA_036365145.1). Lineage (NCBI taxonomy): Eukaryota > Metazoa > Chordata > Mammalia > Rodentia > Dipodidae > Orientallactaga > Orientallactaga sibirica. The sequence goes on from JAEOAD010000017.1 coordinate 15,378,860, forward strand.
GCTGGATTTATTATATACTTGTTAAAATCCTTTGTGTGAATTCCCCCATGCTTGGATAGGAGAGAGATTTACATTCAAGTGTGTAAGGTCCTGTCAAATAAGATTAAGTTTGTTAAAAACACAGGGTTGCTCTCATTCTACCCCCATCTGAATAAAGACAATTTTTTTTTTTTTTTTTTTTTTGCATTCTAGACTACTTCCACTCGTGCTCCTAGTCAATAAATTCCCTCCAGTGTTAAGCACCATTACAACATAACACCATAGATAATTTTTGTAGGATTTTTCCTATATCTAAATATAATTATGTATATATACTTATAAATGTATTATATAAATTACAAATAATGTTGTTTGTACCTGGCTTCTTTTGTTCAAAATTATGTCTATATTTTGTTCTTTTTTATTTCCATATAGTAGCCATTGTGTTCTATAATTTCTAATTTTCAGATTGTTTTTATTTGAATTAATTACTAATAAGGTACTGTAAACATTTATAAGTGTGTACTTTGTTGGAAAAAAATACAAAGAATATATTTTCAAATTGATAACTGTATATAAGTACCAAAACTTTGCCATTTCTAGTAATGTTATAAGATCTGGAAAAAAAAAAAATACCTCACTGAAATACTTTATATGAACCAGGGTTAGATAGGATCTAGTTCCTCAGAATCTCTTCTTATAATATTTTAACAAATGGATTCATGCAGAGTATTATTTTCTTCAGTGTTTTTGAGCTCAATGCACTCTTTAATTAAAGGCCCTTATGTTCTGTCTGTAAGGCACATCCCAGTTCTCTAGAGCTGGGAGTATGAGACAGAACTTTAACACTGTGAATGGGCTGTTTGAAGCAGTGAGATTTCTAATGCAATGCAACAAGGACATTGTTTCTGGACTTCTGGGCTGAGAGTGAAACAAGAAAGCAGATTTTGTGCTGTGTGATTTATCTGCTTCATCAGTGCTGGGTAAATAAAATTGTTCATTCCATTCTGAGCATGTCCTCTAATGGCAATGAAAGTGACCTGAATATTGATTTTGCAATTTAAAAAAATCCAATAGATAAATTCACAAATATGGAGCCCATGTATAATAATGGTAAACTATCTCTGATATACTTTTTTTGTTTTTCCTTCCAATTCTACGGATATTATGACTCATCTCTCAAGGATTACTCTATAGATAAACATTTCACTGAAACTATAAATAGGTAAAAACAAGTATAACTGACTTTCAAGTGTAAAATCAAATCTATGAAAATTATTCTAGTTTCAATTATATATTAGAAAATATTCCTTAAATATGATTTCATCTTGATGAAAATATGTATTAATTCATTTATGTTTAGATTAGCTATATTCAAATAAATCAGTAGTTTAATCAGATTAAATGTGTTAATAATACTCTTTTTAAAGCATCTTATATGTTATTGTATGATCATCTTATACAAAGGAAACAATTTTAATCCTTTCTAAATTAAAGCATTTTTTCTTGCATGTCAATTATCCAAAGGATTTCCTCCTTGAGCTGACTGTACTTATGTATTTAAATATTGTTTCACATATGTATTCACGTATGTATCACTTATTTATTTAAGAGCAGAGTATATAGTGACTGAGGACAAACAAGTCTAAGAACTGAAATTTGAGTGAGCAGAAAAGAGCAAAACTGTTTCTTCATAGACAGAAAAGATGATGCATTTTAGTACTAAAAAGTAAAATTTGGCAAACGGTAGTAAGTTACAAGGTGAACATTCTCATGAATGATGGGGAAGACACAATAGGGGTGGGTGAAAATTAAATAAATTATCAGTAACACATGAGTGTCCCTAAGAAGTATGGGTACAAATCAAGAGGAGTGGATCAATGGCAAAGTTTCCTAACACATGATTCATTGAGATAACATGAGATAACTTGGCTATAATAGTGAGCATGAAAGGAGAAAGTTGGCAAGAAAGTCAAGATTAGATGCTTACCTGACAGTCTAGGCCATTGTGAGAATTCTTTTTCTTTTATTCTGAATCAAAATAAAAGTCATTAGAGAAAATGAAAAGCCAAACCTATAAAACAACCTTGACAACAGTGTAGCCAGATGAAAGTATCTTATCATATGAACACCAATAATCCCAGCATCAGTGTGACTCCAATTAAAGTTCCCATTTGTTTCTCTGTAGTTTAAAAAGAAATTCTTAAACATGCTGTAGAAAAATTGGATAAAAAGAGAATAGAGTGTTTAGTGAAGAATGGGATGAATTCCTTGTCTGCCTCATATTTAATAACGACATGGAAGACACTGAAAATCAGAGCAGGCACAAAATAACCACCCACCTGGATGAAAGAAGGAAAGAGGGCATACCAATGAGTAAGGATCAATCCACCTTTTACTAGAAAGTTTTTCACATATTTTTGGTCTTTAAAATAGACAAGTATTTTATATTGTATTAGACTATCCTTTTATTCTAAAAATTGTGCATTAATATGTTGACACTGAATAAAATTCTTGGTGATCTAAAGTACAACAGAGTGGATTCCTGGGCTCTCTCACTAATATCATCCTTCCTCCTTGTAATCTTTTCTTTTCTTTTAATATTTTTATTGATTGTGATATGTGGTGTGTGTGTGTGTGTAAGCGTGTGTGTGTTTTCTGTATGGTCTCAACAAGGTCTCTTGATGCTGTAAACAAATGTCCGTTTAGGGAATTGAACCCGTGTCTCTGGCAAGATATGCAACCAAAGGCCATCTCCTAAACAACACCCCTTGTATCCTTTATGTATTTTGTTCAAGTTGAGCCAAAAAGAAACTAGTAATTGCAATTATTCTGAGACTTCCAGCTTTAGGTTTTTATGTTGAATATTGTAAACATTGGAATTGTGCTATACTCTGCTATTGTTATATTTATACAATGCTGTTGTTTTTTACAGTTTTATTTATTTATTTATTTATTTATTTATTTATTTATTTATTGAGAGAGAGAGACAGAGACAAAGAGGATGAGGAAGAGAGAAAGAGAGAGAGAGAGAGAGAGAGAGGAATGGGCGGGGCCAGCATCCTCAGCCACTGTGAAGGAACTCCTGATGTGTTCACCCTCTTGTGGCCATGTGTGGCATTGTGTGCTTGCTTCACTTGTGTCTGGCTAAATGTGGGACCTAGAGAATCAAACATCTACACCAGTGTTTGCAGTCTGCTCCTATCTGGCCATCTGCATTTTGCTTTGTACTCTGAGGAGCAAAGCTGCCATCAAGACAACAAGAAGTGCAGGCCGTCACTGTGTTTGAGAAGCTATCTGGTTTAGAGCTGTTTTTCTGCAAGTAAATGAAAAAGAAATGAAACAGGGAATTTACCCTTTCAGCTTTATAACTTGTATTTGTATTATCAAGTAATGAGGGAAATATAAAAATAATCATTAAGTCAACTGATCACACAGATTATTATTTAAAGTATACATAACATATTGAAAGTTTCTAGTAACAAAGACATAACTTCCTGTGCTTCAACACATGTGTTAGCCTACAGGTTCTGAGAAAGTTATTCTTACCTGTATTTACAGGCGTATGTCCCAAGCAGAAATATAATAGATGGATAGAAATTAGACAGATGGTAGCAGAGAGTTGATAATAAATGGGTAGTCCAAATTACTACATAGTATACTCTCTATCTCAACAAATGTATTGAAAATCATATAAATCTAAATTTTTACAATCATTAGGTAATATTTTAGGATGAATCTATGTAATCTTTAAAGGCCATTCCCTTTCTGTATTTTTTCAGATTTTTCTCCTCAAGAACTCTACTTTTTATGGACTTCTTCCAATATATCCATCTAGGTGTTGTAGGATATTTCTTGAGGGAGGCATCTCTTGATCAGACTATCTTCTTACCATGCATTTTAAAGAAAAACACTATTTTTCATTATGCTGATGTGAATTTATATGTACACAATTTTAAAATACATATCTGTTTATAGCTCTTTCATGAAATCTAAGTCATCTATTCAAAAATCTACTTTGCTTTTGCACTTATGAGTTATAAAATAACCTTTAGTTAAATATGTCAAAAGAAAAATATCAGAGTTTCTCCTCCATAACTAATAATATTCTAGGGTTCACCTGTCTCAATAAGAGCCTCTCATCCATGGCCATGCAAGTACTACTCTTCTGACTCCATCATTGTTCATTAGTCACTCCACCCACCTGGTATCTATTTTGTATCCAAAGTTTTATATTATAGCTGACATCCCTGTAACCTGAACTGATCAGACATAATGAAGTCTTGGAACAATGTTATAGTTTATTTGTAGCCCAATAACATTTACTTTTTAAAATAAATGCTTTCTTCATACTCTAGGGAAAGTGAATAATAAATATTACCTTCAGATAAAGCAAACTCATAAGTAAAATGAAGATGCCGTGTTTTGTTATTGAAATTAGAAATCTCCTAAATTCCACACAGTACATAAAGCTTTACTTCAATAAATTTGTTTTATTCCATTCTATCTGCCCCCTCTTCCGCAATGGTCCCTGAGCCTTGGAGGGTGTGACAGAGGGTTTCAGTGTTGGGCACTCCTGGACGGGTATGACTTCTTACAATGCAACTGCCCAGACAGAAATTGGCCTCGATATCCATGACCTTGCAGTGCCTAACAATACCTTCAAAAGACCCTCAAAATAGAAGAAAAAGATGATGACATCAAATTAAAGGAGAGACGACTAGAGGGAGGGAGGCAATATGATAGAGATTGGAGTTCTAAAGTGGAATGGGGGGAGGGGAGGGAAATATCATGTGTTTTTTGTATGTAAGTATAGAAGTTGTCAATAAAAAATAATAATTAAAAAATAATAAATTTGTTTTAGCATTTTGTATATCAGCCTTGTAAATCATCAATTTTAATGATACGTAAATCCCCTAATGTACAATAAACATAGCCCTAATTAGCATGAGCTAACTTATTCCATGATTCTATTTTACTCAAGAATTCCATGACCCATGTCCTTCCCTACATGTGTTTCTTTCCTCATTCATCTTTTGTGATCATTTCTAAATTCCAAGTCTATTAAAGGATATTTATCTTTGAGATCTAAGTTTAGATTCCATTTTCCTTTAAGACAGAATTTTATCAGATGTCTCTCTATTTTCACTCTATGTCCAATTTCACCTCCAATTTTCTCTAGAACCCTTGGCAATCAAGTCAGTCTCATACACTTCACGTTAACCATACCTTTTAGAGTCAAAACTACTTAAGTGGAATGTATTGAATAAAAGTTCCTTGCTCATCTCCAAGGAAGGACTCTCCCTGTATGCAGGAGAGCAAATGTAACTTGTATCTTCTGTGAGGAACAATGACCCTGGGTTGTCAAGGCTGGAATCACCAAAGAAGACATGATATATTCAGGTATTAGATGGAGCACCCTATTACAAGAGACAGAAATAGGAAGAGACCTAGAGAAACATCACCATCAAGAGTGAGTTTAGAATTCCATGTCTATTTGGTCTCACCCAGCAAGGGGCCTGTGTAGAGATGATGTTTTTATACCCAAGCATTTTCATATTGTAGTTACAGGATTTTGTTTCCACCCCACTGGGAACACCTGTACTGCTCCCAAGAAAATCAAGTCTTGTTCCTGATGGTCCCTGGAGTTGAGATGGTGTTGATAAAGGCAAGTCCGGTGGCCTTAAGGCTGATACTAATTTAAGTTGCATCTGTGTCTCAAATAAACAAGAAGCCACAGTCTCAGGGTAGCACTAAGGCCCACAGAACAGCTGTTGCTGATGTAGGCGGAAACATGGATCCATCTCAAGAGAGTGCAAGTCTTGCCTAGTGGAGGTCTAGAGTTCTGTCCTCAGCAGCCTGAAGATAACTGAGCTGCCTGATATTGGTGAAAAGCAATGAGGAGAGTGCCTAGCCCATCAGTGCTAATGATAATCTGAGTCTTAACCAGGTCCTACAGGGCAAAGAACTGCAGTCTTATTGTGGGAGGAGGCACACCACAGGGCCACTCCAAGATGGATGCAGATATTGAAACATACTGAGTCAATTTCACTATTATATGGTTCTGTGCATGCTCACAGCTGCTACCTGCATTATCTGACCTGAGGGTAATGTCTTTGTTTTTCTGGCTGCTTTTATATTAATGGTCAAGCACAGTGCTTCAAAACAAAGTTCCACGTTAACATTTATACATTTCTTCCTAGACGACAAAAATTTGCTCTTTCTTTTGCTTGGTGAACTGTGGGAGACTAACATTATCATGATGTTTGATTAACAGGTATAACATCTCTAAAATGAGATCTAGTTGAACTTTCAAATCTTAACCTGTGATCTTTATACCTACAAACAAATGAAGGCAATTAAACTTAGAATATATTCATATCAAGAACATATTTTACTGAATGGTGCCAAAATCATATAAACAATACTCAGATTATTTCTGAATTTCAATAATACTATTTAAAATTTGTTATTTCTTTGAAATAGGCCATGTGAAGGTGACACTTAGCTATAGTCCTCAAAAATTCTTATTAAATGAAATACTTGTGAAAAGACAGGGTTGATTCTGCATCACAACTTATTCTGAAATACCCCCAACACACTTTATTTTTATCAAGTAGAAACTTTGAAGGGATACATCATGTATTGGTACCATCATTTCCCTCCTGCCTACCCCCATTCCACTGAGGCCACACCTCAACTGAATGGCTGGTATTCCCCATGGGGTTGTGGGTTATGAGTTGTGGTAGCAGCAGTCAGTAATTGTGTGTGTGCGGTGGGGGCATTGGACAATGCCTCTTGATATGCCCACCCACACTATGATTCTTCCAATTTTCCCACCCCTCTTCTGCAAAATTTCCTGAGCAGTGGTGTGTGTGTTTTAAGTCTACTTTCATGTTGAGCTCTCAGCAGCTTCTGGATTTCTGCTTTGGTACATGTTGAGTATTGTCAGAGTCTGTTTCTATCACCATGGTGCAGGTTGTCAGGTTCTGCATGGAGGCAGCAACAATTCTCAGTGGTTTCATCTGGGCCCTGGCTAATGTGGGAGGGGTAGTTAATCTCCTGCCAGGGAATCAGCTCTCTTTCCTTGTCTTGTTGGTAGATTTTGGTTGTCCTTGCTACTGGCTACTTTCTGAAAAAGTAAAAACAGATTCTCCAATGGAGAGTGAGAGCAGCATATGTTAAAGGCAATAAGCATTGCTAATTTAGAGAGATTTTGATGCGTGTAGCCTCATTTTGGCCAAAGAGTAGTGGGGGCTTCTTATGGGAGTTCATAATCTTGGTTTCCATAGGATTCTGACTTGGTTCCCGGTTCCAGCTATGGATTTCTTTCCACTGGGCAGATCTCCTAGCCAATGAGAGTTACCCAACTAGGCTGGATGCCACCATTGCATAGGTGTGTATGTCTTGGCAGGCTGGTTGCTTTCCTGTAGCAGTGACACCTGCTTGCTCACAATGTTGTTGGCCAGTTTTTGCTATTTCCTTTTAACCAACCTCAATATATCCACAAACCTGACCATGTATTACAATAGCCAAATGAAAGGGTACTTCAAGAAGAAGCAAGACTAATCTTCCCCAGTGTCCACGGAGGGTTCTTTTGGCTCATGGTTCTACAGGGTTCAGTTTATGGTTACTTGGCTCTGTCATATCTGGGGTTATGATGAACCAGCTCATCCTACCAGCAGGAGCCTGTGGCAGAGGGAACTTTTCACTTCATCCAGACCAGAAAGCAAGCAGTAGAAAGCAAACAGGGAGAGTATGCACTAAGCCCACCCCTACCTGCCAATATTCGATTATTTTTTGAGTGCAGAAATGGATGTGTGCATTCATTAGGTCAGAGACCTCATGACCCTGTCATCTATCGAAAGTGCTGACGCAGGAGCCAGCCTTGGTCTCAGGAGCTTTTGGCAGACATTTAAGATCCCAAACCATAGCACTGCATGGAATCTTCTTCATGATGTAAATGAGTTCTTTCTCAGATCCATGGTTATGTTTACACTTCACTAGATCTGAAGTTTACCTTCAGAAAACTTGCAAATGCTCCCATGTGGAAAATATGAAGGGTCAGTATTACAAAACTTTTCCTCGTAATCATCTACAGTGTGCCTGCCTTATCCTAGGGCTTTCTACTGAAAGGATGCTTCAAAATCCACGTTTTCGTAATTTCTACTTCTGCCAATATTCCTATTTCTTGTTGAATCCATACCTTCTTGAGCATAAGTTCTTCAAGTACTTCCTTTGATACATAGATTTATCTGTTCAATATCTCTTGGAGATTCATAGTAGATGATTTTTCTCTATTGAAAATTCTTGTAAGTTTAAGTTACTGAAATACTGAGAAACATTTGTCATCAAAATTATAATAAAAATTTTAATTGGTTTTATTTTGGCATTGAACTGTGTGATGATATTTTAAAGCTTCACAAGACTTTGTCATTCACCAAGCTAATTAGTAAGTCTGAGCAATGAAAATATTTTAATGACTTCTCCACTTCTTTTTACTTAAAAATAATTTTGTCTATATTTTGTTATAACAAAAATTGAAATACACAAATACACAGAGGTTCCAGCATAAACTATGTGTTAAAACAAGTAAATAGCATTCCACTTTTTTTTTTTTTTTTTTTTTTTTTTTTTTTTTTTTTTTTTTTGGTTTATCATGGTAGGGTCTCACTCTAGCTCAGGCTGACCTGGAATTCACTAGGTACACTCAGGGTGGCCTTGAACTCCTGGTGATCCTCCTACCTCTGCCTCCCAATTGCTGGAATTAAAGGCATGTGCCATCACCATGCCTGGCTCCCACTCTTATTTTTTAATATAAGTACTGAGTTGGTAAATAATTGCTTCTTTATTCAGTGGATTTCCCAGCATAACAAATTGAGGAGAGGCAGGCTCTGAATTCTCTGTGTATTCCTAGAATATACAACAGATAAGTGGATTTTCTCAAGAAGTTTAAGAATTTTTCAGATAAATTAGTAATACATTTAACCAAGGTACTTAACAATTTCCTCAAAAATCATAGCTTTATTTTTTTTTTAAATACTTACTAATAGGGGAGGGGTACATGTCATGGTGCCATGTATGAAGATCTGAGGACAACAACAAGGTGTCTGCACTCCACTTGCTATGAGACAGGGTCCCTTGCCTCTGCAAATGTGTCTGGCTCTCAAACTTTCTATTCTGGCTCCATTTCCCATGCCAGAATAAGAGATTCATGGGTCACTTTACATTTGGCTTTACATGGGTCCTGTGTGTTTTGGGTAATTTGAACCATTGAGCCTGCAGGCTTTACAACCAAATGCTCTGTACAATTTAATTAATAGTTACATGCTATTTGCTTTACCAGTGTTCCTCCTGTTCTGGATAGTATCATAACTGCAAAAAGAATTTAATCTTCTAAGTTCTTATTCCATAATATCTTGATGCATTATTTTATAATGAATGGCTTACAGTATGTATTATATGTTGTATGTATATTAGGTTTTTATTTATGTATTATGTTGTCAGCATAACATTGATATACTTACAACAGCCCATTACATTTAATTCCTGATTTATTAATTTTATCTTCCCCTTATAGGTGCAGTCTTTAAAATAACATGTTCATTTGAATGGATTGGTATATGTCTCCGATTCTAATTTATATGGAATTGTGTTTGGGGGCTGATTGCTAAATGACAGTTTTATTTTTTTCCCAGATATGTAATATGTTGCTTGAAGCTATCTGTAATTGATCCCCTACTGAGTTCATTTTTAGAAGATAGTAATTATGTAAAAATGAGGAATGAGATAGTATTCCTATTGCATGCTTAATGTTTAAGATATGATAAATGATACATATGATGCAAAGAATAAATTATAAAAATTACCTTTTTTACTTTATAAATGATTCACTCTTTTCTCAGATTGTTTCCAGTAATTTCTAGAAGCACTGGATTAAATTACTGGGTAAGATTACACTTGGCATATGGTATACACATCATGTTTATGAAATTACATCAAATTTAGTATTTGTGTTTTTACAAATTTAATTGTGTTTAAACTTAACAAATGAAAGAGACATAATTTTAAAAGTATGACTCAGTGTTCTCTAGTGTTGACTCTGAATTTATAGCTTTCAGCATTCTCCTTGTCAGAAGACAAGTCAAACTTTTAATTTTTTTTCCTCTGTTTATGTGTAAACAATTTTAAAAGCCCCATACCTTGATAGACATTGATATAAAAATATTTTTATTGGGTATTCATTTTTAATGATGCAGGAAACCAATGGTATTATTAAAGTAAGGGATTTAAAATAGTGTTTATTTATCTATTGAAAGGGGAAAGAGAAAGAGAGAGAAAATAAAGACCCTCTTGCTACTGCAAACAAATTCCAGATGCATGCTTCACATTGTGCATCTGCTGGCTTTATGTAGATACTGTGGGTACTAGGGAATTGAACTGGGGCCAGCAGCCTTTATAAGCAAGTCGTTTAGCTGCAGAGCCACTTGCAAGCCCAAAGCAAGAGATAGTGATATTTGTTTTATAATTTTAGAGACACAGGTCACAGTCATATATTTATATCCTTATATTCTAGCTTGTCTTATTATATATTACTAATTTTTCACTATTGTTAAGATAATTTATAACTAAATATTTATCTTTCTTTCAGTTGACAGTATTCTTATTATATATCTGACAAATATCTTTATGTAGCATGGCATAACTTAACTTTAAATCATTAGTTACCACCTGAAACTCTTTCATATATAATTTTTGTTCACTGTTATCTTTTATTGGATCTGGGATCCTAACTCAAGGGAGAAAATGTTGTTATTGCATTTTTGTGTGTCAAAAAAAAAAAAAAAAAGGTGTCAGGTGTAAGAAGTTTTTATTTTTTTTTCCTGATAAATTGGATACCCTCTTTCTACAATATCATGCATCATGCTATTTTTCTCCCCCACTGACATAGTTTGTGATAGATATTCTATTTTTATTGTGCTTTTGCTTCTATTTTTCCCTTCTCCTTCCTTAATACCCTTAAGACAGTTTTCCAAGTCAATGGCTTATGAAACTAAAGTGTCTACTCCAGATCTAGCATACGACATGCCTGTGTAGTTTGGCCAATTTAGTATTCATCTTTTACCAAATCCTTAGAAGAAGTCATTTTGCACACTTGAATAATATACATCTCAGCTGTCTGTTGGCATACCTTGCAGCCTGATTTTCAATGTAGAGTGTAATTTGTTCCTGAGCATTAGTTCTTGGATTTTATTTTCAATATATTGCCATGTTTTCATTGCCCGAGCCAAGTTCACCCAATCTACCCACATAGTCAAGGACACAAATAAATGATAGTCAGAATTAAAGAAGAAATTCTGTTGGCCATGACTACACTCTCTGTACTGCTTAATTGTTAAGTTATTCTCATCTCTTTTCTGGCAATGGCATTCATGAGGGTTAGCATAAGAAGATATTAGATGCCTAATATACTATGAAGCTAAAATTAGCAAAATGTATTTTAAATTCCTGATTTTAATTAACTGCTTATGTTTGCATTAGTTATTACTGAATATAACTCATAACATTAAAAATTTGTTCATTTTCAGTCAATTATATTAATCTACTAAACTTATATTATTTTCATAGCATTCTTAATTTGTTCAACTACTGTTCGTGAATGTGTTATTCTGCACAGTAACACCATGAACATAGTAACATCTTAATAACATTAAAAATAATCTAGACTTGCAGACATGTTTTACCAGTCCATGTGGTTTTATCTGTCATGTGAATACTGAGTTCTAACATGACATATGCAGAGGGAACTTGGGAGGACAGTGTTACTGTGAAAGCAGTGCCATGACACATAACTTCTCCATGACTCAGTATTAGACCACAGAAGTATATAACTACAGGTAATGTATACATAACGGTGTATTTCAAAGTTTGATACTATAATCTCGGTTTTTGTTTTCCCAATGAGGAAAAATTTTATAGGATTACTGTACCAAAAAAAAAAAAAATCTGAAATCCTATTATATTCATTACCAAACTATTTTCTTTCATAGAAATGGAGCTCAGAAAAGCAAATCAGACTGTCAAAAACTTGTACAACTAGCATTTTAACAGTCATGTATTTGCTGTGTGTTGCCACACCCTTCAAGACAAAAGTAAGCAAATACACTTGGCACAAAACCATTTCCAGTTTGTAGGCTTTGTCATACCATCACCATTTCTTCCATGGACATCATATGGATTACTCCACACCAATCTCACATTAAATAGTTTGGTTTTAGTTTTTAAGTTGTTTTAGATTGGATTCATGTTACTAAGTATCAGAGATGCAGCAAATTTATTATCATCCATTTGAGGATCTTCTCCTTTGAAAATGATGATAAAACAGGAATTTAAAATGCTCCAAAATTCTACAATTAATTCTTCCCCCAAAGTGTGGCGCTACCTAGGTTCTCTCAGTGCTATATACTTGCTTTTTTAAAAATTATTTATTGTAATTTTACATTCATGTTGGTTCCTCCAGTAGCCTCCTCCCTGACCTCCCCCCTCCAAAGGAACCTTCCTTATTGGGGAATGTGGGTCATGCAATATGGGGGTAGCCAACAGTTATGGGGAAGAGGCAAAGTCTCTGTGCATAATGACCCAACTTGTCTTGCCAGTAGTTTTTATTTCCACAGGAAACTTCCATTGTGTAGGGGCATGGAAAGCTACTGGTGCAAAATTCCTTAGGATAAGAAAGGAATGGGGGGGGGGATGGAAAGGAAGGATGCCCTAGCCCTTTGCAGTTTATTACCTTTGCCCTCCTGGCAGTTTATTGCAGGTAATTTTAACTATCACATACACCCTATTGTAATCATTAAAAAAATATTTTATTTTAAAATTTTAGTTTTTTCATTTATTGATTTTAGAGAAAGAAGAAGAAGAGAGAGAGAAAGTGGGGGGGGGGCACATAGAGGATGAGCATGCCAGGGTTTATATGTGTGGCCCTAAGGGAAGACTTCTTAGGTTGTTGTGAGGTGGCCTGCCAGGTAGGCACCTGAATAAGGAGAGACTAATGCTCCCTACCCCTTCATGTGCCCACGGTACATACCTCCTAGGCACATATAAAATTTCAAATGGGTTCTTCTCATTTGACAGTGCTGGTCAACTTTAAACAAGGCTATGCAGGAGATTATAGCGTCCGATTGAAACCCTCCAAGCTGAGGACTCTATGTGAAGTTGAGTGACTTTCTTTCAACATGCACTGGCCATCACAGGGCACATTGGACTTGCCTACCATTTGAAAGGAAGAGAAATCTGTCTACGGCCATACCACACTGAACGCACACCTTCTCGTCTGATCTCGGAAGCTAAGCAGGGTCGGGCCTGGTTAGTACTTGGATGGAAGAAAAGAAGAGAAATTGTGTGAACAACCCAGGGCATCCTGACCACTTTCTTTGTATAGATTTCTGGAGTGTTTTAGGCCGCAACCCTCCAGACTGGCTTAGTTATCAAATTCTTCAGAAACCTTCAAGTTCTGCCGTTTTGGCCTCTCTCAGTATTACACCTATAGTGAAACCACTATGGCCTCCCATTCACCAGGGCCATCCAGAGGACTCTGATCCCCTCCATATCTTCTGTCACTGACTCCATCTGCTAGGTCAAGGACTCAAGCCCTGGCTGCCAAACTCGTAAAACCAGAAACCCCCAGAGCCAACGAAGCTCCCCATCTCAGCCTCTATCCACTTTTACCCAGAATACCCAGAATACCAATACCTGCTAATGATCAAGAGCCCCAACCACCATTGAGTGCCCTGCCTCTGACCAAGAAATGGGAATGTTCCCCTAACTGAGGCTACTTCAGTACCTGGGTGGCCTGGCGCCTCTCTGTGTTCTGGGACAGGTTCCTGGGCCAGCCTTCCTAGGCAAAGACAGAACCATCTTGGCCCTCCCAGCTTGATATTATCAACCCTTTACCAACACTGACTTCCTGACTTGGCAACAGCACACCCTGCCATACTCAGAGAAGCCCCAAGCCGTTACAAATCTGAGCTCCATTATGCAGATCCACCAAGCCATTTGGAATGACTGCATCCAGCTGCTCAGCACCCTTTATGACTCAGACAAAAGGCTGCACATCCTCAAGGCTCACTGCAGCCAGAATGGTTTGCCAGTACAACTTTTCAGATAAGCCACCAGATTGGGATCCCAACACCCAAGAAAGGGCATAAGCCCTCAACTGAATGTGATGAGCAATCTACAATACTGGGGCCCATTGGGCCACCAACTTACTTTGAGTGAGTGAGGTCATCCAAGGACAGAAAGAATCCCCTGGTCAGTTTTATGAGAGACTTTGTGATGCCTATTGGCATTATACACCCTTCAACGCAGAGGCTCCAGAGAACCAAACAATGGTCCACACCACTTTGGTCCAGTAGTCGGCTTATCATATGCAACAAAAGCTGCAGCTTGAGATTGCCTCCAAGGTGGTAGCCAACCAGCAGGTGACCTCTAAGAGAGAAAAGGAAAAACAGCAAGCATCCTAGCAATACCTTCACAAGACCCTCATAATAGGAGAAAACGATGATGACATCAAAATAAGAGAGAGACTAACAGAGATAGGGAGGGCATATGATGGAGAGTGGAGTTGTGAAGGGGAAAGTGGGGGAGGGGAAGGAAATATTGTAGTTTATTGTCTGTAAGTATAGAAGATGTCAATTAAAAACAAAAGAACACTACAATAAAACAATAAATATGTTAAAAAAAAAAAAAAAAAAAAAGGGGCCGGAATCATGGCAGTGGCCCTCTAAGAGGCAGGGAACCCAGGGAAGCCCAGGCCCAATCATGTGGAAAGAAACTTCCCTGACCCCTGGAGAAAGATCAATGTGCTTATTGCAAGAAGAAAAGGCACCGGAGAAACAAATGCGCTGAAAAAGAGGAGGGAACAAAAGGACCTGAAAGAGGAAACCAAAGACAAGGGGCACCCAAGCCTGCGGTGGTCACTGTTTCCAAACAAACAGCACAACCCTATGACAGTGAGAGCTCCATCCAGGGACCGAATCAGACTGAAGGTGACCATGCTTAATGGTGACCAGCCCCCAGGAGCCCATGGTCAGAATTGATCTAGGAAGCCAAACACTGGACTTTATCCTGGACACTGGAAAGCTTATTAAGACTTGGTTACCATCGGGAGGCAACAGGGGCCTTTAAGAAATGCAGGTGTTGTGAGCCTTGAGACTGCTCTGTGGGAGGCCACTGGGTTTACCACCAATTTCTGTATGTGGCTGTAGCCTTGGGGCCCATACTAGGGAGATACTTGTTATTCAACACCACAGTGACCAGTGACTTAGGTCTGAAACTAACCCTGGCCCCTTATCTGTGTTAATGCTAGAAGTTCACCAACAAGACAAATCAAAACTCAACCAAGAGGTACCCAGGGAAAATTCACAAAACCCCCTAGACATTGAAACTGCCAGGAGGAAATCACTTATTTGAGGTGTCACCTCAGTTGGGGACAGAGGAAACTAGGAGAAGGATGAAAGTGAGTGATCATCTGCTACTCCTGACCTAAAACCAAGAATCTGTTCCAAGACTCCCTGGGAATTGTTGGATCGTGTCTGCTCTGGATCTCCAAATCCTTCCACAATGCCTTCCCCAGGGCCCACAATAGACCTATTAAAATGGGAACATGAAGATGATGCTTTCAAACAACTTAAGAAAAGACAGAGTGAATCCCCTCCATTGGCACACCCAGATGTCACCTGCCCTTTTCTACACGTGCACAGAAAATGGGGAGTTGGACTGGGAGTGCTAATCCAACAACTAGGTCCATGGAATAGGTAGATGGCATACTTACCCAAAAGACTAGACCCCATGGCCTCGGCCACAGTAACACTGACACAGGAAGCAGACAAACTGACACTGGGGAAGAATATCATTGACAAAGCACCATATCAAGTCACTTCTCTATCAAATGGAATGGCCAGCAGCTCGATGACTGGGGATCTAGTGGCTTGATACCAGGCCATGCTAGGGGAGAACCCTCAATTTGGGTGGTCATTTAAACCCTAAATACAGCCACGGACTTACGGGAAGAGGAAGGAGAACCTTTCCATCACTTTGAGGAGGTGTTTCCACCCTCCTGGATTTGAAGCATGAGCCACACCCTAACTCAGAACTGGAACGCTTTACTGATGGGAGCTGAAGTCTGCAATGGGAGGAGTACCACATGGGGTTCATGGTGACTACTGCAGACACGGTCATAGAGGAGCGCCCACTCCCCAGCCACGGGTCTTCCCAAAAGTCTGAATTATATGCACCCATGAGAGTTCTCCTTTGGAGGGGAAGAGGGCCGATATCAATATTGATTGGCGGTATGCTTTTCACACTCTACATATTCATGGAGCATTATGTTGAAAAGAGGACTGCTCATCTCAGGGGACAAAGAAATCAAAAGCAGTCGCCAAATTCTCCAGCTCCTAGAGGCCCTCTACCCCTCTCCCCCTCCCCCATTGCAGTATTGCAGTGGAGCATTGCCAAGCACACACGAGGAACAAAGACTAGTGAGTCAGGGGAAGAAGCTGGCAGACAAGGCTGCCAAACAGGCAGCCTTCCATGAAGACATAGACTTGTAGCACACTCCTACTAATTCTCAGAAGGTGTGTTTCATACTCCCAACACTCTCTGAGAAGCCTAAATACAGCTCAGAGGAAAGGAGGGAAGCAACAGACCAAGGGCGAGTGTGAACCCGGGAGGCTGGCTGATCACCTTGGACATAATAGTTCCAGAGAAAGCCACCCCCAACCTAGTTCAGCAAGCCCACGGGATGGTTCACCTGGAGAAACTGCCTTATAGAACCTGATACAGAAATATTTGTGGTTTCAAAGCTGGCAATGTTGACACAGCAATCTATCAGGGCTAGCTTTGCTCCCTAAACAGGGTCCTCGGTCCCATTATTGCCACAGAAATGGGGACCTATCCCTTTAAACATCTAAAAATAGACTTCACGGACATTCAACCCAGTAAAGAGAACTGACATTTGCTACTTATACTTTGCACCTTCTCGGGCTGGGTATAAGTGTTCCCCACTCACACAGAAAAGGCTCAGGAGGTGTCTCATGCCCTGGTTACAGAAATAGCACCCTGCTTTGGGGTACAGAGGAGCTTCAGGTTGGAAAATGGCCTTGCCTTTATCAGTAAAATCGTTCCATAAGTATCTAAAACAGGGAGACTGGCTTGTACTCTGCACATGCGTATCACCCTCAGCCCTTGGACTAAGTCAAAAGGATGAACAGAATCTTTAAAACTGCAATAGCTAAGCACGTCCACTAGTTATATTCTTTTTAGTTCTGTGGCTGGGGCCCTGCCTGAAAACCTTGCTCAGCTAGATTCACCCCAAACTGAGTAGAGGCCATCAGACTTCACATAATTCATTGGGAATAAAAAAGAGTACCCAAGAAAAATTCATAAGGGCTTATGTAGGTAAAGAGGACAGAATGTAGGGGCATGGAAAATTACTGAAATGAGGTAGCTACTGTTGGAGAATTCCTCAGGATGAGATAAGAAAGGAATGAGGGGGGATGGCTAGGGAATGCCCTCGTCCCTTGTGGTTTATAGCCCTTGCCATTCACGTGGTTTATTGCAGGTTTAATATTGTAATCTTTGTTTGCCAAACTATTACATTTTTGTAATCTTTTGTAACATGCTTGCTCAACTGTCACATATTCACTATTGCAACTCATGTTTGCTTAGCCCCATGTACTGTAAAATTCCTAACAAACTTGAGCTGAGGGCTGACACCATTACAGAGAGATCCAGGTAGGTGTCAGTCCACGAGAATGAATAAACTTCCTCTTTTTACCTTGCTTGGATGCTGGTCTCTTGACTCCCTGAAATTTTCTATAACATTTCTAGACTTTCAATGCATGACTCAAGCTTGGAATGTGTCTTCAAAGATCCTAGTATTTCCCTTTCAGCTGAAGCTTAGAATGGCAATTTGAAGAAAGTTTAGGTTGATCTTCCCTGACTTAAATTTCTTTATTTTCTTTTTTATCATTACTTATTTCTGAGACTCTAGAGGGAAGCTTCTACTGTTCTTTGGCTAAATGGAGAGGTTATGCCCATCAAAATATCTTTGAAATGTGTATCTTTATCCCATTTGTTCAATGCTGTTCTCACCCTTGCTTAGAGAGCCTTTTTTTTTTTTTTTTTTTTTTCAGATGGTAGTAAATGTGGGGGAAATATAAGACTCATTAAAATGACAAGAAGAGAAAGCCAACAGCCTAGCAGTGGATGAATCATCACTAGCACATGTTCGAGTGCCCATAAAATATGACAGAGGAAGTGGAAGATTAAATGTGAGTGCTGCTCTCATTGTTAGTCTGAGAACCTCCTCCAGGGAGATGCTGGTAGACCCTGAGGAGACTCAGATCTCATCAAAACAGAGAATAAGAGGCTGCCAAGAGCAAAACAGAGAAAGAGATTCTGCCAAGAATGCAACATTCTAAGAAACTAATAATAGCCCTCCAAGGCTCAGGGAACATTATAGGGAAGGGGAACTAAAGAATATAAAGGCCACAGGGTGGGAAGGGATACTATGAGGCACTGTCCTGACAGGAGACTCTTAGTGAATTCTTGACTCACCACTGAGGAGGGCGCTCTGTAGACTGGGGTTTGCAGAGAGCACAGAGAGGATATCCTAATGGGACAACCATCCATTTACAGTGTATCCACATGTTAAATTTCTCAGAAGTTAACTGTAGGATGCCTCTTGTAAACACATCCACCTGTGTACAAGTGGTAGGTTCACTGAAGATTTACCCTAAGCAAATAACCATCCATGATTTTTGAGAGTTAAAATTTCCAAATATTGAAGATATTCAGAGAAATAAAACATTGTTAGAACTGACTTATTTTTAATATGGGAGAATTCATTGCTTGACAATATGTTTACAGTTTGATATAGCTTGGGTAAAATAGGAATGTAGACTATTTTAATCCAACAAAAAATGATATCCAAGTGTCAAGCCACTCACAACAAACAAATGTTTTGCACTGAGAAAAATAAAGCAAAGTATCGTAATTTCAAGGGATACCTGATGTTCTGTGTCTAAGTCCAGTGGGAAGAGGATGTTTATTATTTAGCCCTAGATCCTAGTTGACTGCTTCATGTAGAGTAGGCCATGAAGTCATGAATGAAACGTGAAATAAGGAGATACATGTCAGACTATGCAGGTTGTTGAAGATTACACAGCAGTAAAGCACTGTGATTCCTAATGAGAACACAATAACTTTTTGTTGGTTTTTTGACCTGTATTAGTTTGCACCATCCCCACTCCCAACAATGTTGAAGTTCTAATTATTTAGTGTGCAGAGCCTTTAAGAAATATGTGGCTTGTACAGGAGAATGGCACAGACCAAATTAAAACACACATAAATGAATGCATACAATATTAAACAAATATAGAAATATATACTTTCTTCAAAAGCAAATGATTTAGATATGTGACAATAAGTCATTGAACATGCTATACTCCCTCATAGATTGTAAAAACATGTTTTGTGGCTTTTAGAAGAAGAAAAACAGAATAAAAGGTGAATGGTAAAAAAATATGAAATGTTGCAATTTGAGCTGATGAGTCACAGGAACATAGACTGGAGGCATCTGAGAGATTTCTTTATTGTTATGATAAAAAAACATGAAAGCAAAAGAATATTTTGCAACCTAAAAAAATAGCTCTGTTTGCTTCAGAAGTACACAAGGAACTGTCTTTGATTCAGAAAAAAAAAATGTTCATAAAGTCAGCATCAACACACAATTCATTTATTATTTAAATTCATCTTAACAATGAACTTTAGTAAGTAATGAATGTTTCCTCTTTTAAGAGACTTTTTGTGAAGTTATCTTACTAATACCTTAAGGCATTTGATACTTTCATAAAATACTAAATAAGGTACAGATAAAGAAACATATATATGCAAAAAAACTATTTTTAGTGATTCTGTTTTAAATCCTCTTCAAATTCTTTCAATCCTGTTAAGATAATATATAGAAAAAAGGGGGATTAATCCAATTTATTTTTAACACAAAATGAGTTAACATTTATTTTATAAGACATATAAACCTAACAAAGTTAACAAACATGAGCTTATATACCCCAAAGCAATTCACATAGGGTTATATAAAAATATTTAAGCATATTCATTTATGTGAACATTCCATTACCTGACATTTGCAAAATTGACTGCATTTTTTCCTTAAGAAAATATCAATACATTTAAAAAGTTATAAAATATACAAATAAATAAGCATATCCACTAGCTATGTAATCTGCTTAGGATGCAGTAAACTAAATATCACCAACAAAAGACTGCAAATACATCCATCTAATGTCCTCCATAGATTTGAATGCTCATAGCCAACTTTTAATAAAACAACAAACTTATTTGCAGTGTTGGCTCTGAACCTTGAGCCCAGTGATTGCCTTAGGAACTCAGAGAAGACATGAAGGCTTACAGTGTCAAGGATTGCCAGGCATGAAGTGGTTAAGAAGTGGTTAAGTTTCTGCTGAGCATGGGAAGCCGGTGCCTTGGTCCTACAGTGTGAAAGGGCAAGAAGTCTCACTCAGAGTTTAGATTTCATGTGTGTCCTTTGTTCTTCCTTTTTCCCTTTGTCCTTCCTCTGCTATGGAGATAACCAGGAAGATTGTCTATCTAGGTACAGAGTAACCCAGCTTGTGGCACAGTTAGCAGCGAATTATAATTCTAAAAGTACTCAAGCAGGTGGTACATGCCCACACTTCAGTCTAACTTCACTTTGAGAAGCAAAAATTATTAGCTACTTTAGAAACTTCCTCTAGAAAGCTGTCATCTTCCAGGGACTCCTATATTCTGAGACCGTCCTCCACAATTAAACATAATAGTACTGGGAATATACCTCTTCAGTGAGGTTGTGGGATAATATTCTTTCTCTTTCACTCCTCAGCCAGCAGTGTATGGCCTAGGTCTACCACACACCTGGGGAACAAAGCAATGTGACTAACCAATTATTAATTAAAATCCGAAAAGCTGAAACCAAAACCTTTTCTCTGTATAAGTGGATTTTGTCAGGCATTGTTTACAATTATGGAAAAGTGATTAACACAGCATGATGGGACCAAAATTAAGGCATTTGCTACTGTACCTGACATGAACTGGGAGAAAAATCAGGGGCTAGAATGGAAAGGAGTTTGAAAACTTTAAAGTGCTGTAAAAAATGTTCTGGAGGTTAGCCAGAAAAAAAAAAAAAAAAGAAAAGTCCTTTGGAACATCGACTAAGGTTTCCCTTTTTATTTATGATGAATATTACTGTTTCATTTTGGCCAGGTTTATAACAGGAATCAGGAATAAAGTGAAGCAGAGCAGAAACAAGTAGGAAAATTAAAAAAAAAAAAAAAAAAAAAAAAAAAAAACCACGAAGCTTTCAGTTGTCCAGTTGACTGACTAGGAAGAGGCACCAGTAGAATAAGCCAAACTCTTCACACTGAGAAAAACAGAAAAACAAAACAAAATGAAAAACAAACAAACAAACAAACAAAAAAAACCTTACTGCCATTCCAGAAATTAACACCATTCTGCTCTTTGTAGGCTCAGATAGGTAACAGTGTGATTTTTTTTTTAATTTTTTTTTTTTTTTTATGTACAGATCCGATGAGAACTGTGGGGATTCTGTCTTCCTAGAAATGCTTAAGTTGGAGAGGCATTGGTGAGGCACTCAGCAGCTGCTGCAGGTATGGTTTGAGTTTAGTAGGTTCATCTGAGCTGTCAGCAGACCTTAGTGCTATTCATGTCATGCTAATTTTCAAACATGAGGAGTATAAGAGTAACATAATCCAATTTCCAGCAAGAAAGAAAAAAAAAAAAAAAAAACTGTAAGAGCAGTCAGTACATTCCAAGATTAAAGTCTCCTTTCTTCTAGCATACTCTGCCAGGACAATATTTGGAATGTGAAAAGGAGCTCAAATTTATATTGATATTGGAGCAAGTTAAGGATTTTGGCAAACATGAGCTGTCTGACAATAGAAGCTACACAAAGTTTTCAAAGCCACCTAGAGAGAGTGACCATGCCATAGCAACTAGCAAAGGCATAGAGGTAGGAGTACTTAGCACTTGGGTTGCAAATACAACAATCAAAGTATGGCTCAGGCACCAGCCGTGAGGGTGCCAGACATGTCCATTCTCCTGCAGTTGGGTCTTGCCTATAATTCTTGTCTTTTGGAATAGGTGTGTTTTTCTGTGCTTGTAACAACCTTATACCTTGTCAGTATGCAATTCACTTGCTAATGTCCTAGGTCTCAGAACTATGTTTAACCTGGAATTTTGAGTCAAGATATTGGGATTCTGGGGAAAATAAAATGAGTGAATTTGTATCATGAGACCAACATGCATCTGAGGGAGCCAAGTAAAAGATTCTGTGATTTATATAAAGAATGTCCTAAGAAGTCCCATGTGTTAACAACATGGTCCCCTAAAGAGGCAAAACTGAGAATATATTTTTTTACTCATGAATGGAATAAAATATTACTTTTTTTTTTATGTTTTCTGGTTTTTGAATGACCTGAGCTATAGAAAAAAAAATATTTATATCAGGCTGGAGATATGGCTTAGCTGCTAAGGCCCCCACCTACCAAGCGTAAGAATGCCCATTTATTCTCCAGGTCCCACATTTAGCCAGACCCATAAGTGAAGCAAGCTAGCAATGCTGTGCTTGCCCACAAGGGACACATGCGTCTGGAGTTCATTCACAGTGGCTGGGAGGCTGCTGGCATGCCCATTCTCTCTCTCTGCCTCTTCTTTTCTGTCTCTCTATCTCTGTCTCTCTCAAAAATAAAAAGAGTATATATTCTCATGTATTTTATATATTATGGTTGTCTTATAAATATATATGTATTATTAATATAAAGTATATAATAAATGAAACTACTATACAATAAAAATGAATACAAAATACACAACATTCACATAAGTATATTAAACATACAGTAAATACTGTATTTTATATCTGTGCTTGCTTACTAATAAGAAACAAAATGATTTGTAGACAAATTGGAAATTAAGTTGGAATTTGTAATGATAATACTTTTTTTTTTTTTATTTTTCAAACAGAAAAAGAGAGAAAACACATCTAGGTTGTTTGTCACTACACAGGATCTCTAGAGGCAAGCAGCATTTTGTGTATCAGTATTTACGTGGGTGCTAGGGAATCAACCAAGCACCACCCAGGCTGCCCTGGAATTCACTATGTAGTCTCAGGCTTGCCTCAAACTTACAATGATCTTCCTACCTTAGCCTCCTGATTGCTAGAATTAAAGATATGCACAACTACACCTGGCCTCTTTCAATGTTTTTATGGGAAATTTCATTTTTAATATTTTTAGTCACTCAATAATGGAAGAAAAAAAAAAAGAAAGAAAAGTAGGAGATAGAAGACATGAAAGTAATATTTTCCTCTAAATGCCTTAAGGATGTCATCCAATATTTGCATGTCATTATGATATTACTTCAAAGATAAGGTAGACAAATATCTTGAAAATTGGCTAGCAGATATCTTAGTGATCAAACTATCCACCATGTTAAGTCATGTATCACCACAAAATTCCAAAAGCCAATCATTTAATGCTATGCTTATATTTTATTTATTAAATGTTCATTTATTACATATTACATATTTATAACACATATTCATGATCTATTTTAATTTATAGTGTATATATTGACAGCAAACACATTCCCAATCATCAACAATGTCTTCCTGTAAAGCAAGGGAAATAGAGAATATTTTGAAAGCATGTCTTTGAAAATAAATAGCATGAATGTATTTGTAGAATGCTAAGGAAACAAATTTTCTCTTATAAGCTTAGGCCAAAGTTGATGCAGCTTTGGTGTGACAGTTTATACATGATGCTGTATTTGAAGTTCTTGGACACCTAATGTGTGAGGGACATATGAAACATCAACTAGACTGAAGGCTGTATCTAGCAAAGTAACTCTGGGGAGAAAATGGAAGGAATTTCCATGGGGCATAAAGAGTCTTTGCCTAAACTACAGGCATAATGAGACAAGATCTCCCCTTGGAGAGGAGACCTTGAACTTCAACTAGAATAAGTAGGAAGTATGATGCAATGCTTATTCTGAAAATACATTGAATGATCAAAAAGTCATTACTTTTTAAAGTAAGTTCCTAAGAAATGAGATAATTCATTTGAAAAATTGACTAAGTACAGAAAGAAAATTTACACTAAATAAGAGCATCATTCAGAAAAAGAAATGAAGTTTAGATATATGTTAGATGGATAGATGATAGATAGTAATAGATGATGGATAGATAGAAAGATAGATAAATGAGAGATTAATGATAGAGGGGAGGAAGAGAGAATATATATTGTACTTCCATACCACTTATTAGTTCCCTCTCTCTCTTTACTGTGTGTGTCTGTGTGTGTGTGTGTGTGTGTGTGTGTGTGTGTGTGTGTGTGTGTAGGATACTCATATAGATGTCAGAGGACAACACTCAGGTGTCTCTCCTCACCTTCCACTTCCTTTGGGACAAGTTTTTATGTTGCTCACTACTGAAATTTTGCCAGGCTACTTGGATTATAACACATAGGAAGGTAAAGTAAGAAAAAATAGCAAGAAAGAGAATGGTGAGGTGACCTCACTATTTTTTTTTAATTTATATTATTCTGATTTTACATTCATAGTTTTGGTTCCATTATCCTCCTCCCTGTCCTCCCTCTTTCAAAGGGACCCTCATCAATGGGGAATGTGGGTCATGCATTGTGGGGGTCATCAAGAGTTCTGGGGGGTAGGCCAAGTCTCTGTACATAATGCCCCAACTTGTGACTCTAACAATCTTTCCACCCCCTCTTCTACGAGTTTCCCTGAGCCACATTGGGGTCATTTTAGTTCTGCTTCAGTGATGAGGTTTTGGAAGCCTCTGTGTCTCTGGATATCTGGCTTAGTTGGAGTTGGATGTTCTCTGTGTTTATCTCCTTCAGCCTTTTTCTGGTGTCGTGATCGCCATGAATGCTGTATTCTTGCCCTTCCCCTGCGTTGTTCTATGGTTTCAGCTGGGGCCCTGATGAGGTGCGATTAGCTGATCCTCCCATCAGGTGGGTTGTTCATCTGAGAAAAGATAAGCAAATTCTCCAACGGAGAGAGAAGTTAGTACTAGATAGAAGGGACGACCATATATGTTTTGGAGGGAATTTTATATGTGTTGGCTCTCTTCTAGCCCACATTTGGTGGTACCTTGATCTTGGAGACTGAGCTCATTTTGTGTACCTGGTTTTGACTTATTTCCCAGTTCCAGCAATGTGTTCCATTCCACTGAGTGGACCTATTAGCCAAATCAAGAGCAGTTGGTTACCCACCATGGCTGTTTGCCACTACTGCACTTGTATGAGCATTACCTCAGGTTGTTACCTACTGGGTATCTTAGACTGCAAGTTGTTTGGACCAATGTTGGACATTTTCCCCCAGTTGCTCGTGTAGCACCCTCTGGCACTAGACTAGCTAACTGTCTGGGGACTGACCCTCTCCCAGATTCTGGCCAGGTCTCTCTGTGTTTGGTCTCACACATGTATGCTATCTTCGACATTAGGGTCTTACCATTAACCTTTAGTGGGTCACAAAGAACTCTGCCAGAAGTCTGTCTTTTTTGGGAAACCTTGTAGGTGTCTCAGATCAACAGCTCATTGTGGAAGTTAATCCCGTGCTGGCATTGGGTGTTATAAGTCAGCACCTAGGAAGGTGAGGGAGGAAAAAGATAGATAATATAAAAGAGAAAGTGAGTATAGAGGGGAGAGGGAGAGAGAGAGAGAGAGAAGAGAAAGAGAAGCAGGAAAAGATTAAGGTTAGCCTTCATGATGCTCTCTCCAGATTCCTGTGATTCAGGTGTTTACTCTGCGGGCCTGTTGAAGGATTAATGTTTTAGCCTGTTGTTCAGAGTAAAGGGTTTTATAGTATGTTTTCCTTTTATGTCCCAATTTGTATCCCCCCTCCTTGTCCACCTCCCACCCTCTCGTTCCCTCCCACTCTTACCCTCCCTCCATCCCACCCTCCTTCTTGTGTGGTCCTCAGAGTGTTTATTAGGTTTGGCCGCATGCCATGTGGATTCAGGTTAGGAGCGACAGATAAACGAGACCATGCGACGATTATCATTTTGTGCTTGGGTGAGCTCACTGAGGATGATCTGTTCCATGTTTGACCATTTTTTTTTTTTTTTTCAAATTTCTTTATTTCATCTTTCCTTACTGCTACATAGAATTCCATAGTATAGATATACCACATCTTTGTTATCCATTCATCTAGTGATGAACTCCTGGGTTGATTCCAGCTCTTTGCTATTATGAATTGAGCAGCTATAAACATGGTTGAGCAAATGTCTCTGATCTGAGGCTTGGAGCCTTTAGGGTAAATGACCAATAATGGAATAACTGGATCCATTGGTAGGTCTATGGTCATCCTTTTCAGGAGTCTCCATATAGCTGTCCATAATGGTTGAATCATTTTACATTCCCACCAGCAGTGAAAACTATTTGAAAGTAGTTTGTAACTGATTCAGATCTACATCTATATCAGAGAGTAATGACTAAGAAAATAGCTTAAAAATATAGCCAGGAAATAAATACTGGAAATAACATTGCTCATGGTATGTGAACAGTATTTTCTTTTAAATGAACAAGATTCAAGAACAAATCTAAGAGGAAAGAGTAAAATCTAAGATATACAAATAAAATAATGACATGTCAAACAAATCTATAACATTAATAATTAAAGGTTATAAATAGAGATTCCAAGCCATCAGAGATTATATTATTTGAAGGTCAAGTGTGTAAGTTTAAAGATAAGACACTCTATAAGAGGATGAAAAGTGGCTTACTATATAAACCACAACCATAAAAAGCTGCAAGGTACTTTAACGGTTGAAAGCAAATATCAATAACTTTTTAAAATATTCATACAAAATCCTCATCAGCTCAGAGTTCTTTAATATTTCCTAGTTAACATGTGGTACATATGAAATTATATTTAAAATAGATTTAACTGATGCATTTTGACTTATTTTATGGAGTCACAATATCTTCATATGAGATGACAGTGTTCAGAAAATTTAAGTGGCTTACTAAATGTCACAGAAAAATAAAGTAACTGGTTATTTAATTTAATCCTTGTAGCTAAATTGTCAGGCCAAATTTACATCTAGTACAGTCTTTATGTTCTTTATATTATCCAGTATTGTTTATATTAGAGTATGTTTATAAATGATTTTTCAAAGATTCCCACAAAACAATTGAAAATCCTTCTGAATTGGTATGGGGACTTTCACTCTACAGTGTATTTTACTCCTCTATTGAATGCAAAATATATTATGTTATAATATCTATGCATGTTCATAACAACAAAATTTTATTAACACTTAAAGCCAAATAAACAAAAATGAATAAACACAATTATATTATTTGTCTTCTGAATACTGATGACTTTACCCTAAAATAGTTTATATAAATAAGAATTGAATCACTTTAAATATATAGGTACATAGAAAAATCTGTGTTAGGGTTTGTGAAAGCAGTGAATTACTATCTTTTCATATATTTGTAATTTGTGTTGGCCAGTACATGCACACCTAGAAATTTAATTGATGTTTTATCAGTGATTTGATCACATGATTTTAACACATTGCAATAATTTGGAAACAATAAATTTTACTTAAAGCAACATTATATAAATTTGTATTTTTAATACATTATTTTCTTTTGAAATTGAAGGAGCAAGTACATGATAAGTGAAATGCACCATAAGTGGAGAAACACATGCCTGTGTTTCATCTTTCTACAAAGCACCTTAGAAGTATACTTTACAATGAGATTATATATATATATATATATATATATATATATATATATATATATATATATGAAGATTTGTTCATTATTCCTTACATGGAAATATCCTTTTTATACTTTACATTGCATGTACTTTGTAAATTTTATGTCCTTGTTAAAATGGAGCAATACAAACATTTTTCTTTGTTTGCATTTTATCTAATTTAACAAAGTTTATATGAGTATGCAGTAAGTTACATTAAAAGTTATGTAAATTTTAGAAAAGACAAATATGTAGTTCAAAATGTTTACTATTGTTTATATTATAAAATTAAAATTCAGATATTATACATATCCCATTATAGAAGAGAATATAATCTCTTTGAAAAGTAAGTAACGGGATTGAAGGGAAAACCCCAAAATGTACCAATTTTACATTTTATTCTCTAAATTTTCCCCACAGAGCTAAGCTTCCTGTATTTCATTGTCTATATAGACATAGTCACATTTATATATTTCACTTCTTTTTCAGTTTTCAAATGTATTATTTACACATCAAAAAGGTATTGCATGGAGACCACTGAAACCCTGGTTCTTCACATCCTTTGCTATGTAAATATATCCATCTAATAAACAATGACAAGAAAGGAATAGGGTTCATGTTTGTAAGCTTAGTCATCTAGGGAAGTACCTGAGAGAATTTCAAAATGTTAAGTATGATTTCTTTGTGAAACCAAATATAGCAGTTCAAGTAGAATTTATTTCTTATATATTATAAACATAATCTG
This sequence comes from Orientallactaga sibirica, assembly GCA_036365145.1. Lineage (NCBI taxonomy): Eukaryota > Metazoa > Chordata > Mammalia > Rodentia > Dipodidae > Orientallactaga > Orientallactaga sibirica. The sequence goes on from JAEOAD010000017.1 coordinate 15,407,469, forward strand.
TATGTTTACAAAATTTAAATTACATTTGTGACAACAGTCATAATAAGGATAAGTCCTTAAATTTTATATAATGAAAACATTGATTTTCATCATTAGGAATTTAAAGAGTTCAGTTTTCAATGTGAAACTAATAAGATGCATTATGTTTTGTCCTTGTGCTTTGCTACATTCGGTATCAGTAATTGACATATTTATGTCTATGAATAACAACTTGACAAAAAGGGAAGAAGAAAATTGAAGTTAAAATTATATTCTCTTGGTAAAATGGGGGAAACAACAGAATACTGGCAGCACTATTTTCACTAACTATGTAAACTACTGAGTGAATGAATGACAATCAATTAAAAGTTATATCTGTGTAGTAGTCTAAATCATGCAAAACATGATTTCACACATTAAATGAGTTACTTTGTATAATAACCTTAAACTGTTTAATAGAACTGAGAAAGAAAAGTTTACATCAAATTGGAGGTAAAATTTAAGCCCATATTCTGTCACTTGTCAGTATATCCATCCCTAGTCTTCTTAGGCTGATGGTTTTGGCCATGTACATTCTGTGCCAAGCTCTGTGGCCAAAACCCCACTCAGCATGTTTTTAAGTAGCTAAATCAGAATTCCACTGAAACCTCCACAAAAATACCCACATATGGCAGCACACTTAGCTCCTCAAGGTTGTGACTCCTTGCCTAGCTTTTGATGACCGCAACATTTTCTAGGAATAATGATGTCAATTTGTGAGAATGTGTATCTACTAGGTTTGTTTATTGCTTTTTCATGATTAGACTGGAGTTTATGGGTACTGTGAAGGAAGATTGAAGACATAAAATGACATTCTTATCACAGCTTATCAAATGCACATGAGTTATCACCCTTCATTTAACCTTGATCACCTGGCTTAGCCAGTGTTTGATTTTTCACATTATAAATACTCTTGTACTACTTTTCCATACTGTACTCCTTGGAAGGAAGTTACTATGCATGACCAACAACTGTGAGATGAGGAAATCAGAGTAGGAATGTAAATTATTGCAGTTCTTCTACATCTGAGATTTATATCATAATTCTCATCCATTCATTTATTCATTCTTTGGTGTCATTATGGACTTGCATGCATTCATGCATTTATTAATGCATTTGTAAAATTATAGATTTGTCTTTCTTCCTCAGTTGTTTCTGTTTTGGACACAGAAAAAGACACCCATAATCCTTTGGGGAAAGTTCCTTATTTTCTATCATTGCACCTGATTCACTTGCCAGATTATTATCAAGTATCATGATCCAAAGGATTTTATTGTGAAATATTAGGTAGTTAGGATTCATTTATACACATCTAGAGCATTAGCTGGGCATGGGCACACACCTTTAATCCTAGCCCTTAGGAAGCAGAGGTAGGAGGATTTCCGTGAGTTCAAGGCCACCCTAATTCCAGATAAGCCTGAGTTAGAGGGAGACCCTACCTCAAAAAAAAGAAAGAAAAAAAAAAAGAAAGAAACAAAAAACAATATTATACACATTGAGAGCAAACAAAAAAAAATAGAATGTATAGATTCCTAAGAAGACAGTAAAGAGAAACAGCTTATGAGGTCCCAAATATTTCATTATATTTATTTTTATTTATTATTATTATTATTATTATTATTTATTTCATTATATTTCATTAGATGGCTCACATGCTAATGGAAAGAAAATTACATATGGGATACTATCTGTTGATAACAATCAGTATGCTTTTCTTTGTGTTTGTGTATGTGTCTCTGTGTGTATTGTATGCTATGATGTTGTGTACATGCAGTGTATGAACATGTGTGTACAGATAGATGCACATGGGGCATGTGAGTTCATGTGGAGGCCAGAGGACAATGTCGGGAGTCCTCTAACACTCTACACCCATATTTCCTTGACAAGAAATCACTCACTGAACCAGGAGATCTCCATTTTTTTTCAATTATACTAACTGAACAAGAAGCCCTGGAGAAACTCCTGGAGAAATTCCTGTCCTTTCCCATCTCAGTACTGGGGTTACAGGCTTACATAATCATACCTGTCACCTTACTTTGTACTAGCAATTGGACTCAGGTCCTCATATTTGTGTAGCTAGCACTCTACATGCTGAGCCATCTCCCCAGCCCTCATTTGGTTTTCTTTACCATTGTACTTGTTTATACAAATAAGTCTTTTTCAAATACGCATGCTTCTTCACTAATTTTGATATTTTTATTTAATCTGAAATGTCTCTACTTCGTACAGCCTACTCTTCTATCATCATATGCATTCATGAATCAATAAATTATTTATCATGAGTGTGTAATCAAGTATATGTGAATGATTATAATATTTATGTAACTTTTTAGCCTTCACAAACAGTAGTACATATTTACCTGGTTATGTCATTTATGTGTTATCTGTGTGTGTGTGTGTGTGTGTGTATGTGTGTGTGTGTACACATGTGCATGTGACATTATGTGTGTGTTTGGTTCAAATCTCTTCAAGAACTTCTAAATCAGAGCAAATGTTCTGCTGTTGGTCTAAGTTTCACTCTGTTGAATGTGTAGAATATGATTTAGTTTATCTCTCTCCTGATTTTTCTCTTTATTTTTGGAGACTGCAGGTTCCTCCATATATTTAAGTAAATCCTTCTTTGATGTTTATTCTGAGACAATCGTTGCTCTGCAGGCTCTGTTAAGGTTCTCAAACCTCTGTTTATCTGATTTCACCTGTGCTCATCCAGACTTGAGAAAGCACAATGGTTCAAAGCTGCCTTCCCATACCTTTGTTAAAATGCCTGTCTGAGAAAGCTTTCAGGCTGCTAGGGAATTAACTGTTTCTTCTAGCAAACACATGATGATAGGATCTCACCTGCCCCTTCTCTGTGCAAAATGAGGAGCCTGTTGCCAATAAGCACTAGTTCTCAAAGCCAGGTGGGATTTCAAAGGACAAAGGTTTCCTTCAGGCTTTTAGGTAGTTTTTCGCCTTTCTGACTCCACAGATTGAGACCACTCTCCTCACCTCTATACCTTTTATCTCCCTTTAGAAAGTCCAGTTATTCCACACAAATCACACTGGGTTCTTTTCTCTCTTGCAGTAGTGTTATTTCTGATTGCCATCCATCATCAGTACATTAGAATGTAGCTTGCTTATCTTTTACCTCAGTTTATGCACTGCTTTCTGAAATGGAGATTTAAAAGTTTTGTGCTTGGGATGGGTTTACATTTCCTGCTATTTATGTTTGCACAACAAAGTAGCAGCGCACAGGTATGGAGTCACATAAGTATCACCTCCTTTTGTTTCTCATAAAAGCATGCCAAAATTTTAGTGGTTGTTATCATTCATATGGATCCACAGAAAAAAGAAAAATAAAATTATAAGTTTATGTATTTTTGTATTTTATATTTGCTTATTAAAACATGATCTCCTGGGCTGGAGAGATGGCTTAGCGGTTAAGGCGCCTGGCTACTAAACCTAAAAATGCTGGTTCCAATCTCCAGTGGTTCCGATCTCCAGGTCCCACATTTAGCCAGGTGCAGAGACCCAAGGGTGCAATGCTGCACTTGACCACAAGGGGGCGGACACATCTGGATTTCATTTGCAGCAGCTGAGAGGCTGCTGGCACGTCCATCTCTATCTGTCTTCCTCTCCCTTTCTCTCTGTCTCTCTCTGTGTCTCTCTCAAAAAAAAAAAAAAATAGTCTCCTTATGTAGCCCATGCTAACATAAAACTTATGATCCACCTACCTATCTCCACCTTTCATTGTCTAGGATCACAGGTTGTTGTCACCATTCTGAGTACATATGATGTGAATGACAACAGCATCTATGTTACATAAATATACCACTACATCAGGAGCAAACACTCATTTGATGGTTGATATGAAAATACACTATTATGTTGATACATGTTCATTTATTATATTACACCTAGCTAATCATAGAAGCTGAGGACAGACAATATGGGTAACTACTCAATTTTTGGAGACATAGCTCTTTATGCTTAGCATTATATGCCATGCTTTTCCTAAATGATTTGCATTTTAATGGCAATGTTTACTCACCTTAAGTAACCACATTGTTTTAGGGAATTTTTATTTTCAATACAAATAATATGTTTATCCACAAGCCAATAAATAGTAGAGATATGTCAATGTTGCATTTACTATCTAAACAATAAAGACATATAAAGAAAATATTTTTGACTGCTTCATTTCTTCTTTTTATAATTAGTGATGCTATAATTCTCCATGTCTACCTCTTATGCAATGCTTTTTTTTTCCTTTTAGATTAAGTTGCCTAATTAATGTTTCATGAATGTTTCAGTAGTGTGAGTCATATAAACTTTACAAAATATAGCTCCATCATGATAAAAACTTGAAATTAATTGTATATCCATGTGTAAATATGGTATCTCATTTTAAACATCAGTTTAAACAACTAATACCATTAGTTCTAAGATTGTGAATGTAAGACACTTAATGGATAGTAATCAATGTTTTGTTGCAATACCATATGAAGTATACCATATATACTTTATCAAAGAAAACAATTTTTGATAATTTAGCTTTAAATGTTTCCTCATTATAGGTATATCTGTGCAAATATACAAAATTAAACGTGGGAGTAATATTTCCATATCTATAGACATAGAAGAATGTTTTTTTTTTTTCCCAATTTGATAATTATTTCTTAAAATGAGCAGGCTTTTTCCTATTTTTTTTTGTTTTAGTAATTCAAAGTATTAAATTGGTGGTACAAAACAAAAGTATAAAACATGCCAAAAGTAGGTTGCTGAATTTCATTGGACCTTTAGGCTAAACAGACTTCTGCCTCGGTTTTCTTATTCCAAATGTTACAATAATAACCCATGCAACATAAATGCAATCTCAGATTTAATTTTGAGCATCTGAACAAAAATATGCCTTTAGGATATAATTTATTTTTGATGGCTAAATCAATATTATAATATAGCACAAAAGAAGATGTGTTACATTTTAGCTCTTGAGTCAGTCACTAGTTCCCACATCTTGAGTGACTTCATCTATAAGGTTAAATGAAGAAATATTTTTGAATATCACCTAGGTTATAAGGTGTTCAAAATTGTAGCAAATGTCTGATTATTGTTTAGTACCAAAGATAAGCTTATAACAATATTAAAATGAATAATTGTAATTGTGTTATGATTTTATTTTTAATAAAAACGTTAATTTTTCTCTGTGTTTCTAAAAGCATGCTTCATTTGCTTCTGAGCATGGTGGCATTTCACATACAACATGGTTCAATACCATTTTCAAACAATAAAACAGGAATATACTGATATAAACCATGTAATTAGGAAAGAGAAAAACAGTTTCTGAAATTCAAGAGCTAGCACTGACTTTGACAGTATTGAAGATAAATTTAAAGACCAATGTGTGAGAATATAACTCTGACCCTGTGGGGTCAAAGGAACACTGCCTTTCATCCTGAAATGCTCACGCAAGTTCTGCTTCATATTAATAACTTGAAATGACTAAATAAATGGGGTTTTAAAAGATTATTTAGGGCTGGGGAGATGGCTCAGCAGTTAAATTACTAGCTAGCAACGCATGATGGCCAGGGTTCGATTCCCAAGTATCCAAATAAAACCAAATGTACAAAGTGGTGCTTGTGTCTGGAGTTCGTTTGCAGTGGCTAGAGGCCCTAGCATGATCATTCTCTCTTTCTCTCTGCATCTGTGTTTGTGTCTGTCCCTCTCTGACATTCTCTGTGTTTGAAAACAAGTAAATATATTTTTTAAAAGAATATTGAAACATAAATATGAGGGAAAAAACCTTAGCTTATTATGATACATGGAATACGTAAATTAGATATTTGGGCTTAAAAATTCCATAGGAAATGTATAAAGACTGGTGGGTGATTAGATTCAAGTGTAATAAATATGTTCTGAGCATTTTAGTTCAATTTTTTCCTTAATGCCTACAAATGCAGATAAATAATGGGAACATGGAAATAAAATGAAATTGAAACACAATAATGCAAACAAAGGTTGATTTATTAGCAGAGTTATTAGGAAAGCCTATAGTAATAATGTCTTGTTTGTTTCATTTCTTTCTCATTTCCTAAACAGCCTATAATTTTTGGAATAATATCATATATATTTTAAGCAACAGACTATTTACTATTGGAAATCAAACTGTAATATTTGTACTCTGCCTTAGGCAATTATTTTTGCTCTAACTTTATAGGAAAATAACAATGAAAGTAAATACACAGAACACAAACACACATACATAACACAGATACAGATAAAAGTATATGCACATGTTCATTACCATTCCTTTTGTGATATACGTAATACATTCCTTTTACCGCAGGCTTCAATTATAAAAGAACACATGAAAATTTTGAAAATGTTTTAACTTTTGAGATAAACACAATATAATACAATTTCCCTGCCTTTAGATTTGAACATAAAACAATTATTTTCTCTTTGTAAAGTATGAAATGTACTGTTATAAATCTACATTATGTATACACCCACAACTGCTATGCTTGCTTCCAAGTTTCCATGTTTGCAGTCAGACATGTGCTGAATAAGTTCATTTAATCCCTGTTGTAAAATGATCCATATTTGAAAGTATATAACATACCAGGATGAATTTCAGAAGACTAATGTAAAAAATGCATGATAGAAAACAAAAAACATTTTTAGACTGCTGTCCATGAGGAAGGTTTCTATAATATCAATTCATTTTGGATTTGATTATAGATATATATCCTGCCTTACCCTCCTGTTCCCCTCCCCCAAACTCTTCCATCCCACTATCTGTCCCTCAAGTTGCCTGTCAGGTATGCCTGCAGCTCAAGCTGTTCCAGTTTAGGAATATGTGGCATTTGTCTTTCTGTGCTGTGAATTTGCTTAGTATGTTCCAAATCTGCCTATTTTCCTACCAAATTAATTATATCATTTTTCTTTACTGCTGAGTAGAATGGCATTGTGTATATGTACCACATCTTCATTATCCATTTGTCAAATGATGGGCATTTGGGTTGATTTCAGCTCTTAGATGTTGTGAATTGAGCAGATATGAAAATGGCTGAGCAAATATCTGCAGCAAAGAGTGGAACCTTTATGGCAGATGCCTAGTAATGGAATAACTGGGTCATTTGGTAGCTCCATTTTTATTTTTTACAGGATTCACAATATTGATTTCCATAGTGGTTGTACAAGTTTGCACTCCCAATAGCTGTGAAAGGGTTTCTCTTTCCCAGCAGCCTCACCAACATATACTGTTTGATCTTTTAATGATTGCTCTCCTGTCTGGAGTAAAGTAGAATCCATAGTTGTAATTTACATTTCCCTGATGGTTAAGGATGTTGAACATTTTCTTAGGTGAGTATTAGCTATTTGTATTTATTCATTTGAGAATTCCCTATTCAGTTTTCTACCTAGTTTTTGGATGGATTGCTTAATTTTTTGCTTAGTTTTTTTAAAGTTTTTGAAGATTCTAAATATTAGGCTTCTGTTAGTGGTATAGCTGGTGAATATTTTCTCCCATTCTGTGAGTCATCTTTTGGCTCTGTTTATGATAAATTAATCTATATAAACCCTTTTCAGCTATATGGGATCCCACTGGTTGAGGAATTAATTCCCTAGACTACTGAGGTAATATTCAGCAATCCTTTCCCCACACCTATATTTTTCCCTCTATTTTTTCATTCAGTATTTTGAGAGATTCAGGTCTTATATACAGATTATTAATCCATTTGGACTAAATTGTATACACAGTGAGAGGAATGAGTTTAGTTTCATTTTTTCTATATATGACTATACAATTTGTCCAGAGCCATTTATTGAAGATGCTATCTTTTCTCCAGGGTATGTTGTTGGCTTCTTTCTCAAAAATCAAGTATCTGTATTTATCTCAACTAAGGGCTGGTTGTTCAAATCTGTTCTATTGGTCTATATGTCTGTTTTTATGCTAGTGCCCTGCTGTTCTTGTTATTGCTTTGAAGACTAACTTTAGTTCAGGTACAGTCATAGCTCCAGAGCTGTTTCTTTTGCTGAAGACACTTTTGGAAGTATTACAATCAGGTTTGCGTTGCTGGCAGAAAACACTTGACCAAGAGTAGCTTGTTGGAGAAAAGAGTTTTATATTGCTTTACAGACTTAAAGGAATACTTCATTATTAAAGGGGACAATGATGACATGTGAAGAGGGTGGACATCACCTCCTGGGCAACATGAGATGGATAACAGCAACAGGAGAATGTGCTAAACATTGGTAAGGGAAAACTGAATGTAAAACCCAGAAGCCCACCCTCAACAGTACAATGACACCAGCAGGAATCAATTGTCAAATTGCTGCCAGTTGAGGACCTCAGCATTCTGAACACTTAAGATTATGGAGGACACCTGAATCAAACCGCTGTATTCCATCTTTGGCCCCCATAAACTGATAACAGTACATTATATAAAATACAGTGCATTCAGTCCAACTTTAAAAGTCCCCATAGCTGGATGTGGTGGTGCACGCCTTTAATCCCAGCACTCAGGAGGCAGAGGTAGGAGGATCACCATGAGTTCAAAGCCACCCTGAGACTACATAGTGAATTCCAGGTCAGCCTGAGCTAGAGTGAGACCCTACCTCAAAAAACAAAGTAAACAAACAAACAAAAAAAGTCCCCATAGTTTTTATCAATCCCAATGATGTTCAAACCTCCTCATAGTCCAAAGTTTTTAAAATGAGCCACAGTACCAAAAACTAACTAAATAAATAAATAATGGTAAAGAATAAGCATTCACAGTGCAGTAGATGGCACTGGGCATACCAAAGAAATATTGAACCACTATACATTAAAACAGGCCAAACATCAAACTCTGTAGCTCCAAATCTAACAACTCTAACCAGTGACAAGTCTCCAAGTCCAATAATTCGAACCAGTGACAAGTCTCTGGAGTTCCAGTTCCATCCCTGCCCCTAGGCTGCTCACAGTCACAGAAAACGTCATCTGGTGCTAGAAGCTCTCCTTGTCAGCCATTCTACAGTCCTGGCCTCTCCACTGAGTCTCTGATGCAACCCGCATTTCATCCTAATGGCTCCATTAGGTTTCCACAGGTAAACAAACATGCTTGCTTCATAATGCCCATGACCATTTCCAAAATACAAAACCATGTAGTAAATCCAATGGCCGTCTAATTCCTGCATTTGTTATACTCTATAATGCCAAGTGGGGTACCAATTTGTTAATCCAGAGGGTGATAAAGACAACTTTGAAGCATAGGATACTACTTCAGCATTTAGACCCCTTCAAAAGAGTCCACATTCTTCCTGTTGTTCCAATGCAGATCATCTGGCCAAATCCAATGGTTGTAATCCCTCAAACAATTGAAGCTGAATGGGCAGCTACTTAGGCCTAAAGTTTTTTTTTTTTTTTTTTTTTTTTTTTCTGTGCTGTACCCCTCTGTTGACATCAGTCCACTTCTATGCAACACGACCCTGTACAAGTTCCTAGTACGCAGGCAAGCAGAATGTCACAAGCCTTTCATACAAACTGCTTCTAGCCCAATCAAGGCAAAGCTCTTTTTCACCCTAGCAAGTCAAACCTCACAGTCCATAGTTCTTATTGCATTCAAGTCTTTCAACTCTGACCAAAGTGGTCCATCAAATTGTACTTACAGCACTGTAAAGCGTCTCTTAGGCTAAGGTTTCAGATCATTTCACATTTCTCCTGAAAATTGGTTTCAAAAAGCCAAAATCTATGCAGTCAGGTTTCAAGCAGCAATGACCCCACTCTTAGAACCAACTTTACTGGTGCAGTCAGTTTCACATTGGTTGCAGAAAACACCTGACCAAGAGTAGTTTGTGGGAGAAAAGGGTTTATTTTGGCTTACAGACTCATGGAGAACCTCCTTGGTGGTAAGGGAAAATGATGGCATGAGCAGAGGGTGGATAACGCCCTTAGCCCACCTGAGATAGACAACAGCAACAGGAGACTGTGTCAAACACTGTCAAAAGGGGAGCTGGCTATAACATGTACAAGCACATGACCAAAAATACACTGCCTCCAGGAGGCTTCAGTTCCAAAACTGCCACCTGCTGGGTACTTAGCATTCAGAACACATAAATCTGGGGGGACACCTAAATCAAACCATCACAGGTACCTTCTTCCATTGCATATGAAATTAGAGATGCTGTGATTTTTATTGGTATTGCATTGAATCTGTACATTGATTTTGGTAGAATTGTGATTTTCAGAAAATTAATTCTACCTATCCAGGAGCATGGAAGTTCCTTCCATCTTCTCATGACCCCCCTCAATTTCTTTCTTGAGTGATTTTATGTTTTCATTATTTAGGTCTTTCAATTATTTTGTTAGTGTTATTGTAAAGTATTTCCTCTTTTTTTTTTTTTTTTTTTTTTTTTTTTTTTTCTGTGTGTGGCTGTTGAGAACAGGACAGCTTCTCTGAAATTTTTCTCTGTATATTTGTCTTTTGCATACGTGAAGGGTACTGATTTTTTTTGTGTGTGTATTGATTTTGTGTTCTGCCACTTTGTAAATGGAATTTATCACCTTCAGATATTTTTTTTTTTGGTAGATTCTTCTGGGTAACTTATTAAAGAATCATGCCATTTTCAAATAGATTGGTTTGACTTCTTCCTTTCCAATTTATGTTCCTTTTATAATTTTTTTCCTGTTTATTGTTTTGGCTACAATTTCTACTACTATGTTGAAGAACTGTGGTGAAAGGAAGCACCCTTGCCTTGCTCCTGGTCTTAATGGGAACTTCTGGAGTGCTTCTCCTTTAAGTATGACTTCAGCTTTAGGCAATTTGTAAATTTTATTTTATTTTTTTTTATTTTATTATTTTATTTTATTATTTTATTTTATTTTATTTTATTTTGAGATATGATCCCTCTATACCTAGATTCTACAGTGTTTTGATAATGAAGAAGAGAAGGTCTTTTCTGCATCAATTGAAATGATCATGTGGTTCTTGTGTATAAGATTATTTATGTGGTGTATTACATTAATCTGTTGCCCTATGATGAACCATCCCTTCATCCCTGAAATGAAGCTGTTTAATTGACTTGCTTAATACTTTTGGTGTGTTGTTGAATTTGGTTTGAAAGGGCTTTGTTCAGGACTTTTGCAACTAAGTTCATCAGGGATATATGTTTATAGTTTTGTTTTCTTATTATATCTCTGTCTGGTTTTGATATTAGGCTGATGATAGCTTCATACTAGGAGTTGGGGAGCATTTTCTGTTCTCCCATGTTGTGAAAAAGCTTGAGAAAAGGTGGTTTCAGTTCTTTGATGAAGGTTTGATATAAGTCAGCTCAGATTCTATCAGGACCTGGACTTTTCCTTTTGGAGAGGCATTTTTTATTACTTTTCAATCTCAATGGATCCAATAGATTTATCTCCTCTAGATTTAATTTTGCTAGGTTTTATGTGTCCAGGAATTTATCTTTTTCTTCCTGATTATTGAATTTTGTGTAATAGAGGTTTTGGAGGTATGTCCTTAATGGTTCTAATTTCATTGAAGTGTGCTGTGGCCATTCCCTTTTCATTTCTGATTTTCTTAATTTTCGACTTCTCTATTATTTCTGTTTGATCAAATTAGACAGGTGTTTTCAATCTTGTTTTTTTTTTTTTCAAAGAACCAGCTTTCATCAATTTTCTTAATTGATTTCTTAATTCCCAATTTATTATTTTCAGCTCTGGTCTTAATTCTTTCTTTCCATCTGTAACTTGTAGGGTTGGGTTGTTCTTGTTTTTTCAACATATTTAGGTGGATGGTTAGGTTAAAATTTGAGATCTCTTTGTCTTTGTTATGAAGCCTTTTAGTACTATGAATCATCCCCTTAGCATTACTTTCATTGTGTCCCATAACTTTTGGTATGTTGTATTTTCATATTCATTCAGTTCTGGAAATCTTACAATTTCCTTTTTCATTTCTGCTATGAATTAGCATGTTGTTCAGATGCCAGGACCTGGTATAATTTCTGCTTTTTCTCTTGTTGTTAATTTCTAACTTTAATGCATTGTGATCCTATATGATGCAGGGAATTATGTCAATTTTCCTGAATTTATGGAGGCATGCTTTATGCCCTGATATATGATCTATTTTGGAGAAGGTTCCATGCACTGCCAAGAAGAGTGTGTATGGGTGGCATGTTCTTTAGTTGTCTGTTAGGTCTAATTGATCTATGGTGTTGTTATATCTAATATTTCTCCATTGATTTTCTGCTTGGATGATCTCTATGGGGTATTGATATCCCCTACTATGATTGTACTTGACCCTCAATAGGTGCATGGCTGGATCATCTGGTAAGAAAGGCCCTCGAGAGGGTAGAATAAACCCTAATCCTAAAATATTTGGCCCTGGCTTGTAACTCTCAGTACCAGTAAGTTTTACATCCCACATTGAGCTGTTGATCAAAGAGAGCTATGAGGTCCCTAAAATAGGACAGGCTTCTGTCAATGTCGTTGATTACCCACCTAAGGTGAATCATCAGATCTATTGCTGAAAACACCAAATGCTGCTGTTCCTTAAGGTTGAGAGATCCGCTGAATCTGGAAGGAAGCCTGCTCCTAGATTGTTAGCCAGTATCATGCTGAAAAGTGCTGCATGAGCTTCTGGGGGAAAATGGCCAAGAATGTGTTGAGTAGGAGACCCTGCCGTATGAAAGCAAACAGCCTGACAAGATGTAAACACACAGCCTTGGTTTGCAGATCGGCTAAAAGATTCACTCAGTGGAATGGTACCCATAGCTGGAACATGGAACCAATTCATAATCCAAGGAAGGCAAGATTGTTGATTTTGGTAAAAAGTGAGGCTATACCCATTAAAATCTCTCTAAATTAAAAATATTTATCCCCATTAACCTATCCTTATCTCTCTGTTGAATAATCTGTTTTCCTTTTTCAGAAAGTAGTGACAACCTTGGACAATCAAAATCTATCAACATGACAGGAATAGATAGCTGACTCCTAATCAGCAGATGAATCACCCAAGAACAGCAGCCAGGGCCCAGGTGAAACCAAAGTGAAATTGGTGACATGATCAATGTTCCACTATGGCTGCAGGCAGCCCTGCTCTGTCAGTTGTCTCTAGAATGAACACAATTCATAGCCTATAACCAGATCACATGATGGAAATCTCCCAAGACAGAGAATGGGGAGAAATAATTCATTTCCTGAGTGTTGGTTGTGATTCTATTTCCTGTGATATAAACTTATATTGACCTGTGTTTGATCTCTGTCTTTTGATATTCTGATATTTTTGTAACCTTTTGAGGTGTGATGCATACTTTTTTAAAATGGGACTACAGAAGACATGTTCCAAAACTTTGTTCAAAGTTTTGTTCAAAGTTACAAACACTCCCTTATTTAGTTAAAATTAACTTACTATAGAAACTAAAAATTATCAGTAGATTTAGTGTGATAATTAATCCTAAATGGCATTAGATATGCAATAAAATTAGAGGGCTACCAATCTTCCCAATGTATAATGCCCAACATACATTTTTTCTTGTGGTCCAGAAATGTCGAAGAATTTCAGTGTTCTAGTTTATCTCATTTAACTCCTTCCCATCTATAAATTCATGAACACTTTCTACATTTTTATTTGTTTTTTATTAGTTATGTATATAGTGTGTACACAGTCATGCTGGTACCATCATTAGCCTCCTCTCTGTCCTTCCCCCTCTGAAGGGACTCTCCTCATTTTAGAATGTGGGTGGTGCATTGTGGGGTTAGCCATCAGTTATGGGGAAGAGGCAATGTCTCTGAATAATGTCCCAACTTGTGGGTCTAACAACCTTTGCACCCCTATTCTGTGAATTTCCCTGAGCCATATTGGGATCACTTTAGGTCTACTTCAGTGATGAGGTCTAGGGAACCTCTGTGTCTCTGGATATATGGTTTGTTAGGAGTTGAGTGTTCTCTGTGTCTATCTGCTTCATCCTTGTGCTAATACCAGGTTCACCAAGAAAACAGCACTCTTGCTCATTTCCCCCATTACTCTAAGGTTTCAGCTGAGGCCCTGGTGAGGTGTGATGGGCTGATTTTTTGCTCAGATTCTGTGTCCATTTGAAAAAGAGAAGCAAATTCTCCAGTGGAGAGAGAGGTCAGCACCAGATAAATAGAACACTTATTATTTTAGAAAGAATTTCATAGGTGTAGGCCCTGTTGTAGCACACAATTGGTGGAAGCTTGATATTGGAGAGTGGGCTTGTGTTTTGGATATGGTTCTGATTTGTTTCCCAATTACAGCTATGGGTTCCATTTCACTGAGCAGATCTATTAGACAAATCAAGAGCTGATGGTTACCCACGGTGTGTGCCACTATTGCCCTTTTGTGAGCATCATGTCAGGTTGTTTGCTGCTGAGAAACTTAGACCACGCGTTGCTTGGACAAATGTCGGTCACTTTCCCCCAGTTGCTCATGTAAGCCTTCTGGCACTAGATATGCTAACTGTCTGGGGACTGACTCTCTTCCAGATTCCAGCCATGTCTCTCCATGTTCCTTACCAACAACATGTAGTGTCTTCAGCAGGTTCTTACCAATAACCTTTGGTGGGTCATCAAGTACTCTGACAGAAATCTGTCTTCTTTTGGGAAACCTTGTAGTTCTCTCTGATCAACAGCTCATTGTGGATGTTAACCATATGCTGGTACTGGGAGTAATAGGCCAGTGCCAAGGGAAAAGAAGGAAGAAAAAGATAGGTAATATAGAAGAGAATGAGAGAATAGAGAGAAAAGGAGAGAGACTGAGGAGAGAGAGAGAGAGAGAGAAGCAGGAGAAGCTTAAGGTTAGTCTTTATGATAGAAGAATTCATGAAAACTCAGGTTAAGAAATTCTAACAGATCTCTTTCCATGATATGAGCATGGAGAGAGTAAAATTTATAACTGCTACATTATAAATCAGAGTATGGGAGAAATACTATCTAACATATATTTTCATGGTGCATTCAATGGAAACTCTTAATTGAGATGTTATGACATCACTTCTGAAAAAGAGTTTAAAAATCTGAGCCAGGTGTTGTGGCACATGCCTTTAATCCTAGCACTCAGGAGGCAGAGGTAGGAGGATCACCATGATTTCAAGACTACTCTGAGACTACATAATGAATTCCAGGTCAGCATTGGCTAGGGCAAGAACCTACCTTGAACACAAACAAAAAACAAACAAGCACAAAGTTTAAAAATCTTACATAATTTATCTTTCAGAATAAATATAAATTTTATAAATATGCTCTCACTTAAATACAGTTTGAATATCAAACTGAGGAATTACCCTTTGAAAAACAATGTGTGTGTGTGTGTGTGTGTGTGTGTGTGTCTGTGTATGTGTGTGTATGTAATTTGAATGCTACTATGTTCTGTTTCTAAAGAATAGTAGAGCTAGGCAAAGTGACACACAGCTATAATTCCATCATTTGAGAAGAAGCTTAATCTACAGCATTGTTAAGTTCAAAGTGACCTAAAATACATATGAGCTCCAGTACAGCATACATTAAAGAGTGAGCCTGTTATACACAGCTTCACATTGTTGGGATGAACATCTAAACCAGGCACATATTAGGAGAGGAAGAGATTTATTTTCCACTTATAGATCCAGTGGTGTAGGTTGGGCAGGGGGTGGGGGTGGGGGATGTTCCATCAATGGCAGGAAAAGCTGACAGAAACAACCAAACAGCCAATAAAAAACAGAAGCATCAAGAATGAACTGGCAGCAAGCAGCAGGGAGCCTGATGGAGCTCAGACTGGTCTGCAAACCCTTGGGCAGGAAATCAGATTGGCCCCAAACACACCTTAGGGATGGACCTCAGTGACACCTCCTTCCACCATGTGGCTGGAGACCCAAGTTACAAGCATCCTTTGTTCAAAGAAGAAAGAGAAAGGCAAGAAGGTGTCTCCACATGAGCTAGACTTGCTCAAAGGCTACTTTTGAGGAACCTGCTGATGTCTAAAGCCCAGGAACATCAAGGGCACTCTTCCCTACAGTTACCCAAAAGAAAACATCCTTGCCAGAGGCACCTTTTTGTCCTAATGAGGGTATGTCAGATAGCATAAGATAAATAATGACCAAATTTCTCTTGAATTTCTGTGTGTTGGGTTGTGTGTATGTATGCATGTATTGTCTATAAGATACACTCAAGGTATCAGGAAGATATATTTTATGTTTGGATGATTCCTGTCATAGCTATATACATACATATATTTTTTTTTCTAAAAAGTAATATACAGTTAACATGACATTTCCATGCTATTACATTTCCTAATTACTAGCAACAAACGGTCTCTGAATTTTTAAGAACAAAAAATCAATTCCATTGATGATTTTGAGGTTTGGCTGGTTAATTGACCATAGAACTACAAAAGATTCTCTATCCTGAATTATCAATGATTATTTTTTTAGAATTTATTATAGAGCAAAAATAGTAGGTGCAATATTCTTGTGTTTCTTTTAATAATTTTGAATCTATGTGGCTATGATGCATTATGAAAGTGTATGTCATCTTTTTTGTAAAGAATAGATAGTAATGTATAACTTTTTCTTTGGTTTTTCAAGGTAGGGTATCATTATAGCCCAGGCTGACATGGAATTCACTATGTAGTCTCTGGGTGGCCTTGAACTCATGGTTATATTCCTACCTCTTCTTCTTGAGTGCTGTGTTTAAAGGCATGCACCACCTTACCCAGCTTAGATAATATAATTTTACAGACTTTAATATAAACGATGCTCTACCATGGAACACTGTTAACAAGGTCTTGAGTACATGAAATCAAAGTATATATAAATATACCAGTATTTTTTTTCAAGATTAATCATAATATTTTGATAGAAAAGTCTGAGTTTGAATATATAAAATGCATTTATATTTGTAAGAGAAAGGAATATTATAACAAAAACATAGGAAGCTGCATAAAACAATCTAGGTAATTGGGTGAGGGTATTTTGCAAGTTAAAATATTGCAAGTTAAAATAGTTTTAGCAATTTGCTAACTACTATTGATTTCTATGATATTTGAGATAAAATATACTTTGATAGGACAATAAAGGGAGTTAACTAATAATCTACATTATTTTATTTTATTTTATTTTTTGGTTTTTCAAGGTAGGGTCTCACTCTAGCCCAGGCTGACCTGGAATTCATTATGGAGTCTCAGGGTGGCCTTGAACTCATGTTGATCCTCCTACTTCTGCCTCCCATGTACTGGGATTAAAGGAGTGTACCGTCATGCCTGGCCCCAAAATATATATTTTTAAGATTTTATTTTTATTTATTTATTTATTTATTCATTTATTTGAGTCAGAGAAGCGAGAAAGCATGTGAGAATGGGCATGCCAGGGCCTCTAGGCACTGAAAACGAACTCCAGACACATGCACCACCATGTGCATCTGGCTTATGTGGGACCTGGAGAATCAAACCATGGTCCTTAGGCTTCACAGGCAAATTCTTTAACTGCTAAGCCATCTCTCCAACCCCCAAAAATATTTTTAAAATAAAAAAATTCTCTGAGCTTGTTATAGATGTGTCTCTACTAATTTTATTTCTATTACTATCCATGCTGAAAATATCAAAATCATAGTTTTTTGACATAATTTTATTTGACAATGAACTTTATCATATATGAATATTTGTAGTGTTCTAATATTCACTATAAAATGCTCAAATGAATTGATAGTGAGTTATACCAAAATATCGCTTTTAATATTATAAATAATGCATTTGTTATAGCACACAGTAGTCATATATCATATCACAGATGTAGCTTTGAGTTATTATAACACACAATTTCAGAGATCATTGGATGAATCTTGTAGATACATGAATAGATTAACAAATGAGTGGTAGTCTTATATATCAATTGACATGACAGTTAATTTTCTTATTATATTATATTTTGACAAATTATCTAAACATGAGAAACCAAACATGCCAACTACTGTGGACTGATGATTATGCTCCATCCCCTGTCTGTGCACACAAAATTCATAGGGTGAATTAATTCAAAGTGTGCAACTTATTATTGGTGAGCTTTAGGAATCTATTAGATCATGAGAGTGGAGAATGGCATCACATGTGAGATTTTTGACCTAACGAAATAGGCCTGAGGGAAATTGCTCACTCATGTCATTGAGGATATGAGCAAAAAGGGTCATCTTTGCAGTAGCCATGAAGTCTTCAAAGGACATGGAGTGTAGAGGCATCTTGGTCTGGGATTTTCCACCTTTCAGGATTGTGAGCAGCAAAATAGTATTTTTCAAAAAATTATCCATTCTAACATATTTTATTAGAGCAGTTTGAACAGACTGCCATTTACATTTTAAAAGTTTACAAAACATGTATCCAAGAAATACTTTATTGTTATAAAAATACTAAATTTTTTCTCACATATTTATAGCAAATGAAGTAAGAGTATAAGTATGTAAAATTTTACAAATGGAATTTGTAAGGTATTTTAAAACCAGAAATCAAACTGGTCTCATAATTCATCTTTTCCCCCCTGTGGGAGTAGAAAGCCAATATACACAGGAGGAACTGGATGATTTCCATTCCCACTTTCTTATCTATATTTGCAGTTTATGAAGTAATTTACTTTCTATACTTCTTTTTCATTTATTTATTTGAGGAGAGAGAGAGAAAGAGAGGCAGATACAGAATGGGCATGTCAGGGCCTAGAGTCACTGTAAACGAACTCCAGATGCATGCATCCCCTTGTGCATCTGGCTTAAGTGGGTCCTTTAGCTTTGCTACAAATGCCTTAACTCCTAAGCCATATCTCCAGCCCTACTTTCTATACTTTTAAAGAGTATGTATTCAGGATAGAAAACTTAACCTTGACCTGTACTTTAATAGTAATATTTCTTTGCAAGTAGTACAATTTTAATAATGTGTATAAGCACATGAAGTTCTAGTCATTGAACTTTGTATACCAGTAATAAATCAAATAAATATTCTAAAATGTGAATGAGGTTTTTTTCTTTCTGCAAATTATACTACAAATATAATATACTGAAATCAAACAGTGTTGTTAAATAATCCATTTTATAAACTTAAGACTGGTTTTGTAAGTAGCCTTCAATTTTAATGAAGCTTTTTTTTTGTGTGTGTGTGTGTGTGTGTGTGTGTGTGTGTGTGTGTGTGTGTGTAACTTTGGGTGTCATACCTCATTCACCTTTCACCATTTTTTTGAAACTGTCTCACTCACCAATTTGGGTAAAATGACTGGTCCCTGATTCCAGGGATCTGCTTGTCTCAACCTCTTCAGCAGTAGAATTAAGTCCTTCTCTGCCATGCTCAGCATTTTATGTGGGCTTCTGGGGATCAAACTTAGGTCCTTGTGCTTGCAAGAAAAGAGCTTTACCAACTGAGCTATTTCCCTATCCTTGAAATTTCATCAATACATTTTAATTTCTTATATAAGTGGAATACTGGTGATTTTTTAATTATTATTTTCTTAAACTATTCTTCATATGAACTAAAATGCTTATCTTATTCTGAGGTGTTTGGCATATGTCTAGTAGAAATAGAAAGAATCAAATGAAGGATGAAACAGTAAGGAATTCACAGGTCGTTGTAACTATAGGATAAAAACACCCCTAGAAGCTACTCCAAAGAGGTATGATGGCTACAGTAACTCCATGCCATTCAGAATGAGAGCTGCAAAATTTTTAGTATAGTTGTGCATAGCCCTTAGATAATTTACATATTCTGGCAATATTATTCATGACTTCTGTATGAAATGGATGAAACTGAATAAATAATTATCATTAACAATATGCTCTCCTGTAATCTACATATTTTCAATCTCTCCCTGAAACAGCGAGCATTAATTCATACCTAGCTGCAATTATGTAACTAAGGTCAGACTTCCCTAATATAGAGCAAATTCATATGCACAAAGTAGAGTAGTCTGGGAAGACTTCCAACAGTAATGATCTGTCAAACAAATCAAAGCTGTCTTTTTACATGGCAATATGTTTGTAAAATGAGTTTTTTTTTTTTTTTTTTTTCAGATCTGTACAAAGATGTCATGGTTTCTAAATTTATTCTTACTGAATATCAGTCTTTAGGAGTTTATATGTATTTTATTTTATGAGTTTATTTGTATTACTGTATTGTACATAGCTGTAATGGTTAAGTTTGTGTCAACTTGATTTGTTTAGGAATCCACAGACATTCCTCATATGTGTGTCTCTGAGGCTGCCTCTAAGAAGGATTAACTAAAGGAAGAATCCTTCCCCCAGGGTGAGCCCTTCCCCCAGAGTGGGCGGGCCCTCTCAGAGGAGGGGACTGGTTGATAAAAAGACGCTCTGGGAAGAAAGGCTCTCTCTCCTCCCACCTGGCTGCCAGTGCTGCTCGCTGTTCTCTGCTTGGTGCTTGCTTGGTGCTTGCTGCTTGGTGCTTGCCACTTGGTGCTTGCTGCATGGTGTTTGCTGATTTCCAGTGTGGACGGAAGACCATGGTGGACTGAAGAACAGTGTCTCTCCAGGAAGCCTCCAGGCCTTCAGTGCCGGATTGGGACTGCTGAGGCCTCCAGCCTCGTGGACTGAGCAGCTACTGGGTTTCTTGACTCTCGGACCTGCAACCTGCTATTGCTGGACTGTGCAAGCTAATCCAATAAATTCCCTTGTAATACAATTCATTCTCTCCATTCTGTTCCTCTAGAGAACCCTGACTAATACAATAGCATATCATAAAATTAACATTTTAATATTAAATGTAAATTATTGTGGCACTCAGCATATGTGTATACTATTCACTCAGCACAACTTTTTCAGGAAGCTATTTAGTAAAAAGTCAATAAGTTATAAAATCTCACAAAAAGCACAAAAAAATATGTAAAAGCCACTTGTCCAAGTAATATCTTTCTTATTCTCGACTCTCATGATCTATCTCCTTCCTCTGGTTAAACTCCATACTCAGCCATCTAAAATCTTCCTTTGTATGTCTTCTCAATTCCTATTTTTATTTCTAACACTTTCCCTTAAATGACAGCATTGGCATAACCTAGGTCATGAGTTGTACACTACTAACTTCTCGCAATTTACAAGGACTAGAATAACATACAAAATTATAAGAACTTCCACAAAATATCTGACAGTACTTTTAATTCATTTGTTGTCCATTACTTTGAAATAACTATTTCAGATTCTTATTAAATTCTCAGTATCCCACCTCCAATTATGAAAGTTTTCCTAATTTACTGACTGTAACATGTTTCACTGAGGAAACCTACTCATTGTATGGATTCATTAGAGCATTTGGATCTTTACATATACATTTTACTTTCTCCATTTTTTTTTTTGTTTTCTTTTGTTTCTTTTCTTCTTTGCCTGTGTGTAGCATATGTTTTCATGAATTCATGCATGTGATGTATAAATGTGTGTCTGTATATGTACGTGTGCAGAGGCCAAAAGATGTTGAGTATCCTACTCCCTTATGGATAGCTGTCAGTGCTGCTCTATGAGCTGTTGGGGGTAAAGTCACCAACAGTGTGAACAAGCAGTGATCCTGCAAGCTAAAAAAAAAAAAAAAAAAAAAAAAAAAAAAAAAAAAAAACTACCAGTGGACTTTGAGATGGCTTAGCAGTTAAGTTTCTTACCTGCAAAACAAAGGACCTAGTTTCAATTCCCCAGGACCCACATAAGCCAGATGCACAAAGTGGCACATGCATCTGGAGTTTGTTTGCAGTGGCTGGAGGCCCTGTTGCACCCATTCTCTCCCTCTCTACTTCTCTCTTTCACATAAATAATAAGTAAATAAAAACATTATAAAAACTACCAGTGAAGCAAGATATCTCCTTTGGTGCAATAGTGGCATGGGGAAAAATCAACTGCTCACTGATTGGATATGAAACACAGTCAGTGGGAGGAAATTCTTGCTTGGTAGAGAACCAAGTCAGAAGTATATGATTTGGATGGCCATTTACCTAGTGTGAAGCGTCTACTGTTTAACCAAAGAAGGGTTATGTCTGGTACCATCATGGCTTTATACACATTATATAGATAACTAATAAAAAATAAAATAAATGAGAAAAAAGTCTTCAAATTGTCCATATTTATCCCTTAAGATTCATTCTGCTCTCATTCTTGGATGGAAAATCTGTATTTTTCCAGATGGTAGTGACTACCTGGCAGACTTGGACCCAGTCAAATACTACAGAGGAAGTGGTAGATTACACATGAGTACTACTCTTTTGGCTAGTTTAAAAATCTTCCCCAGGGAGAATCACAGTAGACACTGAGGAACCTTCAAACTCATCCAAAAAGAAAATTAGAAGCTTCCAAGTTCTCAACACTAAAAGAGACTTGTACTAGCTCTCTGTGGATCAAGTAACATCATGGAACAGAGTGGAAAAAATGGAAGAGTCACAGGGTGATATCTTGTGCTCAGAGGTATTGCTTGCCCTCACATAGCCTGATAGTGATTACAGATAACCCCACTGAGGAGGGTCCTCAGAAAATGAGGACAGGTGAGATGGAACATAGGAGTATAACCCAGTGGGAATATAACCCACTTGAAATATGTTCATATGTATTGTAGTTCTCAATAAAATATAAAAAAAAATCCTTAGGTCATATCAAATCTATTAGCCATCCTGCTTTGTCCCTGATTTTCTCTTTCTGTCTTCTGTATCTGAGATAACTGTAGAAGTATACTTAACATAATTAAGAACACAGTACTGGGTAAAGAAGTAAAGGCAGCAGATGGAGGAAGCAGGTATCTTAACCAAAGGAAAATGAGTCCTTATCATCTGGCATTATACTGACTAGCAAGATTTTCTATACTCCCTCCTGTGTCCATAGAGTCATTTTAAACATGAAAACTTGATTCAAGTAAAGTAGGTGGTCTGGGTAAGCAAATAGGAATCAATATGAGGACAAAATTCCATCATCATCTATAGTTCTACTAAAATCAGCATTATCACCATTTTTATCACTTAGGAATATAACAATAAAGATTCCAAATACATAACCTAGATATAAAAAGTATTTACAGGCTTGGAAGATGTTAAATTGGGTAAAGATTATAGATAATCATATCACAATACAATTCTCCAACCCCAACACCATACATTCCAAAAATATCTATTCATAGTACAGTACCTACTTTCACTAATACAGATGCATCTTAATTTATGATGTCATCTCTCTATAACTTTATCATAGGTTGAAAAAATGTAAGTCAAGCATGTATTTAAGAGATGAGAAGATACTTAGTTGGTATTAGTGCATAATTCCCACGCATGCAGAACTAAGTTTGATTCTCAGCACCCGCATGAATATCAGGAGTGTCACCACACACCCATCACCCAAGCAGTGAGTGGGGGGGGGCGGGCAGGAAGATTTTTGGAGTACCCAGATTAGCCAGTCTAATCAAAACATCTCATGAGCTCTTGGTTTAGTAAGAGAACCTGGTTCATAGAAATGAGGAAGAAGAGCAAGAGAAGAGAGCACCCAGCATTTCCCTCTGTCCTATGCATAGCTGAGTGTATCTGAACCTCAGAAAAAATCTTATCACCATCCCCCTGAAGAAGCAATGCCAGTTGTTTTGGCACAAAGGGACCCATGTGGGTACCCGACACTGACCCAAGTGATTTCACAAATGAAAGAGAATGTTGGCTAGTGGCCCTCACACTTAAGCCTCAAAAATATTGATGTAAAATCCCAAGAGAAGATGAAAAGGCTTACTCCCAAGCCAAATATGAATGGCCTTGATCCAGAAATACAGAATTAGTTTACCCAGATTCCATCTTCACACATCATAACAGTTTTATAAAGTTCCTTTTATGACAACAGGACATGCTAAAAAAAAAAAAAAAAAAAAAAAACATTTTAGGTCATTGGTGGAAACAGGTGGCCAAGTTACAGTAAGGTGAGGCAATCTCTGTCATAGGTCTCAACAGTTAATGGACATCTCAGTAGATTGCATTTCACAGCTATTGTGAACAGAAGAACAGTAAACATGAATGTGCAAGTATCTCTGCAGTAAGATAGAGTCCTTTAGGCATATGCTCAGGACTGATATACCTAGGTCATATTGTAGTTCAATTTTTCCATAGTGGCTGTGCCCGTTTACACCTCCACCAACCATAAGAGTTACCTTTTCCCCACTCCCTTGTCAATGTCAGCTATCAGTTTTCTTGATGATAAGCATTACAACTGGGGTGAAATAATACCTCAAAGTGCATTTAATTTGCATTCTCTCTTTTGAGATGTTTGTTGGCCATTTAGTTTTTTTCTTTTGAACTGTCTGTTCATTTCATTAGTCCATTTATTGTTAAGCAGTTTTGACTTATTTGATGTTTGATTTTTGCAGACATCTATATTTTCTAGAATCGGCCTGTTTTCTGCAGAATAGCTGGCAAACATTTTTCTCCCATCATCTTAGATTTCTACTTGCTTTGATGAGTTTCCCTTGATATGAAGAAGTTGTTTAATATAGTCTCATTTGTAGTTTTTTTTTTTTTTAAATATAAAATTCCCTGTATAATTAAGTTCAGAAAGCTCTTATCTATAACTTCCAATGTATTTGCTATACTTTCCTCTAGGAGTTTCAACACTTCTGGTTTTAAATTAAGGTTTTTGAACTATTTTGAACTGATCTTTGTTCAGGGTGAGAGATATGGGATTATATATCATGCTTCTGCAAGTGGATATCTAGATTAACCTGCACCATCTGCTATACAGGCATCTTTCCTGTGAGTACTTTTGATGCCTTTGTTACAAATTAGGTGACCACAGCTGTGTGACTTTATTATTGGATCCTCCATTCTATTCCATTGGTATGTATGCCTTGTACCATGCTGTTTTTGTCACTATGATTCTATACTATAATTTTAGGTCAGGAATTGTGATTTCCTCAGTATTCTTTCTGCTTAGGTTCCCAAAAGTTATTCATGGTCTATTGTGTTTTTATAAATGATTGAATTGCTTTTTTCTAATTCTGAAAAAAAATATTGGAACTTTGATGTGAACTGCATTGAATATGTAATTCCTTTGATAAATAAAGCATTTTCACAGTACTGATTCTGCAATTCCAATTTCTCCAATGTCTGGTATTTTCTTTATTTTTTTTTTCAGTGATGTAAATTTTCTTTGGAGATGTTTTTCATATCCTTTGTAAGGCTTTTTCCTAGATACTTAATTTTTGGGATAGTTGTTATGAATGGGATATTAGCTTACTTCCTGTCTTATCAAATTTACTATTGTAAAATATGAAAGAAACAGTTTTCTATGTCCATATTCTATCTTGAAACATTTCTGAAAATGCTTATTAAATTGCAAAGTTTTTGTAGAGTCAGTAGGGTCTCTGAAGTATAGAATCAAGTCATCTGTGAGAAGGTATTATTTCATTTCTTTCTTTCCCTATATTCATGTTTTTTTTTTTTTTTTCTTTAGTTTTCTTCCCTATTCCTCTAGCTAAGACCATAAGTACTTTGTTACTTATGAGTGGAGATAATGGGCAACTTTGTCTTGTCTCAAACTTTAGAAAGAATATTTTCAGTATTTCCTATTTTGTACTATGTTAGCTATTGGTTCTTAATATGTAGCTTTTCATATTTTAAGTTATGTTTCTTTTGTTCTTAATTTCTCAAGACCTTCATGATAAGACAGGCTGAACTTTGTTAAGTGCCTTTTCTGTGTCTAGTGATATTATCATATGTTTTCTTTCCTCAATTTATTTATATGATAACTTTCATTTGTTAGTTTGTATATGTCCGAGCACACTTACGTTCCAGAGATGAAAGCAATTTGGTCATGATGTATAATCTTCTTGCAAACTTGAATTCAGTTTTCAAGTACTTAATCAAGAATTTTTGCATCAATGCTCATCAGGGAATTTGGTTTGTGATTTTCTTTTTTGTTGTGTTTTCATCTCTTTGGTATCATTTTAAGTTCTTTAATTCCAAGAATAGCAGAACCTAACAGACTTATTTTGGATGTATGTAAAGTTAAAGAAACAGCAGAAGAAGGAGGATTTAGGGAGAGGGAAACTTTTAAAACCTAAGCTGTGGCAACAAAATTAATCTCTTCTCAAAAAGAAGAGACAATAATAGAAGCAGGCAGGAAAACAGGAGAGCTTACTTTTCTGCTTACCCACACACTTTGGCCACATGAACCTGCTGGGGAAGATTTCTAGCTGCAGTCCCTCAGGTAAGGGAAGGCTGCAGTCCAATGGCCCCAACCAATTAATTAGCTCAGCCAGATATAATCTACAGATATCCAAATGCAAAATAATTTTAGACTAATTTGCATCAGTAAGAAAGGAGAGAATTTATGGATGTTATTTTCTTTCTACCTGGCTCTACCAAGTCAGACATTACCAATAGTGTCTGTTTACAGGTTACTAGTATGTGGCTCAAAGTATTGGAACACAGAAACACATGTAAAACAGCAGGGAATTTTATTACAGAGTAAAGTAAATATCATTAAAAGGATGGGGTGATATTACAATATAAAGGAGCAACAGGCTCTGTCTCCAGATCCCAAATAGGATAGAGCATATTTGAATAAAAATATAATTCAAAGTGATGTCCCTGAATGTTTTTATAGGAGGACACAAACTCTTGTCAGCAGTGGGTGGATGTACAACTCAATCCAGGTAAGGATCTCAGGTTGCCCACAAGTTGCTGCATGCATTGAGAAAAGGTGCAGGTATTCTCAAAGGAAAGCAGTATCTCAGGTTGCTGAGCTATTTTGCAATGGCTGTCTGCCTCAAACTGGTGTTTTTCTCTGTGCTGAGGCTAATTTATTGATTGGGTTTTGGTACAATGGTGAACTTTCTCAATGCTAGGGAAAAATGTCTGACCAGAAGCAGCTTTAGGAAGGAATGGGTTTATTTCCAACATATGGATCAAGGGGACTTCTATCATGGAAGGGAAAGCATGACAGGAGCAGACAGCTTTCATCAGTTTGTCATATCAACAGAAAGGAAGTGCAGAGATAATGATCTAAATTACCTGGACTATGAAACCACAAGGCCTTCTGCCAGAGATGGACATTCTTCCTAAAGGTTCTACAACCTCCCCACAAAGCTCCACCAGCTAGGGGTTAAGTATTCAAACGTATGAGCCTATTAGGAACATTTTACATCCAAACCACAACTGAATTCTTTTAAAAGCAGCAAATGTTTTAGGCCAAATATGTGGGAAACACAGGGGAAGAGCTTTTATTTATGTAATAAGAATGAAATGGGCTGGAAAAGATGGCTTAACCATTAAGGCACTTGCCTGCAAAGCCAAAGGAACCCAGTTTGATCCTCCAGGATCCACACAAGCCAGATGCACAAGGTGGAGCATGCATGTGGAGTTCGTTTGCAATGACTGGAGGCCCTGGCATACCCATTCTCTCTCTCTCTCTCTCTCTCTCTCTCTCTCTTTCACTCTCTCCCTCTCTCTCACTCCCTCTTTCTCCTCTCTCTCTCAAATAAATAAATAAATAAAGTTAAATAAATCTTAAAAAAACAATAAATCATTTCAATATATTTCACTTATAGTCCATCATAAAGTAAAAACACAAGAAAAATGGATAAACAGAAAAATGACTAGTATAAAGCACAGGGTCCAATATGCTTATACTAACATTTTAGTAGATCAGTTTTTGTGGGCAAGATGTTGCAAGATGTTTGAAAATTGATAGACTTTTTCCTTTTGAATTTCATTATTCTCATACTTTGCAATCTGTAAGTCTCATTTTGTTGTTGGTTGTGGCGTTTGTTGCTGTTGTTGTTGCTTTATTTTTCTGTAAATCCTGTCTGTTTATTACTCTAGTCAGACCATTGACTGACAAAATTGTGAAATGGGTATGTCAAGTCCTATCCTAAAATTATATGCAACTAATAATTTGGAGTAGGAGGCATGTGTTATCTACATTGTGCACAAAAAATAAACAATAGACATAACACATTTAGATATGAAATTAGCTTGTTCAAATAAAATTTTATTTTTATGCATATAATTTAGGACTTAAAGTAGGTTTGAAGCACAAATCAGTGGAAGTCACAGAATTAAAAACTCATGTACTGAGTAAATAGCAATTTTTACATGACTGTATGTACAATAACATGCAATACCTTAAGTAAAATTCATAGCAAAGTAAAAACAGAGCAATATACACACATGAATTGCTCTTGTACTATATACATTAATATTCAAATAAATCAACCATAAGACCAATGCAATTTGTATTCAGTGATAATATGAGAATGAAATATTTAAATGGCAATTTAATGGTATCCTCATGGTAGAAAATTATTGTTTATTTATTTATTTATTTATTTAAGAGAGAGAGAGAAATAGGGAAAGAGAGAGAATATGCTCACCAGTGCCTCCAACCACTGCAAACGAACTCCAGATGAGTGTGTCCCCTTGTGCATCTGCTTTACTTGAGTCTTGGGGAATTTTGGGGAATTGAACCTATCTCCTTTTGCTTTGAAGGAAAGTGCCTTAACTGCTAAGCCATCTCTCCAGTCCTATTGTTTCTTTTTTTTTTATTTCTTTTTTTTTTTTTTGAGATAGAGAAAGAGAAAGATATATATATATATATATATATATATATATATATATATATATATATATATATGGATATAGAGAGAGAGAGAGAGAGAGAGGGAGGATAGGCATGTAAGGGCCTCTAGCCACTAAAAATGAACTCCAGATACATGTGCTGCCTTGTGCATCTGGCTTACATGCGTCCTGGGGAATCATATCTAGCTCCTTTGGCTTTACAGGCAAGCACATGAACCACTAAGCCATATCTCCAGCCCAAAATAGTGTTTCTTAATTATCATTACAATTTAACAACTGTAACATGGAGTTTTGCTTTTATTCTTTGTGGCTTAACAAATACTATTTAGACTCCCAAAAAAACTCAAGATATGAAACATCTTATAGAATATATATATATATATATATATATATATATATATATATATAGAGGAGAGAGAGAGAGAGAGAGAGAGAGAGAGATCTATATAACATATGATGATAGAATTCCTTACAGAACTATTTTTTTCTCTTCAACCTTGTTTAGTAAATAGCAGATTTATAAACCTTCAAATCAGATTTATAAAATCCAATAAAGACTCAAATACTCATTACTGAGAGCAATCCAAAACATTTCCAGGGCTGGAGAGATGGCTTAGCGGTTAAACACTTGCCTATGAAGCCTAAGGACCCCGGTTCGAGGCTTGATTCTCCAGGACCCATGTAAGCCAGATGCACAAGTGGGTGCATGCATCTGGAGTTCATTTGCAGTGGCTGGAGGCCCTGGAACACCCATTCTCTCTCTCTCTCTCTCTCTCTCTCTCTCTCTCTCCTGCCTATTTCTGTATCTCTCTCTCTCAAATAAATAAATAATAAAAACAAGTGGATTACTGAAGCATAGAGTTTAAAAAAAAAAAAAAAAAAAAAAACTTTTCCACTAAGAATCCATAAACAAATATTCATCAAAAACCTATTATCTCCCAAGTTCTGGACTATGTACTAGAGAACAGAGTAAGGACTGGTATCACTTGTTCAAACTACTTTCCTACAGAGAAAATAGCAAATAAGTGAATCTCTGTCAACCATCTCTGGTACAAAGTATAATAAAAAAAAAAAAAAAATGTACTGTAGAACACAATGATAAGATTTGTCCCTCAGTTATAACTTTCTATGACTCCACATATCTTCTGAACATCAGGGTTGTTATTTTGTTATCCATAGGTGATGTCCTGAAAGGGACAAGGAAGCCACAGAGCACCATGGACTCACAGAGAAATAGCAGGACAGATGAGGATTTGAAGCTGGGTTTCATGGATGGTATAGAGAAGATGGAAGGGAAGGAGGGTGATGAAAGAACTTCAACCACCTGTTTGTGGCACAGCTTAAATATTTGCTGATTCCTGGTCTATGCATACATAGACACAAATTCCTGAAGCCAATGTAAAGAAATAGGTTGGTAAGAGAAATAGTCTTGTAATGCCTAGTTCACGGAGCCCCCAGTGACCACCAAGGAAGACCAAACACGTATGCAAATGCAAAGAGCTTTTACTCGGGCTTAAGCTCGGTCTCTTGCCTTCACCAATGCAGTGGATCTATGCAAGAGCCCAGAAAATCAGAATGGTGGGCTTTTTATTGAGGTTTGAGCAAGGGGGAGGGGACCATCACCTATGTAATTACATGATTGGCTAATTTGAACATTAACTGTACTTGGGGGTTCTTGATTGGTCTTAGGATTTTGGAGGGCTAGGTCTAGGGGAATTTCAAACTTGATTGGCTTAGCAAACGGCAGTTACATTTGAACAGGTTGGCGTGTGCGGTTACAATCATTTGATTGGTTGACATTTACAAAACTCTGAGATGGTGGATCTTATTGGTCCATCCAGCCCAGGACGGTAAGAATGTTGAATCATGCTCACACAGCAAGTTTATGGTTTTTCCCGGTACTGCTTGTTCTTCCCTTGATTCCGGGAACTCGCCCCTGTGGCCGACAGAGGGACTGAGGCCTGTCATGGTGCTACTCTGGCCTGGGTCTTTCAGTCTTGGAATTCAAACAAATAGGAAAGAGAGATGTATCAGGTCTGTAGCAGACAGCTTCAGGTTGGCGGAGATGAACTCCCAGACCGGGCACAGTTATGGAGGAAGGGATATTATTTATTGAAGCTTACAAATCCAGGGGAAGTTCTATAATGGTAGAAGAAGCCAGCCTGCCTTCACAGGGCCAAGCAAAAAGAGAAAAGACCACCAGCCACACAGCACAGCACACTTTAGGAGCTCCTATTAGGCACACTTTGCATATCTTTACAATGGAATCTCAAACCATCACCACACCTTAAGACCGGCCCCCAGTGACATTGCCTCTAGCAAGTTGATTGCAGATGCAAACTATAACTAATAAAACACTGAATATATTGGGGGACATATATTCAAACTACCACAAGATCTTTAGTCAGTCTGTTACATCTGATAATGTTCATTTTCTAGTACATTTAGTGGATACCATACTGGGTTTTCAGCTATTCAGAAAGACATACTACACATGTATTGAAGGCTATTTCAGAAGCCCAACTAAAAAGCTAAGGACATATCAAGTGGACTAAAATAATGATGATTTTTTTTACAATATATATATTTTTTTCAAATTACTAATACTTTTACAAAATAACCCATTACATAAAATCATTTTCCATGTTTTGCTTTTACATGGTATGATTAGGTATGTAGAAAATACTAAGCAAATACACATACACACACACACACACACACACACACAAAAAAAAAAAAAAAAAAAAAAAAGACTGCCTAGAACTAATTTATTAGTTTAGTGAAGACAGAGGATATACAGTCAATAGGAAAAGAATATTTACTCCATCTAAATAAAAACTCAAATTATCATGATATTGATATTTTTTAAATTATCTGATGAAAGGAAGTCATAAGATATTTACCTAGGAATTCGGGGTATCCAAACATCAAGTTGGACAACATTTTCAAATTATTGTAGGATTTATAGTCTATGATTTTAAGAATTACTGTTAGGTAATAGGTGTGAAGGCTGCAGGTATTGACAATGGTGTTCAAAAGCCCATCCCTGTAATGAAGTGGAACTGGTGTTCCAGAACTGAGCTCTTGCACAGGTGATAATCCATATTGCAATTCAGTGGAGAAGAATGACTCTTCCCCAGAAACATGGTGCTAGTGTTGACAGTGTGAGGGAGAACTGAATCACTGTGGCTTATGAGAATTTAAAGCCATATGACCATTTTTCTAAAGAGCATGGTATTTTATTTTAACTCAAACTATCTTGACCATGTTCACCCAGCAATTAGACTCCCAGTTACTCAAGATTTGGGAAAATTCATAATGATAGATTTGACTATGGATGCTTAAATAGACTTCTGCAGTATAATGACAAATATCCTAAGGCCAAAATGTCTGCCAATAATTACTCAGTAATTTCACAGTACACACAGCCAAACTATGAGAATGATGGTTAGTCAAATGAACTACATACAACATATTATCTAACTTGCCTGAAAATCTAGAAAAGATCAACTTAACCCAAGTTGACAAAGAATCAGTTAGTTGTTTGGGGGTAGTGTTGGGGAAAATAATGAATTGCAGAGAGTTATCAGAGAACTTTGTCAGGTAATAGAAAAGTTTTGTCTACACAGTGCATGATTCATTTCTAAAAATAATATATATATATATATATATATATATATATATATATATATATATATATGTAGTTGGAGAGATGGCTCAGAGGTTTAAGGCACTTGCCCCCAAACCCTGACAGCCTGGGTTCAATTTCCCATTGCTCACATAGATACGGATGCACAAGGGGGCACATGCACCTGGAGTTTTCAGTGGCAGGAGGCCCTGATATACTCATTCATTTCTCTCTCTCTTTTGTCCTCACTATCTCTCACATAAATAAAAAAAATAATAAATAAATAAAAACATCATAATAACTCACAAATAAGGTAGAAGATATTTATTGTTTGTGAATTATTCTTCAGTATGATTGTTTAGAATACATATATGTTTTCTCATTGGAATTCATTGTGTTATTTTCTTGGTATATATAATATGTTCTGAAATATAAATGTTTCTTTTGGGCTAAAATTTTTCATAGATTTACTATTTGGTTCTCACATAGTTCAAGAATGACATAACACAATCTTCAGGTCAAAATGTGAACATCTTTGATGATTTTCCCCTATATTAATCTTTTTATGAACCCACTTGTTCATGGAAGTTATACTTTTATATATTGACAAGGAAAGAGAAAGAGAGGAAGGGAGGATGCTCCATGGCCTCTTGCCCCTGCAAAAGAATTCCAGATGCATGCACCATTTTGCATATCTGGCATTACATGGGTTCTGTAGAATCAAACCCAAGGTATTAGTCTTTGCAAACAAGAGTCTTCAACCAAGGAGCCTTCTCTCCAGCCTGCTATGACAATTACTCTGGTAAGATTTCTACAATAAAATGATTGGGGGAGCTGGAGAGATGGCTTAGCAGTTAAGGAGCTTGCCTAAAAAGCCCAAGGTCCCAGGTTTGATTCCCCAGAACCCACACAGGCAGCACAAGGTGGCAAATATGTCTGGAGTTCATTTGCAGCAGTTCAAGACCCTGACATGCCTATCCTCTCTCTCTCTATCTGCCTATCTTTCTCTCTCTCTCTCTTTCTTTCTCTGTGTCTCTCTGTCTCTCTCAAATAAAATAAATGAAATGATTTTGGAAGAATATATATATCAGCAAAAAATTTCCCTTACAAAAGTCAAATAAGATGAAAGTTTTTTTTTTTTTATTATTTGTGAATTATTCTTCAATAATTGATTTAAGAATACATGTATGCTTTCTCATTGGCATTCAATATGTGATTTTCTCAGTATATACAGCCTGCTCTGAAATATAAATATTGCTTTTGGGGTAAATTTCCCGTATATTTACTATTTGGTTCTCACCTAGTTTAAGAATGGCATAATTCTCATATTACAAAGATTACAAGATCTAAATCTTGATGTAATATACCCCATTTGGGAGAGGAGGAAAAAAAATGTGAGATGATCACACTGAATCAGACAGAAAAATCACCCCCAATAGCAGCTGAAAAAATATTGACAAGAACACGATGATGTCCAAGAAAAGTAGAAAGACTATTCTTTTCACGGTAGCAGATGATCAAGATAGATAGAGATGGATACGTGGATAGATGGGTGATAGAGACAGTTTCAGTTATATAGTAGTAACACTGTTGATTTCTCAACTTAGTTTTGAGCCAGAAAATGTGTATAACCATACCCAAACATAAGCATACATAATTTTATCCTAGATTAATCTTAGTGTGGCATAGTACTTCCTGAATTAGAAACACCGAAAGTGCTAAAAATTTCAGCTTGGAAGGATAAAGATGAAATATGAACAAAATGATTGGATTGTATGATTTTAAAGTTTCTTCCCAAAAATGATATGTAGAGAGTTTTGATGAAATATTCTTACAGATTATATATATATAAATTTAAACTAGAGTTGCATAAATTATAATCTTGTAAAGAATTTAAGGAAGTCAAATCTGCCTGATATCTACTTATAGCATAAAATAATTACATAAAGTTCAACATTTCAAATGAATTCAAGCATTACTTATGGGATATGTCAATCACACCATAAGTTTAGAGAATTTCAATTTGAGAAACTATGGGGTTCGATATTTGAATTTCTTTCTTTTTTTGTTTTTTGTTTTTTGTTTTTTGTTTTTCGAGGTAGGGTCTCACTCTAGTCCAGGCTGACCTGGAATTCACTATGTAGTCTCAGGGTGGCCTTGAACTCATGGTGATCCTCCTACTTCTGCCTCCCAAGTGCTGGGATTAAAGGCGTGCGCCACCACGCCTGACTTTGAATTTCTTTTGATAAAACATAAAAAAGTCCTTAAAGGGCCAACTTACTCAACTTTACTAACCTCGACTTACTCAACTTTACTATAAC
Organism: Orientallactaga sibirica; assembly: GCA_036365145.1. NCBI lineage: Eukaryota > Metazoa > Chordata > Mammalia > Rodentia > Dipodidae > Orientallactaga > Orientallactaga sibirica. Next base: position 15,441,942 of record JAEOAD010000017.1, read on the forward strand.
TAATGGAAAACGTGTGGTTATGGCATTCTAGATCATCATCTGTTTGTGTAGTTTCAAGTCTCTATAATATATTTGATGGTGTAGTTAACATTTTAGTATCTTTACACTACATTTTCTTTAATTCCCTACCCCCTATTCCACCCTCTTTCCTTCCCTCAGCCTCTTGTAAATACATATTTGGTTTTATTCTTTAAAAATTTCCACTTATAATTTAATTATACATTAAAGTTAAAAGCATAGAATTCAGAATAAATAGCTATCTGTGTCCACATCCAGACTCCTCCACTTCAAATGTCTACTTGTAATTATTATTTAGATTACTTTTGCTTTATGCATTCCATCTATAGAATAAGGATTCTATAGTCTTAAAATAATTGGTAGAGTATATAATTTTTAAATGCTTCATAAAAGCCTGGCTTCTCAAGGTATAATATTTTATATCGTTAATATCAATATTATTATGAGTACAATATTATACAAATATATTCTCAGGGTGGCCTCGAGACTATGAGTGAGAACAGGCATGCCAGGGCCTTTAGCCAGTGCAAACAAATTCCAGACTTATGCACCACCTTGTAGATCTGGCTTGCATGGGTCCTGGGGAATCAAACCTGAGTCCTTTGGCTTTGCAGATAAGCGCTTAACTACCAAGTCATTTCTCCAGCCCTCAATCTTTAATTTTTAAGACAAGTGAAATTTCAATATAACTTGTATTTGTATGCTTTTGACTTTCTAATACATTTTTTTATTTTTATTTTCATACACTTTGGATATTAAGAATTTTGCTAGTTATTATTTATGTAACTTGTCTTTTAAATTTTCCTCCTTGTATTCTTACAAACCTTAAAGTTTACAGGTTCCGCAGTGTGCAGTAGAACATTTGTTTAATTCCAGTACTCAAGAGGCACAGATAAGAGGACTGCTATGAGTCTGAGGCTACATAGTGAATTCCAAGTTACTCTGGGCTAGAGCAAGACCTTACCTCAAAAATCAAAAACAACCAAAAAATTGCAGTTTCAGTGCTTCAAGTCAGAGATATTTTACTTTACTGTGAGTTTATTACTTCATTATCTTCCCACATTTATTTTTAAACACTTTATTATTCATGTTACATGTTAAGCTTACTCCACATATTTCTTAGCTTACTTTTAATTAGCCCAAAATAACATGTATCTTTTTGGCATTTTTGGCATTTTCATACATGCTTTGTTTTCATTGTTCCTCAGTGGCCCTTCTTATCCTCCATCGCCTTCATCTCCCTCAACTTTTTCCTATCCATCCATAGTTTGATGAATTTCGAGACTGATTCCATTTCTTACTATAGTGAACAGAGCAGCAAAAAACATTTCTATACAAGTGTCTCTGTTATACAATTGGCTATACATGCAAGAGTGAGTCGTATAGGTTGGTCATATTATAGTCATAATTTTACCTTTTTAAGACATTTTCACATTTATTTATTTATTTATTTATTTATTTATTTATTTATTTTTATTTTTGAGGTAGGTCTCTCTCTCTAGCCCATGCTGACCAGAATTCATTATGTAGTTTCAAGGTGGCCTTGAGCTCACCATGATCCACCTACCTCTGCCTCTCAAATGCAGAGATTAAAGGTGTGCACTACCATTCCCAGCTGCACATTGAATTTTGTAGTGACTGTACCAGTTCAACACTTCCAACAACTGTGAGTAGGTATTCCTCTTCACATGCTAGACAACATTTACTGTGATTTAGAGCAATTCTGAGTGGAGAAATGGAATAGTAAAATAGTTTGACTTTGTGTTTCCTTGATGATAAACACCTTTAAAAATATTTTCTGACTCTTTGTTCTTTCTACTTTGGAATGATCTGTTCCATTCATTGGACCATTTTTATTTGGCTTTTTTTTTTTTTTTGGTGTTTAATTTTTATAATTCTTCCTATAGTCCAGAGAGTAATCCTAATTTGAAGTACACCTGGCAAAGATATTTTTTTTTTCCATTTCTAAGTTGTCTGCTCACTCTGGTGGTAGTTCTGTCTACTCATTAGAAGTTTTTTATTAATTTCATATAGTCCCATTTGTTAACTCTTAGGGTTATTTCTTTTGGTAATGTGTTTCTATTAGGGAAGTGTTTGCCTGTACCTATATCCTAAAGTGCCTTTCTGTGTTTTCCTACCAATTTCAGCAACTCAGGTTTTAAATTAAACTCTTTGATTCACTTTGAATTAATTTTTGTGCAATGTGATAGATATGGATTTATTTTAACATTTATCTTCCAACAAATAAATTCATTTTCAAAAGCAGCTACAATTCTTTTAATATATCTAATGAATTTTTAATAATTGGAAAGTATTTATAATTGAAGTTTGTGTTTGTACATGGGTATACACCACTTTTTTCTTCCAAATGCTTATTATTTTGCTGCACCCTGTACTATCTTCCTGTATGTAACTGTTACTTCTGAAGGATGGGACTATTCAACACTTTTACTATTATCTTCTACTTTGTTTCCAAATTTAATTTTATTATTTCTTTTTATGACATATGCATTCTTTGCAATCCAATTAAACTATACAGTTAACTTCAGGTGCTGCATGAAAATAATGATTATATGAAGCAAGGTTTATAGTCATTGGCTATCTGCTATTTGATTTTTTTCCATGTGCATATCTATTAGTATTATGAATAGAACTTTTTAGAATCAGGTACTGTATAATAACTTCCTAGTCAAAAACAGACATTATAAACATCAGTGTTCTCATAAAATTATAATATAGCAGAAAAATTCTTATGGCTTTGTGTTGTGGTTTGAATCTGAATTGCTTCCTAATGGCTCATATGTGAAATGTTTGGTTGTGAGCAGATTTGCTTTGGGATGAGATAGGATTCTGTGAGCTCTGATCTAATCAATGGCTTGGCAATGTCCTTGGAGAATTATTAGTATTATAATATTGTTAATACTTGGTAAAAAAATAGGAAGGAAATGAGTTGGAAGAAGTAGGTAACTGAGGACATGTTTAGAAAGGTATATATGATCCCTGACCATTGTCTTGCTCTCACTTCTTCTAGAGAGCCCTGAGTTGAGTACCTTTGATCCACCACATTCTTCTTTCCTAATATATTCTCCCTTAGGGGCTGAGTGACCATGGACTGAAAACTCAGAACAGTGAGCCCAAATAAATACTGCCTCTATTATGTTGGTTTTCCTTGAGGGTATTTTGAATTTCTTTATGGGTATCTGATTGAAAGGAATTTTCACAGCAAAGAAAAAGCAAACTAAATGTTATCTTAACTACAATAGCTATCAACCTCAGTCTAATGCAGAGCATAACTTGTGTTTGGAGATATTCTGGTCTGAACAAAGCTTTTGTTCTGTTAATCATACAAAAGTGTATGACAAGCCATTGTGTGCCCATATATGATAAATATTTTATAGCACTATGCACTTACTATGCTCACCATTAGTGATTTGTTTTTCAAAATGTACCCTATTTACAAAACTGTTTACTATAAAAAAGTATATCAGTGGACATGATAATTCTAGCCTAAAGCCCTAGCACTTTGGAGACCACAGCAGATTATATAAGTTTGATGCCAGAATGGATTTCATAATGAGTTCTAGACTTGTCTGGGCTAAAGAATGAGATTACATTTCAGACACAAACAACAGCATGCCATATTTGATTTACAATAGCCTTGTACATGTCTTTGAAGTATCTTTACTATATTATATCTTTCTGTACTTGATTTAATCCCATTCTCTTTGATCTTACTGGCCCTGGGAGCAATAAATTATACCATAAATATAGTGCTAGATCACTTAATGAAAACATATAAGACATATATCTTCAGTGATTTTATCACTGTGTGCATATTAACAAGTGTATTTATGCAAATCTAAAATGGCTATAATGTCACTAAGTGATTGCTAATGTTAGCTTCATGTTGCTGGCAGAAAACACCTGATCAAGAGCAGTATGTGGGAAGAAAGTATTTATTTTAGCTTTTTTAGACTCAAGGGGAAGCTATCTGATGGCAGGAGAAAATGTGGTATAAGCAGAGGCTGGACATCACCTCCTTGCCAATATCAGATGGACAACAGCAGGAGAAGAGTGTGCCAAACACTGGCAAATGGAAGCTGGCTATAATACCCATAAGCCTTCCCCCAACCATGTAGCACCCCCAGGATGGTCTAATTCCCATGTTGCCATCAGCTGGGAACCTAGCATTCAGAACACCTAAGTTTATGGGGGATAGTTGAATCACACCATCACAGTGATTTTCAACTTAAGGAACCAATATACATATACATATATGTATATATGTATATATGGGGGACAGTTGAATCAAACCATCACATTGATTTTCAACTTAAGGAACCAATATACATATACAGTCCATCACTAACCAAGGTGGTATTATATGATTTATGATTGTGTAGTATTTGTCCTCTTTATATGGGAGTCTATGCCAACAGGATTCATGTAATTATAATCTATGTTGTTTACATAACAATGAAATTCCCTAATGATTCACTTCTCAGAATGCATGCCCATCAATAAGCAATGTATTACTATATTAATAATGACTAACCTAATAGAATTTATTGGGATAGATACAGTTACCTTGACTTTATAATGGATTCTGATTTGATATATCTATGCATATTACACAATTGGCTGACATAATTTTTCATGAAAATACCCTGTTATCCACAGTTGTGCATTTATAAGCAAGTTTAATTGATTTTGCAAAACATTTTAAATAACAGATACTTCATATTTAAATTCATCACATTTTAATTCAATTTTCTTGAAATCTGGTTGGTATTTTAGTTTGAGATTAGATTGAATTTATTTTTATATCTGATCATTGACTTAGTGGTAATATACTCTTATCATTTCCAGATTAATTTAACACTGTGATAAATGTACCTTCTGTAATGCCCTGACAGTTTAAATGTCAGTTAGAATTAAGTTAATGCAAATTTAATTTTAAATATAATCACACTGTAATGAAAAAGGCCATTTGAAATTATATGGCATGCAGATATTTTCAAGTGAAGCTTAAGACTCTAAATAGGGTCCTACTAACTGGCAGAGATTACAAGATTTGCCTTGTTCACACTAAATGTGAAATTACATAAAATACACAGCTTGCGACTTTTATAGTATTTTAGAATTAATTTCTCCAAACACCAGTTACATCATTAAAGGAGAAATCTACTTTTTACAAGAAATCATATTAAAATTTAGTAATCTAAATCTAGATAGAATTGTTTCTAATTAATTGATTTCAGCTATGATCAATTAATTTCCTCTTTGTACTTGAAGATTAAAAAAGGAGAAATGTCTAGATACTATAAAGGATATTCAGAAAATAATCTAAACATACAGGGAGATTTAATTGGACACTAACAAATGACAACGTCTAACAACTCAATGCACAGTGGATCAAATCAATGTGTTAAACCCAGGGAGATGGTTAATCTTTGGTTGTCAACCTGACAGGATTTAGAATTGCCTGGGAAACTAATCTCGGAGAATCTGGGATTTTCTAGAGTAGGTTAGTTTGCAGCACAGTGGCCAGATCAGATCAGATGTTCTTCTGACCACCCTTCTGTATTATTTCCTTGTAATAGTGTCTCACACTAAAATCATAACTTCTGCCATTTTCTTTTAAGTTGTCTGAGGGCAGAAGATAATGATGTTGTGAAAGCCTGTCTCAGAAAACTAGTATCACAAACAGAAATGTAAAAGGTAAGAGGGGTTAAAAAGATTGTCCTCTTGAAAACAATAGATTGTATACTTCAACAACTTACTTGCATATTTGCTGAGAAGTTTAACTTTGAAAAAAGTTCCTAATGAAAATAACAACTGGTCAAGAATGGATTGTTTGATCTGGGGCATGGATCAGTCCTTCAAGTGCTGCTTGAGCAAGAAAGTGGACCTGAGTTAAGATCTCCAGCACCCACATTAATGGTGGCCATGGTGTTGCATACCTGTCTCCTGTCCCCCTGTGCTGAGGTTAGCAGGTCCACATTCTTGCACAAGGAGCACTTTTTCAAGTGGACAATCTCGGTTGCTGCTCAAAATGGTTTGCAAGAGAGTCATCAAGTTAATTTTTATACCCTCAAGAGCCCAAGAATGCAGTAATTAAAAAAGGACATGTAGGACCTATTTTCTTTGCCTCTGCCATACCCTAGTCTATGTTATTGAATAAATAATATTTTAAGAAATACTGGAGGAAAATTGGGTTTGAGCATATTGTCTTTCATAAAAGGTACATATATGTACATATTCCCTCAAACACCACCTCTTTCTCAATACCTATTGTAATATAACTTTTTAAAAGTTTTATATCTGTCTCCCATCCATACAGTAAAAATATTCTGGATATCATTACATAATACTTGTTAGGATTTGACTAACTCTGCCCAGAATATTTATATGTAATTTATACATGAAAAGGCATATTATTAATATATAAGAATATATATATATTAATATATAAAAATGTAATGCATAATTTAAATATAAGTAGCAACAGCCTGAAAATACATCCTGTTATTTTGCTGTTTTTTTTTCTAGTTATGAGTCATTTTAAATCCACTGTAGGGTATGGTAAAAAAAGATGGTCAAGACACTAAGTTATGTTTGCTTCTGCTTTAGTTTTAATTTTGCAATAAAAATGATTTGTTCACACACGGAGGTAGAAATCCAGTCTAAAACTGATGATTGTATGATTCACAACTCAGTAAGGGAAACAGAAACTTCAACATAAGTTTTCCTGGAAGGAAAAGACCATCACTGACCCTCACCTGTATGGCAGGGTCTGAGCAACCTGATCGTTTAGCTAGGTGGGGTTTAGGCCCAAGAAATTAAAAAAAAAAAAAAAGGCAATGGAGCTATTTTTTCTTCAAAAATATGCCTGCATTTAACTGTCTTCTGATATTTTAATTCAGGAGTGAGAAAAATAAATGAATCATTTACTTGAATAAATCACAGAAAACTGAATTTCTTTGAGGGACATTTTTTTAATGAATTTTCTGCAAAATTGTGCTACAAATGTCATGTCCCTGCAAACTAATGACTATGTAAAATGATCATATTATAGCCATATTTCAGTGTAAAATGCATTATTTCTTGTATAACACAATAGCAGATTACATAAAGTTTTCTATGGATTTATTACAATGAATTATATTTGACTTCAAGGAAAATGTCAAAGAAAAGTACATTAAAGATGAACTAATTTATATAGTCCTACTTTTATAGATAAGACTGGATTTCATCATTACTAATGTAAGATATTTATGTATTATCAATGTTTTAAAGTGCTCTTGAGAATAAACTGTTCATAGCAAACATCACCCTGATAACTGGCATATTTGTAAACTTGTCTCAAAGGTGCTTTAGGCATAACAAATTTTAAATAAATTTAATGAGTGGCGTAATTTGGAAAAGATAACCCTGGTTCACTCCTTGAAATTTCATTTGTCAGAATTACCTTCAGAGAAACTCGTTTAAAAGACATTGCAAAGGGTAAAACAGCTGTTTAAAGACTAAATATTCTCAAAGTCTTTAGTAAACATGAGAGGAATTAAAGAAAAGAATTTATGTGGACTATGGAAATGATCTTCACACACAGCCTTTTCCGTAGTCACAACATGTCACTTACCCTGGTTATGACAACCTGCTGCCTGAACAGTGGTTATGTATGAAGCTTTCATGCCATCTGTGCAACTCTTAGTACTGGCCTAGCATATACAGACCACCTAGTAGATGATGCATGTGTTATCAATTGTGGTAGAATCTCTGTGGAAGAGGTAGCATACCTGAATTTTCTAGCATATTCTTGCACTAGTCATCCAACTCATCGTAGGTAAAAGTCCATCCCAGCGGGGTCTCTGTGGACACTCACGGTGCTGGTTTCTGTTTTATAAATAATGCATGTGACAGAACTCATTACACAAAATTCATTGTCCAACTGATTTATAAATAAATGAGTACTAGTACAACATCATATTGTTTTTTTTTTTTTTCAGAAAGTTAATTGCATTGTTGTTTTCTGCTGAATATAAACCATCTGTAGCAGGGTTTTGTCTAAACCACGGTTTGTGTCACAGTGGTTGTTGATTCAGATTGTGTGCAGATATGCATGTGTCCACATGTGTCATTTTGTCTTGTCCTTAGTTTCTAGTTAGTGACACCTTCTGCTTTAATATTGTTTTTTTTTTATGATATATGATTTTATTTACACAACTGAAATTATTTTCTTAATATTGTTAATTCTTCTCATCTTTGACATCCAATCACCCATTGCCCAAGATGCCTCACCTCAGTGTTTCTCTTTAACGTATAACCTCTGCCACAAGAATATACTGCTAATTCTCTTCTTCTTTGACCAAAATATAATAATAGTAATAAAGGTATAAACATATTCTGATAATTATCATTCTTCTTTCTCATCCTAAATTAAAGAGAATAAAATGAACTACACTGTCTTATTTATAAAATTGACAACATAGAAATATCATAACTAAAATAGATGTGATTTATATAGGTCTACAAAATTTTGCTGTAAAGAACTAAATATTGTGGGCTTTGAAAACTTCATGAAGTCTTTGCTACTGCTCCTGTTGGTAGTGGTTTCCTTCACTTCTATCCACTTGCCCACCTCTCCTCTCCTTTTCCTCTCCTTACTTTTTCAACCATTTAAAAGATGGCTTAGGGGTTAAGGTGCCTGCCACCTAAGCCTAAGAACACTGGTTCCAATCTCCAGGTCCCACGTTTAGCCAGATGCAGTGACTCAAGGGCGCAATGCAGCACTTGACCACAAGGGGGCACACATCTGGATTTCGTTCTCAGCAGCTGAGACACTGCTGGCACGCCCATCTCTGTCTTCTCCCTCTCCCTCCCTCTCCCTCTCTCTCTCTCTCTCTCTCTCTCTCTCAAAAAAAAAAAAAAAAAGTAAATAAATAAAAGATTTTCAAGGGGTTGGAGAGATGGCTTAGTGGTTAAGGCACTTGCCTGCAAAAACAAAGGACCCAGGTTTGATTCCACAGAACCAACGTAAAGCCAGATACACAAGGTGGAGCATGCATCTGGAGTTTGTTTGCAGCAGCTGGAAGCCTCTCTCTCTCTCTCTCTCTCTCTCTCTCTCTCTCTCTCTTGCTCTCTCTCATTCTTTCTCTCTCAAATAAATAAACAAAAATAAAATGTCAAAAAATAGCCTCAGGACTGGAGAGATGGCTGAGTGGTTAAAGATGATTCTTGAAATTCCTGCCAGCCCTGTTTCAATTCACCAGATACTTATGGAAAGCCTGACTCAAAATGTGGCACATGACTACACACACACACACACACACACACACACACACACACACACGAGAGAGAGAGAGAGAGAGAGAGAGAGAGAGAAAGAGATCGAGAGAGAAAGACAGAGAAAGGGAGGGAGAGAGAATCTTGCTCCTAATTTCTGTGTGCTTCAATATTAGGGATTATTTCCTGAGTGACTTCGAGTTTCTTCATATTGATTATGAAGTCAATTTTGTGTCTTTTATGCTCTATTTAATATTTTATGTCAGTAATACAATGTTGTCTCTCAATTCACAAAATTCAGGGTACTTGTAAAAGCATAATTGATTATAATATGAGCTTTCTTTTGGAAAACACAATAAATTTCTTATCTGTCAAATTACTTCTTTTCCTCAGACAATTTAGTCATTAACTTCTCATTTTCAATCATGAATTTTTTATGCTTGTACTTTCTTATCAGGTGAGCAGAAAGGCAGCATTCAGACATTTTCTTCCTGGATTTACTCTCTCATATAATGCATTTGACTTTTAAGAAAATATTATAATTGGGTCACAAATCAACATGAGAGTGCATGAATCTAAAAGAAATAAAAAAAAAACTGATTTAATTGGAAAAAAAGAAGGAGGTTTGACAAGAGTTTTGTAAAACTGAAGCAAAGCAAGAAAAAGATGTAAAGAAAAGTGGGATTGATGCCTCTTGGCCTGAAATGATTTAATGGTTAGCCAACACTGCAGAATGAGAAGTCCATTGACATTGTCCTGTGTAGTGGGTCAGTTAGCCATTGGTGTAATTAGTGTTGCATTATAATAAAAAAAGTCCATTTGTAAGTGTTCAAGTCCACCTATTGCTTTTTTGTGTATGCCAAGGTCTTGATAATGAAGCTCCACTTGTCACACACTTGCAACATCCTGAATCAGCTTCTTGAGTGCTGAGCTTACAGGCATATGTGCCACCACTCATGGTAAACCCTTTAAAAAGTATATATATTTGAGAGAGAGAGAGAGGCAGATAGAGATAGAAAGAATGAGAGAATGGAGCTGGGAGTGGTGGCGCACGCCTTTAATCCCAGCACTTGGGAGGCAGAGGTAGGAGGATCGCCGAGAGTTCGAGGCCACCCTGAGACTACATAGTGAATTCCAGGTCAGCCCCTACCTCGCAAAACCAAAAAAAAAAAAAAAAAAAAAAAAAAAAAAAAACCAGAAAGAATGAGAGAATGGGTGTACCAGGGCCTCAAGCTGCTGCAAATCAACTCCAGATGCATGCACCCCCTTGTGCATCTGGCTAACCTGTGTCCTGGGGAATCGGACGGCAGTCCTTTGACTTTAAGAATAGCACCTTAACCACTAAGCCATTTCTCCAACTCCTCAAGGCCATTTTTTTTTAAAGAGAGAGAAAAAGATGCAGAAGGAATGGGCATGTGAGGGCCATTTCAGCCACTGTGAATGAACTCCAAATATGTGCACCCCCTTGTGGGAAAGTGCAGCATTGCACACTTGTGTCACTTGCATCTGGCTAAACATGGGACCTGGAAAATTCTTAGGCATGGCAGGCAGGTGCCTTAACCCTGAAGCCATCTCTCCAGCCATGTTTTGATAGTATAAAACCATATCAGATATTGGATCATTTGTAAGGCAAACAAAAATAATCTCTTATAGTTACGTAGCTAGAAAGCCCAATATTAAAATGTGAGTAATTAGTGAAAGCATATTTTCTGCATCAAAGCATGATAAAAGACACAACAGTGATAGCAAGTGGGTGTGTCCCCCTCAGGTCTCCCGCTGTTATCAAGGGACGGATCATATCGTGGGATCACATACCTATGACCACATCTAATCATGCTTGACCAGGAAGACACTGCAAATGTCACCAGCACATGAATTTGTGAATTTTTCTCCACACTTCAGGAAGCTTTTGTTGCAGAGTCTCAAGTTGTCATGGAAATTCCATGTGAAAAGATAGGGAGAGAATATGTATGTTTTAATTGTTCTGTTTCTTCTTATTTAGACTCCAGAATGCAACATGGGGGTGCATGCTAATGTTTTTTGTCTAATTACAATAATCACCTCCCATGGAAACTGCATCTAAGATCTATAGTAGAATAAGGTTTTCAACCTTCGGAGCATGTTCCAATCATATCTAAGTATGATATTCCTCCTCTGGCCTCAAGGAATGATGTTCATTTAGCAAGACTGAATGTAATCATTTTATTAACAATAGTTACCAAATCCTACCTTGTTCTTTCATTAATTCAAATCCCCATATTCTAAAAAGCTTATCCGAGACTCAATTTCTTTCCATCTATAAACCTAAAATATTGAGATGTTATCCACTTCTCGCATCCAATAGTGGGATAGCTGCACAGTATGCATTCCTTTCCAAAAGGACAGAATGAGAAGTACACACAAGAACATCTTATATCTCCCTCCACACCAAACAAAACAAAAGCAAACAAAAAAACTCTAAAACTCTGTCAGCATAAGCATGGAACATTGAAGCTCCCTATCTCCCAAAGTCTTGGTTTGTCTCAGACTTACTGCTTCACAGGCTGGCTACAGGCTGAATGGCTTCCCCTCCAGATTGCTTTGCCTGCGGCCTGCAGTATTTCCTGGAAGGCTTTCCACTCTATTGGGAGCTGTGCTCACCAGTCTCTGTTTCCATGGATCCACTAGAGCTCTTCAGGAGCTCCAGTCTTATACAAATTCCCACTGCCCTTTGCAAGCTTTTCTTGGAAATCATGATGGAAGCCACTATGACCCTGATAACTTGCATTCTGTGTGCCCTTGATTCATTGGAAAACATATGTCTGGCCTGTACTTAAACTAGAGATTGAGCACCAGTGTTCTTCATCAATTGAAATCAAGAGGATGGATTTTACCCTGGGGCATTTCCTGAAATAATTCTAGCCTGGCAGCTCTCGAGACTTGTGATGGGAACAGTAGGCTTAAAAATTTCTGAAATGCTTTCTTGAGCCTATTTTCAAATTATTTTCATGCTAATCACATGATCATTTTTGATCTACACTCATCTTTTTGATAAGTGTTTTTGTAACCACCCTTTCCTTGCATGTTGTAGCAGACAGCTTCAGGTTCGCTGAGATGAATTTCCAGACCAGGAACAGTTATGGAGGAAGGGATTTATTGAAATTTACAGATCCAGGGGAAGTTCCATAATGGCAGAAGAAGCTGGCCTGTTTTCACAGGACTAAGCACAGAGAAAAAAGCCACAAACCAAAAGCCTCACAGCACAGCACAGCTCAGGAACTCCAGCTAGGCAGATTTTGCATATCTTTAGATTAAAATCCTAAACCCACCACCACACCTTACTTAAGATCCACCCAGAGACACTGCCTCCAACCAGGTGGCTGTAGATGCAAACTATAAAGTAATAAAACACTGAATATGTTGGGGGCCATCTATTCAAACTACCACACATGTGTAGCAACATTTTCCACTGTGCTTTGTTTATGGAGTCTGAATAAAAATAGCGACTGATTCCATTCTCTTAGTTGGATACTGTGTTGATCAAATTTTTTTTTTTCCATCAAATGTTCTGAGTCATGACTTTGTTTGTTCTTCAATAAACCTCTGCATCATTGACACAATGAAGACAGATTCTGTACCATGGTGTAATGAGGGTGGGCATTATAATTTTCAACATAATTATCATTTCCAACTGAAAGGCTTTCATCTGAAAGCCTTTTTTTGTAGAAACACCGGTAATGTTGTCTTGTTGTATTCTATTCATTTTCTAGCTTGTGATTCTGAAACATCCCAACTTCTTACCCTTACCCAATTCAAAACTATTTCTGATGTAGGATTTTGGGGTTCAGGAGGGTTCTCCCAGAATTTATGAACCCAGAGGTTTGGGTTTTATTCTACTTTAAAAAAGAATTAATTAAAATGGACTCAAGAAGGATAAATTATGAATTCTAAAAGTTTTGAATGAGGGGAAATTACAAATTGTGGGGTCTATTTAAGGGGGAAATCACAAATTGTGGGGTTTATTTAAGGGAGATTGGGAACTAGGAAGGAAAGCTAGAACAGAGTCATAAACAGGTGGGCAGTAGGAATCTAGGAACTTGTGCAGGGAGATTTAGGACAAATTGCAAGGCATCTGACTTGTGTTTTAGAGACGTTAAGAGGATAAATACTGAGGCTCAAGGAAAAAGTGAGAGGACAGATATAAAAGCAGAGCCTACAACCTCACTGAGGAGCATTCCCAAGGGAATGGGGGCAAGGACAAAGGAAAAGAAGGTAGCAACATATGATGTATCCATATGAAACATTTTTTTTATTCATAATAATAATAATAATAATAATAATAATAAAATGAATAAAGCAGAGGAGCAAAGAGTAATGAAGAGAGTTACACTCATGGTTACTCCAAGCTTAAAAAAAAATTCCACATGTAACAGGTCTGGAGTTGGTGAGAACACCCACAGTGTAGATCAGGAGTGTAAGAAAAATACACACATGGTATATTCAGAAATCAGAGGAAAATCGTGCATATAATCAAAGTGAGAAGTTACCCCAAATTATAAAGCCGAGATAAGCAGAAAAGTTTCCCCAGAACAAACAAACAAACAAACAAACAAACAAAAAACAGTTTTATATTCATACCCCTCACCCAGCTGTGTGGGATGGGGGTGAGCTCAAATCACATGTGTCCCTGTGGCTACGAAGAAAGTCATAGTCTAGCAGAAGAATCAGAACAGAGCTGAGTTGACGTTAGCCAGTGTGGTGAGCTATAGGAAGAAAACAGCAGCATTTATAGGCAAGGGGAAGATCTGATCCATTTATAGAGAAGGAGGACGATGCTAGAAACAGATCCTTTGGGCCGACTATTCAAGTACTGTTCTATGCTGTGGGAAGTGGGGGATCTATAGATCAGTGTATATATAAGTTCCACTTCTGCCAAGAGTTCTGTTCTGGTTCTCTCTTTGGGGTTCAGTCTCTAACTAAAACAACCTTAAGAAAGCTGGCTTTGGGGCTGGAGAGATGGCTTAATGGTTAAGGCGCCTGCCTCCTAAGCCTAAGAACGCTTATTCCATCTCCAGCGGTTCCAATCTCCAGGTCCCACATTTAGCCAGATGCAAAGTGATGCAAGGGCGCAATGCCAGACTGGACCACAAGGGGGTGCATGCATCTGGGTTTCATTAGTAGCAGCTGAGGCTGCTAATGCGCCCATCTCTGATATCTCTGTCTTCCTCTCCTTCTCTATCTCTCTAAAAAAAAAAAAAAAAAGAAAGAAAGAAAGAAAGAAAGAAAGAAAGAAAGAAAGAAAGAAAGCAAGCTAGCTTTCTCCTATCCTTCCACATTTGTACTTGTTATTACTGACAGTTCCACTTTTCAGAACCACATTTTTTATTAATGTGTTTTGTGTTACTGTAACAAAATATAGAAGGCTTTTTATTAATTGTGTTTTTGTGTTACTGTAACAAAATATAGAATATATGAATATCTTCATAAAGAACACTAGTGCATATATATATATATACAGTTCTATATATAGGTTATTCTGTATATATAGGAGACAATGGAGTCCAACATATATATATATATATATATATCTGTATTGTGCCCTCCCTCTTTCTATTCATAAAACTACCAAAATTCATCACAAAACACTTTTCTTTGATTGCCTTATTTAATGCTAATCATCTTTAAACACCATAATAAGATAAAATTTTTATCCTCTTAATACTAAGTGAGGAAACGAATTTCAACACATAAACTCTTTAGAGTTACACACAAATCATGTTCGAATGTCTTGGGAAAAATACATAGGAAGTCTCATAAATTTGTTTATAATTTATTTTTATTAATGATATTTATAAAACAATAGGCATAAAGATGCAAATGGAACACAGTAATCTAAGTCATGAAAGGACAGATTTACTGTGGTGTGATATCTCAGATTTTTGAATATACCACTGTTAATTAAAGGGGCTTAAGCATGAGTCAAAACTCACACTTTCCTTGATTTCCAATATCCTTTTCAATCACTATTCATTATTCAATTACTGTCTTTCCTTGTCTCACTACAGGGGCATTCTATAACACTGTGGCAGTTCAGAGACAAAATTTTACATATTATTCAGATGCTTGTCTCTCAACTACAAGTCTTAGAGTGAGTATTTCAGTTTCTTCCTAGTTGACACAAGACATGTTATGCAGGAATTTTCAATGTAGTTTCAAGGAGAGTATTAATGCCTTGTTTCAAATCATAGTTTCCTCATTCCAAAATTCATTTCATGTTGAATAGCCTGCTAATTAAGACCAAAATATTTTTAAAATTAATAATTTAGATGATAGAAAACAATTTTAAGTTAATATTAAAATGTGGTAATATATTTCTGACCTGCTCAATTATTTTCATTGGAAAAATTATCCCATACAAAATAATAGTTCTATTTTAATTAAAGTACACATTTTCTTATTTCTTTTGGAACCATTAGCCTATATTTTTTGTAATGAAATACTAAGATATTGCCATATTTCTGCTTTGAATGTATACATTTAATTATAGAAAAGCAATTATAAAAATTTAGAAACATAAATTTAGGGCCTTATGTTAAGAAGCCCTTTTAACAGACATATAACTATACGAAGATTATAAGGCCCTGACAGGCATTTTTTAAAAAATATTTTTATTTATTTATTTAAGAACACACACAGAAGAAAATGGACACTCCAGGGAGTCTTGTCGTTGTAAATGAACTCTAGTTGCAGGTTCCAATTCACCATTTTATATTGTAGAGAGTAAACCAGGCCATAATGGAGAAGCGTGGAATGGGTGATCTGAGATCTGGGGAAATTGCAGTTTCAACAATGAAAGCTGATAAGCTGAGAGTCATAAAATGACTAAAGGAAATTCATGAATATGAGCAAAGTTCAATTTTGATCTGGAAAATTATGAGTGCTGTGGTGTTTACATGCTGTGCAAACAGAGCAGATCATGAGACCTGGAAAACTATGAGCATGGTGGTATTGCTACACTTTACAATACAGAAAAATACAGAATGTCATTAGGCAGGGGCATCAAACTCCACTAATCATAAAATGCCACTGTCATATTTCTACACACAGAAATTTTACCTTTTATCTGTGTGCATGTTTTATGACATAGGTTTTTATGCACACACATGTGTGTGTGTGTGTGTGTGTGTGTGTGTGTGTGTGTGTGATTTCTAGTATCTTTTTTCCTATTTTATTTATTTATTATTTATTTATTTATTTATTTATTTATTTATTTATAAATATACATTTTTATTTATATTATTCTGATTTTACATTCATAGTATTGGTTCCATTGTCCTCCTCCCTGTCTTTAAAACTTTTTTTTTCTTAGTTCTGTCTTTTTGGATATATTACATCCAGTATTGGAGTACCAGTGTTTCTAAAGATAGACATGCTATATTATAAATGTGAAGTCTTTCAGCACAAAATAAAAATTTAATTTCCTCTTCAGTATCAAACATCATTGCTAAAATTGAAATTAATTTGGTATTTTAATATTTATTTATTTAAAATTGTATATTTTTACTATTTTTTAAAAATATGCTTTTCTGATTTTTTTTTCTTAATAGTTTGTAAAGTGCCCTCTCTTTTTAGGAAATGTTGCAAAGATGGGTGTGGTAAACATTTTTATGTTCAGATACTATGATCCATCTCTCACACATTTTTTTTTTTTTTTGGTTTTGCGAGGTAGGGTCTCACTCTGGTCCAGGCTGACCTCAGATTAACTATGAGTCTCATCTCTCATCCTCCACCTCTTTGAGTTAAACATTCCGGCTATCTCTCACACATTTTTATTAAACATTCAGGGGCTAAATGACATCATAAAGCTCTGAAACCTGCAAACAGTATTTTTCTGATTTTGACCTTAGCTTCTATGTTAAATATTAAAGGACTAGAAAATATTAATTATATTGCTTTATGTCTTTTTTAAAGTTTTATTTTTTTTTATTTTTAGAGAGAGACACAGAGAGAGACAGACAGAGAGAGAGGTAGAGGGAGACAGATAGAGAATGGGTGCGCCAGCAGTCTCTCTGCTGCTGTGAATGAAAGCCAGATATGTGTGCCCCTTGTGGGCAAGTTCGGCATTGCGCCCTTGTGTCACTTTACCTCCAGCTAAACGTGGGACCTGAAGATTAGAACCCGGTTCTTAGGCTTAGCAGGCAGGCACCTTAACTGCTAAGCCATCTCTCCTGCCCACTGTTGTCTTTTTTAATCAATGACAAAATTTTCATGCATTCAATATTTCTCTTTTAAAATGCAGTCATCACATAATGGCACAAAACAAACGTAAATTTTATAACATTGTATTCCCAAAGTATTGATCACCGTCTTCATCTGTTAGAACATTTGTAGACAACATACCTTATTTTATCTAAGTCATATACTCTAAGTAAATTATGGTATTTGATATTGTAATGGACTCTGTTTTTACTCTATTTTCTCTATGCCCCAAACAATTAAGTCCACCTGTATCTATCATCAATCTCATCTAATATTGTTTATGACTGAAACTTAAATGTCAGTAAAACATAGGATAACCTGAAACCTACTGGCATATTCTGAAACAGATACAACCCAAAAGTGTTAAAAAAATAAATGAATAAAAAGCATTCCTTGTGATGCATCAAAGAATGATGGTTTGGTTTTATTTGTGTATATGTTTTCTGTTCCTCAGGTCATAAATCAGAGCATATCCACATTGGCTTGTCAGTATGTCCTTTGATTGACACCCATTTTTTTTTCTACTGATGACCTACTTGTTAATTCAATATATTTTCATTCCTTCTGTACTTTACCAATTAATGTATCTCTAAATCACATGGCACTACAAATTACATATTGCAAGCTCCTCAGAGTGAAGTTATTATGGCAACTAAATTAAGACTTTGAAGTAAAAAATCTCATGTTTACATTCCATAAAGATGACTATGAATCAAAAATGAAATTATATAATCCCAGTTAAATCATAAATTGAATCTGTGAAGTTCATACCATGCAAAATCATAATGATTGAAATTATTTTATTGGTGATTGGGATTTGATGAAGTAAGGCATCGGACTTATGGATAGGGAATTGTATTCAGGAATAAGAAAGTGTGATAATTCAAATGTCCATATAGTTCAATGTGTTCTACAAATAAGCATGAAAATGAAGCATACATGTATACATACATTCATATACATGTATGTGTGTGTGTGTAAGTGTGTGTAAAAGTGTGTGTGTTAGAATATACTGGGTTACACAGAATTATATGTAATAAGTCCTATAAGATTGCTTTTATAGATGTTCACACTTTACTTTTCTCATCTGTCTCCTATTGTTTGCTTTACTAAAGTGAAATGGCTACCTCTTTATCTTCATCTTCCATCATATGTAAACTAATTGCATTTAAATATTTCAAATATTTATGTATACAAGGTGTGGCATACTTTTAATTCCAACCATTTTGAAATAGAGATGAGAGTACTGCCTTGAGTTTTAAGCCATCCTGAGACTATATAGTGATTTCTAGGTCAGCCTGGGCTAGAGTGAGACCCTACCTCCTAAAACAAAACAAAACACAACAAGGCTGGAGAGATGGCTTAGTGGCTGAGGAACTTGCATGTACCTCTTTTTCAATATTGAAAGATTTAATGAGATAATTTATCTTGTTATAGTCCTTAGTAATACATCCAGTGGAAGATGCAATTTATGAATGAAGTGAGCAATCCATTCCTTTCTTTCCATAAATGCATATTTGAAACATATAAAGCATTCTCACTTAACTTTTACTTGTTTGGTAAAGTTAAAAATTAAAAAGTCAGTATTGGGATGATATCTTTGAACACTCTGAAGAACTATTAGATGGTAGATTAGTAATAAGATGTGATATAGATTATTTAAAATAATGATTATTTCAACATTTAACTTTTAAGCATTGAGAGATTTTTTAAAAAATATTTTTAAAATATATTTTATTTATTTATTTGAGAGATAAAGAGGCAGAGAGAGAGAGAGAGACAAAGGGAGAGAATGGGCATGCCAAGGCTTGCAGCCATTGCAAACGAACTCCAGTTGCATGTGCCCTCTTGTGCATCTGACTCACTTGGGTCCTGGAGAATTGAACTGGGATCCTTTGGCTTTGCAGGCAAACACCTTAACTGGTTAGCCATCTCTCCATCCCTGAGAGCTGTTTTTTGTTGTTGTTGTTGTTGTTGTTGTTGTTTGTTTGTTTGTTTAATTAGACATGATCAATTAACCCCTGGTAATTGGATCAAAAGAATAAAAGAAAGTCTCAAATTAACAAGATCACAGATGAAAATGGAGGGTTCACAACTGACAACAATAAGATTGGAAGAATCATCCAGACACACTTCAAAAAACTCTATTCCAAAAAATGGGATAATCTGGAAAAAATAAATGAATTTCTAGACATATACCACCTACCAAAACAAAACTCAGAGCAGATAAACTTTCTAAACAAACCTATCACATCTGAGATTGAACGTGTAATTTAATACCTCCCAACCAGCTGGGTCTGTTGGTGCACACCTTTAATCCCAGCATTTAGGAGGACAAGGTAGGAGGGTAGGAGGATCTCCATAAATTTGAGGCTACCCTGAGACTGCAGAGTGAATTCCAGGTGAGCCTGGGCTAGAATAAGACCCTACCTTGAAAAACAAAACAAAACAAAACAAGCAAACAAATAAAAAACTCCTAACTAAAAAGAATCCAGGACATGGTGGACTCTCAGCTGAATTCTACCAAATCTTCATTATAGAACTAAAACCACTTTTTCACAAGTTATTTCACACAATTGCAAAGAGAAAATGCACCTGAACACCTTCTATGAAGCCTGCATTACTCTGATACCAAAATGAGAGCAAGATAAAAAAGTAAAATTATACATCAATGACCCTGATGAAATGGGAAATTCTCAGTAAAATTCTTGCAAACTGAATTCAAGAACACATCAAATGCTTTATCAACTTTGTTCTTGTTGGGATTATTTCAGGGATCCAGGGATAGTTCAACATAATCAAATGATCATACATCACCACTTCATAATCAAAATTCTGGACAAACTAGGCATGGTGGCAAGAACATATCTCAACAAAATAAAGACCATGTTATATAAAGCAGCTAAGACCCAGATCATAATAAATGAGGAAAGTCTCAAAGAGTTCCCATGAAGATCAGGAACAAGACAAGGGTGTCCACTCTCACAAGTACCCAAGCAATAAGAAAAGTCAAAGAAATAAACGGGATACAAATTGGAATGAAGAAGTCAAACTAACCCTATTTCCAAATGACATGATTCTGTATATATGTAACCCAAAAGAAGATTCTACCAAAAAAAAAAAAAAAAAATATATATATATATATATATATATATATATATATATATATATAACCTTCCTATATGCTAATGGAAAACATTTGTAAAAAGAAATAAGTGAGGCTGTCTAGTTTTCAATACACACATACATGCACACACATAGTTTCAATAACAAAGGAAATGAAAAATATACAAATGAAAACACTGAAGAAAGAAATTAAGAAATTGAGGAGGAAACAAGATGGCAAGACCACCATAATCAGCATCGTAAAAATGATTATTCTACAAAAAGTAATTTTACAGATTCAATGCAATACCTACTAAATTTATAGCAACTTTCTTAACAGAGACAGAAAAAAACATAGCCTTAAAATTCATCTGAAACTACATAAGGCCTCCGATATCCAAAGATAGAAACACTTCAGAAGGTATCACGATATTTGACTTCAAATTATATTACAAAGCCAGCATAATAGGGTTAGAGTATTGTCACAAAACTGGCATACAGATCAATGGGACAGAGTAGAAGATCCAGGCCTTAGTTCAAGCAACTATAGCTACCTGATCATTGACAAAGGAGCCAACAATGCATATATATATATTAAATCAACTGACATCCCATGTTTGTGGGGCTGTGGAGATAGAGGAAACGTTAATCACTGTTGGTAGGAATGCAAACTGATAAATTCATTATGGAAAGCAGTATGGAGTTTCCTGGAAATGTTGACACTTTATTTACCATCAGACCCAGATATCCCACTCCTTGGTTATTTATCCTAAAGTTTCCATACTCAACTTCAGAGATATCTGCTGAAAAATGTTTATTGCTACTCTATTCACAATAGCTAGGAATTGGAATCAACCCAGATATCCATTGACAAAAGAATTAATAATGAAGATGTAGCACATTTATACAAGAATTCTACTCAGCAGGAAGGAAAAACGAAATAATGCAATACATAGAAAAAATGGATGGTCTTGGAAAATAACATTCTAAGTGAGGTCACACAGACTAAAAACTATAAACTTCCCATGTTTTCTCTCACATGTGTCTCTTATAACTGGATCAGTGGAAGAGAGTGTAAAAGGGAGTAAACTGTAGGACTATGGTTGCATAAGTAGAATGAGAACAGGAAAAAGAGGAACCAGGAAGGAAGGAGAGGGGGAGTTACCAGACAAACTAAACAGAGGGACGAATATTGGGATGCGAAGTGGGGAGGGGTTAGGGCAAGGGAGGATGAGGAAGGGTACTACACAAAATCAAATGTGAAAGCAGCCAGCACAATAGGAACCTTCTTCCTAGACACCAGTATGTGACATAGAACCCCCAGTTAAGGGAGGTGGATTACCAAATGATAATGCCCAGTAGAAGGTGGAGAAATTTAATCCTTAAACCATCGGATTTAGCTTATGGGTTCCAGTGCCAAATCTGTGTTAACCCCCACCCCACAGCAAGCAGTTGAACAGGGAAATCCATGTGATTCATCCCCAAAATGCAGGCCTTTGCCAAGCACTTGGTTATCAGTCACAGGTAAAAGTTAAGACTTCATTGCTTCTATTTCAGAACACCAGGAGAAAATGTACAACCTGAGAGGAAAGCCAGTCCTTGCCTGGCAAACCTGCATGGTGCTAAAGAGTGCTATGGTGACAATCAATGGTAACAAGCAGCATATAAAAGTAGGAGACCCTGAAAGCAACTCAACCTACCAGCTAGACAATAACTACACACTTGTCCAATATGGGCACACAGCCTTTATGGTTAACCAACTACCCTCTGATTGACATGAGGTGCTTTCAGTGGGTGAGAACTCAGAACTGGTGCTGGGAACCAAGTCAGCACCCCATGGTCAGAAAAATCACACTAACCAGAGAGAAGCCCCTTATGTCCCCTGTACAAATCAAATGCTGCATCAATATGTCTCTCAAGGTCTTTTGCATATCTTTTTCAATCAAAGCTGTTTTCATCCTTGGTCGGAGAATTTGTTTTATCTTACAGATGACAGAGAATATTGGGGTGATCTAAGATCCATCAACACATAAAAAAATAAAAAAAACTGAATGCTTGCAATGATATGTGCCATCTCTACCACATTTACAGGATCCAGGAGAAATTGTGGAGGAAGCAGAGACACAAATATTGCTCCCAATGCTAGCCCGACTTCTACATCCAGAAAAAAAAAAAAATCAATAAACATTATGGTGTATGGAAACACTTCATAAGAGAAGTACAAAGGCTAGAGAAAAGTCAGGTGCCTTTTACTACTGAGCCACCTCTCTAGTCCCAAATATGTGCTTTTTAAATATATATATAAATAACTATTTATTTATTTGGAAGCAGAAAAAGGTAGAAAAGAGACAGAGAGAATGGGCATCCCAGGGCTTCTTGCCACTGCAAACAAACTTCAGATGAATGTGCTCCCTGTACATCTGGCTTAACATGGCTTCTGGTGAATCAAATCCAAGTGCTCAGGCTTTGCAGACAAGTGCCTTTACTGCTGAGCCATCTCTCCATCCCCAAATACATGCATATTATAAAAGTGTTATCACTTACATTTAGGAAACAAATTTGCTATATACACATTTGTTCTTTAAAAGAGTATTCAATCTAGCCCATGAATTGAAAATAGCACTGCAATTAAAAAATGTAGTTAATGGGGCTGGAGTGATGGATAAGCAGTTAAGGTGCCTGCCTGCCAAGCCTGAGAACACTCCTTCCATCTCCAGGACACACTTTTAGCCAGACATAAAAAGTGACTCAAGGGCACAATGCCTCACTTGCCCACTAGGGGACAAACATATTTGGATTTCATTCACAGTGACTGAGAGCTACCTCTTCCACTATTTCTCTTTCTCTCAAAAAAAAAAAAAAAAAAAAAAAAAGAAAAAAGAAAAAAAGAAAAGAAAAAGAAAGAAAGAACAAAAGGGAAAAAAAAAGAAAGAAAGAAATGTAGTTCATGAATTTTAGCCACCTACATAACTCAAGGATATTTTCACACCAGTGCTGATATTTTTTTTTTTCTTAAAAAGTGAATAAAGTGAATTTTTAAATGCAAAAAAAAAAAAAAAGATAGCATTATTATTAGGTAGTATTGTGATTTTTGAGTAACTGGATAGTTTTGTAGTTACCTTCTCATAGCTTGGACAAAAGCAGCTTATGGGAGGCAAAGATTTATTTTAGGCTTATAATTTTAAAGCAAGTTTCATTATGGAAAGGAAAACATGGCAAAACAGGCAACCAGCTCACATCTTCATACATTAGCAGCTGCCACCAACATTGCAGGGCCCCTAAGTGACCTGGACAGTGAACAACAATACAGCCACACTTACAAACCTTAAGGTCCTCCCCAAATAGCACATTTCATCTAGCAAGGATCCAATTTCCAAATGCTCCATATCTCTCCTAAATTGCCATCAGCTGGGAGCAAGTATTCAAAAACACATGAGGCTATGGGGGACCTCTCAGTCAAACTACCACAGACAGAAATTACTGCATTTTAGAGTTTCTGTAAATTATAAAATTATTAAGTATTCATATAAACTAATTTTCAAAATATTATCAAAATGTATTCATTTAAATATTGTATAAAATGCTCAATTTAAACTTTCTTAGTAGTTGTGTTATTTGTGCCTTCATGTGTAATAGCTATATAATTCTCATCAATTAAGACATTACATTACAACTCCCTCACAGAGTTCCATCAATTAAGGTATGGGGCAATGGCAAAAGAGAAGACACTCAGATGACCAGAGCATGACAGCTTTTACTAAATAGTAACAAGTATCAACTGATCTTTGAAAAAGGAGTAATCAAACCTCCACCAAGGAAACATGGATAGTACATATTGAGAGAAACTATTTTCAAGCCTTGAAAGTGGTTAATACTCAAAATATTTAAAGTATCATCATTACAATTGTTTAGGGAATTTAAAATCTGATAAAAATATAGGCAAAGGAGTCAGTAGACATTTTTTTGAAATTGTGTGTTCATTTATTTATTTCAGAGAGAAAGAGGTACAGGCAGATATATACAGACAGATAATGGGCATGCCAAGGCTTCTGACCAGTGCAAACAAATTCCAGGTGCATGTGCCACCTTGCATATCAGGTTTATGTGAAAAAAATATACGAAATATCAAGACAGCACAGGGAATTTTGCCTACCCCCCTGCCCCCTGTACAATATTACTGGTGAGTACCTCTACCTTGTTGTCATGCATTGGAATCCAGATTCACTACCTTTCCAATGTAGTCTGAAGAACAATTGCTCTCTAGGCCTTCAGTGCCAGATTAAGACAGCAGAGTCATTGAGCCTCCTGGTCTGAGTAGATACCTTGTTCTATGACTATTCAGCCTCCATACCATATCCTATATCCTATAAGGTAAGCTAATTAATCCCCGTATCCCCCTTATATATTCATCCTATCTGTGATGCTTGTGTAAAGTACTCTAACACAGGGCATCTGCCTTGTTAAATGTACTTACAATAAAAAGAACAAAAAATAATTACAATAACAAGGAAAGAGGAAAGGCTGGAAACAGGAAGGAATGAAATGTAAAATTTCAATAAATGTATTAGTATTTAAGTAATTAAACTCAACTTACTGCAGAATTTCTTTCACCTAAGATGTGTATGTGTGTGTGTTTCTCCCTAAAGTGGTTTATGCATACACATTTACACACATGTAAGCATAAAATTTATATAAAATTAATCTACTTAAACTTATTTTTATGTTTTGCTTATAATTATAAATAAGGCTACTTGTAAAGTAAATAGGCTACTTATAATAAATTTAACATTTCTATGCCATTTTTTATATCTACGTTGTTATTTGTAATTTTTTATATTATCCTGCTAACAATTTAGAATTTAAATATTGTTTATCACATGATGAATTGATTTCTTGACATGTATATTTAAATTAGCTTAAGCCTAATATATACTTTTCCACATGTTTCTCTTTTACAAGGCAAATTAAAAAGATTAATTAGAAAAATATAATTTTGTCAAATAAGTTCTTAGAATTAACTATGCCAAATATAAAATTTTGAGCTAGCTAATGTAAAAGGTTTTCTCTTAAATTTTATAGAGATTTGCTCCTAAGATTGTCATTTGAAAATCATTTGTGTTACACATCAATTCCATATTTGGTTAATACTCTGGGTAGTTTAGCTTTCTTTCAAATTTTCATTTAGGAAACTACAACCATCTAGCTTTACCTCTAGAATGTTAGAAATAGCATGACCCTTTTTGACTTAAAACTAATGGACATAAAACACTGGACTTTTGCAAGCAGTGGGAAGGAGATGCATTGCAAATAGTATGTACCTGGGAAACAGCTTTTACACCATTCCATTATAGCAGAACAGGACTCCTCGGCAGAGAATTTGTCCTACAAAAATTGATTGTGTGTTGGCAGCTGGCTATGAATTATGAAATAGAAAAATAGGTGTTCCTTCATCCCAAAAACTAAAGACTTATTTTTAAAACATCATTCTGGGGACGTTTGGAGACTTATAACACTGTAAAAATGCAACAGCCAGAGTACAGGATTTCTATTTTCAAGCCCAGCTGATTTTGCATCTCTTCCCCATGAATTAGAGATTTTTAGTTTCTTTACTTTGTTAAAACAGTCACAAAAAACAATATGTTCTCTTATTAAAATTACTTTCTGATGACTATTTATATCACTGCTAATAACAGAATGTTTATCAGTCTGTGCTGTTTAATATACAAGCCCCTATTTATTCTATTAATTTAGTACATTAGAAAGAGTCAGAATCTTCCATGGTGGCTTCAAAGTAGTTCACTGTTCAGAAATAAAGTAACATAACTTTCTATATTAAGTAGTAATATTTTTGAGAGAAAGAGAGAGAGAGAGAGAAAGAGAGAAGAAGAGAATGGGCACACTAGGACCTTGAGCCGCTACAAACTAACTTCAGACACATTTGCCCCTTGTGGCAAATGTGTAACATTGCATACTTGCATCACTGTTCCTCTGGCTCCATGGGACCTGGAGATTTGAACAAGTGTTCTTTGGCTTCTCAGGCAAGTGTGTTAAACACTAAGCCATCTCCTCAGCACAAGTAGTAATATTTTAACTGAATATTTAACAAACATTCTTTATATGAAATGCAGATATTAACATGAAGACTGGGGGTGGCTGCTGAGAAACTCAGGAACATGGTACAGGAAGATCATGAGTTCAAGGCCAACTGACACAAATATCAAAACCTTGTTGCAAGCCAGGCATGGATGTATGTGCCTTTAATCGCAGCACTCCAGCACTTGGGAGGCAATGGTAGGAGGATTACCATGAGTTCAAGGCCACTTTGAGAATACAGAGTGAATTCCAGGTCAGCCTGGGCTACGGTGAGACCCTACCTCAAAAAAAAAAAAAAAAAAAACATATTGCAAAATAAATGAGCACAAAATGAAATAAAACAAAAACATATCTTGGAGGTCACACATACACATATGTGTGTCTGTGCCTATGCATTTGTAATAATAATAACAACAACGATAATAATAATAAAATAAACTTAACTAAAAGTAAACAATTTAAACTTTAGTAAAAGATAAACTGAAGCATTCTTTACTAGACCATGGATAATATACATTTTAAGTGCTTGCAGTATTATTGAGTTTTATTTTACCAAACCATGGATAATACACATTATAAAAATTTTACTATTATTCATCAAAGAAGGAAATATACATTAAGTCCATGTTTCAGTGCTGAGAAATGTAGGATGTATGTCTGACCTGGTTCCAGAAGACAGAGTCAAGGTCTCTCCTATGGAAACAACTAGGGTGGAGTTGAAGAGAAAGCATCATTAAAGAAAAACATGTGATAATGTAAGTGAACTTGCCACCCAAAATAAAGACTCTTCATAATTTATGCATACATATTATTATTATTATTATTATTATTTTGGTTTTTTGAGGTAGGGTCCCACTCTAGCCCAGGCTGACCTGGAATTCATTCTGTATTTTCAGGGTGGCCTTGAACTCACAGCGATCCTCCTACCTCTACCTTCCGAGTGCTGGGATTAAAGGCATGCACCACCACGCCTGGTTCATACATGTATTTTGAAATAAAGGATAGCAGTCAGAACTTGGATAGAGCTCTATATAATAAATAAAACTTATTATACAAGTTGGATAAGAGCATTTTGTGGATGAATCTGGGAGGAGAACAATCTCTTAGTTTACAAACTCAGACATGCCATTGATCACAAGAGTGTAATATTTGATCATTTTAGTTGAAAACATTGGTGTGCTGAGGGAATTTATCCCATGTTTTCATCACTGCTGTTTGGTATATGGTGTTGGTTGCATGGTGTGCATTTGAAGGATATGATTAAAATGGACAGAGTATTGTACCATATCAGTGGAAAATACATACTAGTGGTGAAATACGCCTTCCTGCAGTGAGGATTACTTAGACAAAACAGAATACTAGTTCATCATATCCCTCTGTGGCTCTGTGTTTGAAAGAATTTTACTATGTTAATATTTACTTAAAATTCACAAAAGGACTGGAAATATAGCTTAGCAGTTAAGGTGCTTGCATGTAAAGCCTAAGGACTCATGTTCGACTCTCCAGGTCCCACTTAAGCCAGACACACACTGACACAAGCATGCAAGGTCACATATGCACACAAGGAGGTGCATCTCTCTCTCTCTCTCTCTCTCTCTCTCTCTCTCTCTCTCTTTGTCTCACTCTAACTCTCACATAAAAAAGGCCAGTCTGTTGGGCTTGCCTCAAAAAAGAAATTCATAAGAGATATTTAAAGGAAATTATAGAAAAAAGCAACAAACTGTGAACTTATAGTGTAAAAAATTGACTTCTATTTCAAAGGATATAATATACTTTGCCTCTAATTACCACATAATTTTCTTCCTTTGCCTTCACCCTCCCATTTGTCCCTTGCTTTCTATAGACAATTTTTCTTCTACTTTTTTTTTTTTTTTTGGTTGGCGATCCTCCTACCTCTGCCTCCCAAGTGCTAGGATTAAAGGCGTGCGTCACCACACCCGGCTTTTTTTCTTCTACTTTTATGCTTCATGTTCACACATGATTTTATGTATCCATATAAAACATAAAACCACAGATATGACAAAATATATTTATTTTTGTGAACCTTGACATATCTCGATGTGGCACTTACGTTAATTTTTCTACAAACAATATAATTTTGTTCTTTGTAAGTGAACAAAATTTATGTATAGATAGATAGATAGATAGATAGATAGATAGATAGATAGATAGATAGATCATTTTCTTTGCCCATCCCTACACAGACAGAAATTTGGGTTGAATCCATAACTTGCCTATTTTCAATATTGCAGCAATAAAGAACAAAGTACAATTATCTCTGTGATATGCTGACTTTGAAGCCTTCAGGTAAATATATAACTGGGTCATCTGATAGCTATATTTTTAGCTAATGGAGAAACTTACATATTGAATGTTATAGTGGCTAATTTACATTCTCTCCAGTTGTGTGTGTTTCCCTTTCTCTACATTCTTGTTGGCATTTGCTATTATGTCTTCTGAATATTTACATTCTCCTTGACGTAAGGTGGACGTTCAATGTAGTTTTTATTTGCTGTTCCATGATGCCATAAGTCTATAGGTGATTTGTACTTATCCTTTTTAAAATTTCTGCTCATTTCATTAGCTCATTTTATTGAATAATTGTTTGATTTCTTGATATTTCAGGGTATTTGATTCCTTAATTCTAGTTATTATAATCTTCCAGATAGAGGAATAGCAATATCAATTATGTTCAAATTTTCATAAATATATTTAATGATTCTTATGGATCATAGTTCTTCAGCAATGTTATTTTCAAGTGATTGCAATTAAGTAAATTTAACTCATTCATGTCCCTACCTTATAATCACCTAGGAAATTAGCTCTGATTTACCAAAAACTAAACTACTTCAGCATTTAAATCTAAGAAATGATTTTTTTTTTTTGATTTCTCGAGGTAGGGTCTCACATCTCAGGCTGACATGGAACTCACTATAGTCTTGAGTTGGCATTGGACTCATAGCAATCCTCCTGCCTCTGACTCACCAATGCTTGGATTAAAGGTGTGCAACTCCACTCCCAGTGGAACTGATTTTCTTTGTTGTGATTTATTTATTTATTTATTTATTTATTTATCTGAACAAATTATTTGATAGTGAAGGGTCCATTCTCATAAGACATTTAAGGTATGGCTTCTGAGTAACAGCCCTGTCTTCCCTTTGGGCATCTACTATTGTTTGACCTATATTGTGTTTAGCACCTTTCCAGACCTTAAACTCTTTCATGTCAGTAGCATACTAATGTGACTCTCAGAAATGTCTCCAAACATTTGTAGCCAGTTTTCTGGGGAGCATGATCATTCTTGGTTAAGAACCTCCAGTGAAGATATTGTGCAGAAATATATATTTAAAGGCAAGTTTATTACTCTTACTTAACTTGGATGCTTCTGTGATCTCAACTGCAAAACATGGTCCACATTTCCAAATTATACCTTCCACTCAGATAGCATGAATCCTGTGATCTCAACTGCAAAACATGGTCCACATATCCAAATTATACCTTCCACTCAGATAGCATGAATCCTGTGATCTCAACTGCAAAACATGGTCAACATATCCAAATTATATCTTCCACTCAGATAGCATGAATCCTGTGATCTCAACTGCAAAACATGGTCCACAATTCCAAATTATACCTTCTACTCAGATAGCATGAATCCTGAGTATCTTGCAGGCTTCTATGAATGGACTGACCTTGTCATGTCCATAGTGGTTGGACTTGTCATGGACATGGAATTTCACCTGAATAACCATGGCTTAATAGTGAACTATTGATTTAGTGTAGCCCTTTTTAATGAACAGTTCCACAGTTTGTGTTAATCAGCTTCAAATTATATAAATATAAGCCTTCACAAACTTCAAAAAATATGAATGATAAATGAAACAAATACAAAATAGCTGCCCTGATATAAATTTCCTCCCAACAATGTATAATATTCGCCTTGTTCCCATCCTTGCTAGCACTTAGTGATTTTGCTCCATGTATAGTCTTTCTGACTGGGTTAATGGGAGGATTTATTGTGGTTTTGATGCATATTTCCTTGATGATTGGTGGTACTAAGTGTGTTATTTTCCTAGATTATTTTCTCCTTGGCACTTTGATTTTTTTTTTTCTGAGAATTTCCACAGACAGGAGTCAGAGATGGAAAGTCCATAGTAAAATCTATACATCATTTTATTTTGTATTTTTTCATTTTTTCCATAAATTATTTTAAAAGTTTCTTGCACAAAGTATACTTACAGAAGCTTGGCTAGCATAATAATTATGTGAAGGATATTAATGCTCATGTATTTTATATGGCACCTTGATATTATTTTGTGTGTGTAATACTATTGTAAAATATTGGGGCATTAACAAAAATTCATTCATTTTAACTTGACATTTGAAATGTTAACTAATTATTTTATTTGTTAATATCTAGCCAATTAAGTTATCATGAATATTAACAGTACATTTTTAAGCTTCATATTATTCATAATTTGTAATGCCAGGATGACTATATCTTTGATCATCTAGGTCAATATAGAATTTAACAATGCAATGGATTCTTCCATGAAATCTGGTCTGGTTATACCAAAACCAACCTCAAACTTCCAATCACTTGTTGATATAAGGCCTATCAAGAAATAAGACTAGGTCAAGAATGACATAACTGGGCTGGAGAGATGGCTTAGCGGTTAAACGCTTGCCTATGAAGCCTAAGGACCCCAGTTTGAGGCTCCATTCTTCAGGACCCACATAAGCCAGATGCACAAGGAGGTGCATGCATTTGGAGTTCGTTTGCAGTGGCTGGAGGCCCTGGCACACCCATTCTCTCTCTGTCTCTCTCTCCCTGCCTATTTCTGTATCTCTCTCTCTCTCTCAAATAAATAAATAAATAAATAATAAAATATTTTAAGAAAGAATGACATAACTACTATGCAGGTGTTGTCTAAAGTATAATAATACTATCAACATAGCCCACATCTAGTGTTATACTACTTGGGGAGTCCATGTTTTAGCTTAGTGAATGCTATTATAAGAGAAAATATAACAGTGGATAACAAGAAAATGCAATGCTTCATTCTGTTAATAATAGGGACTACATTGCATCTGTGACGTAACTGTAACCCAGTACTAAAGATACTTTAAGTGTTGGTAGTAGAGGGACCACTAATGTACTTTGTATTGAGTAAGTGACCTTGAATCAATGAAAGCAGGTGGCTACAAATGCTGGAAAGGATAGGGAATTAATTCTTTGGGTCTCTAGAATTACCTGAATTAATTATATTTTGATGGCTGTCTAGTGAGACTGATTTTATATCACTGATGTTTTTAAATGTATGTGTTATGTAGCCCTAAAATTCTATTAATTATTGTAGCAGAAATAAGGAACTAATGAGAAAATTTGTATTAGATATACTCTAGTCTAACTTTTAGGTTCATTCCATGTATTACTGAACTTTTGACCCAGGGAAACTGCATATCCCTACAATATGAGTTTATGATTTATGACAAGTAGTATTAATTTTCTGTAAAATTTTAAAATATACTTATGTTATATCTTCTTATTTTCTGTTTCAGTTGGCTCCTTCTAACTCTCAGAAAAAAAAAAATAAGACATTTAGACAAAGTAGTGGGGAAAAAGGACTCATGTATATTTAACAGAGGCAAAAGTAGTTGTTTCTGAAAAATAATGTTTATTTATGAGAGCCCTTTGGAAAAAGGCTAAGGATATATAGGTGAAAAGCTAAGGGCATATAGGAAATATTTCAACTTGATTTTCTACTTTTCAAATACATTCAGTTTTCCTCACTAGATTCCCCGTTTCAATTCTGAAATCACATTCTAAAAGAGACCACAGATCCCCCCTTACCTTGTTGGTTTTTCTATGCCAGACTATTATGCTATGTTGTAAATATTTGATATTCACTTCTCTAATCTTAACCATTGTGCCCATAGTTTAAAGCTTCTAAAATATTCTGATTGGCATTTTCAAAATTGTCTTATCTATTAAGAATATTTTTAAAATCTTCACAGATTATAAAAATATTCTGTAACATTTCTTCTTATATTATTATTAGAAGTGATATAAATAAATAATCTACCTGGTATATATCTTGAAGTATCAGATGTGTGGCCCAGTCTGGGTCTTAACCTCACTGTGGTAGTTTAAATGGATGCCCCCAATAGATTCAGTTTTATTAAAGCATCTTAGAGTTTCAGGTACCTGGGTAGAGGAAGTGTCACTGGGTGGATCTTAGGGTTGATCTCAAAAGTGTGTTGGTGGATTTGAAATTCCAGTCTAAAGATAGGCAAAGTGTGAGAGTTTCTTCTCGAGTTCCTGAAGTGTGCTTTCCGGTTTTGGCTTGTGGCCTTTTCTCTCTCTGCTTGGTCCTTTAAGAGGGGGCCAACTTATTCTGCCATTATGGAACTTCCCCTAGATTTGTAAGCTTCAATAAATCCCTTCCTCCGTAATTGTGCCTGGTGTGAAAGTTCATCTCAGCAACATGAAGCTGTCTACTATACTCACTTTGGGGAAAAAAGGAGATATTGAACTTCTGATGTTCCCATCTTCACCTGTCAAGTTCTTGAATTACAGATGTGTGCCACCATGCCTACTTTTATTTCCAGCTGAGAACTGAACCCAGAACTTTGTGCATGAGGCAAGCACTCTACAAAGCAAGCTACATATATCTCTAGTTACAATGTATAGATTGAAATTTAAAATTCCTGCAAAGTTACCATAGAACTTACTATAGTGGCCATAATGTGAGGGACTATGAATTCCAATGCAATATTGATGACTTATTATATTACAAGAAGGGTAAACATGCCAAATATTCATAAAAGCCCTAATTTTTTAACCCCGCACCTAGATAGTCTTCCTCCTTCCCTCCCTCCTTCCCTTCCTTCCTTTTTTCTTCCATCCCTAACACACTCTTCCTCTCTCCCTCCTCCACTTAAGCTCCATAATATGTATCTACTTTTAATTTGAAATATTTGAGTAATACTTTATAGTACCTTATTTGAGATAACCTTGAAGATATTATATTTTCTAGCTGTTCACACACTAGTGATACACCTCATGCTCCAGGCTCCCAAGTCATAGGTTTTAGTATTAATGTGTCCTAAACAACCTTCCATTATTGTATGCTTTAAATATACACATAAATATTTCTACTATAATCACCAACATCACAACATAAAAGCATTTCAGTTTTAGGGTTTTTCAAATATTATTTATTTGTGAGAAAGAGAATGGGGCACCAGGGCCTTTAGCCACTGCAAATGAACTCCAGATGCATGTGCCACCACCTCGTACATCTGGCTTATGTGGTACCTGGGTAATCAAAACTAAGTACTTAGGCTTCCCAGGCAAGTGCCTTAAATTATAGGCCTTCATTCCAGCCCTTTCTTTTAAAATAATTGAAAATCTATATATGAACCAAATTGAGTATATCATATTGAATGTTAATTATATAATTTTCTAAGAAATATTTATGCTTTTATTTATGGTCTTCAAATTATTTGTTAATATTGACATTCAATGAAGATTTTTTTTTTTTTTTTTTTTTACACTTTAACTACATTGGAAAGCTTCTTATCACTTGGGAAAATTTTATTAAATTATTTAATTATTCACCAAGTATTTTTCAGTGCTTTTTAATATATTAATTAAATTCATTTGACAGGTATGCTATATCTCCTTTACTTAGTAATACACTTATCTCCATGAAATAAACATTTTACATACTTCAGAGTTTTTTACAGGCAAGAGTAGATATTTTCAAAAATCTCATTCCCTATTTAGTTCCAAATATCCTTAAGAGAGATACTTTGTTAAGAATTTATGTTGGTTTAAAAGCCAGGCGTGGTGGTGCACGCCTTTAATCCCAGCACTCGGGAGGCAGAGGTAGGAGGATCGCCATGAGTTTGAGGCCACCCTGAGACTACATAGTGAATTCCAGGTCAGCCTGAGCTAGAGTGAGACCCTACCTCGAAAAACCAAAAAAAAAAAAAAAAAAAAAAAAAAAAATTATGTTGGTTTGTTTCTTTTAGTAACCCCAGATACATGAGCATTATATTTTAATTCTCTTAAAATATTCCACTGGGCTGGTGAGATTGTTCAGTGATTAAAGCTGCTTACTTGAACATCTGAGGACCCTAGTTTGATTCCTCTTCACCCATATAAAGGTGGACACAGGTGGTTTACACCTATCATCTCCATGATCTTCCATCACAATGGGAGGTAGAAGCAGTGGGATCCAGAAGCTTGCCAATAGCAATGCTAAAAGATCCTGTCTCAAAAGGGTGGAGGGAAAGGAGATATACCCTGATGTTGTCATCTGATTGCTATATATGTTCTTTAGCATGCACAAGAACTGCCCCCATCAACATACGAGCAAATAAATGCTAAAAATAGGAGAAAAAATCTTAATTTAGACTATCTAGGTTAAACTGTTCTTGCACTTAGTATATCCATTTTCTTTTCACTTTAGCTCCCATTAGTATTCTGTTCTTTCATAAAATATTACCTCATAGTTACCCAAAATATAGCCATATAGTGTTTAGAAATAATAATGATACACTATGGATTAGCTTAGATAATTTCAATTCAGGTCAAAATTATTTATTTTACATAAATTGCTTAATGTCTGCAATCATAATTTTTCAAACCTATATGAAAGCAATTACAAGTAGCTCTTCATATTTCTTCAGACTTTTTCTTTGAAAGGGAATGTACAGGGTATATGACCTAGATGACCCATGAGAGTCATTCAATAATACAGGTGTTATTGGACTTCCTGATCCTTGGACTGTGCAGTCTTGTAATCATGACATCAAACTCATAAAAAACATAGTTCACATTTTGAATGTGGCCCTTTTCCCTGCAGTGCTGGGCAGTCCCAGTGAGCTGCAGGCACCTTCCAACCATACCATTACAGGGGTAAATGCCTGTCCCTGTGCAGGGCTTTGCTCAACTCTGATAATTAGTAGGTTAAGCGGACTTTGAACTTGGCATACTTTTTACTTACAATAGGTTTCTCATCACCTAATATCATCAGAAGTTGAGGGGAATCTGAAGAGTACATCATCATTATTGTAATGGTCAAGATTATTACTTTTGTAGTCTGGGTTTTCCAAGAAGGGGAAAAGAAAAGCTCTGGGGAGGACAGGATGAAGCCTAACTTTAAATACCTTGGCTCTGATGTGTAACTCACAGTACCAGATACGGGTACTTCCCATATTGAGCTGTTGATTTGAGAGACCTACAAGGTCCCCAAAACAAGACAGACTTCTGTCAAACCACTTAATTACCCACCTAAGGTAAATAGTAAGACCCTGTTGCTGAAGACACCATATCCTACTGGCAAAGACCATGGGGAGACCTACCTGGAAACAGGAAGAGAGACAGTCCCAAGATGTTTAGACTGTCTAATGCTGGAAAGTGCTACATGAGCTACTGGGTGAAAGTGGCCAACAATAATGTGAGCAAGCAAGCATCTAAACTACTCAGAAGTGACCAGACAAGAATTGCACACCAGGGCTAGAGAGAGGGCTCAGTGATTAAGGTGCATGCCTGGAAAGCTTAAGGACTCAAGTTCAATTCTCAAGGTCCCACAGCTGAACATGGTGGCACATGCTTCTGGAGTACGTTAGCAGTGGCTAGAGACCCTGGCATGTCCATTCTCACTCTATCTTTCTCTCTCCTACCCTCCCTCTATCTGTAATATATAAATAAAAATTAATGGTAGCACACAGCTTTGGTGGGTAACCAAAGGCTTTACAATTGGCTAAGAGATCCATCTGCTCAGTGGAAATAAATCCACATGTGGAACTAGGGACCAGATCTGAATTCTATGGAGACAAAGATTATGCTCTCCAATGTCAAGCTTCCACTAGTCTTTGGCTAAAAGAGGACCTACATCCATCAAATATATCTCTAAATTAATAATGCTTATCCAATTGAACCCATTCTCTCCATTGGAGAATCTGCTTTTCTTTTTCAGAAGAGAACCAAGGAGATAAACCACCCCTCAAATCTCAGCCTAGGCCCATGTGAAACCACAAATGAAGTGGGAAGATTAGCAAGAGTGCTGCTTCCATGGTGAGCTTGACAAGCAGTGCCAGGGTGAAGGAGACAGATCCTGAGGATAACAAAACATATCAAAGCAGAGATCCAGAGGCTTCTATGAGCTCATCACTGAAGTAGACTTAAAATACACCTACCAAGGCATAGGGAATGTTGTGGAATTGGGAAAGATTGTAAGAGTCGCAGGTTGAGATATCATGCCCAGTACCACTACCATGTCTCCATAACTGGCTACTTCTCCCACAGCACATAATCCACAACCCCATGGGGAATAACAGTAACCCCACTGAGGTGGACCCCTAGTGGAACGCAGGTGGGGAAAAGAGAAAAGATGGTATCAATACATGATTTATCCATAGAAAATATGTGGTAATGATAAAAAAGAAAAAAAAATACTTACCAAATTTGAAATAAAATTTGAAGAAAGAACCCCTCAGCCTTGCTCAATTTATAAATAATGTGAGAATGCCTACAAAACTACAAACCCTTTGGTTACATGGGAAAGGGTAGGAAAGATATTCCTAAGGAAATCCCTTAAAGATATTAAGTATAGAAATTCTACATGCCAATGGGACAAAATGTGTTTCCCTGGCTTTAATGTCTACTTTACTTTGTCTAAGATATAAGAAAAATTCAAGCAGCAACCATAGAGGGAAGATGAGTTAGAATGAAATGTTCACTAGAATAAGTATAGATCAAAGAGTATTTTACTGACTCATATTTAATAAAATGTGCAAGAAAATGCATTATAAAGGAATAGTAATAAGAAGGAAGACATTCTTGCAAGCTTATTCTCACTGATTTTTGCTTCCTTGTATTCTATTTAATGCAAATCAACTAAAAAAAAAAAAAAAAAAAAAAAAAAAAAAAAAAAAAAAAACCTTTGCTTAATCCCAGGTGCCATTTTAAGTATTACAGAGATACAACCAGATGACCCTTTATTTTGTTTT
Source organism: Orientallactaga sibirica (assembly GCA_036365145.1). Taxonomy (NCBI): domain Eukaryota; kingdom Metazoa; phylum Chordata; class Mammalia; order Rodentia; family Dipodidae; genus Orientallactaga; species Orientallactaga sibirica. Next base: position 15,479,706 of record JAEOAD010000017.1, read on the forward strand.
ATTTATTAAAAACATACTTTGTATGGATACATCATGTGTTGGTATGATCTTTTCCCTCCTCTCTGCCCCCATTCAACTGGGGACTCTTCTTGGTGGGGTTGCTGGTATTCCCAGTGGGATTGGGGGTATGCATTGGGGAGCAGCCATCAGTTACTGAGGGGAGGCAGTGCCTCTGGGTATGACACCCCAACCTGTGGCTCTTTCAATCGTTTTGGAGAAATATGGTTAATTATAAATAAGTTACTAAGCTAATTTAACACTATGCATGATTTGAAAAACATATTTAGGTTATGTGAATTATGAATGAATATGGATAATTCAGGAGTGGAATTACACCTATTGATGGGCAATTATCTTGGTATAGGAATTTACTGAATACCCATTCAGATAACATTCTAAATTTAATAAGAAAATATTATTTTCTACTTCAATAAAAGTTATAAGTCACATATAAAAATCAAATTAAGATAAATATAGATGGAATATTTTACAGTGCATGTATGAATCCAATTTATAAAGAATCTCATATAAATTGAAATTATCTTTGATCACCAGTCTTCAATATACTCTTTTGCTGACAGATGTGTTCACTGTTATTATAGTTAAAGGATGTTTGGGGAATTTTAAAAGCAGTGAATGAAATTAAAGAAAAGTAAACTCACGAACTTGGATTTGAAGTTGTATACTTTTGTTGAAATTTTTGGCTTATTAAATCTGACACATGGGAATGAAGAAAGAAGAAATAAAATACAGTAGAATCTTTCTATGATAATATTTTCTCTCAGGGATGTAGGCTTTTTCTGTATTAAGTCTGTAACTTCAACTTTGACAAGATGAAAAATAAACACATAATATCAAATCCTTTTAAATCCACCTAAAATTTTGTCACTGGTCATTTCTTTATTTTGGATTATTCTTTTGTCAAACATATAGCCACATAATTTGAAGATATTAAGATAATTTTTCAACCTAATTAATGTAACACAATGTATATAATATAAAATTAACCCATTAGTGACATAAAATCAAACTTTATAATACATAGATAGATAGATAGATTATAGGTAGATAGATAGATTACTATATCTATCACAAATTGTTCCAATACTTGACCATGTTTCCATGTACCCCTTTGATTCATTGTGTTCTCTTTCACCTTAACCCCAAGCAACTAAGTGGTTGCTTTGATGCATTTATTTTATTGATACTTCATAAAAATAAAATTTGTTGCAGTATAAAATCTGTTCAGCTTATTATTTTTAATTATTTTTTTTAATTTTTTTGTCTTCATAAATACATGCAACATATTATTTATTCATTTTCCAAAAATTGGAACATCTGTTTCCACTTTTGGTCTACTATGAATAACAAATATCTGAGCAATCCATACACAACTTTGTGTAGACACATATTTTGTGTGTTTTGTAGGTTAGATCCTAGGAATACAATTATTGGGACATATGGTCACATGGTCATATGTCCATTTTAACCTTTAATGTGATTGAATAATTGCTTATAGTAGAGCTCCTGTACTATATTAAAGACCTACAATCAATGTATTGTGATTTGACTGTTCATGTCACAGCCCAAACTGTTTACTTTCCTTAGAGTCATTCCAGCTGATATACTGGAATCTAGTGCTTATATTTACATCCTGTAGATTTATGACTATAAATTAATGCTGCTATCATCTTTCGTTAAAAAAAAAAAAAAAAAAAAACTTTTCTTTGCACTTAGTGGTGAGTACTGAGGAGACTCACAACTCATCAATATGTTGAGAATATGTGACTCTGGAGTGTCCAGCACTGAGTGAGACATCTATAACTCCCTCTCTAAGGCTCAGAGAATAATGCAGAAGAGTGGACAAAATGAATGTTGGGGCCAATGGATGGGAAGGAGTTCTGTCTTTCAGGTATGACATTGTCATTGCATTCATGACCTCATACTGAGTATGTAAACTGCATAAAACCAAAAGAATTCTGTGCTGTCTTCATACCATAATGGATGGTGGTGGGCATGAGGGTCCCATCCCCTCTTGAGGAACTATTAGCAGTTAATAGTGACTTGGAAAGTGATGAAATTTTTCTTTACTAAAATAGCCACGGATAGGACCCACATACTCTAGTAAATAATCCCTAGTTGCCTTACATGCCCTTGAAGGCAACCCTAATTAAGATTAGAGCATCACAACCATTCAAAAGAAAAAAAAAAAAAAAAGATATGTCAAAATAGAAGAGGGGAGACTTCCAGTCAAGATGGTGTCCACCTAACCATGCCTCACCTTGCAGGGAAGGAAAGGCAAGATGTTTAGGGTTAAGTGGGGTTTTTAATGGTCTGCAGATTTGAGTAAACCTCCAGTGGGAGGGTGTGGAGAAGCAAAGAAGGGAATCTGCTGATTCCCATGCTCTTAGGTAGCCCACCAGTCCCCTGGTGCCCCCAAAAGGCCATCTGAGCTGTACTCCATGAGGCAGTTTCCTCATGTACTAATCATAGGTTTAGTGGACCCAGGCCAGCAGGCTATATTCACCTTTTCCCACCCTGACCTAGGCTTTCCCATCCACATAGAACTCCACAAACAAACCCCGCTGCCACAGCTCCACCTCCCCCATTCACCACCAATGTGCCAACCCAGGCCAGCGAGTTAGCATTCACAGCACCCCATAACAACCTAGGCTACCCACCCCCACAGAACTCCATACTGAAAGCCATCCCACTTGCTGTACACCCCCTCACAATGCACAGATCCAGGTTAGAGGTAAACAACAGTATCCTCCTAAATTTAATAAGCTTCTTCACTGTGATGGGCAGACCATAGCACAAAAGGAATAAAATGAAAAATCAAATGAAAGTAAATCCAAAAAACTGCCCAGTTCCACAATGGATATCTGTAATCAAAACATAGAAGAGACAATAGGATCAGAATTCCAAAGTGAAGACATAGCAATGCAGCCCTGGCCAAGAAAATAGCAGAACTTGCAGATAATCAACAAAGGGTCAATAATTGCATGAATGTTGTTCTTGTTAGATTAGACCTAATAGAAAAGAACCAGGAAGGGCTCCAAAGACAGTTAAATGACCTGAAGGAGCACAAAAAAAAAAAAAAAGAGAGAGAGAGATAGAGAGAGAGAGAGAGAGAGAGAGAGAGGAACTCAATATCCAGCTAGCTAAGCTCAATGAAGACATAAATAAATGAAAGGATTAATTCCAAGAAGCTTTAATAAAATTAGAAAATGATGTGAAAAGGGAACTTGACAGAAGGATGGAAACTATACATTAAAAAAAGTAGTAGAAAATACAAACCAAAATGCACAAGCCCAAAACACTATAGACACTCTCAAGAATAGAGTCAGTCATGTGGAGGATAGAAACTCAGAACTGGGAGACAAAACAGAAGAACCAGTTTGTCAGTCCAAAAGTTTCTATAAGTTCAAAAATTTCTATTAAGAGAACATCAGAGATTTGTGGGATACCCTTAAACATCCCAACATTCAGATCATGGGAATTCCAGAAGAAGAAGAAATTCAGACCAAAGGCGTGGAGAACTTATTCAACAAAATTATCAAACAAAACTTTCCCACTATCTCAAAAGAAATTCCCAGCCGGGCTTGGTGGCGCACACCTTTAATACCAGCACTTGGGAGGCAGAGGTAGGAGGATTGCCATGAGTTTGAGGCCACCCTGAGACTACAGAGTGAATTCCAGGTCAGCCTGGGCTAGAGTGAGACCCTACCTAGAAAGAAAAAAAAAAAAAAAAAAAAAAAAAGAAATTCCCATCAAGTTACAAGAAGCTAATGAAACTCCAAACAGACTGGACCAAAGGAGAAATTCTCCAAGACATATTATTATTAAGACTCTAAACATGAATAACAAAGAGAAAGTCCTAAAAGCAGCTAGGGAGAAACAACACATTGCATATAAAGGTAACCCCATCAGAATTACTTCAGACTTCTCACTGGAAGCCTTGAAAGCCAGAAAAGCCTGGAATGGAACACTGCAAAGTGTAAGAACTTATGGCTTCCAACCCAAACTGTTCCATCCAGAAATAGTATCCCTCACAACAGATGGTGAAAGAAAAACTTTCCACAATAAAACTCAGCTTTACAACTATATGAACACAAAACCAAACCTACAGAGAATACATCAGTGAATTCTCCACACAGAAGAAGCCAACAACCAACCTCAAGAGCCTCCAAGAAGCAGATCACAATAACCAACCAAACTCAGAGAAGGCAAAAAAAAAAAAAAAAAAAAAAAAAAAAAAAAAAAAAAAAGTTCAAAAAAACACCAAACCACCTAAACCACAACAACATGGCAGGAATTAAATCCATCCTCATAATTATTACCCTGAATATTAATGGCCTTAATTCACCCATCAAGAGACATAAGCTTAGAGGGTGATCACAAAATTAGACCCCTCAGTCTGCTGTCTTCAAGAAACCCACCTCACCACTAAAGACAGACACCTCCTCAGGGTGAAAGGGTGGAAAATGATTTTCCAAGCAAATGGAAATAAACAACAAGTAGGCATTGCTATACTAATATCAGATAAAATAGACTTCAACCCAAAATTAATCAAAAAAAGACCAAAAAGGCAACTTCTTACTTATTAAGGGAACAATCCAAAAAGAGGATATCACAATCATCCATCTTTATTCACCAAACACAGGGGAACCACAATTTATAAAACAAAACTTGCCTGACAAAACAGAGATAACCACCAACACCATCATACTTGGAGAATTCAACACTCCACTATTAGTTATAGATAGATCATCCAAACAGAAAATTAATACAGAAGTAAGAGAACTCTCAACAAAACTATAAATCAACTGGACCTAATGGACATCTACAGCACATTCTACACAAAATCCACAGATTACACATTCTTCTCAGAAGCCCATTGAACATTCTCTAAAATAGATCATATACTGGGTCATAAACCTGTCTCCATTTATTTATGAAGATCGACATAATATCATGCATATCAGATCACAACACAGTATCACTAGAACTTAACAATAAAAAATGCAAAAGGAATCCCACCAGCTCCTGGAAACTGAACAATACACATTTAAACAATAAATGAGTAGTGGACAAAACAAAAAATAAAATTGCAAAATTTCTAGAAATAAATGACAATGAGAATCCATCATTCCAAAACCTTATGGGACACAATGAAGGTGGTCCTCAGGGGAAAATTCATAGCACTAAATGCCTTCATAACAAAGAGAGATCCCAAATTAATAACCTAAACATCTACCTAACGGTATTGGAAAAACAAAAAGAATCCAACCCAAAAAGAAAACAGAAAGAATTAAGATCAGAGTAAAATTAATGAATTGGAAACTAAGAAAACAAGAAAATTGATGAAATAAAAAGCTGGTACTTTGAACAAATAAAGAAGATTGATAAATCCCTGGCCAATTTGATCAAGTGAAAAAAGGAGACCTGCCGGGGATTTTTTCCCTCCACCACCGGCAGGTAGAGCAGAAGAGAGAGAGAACCGGGCCAGCCGCTTCTCTTGAGGCTGAGTGAGAAGGTGGGTGTTGATGACTCAAAAAACCTCCCCAAACCACCGGGGAAAAGAAAACCACATTGAGCCGGGAGAAACGTCTAAGGCGGAACTCTCCGTTTATTGTCAGGGGAGGTATTTATATACTTTGAGGAAGGGGGCAGGAAGAGGGGATGAGAGAAAGGTATAAGGGCCAATAGTATTTCATCACATCAGCAGCAGCTGGGTGGAGGCAGTTTCAGCTTAGGTGCTGAGTCAAGGGCAGGTCACTAAACTCTACTCAGAAGCTCGACTAGGCCTCACCAGGAGTAGGCCAAGATTGGCTGGGCTAATCACTCGGCTTCACACCGGGCAGGGCCCAACATCTCCCCCTTTTGTTTTTGTAAGAACGGTGGATGGCATAGCCCCTGTCCTAGGTTGTTCCCCTCTGGGAATCTTACCCGTCTCTGAGCACTATGCCTCTAGCCCGTTGACCACTCCACGCCCTGTCTTAGGTTGTCTCAGGCTGTCTGACATCTTACCCGTCATTGGTTCGATGGAGGGCGGGGGAGGGATGTTAGGTGGATAGCCAGTAAGTGGAAAAGCCATTGTCTTTGAGTCGCAAACCTGTGGTGCCTTGACCTGATGAAGTTTAATTGCCTCAAGCTGTTGGTGAATGAATTGTGTAATCTTATTAATTACACAGGGCCTGAGAGTGAGGATAAGAAGAAGGAGGGGTTCAGGGGGAGGGAGAAGGTAGGGTAAAGAGCAAGAAGAAGGAGGGGTCCAAGGGGAGGGAGAAGGTGGCATAAAAAGCCATGTAAGCTCGTATACAGCAGGTTGTCTTAGGAGTCCCGACTCCTCTTCTGTAAATCTTTCTGGAGCTTTTCTGGCTTCATTCAGGTCTAGTAGCATCCACACCTTCAGTTGTTCCTGGGGAAGAAACAGAGGCATAGTTCTCAGGGGTGTGACACTCCCTGGAGAATTGATTATTATCATCCCATTGTTGGGGTAAATATTTTAAGTCTCTTGCCGGTACCCAAATAGGTCTTTTTTCCTCTTGAGGAAAGACACATCCAAATCCTCTCCCTGCTGTGAGGAGGGGGTCTGGTCCCTTCCAGGCCCCAGTTAATGGGTCCCTCCATTTGACCCAGATGGAGCTGTAGGTGACAGCTGAGGTCCAATGTTTTTGAAAAGGGGACAAGTGTCTATCTTCTTTAGAAAAAAAAAATAAAATATTTAGGGTTAATAATGCCTTTTTTATTGGTCATGTGGGGGTAGAGATTCCCCCTTTTGTTTCTGTAATTGAGACTTGAGAGTTTGATGATATCTTTCCACGATGGCTTGGCCCCGCGGGTTATATGGGATGCCTGTGGAAAGTGAGATTTTCCAGGTTTGGAGGAAATCTATAAAAGTCCTGCTTACGAAGCAGGGACCATTATCGGTTTTGATTTGATCTGGCAATCCCAGGGTGGCAAAGCATTGAGGCATATGGCTAATAGCATGTTTAGTTTTTTTTCCCCAGCATGTGCTGATGCCCAGCAAGCATGGGAGAAAGTATCAACTGAGAGAAAAATATACTTAAGTTTTCCAAATGGAGAATAGTGAGTAACGTCAATCTGCCAAAGGTGATTAGGGCGTAGTCCTCGAGGATTGGCTCCTGTAGTTTGAAGAGGAGGTACCTGGAGGAAAGGCTGACAGGATTTGCAAGTTCGGACAATGTTTTTAAGGTCCTTGACTGGCACATGGGGATATTTATGTTTAAGGCCACTCCAATTTATATGAGTTAATAAGTGGAAGTGTGTAGCTTCTGAGACTGTATTACATTGAGGCTGAGAGGCCCGTTTGTCAGCCAAATCATTTCCTTTAGAGAGGAATCCTGGTAAATTTTGATGGCCTCTGAGATGTTGAAGGAAAATGGGGTTAATTCTTTGTTTAAGTAGGGAGCGGGCTTGAATCATCAATGGGGTTATAATATTGGAGACCAGTCTAATATGGGCCTCAATTAGATTGGGTAACAGGTTAACAACATAAAGGCTGTCAGAAAATAAGTTAAATGGCTCCTGAATAGTGTCCAAAGCCAAAACAACAGCAAATAGTTCTTTAAATTGTGCTGATCCTGTGACCTCATGGGAGATTGACTTTATGGGTATAGACTTTTCTCCCCTCCTTAGGGGAGGGTAAACAACTAGGGAAGCTCCCAATTGCCCCCCATTAGTGAATACGGTAAGAAAATCAGGGTTGGGTTTAGATTAAAAAAGTCTGGGGGGTCTCCATTCCAACCTAGAGAAGGAGCTCATCCATTTATAAGGACCATAGTGACAATCAATTATACCCAGAAACCCCTCGAGGGCAATAGCAACCCTGTTGTTATTTCTCTGAAGCCAAGTGAAGTCTGTTACCTTAAAGGGGGTGACAATGACATGAGGCTCCGTGCCAAACAATCGGACAGAGGTGTCCCTGACCTTCATAATGCAGTCTGCAATCTGGTTAGTTATAGAGTAAACTCTGGGGACTCCACCAAGGGAGAGGTGAATCCATTGGATGGGTTCTCCTTCCTGGGCTAACAGCGCAGTGCATAATGTTTCCCCAGAGAAAATACAGAGGAAGATAGGTAAGTTAGGATCAAACATCTTTAGGACAGCAGCATCAATAGCCCCTTGTACCTTATGTAGAATTTGTTTATGACAAGGGGGCAAGGTTATCTGAGAGGAGAGAGTAAGACCCTTTAAGAGGTCAAATAAAGGGGACAGTTCCTCAGTAGTTATGGGTATCCAGGGCCTCATCCAATTAATTTTCCCCAGCACTTTTTGGAGTTGAGGCAAAGTATAGAATTTTTGAATATGGAGTTGGGGTTTGACAGGAGAAACAGTAGCAAGGAATAACCTGGAGCCCAAAATCTTGAAGGGAGAGGCAGTTTGAATCTTTTTTGGAGACACCTGTAAAATGGCAAGGCATTTAGCAGTGAGGTCTTGGAGATCAGATGGGTTGGAATGACCTAAAATAATAATAATAAAACATTAGGCTGATTAATCAAGGAAGAAAAGATATGAGACATGTATTGTTAGGGTTAATCTAGGGCTGACAGCAGTTTTTTATGATATTGAAGCTTATAGATCTAGGGGAAGTTCCATATAGAGCCATGAAAGAGAGAAAAAGAAATTAATTAGTTATATAATACATACAGCAAACTTATTGTAGTCAAGTTACAGTAAGCTTTAGGAATTTTTGTTAGGTACACTTTGTATATCTTTATAATGGAATTTTAAAACATTATTACACCTTAAAATTGGCCCCCAGTGACATTGTCTCTAGCAAGGTGATTGTAGATGTAAACTATAAATTAATAAAATATTGAATATATTGGGGGACATATATTTAAATTACCACATTTTGTCCCTGGCTTTTAATAGATTTATAATAACAGTAACAATAATACTTGGTATAAAGCATAGTAAGGAGAGAGTAAAACAATTTAAATTTAACCATCATTAGCCATCATTAAACTTTCATAGTAACCAGAGACTGACAGTTTTTAGGTTTTTTAATTTTGTCCCTCCAGCTGGGCAGAGTTGTCAGGGAAATTTTTAATTTTAGGCTAACATTGTATTATTGATTGAGTTAGTTGGGCTTAGTTTTATGTTTTATGAATTGAGTTAGGCAGGCAGAGAGAGAGAGAATGGGCATGCCAGGCCTCCAGCCACTGTTTACATGGGTACCGGAGAATTGAGCCTCGAATCAGGGTCCTTAGGCTCTACAGGCAAGTGTTTAACAATTAAGCCATCTCTTTATCTTTATGTTAATGGGAAGGCAGGGAAGGGTGGGACAGTGGTGTGTAGGATATAGCCATATAGACTTGAAAAACAGTTTTTTTTTTTTTACCTCTAGCAGGGCAATACGAATGTCCCCAGCTGTTTTTTTTTTTTTTTTTTTATTTTTAAAAGTAAATACATTGGGCCCCGCGGGACACTTAGTTAAGAGCATAGAAGGAGCGTCTAGAGGCAAAAGGGGCGGGGACAGCAGCAGCTTGCGTCATGGCCTCATGGCGGACCGCCCGCCCATTCCTAAGATATTTTTAAAGCAAGTTAGGAGAGTGCCCACCTGTCTCCTTATTTGGTTATTTGTTGATTTTTTTTTTTTTTTTTTTTTTTTTTTTTTTTTGATAAAAGTGATCAAAAGTGACACCTGGAGGTGCGGGCAAGGCGCAGCCAGTGACGCTCTGGGCAGTGTTTAGGCCCAGGCTGGAGTTGCAGCTTAGGATGTCGGCAGAGCCTGGCTGTTGTCCCTTCTCTCGAAGCACACAAGTTTTGTTTTGTGGACCAGTGGCTTGTGTTCCACACCTGCGAGGAAAGTTAACCTCGGTTTGTATTTGATCATAGTTTACATTCACAGAAAGCTACATGGAGGAGCTGTCCTCCATCAGGGGTTTGAGTACATTTGTCTTAGGCAGCAGTTACAGTTAAAAGACAGCAGGGCCGGTGGCGGCTTAGGTGGCGGTCTTGGAAGAAAGGAGATTTTAAAAGTTAGTTTTAGCCTTTTTTTACAGTTTTTAAGGGCAAAAATGAACTTTTCCCTGGAAAAGCCTTCAAGGTTGGCAACTAAGGCAAGGGGGACTGAATTAATCCATGTGGCTAAAACGAAAGTTTTGTTCCAAGCGCCATGGAGGTTTTTTGTTTAATAGTAATATGTATGAGTACAACATAAGCATAAAGTCCCAAAAAATAGTTAAGCATGTTGTAGAATTGAGTTTAGATTTAGATGGCCAGTGAACCTGTGTCCTTATGGGACGGCTCGATGAAATCAAACACAGTGTAGCTGGGAGCAGATCTCCCCATCAGGTTTGTTTTGTCTTTTGGAACGGAGTTTTTATTTAAATGAGGAGGCAAAACGTTTAAAGTCTCCTCTAGGTTTGCCCACGTGGTGTGTCCACGATGAACTGGCTCTTTTAAGATGGCGCCCCCATTCAAGTGAGGGGGCAGGACAAAAATGGTGGCACCGCAGAAGCGGTCTGTCGGGAACCCGGAAATGAGAGGAGAGAGAAAGGAACAAGAGATGTTGAAGTTTGGGACGGAGTTTTTATTTAAATGAGGAGGCAAAACATTTAAAGTCTCCTCTATGTATGTCCACGTGGTGTGTCCGCCATGAACGTACCCGTTTAGAAATGGCGGCAAACCGGAAATGGAAGGAAAGAGAAAGGAAGTTGAAGTAAGCACAGATTATAGAAGTAAAGGTTAGAATATTAAATATGAAGATTACCTCATAACTTATGAGGATACACCCATCAGCAGTCCGATTAGCTCGTCAGCTTAATTTTGAATTTTTTCTTCGTCACGTCGGGAGTCTGTAGTCCTTTTTGAATCCTCATACGTCCTCACATGGGGCAGCAGTTGTTGTGCCCCACATTGGGCGCCAGATTGCCAGGGCTTTTTTTCCCTCCACCACCGGCAGGTAGAGCAGAAGAGAGAGAGAACCGGGCCAGCTGCTTCTCTTGAGGCTGAGCGAGAAGGCGGGTGTCGACGACTCAAAAAACCTCCCCAAACCACCGGGGAAAAGTAAACCACATTGAGCCAGGAGAAACGTCTAAGGCGGAACTCTCCGTTTATTGTCAGGGGAGGTATTTATATACTTTGAGGAAGGGGGCGGGAAGAGGGGATGAGAGAAAGGTATAAGGGCCAATAGTATTTCATCACATCAACAGCAGCTGGGTGGAGGCAGTTTCAGCTTAGGTGCTGAGTCAAGGGCAGGTCACGAAACTCTACTCAGAAGCTCGACTAGGCCTCACCGGGAGTAGGCCAAGATTGGCTGGGCTAATCACTCGGCTTCACACCGGGCAGGGCCCAACAGAGACCCTTCAATTTAACAAAATTAAAAATGAAAGAGGAGAGATCACAGCAGACATAAGTGAAATGGTACCAACATGACTGCATACACACTATCTACATAACTAATAAAAAATAATAAAAAATGGAAGATGGACTAATTACTGAGAAGAAGGTTTTCAGTGGAAAGGACATGGGGTGGGGAATGAACAGAATGTAATTAAAGAGGATTATGACCAAAACACAATATATGCACTTATATTATAAATTACATAGATAATTATATAAATTATAAATTCAATTTAAATATATATTCAGTATCTAGTTATTTCATCTGGTTCACATAGTATATTACAAAATTGATAATTGAATATATATTTATATTATATCTTCCTGGATCATTATATATCAACTCTAACCCTGATATGGAGAGGGATTCCCATGAAGTTCTACACAACTGCAGGAGAGTTGATAGTCCAAAAATTGGTTAGTTCTTTTGCTTATACTCTAATACTTGGCATCCATGAATATGCACATGGAGTTCTTGGCAATGCACTGCTTTGCAATGTTCTTCTGGTCTCCCAATCTAAAAAAAAAAAAAAAAAGAAAAGAAAAGAAAAATAAAAATGGATTATTAATCATTCATCAATCTTTATATCTCAGCTTTACAATATCTAGTCAATATGTCAATAAAGTAAATAGTTCTGCAGAAGAATGGGGCTTTCCCAGGAATAAAGTTCAGTCTTTAGGCAGTTGTTGTATCAGAAGCAATGGGGATGAGGAATACACTCTCAATTACAACACAACATAAGGTGACTCCAACTAAACTTTGCCCCTTCTGTGTGGGTATGTGTGTTGGTGTGCATTCATGTTTGCATGGGTGTGGGCACGTATGTGTGTATAGATACATGTTCACCTGTGTGTGTGTGTGTGCACGCATGTGGAAACCGTCAATGTTATGATCACATGATCAGGGAAGTGGCCTGAAACCCAGTTGGGAGTCAGGCTAGGTTTGTAACAATCTATTTCTTTTTCTTTTAAATATATATTTTAATTTATTTTAGAGAGAGAGAGAGAAAGGGTGCACAAGGGTATCCAGCCACTGCAAATGAACTCCAGATGCATGTGTCCCCTTGTGCATCTGGCTTACGTGGATCCTGGAGAATCAAACCAGTGTCCTTTGGCTTTGCAGGCAAAAGCCAAATCTGCTAACCCATCTCTCTAGCCCACAACAATCTATTTCTATATGTGCTAATCCACTCCTATCAGACCTGTGCCACTCCCTCATCAAAATATATATATATATATATATATATATATATATATATATATATATATATACATTTAATGTACTTGAACAATATTAACAACTGAAAATATAAATATGAAGATGTAGCACCCATGACATAATTACATTCTACTAAACCCGAGTGCTTAGCAGTTCCACCACCCCAACACCTTTTGGCTCATAATCTTTTGACTATCCAACGTTCTTTCTTTATAGCAATAACAGTGTTTATGTTGTGTTATTATATATAAAATGTAATTATTAAATTGCTTTACTTTAAGTGGGCCATTTTACATCTTTTTGGTGTAGTTGTTTAGACTGAACGGAGAACCCAATCAAGGACTGCATGCTTGAAAGGCAAGCACTCTATCACTAACCTTAATCCCCCACTCAATCATTCTTTTCTGTTTCAAAACTTTTAATGTATTTCTTTCCAACTTTTGGACTGTGTGTATGTGTGTGTGTGTGTGTGTGTGTGTGTGTGTGTGTGTGTGTGTGTCCTAATAACTTTGAATCATTTAGTTACTTAGAAATTCTAGAAATTCTATTTGGGAATACTGAGTTAGTTGTGGATTTTCTAAACTCCATTGATCTTCAGTGTTCTTTAGTTTTTGGCTGTGCCTGTTCCTCTTATTTTTTGATGGGTTCTTTGACAAATGAATCTCTTTTAAGAGTCTTGAAAGCTCTGGAAATACTTTTGGTCATTGGAGACTGATTTTTTTTTTTTTTCATTTGGAGAATTTTATCACAATTCTTTTAGATCATTTTATCTTATCTTATGTCCTTAGTGCTTCAAATTTTAGAAAATATCTTATAATTGAGTAAGTTTTATCTTTTAGAGAGTATCCCTCAGAACTGCTTATGATATTTCTATGATCTATAGAAAAAATACACTTTTGTTCCATAAAATATTTCCATAATTACTTTTAGCAAAAGCAATTTCATTAAGTGAGAATGTTGCCATAGGAAACCTAATGGTTTTAGATTCCACTCTACTTTGAGAGAAGTCCTGAGACTACAAATTTTGGCATTTCACAGGAAATCCAAGTAATTCAGAAAGGAGAGGAAAATTGTCATAGTCTAGGGTTTCTGTCATTTTCAGTCAATAGTAGTAGATTTTCAAGATATCTGTGATCTTCAATACTTTAACTTTTTCCCACATAATCACTGTGTAAAAAAAAAAAAAAGTCTAATATCTTCTTTCAAATTACACTTTCAGGTTTTCACATTAACTTGATTTACATAATTATAAGCAAATATTTGGAAGTTTATTTAAGCTTTACAAATCACATCTTTATTAATCAGAATTCATTAAAAAGGACTTCAACAAATTTGAGATGTTATGTAATACACAAAATTATATAATCTTATCAGTTTGATACGATAATATGTAGAATTTTTTCTTATGATTTTTGCCCCACCAAGTCCTACAAATGTGGTATGATTACACCTGTGTAAAATGTAGTTATCTCCAAAATTTCTCTTGCAAAAATATAATTTTGTCACATGAAATTTGATATAAACCTAAGAAAAATAGCTATTAATATTGATGTTTTCTTATTTATTGCATAATATAATAAAGCTCTTTAGATAAATGTAGTCACAGTTAACATCTGAAACAGCTAATGCATAGGATTCAATCATGTGTAAAATATACCCATGCTTTTAAACTATCCAAATAGGACTGAAGGAATGGCTTAGCAGTTAAGGTGTTTGTTTGCAAAGCCAAAGGACCCAGGTTTGAGTACCCAGGACTCATGTTAGTCAGATTCATAAGGTGGAGCATGCACCTATAGTTTGTTTGCAGTGGCTGGAAGCCCTGGTGCATCTATTCTCTCTCTCTCTCTCTCTCTCACTCACTCTCTCTCTCTGTATATCAAATAAATAAATATTAATCTATTCAAATAACATAAATTAAGAAATACATTCCTATAGTTTAACACATCATTTGAAAATTATATACACTAAGGAATTGAGGAGATTGCTCTGTGGGTGAGACCTCTTGCTGAGCAAGCATGAGGGCCAGAGTTCAATTTCAAGCAGCCACATAAAAAATTGTGCCTTTAATCCCAGCATTTGGGACACAGAGGTAAGAGAATCGCCTTGAGTTTGAGGCCACCCTGAGACTCCACAGTGAATTCCAGGTCAGCCTAAGCTAGAGTGAGACTCTACCTTGGAAAGAAAAAAATTGGTCTTGGCTATGGAGACACAAAAGCCATGGCATCCTGGTCAACCCGGCTAGTCAGAAAACCTCAGAGCTCCAGATTCAATGAGAGATTCTGCCTCAAAGAATTAAGGAGCAATAGAGGATGACATTCAATATCTGCCTCAGGCCTCTGAACACATGCACATGGTATGAGCATCCACAGACACATTCATATGCATACATCATCACATGTACACAAACAAACACATACAACATACTACAATCATACCAAAAGTTAGTATACAACTGAAAACAAATAAATTATAAATACCAACTCACATCTTTCTTATAAGAAATCTGTTTAAAATGTATCAAATAATAGTCTCCAAAATTAAATGTGCAATGCTTATTGACCAAAGTACTATACCTATGAACAAATATTATACTTGTTTCATTGATAAATCTGGACTATTATTTGTTATCATTGTAACCATTCAATTTTGTGCACATTGTAAAAATGTAATGAATTGTATAATTAACATGAATAAGAATTCTTTCTAATTAAAATTCTATAATTTTTCACATATAATAATATGTATTTATGAAACTTAAGGAAAATAGATTTGTTCTCTCTTGATAGCTATATTGTGTAAGATACTAAAATTATATGGTTATCTTCAAATGATTATTCAAAATATCCTACTCAATTCTAAAATTCTAGGATTCTTTATTCAAAAATACTGTATAAATATCATTAAATCATTTTAACTCACAAACTTCAAAGCACTAAAGAAACTGATTAAATTTCATTTCATGAAATGATTAAGAAAATGTAATGTACTCTGTTGTTTCCTTTATATTTATTCCAAATTGCTGAGGAATTTATTTTAGGTTGTCCTGCATAACATTATATCCACAAAAATAATGAAAAATATCGCTTCTAATTTATACATGAGGAAATGTTGTGAAGGCCACTCAAGAATTTTGAATTTAGGGCTGGAGAGATGGCTTAGCGGTTAAGGTGCCTGCCTCCTAAGCCTAAGAACGCTGGTTCCAATCTCCAGCGGTTCCAATCTCCTTGTCCCACATTTAGCCAGATGCAAAGTGACACAAGGGCACAATGCCACACTTGACCACAAGGGGGCACACACATCTGGTTTTCATTCACAGCAGCTGAGAGGCTGCTGGCACGCCCATCTCTATCTGTCTTCCTCTCCCTCTCTCTTTGTCTCTCTCCAAAAAAAAAAGAATTTTGAGTTTACTTTGATAGTCCATATATCAATATGGATATTTAACTACTTAGGAGTGCTTACATTGTCTTTTTACTACATTATATCAGGTAAAACAATCTATGGGGAGATGAGATGTTTCACCAGTTAAAGTTTACTGTTTGCTAAGCTGCCAGACTGGGTTCAATTCCAAAGTCAGCAATGTAAACTAGAAGCAAGAAGTGGCAATGTGTCCAGTGTTCATTTGCTGTGGCAAGTACACACACACACACACACATGCACACGCACATGCACACATACATGAAAACACATGCATATATGCAAATAAATAAATATAAATAAGTTTAGTTCACTAATTTTTACTAAGGGGAAGCTTTGTAAGTAGTCCATACATAAGGACATACTAACAGAAGCAATTGTTGTGCTAGCCATATGAAAGTTTGGAAAAAGTTGGAAAAGGGGGAAAACAAAATTTCCACTGATAGTTTCCTGTTACCTAATGCTCACTGCTTCTGCCACAACTCCGTTTTGAAAATTACAGTATTAATAAAACTCTTTGTCTTCGACCTTTGTATTTCAGGAGCTTGGGGGAGAGACAAACTGTTTATTTTCATCCATTTGCAGTTGACAATTTATTTTGAAGATCATTTCTGGGAAGATGATTGTAATTCTAATTAAATGGCCTGTCAGGAAAGCATTTGCTTTAACATCTCTGTTGTCATCATGATATCAGCCAGATGTAAAACTGACATACTGATATATCTGTCCTGCTTCAGTTAACCACTGTCACATTTCTTCATGCCTTGGTTTAATCTCCTTATACTATATAATTTTCAAAGATTGCTATATTTTCTTAGAAATAACATTATCTGGCATAAGTTAATTAGAATCTATTTGAAGAATTTAAAAACAGAAAAATAAGTACTGATATTTAAAGATGACTAAAATTTAATCCAAGATGTAATTTAAAAGAACACATTTTAGTGATGATAATCAACAGCTTTGATGCTAATTCTCTTAATTAAAGGAATATAAATTATTTCAACTACTATTATTATTTTCAAAGAGATAGTTTCCAAAAGGATTTATTCTTAAATTCCAAAGAGATTTATTCATTCCTTTAATTTTTTCTCCCTCATTGTGGAATTTGAAAGAATCAATGAATGCATTGGAAATACAATAAAAAAAAAATCTGGGGCTGGAGAAATGCAGTCCTGCTCTGCCTCCCATGTGCTGGGATGGCCTGAGCCACCACACCCGGCTTTTTTCCCGGGATTCCCCCTCTCTCTTTTTCCTTTTTTTTTTTTTTTTTTTTAGAATTTGTCAAGTGTTGGATATGTTGTGCAAGGCTCAAGTGTTGGATATAAGTTGTTTTTGTTTTTTTTGCGTGCCTTGGTCCTATGAAGCCAAAGACCCAGGTTCGACCCTTGTAAGCCAGAGTCACAAGGGGCACATGCATCTGGAGTTGTTTGCAGTCATTGAAGGCCCTGGAGTGCCCATTCTCTTTCTATCTGTCTCTCTTCCATATCTTTCTGCTTGCAAATAAATAAATAAATATATTTTTTTAAAAAAATTCCTTTTTCCTTAGTTATAAACCAAATGTACTGACTAAACTAAGCATAAAGAAATTTGGGTGAGATACATAGATTAGTATTTCTACAGATATAGGCAGTTTTTGCATATCACATAACAAAGTATCTTTCAATCCTACAGTACCTCACACACAAGCAAAGTAGAATATGTATTTACTGAAAGCAGTACCATTACCTAAAGAAGGAGCATTTAAAAAAACTTATGCCTTTCCCCCACTATAGCACTTCTTTATTGATAAGCTTCCTGTCAGTAGGAGATAACAAGATTTGGATGAGAAAACCACCCCCGACATTTAATTTATCCAAACACAATTTCTGTGATGCCAATAAATTTGCTTTCTTTTTTTCAACAATGTTACAGGTCTCACAACTGCAATGTCTTTAGTGTTATGGAAGCATTACCTGTTGTTGCAATTTAACCACATTAAGCATTTCTGGACAATGACCAACACTGCCCATTTTCACCTACAATAAAGCTTATGATGCCAATTTTTTATTGAAACATTGTTTTTTTCTCATTATAATTTTATCAATGTCTGCTTGCAATGACTATAAAGGTTCTGAATACATTATCTTGTTAATAAAACTTGTTTGGAAATTCTCATGCCAATCGCTTATGTATATCAACAATCTTTGAAGATGATACACTTTTAAACCTATATATGTAAAAATGGTATTCACTTTAGAGCAGAATAGGTATATCAAATCATGTGAGACTGAGGTAGAGAGGGGCTTTACCCTGGTGGGAATGGGTACAAGTGTGCTTATAAGAACATTAATTATAATCTGAGTGTGGTGTTACAAATCACAGGATCCTAGGGGCTGAGACAAGAGGATAGGGTGGTCAAGGCCAGATAATGTTGCACAGCAGCAACAGCCAGTTTTTAAGAAAGAACAAAATAATTTAATTGCATTTTTTAGTATATAGTTTTCTGGTGCTTCTATAAAAAATTACCACAGAATTAGTGATTTGAAACAACACATTTACTCTCTTGCATTTAGGAAGATCAGAAGTGAGACACAGAGATCCCAGGGCTACCATCAAGGGCTTGGCAGGGTTTTGTCTTTGGTGAGGCTTTCTAGAAGAACTTGTAACCTTGCCTTTTTAAGCTTCAAAGAACTCGCTACATGTTTGGCTTGTAGCTGTGTTTTTCCATCTTCAAAGTCAGCCATTGCTGAGTCAGGTCAATTCCTCATGTTGTATCTCTATGATCCACACTCTTACGTTTCTCTTGTACTTAAAAATCCCTGTGATTATCCAGTACCCACCAGAGTAAAACAGAATAATCTCTCACCTAAGATCTTTCTTCTCCATCACATTAGCAAAGTTCTTCTGCCAAGGAAATCAATGTTTCAGGTATACTATGGATTAGGACATGCACATTTTTGGAAGGAGTCAGTGTTCTAAGCATTGCAACCAGGAAACAGGAAAATAAATTAGTTGCTGAAAAACACAACCCCACAAAACAGAAAAGATAATAACACCAGAATTTAAAGTATATGCACACAAGTAGAATTAGGATAATAGTAGGAAGGTTTCAAACTCATTTAATCAAGAATATAAATATTGGGCTTAGAGGATGGCTCAGTAGTTAAAGGCACTTTAACCTATCCACCTGGGTTCAATTCCCCTGTAGCCACTTAAATCTAGATGCACACAATGCTGGGTGCAGGCATCTGGAGTTTGATTGAAGTGGCAAGAGGCTCTGTGTGCCTATGCTTGCTCACTCACATTATATCTGTCTATCTGTCAGTCTCTGTGTGTGTGTGTCTAAAACATAATTAAAATATTTATGAAAAAACACAGAGGTACAAAGAAGCAAAAATTTAGAATGAAAAGTATGAAAGGTAAATAGTTGAATAAAGACAATGATTAAGTTATTTTCAGATATAGACCATTGGCCTTTGAGAGATACTTTAGTTAGTACAGTACTTGCTTTGTCAGAATGAGGATCTCCAGAAGCAATATAAAAAACCAGATATGGTGGCATGTAATTATATAATCACAGCAACTAGGAAGTAGAGACAGAAGAATCTCTGGAGCTAGATTCCCAACTAGTCTAGTTTAATTATTATATTCAGGCTAATGAATAAGATGGCTGATGCTTCTAAGGCACATAAAATAGTTGTTTTTCTTTGGATTGTACTTAAACACACACACACACACACACGTGTGTGTGTGTGTGTATATGCACATACATACATATATATGTATATGTATGTATATATTTGCACAAACACATGCCACTGCATGACCTTGCACACATATGAATGTGATCATACACAGATAAAACCATATAAATGCACATAAATTAATTTATACAAATTAGAGATTGCAATTAAAAGATAAAATCTAGGGATGGAGACATGGCTTAGTGGTTAAGGCATTTGCCTGCAAAGCCAAAGGACCTATGTTCAATTCCCCAGGACCCATGTAAGCCAGATACACAAGTAGGCACATGCATCTGGAGTTCATTTGCAGTGGCTGGAGGTCCTGGCATGTCCATTCTCTCTCTGTATCTCTGCTTCTCTCTCTCTCTCTCTCTCTCTCAAATAAACAAAAAAAAATATTGAAAGGAAATAAAATCAAGTTAGTATTGGATAGAATGAATTAGTGCTGGTTGGATAGAGAGAAATATAAACATGAATCAAATTGTTACTTTACAGGATAACTCATCATATTATCAGAACCAATTGTACTGAAAACATATTTTTCCAACAACTGAAAGATATATAAAACTGGTGTACATAGATAGGAATATTAACAAGAATATAATCAATAAAACACAATAGCATTGCTACTATGTGTGTGTGTGTGTGTGTGTTTCATTAATCTAAAAGACAAAATAATATAAATTAAGATCTATACCAGGGCCATGAAAATAAAAATCCAAAAGGAGCAAGAAGAAAGAAAATATGCATTGCATGTGATTTAGCAAATTAATGGCCTTAATATACAAAGAAATAAAAAAGTCTCAAATGGAAGAGCAAAAAAAAAAAAGAAAAGAAAAGAAAAGAAAAGAAAAGAAAAAGAAAAGAAATATAAAGGGGCATACATGCACATCATTTGTGTAAGCACAGCACTTTTGTTTCCATTTTTATTTTCTAAAAAAATAAACTCCTATAACTTTATAAAGTTGCACAGAAACAATCCCTTTTCTTTCATCCCAGGGATGCAGGAATGGTTCAACATATGGATAATATCAATAAATGTAATTCACAAACTTAAACACAAAAATCTCAAAATTATTTCAATAAATGCAGAAAAGGCCTTTAAAACAAAACACCCCTTCATTATTAAAACACTGGAGATACTTGGGCTGGAGGGAACATATCTAAATATAATAAAGGTTATTTATAATTCACTTGAGGCCTGGACAGGTGTGCCCACTCAAACCATTACATTTAAACATAATTCTTAAAGTTTTAGCTCAAACAACAAGACAAGAAAAATGAATAAAAGAGATACAAATTGCCAAGGAAGAACACAAACTAGCCCTATTTGCAAATGACATGATTCTATATATAAGTGACCCAAAAGACTCCACAAAAATATTTCTAAAGGTGAAAAGATGGGATATGAAAAAAAAAAATCAGTTGACTTTCTATATGCCAAAGAGAAACACATGGAGAAAGAAATAAGTGATGTTATCTCCTTTTCAAAAGCCACAAAAAATAAACACCTTATAATATTACAAACCAAAGAAGTGAAAGACCTATACAAAGAAAACATAACAACACTGAAAGAAGAAATTGAGGAGGCTAAAAGGAGATGGAAAGACCTCCCATGCTCATGAATTGGAAGAATTAATATATAGAAATGGTCATTGTACCAAAAACATTATACAGATACAATGTAATCACAATAAAAATTACAGCATCATTCTTCACATAGATTATAAAAGAATATACTAAAAATTGATGTGAAAGAATAAAAGGCCCCAGACAGCCAAGAAATATCTTTAGCAGAAGAAATAGCTTGATGTTATTACCATACCTGACTTCAAGATATATTATAAAGCTATAGTAACTAAAACAATATGGTACTGGCACAAAACAGGCACAGAAATTAATGGAATAGAACAGAAGACACATCTCTAAATCCAAATAAATACAATTACCTTATTTTTGACAAAGTGGCCAAAAACACACACTGAAGAAAAGACAGCATCTTCAACAAATGTTGCTGGATAAATTAGATAACCACATGTAGAAGAATGAAATTAGACCCACTTCTCTCATCCCACACAAAAGTCAACTCCAAATGGATTAAGAACGCCAATATAAGTCCAGAACCTAAAAATTCTAGAACAAAACATGGAGGATACTCCATGATATCAGTATAGGGAAAGACTTTCTGAATAAGACCCCAGTAGCACAGGAAATTAGACCAACACTCAACACCTGAGATGTCTTGAAAACAAGGAGCTACTGTACAGAAAAGCAAACCATCAACTCAATAGGAGAAAGTCTTCACCAATTATACCTCCAACAGAGAAATAAAAAAACCTAAATAATACAAATAATCAAACAACCCAATCAAAAAATGGTAGAGAATTGAATAGATAATTCTTAGAGGAAGAAATACAAATGGCCAATACATACTTAAAGATATTTGGCCAATACTTATAAAACACTAAGAGATAAACAAACAAAGATATGTAGGGGAAAACTGTAAACCCAAAATGTCAAATGTGCTGAAGAGATGAATTACTGGCTATAATGCTTGTCTTACAAACATGCAGACCAAAATCCATACCCTCAGCATACACATAAGACACTGAACTGGATATGATATACCTGTGACCCCAATACCGGGGGCACTTGGGATCACCTGGTCTGGCTGGGAAGCATGGAAAGCCCCATCAGTGAACTCTGGGTTAGAGGACCCCCATCTCAAAAAAAAAACATTAGATGGAGAACAATACAAGACACCTGACATCAATCTCTGACCTCTGCAAGCACACACACACACACACACACACACACACACACATTCATATGTGCCTGCACCTACAGCTACATGTGCACATGCCCCAGCACACACCTGTTTGGCCACATTAATATACAGAACACGTGAAAAATAAAACTTCAAATGTTAAAAATACCTACTAAAATATGGGCTGGAGAGATGGCTTAGCGGTTAAGGCTCCTGCCTGCTAAGCCTAAGAACTGGATTCCAATCTCCAGGTCCCACGTTTAGCCAGATTCAAAGTGATGCAAGGGTGCAATGCTGAACTTGCCCACGAGGGGCCGCACACATCTGGATTTTGTTCACAGCAGCTGAGAGGCTGCTGGCGCACCCATTCTTCTATCTGTCTTCCTCTCCCTCTCTGTCTCTCTTTCTCTCTCTCTCTGTGTCTCTCTCCAAAAAAAAAAAAAAAAAAATATATATATAATAAATACCTACTAAAATATTATAGATTTGCATAATATTAGTTTTTTTAATGGATCATAAAATATCTAATTCATCTAGTTAGCACCTTATATTAATGAAGTCAAGATTATGGGTTTTCTTGTTATATTAACCAACTAGCTGTCCTGTCCAACATATTGAACACTCTTACCTCTGGAAGCAATTGGAATCATGTAAGAAAAGTTTGTGTTATACTTGTAAACCTATTTCTAATCACAGTTATGAAGATACTGGTTTAAAATACTCCTCATAGGGCTGGAGAGATGGCTTAGTGGTTAAGGCGCCTGCCTGCTAAGTCTAAGAACCCGGTTCCAATCTCCAGGTCCCACGTTTAACCAGATGCAAAGTGACACAAGGACGCAATGCCACACTTGCCCACAAGGGGTTGCACGCATCTGGATTTCATTCACAGCAGCTGAGAAACTGTTGGCGCACCCATCTCTGTCTGTCTCCCTCTCCCTCTCTGTCTCTTTCTGTGTCTCTCTCAAAAAATAAATAAAATAATAAAAAAATTAAATACTCCACATACACTATGTGCAAAATGCACCATATACCAGTTGGTTGTGTGTGTTGTGCATGTGCATAAGTAGTCTGTAGGTTTTAGTATATACTTTCTATTTAAGTCAGGTTCTCATTACTAGCACAAATCACCTGACCAAGAGCAGTTTGTGGGAAAAAAAGGATTTATTTTGGTTTACAGACTTGAGGGGAAGCTCCACAATGGCAGAGGGAAAGCATGGCATGAGCAGAGGGTGGAAATCACCTCCTTTCCAACATCAAGTGGAAACATGTCAGTAAGCATGATCATTAATCAAGAAGTAACCAATCAGGGTGGAGTGTTTGTAGATATCAGTATTGGCTGGTAAATAACTGAGATAGGCTATATGGGTGTTTGAAGAAAAACCATACTTAACAAATATTCAGCTTGAGAATGTAAAAACATTAGGACAAAATTGGACATTATTTGTTACATACACGTGTCATTTTATCTGCTTCCAGAGGGGGAAAAAATATCATGTGTTATTTATATTTAAACAATAATTTTCTCCAATGTTCAACACTATTTTATGAAATAAGAAAAAAGATACTTTTCCCATAACTAGCAGTATATTTTATAATTACTATGGTAGCACAAAGTACAATATATCTTTCTGCAAAGATGTTGCTGCTCTACATTTTAGAAGTATGAATAGGTCAGGCTATGCTACAATAGTCATTTAAAATTGCAAAGTAATTAAGTTTGGTAAACAACTGACCTTAAAATAATAATGTTATCATAGGTTATAGAGGTGCAAACAATATAAGTAGAAGGGGACTTTAAAGGATAAGAGGGAGGCAGAAGAACACAAGTGAGAAAGACTCAGGTTACGAGTTGTCAAAAAGATGCAAAATGAATACATTAGAAGATGAAGGCAAGTGACCTTGAAACGTGAGCTACTTTAAAACAACGAGGGCAAAGGACTAGAATTTCTCCCCTCAAACTTCCAGATAATAATACAGCTTTGCCAACACTATAATTTTAGCCCATTGGGATTTGTGCTGGAATGCCATGATACAGAACTGTCAGAGAATAAGTGTGCTGTTTAAGCCACTGTGTCAATTTGTTACAATGGCTACAAAAGCCTTCTACCTATTCAGAAGGAAAGGAAGTTATTTCAAAGTCAGTTTAGAAGACTCGGATTGATGTTCTCAAATCTATGACAGAGTACAGTTCATGGTTCTATACTCATGCAAGCATATAACTGATAATGCTTGAAAAAAATAATTACACTTATATTAAACATGTACACATTTTTTCATTACTGTTATCATTAGATCCTGAATTGTATAATAGCTATTTGCATAGGATTTACATTTTATTAGACATCTTAGGAATCTCAAGAGGGTTCACAGTATATGGGAAGTTATTTGTAGGTTATATGCAAATATATTACATTGTATGTAAGGGATGTAAGCAACCATAGATTTTGATAAAGGATTGGGTTATGGTTCTATAACTGGTTCCCAATGGCCCCAAAGTAATAGTAGAATGCAAGGTATCCAGTCATGGCCACAAGAAGAACAGACAGAATTTAATTATTTGTACATGTGAGAAATGGAATTGGGAACTAATAAATAAAACTATATTGTAAATAATTTAAGGTACTTTTTTAGTATCTTAGAATTCATTACCTTTAAAAATAATACTTAATATTATCTTCTTAGGTGTTTTTTGGAATGTCAAGTTAGATGTTTTTTTCATATTGGTGATCAAGTATTATTTTAAATACCTGAACATAATTTATGAATCTTAGACATCATTTTCATTACTGTTGCAATAAATAAAATGTTAACTTTTATATAATTGGAATAATCATGTGAAATTTTGACAGAGTAATTTCCTAAACTATAAAGATAAAATGATAAAACCAAATACATAGGTTGATTCATTTCTGAGCTACAATGAACAGAGCATCAGTGAACATGTAAGTATCTGTGTGGTAGACTGTCAAATCCTGTATCAGCTATGATTTGAGATAAGAAACTATGAGAGAGGGACAAGAGATGATAACAATGGGGAAAGGACCAAAGAAAACACTAGTATGAAAGCAGAAGAGAGAATAAATTGGGGGTGGAGGGGCAAAGGGGAAAAAGTGAGAGGGAAATGGGGGCAGAAAAACTGTTTGAATAAACCTTAATTAAATCAAATTCTTCTTTTAATATTTTATTTATTTATTTGACAGTGAAAGTGAAAGAGAGAGAGAAAGAGAGAGAGAGAGAGAGTGAGAGAGAGAGAGAGAGAATGAGCATGCCAGGGCCTCTAGCCATTGCAAACAAATTCCAGATGCATGTGCTACTCTGCATCTGGCTTTATGTGGGTACTGGGGAATCAAACTGGGTTCCTTAGGCTTTTTGGGCATGTGCCATCTTTCCAGCCCCCTAAATAAAATTCTTTGTATGCTACCTAATTTAAAAATGCATAGAGGCCAGGCTTAGTATGACACATAATTGGAATGTATGAAAAAAGTCCAATTATCCTTAAAAGAATGTTTTTGAAATGGAGGGATAGCTTAGCAGTTAAGGTGTTTGCCTGCAAAACCAAAGGACCCAGGTTCGATTCCTCAGGAACCATGTAAGCTACATGCAGAAGGGGGCACATGGATCTGGAGGGTTTATAGTGGCTGGAGGCCCTGGCATGCCCATTCTCTCTCTCTATCTCCTCTCTCTATCAAATAAATAAAAGTAAAATATTTATTTAAAAAAGAATGTTTTAATTATTTTGCTTCTCTGTGAACAAAATATGTGATAAAGTAACTTGAAAGAAGAAACAGCAAAATAATCAGTTCTTCCCTGCTTTAGTTTGAATGTATGTCCCCCACAGAATTTATTAAAACTGAGATTGCATCTTCAGCCTCAAGAGTCAGATACCTGCTAGAGGGGGGCTTTCACTAGGGGTGAATCTAAATTCCAGACTAAAGGTATGCAGGATAGGTTTGAGCTCTGGATGTGCTTGCTTGTGGTTCTGGCTCTTTGGAGGTGTCTCCCTGGTTGGACTTATGAATAGGAGCCAGCTTCTTCCACCATTTAATGGAACTTCCTCTGGGTCTGTCAGCTTGGAATAAATCCCTTCTTCCCCTCAACTGAGCCTCATTTGGATGTTCATCCCAGCAATGTGAAGCTGTCATCTAAAGAAAAAACTTTGTTAAAAAATCTGTATGTATTTATTTGTCTGTGTGTTTTTGAGAGACGGTAGGGAGGGAAGGAGAAAATAATTGTGCTAGGGAAGTTGCTGTTCCAATGGAACTCTAGACACATACAATACTTTATCTGGCTTTATGTGTGTACTGGGGAATCAAACCCAGGCCTGTAGGCTTTGTAAGCAAGCATCTTTAACAGCTGATTCATCTCCCTAACACTAAAATTACATGAACACATTCAAGCTTCTTTTCCCATTTTTTTTACAAGGAGATAAGCATATATTATATATATAAATCACAAATACATTCACAACCTTATTATTATGAAGACATTTGGAACAAACTCCAGTGAAGCTCATCACATAAGGTGAAGTGAGTGATAGTCACCCAATTCAAAAGCCTGTGAGTGAGTCATCTTTAAAATAGCAAAAGCAAACAGAAATGGGCCTGAAGAGATGGCTTACCGGTTAAGGCATTTGCCTGCAAAGCCAAAAGATACCAGTTCCATTCTCCAGGACCCATGTAAACCAGATGCACAAGGGGGCACATGCATCATGCATATGCTGTTTGTTTGCATTGCCTGGAGGTCATGGCATGTACATTCTCTCCCTCCCTCTCTCTCTATCCTCCCCTCTTTCTCCCTCTCATATATATATATATGGCATAATGCAGTGCAGGCCTGGTCCTAGCCAAACTGCATGGCAAAAGATACCAGGAAGTGGCTTCAGTGAACATGGCGTTCTGCGCAGGCCTGGTGTGACAACAGCTACAGTCCCATGCTCACGAGAAACCTGGTACGAGATGATCTGTCTGGAGACAGGCTGTCATTGGTCACAAAAAGGGGACCACCCCATACAATGATTGGCCAGTCAAGCCCCTTAAAACTCCGTGTACGTCCTCAATAAACGAGTTTGCGGCAGCTCGCCCTCTGCTGCTTCCACCCAACTCCCGGAGTCTGTGTCATGACTCTGTGCCTCTCACCCCCAACTTGGCAGAGACCCTGCCGTCCCTCCTGGGCTGGCCCTAGGAGGGACCCCAATATATATATATGGTTTAAAGTAAACAGAAATGTGTTATGACTGTCATGTGAGTAATGACTAAAATGCTGTTCTTGCAGCAGTGTCTAATTCTAAAGTTCTTAAAATGAAGGTCAGTCTTTATTCATATACCCCACATACCCTAACAGAGATTTAAGTGGATTGTAAGTAACTTAATAAACAGCCTGAACCCCTCTTCTCTTCTGTATTGCCTGTCTTGTCTCACAATTTAACCTTTCAATCTTCTATACTGGAACTGAGATTATGAGTGCATGTGACTCATTTCTTTTCATTCTATTGGATGATCCCTCTCCAAACACCACATCAGTGCAGAATTATGGTGTCTGCAGCATGGGCCCTCATCCCTTTTCTACATGTTTCTAAGGGCCAAGCCATACAATGTGAATAGTTGTTCCCCATATTCTTGTCACAAATCCCTTGTACAAATTTTCAAGAGCTTCAAGATTGAGTCTGTGGAGAAAGAACACTTCCCAGAATATGGGAACGTGCAATAATCCTCTACGAGTACAAAACTAAGCTCCTCACTGCAGACTGTGCTCTGGCATTTACACAGTGCTAAAAAATCTTCAAAATTGAATTTCCCCAATATTCTTTTGTATCCCTTTTTCTCCTACGAAAATTGTGGCTACCATTTTCAGTGCAGTCTCTAAAGAAAATGACCTTCCTTCTTTTAAAAATTAAGGATATTTTTCATGACATGATATTTCTGAATGACTGCTTGTCATAACTCAATCATTTCAATTGTTATTTAAGGAGTTTAAATGAATAAAATGGGAACGTTAAGAGAAGCCAGGACTCTCATTACACACATTTAATATTTTTCTCTTTCCATCCAAAATCAAAATATCCTAAATGTGGCACATTACCCAGCACATTCTGCTCATTCAGAAGATGTCTTTGTCTGATGCCTAGGCTACACCACAGTGATGCTACCTCCAAAGGCTACATAGAACGGGTGTTTAAAACCACACTGAATTCTAAAAGCTGTTTGTCTTTGGGAGTCAGGCTTTCTGCTTCAATGTATATTTGTTCCAATTCCTCTTGAGTTATGTCTAGATTCTCCAACTATAATAATTTATATGGATTTTCATTATGTCAGTGAAACTTAAGGAGAATTTTAATTGATGAATATTTGATATTTCATTATATTATCTGGGAATTTTTTTTATATGTTTGTTCAGTAAAATGAAAGGAATTTCTACTACACTATTTTAGACAAGTGTCTTGGAACAATTTGTTGACATTTTTCCAATTATAAAATTTAATAGAGTAATCCTTCACTTTTTTGCATTTCTTTCTTTCTTTCTTTCTTTCTTTCTTTCTTTCTTTCTTTCTTTCTTTCTTATTTATTTATTTATTTATTTATTTATTTATTTATTTATTTATTTATTTTTTATTTTGAGGTAGGGTCTCACTCTAGCTCAGACTGACCTGGAATTCATTCTATATTCTCAGGGTGGCCTCAAACTCATGGTGATCCTCCTACCTCTGCCTCCCGAGTGCTGGGATTAAAGGCGTGTGCCACCATGCCTGGCACTTTTTTGCATTTCTATATGTGTGTAGCCATTCTCCTTTACCCTTAGCCTGTCAAAATAGAAAACACAGCCATAAGATGGTGCTCAGAACTCCACAGGATGTAAGTATCATGATATCACAGTGATGGAGAGCAACTGCTAGTATGCTAATTTTTTTAATGTTTTACATATTTCATTAGAAGGCAATGCTGGGATTAACATAACTAGAATATTAATAACAGAACATTTCTCAAATTTAAAATATTGTGTCAACAGCCTTCCTGCTATGTCAGATTTGTATATCTAAATATTTGAAAATTTCTATGAACACAGATATTTCCAGATATACAAAGATATTAATAATATGAAATGTTTTAAATTGCTCCATTTGAATTAAAACCTTTTTTTAATTTTTTTATTATTATTTTTTTTTATTTTTGGAGAGAGACACAGAGAGAGACAGACAGAGAGGAAGAAGGAGACAGATAGAGATGGGCACACCAGCAGTCTCTCAGATGCTGTGAAAGAAATCCAGATGTGTGAGCCCCCTTGTGGGCAAGTGCGGCATTGCGCCCTTGCATCACTTTGCATATGGCTAAATGTTGGACCTGGAGATTGGAACTGGCGTTCTTAGGCTTAGGAGGCAGGCGCCTTAACCACTAAGCCATCTCTCCAGGCCTGAAGTAAACCTTTTTAAATAGAAATTAAATTGATTTGAAAAGAAAATAATGTGAAGAATATGACTAATTTAATTACTTAGAAATTGTTTGTGTAGATGATTCTTGATTAAACTGCATGTCAGAATACTGCCATTTCTTCAAGGTTGTAAGGTTGTATTCAGTTTCAGTGGATCCCCATAGTTTCATGTGGTGGAGGCTAGGTCCTCAGCATTGTAGAGTGGGAGGTTGTAGAATGTGTATGAGGTGGGAGCAGGGAGAGGTCAGTGTGGATACTATCATTTGAAGGGATGAAGGCAGTTCTTGTTAGACCCTGGTGACTTCTTAAAATGAGGTCGTAAGAATACAGAACGACTGATATTTCCCATTCTCTTGTGTCTTGTCTCAATATGTGACTATTCCCTCTGGTTATTACCCCTGCCAAATGCCATCTATCATGTGATGACACAGCCAAGGGAGACTTGCCTGATGCAGAATCAGTGGAGTATACCTATTTTGGATAATCAGTTTGAAAACTCTGAAGAAAATAAGCTTCTCATCTTTAACCAATGCCTATATTTAGATATTTATTCATAGGCTAGAAATTTACCAAGACAAAATTCTTGATCTTAAAATGTAAATCATTACGAAAACTGCACATAATCTATATTTCTTGTAACATTCATAATGATTAATGCTCTTTGACTCATTTTACATATGTTTTGAATTAAAAAGGATGAAGGAATGATTTCAAAGAGAAGAAACACTTTCTAAACATCCTAAGATGTTGGGAAGAATTATTTTCAAATCGTAAACATAACTGAGCCAATTATTTAAATATGTTAAGCAAATTGAGAGTATTTACTTTTATCTAAATTAGAAACACAATATCTACTATTGCAATTAAGACAAAACAATGGGAAATATGACTGTGAAATTCTGTGACATGTGTATGTGTAAATGGACAATGAGCTTAACTTTTCAGAGAAATTCATCATAAGTAAATGTTTAAAAGTTTAGCAAGGTATATATAAGCAAAAGGTTAAATTAAAAGTTGGTTTAATATGCATTGAGTGTCATACAAAATTAAAGAAGTGAAAAGTAAAAAGCATAGCATTTCTTTTTTCTTACTTTTTTAGAGTGTGTGTGTGTGGGGGGGGTGTTTTTCCCATGTATGTGTGCTTGGGTGTGTATGACTGTGTGTGAACATGGAGGCCCAAAGTTGATATCAGGTACCTTTTTCAATCACTTGCCACCTTGGTTTTATTTATTTTTATTTTATTTTATTTTTTTTTTTTGGTTTTGCGAGGCAGGGTCTCACTCTGGTCCAGGCTGACCTGGAATTAACTATGTAGTCTCAGGGTGGCCTCGAACTCTCGGCGATCCTCCTACCTCTGCCTCCCAAGTGCTGGGATTAAAGGCGTGCGCCACCATGCCCGGCACCACCTTAGTTTTTGAGACAATGTCACTCAGTGGACCCCGTAACTCACCCACTCAGCTAGACTAGCATCCCAGCAAGCTTCAAGGATTCTTCTCATGGCTCTGCCTTCCCAACACTGGGACTGCAGTGTGCTGAGCCATGCTTCTCACATAGGGCTGGGTATCCAACCTCAGGTCCCATTCTTCCATGACAAGCACCTTACCATCTGAACCATACATTTAGTTCCCCCTGCCCTATTTTTTTTTTTTTTGGTGTGTGTGTGATTTGTAAGATAAAGTCTCACATTGTAGCACAGGCTGACCTAGAATTCACTAGGTAAACCATGTATGCCTGGACCATGACATTTCCCATGAATCAACCTCCAAATTTCTGAGATTACAGGCATAAGTCACCATATTGGCAAAAAATAGTATTTCTAATTAACTTACCTCTAGATGTGATTAAATAGAAGATATAAAATTAGTATTATAAATTCTGATTGAAAGAGTTATCTTAAGTACATAGAAAAATTAAGTTTGTGGAACTTTTCTATGTGGAAAAAAATTATCAAACTTGAGAAAAAT
The DNA here is from genome assembly GCA_036365145.1 of Orientallactaga sibirica. NCBI lineage: Eukaryota > Metazoa > Chordata > Mammalia > Rodentia > Dipodidae > Orientallactaga > Orientallactaga sibirica. The sequence goes on from JAEOAD010000017.1 coordinate 15,511,596, forward strand.
AAAAAAAAATTCTTAATTCTTTTTCTGTTAAGTATTTTAAGTGGTTAAAATCATATATTAGGATAAACTTTCTATGCACAAATAAATACTACAGCATTTTTCTGTAATTTTTTTTTCAACATGTATGCATACAAATACAAATCAACAAGTTTATGCATTTATGACAGCTCTAGGGCATGTGATTATTTTCTGAAAACAAGGACAAACTCTTTACTATGAGTGTAACTTGTGAGAACATATTGTGTTGAATCACATTTAAAGTATAAAACAGTCCTAGAAAGAGAGTGTAAGTTATGGGTGTTGAAGGTTATGTTAAGCACTGCCGTGTGATGCTAACCTTTCACGCAGATGAAATGAAGTCTCAGCCTGCCATTTCCACAGCCGCCCTTCAGGGTGTTTATGGCTGATATTTTAAGCATACAGTAGACGCAGAAAGGAAATCTCAAACAGCATCACCAACAAGCATGCATAAAAATTCAAGTCTGTGACTAAAATCCCATTACATATCTATTTAAGCTTATTTTGAAGGAAATGCTGATTTTTTTTTTTTTTCTGTAGCAATAAAATGCTACATTTAAAGCCAATCTAGGCAGAATTCACTGACATGGATTAAAACTCTAGCTCATGTGGCATTTTTAGCAGACTGTACAAAATGGAAATGTCACCTTTTCTTTTGGGTGAAAGTATTTTGCCTTTCTCTACAATAAAATATACAGAGTTTAACATTGGCTTTAAAAAGAAAAAAAAAAAATCTGTGTTAAACTAAAAGTTCACCAAAATGTTACATCTACAAAACTATTATAATATAACAGAATGTCTAAGGATACATCCTTAGTCTAAAGCAAAAACTTTATACCATTATGTCATTTTACTTCCTTTGTGCTATTTTGGCAAACCCATTAAATTACAAATAGTTGCCAATGTATATGAAAATTCACGTGAGCTACAGCACGTATCCATTCACCAGTGGTCTCCATTTATGACTCTAATTTTGTTTTTTGTTTGTTTGTTTTTTCCAGGTAGGTTCTTACTCTAGCCCAGGCTGACCTGGAATTCACTATGTCGTCTCAGGGTGGCTTAGAACTCATTGTGATCCTCCCACCTCTACCTCCCGAGTGCTGGGATTAAAGGCGTGTGCCGCCAAGCCCAGCAATGACTTCAATTTTTGACATGAGTGTACCATGTTCCCTGATGTGAATTAAATAGGTTAGGATGATGTTGATGATGTCAGAAGGACCCTGACATGCTCACACTGAAAAAGTCTTATGTGTTCATGAAATAATTCCTTTGGCTTATTGATACTTGTTTGGAATAATATTGCATGAAATAATCTATGGAATATGACTGCTTTATTATGTCATTTATTGCTCAGGGGCACAGGGAAGGAAACATTGTGTTGAAAATAAAGGGAACATTTGAACAACCATAAATGTGTGTCCTTCTCTGGAAAGCTACAAAACTACCATGCCACTTGACTTAATCATAAACATTTGGGTGCAACTTCAGAAGAAACATTTTTTTTTTTTTTTTTTTTTTGGTTTTGCGAGGTAGGGTCTCACTCTGGTCCAGGCTGGCCTGGAATTATCTATGTAGTCTCAGGGTGGCCTCGAACTCTCAGCGATCCTCCTACCTCTGCCTCCCGAGTGCTGGGATTAAAGGCGTGCACCACCACGCCCGGCTAAGAAACATATTTTTAATGCCTGATTAGTATATCATCATTTTAAAATATTTTTATTTATTTATTTATTTATTTGAGAGAAAGAAAGAAGTATATATAGAGAGAGAATGGGTTATTCAGGGCCTCCAGGCAATGCAAAGCAAGTCCAGACACATGCACTACCTTGTGTATCTGGCTTACTTGGGTCCTGGTGAATCAAACTGAGGTCCTTTGTCCTTGCAGGCAAGTGTGTTAATCACTAAGTCATTTCTCCACCCCAGTATATGATCATTTTTATTTCTTGTGACAAAATTGGCTATTTAGGTTTGTGTAAAATTATGGTAAATAAAATAATCTCTTTATTCTTTTCAGAAACATCTTGGAATTTAATTGATTTTGTTATAATTATATATAAAACAAACAATAATCAAAGAGTTTTAGATGGTTTTTCAGTATGATTTCACTCAATGTGAGCTCCTTTTAAATGTTAAGCTTTGCATTAACATCGTAAGCTTGGGCTGGGGTTCCATTCTCCATTACTGAGTAAAGCCCAATGCACAAAGTGGCACATGTATTTGGAGTTTGTAGCAGCAGCAGGCCCGTTCTTTCTCCCACCCCCTATTTCTCTCTCATTCCTCTCCATCTCTTTCTTGCCTGTCCTTTTCCCTCTATCAATTAAAATAAAATAAAATAAAATAAAATAAAATAAAATAAAATAAAATGGACCCTTGATTATGAACAGGAAAAAAAAAAAAAGAAAGAAATGTGAAAACAGCAGGGAAAATGTCTGCTGATGTTTTAAGTGTCTGGTCATTTGGCAGACACATTGAATTAAAACTCATGTTTGTGCTACTTTTGAACAAGATACATTGGGTGTATTTGAAGTTTTTGTGAAGAAAATAATATAAATTTCAGCTCAGCAAGTATTAAGTGCAAACAGTGGGCTCATTATTGGAAATACAATGCTGAATGATCTCTTCACTGGAGAGAATTCACAGTGAGGACTGAGGACGGAAATGAAAATGTCTTTGATCATGTCACAAAAAGGAAATTGTAAACTGAAATGAAAACAGAAGAGAGTAGCCATGGTATTGTCATGCATTCCAAGGTTATCACGTCCAAAGTTTAGATGCCAAGAATTAGGAAAACTGCAGCAGATAAGTGAGCTTTCTGTGATCTTTAAGAGTATATTTTTTTGAGAACAAAGGTTGTAAAAGTGATATATATGAATGAATTACTCATTGTGTAAGGATGATTATTGAGTTCATGTATCCCTATTGCCAAGTATATTATTAGTGATAGATATATAAACAAATGTCAGTGCAGTTAGATGAGGGCTGTGGTAGTCATTATAGGAACATAGAAGAAATCACTAATTCTGCTTTAAAAATAATAACTTCTTCATTATTATGAAAAATATTGTAATTATGTAACATAGTTTTTATTGGCATATGGCACTGATAAATTTAACAAATGGTGCCTGATTTTTTTCTTTTCACTTTCAACCAATTATCTCATAGCAGTCATTATACTGAATTTAGAGCAAATGATTAGAAATACAAAGAAAACTATTGGATGTTCTTTAAAATTTTGCAGTTTAGTTTAGGATGATTGAATAAGGGTCGGGGAGATGGCTCATTGATTAAAGGTGCTTGCATACAAAGCCTTCTGACATAGGTGGAATTCCCCAAAACCCATGTAAAACCAGACACACAAAGAGGACCATGGTCTGGAGTTGGCTTCCTATGGAAAGAGGCCCTGACAATATTGTTTCTCTCTATCTCTCTCATTCTCTCTCTCTCTCTCTCTCTCTCTCTCTCTCACACACACACACAAATACAAAGATCCATTTACTATGTATCATCTTTTATGTTCCTTTAATATTATACTCATATGAAAGAATATTAAATAGCTTTAACATAATCAGGTTAAATATGTTTGATAACTCTGACAAAAAGATAATCATCCAAAATATGTGCTTTGACATAAAGAGTGACATAAAATAAATAATTTTAACATAAATACTTTTAGGTTATCACTAAAATATACATGAATACAAGTTGAATATACTTTAATGTATGTAAATCATAGGTTAATGACAAATCAAAAGAAAATTCAGAGAAATCAATATCAAGAATTACTCAGTTTGGATGTTTCACTGCTGAATCTAGTATTGTCCTTAAACCTTTAATGTAAATTGAATAACTCATCATACTAGTAATTTTAGATTATGATATGATCCTTCATGGGGTAATATGGCCATGTCAACTGACTTTATCTTTTTCTTTTTAAAAATATTATTATTTGAGATAAAGAAAAAAGGATAAGGAAAGGGGAGAGAGAGAGAGTTCATCTGGCAAATGTGGGTCATAGGGAATAGAACTGGGCCATCAGGCTTTGCAAGCAATTGCCTTTAACCATAAAGCCATCTCTCCAGTTCATTCCACAAATAAATACATATAAAAATACCAACAATTTTGTCTACATAAATAATAACTCTATGAAGTACATAAAATTAAAAAGTTGATTATTTTATTTATATTTCCTACACCCTTCAAAAGTTTTCTCTGGAGTTTTTTTTTTTTTTAGTTTTTATTTATATATGTATTTATTTTATTAGTTATGAACATAATGTGTATGCAGTCATGTTGTCATCATAGCTTCCTCCCCCTCTGAAGGTACCCACCTTATTGGGGAATGTGGGTTGTGCATTATGGGGAAGAGGCAAAGTCTCTGTGCATAATGTACAAACTTGTGGCTCTGACAGTCTTTCTGCCCCCTCTTTCATGAATTTCCCTGAGCCATGTTTGGGTCATTTTAGGTCTACTTCAGTGATGAGGTCTTGGGAGCTTCTGTGTCTCTGAATATCTGGTTTGGTAGGAATTGAGTGTTATCTGTGTCTATCTGCTTCACCCTTGTGCTGGTACCAGGTTCATCTAGAAAGCAGCACTCTTGGTCATTTCCCCAGTTACACTATGTTTTCAGTAGAGGCCTTGGTGAGTTGTGATGGGCTGATTCTTTCCTCAGGTTTGACATCCATCTGAAAAAGAGAAGCAAATTCTCCAATGGAGAGTGAAGTGAGCACCAGATAAATGGGATAACCATTATTATTTTAGAGGTAATTTAATAGATGTAGCCTCTCTTGTATTCCATAATTAGTGAGCGCTTGATATTGGAGAACAGGCTTATTTTTTGCATATGGTTTGGACTTGTTTCCCATTTCCAGCTATGAGTTCCATTCCACAAAGCACATCCGTTAGCCAAATCAAGAGCATTTGGTTGCCAGCCATGGATGTGTGCCATCATTGCCCTTGTGTGAGCATCATGACAGGTTCTTTGATGCTGAGAAGCTTAGACCATGCGTTGCTTGGACAAATGTTGGTCATTTTCCCCCAGTCGCTCATGCAGCACCTTCTGGCAGTAGACAAGCTAGCTGTCTGGGGACTGATTATCTTCCAGATTCCAGCCAGGTCACTACATTTTCCAAACAAACTGCATATAGTATGTTCAGCAGTAGAGTCTTACCATTAACCTTTAGTGGGTCATCAAGTACTCATCTGTCTTCTTTTGGGAAACCTTGTAGGTCTCTAAGATCAACAACTCATTTTGGATGTTTACCTCATGCTGGTAGTGGGAGTTACAGGCTAGTGACAAGTGAAAAGAAAGAAGAAAAAACAGGTAATAAAAAAGAGAAATAGAGAAGAGAGAGAAAAATAAAAGGGAAGAGAGAGAGAGAGAGAGAGAGAGAGAGAGAGAAACAGGAGAAGATTAAGGTTAGTCTTCATCATCCCCTCTTCAGGGCCCTGTGATTCATGTGTTCCCTCTAAGGACCTGATGGAAGTTCAACCTTTTATCCTGTCTTTCAGGATATAGGATTTTATGTTACCATTTCCATTTGTGTCCAGTTTTGTGTCCCTCCCCACCCTTACGCTCACCTCCTGTCCAACATTCCCTATTGTCCAGTCCTCTAGATGCTTATTAGGTATGTCAGCATCTCAGGCAGATTCAGGTTAGGAGCCACTGATGAATAATACCATATGACGATTATCTTTCTGTGATTTGATGAGATTGCTGAGAACGATGTGTTCCAAGTTTGACCAATTTAATTCAAATTGCATTTTGAAATTTTTCCTTATTGCTGTGTAGAATTCCATAGTGCAAACATATCACATCTTGGTTATCTATTTGTCTAATGATGGCCATCTGGGTTAATTCCAGCTATTAGCTATTAACTATTGTGCAGATATAAACATGGTTGAGCAAATCTCTCTTAACTGAGGCATGGAGGTGTTATAGTAAATGCCCAGTAAGGGAATAACTAGGTCTGTTGTTAACTGTCTAGACATCCTTTTCAGAAGTCTCCTTATTGCTTTCCAAAGTGGTTGTAGCATCTTATATTCCCACCAAGAGTGAATGAGGGTTCCTATTTCTCTGCAACCTCACCAGATTTTTTCATTATATTTTTTAATGTTTGCTATACTTACTGGGGTAAAATAGAATCTCATAGTCGTTTTAATTTGTATTTCCCTGATGTTTAGGGATGTTGAACATTTTCTTAAGTGTTTGCCATGTTTATTTCTTCCTCTGAGAACTACCTGTACAGTTCTCTGCCCCATTTTGTTAGTTGGTTGTTTGACTTTTTATTGTTTAGGTTTTTGACTTCTTTGTAGATTCTAGAAATTAGGTCTCTGTCATTTGTATAGCTGGCAAAAACTGTCTCCCATTCTGTGGGTAACTTACTGGCCCTGCCTATTGTATGTTTGTCTGTGAAAAAACTTTTCAGCATCATGAGATCCTAATGGTTGAGTGATTGTTTAATTTCCTGAGCTAATGGGGTTTTGTTCAGGAAGTTTTTTCTCACTGCTGTGTCATGGAAAGTTCTTCCAATTTTTCTTCTAGTAGTAGCAGAGTTTGTGGTGTTATAATGAGGTTTTGATCCATTTGGACTTGATTTTTGTCCATGGCAAGATGTGTGGATCAAGTTTTTTTATTTTTTGTTTGTTTTGTTTTTCCTGCATATGGTTATCCAGTTTGTCCAATACCATTTATTTAGGATGCTATCTTTTTTTTCCAGTCTACAGTGCTAGGGGCTTGGTCAAATATGAGGTAGCTGCAGTAACTTGACCCAAATTCTGGTTCTTCAGTTCTGTTCCATTGGTCTATAATCCTGTTTTTATGCGAGTACCATGTTATTTTATTAACATGACTTTGTAATATAGTTTTAGATCAGCTATGGTGATGCCTCAAGAGGTGTTTCTTTTGCAGAAGATATGCTTGATTATCAGAAGCCTTCTGCCATTACATATGAATTTTGAGATCATTTTCTTCTATTTCTGTGAAGAAAAATGTTGATTTTTATTGGTATTGCATTAAGTCTGTGTATTGCTTTTGGTAAGATTGCCATTTTCACAATGCTAATTCTGCCTATCCAGGAGCATGGGGGTTCTTTCCATTTTCTCAAGTTCTCCTCAATTTCTTTCTTAAGTGTTTTTATGTTTCATTGTATAGGTCCTTCATATCTTTTGTTAAGGTTATTCCAAGGTGTTTTTTTTTTTTTTTTTTTTTTTTTTTTTTTGCCATTGAAAATAGGACAACATCACTTATTTCTTTCTCTTTATTTATTTATTTTTCTTTTGCATGTAGAAAGGCTACATCCTGATGCTTTGCTAAAGGAGTTAATCACCTTTAAGAGTTTTGACATGGGGGGTCTCAGGCCACTTATGTATAGAATAATGTCATCTGGGGTTAACTTAGCTTCTTCCTTTCAAATTTGTATCCTTTTTATTTGTTTCTCTGTCTTACTGCTTGATCTAAGTCTTCTAATACTATGTTGAAGAGCAGAGGTGAGAGTGGACACCCCTGTCTTGTTCCTGATCTCAATGGGAATTCCTTCAGTCTCTCCCTATTAAGAATTATGTGGGCTTTAAGAGCTTTATCTATGCCCTTTATTTTGCTGAGATATAAACAATCCATGCTTATTCTCTCCAATGTTTTGATCACGATGTTGTATTTGGTCAAACACCTTTTCTACATCCATCAATTTTTCTTGTGTTTTTTGTGATTTTTGTGTTTAAGCTTATTTATGTGGTGTATTACATTGACAGAGTTCCATATGTTGAACCACCCCTGCATTCCTGGGATGAAGCCTACTTGATCAAGGTGGGTAATGCTTTTGATGTGTTGTTGAATTTGGTTATGTTCTGGATCCTTGGATCCAAGTTCAATAGGGAAATAGGCCTATAGTTTTCTTTACTTGTGGGATCTCTGCAGGGTTTTGGTATTAGTATGATACTATCTTCATAGAAGGAGTTGGGGAGCTTTCCCTGTTCTCTGATTGTGTGACAGTTTGAGAAAAATTGCTTTCAGGTCATAAATGAAGGTTTGATAGAATTCAGCTGAGAAGCCATCTTATCCTGGACTCTTCCTTTTCAATAGGTGTTTGATTACCTTTTCAATCTTGATGGGTGTGACAAGTTTGTTTAGGAGCTTAATCTGCTCTGAGTTTAGCTTTGGTACGTGGTATGTGTCCAGGAATTCATCCATTTCCTCCATACTGCTGTATGCAATGCAGCTTTTTCCAGCTTTGAGTTGGCTGGTCTACAGGGAGAAGGTTTCCTGCTCAGCAACAACTTGCTTTCTCAGTGACCTTGCCTCTCGAGCAAGTAAATTCTCCAGCAATAGGGTCTTACCATCTGTTTCTCAAGGGAAATCAAGGACTTTGGCAGTATCCTGTAATGTTTTGGAAGTAACAGGGACCACCCTGGCCAACAACTCATTGGAAGGTGTCCCATCTTAGGCATTAAATTTTTTCTAGTAATCTGCTTCTGGATGTGTCATTACTCAAAAAAAAGTAGGTTTTAATATGTTTTATTCAGAATATCTTGAATTTTGATTGACCCTCTCTCCACCCTTCTTTTATACAGACTCTTCCCCTGGACTTGCTTAGGCCTTTCCCCTCCCTGTAATCTGTTTTTCTACTCACAATAACATCCCCTTAAGTCCTTCTCTATCCTCCCTCCCTTATAGTGTTTTTCTAGCTTACTGGCCTCTGCTACTGATTTTTGCTTCCAGCTACATGCAAGGGTTACATTTGTAGCTAGGATCCATATATGAGAAAGAACAACTACGTTTGGTTTTATGGAACTGGGTTACCTCACTTAGTATAATCCTTTCCAGATCCATCCATTTCCATGCAAATTTCATAATTTCATTTTTTGCAGGTGAATAGAACTCCATTGTGTAAATGTACTACATCTTTATTATTCATTCATCTGTGGAGGGACATCTAGGCTAGTACCATTTCCTAACTATTGTGAATAGAACAACAATAAACATGGTTGTGCAAGAATCTCTAAGGTAGTAATAACAGTCATTTGGATATATGCCTAGGAATGCTATAGCTGGATCACATATTAAATCTATTTTTAGCTGTTTCAAGAATCTCAACATTTGTTTTCTTGAGAGTAGCCATTCTGACAGAAGTGTGATGGAATCTCAAAGTAGTTTTAATTTGCATTTGCCTCATGACTAAGGATGCAGAACACTTTTTTTTTTTTAATGTTTATATGCCATCTGTATTTTTTCCTATGAAAACTCTCTATTTAGTTCCATAGCCCATTTTAATTTTTTTTTAACTTCTTATTGTTCTGATTTTTGAGTTCTTTGTATATTCTGGATATTAACCCTCTGTCAGATATGCAGCTGGCAATGATTTTCTTCCATTCTGTATGTTGTCTCTTTGCTCTATTCACAGTGCCCTTTGCTATACAAAAACTTTGTAATTTCATGAGATCCCAGTGATCTTATGTTCTGAGCAAGTGGGTTATATTCAGAAAGTCATTGCCTATGCCAATATGTTGAAAAGTTTCCCCTACCTTTTTCTCTAGCAATTTCAGAGTTTCAGGTCTGATATGAAGGTCCCTGATCCACTTGGACTTGATTCTTGTGCATGGAGAAAGACAAGGATCTATATTCTTCCTTCTAAATATAGATAGCCACTTTGCCCAGCACCACTTGTTGAAGAGGCTATCTTTTCTCCAATGAATATTTTTGGCATTTTTGTCAAAAATCAGATGGCTGTGGATGCCTGGATTAACATGTAGGTACTCTATTCTGTTCCATTGATCTACATGTCTGTCTTTGTGTGATTACCATGCTGTTTTTGTTACTATGACTTTGTAATATAGGTTAAAATCAGGTATGGTGATACCACCAGCCTGATTTTTGTTGCTAAAAATTGTTTTGGCTATTCAAATTTTATTTTTTTATTTATTTTTTATTTTATTTTATTTTATTTATTTATTTATTTATTTTTGTGCTCCCAAATGAATTTTAGATTTTTTTTTTCTATTTTGGTAAAGAATGCCATTGGAATTTTAATGGGGATTGCATTAAACATGTAGATTGCTTTTGGTAAAATTAACATTTTCACAATATTGATTCTTCCAATCCAAGAACATGGGATGTCTTTCCATTTCCTTGTGTCTTCTTCAATTTCTCGCTTGAGTGTTTTAAAGTTCTCATTATAGAGCTCCTTCACTTCCTTTAAGTACCTTTAAGGTAATTTTTTTTTTTTTTTTTGAGGCAATTGTAAATGGGAAAGATTCCCTGATTTCATCCTCCACATGTCTGTTGTTAGTATATAGGATAGCTACTGATTTTTGTGTGCTTATTTTGTATCATGCTACATTGCTAAAAGTGTTTATCAGCCCCAAAAGTTTGATGGTATAGAGTCTTTAGGTTTCTTTATGTATAGAATCATTTATAATCTACAAATAATGATAATATGATCCGTTCTTTCCAATTTGTATTCCTTTTATGAGTGTCTCTTACTATATTGCTGTAGCTAAGACTTCCAGTACTATATTAAGTAAAAGTGGGGACAGTGGACACCCTTGTCTTGTTCCTGAATTTAGTGGAAAAGTTTCAAGTTTTTCCCCATTTAGTGTTATGTTGGCTGTAGGTTTGTCATAAATAGCTTTTGTTATGTTGAGATCTGCTCCTTCTATTCCCAGTCTCTGTAATACTTTTACCATGGAGGGATATTGGATTTTGTTGAATGCCTTTTCTGCATCTATTTAGACTATCATGTGATTTTGGTCCTTTAGCTAATTTATAGGATGTATTGCATTTATCAGTTTGTATATGTTGATCCATCCCTGCATCTCTGGGATAAAGCCTACTTGGTTGGAGTGAATAAATTTTCTGATATATCCTTGTATTCTGTTTGCCAATATTTTGTTCAGAATTTTTGCATCTATGTTCATGAGGAAGATTGGCCTGTAATTTTCTTTTTTTGTTCTGTCTTTGTCTGTTTTAGGTACCAAGTTGATGCTGGCTTCATAGAAGGAGCTCGGTAGAGTTCCTTCCTTTTCTATTTTGTGGAAAAGTTTGAGAAGCAATGGTGTCAGTTCTTCTATGAAGATCTGGTAAAATTCACCAGTGAAACCATCTGGGCCTGGAGATTTTTTAGTTGGGAGACTTTTTATACTTTCTTGGATCTCCATAATTGTTATAGGTTGTTTTAAATGGTTAATCTCATCTTGATTTTATTTTGGTAGGTCATATGAATCAAGGAAAGAATCCATTTCTTTCACATTTTTAAACTTAGTCACATATATATTCTTAATGTATGTCCTTATGATTGTCTGAATTTCTTTGGTATCTGTTGTAATGGTGCCTTTTTCATCTCTAATTTTACTAGTTTTTGTCTCTTCTCTCTTTATTCTGATCAAATTTGCTAAGAGCTTATCAATCTTGTTTATCCCTTCAAAGAACCAAGTTTTTGTATCATTGATTCTTTATATATATATATATATATTTTTTTTTTTGGTTTCTATTTTATTAATTTGTGGCCAAATCTTTATTATTTCTTCCTATCTACTGATTTTTGGTTTCCCTTGTTATTCTTTTTCAAGGCCTAAAGGTGAAGCATTAAATTGTTTACTTGTGAACTCTCTAATTTATTAACATAGGCATTTAGAGCTATAAATTTCCCTCTTACGACTGCCTTCATTGTGTCCCAAAAGTATTGGTATGTTGTATTCTCATCATCATTTGATTCTATGAATTTATTGATTTCCATTTTGATTTCTTCAATGAACCATTCATCATTCAATAGTGTACTGTTTAGTCTCCATGAATTTCTGTATGCTCTGTAGTTTTTCTTGTTGCTGATTTGCAGTTTAATACCATTGTTTTCAGATAGAATACAAGGAATTGTTTCAATTTTCCTGTATTTGTTAAGATTTGATTTGTGTCTTAATATGTGGTCTATTTTAGAGACTGTTCCATGTGCTGCTGAGAAAAAAGAAAATATGTATATTCTGCAGCATCTGTATGGAATGTTCTGTAGATATCTGTTAGATTTAAATTATGCCATGACATCATTTAATCCCGATGTCTTTCTGTTTATTTATTTATTTATTTATTTATTTATTTATTTATTTATTTATATATTTGCTGGGATGATCTGTCAATTGATGAGAGTGGGGTATTGTAGTCACCCACCTAAATTGTGTTTCATATTATCTGTGACCTTAAGTCTAATAGTGTTTGTTTGATGAAATTGGGACCCCTACATTAGGTGCATATACATTTAGGATTATAATGTCCTCCTGTTGGGGTGTTCCTTTAATCAGTATAAAATGACCTTCTTTATCTTTCCTCACTAATTTTAATTTGAAGTCTATCATGTTAGATAATAGATTAGCAACCCCTGCTTTTTTCCTAGGCCCATTTGCTTGAAACACTCTTTTCCATCCTTTCACCCTAAGAATGTGTCTATCTTTTGTTGAGAGATGAGTTTCCTAGAGGCAACAGATGGTAGGATCCTGCCTTTTAATCCAGTCTGCAAGCCTTTATCTTTTGGTTGGGTCATTGAGGCCATTCATATTAAGAGTTATTGTTGAAACATATGTATTTATTCTCACCATTATTCTTGTTTTGTAGTGCTTCCTATTTTCCCTTTACTCGCTTGTTTTAGCTGTTATTTGAGAATAGGTTACTTTTTTTTTTTTTTTTTTCCTATTTCCTCCTGGGTGTGTTTTGCTTTCTGTTCAGCATGAAGGATTCCTTCAAGTATTTTCTATAGAGCAGGTTTAGTTGTCATAAATTCCTTTATCCTGTTTTTGTTGTGGAATGTCTTTATTTCTCCATCAATTTGGATAGATAGCTTTGCAGGATAAAGTAATCTTTGTTGGCAGTTGTTATCTTTCAGAAATTGGAATACATCACTCCAAGCCCTTCTGGCTTTTAAATTTTGTGTTGAGCAATCTGCTGTGATTCTGATGGGCTTGCCTTTGTAGGTGACTTACTTTTTCACTCTAACTGTTTTCAATATATTTTCTTTGGTTTGCATGTTTAGTGGTTTAATTATAACATGGCGAGGAGAGGTTCTTTCCAGGTTTTGTCTGTTTGGTGTTCTAAAACCTTCTTTTATCTGCATTGGCATTTCTTTCCCAATTTGGGGGAAAAAAATCTTCTATGATTTTGTTGAAAATACCTACTAAGTCTCTGGATTGAAATTATTCTCCTTTTATTTACCCTGAATCTTTATTTTTCATAATGTCTCAAATATCTTGAAATTTCCATTCATACCTTCCTATTATCTTGCCTTTCTCTTTGTTGGACTGTATTAGGTCTGCCATCTGGTCTTCTAGTTTAGATATTTTGTTCTCTCCTTCATCCATTCTATTGGCGAGACTTGCCACAGAGGTTTTTATTTGACTGACTGTGTTTTTCAGAGCTAGAATTTCAGCCTGATTTTTCTACAGTATTTATATTTCCTTACATATGTCTTGTAATGACCTCCTTATTTCTTTAAGCCTGTTTCCTGTGTTATCTTTGAGGAGTTTGTTTTATTCTTTATTTCCTTTGTTTTCTTCTTTGATAACTTTCATTTCTTCTTTGATTTTTTTTCAAGTATAGATAAAATCTTTTTTTTTTTTTTTTTAATCTTTGTCAGGCATTTCATCTAAAACAGTCTCATTGGTATTCATTTCTGATGGATTTATAATTTTTGTGGGATTTTATTTCCTTGATTCTTTGTGTTACTTGTATTATAATGTATTGAGATTTGCATCCTGAACTGATTAGAGGCTTGGATTTTCTACTTACCTGCAGTGTTCTCAAATGTGGTGATCCACCTTCATATACTTTCAGGATATGCATTTAGGTGCCAAGTGTAGCTCGTGTACCCTGATACAACCACAGAAGTAATATTAGGAGTTGAGTTTGCTTGCTTAGCAAGTGTTCTAGTAGAATGGGTGGAGCAATTTAATGCCAAATTCTAAACTTCAACTGAGCAATATGAACATTCAATAAAAACCAGCATGGAGTATACAAGTGTGGGGATTAAAACAAACAGGTAGTCTTATAAACCAAAACTCCTAAGGGTGTTGTGTTTCTCTATACCCTTAATCATGTCAGCTGTGAGGTAGAGAATTCTGTTCTGAATTGTGTTCCAGGTAAGCCTGGATCTAATTCAGACCCTGCCCCCAATAATAATGGAAGCAAAAGACAAAGGCCCTGTAAATCTGAAAGCATCAAAAGCAACAATATTCAGCACCCAAATAGAGCTTAATTGAAAATAGTAAAGCCAACTAAAAATATGGAAGCCATAACCTTCCCTGACACAGAAAGACAGATGACACTTCCAAAACAGGCCTATGCACCTGTTATTTATTTATTTATTTATTTATTTATTTATTTATTTATTTTGTTGTTGTTGTTGTTCAGTCAGGTTAGTTACCTTTTGGTGTTGCTTCCAATCTCATCAATGCTGAATTCCCACCTCCATCCTTCTGTATTGTGCTGGATGTGCTACAAGGAGGTTCACAGTTCTGATGGTCAGGTTTTGGAAGAGTGCAGGAAGCCTGGAGTTGCTCATGCAGTCCCACCTCTTTCTCTTTCAGTAGCTCCTTAGTTGATCTCAGCCGTCTTTTCTTTAGATTTCTTGACTTTACAAGAAGACTGATGAGATTGATGATGAGGTTGGAAAATCCCCTTGTTTGGTTTCTGCTGCTGCTTAGCACACCTAGCAGGTGGTGCCAGGTGCACAGATGGAGTGGATATGGTCTGCAAGTGCCTCTGTGGGATTCTGGTCATTTTCCTTTTTTTTTGGTGGAGGTTGTTCTCTCCTGATTCTCTTCTGTGTCTTAGAACAACCTATAGTTTTTCACTTTTCAGAAGAAGAGTGTATTTTTTTTTTTTTGGAGAGAGACACAGAGAGAGACAGAGAGAGAGAGAGAGAGAGAGAGAGAGAGAGAGGAAGACAGAGATGGACGCGAGAGCAGTGTCTCAGCTGCTGAGAACGAAATCCAGATGTGCGCGCCCCCTTGTGGCCAAGTGCGGCATAGTACCCTTGCGTCACTTTGCATCTGGCTAAAAGTGGGACCTGGAGATTGGAACAGCTGGAGATAGGAACCAGTGTTCTTAGGGTTAGGAGGCAGGCACCTTAACCCCTAAGCCATATCTCCAGCCCAAGAAGAGTGTATTTTGCTTTTATTTTGCTTAAATCCTTCCTAGGCCTGTTTGATGTGGCCCATATGCCACCATCTTGATTCTTATTGCAATAGAGCTCTTAAGCAAAGAGAGGAGTTTTATGTGGAACAGGATGAGTTGTTCTCCCTTTGATTCACTAGTGAAAATTTGATCCTGAACTGTTGCCCAGTAATTAGCATGAAATTCAAGCAGTGAAAGGAGGAGGCAATTGGGTTATTTCCACATAATGCACCCCCCCACCAGTGATAGAAATATCACACAGGCTTGCTTCTGAATCATGCCTTTGAATATAGTGGTAACTGAAATATATTGTTTTCTCTCTCTTTTTTTAAATTTCTATTGAGATGTAAGGTCTTATGTAATCTACCCTGGCCTCTAACTTGGTAAGTGCATGAATTTGACCTAGTCTTCCTGCCACTATCTCCGATGCAAAGGTTATAGAAATGTACCACAATGCCTGGTTTATGCAGGGCTGGAGACTGAAGCCAAGTCTTCCTGCATGCTAAGCAAGAACCCTACCACCCAGGTCATGTTCCCAGTCTTATTACTGTCTCAGTCCTCTTACTATTTGCAAACACTGCTTGGTGTCAAAAAGTCAATAAAAAACAATGTTTCCTCATTTTGGATTACGAGAAAACCTGAGCATGTGGCATGTGGCGTAAACAGGAAAGGAGAAATAAATGTCTTTGCCCTGATGATGACAAAAACATGAAAGGTGTTGGCTTGGATAAGAAACCAGATTGAAAAATCTCAAGGATTCTTCTTGTAGCAAATATATCTCAGTGGAGATTTTCAGTAACACATGAAGGGAAGCTTGTTGACATTCACTTAGGTTAAGCAAAGAAAGTAGCTTGAAAATTCAAAGTGTGTGTGTGTGTGTGTGTGTGTGTGTGTGTGTGTGTGTGTGTGTGTGTGTGTGTGTATGCAGCATGTACATGATGGCTATAAGAAGAGTGAGAGTATTATGGATTAATTTATTATTTTTATCTGTTCTAACTCCATATGGTAAGAGATAGCAAGTGTTAATCCAATTTAGAGAAACCCCACTAACATATGAGAACCTAAAATTTATAAATATTATTGAAACATAGCCTTAGGGATTTCTTATCAATGCTTTTAATTTTCCAAATACATTTCAACAGAACAATATAATGCAAATTAAATTGGAAGGCTTACATGTTTTTAATTTGATTCATTCAGATAAACTGGGTATTTATCAAAAAAGTGTTATTAGCCTGGGGGAATATGTGCTTCTTTTCTGTCTTATAAATAGAGTATAGAATGGGTTTTAGCCATGGGGACAGTATATGAATACTAGTATTAAAACTAACACTGACACAAGTGATTGACAGCAGTTCAACAAGTTCAGCAAAATGATTTTTTAATATGCAATAGGGACTGTGTGCAGCATAAATTAGTCTTAAACCTTTGAGATTTTGATCTTGTCCTTTAAAAGTAAGAATTATAATATTATGTTCTAAGTTGTCTGTAGAAGTGAAAGCTATGACAATTAAACTCACTCTAAATAATTGCCTCCATGTAGGATTCTGTTTATTGACTTGGAGATTTTTAATTCAGGATAAAAAGGAAGAGAAAAAAAGTCTGATGTTTGAATCATTATTCAATTTTGCATATCCCAATGAAGCCATCAATACATCTATCATTTCATTTAGGAAGTTTCTTTGGCTTTGTATATAGTCTTTCTCAGTATTATATGAGTAGATGAATTCAGATATTAAGTTTAAGTTTTAATGATAATATACTAATGGCAGTACCATGTTTCAAATAATGATTGTTGCTTTAAAAACTTAAGACAGGGCTGGAGTGATGGCTTAGCAGCTAAGGAGCCTGCCTGCTAAGCCTAAGAATGCTGGTTCCAATGTCCAGCTGTTGCAATCTCCACGTCCCACGTTTAGCCAGATGCAAAGTGAGGCAAGGGAGCAATGCTGCACTTGCCCACAAGGGGGCACACACATCTGGACTTCGTTCACAGCAGCTGAGAGACTACTGGCCCGCCCATTTCTGTCTCCCTCTCCCTCTCTGTCTATCTCTCTCTGCCTCTCTCTCCAAAAATAAATAAAAAATAATAAATAAATTAAAAAAACTTAAGACAATAAAGTAAGCTAAAATACTTATTTAAAATATTGAAAAAAAGACAACAATAATATTTACATTATTTTAAAATATTGTAACAGTCACCAGAATATCAATAAGAGTGATTAATCTTTTCAATTAATTAATTTATTTATTTGAGAGAGAGATCTAGAGGGAGGACAGGGAGGAGAAAATGGAGTCACCATTATGAATGTAAAATTAGAATAATAGAAATAAAAATAACTTATAAAAAAAAAAAAAGAAAAAGAAAATAAATAAATAAATAAATAAATAAATAAATAAATAAAAATTAAAAAAAAATGTCAAACCAAACATTAACAACAGTTTTGGTGATGAGAAAAAAAAAAAAATAGGCAAGTAGAGAGTGAGAGAGAGTGAGGGAATGGTCATGTCAGAGCCTCCAGTCACTGCAAAGGAATTCCAGATGCATGCATCCCCTTGTGCATCTGGCTGACATGAGTCCTGGGGTTGAATCTGGGTCCTTTGGCTTTGCAGGCAAGCGCCTTAACCACTAAGTCATCTCTCCAGCCCTAGTGTGATTAATCTTTTTGGAAATGAATGCTAGTTGTTTATATTTGTTCTGTTTCACTTGTACATTTTTCTATCTACACAAATTTAGCATTTTTTTTTTTTTTTTTACTGAGAGAAAATAAAAAAAAAACCTGCAACAACTAAGAGGGGATTTTATTTGAGCAGGTTCAGGAGAACATGTAAACAGTGTTTGCACATACATGCATATGCACACATACACACACTTATTTCTATCACCTTATATTGAGAAATTAAACCTAAGTCTCGAGAATATTGTTGAAACTAGAGTACAATTAAGTTTATCAATAGTTTGACAGGGATAATATCGAAGCTAATTCCCCTCCTTCAGCAGTAGTTGTTTCATAGTGAGAATGAGTCACTTTGGCAGTTAGCAAGGAAAGAATATATTTTGAAAGAATGCCTGGATGTGAAGAGGTACTTTGATCTTCTTTAGACAGTTCCAGAAAATTCACATTTGTTATGCTCAAAGAATTACACTAATTAAACTTCGTTCTTCATGTACCTGTATTTGTATGCTGTACAGATAATACATTTAATTTTGATGAATGTTCACCCAATATTAACAAACTAAAAATGACTATATATATATATATATATATATATATATATATATATATATATATAAATTAAGTCAATACTGATTGTTTTGTAACTGTAATCTCAGATATACTAATATCAGTACTTTCACAGTATAGTCTGATGAAAAATAGCAAGTTAAAGACAGAGTATTAAATACATATCTCTCCTCTATTCCACAATATAATTTATTTTTTAAATTTTTTGTGTTTATTTTTATTTATTTATTTGAGAGCGGCAGACAGAGAAAGAAGCAGATAGATAGAGAGTGGGCATGCCAGGGCCTTGAGCCATTGCAAACGAACTCCAGATGCATGCGCCCCTCCTGGATCTGGCTTACATGGATCCTGGGGAATCGAGCCTCGAACCAGGGTCCTTAGGGTTCACAGGCAAGCGTTTAACTGCTAAGCCATCTCTCCAGCCCCATAATATAAATTTTTAAAAATTAATGGAAATTACATAAAAAAATTCAGTTAGTCTATAGTGAAAAAAATCATATAAATTATATAAAAGAAAGCTGCTACATGCAGAAAAAGTTTAGTAATGATTTGTATGTAACTAAAACTATACTTATCTCCACAGACCTTGACAAGTTCCTGCAGTTCAACCTAAACACAGGGATTGAGGTTTATTATGAATCCACCAAACTCAACGAGGACATGGACATATCTCCATCTTATTTTGACACCACAGGGCTTCCCACAGGAAACAGTTTGCAGAAGAAAATGTCTGACACCTCCTCAGACAATATTCTCAAATCATTCTCCTTTGGAAAAACTGAACAGGTCTGGAGCTATGGAATTAGCCTTTAAGGTGTTTGCCTGTGAAGCCTAAGGACCTGGGTTAGATTTCCCCATGTAAGCCAGATATACAAGGGGTTGCATGTGTTGGAGTTTGTTTTCCATGGTAGAGACTCTGGTGTGCCCATTCTCTCTCTCTGTCCCTCTGTCGTTCATTTAAATAAAAATAAAAAATAAGTGCCTTAAAAACTGGTCAGGTCTGACATACAGATATGTTTATGTACATAATTCTGAACTTGAAATTTTGAAATCCTGTCAGATAAATACCAAATAATTGTAAATATATACAAATCATAGTACCATTTTTAAATTATATATGAGCTAATTATGTTTTCTGTGATTTGATAAGAATGTGTATACAAGTTATAGAATCAAATGACCAAGCTTTAGCAAGAAAGATACTCATGAATCAATAAAAAGCATATACAAGTCAAAGTAATATTATTAAAATAAAATTATTAAGGTAGCTAAAATAATAACTATTAAAATAAAGTTATTAAAATAAATATAATAGATTACAAGCTAAGGTTGTGTTAAAATTCCAAAGAAGTGGACTGGAGAGATGGCTTAGCGGTTAAGGTGCCTGCTTGCTAAGCCTAAGAACACTGGTTCCAATCTCCAGCGGTTCCAATCTCCAGGTCCCACGTTTAGCCAGATGCAGTGATGCAAGGGTGTAATGCCGCACTTGACCACAAGGGGGCGGACACATCTGGATTTTCTTTCACAGCAGCTGAAAGACTGCTGGCACGCCCATTTCTATCTGTCTCCCTCTCCCTCTCTGTCTCTCTCTCTGTGTCTCTCTCCAAAAATAAATAAAATAATAATAATTTTTTTTTATAAATTCCAAAGAAGTAACTTTTGTCAAATCATACACTGCTTGTGTTGCCAATGGTCCAGGCTGTCAATCAAATTTTATGAGTTTTCTAGAATTATATTCTTTTAAAAAAATATTTTATTTTTATATATTTATTTGACAGAGAAAGAAGGGGAGAGAGAGAGAGAAAAAATGGGCACGCCAGGGCCTCCAGCCACTGCAAACGAACTCCAGATGCCTACTTCCCCTTGGGCATCTGGCTAATGTGGGTCCCAGTACATATCCTATGCTCTCATATGTGAATGTAGTAGTTTCCCTTTTTATCATATTTATGCATAATATATGCAGATATTATAATGATAAGTATTATAATTATAGAAAAAAAAAGAAATTTTGTAGCACTGGGAATTCAACACAGGGCCTTTATCATGCTAGCCTAGTACTATTCCACTGAGAAATAACATAAACCTGCTATTTATATTATTTTAGATGAATGATCCATTGGTTTCATCAGATGCCACACAATTCACATCCATATTCTATTCCTCTTTTCACTTATTCCTAATTTCCTCATGTACCAGAAATCACTGACATAATCATGCACAAACATGAATGTCTTTTTTTTTTTTTTTTTTTTTTTTTTTTGAGGCAGAGTCTTACTTTATCTTAGGCTGAACAGTGAACAGGAACTCTCACCATGTAGCCTTCAAAATGCTGGAATTAAAGGAATGTTCCACGATGCCCAACTATATTTATATTATGAAATATCTCTAGCACTAATTATTAATGTAACAGTCTTATGTGATCATCATGTTTCCTTTGCCCATAGATTTTCAGAATTATTACTCATTTCTCTCTTAAGAAAAATTTATGTTAGTCACAAACAATACTGTATGAGTTTAAGTCTATGCCTATGGCACAAAATCTGTTAAAATATTTTTAGAAAATAGGTCATATAAAATGACTTACATAAGCAGATGCAAATCTTTTGGAGATCAGTTGCAAAACAGTAATAATCTTTGTTATTTTTTTCTTATATGGAGACATAAAAATAAAGAAATTACTGTGATAGAATGACATGACCTCAATTTCACAAAATTACATAGGGAACAGAAATTTGTAAAATATCTTTCATGTAATTTTTCAGGAAGACTTAGATGAATGGTGGGCATTGGATGAGGGGATGCATTTCAGAGTTGGGTGAGAGTTTTTCTAATGAATTAAACATACCCACTTAGTTATTCTTAAATAAATCAAGTTTATGCTGTCTTTCAACTCATTGATTATTCCTGTTACAGTTCTACTGCATCTACCTATAAAGGTGTACATTTATGTGGCTGTAACTGGATCTGATGCACAAACAGAGCTGGAATCTGCCCATGATGAGTAATAGGTCAGGATTATCACCTATGTAAACAGGAAACAACAAGAGAAGATAATCCTTAACTTATAATTGTTATGCTCTCCATAAGATGTTCTCTAAGTGGTTGACATACATTCTAATGTTTACATTTTAATTCATTACAAAAATAATTTAATGCTACTTTGCTAAGCACAGTCAGTAATGATAAAATGATATAAAATTTTGTTGTTTTTTCTTTGGCTGTAAAAGCACATAGTCAAAAGATTCAATAAGTAATTACTGAAATTATTTTTAGGAGCATTTTGGACTGCAAAACAACAATATATTTTTGACCAATTAAAAAAGAAAAAGAGTCATTTCAAAATGCATTTTTAGGGCTGGAGAGATAGCTTAGCGGTTAAGGTGCATGCCTGCAAAGCCTAAGGACCCAGGTTCAATTCTACAGGTACCACGTAAGCCAGATGTACAAGGTGGTGCATACTTCTGGACTTCATTTGCAGTGGCTAAAGGCCCTGGCGTGCCCATTATTTCTCTCTCTCTCTCTCTCTCTCTCTCTGTTTCTAATAAATAAACAAATAATCATATCTTAAAAAAAATTAAATCTGCTTCCTAGGTACATTATGTAAATTTTAAAAACATGCAAGTTAATTAATGTTTAGAAAATTCACTTAGTGAAGTAATTATATTAATTACAAAATGACATGATAGTAACAATAGGTCAAATATATCTCTAGAATAGTTGAAAGTTTAATTTTATGGGAACAAAAATCTGCCATAAAATTTTATTTGATTTTCTTTGGTTATGGACATATTATTCCCCCCCCACACACACTTTCTGTGAGACATCAGTGTGTTTTGTGAGAAGCCTTTCTCTTGTTGTATTTGAGTATTTTTTTGTTTGTTTGTTTTTTCGAGGTAGGGTCTCACTATGGTCCAGGCTGACCTGGAATTCACTATGTAGTCTCAGGGTGGCCTCAAACTCATGGTGATCCTCCTACCTCTGCCTCCCGAGTGCTGGGATTAAATGCGTGCTCCACCACTCCGGGCTTGAGTCTTATTTTTAAACAGAATCTTCAAAGGAAGCTTGAGGTGACAAATTCATTGTAAGTATTAAAAATTATCCTAGTTTTATTTATTTATTAAATTTTTGTAAAGTAATTTAATCAGAAAAATGTAGAGTGGGATTAATATATTTAAACAGTTACTGGTTATAATACCAGCCCTATGTGATAGTGTGGTGATTTAATTCTCTCTGAGTCATATTGTCACAAAGACTGTTCATAACTATTTTTAAGTAATAATTTACTTCTGTTTTACTTGAATGGCTTTATTCCCATGTAAACATAACTTCCTCCATGTATTGTATCTGCATAAATCTTTGTTTCCATGTTTACTCTGGTAGACATATGTCTACCCACCCTCTACTATATTCAAAAGCCAGCCTAGGTATAGATTGGAGGAAGTGTTAACCATTGGCTAATAGAAAACATGTTGTAGGAAGAGCATTGTAAGTCTTGATTTAGATTTCTTATGCCATATTGCTTGTTTGAACATCACTTTTTATAGCCTTAACAATGATCACCATCATATATTTCACTAAAGCATAATGAAGTTACATGTTTCATGTTGTTTACCAAAGTGTTATACATTGTGCTCATTTATGCTATGTTTAGTTTTCATCATGTAAGATATGGTTTAATAAATGGCTTAGTTTAAAAGGTAGCATCAAAAATTTTATTAGATGAAAAACTATGTAGGTGAAAATACTAATGATCCTACATTCAAGTAAAATCAGAGGTAAAAATTGAGCGAAAATACATAAAATATATTTATATTCATAATTAGTGGATAATGATGTAAAGTTACAGAGGATATTTCTTTTTATTTTATTTTTTATTATTGACAACTTCCATAATTATAGACAATAAGCCGTGATAATACCCTTCCTCTCTCACTTTCCCCTTCACAACTGCACTCTCCACAATCCCCTCACCTTGTCAATCAGTGTCTTTTCTTTCCATGTCATCTTCTTTCCGTCTTATTATAAAGGTCTTGGTGTAGGTAGTGCCAGGCACTGTGAGGTCATGGATATGCAGACCATTTTGTGTCAGGACGAGAGCATTCTAAAGAGTCCTATCCTTCCTTTGGCTCTCATATTTATTCCCCCACCTTTTCCGCAATGGACCCAGAGCCTTGGCAGGTGTGATAGAGATTTTTCAGTGCTGACACTCCTAAACTCTTTTTTCTTTTTTTTCTTTTTGAGGTAGGGTTTCACTCAAGCCCAGGCTAATCTGGCACTCAGTCTGTAGTTTCAGACTGGCCTTAAATTCAACAATCCTTCTACCTCTGCTTCCTGAATTCTGGGATGAAAGGCATGTGCCACAATGCTTGGCTATAAAGTTAAAGTGTATTTCTATGAAATATATTTAAAGCTATAAGAATTAAAAATTTTATAATTATGTATACAGTAATAACATAAATAAAAGAGCTACAATATAAATCATATTATTTTATTTTTGTTTATTTATTCATTAGACACAGAGAGAAATAGAGAGAGAAAGAGTGAGAATGGTCATGCCAGAGCCTCTAGCCACTGCAAACGAACTACAGACTCATGCACCACCTTGTGCATCTGGCTAATGTGGGAACTGGAGAATCAAACCAGGATCCTTAGGCTTCACAGGCATGTGCCTTAACCACTAAGCCATCTCACCAGCCCATATTTGTTATTAGTTATGTATATAGTGTATATACAGCCATGATGGTACCATCATTAGCCTTCTCCCTGTCCTCCCCCCATGGTTAATGTGGGTCTTGCTTTATGGGGGTAGCCATCAGTTATGCGGGAGAGGACATCACTCTGTGCATAATGACTGAACTCATGGCTCTAACGATCTTTCTGCCCCTTTCCCAAGAATTTCCCTCAGCCATGTTGGGTTCATTTTAGGTCTATTTCAGTGACAAGGTTTTGGGAGTCTCTCTATCTCTGGATATCTGATTTGGTAGTAGTTGGTTGTTCTTTATGTCTATCTCCTTTGCCCTTGTGCTGCCACCAGGTTCACCTATAAAGCAGCACTATTGCTCATTTCCATTATAACTCTATGGCTTCAGCAGGTGCCCTGGTGAGGTGCAATGGGCTGATTCTCTCCTCAGGTTCTGCATCCATCTGAGAGAAGCAGATTCTCCAACAGAGAGATGAGGTCAGTGCAAGATACATGGATAACCATTATTATTTTAGAGATAATTTAATAGGTGTAGGACCTCTTGTATCCCACTATTGGTGAGAACTTGATAATGGAGAGTGGTCTCATTTTTTGGATATGGTTCTGACTTGTTTCCCAGTTCCAGGCATGCATTGCTTTCCACTGAGAGGGTATGTTAGCCAAATCAAGAGCAGTTGGTAACCCACCATGACTGTGTGCCACTACTGCACTTGTATGAGCATCACATCGGGTTGTTTGCTGCTGAGTAGCTTAGACAACAAGTTGCTTAGACAGATGTTGGTCATTTTCCCCCAGTCACTTATGTAGCACTCTGGAACTAGACTAGGGACTGACTATCTTCCAGATTCCAGCCAGATCTATCCATGTTCCATCCAAATAGTTTATGGTGTCTTCAGCAGTAGGCTCTTACCAATAATCTTTGGTGGGTCATCAAATACTCTGATAGAAAGCTGTCTTCTTTTGGGAAACCTTGTAGGTCTCACTTTTCAATAGCTCATTGTGGATGTTAACCACATGCTGGTACTTGGAGTTACAGGTCAGTGCCAAGGGAAAAGAAGGAAGAAAAAATATAGGTAATATGGAAGAGAAAGAGAGAAGAGAAAGAAGAGGGACTGATAGAGAAACAGGAGAAGACAAAGCTTAGTCTTCATCATACCCTTTCCAGGCCCTATTAAAGAAGATGCAGAAGAAAGTGTGGCATATGAAAAATATGTGGGGCTGGAGAGATGGCTTAGCAGTTAAGGTGCCTGCCTGCTAAGCCTAAGAACCTGGTTCCAATCTCCAGGTCCCACATTTAGCCAGATGCAAAGTGACTCAAGAGCACAATGCCGCACTTGACCACAAGGGGGCACACACATCTGGATTTTGTTCACAGAAGCTGAGAGGCTGCTGGCGTGTCCATCTCTATCTGTCTCCCTCTCACTCTGTCTGTCTCTCTCTGTGTCTCTTTCCAAAAATAGATAAAATAATAAAAAAAAAAAATAAATATATGTGATATTTATTAAGGGCTTAGGTATAAGATAATTCACACAATTCAAATATGATTAGCAGATTTAATACATACACTTGATTTTAAAGTATACCATGTATTTAATTGCATCACATAATTTTACCAATATTTGTAAATATATTTTAGGGCATTCTTAAGGCTGAATAATGATCACCAAAAGATATCAGGGATTAATATCCAGAAATTGTAAAGTTAAGGAAAAGTCTTTTGTTTTGGTCATATTGTGATAGATATTGAATCTTAGACCTTGTACATTTTAGTAAGGATTCTACCACTATCCATGTCAACAGGCCTGGGGCTGGATTTCTATAGATATGTTTAAATTTGAAATTGTAGATCTTCACATGAGGAGATTATCCTGTATTATCTTTGCTAGTAGAACATCAAATGGCAGATGTTTTGTAGGATATTCTGCCAGAAAAAAAGTTTTCATACATCTAGGAGATACAGAGCATAAGGGATCATATAGGCTGAAATACACTTACTGTAAGTCGAAGAATGTGGCAGCAACTAGGTGATAGAAAGATCAAGGAATGAGTTCCTCTCTAAAGTTAGCATAATTGTGAAAGTATCTTGATTTTGATTCTCTGAAAATGAGTCTTGGAATAAGAACCATGGTCAATATTCTCAATGAGCAAGGACTGAAAGGAAGGATACAGAATTAAGGATCACAAACTCTATTTAGCTATTCATAGGATAACTACACTTCATGCTAAAATTTGATATCAAGGTACCCTGAGTCTTGCTCAAGAGTTGAGCTTGAATTTCCACTCCATAATTTGGATCATGTCAACTTCTACTAAAGCTTTAATGATGGGCTAAGTACTAAGATACAGTCTTCAGGGTTTTAGTACAAAAGACATAATATATATGTAACCATCATTTCCTTTCATTTTGTTTGGTTATCATATTGGTTAGTTTGGGTAAATTTCCTGGTCACAAACACTAGGCCAGATATATTCAACCAGAATACTGTGAATGCAATCACATGCTATCATAGATTATAACGTCATGTAGGAATGGCAAAACTTTGCTCACCACTACATCAGACCTTCATTCCCTACATGATTGACCTCTAATTTGCTTACCATTCTCACGGCTTGGTTTCTACAATTTCCCAGGAGTAGATCTTAAAAAAGATCTGTACAATAAATACATTTCTGAGTAAATCCAAATAATTTCACACATTGTATAAGCGCAATGGAAATGCCTCATAGTCATTGTGATTTACTAAGTCAGGCAGTAATGAAACTCTTTATTTCTCATAATAATAATTAGAAAAAGTCTGCAAATATGTTAGGAAGTTGCTTCAGCTCTAAGAAAATGAGACTAATTTCCCTTCTCTTATAATGAGTTTGCCTTCAAACAAATAGAGTGTGGAATTAGCACTGTGGCTTCCTTGTTAATGGCATGAATACGATCATAATACTCCACTCTAATTCTAAGTAACTATATAAGAAACACAGCTGCAATCCAGTTGCATCATGGGAAGGCAGCATTTATAGTTTATTGTGATACATGTGGTCATGATTGAGGCTCTTTAGCCATTCCAGCCCTCAATGGTTTATCTTTCTAGATCAGAAACAAGTATATGAGTGGTCAACTCTCATTATTCTCTCTGCCAGATTGGATCAACTCCAGCTGATTCCAAGTGAAGAAAGGATGAGCTATTTCTTCAGACTCTACTACTTGTGGAAATCAATTTATGGTGGCTCTGTTTATACATAGCTTCTTGCAAAAATAAATAAAGAAATAAATAAATCCCTGGAAAAGCCTAGAAGATACTCAAGTGGCTAGCTGGTGATTTCAGCTCTCAACTTAGTTCAATCATAATCTACTATAGTCTTCTACTATAGACTGCAGAAAAGCCACGAGCATTCTGAGAACATTCTAGAATTTACAATCAGGACTGAAGGGATGGCTTAGTGGTTAAAGCACATGCCTGTGTAACCTAAAGACCCATGTTTGATTCCGTAGGACCCACATAAGCCAGATGCACATACTGGCACATGCAATTGGAGCTCATATGGAGTGGCCCCACTTAAGTTGCAACATTGGGCTTTTTGAAACTTGTTGTAACAAGAAATTAGACACAAAGGGTATCATAAAGTATTTACTGTGAAAGGCAGTGAGAATGAACCTTCATTGATTATTTTGGGCTCTATTTAAGATTTTTGTGAGATAATTCAAGAAACTAAACTTTTTCTCTGGGTTGGGTGATAATAGAAATTAGGAGAAATTATAATTTCATTTATTTAGATTATTTTTTGTGTTATGAAAGAAGCACAGTGTAGGGTTGAAAATATGTAAATTATCATCAAACCCAAGGTGAAAGAAAACATTAGCTCTAAAATTTATATACAGGTTTTTAGGTCTTTAGTAAGTTTAAAAGTATGTTGAGGCCTTATATATATGAAAATCTATGATAGAGAAACAAACACAAAGTAAAAGATCCTATACATAGATAATGGATAGGTTTACAGATAGTGAATAGATACTTTGACAATTGATAGATGACTTATATAGACATATAAACCTACATGTTACTGGAATAACTTCTAAAGTTATGAGAACACTGAGCAAAAGTTTGGGGAACAATAGAAATATTTTGTGTGAATGTATGTAAACATGTATGTGTTCATGTATGTGTGTATACATGCATGTTATTATCTCTATGTATGTATGTTTCATTTCAACAATACACAGTTTGACCTCTTTGATACATAGTATAAAATATTATTAGCCTTCCACTAAGTGATTGGGTTATTTGCCTAAGAAAATGCAATTATGAAGGCTGAGTATCCACACTTGTTCTGAAAGTTCAGACAACATGCAGTAGTAATTCATAATTCAGACTTAAAGGTAATAGAGTATGTTACTTAGACCCAAAGTTTCCATCCAGTGCTGCCATAGCTTCTTGATTTATGAGAACATTGAGAAAAAGTTTGGGAAGCCAAGACAGAATGCAGGATGATTTCCAAATGATTGCTCATAGTCAAACACTTTATTCATATTCTTGCTACCTATGTCAGCCGGACCTCTGAGGCATCACTCTTCACTTCATACAACGCATGGCTGCTTTGGCTTCCTGTGCATCTCATAACTCATAGCTCCTGAAGCACAACACTGGCTGTATAGTTACTTGGTAAATTTTGGGCAGATTTTTAAACTTACACATCAGAATTTACTATCATCATTTAGGTAGTGTTATTCTGTTATAGAACGAATGGCCTTGGTATAGTATTTTAGTATTCTGTGTTGAAATCTATGGGAATTCTTATCTCCACAGACATTTTTAGTATCATATGCTGGTTATATGACTGAAAGAGCATATATTGCATTGAAGTGTGGTTCTACTACAACACTCTCTATTAATCTTGTCTCTCCTCAAAACAAGGACCCTTATGGGATAAATGATAAATAAGTAGACACACTACACCCACAATCAACACATGCTGCATTTCAAATCTGAAAATGTCTGTAAAAAAGATTTCACTACTTTTTACTATTATAATATAGGGTTACAATGACTGGTATTTCATCTTAGCATAAGTATTTTTATGATATCATGAACCAGCCCATGACAATCCTATAAATACTCTACAGAGATTTAAGTCCAATTGATAATCAGGTAATCAAACATTTCTCACATCTTTTCCCATTACTTAAACCCAGACAACACTCTATTCTCTCAAAATAGGAATAATACATCCTCTTTCCCATCTCTAAATAAAAATTACCAGGTTTGATCACACAAACATTTGAGTTTAAATGTTAGAAGGTAAAATGTATGCTACAAACATGAAAATCCATGAGCCATAAAATTTATATAGCGTAAAATCAATCATGAGGGCTGGAGAGATGGCTTAGCGGTTAAGGCTTCTGCCTCCTAAGCCTAAGAACTCGGTTCCAATCTCCAGGTCCCACGTTTAGCCAGATGCAAGGGCGCAATGCCGCACTTGACCACAAGGGGCCGCACATATCTATATTTTGTTCTCAGCAGCTGAGAGACTGCTGGCATGCCCATCTCTGTCTCTCCCCTCTCTCCTCTCTCTCTCTCTCTCTCTCTGTCTCTGTCTTTCTCCAAAAAAAAAAATATAAATAAAAAATTTTAAAAAGTCAATCATGAGATTTTCAAATTTCCATTTGGGTGAAGTAAGAAATATGAACAAGATGGGTTAGCATGAATGTAGGTATTGCTCATAGCCTTAAGTGTTTGATTAAGCTCATATTAAATTCCCAATGAGTGGGGGTTGGGAGGAAGAACCTTGTTGGCCAGGACATGTGTCACAGGGGCTGGACCTCAAGGTTTATTAACACAGTGTCAAATCCAGCAATTAGACTGTTTGTACCCATAAATATGATGCCCAGCCTCTGCTCTGCCATGCTTCTCTGATGACATGCTAGCACTTTATTTTAAGACTGTAAACTAATCATGCCTTTTCCTCATTAAGCTGCTTTGGGTTGGCTGTTTTGTCCTAGTAATAAGTGACTACTTACAACAGAAGGCAATACTATTTTCAGTAGAATGAGAAAAAATGAGTATATCTTATTTGCAGAAAAGTTCATGACCTATGACCAAGTAAATTAAAATGTATGTCAATTACTAAAAGATGTTGTATAGCATATGATGGATAAGTGGGTGATGGTTAAATCATGGAATTAAGACATACTTGTGCTTAAACATGTAACTGATGGTGAAAATTGTACAAAAGAATGTAATGTTCAAATAAGACTACATTAAAGGTCTTTATTCCTATAATAAATATTTTTAAATATATATGTTGTCCCTCTATATATTATCTGAAATTTTGGTGACTCACTGTCAATGGCATTACAACATCTGGAGTATAATATTCTAGAAATAAAATCCATAGTATATGAATTCCCTATTGTAGTAGTTTGAATAGATGGTCCCCAATATATTCAGTGTTTTATTAATTTGTTGTTTGCATCTTTAGCCACCTGGCTGGAGGCAGAGTCACTGGGTGGATCTTAAGGTGTAGTGATAGGTTTGAGATTTCAATCTAAAGACAAGCAAAGTGTGCCTAGCTGGAGTTCTTGAGGTGTGCTGTTCTTTGTGGCTTTTGGCTAGTGGTTCTTCTCTCTGTGTTTGGTCCTGTGAAAGCAGTCCAACTTCTTCTGCCGTTATAGAACTTCCCCTGGATCTTTAAGCTTCAATAAATCCCTTCCTCCATAACTGTGCCTGGTCTGGAAGTTCATCTCCTCAAACCTGAAACTGTCTGCTACAGCTGTTCTGAATTGAGCAATACACTCTGTTCTCTCTATAGTTTTGAGTCATTCTCTTGCCCTGCTGTACATTGCCCACTCACTGGACACTCCTTGACAACCTCAGACAACAGATGACTTCTGCAGATATCTCAGTGCTTATCTTTAAGCAAATCTTATTTTACTAAAGAATGGCACAAGAATAGTGTTGTTAGAAATTCAATTATGCCACAGAGAAGGTATAGTATTATGCATTAATTTAATCGGCCAACATGTTCAACTTAATAAGAAGAAAAAAGTCACATATGGAGAATGCTGAGATGTACAGTACATTTTGAGATAGAAGCATAGTGTTTGCTGTGATTTTATTATACTGTATTGTTATAATTGCTCTATTTGTTTCTATGTATTTCATCCATCTCTTACTCTGAATAATTTATAAATGAAACTGAATCATATGTACATACTTACAAGGTAATTGTGAAATGTATAGGCTTAATACTGTTCAAGTCTAGAAGCATGCACTGAGGGTCTCTTGGATATACCCACTCCCTCATTAAGGGACAAGAGAACCCAACACAATGATAGATGGCACTCAGCATCTGCTATTTAGGAGACAGTGTCATCTTACTCCATTATTATTTACCTTTACTTAGTGGAAATGATGTCAGTAGTATCCTTTCAATTTCAACACAGAAAGCAAAGTTAAATTATTCTTTACTAGGCTAGGCCTCTCATCATGATTGTTACTTATACCATAGCCACTAAACATGTGTTTATGGAAGGAAAAATGAAAGATATGGAAGCTCAGCATTGTAATAATTTTAGAGTCATGAACTTCTTGCTAAGCATGCCCAGGTATTTGGAATTGTGTTTGTGTGACATGAATATCTCACCTCTTCACATTTTACCTTATTAGCTTTTGTATGGTCTTTCAGATTGACATTCACAAATATTGGGTTCTGAACTGCAGTGAGTTTAGTGCTTTGATGATGAGTCACAAGCTTCCAATTAATTAATGAATTGTCTTGGGCTTCTCTTGTTCAACATGGAATGCTGCAGGGTAATGATGTTATGATGTTGTTTATACTCCATTAATGCAAACAAGATCATGCCTACTATTGTAGCATCTAATTTAAATGTTAGATTCATTAAGCATTTTATTTTGAGGTAGGGTTTCACTCTAGACCAGGCTGATTTAGAATTCACTATGTAGTCTCACGGTGGCCTGTAACACATAGTGATCCTGCTACCTCACCCTCCCAAGTGCTAGGATTAAAGGCGAGAGTCAGCAAGCCTGGCTAGATTCACAAATGATGCTGTCAGATATTGAGATCATTTTTGTGTGAAATATTAATCATATAATTCATCTGTTACCATGCAATATCTCTTTGCAAAATTTGTGTGTGTGTGCGTGTGTGGGGGGTTAAACTTGGGGTAATGTAAAACTTGGGGTACTGGTTATATCTTGTTGGAGACAGGGTATCTGTTTTTGATTTGCCCCTGGGAAGGAGCTTCAGGGTTTTCTGGACTCCACCTCCCATTGCTGTAGGTCACTGGGTTTAGAGAAGCATGTCTAGAAGTGCACAGCTCTCATATGGAGAACAAGCACTCAACTTACCAGTCAATATCTTCTATATAGATAGGAAGGCAATGTGCAGAATATATAGACACATTTGCTTAAATCTATTGTTTGGCTTACCTAGAAGTTTTGCAAGGAAAAGATCTCTGCCCATAGGCAAAAAGCATATAGCCTGGTGCTACTGAGCCCAACTGTGTGACAGGAATGGACTTCTTTCACAAAAACGCTTCCCTTACCTAGAAGAACTTTGTAAAAATGTGAAAACTTTCCCATGATTTCTAACAAAATATCATATACTGAATACTGTTAAGTATTTATATTATAGGTAGTAAAATTGAAAATATTAAATTTAAGTTCATTTTAAATACACATTTGATATTCATATTATACACAATAGCTCCACAATTAACATATAAAAATGACACAATATGTTGAGTCTTGAAATCAGTTCATACATATTTTTGAAAACAATTGAAAAGTATTGTTATAACTAAATATAATTTATATATTTCCAATTGAGCTTATTAAGAATACTTCTTGAGCTGAGGAGACAGCTCAGTAGGTAAAGGTGCTTGCCTGCAAAACCTGCTGGCCCTGTTTCAGTTCTTTAGTCCCATTTAAAGCTAAATAAACAATGTCAATCATGTGTTTGAAGTTTATAGTAGGAAGAGGCCCTGGAGTGTCCATACTCGATCCCTCTTTCTGTCCTTCCCACCCCCCCCCCACACATACATTCAAATAAATGAAGTTTGTGTGTGTGTGTGTGTGTGTGTGTGTGTGTATTTAATAGTAACTCTTGGGCTGGAGAGATTGCTTAGAAGTTAAGGCACTTGCCTGCAAAGCCAAAGGACCCAGGTTTGATTCCCAAGGACCCAGATTAGCCAGATGCACAAGGGGGCAAGTGCATCTGGATTTCTTTTGTAGTGGCTGGGGGCTCTGGTACACCCATTCTCTCTCTTTTTCTCTCTCTGTCTCTCTCCTTGCCTATTTTTTTTCTCTCTCTCTCTCAAATAAATAAAAATAAAATACTTAAGAAAGAGTAACTCTTGATATTTAAGAATTATGGTGCATTCCTGCTCTGTATGAAGTTAAGATATATTTATGTACATTGTGGACATATTTAAGCACAGAATGATTAACCATTTATCAAATTGGATTAAATTCGTGAGAATGTGATACAAGGTGAACTGTAAAGACCTCTGTATTACATAGCTATATACATAAGAGGGGGGAAGTAAAGTATAGTCTACACACACACAAATTATATATATAATTTCCATTATGTAAAGGTCTATAGGATAAAATAGAAGAGTAGTAATAGATGCCTGGAATTTGAAATGAAGCAACAAAGTGTTGTTATTATCCCATATCTACATACACTGCAGATGCTAGATGCTGTCAGATATTGAGATCATTTTTGTGTGAAATATTAATCATATAATTCATCTATTACCATGCAATATCTCTTTGCAAAATTTGTGTGTGTGTGCGTGTGTGTGGGGGTTAAACTTGGGGTACTGTAAAACTTGGGGTACTGGTTATATCTTGTTGGAGACAGGGTATCTGTTTTTGATTTGCCCCTGGGAAGGAGCTTCAGGGTTTTCTGGACTCCACCTCCCATTGCTGTAGGTCACTGGGTTTAGAGAAGCATGTCTAGAAGTGCACAGCTCTCATATGGAGAACAAGCACTCAACTTACCAGTCAATATCTTCTATATAGATAGGAAGGCAATGTGCAGAATATATAGACACATTTGCTTAAATCTATTGTTTGGCTTACCTAGAAGTTTTGCAAGGAAAAGATCTCTGCCCATAGGCAAAAAGCATATAGCCTGGTGCTACTGAGCCCAACTGTGTGACAGGAATGGACTTCTTTCACAAAAACACTTCCCTTACCTAGAAGAACTTTGTAAAAATGTGAAAACTTTCCCATGATTTCTAACAAAATATCATATACTGAATACTGTTAAGTATTTATATTATAGGTAGTAAAATTGAAAATATTAAATTTAAGTTCATTTTAAATACACATTTGATATTCATATTATACACAATAGCTCCACAATTAACATATAAAAATGACACAATATGTTGAGTTTTGAAATCAGTTCATACATATTTTTGAAAACAATTGAAAAAGTATTGTTATAACTAAATATAATTTATATATTTCCAATTGAGCTTATTAAGAATACTTCTTGAGCTGAGGAGACAGCTCAGTAGGTAAAGGTGCTTGCCTGCAAAACCTGCTGGCCCTGTTTCAGTTCTTTAGTCCCATTTAAAGCTAAATAAACAATGTCAATCATGTGTTTGAAGTTTATAGTAGGAAGAGGCCCTGGAGTGTCCATACTCGATCCCTCTTTCTGTCCTTCCCACCCCCCCCCACACACATACATTCAAATAAATGAAGTTTGTGTGTGTGTGTGTGTGTGTGTTTAATAGTAACTCTTGGGCTGGAGAGATTGCTTAGAAGTTAAGGCACTTGCCTGCAAAGCCAAAGGACCCAGGTTTGATTCCCAAGGACCCAGATAAGCCAGATGCACAAGGGGGCAAGTGCATCTGGATTTCTTTTGCAGTGGCTGGGGGCTCTGGTACACCCATTCTCTCTCTTTTTCTCTCTCTGTCTCTCTCCCTGCCTATTTTTTTTCTCTCTCTCTCTCAAATAAATAAAAATAAAATACTTAAGAAAGAGTAACTCTTGATGATTAAGAATTATGGTGCATTCCTGCTCTGTATGAAGTTAAGATATATTATTTATGTACATTGTGGACATATTTAAGCACAGAATGATTAACCATTTATCAAATTGGATTAAATTCGTGAGAATGTGATACAAGGTGAACTGTAAAGACCTCTGTATTACATAGCTATATACATAAGAGGGGGGAAGTAAAGTATAGTCTACACACACACAAATTATATATATAATTTCCATTATGTAAAGGTCTATAGGATAAAATAGAAGAGTAGTAATAGATGCCTGGAATTTGAAATGAAGCAACACAGTGTTGTTATTATCCCATATCTACATACACTGCAGATGCTAGGACAAAGAATCTTGCCATGGCTATTCTAGAAAGAAATATAGTTATGGTTGCTGATTTTTCATGTGGGAAGTATAGCAAAATCATAGGGGCTCCCATAAATTTTAAGGAATAAGATTAGTAGATATGTATATCAATCATTGACTCTTTATAAGACACTCGTCTAAATGTGTTTTTGTCATCAAGACAAGGTTGCTTCACAAACCATGAGGAAACTGAAGCTTGTTCTAGGTTGCAGAGACAATGGTGTGAATGAATGATAAATAGTGATCTGTGAGTGTGTGTTGTTTGTTTTGAGGTAGGGTCTCACTCAAGCCAGGCTGACCTGGAATTTACTGTCCACCTTTAGGC
Source organism: Orientallactaga sibirica (assembly GCA_036365145.1). Taxonomy (NCBI): domain Eukaryota; kingdom Metazoa; phylum Chordata; class Mammalia; order Rodentia; family Dipodidae; genus Orientallactaga; species Orientallactaga sibirica. The sequence continues at coordinate 15,547,414 of JAEOAD010000017.1, forward strand.
TGGCTCTTAACTCACAGAGATCCTGAACCATCATGCCCAGCTATAAATGTTGATTTAAACAAAGTGAGTTTGACTACCTTTGTAGAACTTACCAGTATGGTGTATAAGGTCGTATATGTGAAAAGCTCTATGTGCATGGGAAGAAGACATGTGGACAGAAGAATGAGATTTGTGTGTGTATATAAAAAAAAAAAAAAAAAAAAAAAAAAAACTAGGCAAAGCAGATTACTTGCAGTTACGATAAGACCCTCATATATTAAATGAAAATAAAGTCCTAAAATAGCACATGTTGAAATTACAAGGCCACATACCAAGCAGTACATATGGCATGTTAATAATCCCATGCAGAGAGAACTATGTTATATTTATAGGATTAACAAGGATTACTTTAGCAGTTAAGGAAAACAATGTTGCATACTCAAATGTTTGCATAAATAACTAAAATTAAATGCAAAAATATTCAATAAAAATAGCATCCATGCATTGAAAACACATACTAGGCCATATATTATGTTTTAACAAAGCCAAACAAATTATTTACATAATTTAAACATTGGAAGACCGTCTACTTAATACATGAGTAAATACTTTCTAACTAGGGACACCAACAATTATGGAAGTTTGTTTTAATTTATTCTATCTAAACTGTTTTTATTGTAAGTGAAAACAAAGTAAAAAATACAGCCGTTCACAATTACTTCACAATGCATTTGCATTGCTAAGTTTTGTGGACAAAATATTTTAATATTATTTGCATTTATTCTCTTTGTTTCAGAACTAAATGTTACATTATTATAGTAGTCAGTATTTTAAGCTGATAAACACAATTTTAAATGTATATTTTAGCTTGCAAGAGACTATGTAAAGAGGTAAAGGAGATACGTGAAAGGAATTTGAAGATTTCTAATTGTTATTTTGCAATTTGTCAGTTTTCTAGTCTGTTATATAACTTAGAACTTGCATTAAAATTCCTGTTAAAAATGCGAACATCTGAATCATTATGGGGCTTTTGTCAATTGATGGTCTTAGTCAAGCTGTGATTTCCTTGTTTCTTTGTGTGACAGATGAGGTTTTTGTTTTGTTTTTTTTTTTTTTTTTTTTTTTTTTTTTGTATCCTAGACATCTGGTCTATTATCTTAGATCTTGGAGAATTCTATTTAAGTATTTAATCCCTGAAGGCATTCACATACCTTGTTTAAGTTCATCACACGAGTATTAGCTCTATTGTGGATCTGGTTCCAATGCCTTTAAAATTCCCAGGCTTTTGCAGTGTTACTTGGATAGTCGAGATTACCCAGTGCCATTGAGGTTCACTCCAGTCCTTGTGGATGTAGTTGGAGGATGGGTAGAATGAATTTTTCCAATGTCAGGGGAAGTAAGCAGTTCTATTAGCCCTTTTAGAGGACAGACAGGCACAGTGGGATCCTTGGAAGATGCCCTCTCCAGCAGTGCTGGTGCAGCTTCTTAAGCAGGAGAGTACACATTCACAATGTCCCAGGCATGGTGGGAATATCAGACCACGCTTTAGTATGAATCACTCCTTTCCCTGCCTTCCTACCTTGGTTAAAACCAACAAAAATGGGCTGAAGAGATGTTTTAGCAGTTAAGGCACACGCCTGCAAAGCCTAAGGACCCGGGTTTGAAACCCCAGGTCCCACATAAGCCAGATCCACATGGTGGCACATGTATCTGGAGTTTGTTTGCAGGGGCTAGAGGCCCTAGTGTACCCATTCTCTCTCCCTCTCTTTCTTTCTCCCTCTTTCTCTTTCCCTCTGTCTTAAAAAAAATTAATAAATCTTTTTGAAAAGCAACAAAAACAGCAAACAGTTTGGAACTCAGGAGCATGGGGGTGTACTTCCCTAGGAGCTCAGTACAATTGTGTAGTAGTCAATGGTCTTTACCATGGTGCTAGGCTAGGCTCTCCCACTGCCCTTAGAGGGACTCCCATTTTGCTCTGGGAAATGAATGGTTGAAGTAATCTGAGCTGCATTTGTCAAGGGACAGAATACTGGGCATGGCAGGTCTTTCTATGCTGAAGAAGGGCATAAGAATGTGGAATAATTTGTTCCTGTTTCACTCTTCTGACCCTGAGTTCTCTCTCATACTTATTTACCTAACATAATTTTAGATTTCTCTTTTTTTGACTGTTAGAGTTACCTTGTACTTGCTGGAACAAAACTGCTGAATTTATAATCAGCTTATAAGAGGAAAGTGTTTATATTTCAGCTTACAGTTTTGAGAAGTTTAATCATGGTTGGGAAAACATAACAGGCATTTGGGTGTCATATCTCCATGTCACCAGGAGAAAAAAAAAGGCAGAGTGAGTTAGCTATACCCAATGGTGCTGTCTAGAGACCTTAAGTGACACAACTCCTTTAGCAGAGCTCCACCATCCAAAGGCCCAACAACTTCCTCAAACCACCACCAGCTGGGTACCAAGTATTCAAACACTTAAGGCTATGGGGGCATTTTACATACAAAACACCAGATTATATGTTGCATTTTTGCAGTTGACAGTATTGCTTAATGAAGAGGGCAAGGAAAAAGAAATCTATCTAATCTTTTGCAGCCTACAAATCCTTGCCAACAAAAGACATAGATATTTGCATGACTTTATAGTGATTAATAATTTCTTATACAAGACTAAACAAATCATCAATGATTAAAAAGCTAATCAAATAAAATCTAATTTTTTAAATAAAATCTAATTAAAATAAGCAATATGTATTGTTCATAAATACTGTAAAGATAGCAAGCATGGATAGCCACAAACTAGGATAAATTCTTCATAATACATAATACAGAGAATTGACAGTGTTTTGTTTGATTGTTTGTTTGTTTGTTTGTTTTTTGTTTGTTTGTTTACAGAGAGCAAGAGTGAGACAGCACGAGAGTTGGCACGTCAGGCCCTCAGCCACTGAGGTCAAACTCCAGATGCTGCTTACACTACCTAGTGCTCATGTGCAACCTTGTACTTGTGTTACCTTTATGCTTCAGGCTTACCTGGGATCTTGAGAAATATGGAACATGGATCTTTGGGCTTCACAGGCAAGCACCTTAACCAGTAAGCCATCTATCCAGCCCAATAGTATTCTATCGGCCAAATTCTTCTAGGACTTTAAAATTTCCTTTTCAGTGAGCACAGGATTTTATACTTCTAAATTTGTCTCTATATTGCTCAGTTATAGCCAGAATCCTATTAAGTCACTTGACCAGCAGCACCATCTTCCAAATCTGATCACATTGACATCTAATTGGATCCATCTTTCTCTCCCATCTAGCAAGTGAGGTCTGTTTACTTTGCTCAGCCTACAGAAAGACTTGTATTTCCCGTTTTCAGCCAGAATCCTATTTTAGCTCTTATCTATCTTCTTTTGTCATCTCATATATTCTTTGCTTCTTGGAATAGAAAATCTTCTTTCCCAGACTACTCAGAATTGAGACCTCTGTTTTTCCTTATGTTACATCCCACTGCAGTGGTCCATGTATCTATTGTAAAAGTCCCACAAAGACAGCCTTAATACATTAGAAAGTGGTTATGAATAACTTAATATCTGACAGTGAATTCAATTCTTAGGAAAAATGAATAAAAACACAAAAGAATCCTACATAGATAGTAAATATGCTCTATAGTATTAAAAATCTGAGCAAGATAACCATAAGAGCACATAAGAATAGGAAAAAAATAACTTTGAAAGTCTAAAATTTCAGTATATTTGAATATGAATAAACTATAATGTTCCAAATGGGAAGCAAATATGGTAAAATTTCTTTGGAATATTTGACTATATTAAAACAATTTCTCAGTGAAAATGAAACAACACTCTTACTCTGCAATGCAGCAATCCTTTTCCTAGCCATATGTGACGGTTTAAATGCATAGCCCCATTGACTCAGGCATTTTTGATTAAGATTGAGCATGCAACTTGAGTCTTCAGAGGATAGAGCCCTGCTAGTGAAGAAGTATGCCAACAATGGCAAAATTTAAGTCCAGCCTTAAGGTGAGCTCTGGCTGCTATGATCCATGGAAGTAAGTCAGCATCTTCTACCATTAATGGAGTTTCCCTGGATTGTGTAAACTGGAAATAAATCCTTTCCTCCCATAAGCACCTTCAGGTCAGGGTTGTTTGTCCAACAATGTGAAAACATGAAGGTTACTGCAACAATAACATCAGTAATATAAATAAGGAAAAAGGGATCCACCCACACAAGAGAGAGAATGGCTGTATCAACTTTGTTCAAATTGTAAAAAGCTAGAAACAATGTAAATATCCATGACTAGTATGTCAAACTGTACTATGTTGAAACAACTGAATAATTTATAGCACTTAGAAAGTAATTATTGGACTGATGATGTGGCTCAGGGGTAGAGTGCCTGCTTAGTATGTGTAAGACTCTGGTTCGCTCTTCAGCAACAACAGAAATAACAAATATATATATATATATATATATATATATATATATGTGGAAACATTTAAGTTGATAACAGGAAAAAAAACACAAATTGTTTTATTTAATTCAGGTGAAATTAAAGGAAAACCATATATAATCTGGGATGATAGAAGTTACAACTTTGAGCTTGGCATGATGCCTTTAATCCTAGTACTTGGGAGGCAACGGTGTGGGGATCACCATGAGTTAGAAGCCACCCTGAGAATGCAGAGTGAATTATAGGTTTTTTCTGGGATAGAGGGAGTCCCTACCTCTAAAACAAAACAAAACAAAACAAAACAAAAATTAGAACTTTGTAAACTTTGTACATTTTGATTCGTAGACATACTATGTGGGACAATACAGTTATGTCTTGGAAACTCAGTTTTCTATGTTTTCATCTGCTAGTCTTTCCTCAGTAAAAAGATGGTTGAGCAATACTACTCCAGGGAATATGCCCTAAGAAAACTAGCTTGTAATGCAACAGTTATCTGCAAACCCATGGCTACTGACAGTATTCACTATAGCACACTGTGAAGCCAGCCTACATTTCTATCAATAGATAAAGAAAATAAGAGTCTTATTTGGGCTGGAGAGATGGCTTTGTGGTTAAGGTGCTTGCCTATGAAGCCTGAGGACCCAGGTTTGATTCTCCAGGTCCCACGTAAGCCAGATTCACAAGGTGGCACATGCATCTCGAGTTTGTTTGCAGTGGCTAGAGGCCCTGGTGAGACCATTCTTACTCTCTCTCTCTCTGTCCCTTTATCTGTCTCAAATAAATAAATAAATAAATAAAAATACATTTAAAAATTATTTATTAAAAAAAGAACGAAAATAAGAGTCTTATTCACTCCTAAATTATAGTTGTGTCATCTGTACAAGAATGGAGGCTAAATGAACAAATCCAGACCCAGAAAGGCAATATTGCGTGTTTCCTCACATATGCAGAACATATGGATATGACCACACAAGATGTACATTTATGACTTAATCCACTATTTATTACAATAAATATACATTAAGAATATAGAAGAAGAAAATATGGTATGAGAAACAAAAAATTCTATAACCTCCAAACAGTCAAATATATGACTATATACGCACATATAGTAAACATATGATTATACATAATTTATGTTGTAATTCAATACTTTTTTAAAGTTTTAACATATCTAACCGCTTTGCAAGCTTTGCTTTATAAATTTTCTGATTGCTCTTCCTTACTTCAAAATTATATAAGTTCAGACCAAATATACCCTGATAGTGTATAGTTAACCATGCACTGACAATTTAAGGAAACAATCAACGTGTTACTAGAAATTATTAATTTTTACTAAGTAGAAACTTTGCATGGGCACATCATATGTTGGTTTCCCTCCTCCCTATCTCATCTCCACAGAGGGTCCTCCTTAGTGGGACTGGTGGTATTCACTATGGAGTTGTGGGCTAGGAATTGTGAGAGCAGCAGTCAGCCATTGTGGGGTGGGGAGCGTTGCCTCTGGATATTGCCTTCCACCCTGTGGCTCTTACATTCCTTCCACCCCCTCTTCAGCAAAATTTCCTGAGTCTTGGTGAGTGTGCTTTAAGGCTACTTTAGTGTTGAGCTCTCAGCAGCTTCTGGATTTCTGCTTGGGTGCATTTTGTGTATCTTCAGTGTTTGTCTCCATCTCCCTGGCCCAGGTTATCAGGCTGTCTTGGAAGCAGCACTCTTGTTCATGTCACCGTTTTCTCTGTGGTTTCACTAAGGCTTTAGCTGCTGTGCAGGGCTGGTTCATCTCCTGAAAAGGAGTCAGCTAGAATCTTACTGGTTAAGTTTATCAACAGCATCTTTTGAATTATCTCCTAACATATTTGTGTAAATGTATTTCTAGCAAATGCTCTGTAGATTAACTTGCCCATAATCAGTATTTTCTTCTTTCAAACAACTAGCTTAAATTAATTAAACACTGTTGAATGATCAGGTGTGGATTAACAGAACATTCTTTCTCTCTCTCTCTCTCTTTTTTTTTTTTTTTTTACACATTGTTGCTTTGACTTTTTTTGGGTTATAAGGTGTTCCCCATACTTTCTTACTCTTTCATACACAAAATGCTTGATGGTAATTGATGCTTTTGTGACAAGCTATAATTGAGATATATTTTCTTTTTTTAATAGATTTTTGGTTATTTATTAGAGAGAGAGAGAGAATGGGCATGCCAGGGTCTCTAGCTACTGCAAACGAACTCCAGACAAATGCGCCACCATGTGCATCTGGCTTATGTGGGACCTGGAGAATCAAACCTGGGTCCTTAGGCTTTGCAGGCATGCACCTTTACTGCTAAGCCATCTCTCTAGCCCAAGATATATTTTTAATAAATTAATTACCATTATGATGAGGTTTGCAATGAAGTTTGAATAGTTTTTTTTTTACATATACATTGTTAGTAAATTGACAGTTATATATCCTGTGTAGTAAATTGAAAAATACATATTTCCTTTAGGTTAAAAAACTAAATCACAAACTAAAGGCATCCTATTATTATCTAACCTTAATCTAAATATTAACAATTTGTTTTGCGTGGAAAAAATTATTATTTGGGATGTGTCTGTCCCTTTTTATTAGAATGTATATATATATATATATATATATATATATATATATATATATATATATGTATGTATGTAATATTATTTGTCTTTGGATTTTGTTTTGAGTCATAGCATAAAACTGGTTCTCCTGTATATATTCATGAAATTAATTCTTGGTATAATTTTATCAATCAGTTACATTAACATTTTTGATCCACATAAAATGCATTTAAGTGCAAATAATGAAGATGTATATTACTTTGTTTTTATTACTAAAGACATTGGGTCATCTCTCTCTCGCCTAGTGGAAATTAAAGTTTATTATGCACTAAATTCAGAGTCTGGATTAAGTGTCTTCATACTTTGTTTGGCCATTCTATATTTGCAAATGTGCAATATGCTGCCTGTTATGTGCCAACATAATAAAGAAATGGTTTGGCATGCTGAGGTTTTGGTCCAGGCTTTTCTTTCCATTGTCTAGATGAATTACAACCACATATTCTTCAACCTTAAAGATCCAATAATAGTTATAATTAAAGTCTATTTGAATTTATAGGTTAATTTAGAGAGATGAAAATTTTACAGCATTGAGTTTTCCAATCATAAACAATATTGCTTTTCTTTCAAGTATTTTTAAAACCTAAAATTGAGTTGTGTAATTGGTAAAATGGATCGTGAACATTTTTTTAACTGTAGATATATTCATTCCTCTGATTCATTTCTGTGTCTTTTCCATCTTATTTTCTGAAATGTTAGATATTTCTCTTAACGGCAATTAAGCTTTAAAAACATAGTTAAGGGGCCGGAGAGATGGCTTAGTGGTTAAGTCACATGTATATGAAGTCTAAGGATCCAAGTTCGTTTCTCCAGGTCCCATGTTAGACAGATGCACATGGTGGCACATGTTTGTTTGCAGTGGCTAGAGGCCCTGGCGTGCCCATTTTCACATTCCCTCTCTCTCTTTTCCTCTCTCTGTCTCTAATAAACAAATTACAACAAAAAACATAGTTAAATTTAGTAGGGATTATTTTAGTGACATAATTGAATCTTGAAAGCTGATTATAACTTTCTTTCCTAACATTTCTCAGCTGACACTGATGACAGTTTTCAGACCACAGCAATTGTTCTAAGTCTCAAAATGTTTTCCAAATAGAATTATGACTTTGAAGGATTGACTTAAATAACCTTGATGAATACTGCTTTCAGAGTCCCTAACTTAATAAAACCAATTAAATGACCTATTCTGTGACAAATCTTTCATTCTGATGTGTTTTTGTCTGTTTTGTTATTTTGTATTTATTTTTGGTAATTGTGAGAAGGCTGTAGGGAAACCTGTTGCCTTGTACTACTGAATAAAACTTACATGAAAAACACACTTTGTTTCTAGTTTGCCCTTGTAATAAGTATTTTGATGTCCATGTGCCAAGTTGAATAATGCATGTTTCTGTTTTTCTCCCCAAAATATCCATGTCCTTATCACTGGTTACATGGCTAATACTTCATATATGTGAATGTGATAAAACACTTGCCTTGCTCTTCGGGGGGAGAAATATATGTGGAACTCATGTCACTCCCAGTTATAGTTCCTTTCAGAAGATTTTTCATTTATTTTATTTTTAATTTTATTTATTTATTCATTTATTTTGAGAGAGAAAGAGAGAATGGGTGTCCAACAGCCTCTCAGCTGCTGTGAATGATTTCCAGATGCATACACCCCCTTGTGGATAAGTGTGGCCTTGTGCCCTTGATTCACTTTACTTCTGGCTAAAAGTGGGACCTGGAGAATCGAACTGACATTCTTGGGCTTAGCCGGCAGGTAACTTAACTGCTAAGCTATCTGTCCAGCCCATCCTTTCAGGAGATTTTGAAAGAACCACTGTGCCAACATTTTAGCCCAGTTAGATTTATTTAGGATTGAAGTGTAATAGAAAAGCTAGTTGTATATTGTTTAAAGCCACAAGGTCTTTAATGTCAGCAGGAAACTAATAGAAATTATTGGAAGAATGAGGTCTCTGTTTAAGGGAGAATACCATAAACTTACTGAAGACATCAAACATTTGTTTTCCACATGTTAAAACAAAACACAATCTGAAAAAACTGTGTTTAGCATGTTCTGCTGAACTCAGTTTTTGCTTATGTATTGGCTACTAGCATATCCTTGTTTTGGATACAAAGGACACTATATCATAATATACTTTTATTGCCCAGCAGTTTTCCTTTTGGGTTTGTTGCTCTGTTACATCCTTCCAGGGAACTTCCCATACATTTATACAATCCCAGAGACCAATGAAGATGAGTTAAAGTCTACAAGGGAATCCACAGAATTAAATAACAGCAAAATAAAATGTATTATATTTATACTAATTATTTATGCATCAAAATAACTGAAAACAATGTATTAAGATTATTTTAAAGTATGCTCATCTCCAGGACATGCAAACATTATATTTGATTTAGCAACATAATCCTTTGCTCTTTTTTATTATACATATTTAATATGCTACAATTGGTTGTTGTATGCTATTTGAAATATAAGAAAATCAATCAAACATTTTAATATGTCTACTCACTTGATTCAATGACCTTAATTGGAAAGGAAATCCATATCTTACTATGTGACAGTATCTCATTGGTATATTCTCTCCATGAAATGCACAAAGAGCAGTCAGGTCCCTGCTGCTCAATGCAGCAGACAGAATGGGATTTCTGTGAATTATTCCTGATGAGAAGCTTTTCAACCACAATTTATAGACAACTCTGATTCTCATTGGCTTCATGTTCCTCCACATTTTCATATATATATATATATATATATATATATATATATATATATTTCCTTAAGAATTATTTTGAATAATATTGAATATAATAAATGGCAGTCTTGTTGTTCCTCTCATTGCTGGGAAAAAGCACCTGACTAAAAGCAGCTGATGGGAAAAAAAAAGGTTTGTTATTGTTATTGTTATTGTTGTTGTTGTTGTTTTGGCTTATAGTCTCAATGAGAACCTCCATGATGGCAAGAAAAGAAAGCAAGGCATGAGAAGAGCAGAGGTTGGACATCACCATTGTCACAGCTGGTGGAAGATAGCAGCAGGAGTGTGAGCTAATTACTACTGACAATCTAGGGACTAATAAACCTCAAGTTACACCCCAAGCAACACACCTACTAAGGCCAGGGTCCACCTCCCTTATTGTCATCAGTTGGTACCAAGCATTCAGAACAAATGAGTTACAGGGCACATTTGACTCAAACCACTACAGGTGAGAAAAGAACATATGAGTATTTATCAAAATAATTTTCAGCAAATAGTTATGTAAATTGCATACATACTTAAATATACGTAATAAAATTATACTAAAATAAATCTATTTAATTCACTCATCATATAAAGCTTTAGCTTCAGAAAAGTATTAAGTTTTCATGATCATCCAGTAGCTGATAAAGGGCAATTTTAATAATTTAAGATGATTGCTAAATGTCACAGAATAAAATTATGTTTTAATCAATAACATTTTTCATTTTGTTGAATATTTCAAACACAACTATTGTTCTTCCATGGTATAAAAATGCTTTTTCAATATGAAATTGTTGCTCCTGCTAAGAATTGTGGAAAGTTTTAAATTTGCTCTTAAATCTGTTGTTTACCGTGTGACTTGCTGTTGCCGGTGGATGGATAGCCAACATGACACAAGCAATGACCTAGAAAATTTTTATCTCATTGGAACTTGTTCCTTCTTTCTGATAGTGAGATTAGCTGATATACCCCACGAACATTTAAACTCCCCAGGTGTACCCAGTGACGTGTGTGTGTGTGTGTGTGTGTGTGTGTGTGTGTAGGGGTTTTATATGAACTTACTGAACCATGTAGTACTGAGAAAATTACTACTTTTAAGATATTAAATTGACCATGAGTGCTCATTCTGCAAAATATTCCGGTTATAGCTTGGATATGTAATGTGCTCCATGCACATGTGTTTGAACAATTTGGACCCCAGATGGTGGTACTGCTTGGGGAAGGTTGTGGAATCTGTACAGGTGGAACTTGCTGGAGGAAGTGAACCACCAGTAATGGCATTGAGATTTTATAGTTGGCCTCACTTCCTGTTCATCCTTTGCTGCCTGTCTGTGCTATAATGGGACCAGCTGCTTCACTGTCCTATTGCCATGCTCTCTGCCATGATGGCCTAGGAGAATCGGAAGAAAACTGGTATCTTTTAGGAGTTTCAGTTAGCAACTGAAGCCTAGAGAAAATCAATGCCCTTTCCCCCAGGCATGGATGGAACTGGTATCTGATTCGGATTCATCCACCACAGCTCCAGTGCCCCTTGCCGCCTACAGTCTGGCGGTGCTACCTATATGGGTGTCCATCACTACTCAAGTGGGCTGGCCCTGAAGCCTGGCAATCCTCCTACCTCTGCCTCCCAAGTGCTGAGATTAAAAGCATGAGCCACCACAGCTGGTTGGTTGTGTTTTATTATTATTATTATTATTATTTTATTTTTTTATTTTTATTTTTATTTTTTGCCTTTATTTTCTCTCTGTGTGCTCCTCCTCCCCTACCCTGTGCTTGCTTGGATACACATGAGTCTGGCGCATTCCTCTCCCAGACTAATTGGGTGTGGCAATTGGAAGGTAGAGGTGAGGGAAGGCTGGGGGTGGGAGAATAGAGTGCTTTTTTTGTTGTTGTTGTTGTTGTTGTTGTTGTTTTGTTTTAAAATTTTATTTTTATGTATTTATTTGAGAGAGAGAAAGAGGCAGAGAAAGAGAGAGAGAATGGACATACCAAGACTTCTAGCCACTGCAAATGAACTTTAGACTTATGTGCCACCTTGGGCACTTGGCTTTTATGGGTCTTGGGGAATGGAACCTCGATCCTTTGGCTTTGCAGGAAAGAACCTCAACTGCTAAGCCATTTCTCTAGCCCCAGAGTACTGTTTTGGGGTCTGAGTATTTTTTTTTTTTCCTGCTTGTTTCTGCTTTAAACTTTGGAGTAACTTCTCACTTTAATTACATATATTATTTTCCCCTGGCATCTGAATCAACCTTGTGCATATTTCCCTTACACTCTAGATCTACCATGTGGGTGCTTCCTCTAACTCTGAACCTGGTACCTGTGTAATTTCTTTAAGTTCAGGGTAACCATGGGTATACTTCTCTTTACTACTCATTTCTGTTATTATTTGTTTATGCTTTAATATTTTTCCTCTGCTATTCTTACTTATGCTACCATTATTTGCCCTCTTAATTTCATTGGGGAGCTCAATGTAGATGCTGTGCATGTTACTCCTAAATCTCCCTACACAAATTCCTAGGTTTTATCTTTTGTGTGCTGTGGCTCCAGTCTTTTCTAAAAAGCTAATTTCTCTTAAATGAATCAATCAGAATATGCTTATTTTCCACATGAGTATGCTTCCTGCCTTCCAAATGCTTGTGACTTTGCTGTAGCCTTCTTGGTAGATCTCAGTTTCCCTTAAATAGGCCCTGCAATTTGTGATTCCTCCCTAAATAAACTTGATAATCCATATTCATCCTTCTAGTCTGGTTTTTTATCAATTCTTTGTTAAAAATAGGAAAGTACCCAAAATTAGGGTAAATAATCTTGAGGGATTCATCCTAAACCTCAAATTCCTACATCAGTGGAACACATCCTTTTAGACTGTAAACCTGATTACACCCCACTTTCCTTAAACTGCTTCTGGTCAGTTATTTGTTCACAGCTAGAAGAAAATAATTACCAAACAGGACAAGATGGCTAATTAGCAGTTTCCCCCATTAAATTTTGTGAACCAGAGGGGTAAGGGTAACAAAGCAGAGAATATCAGAGGAGAGAAAGAAAGAATCAACATGGAGAATGAAGCAGGGTAGCTAGAAAGCATGGAGAAAATGAAAGGAATCACTCAGAAAAGCTGTTGCAGCTCCAACCTTGACTTCCCAAAGAGAGGTGAATCTGATAGTGCAATTGCAAAATAAGTCCTGCAGTGCTGTTACTTACAGTCTGTCTTAGCTGCAGGAAAAAGGGCTCTACAAGTCTTAAATCCAGGATGGGAAGTTATTTTGTTCTAATGGGATGGAAGAAAACCACTGCCTCACTCTCCATATCATGGGTTGTCATACATAGGAGCCATCTAGAAATTCAGGAGCAATCAGAAGTCAGGGATCTTCTGGGCACCCTGTTGCAGTATCTGAGTGGAAGTTGGCCATGAAAGGCAGTCAGAGAATCAGAGTACTCCTGCTGAGAGGTGGAAATAGCAGGGGACAAGGGCTATGAAGAAGATGGTGAACTGTGCCCTGGCCATTTATAGTTAGGCAAGAACACACTTTTTCTGACAATTAACCAGCAATAAAACCATAAACATATTGGGAAAAACAAAGGGAAAGCCTGAGATAGATGGGCTTGGGGACAGAGTCATCCTTCTGTTCTTTCCTAGAGGCTTAGATAACAAGTGACATAGTCAACTCTCTCTCTCTCTCTTTCTTTTTTTACCTAGGTGCACATATTTATTACCTGATATTACTGGGATTTGGGTCTTCCTACTCCTCCTCTGGTTTCCCCTCTTCTATTTTTTAAAATTAATTATATGCTTTGTATGGATATATTATGTACGGGTACCACCATTTCTGTCCTCCCTGTCCCCATTCCCCTGAAGGTTCTCCTCAGTGTGATTGCTGGAATTCCCCATAAGGTTGTGAAATAAGAGTGGCCAGAGCAGCAGCTAATCATTGTGAGGTGGGGGATAATGTTACTGGATAGTTACTCCCAACCTGCGGCTCTTAACAAACTTTCCACCCTCTCTTCCACAAAGACTCTGAGTTATGATGGTTGTGTTTTAAGTCTACTTTATTGTTGATCTCTCTATAGCTTTGGTTGTCAGGCTCACCATGGAAGCAACTCTTTTGCATATTGTACCAATTCCATTATAGTTTTTCCTGGGCCCTGGCTGAAGTATGAGGGATCATTATGCTGCCAGGAGATCAGCTATATTTTCTTATCTTGTTGATAGATTTTGGTTGTCCTCGGTTCTCACTGTCTTCTGAAGAACAAATCTCCAATGGATAAGGGGATCCGCATAGGTTAAAGAAGATAAGCATTGTTAGTTTAGAGAGTTTTTGATGGATGTAGCCTCTCTTGGGCACAAAAATACAGTGGGATCTTGTCCTTGGAGACAATAATCTTGAACTCCATGGGATTCTGACTTGGTTCCTGGTTCCAGCTATGGGTTCCTTTCCACTGAACCGATCTCTTAGCCAATCAAAAATTCATTGATTATCACCCTGGGTTGGGTGACACCATTGCACAGGTGTGTATGTCTTGACAGGTTGGTTGTTTTTGAATAGCAGTGTGCCCTGCTTGCTCTCAGCATTGATGGGCACTTTAGCCCAGCAGCTCAAGTAGCACTTTCCAGCACTATATGGGCTAGCTATCTGTGAACTGGCTTCCTTCTGGATTCCCATCAGACCTCTTTGTGTTCTGTGTTGGTAGAATATGCTGTCCTCAATAGTAGAGTGCTACCTTTTTCTACAGGTGGGTAATCAAGGGCTTTGACAGAAGACTGCCTTGGTTTGAGGGCCTTGTAGGCCTCACCAATCAACAGTTCAGTGTGGGTTGTTACCAATTTCTGGTACTGAGGGTTACAAGCCAGAGCCCAGTGTTCACAGTCAACTTTCAGGCCGCTCCCTCTTGAGCTGATTCTGGTGAGAAATTATTGGTGTGGAAAGTCATATTTGTGAACATTTGTGTGAACAGTAGTTTGGCATTCATTCCTCATGCTGTTTCCATTTCACTGATATTATATTCTCACTATTTTTTAAATCATTTCATTCAAGAATAGAATATCAAATATGAGGACCTTTTCTGTAAAAAATAAGAAAAATGATATGCTATTGTATGATTTGGATCAGTAACTTACTAATGTGTTTTATGGATTTCATTTGAACATGGACCATTTGGAAATAATCGTAATGATTTAAAGAGTAGGAAGTTATCATTTTCAGTATCTTCAATCCAGTGAACCACAATATTTCTCTGCTACTTCATCTTACTAAAAAGCCAAGTCTAATTAAATCTGGTTATTCAGAGTAAAATGAACACCACTGAAAGTCAGGTCAGTTTTAATATTTCCTAGAAATATGGATGATCAACAGAGAAGTAACCAACTAGGTCTGATAGGCACCTTTAACAACTGAGTCATCTTCCTAGCCCCAATCATACATTATTTTATCATTTATTCTTTCTATTTTGATATCTGTGCAATGAAAAACTGTACCATATTATTCTGTTAAAATGATTTTGATTGGTCACATGTAGTTTTCACTTACCACAAGTTGCAATAAATTACTGCAACTTTACTGACTTAAACAAGCAGAAATTTATTACCTTACAGTTATAGGGATCAAAAGTCTGAAATTAATTTTACTCTGAGAAAAGACTGTGTTGCTTAGATAGGCTCTCAGGCAGAATCTTCTAAACTTTATTAAGCTCAAAGTTGTCCACATCGCTATTACTAACTCATGTTTCTGCCTCACAATTATAAGGTGCCTTGCCATACTACTGTTAGGACACTGTGATAATGAAAAATAGCCTTCATTATCTCTTGAAAATTCAACTAGATCTCCTATCCATAAGGTCCTTTTTTATGCAAGGAAAGGAGGTCTGGGTTATACTACCTTCCATAATAACTTATTAAGAAAACATCATGGAACATTCTAATAATTTTTACTTAATGCTTATCACTTTTATTTCATGTAACAACATTGTATTATATGTGTTACTTAATAATGTTAGCATTTGGTTAATAATTAATGATGTACCTAGAAAAACTAAAAATCAATAAAAACCACAACACAATTTATGAAAACTTGGATTTTCCTGACTTTTCATGAATGCTTTTCATGAATGCTGTACTACTTAAGTTTCATTCTCATGTTTCTCTCATAAAACCACACTATTCCATAATAATTTAATCTTTTTTTATTTTTATTTTTTGGAGAGAGACACAGAGAGAGAGAGAGAGGGAGAGGAGGACAGATAGAGATGAGCACGCCAGCAGCCTCTCAGCTGCTGCAAATGAAATCTAGATACGTGCGCCCCCACTCCCCTTGTGGTCAAGTGTGGCATTGTGCCCTTGTGTCACTTTGCATCTGGCTAAACGTGGGACCTGGAGATTCGAACTGCTGGAGATTGCAACCAGTGTTCTTAGGCTTAGGAGGCAGGTGCCTTAAGTGCTAAGCCATCTCTCCAGCCCTAATTTAATCTTTTGAAGGGAAAAATTCTTCATTATGCTCAAAAACTCTAATGAACAGATGATACCCTTAAAGAGAAATAGATACTATTAAAGATAAATGATAAAAAATGTTATGATTAAAAAGCCAGGTGTGGTGGTGCACGCCTTTAATCCCAGCACTCGGGAGGCAGAGGTAGGAGGATCGCCAAGAGTTCAAGGCCACCCTGAGACTACATAGTTAATTCCAAGTCAGCCTGGACCAGAGGGAGACCCTACCTCGAAAAACCAAAAAAAAAAAATAAATAAAATAAATAAATAAAAAATAAATCTTATGATTGTCCCAAGAAAGTATAATCACTCACAACATTAAAATTTAGTGAAGATATCAAGATTGTTACTACTGCAAAGACTTCAATGGAGCCTGGAAAGTCTAAGGTTCTATATAACAAAATTTTCTACGAATCCAAGCAAGGTCTTAAGCTGATTTAGCAAAGGACAAGATTGTATAAGGGACCTGTAGCATGAACTTTATTTCTATAAGGGTTGGAAATAGGTTGAGGGATCCCATGGCTGCTCCTAGGGTCCAGTGGAAGAAATATTCTGCCTTTGCCAAAGGGAAGAGTTCTCTTCTTCAATTCAGAAACAGTTCAAGAGAAGAATAGGGAAATGTAGAGCTTAAAAGATGGTTGCAATTTTAGTGAATACAATTTTGTTTTCCAAAACTATATGTTCAATCCTGAACCCAGTACATGTGGTCTATTTGGAAGTAAGTTTTTCGCAGATACCTTTATAATAAAATGATTCCATTGGATACCTAGTGGATTACCAATAATCAATTAGTGGATATTACTGAATAAGTTTTCAGGGACTGCTGTCCTTGTAAGAAGAGGATACATACATACAGGGAGAATACTGTGGCAAGACAGAAGTAGAAATTGAAGTTATTCTAAAACAGTAGTAAAAATATGCATTTTTGTTAAAGATGTCTGAAAGGGTCTATAGTACACTAATAATTTGTTTTATAAACACAAAAATATATTTTTCATAACAAACTAGACCATTAATATTAAGAATTTATTCAAAAAGTAACATTTGAAAATACAGGAAAATATGAATACCATAAAGTGAGCTAACTAGAAAACATGTTATAATATAGAGCTATGATATAGAAAGAAACTAACTGAACAGGTTATAAGAGGCAAAGCAGGAAAATATGATGGCAATGAAGCAAAAGAAAATGCTTTTTTCCAAAGAGAGAAATAGTTGAACAGAAAAAGCATAACTTAGAGGGAAAATAAGATAAGGTTCAAAATGTATTTTGCAATGAGTGTAATGGATGTATGTGTGAATATTCTGAGCATACCTAGATCATGGCTGAGGGAATTTGAGGCTGTAATATTGATCTGCTGGTTCCTTTTCTCCAGCTGTTGAGTCTTCTTGTGAATGATTTATATCCTTTTCACCTGTGCTGTGTCCTGAAAATGGACTGAACAAATTTATGCAGCATGGAAGACAGCCACCAGATGGATCATTGATAAGGCTGACATTTGAGATTGGAATCAGTCATCTATTTCCTAGAAGAAATTAGTCTGTATTAAATATTATCCATGATGAAATAAAAATAACAGTACAGAAGATAATGAAAGTATATGAAGACATGACAAAAATTGAAATTTCTCTGCTAACAGAGAGGTTTCTCAGACAATGTATGGTAAAAAATAATGAATATAACTATTGCAATAATATTTCTTTAAAATCCTATATATAAAACATTAAAACAAGATTTTCTATCATTATTAACTCTCTACAAAGCTTCTATATTTTGTGCAACACTGATAAATAATTTGGTAGGTGATTTTTAACCAATAGGCAATCATTGGATTTTATCCATGTTGACTCACTCAAGTTAATCCGTTGTCCCTTCCTTAAAATAACTCAATTCAGGACTGGAGAGATGGCTCATCAGTTGTGTTGTTTGCTGGCAAAGCCTAAAGACCTGTGTTTCACTCTTCAGTATCCATGTAAAGCCAAATCCATTAGGTGGCACACATATCTAGAGTTCGGTGGACAGTGGCTACTGGCCCTGATGTACCCATTCTCACTCACTCTACCCCTCTATGTCTTTCAAATTAATTAATTAATTAATTAATTCATAAAATAACTCAATTCAAAGAATTTGTAATATAATTTTCAAACAAAATATCGTTGAATGAGTTTTATTTCAGTTTGTATATTAAAATATTTCACCTAAAACATCATTTGGTGTTTTATATAAAATTAAATTATTTTATGTAGTCAAGATCTTTGTTTTTTTACCTTTTACCAAATAAATAAAATTCATAACAAGCATGGTGGGAGAGAAATATCTCATAATTTGGTTTTACAGATTACACTGCAAGAGAATGGAAGAATGTGTATGGTTATAGTAGCTATATTTCTTAGGGTTTTTTTTTTTTTTTTTTTTTTTCATTTTGGAAGTGATGAAAAGTAATTATAAAACACTCAGGAGACCATTTTATCCAACAACACTCTCATATTTACCAATAAAATTCTGCGTCAGATATGTAGTACCTTGAACAGAACATCATAGAAAGTT
Organism: Orientallactaga sibirica; assembly: GCA_036365145.1. Lineage (NCBI taxonomy): Eukaryota > Metazoa > Chordata > Mammalia > Rodentia > Dipodidae > Orientallactaga > Orientallactaga sibirica. The sequence continues at coordinate 15,566,231 of JAEOAD010000017.1, forward strand.
ATGCTGCCAGGCACCATTTTGGGAGTAAGGATGAATGGATAATAATTGCGTGGGTCTTTATTCTTGTCAGTTATTTTCAAGTTTTTCTTGGTAGTCTCTCATAGTATTGTAGCTCCATTCTTCTTGTTAAAACTTCTGGGAAACTGATTGTTAATACTAACACTCAAATTCAATGAACAAGAGCCTTTTTCTTAATATTACATTATAACAGGCTTATATTTTAAAACACAATGTAATTTGCCAATATTTTAAATAGAAGTGACTTGTGAACTTAGATTTATGACTAATTCATCATATTTATGGATCACTCATTGTTTTGGGAAGTGCATAGGTGTCCATAGTTTTTGAGTTATAGCAATCAATCAAATCTTAAAGAGATAAAAAAGCATCTTCTGGATCACATGCAGCATTGCATTTATGCGCTCCCCTTAATGGTTGGTCTCTTATCGTGAGTCCACTCCCAGTATCCATTTCTTCAGACATATCAAGCCAAGAGACCTCAGAACTGGAAACACTAATGTAGTCCCATACATCTGGAAAATGACAGTCAAAGGTTTGGCTCAAATAATGGGAGTTGATGGGGACATTCTGTAAGCTGTAATTATGATCATAGTAAACAACATTATAGCACATGGATTGGGTATTGGGAGGGAATGAAAATGAATGAATACATACATGAAGAGTAAAGATAAAATGAGAACGTCAAATATATATATATAAAAAAAAACAGAATGAAATAAAACAGAAGAGACAATTTTTATAGCAGAGATTCAACAGATAGTTTATGAAATGTCACCTGTGATGTCCTACGCTGGACCTTGGTGTGACCAAGTGTACTCCTCTCCTGAAACTGATTTTAAGTTGCTATTGTTTGCAAGCACTTTTACCATTTTTTGTGTCTAGGCTTTATAGTTGAATAACACAGGTCAGCTGGAATTAAAAAGTGCTTTGTTCAGAAGCTGCACACACTACATTCCTCCTTAGAGACAGAGATTTACTAGCCCTGACCACTTGCTTCCTTGGCAGGACTGTAAGAATATTTCTTTCAGTTAGGGAGAGGGTGGGTCTCCACATTAGATGTTCTCTGTAAGCTCTGAATACTGACACCAGGACTCCCGTGATGAGAGTGAAATTCACTCTTAAGCTGTAGCTCCACGATATCAGGACTCAGAATATCCACTCTTTGAGTAATAAACATTTCTGGTTCAGAGGTTGCATATTTTCTGTACACATGCACACATAGAAACTTAGCAACCATCTGCCCAGAAGTCTTGTAGTTGCCTTGTCACTCTGCCTCTTCGTTGACATTTGGATCTATTTCCTGGTCCACTTCCAACCACATGTTCTCCATCATACCCACTCAAGGATATGCCTGAATTCACCAAATTTTTGCACAGCTCATTAAATAAAGTTTAAATTTTTAATCTCAACATTATTATAAAGATTATCTATGAGCACATATGATTATTACAAAATACCACACTAGAAAAAAAACAGGGCAAATTATGACTAAGTGCATTTGCATATATTGGTGTGCTGAAAGAAATTTTTATACACATTATTAGCAGTTATATTTAGGAAATTGTGGTAGTTTGAATATATGTCCCCCAATATATTCAGTGTTTTATTGGTTATAGTTTGTATCTGCAATCACCTTGCTAGAGGTAAGGTCACTGGGGGCCCAGGTCTTAAGGTGTGGTGATGGTTTGAGAGTCCATTGTAAAGATATGCAAATGTGCCTAGCAGGAGTTCCTGAAGTGTGCTGTGTGACCTTTTGGCTGTAGTTTTGCTCTGTGTGCTGTGGTGGCTGGTTGGTTTTCTCTGCTCTCTTGCCTGGTCCTGTGAAGAGCAGGCTGCTTCTCCTGCCTTTATGGAACTTCCCCTGGATCTGTAAGCTTCAATAAATAATATCCCTTCCTCCATAACTGTGCCTGGTCTGGAAGTTCATCTCAGCGAACCTGAAGCTGTCTGCAACAGAAATGTACATTGAATTTCTTCCTGCTCTCTTATGCCATGAAATTGAGTAGAGTTCTTTGTCACTATGATGTGGCAAAGAATGTATGTCAAAAGCCTTCTCAAGGGCTGGAGGGATTGCTGAGAAGTTAAGGCACTTGTCTAAAACTTTAGACACAGAACTTTTGAACTGTTTTGTGAGTCTTAAGGACTGTAGCAACTTTTGAAATGGGATTGAGATGGCCATGAATTTATGAATGTCAGGTATGGAATATTGTTTTTTTTTTTTTTTAATGTAAAATGTCCCTCATAGATTCATGTTTGAACACTTGGTCTCAGATTTGTGACACCCTACGGAAGATTGTGGAACCACCTAATGATGGTGGATCCTTTCTGGAGGAAATGGTGATTGAAAGGCAGGTCTTAAGGTTTATAGCCAGGCCCCACTGACATTTTCCCCTTTCCTTCCTGATTCTAGGTTCAGTGTGACCTGCTCTCCTTCATTCTCTTGCCACCAACATGATGGGATTAATCAGTAGTTCTGTTTTGAGGGGTTTTAGAAAACTCAGGAAGGAGGATGCTGCTGGTAGATACAGGTGACTAAGAGTGGGCCTTTGGAGATGATAGGCCATTTCCTGGTTCTGTTTGATACTTTTTGATTTCTCAATATGTGATGGACTGAAGACCCTCTGAAACCAAAAGAGTTCTTCCCTCCTTTATGCTTTCAATTGATATCCAGTAACTCAGAAGTGATTAGATACAACCCATTTATTCAACAGTTTCTTCCAAATCTTTTACCTGTTCTTGAAGATCCTGCACAGTGCTTTTTATTTTTTTGATTTTATTTTTTAAATTAATTAATTTATTTTTTGTTTTCCCAGAAAATAAACTACCTTGTACATGCCTGGTTAGGTTACTGACCTTTTTCTGCTGCCCCCCAGACAGGTGGTACTTTCTGTACCTTATTATGATTGCTTACTTAAGTTTTATTATTTTATTTGAGAGTGAAAGAGAAATAGATACAGAGAGAGTGAGACAGAGAGAGAATATGGGCATGCCATGGCTTTTACTTACATTTTTGAATTTTCTAGGGTTTTTTCTTTGTATTAATCTATATATTTTCTGTTATCCTTGAGTAGTGTCCAAAAAACCCAGAGCAACACTCTTTATTCTGTGACTGATGTGTATACAATTCAACTTAAAATTATGGCCTGCATTTTACACTGAAAATATACCTAATCTATTCATTCCAAACCAGAAATTAGCCACAATCCTTACTGAGGTAAAAAAAAAAAAAAACATGATTTTTTTGGCCAATTGAATTATTCATTGAATAAATAAATGTTCTAAACATTTTTCCATCTATTACATGCAAACAATGTTTGCAATTTTATAAACAGTATTTTCTTTGATTTTTAAAAATATATCTGCCTTCACTTATATTTGAGTGTTATCTAGGAGCTCATAGCAACCTTGCAAACAAATCATTTTCATAAGTCCATGAATGTGTTCATTTGGTTATTTTTTACTGGGATGCTCATTAGCCTACATTCACCTGCTAAATCCTAACTTCATGGACTCTTGCTTTTACCTCTAGGTATTTTCTGAAAATATCTTACTCATTACACAAAGTATAGTCTATGTAGTTGTACACCTACTAATGTGTGTATGATACAACATTAGACTTTCTCAGTAGACTTCACTTTCTTATATAATTATCCCTTTGAATGTATAGCACTTAGCATATTTTGCAGAATAAAGTAGCATTCAGTAAAGTCTTGGTAACTAATTTGTTGAAGCAAAGAGCCTATTCTCAGCATTTTATAAATGTTTACAACTACTTAAATTCACATCAAAGTGAAATACTGTTGGCATATTACTCATGTGTTTAACTTTTCATTTTGTAGCATGCAAGCAAAGCGAATCACCCTGGAGATCATCACATTAAATATTGACTTCAGTCTCTATTACTGCATAGTCATCACTGAATGTGCTTATCTTTAGTGAAGTGCACCTCTGAAAGTCATATACAAGCAGTTTAATTAAGAATACTTAATTTCAGAAAGTGATATATATATATATATATATATATATATATATATATATATAGTTACTTTATAAAATGAGCCTGCAAAAACATATTCCACATACATTTGCTCTTAAAAGGCAAGACAACTTGAATAGGTTATATTTTCATACTTCAGATCCTTTCATATTTTAAATACATATTAGAATCACATTGATTCCAAATAAGTTTTTTTTTTGTGACTATTTGTCTTAAATTTTTATCACCATTAAGATGGTTCTGCAGAGTTTGCTGCATTTACATCTTGCTAGCTAAAGCACTCAATATGATATATACATAATATTCAGGAAAATCTAAGCTACTTAGGTAGACTAGATAGCCCATTATTTATATTCAATAGGAATTTGGATATAAAAGAGAAGTTAACAATTATACCTTAAATGGAAAATACAAACTATAGACAGAAATGTGATTAGAAAGAACTCAGGATGTCAATATTTTATTTGATTTGGGTATTAACTAATTATTGTTATTGCATATATTCAAAAGGCCAAGGTGATGCTTTAATATGCATATGCAATGTACAATGCCTGATTGGTCAATTGCCATATAAATCATCTCAAATCCTTGTTTATTCCTCTTGTCTAACTCAAACATTATACCTATTGACCAAGATTTCCTGTTTCCCAGGCATTGATAACTACACACTGTTCACTCTTTCCATTATTTCAATTGTTTTAGATATTCCAGAATTCCATATATCTATTGAGAACATGTCTTGTTGCATCATGATTATTTTATCTAAATTATATCCTCTAGGGTCATACATATAGCAGAAAATGAAAGGATGTTATATGTTTCTTTGGCTAAACAACATTTCACTGGATACATATTTACACACACATTTTCTTTTTCCAGTCATGGACTATAAACATTTAGGTTCCTTTCAAAATGCTACTATTATTCAGCTATCTCTGACATAGAGATTTCAAATCTTTTCAGTTTATATTGAGAAGTGTAATTACTGGATAATATACATACATACAAACATACATATATATATATGTATATATTATTAATATAGAATATATTAATGTTATATTATATATAATGTGATAGTTTATATTGATTGCCAAATTGACAACATCTAGTATTACCTAAGAGAAAAGTCTCTGATCTTAACTGAAGTAGTGATGCCTACATTGGACTAATTGAAGTTGGCAGGCCAAATCTAAAAGTGGGTAGCACTATTCCATTGATGAGGATCCCAGTCTGTATTAAAAGAAAAGTATGAGGGCTGGAAAGATGGCTTAGTAGTTAAGGTATTTGCCACCAAAGCCAAAGGACCTTGGTTCCATTCCCCAGGTCCCACATAAGCCAGATGCACAAGGTACATGCATCTGGAGTTCGTTTGCAGTGGCTGGAGGCCTTGGCATGTCCATTCTCTCTCTCTCTCTCTCTCTCTCCCCATGCCTCTTTCCCTCTCTCGCTCTCTCAAATAAATTAATTAATTAATTAATTAATTAAAAGAAAAGGATGAGCTGAGACCATCTACTTGACAGTGAATGCAACCAGCTGCCTCTGTTCCTGTCTTCATGCCCTCACTGCTATAATAGACTATATCCTTGTTCTATGAGCAATAGCATACCCTCTTTAACTTAAGTTGTCTTCTCCAGGTATTTTGTCAAAGAAATGAGAAAAAATTAACTAATACAGAAAATTGATACCAAAAATTTTAGGCACGTGGGCTGAAGAGGTACTTGCTTGCAAAGCCTACTGACCAGGGTTTACCTTCTCAGGACCCAAATAAAACCAAATGCATAAAGCATGCATCTTAACATCATTTGAAGTGGCATGAGTGGTCCTGTCCTACCCACAGTATCTCTCTCTCAAATAAATAAATAAATAAAATATTATTTTAAAAAGAAGTGGTACAACAATTTTAGAAGCCTGACTATGTGGGTTTTAGGCTATAAAGCTGCTTGGTGGGAGTAATGTGTAAGAGTTTAGAACTCTGGACTAGAGATGCCATAGGCAGAACTTAACGAGCCATTCTGGCCAGAAGTTAGAAGACCCAGATGCCAAGAAAAAAAATGTGGACAGTATAGGCTTGGCTAATGAAGTTTCAGAAAGGGCAAGGACTCTTGGGAACTGGGTTAGAGGTCATTAATGTAATACTCTGGCAAAACAAATAAGCAACAACAACCAAAAAAACACAGGTCTTTATTATGCCTCTGTGGCAGAATGATATTGAATCCCTATTTTTTTCAATACCCTGAAATAAACTCAGAACATATTAAGAACATCAAAAAGAAAGCTAGAAACCACAAAATTATAAGAAGACAGAGGGTGATATGTTAAACTATAGTTTGGACAATGATTATTCACAAATAACCTTATACACTCTAGTAAAAATTCCAAAAATATCAGAAAAGTGGAATTTCCGCAAAATACAACCATTTCTGCACAGCAAAGGAAACAAAATAAATAAACAATTAAAATCCAACCTGACGAGGGGATGAAACTCTCAGGTATATTAAAAATGATAAGAAGGTAATAACCAAATTATACAAGGGATTTAAGTAAAAGATAACCGCAATGGTGGTTTATAATCACATTGGAATATTATTTAGTCATTAAGAAGAATCAAATCATGCTATTGCCAAGAAATTAATTTAAGCAAAATAAAATACAGTGAGAAATACAAGTACAACAATTTTTCCTCTCATATATTGAATCACAACAAAAAGGCCTAAAACTAGAAGAGGGTTTGTTAGAGACTAAGGAAATCGACTGGACATGGTTGTGCACACCTTTACTGCAAGCACTCAGGCGGCTGAGGTAGGAGGATTATTTTAAATGTCAAGGTCATCCTGAAGCTACAGAGTAAGTTCTTGGTCAGTCTTGTATATAGCAAGACCTTGAATACATAGAAAATAGAAGAAGAGGAAAGGAGAAGAAAGGAGAGAGAAAAGAAAATAAAATAAAAGAAAAGAAAAGAAAAAAAGAAAAGAAAAGAAAAGGAGAGGAAAGAAAAGAAAAGGAAAGAATAGAAAAGAAAATAAAAGGACCACTGGGATTCTGGAGGAGTAGGTGAGGGTAAATAATGTACTCAAAACCTTTTATTGTAATTATGAAATATTTTACAATTAATATATAGTAGTTTTAGAGTAAATTACTAATTGTTCCTTACTAGAGTGAGATAAAAGGGTCAGGAGAGTCAGGAGACAGTGAGTCTGAGTGAGCTAAAACTTGACAGGTAACATGGCAATTCCCCAAGGTCATAGTAGTATTAATTAAGAAAATGGTTGAGGGAGAGACACTTACCAGTATTGTTTAGAAATTTTCTCTGAATTGAAACGTTGTCTCCTGTGGGGAGAACAGAGGTTCAAGACACTCAGGAGGTTAACAAATCTGGGAAATCTGAAACTTAAATGATTACAAAAATCTTCAAAAAGGGTTAACAACTGCTTGCAGGGAGCTGTCTTCAAGCCATGAAGTGTGATAGAGACATACAGCTTCCTTGAACAATCATGTTCTGTTATGCAATTGTTTTTGAACCATTCCTTGCTCTTACAAGCAACCTCTCACCCTGCTCTGTAAGTAATCCCAGTAAATTCACAGGTTCACCAGAACTGGTTTTCTGCAATTTTACTTTGTCCTGTCATCTGAGCCCTATCTAGGGAGAACAGTTATGTGTCTGAATCTTCCCAGGGAAAAAGGGTCATATGACAACTACGTAAAATGAGTAAAGGATCTGTATAGAAATTTCTCAAAAGAAGACATGTATCTGACCACAACAGGTATATAAGCAAATGCTTAACATCACGAATCATCTGGAGAAGAAAATATGAAATCACAGTGAGATATTTTCTCATACCTATTACAAAGGCTATTATAAAAAGGTGAAACAAATGTTGATAAAATTAGGGAGACTATGTCACCCTTCTTTTAAATCAAAAATATATCACCAAGTGCTAGGGGAGAAAGAACCAGGTGCTTATAGTAGACAGATGCAGTGTTGAGAGATAGCTCAATGGTTAAAGGAGATTGCTTTCAAGGCATTATGGTCTTGGCTTGATTCCATAGTACCAATGGAAAGCCTGATGTACCAAGTGGCACATACATGTGAAGTTTGTTCACAGCAGCAAGGGTCCTGGCACATCCACACTCTGTGAGTCTTTCCCTCTTCCTCTATCTCAAATAAACAAATAAAATATATATTTTTAAAAGATATGCAGGGGCTAGAGAGATTGCTTAGTGGTTAAAACACTTGCCTGTCAATCCTAAAGACCCAGGTTTGATTCTCCAGGTCCTATATAAGCCAGATGCACAAGGTGTCACATGTATTTGCAGTGACTAGAGGCCTGGGTGCACCCATTCTCTCTCTCTCTCTCTCTCTCTTCCTTTCTTCTTCCCTCGCTACCTCTGTCTCCAATAAATAAATGAAAATTAAAACCTTTAAAAATAGGGCTGGAGAGATGGCTTAGCAGTTAAAGTGCTTGCCTGTAAAGCCAAAGGACCTAGTTTCTATTCCCCAGGACCCACTTAAGCCAGATGCACAAGGTGGCACATGTGTCTGTAGTTTGTTTGCAGCAGCTAGAGACCCTGGATTGCCTGTCTCTCTCCATCTACCTCTCTCTCTCTTTTGCACAGTTATTCTCGGATTCTCTCTCTCTCTCTCTCTCAAATAAATAAATGAAAAAAAAATAAAAATAACCTTTAAAAATAATAAAGAGATGCAAACTGAAAATAAAAGGAAATAAACAATACTGTGTAATTTTTACCACCAATTATTTGTATGACAAATCATTTACCTTAAAAATGTGACAGCTAGAAAAGTGTATTTCATTTGAGTTCTTTGAAAATTAACCTAAGATTTAACTTGTAACAAAATCGAAGTCTTTTTTATTTTTTTTTTTTATGTTTGACTTATTAGGACTTAATAGGCTTGATACTCTGGACATGATAAGCTTAATTTTCCCAAAGCTTTTCGACATTAGATATGTCAACTATAGTGGAATTTTGTGTTAAGATATGATAGACATTAATTGGTCAAAATGAAACATTCTTCTAGAAAGTATCTTTATCATCTACATATTGTGGAGACAAAATGCCTGACTGACCATAAGCAATGTAGAGAAGGAAAGAGTTTAACTTAACTTGCAGTTCTGGGGAATGCAATCCTTCAGGCAGTGATGGCATGATGGCAGGAGCTGGAAGCTGGTCACCACTTTGATCAGTCAGTAAGCAGAGGACCATCAGTAAGTAAAGCATGGCTACCATACCTCAAGCTCAGCCTCTGGTTTACCACTTCCTCCAGCAAGACTGCACCTTCCAAAGATTTCACAACCTTTTATAACAGAACTACCAACTGGCAACGCAAGTGTTCAAACACATGAGCCTGTGAGGAGCATTTCACATTCAAAGGACAACATAATCTATATGAAATATAAGAATTCAATAATAATAAATTAATAAACTTACCTTAAATGATTGATGCATTGTTATCTTTAAAATGGAGCACTTTATTTCTAGCAATCCAACATTTAATATATAATACTACATATTCATATGTATACATGTATATATACATATATATTTATATTCACTGAAATATATAGTTCTGAAGAAGTATACATATGAATATAGAAAGAGACATGACAGTATACCAATGCTCTCATGTACTGACTTGGGACAAATAAATGCTACCACTTCATATTGACATAAGTATCATTTATTTCCCATGATTTAGAGGTCAGCCATAAAATTGATTATCTCTGAAAACACAGCAGATGATAAGCAAACATGTAAAATACCACTCAATTTAGCACTCAATTATCTGTTTTAAAAACATACTATGTAGCCGGGCGTGGTGACGCACACCTTTAATCCCAGCACTTGGGAGGCAGAGGTAGAAGGATTGCCATGAGTTTGAGGCCACCCTGAGACTAATTCCAGGTCAGCCTGAGCTAGAGTGAGACCATACCTCGAAAAACAAAAGAAAAAAAGAAAGAAAAAACATACTATTTAAATGTAAAGTTATTCAAATAATCTTGAAAAACCTCTAAAGCTTGTCAAATGATTGCTCTCCACAGATAAAAATGTTTATAATTAAGGTATTACTTTGAAAAACAAAAAAGAAGAAGTGGGCTGGAGAGATGGCTTAGCAGATAAGGCACCTGCCCCCTAAGCCTAAGACAGCTGGATCCAATCTCCAGTGGTTCCAATATCCAGATGAAAAGTGATGCAAGGGTGTAATGCCGCACTTTCCCATGGGGGGCGCACATGTCTGGATTTTGTTCACAGCAGCTGAGAGGCTGCTGGGGTGCCCATCTCTATCTGTCTTCCTCTCCCTCTCTCTTTCTCCCCCACCCCAAAAAAGAGGAAGCAGCATTCCAGCCAGAAAAAATTCTCACTATATACAATGAAGACAAGTCTAAGAAAGCAAATTATGCTAGCTATATTGTTGCAAAATGATATTGGGGATCACAGGATTTATTGTAGCTTCTGCAAAGCTGCTGCTTCTTCTTCTTCTTCTTCTTCTTCTTCTTCTTCTTCTTCTTCTTCTTCTTCTTATTATTATTATTATTATTATTATTATTATTTTGCTGTTTACATTCTATGAGCAATCTGTGAGTACCATGGATATTTAAAACTGTGTATGTTTGTTCATTTGAAAATTCAATTCAATTTATGTATTTTGCTTCTTGGTTGTAATTTTGCATTCTGATTACAAATAAGGTTTAATAGTTTGTAATTTTGGGAAAATGTTATTTTGTAAAAGTTTTTTTTTTTTTTTTTTTTGAGTAGTAACAGAAGTATTTACACATAATTCTTAAAATAAACTTTATACAAGGAAAGCTTTAGTCTTTTTATTAGACAAACTCACCTAGGCTGTTCATAATATTGTTAAACTGTTGTTAGGTTATGAACATGAAGGCATGAGGTAAGTAATTGAAAATGAAATTTAAAAGTCTCAGGGTATGTTGGTCTCAGTGCTCACAAGACTGAGGCTGGAAATAGCTTGTGGACAGCTTGGGATCCATAGAAATAACAAAAATATTAAGCAAATAGATGCAAAATAAAAAAAACAATAAAAATTAAATGTATGCTTATTCCTAATGTGCATTTTTTTTTTCTGTTCAGTTCTATTCAATTCTGTCCAATTAGGTAAAACATTTCAAATAATTTTAAGATAAAAATAATCTTTTATGCACAAATAAAGAACCATCCTGTAACACTCGATCAATATGTCTTGACAGTGATCTAAGAATTATCTTAACTTAAATTGTCATAAATATGGCCACTCTGAAGCTACTTATGTTTCTATTTAGTGCTGAATAAATGAACTGAGTTAACATAAATTGTTAGCTCATCTTATTTATTTATTTATTTATTTATTTATTTATTTATTTATTTATTTGGAGAGAGACAGAGAGAGGGAGAGGAAGACAGATAGAGATGGGCGCACCAGCAGCCTCTCAGCTGCTGTGAACAAAATCCAAATGTATGCTCCCCCTTGTGGTCAAGTGCGGCATTGTGCCCTTGCGTCACTTTGCATCTGGCTAAACGTGGGACCTGGAGATTGGAACCGCTGGAGGTTGGAACCAGAGTTCTTAGGCTTAGGAGGCAGGCACCTTAACCACTAAGCCATCTCTCCAGCCCTCTCTTGAAGTTTTTTTAATCCATCCTGCTGCATGGGAAAATCTCTAAAACTTTCAAAGTACTACTAGAGGAAAGAAATTCTTAATGTATTCCGTGTTTAACAATGTATGCATGTATTCACCATTTGTAAGCCTTCTAAAATATTTTAGTCTATCTGTGCAGGCTCTGGCCAATATCTGGAAAAATTGGCCTGCTTTAATGAATGGGTTCTTTAACTTATCTCCTCACTAGGAAGCCCTGTTCATCAAATTCCTTTTAATTTTGATTCTTTTAATTTTCTCTAACACCTACAATCCAAGCAGGATCTTTTAAGGACATAAACTTAAATTTTATTCAAATAATACAAATAATTTGAAGCACTACTATTTCACATTCATAGTATGAGCCTTTATTGATTATTTCCTTCTCTTTCTAGTACTCTCCTAGGCCAATAGTACACCAGATGTTTTCTTGCCAACTTTGGGAGAATCTTTCTCCACTTACCTCAGTCCTTGATCTCAGCCAGGCACTATTTTCATTCCAACTGCTGTTATCTTTTACAGGTGCCCATCACCTCTGTCTTAAGGGATTACAAAAAATTCAATATTATTCTCCTTGCCCCAAGCAGTTTCTATTTTTGATGCTGTATTTCTGAGAAGCAATTCTTGTAATTGTGTGTATATATCAGTTTATACCACTATTGGTGGTAAAATTGCCAATTCACATTTTTGTTACATAAATTTGTAAAACTAAATTCAACAAATGTAAGAGTGTGTCTTCCACCTTGTTATTTTACCATCAAACACAATATATCTAAAAAATATATATATTGATGTATAGTTTTCCCAATCTGCTCTTTAATTTACTATCTTCAGTTCATCTCTTCATTTTTCTCCAAATTCTATAATTACTAATCACCAGCTCTGAATTACCAGTCACACATTTTATCACTATGTACCATGGAATTTTTAGCTATCATTTTGCTTAATGTGCTTTGTAATGCTATTATTAACTTAAAATTCTCCATATGCATCTTATCACCAATATGTAGAATAAATATTCATATGTGCCAACCACAATTCAGCAACCACTGAGCTAGTATACATACTGGATTACACTGCCATCTAGGTTCTTAGCTATGAAGAGTCACTAATGATTTTTTTTTTTTTTTCATAGTGGATATTGAATTTCTGCTATGGCGTAAGGACATAATAAGTAAGGGTGGAGGGGTGATAAAAGTAGATACTGAGCCTTCTCTAAATTAAATTAAATTAAATTAAATTAAATCAAAGAAATGTTGCAGTTGGGTGAGAGAGATGTCTCTGGGTTTTCGATTGAGACACATATGTGTGAAGGCTAGAGAGATCCTGAGTTCAATCTCTAACAATCATTTAAAAAGTTGATTGTAGGGCTGGAGAGATGGCTTAGGGGTTAAGGCGCCTGCCTCCTAAGCCTAAGAACATTGGTTCCAATCTCTAGCAGTTCCAATCTCCAGGTCCCATGTTTAGCCAGATGCAAAGTGACACAAGGGTGCAATGCCGCACTTGACCACAAGGGGGCACACACATCTGGATTTCGTTCACAGCAGCTGAGACACTGCTGGTGCGCCCATCTCTGTCTTCCTCTCCTCTCTCTCTCTCTCTCTCTCTGTGTCTCTCTCCAAAAAAATGATAAAAAATAAAAAATAAAAAGTTTTAAAACGTTGAATGTAGCCATGAATACTCACCTTCAACTCCTGTTCTTGGAGTGCAGGGAGACAGAAGAATCACTGGGGATCTTTGGTCATCTAACCTGACTAATATGGTAGTTCTAGTTTCAAAGACAGACTCCTCAAGGAAAAAATACAGATGAGTGAAAGGGGAAGATAGCAGATGCTCTCTTCTGAACTGCACACTCATGATCACAAGGTGCATAAACATTTGCACAAATGGTTGTAAAACTCAGGTTCCTGTTCTGACACAGCAAACACTTTACCCATTGGGCTGTCCCTTTTCTGCCCCTGGGAAATTTTTTAAATAAAAATGAACATTGTCTATTAGATTTCTTGGTTATGGTTTTAACTGAATTAATTTTATTTTGCAACAGAGAACCCTTCAGAATATAATCAGGAGTTTAGATATAACTGAATAAGGAGGACAAAAGCAAATAAAAACTGCAAGTGAAGAACTGTCCTTCCTTGTTAGAAGACAGGTAAGAAAGAACACAGTTTGAGACAAAACTGAGTTAAAACAGTGACAATAATAGAGATATATGTTATCACATTCAGACAATGTTCACTGCAAGGGTAAGGTTGCTCTAAAGGTATGGTTTAATGTTAACTTAAACACAGCAACATAGGAATTGGAATAATAATAAGCTTATACCTCATAATCAATAACTAAGAATGATGGCTTAATTACATGTGGGTTTGCATTGCTTGCAGCCACCTGAAACTAATGGACACAAAACTTTGCCTAAAAAAAAAAAAAAAAAAAAAAAAAAAAAATCTCTGTAATGCTGCAAATAAATTACTGGTTTCCTGATACATTAAATGAAATGAACCTGTGAGTGTGGAGGGCCACAGGCAATATGAAATACCTGAAGGACAAGAGGAAAAGTTCTTAATGAATTCTGATCAGGTGAAAGAGCAAGGCACAAAGTTGATATTATTCATAGCATTGTTTTGCTAAGTTTTTTGAAGAAGACAGTAGGAGAAAGGGATTAGTATTTAGAAAATTCATCATTGTTTAATTTCACTGGTATTGATTTCTATTTTGTTACCTTCTAATGGTAATAACTACTTTCATTCCTAACCATTCATGTACTTGAATTTCAAGTTTTCATTGAAAACGACTTTGCACAGTGTGAAAATAAATATATTTCAAATGTAATCTGCAATGAATTTTATTAAATTATTACTCCTATGAAACTGACACTGTTGTCAACATATAGAGAAATTCCCATTTGCTTAAACTGTTCCCTATGATCAGAACATTCTCTCACAAACAGATTTATGTTATTTTGACTTTTTTTTTCAAAATTAATTTTATGGGATATTCTAGTATTTCATAAAAAATTGTAATCTCAACTTGAAGTCATCTGTATTTTCATACTTAACTCGAAATAAAGATTAGTATAGTCGTTCACATTACTTCAATAAACTACAATTTATTTATGAGTCATGGTACCTAATATGAAATTCATATTTATTTCACCTACTTCTTTCCCCATTGAGTTCTTTATAAATCTTGGATAATTTCTTACTTTGAGTCTGCCTGATGTCTGTTTTTACTCTTGATCAACCAGGTGACAACCACCCTTACCTGAATGTCAGACCAGCAGGCCCTTAAAATCAGGACATCATAACACTTAGTGATCATAGTCTCAAGACCTTGAGACAAGTCGTGAGGATGATGGTGGTAGTCAGGTTGCAGCCCACATATGAAGACAGGGATAGTGGCTGACTCCTCAAGGGCAATTTCAGGACACCCTATATGTAGGCTATAGACAACAAGTGGTAGTTATCTATTCTAAATAGGTCAGCTCAAAGAAATTTCAGGGGCTACACAGGCTTTTCCCTAGTGAATGTGTTTACTTTAGAGGAACATAACCCCCATACATATCCTTGCATCTTATATGTCCATGTATATTAGACTTAATTCTGGGTTGAATGGGCTTTCTTATAAAAGCCCACTGATTTTCTGGAAATGCATTTTAGTGGTGGAATAAGGAGGGAGATACTATGGAGAAAACAAATATATTCTCCCACTCCCTCCAAGGTCAAGGCCTGCTGGCTCTTGTTTCCAAAAAAAAGTGTATTCTTGCTTCCATGGTTGTGCTAGCAAAACACCTGACTGCTTGCTCTGTCACTGAATGCTTCTTCTCAGGGAACATGAAAAGAGAGACTCTTGCTAAGC
This sequence comes from Orientallactaga sibirica, assembly GCA_036365145.1. Lineage (NCBI taxonomy): Eukaryota > Metazoa > Chordata > Mammalia > Rodentia > Dipodidae > Orientallactaga > Orientallactaga sibirica. Next base: position 15,581,753 of record JAEOAD010000017.1, read on the forward strand.
TCCAGTCCATAAGACACTAGAGAACACTTCAAAACAGAGTTAGGAAAAAAGTATTCAAATATGAATGGATTATACTTTGATATATATGTTCAATTTTGTAATCATTAATAGTTAGAACTTATGATTGTCTTATTCTGTTTGGCATTTTGATCTAGCTCTTATAGTAGGAAAACCCTTAAAAATGCTGTTGGAAGCCGGGCATGGTGGCACACACCTTTAATCCCAGCATTCGGGAGGCAGAGGTAGGAGGATCGCTGAGAGTTCGAGGCCACCCTGAGACTACAGAGTGAATTCCAGGTCAGCCTGGACCAGAGTGAGACCCTTCCTCACAAAACCAAAAAAAAAAAAAAAAAAAAAAAAATGCTGTTGGAAAAAAAAAAAAGTTACATATGCATATTGACTTTGTTCATGCAAGTTTTAATTACTTATTTCTTGCAATGTTTGAAAAGCAGCCTTTTAATGATTTCTGTTTCTGTCTTGGTGTTACTACTCTGATTTGTTTTCCAGATAAGTTCCAAATAACTAGTTTAAAGAAAGTGATTGAAAGTATGCTCTTTATATAAGTCCATGTTTAGGGGAAATATGTAAATAAAATTTTTAAAATGGCCAAGTTATTCAAGTCCATACAAAGAAAAGAAATCCTACTTCACTTTCTTCCTTGTTCTCACTTTGCTCATGCATCCATGTAGGTATCCAATAATCAAGGAATCAGAAAAATTTAACTTAGAGCTAAGATGACCAGTGTTAAAAGGTTTCAACTGGTAAAATGGGGAAATCTAAACTCTAATAAGAAAAATCATCAAAATGAACTTAAAAATATTAACTAGAAGTATTTTTCTGACACCAAATAACTTACCAAACAAAATTTTGCTAATTCTTATTAATTTACTGGTATAGGCTACAGAATAAAGACATTGTTTTGAAAATTCATAAATACCATTTTACATTTTATTTTATTTTTGATGGACATTTGATGATGTTGCATACAATAGAGCTCACAGAACTGAGATATATGTCAGTTAATTGAATGAATGACTTGCAAACATAAAGCCTTGTGTGTGATCCCCAGCACTGCATGAAAGTATGCATGCATTTCTAGCACTTGGGTGGTAAAGACAAGAGGACCAGAAGTTAAAGTCATCCTCAACTACATATGGAGGCCATTTGTACTGATTAGGATACTATCTCCAAAACAAATAGGGTTTCATGTGATATCTGAACACATACATAAGTTGTACAATGATAAAATCCAACCCCCTTTACCTCCTCGTTGGGTAATGTGGATCATGTATTGTAGGGGTAGCCATCAGTTATGGGGAAGAGGCAATGTCTCTGTGCATAATGTCCCAACTTGTGGTTCTAGCAATCTTTGCGCCCCCTATTCATTGAATTACCCTCAGTCATGCTGGGTTCCTTTTTAGGTCTGCATCAGTGATGAGTTCTTGGGAGCCTTTGTGTCTCTGGATCTCTGGTTTGGTAGGTGTTGAGTGTTCTCTGTGTCTATCTCCTTCACCCTTGTGCCGGTACCAGGTTCACCAAGAAAGCAGCACTCTTGCTCATTTCCCCCATTAATCTATCATTTCAGCTGGTTCCCTGGTGGGGTGCAATGGGCTGATTCTCTCCTCAGGTTCTGCATCCATCTGAAAAACAGAAACAAATTCTCTAACGGAAACCAGCACCAGATAAATAGGATAATCATTATTATTTTAGAGGGAATTTAATAGGTATAGACGCTCTTGTAGCCCATGATTATTGGGAGGTTGATACTGGAGAGTGAGCTCGTTTTTGGATATGTTTCTGACTTGTTTCCCAGTTCCAACTATGTGGTTCCGTTCCACTGAGCAGATCTGTTAGCCAAATCAAGAGCAGTTGGTTACCCATCATGGCTGTGTGCCACTATTGCACTGTGTGAGCATCACATCAGGTTGTTTGCTGCTGAGAAGCTTAGATCACATTCTGTGTTCCTGCAGACTTTGATATTGGTGAATTATAGAGGAGAAGCAATAAAGTGCCTTTGCTTTTATCTTTTGTTATTTATCTCATCTGAAGAGATTAAGACTATATGTATAAATTAAAATGCTTGATTTTGTATCTTTATTGAATCCTTTAAAAACTTTTAAAAACTAAAAGTATTTCAGTGGTTCTTATATCTAGTTGACATCATAATCACTTTGGAAGTTGAACTTACTTGAAAATAGAATAATTTCAAAACTTAGTAATATTATAATAACATATTGAGTCCTCTAAATTTTTATAAAAGAGAAAATGAAAATCTAATTATGTTGAGGCTCAGTTGAAGCTACCTTGAGTATTTTCTTGCAATAACTTATAGAACTCCAGAGAATGTAAAACTTACAGTGATTTGTGGCTTAAAGTTTTATCACATTTCTTAAGTGGACATATGAAAATATAAACATGCAAATACAAATAAATATAAAATAGAAATAAGAGGATTATTATATCAGTATCAGCAGTTATGAAAGCTCTCACTAAAATCATACACTATGCATAATGTATATTAGAATATTGTTACAATAAGTGCAGAACATTGTCTAACAAGTTGCTATTACAAACTTCTAGAGGAATTGCTATGTACAAGATGTTCAACATATTTACTATGAAATATAAAAGAAAAAATCTGTAGCTCTGTTTAACTAGAATGAATGAATAATAATTGAGTACAAGTGAACTATAGGTAAGTGGGAATTGTGATGTTTTTCCAATATTCTGTTACACAGGGCTGCTGTTCATTTCCTATTTATTTCAGTTGAGGACATGATGCTTTCCAGAATCAGACCTGACTTTCCAAAAAGCACATTTAGAAGTAGAGATTTAATTCACTTAGTGAAATAGAAAAGGAAGATGCATGAAAAAAAAAAAAAAAAATGGCAAAAGGGACATACAATTTTTATCATGTATATTACAGTATTGTAGAAATGGCAAATACTCATCACTGATATATGACATTAGAGTTAATTTTGATTTTATAACATCTTGTTTCAAAGTTGCCTGTGAAAACTTATTTATTTATTTATTTATTTATTTATTTATTTATTTTACCAAACAGAATTTACTTTTGTAAAGAAATTTCTTTAACATTTTTGAAAGTTCATTTTCGGTGTCTTGAAAAACAACATTATATATAACTATGATTTTCAATCTATAAAAAAATGAATATGTACCTATATATTTCAAATTTGTTAAAATGGTTTTGTGATAATAATTGCTGTACTTTTAGAAATTTTATTTTGCAAATATAGAAATTGTGTAGAACACTAGCATTTTTTTTTTTTGTCTTGTTTATTCAAGGTAGAGTCTTATTCTAACTCAAGCTATCCTTCAATTCACTCTGTAGTCTCAGGGTGGCCTTCAACTCATGGCTATCCTCCTTCCTTTGTCTCACAAGTGCTTGGATTAAAGGCATGTGCCACCTTGCCCAGCTAGGGATCTTTTTGGATTATTATAAAATGATATATCTAATTTCATCCAGATATAATTTTATAAATGTAACACAAAGTAATCTTTTCATAAACATTTAAAAAATTGATTGTATTCTGATAATTTGGTTTTAGATAGCACATTAATAAAGGTATAATTGTCACTTATATTGGTATTTCTCTTACTCCTAGATACCTAAATTAAACTACAAGTTATTTTTTTCAAGTTAATTAAGTTTCCCTTGTGGGCATACAAAAAACTGTGAGTTCAAGCCATAGTACTGACAAAAAAATTAAGAATAATAAATAACTAACAATAAAATAAATTTACCTTTTCACAGAGTTAATCAATTTAAGGCGGTTTCAAATTTTGTAACAGAATTCTTTGAGACATAGATAACCATGTAATGATACTGTAGCAGACAGCTTCAGGTTCGCTGAGATGAACTTCCAGACCAGGCACAGTTATGGAGGAAGGGATATTATTTATTGAAACTTACAGATCCAGGGGAAGTTCCATAATGGCAGAAGAAGCGACCTGCCTTCACAGGGCCAAGCAGAGAGAGCAAAGTCCCCAGCCAAACAGCACACAGAGCAAAACTACTGCCAAAAAATCACAGCACACTTCAGGAACTCCTACTGGGCACACTTTGCATATCTTTACAATGGAATCTCAAACCCACCATTAACACCTTAACACCAGCCCCCAGTGACATTACCTCTAGGAAGGTGATTGCAGATGAAAACTATAAAGTAATAAAACATTGAATATATTGGGGCCATATATTCAAACAACCACCATTCCGCCCCTGGCCCCCAGTAGATTTGTAATTATCACACATTGTAAATTGTATTCAGTCCAATTTCAAAAGTTCTCACAGTCTTGAGCAACTTAAGATAGTCCTGTAAAATCAAACAAGTTAAATACTTTCCACATGTAAAGGCACAGAGTAAACATTTTAACTGGTAAAAGGCATAGCAAGGAGAGACAAGAACAATGCAAACTCAAACACCATCAGCTGTCATCAAATTTCTGCAGTTCAAGTTCAATATAACCAGAGACTGACAGTCTCCAGGTTTTCCAATTCCACCCCTCCAGCTGGGCAGAGTTGCCAGGGAAAATTTTGATTCCAGGCCAACATTGCACTACATGGGAGTCCTTGCATGGTCCTGGTATATCCAAAACATCTTCAGGTCTCCATGCAAACCACGGTCCATCTTCCAAAGGCTCTTCCAGCCTATTCCTGATGTTCTTCATGCCCTGCCTCATGCCACATATCAGCAGCGGCTCCTGGAACCATGTGCAACTCATGACCACTCCATGCATTTTTCATGCTTCCAAAACCAATACCAGGTGTGCAGGACACAGCCATATTCTTAATCCAGGGACAAAATAAATCATAGCCTTGAAAAGCAGGTTCCTTCTCCAGTCAACACTCTTTCCAAAAGTTTGCATTTCTAACAGTCTTTTCTCAGGCATCCTTTCCATTGTTTTAATGTAAAGTAGTCATCAGGCCACCTTCCTTCCACCTTCCTTAAGATTGCTAATGTGTTGACAATAGCAGCTAAACCAGTCTCAATGCCTCTACTTTTTAACTTGCTTCAGGTTTTCCAACTTAAAATATTAAAATCTCAGTCCAATATCTTTAGCCAAGCACATCAGTCCATAAGAAATTTAAGTTTGATCAAACACTCTGGGCCTGGATAGTGGAACATAGCCATCCCTTATACCAGTAGCCCACTTCCAACAAAGTCCTCTGCAGTCTTTCCTTCCCCTCAGAAAGCTCATAAGCCAAGCCTCGAAGTTCAATACTGTCTGCACTTAGCATTCTCAAACTCTCATCATAATAGTCCATAAAACTTGGCTTACCACTCCAGAAGGCATCTTCAGTTGCAAGCACGAAGTCCATGCCCATTCCTCCAAAACAAAAGTTCCAAAAGACAAATATCCACACTGTCAGGCTCATCTCACCCCACACTCCTCGGTACCACTTTACTGTAGCAGACAGCTTCAGGTTCGCTGAGATGAACTTCCAGACCAGGCACAGTTATGGAGGAAAGGATATTATTTATTGAAGCTTACAGATCAAGGGGAAGTTCCATAATGGCAGAAGAAGCAGCCTGCCTTCACAGGGCCAAGCAGAGAGAGCAAAGCCCCCAGCCACACAGCACACAGAGCAAAACTACTGCCAAAAAAATCACAGCACACTTCAGGAACTCCTACTGGGCACACTTTGCATATCTTTACAATGGAATCTCAAACCCACCATTAACACCTTAAGACCAGCCCCCAGTGACATTACCTCTAGGAAGGTGATTGCAGATGCAAACTATAAAGTAATAAAACATTGAATATATTGGGGCCATATATTCAAACTACCACAATGTCTCTGATACATAGTATGTTTTAAATTGTTAATATTGATATATTAAGCATATGACTATATAAAATTTGAATTATCAAACATTTTATTAAGTTATCAAAGTATTCATGAGAAAACATAGCAAAAAAGAGGCTATTATTTCCACCTCAGGTTGTATTTATTATGTTACCAGTAGGCTTAGGAAGGAAAGTATTTTTAAATGAAGAATTAAATTGAAGCATAAACTAGTCATGTGCTGAAAGATTATTTTGGTTGTTGACTTTCTAGATGAATCAGAGGTGTGTGGCAAGAAACCCCAAGAGCAAGATGAAAAAATGCAGTGCTATTTCTTTTGCAAAAGCAGTAGTCTTGGCTGGTTAATAATGAAGCGAATGGTGTCTTGCAAGCTGACCAGTCAAGCATTAAAGAAAAATGACTCAATACATTTTAAAAATCTGTGCAGTTTCTCTCCAATTATTTTTTAATGTGCCTTTTGACAAATTGTCAGGAGTGAAAGTTAGCAGACTTTTTTTTATGACCATTACATTTGGTATCCAGTCAAGTAATGAGTAGTGTGGCTCTGAATAGGAGTGTGTGGAGAGAAGGCTTGCAGAGGAGAGTTTAGGATGACAGACCATGCATTATTTTTCTGACAGAAAGAAAATGTGAAAGTTGGTATGAATCAGAATTAAAATAACTTCACAATGTCTAGACAACGTGAGATCCTGTTGTAACAGAATTTATGCACAAGAAAACTATAATACTTATTGTAGTATACAGAAGCCTATCTAAAAAGCCCATTACTTGTATAAAAATATTAGCTAACCTGTATATTTATTACATTTTGTAATAAGATAAATATCCTGATATAATTAGCTTACCCCATTGCTAAAGCAAAGGAAGTGAAGGAGGTCCTGGGTTCACATAATTTTATCAGGGGCTCCCTCTGAATAACATATACATGTCCTCATGATAGTCCTCACCTCCTAAAGTTTCTAGCCATTCCAAATGATGTCATCCTGTACACAAAGATTTTAACAATGAGCTCTTCAGGAACATGCAATGTCTACAGAATAGCATCATGAAAATGATAAATCTATGTACTTTTTCATGTAACATTTATGTGAATGTGTATTAATATGTACAATAAATTTAAATACAAATTTGAAAATATAATGTACTTAATAGTAATTATATTATGCTTGTTAATGAATGCAAGAAAATTTCTGTATGAGATTATGAAAATGTTTAGTCATGTTTCATTGGGAAAGATGAATAAAATAACTTCCTAGATGTTATAGGAAATGTTATATTAAATGAGGTAATCCAGACTCAAAAAGCCAAACACCATATGTTCCCATTCATATACAGATCATAACTTTTATTAAATATATGTATCTGATGTGTCTCATTACCTCAGTTACTTAGAGTGTAGTGCAAATAATAAATTTGTATATCTGGGTGTGAACAAAGGTGGGTAAAGGGAGGAAATAAGAAAGGGATCCATGAGACCTGAAAAAGGAGGCTTGAAGCAAAGGAGGGTGAGGAAAACAATAAATGTATGAGGTAGTAAATGGATGGAAGACTACTGAAATGACAAAGGATACATGGGAAAGCAGGTGGACAAAGTGATGGAAGCGAGAGAACATGTTGGGATATATTGGAATGTCTCTGTGTGTGCTTATATATGTATGTGTTGATGTGTGTGTGTATCAGTTTATAAAGTTAAAGTATAAGATACTAAAGAGAAATAAATTTGGGGAGGATTTTATGTCAGTCAAATGGGGTCCACCCTCCCTCCCGGGGTCTGCTGCCCTGCTTGACTTAAAGGATTGTTTGCCTAAGAACATCCTGTTCCACTCCCATTTCCTGGCCTAAACACAAGTTCTGTTGCAGGTGGCTCTTGCTTAAGAGGATGATTGCAATGATTAATGAGAATGTTTCTTTCATCCCTTTAGGGAAGAAATGGTACACTTAACCATAACATATCTTTCTCTTGCAAATGATCCAATATTTGGGGGAGGATTTTATGTCAGTCAATTCATAAAAACATGAGGAATGTGGGGCTGGAGAGATGGCTTAGTGGTTAAGGAACTTGCCTGCTAAGCCTAAGAACCCAGTTCCAATCTCCAGGTCCCATGTTTAGCCAGATGCAGTGATGCAAGGGCACAATGCTGCACTTGACCACAAGTGGTTCTGTACATGCTTTACACATCTGAAATTTCATTCACAGAAGCTGACTGACAGACTTTATAGACAGAAGCTGCAGTGAAGACTTGACAGACACGCATTCTCACCCATCTCTATCTGTCTCCCTCTCCCTCTGTCTGTCTCTCTCTGCTGTCTCTCTCTCAAAAATTAATAAAATAATTCAAAAAAAATTTAAAAAACATGAGACCGTCTCTTATAGGAATGTTTTAGGAAAAGGTGTTGATAACCCCACTGCTCAAATACAAGATAAATGGTGTCCTTTTGATGGACACAAGTTCTTCTTAATTAAACAACAGGATAGGAGGATGTAAACAAAGACTATACTAATAAGGATACTAAATTAAGATTATTCTTGAAGAATAAAGAAAAGTTTCTTAGCTGACAAATATGAGTATGAAGTATTTGCTGTAGCATAGTACGTAATATACCAGAATAATTTAATTTATCGTACTATGTGTAATGGACTAAAGCTACATTATTATAAAACTAGGATTTCTAAGTGCCATATATATGTATATATGATGACAAAATGCTTTCAAGTAGGCAGCTGTCTGGGACTTTATAATCACTGATTAGAATTTGGAGAAATATGTCCAACTGAGGAACTTCAAATTGGAGGTTTATGAATAAGAGTCATATTAATGAACAAAAGTCTTAAAAATAGACCATATATCAAAATAATACAATATATAGGTCAAGCATATATTAAATGCAGAAAAAAAAAACTGCACACATTATCTAAAATTAGAATGTTTGCTCTTATCACTTCCATTCAATATAATGCACAAGACCTTAGAGTAATAAAGACAAAAATAATACATGAAAGGGACTCAATATAGTAAGTCTGAGTATCCTTATTTCCTGGGAATATGATTTTACATTAAAAAGATCTTCTACAACCCATGAGAAATAATGTTTCTGGAATCAAAACTAACATAAAATCATCAGTATTCATTTGTACCTTAACTCTATTCTTAAATAATTAGGCAATGCAAATATGTATTTTCTTAATGAAAGTAAAATAAAATTGAAGTTATTTTTAACATCTACTTTGGGAACATCAACATTGGTGATTACTTATAACTGAAAAAACAAACATGACATCATAAGCTTATCTGAGTATATGTTATAGGTAAAGCATTAGAGCTGAATACATAAATAAATGTTTGTATTTTTTAGTTATAGTAAAGGTGGTATAAAGATGAAAGGATTATTGAGAAGCATGTGAACATAATCATATATGATCTGTGCAAATGTCACCATGGTACAAAATTAGCTGTTTATATGCACGTAAAGAACATGGAATTGATAGGAGATGGAAATTGACTAGGCAGTGTAGGGCAATAAACCCCAAATTGGGTATCTTTCTAGTTGCAATACATGGGAATAGTTCTTGGCTTTATAGGACAATATGGAAAGAGAAAGAGGCAGAAAGAGAAAGAGACAGAGAGAGAGAGAGGGAGAATGGGCATGCAAGGGCTTCCAGCCACTGCATACAAATTCCAGACACATGCACAACCTTATACATCTCTCTTTACATGGGTATTGGGGAATCAAACCTGTGTCCCTTGGCTTTGCCAGCAAGCACCTTAAACACTAAGCAATCTCTCCAACCTGCCCTTCTTTTTGTATAGTTAGTTATCCGACATAATGAGAAAAGTTAAACCAAGATAAGCAGTTTGCAGAGTGACAAGGGAAACAAGAGCATCATAAAGCCAGATATGTCTCAAAGCTATTATGGTTGTTTGAATATGTGACCCCATAGCTTCAGGGGGTTTAGTAAAATTGAGTTAGCAGCTTTAGCCCCTAGAAGCCAGACTCCTGCGGCAGGGGGTCGTGTTGATGCAGTATTTGGAGTTTCAGGAGGGGTCTCCGAGATTGTATTAACTCCAAGTTTTGGGTTCTGTTGTACCTTTAATGAAGTCTTAATAAAGATAGACTCAGGAAGGATAAATTATGAATTATTAAGTTTAATGTGTGGATAATCACAAATTGTGGCATTTATTTAAGGGCTGGCTGGTTTTAAGGGAAACTGAGGCTTTTAAATAGAGATTAGGGTAAAGTTGCAAGCATGTGGACTTAAACTGAGGCTCTTAAAGAGAAATAAAAGAAGAGCTGCTAACATGTGGAAAGTAGAATATAGAAGCTTGTGTAGGGAGACTTAAGAGGAATCCACATTGCATCTGTCATGTGGTTTTAGAGAAGTATAGAGGACACATGATGAGGCTCAATGAAAAACAAAATCAGAAGACAGATACAGATATCAAAGCAGAGACCAAGAGAGACAGAGGAGAAATGAGTAATGGGGAGATTTACACTCACAGTTAGGCCAAGAAGAAAATTTCTCCCAGATCAAGAAATGGTTTTATGCTCCCCGTGCCCCACCCAACCAGGCTGGGTGAGGGAGAAGCCTGGGTCATGTGTGTTCCTGTAGCCTGAACTCAAAAAACCAGAGTGGAGCAGCAGAGCCTGAAAAACAGAGTGGAGATGAGCAGAACTAGTGACTGGAATAAGACTGCAGCCTTTATAATCAATGGGAAGTTTTTATTTGTTTGTAGATCTGTAGGGCAGATCACAGAGCCAGCCCACCTGGGCCTGCCCATCTAGGTAGCAGCTAGATTTGGGGCAGCACGGGAACTGTAGATCAGTCTCAGTCAGACACGAGTTCTATTTGTGCCAATAGTTCTGTTCTTGTGCCAGAGTGAGGTGGCATGTAAGGTGGTCTCTCCTGTTTCTCTCTCGCCCTCAATCTGTAATTAAAATGTCTTAAAAAGATAGATTTTTCCTATCCTTCTACAGTGCCACTAGGGCAGAGCCAAATTCCAGCCCAGAGGTAGGTAGAGGGGTCTGAGCTCTGCTGGGTTTACCTGTACTGGTGATGGCATTTTTCTAGCTGCAGTCTTTCTCTCTGCTTGGATTTACAGAAGCAAGTAGCTTCTTCTCCATTGGTGGAACTTTCCCTGGTTTTATAATGTGAAATAAATCTTGTTCCTCCCATAAACTATGCCTGGTTTGGTTGTTTATCCCGTAAGTGTGGAACTATCTTCTACAGAATTTAGTACCAGAAAAATGGGGTCTTGCTACAATGAATGCTACCCATGTGGATTTTGGTATTTCTTAACTTTCGTGCTGAAAGAGGTATGTTGAAGGATTTGGTAGTGTGACTGCAGAAGGCTGAGATTGTGGTCAGTCAAGTTTTATGGACTATCCTGGTGAGAGTTTGAAAATGCTAGCTACAGAGCGATTGTGTTGGCATATGAACTTTCAAAGGGGAAATAAAGAGAGCAGAGAACTTTGTTGGTACTGGGCTACTGGCATAAAGGCTAATTGCATTCTTCTTCCCATTCACAGAGGCTTTATGTGAGGTTGAATTTAAAAGTATGAACTGTTGTGCTTGGCAGAAGATATGAAACTGAAAGATATACAATTTGAGGTTGGAAAAATTCCAGGAAGTTTAAAGTTACTGGCACAGAAACTGGATTTAGATTACTGAAGTTGCTATTGTCAAGCAGAGTACCACTATCAAGGGTCCCAGCAGGAAATGAATATTTAAATTATTTTATTTAAAATAATTGAAACAAATATATATATATATATATATATATATATATATTTAATAAAGATCTAATTAGATAAATTTATCTTATATAAATTTTATCTCCATATTTTTTCAAATAGGCAATTTAATGTTTTATTGGAAAAAAAAAAACTATGTATTCATGGAATTTATGGTAAAATACTAACCATTGCTGGAGTTACTCTCTCCAGACACACTGCACATTATAGCTATTCACATGACTGTGGCTGACAACATTTCTTTGTCAAATAGGATATAAACTATAGCTTGCTTATGTGAAATATAAAAAGGAAGTTTCAATTTTGATCCCACACATTCTGGGTAACTTCAACTTCTTAGAAGAATAAGAATTGGAAAACAACATCAGAAAATGAGAGCACAGTTGGGTAAAGTTCCACTGTTACCAAAATGAATGGAATGTTGGTTTCTCTTTAGGATGGTCTTTTAAAAGAAAATGAGCTGGTCTTAGAGCACCAGAAATTTGTCTAAGACAAATCAGGTTCTTTACCCTAAAGATCAGATATTAGTTTAATTGAGTTCTCAATGAGCACCATTTACTAAATGTTTGCTATGGGAAGAGCTGTGAATAAGGCATCTGAAAACTATACATACAAATTATAAATGGCTCAAATTTGAAGTGAAAAATAAAAGATTTTTAATGAATATCTCTATTGTAAGTTTACCTTGAAATCTTTAAAAGTAAACTGTACTTTTTCTTACATATCATATAATTGAAATATATAACATATCATTAGATAAATATTTTAATAGAATATTAATGAGAACAGATTTTCATAGAGTTTATTTTCCCTAGCAGACTGAAAACCAGGAAGAGTGCTGTTCTTTCATCAATGTTACAGTCAAATGAAATATGGAGCTGGACTATTGTGGTTCCATAAGTGTAATGGAAGCTCTGTGAATAATTTCTTGCAGTATTTTGCAAACTTGGTTCCTGGGGTATGCTAGTCATCAATTCAAAATAGGAAATAAATGAAGATTGTAAAAAAGAACTGGGAACTATATGCAGTCAGCTATGGAGGGAGAATTAAGTTATGTAAATTAGAACATAACCTGGATAAATTCTTTGTAGACTTCAGAGGGGATTATTGGAATTAGCTCCTATGATAATATCGAGAAACCTTCAAACATCACTTATTTCTTAAAGTATAATGAAGGTTAAAACTTCCTGACAGAAAACAAACTTGTACACCAGCCTCAGGATGAGTATCTTCATTGAACTACCTCTTGAACAGTAAGAGTCATGTTTTATGAATGACCACTTTTATGAATGAATGCATAGTGATTACAGAGATCAAAGATATTTAGTGGAATTATTATATTGTCACTAAATTACACATTTAGTAATTAGGAAAAAAATAATTCTTTAATGTAATAAAATCAAAATAGCATTGCCTTTATTTTCCTAGAGTATTTATGGTAATAATCCAAGTCCAATGTTATGCTATGTCAGATTTGAGGAAGAAATAAATATATATTACATTTTTGTATACCTTAGACTTAAGAATGTCTAAGTGTGTCTTGCATATGACTTGCATTATTGAAAAATATGTTACTACTAAAAATATAAAGAGAACAGTAATGTATAGATGGGTCATAGAAATTATTAGCTGAACCTAACTAAAGTTAAGGAGCTAAAAGTCAAGCAAATTCATTGAAAAAATAGAACTATATTAAAGAAATGACATCAGAGATTTTACTATCATATATATATATATATATATATATATATATATATATATATATATGAATGCATATGAGCACATACCTTTCAAAGTGTGAGCTGACATGTTGTCAATTACAAATGACTTTAAAGTTTAAAATTTCCAGAAAAGGAAAGGAAGCTAAGTAATATTTTTTGTCCAGAAATTTTATTGAGGTCTCCATTTTTCTGGGTCACTTGATAGTAATCTTTTTAGGTGCTGCATTCATTCAACTCACTGCCCCTTCATTTTCAGCACACCTTCACCAACACACACAAATCACTGACAGGTCAATGTACAAGCATTGTAAAAAAATAAATCTTTTTAATAGTGGTATGAGTCATATGGAATCACCACATATGAATTAATACATACTTATAGAAAAATCTATTTATGAAAAATTATATTATATACACTTTTATTAAAAAATAAAATTTAAAAATGTTACTTTAATATGGTCAATTTAAGACAACATCCTTGACTATAGACTGCACAAAATATTGTTACAAAAAAACTGAGAAATGATGGGCTGGAGAGATGGCTTAGCGGTTAAGGCGCCTGCCTGCTAAGCCTAAGAACCGGGTTCCAATCTCCAGGTCCCATGTTTAGCCAGATGCAAAGTGATGCAAGTGGCAATGCCACACTTGACCACAAGGGGGCACACACATCTAGATTTTGTTCACAGCACCTGAGAGGCTGCTGGCACGCCCATCTCTATCTGTCTCCCTCTCCCTCTCTGTCTGTCTCTCTCTGTGTCTTTCTCCAAAAATAAATTTAAAAAAAACTGAGAAATATTTATTACATGTGTATGTAAGTGATAGGAGAAGATGTAAGTCCACCAAGTAGCACATGATTACATGTTCTTTTCAGTGTCTAAGAAAGTAGTATACCAGAATCTTGTAGTAGTATACGAGTCTCAGTGCACTAATACGGATTTTAGCATTTCTTTGATAATTTGTGCATTAATCTACTACAATATAAGTATCAGATTTTAATTCTGATAACACTATTAAAATACAGTTTTATGCAAGGGCCAAATTGGTTTGCCTAAGTTTATTTTCATTCTCATTATTGATCCATGTTTCCAAATTCTATATATTCAGATATTATAATGGGAAGTATGAGTTAGATGAACAAAATTATCTTCTGAAGAGAGGTGTTTCCCATCTGTAAAAATGGCCAAGTACAGCAGAAACATACAAACATGTGCAGTGCAGCTGGGTGAGGAAAACAGCAAGGGGAATCAGAGAAGGGCACTGAATCGTCTCCTTCAGCTTGCATATACACATGGACCTGTATATATACACCCCACACATCACACATATACTGCACACACACAGGGGAAAAAAAAAAAAAGAATTACTACATGCATGATGCTATAAAATTCTTCTGCCAGCTTGTGATGAAGTGTTGACCATTTGGACCAAGGCTGTATAGGCTTCTGTGTGCCTTGTTGCCTGAAAAACACCCTTCAAGACAGATGTAATTCATGAGCTACTCCTTTCAGATACACTCTTCCCATTCAAATGTATTTGCACTTTCAAAATTTGGAACTTTTGATGGGTAAGTTTTTGCCTTCAGGGCATTTTTTACATATGGTCCCAGTGAATAGCAGGAGTACTCTTTTTTAAAGGGGTTAATTACAGCCACTTTTTCAGCACCAGACTTGTAACTTTAAACCTGCTTATGCTGTTTTCCTCACTCAACTGCACATTCTTGAATCCTTCTGCTGCATTTGTTGCTATTTTCCCTGTGGGTGGACCTTTATAGAAACAGTAACAGTAATTATCCTCAATATGAATGCTACCATGCCTTCAAATTTCATTAACCAGACACTTTACATCCTTATACTTAAATCAATCCTCATTCAAGTACTCAGAGCATGGGCAGACTTTGGTCAAATTATTTTCCAAGATATAACCTGAATGGCCTTTAGCCCAGTGTCCAGTAAAGTCCTTATTCCCCTCTAAAACCTCACAAGCCAGGCCTCCACCATCTACAATTCTCTTGGCATTCTAATCTTATGAACTCCCTGTTAGCTCTACTTATAGGATTGTGGAGCTTTTATAGCTTTAAGTTCTAAACTCTTCCACATTTCTCCCACAAACAAATTTTGAAGGCCTCCAAACCACAGTTAGGAATATTTCTGCAATAGTCTCCATCTCAGTACCAACTTTCTATATTAGTTTTGCAACCAGACTGGCAGGAATGGAAATATTCTATATTGACTTTTTTCATTTTCATTTATTTTTTAATATTTTATCTTTATTTATTTATTTATTTATTTATTTATTTGAAAGAGAGAAATGGGCTTGAAGAGAGAGAGAGGGAGACAGAGAGGAGGGGGAACATAGAAAATGGGTGTGCCAGGGTATCCAGCTTCTATAAACAAACTCCATTTGCATTTGCCTCCTTGTGCATATGGCTTATGTGGGTGATGGTGAATCTAACCTGATTCCTTTGGCTTCATGCAAGCACCTTAATTGCTAAGCCATCACTCCAGCCTGAAATTTATTCATTTTGTTTGACTGCCAGACTATTGGAACTCCAAGGAATTTGAGATTTCCAAGGCCTCTCATACCTTGAGAAAGAAAAAAAATAATACTAAAGCCTGATGCCAGTCAGAAGAAAAATGTGTTCCCCGAAAGAAATCTCACAGCGTTGGTGCCTTGTTAGAACACCTAGCAGGAGATACTGGAGTCCAGGCAATGAAATACTTTGGACCATACCTTGACCAGGACTACATAGCTTTGGATACCTCTGTCCCTCTAGTTAAAGTAAAATCTTAGGTCAGAACCCTGAAAATGGACTATGGAGTTTGGGGAAAATTATTTGTCCTTGTTTGAAATATGGGGAAAAAATCCAGTCAATCTCATATATGTTTGCTTTTACTTTTGTAACAGTATTGTTTATAATATTACTTTGGCTCTTTTAATGTTTTCATCTTAGATGAGTAGCAGAGCAGAACCTGGTTTGAGAAGACAGTTGTAGTAATTAAGGTTTAGAGTCTGTCCTGATTAACTTTGGCAAGTTATTTTTCTTATTGCTGTGACCAAATACCTGAAAAGAAAATAGTAAGTGTTCATTTTATGTTATAAATCCAGTGTATACAGTTCATCATGATGGGTAAGGCATGGTATCAAAAGTCGGAGGTAACAAATTACATTGCATCTGAAAACAAGAAGTGACAACATAAGAGAGTGGGTTCAAGCCATAAAATATCAAAGTTCACCCCCAGTAATCCAATTCTTCCAGCAATGCTTTACTTCCAAAAGGTTTGGCAGGCTTCCCATACACATGAACCTACGGGGGAATTTTATATTCAAAATAAAACAGATATGTACAAGATTAAAAGAATAAATATATGTATGTGTGTATTTGTTTGAATAAAACACAAAACAGGGGCTAGAGCATTGGCTTAGTGGTTAAGGCACTTGCCTGTGAGGCCTAAGGACCCAGGTTCAATTCCCAAACACCCACATAAGCTAGGTGCACAAAGTGCTGCATGTGTCCGCAGTTTGTTTACAGTGGCTGGAGGCTCTGATACAAACATTTTCTCTCTATCTGCCCCTTTCTCTCTCTGTCTCTTTCTCTTTTTAATAAAAAATAAAGAAATACAGGCAAGATAATGTGATAATCCTCATACTTCATGACTTAAATAAAGAAAAAAACTAAAAGATATGTCTTATTTATCAGAGGACAGAGAGCCTGAAAATGCTATAGTGAATAATTGGACATCAGCTTCCATGGCTTCATCATAATGGTAGAAATATTGATGCAGTAAATTTAATAATAACAACCAAAGCACTAATGTGTTCAGTTTCCAGAGCCTGAGTTTAATATGATACAGAGAAGAATATTGAGTGGATAAAAGAAATTCTGTAGTACAATATCTACAGAAATATATGTGATAGTAACAGATGGGAATAAATGGCCAACACAACCAGCCATTGAGAGATGTCACTTAGTGCCCAAATGTGTATTTCAGGCTTTTGAAAAAAATGTTTGTGAATACAGAATTAATTAGTAATGAATAGAAAAATAACGCTGCTTAAGGCCAAAGGACCTTAGTCTATCAGTTAGCTTCCTATACACATAACAAAGAGATTTCCTCTCAGGGTGACAGTGAGTACATGCTGAACAGCAGAACAGCTATTAACAGGAGCCTCAAAGTCTGGACAAAAAGTTGTGAGTTTATATGCCCTATGTTAAAGCCCTGTGATGCTACTGTCTGGTTTATTGACAAGATAAATGTGCTTTAGAAACTTGACATTTTTTTAAAGCCAAATGTCTGTCTCTATTCCAATTATCCCAGTGGTGACTCTGAGGCATTAGCAAAGGTGTGGCTCTGGGCACAATTCTTTCCATCCTCTAATATTGTATGTGCATGTTTGATGAGTTCATCTGAATGTGTGGTCATTTCACACTGGCATTCATGTAGGCAGGGAGTCATAAAGACCACATGCCAGCACTCTCCTACTGTTTATTTATGACCTCCAGTTAATGTCTGTTTTAGAGGATGGAAATCAGAAATTAACCCTGACAGATGTTAGAACGGATGGAGTGGATAGAATTTTTTTTTTTTTTTTTCCTGTCTAGACTACAACATTGAGTTAACAGAGTATCATATCAGGCATGGGTTTGCAGGCTAGAGAAATGGTTCACCCTGTAAAATAATTATCATGCAAATATTAATACTTGAAGTCAGAACCCCACCACCTACGTAAATGCCAGGCATGTTAGTAGGGTGCCTTTAGTACTAGCACTGTGGAAGACTAGGTAATATTGTTTATCTAGTTAGCTAAATCAGTCAGTTCTGAATACAATTAAAGAGATCCTGTCTCAAAAAGAAATAAATAAAGTGAAGGGTTTATCTTGGATTTCCCCTCTAGGACTCCTTCCACGTGTGGTGAGGGGACCTTTCTCAGCTTGTCAGCTTTTCTGCTTTATTTCTACTGTCTTTTATTTCTGCTCTCTCTAAAAAAAAAAATCTGTTTGCAATTCAATAAAACAAGGTACAAAGCAAATGAGGAAACACCCCAATGTTGACCTCTGGGGCCCATAAACACATTTATGCATACTTATACACAAGTATGCATCCATACACATAAATGAGCATGTACATAGACACACACACACAGACACACATGGTATATACACATGAATAAATGGGTTAACTTGGGCCTGGAGAGATGGCTTAACAGTTAAAAGTGCTGTTTACAAAGCTTGATGACCCAGATTTGATTCCACAGCTCCAATGTAAAATCAGATGCATTTGGAGTTCTTTGGCGGTGGCAAGAAGCCCGGCCACACCATTCTCTCTCCATGTCTCTCTCTCTCAAAACAAGAAAACTTAAGATTCTTACATTATGTTGCTCAGTGTTTAGATTGTGTTGCTTATAGAAGTCGGGAAGTCTACTTTAAAATGTTTCATGATAAGAAACAAAACATTGTATATATAAAAATGGTATTTCTATTTCTATTTCATCCTTTTTGTCAGATTTTAAAATCTATTTATTTATTTAAGTAGAAACATTTTATGGGCACATAGTATGTTAGTACTATCATTTCCTTCCTCCCTAATTAGTGGGAAATCTTTTGCAATAGTTACAAACTATAAGAATTTAGCAATATAGACATAGAAGTAAATGAAGGAAAGCTGAGAGTGTGTTATTACTGATGATGTCTGGAAATCTTAGAAAGATGCAACAGCAACAACAAAATCAGAAACTCCACAAAGATGTCCAGATTATTTTCCTAATATGATTTATAGGCACATATCATTTTCGACTATATTTCCAATATTTTCTATTTTGGCATTTTTTGTAATTAAACTGTGTGATTCTGGAATGTGAACTTTGTGGATAACAACACCATGTTAAAATGTCAAAAAGGAGTGATTTTTTTAAAAAGATTTTTATTTTTATTTTTTTATTTTTTATTTTTATTTTTGTTTATTTCTCTTTTTTTCCTTTATTAAATGGGGACAGGCAGAAGAGAAAAAATGGTACTAACACATGATATATCCATACATTTCTACTTCATAAAAAATCACTTAGAAAAGGCAATCCATAAATGTAGATTCATAAATCAATCAATCACTTCAACAACTTGACTATCATCTGGTATCCAAGATTAATGATGAATTTTGTTGGAATGACTAAAACTGGAACATATTAATAAAAGGCATAAAATGAACAAATATTACAGAAAGAGGATTTCTGTATCTAAGTCCATGAGTGATAATAATGCATTTGTTTTTGTGGAATTGACCTATCAACACACAATGTCTAAATATATGGACAAACAACACTCAATCTCATTAAGACACACTCTTTTTAAAGGTTTTATTTTTTATTTTATATTTATTAGAGACAGAAAGAGGGGTAGAGAAAGAGAGAGAGGGTGTGAGAATGGGTGCACCAGGGCCTCTAGCCACTTCAAACGAACTCCAGACACATACGCTACCATGTGCATCTGGCTTACATGGGACCTGGAGAATCAAACTGGGGTCCTTAGACTTCGCAGGCAAACACCTTAACCACTAAACTATCTCTCCAGTCCAAGACACACTTTTATTATCCACAAATGACAAGTCTTATTATAATATTCACAAACTGAAAAGGGGATTTTGTAGAAAATAATTATATGTCATCTACTCTATTTAGCAAATAAAGCATGAGTTTAATAGTAGCAAATCAATTAAAATAATAAACATAGGAAGGAAAATTATATGATCATATTATTACACAATCCTATCAAGTGACACTGAAAATGAACATGTTTGGGTGCAAAGGCCAACAATGGAGACATTCTTCCTTTTATAACTCAACATAATAATTACTCTTCAGACATTTCCATCACTTATATTTGTATATATCAAACATGGGCATTTATCACAGCTTTTAATAACTTCATAAAATTTTGTATGCTCTTAATTATGGTATAAATACATTTTATTATTTATTATAAATAGAAATACACAGTGCATGATTGCATACAACTTTATGCACTCAAAACAAGCTCAACTTGATAAAGACTGTGAAAGTACTAAATCCACACTTATAATATATTTTATGAGAATGGATGTTTTTCATGCTGAAACTGAGTCATTGTTCCCATTACATGGGTTGGAAGCATGGCAGCATTTGCCCTTCTTAGTTAATCATTACTATTGATAGAGGAAAGGGGACGCAGCAGCAGCCAGATCGAAGCAGGCATTAGGCAGGAAAACCCTTAGGTGCGAACCTTTACCTTGCCCTTTTGACAGCAAAGTACTCCCTCCCTTCAATCACGACTGGTTACCTAAAATTAAAGGGCTCTGCCCCTGGTGGAAACCCTTGATTCTGCTCCACTCTCCGCTGCTTTTTTGAAAGATGGCTTCTGCTTCTTGCAGTCACCATGAGAACAAGCAACCTCAGCCTCCATCTTTCTTTCTGGGCTGGCAGCTTCTCAAGATTATTCTGGCTTTTCACTTTATTTACCCAACTACTCAGGGCTTAGCTGGGATTACATAAACCCCAGCACACAGAATCTAGGATTTGGTAGGCTAACTGATGCTGATGAGACAACTGCTTCAAGAAAGAAAAGAGCCTGCCCCAGCTCTAGGGGTAGAATAGCCCAGATCACTGGAAGGATTGCTGCACATCTGCCTTGGAGACAGTCTTTCCTGATCTTTGGGAGAAGAGGTCCTGTGTCTGCCTCAGCCCAACCTCCCTTTAGTACCTTTCAGACCTACTACTCTAGCTCCTGCTTCAGTGAAACCCACTTGATTAGTATCCCAAATCTTGTCAAGGACTACACTATAGAGCACCAGCCTCTTGATAGGCAGTTCCCTGCCACTTAAGGTCAGAGAAGTAACTTCCATTTTTTGTGCTTTCTTGGTTGTCAGCCCATTGCCACTGAGAGTACATTTTCCACTCAAGTCATATAATTGAACAAATAATCTGCCTTGCATATTCACTCTTCCCAATCTACTTCACTTTTTCTGAGTGGTACAACAAGAAAAAAAGTCACCATTTAGCCATTACTCAATATGTTCTGAATGATTTCATATTTTCAGCTATTACACATCTGAATCAATGTAGAATTGTCTGTCATACAGGACACTATGATGCCTTTTAGCCTTTATGTGCTATGAATCTGATAATTTTATTTCTAACTCAAGACAATGTGGTATATAAGTATGCTGATCATGTTGATTCATGATTCTAAAAACTCATTATTTTAGATTGACATTAAAAAATGCTGCCTTTGTAAAATGAAAAAGTCAGAGAAAACTTTCAGTTATCACATCAGTCATATCTGCTGTTTTGATGACAGCTAGGTTTGAAGGTTTGCAGGTGAAGACTTCTGATTTTAATTTCAGTATGTTCAAAGTGAAGGATTATAGGAAGACATAGCATAATATTAGTCCCAAACCACGAGTGCATCTTAGTAACTTTAGGAGAAACAATTTGAGAACATGAAAATATACAAAGAATAAAGGTAAGCACTGCTTAATAATAAAGGTTTCTATTTTTTTTTTTTGATATGTATGCATGCAAGTAACAAGAAAATCAAACTACCTCTGGCAATAGTTATTGGAATTGCAAAGACACATGAACCACAATGAATTGTAAGCTGTTATTACTGGGAACTTCAACACTCTTCTTTCTCTGTCAGTAGTTGATAGATCAAGAAGCCAGGAATTCATTACTGCTCTAGTTAAGCCAAAAAGCGCTATTAAAGTACTTATTCTGATTATCATTTGTTAAAAGTTTCATTAAAAATCAGGGGATTATATATTCTTTTAAGATAGTAACACATTAAAAACACAGGTCATATTCTGTAACAAAGCCCCATATTACTATATGCAAAGGAATATAAATCATGCTCACACTCCCAGAGAGAATAAACCTATATTACAGAGGAATTAATGTATGGATATGTAATTCTACCCATAAACTAAAATAGTTAGAAACATCTATATTATAAAATGCTAAAGTGTCTGTACATTAGTATGTGAACATGCATGTGTATTTTGAGAAGGAGAATGTAAAATTTGCTAACTAGCAAAAACTTGTAAAAATAATTATGTGAATCTATGTTTAAAATATATTGTTTTAGCATTTCAGTATATGAATGGATAGAAATAGACAGAAAATCAGCAAAGACATATCTGACCTAAAGAAAATCATTATCTACTTAACCCAACTGATATTACTGAACATTCCAACAAGAGAAGTGAAATACATATGGTTTTCAGTTACATATGTGTGGAGGTTTGATTGGAAAACATCATCCATCCTCTCGCACATTTGAATTCTTAATCTCCAGCTGATGGTACTGTTCTGCAAGATTGTGGAATATTTCTGAGATGGAGCTTTGCTGGAGGAAGTATGTCACTGCAGTAAAACTTGAGGTGTTACAATGTATCCTGGCATTCTGTTCACTCTGCTTCCATCCTACTAATGTAAGGATTTGACACCTGGCTATCTGTTCTTGTTATGATTTGCACACCCACTATGATGGGCTTCTCCTTGAAATTGTAAGCTGAATATAAACCCTTTCCTTCTTAAAGCTGAGTCTTGTCAGATATTATGTTCCAACACTGAGAAAGTAGCATACAATATTATATTACTCACATGATGGACCATATTCTGTTCATAAAATTTGACTTCAACTTCAAAACATAAAGACATTATAAGGAATGCACCCAAGCCATTAAAGGATAAAAACATAAGTCAATAATTGAAAAAGGTTAACAAATAATATTCCCAAGGAGCTTGGCAAATTAAAATACAAAGAAACCTATGGATACAAGAAAAAATCAAGGAAAACTTTTTTTTTTTGTTCATTGTTTGTTTGTTTGTTTGTTTGTTTATTTGTTTATTTATTTATTTATTTATTTATTTATTTATTTGAGAGAGACAGACAGATAGATAAACAGGCAGAGAGGCAGACAGAATGGGCACATCAGGGCCCCCAGCCACTGCAACAAACTCTGGCTGCATATGCCACCATGGGCATCTGGCTTAGATGGGTACTGGGGAATTGAGCTTTGAAGCAGGGTAGTTAGGCTTCACAGGCAACTGCTTAATCACTAAGCCATGTCTCCAACCACAGAAAAAAGTTTTTTTTTTTTTTTTTTTAATTTTTAATTTATATTTTTCTAATTTTACATTCATATTGCTGACTCTGTTATCCTCCTCCCTGTCCTCCCCCCTCTGAAGAGACCCTCATCATTGGGGAATGTGGGTCATGCATTATGGGCGTAGTCAAGAGTTATTAGGGATAGGCAAATTCTCTGTGCATAATGACCCAGTTTGTGGCTCTAACACTGTTTCCACCCCCTCTTCCATGAATTTCCTTGAGGCACGTTGGGATCATTTTAGTTCTACTTCAATGTGTCTCTGGGTATCTGCCTTAGTAGGAGTTGGATGTTCTCTGTGTTTATCTCCTTCAGCCTTTTTCTGGTGTCTTGTTCACCAAACAAGCTGTACTCTTGCTCTTTTTCCACATTATTCTATGGTTTCAGCTGGGGACCTGGTGAGGTGCGATAGGCTGATCCTCCCTTCAGGTTCATTGTCCATCTGAAAAAAAAGATGAGCAAATTTTGCTGGAATTGGGAAATAAGTCAAAACCATGTACAAAAAAATGAGCCCAGTCTCCAAGATCAAGCTACCACCAAACGTGGGCTAGAAGAGGGCCTATGCATATAAAAGTCTTTTTTTTTTTTTTTTTTTTGAAAGTTAAACCAGGTCTTGAAAGATAGCTCATTATATGATATGCTGGCTATACAAATATGAGTGAAGATCTAACTTTGATACTGAAAACCCAAGTTAAAAATAGTCCATGTGTGCTTCCACTCAAGATGGTTTTTGCCTAATCATGCTTCACCTTGCTGGAAAGGAAAGGCAAGAACTTTAGGGTTCATTGGGATTTTTAGGGGTTTGAAGACTCTAGAAGACTTCCAGTGGGAGGGTGTGGAGGAGCAAAGTCTGTTGTGTAGCCCACCAGTCCCCAAATCCCCTCAAGCAGCAGTCCTAGACACAGTCCCAGCCCCTGGTTCCTCCTGCACTAACCGCAGGCTAAGTGGACCCAGGCCAGCAGGCTAGTGTTACCTACCCTAGGCTTTCCGTCCTACCCAGAGCTCCACACTAGAACACAGTCCCACTCGCTACACTGCCCTCATGCATGGACCTAAACCAGCACAATAGCATTTCCTTGGCCCTAGGCTTTCAATCCACCACGGAGCTCCATGTGTGAACACTATCCCACTCACTACCACCTTCCCAAACCACTTGCATGGACCCCCAGACCAGAAGGCTGGTGTTCCTCCCCCCTAAGCTTTCCTACCACCACAGAGCTCCATGCATTTCTGCCATGCCACCCGCTGCCCTCACCACCCTAGCACGGACACAGACCATCAGGCTAGTGTTCCCTCCTCCCTAGACATTTCCAACACAGGGAACCTCCACTGGCAACCATCTTCTTACCAGCCACCCTGCCCTGTGTGGACCAGGTCCTACAGCTCTTACTGCAGGCTACTGTGACCCAGGTCCATAGTCCCTCACCAGAGCCTCATAGGCTCCTTACCTCTGAGCATGCTAATTACAAGCCTAATCTAAGCAAACTTAAAAGAGAATAATCACTGAAGACATGCCAAGGTTAAACTACAGCTTCCCCCTGAATTAAATGATATCCCTACACTGTGATGGGCAGACCTTAGCACAAAAGGAATAAAATGAAAAATCAAATGCAAGTAATCCAACAAAATTGCCCAGACCCATAATGGATGTCTCTGATCAAAACGCAGAAGAAACAATATGATCAGAACACCAAAATAAGATAAAAGCAATGTAACCCTGGCCAAGCAAACAGCAGAACTTGCAGAAAATCAACAAAGGGCCAACAATTGTATGAATGTTGCCCTCACTAGAAAAGACACAGGAAGGGTTTCAAAGACAGTTAAATCATCTGAAGGAACACAAATAAAAATAGGACCTCAATAACCAGCTGGCTACGCTCAATGAAGACATAAAGAAAAGCAAGTATGAATTGCAAGAAACATTAAGAAAATCAGAAAATGACATGAAAAGGGAACTCAACAGAGGGACAGAAACTACATAAAAAAAGCAGTAGAAAATACAAACCAAATTGAACAAGCCCAAAACTCTATAGAAGCTCTCAAGAATACAGTCATCCATGTGGAGGATAAAAACACAGAAAGGGAAGACAAAATAGAAGAAATAACTTTTGAGTCCAAAAGTTTCAATAAGTTCAAACGTTTTTGTGAACAGAACCTGAGGGAAGTGTGGGATACCCTTAATTGTCCCAACATTCAGATCATGGGAATACCAGAAGGGGAAAAATTCAGACCCAGGCATGGAGAACTTATTAAACAAATCATTGAAGAAAACTCAAAATAAAGTCCCATCAAGTTAAAAAAACACTAACAGAACTCCAAACAGACTTGACCAAGGATAAATTCTCCTAGACATATTTTCATTAAGACTCTAAACATTGATAAGAAAGAGAAAGTCCTGAAAGGAGCTTGGGAGAAACAACACATTCCATATAAAGGTAACCCCATCAGATTACTTCAGCCTTCTTAATGGAAACCCTGAAAGTCAGAAAGGCCTGGAATGGAACATTGCAAAGTCTAAGAACTTATGGCTGCCAACCCAAATTACTCTACCAAGCAAAAGAACCCCTCATAATAGATGGTGAAAGAAAAACTTTCCATGATAAAACTCAGCTTTACAACCATATGAACACTAAGCCAAACCTACATAGAATACTTCAGAAGAATCAAATAATCAACTGTAAGTGCCTACAAGAAGCTGATTACAATAACTAATAACTATACACACAATAACTAAACACAGAGAAGAAACAAAAAGCTACAAAGTCCAAGAAAACACCAAACCACATAAACCAACACAATATGGCAGGGATCAAATCAAACCTCACAGTTCTAACCCTAAATATTAATGGCCTTATTTCATCCATTAAGAGACAAGCTAACAGGGTGGATGAGAAAATCAAACCCCATAATCTGCAGTCTTCACAAAATCCACCTCACCACTAAAGACAGATACCTCTTCAGGGAGAAAGGGTGGAAAGTGATATTCTAAGCAAATGGAAATAAGAAACAAGTGAGCTATAATCTTACCCATATTTGTAAACAAATTTTACATGAATAACCTCAGTTAGATATCTTTCCTACCTCTACCTCCAGCAAAACCTACCCATTTTCTACCAATACAAATGACAACCATTTTTCTATTATTATTAATGGTGGTCTTTTGTTTTCAAAACTTTTTTAAACTAATAAAATTTACTGTGTATATTTTATACAGAATTGCATTACAAGTGTTTTTAATTGTGTTCTTTTCTTTTAGTCCTTAAGTGCCATGCCAGTTCTTTTTATATAACATTCTCTCAAAATACTCACCAGGGAATAAGGCTGTGAGTGGAGAGTTAAGAGTGATTGCATATGGTGTCCTAGGAAATAATTTCTTTTGCATAAGCATGTGGTCAGATCATTTTATGCATACGCAACCTGGATTGGGTATCAAGTATAATGTGTATTGAGTGCTGGTACATTTAGTTTATAAATTTGTTTTGTTTTGGCTTTTGTTATGTAGAGTACTGCCTTAGTCACTGTAATTTAATCTGTATTTGTGTGATTTTTTATATTCAAATCTTTAAATAAAATGTTTAATAACCATTTAAAAAAAAGAAGGAAACAAGTAGGAGTAGCTATACTAATATTGGATAAAATAGACTTCAAACCAAAAGTAATCAAAAAAGACAAAGAAGGTCACTTCGTATTCATCAAGAGAACAATCCACCAAGATGATATCAGACTCATCAATCTTTATGCACCAAACACAGATGCACCACAATTTGTTAAACAAAACCTACTTAACAACAAAACAGAAATAACCACCAATACCATCATAGTTGGAGACTTCAATACTCCACTATCAGCAATAGATATATCATACAAACAGAAAATTAACAGGGATGTAACAGCGTAAAACAAAATCATAGAACAGCTAGACCTAATGGACATCTACAGAATGTTCTACCCCAAAATCCACAGATTACACATTTTTTCAGCAGTCCATAGAACCTTCTATAAAACAGATCATATACTGGGCCATAGAGCCTGCCTCCATATACTTAGGAAGATCAACATAATTTCCTGCATAATATCACATTACAATGTTGTATCGCTAAAAAGTAATAAAAGATATGCTAGGAATCCCATCAGCTTCTGGAAACTGAATAACACCCTTTTCAACAATAAATGGGTAGTGGACTAAATAAAAAATGAAATTGCAAAATTTCTAGAAATGAATGACCATGAAAAGACAACATACCAAAATTTATGGGACTAAATGAAGGCAGTGATCTGGCAAAAATTCACAGCACTAAATGCCTCCATAACAAAGACAGAGAGATCCAAAATAAATAACTTAACTATACACCTAAAGGCATTGGAAAAATGAGAAGAATCCAACCCCAAAATGTCTAGATGGAAAGAAATATTTAATATCAGGGCAGAAATTAATGGACTGGAAACTAAGAAAACAATTAAGAAAAATTGATGAAACAAAGAGCTGGTTCTTTGAAAAAATGAACAAGATTGATAAATTCCTGGACAATTTGATAAAGCAAAAGGAAGACATGCTTCAAATTAACAAAATTACTAATGAAAAAGGAGAGATCACCACATGCATAAGTGATATTAGGGGAATAATCAGGACTCATTAAAAAAAAAAAAATCTCTACTCCACAAAGCTTGAGGAAATGGATGAATTCCTGGACATACAACATCTACCAAAGCTAAACTCAGAGCATATTAATCTCCTAAACAAACCTATCACATCCATCGAGATTGAAAAGTTAATAAAAAATCTCACCAAAAAGAAGAGTTGAGGACCAGCTAAATTCTCAGCTGAATTCAACCAAATGTTCATAGAAGAACTGAAACCAATATTTTTCAAACTGTTGGATCAACATATGAAAATCTGTCAATGTAATACACCACATAAATAATATTAGACACAGAACAATGTGATCATTTCAATAGATACAGAAAAGGTCTTTAACAAAATATAATATCACTTCAAGATCAAAACATTGGAGAGAAGAGGCATGGATGGTTTATATCTCAACATAATAAAGTCTATATATAAAGCTCCTAAAGCCCAAATAATACTTCATGGTGAAAGGCTGAAGGAATTCCCATTGAGATCAGGAACAAGACGGAGGGGGGGTTCCACTCTCACCTCTGTTGCTCAACATAGTACTGGCAGTCCTAGCTCAAGCAATAAGACAAAAGAAAGAAATAAAAGGGATACAAATTGGAAAGGAAGAGGTTAAGTTAGACCTATTCGCAGATGACATTATCTATAAATAATTGATTTGAGAACCTCCATCTCAAAACTCTTACAGAGGGTTAACTCCTTCAGCAAAATAGCAGGATACAATATCAATGCACCAAAATCAGTAGCCTTTCTATATGCAAAAGAAAAAAAAAAATATACATAGAAATAAATAAATGACATTGTCCCATTTTCAATAGCAAAAAACAAAACAAAAAAATCCTTGGAATAACATTAACCAAGGATGTGAAAGACCTTTACAATGTAAACATAAAAACACTCAAGAAATGAACTGAGGAGGACTTGAGAAAATATAAAGACCTCCCATTCTCCTGGACAGGCAGAATTAACAGAATGGCAATCTTACCAAATGCAATATACAGATTGAATGCAATACCAGTAAAAATCCCAACATTTTTCTTCACAGAGACAGAAGAAAATGATCTCAAAATTCATATGGAATTGCAGAAGGCCTTGGTTATCAAATAATATCATCAGCAAAAGAAGGACCTCTGGAGGTATCTCCATACCTGACCTGAAGCTATTTTACAAAGACATATTAACAAAAACAACATGGTACTGGCATAAAAACAGGATTATAGACAAATAGAACAGAATTGAGGATCTGGACAGAGGGTCAAGTAAGTACAGCTACCTGATATTTGACAAAGGCCCTAAAAATGCAGACTGGAAAAAAAGACGGCATAATCAACAAATGGTGCTGGATAACCATATGCAAGAAAAAAAAAAAAAAACTCGATCAACACATCTCAACATACACAAAAATCAAGTCCAAATGGATCAGAGACCTAAATATACTACCAGAAACTCTGCTACTACTGGAAGAAAAATAGGAGAAACTTTCCATGATATAGGTGTGGAAGAAGATTTCCTGAAGCAAACTCCAGGAAATTAAGCAGTCAGTCACTCAATAATTGGACTCTCATGAAGCTAAAAAGTTTTTTTTTTTTTTTTTTCAGAGACAAACGTACAATAAGCAGAGCCAATCAATTACCCACGGAATGGGAGAAAATTTTTGTCAGCTATACAACTGACAAAGGCCTAATTTCTGGAATCTACAAATAACTCAAAAACCTAAACAATAAAAACTCAAACAACCCAATAACAAAATGGGGCACAGAACTGTACATGGAGTTTTCAGAGGAGAAATAAAAATGGCAAAACACACTTAAGAAAATGTCCAACATCCCTAATCATCAGGGAAATGCAAGTTAAAACAACTATGAGATTCTACCTTACCCCAGAAAGGATAGCTAACTTTAAAAAATCTAATGAAAACAAATTCTGGTGAGGTTGTGGAAAAATAGGAACCTTCATTCACTGTTGGTGGGACTGTGAGATGGTGCAACGACTATGGAAAGCAATATGGAGACTCCTAAAAAGAATGATTATAGAGGTACCATTAGACACAGTTATTCCCTTACTTGGCATTTACCCCTAACAGCTCTGTGCCTCAATTCAGAGAGATTTTCTCAACCATGTATTGCTGTTCAATTCATAATAGCTAAGAGCTGGAATCAACCCACAATCAACCCACATGTCCATCATTAGACAAATGGATAACCAAGACATGGTATATCTATATAATGGAATTCTACACAGAAGTAGGGAAAAAATGACACAATGCAATTTGAAGAAAAATGTTCAAACTTGGAACAGATCAATCTCAGCAAACTCACCTTATCACAGAAAGAAAATTGTCACATGGTCTCACTCCTCTGTGGCTCCTAACCTGAATCTGCTCAAGATGCTGACATAACTTGTAAGCATCTTGAGGACCAGACAATAGGGATTGTAGGGCATTAGAAGAGGGTGAGGGAGGTGGCGGGGGGACACAATACTGGACCCAAATGGAAATGATACTATAAAATCCTATATCCTGAAAGACATACCAAAAATTTGAACCTTTGTTAGGTGCTTAGAGAGAACAACTGAATCACAGGGCCCTGGAGAGGTTATGATGAAGATTAACATTAATCTTCTTCTTTCTCTTCTCTCTTTCTCTTTCATATTACCTGTCTTTTTCTTCCTTCTTTTCCCTTGGAACTGGCCTGTAACTCCCAGTACCAGCATGGGGTTAACATCCACAATGAGCTGTTGAACAGCGAAACCTACAAGTTTTCCCAAAAGAAGACTGATTTCTGTCAGAATACCTGATAACCCACCAGTGTTTAACAGTAAGACCCTACTTGTGAAGACACCATATGCTGTTGATATGGAAAATGGAGTGACCTGGCTGGAATCTGGAAGACAGTCAGTCCCCAGACAGTTAGCTTTTTTAGTAGCTTTTTTAGTGCTACATGTGAAACTCTGGGAAAATGACCTACATTGATCCAAGCAACTCACGGTCTAAGCTACACAGTAGTAAACAACCTGGCTTGATGCTCATACAAGTGCCATAGTGGATAACTAATTGCTCTTGATTTGGCTAATGGATCCACTAAGTATAATGAAACCCATAGGTGGAACTGGGAAACAAGTCAGAACCATATCCAAAAAAATGAACCCACTTTCCAATATCAAGCTCCCACGAATCACGGGCTACAAGAAAGGCCTATACCTATTAAATTTTCTCTAACATAATAATGGTTATGCCATTTATCTGGTGCTGACTTCATTCTCCATTGTAGAATTTGTTTCTCTTTTTCAGATGGATGCAGAACCTGAGGAGAGAATGAGCCTGTTGCACCTCACCAGAACCCCAGCTGAAACCATAGAGTAATGGGGGAAATGAGCAAGAGTGCTGCTTTCTTGGTGAACCTGGTACCAACACAATGGTAATGGTGAAGGAGATAGACACAGAGCACACTCAGCTCCTACCAAACAAGATATCCAGAGGCACAGAAACTCCCTAGACCTCATCACTGAAGTAGACCTAAAATGATCCCTACTTGGCTCAGGAAGAGGGGGCAGAAATGTTATGAGAGCCAGAAGTTGGGACATTATGAACAGAGACATTGCCTCTTCCCCATAATTGATGGCTACCCCCACAATGCATGACCCACATTCCCAATGAGGATTGTCCCTTTGGATGGGAGACAATAGAGAGGAGGCTAGTGATGCTACCAACATTGCTATATACACAGTATACACTTAGCTAATAAAAAAAAAAAAAAATCCATTTATGTTAGCACACGTGTGTAATAAAATTTCTAGGAACATAGAGAGTAGTGGATCCATGGGGCTCATATGCTACTCTATTTACCCACTAATTAATGTCTAGGCCATAAAAAGAAGACATAACTGCAGATGCTGTGGTCATTTCTTTCTGTATCTACTGGGAAGACAACCAAAGAAAAGTGGAATCTAGTAAAAAGATAATAAAAATCACTGGAATAAATAAATTTGCATAATAATAATAAAACTACATGAGAGCATATCTAGATCAACCAGCTGTCACCTTGATAAGTTCACAAATGGAATAAAAAGCTGGAATAAGTAGATTAAGAACATAAGTATGGTATTGGAATTCAAATAATGAAAATATATGTATGAATTTGTAATATACCAAAAAAGTAATACATGAATTAAAACAGAGAGGAGTATGTTAATGCATACAAAACATTTTAATTAATAACTTTAGACAAAATGAAAATTTATGAAATCATTAGAACACTAGAGAAACATACTTGTAGCACTCAATTTTAAATGATACTTGCTAAAACTATCTGCAAGCCAAAGGTAAAAAATAAAAGGCATTTGGGAAAAAAATCAACATAGTTAGTTCCCCAAAATGTTTTTAATGCAAATGAAAAGATCAAAGTATGGTAGAGAAGTCCAGAAGACACTCCAATCAAATGATTCCACTTAACATCATCAAAATTTAATCATGTTGCTATGATATACCTCTGGTGATTTGAATGTAAAATGTCCCTCATAGACTCATGGTTGTGATTAAGCCTCATACATGAACACCAGCTTGTGGAGCCTTGGGGACCTAGATCCTTGCTGGAAGAAGTGTGTCTTGAAATTTATTAGTCCAGCCCCACTGGGTGTTCAAAGTAAGAATATTCTTGCTGCTTCCTCTCAGCTCAGCTAATGTGCCACCATGTGACTTTCAGTTGGCAGCTCTGCCATGCTTTCCAACCACGACGACTTTCCCTTGAAACAGTAAGCCAATATAACCATTTCCTTCTATCAGCTTTTTCTGGTGTGAGGTCTTGTTGCAACAATGAGAGGGTAACCACCACAATACATCTTCATCTCACTCACGGTGGTAAAGAAGGATGTGGAATGGGTTCTGCTATGGAACTCTAATATGGTGTAATTCTAAAGCTTGACAGTTAAAAAAAATGCTAAACATGGACACTTGCTTTGAGCTGGCATTTCATACCTACTACTTCAACAAATGAAACAAAAGAACTTACCTAGTCAGAGAATTGTAAATGAATGTTTTTATAAACTGTATGTGCAATAGTCCCAAAATGGTAAGAAAGAAAAATCACATGTTGCACAATTATAAAATTGCTACTAAATAATAAGAAATCACTGATCAACTTTATCGCTTGGATGATATTATTTCCTCAGAGTAAAGGAAAACTGGACCAAAAATTGAATGCTTCATTTAATTCATATATAATGATGATCAATGCAAACCAACTAGACTGATGAAAATCAGTTCAACTGTTGCCTGAGGAAAGGGCAATATGCAGATGAAAAAATGAAAAGAAAGGTATATAAAGCCAGAGGCGGCCATGAGGTCTACCTTGGTTGTGGCAAAGGCTTTCCAACTACATACACAGGGTAAGTTTATTTTCTTACCTTAAATGTCTAAAAATTATTATTTTCCCAATATGTTTTAGTAAATGTGAGTGCTAGATGCTTTTAAACATTATAAATATAGGAAAATACAAAATATAATTGCTAACTCTTTACGAACATATTTCACAAGAATATACAGTATTTAATCAAGTAAAATGTTACTTTTGGACAACTAGAAAATCTCATACATTTGCCTTTGAACTGGGAAAAGAAACTTCTTTAGGTTGCTTAACAATAAGAAGCATAACAATATAATTAATAATAATTGTACTTGCACAGATGAAACATAAATTGAAACTTAATATTTAATCATAATTTTTCTAGTAACACTTTTGTCAACAATTTCAAAATCACATTTCTGTCTTTGCAAGACACTTATTTTCCCTATGCAATATCACAGAGCTTCTGAGTTAGCTCTAAGAAGTTAAATGAAGTTTAGAAAAGAATCAAATACATTTAATCTATACTGGAATGTACATTTGATCTGATCAAATAGTTAATTTACCAAGATTTTTTTTTATTTACTGCATTTATTCTCAAGATAATGAAGCAAGATCCAGTTCAATGTGACTGTTTATCAATGTAATGAGTAAGTCTTGCAGATAGTATGTCATCCATACTAAAGTGAATATGTTAAAAATTAAAGTGTGTTATAGAATATATGGAATAATGTTTTTCTTTTAAATAATATATTATTATAATTTTTATTGTGACCATTAATTAGGCCAAAAAAACTAAAACACCTCCAGTAACCATAAATCGATAGCAATTTATGGTAACATACTAGGCTGAAGCTACTAGTGTCCTCATGTGAGAAGATTTTATAATATATATGCTTCTGAAATATGGTTTATTACTTTATTATATAGGTATTGGTACAAGGAATATTGTATCCATGTGGAAAATTACATTCAAGACCAAAGAATGTTTTTCCTTTTTCCTATAGATGAATAGATGTAGTACTACTGAACAAAAGAAAGCAAGAGAAATAAATTTACTTTATACTACTTTAAGGGCTCTCCCCAAGAGCTTGTCACACTTAAGTGATAATATTCTGCCTATGTCAGGAGACTCATCTCTTTCCTCCCGTGTGTTATAAAAATGGACTTCTTAACATATCTAATAGTTCTTAAGATGCTCAGTGCCAAAAAGCTCCCATGGGAATATGTGAAAGACTATAAGAACTATTTTTTTCTCTAATCAGAAGAATATTGCTTGGAAGGCTATAGAGATCTCAAAATAGAAAAGAAAATAAAACACTAGGTAAATAATTAGCAGATTAGTTAAATCTCCAATTATGAAGTTTTTATTTTATTTCTAATTAGTATACAAATTAGCATGCTTCCTTCTGGAGTTTTCACATATGCTTAGTTCTGTTTGATCCTTTTCACCCTACTTCTCTCCCTTATCTCCCTGTGCACATCTCTGATCACACACTCTCTCTCTCTCAGTATAACCATATCCACTTTTGAATCAAAAGTATTTTATTACCATCCCACAGCCTCTATTTCCACATATATGCACATATGTATAAATTATATTAGGATCTGCATATAAGATAGAACAGCTGTATGTGTTTTTCTGAACATAAGGTACCTCACTTCTTATAGTATTTTCAAGTTCCACACATTTTCTTGCTAGCTACATAATTTCATTCTACTTTTCTGGTTGAATAAAATTCAATTATGTGTATGAGCCACATTGTTATTATCCATTCACCTCTTGATCTCATGTACTTACTTTTGTGGAAAGAACAGCAATAGACATGGATATGCAAGTATCTCTGTGGTACAATATGAAGGCTTTGGGGTATATGACCAGGAGAAGTATAAATGTTTACATTAGGAATGGGGAAACAGGGGAGGAAATGTAAGATTCTAACATAATGGGAAGATAAAGAATATGTAATGTCTATACAGTAAAACTCTCAGTTAAAAAAAAAAATAACTCAAATTGACCTCATGGGAGTGACCTGATGCTGCACCTTGAATCTGTAGAAAAGAATCTGCAGCCCTAATGCTGCAGATGCTGATAAATAATAAAGCATAAAACAGAAAAATATTGATATGAGACTAAAAATAGTTTAATAATTAATCAAAGGTTGTTTTCTTTGAATAACTGAACAAGATTGATTAAAACCCTCACTAAAAAAAAAAAAAAAAAAAAAAAAAAGAGGGTTGGAGGGATGGAT
This sequence comes from Orientallactaga sibirica, assembly GCA_036365145.1. Classification (NCBI taxonomy): domain Eukaryota; kingdom Metazoa; phylum Chordata; class Mammalia; order Rodentia; family Dipodidae; genus Orientallactaga; species Orientallactaga sibirica. The sequence continues at coordinate 15,617,418 of JAEOAD010000017.1, forward strand.
TAGCAGGTAAGGTGTTTGCCTGCAAAGCCAAAAGACCCAAGTTCAATTTCCCAGGACCCACATTTGACAGATACACAAGGGAAGGCAGGTGTCTGGAGTTTGTTTGCAGTGGCTAGAGCCCTGGCATGCCTATTCTCTTTCTCTCTCTTTCTCTCTCTCCCTCTTTATCTCTTTCAAGTAAATAAATAAATTAAAATAAAATATAAAAAAAGAAAGAAAGAAAAGACCTAAAAACGGTTTGTTACAGGAGACTCCAACAGAAGTCTAGAAGGTCAGTAGGGAATAGTTTGAAAACTCAATCACTGATTTTAATAATTTTAACTACTATTCCACTTGAAGTAAATTATGTTTAGTAATATCAAAATAAACTCAACATGGCTCAGAGAAATTCGTGGAATGGAGGGAGGAAAGATTGTTAGAGCCACAAGTTGGGTCATTATGCACAGAGACATTGCCTCTTCCACATAACTGATGGCTACCCACCCCCACAATGCACGACCCACATTCCCCAACAAGGAGAGTCCCTTTGGAGGGGGAAGATCAGGGAAGAAACTATTGATGGCACCAACATGAATGTATTCACATTATGTGCATAACTAATAAAATAAATAATAGATTAAATAATTATGTGTGTATTTTATGATATTTCTAATTGTTTTCACTTATCTGAGTATTAGTAAAGTACATTCAATCTTTTTAGTCACTGGATTAAAAACACTATTAAAAACATGGAAAGACAGGTATCAGATAGTGAGAAGTTATTTTCATAAGATATAGTTGGCAAAGAACTCATAAAGTATTGATGTGAAGTGTATCTTCAAGATTGCAAGAAAAGGTCTGGGAAGGCAGAGGTAAAAAATCATGAATGGCTGAGGTGACTCAATCATAGAATGCTTGCTAGCATGCCTGATCCCTAAATTGTATCCTAAGCACTTCTAAAGAAATAACACATAAGATCTTAAAGGCACTGAACTAAATAAGTTATCCAGCTGGCTAATATTAATCCAAAAAGTGTCCACTTCATTAGTCATCAAGACAGTGCAGGTAGAAGAGACACTAGGATCAAAGTAAACACATGCCAAGGCGTGCGGTGGGAAAGTTAAACATTAAATTCTGATGCTGATGAGCATCAGGTCAGACATTTAAGATAAGAGTTTAAGTTGGTCCAGTCATTAATATAAACAAACTTTCAACCTGTGAATCCTAATCACTCAATCTTGTGACAGCAATATCACTCTCTGTAAATTAAGATACACGACTACATTCCTGTTTCAACATGCATGCACAACAATATCCAAAGTAGTATTACTCATATAGATGGATAGATAGATAGATAGATAGATAGATAGATAGATAGATAGATAGATAGACAGACAGACAGGCAGATACTGGCACTCCAAATGATAACAACCACTTGGTGAATAAATACATTGAAGACTTTTACTGCCATGGAATTGCCTATAGCAATAAGATAACAAATACTAGTGTTGTAATTAACAGCATGAATGGATTTCAGAAACTGGATACTGAATGCAGAAAAAAGACAACTATTTAATGTTGTTTAGTGAAAATAGGTAAACTGACAGGGAGTGTGCAGGATCTTCTAATATACTAATATTTTACTTCTTGATCTTCACAGAGATGTCATGTGAACATGGAAAAGAAATATACCATTTAGGGGCTGGAGAGATAGATTAAGAGTTAACTCTTACCTGCAAAGCCAAAGGATACAGGTTCAATTTCCCACATAAGCCAGATGCATAAGGCAGTGCATTTGTCTGGAGTTTGTTTGCAGCGGCTGGGGGCTCTGGCATGCCCATTCTCTCTCTCTTTCTCTCATAAATTAATAAAATATTTTTGAAAAGAAAAGAAATACACTCATTTTTGAAATCAGAATGAAGCTTATCACACATGATTATTGTTGCTTTATTCAACATAGGTAGGAAATGGTGTCAGCCAAGAAGCCCATGGACAGTTGAATGGATAATGAAAATGTGATACATATATCCATAATGGAGTCTTTTTCAGCTCTAAAGAAAATTATGAAATTCACAGGAAGAAGGAAGGATCTGGGAAATACTGTCAACATGATATACCCCAGGCTCAAAAAGGCAAATGCCACATATTCTCTTCCATATGCAGATCCTAACTTTATTTATTTATTTATTTTTAGATTTGAATGTAAATTGGAGTAAAAGGCAGCAGAAATCAGGAAGCTAAAAAAATAGCCATGAGGCAAGTGATAGTACAGATATGGCTTAAGAGGAGGAGAACTGAGGGAGGAGGGAAATGGAGGAGGGGTAAAGACATTTAAACTAAAGACATCATGAAAAAGTCATAGGGAACCCACTTCATCATTAACTAAGCAAAATATAATTAAGAAAAAAATAGTTATAATGGGGCTCTCTGAATTCATAAATTGTTACAGGAAAACCCCAGTGCCAAGAGGTGAAATACTACACTGTAAGTTGTTTGTTATGGAGGCTCCCAAGATAACCAAGACAGTACGGGTTATTTCCAAGGCTCTTGATTGCTCACCAGAATTATATAGAAATACCTATTGCTGAAGGTGCCATATGTCCCAGTTTCAGAGCACTGAAACACTAAATTGGAACGAAGCTGGAAGTGTCCTCCCTCCTGGCTAGCTCTTCATAGTGTCAGAAAGTGCTATGCAGGCTGCATGGAGCCACACACACACTCCTACTGATTATTTTAAATTTTGTTTAGGATATATATATATTTAGCCATTATTTTACTGTATGGTTCTGAGGGTCTTGAATACCATACAGTTATGTAATGATCCCTTTAAAGGTAAGAGTTATTCCAATACTCTTAAAACTCACTGTTTCAGGTTTTTTTTTTTTTTTTTTTTTTTTTTGGCTATTTACTTAATTTTCAGTTTTAAATTATTAATTTCTTTTTATAAAATGGTTGTATCCTTTAGACACCCTCTTCCTCCCCCAATTCTTCTGAGGGGCCTCAATGGGGTTATTGGTATTCATTGTGGGGACCAAGAGACCTCAGTCTCCTCAGGGGCTGAGGAAACACAGTGTCTCAGTGTTTTCCTACCCACTCTGAGGCTCTAACAATCTTTCTGCCTCCTCTTCTGCAATGTTTCCTGAGCAAGACAGAGATCTGATTTAGTGCTGGTTTCTCTGTAGACTCTGTATCTCTGTTTTGATGAGGTTTGAGTGACCTCATTGTCTGTAACCTTTTCCTTGGAACTGGTTTGCATTCTACTATGCATTTCACTGCTTGCTCTGTAATGACTTCTGGGCCCCAATAGATGCAGTGGAGGTGACTCCTCTCATGGTAGACAGTAGGCTCACTTCCTGATGTATTGCTGTATCCTTGTTCTCCCCTGAATTCTTCTCCATCTGTAAGATAGAGCAGATTCTGCGACCAAAAGTGAGAACAGTTTTAATTGCAGGGGATAAGTCTAGTTATTAGAGAGATTTATTGATGTGTATGTCCACTCTTTTATTTAATTAATTTGTTTATTTATTTATTAAAGAGAGAGAGAGAGAGAGAGAGAATGGGCATGCCAAGGCCTCTAAGCCTCTGCAAACAACACCAGATGCATGTGACCCCTTTTGCATCTGGCTTACTGGGTCCTTAAGAATAGAACTGGGATCCTTTGGCTTTGCAGGCAAATGCCTTAATCTCTAAGGCATCTCTCCAGCCCCGTATGTCCACTCTTATTAGGTAAAGATCAGTGGAGATTCTTTCTGGCGGGGCATGGTTTCCTATTCTAAGGAAACTGGCTTTGTTCCCAGAGCTGTGTTCTCCTTCTCTGAGCTGTTCTTGTGTCCAACCCATGAGCAGTTGGTTACTAGCATTAGCTGTGTGGCACTATTCTACACGTTTATGCTGGTCTCAGTTTTGTTGACACCTCTGGAGGCATCAAAACTTTAAAAAAAGAAAATGGTTTTAGTTTTGTTATCTTTCCTTATTTAGCATGTCACAAAAAGAAAGTAATAAAGTCCACAAACTTCAGAATTTTAGTTTTACTTCTCATAAGGCCTTGTGAAGCTTTATGTTTCAGTGTTTTATTTTTCCTTTTTATTAAGGTTAATATGACAGAGTATTGCCACACCTGTTTGTGTGTTCTTCAACTATAGTGCATTGAATTTTGGACAATTATATTTTTAAAAAATGTTGCTGTAGTTGCTGTAAATACTTGCATAAAGTATTTTGCATGAGAATAAATATTCATGTATTTTATAATTATGTAATGATGAAACTGTTGGATTCCATGGTGAGTACTGAGTTAAATTGAAAATAACTTCTGAGGTGCTCTGCACAGAGGCTTTTCTGTTTACATTACCATCAGCAACACAGGACCACCCTTGCTCTGCCCCCTTCTCATCAGTGTTTGGTATTTTCTCAATGATGTTTAAGTCTTTTAATAAGATTATGGTAAAACTTTATTGTGGGACTAATTTGCATTTTTCCATTGATAAATGATATTGAGAATATTTTTAGTGTTGTTATTTTAAGGTATTTAATTTAACATATATTTTCTCCTTTTGATTTCGTATATGGTATGATGGATTGTTAATATTGTTTTGTTAACATTACAATACAAAATAAAAAAAAATCAACCTATATTATAATTTGTAAATAAGTCCTATATATTTAAGAATTAGAAGGATTTATAGATAAGATTGAATTGTATTTAGTGAATTTATCCAGTGCTACAATATAAATGGAAAATATTTAAAAAGTCAAAATGAAAGAGGTAAGGTTACTGCTATTCTCTGAGGCCTTTTTCTGATCTGCTGTCCCTTGTCACAATGTAAATTTTAACACCAATTATAATTGTCAGATATTCACAGAAACTTTTGAGTATATAAATAATTTTAATCTAGAATTTCATACTTATCAAAAAATATTAGCATACATCCAGAGATAAATGAATATTCAAAACCCCATTTCTAGTTCATACAGGGAAATGTTTTATAGAAGCATTTAAAAGAAGGACTAATCAAAATACACTGTGCTAGAAATGATCTTGAAAACAAACAGTAAAATGAGTTTGTAAATAGTTGATAAATTGAAGAATATAGGAAATTTGAAACAAAACTCAATGTAACGTGCATTCTTGCAAATAGAATGGAAATTTAATATAGTATTAATATTATGTATGTTAAAAGAAAGAGAAAAGGTGAAGAATGTCAGTTACTTTTTTATTTATTTTTTTGATATTTTATGAAAGAGAGACAGCAAAAGTGAGGACAAGAAAGAGAGAGAACCAGGACCTACAGTCCCTGCAATCAAACTCCAGACATGTGTGCTGCTAGTGGGAATATGCAACCTTGTGCTTGCACCACCTTGTGCATCTGGCTTAAGTGGGATCTGGAGAGTTGAACATGGATTCTTGGGCTTTGCAGACAAGTGCCTTAACTGCTAAGCCATCTCTCCAGCTGCAAAGTTACTTTCATAACATATCCAATACAGAAATAATTATAAAGCATGAAGAAAACAGAAAGAAATACAATTTAATTGGATTTGAATAACAGTGACAAACAGGGGTCTGGATATGTCAAAATTAAATTGATTAAAAAGAATGTATGAACAAGAGTAATGGACTGTATTTTGTTTGGAATTAAAGCTTAGCCAATAAAATTAATCATTTTAAATTAATCAAACACAGTAAGGCAAGCATCACATTTACTTGTGTACATGGAAATAAACAAAAGGACTTGGAAGTAGAAAAGAGTGAAGGGTGGGCAGGAAGAAGAGATGAGAAAAAAAAAAGAGCAAGAAATATTGCCATATGATAATGTGATTGAATCACAACAGAGTGCCTGTGGAAGTTTTACATTCAAAACTATTAATTGGTACAGTTAATATGTGTTAATATTCATTACTAAAAAGACATTAAAGTAGAAGAGGGGCTAGTCCAGAAAAAGAAGGGGTTCAATGCAAAGAGTAAGGGGAGGAGCAAGGAGAAGGTAATGGGAGGTGATTTTTATCAGAATATATTATATAAGTGTATACATTTTGTCAAAAAAAGGTAATGGATGTATAATTTGCATATGCAATTGAATATAAGATAAGCATTTTAAGTGAAGAAAAAAGACACAGACAACAATAACAAAAGAGAATGATTATCTTTATAATAATATCAAGGTGTCCTAAATTAATAATAATTATAATAAATAAAGCAAATAAAATTAAAGACTTATATTGCAAATGCATAATGTAGGAATACAACAGAATCAAATAAAAATCACTGTCAATGTGATGGTTTGAGTGTAAAATATATTAAATAACCTAAAAAATTATTTTTTCCCCGCTGTTGGTAGTTTTTAGGTAACTTTCTCCACCATAATTTGCACACCATGAAGAAACTTCCTCACAAAACTTTAAGCCCAATAAACCTTTGCCTTCCTATCAACAGTTTGCAGTCAGCTGTTTTGTACCAGCAACAAGTAGAAAACTGAAACAACTGTTATTTGTTCAAAGCACTTAGAATATATAATATATTTTAATCACTGTGAAAACAGAAGTCAACACCATTAACAGAAAAATAAAATAAGAAATTTTTAAATTTACCACCAAAATGTAGATTCTATATACCTATCATAAGCATAGTAGATAATTTGTATCATAAAATAAGTATGTAAATAAATAAGATATGCAATTATATAGTTGATAAATTACTTTCTATAAATTATGTTTGTCCAAAAAATTATAAAAATACACTTTAACATCTATGCTTCCTTTAAAGTGTTGGAATTGTAGGCCATATTTATATCAGGTTTGTTCAATGACAAAAATACCTGACATAAAAAATGAAGTAGAAAATAAATTATTTTTCTTATTGTTTCATAGACTTCTTTCCATATTCCTTGGTTCCACTGTTTCCAGCCTGGTCAAGGCAGCAGATTCTGTCACAGCGATTCCTCACCTCACTGTGTACACCAAAAGGTATGGCCTTCGAAGTTGTGTCCCAATTGGCCTTATTTCTCCAATTCAGCTGCAACTTCCAAATTTCCAGAATTTGAAAAAAAAAAAATTCCTCCATACCTCAAGGATGCAAAAACCTATGTTTTATGAAATCATAACACTACATGGCAAGTCTAAAACGTCTCTGAGTTGTATTGACATGATATCTGTACAATACACAATCAAGCTTGAAAACAATAAGAAAATGAAAGCAAATGTCACTCCATGAATAATTTTTAAACACAGATTATAGAAAACAAAAATAAGGAACTTAGAAATAGGTGAATTTCATTAAAGAAAAGTACCATTATAAAATAAACGAACTGAAAAACATTGATGAAGACATTCCAAACTATTTACAAAGTAAAATAAAGATAAAGTCTATTTAAAATACACAAGTTAGACATTAAAATAAATGAGTTAATTTCTATTCTTAATATTTAACAAAAGAAGAATATAAGATGTGAGATGTTCACATAGTAAATCACAACACTACAGATTCTAGCAAAAATGATTTAATATATGAAAAGAAAATGCATAGTGAATGATGATCTAAATTTAAATAAATGTTTTCAGACTTGAAAGGCATTATGAAAATGTTAACAAGTTTATATAAAGTATTATAAAAACATAAAAGTGAAAATAATAAATTATCAAAAATAAATTTAAAAATTAACAAAATCTATATTATAAAAAGTTTGAATATTTGATACTAGTTTTCTCCCACATAAAATTCACATAAGATTTTTCAAAAGTACTGTCATATTTTTAGGAACCAGATCCCTTTGAACCATCTACTTGTCTTTTTTACTTTTCCTCTTGATCCTTTTATACCTTCTTCCCTTCTACCCTCTTTCCCTTCCTATTTCCCTCCCTCCCTCCCTCCCTCCCTCCCTCCCTTCCTTCCTCCCTCCCTCCCTCCTTTCCTTCCTTCCTTCATTGTTCCTGCCCTTTATTTTAATTTATTGTTTATTTATTCTTTCATTTATTCACTTTTTTTTTTTTTTTGACAGAATGTCTTACTGTTTATCCCAGAGCTTGGTCTGAACCATCCCTCCTTGTGATTGAGTCTCCTAAGGGCTGGCATTTCAGTCTGCCACCACACCTGGCTTTTTTCTATCTCTTGTGGTGGAAATATACATTGTTGACTTTGTCCTTTCTTCTTTCCCAATTTTAAGAATGTAAAGGCCTAAGTTGTCCTCTAAACTCTAGCTTGTTTCTTCTCCCAAGATTTGCTGTGGCACATTTTCATTTACTTTAAGTTCTAAGTACTTTCCACCCATTTTACAATTACTAGTAGTTAATTTAATTGGGTGATAAAGCACACTTTCCTTGAATTATTGCCAAACATTTTGTGTTTGGCTTAATAGAATATGAATGTAATAATATAATTGGGTCAGGCATATGTGAAAAAATATTTTACAATTTTGTTTCTTGCCCCATGCATATGCATGTATTGAGTGGTGGACAGTACTTTTTTTGGGGGGAGGGCGCGGGGGAGAGATGTATTAAAAGTTAGATGCCAAGGATACTCAACACATACCAAAACAGAAACCCAGAGGCTCCTCAAGAGCTCATCACTGAAGTAGACTTAAAGCACATCCACCAAGGCACAGGGAATTTTGTGGAACAGGGGGAGGCAAGATTGTAAAGTACCACAGGTTGGGATGTCATTCCTGGAGGCATAACCTCCCGCAATAAATGACTGCTGCTTGCACAACCCGACAGGGAATACCAGTAATTCCAATAAGGATGGACTTCAGAGAAATGTGGGCAGGGAGGAAGGAAAAGATGGTACCAGTACATGATGTATCCATAGAAAGCATGATCTTAATAAAAAAATATGAATTTTACTTTAAGTCTATAATTGTTTGTTTAATGTATTTGGAAGGTCTGTCATGATTCACTTATAGTACGTGTTAGTGCATGCCTTTAATCTTAGCTTCTGGGAGGTGGTAGAGGCACAAGATTTGGTACAAGTTAAAGATAATCCTGGGATATATAAAGTCCAGAAAAGCCACTAAGATGCTGTTACCAAACAAGAGACGTAGGAAGAGAAAGGGAAGGGGAGGACAATGAGGAGGAAGATGAGGAGGTCATACACTTAAGATTTTTATGAATTCCTAAATAATAATTTTTCATTCCTAATTATTCCTAAAGAATAATGTTTCATTATAGAATAAACCACTAAATGGTTCAAAGGAATTCTTTGATTTTAACATGGCTCTGCTATTCCTTTTAATATAACTTTATGTTGTGTCTTTTACTGGTTACATTAAAATCAAAATTAATTTTATATTTAAGTTTGTAATTATATAAACTATTATATCATACCTGATTTTTTCTTTTCCATTCCTTTTACACCCCATCTTTATAGAAAATCTTTATTTATTCATTTATTTATTTATTTATTTACTTATTTATTTATTTAAGAGAGAGAGTGAGAGAAAGACAAAGAGAGACAAAGGAGCAGACAGAATGTGAGTATGGATGCACCAGCACTTCCTGACACTGCAAACAAATTTCAGATGCATGCATATGGTTTTATGTGGGTACTGGGGAATTGAACACAAGCTGTCAGGTTTTACAAGAAAGGGCTTTAACTACTGAACCATCGCTCCAACCCGGCTGCATCTTTTATTTCATATGTAGATATATATTAACCAGATTATTTAACATTCTATTTCCCCCTTTTGGCTCCTATGTTTTATTTTCATGTTACTCAAGTCACGGATTACAATAAAATCTATTTTTCTTGTAATACCTTGTGTAAGTAAAATACAAATATAACAGAATTGGCCACTACACAACTATATTTATACCTGTCCTTGTATTCATTACTATAAATATTGTACTGAAATTCAGCTCTGTACTTCATTACTTGTGATTCATCACTGACCTTAATTATTTGGGTATAAACTTAACTGAAATGTAAATGTACTTAAGTCCAATGTTCACTAAGTATATAAACAAAATGTCAGTTATCCCTGTATAAGGATAAACATAATAAAATATTTCATTAAATATCTATGTTTGTAAATTATTAACCAGTCTTCCCATAGTGATTTAAACTATCTACTTTTTAAATGCATTTCTTTGTGATTTAAACATCACCCAACTGACTACAATTCATTTGTATATGTACAGTGCTTCATGGCCCCTTTGATTGCCCTCAACTCATTTTTGTAAGCTTTACTTGTACTTAGTACGTTACAATTTATATCAAGTTGTGCAAGAAGAGGTATAGGTAGATACCAGAGATAAAAGATGTCATATTTAACATTTCAAAAGCAAAACAGGGCTGGAGAGATGGCTTAGCAGTTAAGGTGCTTGCCTCCTAAGCCTAAAGAACACAGGTTCCAATCTCCAGTGGTTCCAATCTCCAGGTCCCACGTGTAGCCAGATGCAAAGTGATGCAAGGGTGCAATGCTTCACTTGCCCACAAGGGGGCGAAAACATCTGGATTTCGTTCGCAGCAGCTGTGAGGCTGCTGGCATGCCCATCTCTATCTGTCTTCCTCTCCCTCTCTCGCTGTCTCTCTCTGTGTCTCTCTCCAAAAAGAAAAGCAAAACAATAAATTACTATCTCTAAAAAATATAAAAATTGAACATTTACTTAAGAGGTAAGTAGCCTATTCAAATTTGTGACATGAAAAACTCTTTATAGAGATATTAAGGTAAAACCAACCTCTAGCTTGAGCAATGCAATCCAAAGACTAAAGTCACATATTGTTAAATATCATATTGGGAAAAGTCACATTAAACATACTAGTTATCTTAGTTCACAGGCAAATAATGTAAGTTTCATATATGTTTTTGAAATTTGTATTAACTTTTTATGGTTTCAAGTATATCTTTTTTCTTATTTAAGAATTAACCTATTAAATGAATAAATGAATATTATGAATCCCATAGTCCTGTTGTAGATTTATTAACACATTATTTAAGATATTGTCCATGACTACAATAAATTTAACACAGAAATATTTGTTAATCACAATAACTATCAGATATAGTTTTTCTATGAATATGTATGAAATTTCAAATATAAAACATGTTATGATTGTATTAAAGTGAATTTCATTTTCCACATGAGTAAGAGGAAGAAACAGAATCTCACATGCATACTTATTCTGCTATATTGAGACTAACATGGGAATATTACACACCATGCTCTATACTGCTGCCTTCTACCTTCTGTTATAAAAAGTACAATTATTACTCCATAAATTGCCTTTTTATTTTCTGAAATGTATGTATACCTGCTTTATTATGTTCTCAAAAATATATTTAAGAGTCAAAAAATATTTTTAAAATTCTACTTTTTAAAATTCTACACCAATTTAACATCACATTTACGTTGAGTTAAATTTAAGATTGAAAACCTAATCCTTTTGTGCTTTCAATTCTCAACCTCTGTCTGTCAGTTTTACATTGCACAAAATAACCTGATATATGATTATTTCTGCTCTGTTCTTTGTGAAATGTACATATACTTAGAGACTGGTATATTCTGTTTTGATATATTGTATTTTGCAAAGAAACTTCTAAGTGCTAGATAATTAATATTTGTTGAATGTATAAAGTCCCAAGTTGAATTATTCAATCTATTACTCAGGCTTTCATCATTTCTTTACTCAATGTTTTATCAAATAACCTTTTTTTTCCTACCATAAAACAAGTGATGTCAGATTTTATCAGACATTATTGTATCCAAACTCACCTTGGTGTTATTTTCATGAAACTACTCTTCTTGCATTTACATTGACTTTACTGAATTAGTTTTAAAAACTTGAGTTCAACACTGCCTTTTTCTAACACTGCAGCAGTTTTCAATGTATAACTTAAGTTCTATCAGGTTTATCTTTACATTCTTCAATAAACTCCTATTTACTTTCACTATGCATTTCAATAATGAATTTTACAAAACACTTCACTGTCTGGACTCTTGTCTTGCTCATCCCTCCTCTTCTCTCCTTTTGGCTGCCAATCATATTATAAGCTTCTACAGACTGTGGATTAGTCTGACACTTGTTCATCCAGTGCCCTAGGTAAGCTAATTAAGTACCAGGAATGTTATAGTTGTTTGATTATAAATAACTTCCTGGGCCCAAGTTTTCCCTTCTCTCCTCAACTACACCATTCACACAATCACACTTGTTCGGAGTACATCATTTTTGCTAGTGAGTGTTATCTCTGTCATTATTGCTCTTTCAGTTACTCACACTAAATTGACTTTCAGCAGAAGATCTGCCTATAAATATCTTCCCCTTTTAAAATATCCTAGATTTATTGAAATATAACATGTATTTACATAAATGAAATGATATATATATATATATATATATATATATATATATATATATATGTGTGTGTGTGTGTGTGTGTGTGTGTGTGTGTGTGTGTCTGTAATATTTTGGATTTAATAAACACTACATATTTCTGCAATTCTAAGACTGGAATTTGAGCCACCTTTTAGTTGATTGGAAGTAGAAGTTATAAGACAAGAATCTTTCTCAGATTATGGGAGCTGATTTATTGAGAGTGAAGAAAGTTACAACTAGGAAAATTCTTTAACATAGTGTGGCTTTTGCTAATGAATGGTTGACATTTGGAAACATGACAACACCAAGGTCTTTCTATGCTCAAAAACAAGGAAAGGTGAGATCGAGTGAGGAACACATTCAGAGGACAAAATTAAAACTCTACAAAGGTCATAGATGATTGTTTAATAGAAAATTCAGACAGGATGTTGAATCAAGGTGCTAACATTGTCCTTGCTTAAACAACAATGCACACTCACATAATCTTTTTCAACCCTGTCTGAAGGAGATGGTGGTCTTCCCACAGCAACAAGCTGGTCATTAGAGCTAGAGGAATAAGGTGAAGTTGAGACTAGAGAAAATGTGATCATGAGCGCATTATTATGTATAACATAACAATTATTTGTTGAACTACATATATTAGGAAAGCACCAATGAGAACTGAATAAAAGTTGTAAAGTCCATAACACAGCTTGAAGTAAAATATCATACAATTGAAGTACAGAAAGAAGCATAGAGGACCACTAGATTCTATGAAAGTAGCCACAAAGATAACCTTTATTAGAGAGGTAGTCAAGAGGCTAAAATGTACATAATATTATTAACTCTTAAGAATTTGCCTGAATACTAAGTAGTAACAAAATATGAACACTTAAACAGACATCTTGGTAAATGACAGAATATTCTAGCGATGCCAGGCAAAGAACACACTGGTTTATGGTATTTGATTTAGAGCAGTAAATGAGTTCTAGAAGCTACTCTGACCTTCTAGAAAACAACTCAAAAATTTAGTTAAAATGAAAGCTTAATTAAATATTTATGTTGTTTACTTATATTGTATGCAGCACTGAATACCTTAAGAAGTGTCTGAGACTTTTACACCAGTTTGAAACAACTATTACATTTTTGATGGTTGGTGATTCTCTAAGTAGATACCTTTTGCATGAAGGTAAGTAAAAGTTAGAGAATGATAAGATTATAGTTGTGCAGTTCTACCAATATTATTCAACACTGGTAAATGCATAAGGGTTTAAAAATGGAGATTAACAAAGAACTTTCTTTTTATCAGTACATGAAGCAGGAATGAAGAACACCAACATTAAGCTATGCTTGGTTCAGAATAATTTAAACACATTTTAAACTACATGTGTTCAATTATTAAAGACCTTGTTTGTTGAACTAATTTAAATACTTATAACTATCTGGTAATAAAGTTACATAATTAAAGTATATCTATTTTAGAATGAAATTCAAAGAACATTGAAAAGCATGCATGTACCTTTCACTGCTGTTTCTCCTTCTAATGTCCTTGTTGAATATAAAAATATAATTTAACATAACATTAGGTTTTACGACATTATAAAAATTATATGAGAGGCTTGTTCCAGTTTTATAAAAATTAGCTCATGTTGCGAATTTCTATAAGGAGCACTGATTACACTCACCTAAGGCTCCAGAAGACAAAATGTGAGTCCCTGCAGTCGGCTTGCTGAATTCAGCATTTAAACCTGGCTGGATTTCTAATTAGTAAAATAAATAAAACATGAAGCATAAATAAGAAGGGTTAATGAAAACCACATACTGAGTATCATCTAAAAGAGTATTTCCAGGAATAATTTTCACATGTTAAATAGCAACATACATATATTTATCAGGAGGATCTGTACTTTCAGATCAAGCAATTTATCCCTGTAAAAAGGAATAATTAAATTGTAATACAGAAAAACACTAGAATAAATTATAACCTGTATTTCATATAAACTCTGAAAATCACAGATTAGAAAATGGAACAAATTCTTAATTGATTCTCTAACAGGAAAACTACAGAGAATATAATTCTTTAGAATAATTTTAGATATATATTTATGAAACATAAAGACTTTTTATATCAAAACAAAATTAGGTTGAAATCTGTATTGGTTCTTGTACTGTTCGTGTTGCTGTGACCAAATACCTGAAGTAGGTGGGGGACTTATTTTTGCTTACAGTCCATGTGGGATTCAGTTCATCATGGTGCAGAAGGCAGGCATTGATTGCAGTTACCTTCTCCTTGATGGCACAAATCACTGGATTAGAATCAGCTGATGGAAGGAAAGGGTTAATATTTCATGAAGGCAAGGAAAAGAACATCATGAGCTGAGGTTGTACCTCACCTGTGCCACAGTAGGTGGAACACCACATCATGAGAGGGATCCAATGAACATTGGAAAACTGGGAGTTAATGAACTTCAAGGTCCACCCCCACTGTTATACTTCCTCTAGCAAGACTCCGCCTTCCAAATTGTCATCATGTTGGATCAAGCATTAAGATCACATGAGTTTTTGAGGACACCTAATTCACGCAACCACAGCATGGTGGCAGGAGTGTGAGGCACTCCTTCTACAGTCAAGGAACAGAGAGCAATGAATTCTGGTGCTCACTTCACTTTCTCTATTTATTTATGGAAAAATGCTCACCATATTCAGAGTGGATCTTTCCTCCTCTTGTAACTCCTTCTAGAAACATCTTTATAGACATATTTTCTATAGTTATTATAAGGCAGTCAAATTGACAAATAAGATTCACTATCATAAAGTTTAAAATTCTAATGTATAAAAAGAAGATATTAATAAAATATGTTATTAGAAGTAACAGTAACAAGTATGGTCCTTATAAAGTCAAAATTTATAGGTTACTGGCCATTCATATCTTTTGTTTGTTTGTTTGTTTTTTCATTTTTCAGTTTTTCAAGATAGGGTCTCACTCTAGCCCAGGCTGACCTGGAATTCACTATGTAATCTCAGGGTGGCCTCGAACTCATGGTGATCCTCATACCTTTGCCTCCCAAATGTTGGGATTAAAGATGTGTGCCACCACGCCCAGCTGGTCATTTATATCTTGAAAATTAGTTACTTTGTATGAAATTATGCTATCTTTCAAAAATCTTAATTTCTCAAAGAAATATTTTCAGCATCATGTTCTTGCTTTTATTGTTAATTATACATAATCCAAAGTCAAAACCTCAATATAGCTCTGTCATGTCATCCTCTCATCTAAATTAAGTGACAAATATATTTAGAATATAATAAGTTTAATCATATTTTCAGCACTACAACTAACAATTCTGAATTCCTCATAATATTAACATATGAACTATAACCAACTTTAATGTTAAAATAACTGCACATTTGTCACTTTATTTTTTTTTTTTTTTTTTTGGCTTTTCCGAGGTAGAGTCTCATTCTAGCCCAGGCTGACCTGGAATTCACTATGTAGTCTTAGGGTGGCCTCGAACTCAGGTTGATCCTCCTACCTCTGCCTCCTGAGGACTGGGGTTAAAAGTGTGTGCCATCATGCCCAGCATTACTAATATTTCTAAAGTATATTCAAAATATATAACTGTGTTGGTGTTTGTGCACATTTTAGAGAAAATCATACAACAGGTTAAGGGTAAAGAAGGTCTTGAGGTTCTCCTGTTAGGGAAAACTTAAGACTCATTTCATCAGGATCTTTATGCAGTAATCTATCAGATCCTGGCCAGCTAGGTCCAGAAACAGGACGGCATGAAGAAGGACATAGGCATCATAGATGGGCGCTACATGTGTGACTCCCTCATCAGACTGTATGGCAAGACCATTTGTTTTCCCAGAGGCATACAGGGACAGCATGGCCTAAATAGCCACCTAGATAGCCAAGATGTTAAGCGTTTGGAATGTGGTCATCCCTCTGTTAGCCTTGGGGTTTAGGTACTCTCAGTCAACAGCATGAGGTGCTCCTTGGGGGCTACACAGAGTTCATTGTAGGGCTGCCCCTACACCTTCTCCATGTCACCTCAATTTGTGATGATGCCAAAATAGCTAAAAAGGACATTCTGACAGAATAGAATTTATGTAGTAAGATTACTATGAAATATAGAATGAAAAATTTGAAATATCTATTTTGTCCTCATAGTTCTTTTTTCCCTATATTACTGATCTTGAGATGTTATTGAACTTATAAAAATTGTAATTCAGTGTTATTAGGAATAAATATACTCATGTTCAATGTGTGGTTAGGAATGATAAATGCTAACTAATATAATTTCAGCATAAACCTCCTCTGTTCTTATTTGGATTCTTCCTAACTTATTAGATGGAAACGTTTGGCATATACAAAAGGAAAACAGGAAATTAAAGAAAGAAGCATGTGATAATGTGGAAATATCTCATGATGATAGCCATTTTGAAATACAGTTTCAAATTTTTATTCTAATTTAGCATTTTCAGCTGTATTTGCCAGGTTGTCTTCTTATATTTAATAATTAATTGTTTTATGTCAACAAGCAACATTTTTGATGAATATAAAAATGTACTAGAAAACATTTCTTGGGGCTGGAGAGATTGCTTAGTGGTTAAACACTTGCCTGTGAAGCCTAAGGACCCCTGTTTGAGGCTCCATTCTCCAGGACCCACGTTAGCCAGATGCACAAGGGGGTGAATGCATCTGAAGTTTGTTTGCAGTGGCTGGAGGCCCTGGCACCCATTCTGTTTGTCGCTATCTGCCCATTTATATATTTCTCTCTCTCTCTCTCTCAAGTAAAATATTTTTTAAAAAGAAAACATTTCTTGACAATGTTATTTATTATTATTATTATTAATTAATTATTATTATTATTATTATTATTATTATTATTATTATTATTATTTTAGGATCTCACTCCAGCTCAGGCTGACCTGGAATTCACTATATCCTCTCAGGGTGGCCTCGAGCTCATGATAATCCTCCTACCCCTGTCTTCTGAGTGCTGGGATTAAAGGTGTACTCCACCACGCCTGGTTTTAATACATTTTTATGATTTTATTTATTTGGAAGGAGAGAGGGAGAGAGAATGAGAAGAAGTGTACATGTCAGGGCCTCTTTCCACTGAAAACAAACTCAAAATGCATGTGTCTCTTGGTGCATCTGGCCTTACATGGGTACTGGAGAATTGAACCTGGCCTGGCAGGATTTTGAAGCAAGCACCTTTAACCACTGAACCAACTGTTTTTATTTATTTATTTTTTTATTTTTGGAGAGAGACACAGAGAGATACAGACAGAGAGAGAGGGAGAGGGAGGCAGATAGAGAATGGGCACGCCAGCAGTCTCTTAGCTGCAATGAACAAAATCCAGATGCATGCATCCCCTTGTGGGCAAGTGCGGCATTGCACCCTTGCATCACTTTACATCTGGCTAAACGTAGGACCTGGAGATTGGAACCGGGTTCTTAGGCTTAGCAGGCACGCGCCTTAACTGCTAAGCCATTTCTCCAGCCCTGAACCAACTCTTGAGGTCTGAATTCAAGACATGATCTTGGCTGGTTATGGTGGCACATACTGCTAAGAAATTGCTGAAGAAGCAGAGGCAGGAGGATGGAGGCATGATCTTGTTATCCTAAAATCTTGCATAATTCAGAGCATTATATAAAGCTCTCTAAAACGAGGCAAATAAAGTTTATTAAACACATTTAATTTTAAGGCATAACACCAGGGAATGATTAGTTTTTAATTACTTTGCAGGAACATTATCAGTTATGTAAATGTGCTACTTTAAATGCATTAAACTAGGAGAAATACATTTTCTATAGATTAAAAAAGTTTAGTGGTTAATTAAATCACTCTCACTTAACAATAAATATTTCTCCAGCTTTGTATTCACTATTTGTTTTTTGCTATGGTGCAAAATATCTATGTGGGCTGCTTTTAGTTTGTTGGAAATACTTCCCATAGCATTCCTGAAGGTTTTGTTGCAAGCTACGCACCAGCTTGATCCCTTATACTGTCTTTCAAAAATATATGTAAAACAGACAGCCTTTGAGAAGACAGTTGTGTAGGATTTCCCTTTGGGCACAGAATATTTCATTTCAGCAAGCAGCATTATCTGTGTCAGCATGGATGTTGGGGGAACATCCTAAAGGTGACGTCTCCCACCTGCAACACAGACTCACTATGTGGAAGTATTTTCTCTTAGCACTTGTAATTCCCTTCATGGAACCTTGCAAAAAGAGGAAATTCCTCACATGGGTCCTTTCTTATTGGAAAAACAAGAAGAAAACATAGCCCTTCTGTTTATATAGCAACATGCATGACAGGATAAATAAAATCTAATAACCTTTATGTTTTAATAAAGTTCCTTCATTTATATATAAACTATTTTTTTTTTTTTTTTTAGGTTTTTTGAGGTAGTGTCTCACTCTGGCCCAGGCTGACCTGGAATTAACTATGTAGTATCAGGGTGGCCTTGAACTCATGGTGATCCTCCTACCTCTGCCTCCCGAGTGCTGGGATTAAAGGTGTGCGCCACCATGCCCGGCTTTTTTATATAAACTATTTTTTCTAATTTTTTACATACACATAATTCTCTTCCAGAAGCAGATCATATAATTAATGCAATTCAATGCATGTTGTTATGAATCTCAGGTTTTATTATTTCAAGAACTTTAAATTCCTGTGGATGGCACATGGCATGGTCTGTTCTATGTCATCTCGGTCGTATATTTTCTATTTAAATTAAGTAGGCATTATAATATATCATTGAAATGAAAATGGTCAGAAACTAGAAATATAAGTTTCAAATTCCAGTCTTAAAACTTATGCTGGTTTGTGATATTAACTGACTTTCAGTGCACATCAGTTTCCTCAATGGTGATAAAGTACTTAGAAGTCTTTATTACTTTCCTTGTATTTGTGTCTTTTTCTTGAATTCATTAGCATTTTATAAATAGAAACATAAAGCCATTTATATTATATAAAAAGGATGTAATCTATCAATTATTAATTTTAGTTGTTTTATATTATCTGAATATCAGGCATAAGAATAATAATCTGAAATTCAAACTAGGTTTCAGAAAAGTGCTTTTGTATAGATATTTCTGTGCTGAGGGGAAATTTTATATTGCGATTTCTAGGACATAGCCATGAAGTTACAGGTACTCCTTAATTAGTTGTCGTAACTATGAATTAACTCAAATTCAAATAACGTCCTTTACCTAGTCACTATTAAACTGAGCAACATAGCTTAGATTTGGTGGTGCATTGTACACATTATCTCGTATAATGGTTTATTTTAATACAGACAACACATGCAATGAGAAGTCAACTTTTGAACAAACTGGTAAGTTGTTAAACCCTGATACCATGAGTAACTGGCTATGTTCTTTTTGCAAAGTCAAGCAGAAAAAAAAAAAAAAAAAAAAAAAAAAAGAGTGTAAGAGAAGAAGGCAAAGCTCCTATAAAACAGAAGGGTCCTTGAGTAGGTAACCTGCCTAGTAACCTGGATCCCATTTCTTTATATGAATGTGTTCTCCTTTAGGGAGGAAGAGATCTAAGGAGGGATTTAGGTTTGAAGAAAAAGAGATCTAAGGAGAGACCTCCTTAAGGGGAAACTCAGATTACCCCTTATATGCTCAAAGGCATTTCTTGCCTTTGGCTACTTTTAGTTTACTGCCTTATTTCTCATTTCAGAAGAGGTAACTCTAACTGTCATTCGTAAATTGGGATGGTGATTGATCTGGTTTCTTTGACCTGAGTGGGCTCATAGGGAGAAACAGTTGGGGTACCACCAGAATGGCTCTAAGGAACCCTGAAAGTGCAAAGGTGTGGTACAGGATGACAGTTCTGGATAAAAACATTAGGTTGGAGTGGACACAGCAAATTGGGGCTCCTTAGGGTTCCCAATCTTTTGATTTGTCTTCACCCTTATTCAGTTGTGTAACTTAAAAAATAAAAATTAGCATCCTCTTGAAGGTGCTAAGGTTTTCCATTTAATTCATATTCTAGTTAAATTAAAAAATCTGAATTTAACAATCCTTTATAGTACCTAGAGAGAACAAAAAATGAAAAAAAAAAACACCTAAATATGACTGATGACTGGAAAGAATTTGCATTGATATATCATTGAATATATTTAATTTTCTAATAGTTGTAAACACAAAGACCAGATCAAACAGCTTTTGAGAGCAAAGGAGATTTATATTTCCAGGTAATTAATTAATTTATTTTTATTTTTGCTTTTATTTTGTTTGGGTTGTGATTGTTGTTGTTTGTTGTTTTCCAACACTGCTGATCTAACCCAGGACATTGCACTTTCTAGGTCAACACTATTCCACTGAGCTATACCTCCAGGCCTGCATTGCCACTGATGGCAGTGTATTGTTTTCTTCCTTTTAAAGATTTGGAGGGTGCTTGAGAGGACACACGATAAATTTGGATCAGGCAACATTCAGAGGCAAGAAAACATTTGTGATCAATTTTTGAGAAGATGAATGTTTCACTCTCATTTAAAGTTAAGGGCTCTATTGAGCAGTCACAGTAATGACCCTTGACTAACACCTTTGAACCTTTGCTAAAAATCTACTCTGCTTACAGTATATGTGTATATGAGTTAAGATGAGAGAAACAGGGCTGAAGCCTGATTTTACTAAGAACTCTTGGGTGAAGTAGCAGCTTTTAGACTCTCTTGAAACCAGAACTTTAAAGGCACATATTAATCAATCTGTCTAATTACTGGGCACACCATCTGGTTTTAGCATCTGCTGACATCAGGACACACATCTCCTAATTCATAGGTCAACAATTTTTCTTTTCCACTATATTCAGATGGTTAGTCTTTTCATCTTAATACAGCTTTATGGAAGTACAATTGACAAATAAAATGTACAAGTGTCTACTGTGTATAGAGATTGTGATGTGCTTGTGTGTGAAATAATCACTAAAATTATCTCACAATCTTTTTTGCTTAGACATATGCATGTGTGTGGGGGGATGGGTGTGTATGTATCATGTAGTATGTATTGCGGCATATGCTCATGCATGTGACGACCCAGTGTCTGTCCCATGCACTCAAGTATGTTCACTTGCAGGAGTAGGATCCACATGCATTACGGATAGCTCCATCACTCATCTGCCTATTCTTGTTTGAGTGACGTCTCTTACCAATCCCAGAGCTTGCTTGTTGTATTTAGGGTCTTCAAGAGCTCCATTGACTCTTGGTTCTCTGTTCTCCTGCAGGACTGTGTTACAGATATATGGGCCAACCACAGCTGTTCATGTTTGTCCAGGGGATTAGATGGGAGTGGTCTTTCAGGCATCCTCAGGCTGTTGTGCTTGCACAGAAAATTCTCTTGACCTCTGAATCATCTCTTCAGCTCATCATTCCTTTTTCATTATCATTTTTGTTATATGATACAAACATACCCTTCAATAAAAGTTCAAGTGTGCGATATAATTAATTCTAGTCACATTGCTTTATGTTAGAGTTATAGATTTCTTACTGAAACCAGCACATCTTGACCCAAATTTTGACTTTTTATTTTTCTTATCCCTCTGCTAATGACCACTCTGCTCTTGCATCTGTTAGTCTCTCTGTTTTAGCTTCCAGGTATGGGAGCAGGACATTGTTCATGAGTTAATGGTTTAGGCATTTGTCTGCAAAGCCAAAGGAACCAGGCTTGATTCCCCAGGACCTACTTTAGCCAGATGCACAAAGGGCTGCACGCATTTGGAGTTCATTTGCAGTGGCTGGAGGCCTCAGAGCACCCATTCTCTCTCTCTCTCTCTCTCTCTCTCTCTCTCTCTTGCTCGCTCTCTTTCCCTCTCTGTTAAATAAATAAATAAATAAATAAATAAATAAATAAATAAATAAATCAATCAAAATTCTCCTTGAACCTGTTACATATTTTTAAATTGAGTTATCTAATAAAACCGATATTTGTTTTCTCCTCAGTCTTTTCAGGTACGTGGATATAAGTATTCTCTGCCATCTTAAAGGATGTCTTCACTTCATTGATTTCTGGCTTTGCAGAAGCTGATAAATTGGTGGAAGATTGCATGTCAACTTTACTTTTGGAAGCCTATGGTTTGGATGTTTCTTCCAGAATGTACCTATCAAAGAAAAATAACAATTTTTTTTATTACAGTTCCTTGATAGATCTTACATTTAAGTTTTAAATGTATTTGAGTTTATATTTGTGCATGACATACACTAAGGCTCCTCTTCCACTGCTCCACGTGTGTATATTCATTCTTCCGTCATAGTCTATTGGACAGGTTATCTCTCCATCTGACACCATCTTACTATCCTATTTAAGAGCCAGTTCATGCATATATTAATTTACCTCTTGACTCTGTATTCTGCCCAGTTAGTCTATACTTCTGCTGGCTGGCCAGTATCATATTATTTTGGCCACAGAAGTCCTATATTGTATTCTGAAATCAGAAAGTGTGAGATCTCCAGCTATTTTCCAGCTTTGTTATTTTTGCTCAGCATTTGGATATATCATATTTCTTGTGATTACATATGAATATTGAGAATTGCATATATTAGATTCTGTGAGGAATTCTATTGAAATTGTGATAAGGATTGCCTTCAATCTTTAGTTCATTTGGAATAAGACAGACAATGAAATGATGTAAAATCATCTTGTCCATAATTGTGAGTTGCTATAATACCTTTTTATTTGTCTTTGTTTGTTTTAGTTTCAGTGATGGATAGTTTTCAGTGTGCAAGTTCTTTTGCCTCTTTGGGTATATTTAGTCTTACAAATCATATTATTTTGTTAATATGATGAATTGGATTGTTTTCTATCTGTTTTACATGTTGCATAACATTGGTAAACTAGATAACCACTAATTGTTAGGTTAGTTTCTTTATCCTGAAACTTTACTTTTTATATGTATGAGCTGAAACCATATATCTTTTTGAGTTTTTAGAATTTTATATGTAAAATAATTTCTGTAAGCAAAACTGACTCACCTTTTGTGCTACTTTTTTATTATTTATTTTAATTTTACATTCATGTTGGTGCCTTTGGCAGCATCCTCCCTGTCTTTCTCCCTCTAAAGCAACCCTCCACATTGGGGAATGTGGGTCTTGCATTGTGGGGGTAGCCAACAGTTATGGGGAAGAGGCAAAGTCTCTGTGCATAATGACCCAACTTGTGGTTCTAACACTCTTTCTGCCCCCTCTTCTGTGAATTTCCCTGAGCCATGTTAGGTTCATTTTAGTTCTATTTCAGTGATGAGGTCTTGGGAGCCTCTGTGTCTCTGGATATCTGGTTTAGTAGGAGCTGAGTTGTGCTCCTTTTAGTGTTTGTTATATCTAACTATTTGGTTTAGGAGCTCCAGTTCAAATGCATAAAACATGTGAATAGAGGTGGCTTCAGTGCTGTGCAGTGACGTTGTGATGTTTATGGGGCAGCTTCCAAGTATTCAGTAAAGCAATCTTTGTGTTAGACATGAGAATGTGATGTTTTTATTTTGAAATCATATTTCACCAATTAGTGTTTGCAATCCTAAAAACAGATATGTAAGAAAGACTATAGCAGTATCCCAAACATGAGTTCAGAAAGGGACAATAACCAAGAATGAAAAGATAAACTACTGGGAAGTATGAACATACTGAACTCAGTAAACCAGTGAACTTCTATAAAGAAGCAAGTGTATTGAGCTCTGTGAACAAGGAGACTCTTATTATGAATAAAGGATGAAGAAAAACAAAGAGTGCTCATATAAACCAGGAAAATATTACATAAATTAGCAAGTATGTCTCAATAATAGTCCTAAATATAAAATGCCTAAATATAAAGCCACAGTATGGCTGATTACATTAAAAATGAGATTTAACAATGATGTCTGAAAGAAACATACTTCATTGACAAAGGCACACATAAACTTAAAGGAAAGGAAATATTATACCAAGTCAGGAGGGGTTTAGGATTTTTTTTAAATTTTATTTTATGGTGGCTTTTATTGGAAAAACTTCTCTTATATTCAATATCCCACTACTGCTCAGAGGACACAAAACAGAATAGTAATACCAAATTCTACAATTCATAATCCAGATATTTAAATGAATTTTTTTTTATAAAAAAAGCAAACTGTGTATGGTGGTTCAAGCCTTTAATCCCAGCACTTGGGAGGCAGAGGTAGGAAGATTGTCAAGAGTTTGAGGCCAACCAGAGAATACATAGTGAATTCCAGGTCAGCCAAGGCTAGAGCAAGACCCTACCTCAAAAAAAGAAAGATGAAAGAAAGAAAGAAGAAAAGGAGGCAAAAAGTAAATCCAATAATTTAGAGGAGAAAGACAATCTTATACATATAGGATAAATAAGGGTAGACAAAAAGAAAGGTAACAATACTAAATAATAAAACAAGTAAAAGCAGAGAAAGAAAAAAATAGAAGGAAGGAAGGAAAAATGGGACAACTTTATTGGCTATAGATGGGAACAAGTTATAATGCAGAGTGGTTAAGATGAACATAATTAGATAATTTCAGCACTTGCATTTATCCAGAGACACAGAGGCTCCCAAAACCTCATCAAGGAAGCAGAACTAAAAATTTCTAAATGTGGCTAGGGAAATTGAGGGGCGGAAAGATTGTTAGAGTTAAGTTGGGGCATTTAAAAATGGGGCATCCACCAGAACTCTTGAACAAACTCACAATGCACAATCCACATTCCCCATTGATGAGGGCCCCTTTGAAAGTGGGAGGACGGGGAGGAGGACAATGGAACCAATACCATGAATGTAAAATCAGAATAATATAAATAAAAAATATATATTTATTAAAAAAAAAAGTCTCTCTCTTTTCTAAATTCATTGACTTTTTAATTAAAAAAATGTTGCATAGAACCCCTCTCCTATCCCCAATTCTGCTGAGAGTCTTTGGTCCGGTTATTGGTATTCTCTGTGGATGGAGCCTCAGGCTGTTCCTACCCACCCTGAGGCTCTTGCAATCTTTCTGACCCCCTTTCTACAATGCTTCCTAAGCCTTGGTGGGCAAAATAGACATCTAATTTAGTATTGCTTTCACTGTAGATCCTGGATCTGGTATGACATTTGAAAGATCACAGTGTCTGTCACCATCTCCCTGGAACAAGTTTTCAGGCTAGCCATGAGAGCAGTATACATGTCACTGCTTCCCCTGTAATGACTTCTGGTCCCAGCAGATGAGGCGGAGGTGACTCATCTCCTGGTAGACAGTTGACACTCTCTCCTTGATATATTGATGTACCCTCATTCTCCACTGTATTCTCCCCCAACTATAAAATAGACCAGATTCTCCAAACAAAAATGAGAACAGTTTGAATAACAGGGGATAAGCCTTGATATTAAAAATATATATTGATGTGTATATACAGTACTTTTAGTTAGAGAGCAGTGGAGGTTCTGTCTGGAAAATATTGGTTCCCTGTTCAAAGAATTATGGCCTGGTTCCCAGAGCCAGATATGAGTTCACCCCCACTGAGTAGGCCTCCTGACTAATCTGTGAGCAGCTGGTTACATACACCAGAGGTGTGCCACTATTGCACAAGTGTATGCTTCTTGCTTGGCTGGTTGATTTTAAGACTGGCAGGATTTCCTGCCTAATCAGTTGGCAATTATTATTCTCCAATTGCTCTCAAAGCACTTTATAGCATTATGAGGGCCAACCAGGAAGGAACTGGATTCCCTCTCAGTTCTAGCATCGTCACTTGATGTCCCATGGCTGCAGTCTGTGGTGTCTTTAGCAATCAGAACTTACCTTTTAGGTCTAACAAATAAACACATGTTTTGACAATAGCCTTTATTATTTTGGGGTCCTCATGTCTTCCTGACCACTACAAAGGGAATCCAATTCTGGCCCTGGGAATTACCAGACAACACCCATAGATTTAAGTCAATGCTTTCTCCACTTTTAATTGAGTGTTCCTGTTCTGCTCCCGGTACCCCTCATTGTTGGTAATGACTTGTGAAGTGAGTGGTATCTGTGAAGGTTTCTAGGGGGTTTATTCATGTTGCCCTTAGTTTTGTGTCTCTGCTCACATGCCCTTCCTTCCATCCTTTAGCCTTTTCCATGCCTTGATCATTGACTTGTTCTCCAGTATCCCTTCCTCACTTCCCTCACTACTGCTCCTTTTTACTATCTTCATTCTAATGCCATGTCCTTATAGTAGTTATTTATTTATTTATTAGTAATATATTATTTATTTATTTGAGAGAGAAAGAAAGAAAGAAAGAAAGAAAGAAAGAAAGAAAGAAAGAAAGAAAGAAAGAAAGAAAGAAAGAAAGAAAGAAAGAAAGAAAGAAAGAAAGAAAGAAAGAAAAAGAAAAAGAAAAAAAAAGAGGAAAATAGATAGAGAATGGGCATGCACTTTGTGCATATGGGTTACTTGGGTACTGGGAAATCAAACCTGGGTCTCACAGGCAAATGCCATAACTAGTAAGGCATTTGTCCATCCCTTATAGTTATTTATATGACTTACAATTAACTGACACTTAATCAAGTTATGAACTGCACATGACAGAGGTCTTGTCACATTTGTCTTTCTGAACATCTGTGGCCTCACTTAGCATGATTTTTTTCCAAGTCCCTCCATCTTCCTGATAATTTGATTGGTTATTTTTTCTTGCTGATGAGCATAATTCCATTTTTAAAATTTACTTTTATTAGTTATGGACATGCTTAGTATGTAAACACATGTTGGTACTATCCTTTCCCTTATTCCTGGCCCTTTTCCAAAGGGGCCCTCCTTGTTTACGATGCAGGTCATCCCCATGGGGATTGTGGGTCATGCATTATGGGGGCAGCAGTAATTTGTGGGTCAGAGGCAATGTGTCTATGCAAAATTTCCCAAGTTGAGGCTCTAACAATCTTTCCGCCCCCTCTTCCACAAAATTCCTTCAGCTATGTTGGGTGTGTTTTAAGTCTACTTCAGTGATGGGTTCTTAGGGGCCTCTGGATCTCTGCTTTGGTAGGTGTTGAGTGTCCTCAAGGTCCATTTTTGTATATATATATATATATATATATATATTCCCCCAAAGCTCTACCAGCAGGGGATAAAGTCAAAGACTCAATGACAAATACTTTAGGCTATGGGAACATTTTACATTCAAACCACCACAGTAGAGAAAACTTAAATATGTAGCAGAAGTTATTAGATAGTTCAATATGATTATTGAAATAATATTACAGTATATATTTCAAATTTATCTGCATAGACTATCATGTATCTCTGATATAGGAAAAATTATAATGTATTTATATTTATGATATAAATAACTGATAAGTGTCTCCTGAGATTGTGGAAAAATATTCCTTTATACATAGAAAATAATAGATTTGCTTGAATGAAAAATTTCAGACAGTTCTCCACAACTACAAAATTAACTTCTACTCATTGGATGACTTTATTAGGAACATAAAATCACTTTGATAATCAGATGTGCACCAGAAGACAGAAATTGGTTTAGACATTATTTTAAATGACATCTTCTTGACTGCTTGCCTGAGAAACTTAATAACTCAATTTCTATTCCCCAGGACACATGTAAACTAGATGCACAAGGTGGTGCATGCTTCTTGAGTTCATTTATAGTGGCTGGAGTGCCCATTCTCTCTTTGTGAATTCCTCTGCTTCCTTCTCTCCCTCTCTATCTCTCTCAAATAAATAAAAAAGTGAAATAATCTACTTCTGGCCTGAATGTAAAAAATAGGAGGTAGATTAAAATAGATGAATAAATTATTTAAGTACTTATAATTTTGTAAGTGGAGCACATGGTTTTAGAATAACGTATAATTTAATACAAAGAAAAAACATTTATTGAAACTAAACTTTACATGCACATTTAAATAATATATAAATAATGATGACAAAATTGATATAGAATTCTTATAAATAATAATTTATTCAATAATAACACAATAAATAATAGTCTATCTTTGATTTAATAAAATATGAATTTTTTATAGTCACAAGAGATAAAATATAAATGTTATTTTGGCTAATATTCAACTCAGAGATTTTAACCTCATATGCAAAAATATGAAAATGAATGTATAATCTAGATCACATGAATAAATTCTTCTATGAATGAATTTCCAAAAAGTTAAAAATGGCTAATATCATTTAAATTCTATAAATGTTAATTTATTGTGAGAAATTATGACAATTTTAAAAGAAAAACATAAGTAGTATGTGAAGGAAAAGACAGAAAAGGGCATATTCTGTAATATTCAGTAAATTGTATCACTGCCTCAGTGGATGAATAAGGAGATAGCATTTTTTTTTTTGAGAGAGAGACAAAGAGAGAGAGGGAGAGTAAGACAGAGATGGGTGCTCAAACGAAATCCAGATGTGTGTGCCCCTTTGTGGTCAAGTGTGGCATTGCACCCTTGCATCACTTTGCATCTGGCTAAACGTGGGACCTGAAGATTGGAACCACTGGAGATTGGAACCAGCATTCTTTAGGCTTTGGAGGCAGGCGCCTTAACTGTTAAGCCATCTCTCCAGCCTGGAGATTGCATTTTTGACCCATGGCTATGGAGAACTGGGGACGAGGATTAATGGAACTGAATTTTGGCTGTACAAGGAAAGCAGGAATGCAGGTTTTTCTCCCTCCTTTCTTATCCATCAGCATTATCAATGTCCTTTACTTCCATCCATGCAAGATGGCAACAGAACATTCAATACCGCCCATGTATTATAGTGATAAAATGGTACTGGATGAATATGAGCAATAGAAACACAAACATAAGAGCATCCAGTAATTGTGTGTTTTAAAAGTTACCTCAAATGTCCACAAAGTGATTGTGCCTATCTCCACTGACCACAACAATATCCACACCTGCTTTGCTGGAAAGTGAAGAGAAGAATTATTATTTTTGGCGTACTCTAGTGACCATACACTTACTGTAGAAATCACAACTTTCAGGAAAACCATAATAAAAAGGGAAATCTTTCCCACATGTCAATTCTTGATAAATGCAGAAGAAATAAAGAACTCATAGCTACTTGTCAACAAATATTAAATAAATATATTACTAAGGTTGGAGACACTTGGGAAAAAGTATATTTTAGCTTGTGAAAACACTGTAATCCAGATCCTCTTTAAAATAACCCATTAATAAGAGATAATTAAACTAGCTGCAGTCAGTTAAAATATTTAGTTGATTTGTTTTTATAGAAATAATATTTGGCAACATCACCCTTAGTTAATTTAAATATGTGAATTACTCTTTAGTTTGTTATAGAATTGAACACATTACCAATGCCACAGAACCAAAAGAGCATCAGAAAAATAACTTCTACCTAAAAAGTTGTGATGTTATTGTTCACATCATATTGAGTGGATCTTCTCAGTATGAGCATAGTGTTAACCAACCAGGCAGAGATTAGAAATTTAATTTATATTAAATGTGTAATGTGGGGAATTAACTAACAAAAATAAACACTAGGATAATTTAAAAGTCCCAAGGAAGGATATTTATAATCACAGAACACAAATATGATATATATGTACATATATGTATGTATATATATATATATAAAATCACTCAAGTTGATGTCATTGTGATTGCATAAGGGAGACAATTTCCTGCTGTTATCAGGAAAGGGGAAGTATATGAGGTACTTTTGAGTTAAAAAATTAGATTTTAGACCTAATGAATTCACAGCTAGTGTCAGATATTGTAGGACAAAAGGTGGCCATTCCAAATCATATATTGTAGCTAACTTAGCAATATACAAGTATTCTCACTCTTTCATTTCCTTTAGTAATCTCGGTTTAGAAACAGGGACACAAAAATACAAACTGAAATGCAAATAAATCAAGTGTAAAGTTATATTTACTCAAGTCTATAGTTATGTTTGCTCATGGGCATTGGGATAGCTGAAGAAAGCACCTCCATGGGAAAGCCAA
This sequence comes from Orientallactaga sibirica, assembly GCA_036365145.1. Classification (NCBI taxonomy): domain Eukaryota; kingdom Metazoa; phylum Chordata; class Mammalia; order Rodentia; family Dipodidae; genus Orientallactaga; species Orientallactaga sibirica. The sequence continues at coordinate 15,647,589 of JAEOAD010000017.1, forward strand.
CTTCTGTATGACAGCCCTACAGCACAAAATGCTTTTTAGTTACAGTTTTCCAGAAAAATGTTGGACTTGGAAATGGGCCATATACACAAATTTCACTGAATTATGCTAAATAAGCCTTAATTAGTAATACTAAGGGACAATGTTTATGAGTATTTTAAAATTCAATAGTACACATGCATATGTTGCATGGTGCTTGTACGGGAAACAAATGATACAAGGATAGAACATTTCCATGATGGATGCTTCTCAAATGGCCTACTTGCTCAGAAATTCACACACATATTTTCCCATAAGGCTATTATAAAATTAGCAAAAATATGGAAAAGTCAAAATTCTGATATATAGTGAACTTTTTGTAAATGCTACAAGCCCAAGCATGTAATTATGAATAGTGCTCAACATAACTATTCTAAACAAGAAAAAATACTATAAAATATACAGTTTTAACTGATATATATATATATATATATATATATATATATATATATATATATACATACCCTTGTACATGCATACCCACATACACATACTAAAATTCTGGAAAAAATGTGTGGTTAAAACAACACCAACTGGTTAATAAACTAACAACAATTAAGTCATCTTATAATGTTTTCCTATTCTTGTTTATATATTTATCTTGTTTTATATGACATTTTTATAATTATTATTTTTGTTATTGTTTTTATTATATTTTATTTATTTATTTATTTGAGAGAGAGAAAGAGGCAGAGAGAGAGACAGAATGGGCACACCAGGGTATCAAACCACTGCAAATGAACTATAGATATATGTGCCCCCTTGCCCATCTGGCTTACGTGGGTCCTGGAGAATTGAATGGGGATCCTTTGGCTTTGCAGGCAGATGGCTTAACTGTTAAGCCATCTCTCCAGCCCATTAAATGACAATTTTTTTTTAACATTTAAAACTGAATAGCATAATGGTTCCTTCTTATCCTTCAAATACTAGGAAATAAAATATGGAAATATTGAAAGCAAAAATGTCATAGACATCTAGAAAGAGTGGGAGTGCATGACAGTAATAATGATGTATACATGGTGACTTCACATCATAAACACAGAAAACAAGAGAACTTATGAAAGAGTTAGAAATATTCAGGCTGAAAAATGGGTACACCAGGTGTTTTTCGAAGCAAAGTTAAGAAGATTCTGTGGTTGCAGAAATGGCTTAGTGGCCAAAGGACCCAGGTTTGATTGTCCAGACACCAACCATACAGATGCACAAAGTGGCACTTGCATCTAGAGTTTCTTTCTCCCTCTCTCTCCCTCTCTCTCCCTCTCTTCTCTTATTCTCTCAAACAAATAATTTTTTTTAAAAAAAGAAGATCCTAGAAACAGGAGGATTGTATGAAATTCCACTGACATAGTAGTTGATGTCATAGTGTTACCTTTTCTATGATAAAAGTTTAAAGGTATACTTCTGAATATACTGTGAGAACAATACTTTTTTTTTTTTTTCCTGGTTTTTTGAGGGTGGGTCTCACTCTAGCCCAGGCTGACATGGAATTCACTATGTAGTCTCAGGGTGGCCTTGAACTCACAGCAATCCTCCTACCTCTGCCTCCTGAATGCTGGGACTAAAGGCATGTGCCACCACACCTGGGTTACTCTTCTTATAAAAAGACTAAAATAAATACACAATTCTTCTTTTCAGATACAGCAAAGGAATAGAAAATTTATGGTATTTTAAGGAAACCGAAAAGAGTTTAAAAAAAAGGAGAAACTTGAGTTGGAGAGATGGCTTAGTGGTTAATGCACTTGCCTGGAAAGACAAACGACACAGTTTTGATTTGCCAGTACCCATGTAAGCCAGATGCATAAGGGGGTGCATGCATCTGAATTCATTTGCAGTGGCTACAGGCCCTGGTGCACCCATTTTCTCTCTGTCTGTCTTCTCTCTCTCTCTCTCTGTCTCTCTCTCTGCGTGCAAATGAATAAATAAATAAATAAATATTTTTTTTTTTTAAAGTTGAACTTTTAGATGAAAATGGAAAGTAATTCAGTCAGTAGACCAGAGGTAAAAGCTACAATCCATTTAGCTAAGACAACATACAGAAATCCTAAATCATTTCATGAACACCATGAGCCATGGGCCACCAAACATTTGAAGAGTAATCTTTCATAGGAAGGATGGAGACAAAGTAATTTTACTAGATAAGGGAAAAGTTTCATTTCTGAAAGAAATGAAAGAAATATGAAAATGGAAAAACTGAAACACATAAAAAATATGAAAAAATGGATATTGACCCATATTTTATGACTATCCATTTTTTTTCTTTCATGAATCTTGATAGTGAAGATTTAATTTCATCACAAATTTCCACCTAGCTCAAATATAAGAAATATCTATGACCATATAAAAGCAGTTTACTTTCTCCTTTCACATATACACATATACACTTTTTACTTAAAAATACATCTTTAAGATTAGTTTAAAATTTGCTTTCTTCTTAAGTAAGTGGTAAACCAAATGACTTATCTAATTTATATTTTTTGGGTAATACAGACATATTTTCAGTTTTAATTTCAAAATAGTGAATGGATAAAAATAACCATTTCAATCAAATAAACATAAAAAGGTGCTTTTCTTTTGCAAAAGTTTGATTTGGCCTTCATCCCCTGTTTTTATTTGATTAATCCAAAGAACTTTAATCTCTTCTCAATTTCTTCTTATTTGTGTATAATTGATCTCCTGTTTTCTGTTATAAACAAACAAACCAATTATATAAATAAGAATTGCAATTTATGAATCTTTTTTGCAATTATCAGAAAAATTATATTAGATTTATCACCTAAATTGTCTCCTTTTAACTTTCACATTTGTTCTGACTCATTATGAAATCAAACTTTACCAGTGTAGCTCAGTGGTATCAATTAAAATGAAGCTTCCAGATATATAGACTACTTAGCCTTTCTTAAAATCCCATCCTTGATTGTTTTCTGAGGTAAAGTCTGGTGCATATATACATTATTTCCTGTTTCCTTTGCTCTTATATTTTTATTTATTTGTTTATTTTTACTATTGACAATTTCCAAAACTATAGACAAAAAAAAAAAAACATGATAATTCCACCACTTTTGCCTTCACAACCAGACTGTCAATAATATCCCCTCCCCCTCTCAATCAGTCTCTCTTTTATTTTGATGTCATCATCTTTTTCTCCCAGTATGCTGACCTGGTGAAGGTAGTGCCAGGCACTGTGAGGTCATGGATATCCAGGCCATTTTGTGTCTGGAAGAATGCATTGTAAGGCTCCTACCCTTCTTTTGGCTTTTACATTCTTTCTGCCACATTGTATGCAATGAACCCTGAATCTTGGAAGGTGTGATAGAGATGTTTCCATGCTGAGCACTCCTCTGTCACTTCTTAGCATTATGGTGCCTTTTGAGTCATCCCAGAGATCACCACCATTTGAAAAGAGAAGATTTTCTATTCAAAAGTGAGAATAGCATTAATATATGGGTGTGAACATTAAGAGAAGTGCTTACAGGGCAGTTTGGTGAGCATAACATGTACATTTAGCCAGACACCAGCAGGCATTACAACTGTAGGGCTATGACTTCCCCAGTCATAGGTTTTCAGTATCAGACATATATTCCCTCCTGTGGAGTGGGACTCCATTCCAATTACAGAGTGTTTGTTTCCCCCATAACAGACATGCCACTATTGCATCCGTTGGCTCATTTGGTCTGGCTGGCCAAATTTAAGGACTGCTGTGTCCACTGTTGTTTATTTTTGCTGTTGACTTCTCTCTCCCATGAAGCTGCATGCAGTGTAGCTTTTACCAGATTTTGTTCAGTGATCTAAAGGGGGGAGGTTTTTAGCTCCGATCCATCAAGATTTTTCAGGGACCTTGCAGCCCAAGAATGTGCAGTCTTCAGCAACAGGTTCTTACCATATATTCCTGGTGGGAAACCAATTGCCTTGTCAATGGCCTGTAATGTTTTGGGGGCATCAGGAACCTCCCTGGCCAACAACTCTTTAGAAGGTATCCCATCCCTGGCACTGAAAAATTTCTATTAATGATCTACAGCTTCTGGATGCACCATGGTCCAAAAAAAGTAGGTTTCCATATGACTAATTTATACCCTCTTAGATTTTGATTAACTGTCCTTCCACCCCTCTTTTACTCAACCTCTTCCCCTGACCTCACTTAGGCCTTTCCATCCTGAGAAATCTGTTTTTCCTCTTACATATTTATTTATTAAAGGGTAGACAATGATAGAATTGACACATCAGGGTCCACCTTGTGAGCATGTGTAAACTTGCCCAAGCATCACCTTGTGCATCTGACTTATGTGTATTCTGGGGAATCAAACCTGGTTCCTTAGGCTTCACAGACAAGTGTCTTAACTGCTAAGCCATCTCTCCACCCCTGCTCTTACTTTTATTTTATTTGTTATTATTGTTAATTGTATGGCACAATGCAGGTTGTGCCTGAGCCATACCGCATGCCAGAAGAAACCAGGAAGTGGCTTCTGTGGACACAGCATCTTGCACAGGCCTGGCGTGCCAACAGCTACAGTCCCATGCTCATGAGCAACCTGCTGTGAGATGATCTGTTTGGAGACAGGCTGTCATTGGTCACAAGAAGGGGACCACCCCATACAATGATTGGCCAGCCAAACCTTTTAAACCCACTACACTTCCTTGAATAAATGAGTTTGCAGCAGCTCCCCCTCTGCCTGCTTCCACTCAACTCCTAGAATCTGTGTTGTGACTCCACACCTCTCACCCCCATCTGGCAGAGACCCTGCCATCCCTCCTGGGCTGGCCCTGGGGACAGTTAATTAATTAATTCATTATTATTATTATTATTATTATTATTATTATTATTGGTTTTTCGAGGTAGGGTGCCACTCTGGCCCAGGCTAACCTGGAATTAACTATGTAGTCTCAGGGTGGCCTCAAAACTCACAGTGATCCTCCAACCTCTGCCTCTCAAGTGCTGGAATTAAAGGCATGAGCCATGACACACAGCTTTTATTTGTTTTTATACAATGTCATTCTTCAGCTTTGACTTCATATTATTTGATAATTAAAAATTTCCCTTGATTCCAGCTCTTTGCTATTATGAATTGATCAGCTATAAACATGGTTGAGCAAATGTCTCTGTTCCGAGGCTTGGAGCCTTTAGGGTAAATGATCAGTAAGGGAATAGCTGGATCTGTTGGCAGGTCAATGGTCATCCTTTTCATGAGTCTCCATATAGCTTTCCATAATGGTTGAACCATTTTACATTCCCACCAACAGTGAAGGCTTGTTCATATTTCACCACAGCCTCACCAGCATTTGTTTTATTTGTTTTTGTTTTTGTTTTTTGTTTTTGTTTTATTTGGTTTTTTTTTTTGTTTTTTTGTTTGTTTGTTTGTTTTATAACATTAGCCATCCTTACTGGGGCAAGATGGAATCTCATAGTTGTTTTAATTTGCATTTCCCTGATGATTAGGAATGTTCAACATTTTCTTAATTGTGCACTTGCTATTTGTATTTCTTCCTCTGAGAACTCCCTGTGCAGTCCTCTGGCCCATTTTGTGAGTGGGTTGTTTGATAATTTATTGTTTAGGCTTTGGAGTTCTTTGTAGATTCTAGAAATTAGGCCTCTGTCAGTTGTGTAGCTGGTGAAAATTTTCTCCCATTCTGTGTGTAATCTGCTGGTTTTAGTTATAATATTTTTGTCAGGGAAAAAGCTTTTCAGCTTCATGAGATCCCAGTGGTTGAATGATTGTTTAATTTTGAGCTGCTAGGGTTTTGTTCAGGAAGACTTTTCCCACTCCTATGGCATGGAAGGTTCCTCCTATTTTTATTTCTAGTAGAACCAGCGTTTCTGGCTTTATATTAAGGTCTTTGATCCATCTGGACTTGATTTTTATGCATGAAGAGAATTGTGCATCAACTTTCATTTTCCTACATATGGTTGTCCAGTTTGTCCAGCACCATTTGTTGAAGATGCTGTCTTTTTTCCATTCTGCTGAATTCATAATAACAAAGAGCTGGAAGCAACCCAGATGTCCATCATTAGATGAATGGATAACAAAGATGTAGTATATCTATACTATGGAATTCTACATAGCAGTAAGGAAAGATGAAATAATGAAACTTGAAAAAAATATGGTCAAACATGGAACAGATCATCCTCAGTCAGCTCATGCAATCACAAAAAGATAATTGTCACATGGTCTCATTTATCTGTTGCTCCTAACCTGAATCCACCTGAGGTGCTACCAAACCCAATAAGCATTCTGAGGACCAGACAATAGGGAAGATGGGATGGGAGGAGAGTAAGGGTGGGAGGGAGAGAGAGGATGGGAGGGAGGACAAGGGTGGGGGGATACAAATAGGGACCCAATAGGAAATGATACAATAAAACCCTTTATTCTGAACAACAGGCTAAAACACTGATTCTTCAGCAGGCCTGCAGAGGGAAAACATGAACCACAGGAAAGTGGAGAGAACATCATGAAGACCAACCTTAATCTTTTCCTGCTTCTTTCTATCTTCCCTCTCTCTCTCTCTCTCTCTCTCTCTCTCTCTCTCTCTCTCTTTCCTCTATATACTCACTTTCTCTTTCATATTATCTATCTTTTTCTTCCCTCACCTTCCTTGGCACTGTCTTATAACTCCCAGCACCAGCATGGAGTTAACTTTTTCACAATGAGCTGACCAACCTTAATCTTTTCCTGCTTCTTTCTATCTTCCCTCTCTCTCTCTCTCTCTCTCTCTCTCTCTCTCTCTTTCCTCTATATACTCACTTTCTCTTTCATATATTATCTATCTTTTCTTCCCCTTGATCCAAGACACCTTCAAGTTTTCCCAAAAAATATAGATTTCTGTAAGAGTTCTGGATGACCCACCAAAGGTTAATGGTAAGACCCTACTGTTGAAGATAGCATACCCATGGGAGACAAAACATGGAGAGACCTATCCAGAATCAGGAAGAGTGTCAGTCCCCAGACAGTTAGCTAATCTAGTGTCAGAGGGTGCTACAGGAGCAACTGGGGAAAATGGCCTATATCTGTCCAAACAACATGTAGTCTAAGCTACCCAGCAGGAAACAACCTGAAGTAATGCTCAAACAAGTGCAGTAGTGGCACACAGCCATAGTGTGTTACCAACTGCTCTTTATTTGGCTAATAGATCCACTCAGTGGAATGGAACTCATTGCTGGAACTGGGAAATAACTCAAAACCATGTACAAAATGAGCTCAGTCTCCAAGATCAAGATACCAACAAATGTGGGCAAGAAGAGGGCCTACACATATAAAATTCCCTCTAAAATATCTAGACATCCCATCTATCTAGCACTAACTTCTCCATTGGAGAATTTGCTTATCTTTTTCAGATGGACCATGAACCTGAAGGGAGAATCAGCCAATCACACCTCACCAGGGCTCCAGCTGAAACCATAGAGTAATGCAGGGGAAGGGCAAGGGTATAGTGTTCTTGGTGATCACAACACCAGATAAAGTCTGAAGGAGATAAACACAGAGGACATCCAACGCCTACTAAGCCAGATATCCAGACACACGGAGGCTCCCAAAACCTCATGACTTAAGTAGAACTAAAATGATCCTACTGTGACTCAGGGAAATTCGTGGAAGAGGGGGTAGAAAGAATTTTTGAGCCACAAGTTGGGGCATTATGCATAGAGACTTGGCCTATCCCCATAACTCTTGACTACCCCCACAATGAGTGACCCATATTCCCCATTAATGAGGGACCCTTTGGAAGAGGGTGGACAGGGAGGAGGATAATGGAGTCACCATTATGAATGTAAAATTAGAATAATATACATAAAAAAAATAAATTATTAAAAAAGTTCCCTGGAAAACACATCCTCTCATGTGGCTTCAATGAATTTCTCATTAAATATAGAAAAAATGATAGACAGATAGTGATATAGATAACAGACACACACACACACACACACACACACACACACCTCAATATTAAGTGCTTGCCTTAGCTTTTCAACCCTGTAGTTGCATCCACTGATGGTAACTTACTAACATTTCCACTCTATCATTTCTTCTCCATTAGTTATTCTTCATGTAATTTTTCACTAGATTACTAAAAAAAAATCATTCCTATGTGACATCCTTTTTGACAGAGTCTTTCAAGATGTTATCTACATTACATTCAGAATAATCTTGCCAAAGTTTCAAGTTATTAATCTTTTTGGTCAGTATTTAAATAATTTGGAATATCTGGAAAAAATCAAGCCTTTTCAATATTGTCATATAATTTATTGTCCTTTTTTTCTTTGAGGTTTTATGACTTAAATGTATTATGTATCTTTTGTCAAAATTTCAAGAGGTAACTCTTTCTGAGACACCCTTCCCATGATATTTTCATTAAGTAAGTTTGATTCATCCTGCTGAGCCAAATTTCACTGCTGCACCACCTTTATGAAAATAGGTAATATGGATTTTCCACATTTTTTACATTAAAAAGTCTTGCTGCAAAAATTTAGATACTTTATCTGCCGCTGGGGTTATGGCTTTTATGAGGCAAGACATATAGTTGTCATTTTATTCTTTATTCAATGAACTCTAGTTGAAAGAATTATAGTTATTGATAATATTGTGAAAAAACATCTGAATTGCATTTTAATATGTTGTCAAAACACGATGCCGTAGTCCTTATCTACCTCAAATTTTAAAACAATTTAATTTGTGGATGAACTTTTTGTATGTTATAATGCTGTTTTTTCAGAGTTTAAAGGAAACATATCCCCAAAAAGAGAGTCAAGTATCTCTACGGTTTATACTTTCTATTATGCTAGTAAGACAATATAAATGTCCACTGGGTCTAAGACACTGAAGTGTTGCTGACACTTAATACACTAATAAATAAAGTATTGGGGATTGGGTGTGTGAAGTTGATTCTGATACTTAATCCCTACTCCTTTAGCTACTTCTCCTCTTTAATAGAATTGTGTAATGAATCTGTTGTAGATTGTTAGGCATGGTCTCACTGAGTTTCTTTCCTTTGTATGCTTTGGGCTTTATCTTGCCACTGTATCTGCCTTTATTTTCTGCACATAGGTTTCATATCATTCACTGTTTTCTTAAGCCTTCCTCTTATTCAGTTTTACATATTTAAGGAGATTAATTAAATAACTTCATTTAAATCAGATAAAGGTTTGTCTTCTTAGAGAAAGGAGGATCTTTTGAATTCAAGACCAGACTTGAGACTACATAGTGAATTCCTGGTCAGCCTGGGTTAGGGTGCGTAGACAATTTGAGTACTTTGAAAATACTTTTGATAGAGTAAAGAGTAATATTTAATTCCTACTTGGATTTTTTTATTGAATTTCCAATTTCAAAAATACTATTTTATGAAAAACTTCAAAGTAAAGCTCCCTCCCCATGCTGGTTTCAGTACATGATGTACTACTGGACAGAAGAATAAGCAGATGCAGAGCACTGTCGCTCTCTCATCAGATGCTCACAGAAATATACTGTATTTTTTTTCTCCACACAGAAGGCAATGTGGGTTTGGATTTTAAGAATTTAAAAACACTAATAGTGAGTTAGTTTAAAATGCAGCCAGCTCCTGCTTTCCCCATTCTGCTTTCCTGAGGGTGCACACACTACCATTCAAACAGAAGCACTAGGTTATTATGTGGAAGACAAGATATGTGCATTTCTTTTAGTCTTAAGATTCTGCTCTGTGTACAAGCAATCATTTCAGTGTGTCATACTTCAATTACATGTTAAAATATTACTTAAATTACTTCTGACCAAGGAAGAAAGAAAAATCACTGGCAATAGAACCCCAGGTGAGATTTTCAAAGAAGGACTTCGCCTTGTTTCTTTCAATTAACTTCATTTTGGGGGGAGAAAGTATCAAGAGATATTTTCTTCCACAGGCTACATAGTTACTGTAAGGAAACCAAATGGATGTGAAATATATGGATGTGGTATGTTCTTAGGTTTTACAGCATTTGTGGGTTATGAAAATGGCCCAGTGATCAGGTTTGGGTTGAGCAAGACAGGGATCAAGATAAACATAAGGGAAATTATTTTAACAGTATTATGCACAGAGTAGGCACTGTTCTCAGAATGTAGGCCAACAAATATAAACAGGCACACAGAAGACAAGATAAAACATGCTTGTATTAATAGGCATCTCAATTTTTAAATTTAAAAACCTTATATAATTATTGCTAAATATTTAGGGATTATAAAATTAACAAGTAGATATTCATGATAATACCTTCTATTCTATAGTTTTTGGATTATAATGATAGATTATTATGAAATTGTGTTTAAATATTTCTTGGTTTGTGAAGATGATGTTCAAAGAGAAGGACCCAGCTAGAGCCGTAGTAGCCAGGATTTCCCCTGGCCTGTCTTGCTCTACATTATCTTGCACTTCACTCCCCTGATGGCATCCTACAGGACTAGAATTCTCTGTCCCATATTCTTCATTGACTACTTCTATACTTACAGACAATAAACCATGATATTTCCCTCCCCTCCCCCCATTCCCCTCCACACTCCATCATATCCCCTCCCTCTCTCTCCATTAGTCTCTCTTTTAATTTTGTCATCATCTTTTTCTACTATTATGAGGGTCTTGTGATAGTATTGCTAGGCACTGCAAAGTCATGGATATCAAGGCCAATTTCTATCTGGACAGTTGCATTGTACCCTTCCTTTGGCTCTTACTTTCTTTCTGCCCCCTCTTCCGCAATGGTCCCTGAGCCTTGGAGGGTGTGACAGAGATGTTTCAATGCTGGACATTCCTCTGTCCCTTCTTCTCAGCACTATGTTGCCTTTTGGGTCATCCCAGTGGTCATTGCCATCTGAAAAGAGAAGCTTCTCTAACCAGAAATGAGAGTAGCATTACTATGTGAATATGAACATTAAGCATAGTGCTTTCAGGGCAGTCTGGTGGGAATAATATATACATTTAACCAGACAAGAGCAGCTTTATACCCATAAGGCTCATGACCTCCCCTGCCATAGACTTTTGATTAGTTTTTTCAGTACCAGGCATGCCTTCTCTCCGATATGGTGGGCCTTTAGTCCAATTAGGAAGCAGCTGGTTTCCTCCTGAGCAGACATACCACTCTTGCACCCGTTCGGTCTTTTGGCCTGTCTGGCCAAACTTGAGGTTTCTAGTGTCCACTGTTTTCACATTGATGATTTCTGTCTCCCATACGGCTGCATGCACTGCAGCTTTTTCCAGCTTTCAGTTGGTTGGTCTACAGGGAGAAGGTTTTCTGCTCAGTATCAGCTTGCTTTCTCAGTGACCTTGCCCCTCAGGCAAGTGAAGTCTTCAACAATAGGGTCTTATCATCTTTTTCTCAAGGGAAACCAAGGGCCTTGGCAATAGCCTTTAATGTTTTGGAGGCAGAAGGGACCTCCCTGGCCAACAACTCACTGGAAGGTATCCCATCCCAGGCACTGAAAATTTCTAGTAACAATCAATAGCTTCTGGATGTGCCATTATTCAAAAAAGTAGGTTTACATAAGTCTTATTTAGAATATCTTGAATTTTGATTAACCCTCCCCTGCCCTTCTTTTATACATTCTCTTCCCTGGCCTTGCTTAGGCCTTTCTCCTGCCTATAGTCTGTTCTTCTATATGATCCAGCTATAGCACTCCTAGGCATATATCCGAAGGACTCTTCTCACTACCTTAGGCATATTTGTGCAAACATGTTTATTGCTGCTCTATTCAAAATAGCTAGTAAGTTGATACAGCCCAGATGTCCCTCCACAGATAAATGGATAATAATGTTATGGTACATTTACACAATGGACTTATATTCAGCAATAAAGAAAAATGAAATTATGAAATTTTCTGGGAAATGGAGTGATCTGGAAAGGATTACACTAAGTGAGGTAACCCAGGCTCAGAAAGCCAAATGTCACATGTGCTATCTCATATGTGCATTCTAGTTACAAATGTATAGACTTGCGTATGAGCTGGAACCAAAAATTGGTAACAGAGGCCAGTAAGCTAGAAAAAGCTTATAAAGGAGGGAGGAGAGGGAAGGACTAAAGGGGATGGTATTGTATATATGAAATAGAAGCACAGAAGCTTCTTTTACCTAAAGTTAATTTTAATACACTATCAATCTAAGCTTTGGCCTATCTTTGTGTAAAAGTTGGTCATTAGGAGCCACAGATGAGTGAGATCATGCAACAATTATATTTCTGTGATTGGGTAAGCTCACTGAGAATGATCTGTTCCAAGTTCGACCATTTTTCTTCAAATTTCATTGTGTCATTTTTTCTTTACTGCTGTGTAGAATTCCATTGTGTAGATATACCACATCTTAGTTATCCATTCATCTAATGATGGACATCTGGGTTGATTTCAGCTCTTAGCTTTTATGAATTGAGCAGCTATAAACATGATTGAGCAAATCATATGCTATTGGACAGAACATGGAGTGATCCAATTGGAATCTGGAAGAGGGTCAGTCCCCAGACAGTTAGCTTGTATAGTGCCAGAGGGTGCTACATGAGTGACTGGGGAAAAATAACTGACATCTGTCAAAACAACTCAAAAAATAGTCTAAGTTACTCAGCAGTAAAGAACCTGACATGATGCTCAAACAAGTGGATTAGTGGCCATGGTAGCTAACCAACTGCTCTTGATTTGGCTATTATATCCACTCAGTGGAATGGAATTCATAGCTGGAACTGGAAAACAAGTCAAAACCATGTCCAAAACAATGAGCCCGTTCTCCAATATCAAGTTCCCACCAATCGTGGGCTATAAGAGGACCTACACTTATAAAATTCTCTCTAAAATAATACTGGCCATCCCATCTATCGGGTACTGACTTCTCCCTCCATTGGAGAATTTGTTTCTTTATTTCAGATGAACGCTGAACCTGAGGAGAGGATCAGCCTATTGGACCTCAAGAGAACCCCAACTGAAACCATAGAGTAATGGGGGATTGGGCAAGAGTGCAGCTTTCTTGGTGAACCTGCCACCAACACAAGGCTGAGGGAAATACACAGAGAACACAAAACTCCTACTAATCAAGATATCCAGAGACACAGAGGCTCCCAATATCTCATCACTGAAGTAGAACTAAAATGTACCAACATGGCTCTGGGAAATTTGCAAAAGAGAAGGTGGAAAGAGTGTTAAACAGCCACAAGTTGGGTCATTATGCAGAGACATTGCCTCTTCCCCAAAATTATTGGCTACCCCCACAATCCCACAATGCACGACTCACATTCCCAAATGAGGAGGATCCCTTTGGAGGGGGGAGGACAGGAAGGAGGCTATTGAAGTCACCAACATGAATGTAAAATTAAAATATATATGTCATAAAGAAATCAATTGAACTTTCTTATGTGAGATTAGATGACAAGACAGACATCCATCCCTGAAAGCATGCTGCCCCACAGCTGGGAAGAGGAAGAGCTACACAGAGAAGCAAGTAAGTGCTGCCTTCCTGGCTTCTTCTATTTCAATTGTTTGAATGCAGATAATTCCCTCTGTCCACACCATTTCTACATGGCTGAAAAGACAGTTCACCCTGGGTGTTTGGGGTTTCACTCTGAATGATCTCATGTCTCACAAAGATATCAATAAATAAATGGGCTTTGGTCTTCTCATGTGAACTAGTCTTGTGATGGATAGGAGCACCCCATTCTGCCTTCACACACTTGTTACATTGTTTCCTAGGCAGGGTAAATTTCCTCATGGCAGTGAAAAGCATGGCAGAAGTAGGAAGGTCCAAATATCTTAATGGAAGTAGTCTAAGTACTTGGCTTAGAACTGGATTTTATTAAGATCCACCTCTGAGGACATACCTCAGACAAGGCTTTACCTCCTAACTTGTCACCAGTGAGGACTGAGCATGAGACATATTCAGGAGGCTATGGGATACTTTCATTTTCAAACCAACACACAGAAACAATAATTGGTGACATTCACTTCAAATCTGGCTCTAAAGATGACTTCCTTAACTACAAAATTTTTCTTATATTAGTCATTGTTGTCTTTTATAAAAATTACTCTAGCATTTGATATTTTCCCCTTGAAATATACAGTGGATATAAAATATGAATTTAGTAAGTGCTGTGTTGAGGAAGAAGAAGCTTCATTTACATTGAAATTATATGTATAAATTTATTAAATTTGGGACATAAAAATTTTTAAACATATAATTTTAAAAATTTGTTTATTTTTATTTATTTATTTGTTAGTGATAAAGAATGAAAGAAACAGAGAGAGAGAGAGAGAGAGAGGGAGGATGGGTGTAACAGGGCCTCCACCACTGCAAACAAACTCCAGATAGATATACCACCTTGTACATCTGGCTTACATGGGTACTAGAGAATCGAGCCTCCAACCAGGATCTTTAGACTTTACAGGCAAGTGCTTAAGTGCTAAGCTATCTCTCCAGCCCTTAAAATGTATAATTTTTAAAATATAGTTTCAAAACCATTCTGGTTTGGGCTTTATTAATAAAAAATCTATTTTTCCTTCCTACTGATAAACTTTGGCTTTTATACAAAGCTCTTCAGTCTCATAATTATATTATTTAACAGCTTTTGCTTAATTTTTGGTCCATCATATAATTAATATTCATGGTTCATAATTATTTCTTATATATATTTTTATTTGTGTACTCCCATCCCAGGGACTAATTTTTGTATTTAAACTCAAGTTTCATTTAGAATTAAATTGCATATGACACTCATTAGAGTTGACATCTGCTCAAATTCCTTGCTTCCTTCCTTAGACATTAACAGAATTCCTCAATCAAGTTATTTATTTTTCTTAGAAAAAAACAACTACCTATTTCAAATTCAAGTTCTTTTTTTTTTTTTTTTTTCGGGTTTTCAAGGTAGGGTCTCTCCCTTTAGCCCAGGCTGACCTGGAATTTACTATGTAATCTCAGGGTGGCCTCAAACTCATGGCAATCCTCCTACCTTTGCCCCCTGAATGCTGGGATTAAAGGTGTGTGCCACCACGCCCTGCTCCAAATTCAAGTTCTTTATTCCTCTTTTTCAAATAAATTTTGCCATTTTATATTTTATTTTATTTATTTATTTATTTATTTTTGGACAGGGTAGACTGGCCTAAACTCATTGTATAACTCAGGTTATCCTCAAACTGGTAGTGATATTCTCACTTGAGCCTCCTGAGCACTTGGATTATAGGTATGCGCTCTCACAACCACCTTATTTTGCTACTTCACAAAACTGTATTTGACTGGACATGACCCCAATACTCTGGGGGATGATATATAGGAAGCAAGCCTGAAGGTACTTCCAATGCTTTTTCAAAACAAGAACAACAAAACCAAAATGAAATATCAGAGAAGTCACAAAATAAATGCAAGAAACTCAAGCAATAAAAACAATTTCTACACAGTATTAAATATATTAATACATTATAATTCAAAGAAGAATTTACAGTTAAAAGCAATATGTCATATCTAGTTAGTATACTTGTGGTGTTTGCTAATATTTTTATGGGTTTTAAATTGTATGTAAAAGTAAAGTGTACTTATATACATTTTGGATGCATGATGATATTAAAATATTTGTGAACAGATATACTTAATATAAAATAATTTTTTATAATTTAATATAATTTTAAATAATTTAAAATATTTTTTTATAATTATTAGTCCTCTTTGTAGTTCATAAACTAAGAACATCTATTTCTCTTTTCCTTTTATTCATTGCATTTTACAGCTAATTTATCCATGGTTGAAAATTCATCTACCAATAAAGTTCATTATTTTTTAAAGGAGTGGGAAGAAATTAACATGCATTATCAATAGTAGTCATATAAATACATAAAATATATGCAAGATGCTAAAAATTATGGGTATTTTCTTATATTAATAGAAAATCTGAATTAAAATGATACAGGAAATGACACTCAGAGATTCACCACAGTTAACATTCTTTTTTTTAATATTTTATTTTTATTTAATTATACGAGAGAGAAGGAGGTAGAGGAAGAGAGAGAGAGATAGAGAAAGATTGGGCACTGCAGGGCCTCCAGCCACTGCAAACAAACTCCAGATGCATGTGCCACTTTGTGCACCTGGCTTACATGGGTCCTGGGGAATCAAACTGAGGTCCCTTGGCTTTGCAGGAAAGTGCCTTAATCACTAAGCCATCTCTCCAGCCCCCATTCTTTTTTTCACATGCAAGAGCAATGGTAAATATGCCAAAAGCTGCAGTGCTCTGTTTAGAAAACCTTTATGGAAGCCAGAGTAAGGGTGGCTCTTCCAGTGTCATAAGGGTATTTATTTTCATTTTTATTTAGGTCTCATGCCCTAATCTTCACAACTACATCAAAGACAAATAGGCATCTTGTTTTGCCAGTGCACATGAAAGTAAAAAGTATCTTCAAGTTGACATATTACTAATTAAATATTGATTTGTTGAATGAACTCCAGGCTTTCAGTATTTTTCTAATTAGAATAATGACTTATCCACATGTTGAAAATTTGTTTCTTTTTAAAATAAACCATATAGAAGCACTTCAAAAGCATAAATTTCCCTACACATTGTTCAACAAAGTATGGGTAATAAATTAGACATTGTAATAGGTTCAAGCAAATTGCTTTTACTGCTTAAAACAAAGAAAGATGTTATGCTTTGAATATAGTTTGATAATGACAATGTGCTGCATTTAATAACAGTATTGTGGCCACTGGGTAATACATTTTCTCAGAAGGCCTCACTTCCATAGGTGAGCAGCTATCTAATTGCATTATTGTATGTCTATCAAAATTTAAGAGCATTAAATGTCTCAAAACGGAATTATTTGTCATATCAAATGATCATAAAAATTCCTATCAATTGAATTATTCCTAATAAAAATAGTAATCCATATAAATAGTATTCTGTATGTAATGAAATCTGGAGTATCACTTAACATAAAATGAATTTCTATCAATTGAATTATTGGTGATAAAAGCAATATTGCATATAAATAGCATTATCTCTATGTTGGAATTGTGTTATGCAGTCCTGATTGTGGAAATGACTTTCAACATGAAGAAACACATTCAAACAGTGGAAAATACAAGCATTCAGCTTTATTTCTTATATTTACCAAGATATAAAGCAACCCTGCATTGCCAGGATATCAAGACTCAAGGAGAGTGCTCAAACAAGTGCTAGATATGAGTTGCTATCTGAGGAATAAGGTGAAACTTAGGAAGAAAATGCCAATGTTTAAAGAACACATGTGTTGATTGCACATTGAAAGATTTTCCCCAGTTCAACACAATTTTCATCTTTGTTTCTTTTCAAGGTAGTGTCATGTTCTAGTCCAGGCTGACTCTCTTACAATTTCCTCCTCTCCCCTTTCCTATAACTCTGTCAATTGTTTTTCTGATTGTTAGTTAGATGTTTATAGTTTATTATTTATATAAAATTTCTCTGTCTGGCTTCTCCAAACTTTTTACTCATCAACTTGCTTACAAAATCCTTAGGCCATCATTAGTATTTGTAACAATGAGCTTATCTCTATTTCTTACTAAACTCTAATAAATATGGATAGTTGTGGGTGAATATCAAGTAAAAATGAAAGGAGGATTTGATTTAAAAGAACAAAAATAAGGGATTGATGTGTAATATATGAGAAAAATAAATTTTCCTCTTAGCATACTAAATATGATTGTTAATGTACAAGCACTAGACTTACTTAATTTAATCTTTGATACCCTCATTAGAATACAAGTATATATTTAGCTCAATTATCTTGATTTTGAGTGCAAATAGGACAATAAATGCATGTAACTGTTGATTAAAATGTTTATTTTTCAGCAGAATTTAAGTATACTATTACTAATCAAATTTTAAATTACATCATATAGAAGAGTGACACAGGGACTCTAGACTATCTTCTGTTATTTATACATACTACAAGATACATTTGAACAATGGTTGCTATCTGTGCAGACATGCACACCTAAGTCTCAATTCAAAGACTAGGAAACTAAAAAAAATAACAATGAGTGATATAATTCATAAGAATATATTTTCCGGGCTGGAAAGATGGCTTAGCGGTTAAGGAGCCTGCTTCCTAAGCCTAAGAACGCTGGTTCCAATCTCCAGGTCCCACGTTTAGCCAGATGCAAAGTGATGCAAGGGCGCAATGCCGCACTTGACCACCAGGGGGCGACATCTAGATTTCATTCACAGCAGCTGAGAGGCTGCTGGTGCGCCCATCTATCTCTCCCTCTGTCTGTGTCTCTCTCTCAAAAAATTAATATTTCTTCCATAGATAACATTTAATAAAAGTTACATTACCTTGTGATATATTTTATTTTCATCAAAGTTGACATGTTTTAACAGTACATTTGTAAGCATTTTGGGGGTATTTACTTAGTTATTATTCAACCAGCCAATGTCTATGTAGAACAAATTTCATTTCTAGTAATAACCACTGTGGAAGTTGGTGAATCATTCAACAGTTATCTTAGTCTCGGTTGACACAGGCAAAACAATAAGAAAAAAAAAAAAAAAAAAAAAAAAAAAAAAGCTTGGGCTGGAGAGATGGCTTAGCAGTTAAGGTGCCAGCCTCCTAAGCCCAAGAACGCTGGTTCCAATCTCCAGCGGTTCCAATCTCCAGGTCCCATGTTTAGCCAGATGCAAAGTAACACAAGGGTGCAATGCTGCACTTGACCACAAGGGGGTGCATGCATCTGGATTTCTTTGGCAGCAGCTGAGAGGCTCCTTGCGTGCCCATCTCTATCTGTCTTCCTCTCCCTATCTCCCTTTCTCTCTCTTTCTCTCCCCAAAAAACAAACAAAAAAAGCCGGGCGTGGTGGTACAAGCCTTTAATCCCAGCACTCAGGAGACAGAGGTAGGAGGATCGCCAAGAGTTCAAGGCCACCCTGAGACTACATAGTTAATTCCAGGTCAGCCTGGGCCAGAGTGAGACCCTACCTCGAAAAACCAAAAAAAAAAAAAAAAAAAAAAAAAAAAAAAAAAAAAAAAAGCTAAAGAGGCACTGCTTTAAATTTCTTTTTAAATTTCTTCCTTCATAAGACTGTTGGAAGAATGTAGGACAGACAGTGTTTCCTTCCTCCTACACTTTCAGTCACAAATTGCATAATGAACATAGGAAGGAACAACTGCAATTTCAACCACTATTTAAATGTATGCAGTTTCAGTGTTTTCATGTAGAATTAAGGATGAATTATACATAAGTAAAATGTGGCAAAATGTAGAAGACCATAGGAAATTTTCAATTTCCTAAATTTGCCAATGACACAGAATGTCAGAAACTATATTCTATCAGTGCATTTGTGCCAGATTGTCTGAGTGCAACATGAAGATACAACACATGCAAAAACCCTCATATTTTATAAATGAAAAGCCCTTTGTGGCTCATAGACAATATACAGTTTAGGAGGGGTCTGTAATGCTATTTGTTTCTCTCAGGATAATATAATTTCTTTACTCTTAAAATGTTTTAAATATAATATACATGATGTATCAGAAAATCTTCGAAATGATATCCTAAGGGACAATAAAACAAACAGATTCTCTTACTGCTTAGTGTAAGGTCAAGGTCAACTGTAGTAAGTAGAATATGAAGGAATGAAACAGATAATTTAACTGCTGAACAATTAGCTAACAAAACATTATGTGCATATAATAAAGACTTGTTTTTATGAGATTTTATTTAAAATTAAAATATGATATTAAATTATATTGACACATACTTTTAATTTTTTATCTTCAAAATTACTTTTTTATGTAAAAGCATTCCCTTGTATTCTTTGTTTAGAATATTCTTTGAAAGAAACACATTCAAATTTTATCCACATTCAAATTTTATCCTTTTATTTTCCAAAGTAGGAAAAGATTCTGGTTTACTGAATGTTCTTTAAATGAATCCTCACCAAACAAAAGAGCTCTGGTGCTAATATTATCAGTATTTACTGTCAGCTTTAGTCAAAAATGAAAAATTTTAAATTTAACATTAAGAAATATCTAGATTAAAATAACAGTTGATGTTCAAGCTGTAAATGACATTCTGAGAATTATTTATTTAATACTGTAATATTTTTAACTATCTTAGGAAATGTTCTCAACAATTTGGACAGTCCAGGATTGGTGTCTTGTAGGAAGTGGCATTTATGTGAGATAGAGTTTGAGGCAAGAAAAATACTAAGCCAATCTTCTAGAATGAATAACTTTTCATTTATGACCCCAACTTAAACACTTTAGAATGGAGTCTCCATAATTCTAATGCCATTAATAAACTCAGTCTAGGTCATAGAGCCCCTCATTATCATCAACCCTCTCTGAAACATTGATCTGGGAAGTATTTTTTGAGACAGAGCAGGCAAATCTCTGCTAATTATTAGAGAATTAGGAAGAACAGGTGAGGGCCAAGCATGTTGTGAAAATGGAAAGTCCCATGGTAAACTGCTATAAGTAAGGGCAAAGAAAACATAACCCGGCTGCTGTGCTGGCAGACAAGTGCAATCCTCAGTGTACAACATTGGCTCCTATGTTTGGCTTTGCACCAGAAAACCTGGAAACAATGTTCAGAAAAACACTTAATCAAAGTACAGCAGGGCAGAAGATGAAAAATGCCAGAAATGGGGAATTGGACTGGAAACTGAGCACATGAACCTTCCCTTCTGTTACAGAATTGAAAATAGAATCTGGAAACTGTGCCAGTAGACTGGAAGTGGAATTCAAGGTCAATTCTTTCACCCTTCCTGTTAAGAAATGAATGAAATGGAGATCTTTCCATATGGGGAATGAGAAATAACAATAACATAGGAAATGTGCAAATAATTCTGAAAAGAAAGAGAAGTGAATAATGTTAATGCAACTCAGAATTAGCACATAAATCAATTTTCTGCCCATTCTACATAAAATATATGTCGAGGTGAGTAGAGAGAAGGAGGAAACTTCAGGCTTGCTTGATTTAAAGTATATGAACAAACATGGAGTTCTAGTTCTCAAAATCTGTAAAATTGCATTTTGAGAAACATGCAATCAATATTCATGAAGAGAATTTTCCACTCTATAGATGATTTCTATATCTATACTTCGGATACATTAGCCTGTAGTAACATTCAGGTATTGCTCATTTGAAGTGTAGCTCCAAACATAGATTAGATTGCCAACATTAAAAAAAAAAAAAAAAAACAACAACAACAACAAAAGTATTTGCATTAAAAGTAAGCATGCAATTGACCAATATACTTGGCAAAACAATTATAAAATATTGAGTTTATTGCTTAAAATTGTTATTGAAACATTCTTATAATAAAAAAATAACTGAAATGATATAAAAACTCTCAAACATGATCACATGCAAGACAACAATGAAGTAAATGGAAGCTCAAAATATAGCATGTCTATTCTAAACAGTAGTGTAAAAATACAAAAGCTCTATGTATACTTCTTGTGTATTATAGAAATGTATAGTAAGCTTTGCATTACTAGGACAAACAACACACCAGAAGCAGCTTGTGGGAAAGAAAAAAAAAAAAAGGTTTATTTCAGGCTTATGGACGTAAAGGGAAATGCCGTCAATGGTGGAAGAAGCTGGCTCACTCCAACATACATCAGCACAGCAGAGAGAGGAAAAAGCAACATCTAGCCAGCACCATCAGCCAGAGCTCAGACTGGCTCTGAACACACGTTAGGGCTGGAGTATGACATCCGCCCCAGCGACATTCTGCTTCCCCACCAGGGCTCTGCCCACTGGTGCAAGGTAATCTTAATAAAAAATATCTGAGTCCATGGGGCTATGCAGTCAAACCACCAAAGTATATATGCACGCATATGTATGTTATATCTGAAAAGACATACAAATCATTTATATTTTCTAGACATATAATTTGGAAGCAAAAATAATGGCCTTTGTATTATATGTGTTTGTAGTGAAATTTAAGGTAATCTCTAAAGCCTAAAACAAAAAAGGCTTACTGGACTTATATAGTTCAACATAAATAATTTAAGGTATTATTTAATGAAATACAAAATAAAGTATATACTGTAATGAAAGAAATCATGTCTTGATCATACAGATGAAAGTTGAAAATAAAAAGACAAAAGTGAAATCTCACAGAAAAAAAAAAGTAAGTATGTAAAGCTAACGAGCAGAGATGTAACATAAGAATAAAAGTGCAATTTGGGGTTATTTTATGATATTGTATTTTTAAATTATTTCTTTATTTGTAAGCAGAGAGAGATGGGAGATAGAGAGAGAGAATGGCACAGCATAGCAGAATCTCCACCTGCTGCAAACACCCCAGAAGTACTTTATGCATCTAGCTTTATGTGGATACTGGGGAATTGAACGCAGGAGATTAGGCTTTGCAGGAAAAACCATCTCTCCAGCCCCAAATATTATCATAGTTTGACTCCATAGATATCAACTGTGGAACATTTGAGTACTCTTAACTTCATCAATGTGAATAGCATAGAGAATTACAGTGATATGTTGTCATGAGATCAGTTTCTATAGATATTCATTCAAATTAAATACCTTCAATAGCTAGTTAAAGGAAGTAAAAAAAAAAAAAAAAAAAAAAAAAAAAAAAAACAGAAAATGATCCCTTTAAGGGTTAATCAGGGAAAAAGTGGTTACTATGACAAGGAAGATTATGATATTCTTCTAGTTCAAATGGATGATAGCAGTGATTTTGTGAAATATTTATTTATTTAGTTGCAAGCAGTGAAAGACAGAGAGAGATAATAGACGATAATAGACCCTTTAGGGCCTCTAGCAGCTCCAGAACTGCAGATTCATGCGCGGCTTTATAAATCTGGCTTTACGTGGGTACTGGGGAATTGACTGCTAAGCCATCTCTCCATCCTTACATTAGCCATTTAAATTTGTTTTCTTTTTTTTCTTTCTTTCTTTCTTTCTTTCCAAAATTATGCTCAGGGCTGAGAAAGTGCCACGTTCCATTCAACTTGAGGAGGTCATGCCTGCAGTGGTTATGAGAAATCCAGTCTGCTCTCACACCAGTTTTCAGTTAGAAGTCAGAGTCATCAGTCGTGTCTGTGCAGCGGCAGTGAGCTCAAGTCCTGAAAGGTGAGGCTTCTATCTGTGGCCCCACCTCTCCGTTCTTGTTCAGCATACAGAATCTTCAAAACATTGCTAGTGAGGAACCCTGAAGAATTTTTATGAAAGTTACCTTCAGCTTCTCTTTCTTAAGATGTCATGTAATTCCTAGATTTTTGTAGGTTTCTTTCCTGTTCAATCTAAAACCCCAGAAACTTGTAAAGAAAGACTCTAACTTGAGTTCAAGTAACTATTCAGGCCATTGACAGGTGAAGATATATTGATATCACTATTATTGAATTTTACATTGTCAGATACCCACCTAGCAGAGGAGGAAGGAAATCAAATTGTCAGAAGTGACAGCAGGGAAATGCAAATCAGGTTGCCAGGCCACTGGAAGTGACATTAGTCATGTCCCAGTGGATGCCAGCTGGTTTAGCAGTCAAGCACTGCCAGGCCACATAAGGCTCGCCTCCTGATGAGCACCAACAGATGAAGTTCTTCGGTCATTAGGAAGGAAGTCTGTCACCAATAGTGAAGGCCATCAAAGGACCTTTTTAAGAATTCTAATACCAGCTTTATAAATGTCTATCATTAGCCCTAAAAGAAGATATTATGTCTAAAATGCATAAATTCTATTTGTATAATGTAGAATGGCTTATGTAGAGAATTGATAGATCTGAATAATCTATAAACAATAAAGTACACTAAAACTTATTTAGAAAACATGCATAAGTCTGAAGCCTGTGGAAACTAAAGTCAGGAAAAATACTCCTTGAATAGTTCCATTGGTTTCCTGGAGCAGACATTTTAATCTAATGCATGCAAATACTTAGAACTACTTATTTGGAAATGAGAGAATTTGGTCCCAGTTATTTATAACTATAACAACAATATTTATTTTATGACACTAAGGTGATGTTTCCACCATAAAGATTAATAAAATATCTGAGATTTTGTGTCACAGTATTCTTAACTACTGGTCTTCTTCTGAAATGTGACAAACATGGAAGGGACAGTTACAAACCAAAATAAGCAGGGTGATGATTGTCTAGAATAAAACCAATTCCCATAAGAAAAACACAATGTTTGCAAAAAAAAAGGCAAACAAATAATTATACAAATAATGAATGAGTGATTAAATTCTATCCATCATTAAGTAGGCAATTGTCTTTAATATTTCATTGAGAAATACCAGAAAAGCTGAACATAAAAAAAAAATTACAGCTCAGAAATAATATAGTAAGTAGCAATGAAGAGTCTAATAGATAGCAATGAAGAAAAGGATGCCTCTTTGAGGAAAAGTGACAGTTTAAAAAAAAATTCAAGTTGTTTCTACATATTTCACATGTAAGATGTGGCACTTGATAGTAATAGCACACAGAGAAAAAGGCATTATTAAACCTGTACACAAAGTCACAGAAAATGGAAACAAATGAGAAGTCAGGAATATCTCTTTTAAAGTCTGGATGAAACTGAATATTATCTTTCATGAAATGAAGAAAAACAATTCTGAATCTTATTTCATGATGAAATAGAAGTGTGAAGACATCAATAATTTTGTTTCTGATAATATAACTGGTTTTGAGAATTAAATTTCTACTTCAGCAGCAAGTAGGAAACGGGCAAAGGAAAAGTGAAATAATGTGGCATGATTTTGACAGCATGCATAATGAGTCAGAGGCAAGGAAAAGTGCAGAAGGAAAGGAAAATGGAACTTAGATGGAAGTCTAGCCTGATTCACAGGAGTCAAAGGAAAATGTGTGTTTATATTTCCGGAAAATTTATGCATGATTTAAGAGCTGCCCCAGGCATAGAAAATGGGTGCACATGGGGATACTGCTGCTCCAAGAGGCTAGATTTTCTCCTATTCTGAGTTTTGCAAATTTGGGGAATTGAAAAACTTTGGTGAGAGAAGCATTGAGCCAATGCAGGGATTCAGAATGAGACATGAGCAATGCTTGTTAAAAACTGTTGTCATCTTCAGTCACACAAGCAATTCAACTTTAGGGAGGGAAATCTTAATGCAGTGAAAATGACAAAACAATTCTTCAGATACAAGCAGGACAGGGTTGCTGCCTTATAGAAGATAAACACCCAATGCAATAAATGACTTCCAAGTAATGCTAGTATACTTTCTTGGGATTCTTGAGTACACCCAGGGATAAAAGCAATTTTTTAATAATTTTAGTTTGTCTATATTCTGTTATTTTACTGAAGTTAAAAAACAACTATTTTAGATTGCGGTTCTAATATATATTATACTTATACTTGTCCAGTTTCTAAAGATATCTTTAAGGTAAAAGAGAAGAAATCAGCTAACTGTCCTCAGAACCTAAAGAATCACATTTTTGTTGTTGTTTAGAGGAAAGCCCAACATACTAGTATTCCAGAAAATAAATCTGCTACAGTTTCTTGGACAGCAGATAAGAAAGCTAAAATTAATCTATATTTTATTCAGTATTTTCAGGTAGAGGAAATCTTTACTGAATTAATTTTTCTTAATCTTCTATTGTATTTTTATGTTAGATACAGGGAGAGAGAGAGAGAGAGAGAGAATGGACATGCCAGGGCCTCTAGCCACTGAAGTCTGACTCCAGCACATATAGTACCTTTTGCATCTTGTTGATGCGGGTTCTAGGGAATCAATCCTGGGTCCTTAGGCTTTGCAGGCAAATGTCTTAATGACTAAGCAATCTCTTCATCCTTCAAGTAATTTTTGACTTCTAATTTATATGAGGTAACTGAATATTATACTTTAGTTGATTAACTTACACTTTGTAAGCATAAGAAAAATTCTTAAGAAAACACATTTTCTATTTCTTTGATATATAAATAAATATAATTTCCTTTTAAATTAAGATAAAAAGACTTTGATTAAGTTAATGAGTAAAACCCATCATATAAGAATGGCACACATATGAATCTTTCTCTAAAAGTGTCTGTTTTATAAAGATAAAAGCATTTATTATGCATATTTTCCTACTTCAAATACTTTAACAAAATTTTGAATTTTTATGTAATAATGTTGGATATTCTATATGCTAATTTCTTGAGTTACATTTGTGCCAGATTTTATGCTTAGCCTAAGAAACACTGAAGTAAATAATGAACTCTCTGTCCTTTTTCCTTGTCAGTTTGGCTTTGAGAATTAGGTGATGCTGTGGGTGGACAATTATATGCTTTCTTGTACAAGTAATATGCAATGATAAAAGCTATAAAATATTTTAAAAGTTTATTATGTAAGCCAGTACTGTATACTGTGAAAAATAATCTAGGTAATGCTTAGAGAAATCTATTGTTTGTGAAGATTTAATTTAGTTATATTCAATAAGGCTATACTACTTACACAGTAGTTAAAAGATATGTGGCATGGAATACACTAACCTTGTTTTATATTACATTAGGATGTACACTAATATTTAGTTTAACACTAAAACTACAATTCTTTTTATTAAGCATGTGTGTAATCCTCTTATCTTTTACATTCTGTATATGTTGTATGCATCTTAAACATTTTTGGCAACATGATCCATAAACCTATGCTCTCAGAGTTTTGACATTAGTGACCCTGTTTCTATAAAATCTCTCTCTCTCTCTCTGTCTCTCTCTCTCTCTTTCTCACACACACACACACACACACACACACACACACACACACACACACATTTGGATACAACAGGGAAAACATATGTAAATGAAGTAAACTATGAAGTGTCTCATTAGAATTATTTATCAATATCTGTATTTTGAAGTCTCATTAAAGTTGGTTAAATGAAATGTTAGTAATGATGAAAGACTCAGGCCACCTACTGCCATCTGGCAGATACTGTCTTCCACTAACCCTGCTTGATAATGGCCAATTCAATGATGCATGGTTATTTGGTGTGTTTTGAAACTCAGTGTGTCTCTTATCTCAGCACTGAATGTGCTTTCCCATTAAGTTCTTCTCAGCCATTCATGCAGTGTTCCACATACTAGACGTTAATTATCTGTTGCTACAACTTGGCTCATAGCAACTTTTGACAAGAATGAGAATACCATCCAAGTATGAGAAGCTAATTATCACAGTCAATATCCTGTGGGTAAATCAGAGGAAAAGAAAGTGACAGAGATGCCACATGAAAGCTATGACCTTTTTTTTTCTTCTTTACATCAGGCAGGCTTGTTAGTGATACATTTAATAAAATTATTCACAGAGCTTAAAAGTAAAAGAAATATTATCTTCCTTTTGACTCACTAACCATAATGTAAAATAGATACCATTCTAAAGTTATTGAGTTTATATAAAGTAAAATTCACACTTGAATATGTTCAAATATTTATTACATATCATTTATAGCTAATATATTTTGGGAGAAAGGTAGCTGTGACTTGAGAGATGTTAAAGCTGCAACAATTGGTGTAAAGTGTTTTAAAAATATGTGAAGCATGGATGCTGTGTGACTCAATATTCTGTAACTTTACGTTTATGTTCTAAATATACTATGTAGAAAAGGAATATTTTAGGTGAAATCGCCAGTCTTCAAATAGATCATACTAAGTGAAATCACACAACCACAGACCAACACCACATGTTCTCCCTCATCTGTGGTTCCTAACCTGGAACAGCATTAGCTGCAGGCATACCTGACAGGCAACTTGAGGGACGTGTTTGGAGTAAGAGGAATGCGAGGGTGGGAGAGAGATACACACAAAACAAAACCCAAAATAATTTGGTACCATAGAAACCTTCCTCTTGGATAGCAGAACAAAAGATATAACCCTCAACAAGAGTAGGCTGGGATTGTCTCGTAAGATGGGCTCTGGGGAGGATGGGATGATGTCTAACATCAAGAATCTGTAAAGAAGCTAGTTCCCAGATGGTCTGTCTATGCAGTGCTGGAAAGCGCTACACGAGCTGCTGGGAAAATGGCCAACAATGTTTTATGTTAGCAGGGGACATTTCTGTATGAAAGGAACCATCCTGCCAAGATATAAACAGCTGTGCAAGTGGCACCTAGCCTAGGTAGGTAACTAATGGTTCTGTGATTGGCTAAGAAATCTGCTCAGTGTAAATGAACCCATACCTGGAACTGGGAATATGGAGACTAAGATCATAGACTCCAACAAGAAGCTTCCACTACTCTGGCCAGAAGAGAGGCCGTGCCCACCAAAATTTCTCTTAATTAACAATGCTTATCCCACTTCATCTATGTTACCCTCGTTCTCTGTTGTTGAATCTGTTTCTCTTTTTCAGGTGACAGCAAGAACTAAGGAGATGAATCATACCTCACACATCAGCCAGGGCCCAATTGAAACTACACACGAATTGACAATATGAGTAAGAATGCTGCTTCCATGTTGATCCTGACCACCAGTACCAGGGTGATGGAAACAGACACTAAGGATACTGATAACATACCAAAGCAGAAATCCAGAAGTTTCTGAGCGAGTAACACTAACATAGATGGAAAACACACCCAACAAGACTCGGAAAATTTTGTGAAAGAAGGGACAGCAAGATTTTAGAGACATAGAGTGGAAGGGAATATTCAGAGGCAGTCCATTCTTCTTACAATTGTCTTACTTCTGTTCTCTATGGCCCACAGCCCCACGGGGAATACCAGCAATCCCACTGAGGAAGGCCCTAAGAGGAATAGAGGCAGTGTCTACTTAATACAAAACTATATTAAAAGACAGCCTCATAAATGTTAACAAGTTTATACTTCTATGTTCATAACAAGATTAGGAAAATAATTGTATGGAAAGATATATGCACTCTATAATTTAGAGCCCAAATACATTCCTTATATTACTCAATACCAAATGCAGATGGATCCAAAAATAAGATAAATTCAAATAGTGAATACACTAAATAGAGCAAATAATCATATATATATATATATATTTTTAATAATGGGTCTCTGATTATATTCACTTTCTTGGATGATTGTAATAGCATTAACATCATAGGAATTTTTATTTCAAAATTTAAGGTTTTAGACATAAGCTGTTTCTTTATATGTGCATATTATAATATTTGCCTCTAGGTCAGAACTTTCATTGTACTTATTTTCTGTATTAGACTTCTCCTTTCCCAATGTACTGAGTAATCTTACATTTGAATTTATTTCCAAGAACAAGTGATCACACTTTGTTATAATGTACTAGAAATTTTTCAATGTGAATAAGGTACAATTAGGGAAACATGTTTTATATTTACATAATTCCATTCATCTATTTTAACTCTTCTTCAATTTTGGACTCTGTTAAACGGAAAATAAACCTGCAACATTTTTTTCTATATTTTCCTTACCTTATTTTTATATGAATATTATTGATTACTCAAACTTATTTTATTATAATGCCTTATATTTCACAACAATGTCTCATTCTAATCCCTACTGCTAGATCTAAAGAGTATAGTGGAATGTAAACCAGAATATAAAGGAATTCACTGCGGAAGAGCCCATCCCTCCCTTGTAGGTATTCATTGGATTACTGGGTGTGACTCACCATGTGTGTCTAGTTTATATCCCTAATGTGTAGGGCAGTATTGAAACTTCTTTTTGCTGTGTTTGTATTAGATTTTAGGTTTGGAGAAAACTTGTACTTTTTGATATTTTCACTGTGTCTAAGAACAAGGAGCAGGAAACAAAGTGAATCAGTCATTCAAACTGATCAGAAAGGATTTGCTTACTTGTGAACTTGGTGATTGGCTTCTTAGCTTAATACATTTTTGTGAAATTATATGAATCTGTAGAAATTGAGGCTGGAGAGATGCCTCAGTTGTTAAAGGCACTTGCTTGTAATGCTAGATAGCCCTGGTTCAATTCCTCAGTACCCAGGTAAAGTTAGGTAGACAAAGTAGAGCATGCATCTGTCTGCCTCTTTTTCTCTATCTCTGTCTCAAATAAAATAGCAACATTTTCAGTATAATCTGTTCCAAGGCTTTACATTTTCCTACAAGTTTTATTGTATCACTTTTCCTTACTGCTGAGTAGAATTCCATTCTGTATATGTACCACATTTTCATAATCCAATCGTCAGACAATGGACATCTGGGTTGATTCCAGTTCTTAAAGATTGTGAATTGATCAGCTACAATCATGGTTGAGTAAATATGTCTGCAGTGAAGAGTGGAACATTTAGAGTAGATACCCAGTAGATATCTACCCAGAGGAAGGGGTGGGTCAGTTGGTAGCTTGATTCTCATTTTTTACAGGATTCTCCATATTTGTTTCCATAGTGATTGTACAAGTTTGCACTCCCACCAGAAATGAATAAGGGTTCCTCTTTCCCACATCCTTTCCAAGATTTACTCTCATTGGATTTATTAATGATTGTCACCCTTCCTGGAGTAAGGTGGAATCTCATAATTGTTTTAATTTGCATTTCCCTGATGGTTAAGGATGTTGAACATTTTCAGGTGAGTGTTAGCCATTATTTTTTCTTCCTTTGATAATTCCTTATTGAGTTCTCTGTTTCATTTATTTTTGAGTGGATGGTTTGATTGTTTTGCTTACATAGTTTTCTGTGTTCTTTGTAGATTCTGGATATTAGGCATCTGCCAGTAGTGTAGCTACAGAAGATTTTCTCCCATTCTGCAGTTAGTCTGTTAGCTGTTTATGTTATGTTTGTCCATCCAAAACCTTTTTAGCTTAAGATACCATTGATTGAGTGATTGTTTAATTTCTTGGGTTACTAGAGTATTGTTCAGGAAGTCATTCCCCACTCCCTCCTCCTATGTTGTGAAGACTTCCCCATATTTTTACAACCATTATTTTGAGAGGAAGAAAACTGACATAAGCACAGAAAGGCAAATTCCATATCATCATCCTCATCTCTGGTTCCTAAACTGGAGCAACTTGAATTTCTGTTATATTTGAAAGCAACTCAAGGGCCAAATAAGGGAGCACATGGGGGAAGGGGGCAGATATAAACACAAAACCAAATCCAAAATGAATCAGTATCATAGAAACCTTCTTCCTGAAAAACACATTAAAGGATATAACTCTCAATAGGAGAATGGAGGGAGTGTCTCATAAGGTGGGTGCTGGAAAGGTGGGATGAAAACTAACCCTAAAGTATTTGGCCTTGTTTGGTAAATCCCAGTACCAGAAATTGGTTACAAACCACATTAAGCTGTTGATTGGAGAGAGCTTTGAGGTCCCCAGGACAAGACAGACTTCCCTCAAAGCACTAGATTACCCACCTCTGGGCAAAGGTAAGACCTGATCATGGAAGACAACACATGCTGCAAACACAGAACATTGGCAGATCTGGCTAAATCTGAAAGGAAGTCAAGTGCCAGATGGTTAGCCCATGTAGTGCAAAAAACAGTAAGATTAGAAACTGGGTGAAAATATCCAACAATGCTGACAGCAAGCAGGGGACCCTACTAAATGCAAGCACCAATCTTCACAAGATGTACACATCTGTGAAATAGTACCCTAGGTAGGTAAGCAATGGCTTTTTGATAGGCTAAGAGATTTACTCATTGGAAAGGAAACCATGTCTGGAAGTGGGAAACAAGTCAGAATCCTGTGGAGACCAACATTTTGGACTCCAGGTAGAAGCTTCTAGTCTTTGGCCAAAATGAGGCTACACCCATCAAAATACCTCTAAATTAACAGTGTTTATTCCATTTAACCTATCTTGATATCACTCTCCATTGGAGAATCTGTTTTTATTTTTAAGAAAGCAGTGAGAACTGAGGACAGCCCAAATCTACCAACGTGACAAGGATAGCTGACTCCATGTCAGCTGGTTAACTGCTCCTAACAAAGCAGTTAGGGCCCAGGTAAAAACACAAAGGAATTGGTGATACGAACAAAAATGCTGCTTCCTTGGCAAGCCTGACAACCTGAGCCAGGGTGAAGGAGACAGACACTGAAAATACTAAAATGCACCAAACCAGAAATCCAGAAGCTGCTGAGAGCTCAACAGTAAAGTAGACGTAAAGCACACCCACCAAGGCTCAGGGAATTTTGAGAAAGAGGAGGTATAAACAATGAAAGAGCCACAGAATGGGAGGGAATAGTCAGAGACATTGCCCTCCCCGCCCCTCAATGACTGACTGCTGCTCTCACAAAACATAACCCACAAGTCCATGGTGAATACCAGCAATCCCACTAAGGGGGGCCTTAAGTGGGCTGGATGGAGGCAAGAAAGAGGAGAATGGTGGTGCATACACTTGACGTTTCCATACAAAGTTTCAGCTTAATAAAATAAAATGAATTTAATTTAAAAATTAAAAAAAATCATCATAAATTAAACATGCTTGCTGCATTTTGTAGAGAATTCTATTGGAGAAACATGTGACATTTTAGAACTATGTCCATCTTTTCAAGTTTTTAATGACTATATTAAAGTTTAATTTTTATTCATAAAATCTACAAAGATTTAATCCATACTAATCAATGAATTTGGTCATATGTATACACCTGTGGCATTTGAACAGCAATAAATTAAGTTTTTCTTGTACATATATTTTATACCTTTATATATTTATTTCTTTACATTGATTTTTAGATAAATACTGGTTTATGTTTAATTCTAAATTTCATAAATTTTCAAAAGATATTTTCACTATGGTATTCTGTGCTTTCTATAGAGCTTCAGTAATTGATTTGCAGTGTGGATGTCAACAATTGATAAACATAACCAGGAAAGTTT
Source organism: Orientallactaga sibirica (assembly GCA_036365145.1). Classification (NCBI taxonomy): domain Eukaryota; kingdom Metazoa; phylum Chordata; class Mammalia; order Rodentia; family Dipodidae; genus Orientallactaga; species Orientallactaga sibirica. The sequence goes on from JAEOAD010000017.1 coordinate 15,680,270, forward strand.
AGCTAATAATTGAGATGTGCTATTGTATTAGTTTTGTTTCAATTTTTGCATTCAAATTAACAATGACAAGAAAATTTCATTTATGCTATTGTATAGACATCTGAGATTCCCCTATTTTAAAAGAGCTCAGTGTGCATTGTCTTTTTATAAATTGAGATTTCATAAGTGCAACTTACATTTTATTAAATCTTTGCAGTATAGTGTTATAATCATATAGATAATTTATGCAAATGTTATATGAATATTTCTGATAATTTATTTCACTGAATATTTACAAATTTTTATCTTTTCCTATCAATTTGTTTATTTATTTTTTTAATTTTTGTTTATTTTTATTTATTTATTTGAGGGAGACAGATGGAGAAAGAGGCAGAGAGAGAGAGAGAATGGACACACCAGGGCCTCCAGCCACTGCAAATGAGCTATGGATGCATCTCAGAACTAACCTCTGCCCATTGCAAATGTTCTCTCATAGAAGCTGAGAGCACCACTAATTTATGGGTGTAAATGTAAATATTATAAAGCAATGGCTAAATGCTAAGTGGACAGGGAGCAAAACTGTTTTCTAAAACAATAGATATTCAAAGACTAAATGAAAGTTACACAAGTTGTAATCAGTGAAACTCAAGCATAAAAAGCATTCTGGCTAATATTTTTGTCAACATTGATGAAGAAAAAACAAAGAAAATGTCAAAGGCATTTAAAATACTACTTATTATGGTGCAAGAACAAAAAAAAAAGGTATAAGACATATTCTTCTGTACGTTTGTATATATGACATATTATATGAATGCTTGTAAAGAAAATAACAGAGGGAATTGCTGTAGTTAAGGACTGTAGAAATGATATGTGTTTGAGCTGAATAACAAAGAAATTAAGTGGCATATTAACCTCTTTAATTGAATGTATACAACTCTGACCATGAAATTGTATCAATAAACTATGTAACAAAATTAGCTAATACAGCTTAGGAGTACAGAGTCAGTTCTAGGTCAGCCTGGGTTACAGTGAGTCCCCACCTCAAAAAAAAAAAAAAAAATAACTAATACATATTTATTCAAATACTCTGGATAAAATCCAGGACTCTGAAGAAATTTAATGTAATTTATAAAGTACACAAATATCAAGTATTTGAAGTATAAATTATGAAGTAACTAACCAATAAAAAAGATATCTCTCCAGCCCTAAATATGCAATTAATTGGCAAAGACAGATAAAAAGTGAGCTGTTGAACATGCATAAGCTCTGGAAATGAAACAACATAAACTCCCTGAATGAGAAAAGTGCAGGAGCTCAGCAAGCAAACCCGCTTGCTCAAGGGATTGCTATAAAGGGTTTGATGTGTCAGCATTTCTCCTTGTGGTGAAGAAACCTGTGCTTGAATTAAAGCTGGCTAAACAGATAAAGGGTGAACTTTTCAACTTCAAAGTAGGTATAGGAATCACTCCTAAAAAAAAAAAAAAAAAAAAAAAAAAACTGAAACAAGCAGTAAAATTTTACTACACATCACCAATAGGATTTTTCATCACTACGTAACAGAAAGGTTATTGTATGATTGTCTGCCACATAAATGAGAGGTGGAATGATAAATAGTTGTCTAAGTGGTTCACAGGAAGATCTGCAATCAAGTGGTAAAAAGCATTTGTTTTTCTTTTACGAGATTTCTGATTTTTTGGTATTTCAATTTCCACTGGACAGTAGTATCCTAGGTAAAAATGGAAAACAAGGCATGAATGAAAACTAGAAAACTGGAGCCTGTATGGTGGGGCAGGATGTACAAAATCATTAGTTTTATTTCACTGACAGAATTTTATGTAAAACAGTAAAAGCTACATAAAAGAATGCTGATAGCATCACTTTACCATTAGCATTAGTTCAGATGTGTATGAGAATGAATGTCCACCAGGGAGAGGAAAGAATGGAGATTTTTTTTTCTTTTACCATTAAGTTAATGGAGCTGATAAATGGAATTGTAACATTGACACTAAATGACAGACTTGTTCCTTTAAAATCCGCTGTTTCTTTCTAGTTACTTCAACCTTGAATTTCTAATGTGTACAGCTATTAAATTTAATAGTTGTCTTTGGTGAGTCTATGTGAGTCCAAAAGAATAATAAAAGAAATGTCATTTGTGCTTGAAAAAGACAGTTACAACATGTTAGAGGAATTTAGAATCCATATCTACATATGATTTTTAGAAACTTTATTTATTTATGTATTGTTCTTTCAAGGTAGGGAGTCACTATAGCCCAGATTGCCTGGAACTCACTCTGCAGCCCCAGGCTGGTCTTAAACTCATGACAATTCTCTCATCTCTCCCTCATTAGTGGTGGGATTAAAGACATGCACCAATGTGCCTGGCATATTTGATTTATTTTTTAAAGAATGTAAATGTTTTTTCAAGTAATGAAACCTATTTCTGCTTTCAAAGAATTGGGCTAAAAGATAAAAATGTTTTCTTACTGTTTTCAAATTATTGTTTGTTCCCTGGAAGCAAAACACAGCCTTGTAGATATTGTGGAGAAAGCAAAGTCCTGATTCTCTGTACATTTTCCTATGTTAGAGTGAGACCCTACCCTTGAAAAACAAACAAACAAAAACATGTCTTGAATAGAATACAGCTTACATTTTCTTTGGCAAGACTGATAGTAGTGTATTATTAGAGGTAAAGAGTGAGGACTGAGTTTTCTCTTGCGAAATTTCATATCTGAATGATAATATATTGAATCAGGCATAAATTTTTTAGAAATATGAAATTTTAGCTCAGATTTATACTTCCATAAATATTTTGGAAAATAGCACGTATTTTTCCTAAATTTAATATTTTAGTGTCAAGGTGATTTTTAGCAGTGTGAACTATTCATGACTGGACATAATGTTTACTGATTTTCGTATTTATGATTAATGAATGGGATCTGTTTTGAAGAAAGAATTCAGCTCATATACAAACAAACTGAATGCTGGTCTTTGAAACAATTAATCAGGTTAAATTATTTCAGAAACTCTAGAGGGTTCATGTTCTTAAAAGTAAAATCCTAATAATATAAATAAATCAGTGAATTCAGAAATGTCCCTGAAAATGTTGTCTACAAAAATAAAAAATAAAAATAAATAAATAAATAAATAAATAAATAAATAAATAAATTGTATTGTCCATACAAAGAAAGACCAAAAACAGGGTAGTTTTAAAACTTAACATGTGCAAAATTGATTGATGTAAGGAAAGCCCAATGGAGTTATCTTTGATTTACATACTTAACTGAAAGTAAAAGTGAAAGTGCAGATCTGTGAGTGTTATAATGCATATGAATAGTACACATTGCCATAAGCATTTTATAATGCAAGGCTATATAAATACTAGCTACTATTAGAAAAGTTAATCAATAAGTAAAATTGTAAGTAAAATTGACTAGCAGTTTAATTGCATTATTTGCAAAGAACATTTTAAATGAACTATAATCCTGAACTATAAAATCAGCTTCCCAAAAGAGATAGCACCTTAGCTGTACTGACCTAAGATTAGTGGCTCCTCTGGTTGTGTGACTCTCCCTCTGTTACAATAATGCCTCCGTGTGTTTTCTAGACAGTCAGAGTATTACAGACCCAGAAACTTTATTCAATCTTTTGCCAACTATTGCAGTTACTTTTCATTGCTGAGTCAAAAGTAGCTTATAGAAGGAAATTTACAGTTTGGAGGGGAAGTTGAACCATGGCATGGAAGAACAGAGGCTGAGCATTACATGGCACCAGAACAGTTGGGAGTTAGTGACCTGACCAACACTGGTAAGCTTGTTTAATTAACCTCAAGGTCCACCCACTGTGACAGACCCCAAAGACTCTACCTCCCAAAGGCTCCACCAGCTACGGATTGAGTATGAACCTTAATCTCAAACACATGAGGTCTTGAATGACATTTTACATTCAAACTTCCACACCCACTGTCATACATTCATTTATTCATGCATTTGTATATTTATACACTGTCAACATAACATTTTAACCAGTGCTATAATATATTGTTTTATAGCAAAAAACATCAAAACAAACCAGTGTTATATAATTACTGTTCTTATTTTCTGCATGAACATGTGATCTTATTAGTAAATAAAGTCCTTCCACATGTAATAAGTGAAGGGGAAGCTGTTACTAGTGATATCTATGTGTTTCCAGATTCTTGACATCTTACTTAAATAATCAAAGTGAGGTGCAAACAAGTAGTGCAGCAGGAATAAACTGTATTAAGAGCAAAGCAAAAGCAAAGGTTTGAAATACATAGCCAAAGAGGACAGCAGACCACTTGAGTGGAGAGAACTCAAAGGCACCAGAGGGGAATATGATGAAAATGCATTATATGCTTGTGTAAAATTGTCAACAATAAATTTAGGGCTGGAGAGATGATATAGCAGTGATATAGCCTGTAATGCCTAAAGACCCAGGTTTGACTCCCCAGAACCTACATAAGCCAGGTGCACAATGTGATGCCATGCACACAAGGTTGCACACAAGTCTAGAGTCCATTTGCAGTGGCCAGAGGCCTGGTGTGCCTCTCTCTCTCTCTCATAAACAAAAATAAAATAATTGAAAAATAAAAGTGAATAAATTTAAAAGAAATAGTATTATGAAACACAAAGTGTTGTATAGTATCAAGAATGTGTATTATAATATCTCATAAAGTCAAGCTGTGAGAAAAAAATGAAAATTGTTTCTTTCTCACTATGCTTAATGTTATCAATATCCATTAGAATCAATGATTTTATTTCATACAGATTTGAATATCCAAACTTCTATCAGTTACAAGGGACAAATGAAGTTGAATGACACTGAGTTCAATTACTCATAATTATTTTTAGAACACCTTGCAACAAGACACAAATCACTGCCTGCTTAAGTTCAATTCTAGTACTTTCTTTACTACTTCAATTGTGAAAAAAATACCATTATTCTTAATCACATAATGTGAAGTTTTACTGGTTGCTTTAAATAGTACATTTTAAAATAATGTTCTTGCCTTCATGAAGCTTTCAATTACTTGAATAATGTTGGCCCTACATAAAATGGAAAATCACAGACAACAATCTAGTAGTCATTTTGAGTATGAACAAGTCATACAGTTTTAATTAACATTCACATTTTGTTTGAGATTCAAGTTTTCACAGAGCCAAGTGTTAGCTAAGAGAATAAACCATATTAAGATTGTTTGGGAGAAGTAAGGAGAGAAAATTGGGAGAAATAGAGCCAATAAGTAAAGGTCTATAGCAATTTTAGTACTGGGGAGCAGCATTGCAGTACTTTTAATTTTATCTGAAGGGTGTTCTATCTTTTATGTCTGTTTTCTTCTGATGTTCCAAAAATTGCCCTGGCTCAGCTGAAGTTGCTACATCAGTCCTGATGAGTGAGCTCATCACAGAGCAACATCTTGCCAAGATGATAGATTCTAGCAATGACTTTAAAGCCTCTGCTGCCAAAAAAAAAGATTTACATCTTTAAAGATATTTTGGCAAAAATAAATAAATAAATAACACATCACTTTATTGAAGCTGCCCTCCCAACTCAGAATCAACTGGAAGAAATCTTGTGTATGAGTCAAGATCCCATCAACTGTCTTAGTACCATATGCAGCATTCTAAATAAAGCCTCCTAGAAGTTTTTTTTATTCTCACATATTATTGAAGATCAAAAATGTATTAGAAAATTAGAGTGAAATTCTTGTTTTAAAATCACCACTGCCCTCATGTATGAAGTCTCATCACACTATCTCCTTAAATAGAACTACATCTCAAAAAGATATATAAGCTGTATAAATGTACTAATTTATAATAAAAACTCATTTTGCCAATATGAAAATGTTTATGAGAAAAGCATCAGCCATAAGGGGAAGATTTTTCCTATTACATTTGTAGACATAAACATGAAACGAGATTCATTTTCTTCAACAAATATTTCACTTTTCTTCATGTGGCCATCAGTGATCTCTGTCTGCTCATTTGAAGAGTTTGATGAATTTGCCCCATGTTTCTTTTTGTCAACAATTTCAGCACATTCTCTACAAGAAAATAATTTTGATAATAACTACCCATGATCTTTACATCTTGCAGCAACAGAAGTCCCTGATATCAAGTGTTGCTGACAATATTTTTTAGAAACGTATGTTTTATTAAAATTCAGGTCAATCCATGTATTATTAAAGATATCTTTATAATCCTTAACTTTTAATTGAAAGGTTTGAGCATTATTTCATGTAATTTTGGTACTCTCATGTTTTAGTCCATGATTTTGATATTTTTTCTCACTTTATTCTTTTCATATTGTTTTATGCCTTTAAAACTTTGACATCATAATATAGCTTAGATAGCATGCTTCATAACATAAAGGATAAGAATGTTTCCCTATGCTGTAAGCCACTTAACTTCTATAGCTTTAAACAACACACAATGTATTGCTTTCATATTTTGTTTTGTTTGACATATAGTTTGAAGATTTATGAACTGAAAATGTTTTATGCTTTCACTATTACTGCTTCTAGAATTTCTGATTTCAGCTGTTACTGTTTTAACTTTGGTTTAGGATTTCCAATGAATACTCTTTGTGGAACAGGTCAGGTGGATACCATTTGTTTTAGACTTTGTATATCTGGGAAAAATTCTTACTCTTCCTTTTATTTTGGGGAAAATGTTTTTACTATACATAAACTTTTAAATTGGAAAGATTATTTTCCTACAACTTTTCAAAGCTGTTATTCCTTTGTCATGCATTATTTCCTCTCATTTTCTTTGGTGATGTGTGTGTATGTGTGTGTGTTTTGTTGATATATGAAATACCAGGTCTTTCTTTAATAAAATAATGCCTTGTTTTTAGTGTGCTTCATTTTATGTGTTGTTGTGTGTGTGTGTGTGTGTGTGTGTGTGTGTGTGTATGAAATTGTACAGAAATTGTAGGAGATCCCTCCAGCAAGCAAAACTATGTTTTTCCTAATAACATGTGATCAATATAGGTTTCTGTGACTTATTTTTGTAAAATTTCTAAAACTTTCCTCTTTATTGTGTGTATTATAATGACCTTGGATCAGTGACCTGTGATGTGACAGTTGGGACATGAGAAATCACACACATATTAGCCAATTCAATTCTCTGATGAATGCTGTGTGTGCTCAAGGCTGCAGTGATCACTGCCTTGTTCTCTCCTTATTCTTAGGTCTTATTATTTTCTTCCAAAAACTATATTCAAGTAGCCTACTAATAACCTTAAAATTGTCTCTAAGTTTTCTAGTGCAGGGAAGTGTTGCAATCTCTCATTTCTAGAAATAATTAGGCTTAGTGGGGGAGACTTGTCTGGAGTTAAGTCAGGTTGGTGCAAACTTTGTGAATGCAAACAGACATTTTATTGAGAGAAAGTAAAAGTGTTACATGTCAGTGAGCATACAACTGATAAAACTGTGAAACAGCAGTACCGCTGATAAAAAAAAAAATATTAATGACCACAGCCTGACCCACACTAATGTCATTACTCAACCTATTAGCATATGTGAAAGCTGAAGGGAGTAAGTTGTGAAGAAAAACATGTAAATCTAGTGGAGTTTGATTCAAGAGGTTGATGGGAAGAATTCATAAACTTCATAGGAGTATATTATGTTGACGTGGCAGCATGTTATTCAGAGGTTCTTATTGGATAATTGATGATCTATAGAATACAGAACTTTTTTAGTGTATGTGCATGTGTAAGATGTTTAAAGAGATGTGTGAGAGCTTATGTGTGCCATGGCACATATGTAGAGATCACAGGACAATTTCAGGTGTTGGTCCTTGTCTTCCATCCTGTTTGAGCAATTTGGTTTCCACCTGTTTTCTTGCTATAGTTGAACTGTGATTGCAGATACTAGTGATAATACCTCTGGCTATGCATGAGTGCTGGTGATCTGAACTTAGTGCCTCATGTTTGTACCACAAGAACACTATCAACCAGTTCATCTCCCTACCTACCCCAGAACCTATTTTCAACATAATGGCTGCATATTTTGCATTTGAAGATGTCATCTAGGACTTTCATAACTACACAGAAGTCAATGACAGACTTAAATCTTCAAAGTTGCACTTCCTGACTTCTTAGAAGACAATGCTGCTAATCACCTTACAACAGATCTAATGTTTAATTCATCACCAAATTTCCTAGGGTTCTTAAGAAACATTTTAAATCTGTTATGCTTGTGTTCTCTAATTGTAAAAAGAAGCAATGATAACAGTGCATCTGTTTTGCCATGAAACTCACTAAATATTTTAAATCCACAATCATAATCTACTTTATAGATAGAAACATATTCAGAATATTGGTGTTTATTGACAGTACACCTGCTCAGTCACCCAAGAACTATGATCAAGACACATTTGAGCAGATTACTACTATTATGTTCATGTCTGCTAAGGTAACATCCATACCATGGAACAAAGATCAAAAAGTAATCTCAACCTCCAAAATTCATTATTTAAGAAATAAATTTCATAAGGCTAAAGCTGCCAAAGACAGTCATTCTTTTGATGGATGTGGGCAAAGGAAATTGGAAACCCACTTCTGGAAAGGATATACCATTCTAAATGTCAATTAGAGCAGTTGTGATTCATGGAAGGGTGTCAAAATATCAACAAAAACAAGAGCTTTAAAGAAGTTGATTCCAGTTCTCATGGGCAATTTTGAGGGACTAAAGATGTCATTAGAGGAAGAAACTACTGAGGAAGAAATAGGAAAGGAAGTGAAGACTTGAAGATGTAATTGAATTGCTCCATCCTCATGATAAAACTAGATTGGATGAAGAGCTGCTTCTTATGGAAGAGAAAAGGTGGCTTCTTGAGTTGGAACCTACTCTTGGGGAAGATGTTGCAATCACTAATTAAATGACCAAGAAGATTTTGAATATTACATACATTTAGTTGAATAGCATGGTTAGATTTAAGATGATTGATTCCAATGTGAAATAATTCCCATGTTACATAAAGTTTTGTCAAAGGACATACAATCACAGAAAGTTTTCTGAAGAGTCAACTGTTGAAGCAACTTTATTGTCTTAATTTAGAAATTCCCAGCTCAAGTGTACCAGCCACCAAGTAAATCCTTACAGCAGTCATCAATGGAAAGTTGTCTTCCAGCAAAATGAGAATTAATTGAAGGCCTAGATGATTGTTAGCATATTTAGAAATAATATTTTTAAGTTAAAATTTATAATATCTTATAAATAATGTCCTTGAACACTTAATAGACTATATTACCATGTATATCTCTTAGGAAACAAGAAAGAAGAAAGAAAAAAAGAAAGAAAGAAAGAAAGAAAGAAAGAAAGAAAGAAAGAAAGAAAGAGAGAGAGAAAGAAAGCTGACATAACTTGATTTACTGAGCTGGAGCTGATCCTGCAAAGTGATTATATTCTTGTTTTCTTTCTATTTTTAAGTTCATTTATTCATGAGAGAGAGACACATAAATAAATAAATAAATAAATAAATAAATAAATAAATAAATAAATAAAGTCATGTCAGGGCCTCTAGCCACTGCAAACACATTTCAGATGCATATGCCACTGTATGCATTTGGCTTAGTAGCCTACTGGGGAATCAAACCTGGGTCCTTAGGCTTTGCAGGCAAACACCTTAACCACTTGTCCATCCCTCCAGCCCATTCCTATTTTTCTAATGCTGTCAGGTAAGTTGTAATTTGTGTTTCATTATTCCTGGAATACATAGTGATATATGATTGTCCTCTGGAATGACACTAGTGGGAGTTGGTAGAACTTTTGAGAGGTTGAATAAGAGGAAAGGAGTTAGTTTTTTCTAAGTTCTAAGCCTGTAGAACCTAGTCTCTCTTCTTTTATATTTTTCTTCCTGAAAAGAAAGTTAAGATGTCTCAGTGTTCCATGCTTATTTACTATAATGTGTTACCTCATCACAAGCCCAAAGCTATAGGCATTCCCAATCTGTACTCCAGACTCTAAAACCATGAACTAAAATCAGCCTTATTGTTTACAATTTATCTCAATTTTGATCATAAAAATGGAAATCTGATGAACAGCTATGTAAAGTTAATTTATTATAATTATGTGTGATAATAGGTCTTATTAGGTAGATGACAATTTTATCTGAATACTTTACATGCAGTCAGTATTTATTCAAAGATTTTTTTTTTTTTTTTTGAGCTAGGGTCTCACTTTAGCCCAGGCTGACCTGTAATTCACTGTGTAGTCTCAGGGTGGCCTTGAACTCATGGCAATACTCCTACCTCTGCCTCCAAAATGCTAGGATTAAAGACATGCACCACCATACCTGGCTGCAGTCAGTATTTATGTTTTAATGTTTTAAGTTTGTCAAGAAATTTTATATGTAGCCTAAGATCACTTATAATAATCAGAATTGTATTTATATATCTAACTCAATGTAGATATAGATATATTAGTGTATGTTTTTGAATATAATGCAACCTCAGGTACAATGATATGTTGTTATCAATTATGGTATACTTCAGAAATGCCAAAATTATGAAGTACAAAGAAATCAATAAATTAAGCAACCATGTTAAGTCTGGGAGAGACTGTAACATGATTTCCCTTATTAGTATGAAAATGACTAAAAATTCAATAATTACTATAAAATAATCTAGTCAATGGAAAATGAAGTTTAATTTGCGCACATTAAAAGACAAATACTTATCATATCAAAAGATACCATATGTAAAATACTAGGTAGTCTTAAAAATCTTAAAAATGTCAATTAAATTCCCTGTTCATGAATTGGATGTTTTGCTCAATTTATTCAGAGATTAGAGAAATAAATAATGTATATTAGCAAAGGAGTATGGTTATCTCAATTTTTGTGCATTACAAAAGCATATTTATAAAACTGAAAATGTGAGTAGAAGATTCTAGCTTAAATGAAAAGGGAAAGGCCACACTGGGAAAACCTTTTACTAGAAGGTTGGTAGAGACATTTTGAAGTATCATTTAGTGCTAGGAATGCTGTGGAATGGTAAGTCAGCGATCTCATTTATCAAGAAGATGCTACTTGAAGCTGATTAGTGAAAGCATCTGTTGTGTTTTAAATGTAAAATGTCTACTGGAGCCTCAAGTGTTTGTGATAAACCCTCAGATTTAGTCCTCGGCTGGAAGACCCTTTGCAAGGTGGTACCTACTAAAGGAAAGGAAGGACCTTGCTGTTGACTAGTCCAGCTCACTGAGGTTTCTGAGCTAGCTCACTCAGATGATTTCCATCCCACTGCTGTCACAGGATAAGATGCCTGGCTTCCTGCTCTGCTGTGCTTTCCCCCATGATGAAACTTCTCCTCTAAACTGGAAGCCTTTCCTCCCATAAATTATTTCTGTGCTGGCATTTGGTCCCAGCTACAAGAAGTATCCCTACTAATTTTCTGTATATTATCTCTAAAGGATTGTCAAGGACAAATCATCCAGTTTTGTCCCAGATCAGTCTTCAGTAAAATAAATTGACAAAGGAGTAGATTTCTACACATACACTCCTTCTAAGAATTGCATTCATGCCTTAGGAGTAAAATATGTGTACATAGTTGTTCATGTGCCATGGTGCATGAGTATTGCAATCAGAGGGCAACCTTGGGGTATTGGTCCTCTCTTTCTACCTTGTTTAAGACAGGGTCTCTCTTGTTTGCCTCTCTAAAGGTCATGGTAGCTGGCCTATGTATTTGATCTTATTAATATTCTCACACCATGTTGTTTCCCCATTTTACTTCCATTAAAGCCCTTCTTCTTCTGAAATGAACTCCCTTTTCTACTAATGTTTTTGTGAACCACTGAAATAAGTTAGTATTGTTTGTGTGAACATGGATGGGGAGTTGCCGGGGATGGCATGCTCCGAAAAGCCTGAGTAGAGACCCAGTGCGTCGCTTGACAAGGATCTGAGCCGTGGTCTCCTCTGGCTCATTCAATTTAAACAGAAAGGGGGAGATGCTGGATGGCATGCTCCAAAATGCCTGAGCTGAGATCCAGTGCATCGGTTGACACGGATGGCAAGGACATCTACCATCAGGTCTACAGCTCGTTTGCTGCATTTATGGTTGTTTGTGTCAACTTGATTTGTTTAGGAATCTACATTCCTTCTGAGGCTGCCTTTCAGCTGTACAGCTCATGTTTGTTGCCATTTATCTTTATCTTTATCTTTATCCTGCTGCTTGTTCTTTCTTTTCTGTGGACTGAAGACCAGGGTGGACTGAATGATCTTCCAGGCCCAGTGCCGGATTGGGCCATGGTTTCTTCACTCTCAGACCTGCCTATTGCTGGACTGTGTAAACTAATCCAATAAATCCCCTTTTAATACAATTCATTCTGTCCATTCTGTTCCTCTAGAGAACCCTGACTAATACATTGCCATTTATCTTTATCTTTATCTTGGCTTGTTCTTTCTTTTTTGGAATCAGGCCAGACAACAGGAGTTAGATGTTCTCAGATCAAACAAATTTTGGAATGACAAAATAATGGTTTTATCAAACAAAAATGGAATGGAAAATAATGGTTTTATTACAACAACAATAAATGGTGAGATCCCTCTCAGGCTACTCATGAGGGGCATAGATTTGATCCTAAAAGCTTGCTTCCTCCAGGTGGTCAATATCAGTGTGACCCTAAGAGTGGGAGAGTGAGACTTAGGATCTGGGACAGGGGAGACTACAGAGGAAAATGGGCTGATAAGTTAGGTTTTAATATGTAGCTGTTAGGGATTTGAGATCCTATGACTGCTTTTCCAAAAGATGAGAAAATACAACTTCACAAAGATTTAATTCAGGCATATGCTTAGCAAATGCAAGTTGGATGTAATGATTAAGTTATAAAGTATTGCTTCCAGAAAGGAAAAGAAAGACTTACTGAGTTAACTATAATTGAATAATAGGCACCTGTTGTAGCCAATCTGTCTCTCACCTTTGCTAACTTGCAACTGAAAATAGGATCAACATTTAACAAATGAAAAAGAAAGAAGAGCTAGTGCCCCATTATTCAAAAAAGAATTGGTCAAGGTGTTTTTCAAAGGTGTTTTTCACAGTTAATGGTTAGCAGTGCTTGCTCATAAAGATCATAAGGGATGGGGTTAACTTTCCTGGAAACATTATGTATATGTAATTTTAAAGATGTTTTTTCACAGCTAATGGTTAATAGTGCTTGCTCATAAAAATTGAAAGGGATCGGGGTAACTTTCCTGGAAATATTATGTATTTGTAATTTCAAAGATTATGCATGCGTGTCAAATTTGGACACAGTTTTGTTTTTGCCTTTTTCCTTTTGAATCCTATTTCCTTGCATGAGAAAAATAAAAGACTGAGGTTTTGTGACAAGAAGCAGCACAGCAAAGCAAGAGAGCAAGCGAGCAGAGCAGAGCGAAAGAGCAGAGTGAGCGAGCAAGAGCAAGTGAGCATGCGAGAGAAAAGCCAGAGAGCATGAGAATGAAGGAGGAGAAAAAGAAAATGAAAAAAAAAAAAAGAAGAGAGAGAGAATGAATGAGAGAGTGAATGAGAGAGAAAGCAAGTGAATGAGTGAGTGAGAGTAAAAGAGAGAGAAGAAAAATGGCTCGCTGCTGAAGCCCGACCTGTCAGCTTGTACCAACATATCCTAAGTTTCGTTTCGCCGCTCCAGTTCATCCCAACTTGTGGTCTCACCCCTTGTTGATGCTAGGGCTGGACCCCGGCAGGGAGTTATTTCCTGGAACAGGGAGAACTTACCAGTTCTCCCATTGAAGAACATGACTCTCCCTCTTATAAGAACCATTAACTGCTGACAGCTACGGAGGGAGGAGTGTTTGTGAACCCCTCCAACTTCACACTCATGCACCAGAGCATGCATATATATATATATATATATATATATATATATATATATATATGCACACATAAGTAAATAAAATATAAAATTAAAATTGTAACTCAATGGATCATATATCACAAACTTATTTTCCTCAATTATAGTGTACTTATGATTATACTTTGCCTTGAATATACATTCACTGAAACATTTCCCTCATATAAAATGTAGTATATAATATGCCATCTATAACCTATTACTTTACTACTTGACATAATATATTAACTTCCTATATTTAATGTACAAGTACAGAAATGCTCTAAATATAGAAATTGTTTTTCTTTGAATTTTTATTTTTAAAATTATTTTTATTTATCAGCAGAGAGAGAGAAAGAGAGAGAGAAGAGAGGCAGACAGAGAGGGAATGGGTGTACCAAAACCTGTAGCCAGTGCAAACGAACTCCAGACACATGTGCCCCTTGGGCATCTGGCTTATGTGGGTTCTGCGGAATTGAACCTGAGTCCTTTGGCTTCACAGGCAAATGCCTTACCCGCTAAGCCATCTCTCCAGCCCCAACTTGTTATTTTTTAATACTTACAACTGCATCAGTCAGCATCACTCATGGACTTACTATCAGGAATTCAAAGAAAGTATCAAGTTCTCAAATGCTAACCAGTAAAATTATATTTTAATATTTATTTATGAAAGAGGAAGAGAAAGAAAGGGGAAAGATATAGAGAGATAGAGAGTATGGACAAACCCAGGTCTTCTGCTACTGCAAATGAACTCTAGATGCATGTTCTACTTTGTGGATCTGGCTTGACATGAATACTGGATAACTGAACTTCAACAGTCAGGCTTTGCAGTACCTTTAACAGCTGAGACATATCTCCAGTTTCCCAATATAATTCTTTAGTATATATACTTAGTGCCACAAAAGAAGACAGGTTATTATGTACTTAGTTTACAAGATCAATGAAAGATACAATGGTTATAAGCAAATAATATCATGCTATGGGGATTGTTCTGGGGTAGGGCATTTGCCTATCATGTGTGAAGTTCTGAGCTCCATAGTTATTAGTGCAATAATGAAAGAAAAAACATCTCATATGGAACCTTTTCTAAAACAACTTTAATCAGTACTGATATCATCTGTACTGTTTGTTTACTTTAATTATGAGATAGTATTTCACTATGCAAACCCAAGGAGGCCTCAAGCTGCCTTGGCCACTCAATTATGCAATTACAAGGTTGTAGGCCATACATAACTTGTAAATTGTCCTTTAATAGGGTATGTTAGTTTTAAGTGATAGTTATTTTATAACTTTTTTTTTTTTTTTTGAGAGAGACAGAAACAGAGAGATTGAGCGAGAGAGGGGGAGTGACAGCGGCCTCTCAGCTACTGTGAATGAACTCCAGATGTGTGTACCCCCTTGTGGGCAAGTGCTGCATTGAGCTCTTGTGTCACCTTTTGTGTCTGGCTAAACATGGGACCTGGAGATTGGAACCAGTGTTCTTAGGCTTGGTAGGCAGGTGCCTTAATCAGCAATCCATCTCTCCAGCCCTATTTTATAACTTTTTGATGTATTTAATGATGTCAGTGAATGTAAACAAATTAGCATTAATCTCATCATATATGAAGTTCCTACATTGCACTGTAAATTAGGTTCTGTAAGCATAGTTTCTCCCTATATTATAACACATCAGTACTGAGGTTGTATTGTCTTGGTATAATTACAGTTAATTACTTTTAATTAATTAATCAATATGAAAATCCGATAGATCACATCTTTCACAGCTCTCTGAGAGGCTGAGTAAACATCCACACACTGATGTTAAAACATGATCTCATAAAGTGATTGACTGTATACTCATCCATGTTTACACTTAAAGCAGCAATAACCTAACACAGAATGTCTTTAATATTTTCCTCTGTCCTTTCATCTGGCTGACATCTATCAATCTTTCAGTTAGCACTACCAACATTATATTACAAGAATATTAAAAAATTCCCCAGTGTCATGCATTCAATCAATGCTCTCAGGAAGAGTTTTCTGGATTGGAATGAGTTTTTAATGGAGTTAATTCTATATGAGAATAATATAGGAGTTACCAACATGTCAAGACTTCAATGTAAAGAAAGAACACTTCTTTTATGTAATGAGCTTATCACCTTCCAGTTTTATTGTTTTGGTTTTATATTGATTAGTAGGAATCAATGGCAGCAGATGTGAATTTATATGTGTTTTTCATTTTATAATTTTATATATATAATATTTAAGGAAACATGAACGAGGTAAAAATAACTTATGTATAGTTTCCGTAGTATTAACTGGAAGACTAAAAATCTTAAGGGCAAAAATGTAGGTTCCAATAATTGACAGCTACAAATAAGAAATATGACAAGGACAAGTGAAAGGAAAGTTAAAGTTCATTTCAAGGCTAAATACAATGCCCATTTTTATTTTAAACAATCAGGTATCATCATGTATTGCACAACTGTGCTTGGATAAGTTGTGTTCTTTCCCTCTTCCTGTTGGTTCCCCTTGTGGTGTTGTTTGTACTATAATGCTTGCAAAATGAACATAGAATTCCCTCCTCCATGTATTTTCAACTCTACTTACTAATAACTTTTTTCACTCCATAGTGTCTAACAAATAATCTGCCTTGATATCCATTGGCTAATGTTGGATACACAATTGAATGTATAATTGTTACTTTAATTGTTATTTAGGAGAAAAGTTATGTTTGCTTTGTGCTGCTATAACAAATGCCCAAGACAATCAATCTCTAAAAAGAGAGCTTTTTTTATTTATATTTTTGTTGGGCTAGTCTATGATTGGTGGGCCTGGTTGCTTCTTGCCTGTCACAAAAGATCACAAAAGAAAATGAATACTGGGAAGAGCAAAATTACTTACCTTGTAAGCAGAAAGCAACAAGACCAGGAGGAGGGGATTGTAGTTTTACAATGAACTTTGAAGAAACTCCTCAATAGCCTAAAGCTCCCCCACTAGTCCCCACCTCTGAAAGGTTTCACTAGCTCTGGAGTCTAAGCTGTTTGCACCCAGAGCCTTAGGAAGACTGAAAATGCTAACTCTAGCAGGAGTTCCCAGAATTCTTGGGATCTAGACTAAGGGAGGATAGTTATTTAATAATATTTAAATTACTTATTTCAGGTTTTGGAAAATATCAGTGAGCCAAACAGAAAAAGAAAGTCTTTCATCCTATAGAGTATTTGTATTCTCCTATGAAAATGCAAACAGAGAGTTCCTAGTGTCTTATAAATTTAAGTCTTTTTATTGTTTTATTTTCTTTTGAAAAATTAGCCAGACATGTTGGTGCATGCACACAATCATAACTACTCCAGTGACTATGGCAAGAGGAATGCAAATTCAACGCTATCTTGACCTACCATGGCATTCCCTGTCTCAAAATATATATATTTTTTTTTTTCTAAAAGGGCTGATGTTTATAATTCAGCAGTAGAGAACTTTCCAAGGCACATGAAGCTTGGATTGAACCAAGGTACTGCTAATGATGATGGTAATGATAATTACAAGATAAGTAATATATCATTCTCATTTAAACTTAGATTAATGTTGGCCTGGAAAGATAGTTTAATAGTTAAGGCACTTGCCTACAAAGCAAAATCACTCAGGTTTGACTCCCCATGACCCATGTAAGCCAGATGCACTAAGTGGTGCATGCATCTTGAGTTTGTTTGCAGCAGCTGAAGGGCCTGGTGTGCCCATTCTCTTTCTCTCTCTCTTTCTCTGTCTCTCTCCCTCAACTTCTCTCTCTTTTTCTCTCTCAAATAAATAAATAAAAATAAACTTAGATCATTGCATGACCATTGTTAGTTTCTTTCACTTGTATTATTAACTTTATTGTTCTTGAAGGCACAAATTATATGACCTACTTTTAGTTTTAAGAAATCACTCTAGGGATTGGTTGCTACCCACATTGAGCTGCTGATCAGAGACACCTGTGAGGTCCCTAAGTCAAATCAGGTTTCTCTCAAAGTACTTGATTACCTGCCTGAGGCAAAAGCTACGACCCTATTATTAAAGACATATGCTGCTGACACAGAGCTCGGACAGATCTGGATGGAATTTAAAAGAAAGCCAGTCCCCAGGCAGTTAGCCTGTCTATAAGCTACCAAGTTAAAATTGCCAACAAAATCTGAGCTACCAGAGGTCTAAGCTACTCAAAAGCAAACACCCTGACAATATGTACATGCCAGTACAATATTGGCACCCAGTGGGTAAGCAATAGCTTTCCGATTGATTAAGAGATCCACTCAGTGTAAAAGAACCTATAACTAGAATTGGGAATCAGATCAAAATCATATGGAGACAAAGATTATGTTCTCCAGTGTCAAACTCTCAACAACTGCCCCATAATTGGACTGAAGGTCCTCTCTACGGGAGGGAATACATACCTGGTACTGAAAAACCTAAGCAAAAGTCTATTGCAGGTGAGGTTATGAGTCTTAGGGGTGTAAACCCTGCTCTTGTCTGACTAAATGTATATATTATTCCCACCAAGCTGCCCTGAAAGCACTACACTTAATGTTCATATTCATGTATTAACGCTACTCTCACTTCTGGTTAGAGAAGCTTCTCTTTTCAGATGGCGATGACCACTGGGATGACCCAAAAGGCAACATAGTGCTGAGAAGAAGGGATAGAGGAGTGTACAGCACTGAAACATCTCTGTCACACCCTCCAAGGCTCAGGGCCCATTGCGGAAGAGGGGGCAGATAGAATGGAAGAGCCAAAGGGAGGGTATGACTTCTTACAATGCAACTGCCCAGACAGAAATTGGCCTTGATATCCATGACCTTGCAGTGTCTAGCAATACCTTCTCAAGACCCTCAAAATAGAAGAAAAAGATGATGACAGCAAATTAAAAGAGAGACTAATGGAGAGAGGGAGGGGATACGATGGAGATTGGAGTTCTAAAGTGGAATGGGGGGAGGGGAGGGACATATCATGTGTTTTTGTATGTAAGTATAGAAGTTGTCAATAAAATAATAATAATAATAATAATAATAATAATAATAATAATAGAATACTGCTTCCATGGTGTTCCTGATAGTTAGCACCAGAGTGTTCAGAAACATACCCTGAGTATACTCAGTACCTACCAAAGCATAGATCCAGAGGCTCTGAAGAGCTCATCACTGGAGTAGATTTAAAACTCACCCATCACAGCTCAGGGAATTTTGTGGAAGAGGGGATGTAAAGATTGTAATAGCCACAGGTTGAGACATCATACCCAGAGGCATTCCCTCCAAAAAAAAAAAAAAAAAAAAAAAAAAAAAAAACTGACTACTGTTCCCACAATGCATAAACCACAACCCCACAGGGAATACCTGTAGAGGAGTGTCCCCAAAAGAATGGGGGCAGTGTCAAGGGAAAAGAGTGTACCAATACATGATGTATCCATATGTAACATCTTAATAATAATAATAAATATTTTTTTAAAAACACGGTAGGTAGTTTTGGAAAACAAGAAGTGAATAAATAAGGAAACAGAAAGTTGTGATGCTTTTGCAATGATAATAAATAATCCACAGAAGAAAAGATGGCAGTTTCAAATGGACTGAAGCCTCTTTTAAGTTCCCAGGACATACGCAGAATGCAGCCTCATTCTGTGGGACACATACTACCTTTTGCCTATTTCCTACATGAAACGTCTGTAGCCAGGCCTCAACTGTCCATGTTTCTTTTGGTTTTCTTGTCTACTAAACACCCAACAGAGTTTCCCCTTGATGTCTGCTTATAGCATTTGGCTTTTAAAGCACTAAGTTCTAAACTCTCTGGATTCTTCCCCAAAACTAGTATCAAAGTCCTAAGAACCATAAAATCAGGTTTATCACAAAACTTATCCCATCTCTTTAGACCAGATGTCTCAGTTATTTTTCACATTGCTGTGACCAAATAATCGACAAGAAGTAACTTTTTGGAGAAAGAAAGGATTTGTTCTGGCTTACAATGGGTGGTGATACATCCATTCTGGCAGGAATGTTGCAGGTGTTTCACTCAGGTAGTTGGTCAGATTCCATCTGCAGTCAGGAAACAGAAAGAGGCATGCTAGTACAGAAATTTGATTTGCCCATTTTATTCAGTCCTGAACTCCAAGTCATGGAATGGTGCTACCCACAGTACAGCGAGTTTTTCCATCTCTATTAACTAAATCTAAAAAGGCCCTCACAGACATTTCCAAAGATTTGTCTCCGAGAACATTCTATATCTTGTCAAAATGACAGTCATTATTATTTGTTTTTATTTTTAAATATTTTATTTGTTTATTTGAGAGAAAAAAGGAAAAAAATATATATATATGGAGAGAGAGAGAGAGAGAGAGAATGGGTCCACCAGGGTCTCTAGCCACTGCAAACAAACTCCAGACACGTGTGCCACCCTATAAATCTGGCTTATGTGGGTACTTGGGAATTGAAGATTGGTCCATACACTTCCCAGACAAGTACCTTAACCACTAAGTCATCTCTACAGCCCAAGGTGACAATCAATTTTAACTATTATAACATTAATTTCTTTTTTTGTCAGTTTTCAATGGGTTTGACATAATACTTGATACTGTCAACTCTAAAAGGAGGATCTAAAATGTCTGCTTTGCTCTAATTTCTGAAATTTTATCCATATCTAGCTGGATATTTTGCCCATTGTTTTGGAAAAAAAATATCTTATGCAGAACAACTCTTTACAACATGGTGTCCCAGAAAGAGAAATAGTGGGATAAGGACTAAGAGAGGAATACAGATAAGAAGGAGAGGAAGAGAAAGAGGAAGAAAGGAAGCTGGAGAAAGAGAGAAAAAAGAGAGAGAGAATGAGAGCAAGCATGTGAGGGGTATGAAACAGAGTCACGACATCACTTTTAAAAGCATGCCACCAGTGACCTAATTTCCTTCTATTGGATTCCATCTGTTCAAGGGATCTGTGACACTAGCTCTCAGTCATGTCAAAATGAATAATCCATCATGGTTTTGGGAGGTATACTTAATAGACACTAAATCGTGAAATTTTGCACTTGCAAATTTTTTCTCCATCTAATACATAATTGTTTTTAAATATCTCTTGCAAATTTTCTAAGCAAGAATGATCTTTTTTTTCTAGAATGTGAGGATCATCTTTTGGAAGTCAAACATAAATGAAGATAGCACACACTGTGTGGCAAGGCAGTTATTTAACTTCAGTGGGCATTGATCCTCCCATGTACATATGAAAAGGGCAACTTTTCTTCTGGGTAGGACCATTCATTAACATAGATGGCCTATCATTACCCTAACTCTTACAAAGTCTTTTAAAATTTGCTTTCAATGAATTTACTTCAGTTTGTGTTCTCACACTGCTCTGATAAGAGATGTGAAAAAAATCTTTACTTGTTTGCTTCTGTTTGATGTAGTTTTGCTGTGACATTAATGTAATTTTTCATAAAATAACATTTTCAGTTTCAGGAAAGAGTTGTAGGATAGAAAATACCTATGAGCAGTATTGATCATAAATAAACTTCATTTTAACAGTCTCCCTTATTTTTCTTTAATTGACTTTACTTGATTATCTGTATACATTTCAACTCTAAAACGCAATATAATGACTTTAAAAGGTTAAAATAATAGGAAATATTTTCTTTCTATGACTAGATTGTAATAATGGTGTTCATTTTAATACTTCTGATTTAATGTATTATTACTAGAACTTACCATGAATATAAAATACAGACATTGGAATGAAAATCAATAATAGTAGTTTTGAAAATCATTTTCTATTGATGGGATTCTGCTTTCAGAATAAAACTTGGCCCACAATTTGTAACTTTATAGTCACATGTAAACAGTTCACAATTACTGTAATTTAGAATTTAACTCATATTCAATTTGATATGGATGGAAAAATAAACCCTGGTATGAAATTGTCCTCACCGTATGTGTTTTGAAGCATCTTTTAAAATGTATAATCAACATTGCTATTCTAGTCACAGCAAACTACTTTCCAAAATGTCATATTAAACTCATTACTGGGAGAATGACAAGGCTCTCTAATGTGATTGTTCTTTCCTCATAATAAAGGCAAAAATTGCCAGTGCTTGTGAGCTTACAAGAAGATGTGATTGGAGTCAGATGAATTAGTTTTGATGAATATGCATTTCAAATGGCTATGTTTAAAAATATATATGAGTGACTATGCTTTGCCTCCATGATAAACTGTGTTTAGCATACTACTGACTAAATTTTTACTTTGAATACCATAATATTAACTGTCTTGATAGTAAGGGTGCTACCAAAATATGTTTTGGGGAAAGTATTGACAGTATCTAATAAATCTAAAAGGAAAACTGCCCTCCTCTAGTCTTTCCTATTTGCTTTATTTATACTGATATTTTTATCAAAGTTTTTTCACAATTTTCTCATCATTTTTATTCATACTTTCGATCACTCTCAGATTTCTGTATCTGACTTTTTCAATATGGTGTAATGTCCTCAGTTTCATTTTGCCTTTGATGAAATATTAGATAGCAAACAAAATTGATAGCTGGACAGATGGCTTAGCGATTAAGGCACTTACCTGTGAAACCTTAAAGACTCATGTTCAACTCTCCAGGTTCCATGCATGTGCCACCATGTGGATATGGCTTACTTGGGTCCTGGGGAATTGAATGTAGGTCCTTTGGCTTCTCAGGCAAATGTCCTAACCACTAAGCCATCTCTCCAACCCTTGGTTTTTGAATTATACAAATTTTTGCCTTACTATTTCCCAACATACCACTGAATGTTACCTTAATCAGGTCATTTCTACAAATTGGTATGTTTTTTTATTCTTCACTTTGTTTGGTTCTTTAGCTATAAACAAAATATTTTACATAATCTGATTATTGAATGATATTTTATACTTAGCTCTTCATTGTGTGTTTCCTGAAAATTACTAGATTTTTTTCTAAACTATGTTGATTCTTGAGCTCAAACAATAAATGATCATTTTTGCTCCTTACTGTGTAGCTTTAGAATCTTTCCTTTTCTTACTCTCTTACTTTATAACCCACTTCCAATTAAGTACATTCAACATCACATCACATAGTCACAAATGATATCTGAAATTTCTCAAGGTGCATACCCAAGTAATTAACAGCAAAAATGACAATGTGCAGTGTGACCATGGCATTTGTAGTGACTATGGAAGACACTATGACCTTTACACTTACACAAATACCAGGAAAAAATTTATATCAAGGATTTTGGCTGATCTAACATAAACACAAGTTTTGATGCAATGAAAGAGATTATTATGGTCCTGATTTTATTAATTAAAAATATGTTATACATAAACTTTATAAATAAGAAGGCATATATTTTGAGTTTTATACTTTTTTTGTTTGTTTGTTTGTTTGTTTTTCAAGATAGGGTCTCACTCTAGCTCAGGCTGACCTGGAATTCACTATGTAGTCTCAGGGTGGCCTCTAACTCACGGTGATCCTCCCACCTCTGCCTCCCATGTCCTGGGAGTTTTATACTTTTAAATGACAAATTTGAATGTATACATATAGTATTTGCATAGCATGCAAGTTCTATCTATGAATACTTATTAATTATGCTATGCAGGCATTATTGACAGAATCAGGAGATGCTTGTAGTAATTATAATATTATTAAATTATTCAACGCTGCAATGTTTCTAAACAAAATGTCATCTTAATATATGGTATTATAAGAAAAATCCATCTTCCTTTAATAGGAATTATTTACATAGTTTCTGAGATTACATAATTTCTTTTTGCAAATATTTGAGTATACATATATGCATTTTATGAAAATACTCATGCACATGATAAAGTTCTACCATGTAACTTCCTTTCATCTTGGATTATGGGCTGGCAGTCAAGTAAAAGTAGCAGATTTATTGTATAGGTCATTCTGGACAAGCATTAAAATTCTTATATTCTTTTGATTATGTAGGAAAAGAATAGAAAAGGTGTCATCTTATTTTTGGAACTGTAATTTTAGTTCACATACATAAATTATAAATGTAGTTAGAACATTTCTATGAACACACAACATAGATAATTAACAAGAAATTCTTATTCACTGAGTATGTAAACTTTAGATAACACTGGTCTTGTTCACCACAATCTTTCCAATGAGAAAGAAAATTTCATTTCAGTGTATTTTTTCACATGCCTACTATAGAGAATAGACAGAGATAGAGAGGGAGAGGGAGACAGAGATGGGCGCACCAGCAGTCTCTCAGCTGCTGTGAACGAAATCCAGATGCAAGCGCCCCTTTTGGGCAAGTGTGGCATTGCGCCTTTGCCTCACTTTGCATCTGGCTAAACGTGGGACCTGGAGATTGGAAAGGCTGGACATTGGTACCAGCGTTCTTAGGCTTAGCAGGCAGGCACCTTAGCCACTAAGCCATCTCTCCAGCCCAAGAATGATTCCTTTTGAAGCTAAATATTGATTGAATCAAGACATAAAAATAATCTTCTATAGAACTAGCTGACTTTTCCAATCTTGAAAATCCAGTTGTAACCTGAATGTCAATGAACACATCTCTATGTATTTGTTGATTCTCATTCAAATTTAACAGAATTATTTCTGTTTCCATAATGGATACCCATCCTCTGTGGCTTCTCTGTCCCAGAACTGTTGATATTTCTACTGGATAACATGGTTTTGCTAGAGAGGTGCATGTGCTATGCATTGAAGTTTAGTTACTTCAGGCACTCTGTCCATCACAGGTCACATGCCAGTAGCACCTTCCAGAGACAAAACCCCAAATGCTTCAGACATTGAAACAGCCCCCTTCTAGTCCTACTTAAGAAACAGTAGCATACTTCTTCTTTCCTCCTAGGCGTTCATTCTTTTCTTCCACGTGTGCTCCAAATGGCACTCTGCTGGACTTTTATGGCCGATTCTCTCAAGATATTCAAGAATCTTTGTTTTTAAATGTAGCATTCTCTTATTACAATGAGAGAATCTTGTTTTCAACTCAACATATCTTGGACTACTTTTACTACTAATTGCATCTGGTTAACTTAGGGAGTGTCTGACAACATATGACCTGGGATAAATGACATGGCAACTTTCTTTCATTTCCAAATCTCACAAGAAATACCCCTTGCTTCCCAGTGAACACTGCTTCAAGAAGCATTTTACTATACATTTTGACAGACAATTTATTTCACTGTTATTGTAGCCAATATGTACACTCTAATCATCATCATTCTGGTAACCTTTCAATATTTAGTGCATATACATGTGTCAGTTACAAACACGCTTATGTATGTGCATGTATACATGAACATGTACTGATATACTTTATTTTAGTTATGCAGTTTCATGTGAAAACTTCCCATGTTCAGGAAAGAAAGAATTGCATTATAACTATTTGGTCTGTCTCTTTCCTCATTGAATAAGTACATAAATACTTTAAGCTTTCCAAGAGAATTATATCTAAGAAAGATCCATCATGAACAGTAAAATGTAATCTTGTATAAAGAAATATCCAGTTGTCCTCAGCAATGTGGATGGATGCAAATAAGCATGAGATATGGTCTTGCTCTTAAGCTTCTTGGATCAAGACCTGTATGTAAGACAAATATTGCATCTCTTTACTCATGATTACCCATCAACTGATACATTGGAGATCAAGTTATTTGAGATGAGTAAAATATCTATTCAAATTTGAAATAAGAAATATAAGTTAGACACAATTACTAAATACAAACAATTTCGTTTTGGGGGGGATTTTACATTGAAGAATATATTTATATTCTTTCTCAGTGGCCACAGTGTTAATTTATACATTATTTTCTACAACTATATGGGGGTTGGGAGACTTAAGTTTATAATGAACATTAGTTTAATATTATTTAACTTTATGTTTATCATGTAAAATATAAAATTATAATTATTTTGCTAATGAAAGGTTTTCTCCAAATATAACATACATAACACTGAAGCATAACAAAATTATGTATGTCATTTTCATACTCACTGAGCTTCAGTGTCAAAGGTTATGTACAATTTTGTTCATCCACTGATAATATAACAATGAGGTTAATGCAAATTTTTTATCAAAATCTCTGTCACCATAAATAATAAATTCAATAGCAGGCCATGAGGCACTTTCTTGACTGAAAAATATTCAAGAACTTAGCAAAACCTTTAGACATTTTTTAGGAGCCCTTTAGGAAAACAAGTAAGTTTCTGTCCCATGTAATGTGTGCAATATGTCAAGAGTTTGTCTTCAGCACAGCAAATACCACATCAGAAATAATAAATATAAAACAACTACAGGACCAATTCTTTAAAAAATTAAAATTCTCATCCATGAGATGAATATAACTCAATGAGTGTAGATGGAGTTTTCTATGAGCTCAGATATTATTGGTTGAAATAGATTATACTGATGATTTCTTTAGCCATGTAAACAATTAAAATATTTTTTTAACTGATGAAGAAAAAAATTTTGAATTTGCTTAATATCTGTGTTTCAGTTTCTTCATTACATCTTTCTTTTCATAGGTAAAGTCATAGAAATTTATGCATTATTTTAAATCTGCCATGGTCTCCTATAAGGCAACTTATTTCTAGGTTTAAGTGAATAATTAATTAAATACACCATTTAAATTTTAATAAATTCAAATCAATTACAGCACCATTCTACTTATTTCCCCTTCACAATTGTCTAACTGTATTTAATGTTATAGTTGAGAGATACTTTCATAATGTCAGTCTGTTTAGATACCTCTTCTCTATAACTAGTTAAATGTCATTCAAAAAGTGCATCATGCATTATTAATAATTGCATCCACATATTTCACACAGTACTCTCTTAGCCATGTTAAATGCTGAATGAATATTTAATGCAAAGTTTAAATGAAAAAATATTTCAATTAAAATTTTGTAGTACGCTCAAAACTAGATCGAAGACATTTTTATATTCCAAACTAAGTTGTGTGTGCTTTTAAACAGAGTACATTAAAGTAATTATTAGTGGCATTCTTAGAGAAAAAAAATGCTTCTCTGGAGTATCACAGAATGTAGAAATGATTTTATGAATTTCTGACTACTTTATATTTCTCAACCAGGAATTGGAACCATCTTTGCTTGAGATATGTTGTCAGAGGATCTGTGAAAAGTTGTGACAATGACACAATGACAATAGGCTTTATAATAACATGGCAGCCCAAGCCCAGAGCAAACTTGATGAGCAGCTGTGTGAAGCTTTGAGATGTGACAATGTGAGTTATCTTCTAAATCTCCATTGGGACTATTTCTATGATTTTCTGTTTGTCTAGTACATATTTTCACATTTTTATACAGAATATCATCTATAATCTCATGCAACAATACCCAGCATGAATTATTAGCATGCACTAGTTAACATACTAAAATTTTAATATAGATACTATCACTTTATTATATTTTTTCTCCTTTCATTTTTGGTGATCTCATGTTTACAACAGAGAAGTTTATGCAAACAAGGCAAGTGCTTGACCACCAGTTTATATTCCCTTCCTGTCAAAGAATTTCTAACACTCAAAACAGTTTTCTTTCATTTTTAATTTGTGTGCATGTATGCACATAACTATTTGTGGGGCACATAGGTTCCCTGGCATGGGAATTAACTTGAGAGAATAACTTTTGGGTGTTGGCCCTCTCCTTCTACCTATTTGAGACAGAGCCTCTCATTGGTGTGCATTGAGAAGCCAAGCTTCATAATTCTGTTGACTCTGGGGATCTGAACTGTCAGCAGATTTACAGAGTGAGTGCCTTTATCCACTGAGCCATTCTCCTAATTCTCAACATTTTATATTCTAAAAGATTGGGATACAATTCAAAATTTAAGAAAGAAACAATGAAAATATAGTGAAATAATACATACTTGAAGACAGACGTGTATGACCCATAATATTCCTGAATTATGTTTTCTGATTTTAACAATAGGATAAAGTAAAAAAAAAAAAAAAAAGAATCATCATTCTGAGACTAACTTTCAGAATTGTCTATTATAAATGAATGTAAGGTTTTATAAAATTTGTTGTCATAAGAAAAAAACATAAATAAAATCATGATGTTGATTGCAAGTAGCTATGTCTTGGGAAAATAGTTCAGAGCATATGGAAAATGAGAGTTGTGTTTCATGAAGATAAGCATTTGATGTTTGTGCATTTGAGTAGAGTGCTAATAGAGCTAAAGTAGCAGGGCGGTGACTTCAGGAGTAGTGCACTACAGAGACAGAGTCTATCACGCTGTAGGCAGAGGGGGTTATTTACATTATGACTGAGGAGCCACAAGTGAGGGTATAAAGTTGGAGCCAATCAGATACATGGGAATGGTCTGAAAGAATTTTAGAAAAAATAAATTATGTGTAGGACACTAAAGAACTGTACAAAGGAAAACAAAATTTTAATGAATAAAGGCTACCTTGAAAGGAATTTTGTCATGATTGGCATTATTGTTACATTTCAGTAAGATGACCTTTTCTTATAATTTGAATCATTTATTTGGGGCAAAGTTGGAAATGTGGAGAACTGGGTTTTGTTTAAGAAAACAAGGAAATAGTCTAAATATGAGATGAGTCTGATTTTGGGATAGGGTGGTGACAGGTATCCATAGCCTGCATGTATAGTCAGATAGTGCTGTGAGGTATATTATGTGAGATATGTGTGGGAAAGCAAGTAATAGTGAATGACTCCAAGAGTTGAGACTGAAGGATGGAAGAACTTAACTGCAAGTTTTAAAACTTATTTTTTTTTTTTGTTCCTATAGAATTACTTTGATTACTACTTCCTTACAAATTTCCTTGAAATAAAAATATCTGGACAAGCAAATTTGGAGTCATGTGAGGATGGATTTTAGAATTATTAGTGGGAAAACAGGTCTGTAATTATCAGCATATCGGGAGCTTATCTATAGAAATATAAGGTACTTAAATTCTAAAAATAATCTTTTAAAAATTCAGTCAGAGTATTAAATGTAATGAATATCATGGGTAATGTCCATGTAAAAGGGAATATCTTTATAAAAGGTTTAAACAAGTTATTTCCATCTCTGAATTAAATTTTAAATGTTTTTATCCACATAATAAAATGTGTACAAATTTAGGTTGAGGAAATGGTTCAGTGGATAAAATGCTTGCCATGTAAGCATGAATAGATGAGTTCAGATCCCCAGAACTCACATATAACCAGATGTTCTAGGGCTAGCACCATATTGAAACTAAGATGAGTAGAATGGTGGAGATAGCTGGATCAGCCACATACTCATAAGCCAGCAAGCCTGAGGATGATTGGTGAACATACGCCCAGCCTCAAACAAAGCAGAAGGAAAGATCAACACCTGAGGTTGTTCCCATCCCTGTACACCCCACACATATAAACACACACATGCACACAAACATCAAACACATACATAAAAATTAAATGTATAGTTTTAGAATTATAAGTTATGATACAATTCAATTATAATATAATTAATCATACTCACAAATATATTTAGCAGGCATATAGATTCCTAGAGAAAGCCATTAATGATCTGGGAATCCAATGGTTAAGTTATAATTATTTTAAAAGAAAGAAGAAGGGCTGAAGAGATGGCTTAGCAGTTAAGCACTTGGCTGTGAAGTCTAAGGACCCCAGTTCGTGGCTTGACTCTCCAGGACCCACGTGAGCCAGAAGCACAAAGGGGTGCATGCATCTGGAGTTCGTTTGCAGTGGCTGGAGGCCCTAACGTGCACATTCTCTCTTTTTCTCTCTACCTGCCTATTTCTGTATCTTTCTCTCTCTCTCTCTCTCTCTCTCTCTCTCTCTCTCTCTCTCTCTCTCTCAAATAAATAAATAAAATTTAAAAAAACTTAAAAAAAAAGAAAGAAGAAAATATTTTTAAAACAGAGACCCTAGAAACGACAACAAAGTTGTTGGCTGATACATATTTTAAAACTCCCATTAACAGATTTTTAAGATTTAAATTAGTATATTGAAAAATTCATATTTCATACATTTGTGGTTGTATGACATAGATCAAATAAGATATCATTTCCATCTCTTCACATCCATGTCAGTGTATGTGGTGAAAACATTTTAAACTCTCTAAGAAACCTTTAGCAATCACATATATAATTGTTATCTTTTAACATATTTTGCTTATAATATCCCCCGAATGTTTTCCTTCCATCTAACTGAAACATTTCGCCTTTCAATCAATACTTCTTCCTACCCAAAGTTATCTATTCCGTGGTAGCTACTTGGCTTCTGAGTTCTATGCTCACATTCCACATGCAACTTATATATTGTCTTTCTATATTTGGTTTGTTGCAATTAGCATAATGTTTTTCAGATTCCTCTATATTGACACATTGACAAAGTTTCCTCCTTTTTGAAGTCTGCTTTATTGGATGCTGTGCTTGCAGGCCACACTATTTATACACTCAGGAACTGATGGGCAGCAGGCTGATTCTGCATCCTGGCTATTCCAAATAATGTTATCAACATTATGCAAGTTTACATGTCTTTTGGAAATATTGATTTCATTTCCTTCACATATACACTCTGAACTTGTAGTTAATGATGTTTGATAGTTCTATTTTAAATGTTTGAATGGAATTCCATGACATATTCCATACTGGCTGGATGAATTTATATTCATATCCACAGCATAAAAGGGTGGCTTTTTTTCTCCAAATATTGATCAAGTCTTGATAACTTTTGCCTTTTTGGCTAATATCCTCCTACTAGTAGATATGATAAAATATGTCATGGTGGTCTCAATTTGCATTTCCTTCATAATAAGTGATGTTTAACATTTTTCTATGCAATTTGGGTAATAGTAAAGTTCTTATTGCTGTAACTAAATGCCTGAACAGAAGCAAGTTAAGGAAGGAAAGGTTTATTTTGGCTTACAGTTTGAAGAGTTTAAGGAGAGCAACAGTGGCTGAGTCATCTGCAGAATAAGATCATGTATAATGGAGGAATTTTAATGAGAAAAAGCTGGATGCTATCTACTTCACTGGCCTCTGAATCATCAGGCAATGTGGAAAAGAAAAGAAAAGAATGAGATGGATGGGTTGGCTGGCCATTTCTTACATCAGGAAGTGCCCAAGGTAAAGAGGTTACTAATTACTTCTGTGATAAGTAGCTCTTCACGGCATCCCAACACCTGGATCCTACAAGGAGAATTAGACAGTGAGGAGGGAAAGAGTCGGTTAAAATTTGTAGAAAATATCCTTTGTTTCAACTTTGATACAGAGGAAGAAAATAAAATGTATGACAGACTGTACAATGCATAATGGTCCAGGTGAGGAAAATTTGATAATAAGTGAACATTCTGCCTTTGAAGTGCTCAGATTAGGAAAAAGTTCTAAACAAGAAATGAGCAAGTCTTTCCATCCAGGTTTATAATGCTGTGAGACATGGGAGAAACAGGCATTATTCTAAATGTCCTGGATGTGCAGAATCTGGGTGATGTGACTAATCACTCCTGATTAAGACAAAGCTGCTCCCTGCTGGCACTCTAAAAGCTGCTTGGAGATAATTCACACCAGTGCTCAGTTGAGGGGCCTGAGTGCTAGCCTACCAACTTTTCAGGCAACAAATGCCTGCTGTTGCAATATTGAGTTGACTTATGTGTATGTAGCCAAATGATTGAATGTAAGGCCTATTCCCCAGGAATGAATTCATGACTTGTAAGCCTGGTCAAAAGCCTATGGCTAGCGATGTCATAGACCTTAGTGAGGGAGCTCCTGTTGTTTTACTAAATGAATATGCTATGATTATAAATTTGCCTGCCATTTTGTTTATGCCTATAGATTATTTCTAGTTGAATTTGGTCAGAGAGACTTCTTTTGTAGAGGGCAAGGCTTACTGATAAATCTCATAACTAGTTAAAATGCTAATAATAAATTACTATTGAATGATCATTCCTGAATGGAACATCTCTAGTGTCTCCTTCAAGGGTTAACAAATCATGGTAAAAGACACAGAAAGAATGTAAGCTCTGAAGAAGGGGATAGTGTTTTGGAGCACTGTCCTCTGAGCAGGACATGAACCATTAACTTCTTGAATTCTCAGAAGCTACATGAGACCTATACTGGATTTGGCCCATTAATGTTGTCTAATGCAGTGATTGAGGTCCACCTCTCCCAGTGGATTGATAGGCAGATAATAGTTGAAAATTGGTCATGACCTTAAACCTCTCATGTCATTAGTCACAATAAAATATTTTATCTCACACTTTTTTCATTATAATGGGTAGACAGTAATTTTTTTTTTTTTATTGTTTGGATTTTTATTTGACTCTCAACAACAACTGGGATTATTTTCTTTCCAACATGAGCAATTCTCCTGAATATTCTAACCCACCATTCTCTTCTTTTTGTCCCATATTGACCATTAACAAGAAACATGTAATGCCTACTTTTTATTATTATTATTATTATTATTATTATTATTATTATTATTAGCAAGATTTTTAGCTGGATACATCATGTATCAGTACCTCTTTTCCCTTGTCCCTGCCCCCATTCCATTGGGGACACTCCTCAGTGGTGTTACAGGTATTCCCCATGTGGTTGTGGTTTATGTATTGTGGGAGCAGTAGTCAGTTATTTTTTTTTTTTGGGAAATGTCTCTGGGCATGAAGTCTGAACCTGTGGCTCTTTTTTTAATTATTTTTTTATTGACACCTTTTATACTTATATACAAAAAGCATATGATATTTCCCTCCCCTCCCCCATTCCACTTTAGAACACCAATATCCATTATATCCCCTCCCTCTCTCCATTAGTCTTTCTTTTAATTTGAAGTCATTATCTTTTTCTTCTATTTTGAGGGTCTTGTGAAGGTATTGCTAGGCATTGCAAGGTCATGGATATGGAGGCCAATTTCTGTCTGGGCAGTTGCATTGTAAGAAGTCATACCCTTCCTTTGGCTCTTCCATTCTATCCGCCCCCTCTTCAGCAATGGGCCCTGAGCCTTGGAGGGTGTGA
This sequence comes from Orientallactaga sibirica, assembly GCA_036365145.1. Taxonomy (NCBI): domain Eukaryota; kingdom Metazoa; phylum Chordata; class Mammalia; order Rodentia; family Dipodidae; genus Orientallactaga; species Orientallactaga sibirica. The sequence goes on from JAEOAD010000017.1 coordinate 15,713,069, forward strand.
CAGAGGTGTTTCAGTGCTGGGCACTCCTCTACTGAACCTGTGGCTCTTATAATCTTTCCATCTCTGTCTTACGCAAAATTTCTGAGATATGGTGGGTGAGTTTTAAGTCTACTTCAGTGATGAGGTCTTAGGAGCCTCTGGAATCTATGCTTTGGTAAGTGTTCAGTGTCCTCAGGGTCTGTCTCCTACCCCCTCCTGCTGATTATCAGGAACAACATGAAAGCAGCACTCTTGCTTGTCTCCCCATTCCTCTCTGGATTCATCTGTGGCTTGGCTGAAGTGGGGAAGGTAGTTTATCTCCTTGGGTCTCGCTACTTTCTGAAACAGAAGAACAGATTCTCCCGTGGAGAGAGACGTCAGACTAGTTTAAATGGGATAAGCATTATTAATTTAGGGAGAATTTGATGTATGTAACTCCTCTTTTAGCCAAAGACTAGTGAGAGCTTGACACTGGAGAACATAATCTTTGTCTCCATTGGATTCTGATCTGGTTCCCAATTCCAGATATGGGTTCCTTTACACTGAGTGGATCTCTTAGTCAATCAGAAACCTATTGCTTACCCACTGAGGCTGTGTGACAGTATTGCACTGGTTTTTACATTGTCAGGGTGTTTGGTTCTGGTTGCTCAGACCATTGTTGGCCATTCCCCCGTCACAGTAGCTCATGTAGCACTTCCCAGCATTAGACAGGCTAACTTTCTGGGGACTGGCTTTCTTCTGAATTCCAGCCAGTTCTGTCTATGTGCTGTGTCAGCAGCATATGGTGTCTCCAGCAATAAGGTCTTAGCTTTTGTCTCAGGCAGGGAATCAAGTGCTTTGTGAGAAAGATGTCTTGATTTGGGGACCTGTAGATTTCTCCAATCAACAGCTCAATATGGGCAGCAACTAATCTCTGGTACTGGGAGTTACAGGTCAGAGAGTGGATTTTTTTTAACCTTAGACTTCATCCCACATCACTAAGCCCTATCTTTCACATGTTTCCCCTTACTCCCTTTGAAGGTTATATCTATCAGACTGTCTCCAAGGATAAAGGTTTCTATGGTATCAGTTCAATTTGGATTTAATTTTGTATGTGTTTCCCCCACCTCCCTTCTTCTTCCCTCCCCCAAAACCCTTCCATCCCTATTATCTGGGTCTTGAGTTGCCTATCTGGTATGATAGCAACTTGAACAGGTCCAGGTTAGGGACCACAGACAAGTGACAATATTTTTAGCATAGCTGACTCCTGCTATATTCCCATTTATATGCACTGACTGCATGAAGTCTCAGAAATTATTGCACTTAAGCAGAAGGAAATATGTCTGCTTGAAGGGCCCCTGTTAGTATCCATTTTTCATAGTGTAGTGCTTACGTGGATGGATTTCTCATTGATAACTAAGTAACGGTGATGGCTAATCTTTATTGTCATTGCAACTAAATTTAGAATCACCTGGTAGACACTCCTATGGGGATATTTATCAGGCTTTTACTGAGAGGTTTAACTTAGGAGACAAACCCAACCAGAATGTGGCTGGCACTATCCTGCAGACTAAGGGCAGATGCTCAATAAAAAAGGAAAGGGTAACAAAAGTGGACTAACTGAGCATTAGCACTCATCTCTCTTTGCTTTCTGAAATGAGTACACTGTCACCAGCCTTGCACCACCATGACTTCCTGCAGTGCTGTGTCTGTCACAGAAATAGCAAAATGAAACTAGTATAGACAAATGGGAACCAATGATGGAACATTGCTACTGTAACCCTGACCATGTTGTGGAAAGACGTTTGAAACTGGTTTTGAAGAAATATGTAAGAGTTTGAACGAATCCTTGAGAAAAATCAATAGAAGGATGTAATCAGAGTTTAACAGAATACTTCTGCCCCTTCCAATTTCAATTGTGAGATTTGAGTAGAAAGGCAAAAATATAAATATTTGACAAAGTTTCAGTAAGAGCAATGTTCCCAGTGGTTCAGTTAGATCTAGTAGCTTAAGTAAATGCTGAGGAGAGAGAGTAAAGATGTAATATATGTTAATTATATTGACTGTTTGAACAATTGAAATGGAATATGTTATATTAAATTACAGAATGTGGAGAACTGTGCAGAAAATGGAGGAAGGAGCCTTGTGTAATGTTTAGGGAGTCTTGGGATTCCTGTGGTGATCAATAGAACAGGCATTGAAATAATGACTGGAATTGTCCAGATAGTTTCATCCTCCAGCTAAGAAACATGTGGTTTCTTCATCACTTTTTGAAGTGATGACATTTTCTGTTACACATTCCATTTTTCTCTCAGTTAAATCAGGGTACTTACATACATAGAGAATTCAGAAGTCTTGCCTTTATACATGTTATTGATGTTTGAGGGGAAAATGTCTGGGATCTTCCTCAATTAGACATGATCCTTACTCCTGCCCATGTCCTGATATAGAAAGGGAAAGAGTTGCCACATAGAATATTTTACATATAGTATTTACTATACCAAACTGTTTTCTTTTCATGTAAGATTCTAATTTTCTTAGTGGTCATATCTTAGCAGTTTACTTTTGAATGGACAAGTCCTCATTATATCCAGGCTGGCCCTGAAGCCAATCTATATCTCTGACTGTACTTGTGGTCCTGAAGTGATTCTTTACTCTCTTGAAGAACTGGGATTATAGATCTGGAACACCATTTCCAGCTTTTAAGTTTAGCATATATTAATATTTTAATATTTTATTTTGATTTATTTATTTGATTGAGAGGGAGATACAGAAATAGGTAGAGAAAGAGAGAATGGGCATACCAGGGCCTCCTGCCACTGCAAATGAACTCCAGATATGTGAGCCTCCTTCTGCATCTGGCTTACATGGGTCTTGGAGAATCAAACCTCAAACCAGGGTCGCTAAGCCATCTTTCCAGCCCACATGCATTAAATTTTGATTACATATTTATTACTTATGTTTCTAAGCAAATATAATAGTATTTACCTAGTGGAGAAATCAAGTTAATATTTAAATATTATTTGTAATTTTAAATTTAATTTGAATAAAGTATCACTGTCTACTTCAGCATCTTTGTTTCATTTTCTTTCTTTTTATTTTTTCCCTCCTCTGTCTTCTCTCACTCTTCCTGGGTCCTTCTCCTCATCTACGATTTCTGTTTCTCCTTCCATTTGATCTTGAAAGAAAGACTTACTTAGAGAATTATATGATTTTGCTACTCTGGACATGACTCTTATAATAATATTAGTGTTCGGAAGCAAGTAAATAAACAAATGCAATCCACATATAAACACTGAAAAGGTTTCTTGCATCGTGATGGCAGCAGTGGGGGCTGAGGCTTGTACATAACAGTCAAATATTGTCATTCCACCCCCTGCATGCCAGGAACTGGGATCTTCTGGGGGAAAAAAAATGAACGCACAAAACTCTTTGCTTCCAAGTAATTTGGAGTTTATGTCCTTAATGCTATTTCACAAAAAATTTTGCAACATAAGATTTAAATGAATCATGGTTTCTTAGCAAATAAATTAGAGTAACCTATTGTTCCAACATGAAGAGTCATGAAATAGGAAAGTGATTTTATTTTAAATGACACTTCACATTTATTCCTATTTAGAAGCAATTGAAATTTTGTGATTTGTAAAGTGGAGGAACAACAATTAAGATACAATACTACTAAAAGTTAATGGTCATTAAAAAGTGGAAGAAGGGCTGGAGATATGGCTTAGTGGTTAAGGCACCTATCTGATGTTAGGTAGACTACCAAAATAGAGTCACCAAGATCAGCAGAAAGGTGACAGAGACATAAGGAAGTAGGTTATCCACATCCCTCAAGAAACTGCTCAGCCATCATTCCTTCCTTGCCTACAATGCTCCCAGGTCATGATTTCCTGTACCTTTATCTTATAAGTCACCTGGTCACTATACTGGTGTCACACCCTGGCTATCCTAGATCTCCCCTAAAGGAACCTTTCTTATTCAGCTTTTTCCCTTCCTCACCTCTCCCCAACTGAAGAAGCCATATAAATCCCACTATCTGCAAACTCAGGTTGGCTGTGCTCTGCTCTTGAGAGTCAGTCCTGGCAGCTCATGCTTTTCCCAAATAAAAGCTTTCATCTTTGCCTCAGAGTAGTATGAGTGGTCTTGGTCACTCCCAAACCTTACACCTGAGCAGCCCAAGGACCAAGTTCAATTCCCCAGATCCCACATAAGCCAGATGTACAAGGTGGCACATGCATCTGGAATTCCTTTGCAGTGGCTAGAAGCTGTGGCATGCCCATTGTCTCTCTGTCTCTCCCTCTTTCTGTCTCAAATAAATAAATAAAAGAGGAAAAAATATAGAGAAAATTTAAATTGAACTTGACAATGACTCTACATTTTCACAATTTAGGAAAGTCATCCTGAAAACACTAGCTGCTTTCCCAGAATCTATTAAAAAGTAAATTCTAATAGAAACAACAGATTTTTATTTATTTCATTTCAAATTCAATCCAATTGTCTTCACCTTGTTTAATGCCGCCTGTAGTTGGTACTATGCCATAATCATTAACAAACATTAAATATTTAAAAGGTACAAGAAGTTAACATGAATAACCTAATTCAATGTAATAATCATTTCAACCCAGTTTGATCAGCGTTACATAGCTAGTAGATTGCGTTACTGTTGAAACATCCCCGAGACTCTTAATCCTCAAGCTAATTTCTTATTACTCATTTATTTATTTTGGTTTTTCTAGGTAGGTTCTTGCTCTAACCAAGGTTGACCTGGAATTCACTACATAGTCTCAGGTAGCCTTGAACACACAGTGATCTTCCTAGAGTGCTAGGATTAAAGGTGTCTGCCCCCACGCCTGGCCCCTCAGCTACCTTCTATGTACCAGTATTACCTTCCCTCAGATCATCAGGGTCAGAAGGTGTTTGAGAGATGACAATACAAGTTCTGTTGTACATTTGGTCAACTTCTTATTTTATAGTATTGTCATATTTTATAAATTGAATCCATTTAATAATAAAAATATTTGGCCATACCAACTTACAGAGTATTTTGTATATATAAAAATGACATAATGCATAACATGAAACAAATAAGCTATATGTGTTCCCAAGGTTTGTTTTAAAAAGCATGCTGAAGCCGGGCATGGTGGCACATGCCTCTAATCCCAGCACTTAGGAGGCAGAGGTAGGAGAATCGCCTTGAGTTCAAGGCCACTCTGAGACTACATGGAGAGTTCCAGGATCAGCCTGGCTAGAATGAGACTCTACCTCAAAAAAACAACAAAAACAACAAACAAACAATAAAAAAAAAGCAAGCTGAATTAGTTTAGTAAATGAAAAATAGTTGCATATAATTGGATGTGGTGTTTACATTTCTAGAAGCCCAGCCCCATAGGTAGGAATATCAAAAGTTCAAGGCCAGATACCATTAGTGACTTTGAAGTCAATCTGGGCTATATGAGACATGGCCTCAGAACAAAACAAAGCAAGGCAAAACAAAACATGATTGAATTAATACCAGTGAATCCTAAAAGTAATTAAAATATCTATTTGAAATTATAGTCATGTAATAAAGTACATTGTTCACAATTGAACAATGTAACTCTCATGATTTAAAACTGTATACTAAGAACATCTCAGTGAAAATAAACTCACTTTTCTGAGATTCTAGTAAAATATTTGAAGGCCAAGAAGAGTTACAGAACATAGCCTAGGCCAGTCCTGGCACAAGCAGATTGTCTTGAGATTTGACAAGTGTACACCCAGGTAATGATTTCCACAGGGTAGTCAAGTAGAAATAAACCTTGTGTGAGCAAGTTAGGGTCAGCTACTACGAATTTTAATGGACTGAGAAAATGTTTCTTTCTTTATTTTTATTTGGTTTTTGGTTTTTCGAGGTAGAGTCTCACTCTAGCTAAGGCTGACCTGGAATTCACTCTGTATTCTCAGGATAGCCTGGAATTTATGGTAATCTGCCTCCCAAGTGCTGGGATTAAAGGCATGAGCCACCACGCCCAGCTCAGAAAATGTTTTCTAAAGTTAGCTTTTTTTTTTTTTTTTTTTTTTTTGTCAATCTAATCTTCTGTCAAACCCTTCTATTGAACTATATCATCTACTTACTGTATTATTTATTTCCATAATTTTATCTGATTTTTAAGAAATAATTTTATCAGTTAAAATTCTTACCTTGTTGTTTCTGCAATCACTGGTATTGTAAATGGTTTGAAATATTTGCTATCTCACTATTAGCTTCCCAACTACTTGAATAAATTATAATCCTGAGATGAATATTTATTTTTTATTTCTTGAAGATAAAATATACCTGTTTGGTAATTAGAATTTCTTAGAGTAGAAATATTAATTCCACAAAAATGTTAAAGTATATCATAAATGACATAATTTTCTCCTTTATAACTGAATAAAAGTCCATGTTGTGCACATATGCTCATGTTTCATAATTTATATACAACTGATCTATTGATTAACCCTTATCTTAGTATCATGGCTATTGAGAATAGTGTAAAAATTAATATGGGTGTGAAATTGTTTCTATAGAAATCTGATTTGAATTTTTTGGATATATACTTGAAAGTGGTATTGTATGGGCCTCAAATCCAGTCAGAATGCAGGAATGACAGGTTGATAAGGGAGGCGATAGGGTTGAATGTGATCATAAATAAAAGATGTGTAATATATATAGTTTTAATGTCAAAAATTCCTGAATGGCAAGCTTAGATTTTCATCGTTTTGAAAAATATTTCCAGAATATATGTCTTGGAAAGGAATAAATAAACATATAATATTTTAAAATGACAGAACTTTTACCTTAAAAATAAATTGTTTGACCTATAAGATATTTAATGTGTGACCATGGGCATTGACGGTGGCCAAGAGTAGAGACAAATAAAATGTCAATAAAAGTTCTGAAAATGAAAGTAACATAATTTAACTGTCATGGAATTCATTCATTTGAGTGACATATATGACTCATTGATACAAGCATTTGTGTGACATGAAGGGGGCCCTGAGTTCAGTTCCCAGTAATGTAAAATGTCAAAGGAACACAGGGAACAGCAAGTTGTTACAGAGAGAAAATAATACAACATACAAAATAAAATAACAATAGAACATTTATATCAATAATCATTTGAAATGCAAATGAAACTTTCTCAGTCAAAACACAGACTCTGAACAAATTAAGGAAGACATAATAAAAGCACATGATGCCTATAAGAGACAGATTTTAGATCCAGGGGCACCCATGAGTTGAAGCCAGAAGATAAAAAAAGACACAACACATCAAATACACAGAGAGGAAGGATCAGTGGGAGCCTCATTCCTCTGAAACCAAAGCAAGATAAAGAGTTCACAAGAAAATTATGGGTCAACATTTCCAATGAATACTGATGTAAAAATTTTATCTGTAAATACTAGCTAACCAAATTCAAGAGCACAGATACAGAATCACATAATGTGTCCACAGAGATTTTGTCCTTGCAACACAAGTATGAATCAATATGGAAAATAAATTAGTGGAATATGCCATATAAATGAAATGAAAAAATAGAGACAACACTTACAATTATCTCAATAAATACAGCTCATCTCAAGTGAAGAAAAACACAGCCTGAGTAACACTTGATGGATGTTAATTATGTCACACAGCATACTTAAGGAATCTTGACAGATAAAAGAAGCATGCAAGGTTTGTAGAAAGTAGCTTGTCACATTCATTTGTCATGATAATTGTTATTGACAACATGGAGATATTCTCTTTGAAGTTAACTGTAGTTAACATTTCAAGGTTATGTTTTCATTGCTTTAAGATCTAAAGAGAAAAGAATGACTTAATCATCTGTGTTCTTCACTTGGACAGTTCATCATTATGTCTAATCTTCTGTTACCTTACTTTATCTCTTCATAACTAAAACCATCACATGATTACAACACTGCAATGTTCTAAATACATTTTTACAATTTGTTTTTAATTTTCTATTTTATTTTTGCTAGCCCTGAGAAACAGAGGTAGGAAAGAAGAAATCAGAGAAGAAAGAAAAATGGGCATGACCGGGTCTCTAGCTGTTGCTGCTGCAAAAATAAATGAATAAATAAATAAATAAATAAAAATAAAAAATCCAGATGCATGCACCAGTTTTTCTAAAAAAAAAAAAAAAAGGTTAGTTATTTTTAATGAAATTTTGAGAATTAAAAATTGAATGTAGGGCTGAAATACCAGAGCCAATTTTCACACTTGTTCCACAGGGAACATACAAAGACTTCCATCACATTCCTCTCTGCTCCAAGAAATATGGCATTCTTCTCTCTTTTGAGGGTTCAAGTACACCTGTTAGAATAAATGAGTAAAGGAGAAGCTCATTATGTAGGTACACACACAAACACACACCCTCAACAACTACCCGTGTTCCTCAAAGGAGCATGGTCACTTCCAATGTGAGTGTTTCAGACAGTGCATAGGCTCAATGAAAGCACCAAAAGGGTGCATGCCTTGCCTGTTCTCAGCATGGAATTCAAGCTGAAATCCATCAAGCTGAAGTGGGGATTGTGTTTTAAGAAGATTACTGAGTATATGATGACTAATTTATATATCCAGGCTTGCAGCCTTACCTGAGTTACACATGTGAATTGGTTGAATTAAGGATAACAGTATTGCATAACCATTTGATGTGTTATATACCTTTGTCTTTAATTGAAACATATGTCAACAGCACACACAAAACTGCCTTTCAGACATCAAAATATGGAAGACTGTACTAACAAATTGGAATTAAAGTTCAAAGAGTTTCAAGAAAAAATATATTACTGAACTTTAAGGTAATTGAAAATTAGAAAGATTCATATTGATTGAAATTATCTAATTAAATACATATAAATATGTCAAAATAATTTTACCTGAAACTTATATCTAAGACAAATCTCTTGCTATAAAATTAGCTATTTTTGTGCAAGTAAAAATTCAATGTAATTTTATACTGGTATTTTATAGGACTGCAAATACAAAATAAATCCATTTATTCAGAACATGTTTTATTAATACTGCATATAGCTGAACTGTAACCATGGATCTGGTTGCCTATTTCTAGCACAGTAAAACAAATAAAGGAATGCTAAGTAGAACAGTTTCCTCTAATGACCATATATTACCCCATTACTTGTGATCTAATCCGCTTTCACATTTTTTGTAGTGTTAAAATTTTTACACTAAGGCATCCTAATGTTACTCATTATCACATAGTTAGATTTACTTTTCAAGAAATAAAGAGTTATGCTTCCCAATATTATAATTTAATCAAGAAGACAGGTGGCTAATGGAAACATTGCCAAAATTTTAAGCAATTTATACTGCCAATAATTTCAGAAATAATTTAGACTTTGTGCTATCAAACATCAGTTTGTGGGGAAATAAGATATAATCAACTCTGGAAAATGTTCCTGCCTCGTCAGGCATGGATTGGTGGTGTTTAATGCTAACTTTAAGGCTACCACTCACAAGAAATTTCTTAATTTTTCTTGGATTAACTGTCAAGACAATTTTTTTTTTTAAATCTAGTGAGACATAATGAAATTTTTTCTAGATTGTCATTGAATTAAATACCAAATACATGCTAATTATTGTATCAATACTTTATTTTCTACTAAATATCATGCTAGATTATGAAAATGAGTTTTTGTTGAGTATCAATAGGCAAATATTTTGCATAATTTTCTCAATTCAACATATGTACCTAATTTAACATATATATGATATGTCTTTAAAGGTTAAGCATATTAAATCATAAGTCAAAATTTCAGTGGAAGTTTGATAGACTTAAAATTCTAACAAAAGCTGTCAAACACTTACTGTGTTTCATTGCTCTATTTTTCTGTAAAAAGTAGAAATCTTACCTCTTAGCAATAGAGTGAGATAAAAATGTAATTTATTTTACCAATATTTTAGAAATATTTTGAGTACACTTTATAGATACTTAATTGTTTGGCCTTCTATCTTTTAGACAGTAATCTGATAGTACAATTTAAAATAAGTTACAATATTACTTAAATAAATCTTCATGAAACAGAAAGCTTTCATTTTCAGCTTAACGAGCTGGAAGCTTTTTTTCATATGACTAGAAAGTATATGGGGAAAAACAGGCTTCAAAACTGGTACATTGATGCTGATGAACAGCTAATGGAATAATCTGAAGTAGTTTCTGTATCCTTCAAAGATTTATACATCTGCAAATCTCAAAAAGATAGTCCAACTTAGGGATGGCACTTAGATCATCAAATAAAAACCCAGATGTGAGAGGTTTTCTAAGTGTTACAACATTTGACAAACAACTGTAAGTTGGGCTTAGATAGCTATATTTTTTTCCTTATTATAAAACATACAATACTGTTTTTATTTTTTATTCTATAGCACAGTCAAAGTTAAACCTTGAAAACAATATGATGTCAAACATATCAGATTCTATGCACTGAAGCACTTTAAAAACTATGATTTGTGCTAACAATATTTTAGTCACAATTGCAAGTATTCCTCTTGGACAAAGCAATCTCAAAGTTGAGATGATCAAGGCCAAAAAGATAAAGAAAAAAATGATATTAGTGATCACAAACACATGCTATTAAAGTGTGCTGTTTTGAATAAATTGTTTCCTATAGAATGTTGGGCCAACATGTGGTGGCAATTTGGGGAACTTGTGAAGCCTTCTGGGAAGTAAGAGTCTTCCTGGAGCAGGTATAGCACTAGGGGTGGGCCTTGGGACTTTATAATCAGGCCTCCTTTGCTCCTTTAAGTCTGTAAATCAAAATATGCTCTTTCCAACTGGAGAGATGGCTCAGTAGTTAAGGGTCTTGCTTGCAATGTTTAATGATTTGGGTTTGATTGCCCAGCACCCATATAAAGTCATATGCACAATGCATTGCATGCATCTAGACTTCGTTTGAAGTGGCTAAGAGGCCCTGGTGCAACCATTCTCTCTCTCTTTTTTTTTTCTCTCTCTCTCCCTCTTTCTCACGTTGGAAATAAATAATATATTTTTTAAATGTGCTCTTTCATCCCATAAAGCAGTTTCTGGTCAGATGTCTTCCCCTGCCAACCAGAAGTTAACTGCTACATGTAATATAGTAATAACATGATTAAGTTGGTGAGAACCACCAAGGGAAATTAGATGATTTGAGAAATATTTTAAATCTATACTTGATAGATGATTGTGCCAAAAGAGTTAGTTTAATATACTCATCTATTTATTGCTCAGTTGGATATGTTGAATTAAGTACATGCTTTAACATAGAAATACCCCCATTATGTGACATTTTTGACTCCTAACTATTTTTTTAATATTTATATTTATTTATTTGCAAGCAGAGATAGATAGAAGAGATACAAAGGAGAGAGAATAGGTTTGCCAAAGCCTCCAGCCACTGCAAACAAAGTCCAGATGCATGCACCACTGAATCTGGATTTATGTGGGTACTGGGGACTCGAACCCAGGTCATTAGACTTTTAGGCAAGTGCTTTAACTACTGAGCCATCTCTCCAAACTAACTTCTCATTATTTTTAGCTTTACAACATATGTTATTTTATGCAGATCATATAAATATTCTAAATTATTAATAATGATTAAAAACAGATATTTTGGGGTGTTGTATAAAATATTCTTGCAGATATAAATAAAGTTGCAATTGATTATATGAATTCAATTTAGGAAATTCTAATTCACAATGAAATCTAGAAGAATTTAATTTAATTGTCCAGTGATATATCTGATCTCTTCAAAATATATTTATATTTTATACATACTGGTAGACAATGATTACTTTGTCTGTATGACATTCAAAACTTTCTAAATGATGTTAATAGGTATGAGACATATACTAGTAAATTTAATGAATATTCATGACACTATTTTTTGGCATTTTAGTGTATATAAACAAGAAGTCTTTCTGAGTTCAACTTGTGTTGATATGATGACCACTGTTTCCACTAACTTTTTCAGCAAACAGTATGAATTTTTTTCTTCTTGATACCTGAAGAATATCTCTTTGGAGCCAGGCATGGTGGCTCACACCTTTAATACCAGCCCTCAGGAGGCAGAGATAGGAGGATTGCCTTGAGTTCGAAGCCAGCCTGAAACTATATAATGAATTCCAGGTCAGCCTGAGATAGAGTGAAACCCTACCTTGATAAAAAAAAAAAACAAAAACAAAAACAAACAAAAAAAGAGGAATATATCATTGGGAGTCATTAGTATTTGGTGGGGATTTAATTTTTTTATATAGATAAGTTTCTGTATTATCATCTTTTTAACAATATTAATTCTGCAAATTCATGAACTTGGGTAGGTTTTAAAGCTTCTAATGAGTTAACTTTCTTACCCCACAGTTTTGTAATTTTCATGATAAAATTCAGTCTTGTATTCTTGGTTAAGTTTATTATCTCTTTTGTTTTGGGAGCAGTTAGTTGTACTGCACATAGGATTCTGTGTGTGTGTGTGTGTGTGTGTGTGCGTGTGCGTGTATGTGTGTTTTTTCCATGGACTTTATTGTCAATGCATTGAAAATCTATATATATTTACACATGTTGATTTTGCATCCTGTTATTTTGCTGAATATGTTTATGAAATTTAAGTGTCCTCTGTTGGGGACTTCAGAGTACTTTAAATATCGAAACATTTCCTATGCAAAAATGAATAATTTGAGCTAATTCCTTCTGATTTATGTACATTTCTGTGTGAACATTATTATGTAGTGATTTCTGGGCTGAACAGTTAGCAGGTAAATCCATACCATGTGAATTTATTGTTGGTATTTCATGGTAACTGAACTGTGTAACATGTCTTAGGTGTGCTAATGTTGTTTGAGAAAGCATAACTACAGAACTGTGTTCATATAGAACTACTAGATAGTGAAATTGCCTACTCCATTATTGGAATGTATAAAAAATAATTGGGCCATAAGATAGAAATGCTAAATAAATAATCCATTTAAGATATTTGAAGTATTTTGTCAGTGCAAGTCATAAAAAGAAACATATATAACTGTAAAGATTTGTGTGAAATGACATCACATCTGTTTGGGACATATTTAGAAAAGCTATTATAAGGCCAGGCGTGGTGGTGCATGCCTTTAATCCCAGCACTCGGGAGGCAGAGGTAGGAGGATGGCTGAGAGTTCGAGGCCACCCTGAGACTAGTTAATACATAGTTAATTCCAGGTCAGCCTGGACCAGAGTGAGACCCTACCTCGAAAAATCTAAAAAAAAAAAAAAAAAAAAAAAAAAAGCTATTATAGGGCTGGAGAGATGGCTTAGTGGTTAAGGCGCCTGCCTCCTAAACCTAAGAATGCTGGTTACAATCTCCAGGTCCCATGTTTAGCCAGATGAAAAGTGATGCAAGGGTGCAATGCCACACTTAACCACAAGGGGGAGCATGCATCTGGATTTCATTCGCAGCAGCTGAGAGGCTGCTGGCATGCCCATCTCTGTCTTCCTCTCCCTCTGTCTCTGTTTCTCTCTGTCTCTCTCCAAAAAAAGCTATTATAAATGAATTTTTATAATCATATATCTATTTTATGAACTAGATTGAATTAATAATTAATAATCAAAGACTCAAACTATGTCTATGTTAATGTAATAGAATTGTCATATTTATATAGAATTGAATTTGTACAAATAATTTAGGAAAATCAAGTGTCTCTATTCATTGAGGTCATTACTTCATCTACAGAATCTTATTCAAGCCATGCTAAAGTAGGTTAGTGTGCAACCTATAGTTGGAAAATATGTTCAGACTAATGGAAAGACAATACAGACATGATTAGGGATGCCCTGTACTATTTTCATCAATCAGCCAAGATTTATTTACCTTTACGATAGTTAGTCGATCAACGGACCAAGGATAAGTAGTTGAATAATGATTAGGATTTTCGAAGACATATGTCATTGACAGATTTTAGGTTGCAAAAACCATCCCCAATATACCATGAATTTCAGATTATCACTACAAGGTAAATTAAGCTTGCACCAATTCTTCAGTTCTCCAGCTTCAGATGCAGCTTCTCAGAACTAAAGATCAAACAGTGCTATCTACATACAACCTTATGTGAATGCTTGGATTACTCAATGTGCAAACAGCACTTAATAGAAATATCCACTAAATCTGGCAAGCTGCTTAGGTCTATCATCTATACATTCAAAAAGCATAACTGAAGTTACTCTCTAAAGTTATGGGTACCTTTATAAATATTGTGTGTGTGTCTAACTCATGAAGTATATCACTTCCAGGCAACATTCTCAATTAAGATTAATTACCATTGACCTTCTTGGACCAGCATGCCTCATTTAAATGACCTCTTGGATGTAAAGCTATAGAAATAAATCAAAAGACACTTACAAGTTGATGTAAACTGACTCCTATTAACAAAAAATGAGAAAGAGTACTGCAGGGCCACAGGTTATTTCCAGCAGTTTCTTTTAAGGTGCTCTGGGAGAAGGAAGAGCTGGTTACTAACTGGCACACTTTGGAAGATTCTCTATTTTGATTGGTAAGCATTGCTTATGTCAGCTTTTGTTTCTGCACATGTCCCTTTCCATAATGCATCTGATTTTAGTCATTTGAATGCCAAGTTATATCTAAACATAACATGTTAAATTGGGGATTCTCTTTAAAAGATTATTAGAGGATGCAATTTGCCTTACTGTTCAAACACACCACACCAGTGCAGTACAGATCAGTCCTCCTGTCTCCTCATCTTGAATGTGTCCTAAGTCAAGTGTGAATAAAAATTCTGTGTTACCAAAACTGGACTAAGGATAATAACTTATTTCTACTGTTTGTAGTTGGATGTATGAGCAGTTTGATGTTCTCTCTCCCTCACTCCCTCTCTCTCTCCCTTTTTCTCTCTCCCTCTCCTCTCTCTCTACCTCTGGTGTGTGTGTGTGTTGGGTGGTGGTTCCAAGTTGCCTACAGATTGCCAGTTGCATTTTTAGAAAAAGAGTGTGTGTGTGTGTGTGTGTGTGTGTGTGTGTGTATGAGTATGTGTTTACTGCCTGAATCATGAAGTGTCTCAGTTTAATAAGCTATCTCCTTATGCTTACCTGCCTCAGTAAAAATAAAATTAGCCCTTTTATGAACTTTCAAAATGGTTATACATATATAATACTATTTATAATATACCAAAATCTCATTAGTTATTGTTACTATTTTATATATGAGGGTATGCACTTATGATTAGGATAATTAACCTTAAGCTACAAAGTTAATATGATAATAAATATTCTAAATTATAGCAAAACAACAAAGCTTCAAAAATAGCAACAAAATAGAGAACATTTAAATAAATGAAATAAGTAAGAGAATACCATAACGCTAGAACGTTCATCACCAGCTTGAGGCACTAGATCCATTCCCTAGTATGGAATAGATGAACAAATGAATAAATAAGTAATAATAAACAAACAAACCAAAAGATAGATTGTTAAGGCTGGTATTTTGACTTTTCAGACAGGTTCAGAAGAAAGAGATCAAGGAAACACAGGACAAAGACATTTCTAAGCTTCTTGGCATAGGGCATTTCTGCCATACAAACATACATCTTCTCCCCAGATAGGGCACAGGCAAGAGAGCGAAGCACAATTATCCTCTGCTACACAAAACTGTCTTTGGAGAGGGTAGAAAATCAAAGACAAATGATACAAGGAGTCCCCTTAGTGAGAAAAGCTGGGGAAGCTGAATTTCCCAAGTGGTTTCTAAACAACAGAAAAACCCTGGAAAATGCTTTGATTTTCACCAATGAGATTTGTTGTGTCTAATCTATGGAGGTGTGCAATGACAATTTGTAATGAATTAAAGTACTACATGTGTGGTAATCCATTGTTGCAACAACCTGCACAAAGAAATGCCTTGCCTTACTCTATTGGAAATGTAGATCTTTACCACATATGCCCTTAGGAAATAGTGTTGTGACTCATGAAATTACCTTCTCTGTGTGTTCACCATTTGGACTTTATCATTACTGTGGTTATGCATAATATATCTCTTTCTTCATCATAATCACAGGAACAGGGAATCATGATATGAAGTTTACAGACACTCTGACTGAAATCAAGTGAATATGGCAATCAACCATCATGCATTAAGGAAATGCAATTTATATTTGAGACCTTTATATGTAAATTAACTTCACTTAGCTTTGACCATAATTCCCATCATACTTATATCAGGTAATGTGTATACCTGCAGAAAGCACTACCACTTGAAAATGCTGATAAATGTGAAATTTCAAGATAATGTTTTCATTATGCCTGACATGTGGACTTTCTGATGAGCATGAGATATGTATTGAGATTCCCATTGCTTTGTTCCTATTATTCACTAGGTGAAGTATTGCCACACATGCTAAGAGATGATTTCTTAATGATGATTTTTAATTTATTTCTGAAAAGCATCTTATTCATCTCATATATTGCATTATAGTAGATGCCAGTGATTATGTTAAAGGCTTTTTATCTCCTATATAAATCATAGTAAGTTGCTCATCTAATATGTTTACATGGTGATCAGGTAATTACAAATCCCTTATTCAGTAACTCTGGGAATGGAGACAGGAACATAAAGAAGTTATTATCTTTTTTTTTTTTGAGTATGCATTGACACCGTCCATGGTGTATTCATTAGAAGAATCACTTAAATTTCAGAGGCCTGTTATCTTTGAGTGCTGTGTAGTCAGGAAAAAGAGGATTCTATCTATCAAAATTAATCTGTCAATTAATTTCTATGTATCAAATAATTCAGAGCATGCTGCATGACAGTATTTTAGATTTTAAATATGTTAACAATTTATACACTCTTTCTAAGCACTTTTTGCTAACAGTATGTTGAAACCGAGTGGAATTTAAATTACATTATTCTGGGACAGTGATGGGGAAACACTAAAATTGTTGCATGAGCTCATAACATTTATATAATAAATATTCAAAACACTGAGAATTTTAGGACATATTTTCTAAGAGGAACTGTATACTTGCTGTGGTAGTCTGAATAGATGGCCCCCAATATATTGAGTGCTTTATTAATTTGTCATGTGCATCTGTAGTCATCTGGCTGGAGGCAGTGTCACTGGGAGGAAATTAAGATGTGGATGCGGTGGTGGGTTTAGGACTTCAATCTAAAGATATGCAAAGTGTGCCTAGCTGGAGTTCCTGAGGTGTGCTATGCTGTGTGGATTTTAGTTTGTGGCTTTTGCTCTCTATGTTTGGTCCTGTGAAGGTAGGCCAGCTTCTTCTGCCATTATTGAACTTCCCCTGGATCTGTAAACTTCAATAAATCCCTTCCTCTATAACTGTGCCTGGTCTAGAAGTTCATCTCAGCAAACCTGAAGCTGTCTGCTACACTTGATATTACAATGCAGGCCTGATTCTTGATTCTTGCTCTCTAATAATGCAATGTATCTAGATATGGGCTCTGGACATAGTGATTGATTCTTTCCATCCTATCAAGTTAGCAGCATGACGACTTTCATCTTTAAGATGTAGACAGTGTTGGTAACTTTTCAAATTCAGAAATTAGTCTAAGTGACAGAATTAAGATTTGAACTCACATTTGTCCTATCTGAAATTCTGGACCCATTAGTCATGTATTTAATTTAGTAGAAATTAGACCTGTGGCAATTGCTGTAAAATTTATTGCAAAACTAGTAAAAAGCTTATGAAAAGTTTCAACTGTAAGTGATAATATTGAGATATGTACATTTAGATATTTGCAGATATATCAAAGACATGAAAGGTGATAAAGATAAAGAAATGAGCTGGGTTTAGCTAATGAACTCTTTTAATGAATCTGGAATATATCCAAGAAATTTAAACTGGGAAATAGAGTGAGAAAGAAATTTATTTTGAAAGCTCACCTCACTTTAATGCAGAAAAAATTGGAATGGGAAAGGCCCAGAGACAGAGGAGACATTAGAAAGAAAGCACGTCACAGGATGAGTGCCTTTGAGATATTGATGGCAGCATCATTGACAGTCATGCTGGCCTGGGAAAAGCAAATGGAATAGAGAAATGCAAAGCAATAAAAATAGTACAAGTGACTTGATAGGGGACACTGGAAAAATGAAGATCATGGAGAGGGAGAGAACTGATCTGTAATGGGGTGGTACTGAATAGAAGAAAACACCATAGACTGTGGTCACAGAACATTGGAACACAAAGTCAGTACTGAAAGGGAATATAGCTCCATCCTGGCTAGCCCTCATAGTGCTGGAAAGGACTATGGAAGCTGCTGGAGGACAATAGCCACAGACACCATGAATAAGCAGGGAAAGCTACAGAATACAAATTCAATCAGCTAGACAAGTACACACTTGTGCAACAGTGGCATGCAGACTCTTCAGGTAACCAAGTGTTCTCTGATTGGACATGAGTCCTGCTCACTGGGAGAGAACTCATATCTGGTACTGGAAATCAAGTCAGAATCCATGGTCAGGAAACTCAGACTTCAGAGAGAAGCCCCCACTGCTTTCTGGAGAGAAGAGTGGGTTCTCAAATAATTTTGCCTACCCATGTAACCCAAGATGCTCTCACTCTTGGTTGGTCAAACTGCTTTATTTTACAGATAACAGAGAAAATAGAGGTGACCTAAGATCTATGGAAAAGTCACAAAGAAGATTTCCCACCAGGAGATGTTCCACCTCTAGCACATCTGCCAGGACTTAGAAGAAATTGCAGAGGAAGCTGCAACATGAATACTGTGCTTACTGCTAGCCTGACAACCAGTTCTAGGGCCATGGTGGCAGACATGGTGATCAATCAAAACTTATCAAAGAAGAAATCCAGATGCTAAAGAGAGTTCAACACTAAATCAGACTGTCAAAAGACCTGCCATGGCTCAGAGAGTATTATGGGAGATGGGGCAGAAAGATTTTAAGAGCCACAAAGTGGGTAGGAATATCCCAAGGTATGGTCCACCCACTATTGCATAAGGACTGACTGAGGTCTCCATGATCCTACACTGAATACCATCACCACACTGAAGAGGGCTTCTAGGGAAATAGAGCAGGAGCAAAGGAATAAAACAGTAAAAAGGACTATACCCTCCTATAAGATGAGTTTTCAAGGCAATAAACTTGAAATTACTTTAGAAAATCCAATGAGAAACCAAATTAGCATTGTCTATATTTCCCATTTAAGAGAGGACTATAGATGAAAAACTTGGTAATTTATGGTGTGTAAATGTGTCATGAAAGTAGACAAAAACCACTCATGTTTTATAGGAAGGTGAAAAGGTTAAGGGTACTGACATGTAAAAACATTTTTATTTACTTAGGACAGAGAAAGATGGAGAAAGAGAATGAATGAGTGATTATGGGCACACTAGGCTTCCTGGTACTGTAAGTGAATTCCAAATACTTGTGACACTTTGTGCATCTGGCTTCACCTGAGTTCTTGGGAATTGAATGTAGTACCAAAGGCTTTGCAAGATCACAAGTATCCTGATTAATGAGTGTATTGTGGACTTCCAGTCAAGATGGTGTCATCCTCATCCCCAATAATCTCCAGGGGTAATATCAGGCAAGATCAGTGAGGCTCCAGTTTGAGTAGATCTTAGCAGATCTCCATTGGGTGGTCATTGAGGGTCACAGTTGGGAAT
Organism: Orientallactaga sibirica; assembly: GCA_036365145.1. NCBI lineage: Eukaryota > Metazoa > Chordata > Mammalia > Rodentia > Dipodidae > Orientallactaga > Orientallactaga sibirica. The sequence goes on from JAEOAD010000017.1 coordinate 15,732,671, forward strand.
CTGCTTTTTCCCACAGTCTCAGGTAGCCCAATAGACACTTGGGTCCCCCAAAACACTTGGCTTGACAAGAAATAATAGATTATGGCAGAAATTAATGAAATAGAAACAAAAAAAAATCCAAAGAATCAATGAAACAAAGAGTTTGTTCTTTGAAAGGATAAACAAGATTCATAAACCCTTAGCAAATCTGACCCAAAGAAAGAGAAAAGAGACAAAAATTTAAAAACTACAGATGAAAAAGGCACCATTACAACAGATACCAAGGAAATTCAGAAAATCATAAGAACATACTTTAAGATTATATATGCATCTAAAGTTTGAAAATCTGAAAGAAATGGATGATTTCCTTGATTTATATGACCTACCAAAATTAAATCAAGATGACATAAACCAATTAAATAGACCTATTGTAAGTACAGTTATTAATAGCAGTTATAAAAAGTCACCCAACTAAAAGAAGTCCAGGCCCAGATGGATTCACTGGTGAATTTTGCCAGGCCTTTGTGGAAGAACTAACAGCACTGCTTCACAAACTTTTCCATAAAATAGAAAAGGAAGAAATTCTAGCAAACTAGTTCTAAAAAGCCAGCATCACCCTGATACCAAAGCCAGAAAAAGACAGAAGAAAAAAAAAAAAGAAAATTACAGACCAATCTCCCTCATAAACATAGATGGAAAAATCCTCAACAAAATATTGGCAAACATAATGCAAGAATATATCAAAAAGATTAGTCACCCGACAAAGTAGGCTTTATCCCAGAGATGCAGGCATGGTTCAACATATGCAAACTGATAAATGTAATATACTATATAAATGTACTGAAAGACAAAAAACACATGATCATCTCAATTGATGCAGAAAAGACATTTGGCAAAATCCAATATTCCTTCATGGTAAAAGTCCTATAGAAACAGGGAATAGAAGGAACATATCTCAACATAATAAAGGCTATTTATAACAAACCTACAGCCAATATAATATTAAATGGGGAAAAACTTGAAGCTTTTGCACTAAATTCAGGAACAAGACAAGGGTGTCTATTGTTCCCACTTTTATTTAATATAATACTGAAAGTCTTAGCTATAGCAATAAGGCAAGAGACACTAATAAAACGGATACAAAATGGAAGTGAAGAAATCAAATTATCCTTATTTGCATATGATATGATTCTATATGTAAAGAACCATAAGACTCTACCAGAAAACTCTTAGATCTGATAAACACTTTTAGCAACATAGAAGGTGTAATAGACATAAACACACAAAAACCAATAGATTCCTACACACTAACAACATACATGCATAGGATGAAATTATGGAATCTATCCCATTCACAATTGCCTCATAAATAAAATATAGTACCTTGGAATAAACTTAACAAAGGAAGTGAAGGATCTCTACAATGAGAACTTTAAAACACTGAAGTAAGAAATTGCAGAAGGCACAAGGAAATGGAAAGACATCCCATGTTCTTGGATTGGAAGAATCAATATTGTAAAGAAGTCAATCTTATTAAAATCAATCTACACATTTAATGCAATTCCCATTAAAATTCCAATGGCCGTCTTTACCGAAATAGAAAATAAAATACTAAAATTCAATTGGAAGCACAAAAAACCTCAAATATCCAAAACAATTTTGAGCAACAAAAATAAGGCTGATGGTATAATTTTACCTGATTTGAAGCTATATTAAAAAGTCATAGTAACAAAAACAGTATGGTTCTGGCACAAAGACAGACATGTAGATTAGTAGAACCGAATATAAGATCCAGATGTTAATCCAGACAGCTACAGCCTTCTGATTTTTGACAAAAATGCCAAAAATATTCATTGGAAAGAAAGAAAGCCTTTTAACAAGTGGTGCTGAGAAACTGGATATGTAGAAAGATGAAACAGATCCTTGTCTTTCTCCATGTACAAGAATCAAGTCAAAATGGATCAGAGACCTTAATATTAGACTTGAAACTCTGAAAATGCTAGAGGAAAAGGTAGGGGAAACACTTCAACATATTGGCATAGACAATGACTAACTGAAGATAACCCCAATTGCCCAGGAAATAAAACTGCTAATCAACCACTGGGATCTCATGAAATTACAAAGCTTTTGTACAGCAAAGGACACTGTGAATAGAGGAAAGAGACAACCTAGAGAATGGGAGAAAATCTGTGCAAGCTATATATCTGACAGAGTACTAATATCAATAATATACAAAGAATTCAAAACAGAAAACAATAAGATATCAAACAACCCAATTAAAAAAATGGGCTATGGAATTTAATAAAGAGTTCTCAATGCAAGAAATAAAGATGGCATATAAACATCTAAAAATGTGTTCTGTATCATTAGCCATCAAGGAAATACAAATTAAAACTACTTTGAGATTCTGTCTTACTCTTGTCAGAATGGCTACCATCAAGAAAAGAAATGACAGTAAATGTTGGTGAGGATGCAGATAAAGGGGAACCCTTCTAAACTGTTGGTGGGGAAGTAATCTGGTATAGCTATTGTGGAAATCAGTTTGGAGTTTCTTCAGACAGCTAAAAATAGATTTACCATATGAGCCAGCTATATCACTACTAGGTATATATCCTAACGACTCTTCTCACTACCTTAGAGATACTTGCACAATGGTGTTTATTGCTGCTCTATTCACAGAAGCTAGGAAATGGAATCAGCCTATATGTCCCTCAACAGATGAATGGATAGTAAAGATGTGGTACATCTACACAATGTAGTTCTATTCAACAGTAAAGAGAGATGAAATTATGAAATTTGCTGGGAAATGGATGTATCTGGAAAGGATTATACTAAGTGAGGTAAACCAAGCCCAGAAAGCCAAACATTGCATGTTCTTGCTGATATGTGGAACACAGCTACAAATTTTTAGAATTGTGTGTGAGCTGGAACCAAAAAATCAGTAGCAGAGGCCAGTGAGCTGGAAAAAGGATATAAGGGAAGGAGGAGAAGGAAGGAATTTAGGGGACAGTATTGTATATATGTAAGTAGAAGAACAGATTACATGGAGTGGAATGGCCTGAGTGAGGCCAGGGGAAGAGATTGAGTAAGAAAAGTTTGGGAGGAGGGACAACCAAATTCAAGATATTCTTAATATGACATATGAAAGCCTACTTCTTTGGATAATGGCATATCCAGAAGCCATAGATTGCTACTAGAAAATTATCAGTGCCTGGGTTTGGATTACATTACAGGCTATTGCCAAGACCCTTGGTTTCCCATGAGTAATGGATGATAAGACCCTATTGCTGAAGATTTCACATGCGTGGGCAGAAAGTTCACTGAAAAAATTAAGCTGGTGCTGAGCTGAAAACCGCCTCCCTGTAGACCAGTCAACTGAAAGCTGGAAAAAGCTGTACTGCATGCAGCCTTTTGGGAGACAGAAGTCATAAGTGGTGAAAACAGTGGATACTGGAAGCCTCACTTTGGGCCACACTGAATAGATACAATAGTGGCATGTCTTCCCTGGGGGAAACCAACTTCTTCTCTAATTAGACTGGAGGCCCACTCTACTATAGTGACAACATGCCTGTTACTAGACACCTAATCAAACGCCTATGGTAGGGGAGGTCATGTGCCTTAGGGGTATAAAGCCTACTCTTGTCTTGTTAAATGCTTATATTATTCTGACCAAACTGTCCTAAAAGCACAACACTTAATGTTCATATTCATATATTAATGCTACTCTCATTTCTGGTTAGAGAAGTTTCTCTTTTCAGATGGCAGTGACCACTGGGATGGCTCAAAAGGGAACATAGTGCCAAGAAGTGGCAGAGTAAGGCTCAGCATTTAAACATCTGTATCACACCTTCCAAAGCTCAAGGTCCATTGCAGAAGATGTGGCAGAAAGAATGTAAGAGCCAAAGGAAGGGTATCACTCCTTAAAATGCAACTATCCAGACAGAAATTGGCCTAAATATCCATGACATTTCAGTGACTAGCAATACCTTCACAAGACCCTCATAATAGCAGAAAAAGACAATGTCCTCCCTAGGAGGGAGGACAAGGAGCAGGCTACCGGAGTCAACAACATGATTGTAAAATTAGGATAAAATAAAATAATAAATAAATAAATAAAAGAGTGACTAATGGAGAGAAGGAGTGGGTATGATGGAAAGCAGAGTTGTGAAGGGCAAATGTGTGAGGGGAGAGAAATATCATGGTTTATTAGCTTTAAGTATAGAACTTGTTAATAAAAATTTAAAAAAAGAAGTAAACACCAACACCATCATATCTGGGGACTTCAATACTCCAAGACCATCAGCAGCAAATCATCCAAACAGAAAAATAAAGAAGAAAATAATACAGCTCAAGACCACCATAGATCAACTAGATCTAATGCACATCTACAGAACATTCCACCCCAATTCTATAGACTATACATTCTTCCCAGCATCCAACAGAACCTTCTCCAAAATAGATCATATATTAGGGCTTAAAGCATGCCTCTATAAATTAAGGAATATTGATGTAACTTCCTGTGTCATATGAGATCACAGTGCTTTAAAGCTAGAGATTACCAACTTACCAAAACTTATGGGACACATGAGGGTAGTCCTAAGGAGGAAAACTCATAGCTCTAAATGTTTTCATTGCAAAGATAGAAAAATCTCAAATTAATAACCTAACCATTCTCCTAAAGGCATTAGAAAAATAAGAAAAATCCAATCATAAGAGCTCCACACAGAAATACTCAAGATCAGAAAAGAAATCATAGAGTTGGAAATTAAGAAAAAAGAACAAGAAAATTGATGAAATGAAGAACTTGTTATTTGGAAAATTAAACTATACTGATAAACCCCTGGCCAACTTCATAAATGAAAAAATAAAAAAAAAAAAAGAGAAGTCTCAAATTATTAAAAACTGAAATACAAAGGGAAAGTCACAATAGACAACAATAAAATTAGAAGCATCAGACCTTACTTCCCAAACCTTTACTCAATAAAATTGCCTAATTTGAAATAAATGGATTGATTCTTAGACACATACCACCTATCAAAACTAAACTTAGAGCATATTAATTTCCTATGCAACCATATAATGCCTACGGAGATTGAAAATGTAATCAAAAACTTCCTCATAAAGAAAAGTCCAGAACTGGATGGCTTCTCAGCTGAATTCTAGAAACTTTTATTGGAGAGCTAAAATCAATTTTCTTAAAATGTTTTTTTTTTTTTTTAATAATTTGAGAACAGGGATGCTTCCTGTATTAGTTTGAATGGATGGTCCCCAATATATTCAGGATTTTCTTAAAGTTTGTAGTATACATTTGTAACTACATGGGTGGAGGTGTTACTGTGTGGTTCTTAGATTCCAGCCTTAAAGTGTGATGGTGGATTAATTCTACCTGGAATTCCTAAGTATGTTTGTTTGTGGTGTGGCTTTTGAGGTATTTGGCTTATGGTTTTTCGGTTTCTGCTTGGACCAATGTGAGAAGCCCAACTTCTTCTGCCATTACTGACCATCCCGTGGCACAGTAAGCTTCAATAAATCCCTTCATCCATAATTATGTCTGGTCTAGATGTTCATTTCAGAACCTGGGGTTGTGTGCTACAAAATTCTTACCAGGATTGGGGTGAGTGAAATGGACCATGTGGATCTTGGTTTTTTTGGAAGTTTTGTTTTGGAGGAAGGTGCATGGATTTGGTACTTACAACTGAAAATGCCTGTTGGAGTGGTAAGCCAAGTATTAGAGACTATTCTGATGAGAATTTAAAAATCCTAAGTGTGGAGAGAATTGTGTTTGGAGGCTTGGGTTATGAACTTTTTAAGGGACAGGAATGGCTGAAGAGGACCTTGTTGGAACTGGGCTACTGGCACAAGGGATGGCTGCATTCTATTGGCCAGGCTTAGAAAGTTTAATCAAGGTTAAATTTGTAATGGATGGACAAGTTTGGCTAAAGTTATTGGACTGAGAGATTTAAGATTTTAATTTGGAAAACCTCAAGCAAATTAAAATTACAGGTATAGGGCTGGAGAGATGGCTTAGCGGTTAAGGCACCTGCCTCCTAAGCCTGAGAACACTGGTCCCAATCTCCAGTGGTTCCAATCTCCAGGTCCCACGTTTAGCCAGATGCAAAGTGATGCAAGGGTGTAATGCCACACTTGACCACAAGGGGGGGGGCACACATCTGGAGTTTATTCGCAGCAGCTGAGACACTGCTGGTGCACCCATCTCTGTCCTCCTCTCTCTCTCTCTCTCTCTCTCTCCCTCTCTCTCTCTCTCTCTCTCTCTCTCTGTGTCTCTCCAAAAAATAATAATAAAAAAATTACAGGTATAGAGACTTGTTTTTGGTTACTGAAGCTGCTATTGTCAAACACATTAACAATCTTTAATAAGATGGCCCGATTGCTTTACATTAAAACAATAGAAAGGATGCCAGAGAGAAGACTATGTTAGACATGCAAACTCTTTTGGAAATATTTGACTGGAGAAGAAATCTGCTTTTCCAGGTCATGATTTATTTTGTCCCTGAATTATGAGTATTGCTCTGCCCTGCACACCTGGTCCTGGTTTCCTAAACAAAAAATTCTTGGAATGGTCATAAAATGCACATGGTTTCAGGAGCTGCAGGTGAGATACAGTATATAGGCAGGGAGTAATGACCCTTGTGAATAGGCTGGAAGAGCCTTTGAAAGACTTACCATGGTTTGTATGGAGACCCAAAGAAGATTTGAATATACCCATATAGCACTCATCAATACATACACATATTTAATTTTCACATATCATTTAAATTCAATTATATTTAAATAAATATTTACATATATATATATAATTCCATAATTTCTTCAAAGGATCCATTTATAAGCAATCATATCATTTTTCCCTTCACTTTAAGGAACCGTCTGTAGGTCACTATGCAATTGAATTTTACCCTTAACTGTTTATTTCAATTCTGTAATGATAATGTAGACTAGTGGTCTTCTATTTATTTTTCATGTATATAGACTGGAATACATTGGGGTTTTTGTAGAATATACTTTTTCAAATATCTAGCATTATAAAATTGTCTATAAAATAATTTTAAAATAATATTAAAAATATATGCATTAGTAGCCATAACTTAGGTCCTTGATTTGAAAGATTCAGTTTCCCCCTACACTCTGAGTCAATTTTCAATCTGTCTTCTCAATAATGCAGACAACATACAACCAACTTCCAAATGAGGGAGGCAACAATTCCCTTTAGCCATATAAAACTCATAAAAGATCATCAAAGAAATAGCAAAATGTCAAAATTATGAACAACAGTATCTAGTTTCATCATGGCAACAAACCTCTAAACATGTGTATAAAGATTTTTTTATTTATTTTATTTATTTTATTTATTTTTTTTTATTCAGTTATTTGAGGAAGGAAGAGTCTAACAGTGGGTGAGACCATTGTATGGACTAGGGTTCCAGATTAATTAAAACAAAGTCTGTTGAGCAACAGCATTGTGATTGCAGATGTGATATGACCAGCTATCTTTCACTACTTCTGATATGCCTTTCCCATAAACCAATATAAACCTTTAGTAACATACATTATGTTTTGTCAGGTATTTTTTCACAGCAATGAGAAATACAAAAAGTAAAATACTAAACTACATGTATGAAAGTGGCACACATATTATTCATCTGACATGAAAAAACAAAAAACCTTGGAAGATACATACACACACACACACACACACACACACACACACACACATATATATATATATATAGCTTCATTAGATTTCCTTACACACTTGGGCCAGAGAAATCAAAAATAATCATATTTATTCATAGAACCTGAGAGCTGCTCAGTCTGTGGAGTTAGATGTCTCACCCATCTTAATCCACTGCCGAATCCCTGGACCATCCTGCAGAGAAAGCTCAGTCTATTGTGGCAGCTGAAAAAGCTGGGTTTTGATATCAACAGAGGAAGACAACAATAGCAACACAGTCAATAGTTCAAGAATATCAACAGGCAAACAAAATCACGATTATTATCCCTGAAACCTTTGTGTGTGTGTGTGTGTGTGTGTGTGTGTGTGTGTGTGTGTGTGTGTGTGAAATACTGTGGAAGGGTATATTGACTTTATGAGTAGATCTTCTGTCTTGGATTATCTTATCTAAAGGCAGCCTCAGAGACATTCCCATATGTGTGGCTATTAATGAGATTCTAAATCCAATGAAATCAACATCATGCACCAACCATCCCAAGTCTAGCACTTTTTAGCTTGACAGGAACCACATATCCTTATATTGTGCCTAATTGCCAAAGGAAGGTAGCCACAATTCACAAATCCCTCTAGCAGATATATCCCCAGCAGACAATGCAACAAGATAGATACAAAAGGTCTTTGAAGAATATCTATTATTTCAATACCTGATAATTAAACATGACCCTGTAGATTTAACTACATTGAAGTACTCATTGAAGTACTCATAATAACTCGATCAACATGAAGTTACACAGTAAGGAACTAGGGAACCAGTACCTCCATAACACACTTACACTGTGTGTGAAATTATGAACAGACATATTTCCATCCTTTCATCTGTAGAAAAACAACTGATGGAAATCAACATTTTTTAGTACATCTATCCATAAATAAGGTCTAGCCCAAAACTCCCATTAAAAGCTACAGGTACAGATGATTATGGTTTAAATCTGAAGCATTCCTCAAAATTTCATGTTTTGAAGGCTTATTTTCCAGTACTATGCTGCTCTTCAATAGAGGTGAGTGGTTATTAAGGGCTCTGACTTTATACATAGTTTTATCATTTTTGGAGTTATAGTTTAATGGGCTGTAGGAGAATAGTAATAGTGTCACATGATGGGGTGTTGGAGGGGCAGCAAAACCAGGAGGAATGCTGTCATCTACACTCAGTGAGTAGAGTCATGTGGGAGAGAAAAGAAATATCCAAGACTTGTGAAATCACATTTGGTGGTTGATGGAGGTTGTTGACTGTGACATACCTGGAGCACTCAGCCCTAAAGATGGTAAATATTCTACATGGTTTACTTTTTAAAGTCATAGTTAGCAAAGAGAAGATGGATTTATAGAGAAGATCTATCACATCAAATATATATTACTTTTTGCAGTTTATCTTCATATGTATAAATGTATACACACATATCAGTATATATTTCATTTAGCTCTGATTCTTTTTTAAATTTTATATCCTATATAAAAATGCATAATCTGGGTGTGGTGGCACATGCCTTTAATGCCAGAACTTGGGAGGCAAAGGTAGGAGAATCGCTGTGAGTTTGAGGCCACCCTGAGACTATATATTGAATTCCAGGTCAGCCAGGGCTCTGGCTATTTTTCTCTATTTACTAAATTCTGTTTGAAAATAACTATTCCTTTAGAAGCATTCTTTTTACTGTTGTTGTTTTTGTTTTTCGAGGTAGGGTCTCACTCTAGCTCAGGCTGACCTGGAATTCACTATGTAGTCTCAGGGTATCCTCGAACTCATGGCAATCTTCCTACCTCTGCGACCCAAGGGCTGGAATTAAAGGCATTTGCCACCACACCAGGCTGGAGGCATGCTTTCTTCCTGTTTCTCTCCGCCTTTCTTGCAAGTTCACCATACATGTTTCTGAAGAAACAAAACTGCATCTCCAACTTTATTCCAAGGAAGGGGTGGTCATGTGTAGCAGACAGCTTTAGGTTTGCTGATATGAAATTCCAGACCAGGCACAGTTATGGAGGAAGTGATATTTATAGAAGCTTACAGATCCAGGGGAAGTTCCATTATGGCTGGCTCTCTTTCACAGGACCAAACACAGAGAACGAAAGAAAAGAAAAAAAAAAAATTAAAAAGCAAACAACACAGCACACCTTAGGAACTTCAGCTAGGCACACTTTGCATATCTTTAGACTGACATCTCAAACCCACTATACCTGAAGGTCCATCCAAAGACACTGTCTCCAGCCAGGTGGCTGCAGATGCAAACTCCAAACTATTCATCTGTTTATTTTATTTCATTTAAGCTTTCAGATCAACATTAATCATTAGCCAACAAAATTCTACTCCTTCGGTGAAGCCTGTTGAACTTTTACTAACAATTTCTACTAGGTCAATCGATGGCTGCACAATACAACTAAAAAAGCATTGTTATTTTTAGTGTGTTTCACAGTAGCACACTATGAGAATCAGTTCCAGTTATTCTGCTGATTTATACAATCATGTGACAAACAAAATTGTAATCTGTTATACTCACATGTTTAATGGCAGGGCTTGTGGCTAGAGCATGATTGAGATGATGCTTTTCCATGTTATCTGGAACATATCTCAGTTAAAGACTTTAAGGCTTTGAGCTATAAACAATTTACTAAGCTTACTAAGCAATACATTTGAAAATTTATTATTATATTTACTTAAATATATAAATTAAGTTAATTTAATGGAATTAACAAAGAACTTTTAAGCCCCTTGAATAGTAACAGTGGGCTGAAGAGATGGCACAGTGGTTAAAGGACCTTGTTTACAAAGCCTGATGGCCATGGTTTGATTCCACAGTACCCATGTTAAGCCACATGTACAAACTGAAACATGCATCTGGAGTCCATTTGCAGTGGCAGAAGGCCATGATGTGCCCATAGTCTTTCTCTGTGCTTCTTTGTGTCTCTCTCAAATAAATAAATAAAATATTTTAAAAAAATGATATTAACTTAAGATTTAATAAATTATCAGCGCCAAATACTGCTATTATAGATAGGAAATAAATTAAGAAAGACAATTGTCCTTTTAAATGAAAACATAAAGGCTTAACACTAATCTACTTAGTACAAGTACATGTGAATGTATAAAGTCATTAAATGGAAATGTATTATTCTCAAATGAACTCCTAGTTTAAAATTAAGTATATGAAATATTATGAAGGAAAAACAAATGGTTAATATTTCTGCCAGACTTACAGAACCCATGAACAAAAACTTTGTCTTCCAAAATCAAGATATTACTTTTATAAGAAACATCATCAAATATGAAAAACTAAAATTCATAAGAAATCAACATAAAGAAACATGTTTGTATTGGTAGCGATTTTCTAGTAATAAGAGATTATTATATAAAGTACAAAAGAGAAAAAATATTTTACTAATATATTAAAATATTTTTAAAATAAGTGTTGAGGACTGGAGAGATGGCTTAGTGGTTAAGGTACTTACCTATGAAGCTTAAGGACCCAGGTTCTATCCCCCAGGACTGATGCATAAACCATATGCAAAAGTTGGTACATGTGTAGAGTTAATTCACAGTGGCTAAGTGCCTCAAGGCACTGGCAAACCATTTTTTCTCTCTCTCAAATAAATAAAATATAAAATAAGTGTTGAAGCATTGCCTCTCCCACATAACTGATGACTACCCCCAAAAGGCAAGACTCACATTACCCATATGAGGAGGACACAGAGAAGGCTAATGATGGCACCATCATGGCTCTATATATTATATACATAACTAATAAAAATATATAAAATAAACATTATCAATCATTATGATAAACTTGCACACACAGTAAAGAGAGGCAATGTGTCACACTTGTAAAGCAGCTAGTTGATATCCCTCTATACCAACACACTGGTTGGGAAGCTCCGCAGGCAAGAAACAAGAGGCAAAGTCACCTGACCTTCACCTCTGCTTTAGCATTAATGCTGCGATGTTACATTCTGGAGTGCAACTTCTCATTTCAGACTATGAGATCTTGCAACATAATTTATGAGAAAGTATATGCAGAGTCAGGATGAAACCAATCATGAGCAGATCATTAGACACTAGCAAATAACTAACAGTACTTGGACATTTCATGGAGTAGAGCACCATTGTACAATGATTGCTCATTTTCTCATTTATATATGTGGTATTTCCAGAGTTAGGTTTGATACACTATACTGCTAGACAAGTTTGGTATGACTGCATCCAGGCAGAAGTTTTCACAGTTTACTATATAGAAAAACATGAGGGCTGGAGAGTTGGCTTAGCAGTTAAGGTGTTTTCCCTCAAAGCCAGAGGACCCAGGTTTGATTCCCCAGGACCCACATAAACCAGATGCACAAGGGGCATATGAGTCTGGACTTTGTTTGCAATGGCTAGAGGCCCTGGCATGCCCATTCTCTCTCTCTCTATCTCTCTCTCTGCTTGCAAATAAATAAATAAAAAGATTTTAAAAATATGTTCAAGAAGATAAGCTAATGTTGCATGATTTTTTAAGTGTACAACTTCATAAGAAGTGCTAAAAATTATTTATATACAAATATCATTAAAATACTTCTATTATGGGGCTGGAGAGATGGCTTAGTGGTTAAGGCGCCTGCCTCCTAAGCCTAAGAAAGCTGGTTCCAATCTCCAAGTCCCACAGTGAAGGAAGGGCGCAATGCTGCACTTGACCACAAGGGGGTGCACGCATCTGGATTTCATTCACAGTAGTTGAAAAGCTGCTGGCGCTCCCATCTCAATCTGTCTTCCTCTCCCTCTCTTTCTGTCCCTCTCTGTGTCTCTCTACAAAAATAAAAATAAAAATAAAATACTTCTATCTCACAGGACTAAATAAAAAGGAATCTTACTTATATTACTACTAAATTATACGGAAAAACATTCTGTCACTGCAAACTGCAGATGCATGTGCCACTTTGTGCATCTGACATCATCTGGGTACTGGGGAGTTGATCCAAAGCCAGCCACTTGCAAGCAAGTGTCTTTAACTACTGTGCAATCTCTCCAGCGCCTAACATAATATTAAATGTAGAATTATATGGGTACCAGCAAACTGATCCAGGCCATTAGGCTTTGCAAGCTAGTGTCTTTAACAACTGAGCCATCTCGACAGCTCCACTAAACATAATATTGAATAAAGAAAAGTTGAAAGTCCTCTAGGTCCCAGAAGAAGTGAGGGATTCAAATATTCATCATCCCCACTCATTGCAGTGTTTGAAGTACCATCTGTACCACTTAGACATGCTCAAGAAACTGCTTATATTGGAAAGGAGGAAGCAAAGTTGTCACTGTTTGTAAATGCTATCTAAAATGTGTTAGAATTCATAAATTCAGTAATGTTAAAAAACTTTCAAAGCAACACATGCATATAAGTATTGTTTCCATGACTAATCTGTCATTTATCTTAAAGGTAAATTATAAGAACAAGACTATTGGTGAATGGCTATAATAATAAAGGAAGCAGGTAGAAATAAATGTAATGACTATTTAATAAAATAAAAATTATAAAATATTAATGAAAACACATAGAAAAATCAATATTTTAGATAAAATAATATTTCTAAAGTGCCCATATATTGAATATATGATCTATACACTTAGGAAATCTCTGTTAAAATACTAATCACCACTTTGTTGAAAAAGAATCAAAACAATTCTTCAATTTTCATAAAATCAAAAAAGACTTGAAAGCCCAGAAATCCAATAAAAGAAAAAAAGCTTGAGGCATTACAATTCCTGATCTCAAAATATACTACAAAGCTGTAACAACAAAAATAATATTGTGTTGACATAAAAAATGCACACTCAAACCAATGGGAAAGAATAAAGAATCTGTATCCAAACAATATTTGGCCAAAGCATTGAGTACATATATGAAACATTAGTCTCTTCATTAACACAGCAGAAAAAAAAAATGGATATCCATATGTAGAAAAAGATAATTCAGGTTCAGTCATTTACCAGTAACTAAACAACATAAACAACATGAAAATTTTGAATTCAATATTAATAGAAAAAAAAAAATACTGGGAGAAAGTAAAGGGAAATTGTACATAATTGGATAAGAAGTTAAGTAAATAGAGGAAATATATATATATTATTTATATATATATAATATTTATATATATAATGTATATATATATTTAAAAATGATAATGATGACCTCACAGAAGTTTATGGTAGAATGCTGGTTACAAGAGGATGCTAACTCTTTAATCAGTGAATTTTCCTCTTTACTATGGAATTCTGTTTCTTCATTATACATTTTAAGTTTTACTTCTTTATTTAATAACATTTATATATATACACATATATATATATATGTATATATGTATGTATGTATATATATATATATATATATATATATATATATATATATATATATATATTTTATAATAACATTTCTGGAGAAAATCAGAGATTCTTTTGTTCACAGGTTTTTGAAAAAACTTTTGTCATTTTCTAATGAGAAAGAACAGAGGTTTAGTTTCATAGAACCACTTATCTATTACCATTTGATATCTTACACATTCCAGTCTGCTAAATTTCCATGAGGTTATAATGAGAACTTTTATTACACTGCTATCAAGCCCTGACACTTTCACTTTTATGCTGAATGTGATTTCTTTGGGCTATTTCTTTTCTGTGTATACCACAATTCCACTTGTAGAAATTTTCCTCTAACTTTGTCTTTTACATATCACTTCACTTGGGTAAACAGAATTTTGGATGATACACAAACTGTTTATTAATGTAGCAATAGAAACAAGCTCAATTTTTAACACCAGCAACAGTTTGAATGTGACTGACACATTTACCCTAAGGACTCCATTCTTTACTCCCAAGATACTTGCTCAACCATGCTTGTTGCAGCTCTATTCACGATAGGTAGGAACTGGAATCTTCCCAGATGTTCATCAACTGATGAATGGATAATGAAGATGCAGTACACATGCAAAGTGGAATTCTACACAGTGGCAGGGAAAAATGAAATTTGCAGGAAAATGGATGGAGTAGGGGGAAAAAATAAAAAGATATTCTAAGTGAGGTTAAGTAGACACAGACAGGGAAACACTGCATGTACTCTCTCATATAAGTTTCCTAACTGGGATCAAGTGGAGATGAATGTAAATGGCTGTTAGCACCAGGAATACGGGCATAAAACTAGAGTGAGAACAGGAAAGAGAAGAAAATGGGTGGAAAGAAAGGAGGGGGTTCCCAACAGGTTGGGGGAGACTGAATGTCAGTGGTGGGAATGAATTGGAAGAGAAAGGGATAAAAAGGATGGGTAGGGGTAGAAAGAATGGGCAAAGATTTACCCAAAAATTAAGACAGCATTAGGAAGCAGTTACATGGAAACTTTTATTGTGATTAGCATTCTACAAAATATAACCACCAATAAAGTGAGAGGGGGGATATTCTGGACAGAAGGTGAAGAAAGCTTAATCTTACAATATCAGACTTTTACTCATAAATCCAAGGAGCAGAATTGGTTACTCCCAGAGTGAGCTCTTGGCCAGGGAGACCCATGAGGTCCCCAAAACAATATAGGGCATTGCCAAAACACTTAATTACCTGCCAGAGCTTAAAGTTAAGGCCATATTTCTGAAAATACCACAAGCTGAAGTCACAAAATATCAGAATACCATGCTGGAACCCAAAGAATAACTAGGTCTCTTGCTACTAGCCCTCATATTTCTCAGAGCCCTATTGGAGCTGCTGGAGGACAATGGTCACCAATAGCATGAATATTATGCAGGGGACCCTGCAGACTACAAAATCAATAAGCAAGACAAGAAGTACACACTTGTACAGTAGTGGCACACAGCCTCTACAGGTAAACAATTGTTCTCTGATTGGACACAAGGCCTGTTCAGTAGGATTGAACTCATATCAGGTATCAGATTCCCATGGTCAGGAAAGATTGGATTGGTACACTAAAAATCTCCTGAATAACTTTTCATACAACCTTTAACCCAAACTGTGTTCACACTTAATTGGAGAATTTGTTTCAATTTACAGATGGCAGAGCAAATGGAGGAGAGACTAGATCCATTGATAGGACAAGAATAAAGCCGATTTCCCTCCATGAGACTTTCCACCTCAACCACATCTGCCAGGTCCCAGAAGAAAGTGCAGAAAAAGCTACTCTTAATGCTAGCTTGACAAAAAGCCCCAGGGTGATGGTAACAGACAAAAGATTAATCCAAACTTATGAAAGCAGAAATCCAGAGGCTATAGAGAACTCAACACTAAATCTGACTGCCAACAGGCCTGCTGTGGTTCAGGGAACAGTGCAGAAGAGGGAGAAGAAATACTGTAAGAGCTATATAGTGGGTAGGAATATCCTGAGGCATGATCCCCTGCTACCCCATAGAAATTGACTGAGGCCTTCAGGATCCAACAGTTATGTGATTACCATATCCACCTGAGGAAGGCCTCCAGGGTAAGGGGAGATGGGGTGAGGGGATAAAAGTGTACAACCTGAGAGTATATATCAATACACACACACACACACACACACACTTCACAATTATTAAATGGTTATTAATTTTGACTTTGAGATAATCACAATAAATGTACAGATATTGGAATCACTAACTCTGTTCTTCTATGAATATGTGGTAGTGAAAAAAATCTCACAATTTTCATGTATGAGTATATTCTACTTTGAATTAGATTGGTCATATTGTTTGGCTGGAATTAAAGCAACCAATCAACATTATGTGCCAGGTCCTAGCCTCAGTCCACAGCACAGGATAAAACTCAAATCCTGAAGACTCTAACCTGTATTAATATACATTACTACAAAATAGAAAAACATTACAATGTCTAACATGTTAAGATAAGCCTGATATCAGAATATCATGTAAGGCTTCATGGAGTTGCTTGATTTACGTTAGTGCAAAGGGTGATATAAGCTCCGTCTTTGGTAAGTCATACTAATTTAATAATGCTTGATATATTCTTTCACATCATCATTACATATAATTTTTAAATGATTACTTTGGTGATAGCTTTCTTTTAGAACTTTCCTTTTTGTAAACATTTTTATTAGAGAGACAGAGAATGGTGTACCAAGACCTCCTGCAACTGCAAATGAAGTCCAGGCACATGTACTTCTAGCTTTACATGGTTATTGGGGAACCAAAACTGAATTGTCAGGCTTTGCAAGCATGCACCTTTAACTGCTGAGCCATCTCTCCAGTCATAGAACTGTTTTTATCTTTCATCTTCCTTTTTTTTTCCCTTTTTCTCAGTGCTGAGGGCAAAAATCCAGGGCCTTGGACTTGCTAGGCTGGAGTTCCTCCACTGATAAAAATCCTCAGCCCCTCAGCTTTACCCTTCTTCATAGGTGGTCTCTTGGCTTCACATAAAATAATCTTAGATGTCATATATAAAATGTTCTGGGATGTCATATCATTTAACATATAAAAATTATTCATGTTGTGGTAGTTTGATGTCCCAATATATTCAGTGTTTTATTATTTTATAGTTTATCTGCAATCACCAGCTCAAGGTCATTCTTAAGGTGTGGTGATGGTTTGAGATTCCATTGTAAAGATATGCAAATTCAGGAGTTCCTATTTTGCTGTGTGACCTTTTGGCTGTCTTTTACTCTGGGTGCTGTGGTGGCTGGTTGGCTTTCTCTCTCTCTGCTTGGTCCTGTGGAGAGCAGGCCACTTCTCTTGCCATTATGGAACTTCCCTGGATCTGTGCTTCAATAAATAATATCCCTTCCTCCATAACTTGCCTGGTCAGTCCGAACCTGAAGCTGTCTGGACCATGTATTTTCCTGTCTTGTCTATCTTGATGAAATCGGTTTCCTCCCCAGTAATCCACCTGTTCCTCAGTCCTCAGGACCATTATGGGTGATTATTACTGTGGACTCCATCTTGAATTTTCTTCTCCTTCTTTTTTTTTTTTTGGGGGGTCATTCTAGCCCAGGGTGCCCTGGAAGTCACTCTGTATTATTAGGGTGGCCTTGAGTTCATGGTGATCCTTTTACCTCTGCTTCTTCCCAGGTGCTGGGATTAAAGACATGAGCCACCATGCACGGCTTTTGAATTTTCTTTTCTATTATACTTTTGGGTGAGAATACAAATTAATGGAGCTAACTGGGCCATTTTCATTAAAATCTGTCATTATACTTGATTTATTTTTCTTACTTTATGGTGGTGCTATGCCTTGAACTCAGCCACTGTATAACTAGGCTGCTTCCTCAGCCTTCATATTTCATTTTGACTTAGCATAGATATACACACATGTACACAAACACACATACACTCATACACACACACACACACACACACACACACACACACAAACAGATAAAGAAGCATGGTACTTTTTCTTGGTGATCATTGAGTACCAGATGCTGAACACAATGCTGTAAAAGAAATATTTTAAATAGCTCTCTATCACTTTATGTCAAAAATACTCTTGTTTAGAATTCTGATCATTTTGTTTTCTAATTTGTTCACACTTAAAATCCATTGATAAGTATTGTGTAGTTTTCTGATTTAGCTTGCCATGCTATAAGCATTTTTCCAAAGTATCATATTTTATTGTTTTATAATTTAAATTATTTATTAAAATTTATTTTAATTTTTAAATATTTTAAAATATGTTTTATTTATTTTGAGAGAGGAGAGAGAGAAAGAGAGAAAATGGGCATGCTAGGGCCTCCAGCTACTTCAAAGAACTCCAGATGCATGTGCCCTTTTGTGCATCTGGCTTACATAGATCCTAGAGAATCGAACAGGGATCCTTTGGATTTGCAGGCAAATTCCATAACTGCTAACACATCTCTCCTGCCCTTTATTAAAATTTTATATAAGCACTACCCATCAGCTTCTCTTTTTCCCCTCTTCCATACTATCTACACTAAGCCTGCTTTTAATGTTAAGGATAAATATAACTTTAATTTTTTTTCTAGGATAATGCATTGTAGACAATTCTTTGTAAGAAATATGTTGAAATTGTATTTCAAAGTTCCTTTTGTCTTCTGTAGAGAGCCTTATTTTTTTTTCTTGTCTCAAATTTATGCTTTAGGCTCCCAACACCTCTTATAATTCCTCAAAAACATCAAGGACCTTGATAAGCTTCTTTTGATCAATCTTTGCTTTTCCTGAAATTGCCTTACTACTCTCCAAGATAAAAGTCCTTTCCATCCAACTTTATCAAACTTTTCTATGTGAGTGGACTTGAAACTATGACTTCTATCATAAGGCTTTAGATATATTTTATAAAATAATGCATTTGAGATTTCCAAGTGTGCCAATTTTGGTTAGGGAAACGTATATATGTACATTAACTTTTTGCATGTATATGTGGTATGAATGTATGTATATATGTATGTGTATTCTATATATATATTGGCACTGATGCAGTGTAGTTTTGCATGCATGTGTGTGAGTATGCATTTTGAGACCAGAGACAGTTTTGTGGGATCTCCTCTCTCACTGCCCCTCTGATTTACTGAGAAGGGGTCTCTCACTGAGCATGAATGCAGCTAGTCTTGCTATCCCACCTCCCACAGGAAATGCCTTGTCTATGCTTCTTGAGTGCTGAGTTGACAGTGCATGCCACCATGCCAAGTATTTACATGGTATCTTCATATTCAAACTCACATCCTTACAGCTGTAAGGCACGCAAGCACTTTACCAACTCTGCCATCTCTCCAGTCCTATTTTCTTAAATTTTCTGTGAGAAAGCATCTTTTAAGCATTAAACATCATATATCTTATTATTTTGGGAAATGTAATCTGTGCATATATCCATTATACTGTTTATTCCAACTTTGAATCTCTGAAATAAGAAAGCACACTTTATATTTCTTGTAATTTTCATATTTTCAATGACATTTGCCCAAAATTATACCCTTACAAACTTAATTAAATATCCTTTTTTTTTTTTTTTTTTTTTTTGGTTTTGCAAGGTAGGGTTTCACTCTGGTCCAGACTGACTTGGAATTAACTATGTAGTCTCAGGGTGGCCTCGAACTCTCAGCGATCCTCCTACCTCTGCCTCTCAAGTGCTGGGATTAAAGGCATGTGCCACCACGTCCGGCTTAAATATCCTTTTAAAATAATTCGACAGGGCTGGAGGGATGGATTAGTGGTTAAGGCATTTGCCTGCAAAGCCAAAGGACCCAGGTTTGATTCCCCAAGACCCACGTTAGCCAGATGCAAAAGGGGAACACGCATCTCTAGTTTGTTTGCAGTGGCTGGAAGTCGTGGCACACCCCTTCTCTCTCTCTCTATCCCTCTTTCTCTGTCAAGTAAATAAATTTAAAAATAAATATTAAAATAGAAGAAATTGTGTACACACATGTATTTCAGATCATATCTATTTCTGTATGATCTATATTATATATAGACATAGTCATACATATACTTATGAGCCATTACATTATATGAATAAAATCCTCTTTTAATCCACATTTTCAGTTAATTTTATAAATATCTATTTGAAATAAGGATCTGTATTTAATCACTGTAATTCCTTATAAATATTTGAAAAATAATCTTTGAAGTAACTGTCAATTTATTTCATAAGTATTTTATTTTAATATATATTTTATTTTAAATTATTTATTTGAGAGAAAGAGAAATAGAATAGACATGCTAGGGCCTACAGCTTCTGCAAAGAAATTCAAGATGCATGTGTCAACTTGTTTATCTGGCTTATGTGGATCCTGGGGAATTAAATCTTGGTCCTTTGGCTCTGCAGGTTAGCACCTCAACCACAAAGCTATCTCTCCAACCTATAAGTCTTTATTTTGTATTCTGTGTAGCTATTTAATACTAACCAAAAAATAAACAAAATGTGATAAATTTGGATTTAATCTATTTTTATTCCTGTATTGTCTTTCCACCCCTACCATTTCAAAGATAAACAGCATTAACAGATTTTTATGGAAATGTTTATGTGTTGGTTTGAACCTGGTTAAGTTATTTCACCTTTCCAGTTGTTTTTTACTTATCTATGAAATAAGTACAAGAATAGAATGCAGTTCATCAAGAGGGGCCATGGCTCAGATGTTGAACACTGGCCACTTTAAGGGTCTGAGAGGGCCAGAGACTATCCGATTCTAATTCCCCAGTGACCATATAAAAAGCTGGATATAACCACACACATCTTTAAAACTGGTCCTGTGGGGAGCAGAGACTAGATATTCTCCATGGTTCACTGATGGGAAAATTAAGACAAGAGGTGGGGCAGTTTCAGGTTGAAGAATAGACCCCATGTCAAGCAAATATGTGCATAAGTAAAAGAGGAGGGCACTCAGCATTGTCTTCTTGCGCTCTGCATGCTAGTGAGAGGCATCTGAACATACATGCTCATCTCACAGATTTCACATGATACACCACATATACTCTACACACAAAAATTAAAACATTGAATAAGATAATGCACACAGTATTAATTCCATGCCAACATGACTGTGATAGGAATATATACTAATCATGTCGTAATAACATAGTTACTTCTTTCAAGAAATCTGTTCACAAGGGGTAAAACTACCAAACAACAAACAAGATCATTGTTCACAAATCTCTAGGTTAATTTCTCAAGGACAATACAACCAACTCCCTTCACATGCAGCCCTTCATTCATCTACATTCCTTTTAAGACTCTTTTTAATCCCTGTTAATTCACTCTTTTTAATCCTTAGCCTCACTAACAACATGACTAAAGTTTAGTTGACAAACTTCAAATAAATCTTCACATTGAAAGACCTAGCCCAAACTCATGACCCTGACCACCAATGCTTATCCCACCTTTAACTTTCTTTCTATTTAGCAATGGTGTTGTATAGTGTGAAGAATGGAACTGATGGCTTCAGACAACAGTGAACTTGATCAAAAGTATTACATAAACAAGTATGATTCAGTTAATCATGAATTAAGTAATTAAATATTTAAAAGTCATGTATAAGCACCAAGACACTTTTCACTAAAGAATGCAGTTATATTTTAATAACTTTTTGGAAAATTGTTAAAATTTCCAAAATGAATGATTTACCTTTCCCTTTTGAATTAATAATTATCCATCTGATTTTGTTTTCTTCTCAAGTTGTGCATTTCCTTTTGTGAGGTTATTCTGAGGAATCAAACCTATATTTCTTTTTATTTTTAAATATTTTACTTTTTATTAGAGAGAGAGAGTAAGTGAGAGAATGGGACATGTCAGGGCCACAAGCCACTATAAACAAACTCCAGACACATGTGCCACCTTGTGCATCTGGTGGGTACTGGGGAATCAAACCTGGATCCTTAGGCTTTGGAGGTAAGTGCCTCAACTGTTAAGCTATCTCTCCAGCCCAAACCTATATTTATTTTATTTATTTTTTATTAAGAGCATACTTTGTATGGACACATCATGTGTTGGTACAATCTTTTCCCTCATCCCTGCCCCATTCAGTTGAGAGACCTCTCAGTGAGGTTTGCTGGTATTCCCCATGGGGTTGTGGGTTATGCGTTGTGAGAGTAGCAGTCAGTATTTTTTAGGGGGGAGGGGCAATGCCTCTGGGTATGATGTCCAAACCTGTGACTCTTACAATCTTTCTGCCCCTCTTTCTCAAAATCCCCTTGGTGTTTTTAATCCTACTTCAATGAAAATCTCTCAGAATTTCTGTTGGTAGGTGTTGAGATTCCTCAACATGAGTCTCCTTTACCCTGGCACTGATTGTCAGGCTCACCTAGGAGGCAGCACTCTTGCTAGTCTCTTCATTTCCTTTGTGGTTTCACCTGGACCTTGGCTGAAGTGTGATGGGTGTCAAACCTATATTTCTTTTTTCCAGGAAATAATTTAAAATATCCTCACTGTGCTCTATATTATATTTGGTTAAAAATGAAGACTGATGGCATACTTATGACATCCAGAGTCTTATACACTAAAAGTATTTCTCTTCATACTTTTGTCCTTTTCAAATTATAGACCATAATTTATCAAATAAATTTTCTTATGTTTATCAATGTAGATCATGAAATTGAATTATCTCTCTGGATGCAGTGTCACTGCTACATATTTGGATATAATAAGCTGACCACATGGTTTTAGTCAGTGCATTTGTGTGGTCCAAGGTAATTGTAAATATCCCTACATTCCCCTCAGGCTGAATTAGCAAAAACAGCAAGAAGTTTAGTGACTTTAATTAGCCAGCTATCCAGCATGTATTTTTTCATAATTAAACAGTCGTGTAGCTACCACAAACATCATAACTTAATGAGGAAATAAATTACCTTTTAGAAATTCTGCAAATTTAATATGCAGTTTCAATGAAAACTAGATTTATCTTGACTGCAGTAGTCAATGGGTATGACCACCTCATCATTTAAGATTTATGGCATTCAGCCTTCGCTCCCTAAATTAAACATAAACTACTTCAGCTACAATGTAAAATGAATTTCTAGCCTGCCAACTTGAGCATCTATTAAAGTTCAGTAAAATTTAGTGAATTAGCATAGAACAAATGATTTTATTCAAATACTATAGTGCCATGTTAAAGGAGCCTTTTATTATATATCTTTGTATGATGAAATATATAAATATAAAATGAAATAAGTCCTAGTAATTAACTGTGATTCCAAAAATTAAGAAAACTAGTGCAATAAAGTCTAATTTAATAATAATTCGGTAATCCCTCAATGGAATTGGTGTAGGGAAAGGGAATATAAGAGTATAATGTGAGAGGAATGGAACCAACACATTGTTTGCCCACACAGTTTCTAATTAATAAAAAAAAATCCACTTTGTCACTTCATAATTTTTAAATAAAAACTAGTATGCACAAACATGTGATGTAATCATTAATATCAATATATGTAACATCAATAGATATTTCCTTTCAAGGGTAAACCCAATATTCATGCTTAACCTAAAGAGTAACTCAGTACTCGTACATGCTTTTTAACATATGAAACTTTGAAGATTAATGATGGAGAAAATCACACATCATATTAATATTATTGTTACTTATGAATATTGGAAGTGCTTATGATTGATCACATGCTGATAAGCACTCTACCTCAGTGTTAGATCTCCATCCCAAAATTATCATATTTCTGAACAATTATTATGAGGCACACTTATCATCATTATTGTAAGAGTATTATAAGTTGTGTCAAGATGACAGAATATTATTTTTTCAGTTATAATGAAATAATAATGAGGCAAAAGTTTCAAATACTAATTCATGTGTTTTTATTAAAAATTGTTAGCAGCCAGTTAAAGTCATCCTGAATAGTGATCTTATATACTTAAATAATTTGTTATATTTTTAATATGAAAATGTAACATTTTATTGTATTTAAAATAGAAATGCTGATTGGAACTATAATTATATATTGACATCCCAACACCTCTAAATTTATGAAGTCATGAAAACTATTTGTAGCATAGGTGTTTCCCCTGAACTTCCATACTCGCTAAGTAGTTTTTGTTACATATCAATTTACTTTCTCTGTCTAGATATAGGAACACATCAGCTAGTACTCATAAGTTGAAGGAGGATAGATCTGACCTAAGTAAAATTAGATGATAGATAGTGATCAAGAGACAGATAGATAGATGATAAATTATAAATAGGTAAGGGAGAGATGATCAATAAGTACATGATAAATACAAAAAAAAACCCTTTAAAACATTTTTGTAAAAGGTCTATTAAACTAAACTTGACTGCTGTGGATGTTATAGTAAAAGGCTAGATTAATAAATATCTGTAAGTATGATTTTTCCAGAGTTGGCAACATTTCTCCTCTTTTTTAATGTGCATCATTTTATTTTCATCAACATTACTTACCATACCATCATATCATTGTCAGAGCAATTCCCTAATTTTTTCACCAATTTTCCTTTTTTACAACATATATGTTACTATTTTGCATAGCATAAGTTTTGTCATCCTTAAAAAAAGACTTATTTTTAGTACTTTTTCCTCAAAATAACATATATTTTTTGTTTCCCTCGATATTTGTATCCGGAGATAAGTACTTGACATTGTCTGGTAGCATTTTTGCAGTTCTAATGAATTATAGAGCCAAGTCCCCTTCTCCTCTATGACATATACTAATGGTTTGATCTTGACGTGTACCCATTCATTGAGGAAATACTGCAGAAACCTCTTTCCATTTTGTTATACACCGTTTGTAGCTCCTCACACCAAGTTGAGGTTTAGAAAGAATGTAAGAGCCAAAGGAAGGCTACTACTACTTACAATGCAACCTTGCAGTGGCTAGAAAGATATATTTTTAAAATTTTCAAACAATGGTCCATATGTATCAGTTCATTAACTTTAGATACAATCTCTTTGATGGGCCAGATACTGTTTGGATTTTATGCCATTATTGAATCACCTGAAACCGACATGATTTCTGTGAAAGTATTTGATCTGAGCATCATGACATGACAATTTTGACAATAGCCACACAAATTATTGCTGAATTAAAATTACTGAATTTGTAATTAGGAAAATTTCCCTATCCTTCTATTGCCAATAAAAGATATTTTAGGAAACTTTATTCATCAGTACTGCTATGACAGACAAAGAAGTGATTAGCTTGGTAAACAAATGAGTTTATTGGAGGTTCAGATGAAAGCATGGGGGGCTGCAAACAAGAGCACAGATAGCTCAAAGAGACATATATCTCACCAAAATTCTCACTCTAGGGCTGGAGAAATGGCTTAGCAGTTAAGGTGCATGCCTGCAAAGCCTAAGGACCCAGATTCTCTTCTCCAGGTCCCATGTAAGCCAGATACACATGGTGGTGCATGCATCTGGAATTGGTTTGCAGAGGCTAGAGGCCCTGGTGCACCCATTCTCACTCTTTCTTTCTCCCTCCCTCCCTCTCTCTGTCTCAAATAAATAAATAAATAAATAAATAAACAAACAAATAAATAAATAAACAAATAAATAAAAGTAAAAATAAATCTATGAAAAAAAGCCCTCACACTAGAATGGAAAAGGACTTAAACAATGCTGCAATCCTGAAAGTCACTGCTCAGTGTACGGGCAGCTGAGCAGAAGAGTCCCTTCACCCTCCGGATCAGTTTACTGCATATATAATGTTGAGGAGGGACCTTGTGAACTTTATGTTGTGTGACAGGAGACGTTTTTGAGCTAGTGGAGACTATTTTAATCACAGCCTGGGACAACGAGGAAAGCTCTTGTTTCTAGAAAACATGGCAGAAGTCCTTTGAAAGGGAATGCAGGAAGTTGAGGTTCAGTCCCAGAAGGCAAACTTCCGGGACGGACTGTTGTGGCCAGTTCTTGTAGCAGGATCCACGCTGAATCGGTTTTCTCCAGTCCATGTTTCACAAAAGGGAAGACTTTTTAATGGCAGGGTCACTGGGGCCACAGAGCATTCATAAGGCCACATGTCTGCCAAATACAAGGTATGGAAGCAATGCCGCTTCTCACTCCTTCAGGCATCCTCAGCAGAGATTTCCAGACCCGCAGCCTTTGTCTGCAAAGGCCCTTGAGAGACTGGATGCTGAGTGCAACTAGCTTTGTCTGCCACAGAGAAGACCTGGAAAAGGTAGAGCTCTTGAAAATTGTCACCCAAGTGCACATAACTCATGTCTGTTTAATATCTGAAAGTGCACAGGAGGTTGTCTTAAAAACCTAATGTCAGACTGCTATGCAGCAGTGCTGGGAAAGCCTGAAGCTTTGCATCTGCTCCAGTGAGCCAGAGCCCAGCAGCATAGGGGCCCACTGCCCAGAGCAGCCCCTCACCCTCCAGGTTAGCCACACAAAGGCCATGAAGAACAAGACATGCACCTGGAAGATGGTCTTCCCCAGGTAGAAGAGATCAGGGCAGCGCTGGAGACTCTGATGATTGTTGTTTCAGAGACGAAGAGGCTATCCTGAAAATGCGAACTTGTAACACAAGTCAACGTTACAGATTACTGTTATGGGTGGTAAACTGGAATTTCTGTGCAAGTAAGTATATGCCTGAAAGGCAGGCTTTCTCGGAGGGCAATCAATCTGTGTGTGTGTGTGTGTGTGTGTGTGTGTGTGTGTGTGTGTGTGTGTGTGTGCGCGCGCGAGCGCGCGCGTGCGTGCGTGTGTGTAGAAGAAGAACCAACATCTTCCTGTTTCTGGTCTGCCCAGATGCAGGAAAACAACTTCCCTCAGTTACTGTAAGCACTTTTTGTTCAGAGAACACAGATTTCAAACAAATGCTACTGGATAACAGACTCCCATCTTTCTGAACATAAGCCAACGTGGACAGATTTCACAGGGATTTGTTGATAAAACAACCTTGGTCAAGGTTCTCCTGAATCATCTGAGTTTGTATCTTGGCGGTCTAGTAAAATTGTGTTAGTCACCTGCACAGGTTGGCACCAAAGAATGGGAGTCGGCTGAGCCATAACTGAGTCAGACGCTCTTTCCTGCTGCTCTCATCGCTGCTTTGCCTCGAGACTAAGCAAGGGCTGTCCATTTGAGCTGTGGCAGGGTTTGTCTAGCTCTGCCTTGTACCATTAATCTTTTCTCTCCTATGTTCTCTTTATAAACAAATTTAGAGTCTACACTATAAAGAGTAACTATAAAATATTTTCCTCAATACATATGGGGATAATTTTAAATACCGTTAAAGCTCCTAAAAATTGTCACTCAAGTGCACATAGCTCCTTTCTGTTTAATATCTGAAAGCACACAGGAGGCTGCCTTAGGAGCCTAACAGTAGTCGGCTATTCAGCAGTGTTGGTAAAGCCTGAAGTAACTGTGCCTTCCCTGGAGTCGCCTGGCCACAGGTCTCTCCCCTGTGCAGCTCAACCAGCGTTCTGCCCAGGAATGAGAGCGTCTGAGAAGTCAAGTGTCTCAGGTTGGCAAGCCCGAGCACTACTGATTTTTCTGAAAATAAGCTCTGTATTCATACTCATCTCTACTTACCCCAAATGCTGCATATTGTATTCGAAGACTGGCCCCAATGTCTTTCTAGTCCCAGATAGGCAAGCAACAGGAGCTTCAGAGGTAGTGGGCGTTCACTGTGGATTTGTGGATTATGGTGTGTGGAGCGTTAGCTTACATTAAGCCTATAATTATATAGACTTAATGTGATGTTTGACATTCACCACTGGTGATTCAACATGGTTTTCCCTGTTTATTCAGTACAATAAAGTTTTGTAGCAGTTATATTCTCCTTGTATAGATAAAACATCCAAGCAGAACCAGCTAATGGAAGTAAATCATTTATTTAAGGCTTACAATTTTAGTGGATTTTCCACTTTGTGGAAAAAAACATGGCAGCCAGGTCAGAGTGTCACACATCCACAGCAAAGACAGAAGAGCAAGAGTGAGCTACTCTCAACACCCAGTTGGATAGATTACACTTCAAGGTTGATCATCAGTGACTCCCCTCTTCATGGAGGCTTCACCTCCCAAGGCTCCACCAGCTGTGGACAGTGTAGGATGCTTAAGAACAAACACTTGACGTGGTGAGGGATATTTTACATTCGAACCACTACAGAAGTAGCAAAGATAACATAGGATGTGTGAATAATCACTTTTAACCAGATTCACTTTTAAATATTTTAATATATTTGGAATTGTTAAATTGGATTTGCTGCAACAGAATTTTACCCTGAAGATACTTTTTGAATCTTGTTTTGAATAAAGGTTCTTGAAATTGTTATTTTTTTTAATTTGTGAAAAATAAATGAAGATCATTATTTAATGATAGATCAATTCAGTATGGAGAAATAATAATCATAAATATATATTTATCTGTCACTGGTCCACTAAGTCATATAGAACAAATGTTATTAGCTCAAAAGGGAAAAGTAAATGCTAATGCAATAACATTTGGTTCAACATGTGATTTGCATCAGTGGACAATTTATATCCACTTTCTATTAATTCAATTACATTTTAATATATTTTTAAATACTTTACCCAAAGCCTCTGTTTGGTTTTGACAGTGACATGCATTTCTTATAGGTTTTATTTTAAAATATAATCTGCTAGTCTTTCATTAATTGAAAAATTGAAACTTTCAAGACTTGGAATTGTGATATAAAGGTATTTTCTTTCATTTTGTAAACTTACTTTAGAACTTTTCCAATCATCCTTTGTTTATTTAATTTTCTGATGTTCCTCCTTCTGTCCTGTGACTTCATGAATTTGTTGCCATTTTCCTCAGTATGTAGATTTCTTTCAAGCTTTGGTAGAAGTGGTTCAGTGGTTATGAGTTCCTTTAGTCTGCATTATGGACATATTCTTTTCCTTTCACTTATGATGGATAGCTTTCCTAGATATCATAAACTGGGTAGGCAGTTACTATTCTTCATAGCTTGAAATACATCATCCCATACTTTCCTGGCATTCATTATTTCTGTTGAGAAATTGGCTACTATTATGATAAGTTTGCTTTTGTATGTGATTTGATGCTTCTCTCTTGAAGTTTTCAATATACTTGCTTGGTGATTTATGGTTGATGATTTAACAGTAATATGATACAGGGAGGTTTATCCTTGTTTTTTTTTTTTTTTTACACTTAGTTTTCTAAATGTTGTCAGTATCCAGATATTCACTGCTTTTTACAGATTTGAAAAGTGTTCTGCCATGATTTTATTGAATATGTTCTCTGCTTTTAGATTGAAAATTTCTCTTTCCTATGAGCCTCATGTTTTGTCCTTTTGGTTCCATATATTTTGTTCCTATTTTATTATTCTGTTTTTTCACAGCATGTATATTTCAGTTGCAATCTTATTTTTCAGTCCTGATAGTTTGTCATCCCTTTGATGTGTTCTGTTGTTGAAGATTCCCATTAATGTTTAATTAGACTAACTTTTTTGTCCCATTTCCAAAATTTTAAATTAATTATTTTAGTATGTCTGTCTCAATATGGTATATATCATTATTAGTAAGATATCTTACACTTTCTTGTATTGAGTGCCCTATTTCCATTAGCTGTTTTTATTATCCTCTTTCATTTCATTGAACATATTTATATGAATTGCTTTGATTTCTGTGGGGATTCACTTAATTTTCTGTGATTAGAATCTTTTACTATGTAACTACTAGTATTTTGAGGATTCATAATGTCTCAATTTTGCATATTTCTTTTATTTATGAATGGGAATTATGTATCAAGGATTAGGTCATTGGTTGGAATATTTTTAAATTAACCATATCCTTTCAGTGTACTTCCTCATTATCTTCCAGTGAAATTAGGTTGTAGTAGGCTTGAGATATCATCGCTTCCCATAAACTTGGGACTCAGTTGCTAAACCCTCAACATAGTCAATCTGAGCTCTTGGCTCAATCTATAGCACTACTTCAAGAATAAAATACACTCTTCAGAAACAACCACAAGCAATGTAGGCACACATTTTGAAAATACAAGAAGCACTTAAAAGCATTCTCTCCTTTTATTTCAATAACTTTGAGGAATAAAGGCATAGTATTAGAATAGTGTGTGCTAAGATTCTACATACTAAGAGTAAAAATGACAATAAATAATCAAAATAAGACTAGTGCTTAAATATTATAGTAGTAGAGAAAGATAGAAGGAAAAGTAAATAGGAAGGGGAACAATAAAGACAAAGGGAGGATTTCAGGCAGCTCTGGGTAAAGGTAGAGCAAAAAGAGAAAAGCTAACAAATCCAACCAGATAAACTAAAACAATTCCAACACTCAGGATGAAAATAGAATTCAAACTCTTAGTGCTACCTTTGTTTTGGGGGAAGTATTAAAGAATCGGGTGATTTAGATAACAGGTTAGCACAAAGCTGGTACAATAAGTTGAAATTATATATTCAATATGGGAAGTATAAAAATAAAAGAGTTGGGCGTGGTGGTGCATGCCTTTAATCCCAGCACTCGGGAGGCAGAGGTAGGAGGATCACCGTGAGTTTGAGGCCACCCTGAGACTACATAGTGAATTCCAGGTCAGCCTGAGCTAAAGTCAAACCCTACCTCAAAAAACCTAAATAAATAAATAATAAATAAATAAATAAATAAATAAAATAAAATAAAAGAGAACTAATTCTGCTTAGAGTCTCCATGTAGCTACTTGCTCTGACAAAAGGTACAGATATTTTTCTGAGCTCTTACTCATGGGTTCAGAGTGCAGGTACCCTCTCTATTTCTGTGTGGTCCCTCATGAGGCAGGGGTGGGAGATGCCTGCTGCTCCTGACCCTGTATTTCACAGGGCTTGGGTATAGGTAACAGGTTTCTCTAAATGGAGGTCTTTGTATTGTCTAGGTAGTCATGTTCAGCCTGCCTTAGTGTGTTTTTCTTTAGCTTATGGCTTAGACTCCCTTTTATGGATTCTCCATTATGTAGCAATGAGCAAATCAAATTCAGTTTCATTCCTCTATCTAGAAATATTCTTCAGCTAAGTTTCAGTACACAGTCCTGTGACACTTTCTCTTGTTTCCCAAAGTTAGTTGTGCAGAGAAGGATCATTCCCTTTAGAAGGGATTTACCTGTGTGTGGTTTTAGAGTTCTCTCTCTCCTATCTTTTATTAAAATAAACTGTGGCTAGGGTGACTCAAAAGTCACCATAGTGCTGAGAAGAAATATGCAGCACTGAGACATCTCTATGACACCCTAGAAGGCTCATGGTTCATTGCTGAAGATGTGGTGCAAAGTATATAAGAGTCAAAGGAAGGGTAGGCCTGCTTACAATGCAATCTTCCACATTTATTCTTAGACAAAAGGCCCAGAAGCAATACAATGCAATCATCTAGACACAAAATGACCTTGATCTTCATGACCTCACAGTGTATTGACTACCTAAACAAGAACTTCATAAAAGCAGGAAAAAGATGATAGCATAAATATAGAAGAAAGAGTAGTTGGAAAGAACGAGGGAGTCAATGCAGGGTGGATATGAGTGGGGGATAATGGGGACAGGATAGGAATTATCATGGTTTATTGTCTATACTTATGGAAATTGTCAATAAAATGGTAAATAAAATACTGTGTGAATTTTTCTTTCATCATAGCTATGACCTGTGCAGTTGCAATCATTTGCAGTGGTAGGAAAGGACTCCTCATTACAGACTGAATTACTGAAATGGATTCTGTACTTTCTCCTCTTATTTTAATTTTTCCAAAGTTTCCTTTCTTTGATAATGAAATTGGTGACTTTCTCCTACCAAGATCCTCATAGGATGGTTGTACTACATGTATTCCTGCATTATTCCCAAGGCAGTCTGTGCACAGTTGTCATCTGTCAAATTCTTCTTCCATTTCTTTTTAAGAAGGAACTAAGAACAGTTGTCAAATTATTCAAATTTTTATTTTATTTTTATATGTTTTTATGTTGATATAGGGTCTTGCTCTTGCCCAGCCTGACCTAGAATTCACTGTGTTGTCTCAGGGTGTCCTCAAACTCACGGTGATTCTCCTACCTCTGCCTCCCAAGTTCTGTGATTAAAGGTATGCACCAACACACCTGGCTAAATTATTCAAAATTTTATTGAGAGCCAATCTTTCCAAATTCATTCCAGGAGATGAGTATTACTCTAGCATTAAAAAAAAAAAAAAAGGAGAAAAAGACACAGACCAGAAAGAAAACTGAAGAGTAATGTGTTTGATTAACATGCATATAAAAATTCTTAATGAAACTCTAGGAAGAAAATTCAACCAACACATCAAAAAGATTACTATCATCACATTAGATTCAATTTGTTAAATTTGAATATCTATGACAAATTGTCTCAATACTTTAAGTATAGAGGGAACATATAACAGTCTGAGATAGACTATACATGAAACCCTTACACACAACATCATAATGAATGGGCAATAACTAAATATGCTCCTCTAATGTCAGGAGCAAGACAAATAAGTCATTTTTTACCAAATTTATTTAACATGTCAATAAGAGATTTAGATAGAACAATAAAGCATGCAGGTTATAAAACTGGCAACCAAATAAATTTTAAAAATATATAAAAACTATTTTCAAATGACATTTTGTACCTTGAAAAACAGTATATCAAGATACACTCTTACCTTTATAACAGTATGAAGGTGTCCATCCATGGATGTATGGATAGAGAAAATGAGGCAACTATGTATGGTGGGCACACCAAGCCACCCTCCCAGTACTCAGGAGTCTGAGAAAAGATTATCAATGTTCCTGCCCCATCCATAGTACAATATTTTGAAAACTTAAAAAAAAATAAATAGCAAATGAAAATCCAAACAAATCATGGCAACTAATTTGGTAAGTATATAAAATGAGAAATTATTTAGTCAGTTAAAATGAAATATTGTTTGTGGCAAGATCAATGAAACTGAATAAAAAAGACTACATATTGTTGTTTGTGTGAGAAAACATACGAGGTTGATTTTATAGAAATGGAGAGTAGAATAATAGTCTCCAAAGCTAAGGAGGATACAGAGCAGGAGAAAAGGGGGTAATGTAAGGAGGGCTAATAACTCCTAATAATGCAGCTATACAGGAGGAACAAGTATCAATGATTTCTTACCACAGTAGAATAATTAAATTTTATAACAATTTATTCTGAAATTACTGCAGTTTACATTATGTTGTCTTAGTTTACAATGTCTCAAAATATTTAGATGCTTAATAACCTCATAAGGTAAAACATGTGTTTACTTATTACCAATCAAGTAGATAATAGAGTAATCTATGAGTAAATATGGAGATATTAAAAGTGATTCAAATAAAACTTTTGATAAAAATATATAAACCTAAGTATGAAAAAATCCCTGATTTTTTAAATATTTTGTCCATTCCATACATAATAACATTAATAGAATACATCATCTTTTTTTCTGTGAAGGAAAGGAATGCATCATCTTTGTGTATGTAGATTGGGAGAATTCTTCAAATTAAGCAGAATCTAGTCATATAAGCAGGTATTCTTGTACTGTGTTTCAAATGTCATTGATAAAATTAATGAAAAATTTTATAATTTTCTGTTGATTTGGTACTGTAAAAATTTCACCATCCATTACACTTCATTCTTCAATAGTCTTAATGTAGCAATTAGGAGTCAATTAAAAATGTCCAGGAATAATCATAGTTAAAAATCAATTAAGAACCCCTGCTGCTAGGAAGATTAAATATTTACTAAAATAACAACAGCTTTGAAACTAATGGTTCCAACTTCATTATTTGAATACATTTTTTTGAACTGCTATTTTCTGCCTTGGTTCACTGTAATTGCAATTTGCAAAAGGAGTAGTAAACATTTCAGATAAAACTACATAAAAACCACAAAGCTTTTAGGTTATAATGACACTTGTTTGGATATTGTACACAGAATTACAGAGGGTTGGGTGCAAGTATATGAAGTTCTAATCGAAAAGAAGCCTTTGTAATTTTATTTTATTTATTTACTTATTTATTTGTTTTTGTTTGTTTGTTTGTTTGTTTGGTTGGTTTTTCGAGGTCGGGTCTCTCTGTAGCCCAGGCTGACCTGGAATTCACTGTATTCTCAGGGTGGCCTTGAACTCCCTGCAATCCTCCTCCCTCTGCCTCAGGAGTGCTAGGATTAAAGGTGTGCACCACCACGCCTGGCTGTAATTTTATTTTTAACACTAATTATATTTAATGTAAATGATATCTACTAAGCTTATTTCTTATAGGGAAATCAAAATTGCAATAACTTACACTAAGCATTATGTCTTTACATCATAACTGGTAACAAAAATGGTCAAACTAGCCTGGCATGGTGGCACATGCCTTTAATCTGAGCACTTGGGAGGCAGAGGTAGGAGGATCGCTGTGAGTTCAAGGCCACCCTGAGACTACGTAGTGAATTCCAGGTCAGCCTGGGCTACAGAGAGACCCTACCTCGAAAAACAAAAAAAAAAAAAAAAAAAAAAAGTCAAACTGTATAAAAATTAATCAAAAGTTTACAAGAAAGTTGTTTCTAGTTATTTAACCTTATAAATGTGGGCATGAAAAGCCTTTAAGATTAGAGTACTGTGATTTATTGTATATACACTCCGATTTGTGTATTTCCAGTGGTCTATAGACATTTTCAATTGTATTTCTGAAGATTAATTTTAGCTACATACAGCAGAACTTTTCCATCTATATTCTTGGTATAAAGAAACAAAGATCATCATATGTGTAATTTTGCTGGAGAGTCTCTTATAAGAAAATACTTCTAGGAAGAAAATTGGGCTCCTAAAAAATCTTATTTTAGTACTCAACAAAATTTTGTGGAAGGATAGATCTTGAAAAAAAATGTAGACCCATCAATTATAAAGAAATCTAGCAGAAATACTCAAAGAGTGCAAATAAAAACATTGTATTAATCTTTACAGGAGATAATTGGAGCAAAGATCACTTTTATAAAATGCAAGAAGGTAATTTGTTATAGTCATTGTACAACTAAAGATAGTAAATATTTGATTAATAATTAGATAATATATAAGAGATATTTATAGATTGTGTAATGAAATTTTCAGACAAGAGGCTGGAGAGATCAGTTGGTGGTTATAGCACTTGCCTGTAAAGTCTAATGATCCTTGTTCAATTCCCTAGTATGAACTTAAAGCATGATTTTCAAAATGGTACATGCATCTGTAGCTCATTTACAGTGGCTGGAGGCCTTGATGTGCTCATCCTCCCTCACATTCTCCCTTTCTCTCTCTCTCTCATCTCTCTCATGCAAATAAACAAATACAAATGAAAAAAATCAAATTTTTTACTTAAAGGGAAATAGCTTACGGGCTGGAGAGATGGCTTAGCGGTTAAGGCGCCTGCCTCCTAAGCCTAAGAAAGCCGGTTCCAATCTCCAGGTCCCACGTTTAGCCAGATGCAAAGTGATGCAAGGGTGCAATGCCGCACTTGCCCACAAGGGGGCGCACACATCTGGATTTCTTTCTCAGCAGCTGAGAGGCTGCTGGCACACCCATCTCTTCCTCTCCCTATCTCTCTGTGTATCTCTGTGTCTCTCTCCAAAAATAAAAAAATAAATATTAAAAAAGGAAATAGTTTAATTATAATGATACTGAATTTCTACTTGTATATATACACACTAAATATAGATTCTATGTTACCCAATTAGAGTACCAGTAATTAAAACAAGAAACAATAATAAATATTAGTGTGGATGTGACCAAAAGGTAACTGTCATATACTAATGTTGGGAATATAAATTAGTATGAGCATTGTAGAAGTCAGAATGGATACTCCTTAAATATTACTTTAATTTATTTAATAAATAATATTAAATATTATTAACTAGCATTATAAGTAATGTGTGTGTGTGTGTGTGTGTGTGTGTGTGTGTGTGTGTGTATTAAATGGAATGGGAAGATGACTCTTTGGATAAGATAACTTGCTGATTAAACATGAGGACCTGACAATGCCCAAATTCAATTTCCCAGTGCAGAAGCAGAGAATACTGAGGCTCTCTTAAAAATGGCTCTCATTTGATGGAAAATCTAAAGTAAGTACGGGGCAGTGTGAGAGAGTGTCCTTTCCTAGAAATCACATGTGCTAGCATAGGGCATACACACATCACATCTCACACCACACCATAATTACCTATACACAAACAAAAATAATTAAAATATATCTGCAATATCACCTGGCTATACTGGTTCTCTGTATGTATCCAAAGGTTCCAAGTCACCATATCAAAGAGACACTTACACATCAATCTTTATTGTAGTAATATTCACAGTAACTAAGTTAGGAACCAACCTAGGTGTCCATCATTGAGTAATGGGTAAAGAGTACATGAGATATAAACAGAGTGGAAATTGTTTCAGCCATCAAGTAGAAGGAATTTATGCCATTTATATGAAACTGCATGCAAGCTGTGATAAGTCTATAAAGGGAATTAAGACTTATAAAGACAAATACAACATGTTTTTATCATTTGTGGTTCCTAGATTTTATGGAGAAACATAAAATCCTATATATGATATAACAGTAGATGCAAAAATCTTTAAGAAAAGAGAGTAATGTGTGTGGAGGCATATGAAACAGTAGGGAAATGAGTGGGGCTAAATACAGACAAAATACATTGTATACTTAAATACATGTTATACTTGTATGAAAATATTCTTATATGCCCAACTATGTACAATGGACATACACTAATGAAAATAAAAATTAAAGAAAAAAAGCTATAACAACAAGGGCAGATTTCGCTGATTACATTTCATTTTCCTCTAACCTAAGCTTACATGACAAACATTTCATTCTTTGTTTCCTCCTTGGTTTGATTCCCAGCATCACAGATACCAGTGGTGTGATTATGTAGACCTTTAATCTTAACCCCTGAGATGCCAGACAGGAGGAACTAAAGTTCAAGGTCATGGCTACCTGAGACCATGTCTCACTCTCATGCATACATTATCTGTATTTAGTCAAAATTTTAAAGTGATTCTTAGGAAGAGTCACTTTGAACTGTGCCATATATTGCTAGAAAGAGAATACCATCAATGAGAAAATAAAATAATAATAATCATATTGTGAGTCTGAAAACCAAAAGCTAGTGCAGTTTCTCAATGACCAAGTGGGATCAGTTTTTATATTCTAGATTTTTTGGTTTGGAAAAGGATATTTTGGGCTTAAAATTAAGCTAAATTTTAGATTCTAACTATGTTTGCTGAAGGTATCTAGACTAAAACACTTAATTATGAAAATAAATATACCATGCCTGGATAATATTCACAAAAGATGATGTAAAGATAAGGGTAACCTGAAATTAAAAGATATTTTCTCCATAATCATAAATTTATAAAAAATATTTAAGAGAAAAATCAATAACTATAGTATTTGTCTTCACTCAATCATCAGTGATTCATCATTAATTCATATGTCTGTCTCATCTATATTTCAATGACATGAATGAATAGCAGTGCACACATGGTTTATATAAATGATTTATAAAGATGCTTTATTTTTAATATATGTAACCATGATTTAATATAATTTCTTAACTATCTAAAAGTGCTGATTTTTATGAGTTCTTATTTTTACTAGCTTTTCAGTTCAAAGATAATTTTGATAACTGTCAAGTTTTTATCAATAAAATCACTTCTATAATTCTGACTAAATTCTATAAACATTTTCTAGTAAGAATAGAAGAGAGGAATCATTTCCTCACTAAGAAAAATCCACATTATATCAGAACACTTTAAAGCTCATTGATTGCTTCACAGTATTGTATCTATTATCTAATTGCATTTATTTGTAAGCTCTTGAAAAACTGCATAACCTTCTTTATAAGATATTAAGAATTTACTGAAAATATATAGAGTAAAATGATAATGTTAAGATAGTTGGTAGTCACTGTCATATTCAGAAATAAATCAGCAAATGAGAAAAAGACAAATTTATGAGGAGGAGGACAAGAGCTAGACAGAAAATATGAATGAGGTAAAGAGAGAGAAGCGGTGAACAAGGATTTTGAAGAAGAGACTGTTAAGTTATAATTAAGCTGATTATAGTAAAATATTAACTTACTGACATTTTTGCAGGGGCATGTTTTGTGGTTTTGTGATTATACATACAATTTTTGTTTTTCTTTATTCATAGTTACTTTATACTTTTTGAAAAGTGGTAATTAGTGTTATTTGTAGAGAACTCAATGAGAAAAATTAATAATGGGATCCTGCTATACTCTGGCTAAAAACTTCTTGTATTAAAGAAAAATTCCCTGAAGATGATCAAATTTAGGTCATATATAATCCATGATTTTCTAAGACATTTTCCAAACGATGAAATTTTCTTGAAGTTTATGAACTATCTTAGAAGAGTATCAATGTTAGCCATATTGTACTTGTGTGAACAAGTGACAAAGCTAAGAATATAACAGTGCTGTCTTAAAATGTGTATTCCCATTTATTGATTTGTATTTATCAGTTTAATAAGGCATACATGCATAACTATAATGGGTACATATCTAGCATGGCACAAACTG
Source organism: Orientallactaga sibirica (assembly GCA_036365145.1). Lineage (NCBI taxonomy): Eukaryota > Metazoa > Chordata > Mammalia > Rodentia > Dipodidae > Orientallactaga > Orientallactaga sibirica. Next base: position 15,771,272 of record JAEOAD010000017.1, read on the forward strand.
ACTATGCTTAAGTTAAATTTATAAAAGAGACAATAGATTTTGGATGAGAATGGCGTGGGTATCTGGTTATCTTGTGCTCATCTGAAGAGCAGGCTGCTGGTGTCTGTTTTCTGAATGTGTAGAATACAAAGGATGGAACTTCAGTTCTGTTGTGCTTGGCTTTGTTCTGGTTTCCCCACGATCTTGTATTTTTCCACAGTTCCTTTTCAAAAATGTCTACCTCTTATAGTTATTTCCACCAGAACCCCAGACTATTATCCAGGACCTGATTGATGGCTATGAAAGCAGAAATATGACCTGTGAAGCTATGACCTCTATGATGGACTCTCAGCTTTTTAATTTTATTTTGTTTATTTTTTTTTTCAGTTAAATAAGCCTTGAAAGTTAGAGGTGATGGGATCATTGCACTTCCTCCGTGTTACTTAGGCTCTGTTGAAGCCCACGAGGATAATGCTGTAAGGTAATAGTTTCTCTTCTATGGGTGGATAATCCTCATCCCAAAAGCCAGGGGTTGTTATAGTAAAATCCAAATGTCAGAGGTGAGATATCTTCCAGTGAGTTGTTGTCCAAGCATGACCATAAGGCTCCCTAAACAAGATAGACTACAGAGGCTTGTGCCATCAGACTGAGATAGGTGCAGGCTTGTTTGAGACCTGTGCATTCAGAGCAGGTGAAGTGCAAGTGTGTCTGAGGCCTGTGCTCTCAGACTGGCTTGCTTGGTCTTGTGTGCTCAGGGAGGGTAAGGCACCAGAGTGGTTGGGGTCTGTGTGCTTGGACCTGGTGAAGTGCAGGCCAGTTTGGGGCCTGTGAACTCAGAACAGGCGAGATGCAGGCATGTTTGGAGCCTCTTACTCCCTGTGTATTCAGGGCAGGTGAGGTACAGGCATGTTTGGGGTGAATATACTGGGACCAGGTGAGGTGCTGTCTTGATTAGGGCCAGTGAACTTAGACCAGGAGATGACTGCAAGCACATGTGGGGCCAGGCCCTGTGTTAAACTGGAATAACAGAATCCCAAAATGAAAGCATAATAGTCTATGTGACCCTGATAAATGAATCATGAAACTGGAAGGAAATCATCAAAATCCAAAAATTTCATAAATGAAATGCAATGGAAAAATCTCTTATAGTACACAACTTTCATCACTTGCTTTGAATTAATTAAGGAAAATAAGAGGATCACAAAAGATTGAAAAATGAATTGAAGGTGAGTCAAAAAATAGAGGATCTCAATAACAATTTGATTAACGTTCATTAAGACATGATTAATTGGAAGAATGAATTCCAAGAAGCATAGAAAAACAAACTATGATGTGAAATTGGAACTTGATAAAGGCATGGATACAATACAGAAAAATATGGAACAGAAAACAACAATCAAATAGGGCTTATAAAACCCTCTCTAGAAACCCTCACTAATGGAATTAATCATGTCGAGGATAGAACCTCAGATCTGGAAGATAAGACAAAAGAAATTGTTTGGGAGTCCAAAAACAGTGATAAGTTCAAAAACTTGTAAATATAATATGTGGGAACTTTGGATACACTAAAATGACCAGTTGACTGGATCATGGGTATACCAGAAGGGGAAGAAATTTATACAAAAGGCAGGGGAACATATTAAATAAATTAATTATTAAAGAAAATTTCTCATCCTCTCAAAAGAGACACCCACTCAGATATAAGATGCTCATGGAACACCAAATAAACTGGACTAAAGATGAAACTCTCCAATGCACATGGTAGTTAAAACTTTACAAAATGAAAATTGAGAATGCTAAGAGTAGCAAGAGGGAAACAATTCATTACATACAAAGGCAATATCACCAAAATTACCTCAGAGTTTTCATTGGAAATGCCAGAAAGGCTTTGAATGGAGCACTTCAAAATCTAAAAATCTGTAGCTTTAAAACTAAACTAGTATACTCAGAAAAAAAGTATCCCTTATAATAGATGGTGAAAGGAAAATTTCCATGAAAGCCAACCCTATGATTGCATGAACACAAAACCAATTCTACAGAGAATGCATCAGAGAATCCTCCATACAGAAGTCAAACACCTGCCTCAGGAGCCTACAAGAGGAAGAACAGAATAACCAAAACTAGAACAGGCATAAAAATTTACCAGTAACAAGAAAACTCTAAACACCACAAAGCCTTCAACATGGTAGGTGCAATTGGCTGATTTTCTCCTCAGGTTCAGCATCCATCTGAAAAAGAGAAACAAATTCTCCAAAAGAGAGTTAATTCAGCACAAGATAAATGGGATAAGCATTACTATTTTACAGAGAATTTAATAGGTATTGGCCCTCTTGTAGCCCATGATTAATGGGAGCTTGATATTGGAGAGTGGGCTCATTTTTTGGATATGGTTCTGACTGACTTGTTTCCCAGTTCCAACTATGAGTTCCACTCCACTGAGTGAATCTGTTAGCCAAATCAAGAGCAGTTGGGTACCCACCATGGCTGTGTGCCACTACTGCACTTGTGTGAGCATTATGTCAGGTTGTTTTTGCTGGGTATCTTAGACTGGAAGTTGTTTGGACAGATGTTGGTCATTTTCTCCCAGTCGCTCATTTGGCACCTTCTGGCACTATACAAGCTAACTGTCTGGAGCGACTGACTTTCTTCCAGATTCCAGCCAGGTCACTCCATGTTCCATACCAACATTATATGGTGTCTTTAGCACTAGGGTCTTACCATTAACCTTTGGTGGGTCATTAAGTACTCTGACAGAAATCTGTCTTCTTTGGGGAAACCTTATAGGTCTCTCTGGTCAACAGCTCATTGTTGATGTTAACTGCATGCTGGTACTGGGAGTTACAGGGCAGCACCAGGGAAAAGGAAGGAAGAAAAAAATGGGTAATATAAAAGAGAAAGAGAGGAGAAGGAGAGAGAGAGATAGAGAGAGAGAAACAGAAGGTTAAGGTAAGTCTTCACCATACCTCTTCATGGTCCCATGATTTAGGTGTTCCCTCTAAGGACCTGATGAAGGTTCAACCTTGTAGTCTGTCTTTCAGGATACAGGATTCCATTTGGGACCAATCTTGTCCCCCCCCACCTTTAACTTCCCCTCCCATCCCACCCTCCCCATTCATTTCTTTAACAGCATGTTGATCAGTCTCTCACAGCTGGTGTTATTTTTGCTTTTTCTCTTGTTAATTTCTAAATTGAACAAATTGTCCTGAGATATGATGCAGGGAGCTATGTCAATTATCCTGAATTTTTTATGCCGTAATATATGATATATTATGGAGAATGTTCCATGGGCTGCCGAGAAGAATGTGTATTCTATAGAGCTGGGATAGAATGTTTTGTAGATGTCTGCTCCATCTTGTTAATCTATGGTGTTAAGAAGCTCTGTAATTTCCCTGTTGATTTTATGATTGTGTGATCTATTAGGGATAGAGGGGTATTGAAATCTGCTACTATGGTGGTATTGGGATTGATTTCTCTCTTTGTGTGTGTGTGTGTGTGTGTGTCAAGAAAGTTTTGTTTCATAAAATGTGGTGCACCTGATTTTGGTGCATATACATTTGACTGTGATTTCCTCTTGTTGGATAGTTCCCTTGATGAGTAAAATGTAGCCTTCTTGGTCCTTTTTGATTACACCTGCTTGTTTCTTCTTTCCATGTTCTTTAAAAATAATTTTCCATCCGTTCATCCTGAGGAGGTTACTATCCTTAGACGGATGACTCTAAAGTTTTAAGTAGACCACATTTTGTGCTGCATATGTTCATGCCTTTGTAGTTCTAAGATTATAATGAGTTATGAAGTTTCATGCTTAACAATAATAACAGTGAGAAGGGGAGTTGAGGAATTTATTTATTATTAATTTAGGGTTACTTATTTGAGCAGTTCACTTTTGTGAATGTACTAAAGAGGTTAACAATGGACAAGTTCAAGCCTGCAATTTTTCCAGTTTAGATTTCATGCCATGGTCTAAGACAGCGACCTCTGGACATCAAGGATGACACATTGCCATTATACAAGATAGTCCTCACAGTTAAAGTACAAAAATAAATACCACTTAATGATTGTTGGCCCTAACAACAGAGCCTTGAGCCTTAGTGGACCAGTATATATATCCAGTAATTTTGGTTCATTTTCTCTGTCTTGCCTTCAATTCTGAAGTTAGATGTTTGTAGATGCAACCTGTACTGATACCAGGTTTATATAATAATGGCAAAATCTGACTTCTGCATAGCATAACTCTGCTTGTTTTATTAGACCGATTGCCAACATTTCAATTCAGTTTAACCTAGGAATGATCAGTAGGGACAGGAGGAATGTTTTCAGTTGTGGCTAGTGGCATTGAGAGGATTTCCTTTACTAATGATGAAAGCACAGAGAGAGGTGGAAAGAAGAGAAAGAAAAGAGGGAGGGAAGAAGGGAAGAAGAAAAGGAAGATGAAAAAGTAAGGGAATAGAAGAGAAAAGGAAGTAGAAGAAATAAGAAATAAATGAGCAGCAAGGGAAAAGAAGAAAGGAATGAAAGGAGGGGAAGTAGGAAGGAGAATTTTAAGAAATTAATAATGATTTTATATGATAACCATGTGTGTTTGTTGCACATAATTTTTAAATTGCAATCATGATTCTGATCCTCCTTTGATGTAAAGCTATTTTATGTGCATATTTTCTAAGTGTGCCCTGATTTTATCAACCAATACTAATGTCAGTAGCTTTTCTTATTAGCACATTCTCTTATAAGATTGTGAATTTAGAACAAAATATTATAAATATATTTTCACAGTATCATTTTAATCTCCCAAGGCCTCACCGAGTGTGTCTGCAATCCTGGGTATTTCTGGAGTTTTCTCTCAAACGCACAGCAGGAAGCCAGCTCATATTTTTCCACTCCACTGTCTTCATGATGGCTTTTGCCCAGGGGAACTCCATCCAGTACAGCACAGCTGTTTCCTGCTGGGAGCTTCCTGAGGCCTCAGAAGGAAAGAACAGTTGTTTCTCAGTTGTGAGCTAGCCTTTGGCATATGGGCCTTGAAAAATTCTGCTTAAAAAGGATTCTCATAAAATATTTGTCAGCTCCTTGATCTCATGATATTAATCCCTATGATTTGGAAGATAGTGTTCCTTACATCAAATTTAAGCATTTATAACACACACAAATACAATCAGGTTATTTATATAGTGTCTTTAGAATCTATTTTGACCCTTTCTATGTGCCCTCAAGCATCATAGGAATAATAAGTACCTTCACACATTTTATCTACTGGAAAATTTGATGTATGTGGTGGGAAAGGTGGTCTTTTCAGTTTGCATGTAGTAGTACAAGTACTTATGAGGGAATTTCAGATGTCTGGTCTAAAAGCAGGGTTAGGAAGATAGGAGGAGGTCCATAATACCCTGTTGGTTAGAATTCATTCATTTGGAATTCATAATTTGTCTGTGATTGCTAATATTATTGGTTAACTGATTGTTCTTGTCAACTATGTATTCTTTTATTATGACATGATTTTCATCCTGGGTCCTTGTTCCAGTGAATAAAGATAGAAAGCACACAACTATAATAGCAGTCTTAAAGCAAGACAACAGGGCTTTCCATGTGATTTTTACCACTCTCCTAGGAGCTAGAACAGTTTAAGACTAATAATTGCTATTTATAGCAGTAAGGAGGAGAAGGAAGAGGTGGGGAAAAAGAAACTGAGTTAAATATACACAATGCAATATTACAAGTATAAAATATTGTGGCCTTTGTATAATGCCAAGCACCATGCTAAAGCTAAGAACAATGCTGAAGGAAGAAAAATGATAGGCACAATATGGAAGAGAGTGCCATTTAACATCAGACTCAAGAAATTCCAGAATAATGCAATTGAGTTTAAATGGAAATATGATGTTTAAGATATATTTATTATATATTTATATCATATACATATTTGAAAATATACGGAATACTATTGCTAGTAAAATGACTACTACAGTGAAGCTGGTCAACATATGTATCAAAGCAGGCACTAGAAAATAGTTTGAAAACCTACATTACTGGGCATAATATGATTTAAAATAGGTGTATCATTATCAAATACAGTCAAAGGAAATGTGTTTATAAATTAAATAAAAATGTGTCTATAAATTAAAATATGGAACCACCCTAGCTACTCCCTTTATTAACAAGATCCTCCTTCATTAGACTCAGAAGCCCGAGGCAATAAAATTGCTGGTGTTTTGGGATTTAAATAGTCCACCTTGCTATTCCAGTGTATTGTCCCTCATATTTTTTGTGCTTTTGCTTTAGTCTAATAAGATTCCATTTTACTTTCTGTGTACATTTGAGACATATAAGCATAGCCATATGGTGGAAAATAGAGAACTCTTCGTAAAAGTTGACTTAAAGAATTCAGTTCAGGTTACTTCAAAGGCACTCACAAACCAGTGTGTGATGGATGGCCCATGCTGTTCTGAAACTGCACTTATTTAAAAATATGTTTGAATAAAATTGATCACAAAGGGGAATAGTGGAGTAGAGAAATTTACTAATCTGGAGTAGGATGCACATACAGCTTGATGCAGTTGGAGGTCCCCTGTTGCCCACAGGTTTCTGAGAGCAGTGTGAGGAAAGCGTGCATCTACTGCCCAAGCCAAGAAGTGTTCTGTTGGCCAAGCTATTCTCTGTGTTTACTTCCTCAGTGCTACTTTCACTTAACATTGCTGTTTCTCTCACTTTCCTATCTTCTCTCTCTTTCATATGTATATGTGTATGTGCACACATGTGTGTATGTCTAAATGCACAGCCTTTCATTATATGGTTCATGCATGTATATATGCATGTATACATATGAATGAGCATAAAAAGTGAGATAATGCACTATATTTTGTGGCTATATAATGCTCAATTAATTTAGCATAATGTCTTCCAACTCTAACCATGTGGTAACAAATAGTATGCTATCTTTTATGGTTACATTCATTTTTTAAACAATTTTAATATGTTCATTTATTTATTTATTTGTTTGAGAGAGAGAAATATGGAGAGAGAGAGAGAATGGGGTGTGCCAGGGCCTCCAGCCACAAACTCCAAGACACATGCACATATGGCCCCTTATGTATGTGGCTTACGTGGGTCATGGAGAATCGAACCAGGATCCTTTGGCTTTGCAAACTCCAAGACTCTGTTACATTTATTTTTGCACATTGTGGTAGTTTATGGCCAGTGTTTTATTAATTGGCTTGCATCTGCAATCACCTTGCTGGTAATGTCATGGAGTTAATGGTGTGGGTTTGAGATTCCATTGTAAAGACCAGCAGGAGTTCCTTTGGCTTTGACCTTTTGGCTGCAAGTTTTGCTCTGTGTGCTGTGGTGGCTGGTTGGTTAATTGCTAAGCAATCTCTCCAGACTCTGTTACATTTATTTTTAGCACATACATATTAAAGGTAAAAGTATATGTTATGATTTAATGTTGTATATATTTCTCTCCTCATATGTTTATCATCACTCTGTGATGAAAAAAACAATTTCTTTTTGTCCTGTGTACATTTAAAATGTAAAGTACCTTATCGCCTTTCATCTTCAGCATATGCAATAACATACCAGAACATAGCATCCATTCATCTACCTTTTCTTGTTTCTGCTTCCTAATCATTCCACAGTGAACAACATTTCACTGACTATGATTGTGAGGTGGTGTGGTTGGTTCTTCTTTATGTATCCACTTCAATATTTACTGGTTTTTTTTTTTTTTTTTTTTTTTTTTTTGGTTTTCTGAGGTAGGGTCTCACTCTAGCTCAGGCTGACCTGGAATTCACTATGTAGTCTCAGGGTGGCCTCGAACTCTCAGCAATCCTCCTACCTCTGCCTCCCTAGTGCTGGGATTAAAGGTGTACGCCACCATGCCCAGCCAATATTTATTGTTTTTTTTATGGTTAAAGTTCATTTTTGTTTTTTTTTTTGAAAGATACAGAGAGAGACAGAGAGAGACAGAGAAGAAGCCAGATAAGAGATGGGTGTGCCAGCAACCTCTCAGCTGCTGGAAATGAAATCCAGAGGAGTGTGTCCCCTTGTGGTCAAGTGCGTCATTGCATTGCATCCTTGTGTCACTTCATATCTGGCTAAACGTGGGACCTGGAGATTAGAACCAGCAATCTTTGGCTTAGGAAGCAGGTGCCTTAACTGCTAAGTCATCTCTCCAGCCTGAGTTCATTATTTTTTTTAAAGTGAAAAATATGTCACAGCATTTTTATAATATACATTTGTCTGCTATGGACCGTGATGTTGTTTGATTATTTTACACAGTGCTGCAGTGAACATGGAAGGAGATGTATTTTACAAAATTATGATTAAACTACCTGGATTATGTGCCTAAAGAAAGGTTTGCCATTTCAAGTACTTGTGCTGTTTTTAAGGTCTTCAGAAACCTTCCAAATGTTTTTGTTCTTTTCATAAAAACAAGACTCTGTATATACATCATTCTCATCATTTATTATACCTCACCTCTTTGATGAGAGCCATCTCTCTGGTTTTGAGGTGATATTTCAGTTTGGCTTAATTTGCATTTCCCTGATTATTAGTAATGACATAAATCCTTTGACTACTTTTATATTCTTTGGAGAAATTGCTGTTTAGTAAATTCTTTCCTATAGGCAGAGCAGATAATTCAGTAGTTAAAGGCACTTGCCTGCAAACCTGCCAGCAGGGTTTGATTCCCCAGTACTCACATAAAGCCACATGCAGTAATGGACACATAAATATTGAGTTTGTTTGCAGTGGCAGGAGGTCCTAGTAGACCAATCCTCTTGTTCTTTTTTAATATATTATATATATTAGATAAATCAATAAATATGAAAAAAGAAGTTCCAACAAAAAAGAAAATATGTTGCCTATTTAAGTTTATAAAAGAAAAAAAAAGCACTAAAATTTCAAGAATGATGTAGTTGGGAAAAAGGTGAAAACACAAGGAACTTATAAACTTAGTGAATCTTACAAAATAAATGATAGTAGATCAATAGATATAAAAGTATTATAAGATTCCCAATGCAATGTTAAAACATACTTTTAATAGACTAAATACTGTATATTTAGGGATGAGGGGTGAAACTAGAACCTCAAAAGAGAACAGAATGATACAGAGGGGTTTCCAGAATGCCCCAAATATTCTGTACCTAAAGTTAATAGTGGTTAAATTGACTTAACCAGATTGTGAAAATTAATTAAAATGTATACTAGTTTTTCCATTTGGGAAAGAGATGATATTCCATGGTAGATGTATTTTCTCACACTCATGAAGCCATGGGTTTAATCCTGAGCATGCCTCAAAACATTCTACTATATTGTTTGCTTTAAGCAATATATAATATTCTGACTAAAATTTGTGAATGACTACATGTGACATTGTTTAAACTAATATAAATAACAAAGAAATGATTATATAGAAACTAAGGTGATTCTATGTTAAGAAAAAATAACAAGTTATTTTAAAACTCTGTTATTCCAAAATGACACCAAAATATGTAAAGTGGAATAAATATAAATTTACTAATCTGAAATAAAGATATTGTTAAGCACTGGGATTTGACCAAAAGGAGAACAATACTTTAAACAGCTTCACAATAGCATGACAGTAGTGGAGGTATCCCCCCAAACCTGGCACTCAGTAACCATACTATTTTCAATTTCATAAATGTAAGCAAAAACACAAGTAGAGATAAAACCACTGAACCTTCTGTTTCTATTATTGATACCACAAAGTTAACATAAGAAATTCAGACCTTCAAGAAATTAAGTGGAAGACTACCAGAACATATTTAAATTCTACTTTTCTCTGCATTTTAGGAGACTGAGAAAAATTCAGACTGCTTTATGTGTGGAAAAAGCTCAATTATAGATCAATGTCTCGGTGCCTTTGGGGAAAGTCAACTGTTCACTATATGCTATTTGGACTCTATTTCAATGTGGCCCAAAGCTGCTATAAAAAACAGTAATTAGGTTTATCAAACTGATTTGTATAGATTCTCCCTGTAGCTAAGGCTATATTTATTTCAATAAACTCAAGCTTAAACCTTCCTTATTTTTTTAAGGAAAAGTGTTTTGATCAAAATGCAGTCTGGTGGGCTGGAGAGATGGCTTAGCGGTTAAGGCGCCTGCCTCCTAAGCCAGAGAATAATGGTTCCAGTCTCCAGCGGTTCCAATCTCCAGGTCCCACGTTTAGCCAGATGCAAAGTGACACAAGCGAGCAATGCCGCATTTGACCACAAGGGGGCGCAAACATCTGGATTTCATTCGCGCCCATCTCTGTCTTCCTCTCTCTCTCTTTCTCTCTCTCTCTCTCTCTCTCTCTCTCGCTCTCTCTCTCTCTCTCTCTCTCTGTGTCTCTCTCCATTTTTTTTTTTTTTTTTTTTTTAAATGCAGTCTGGTAAGGAAGGGGAGGTGAAGTCTTGGTTCTTACTTCATTTGAAGTATAGAAATATCTGTTCCTCGTGTGCAGGCTGTCTTCTCAGCTATACAGGACACTGATGCAAGATGTCAAATTCAAGGTCAGCTTGGGCTACACAGTTCATGCAGGACCAGCTTGAGCAACTTAATAAGACCCTATTTAAAAAACAATAATGCACTACCAATATTTTGTAGTAGAATACTAACAATTTTTGAAGCTAGTGTATTCCTGGAGATAAACACCCAGTCCAAGGAAGCATGGCCTCTCCTTGGTACTGTCAAAGGAGAATACAGTTGGTCAACTTTGTATGGTTGGTAAAACCTGAATAATGGCTCTGCAGATCCTATAACACACTAAATATTAATATTGCTACATGCCATTTTTGTGGGTTTGGTATGTGAATGTAAATGTATATTCGGGGTGGTGTGCCCAGCCTGAATAGAGAGACTGCAGAGAACATCAGATGTCCCACTGCTATCCTTTATGCACTTCGTGTGCTTGAGATGGAGTCTTTTTACTGACTCTGAAGCTTTTGTGATTTTCTCATGCCTGAGAGAGTCTGTGATTGCTAGTCTCTGAGTTCCTGAAGTACTGGGGTTATAAGCATGTTTGATCACACCCTCTTTTTTTTTCTTGGGGATTAAACTCAGAGGTCTCAGGTTCCCGCAGACCCTCATGCTTGGTAGAAAGGACTCAACAATTGAACTATCTCTCCAGCCCACCTACTTGATATTTTCTCTTCAGTGTCTTAGGTATTTTAGACCTAATTTGGAGCTAATATTTTCTCTTGTCTTAATCTGGATGCTTTGCCAGCATTTGTAGGGCACCTTGAATGAGGAAGTCTGATTTAATTCTCAAATAATTGTTTCTCAATCCAACACTGGTATACATATTTCTTTCTCTGCTGCCATAGTCAGACATGTATTTTCCTATCAATTACTCATTTGCAAGTAATCTCTGTCCTGTTTACACATGTCTTCATTTTCACCATGATTATTGGGACCTTTAGGTCACTCTTCCAAACTTCTATAAAAATATCTGTATTCAGGCCAGGCATGGAAGCACACAATGGGAGAAGGAGGAAAGGGAACTTTAGATTACAGACTGACTTGCATAATCATAGACTTTCTCAATAAATTGAAGATGAAAGGAAATGAAATTACATTTAAGTAATCTTATTTAAAAAATGAGAGGAAGGAATTATCTTCTCAATGCAAAGTAACTTAATACAAAAATAAAATATATTAAGATCAATAAATGTAATAATCAAAGATAAAAGTTCTAAATACAAACATTGAAATGTATATAAAATAAAGGTTCTTTTTAAACAATGAATAAGACTCTGGTCAACTCACAAAGTTAAAGCTACATTATAGTACTCAATTTCTGTAAAAAATATTATTTTGTTAGTTATCATTTAGACACCTACTATGAACAATATTTTGTTTCCCTAAATTATGTATTAGAACTAAATTCCACAAAATGTGCCAAATTAGTCAGAACTAATATTAGAAGAATTGCCAAGTTTATACATATGATGTATTGAATGTATCCTGGAGTTCTAGTGAAAAATTATTCATCAAATAAAGATAAGACAGTGCTTGTTGAAAGGTATCACCCTAAAGAAGAAACTATAGGAATGTAGTAGAAATAGTTCTTCACTTCCCCACTGTCCAAACATGGAACATATGCAGGCATCTTTACTGGAGAAATCACATGCATATTGAGAGCTTACATGTGGAACATGTAAATCTATATAAATATACTATAATATATACATTTTTACATAGAAATATAGTAATTTAATATAAATATAATTAAGTAGTTTTATAATCCACACATTTTCAACATATGCTCTTTCAATACTCACACAATATATTAACATAAAATACCAATTCAGTAACTCATCAAAATGTTCTTGACTGGAAAAATAACAACATAAAATATGAGCACAGGTTATTATTCTTACAATAAGTTTACTAATAAACTTTGGTCACTGAGATAAAATTAGATAAAGATGTAACATTGCGGTAAAGAATACATTCAATTCTTAAAATATTGTGTAATTATAATGTTTAATGGGTAGCATTCAGTCTAATGACTTGGAATGCTACCTTCTTCCAGACTTTATTAGTGTTATGTTTAAAGCTCGCCTCTCAATGCATTAGCTATTAACTACTTGTGGCTTTATTAAATTCATTAAAATTATTAAAGGTAAATATTAAGTTCCTCTGGAGAACTACAGAAAATTTAATTTCTCATCAAATGCACACATAGCATGTGATTATTGCATTAGAGACTGCAGAATTAACTTTCTCAAGTCACATATATAATATGTATATCGGTTTATATTTTTATATGTACTTATATGTCTATACACATATGCAGAAATATCCATATACGTCGAATGAAAGGCAATGCATAATGCAGAAGATTGTATAGTTTGGTCATAAGTGACCAGCTTAACTTTTTTCTGTTTATTGTTACTTATGGGCTCTGTGTAGGAGAAAATTGAACTGTAGTATACATTTCCAATGAGGATAATTGAAAATTGTACTTTTCTAGTCACTAAGCATCTATTACATTTTCTTCTCAGTGAAATAATTTTACTTGCATGTTTTTCTCTCCTCAAAGCTAACCCAAAGCCTACACCATCTGTATGTACAACTTGATATCCATGACTGTGGCAAGAAATGAGGAAGGGAATATTACAATATTGGCTAAATTAACTGAGATTCTAAAGTTATTTTTAAAGCATATAAATGTTCTTCAGTAGTGCCTACTAAGGAAATTACATAGCAAAATAAACCTAAAAATGACTGTTTTCTTTATGAAAACAATGGACAAATATTTTTACAAAAAATGTAAAACAATAAAATTAGTTGGCTTTTCTATAAGGAAAGAAATTTCAAGATTGCTATGGTAGTATTTTTCTTCTCCTATCTTTGTACATCATATTTACAAAATATTGATGATAGTAAGTAAATATGAAAATATAATGGCATTCCTTTTTATTTATTAATTGTAAAATTGACTTAGAGTAACAATCATATCAACAACATGAAAATAACAATGGCTATATATATTCAGATGGCTCCTAAAGTCAAAAGTCAGATTGTGGATCTATTAACATAGGTATTTTCCTGGTCACAAAATAAATGCATTGCATTATTATGAGATAGCTTTTAAGAAGTCATGAAAACTAAAAATTTTAATGTGATTTTGAAATTAATACACATTGTGGAATGAAAATATCAAATTTGTAATATAAAATCTTATATGAAAGAATATAAAAAATTAAAGAATTACCTAGCAACAATGAAAGGTGAATAGATATCTCCTTTCATTATAGCACATAGGTGCTTTTGTACATCCTGAGAATTCATAGTCTTGATTATGAAGTTGGCAGAAAGAGCAAAGTTGATGAGTAATAATTAATGTAACTTACAGGGCTCATTTCCTCAGTTTTATAAACAGTAACCTATAGGTGAACATAATATCCTACACCTAAAATGTATTTCATAATTTTAATTTGATTAACATTTAATTCACAATGTTGTCAATGTTTCTCAATGTGATTCTGTGGAATCTGGAAATACTCATCAGGAAATGGGAACAAATAAATTACCTATCTAACTAAATAGATGACAGATAGATAGATAGATAGATAGATAGATAGATAGATAGATAGATGATAGATAGATGATAGAGTTTATTTATTAGTGAAAGGCAGATAGAGAGAGAGAATGGACACATCATTGCCTCTAGCCACTGCAAACGAACTCCACATGCATATGCCACTTTGTGCATCTTGCTTACGTGGGATCTGGGGAATTGAACCTGGATCCTTAGTCTTTGCAGGCAAGGTCTTAACTGCTAAGCCATATCTCCAGCCTATAATTCATGTATTTTAAGGGTAAAGTTTAAATAAATAGTAATTTGGATTATGTTGCCTATAACCTATGACCTGGCATGTGATATACAAGTAGACCCTGTCTAAAAGAAACAAAGCTAAAGGTAATAAGGGACACTAGCCATATGTTGCTTGCTCACCTATTATGTGAAAAATGTAATTAGAAATATAAATATAGAAGTCAGTAATAAGGATAAAAATTATGAAGCACATTTATTTGTAATTATATGTAAAGTTGCAATAAAGTGTAAATTTTGGATGGAAATTTAATTCTTCTTTTCTAGAAGTTTTGACAAATGGAACAAATTCACCTTAGTTATTCCCTGTAATTTCATAAATTGTATAATGTTCTAATCACCATATTAAACAGTTATGAGTCTGTATCACAAGTTATAGCATGGTTTAAGGTACTTTACTTGCCTTCAAAGGAACTTGTTTCTAAATTCAATACCTGTGTTCTCATACAGTGAAATTAACCCCCAGTTGTTACTTAAAGCATGTGTTTGAAATGATCATTCTTTTCATAAAATCATAATTTTACCATTTTTAAATAAGCAATTGTGGTTAACTTATGGTTTTCCAGAAATTCTACCTCTTTGTTATTGTAACAGAAGTGAGACTCCAATTTTCTCTTTTGAATTTAGAAATAATTGAATACAACTTTGAAAAGAAGTCAAGTGCTTGCTTTCTGTGCATCATCCTGCAAATTTTGTTGTGTGAGGGTAGCCTCATGGATGCTGTATTAAAGCTGATGAGTGGGCTGCATTTTAGCCAAATATGTAAGAAGAGTTTGTAGATAAAAGACACACAGAGCGGAGAAAAAGATAGAACTAATTAATGTGGATGTACTCCAAGGGGAAAAGAGAAAACTGTGGCTCTGGAAATCAAATGGCTTAAAACACAAATTCCACATTGCATAGAAGAGTCAAGATATCAGCATGAGCAGAAATAAAAGATGGGCGCATGTTGAGCTTCTTATGAGCATAAATCATTTACATTCTATTACAAAGCACTTAGGCTCAATTTTATGAAAACAATATAGGCTTAAACTATTTTTATCACCTAAATGTAGAATTTTATTGATTTCAAGTATTACAATACAGTAAATTTGAAATATAATTCTCTTATTGTTTGTGAGCCAATAATGTTTGTCCTCTGTAAAACTTCTTTTAGAAGTGCATAACTATAAGGGCTGGAGAAATGGCTTATCAGTTTATGTGTTTGCCTACAAAGCCAAAGGATCCCGGTTCAATTCTCCAGGACACACGTAAGCCAGATGCACAAGCAGCACATGCATCTGGAGTTCATTTGCAGTGGCTAGAGACCTGGCGTTCCCATTCTCTCTCTGTCTGCCTGTCTTCTACCTCTCTCTCTGCTTGCAAATAAATAAATCTTAAAAAAAAGCATTAGAAGTGCATAACTATAATCTGTTAATAGATATTTTCCCACTTCCATGTGTTGGAAATTATTCAAATTTCAAAAGTTAATAATATGATTAAATAATATTATTAAATAGAAGAGAAAGGAGAGGAAAAGAGTAGAAGGGAAAGAGTGGCACCTATCCTTTTCTTTCTATTGATTTCTTTGTGAGCTTGTATGCAATACTTTGTTACCAAATTTACAATGATAATCCTAGTTTGAAGTACAATACATTGTTTGAAAAAATAACTTGTGAGAGATTATTGAATTTTTCAATAATTTATTCCAAATGTATTGCAAATAATAATGCTAAATGTAAATATGGAATCTGATGAGACCAAATTTTATCATTAGAAATGTATTAATATTTATTATATTATACAAGTATTTCATTCAATATACTAATTTCTCATGCTAGAATGAAAACAGAATAATGAGAAGAATAGGTTTCCTCTCATAATGACAGGATATCCCATTAAGAAACACCAATGGAAGGGACTGAAGAGATGTCTCTGTGGCTAAGACACTTGCCTGCAAAGCCTAACGACCTGGGTTCAATTGACCAGTACCTACATAAAGTCAGATGCACATTGTGGCACAGGCATCTGGAATTTATTTGCAGTGGCTAGAGGCCCTGGTGTATCCATTCTCACTCTCTGTCTCTCTTCTTTTGGTCTCTCTCTGTTTGCAAATAAATAAATACAAATATTTATAAAAAGAAACACCAATGGAAAATAGAGGATCTTAGAGTCAATAATCAAAGGCAACAAAACAGGTGTACTTTACAGTCAACTGGTTAAGCATTTATTTGAATTAAACATTTAAGTGTGCCTAATTAAGTCATTAACCTTTATATTGAAAAATTATTTCTCACTGTGTTCTACATCAGAGTTCAGCTGTAGCTCAGGTGTTGCTTAATTAAATCTAAGGCCAAGTTGTTTGTTCAAAATTTCTTTATGTATTCCTTTTTTAAGAGACCGTAAGTACTAAGAACAATTTAGGATACATGTCACTACAATTTTGTTATTAAATAAGTTTCATTGTCAATAACATATTTGCTTAGTAATTTGAGGAAAGCATATTATGCATACTTTACTAGTTAAGAAACACAAGTAAGGCATACATTTTTGCCAATTGCACATTTTCATATCAATTTCATTGTTTTTAAGTGATATTTAAATTTAATTCAAATAAATTTAATCAGTAAGTATTTATTCCTGTTGTATTCTCTGGGAAATTTAGCAACAGACTTGAAATTAATTCTTATTGAAATATTTCAGGGTTCTAGCCATTGAAGCCATATATAACTTAGAATGTTTATATAAAATATTTGAATAAATAAAAGAAAAACCATATTTACTATCTTGTGTGTTAATTTTCTAAGTTTTTTTCAGAACTTGTTCATCCATACAAAATGAAAGCTGTATCTAGATATGTACTTCTGCATTTATATTAGCATGCTGTATCCATAGTAAAAATTTGAAAATATCCGAAGTTTGATTTGTGACAAATCTAATCCTGACCAGTTGTACTGGGAATTTTGTTCAGGATTCCTCTGTGTTCTTTTACATTATGATTATATTGATTTTTTTTTAAGACTAGAAGTACTCAACCTTATATATGTAGAATCCAGGGGTAACTTAATTAAAATATCCATCTACATCAATTAAATCAGAATTTTCATGGTAAACCCAGGCACTGGGACATTCCCAAAGCTCCTAGGGTGATTTTAATGCCTCTGGTGACTATCTCTAAGTTGTATATAATTTAAATATTCGATCTGCCATGTTTTAATTCTTCTTGGGTATTAGGAAAATAGTTCTGATTGTTTCCTGTCCATAATTACTGAATGGATGGGTGAAGTGGCTGCATGGTTACCCTTCATTCATCATAGGTACAACACATGTGCAATATCTGGTCTGTTGTTAGGCAGGGTGGGGTGATGCTATTCAGTTGAAAACATTTAGGTAATTTCTGGGTGAGCCAAGAAATGGTTTTTCACTGTTCATTTCTTTCATTTTTCTATGTACTAGAGCCAGCAATTATGGTACTTGTAGGTCTAGTGTACTCAGTTCTGAAAGAGCAGTAAACGGGCCTCATCATTCATATGTGTTTATCTGTGCATCCTGATTTTTGTTTATTTTTTTTGAATGCCAGTGAATTTTATCATGAATAGATTCATGTGCTCATTACTTCAACTGTATAAAAAGTATATGTTTGTGTCCACAGAGTTTCTTTTCTTCACCTTCTACAGTCATACTCATACCGACCAACATTTCATGATCAACAAGCTGTTCCTAATTACTATGTTCTCAATCAAATCATTTCCAGAATGTTCGGTACATGAGTTCAGTCTGCTTTCACTCTACATAATGCCTCTCAAATATATCTAGACTATTCTACTTAAGTGCATTTCCCCACTCTTTTAGCCTTTATGTCATTTATTTCTCTTCATGAATTTCTCTGGAATGTCTAGCCAGCCCCAGTGCTCAAAGATCTCATTTTATTACAGACTTATATAATTACAGTCTTCTATAATTGGAGGTAAGTCAGCATTTTACCTATGCATTTTTAAAGTCATAATAGGACTCCTGATCTTGAAAAGATGACTTATGATGTTCACTTTTCCTTATGCTTTACCAGATTAAAAAAAATTTTTTTGAAAAGTTTACTATTATACAGGGAGCGAAGAAATAGCTCTGGCTACTTTTTAAAGTTATCAGCTAAAATTACAGCATTCCTACTCATCAATTTGCTTTTCCACACTGATCTCTGACTTGAAGTTTTCAGGCTGTCTTGAAGGTCAAGTAACGAAATAGCGCTATTCATTATAGGGAACATCACTCCTGCCCTTTTGCTTGGAGGACCCCGCTGTTCCATAGGTACAACAGGAAGAGGAAGAGCAGGAGGCTCTCTCTGCTTCTGACCTTTGTAGGCCTCACTGCAGTGAAATCATGGATTAATGTTGAAAAATGTCCCTTCTTTTGAAAAACAACTTGTTAAAATTTCCCAACTCAAAAAGGTGTCCAAATGTTTCATTTTTAAAGAACCTAAAATTTAAACTTCTTAAAAAGAATGACTTGCATACTTTTTGGGTTCAGGTTATGAGTAATTTAATAACACTTTTTTCATAGATATATTGACTTAATACTTAATATGCCCTTTATATCCTGTTTTGAAGATAACTCAAGAATATCCTTCATGACAATTCTTCAAGCAGTATGAAGTCAAGTATTAGACTATTCTCTCTTTTATATAAATAATAATTGTATTTTATAACTTCTGAGTGAGAATTATTCTGACAAATTCCTTTCACAACCCCTGTCCTCTATAGGCTTAGTGAGGTGGAAATTAATGGTCACCAAGCAACATCAAAATTTGACCCACAGGTATTTGACCTGAACTTGTGTCTGAGAAAAGAGCTAAACTGAAAAATGTAAAGGAAATACAATTCCATTTTATGTGAACCATTGTGTAGTTTTATTCCCATTTTGGATTTTAACAAAATAACCTACCCAAATCAATTCACTTATAATTTCGTTTAGCCACACATTGTTCATAATTTTTCAATTAAATTACATCTTAAAGCTCACAACTTCAAGATCCTTTTTTATCTTTTTGTAAAAAAAATTGTACGCAAAATCATTACATTAAATAATTTGTGAAGAACTTGTGAGATATTGGGACCTTACATTCCTTCTGAACAAGTTCTGTTCTTTTCCTTGTTCAATTCCCTTTTATGAACTCCCAAGGAAATGGACCTGACATAACAGCATTTTAAAACATCATATATTTTAAAATATATATGAATATATATTTTATATATCATATATATCATATATATGAATATATATTTTATATATATATATATATATATATATATATATATATATATATATATATATATATATATATGAATAAAAATTCAGTTCCTGGAGCTGGTCATGGTGGTGCATGCCTTTTATCTCAGCACTCATGAGGCATAAATTGGAGAATCACAGTGAGTTCGGAGACACCCTGAGACTACATACTGAATTCCAGGTTAGCCTGGGCTAGAATGAGACTTTACCTCAAAATAATAATAATTAATCATAATAATAATCACAAAGACTTATTGGGGGCTAGGGAATTTGGTAGTCAGGCTGGCTATAGGCAATAATGGTGATTTTTATGTCTAAGCAAAATTATGTTCCAGTATAGTGGGGAAAAAATGCCACTGTAATAAACAAATTTACTTTGTCAATAATGATCAGGTGAGAAAAACTCCTTTACCACCAGTAAACCTAAAATAATATAGTAATTTCAGTAAACAAGAATATGAACTTAGTTTCTATGCCAAGAATAATGACCTACTGCACTACAGATAAATAAGTAACATAAAATAAAATGTAAATACCATGAAACAGGAAAAAAATAAAAGGTTAAAAGGAACAACACCACAAAATATGTTGTATATATTTTAAAGGTCACCACCCAAATATAACTATAATTATAGAAATATTTATATAATTATTTTTTAAATTTTTATTATTTTATTTATTTTTGGATAGAAACACAGAAAGAGAAAGAGAGGGAGAGGGAAACAGATATACATAGGCGTGCCAGCAGGCTCTCAGCTTCTGTGAATGAAATCCAGATATGTGCACCCCCTTGTGGTCAAGTGTGGCATTGTGCCCTTGCATCATTTTGCATCTGGCTAAACGTGGGACCTGGAGATTGGAACCAGTTTCTTAGGCTTAGCAGGCAGGCGCCTTAACCGCTAAGCCATCTCTCCAGCCCCAGAAATATTTATATAATTATTAACCAGAAATATGAAATATTTATATTGAAACACATAGTCAGAATAAAACAAAACATGAGCTACTAAAAGTTCACAAATAAATACATGAATAATGTTTCATCACAATAAAAGGAAATTTGGAAGGAGCACAAATTTGTTGATATTGCTAAAATTATGGTCATAGGGTTGAAGAATAGTTCAGTGGTTGACAGTATGCTCTGTGCAAGCATGAGGGCCTATGGAGGGTTGAGAGACAACCCAGGTTTTATCCTCAAGACCCACATAAACAGCTGACCATGGCTACATACATCGGTACCCCAATCAATTAGATGAGTAGAGAACTGAGAATTACTAGTATTTGTTAAAAACAGCTAGCACTGGCATCAATCAGAGACTCTGGCTTAAGGGGGAAATAAAAAAAAAAAAGAAAACAAACAACAAAAACAAAAGGAGAGATTGCAATGGAGAGAGATACTCTTTGATCCACTCTGTAACTGCAGGCTAGCACACCCTGATACAATCAAGTTCCTGGAGTGTTGCATGGTCACATATATGTGCATGCATCACAAACATACATATGCATGCTTGAGAACACAATCACATAACAGTATACAAACACACACAAACACACATACATGCAAAATAAATTAATTCCTTAATAAAAACCAACACTAACAATAGAGCATGTAATGGATAAGAACTAAGTGGTATTTTGGGGGGTGTTTGTTGTTGTTTTTGCAAGCAATGTTTAATTAATACTTAGCTATTGTCTCAGAAATGGCCTACTAAAATGAATAGTAGATGAAAATATTTAGATTAAAATAACAAATATCTCTTCATATATAAAAGAAAATTTACATATAATACTTTTAAGAAAAATAATCCTGGGAAATTATTCAGTATACAATATGGCTCATGGGGCTGGAGAGATGGCTTAGCGGTTAAGGTGTTTGCCTGCAAAGCCAAAGGACCCAGGTTAGACTCTCAGGACCCATGTAAGCCAGATGTACAAGGGGGCACACGCATCTGGACTTGGTTTGCAGTGGCTGGAGGACCTGGTGTGCCCATGCCCCCCCTCAATCTTTCTCTCTCTACTTGCCTATTTCTATATCTCTCAAATAATTAAATAAATGAATAAATATTTTTTTAGAAATATGGCTCATAAGTCAATTGAATTTCAAATTTTATATATGAAAATGTTTTGGGTAACATGGAAACTTTAATTCTTTTATAAGGTGAAAGAAATAGACTGGTTTTCACTGTCCCTATAGACATATATAGTTAATGTAATAATGATAGTGAAAAACGAGTATACAGTCTTCATGACAAAAGTGTAACTTAATAAATGCCTAGCTATCTAAGCCATTGCTCAGATATGAATGCAACACTGTCATAGGAACAATATTGTGGGTTACAAGGAACCAGAGTTTTGTGTAAATTCATTTTATTGAGAAGTACGTTTTGAAGAAATTCTCAAAGAATACAAATGATTGACTAAAAGTAAAATGGCAAATGTACAGTCAAAGGATACTAGAGTGTTTAATTGCTTTCTTGAAAGGACTGAAAAAAAAAAAAATGAGCCTTTTCTGGTTTCAGAAATACCATTTTTTTTTTTTTGAACTTCTGCCCATTGTGCACTACAGCTGACTTACTTAGCAACCCTTTTAAGGACAACTGGGCAACTTGTTTCTCCAGGATAGAGAAGGCTAGTCTTAAAAATTCTTCCATGACAGCAAGTATTTTATTCCCTATGAAAGAGAAGAGCAACACTGGGTTCTTTCAGACATTTCCACCCTTCTCAACATTTTGCACTCAGAGCAGTCTTTACATTGAGTACTGCAGGAAGAAAGAAGAGAGAGAAATGGGTTGGTGTAATATCAGTGAGAACTATTTCTAAGTAATTATTTTGCAGAAGATACATAAAAGAAAAATAAGCTTTCTACATAGTTAAATGAACCCATGGATTTTTTCAAATAAATAAATTAGTAATAAATATATAAATGTAAAATGATTATATGGTAATATAGCATGTTACTAGTAATTTTTTAATTTTTTAATTTTTTTTTTTTAATTTTTGGAAAGAAACACAGATAGAGACACAGAGAGAGAGAGGGAGAGGGAGACAGAGAATGGGCGCACCAACAGTCTCTCAGCTGCTGTCAACGAAATCCAGATGTGTTCGCCCCCTGGTGAGCAAGTGCGCCCTTGTGTCACTTTGCATCTGGCTAAATATGGGACCTGGAGATTGGAACCGGCTTCTTAGGCTTAGCAGGCAGAAGCCTTAACCGCTAAGCCTTCTCTACAACCTACTAGTAATTTTTAAATGAATGTGAAGTTGTGGTTTTAAAGTTAATGAAAGTGCATTTGAAGTTAATTAAATATAATAAATAGAAATATATTATGTCATAATGAATACTCCCTAGTTAATAGAAGTTTATTCATAAAAGAATACTTATAGGACTGAGTCAAGCTCATTCAATAAAGCACTTGCCACTTAATCATGATAACTAAGTTTTTCCCTAATACTCATTTAAAGTCCCTAATACCTGTGTAAAAATGCCAGACAAAATTGTATGTATCTGTCATACCTGCAAGGAGATTCACTGGCCATCCAGTTTTGCTAATTGGTGATCTCCAGACCAATGACAGACCATGTCTTAAATATTGGGTGGACTGTATGCCTGAGAATGATGCTCAAGGTTCTTTTGAGGCCTTCACACATGTTACCACAAATGTGTATCTTCATGCACATACATATGCAGACATACAAATAAAAACTGATTTAGACTACTATATGTTAATATATAATGTGGACATATACACATAAATATCAATATTAAAATATTTTAAAGTAATGTATATATGCTTATGCAACACATAAACATACAGTGAAAATACTTGAGTAACTTCTTTTAAAAAGTGTCTTGGTTCTATTTAAAAAGTCATATAATTGAATTAGATCATACAAGTTTTAGATTTTCAGATTCAGATGCAAGAAAAATGTGTTATATTCTATTTTCTATTCCAAAATATTTTAATTCTTTTGAAAATAAGATGTTACTAAAATTTTAATATTTGGAGTACCCAGATTTATTTTATGAAACAATGATGGTGCATCAATTTGTATCTCAGGAGATGAAAGCAGGATTAATATGCTATTTTAAATTGTTACTCACACACACCAAAACTGCAAAGAAGGAACACTGAGGGCTTGTTGATGCAGTAATTACAGAATGCAGCCAATCAGCACTAGACAAGGATGACAATGAGAAAAGTTAGAAATCACTGCATGATGTGAAGGAAGACGCCTTCTGAGTTTCATTCAGTCTTTTGAGAGGAAGCTGTGGTTAGTACAGATATTGTGAAGGGACCACGATAGAGCTAGTTCTGGTGCAGTTGCTAGCTATCAACCAGAACCAACTGCCTCTACTATAATTAACTGTTCCTGGCAGGATGGAAACTGACTGCTGTGTCATGATGCCACTGGGAGGAAGAGGGAGGAAATGGAAAAGAGAGTATCTTTTCCTCTATTCTTCCTTTGTCCTACTGAACCCTCATCTTGTCTCCCCTCTGAGAGGAAACCAGCATGGGAAAAATGCTTGTTTAGGAGGATAAGTCTAAATCTTTATAAAAGAAATAAATAGAAAATAACAACCAATTTCTAAATGTATCTGTGGATTCCAAGAATTGACAATAGAAGATGAGATAAGATGAACAATGAAATTGTAAGCTAAAAAAATGGATGTATATTCCATTACCTGGATAGTGAGTCTGAGACAGACTGTTGGTACACAATGAAAAAAACTCCTCAGTACCAATCTTATACAGGGGAGTAGAGAAAATATGAGAGAATATAGAAAAATCAAGTTGAGATACATACACCCTCAAAGATTCCATTGAAATTCTCAGAATTAAAATGTTTCTCTGGGGTGAGGGGAGATGGCTTAGTGGTTAAGGCACTTTCTGGTAAGTCAAAGGAGCAAGGTTTAATTCTCCCATACCCAGGTAAGCCAGATGCACAAGTGGCTCATGCATCCGGAGTTTGTTTGCAGTGACTAGAGGCCTCACAAACTCATTCTCTCTCTCGCCTCCCCTCTCTGTTTATCTCTAATAAATAAATTTTAAGAAAATGTTTTCTCCATCTCTCTGAGTTCAGGATGTAATGCCAAGAGTTTATTTATACACACCAGCACCAGGAAGCTACTGGATGAGGTCTTTAAAAGACATGACTTTGTATAGTATCTTTTGCTGGGACATTTGCTAATGTGGAAAAAAAGGTGCTTTGATGTTGGTTACTTTCCTTAAGGTGAAGAAAATGGTGTATCACAGGCAGATGTGGCTGATACCTTACAGAGTCTATCAAAGTTGAGACATGTGTACATATGTCTGTTATATCTGAAACATATCATGAATAGTTTCTGTGGTTAAAATAATGGGGAAATAACTACTGACAATGTGGAATTCTGGGAAAGAAGCTGAGGAATTGAATTCCTTACACATTTTATGAAAAAATGTAAATAACATGATACACACCAACTAGAAAGCAACTTGGCAGTTGCTTTAAACCAAATGTGCAACTGTTACATTGCCCAGAAAATTCACTTGTGAAAATGTATCTGTATGAAATAATTTTTATCAAAAAACAAGCTAAGCAAAAAATTGGAATATCCTTATATAAAACAGTCAAAAACTGAATCATAAGCCAGATGAAGTGGCAATGTGTACACTGCCTTAGGGTGAACTTGAAAAACAAAGTGTAAAAGTGCAAAATAAGGCAAAAATAAGAGCAGATAGATTTTTACCTCAAGAGAGAAATTATATAAGAGCTTTGGAATACATGAAAGAAGTAAAGAATATCATATAATCCAAAGAGAAAGAAAGATGAGTGATCATGGAAAACTCTTCATCCTGCTGCAACATAGCCCTGTCAAGATCCTCAACCCAGTGCTAGAAGTAAGACTCCACAGCACTAGATGCAGGGGTATGGAAAGTTGGAGATTCCCAATAACCACAGCCCCACTCCATCACTGCATTACAGAAGTGAAAGCTAAAATCAACTAATCTAACAGTTTACCTCAAAGTCTGCTAAACCAAATAAAAGGCAAAACAAACAAACAAGAAAAGCCCTGCAGATGACAAGCAATAAAGGGGGAAGGAGAGGAGAAAAAAGGGGAATAGGGATCAATGAAAACATTTTATTTGAAAATGTAATAAATATAGAGAAATAAATTAATGAGATAAGAGACTAAAAATCAGCCAGGCATAGTTGTGCACACCTTTAATACCAGCACTTGGAAGGCAATGGTAGGAGGATGACCTTGAATTCAAGGCCACCCTGAGACTACATAGTTAATTCCAGGTCAGCCTGGGCTAGAGTGAGACCTTACCTCAAAAAAAAAAAATAAAATAAAATAAAATAAAATAAAATAAAATAAAATAAAATAAAATAAAATAAAATAAAATAAAGAGAGAGAGAGAGAGATTAAAAATCATAAAGAAGCAATCAGACAGATTTGTTTTCTTCTAATAGTAAGAAGATTAACCATCTCCTAGGTTAACTACCCTAAAGAACAGAAAGAAGAATGAAATTAACAAAATTAGAGTTGAAATGTATGTTGTTACAAGAAATGTCAATGAATCCAGATAAAGACCAGAAAAGACTTGAAATTTATATTCTAACAAGTTGGAAATACTAAAAGCAATGGATGGATTTCTAAATTCATATTACCTAACAAAATAAAAAAAATAACACATGAATAATTCCATTAAATCAATGGGATCAGAGCAGTAATGAACAGAAATACCCACACCACACATATTTTCTGTTCAATTTTATAAAACTTTCAAGGAAGATCTAATAGCAGCACTACCAAACTCATTCTACAAAGTATTAGCCTGATACCAATAAAGACACAACAAAATTTTAAAAGCCAAAAAGTATAGACCAATGTTTGTGATGAACAGAGATGTAAAACATTTCAACAAAATACTCACTGTTCAAATTCAAGGTGAGTACAATGTACATCACATCCAAGTTGCTTCCATCTTGAGGATGCAAGGTTGGTTGGATATATACAAATTTACATGGACATATCACATGGCCACCTTGATACATTTGGAAAAGGTACTTGACCATGTTCTGAAACATGCCTCTGTGACAAAATTCCTGAAGAAACCTGGGCTAGGAAGAACACAGCTCAATATTATAAAGATTGTAAATGATAAACTTATAACCAATATTAAACTGAAAATGGGGAAAAAAATCGGTACTTTCCCTAAAATCTGGAATGAGATAAAATGTCCCTACTCTATTCTTTCCTCTTTATATGGGGATCAAAGTCTCATCCAAAGCAACAAGACTACAGAAATATGTAAAGGTGATAAAAATCAGAAAGGAATAAGTTCATTTATACTGGCAGATGGCATGATTCTGTACTTCAAAGACTCCATGGATTCCATCAAAAACTTGTGTTTCTGATAAACACCATTCACTTCAGTAGCAAGATATGAAATCAATACAGAAATATCAATAGATTTTATGATTTTCAATAACAAACGTGATGAGAAATAAATTTGGAAAGATATTCCATTCCCAATGGCCTCAAAATATATTTAGAAATAAGTCTAGCAAACGATGTGAAAGACTTATATGTGGAAAAGTTAAAGACAAGGAAGAAATTGAAGAAGACACTCCATTATATAAACACCTTCCAGACATCCAAAATGGCAGAATTAATATTGTGAAAATAATTACATTACTAAAAGTAACCTATACATAAAATACAGCTGCCATCAAAATTCCAATGACATTCTTTATAGAACCAGAAAAAAATAACCTTAAAATCATATGGAAACACAAACGACCACAGGTAGCCAACATGAATCAAAACAGAAAGTTGTAATCACTATCCAACAGAGTTTTTGTGACAGACTGCATATACTAAGCACAAAACAGATATGTGGACTAATAGAAAATAATTGAAGAAGCTGGGCATTGTGGTGCACGTCTTTAATCCCAGAGGCAGAGGCAGAGGCAGAGGTAGGAGGATCACCATGAGTTTGAGGCTACCCTGAGAATAAAGAGTGAATTCCAGGTCAGCCTGGGCTAGAGTGAGACCCTACCTCAAAAAATTAAAATAAAAATAAAAATAAAAAAAAAATTTAAAAAAAGAAGAAGAAAATAATTCAAGACCAAATCATAAGATCACAAAGATCACACAGCTATAAACACTTAACTTTTGATAAAGTTGTAAAAAACATATACTAGAAAGATACCCTTTTCAATAAATTGTACTAGCAAAATTAGACATCCAGCCATACAATAATGAAATTAGATCAACATTTCACACCCCACACAAAGTCAATTCAAACTCAATCAAAATATTTAATTTCACATCAGAAATGATGAAACAGCTCAACGAGAGCATAGGAAACACTTTAGAATATAGGTACAGGCATAAAATAGTAAGTAGAACCCCACTAGCACAAGAACTATTCCCAAGAACTGACAAAGGGGAACACATTCAACTAAATCATCTATACAACAGAAGCAGCTGACAAACAGCTGACATCTGCAGGAAAATAGCCCCTCACTGTACTTTAAACAAGAGGTTAATATCTGCAAAATATAAAGATAAGAGAAAATTAGCAAAACTAAACTGTCAATCAGGATATGTACAGATCTTTGTAAAGTGGCAGTGTACAAAATTAATATAAAAGCATCAGAATAGATAGATCTCAAATGAAGAAAAGCCACATATATATATATTAAAGGGATGGTCTTACTCTAGCCCAGGGGGACCTGAAATTCACTGTGTCATCTCAGGCTGAACTCAAACTCACATTAATCCTCCTGAGTGCTGGGATTAAATGCATGTGTCACCACACCTGGCCACAATAAATATTTTGTAACATGTCCAACATCTATAGCTATCAGAGAAATAAAAACAAAAAATAACTTGAAATTCCATTTTCCTTCAGTAAGAATAGACTTACTGAAGAAAAGCAAATGACCATGAATGCTGGAAAGTATGTAGAACAAGAGGACTCCCTTTGCACTATTGGTAAGAGTCCAAATTAAATCATGTTTAATAAAATCATTATTATGGTATCTCAAAAAATTACAAACAGAACTGTCATATGAGCCACCTACACCATATTTACAAATGATTCTATCCAACCAGAGTTACTTGCATAGCAATGTTCATTGATGTTCTTTTTATAGTAACAAGAAAATAGAATAAGCCTAGTTGCCCATTCACACATGACAAAATACAGCAAATTTGATACATACAATGGAATTTTATTCAGCCATATGAGAAAAAAAGAGAATATTATATTTGTAAGAAAATTGAATGGAGCTAGAAAACATTATATTGAGCAAAGTAAACCAAAATCAAAAAGACAAAGATAGTATGTCAGATCCTAGCTTCTCAATATGTATATATATGGGAGGAAATGTGGATAAAGGCCAGGAAACTGAAATAGTCTCATGCAATTAAAACAAAAAAAAAAAAAAAAAAAAAAAAAAAAGGCTTATGGGACATGTGTTGAGAAGACAATAGGACACAGTAGACATCAAAGTAAAGCAATTTGGGGGATGGCAGGGTAAAATGAAGAAAGGGGACAGTGAAATGGGGTTGTAAGAGCAGGGATGGAGGGGAATTAAGCTATGGCAACCTCTCTTGACTGTCACCCTACTTAACATCTCCTCAGCTCATGCCCATTGCTTTCACCGTTTGTTTGTTTTTTTCTATGTATTTTAATTATTTTACTCATTTTTATCACTGTGTAGGATACATCTATGCAGGAGTGCTCAAGTGTTACAGCCTGTGGTGGTCAGAGGACAGCTGTCTGGTGTTGGTCTTGTCCTTCCACATAATTTGGGGTAGCATCTCTCTTTCTCTCCTTGTCATTCACTGGCTTACTCACTGCTCAGCTGGACCATGAGCTTCTGGGACTCACAACTAAGAGACAATCTCAAATCTCAGATGAGACTTGGGACTTTGAAACTATCCTAAATTGGTAAAAACTATGGGAACATTTGAAGTTGGACTGAATACAACTTACAATGTTAGATAATAATGAATCTATTAGAGGCCATGGGCAAAATGTGGTAGTTTGAATGGATGTCCCCCCGTAGATAAAGGAGTTTATTGAAGCTTGTAACCTAGTTTTCCAGCCACCTGGCTGGAGGAGGTGTCTCTATGGGAATAACCTGGGATCCAAACCTACGGTGTTACTAGGGGCAGATATGAATTCCAGCCTAAGGTATGCAGAATGCTTGAGTTCCTCCTTTGGTTCAAGTGTGGTTTTTATTGGGTGCTGTTGCTGATATTTCTCTGTGTTTGGGCCTAGGAAAGGGACCAGCTTCCTTTGCCATCATGGAACTTCCCCTTGATCTGTAAGCCTCAATAAATGTCTTCCTTCCATAAGCTGTGCCTAGTTTGGAAGTTTATCTCAGCAATGTGAAGCTGACTATGACAATGTTTATGTGATTATACTTTGAATGTGTTTCTTGTATTGAAAATGACATCCCTGTCCCAAATTTTGTGACTACAGGCTTTGAATTTTGAAAGCAATATTCCAGAGAGGTGTAAAAGACTTACTAACAAACTATGTATCAGCAAAACAAAAAAGAAAAAAGAAAAAATGAAAATACCACGACTTCATTTATGGAAATGTCTTTTTGGCATAGAGGACTATGAAAATTGGGATCCTGTCATCTTCAGAATGTTATAATTATGTGACATTGATGTGTTTTGGAGACATATTTCAATGGTAAAAATTAAAAATGTGTAAGCACTATATATAAGCAAATGAATAAGCATTATGAGGTATCAAAAGTTAAGAAAAAGATATGCTTTATATTTTGAAATTTATATCATTTTATCATCATTTTATCTTTATTACCATATATTCAAGGTACATAGTATTTGCCTTCATAAGAACATTTTCACATGAATATATAATTATTTAATGTATGTTAACTATGTTTACTTTAATTATATTTTCTATTATGAACTTATTAAATTATTTTTTGTGGTGGGGTCTCACTCTAGCCCAGACTGACATGGAATTCACTATGTAGTCTCAGGGTGGCCTCGAACTCATGGCAATCCTCCTACTTCTGCCTCCCAATTGCTGGGATTAAAGGTGTGTGCCACCACACCCGGTTTTATTAAATTATTTTGTGGAAATAGATGATAATTTTATCTTCATGTGATTCATGGTACATCCATAACTTTTATGAATTAAAATGTTTTATAGAAATTTTATAACTTAGTTTCCATTTGAATATTGACATGTCATGTATTATTATGAAATATTTTAATACTTTTAATTTTTTTGCACAGGTTGAACACCTAGAAATGCAAAGTCAGAAATGCTCCAAAAGTTAAATCATTTTGAGTAGCAGTGAAGAAATTGATTGACAAGATAGCCAAGGTTACTGACACCAGTGGAAATTCAATATCTGTTCTCATGTCATTCAAAAGCATGCACACAGCATGTCATTTACCCAGCTTCCCCAAGGAAAGACAGATCATGTTAGTCTTTTCCAGCTGTGATGTATCCCTCCAACATATATTCAGATTCCCCCAGGCAAGCACTCCCCAGAGGGTAATAAACTGGCAGGCTGGTCACCTGAACAGCAATGTCAAGTTTATCCTGATATCCCTATAGGAAGCCAAGACCTGCATGGCATGCTCACAGTCATTGCTGCTTCTGTAGCTACTGTTCTGCTTTTCTACTTGCTTTTATTTGGCTTAATCTAGTTGTTTAGTGTCAAGACATTTTTGAACATGTCAAGGAACTTGATATTACCCTTAGAAGAAACAGTCATAAGAAAATGTTTCAAAGGCATATTTTTTTAGTATTTTTGCTTTATTTAGAATAAAAGACATGGACATATTGTTTGTTGGTCATAATTCTCTCCCATTACCTACATTAGTGCTTCTTTCCCACTCCAATAACTGTGATTCTGCTCCTCTTTCCATGTAGTCCTCTTCCATTTTAATGTATCCTTCTTTTTTTTTTCCCCTCCTGCATCATCTATGCCAAAATGTTGATGGGCTCAACATTGTGCAGGTTTTAAAGAGATAGCAACCAACACTGTGAGATCATAAATCTTCCAGTTCCTTCATGTCAGGAAAATAGTGTTCCAGGTACTCCCACCTCCTCTGGCTCTTACATTCTTCTATAATGTTGTATGAGCCACTGAGGGCATGATAGAGATGTTACATGTAGTAATGAACTCACACAAACCTTTTGTTTTCAGCACTCATCTGAGCTATGAGATTTTTCCAGTAACTATAGCCATTACCAAAAGCAAACTTCTCCAGCAGATGGTAAGAGCAGGACTAATATATTTTCTGCCATTTCCTCCATAATGTTCCTTGAGCACAGGCAGCTGTGATAGAGATGTTTCATCCAGTGTTGAGTACTCAAGGGTCATTTATTATCACCATGAAGACTCGTGGGTCTTCCTAGCAT
Source organism: Orientallactaga sibirica (assembly GCA_036365145.1). Classification (NCBI taxonomy): domain Eukaryota; kingdom Metazoa; phylum Chordata; class Mammalia; order Rodentia; family Dipodidae; genus Orientallactaga; species Orientallactaga sibirica. The sequence goes on from JAEOAD010000017.1 coordinate 15,803,261, forward strand.
TCACTACTAGTATAGTCAGGTTCACATTGCTGGCAGAATACACCCAAACAACAGCAGCTTGTGGGGAACAAAAAGGTTTATTTTGGCTTACAGATGCAAGGGGAAGCTCCATGATGTCAGGGGGAATGATGGCATGAGGAGAGAGTGGACATCACCTCCTCACCAACATTAGGTGGACAACAGCAACAGGAGAGTGTGCCAAACACTGGCAAAAGGAGACTGGCTATAATACCCGTAAGTCTGCCCCCAACAGTACACTGCCTTCAGGAGGCTTTAATTTCCAAATTGCCAGCAGCTGGGGACATAGCATTCATAACACTTAAGTTTATGGGGGACAACTAATCAAACCACCATGTTCCACCCCCGGCCCCCATAAACTAATAAGTATCCATGATATAAAATGCAAATGTATTCATCCAACTTTAAAAGTCCCCATTGTTTTTAATCAGTCCCAATGACATTGAAACATTCCCATAGTCCAAGACCTTTTAACTGAACCATAATACCAAAAGAATCAAAAAGTCCTAATGGCACAGAATAAACATTCACACTTCAAAAGATGGCATTGGGCATAGCAAAGAAACATTCAATCAATACAAGATTTAAACAGGATAAACATCAAACTCTTTGGCTTCAAGTTCAACTCTAGTCAGTGACAGGTCTCTAAGTCTGATAATTATATCCAGCAATAAGTCTCTGGAGTTCCAATTCTGCCCCTCCAGCTAGGCTACTCACAGTCATGAAAAACTTCTTTAAGGCCAGCAGCACTCCTTAGCAGTTGTCTCATGGTCCTAGCATCTTCACTGGGTCTCCACTGCAACCCACAGTCTACCCTCACAGCTCCATCTGGTCTCCGTGCAGGCAAACCAGCATAAGTGCTTCACACTGACCATGGCCATTTCCAAAACACAAGACCGTGCTGAAAATTCAATGACCCTCTCTTTCCTGCATTTCTTACACTCCACTTAACACAGTTAATACCAGCTATGGTGCCAGTTTGTTAATCCAGGGGGAATAAAACAGACTTTGAAGAACAGGATGTCCTTGAGCATTAAGTCCCCTTCAAAAGAGTCTATATTCTTCCTGTTGTCCTAAAGCAGGTTAGCTAGCCTAATCTCAAACATCGTGATCTCTCATTTAATCGCAGATGAATGAGCAGAAGTTCCCATCCAAAAATTTCATTTTTGTGTCATATCCCTCTGCTCACACCAGTCCATTTCCATGCAAACCAACCCTGCACAAGTTCTCAGGAGACAGGCATAACAACAAGCCTCTCACACAAACTGCTTGTAGCCCAGCCCAAATAAATTGCTTTTCCACCCTCATAAACTAATTGTCACAGTCCATAGTTATTACCACATTCAGGTCTTTCAACTCTGACCATAGTGGTTCATCAAGCTGTACTTACAGCACTCACTGCAAGGTGTCTCTTAAGGGAAGGTTTCAAATTCTTCAACATCCCCCTTCAATGCAATTGCAAAGGTCAAAGTCACAAAGTCAAGTTTCTAGCAGCAACAATCCCAATCCTCGGGTACCAATTTTACTGTTGCAGTCAAGTTTACATTGCTGGCAGAAAACACCGGACCAAGGACAGTTTATGGGAAATAAAAGGGGTTTATTTTGGCTTACAGACTTGAGGGAAAGCGCCATGGTGGCAGGGAAAAAGGATGGCATAAGCAAAGGTTGGACATCACTGCCTCACCAACATCAGGTGGACAAAAGCAACAGGAGAGTGTGCCAAACACTGTAAAGGGGAAACTGACTATAATAACATAAGTCTACCCCTAAAAGTACACTGCCTCCTTGCAGCTTTAATTTTCAAATTGCCATCAGCTTGGGAACTAGAATTCAGAACACCTAAGGTTATGGGGAAAACCTGAATCAAACCACCACAACTGCCATCTGTTTACAAAAAAAAAAAAAAAAAAAAAAAAAAGCTTCTGTAAAAGTAAATTAAAATAGTTTTTTAATCATTGGGAATAAACATGTCTATCTATATCTATATTTATCATCTATTTATCTCTCTATATATCTATGGTAATTTGATGATTATGACCTATCCATTTAGTAAAAAAAAAAAAAAAAAAGTGGTAGTAGACTGGAGAGATGGTGTAGTGGTTAAGGCACTTGCATGCAAAGCCAAATGACCCAAGTTTGATTCACCATGTAAAGCTAGATGCCCAAGGTGGCACATGCATCTGGAGATTGTTTGCAGTGGCTAGAGGCCATGACATGCTCTCTCTATCTGCCGCTTTCTGTCTCACTCTCTCTCAAACAAGTAAGTAAGTAAATAAATAAATAAATAAATAAGTTGTATACTTCTTAATAGAAAAGTCAAGGTCTTGGAAATGTTAGACAGAAGAGTAGGTGTTCAGAGTGCCACTACCAATTATCTTAAGAAGGAGGAAGATTAAATATCGGAGTTCTGTTATAAAAGCGATCAACAGATGCTAAACAGAGTGAGAATGAATGCTACAATGAAGCTAATCAGGAATGGGTCCATTCTATTTTGAGAAGGTGGATCTACCAGCATTGCAGTGCATACGCACCACTGAATATAGTGATCATGTCTATGACATGGGCAAAGCATCAATGTTCTGATGTTATTTACATCCAAACTACTAACTGCAGTGGATAAGACAATCCCTGTGGAAATTACTGGTGTGACCTAATGAAGCCGACAGGAGCACTGGGACACAGAAGTGTCAAGTGAATGTCACATGCTGGCTATTTTAAATGAGTGGACTTCTTATCAGTCCTTTGCTGCACTAACAGCAGTACAACAAGTCTTCAGGGACATATATTCTGCATGGTTTGAGGAACAGTTTGAGAGTGGCTTCTGCTCACAGCAGGAACTTGGATGCAGTGTTGGATGATGATTTACAGAAATTGACGTTCCTTGTAACTGTCCTGCTCATGCCCCAGCTGTAAATCTAGTAACAATGTTATGTGATGTACTAATCCCAAAATTTGACTTCCTTAAGTCTACCTTGTGAGCAGGTATGTTGAAATCAACGGAAATTAAACTAGTTAATTTTCACTGCTGTGAAGAAAATATCTGATAGCAAGCTAAAAAGGCAAAATTTATATTGCACAAGGTTTCAAAGGGTTCAGTGCTTTGTGGTGTTGAGGGTGTGACAGAACAGAGGCATTCATATCATAAAAACCAGGAAGCAGAGATCAGGAGAGAGAAGGAGGGACTAGTGGACTGTGATCTACTTCCATCAACCAGGCCCTTCTCACTACCTTTCACCTCAGCAAGTAATGCATCTTATTGATCAAGCAATTAATCAATTAATTATTTTAGGGCCTTTAAAATTTAATTATCCCTGGAAGTGTCACCATGCAAACACCTAGGTGTGCTTTACTGATACTGATAATTTACTAATGCAGTCAAGGTGACCATCAAAAGGAGGAAACTAAACAAGAAAATGAACAAAACACTGTCTGACATAGGACAGCAGCAGCAGGGAACAACCTTGACTAGCATGAAAACTATTGTATGTAATGTTGCCATTGCTGAGGGAACATGTCTGAACAAGCTGAGCACAACCTCTGACTTGTGACTATGGCCAAGCAGAATGACGGAGATGAAAGTAAATTCAACAAGGTTGCCCAGTCCCACAATGGAAGGCTCTAATCATAACATAGAAGAGACAACAGGATCAGAACCCGAAAATGAAGATACAAGCTATTCAATCCTGGCCAAGCAATTAGCAGGACTTGCAGAAAATCAACAAAGGTCCAATAATTGTATGCATGCTGTCCTCACTAGTTTAGACCTAATAGAAAAGAACCAGGATGGGTTCCAAAGACAGTTAAATGATCTGAAGGAGAACAAGAGAGAGAGAGAGAGAGAGAGAACCTTAAAAATCAGCTGGCTTAGCTCAATAAAGACATAAATAAATGCAAAGATGAATTCCAAGAAAATTCAGAATATCAGAAAATAATGTGGAAAGGGAAATCGACAGAGGGATGATGGATGGTATACATAAAAAGGTGGTAGAAAATACAAACCAAATTAAACAAGTCAAAAATTCTATAGTAGCTCTCAAGAATAGTCAGCCATGTGGAGAATAGAAACTCAGAACTGGAAGACAAAACAGAAGAAACAATCCAAATGTTTGAATAAGTTCAAAAATATTTGTGAGCAGAACATGGGAGAATGGTGGGATAACCTTACATGTCCCAACACCAAACCACATAAACCACAATGTGACGGGGATTAAATCAAGCATCAAAATTATTACCATGAACAGTAATGGCCTTAATTCACTCATCAAAAGGCATAAGCTAACAAGGAGGATCAGAAAATTGGAATACTCAATCAGTTGTCTTCAAAAAACCCATCTCACCACTAAAAATAGACACCTCCTCTTTAACAGACACCTCCTCTGAGTGAAAGGGTAGAAAATTATATTCCAAGCAAGAAGCAATCAGGCATTGCTATACTAACATCAGATAAAATAGACTTTAAACCAAAAGTAATCAAAAAAGACAAAGAAGGCCACTTCTTACTTATCAAGGGAAAGATCAAATAAGAGGATATCACAATCATCAATCTTTATGCAACAAACACAGGTGCACCACAATTTGTAAGACAAAACCTACTTGATGCCAGGCATGGTGGCGCATGCCTTTAATCCCAGCACTCAAGAGGCAGAGGTAAGAGGATTGCCTTGAGTTTGAGGCCACCCTGAGTCACACTGAGACTACATAGTGAATTCCAGGCCAACCTGGGCGAGAGTGAGACCCTACCTCAAAAAACCAAAAAAAAAAAAAAAAAAAAAAAAACTACTTGACAGCGAAACAGAAATAACCACCAATACCATCATATTCGGGGACTTCAATACTGAACTATCAGCAATAGATAGATCATCCAAACAGAAAATTAATAGGGAAGTAAGAGAACTCAACAAGACCAGAGATCAATTAGACCTAATGGACACCTATAGAACATTCTACCCCAAATTGACAGAATACCTATTCTTCTCAGAAGCCTGTAAACCTTCTTTAAAGTAGATCATATGCTGGGCCATAAAGACTGCCTCCTTATAGTTAGGAGGATCGACATAATTTCCTGCATGATATCAGACCACAATGCTAGAAATTAGCAATAAAAGATGCACCAGGAATCCTACCAGCCCCTAGAAACAGAACAACACACTTTTAAACAATAAATGGATAGTGGATGAAAAAAAAAATTAAATTGCAAAATTTATAGTACTGAATGACAATGAAAACACATCATACCAAAATTTATGGCACACAATGAAGGCAATCCCTAGGGGAAAATTCACAGCACTAAATGCCTTCATATCAAAAACAGAGAGATCCCAAATCAATAACCTAAACATCCATCTATAAGCATTAGGAAAAACAAGAAGAATCCAACCGGAAAACCTCCAAATGGAAAGAAATAATTAAGGTCGGAGAAGAAATTAATGAACTGGAAACTAAGAAACCAATTAAGAAAATTGATGAAACAAAGAGCTCGTTCTTTGAAAAAATAAACAAGATTGATAAAACCCTGGCCAATTTTATCAAACGGAAAAAAAAGAGAGAGAGAGAGAGCCTTCAAGTTAACAAAATTGGAAATGAAAAAGGAGAGATCACAACAGACATAAGTGAAATTGGGAGAATCATCAGGACTTATTTCAAAAATCTCTACTCCACATAACTGGATAATATAGAAGAAATGGATGAATTCCTGGACACATCCCACCTACCAAAGCTAAACTCAGGGCAAATTAATCTCCTAAACAAACCTATCACAGCCATCGAGATTGAAAAGGTAATCAAATACCTCCCCCAAAAGAGGAGTCCAGGACCAGATGGCTTCTCAACTGACTTCTATCAATCCTTCATGGAAGAACTTAAACCAATTTTTTTCTCAAACTGGGCCACATAATCAGAGAACATGGAAAGCTCCCCAACTCCTTTTATGAAGCTAATATCACCCTGAGACCAAAACCAGGCAGAGATGCCACAAGAAAAGAAAACTATAGGCCTATTTCCCTGATGAACTTAGATGCAAAGATCTTGAACAAAATCCTCGCAATCAAATTCAACAACACATCCAAAGCATTATCTACCTTGATCAAGTAGGCTTCATCCCAGGAATGTATGCTTGATTCAACATACAGGCATCTGCCAATGTAATATACCACATAAATAAGCTTAAATACAAAAACCACATGATCATTTAAATAGATGCAGAAAAGGCCAATAAAATAGAACAGAGGACCCAGACTTTGGTCAAATAACTACAGTTACTTGATATTTGACAAAGGCCCTAACAATGTACACTGGGAAAAAATAAATAAATAAACAGCATCTTCAACAAATGGTGCTGGACAAACTGGACAGCCACATGCAGGAAAATGATACTAGATCTACACATCTTGCCATGCACAAAAATCAAGTCCAAATTGATCAAAGGCCTCAATATAAAACTAAAACTCTGCTACTACTCGAAGAAAAAATTAGGAGGAACTTCCCATGATATAGGAGTGAGAAAACACTTCCTGAACTCAGGAAGTTAAACATTCACTCAACCATTGGGATTTCACGAACCTGAATTTTTTTTTCACAGACAAACATACAATAAGCAGAGACAATAGATTACCCACAGAATGGGGTAAAAATTTTTCCTGGCTATACAACTGACATATGCCTAATTTCTAGAATCTACAAAGAACTCAAAAACCTAAACATTAAAAAAATAAAACAACCCACTCACAAAATTGTGCAGAAAACTGAACAGGGAGTTCTCAGAAGAAGAAATACAAACAGCAAACACACTTAAGAAAGTATTCAACATCCCTAACCATCAGGCTAATGCAAATTAAAACAACTAAGAGATTCCACTTTACACAACTAAGGATATCAAACATTAAAAAATCAAATACAAACAAATGCTGGTGAGGATGTGGAAAATTAGGAACCCTCATTCACCATTGGTGGGAATGAAAGAGGGTACAAACACTATGGATAGCATTATGAAGACTCCTAAATAGGTTGACTGTAGAGTTACAAACAGACCCAGTTATTCCCTTACTGTGCATTTACCCTAAAATCTCCAAGCCTCAGTTCAGAGAGATTTGCTCAACCATGTTTATAGCTCCTCAATTCATAATAGCTAAGAGCTGGAATCAACCCATATGTCCCTCATTAGATGAATGGATAACCAAGATACGGTATATCTACATGATGGAATTCTACACAGCAGTAAGGAAAAATGATACAATGAAATTTTAAGAAAAGTGGTTGAATTTAGAATACATTATTCTCAGTGAATTCACCCAATCACAGAAAGATAATCCTCACATGGTCTCACTCATCTGTAGCTCCTAATTGGATCTGCCTGAGATGCTGACCTGGAATTCACTATGTAGTCTCAGGGTGGCCTTAGACTCACAGTGATCCTCCTATCTCTGCCTCCCAAGTGCTGGGATTAAAGGTGTGCGCCACCATGCCAGTCTTTTTTTTTTTTTTTTTTTTTTTAATTAATGTTCACAAACCATGGTTCATGCACAAATTATTGATAATATAACATAAATATTAAATATTATATAATTGCATTTAGGCTATTATATAAGATATATATGAAACTATAATGAATGTCACGTTTCTACATGGATCTCATCTTTAAGATATCTCATTATGCATAAGCAAATCTTCCAAAATCTAAAATACTTCTGCTTCCCAAGCATACCATATAGAGGATACACAATCTTCAATAAGGGGATAGGGTAATTGTTCTTCTTTTTTTTTTTTAATACATATTCTATTATTTTATTTTATTTTTGGAGAGAGTCACAGAGAGAGACAGAAAGAGAGAAGCAGATAGAGATTGGGCACGCCAGCAGCCTCTCAGCTGCTATGAACGAACTCCAGATTTGTGCGCCCCCTTGTGGGCAAGTGCAGCATTGTGCCTTTGCATCACTTTGCATCTGGCTAAACGTGGGACCTGGAGATTGGAACTGGTGTTCTTAGGCTTAGCAGGCAGGCACCTTAACCGCTAAGCCATCTCTCCAGCCCTTTTCTTTCTTCTTAATCTTTTCAATAAAAGAGTAACTTAGTACTATAAATTTTTAAAATAGCCACTACTGCTTTTCAATGTGTCTCAGTTACCTAATGCATAATATATTTTACAATAAATATCTATGGGCTTACTATAACAATCAATTTTTCACATAAAATTCAAAGACCATATCGATTTCTCAGCTGACCTTGCCCCTACTTGCCTGGACACGTTGCTGTTTCCCAGAGGACTCAATCAATCATACAGGATGGTCTTCACCAGGTTGAGTGAAGTTTCTCTACAAGCTACTCATGTTTCATACAATTGATTTTTGCATACTTTCAGAATGAGAATATAAGGATACGAATGGCACTAAAACGTTTCAAGTCCTCTTGGGAACTATTGTGGGAAAGCACATATCACATTTATACCAAAAACTACTCAAGCCTACTATATAGTTACTTTACTTATTCCTCTGACCAAATAAGCATCTTAAAAAGGAAAGAGATTATTTCAACCTACAATATGGGAGGGGGGTGCTTTCCATTATGGTGGGGAAAACATGACAGCAGGAGGGGGAGTCTGGCTGGTTAGCTCATGTCCACAGGCAGGATATAGTAATGAAGGCTGCTTCTCAGTTTGCTTTCTCCTTTTTACCCAGTATTGGAAACCAGCCCTGAAATGGATCCCATCCACAGTTACGTTGGGTCCTTCTACCTCAATTAACTATACTGTCCTTTCCTTATATTCCCAGAAATATATTTCCATGGTGATTCAAAATCCTATCAAAATAAGCAGAGAATAACCTACCATCCATCCACATACAAACAGAGAATGCAAACTATCCTCCTCTTTATTGGAAGAGAAATAAGCAACATTACTTAAGGCCTTTACAAAGGACAGGGAAATTGAGAGTTTTTTTTTTTTTTTTTTTTTTTTTTTTTTCCCTACCAATTTATCCCAAATGTTTGGAGAAAAGCTCATACATGGAACTTAAGATGTAGTTCAGTTGGTAGACTGCTTGCACATAGTGCATGCAGGCTTGGGTTACTCTGTAACATATAAAATGGGTAGAGCAGTTTGTGGCTATAATTATAGCCCTTGGAGGTAGAGATAGGGATATTAGAAGTTCAAAGTATCTCAGTGCCACCCTGGGATACAAGAGATCCTGGGTGAAATACATAAATAATAAAATAATGAAAGCATAAAAAGAACTCATAGTGAACAATATCATATTGTCTCACCACAGCTAAGACAATGAAATGTAATTTCATAGTATATATTACTTATATTTAATAAAACACTAAGATAACATTTAAAATAATGAATTGTTAAGGAACTGGTAAATAGTTCCACATAGAATAACAATTTCACATCAAAAATTAATTTTCATAGGCATACATAGATGAATCCAGACACCAATAATATCTGTCTAGGAATGAATATTATCTCATGTATCTCTCATTCCCAAAAGTACAGAACTTAAACAATTAGATGATGTTTAAAACTGAATGTAAGTGTAATAGGAAAAGTTCATTGACTCACGGTGCAATACTCCACTATTTCTGTTCCCCTAACATCAGTGCATCATGATGCTATTTACAGAGTTTTGCAAAATATAATGGCTGTGATTAGCTCTATATATGCATAATTCATAAGGACAAGTTGCAAACATTTCTGGTACATGAAGCAAAGCTATTTTTATTTGCATTTTTTCAATGACTATTCTGAAAGATTTTAAATTTTGTTTATCTGATGTCTAAAAAGAATCATTTTTTTACATATCATTAACCATATGCAATACCTATTGATATAATTAATTCCCTTAATTGTACTGTAGATTATGAACAGCAATGATACACTACTAATTATTAGTCAGATCAAAAGTGTGTATAATGCATCACAGGGCAACTGGTAAGGAATTAAAATAGACCATGTATGTCTCTTTTGATGCATACAAAGTAAGTTTCAATGGTTAACAATACTTTTTTTTTTTCCAAAAATGCTGTGACAAAAAATTTACCAAAGATAATACCAGTAGCAGATAAAAGACTCATCATTTCCCTCAGAATATTCATAGTAAATAAAATTTCTATAACCATTCAAATTGTGTGCATTGTATGGCTATACTATTACAGATTGAAAAAAAAAACTATAGGAATAATTTACTTTAATGAATTCACAACAATCTTACATTTACTACTTTCATTTGGCAGTTTTTCTCTTACCACAAAGTAAGTTTTATTCAGTCTAGAAGAGTTTCTGGTTTGTTATGGCATTTCTTTGTTTTAGGGTGTATTGCTGAAAATTGAACCCAGTCTCTCGCATGTGTTGTGCATATGCACTGTAGCATGTACATTAGCAGCAGCCTCAGCTATTGAAAACATTTCTGCAGTGCTGGCAGACAGAGGTCAGGTGGCAAGGTTTGCTCTGGAGATGGACAAAAATTGGTACTTTCATCTGTGATCACAGACCTAGTAAAATGAATGGCAGAGACAATAGATTCTTAAGAAACAGGAGATATTGTCTAAAGATCATAGAATACCAACATTCCTCTGACTTCTACATCTGTGTTGTGGCATATGCACACTCCTACACAAACACACACATGCAAATAAATACAAATTTCTTAAATTGTGTAAATTTTGATGATAGTAGGGTGAATTAGGGAAAATGAGACAGAAGACAAAAAGGCCAACCTATTCCTATTTAATTTCAACTTATACTTCTATGACTAATGAAAATATGTCACTTAATTATTATTATTTATGCTTTGTTCAGTCTTGACAATCTATTTTGGTCTTTTTCATAGATAAGGAAATGATACATGAATATCACAGAACAAATAATCATAGGAAATGTGATGTAACCTTTGTACAAAAAAAAATTTCTTTGAATATCAGGCCTGTAACTACTCAACTAATATTATGTATGTATGTATGATCATTTTCGTTTGTTTGTTTGAGGTAGGGTCTCACTCTGGCTCAGGCTGACCTGGAATTCACTATGTAGTCTCAGGGTGGCCTCAAACTCTAGGCAATCCTCCTACCTCTGCCTCCCTAGTGATGGGATTAAAGGCGTGCGCCACCACGCCCGGGTCAGATGATTATTTTTATGCTGTTCATTCAGTTTTACACACTCTCTATACTCAGCATAATAATGTTTCCCAACAAAATTTTATTTCATTATTTATAAAATATTTTACATTAGTTCTGAAATATCTACATCTAATATTGTATACTCAAAGTCCAGAGTGCTAAACATTATGCCCCTGTAAACACCACTAGTATTTTGTATTTCATAGATAGTAAATGTAAATGATACTAATGGGTGGAGGTAGATGAGGTCTGTCATCTTTAAAGCTCAGTTATTTTAGTATTGCATATATCTAGAATGTCTAGTCATGAATCAGATCTTGTTATACTATAAAGTTACTACTACTGATTGCTAACAAAGACAATTCCATGATACCATGGAAATATAAATCCAGGTATAAAAATCTCCATAGAAAAACATATAAAATATTTCAATAGAAAGATAATGTTTCCCAAAATATTCCTTACTTTGATTAAAATTGTAACTAACAATTATATGACAGAAGACAAATTTGAAGGTAAAACAATCTGGATTTTTTGACACCACCATTTCCATTGCTACTAATGGAAACACTAAGCTACATTGCAGAAAATTTACCTATCAAAAATTATTCATCTGATTTAGACTTAGAAACAAAAAATGAAGTCTCGTTCTGATAACAGATACTAGATATGCTTTACTAGTGAAGATTTAAAAGTCATAATATTTATTTTGTGACTACCTGATTAAAGGAGAGACTATAATAGTGTCTGTTAAAGTAGAAAACAACAGATATTCAAAGGTCCATAAATATGTGAATTGACTTAAACTCTGTGATGAGATTAAGAACTTAAGAAAAGAAAAAATTGTGAGAGATAGAACTGAAATATCTTTATAGCCAATGGTGAAACCCAGAATAACACATTTATAACAGGCATGATAGGAAGTATTACATTAAAAGGTATCAGGTTTTATAATTGGTTAGTATTATCTTTAAATTACTCTTCATTAATTCAAAAGCATCCTCAACCTGGCACACACCTTTAATCTCAGCACTCCTGAGGCATACATAGGAGGATGCTGTGAGTTTGAGTCAAGCCTGCAACTACAGACTGAGTTCTAGGTCAGCTACAGCTAGAGCAAGACCCCGCCCTGACAACAAAACAAACAAAAGTACCTTCAGTAATTGTAGCTATCATTCAAAAGCCAAGTAACTGGGGACATTTCCAACCCAAGTGCTAGTTTTTGTGGCGGAGTTCACAATCCTTCATTCCTTCATCCTTCACTGTCCTGCATGCCCACAACCACAGGCCTTGCAACCCTAAAGATCCTGCCTGAAGTGAAAATCTGTTATAGTCACCTTACATGTAGCATATCACTCACAGTATGTGAAAGCAAGGGTTGCCTATAAGATATATGAAGAAGTCTATTCATAAAGCATATCACCTTCCTTTATAAAAGCTTTTCATAATTACTTAATATGTTTTTTGTTTATAAATTTGGCTATTAGACATGCTTTATGTACTTGTTATCAGTTGTGTTTCTGTTACATAATTTTTGTTCAGATAGTTCCCTATTTTAATTTGTTTTATTTATTTATTTATTTTTTAAATGGTTGCTGCTGTTTTATTTTAAAATATTTAGATGGTAAAAGCAATTGTGATAAACTAGAGCTTTATGGCAGAGAAAATAACAATAGTAGTATTTTGGATGAAATACCTCAGTTCATTTCAAAACAAGAGACTATATAAAAAACATTAAACTCCTGTTGGAGAGATGGCTTGGTGGTTAAGGCTCATGCCAGCCAAGCCAAAAACACTGGTTCCAATCTCCAGGTCCCACAGTTAGTCAGACACAAAAAGTGATGCAAGGGAAAAGAAAATATTTCTCTTGGCATTCTCAATATAAGAACTTTTTAGATATATGTTTTGAAAATATTTTATATCAATCTGCATTAGTGAAAGATGGACCCCTCTGGAATATGGAAATATCCTCATAGGCATACTCAAGGGTGGGTTCTATTAATTCTTAGCGATTTCTCCATCTAATGAAGAATTTTGAAAAACAATATCATTTTCAAAGCTTTAAAACAGAATAATCTTATGAAAAGAAAATGATAAATGGATGGAAATTTTTAGTTAGACATCAGTTGGAAGTTTCCAGTATCTATAGAAAATCAAAGAAAAAGGAATATGTGAAGTACAAAGACAGAATATATTCTAGGCAACTATGAAAGAAAAAGAAAATTATAGGAAATGAAATACTTTCCTATGGGGACTGATGAAGGCACTATTTTGTATTTGTGTTGTTTTGATGACACTAAAACTAAATATAGCACATCTGCTTGATGGCATCTCAAACATATCACAGTGTGAAATTTCCTTGTGATTATGTATATTCAGCTTTTTTTGGATATTGGTATTTCTTTTATTTTCATTATCTTAGTGCAGAAAGGAGTGTTTTAAGGAATGAGCAAAAAAAAATGAGTAAAATATAGAACAGCAATCTAGGGGACACAATATTAAAATATGAGGCAAAGTGAAAAATCCCTTACTGGAAAATAAGCTTGTTTTCAGGACCAAGCCTGGTATGTTGGAAAATTCACTCCTCCAAAGTAGGAAACTACAGTGCCTGAGGGGAGGCCCAGATCTTTCACTCACCCCTCCAGGGTGGGACACTGCAGTGCCTGAGGGGGTCCAGGTCTCTCACTCACAACACCTGGGTGGTACACTGCAACAGTTCTAATGCATATTCAGGCTGAAAACCATTCCAGGGAAGGGTGGAGAGGTATCACAAGTACATATGTTCCAGAAAAAAATAAAGCATTACTTGAGATTAGAAACACATGTTAGAATCTTGTTCCATGAGCATAACTGCATAAATAGCTGTTTTCACAGCTTTCAAAGAATTGTTTTTCCTCTATAACATATAAAAAGATAAACAATTATCTCAATGCTAACTTAAGAAAGGAAGATAGAAAATAAGCCAAATACAATCTTAATAGCTATTTTTAAGTAAAATCAATGAACAAATGTTAATTTAACAGGATAAAAATTATAATTAACTTACAAAACACCTGGGGTAAGTGCAGTTTTCTTACTCTAATTCACATGTACAAGCCAAGAAATGTAAATTTCTGTGATCACAGACAGAAGGACATTATTAATGTGTTTTTCTTTTTCTCATCTCTTCCCTGAAATACATTTCAAGGCTCATGCTGTGACTCGGCAATATTCAGTGCAAGAAGCAATTTTGTTCTGCCTCAGAGGCAGTATGTTTTTATGCTTAATTTTGCTCTGGATAACTACATTGCTTATGTCCTTAAATATGCCTTTTAAATATGGTAATTTCCATTAATTATCAATGAATCTGCTTCTTGGATCTAATTTTTTCAATTATGAATTGGAAAGGAAAATGACATTATGTTTGGAAATCAGAATTAACCAGTAACTTTTAATCACATGTGAGAAAAAATAAAAATAATAAAAACACACATATTTATCTTTTCCATAGTCTGAGGATTCGTTCAATTGTATGCTCTTATTTACAGTTTTCTTTCTTTTTTATTATTATTATTAACTACATATTTTGTATAGATACATCATATGTTGGTACCTTCCTTTCCCACATTCCTGCCCCCATTCCATTGAGGACCCTCCTCAGTGGGGTATCAGGTATCTCTGATAAGGTTGTGGTTTATGCATTGTGGGAGCAGCAGTCAGTTATTTTATGGGGGGAGGGAATGCCTCTGTATAAATGATCTAATTATACAGTGGGTTAAACTGATTTGAGTCCAGTTATTTACAGTTTTATAATTGGTTTAAAGGCAGTTTAACCCATAGTATAATTATGTCAAGCAACTAAATTTTATCTTTTGAGAAAAACAAAATTGTGCTCAAAACAGAACATTGAGGACAACATCAAGCAATTATGGGCAACAGGGAAAAAGCCAGTGTTAATTTGAATTGTTACAGTATCTGTCACATTAATTCTTAGTCTCTACAAATGGCACAGTGAAGAAACTGGTTTATACTTCAGAGTAAATTTCATAATAATGTGTCAAAAATTCTATTTTAGAAAAAGTAGTTTAATGATTATATTATAATATAAATATATCAAATTAGGATATTTCAGATCAGGCTCCCTGTATGAAAGCAAAAGGATCATAAGATATGTAGATGTTTAATAAAAAAGGATTAGTTATTAGGAAATTACACTTGGTTTCCTTTCACTTAGAGGTAAGACAATTTATGAACTAATAAAAAAAACCCAGAATAGATACTTTACAGATTCTTATATGAGTTAAGAATTATTTGAATGTGAAATATTTTCAAAGTCACTTTGTGGTTTTGTCGACAATGTATGCTCAAAAAACATAGTAAGTTTAAAATGTACAACCCACAATCCCCCAGGGGATAGCTGGCATCTCCAACAAGGAGAGTCCCTTCAGAGGAGGAAAGACAGGGATGAGGGTAAGGATGGTACCAACATGTGCTGTTTACACACTGAGTATGTACATAACTAATAAAGAAAAAAATAGTAAAAAAAAACAATGGTAAATTTAAAACCCATAAAAATTTCAAATATAACTCAGATAATTTTTAACAATAACCCTAGAAAAATACCTATAGCATCCCACAAATCCTTATACATACATATGTATGTAATTTCTTTTCAAAAACGTTATTATAATTAAAGTGGTTTATAATTTAAATTACTGTAAAACTTGGCTGTAGTCATTTTCCATGTGTTTTCTTATATCACCATTTATTTTGTATCAATACTATTGAAAATAAAATATGTAGATGTTTATTGATTTTTTTGATGAATAATATATTTCTCCAATCTTTTCTATTATAAATATAATAAGCAATTATTCAATGATTGGTGAGCATCCAGCCTCTGTCCTTTGTTGAGTGGCATGTGAGTCCTCTTATTACCTGTCACAAGCAGTGACATCCCATTTCTTTCTGTCCCCTCTGTTATCATTTCACACATAACACCCTGGCCCTCTTACAATGATAACAGTTTAACACTTCTGAAGTTTAAAAACGTTCTACTAACTGTGAGAATTAATAAAACAGGGTTTTTATCTTTTCCTGTTTTAATTCCAATAATAAACAGCATGCCTCTTATTTCTTGGGGGCAACATATCTTGGCTAAAACCAATACCTACAACTCATAGGCTCCACCCTGAAAATGGAACATGCCTGGAGGAAAACACAAACTCATTCTCAGTGTGTCATTTCATGTTGGCATCAGAAACCACATTTTTTTCCTTTACCTCTCAAAGCTGCCTGTTCATCTTCACTCGTGGCTGAAATACTTGCTCCTTACTTTAGCTGTCACAGTGAAGCAATTTTAGAAGTTGTTCCACTAGCTTGTGGTCAGTGGTGGTCTTGTACACAGATATTTCCTGGTTATCATTAACTTGCATTATTTTCATTTGGTTATTCCTAAACCTTGTTATATTTTATATTGGTCAGTTTTATGTCACTATAATGAAATGTCCAAGACCATTAATTTATAAAGTCTATTATTTCATGGTTTTGAGATTCCATTATGATCTGCATAGCTTTCAAAAGTATAGTATTATGTGAACATACAACCAAGAAAAATACCTAATGTCATGAGTCAGAGAATAATGACAAAGGAATAGGAATTTGCTGAGGTCCACAAATCCCTCTGAGCATGTGCTGTCAATGACCTAAATGCCCTCGCTTGGCCCACTTGCTGAAGGCCCTATGTTTTCCTACAGCTCCACCTTGGACTTTGGTGTGTACTTGGCCATACTAGAGCACCATTATTTTCTTATGTTTTCTAGATCTCATTCAGTAAGTAAAAGTGACATTAAATGTAAAAAAAAAAAAAAAAAAAAAAAAAGTAACTGAAATTTCCCCATTTTCACTCAGTCCTCATCATGGTCTGAAGACTATCCAATCTCTTGTCTGATTGACTGCCACAGCAGTTTATCCTGCTTTCTGTCTGAAACTCCATGTCCTCAAAGTAATTGTTAGATTTTTAAATCATCTTAACTTGAAGTCATGTTTATACTACTTTCTTTAAACACACTTAAAGCTTTGTTTCTTATTGCAAACAGAAATCAAAGATGAAACCTTCTATGATCCTAAACACTCTGAAATGGATATTGTGTAGCTTGGAGAGAGATGGATAACAAAGGAAATAATCTTCATAAAATCAAACAGCAATCAAAATTAAAAATCTGACAAACTTGTGAACACCTGAACATATGGGGATGGATCCAATAAGTTAATAAAATTAGAGAAAGTGTTTGTGAGCTGAGGAGATTAAATAAGACAATAAAGTGGGGAGTAAGGTATGAATGGTTTCCTAGTAAGATCTTATAAGTACTTGGCTACTTCCATTTTCTAAGTAGGTCATACTTCTTGGACTGTTCTGGATGAATTTGTAGATTTTTATATATACTATAAAACAGACCAATGGATATTTATGATATTTCTCTTATGATATCTCTTGGTTATTTTAACTAATACTACAAAAAAATCATGGTTGAACAGGTATCGCCTTTACATACTGATTTAAATTCCTTCAGATACTTACTACGAAATGGATCAATAGTCATTGAATTTTTATATCTTGAGGAAACTCCATGTTGTTTTCCATAGTTCCTATGACATTTTACATCCTGGCCAATAGAGTACAATCTGTATTTTTTCCCATATTATTAATGTTTGTCCTTTTTATATAAAGCAGTCATCCTAAAAGACATGAGGTAATAATTGTAGTGGTTTTGAAATCTATTTCTTATGATTATTAGTATGACACTTATCTTTGAATACTTGTCGTTTTGTGATGGGTGGTCTTTAGAGAAATGTCAACTTAAAACTTACTCAAATTAAAGCGAATTTCAAAGTAGATGAGGTTCTTTCCGATTTCATAGCATATTACAATGAGATAAACTTCTATACACTTCTAGCATAAAATGAGACATACAGACTAATGCAATTGAACAGAGTCCAGAAAAGTACACTATTTATACAATCAGATAACTTAATCACAAGATGCCAAGGTAAACAAAATGTACAACATTACTTTCAACAAATAACTCTTCGGGAACTTCATCTTCTCATGCAAAATACTGAAATGAGATCTTTATTTTCCAAAATACAAAAAAAAAAATAAATAAATCCCTAACAAATAGAATAAATCCTTCGCATGGGGTTATAGAAGACTTTCAAGATAACATAGGGGAAGAGAGTCTTGTCACCATCCTTGGGTATTATCTTGGACATGTCTTCAAAAGCATAAGCAAAATAATGCCAAAATAGACAATAGTATTTTACGAAATTAAAATTATTTTGTGAAGAAAAGAAGCAATATGTCTGAAAGGGCAAGTTACAGAATGGGGGGGTATGTAGCAAACATGTGTTGATAACGAGTACAGCCAGGATTCTCTAAAGGAATGGGGTAGTAGAATGTGTAGGAATATATATAATATATTATGTAGACTATATCAAGTATTATGTGATATAGTTAAGGTTGTATTGGATTGGCTTATGTGATATGGTCCAGGGATGAGAGGTGAAAGGGTAGGGTTAGTGAGGGGGAGAAGGAGAATAAATGTGTGAAGAAAGGAAAAAAAAGAGAAGGGGAAAGGAAATCTGAAGGGAGAGATTAGAAAGAAGAGCAAAGGGGAGGGCAGGGAAGACTAGGGAAGAGTTTGACACTACTTTATTTTTCATTAGTACAGCACCATAACTCCACCCCGGTTATAGGATTACGTTTTTTTCTATCTCTACAAGCTTTAAATGTGAGTTTAATAGTGAAAACCAAATAAAATACTAGGTTAAAGGCTGGAAAATCTAAGTGTGTATCTCAGTATCTTGAGAACTTGTGCTATGCAGGTGATGTGATAAAACCTTGTAGCTAAGAAGAGAATGCTCCTTTACAGACAGTGGAAGGCAATAATTACTAAGAATGTAGAAGTGTAAAAAAAAAAAATCTTCAACATTTTTAATGTTGACTCTTCTCATAAACTCTATTTAGCAATCAATATATTGCTTTTCTAATAAAACATATTTGGAAGTCAATATATTTTGTTTTATTTTGAAAAATCAAAGCTTCATTTTGGAACAGAATCAATTTCAAGAAAAAAAATGCAGATTTTTTCTCATTAAAGGCATTGATCATTAATAAGGCACATAAATTAAAAGAACATTTTGTTCCCTAGAAATAATATGTACCACTTATGGCTAGGATGCTATGAAAATTAGTACAAATATTATTGTGTGCAATTATATTGGTCATATTCACACAGCTCATAAATATGATTTTAACAGTTCTGCCAATGCTCTGGATTGATCATACTTTTATTTCCCAGCTAAGCTGTGCTTCTAGTAGCAGATTGGACAGCTGTACTTCTGTTAAGGAGGCTAATATGTTCCCTGTTTGTCAGAAGCTATTATATTTTAACCAGGGATGGCCTAATTTTTAACTGTCCATCTGAAAGCAGGGTGTTTGCACACAAGAACATTATCTGCACCAGCAGAAACCTTTGTTGTTCTGTCTAACATGTTTCTGCTTCATGGTTGTCTGACTTTGGCCTGTTACAGGAGTCCATCCACTTTCTAATGCCATAGGGAAAATAAAGCCTATGGTAGCATGTCGTTCTTAAGATAAATTGTGCAAATTAAATAAAAAGACAATAGGGCTGGAGAGATGGCTTAGCGGCTAAGGCGCC
Source organism: Orientallactaga sibirica (assembly GCA_036365145.1). Lineage (NCBI taxonomy): Eukaryota > Metazoa > Chordata > Mammalia > Rodentia > Dipodidae > Orientallactaga > Orientallactaga sibirica. The sequence continues at coordinate 15,823,084 of JAEOAD010000017.1, forward strand.
TGCCTGCTAAGCCTAAGAATGCTGCTTCCAATGTCCAGCGGTTCCAATCTCCAGGTCCCACGTTTGCCCAGATGCAAAGTGAGGCAAGGGCGCAATGCTTCACTTGCCCACAAGGGGGCTCACACATCTGGCTTTCGTTCACAGCAGCTGAGAGACTGCTGGCACGCCCGTTTCTGTCTCCCTCCCCCTCTCTGTCTCTCTCTCCAAAAATAAATTTAAAATAATAATTTTTAAATAATTTTTAAAAAGACATAATAGAAAATAAGTGAAAAGATATAAACTTACGGATCTTGAGCAAGGCAGTTTACTGAGTAGGGAAGGCAGTCCTTGGTCCTTTGCGCCACAAAGTCAGACATGAGGAATAGAACACAGAGAGGACATGTTGGGTATCTGGACCACATGTTGAGAGAGATATGGATTACTCTACTACTGAGCTTCATCCTCAAGACGCCTTCCTTCCTTTCTCCCTCCCTCTCTTCTTTTTCTCTCTCTTTCTTCCTTCCCCTCCCTTCCCCTTCACTCCTCTTCCTTCCCCTCCCCTCCCCTCCCTTCTTCTCCCCTTCTCTCCTCTCCTCTCCTCTGTTCTCCTTTCCTTCCCCTTCCCTATTTTTGTCTTTATTTATTTATTTATTTATTTATTTATTTATTTATTTATTTATTTTTAAACAGATTCTGACTAAATTGCCCTTTCAGGCCTTGAATTTTTATTTTTTTTTTTTTTTTTTTTTTTTTTTTTTGCAGCCTCTTGTTTCTCTGAGATTTCTAGTTTCTAGATCTCAGCCATGAGCTACTAGGATTCTCAGTTGCTACCTTGGTTGTTGCCAGGGCCTCAGGACATCTCTGACATATCCTCTCTCAGGCCTGCAAAGATAATTACTCCATTTCTTTCTTTTCCTTCTTGTCATTTCTTTTTCTTTTTTGTAGCTTGTTTATTGTTTTGATTTTCTCACCAAGTAAAATCTTTAGAAATGTTTGCATTACTAAGTGGTTTTTATTTTTATTTTTTTCCTTTTCTTTTCTACCTGATTCTCTCTTTGCATATTTTGGACAGTCTCCTGCTATTTAATGTGTTCTGTTGTGAGCCAGTCTACACATGTTAATTAACTTGGCTTATTTAGATTAGGGAATGTTGACCTGTGACTTAGCACTCCTGCCAACAGGGATAGATCCATTTCCTTCATCATGACTCACCTGCCATGATGGAACAAAGTCTCTCTGAAACTAGGAACAAAATAAGCCTTCCCTCTCTAAACTGTTTAAGACACAGGTATTGGGCTTCAGCAACACAGAAGTAACAAATAAATGTGCTATTCTCTCCCATTTAAGGGCTTCTTGATCACAGAATTAACAAGCCAGATCTGTTTATAGTTTTGTTTTTTTTTCAAATTCCTATAAATATTGCCTTGCAGTGCTAGAACTTACCCTTTGTATGCTTTTAGGCAGTGGCAGTGCACACATCCCTCTTTATAATCCTCCAGTAGCCTGCATAGAGCATTTAACAGATGTTCAAATTTCTCTCAGTCTATATAGGAAAGGGAGAGAAATATATTTAACTACAAAAAAAATTTTCTCAGGTCTAAATGCACTGTTTCTTATTTTTCTTTATTTTCATTTAACTATTTTTAAATATCTAATTTATTTATTTATTTGAGAGCAAGAGAGAGAGAGAGAAAGAGCAAGAGAGAGAGAAAGAAAGAGCAAGAGAGAGAGAGAGAGAGAAAGAGCAAGAGAGCGAGAGAGAGAGAGAAAGAGAATGGATTCACAAGAGCCTCTAGCCACTGCAAACAAAATCCTGATGCATGCACCACCTTGTGAATCTGGCTCATGTGGGTACTGGAGAAGCAAACCTATGTCCTTAGACTTAACAGGAATGTGCATTAACTACTAAGCCATCTGTCCAGCCCTCATTTAGGTTTTCTCTACATGAGTTGATTTTTTTTCAGGAAGAGCAGTCCCTCTTTGCTCATGATGAGATTCCCATCACTGTCTTTTTCAGTAGAATAGAGAACCATACAGTATATCTACTAACTACAATTCAGCACACATGTTAGCTCCCCATTTTCTATCTCATTAGACAATGTGAACACCCAACTGAACATCATCCAAATATTCTGCATTGCATTGCTTCATTAGTTCTACCTACATGTAACACAGAAAAAATATTAATAGAAACCTCTAAAAATTCATGTAAGTTATTCAACCAATATTTAGACATTATAAGAAATAAAATCTTGTTTCTGTCCTCATATGTGGTTGTGTAGGAATTTTTTTTTTTTTTTAAACACAAAAAACCAACTTGTTGAGTCATACAACATGAGTCTACATAGCTTGCACATGGTTTAACATACTCCTTTCCATATGGTATTCTTTTGTTAACTACATCAGAGATACATAGGATTATTAGAGTCTGATGCATGGTTTGATTCTGTTTCTTAATTTTACCACTCTTTGGTCAATAATGCAATACCACATTAATATTTCCACTTATTTGGATTTAAAATTATGTTTTAGATTTTCTCTTTATATGGTATATATTAACTACTGGTTTTGTGAAATGTAATATCAGAGCTGGAGAGATGAATCAGTGGATAGAGTGCTCACCATGGAACCAAGATTACCTCAGACCACAAGTAAAAGCTCCAGAAGCCACAGTAGGCTTTTATAGTTCAAGAATTCTGATGTTGCCCACCAGGGCCCCAGCTGAAACCGTAGAGTAATTGGGGAAATGAGCAAGAGTGCTGCTTTGTTAGCGAACCTAGTATCAGCACAATGATGAAGGAGATAGATACAAAGAACACTCAACTCCTACAAAACCAGAGATCCAGAGACACAAAGGCTCCCAAGACCTCATCACTGAAGCAGACCTAAAACAAACCTAACATGGCTCAGGGAAATTCCCAGAAGAGGGGGAGGAAAGATTATTAGAGCCACAAGTTGGGACACTATGCACAGGGACATTGCCTCTTCCCCATAAGTGATCAATACCCCCATTATGAACCATCCACAATCCAAATTGGGGATAATTGAAATCCCCAATGAGAAGGGTCCCTTCAGGGTGGGAGGGGGACTGGAAGGAAACTATGGATGGTACCAACATGTGCTATTCACACACTGAGTATGTACATATGTACATAACAAATAAAGGGAAAAAAGTAAAAATAAATATATATTCCTAAAAATTTAAAACAAAAGAGTTCTGATGCTGATATTCATGCTGATATGGGAGGCAGAAAGAAGAGACTTTCCTGAAAGCTTGTGAATTTAAAGAATTTCTCTTTGTCCCATAATGTATGTTTGCCAAGTATCTTCACTTTTCATATTTAATTCTCTCTCTCTCTCTCTCTCTCTCTCTCTCTCTCTCTCTATATATATATATATATATATATATATATATATATATATATATATATATATATATATATATATAACTTTAGTAGAGGGTTTCATGTAAGAACTAAAAATTAATCAAAGACTTGTAAAATATGAAACATATTTGTTTTTAAAAGCAAATTGATTTCAGTAACAAATAGAACATTTTAACATGTTGTTACCATCTATCTCTGCCCATTTCTGAGGTGGCCCTCAACCTCCAGCACTCTAACAGCAGCAATGAGATCCAGCTATGAGATCAAGCAATCTTCCAACCACATGTGGTAAAAGTAGAAGAGGTTCACAGCTCTCCATACATTTTTCCTCAGAAATTGAAAAGGTGAAATACCTGTTAATTCCAGAAAAGCTGCAATTTATAATCCTGTCCTCCTCTAACATGATTAAGATTTCACTCTGGACAATTTGGAGTCATTGTTAATTATTAGTGGAATTGGTGAACCTCACAGCTATTGGGACAGAAAGCATAATTTGAGACAAAAAGAACCAAAGACTTAGATGAACAAAATGTCCACAGAGGACTTTGCAAACTAAAAACAGGAGTGTAGCTCAGTGCTAGCCAGGATGCCCAGGGGGGCATCCTGGGTATTGACACAGAGCTCTGATAAAAAGGTGATAGATAGACAGATGATAGATGGATGATAGATAGGTACACAGATAGACATATATGAGAATTAATAAATAAATATTGCACACATATATATATGTACATATGTATGCATAAATTCTCAGACAAAACCTTGAGAATATAGAAGTATATGTGCATCTTAGAGTTTAAATTATGACATGCCTTGGAGAGTTTCTTCTCTGGTCCACTCTGTTTGGTCTCCTGTAAGCTTCTTGTATCCAGATAGGTTTCTTTTTAGTGAGCATGGGAAAGTTTTCTCCAATAATTCCATTGAATATGTTCTCCATGTCTTTGGGCTGAATTTCTTCCACTTCTGATATACTTGTGATCTGTATGTTTGGTTGTTTGAAGGCATCCCATAATTCCCTCATATTCTGTTCACAAGATTTTTTTAATTTATCAAAGTATTTGGACTCCCAAACAATTTTTTTCTGTCTTATCTTCAAGATTTGAGGTTCTGTCTTCCACATGGATAAATCAGTAAGGATTTCTAGAGAAGCTTTCACAAGCTCTATTTGATTTTTGTTTTCTGTTGCATTTTTCTGTATCGTATCCATCAGTTTGCCAAGTTCCAATTTCACATCGTGGTTAGATTTGCTTGATGCTTCTTGGAATTCATTCGTGCATTCAATCATATCTTCATTAAGCTTAATCATCTGGTGATTGAGATCCTCTCTTTGTTGACTCACCTTCGATTGATTTATTTCCCTTTTGAGGTTTCTGGTTTTCTTCAATTAAGTGAAGCCTGGTGACAAAAGCTATATGCTATAAGAGATGTTTCTGTTGGATTTTATTGATGCAATTGTTTTTTTTAATGATTTGCTCACAGTTCAGTGATTTGCTTGATCAGGGTCATGGAGCATATTGTGCTTTCATTTTGGGGAGTTTTTTCCCTGTTTTGTCCTCTATGTTTTCATTGGAGACTTCCATTTTGGGACTAGGCAATCTTGGTGGAGATCTCTCAGTTTTATTTGATTTGATATATGTAAATATATCTATGCATTGGGATCTACCCATTTTGGGGTAAAAGTCTTGTTTATTAAGGAGGAAGAGTTTTCCCTTGTAGGATCTTCAGTGAGTGTGCTCTTTTGGGTTTGAGTGAGCTTGGAGTTGGATGGTGTTGCATTCACAGATGTGCAGGTTGTGGAAGATGCAAGTGTACTAGCAGCTCTGGCCTGTGGCTGATATAAGAGCTGCTGTTGGAGGTCTGGAATCCCTTCAGACCCTTATCACAGCCATGCCTTGCAGACAGGTCTCCTGAGCAGTAACACTTGCACCTGCTCCTCTACTGTACCCCAGCAGAACAGTTTGTGGAGGACTCACTACTCACCCCTAGAAGGTAGTTGTCAGATATTCCTGTGCTCCCTGTCTGGGGCAGGAGCCATGCCCCAATATGACACTGGTAGGAGGATGCCAGAGGAAGGGCTAGGGGAGAAGAGGAGGAGAGGAGATGAGGAAAGGGGAACTAACCAGGCCTACTAGGTGGCTGGTATGAGGGTGTTAACACTTGGCACAAACAGAGGAGACAATGGAGTCCAGAAGTCCAGGATGGGTGATGTGGGGTTGAGTGGGTGGAGGTGGGACCTGATGGTATCATCAGATCAGCTTTGGTTAAGGGGGAATGTGGACAGTTTGTGTGTCCTCTTGCTTGGGCTCAGTCACTAGGGTCTAAGCAGGTTCCTTCTTATATGTGTCACCTCCAGGTGGGTCTACCTGTGACCCTACCCTGCTTGGCTTACTTGCTGTCCAGGCCATTTCTCAATTCTCCCAGTGTTATTTAGTGCCTGAGGACTGTGATGTGTGATCTTCACTGGGGTTCTGTGGGGCATAGAGCTGATGACTCTGGCGTGAAAGGAAGGTTGCTCTGGACTTAGACTTTGTGGATGCTTTCTGTTAATAGCCACTACTGGACCCCACAGGGAGTAGGCTCACTTTATGATGACTTCCTGGCTTATCCCATAGCTGGCTCTTGCTGTGCAATCAGCACCAAGAACATGTGGGGGCACTAGAGGTGCAGTCATAGGCTTGATGGTTTGGGTATTCCAGTCTAATGTGTTGTCTCCAAGTTTGGAGATGTTGTTGGAACCTCCCATATGGGGCACCAAACACACCTGTAATCAGCATTTCCTTAGCCACCTTGAGCCAGGCCACAAACACACTGGCAATCCTCTCTGTCTGAGTTCACAGACCCCATCACACTTGCATCTCACCTAATCTACCAGGCCCCAAGCATGCTGGCACCTCAACTGACCCTTGCACACAGGCCCCAAACACTCTGGCACTTCACTAGGTCATAGTGAACAGGCCAGAAATATGGTTGCACCTCACCCACCTTGAGCTCAGGGCTCCAACAACCTCACCATCTTTGGAGCACACAGGTCCTCATCCACCTGGAACCTTATCCACTTAAGCACACAGGCATATTTTAGGACCCACCTATACGACCAGAAATACCCAATGCCTTAGTCTTTCACACCTGTATTTGAAAATGAACTGAAGCAGGAAGTGAAGGTTCATGAACAACTGTGGAAACTGCATGTGTTCTTCTGGAGTAATTAATAACTACTGTAAGACATCTCTTCGGTGGAAAGGAAACCATAGCTGGCACTGGGAACCAAGTTGGAATCCTATGGAGACCAAGATTATGGACTCCAATGATAAGTTTCCACTAGTCTTTGGCCATAAGAGAGGCCTCACCCATCCAAATCTCTCTAAATTAACAATGCTTATACCCTTTTACTTATTCTATTGTCTCCATTGAGGAATCAGTTTTTCTTTTTCAGAAAACAGTGAGAACCAAGGACAACAAAAATCTATCAACAGGACAAAGATAGCTGATTCCATGTCAGCATGTGAACCAGATGTAGCACAGCAGCTAGGGCCCAAGTGTAAAGACAAAGGAATTGGGGAGTTGAGCAAGAATAGTACCTCCATGGCAAGCTTGAAAACCTGAGCCAGGATGACGGAGACAGACACTGAGGATACTCAAAATGCACCAACGCAGAAATCCAGAGGTAGCTGAGAGCTCAACACTAAAGTAGTCTTAAAGCACACCCACTGAGGCTTGAGGAATTTTTCAGAAGTGGAGGAATAAAGAATGTAAAGAGCCATAGGGTGGGAGGGAATATACAGAGGATGCCCCACAATGGCAGTGACTGACTGTTGCTGTCACAACTCATAACCCATAACTCCATGGTGAATACAGCAATCCCACTAAGGGGGATCTCATTGGAGTGGGGGCATGGAGGAGTGAAATTGTGGTAGAAAAGCTTGATGTATCCATACTAAGTATTAAAAAAAAAAGAAAGAGGAGAAGAAGAAGAAGGAAGAGAAGGCACAGGAGGAGGAGGAAGAAGAAGAGGAGGAGGAGGAGGACTATTGTAGTGCTGGTGTGATAGCTCAGCTATTAAAGCTTCTTTCTTGCAATGCCTGACAGCCCAAGTTCAAGTCCCCAGGACCCACATAAAGCCATATGCTGTAAGTGGCATATTCATCTGGGATTTGTTGGCAGTGGCATGAGGCACTGATGCCCATACACACTCTTTGTCTGCCTATTTGTATTTCTCTCTCTCTCTCAAATAAAATATTTTTAATAACTACTGTAATACACACAGATGCCTCTGGCACCGTCTAGTGGACTTAGTCCTTAAGTATACTCAGTCATTGTAAGGCTAAAAGGATATCAGGCAGAGACCTTAGAAACTATTATGATAATTAAGACATGTTTCACAGGTTTAATCCAGGAAAGTTAGAATATACATACTTCAAAAACATACAAAAGCCACAGGAAAAGAATCATCAAACAAAAACATTAGGAAGAAGGAAAAATCTGTTTTGAGGCATGACCTTCCTATGTTATGAAAGTTCCAAAGAATTAAATGACAAAGAACAAAAAATATGATGCAAATGCAGGTGAAATATCAATTGAAATAAAAGTAATTGTGTAAGCCCAGAGTTAATATAATAAGTAAAGGTTTTATTGTCTTTTATTAGTTATGTATATAGTGTGTATACAGCCATGATGGTACCATCGTTAGCCTTCTCCCTGTCCTCACCCCATGGGTAATGTGGGTCTTGACTTATGGGGGTAGCCATCAGTTCTGCTGGAGAGGTAATGACTCTGTGTGTAATGACCCAACTTATGGCTCTAACACTCTTTCTGCCCCCTCTTCCATGAATTTCCCTGAACCATGTTGGGTTCATTTTAGTCTATTTCAGTGACAAGGTCTTGGGAGTCTCTGTATCTCTGGATGTCTGATTTGGTAGGAGTTGAGTGTTCTCTGTGTCTATCCCCTTTCCCTTGTGCTGGTACCAGGTTCACCGAGAAAGCAGTACTCTTGCTCATTTCCCCTATAACTCTATGGCTTCAGCTGGTTCCCTGGTGAGGTGTGATATTAACTCTTGAAAAATCATTGTGTTAAAATACATTGAATGGAATAATGCCTTATTTGAAAGAAGAAAGATAAGTATTAGAATGACAGAACATCTAATATGCAATAACAATAGAATATATATATTAGAATGTATATATACTTATTATATATTCATTTGTGTCAACTTACTAAATTTGAAACTAAAAGGAATATTTGTTGAAATACAAAATATAATTTTGCTAGAGAGGGTAAAGCACATATCAGCTAGTAAAGGAAATAAGCAGCAATGTTGAGCAAACAGTTGGGATTGTGAAGTTTAATGAACTGGAAGAAAACAATTATTAAAAATTTAGATGAGACGTTCAGAAACAGGTGAGCTATATCAAGTGCTCCAAGATCTGCCTACAGGGAATTCTCCCAAAATATAAGAAAGAGTAAATGGTAGATTGTTTCATGAGGTATTTCCCAAAATGCTCATAAATTTTCTGAAACTCCAAAAACTATAACCAAGAAACCCAACAAACTAAGAATCCAACAAACTCCACGTAGGATGAACCATAAAATACTGAGTCAGACACATAATAAAATACTGCAGTAACATGAGGAGAAAATCTTGAAACCAGAAGAGGTCAGAGACTCAATGTGTACAGGACATCTGAACCCCGATAAATGCCTAATGTTTCATCTGAATCCATGGAGGTCAATAGAATCTGGATGATATAGTCAGAATGATGAATGAAAAAGAAGAGCAATCAGTAATTCTATGACAGCAAAACAATCCTTCAGATGCTAAGAAATAAGGCATCCCCTGGGGAAAAAAATAGGTATAGACAAGAAGGATGTGGCAAACATACCTCAGCTTCACCAAGAGATTTATAATGGTATCCTTGGTCAATCCATCACTATCTGGCTTTTGAAAACAAATTTTCTAGAAACATTAAGAACAGAGAACATGTTATAAAGGTAGGATTTTTGTTTGTTTGTTTGTTTTGCAAATATAAAAGGGAATCTGGAATCTAGAAAGTCCAGATTATAGGTGCAAATTTATAAAAAGTTAGTTGAAGGAACTAAAGTTGCCTTCTAGTTTTTAATTTTCCATAATCTGAGAATATTGAACTTTTACTTCTTTTCTTACTATTGAACTGGACATACAACATAATCCATACACACATTTTATCATGGTGATAAAGATAGATAAAGAAAGGTACCTGTAGCACCCTGACCAAATAAAAGTTATTGTATACACTATGCACACAAGACAATTACCAATACAACTATTAAATGGACAGGTGAAAAGCAAAGTGAGTGATTTTCAGAAAGTTTTAATTTACTCATTTTATCAAGTGAGAATTCACATGAAATACATGAGAACATTTTTATTGTACTTAATAACTAAGGAGTGATAAAGCCATACAACCATTGCATTGTTACCTCTCTGATTTTTAATGAAAATAAGATAGGATCATGAAAGTTTATGATTTTATTTATTTTATTTCTATATCACATTTAAATTCTAATAACAAAAATTTAAATTTCTATAAAGACATACACTTGCCTTATCTTTCATATGTAGCATTGTTTCCTTTGTCATAAGCTAAGAGATACAGATATTATGACAGTATAATATTGCTCAGGATAATTTCCCAATTTTAGACACATATTGTTAATTTTTACATGATATTACTTAATTTATTATTTATTTTCGTTTTTGGAAGCAGAGTCTCACTTTAGCCCAGGCTAAATTAATGGAATTAATCTCAGGCTGGCCTGCAATTTACACCAATCCTTTTATCTTTGCATCCTGAGTGCTGGGATTAAAGGTGTACACCACCGTGCCTCGCAAAATTTTAAAATATTAAATTAATATTTTAAATAGACTTATTTTAAAATTAATAATGCTTATTTGAATGAATATTTTTTACTTTAAAATTGTTTTTATTGGGAAATTTTACTGACACTGTAATCTGTCTAAATGCTGTTTTGAAATTGTATATGGCTTTCTATGCAATCATGTTTTCTGAAAAAAGCCAATAATATTATTCTTATTCTTCTCATCCTATTACTTTTCCTCTTCTTTATTATCTCTTTAAGAGTGATTTTTTTCTGTTACCATGAATTATTACTTCACAGTTTTCATTGTATTAGGTTCTATTGTCTTTCTTACATTCATTATAATAAATGTTTATATCTCCTATACTCCCATTCTTTTTCCTCATGTGAGAATATACATATCCCTCAGGAATTAATAGGCTTTGTTATACTACATGCTGCCTGTAATTTTGTACCCCACAGTGTTAAAGAGAATTTCAGCTGAATATTAGGAAGATAAAGAGGCTGTCTTTCTACACTCTGGAATGGAGAGTCCAGAAGAGGCAGATGTGAAACAATGATAATGATTCATGAACAGTCTTGACTTTGACTGCCTAAACCAGATTAGAACTACACTCATATTTCCTGCTTCTGTTTTCCATAGTCCCCTTTAAATGCATACCCTTTTAAAAATCTATACAGAAATTACAAGCTAGTTTTAAACACATATTATCACTTAATATTCATACTCATAATATTGTCAGCTCTCTGAAGCCATAAATAAAAGTAATCATATGGCTTTTTTTTCTTAGTAGAGGTATCACTTCATTTTATAAAGTATATTAAATGCATTTTTCATGAATCCATTTTGAATATTTTATGGATAATGCCTGTTTTTTAAATATAAATAAAATTATTCATTTTTCCAATAAAAATAAGGATGACAATGATATATTCATCACTTGACAAATACATGCTAAAATTTTATTAAATAATGATAACAAAAGTCATATGGTGACTGTATAGATTTTAGTCAAATCACCTTTACATACAAATAAAGAAATAACCAATAATCCTATGTTACAGATATATTATGTTTTTACTTAGTGTATCAAATTATTATTTATGATTGTATGTAAAAGAATTACTAAGCTGTGTAAGATAAATGCTATAATGTAGCACTGACCTACAATTATGTATTCTTTTAACATGGTAGATTTCTAAAAGTAGAATTTAATAATAAAATAACTTGAGCCATCTTTCACAGTATTTTGTTCAACTTTAGCACAGTGAGCAAAAAAGTTATATTATTTTGATAATCACTATGACAAATAAATACATTTTAAAGATATAATTTGAAGTGAAGTTTAACATCAAACAATTTTTGACATAATGTTTAATTACATTTTGCAAAACTGTTTTACAAGGATTTATCCTCTTTTTTGCTTCCTTATAAATTTGTAGTTAAAGGTCATAATTATTATTAGAAAATCTAATTAAGAGGAAGATCACTGATCCCTAGTATCTATTTTCTTTAACTGAAGACATATTTCTTAATTTTTCTTCATTCTTTGTTATCAGGTGAGATACTTTATCAATATTCTACAATGTCACTTGTGGAAATATGTAATTGAAGATAAGAAAGCTATAATCTATGGGGTAAATTCACTTTTTGTCTCACTCATTTTGCTTAGCAATAATAACAAAGGGTCACAATAGAGATCTCATGGTACACAGAGCCAAAATTATCAAGTTCTTTTAGAGTTTGGATCTGGAATGTTGCCTAAAGATACATGAGTTAAAGGCTGTTTGCCAGAGACAATACTGAGGTATTCTATAATTATTGATGATCTCCCCTGGAAGGGAGAAATGAGAACATAATCTTTCCTATCTCTATCTTTTCCATGCCTGCCACAGGAAATAAGAGGATGTGTTATATTCCGATGTATGTTGATTATAATTATAAGTAAACAGATATTTGTAAACTTCTTCATATAACTAATGAGTACCATTACTTGTTTCCACTTATTTCAGATTTATTGGTTTGCAAATGACATAAGTCATTTGTGTGCTAAATCAATACATCAATACTGCTGTAATGTTGATTGTATTTAGTACTCTTTTCTGCAAAAAAAAAAAAAAAAATCCCTAAATTAAAGGTGAAACATTTAGACTAAAGTTTGTGTTTTATTTTAAAATTTTATTGAATACATTAAAATTCACCTTTTGGGTAAGTTGATGAGTATCAACAGCCAGTTTGTTGTAGATTTGTAACTGAAATGCTAATTACTTTATATAAATTGAAATAACTGTGACAGATTTAGTGGGTTATTGATGCCTTTAGCCATTCATTTATTTCTCAGCCAAAGGTAATCACTCTAACAATATATGCCTTTAAGCTATATGTCATCACCAAGATCTAGGAAGATGAAATTATTTTCCTGAAATGAGCAATTTAAGTTACCATCTGTTTGAAAGACATGTTAACAGACTCATTTTAAACATTAAAAAAAATTCTGAACAAATTATTTTATTTCATCTGCCAGTTGCAGAATAAACAAGAAGTTATGAAATAAAAAAAAAAAAAAAATGTACAAATGCTCTAATTACAAAAAGGAATCCCAGGCTGGAGAGATGGCTTAGCAGTTAAGGAACATGCCTGTGAAGCCTAAGGACTCAGGTTCAATTCTCCAGGTCCCATGTAAGAGAGATGCACATGGTAGAACATGCATCTGGAATTCGTTTGCAGTAGCTAGAGGCCCTGGTGTGCCCATTCTCCCTCTCTCTATCACTCTTTCTGTAATAAATAAATAAATAAATAAATAAATAAATAAATAAATAAATAAATAAATAAATATCTTTATGACAAAAAGGAATGCCATTCTCACATGTCTATTCAGTTGTGTGGATGACGCTTGTACAAAAACATCTTGATACTTTTACTAATGCCAGTTAACTTTTAATAAATGCTGAAAATTCTATGCCATATGTTGTAGAAATTCAGGAAGAGACCTAAAAGTTTTTATTTAGAAGTTTAGTAACTGGCAAAGCCCCTGAAGCTGCTTGTAGCATTTGATATTATAGATTGAGAGAAACCTAAGGTGTTCCCCACTGACAGATTTGGTAACCCTCAAATTCCCATTCTGCATTCCAGAGGAATTTTTTAGAACTTGGCTTCAGGATTTTAGTGGTATATGTTGTGGTTAACTCATGTGAGGAACCCTAGAGGTGAGTGTTGATTATAATTATATGATAACAGATGTTTGTAAACTTCTTACAACTAAATGAGCACTATTACTATTACTTGATTTTAGGTTTGTCGGGATATAGTTGTTATTCCCAGGCCTCTCCAGCATTGCAGCCACAGCAGTAGATGTCTTCAGTAGTGGGTCCAGATGGCCCATGCTACTGCTTTTTTTTCAGTCCACTTCATGAACAGCAGTGCTCTGATGCTACTTATCCCCTCAGACCTCAATACCAGTCAGAACTGAATGGTGGATATGTAAACTTCACCTTGATCTACAGCACTCCCTCTGCCTCGCTCTAATCTCTATGATACTTATCCTCACAGCACTTTAGTTGCCCTGGTCTCTTCTAACTCCGTTTCCTTTACCTTTGTGGAAATACATACCCCCTCAACCCTGAGACTCTTTTTTTTTAAAGAAAATATTTATTTATTTGCAAGCAGAGAGATATAAGAGAGACAGGGAGAATGGGCACACCACGGCCTTCACCCTCTGCAAAGGGACTCCAGATACATGTGCCATTTTGTGCATCTGGCTTTATGTTACTACTGAGGATTCAAAGTGGGTCTTTAGGCTTTGTAGGCAAGTGCCTTAATCACTGAGCCATCCTAGCCCTCCCCTCCAAGCTTCTTGCATACAGTGTTGAGTTGTTGGGAAATTATCCAGACATAGACCTAAAGCTAGAAATCTTTATGGTTAAGTTCTTGAGATTACTGATAGATAGGTATGTAAGCCTTGTGCAGGCAGTTCCTTATTGATGGAAAAACAAAGTTCTCTCCCTTCTTCATTTGTTATAGTAATTCTGTACCTGTTTCTGCATCACCATTATATCCTACACCTTTTACAATACCTCCTTACAGTGAAGTGTATTGATTTCATTTATCCAAATATTCAGAATTTCACTATTACTTATTCAGTGCATCCATCCCATGAACAATTGGTGAGATATGATGAACTGTCTCAGCATATTGTACTATCAAGGGAAGTCTGTAATTCTGCATTGAATAGAGATCTTGGCAAAGTTTTTAAGATTCTAATCATGGCTGATATTTCTGAAATATCTATAAATTACAGTGTACATGCTGAAATTGAAAAAGTTTGAGAACAATTGAAAAGTGCCTACTATATGTCACCTGACTTATCTGAACACTATTCAAACCACTAGAACTTACTTACTAAAGGGAAGAATAAATACTGCTACAGAAATAACAACAATGAGGAAATTATCCCAAAGAAATAGAGTGATGTGCTGGAGAAGATAGTTAACTAACAGATAGCTAATTCAAAGAGTAGGAAGTGGTATGTGGGCACAGTCAAGTAGATGTTAAAATGCTGCAGAGATACAGAGCAAGGAAGAAGTTAAATTCCTATATAAGCCAGGTCATTTTCTTTCTCTACAATTCTTGGAGATAGACATAGCGTGATATTATACAGAGAATGCTGACTTGTTAAATTTATTTACAATTTGTGAAAACTATGCAAATTGTTTTGAACTTTTTATTGTTGCAAAAATAAATTGAATATTTAATTTGACTAAATTTCAGATATCTCACAAATAACAGGAAAAGTATTTAGAATAAAAAGCTAGCGCAGGAATTAAAGAAACATCCTTGAACAGAAAATATGACTCATTATGGGAAATTAGAAGATTAAACTAGATTATGCACATTGCACATATAGAGAGATGGGCACTGCTGTTTACACTATTCTAATTGTGACACAGTAGAAGAAATAGTACATTGGTGGAACACAATCCCTGAAATACTGTTTCATTTATATTATTTTATATGGTAAAAGGAGTAGATAAAGCAAATGAAATTCAGCTTGCTGAGAAGAAATTTTGACTGTTTATTGATTGATTTCCTTGAACCCTTTGACAAGACCATATTCAGATTCTCCATGTCTTGCATATATAGTAAGGCTATCCATTTGTGTGGCTGTTTGAAAATATGCCATTCACTCTGCTAAAATTGGTTCCAACTAAATACAATGTCATTTTCCTAGAGTATATGTCCTAAAAGTTGCATGGCTATTTCTTCAGTATGAATTGTTCATTGTTTCCTGTAGAAATTTTTCTACCTTTTATGACTGTTTTCTAGGTTTACCTTAATTTCTTACAAATTGCTTTTTGTTTTGCAACAAGGGAAGATGTGCGACTGGTTCTAAAATAACAGTATATGTTTAGTCTATAGTGATTGTGGTGAGGTAAGATCTTTACTTGCTTTTGAGACAATGAAATGAGAATTTATTCTGGGTGGAGTACTGACATTCTCTGAAAGAAATGACTTAAAGTTGTACTGATATTGTCCCATTTGCTTGGAAAAGCTAAACATATATAGGAAACTACTGTGGAGGGGATTCTGAGAGCTGAACAGTCAGTCCTTACCACTAAAGGGAACTGAACCATGCAGCCACTTGCATGGGTTGAGAAGAGGTCCCCAAGCTCCAATGAGAACACAGCTGTTGAGAAGTGACACAGCAGGAGACAGGCAGGCTGTCACATAAATGCATGTTGTGTTAATTTCTAAGTTAGTGGAACTTTTCTTCTGCAGCTTGGAAAAGTGAGTCAACTACCTCAGTACAAAGCATCTGTTGTTGAATCCGATTTTCATATAGGGTTTTTCTTGTTTGTCTTGTATTTTCCTTTCCTTCTAAAAGTTATAATTTAGATAAAGACAGATGAACACCAAAACATATTTCATTGCAATTTTTCTTACATATATTTAAATTATAAAAATCCAGATGCCTCAGACATTTGTTCTTAATTGAATCCAATAATCATGTGTCACAAGCCAAAGCTTATTGTAGAATGGATTCAATTGATATGAACTGTAAAAGTGAAATGATATAAAACTCAGTAGTCTGTATTCAAAAAATTAATGATGGTATAAACAAAGGAAACCAGTTAATCAGGTAGTTTCAGTGCAAATTTATTTAAAGAAAGTAAAGTTTTATCTGCTTTTTACTGAAATGTCTCTTTCCCCTTCAATTACAACTTTATACAAAACTTTCCTCACAAAAACATTTCTGTAAGTCTTAATAGCATATTTCTCTATTTGCCTACTTTATATTGTTGCATTCAACTTAGTAATGACAATCATACTCAAATGCCCTATTTTATTCAGAAACTATATCATATAAATTAATGTGAATATTTTGTGTTTAGTGGCATTTTATTCATGTTACTGATGAAATTATTAATATGAACACTGTATGTGAACCTTTTTATTTCACTGTAATTGCATATATGTAGTGCATTTAATTTTCATTATACTTGTTATTAATTGAATAGAAGTTCTACTTTTGATTGAATAAAATATAATAATTAACAGTTTTAAATGCTTATGCTTAACAATTTCAGACAACCATGGTGAAGAAAAATGATACAGGAAACACTATTGTCATTGTTTTGAATAGATTTAATGTTGAAATATATGTTTTATATACAAAAATAAATTAAAACCTCATTAAATTTCAGGAATCCTAAGTATACTTTAAAATATTTGTTAATGATAATTATATATACAATAAAATATTTAGGAATAAGACATTAAAATAAACTACAAAATATTGTCTTCTACGTTATGAGCCTTTTATCTTAAATTAAGGCATGGATATAACTGTGGTGTGTGGAATATTAATGTTACATAAAAGTAGTTTAGAAATAACTCAATCATTCACTAAGTTATTGCATCTTATAGCTAATTTAAGCTGAACACCTAATGTGTTGCTGGCTTTGGATTTCTACGCTAAAATCTATGAGTGCTAATTGCTTTCTAGCATTGCTTTACTTATTTTTCAGCCTTAAGAAGAAATTTCTCTGAAACCTTATTCAAATGCTGTTTATACATTAAATACATCAATATGACTAAACTAGGGAGTCTACAAATCAGTCTTAAGGGAAGAAAATTCTTTGAACATGGTTGAAATTCCTTTCAGTTATTTCTGATTTTACTTAAGATTGCACAGTGAATTCTTGAGAGTCTATGTGTATTCTCCCCTGTAACACACTTGCTGGTTCAGTATGCATGTGCAAAACATCGTTTCTTCTGATTGCTAAATGGTATCATTTTAAGATGTCAAGATCAGACAAAATTCAGAATGTCTGAAGCCAAATTCAGTCTTCATATGAAATGGCACAGATCTTAAATGTCTTGAATTTAAATATGTGTATTTCAATTATTCAAGAGCAAATGTTTTTGCATCCTTTCTCACTGCTACCCACAGAGATTGTCTTTTTGTGGGTATTCTAATATTTATTTCCCCACAATAAATATAAAATATTCAACATATATGCCTATGTACAAATGTTTACATGCATTTTATATCCAATCTCACTGCTAGTCTCAGTAACCATTAATCATAAATGATTAAAAAATTCTAATATGTTAATTTCTAACCTTTCTAAAACAAAGTTTTCACTTTATTTTAGCTTTCATATAATTAGCAAACTAGTCTTTTAAATGTTAAAATTTCCTTTGTACCATTTTGTACTCAAATGAAAACAGTGGTATCAATATAATTTAATATGCAATATTTTATAATATGATGCTCGCTCTCTAACAGGTTTTATTATACAATTGTTTATTTGTAAATCTCTTATAGTGTTCTTTTTGATTTTACATGGTAAATCTTGAAGTGATATGAAGCCATTTGTCTTTTAAAATTAACATGACAATCAAGTGCTCAACCACAGAGTCACATTCCCAAATATATTTTTTTATTATTATTATTATTATTATTATTATTTATTTATTTATTTTTGAGAGAGAGAGACAGAGAGAGATAGACAGAGGGAGAGGGAGACAGAGATGGGCGCGCCAGCAGTCTCTCAGCTGCTGTGAATGAAATCCAGATGCGTGCTCCCCCTTGTGGTCAAGTGCGGCATTGTGTCCTTGCATCACTTTGCATCTGGCTAAACGTGGGACCTGGAGATTGGAACCGCTGGACACTGGAACCAGTGTTCTTAGGCTTAGGAAGCAGGCGCCTGAACCACTAAGCCATCTCTCCAGCCCACCAAATATCTTTTTATTAACTTTTTATTTTATTTTATTTTTGCAGAGAGACACAGAGAGAGACAGACAGAGAGAGAGAGGGAGAGGAAGACAGATAGAGATGGGTGCACCAGCAGTCTCTTAGCTGCTGTGAACGAAATCCAGATGTGTGTGCCCTCTTGTGGTCAAGTGAGGCATTGCACCCTTGCGTCACTTTGCATCTGGCTAAAAGTGGGACTTGGAGATTCACTGTAGATTGGAACCGGCGTTCTTAGGCTTAGCAGGCAGGTGCCTTAATAGCTAAGCCATCTCTCCAGCCCTTTATTAACGTTTTATTTAGAGACAGACTTTCACTAAGTGGCCCGGGCCTGGATTGCAGGCTTGTGCTTCAGTCCCAGCTTTAAAATTCAATTTAAGACAATGAGATGTCTGTTAGTGGATCAACAGAATATTATTCAGCTAAAAGAAATTTGCATTCACTTATTTCCAGGAACATGCATGGAAATTTAGAGTATTATGTTAAATGAGATACGACAGATATGGAAGGACAGATACTTCACACTGCCACTCTATTTTAGAAGATAAAATGTTCACAGTAGAGAATAGAATAATATGTATTGGAGATTAGGAAATGGAAAGGAAAGGAGAATTAGAATAAGAATTAGGATGGAAAGAAGGTTGACAGACTGCTCAATTAGTGAAGTGCTTGCCTTGAAAACTAAGATCCTGAATTCAATCCCCAGAACTCACATAAACAAAGGTGTACACTGTGGCTAGTGCTTCTAGTCCTTGTATTGGGAAGATGGAGTCAGGTGGATACCTAGGGCTGGCTGTACAGCCATTCTGTGTTGTTTAGTTACAAGCTAATGAAAGATCTTATCCCAGTGAAAGTTGAATGACATACCTGAGGAATGACACCCGAGGTTGTTTTCTGGTCTCCACATACACATACAAAATTGTTCATCTATGCCTGCATATGCATGTTGTAGCAGACAGCTTCAGGTTCACTGAGATCAACTTCTAGAACAGGAACAGTTATGGAGTAAGGGATATTTATTAAAGCTTACAGGTTCAGGGGAAGTTCCATAATGGCAGAAGAAACTGGCCTGCTTTCACAGGACCAAACACATACAGAAAAGTCAAAACCACACAGTACAGCACATCTCAAGAACTCCAGTTAGGCACACTTTGCATATCTTTAGATTGAAATCTTAAACCCACCACGACACCTTAAGATCTGCCCAGTGACATTGCCTCCAGCCATGTGGATGCAGATGCAAACAACAAACTAATAAAACACTGAATATATTGGGGCCATCTATTGAAAATACCACACATTTATTCCTATACACATGAACACACACAAATACACACACCATTGCATCTTCACATGTAAAAATCTAGGTAAAGAGAAAGAATTGTTTGAAGACTTGGTGACACAGTGAAATTGCCATAGTCCAGAACAAGCTTTCATTAATTTCAAAACTCTTAGAAGATAGCTAGACAGTGTCCAATCCATATAAATAATGAATATTTGAAGTTAGGAAAATGCTAATTACCTGATAATTTCCTTGGTTGATCATTATACATCATATATCAAAATTGTTACAATGTATCTATTAATACAAATACTATATACTGATCAACATGTACTTTTTTATTAAGTAGAAATTTGTAAGGATATATTATATCCCTCCTCCTTGCCCCTATTCTCACATTTTAAAAATTCTGATTTGATATGCTCATGTCTGGTGTTAGAGTATCACCTTTGAAGCAGACAATAAATGCACACCTACTCACAAAAGAAATACAACATAATTTCTCTTTGCAGTATTCTATTATTACCCAGGCTCATGCACAACCATAGGGAGGCAGTGAAAAAGCAGGGGTGTCTTTGAGCGTGCCATTGAAGTGTCGATTTTGCTGGAGATTACAGAAGGATCAGGCCTCTCCTTATCTCTTGCCTAAGAAAGTTCTCTAGACAGATTTTTCCATTGGAAAAAAAAAAAAATACAGGAGACCCTTTCTGGAAAGAGTTCCCCTTTCACAGAACACAGCTTCCTGGAAAGTTTAAGTCTAATCCTGTCATGGTGGTTGGTTAAGCTCAGTTCAAAAGCTTGGTGTCATATTTGGTTAGCTCTGGCCCCATTCAGATTCTATAAATGACCCAAATTTGGGTCACAGGAAGTACTTTACCTACTCCTGCTTCCCAAGTGGTGGGAATTCACTATACTTAACTTTCCTTCTCTTAATCTGATAAAGTCTCTCTAAGCCTTATTCTCTAATCTGTGGATTTCAGTTCTTTAAATTCATAAGAAACCAAGGAGTCCCAAAATTTATTGGGGCATTTATGTATATTGATATGTTGGCAAGGATCCCCAAATTTCATTTCAATAAATTAATCATTATAAATTGATTTATATGTATATGCATATATTGATTGCATATATATCATCTCATAACTATTCAAAAACTCTGAGAATTCAAACTTGAACCTTTTGTATTTTTAGTCTTCTATTTTGTACTGAAAAAGTAGAAAACCATAAAAATTAACAATAATTTAATATATTCACCTCTATAAATCTGAAAAAAAGTCCTAAAAGGGAAATATCTTTAAATTGATGTTGAACCTCATAAGGATATGAGAGCAGAAACCACACTGACAATATAACCTGTCATGTGATGCAGGTTAAATTGAAGAGATGAGTTTGGAAAATTAGGAAAGAAAAAAAAAATATGTTAGTATTGTAGCTAGAAACAACTACAGGCCAGATATGGCAGATATTTATTTAACTACATTATAGTCAGATAAGTTAAATAATTTCTGCATACTGTGATTTTCCAATGGAGGATGTACATAGAAACTAGCCCTTGGAATAAAATTTGGATATTATATTATTATTTTTTAAATTGATGTATTTAGAAGATGGAGAGATTTCTCACTTATTAAGAATTTTGTGCCCTAAGTATCAGGGCCTCTTGAGCTGGTGACCACTAAAGTGGACACCCTATAGCATATATAAAATGTCTGCATTAACACTCACATCTATTACTCCAGTCTGCATTGGCCAAAGGCTGGAGAATTATGGGGATTGATATCCTGAAACACAGTACTTTCAGGTTGAAATAGAGACCCTATCTCAAGATAATATGCAGATGAACAATAAAGAGGCATTTAATATTGGCTGGAGGTTTAGTTCTATTTTAGGATTTTCTATTTATAATATAAAACATAATGTTAATTTCACTTATTTATTGAGTAACAATTTGTATTGTCACATTTTAATCTTTAACCAAATTACTGGATCTCTTATCATGTGATCACATTGTTTCTTTTCTTAAATCATGCCATGTTCTAAAAGCACTGACAGTAACAGAAAGATATGGAGGTACCTGATAAAAATGCTTGCTCTTGTGTGTGCGTGCACATGTGTGTGTGTGTGTGTGTGTGTGTGTGTGTGTGTGTGTGTTTGTGTTCACTCAAGTATTTTTATTCATCTCTGCAGCAAAATAACTACTCTGCCAAAATTATTTTGCAGGTTAGCATTCTTTCATCAAAGAAATACACTACTTGATTTCAGAACTCACTCCAATTCTTTGTCAAACCTATAATGATATTTGCAACAAGTGGGAATTTGTTCTTTTCTTTAGAGCCTATTCAGTCTCCAACCTGCAAATGAGGTTGATAACCCACAACTGTGAGATGAGTGTTTGCACAAGTGGGACTTAACAATTGGGGCATTATTGCATGCAGGTTTACCAAGTTGGGCTTTATTTTTAGAAATTCCAATATCTTATTTCAATGTTGATTAAATTTTAGTGTTGCATAATAACCTTATTTTATACTTAGGTTTAAATATATGCAGGTTTTTCAAAATTATTTATTTGAGAGAGAGAAAAAGGCAGAGAGAGAGAAAGAGAGAGAGAAAGAGAGAATGGGCACACCAGGAACTCTAGCCATGGTGAATGAACTCCATACAAAAACACCACCTTGTGCATGTGGTTTACATGGGTACTGGGGAATTGAACCTGGATCCTTTGGCTTTGCAGACAAGTGCCCTAACTGCTAAACCATCTCCCCAGCCCTATACTCAGGTTTTAAAAATTAATGTAACTATTCATGATAATATACATTTAAGTGGCATGTTTTCATTCATATAAGCTGCCCTGAGCTTTAAATATCAAATAAAATTTATGTTTCTCCTATATTAAATATGAAGTAGAGATACTTTTAAGCTAATTTGACATTTCTAAAAATTAAATTATATTTAAAAAGCCTAAAATAAGATATGCATATACTTGATTACAAATAAACTTATATAATAAAATATGTGCACAAAGTACCAATTATAAAAATGCAAAGTTGCAAATATAGAAAGAAACAGTGGCATTTATATTTTTTACTATTTGCTTATGCAGGTGTAATATGTTATTAGATTAGTATATTTAATTATTGCCAGTTTTTTTTTTTTCTTTTTCAAATTGAAATCTAGGACTCAAACATTATGAGCCTATAGGAACACATCCTAATATAGAATGCATTATCTCTTTGATGGTGATGTATTGGAATGAACATTAGCCTTTAAGACTTAAAATAGAGACCCATGGTCCAGTATTGCTATATTTTTGTGAATTTGATATTAAGTGCTTATGGAATTTAAAGAACTGTTTCTATGAACCATCATTATTGGAAAGAGCAGAGTGCAAGTTGGGTTCAAGTGACAATTACACATACTTCCACATAATGTACACCAAATTCTGTCCATAGATAAATTCTGACCAATGTTGAATAATTAGACATACTCTGACATGTGATTAAAACAATTACAATTAAGATAAAACAGAAAAGCTGAGAGATGAACAGGGCACAGCAATTTTACAACCCAGCCCATCAGTCAAGTGCAAGCCAGAAAGGATGGTCAGGGGAGTTTCTTGAGTACCAAAGGGAAGTGTGTGGTCAGTCTTCATGGGTATGTCAGTTCTGCTTGAATATATACAACCAGTATACTGAATAGTTAATGTATAATTTCATATATGCAAGATTCACTTAAAAATAGTTTTCCATTATTTATTACATGCAGAGAGAGAATGGGTGTGGCAGTTCCTCTTACCTCTGCAAATGAAATCAAGAGAAAGGCTTTTGTTATGAAAAAAAGTCTAACTCAAAATCAACCCAAAAGGAAATCTTAGTTTCTTCATCAAGAGTCAAGAGAGAGAGTGGAGAGAGAGAGAGGTCTTCTCAGCAGCAATTGATTCTGAGACTCAAAAATGACATCAAATTTCCTTCAGGTCATGTTTAGCACTCTTATTTGAGATCCATAGTGTTCCTGTTACATAAAAGTCTATACTGTAGCTGGGCGTGGTGGCACACACCTTTAATCTCAGCACTTGGGAGGCAGAGGTAGGAGGACAGCTGTGAGTTCAAGGCCACCCTGAGAATACAGAATGAATTCTAGGTCAGCTGAGCTAGAGCAAGACCCTACTTCAAAAAAAAAAAAAAAAATCTATACCATAATGACTCTGGATATCACTTTCCATGAAGGAAGAGTGATGCCAGAGGAAAAGTCTATTTTGAGGGTTCTCTGTTTGAAAATGGGAAAATTTACCAGAACATACCAAAGACTTCCATTTCTGTACCATTGGCTATTTAAAAAAAAAAAAATCTTAAAACAATACTTACTTTAATACTTAATTTAAAAAAGACAAGACAAGAAAAGAAAAAAGACAAAGAAAACCAGTCAAGTAGAACCACTAAACATAGAAAAAATTCTTAAACTGAAAAATACTTTCCAAGGAGATGATATTGCTTTGACTGTATAAAGCGAGCATCTTATAAGGAGTGGATTGTGAGTTAATTTTTTAAAATATTTTATTGATTTATTTATCTGGGGGGGAGAGAAAGAGAGAGAGGAAGAGGCAGAGAGAAAGAGACAATGGGTGCACCAGGGCCTCCAGCCACTGTAAATGAACTCCAGAAGTTTGTGGGTCCTGGGGATTTGAACCGGGATCCTTTGATTTCGCAGACAAACACCTTAACTGCGAAGCCATTTCCCCAGCCCAAGGATTGTGAGTTAATATAACCATTTCCTCCTGTGTACTTGGTCATGTCATGCACTATGCTATGCACCTAGAATGCAACAGTAATTGTAGATTTTATCCCTCACAAAGCTTACATTCTAATCAGAAGCCTATAAAATAAATGAGCAGGTGTACCTTAAACACAAGTGATAATAAAAGTTACTGAGGAAACAGCAAGCAAAGGCGAAAGGGAATACCATAGAATGTTTGTCCCATATGTTGAAGAGTTAAGTAAAAAATTATTGACCAAGAAGCCTTACTAGACTTGTAAGTAATAAGGGACTAGAACAGGGGGAGAGAGAGGGTATATACTAGTAATTATGTAAAAGTTCTTGCAGAGACTAATCCTTAAAATATATTATTTGAGGGGCTGAGAAGATATCTCATTTCTGTCTCACTAATATGAGGACTTGAAGTCAAATCCAAAACAGTTGTGAAATGCTGGTATGTGATTTTATTCCCAGGGCTGGGCAACTAGAGGAAAGTGAATCACTGGAGTTTTTGGTCATCCAGTCTAGTTTAATTGGAGAGTGCTGACCATTAATTAACATTATCTCAAAGAATTTAGACAGTGTTGCTAAGAAACAGCACTCAAAGTTGTTTTCTACCTTCTACATCCAGACACACACATAACCTACATACATATATGCATACATATACAAGAACTCACATATACCCGCATACATTCGAACACACACACACACACATAAAAAGAAATACTTTGGATTGGAGAGATGGCTGAGTGGTTAAGGCACTTGTAGGCAAAGCTAAAGGACCCAAGTTTGATTACACAGGACACATGGAAGCAAGATGTACAACATGCAGTTGCTAGAAACCCTAGCGTGCACATTCTCTTTCTATGTGCCTCTCTGTCTCTCAAATAAATAAATAACCATATGTCTTAAAAAATACATATTTTATATGAAATATGTAGAAAGCCCATTAGGTAGGCCTAGAAAGAATGATCTAGATATTTACTAAGTAAGTGAAGACAAAGAAATTAAAATGTGGTAAAATTATGTAGATCCTTATAGAGGATATTAAAACCATAAAATAAATTTGTTTTATACATTATGCTAATAAATAGGAAAAAAAAGGAAATATTTTGTGGTTTCCTATAAGTGAAGGGAAAAGCACTTTAAGAATTTAAAATTTAATGGTGAGTTATCCAAAATTAGATAAAGATCAATGATGATGAAGATAGATGAGAGAGATGAGAGATATGTAATCTATGGTATTGAGAATAGTTTTCATGGGTCAAGGAAGAAAGGTAGAAGCTATGGTTAGCTTCTGTCATCCCAGCATGGGTATGGTGATATAGGAGGTGAATTTCTTGGAAGCTTACAGACCATGCAGCCTCACAAATGGAGCAGTCAACAGAAGAAACCATATAGGTACTGATCTGAAAACTAGGATTTCCATGTACCATACACACACATGACTGCTCTCTAATGTGCTCATAAAACACACACACACACACACACACACACACACACACACATTGTATGCACAAATACACTTGAAAAGCCCTCTAATCTCCTTTAGTTCTTCTCATATAGAAGAACATAACATTCTGAGAGGCCTAAATACACAATTCCTGACAATACCCTAATGAAATCTCTAATTCTGAAGGCTAGTTCTGGCCCATACCTTTACCAGAAAGTACCTATAAGAAATTATATTATCATCATTCTTTTTTACCTTCCCTTCCATAAGATCAGGTCTGTGTAATGCTGGTTGTCTTTGTTGGTAATGATTGTATAGAATAATGAAACATTTGAATATTTATATAATACTTTTAAAAATAATTTTACACTGGTATACTTTGTGTTCTGTTTCTCACTGTTTTAACTTGCAAAATATATGAAATTATTATAATATATAACATTGATATTTATGGATTAAATTTTAAGATATATCAAAGGCAGTTTTTAACCTATTTATTAACATAGCATATTCAGTTGTCATAAATACCTCCTGATAATAGAGCTATGTTAATCCAAAGTTTTACATATCTTTTCATAGAAGCTAAATTTTATATACATAATTTGATAGGGCAAATATACCTATGAATTGTAATGTATAAACTACTTATACCACCATCATTGTTAATTTTTCTCTTCATTATTAAAAATATTGCTATTTCAACCTTACCATAGGTACAGATAAACAGTTACTGTTCCATTTTAATGAATATATCATCCAATATCTGATTGGATGCTACAGAACTTATATAGTTATATGTGGGCATGTGTGTGTGTGTGTGTACAGTAACACAAAAAATAACAAATAATGAATAGAGGCTAAAAATGTCTTACAAAGGGCATCAACCCATAGCTCACTTTCTCACAGGAATACCAGAACTCATAAACCACATATACAATTTAATGGCACAATATTCAAAGCTTAACAAAATGAGAAAAAAAGTGTTATTTTACTTCTATTATCAAATATAATCTTGATAGAAAAGTTGGAATAACTCTATATGACAATGATTTCTGTATTCAAATATGTATGCTCAGTGTGTGGGTTGACTAACATGAGAATTGCCAATACCTAACCATCACCAAAAGTAACTAGTTCTCATGGATTAACTTAAAATATTCAGGGCAATATTTTTCTGTATTAAGATATGACATTTAAGAGGAGAAGTAAGCAGAATTTTGAAGAGGAATAAAATAAAGTGAAACTGTCATAAAATGCAAAATCCTGTTAAAAACTATACCTATTGTTTATAATTCTTATGCTTTTAAATAATTAAAATTAATGTTTAGTGTGTACATGCCTTTATGTTCAAATTGTTCCTGAAATTCTTCTAGATACCATTGACTTACACTCTAGAATATTCATGACCAATTATGCATTTTTACAATTTGAAGTACTGAACTTTGTCCTTCACAGAATAAGTATATATGTATATAGATAGATAGATAGATAGATAGATAGATAGATAGATAGATAGATATAGATAGATATAGATATAGATATAGATATATAATCTTATTCCCTTCTTTACCTAAACAGGTAAGAAGAGCAACATGTCTATAATGATTATGCAATATTTATAAAATGGTCCAGAGTTAACTTAATGTATTACAAGGAAATGTGGAGGGACAATATTGTAGTTTACAAAGCTGACAAGGTAGGCTCTACATTTATGCCAACATGATATGTTATCCTTTCAGTTGTAATACACTTGCCAGGAGATGCATCTCTTCTTACTGAAGCCAATGTCTGATTGGTACATTCTGCATTCAATCAGTTTAATATTGTGACTTTGTTTTCTTCTTTTTTTTTCTTTCTTTCTTTCTTTCTTTCTTTCTTTCTTTCTTTCTTTCTTTCTTTCTTTTTTTTTTTTTCTAGGCAGGGTCTCACTCTAGCTCAGGCTGATCTGGAATTCACTATGAAGTCTCAGGGTAGCTTTAAACTCATGGAGATCCTTCTACCTCTACTTCCCCAGTGCTGGGATTAAAGACATGTGCCACCACACCCGGATTGTTTTCTTAATATAATTAAATAATAGAAGCCAAAAGAAAATTATTTCTACTTGAGGCCACGTGAAGGATTGCCCTAACGGCTTATTCAAAGGATGCCATTTCTTTTTCACAAAGCAAGTCTATCATATTAACTCTGTTGACAAGTCCATTCCCCTGTTTTATTTGGGTAAATGTTTATGACATGCCTGAGGAGTTAAAATTCTGAGCTCCTAAAATATACTTGTACAGAGCTCAATTAATGCATCAGTTAATTTTGTAATCATACCCTAAATTATGATGCTTGAACATATTTTAAAACGTAACAATTTTTGAAGCTCCTAGACAAAACTATTTTTGTGTTAAATGTTCTACCAGGCTGATTTATTAGAACTTCTATAAATGTGGAGAGATGGAATATTAAAGCTTGACAGTTGAATTATCCTAGGTTGTCTTGTCCCTGTAAAGAACCATTTAATGTTTATGACTTTATGTGACTTAACATTCCTATGACTATTAGGTAAATCGTTCTGGAATGATCAAACAAATGTATATTTTGCTTCCACCAATCTAAAGGTGAAGAATAAACTCAGTGGTTGAGGCCTAGTGCAGTGATTTCCTGATTTCAATATAACCCACATAATAGGTATTTCCACCAATGTCTGGGTATATGATTTTTTTTTCTATGACTATATTACTAACTTCATTAATCTAGTTAATATATTTTTGGACATCTTATTTTGTGTAAACTAATTTTTTGTTTCTGGGCCACTATCACCATGTTTGACTCCTGACTAAACCATCTCTTATTGTCTTTTAGATGATAGTTGTGGGATGTTTTTCTTTGTTTTGTTTTGTTTGAGTTTGTTTCTGCTTATTGATAGTTGCCTCTAAGGTAATTTTAGGCTACTATATTCAAAGGCTATTCATAGTTTCATGTATTTAATCATCTCTTCATGTATTTGAGGAAAGTTTCTAGATTTATAAAATATTGATTGTGCTTTTTAATTTTTTTTTATGTTATTCTTTTCCATTTTAAGGAAAAGAAAAACAAAGTTATGTGTTAACACACCTAGTCTGGAAGCTCAGACAGGAGGCTGAAGCAGTCTTGACTACATGGTGAGGCCTTCTCTCAGAAAAAGTCAAATATGTGACAAAAAAAAAAAAAAAAAAAAGAAAACATAGCTAACAGAGGGCTGATAGGGTCCACCCCTCTCTGAGGTGTTATCAGCAGTGAAGGGCAGTGGAGGATAGACATTTTCTTCAGTGGGCTAGCTACTGATATTACAGTAAATAACCTCACATCCATGATCAAGCCAACAATACTAATTCAATGCAGATGAATAGACAAAAATGAAAGTCAAGAAAATAATGGCAATGTTTATTATAATAAGATGAAAGTTTGAAAAATCTATTTCATTTAAAATACATAAAAGTTTGACGCCTTTAAAATCTATTTCATTTAAAATGGGCCAGAGTGAAACCCTACCTCGAAAAACCAAAAAAAAAAATAAATATTATTTAAAATAAAATAAAATCACTTCCCTTTATTTTATATTTGTTGAACCTATTTAAAAAAACAACTAACAGATATTTTGATCACATTCATGTGTTATTCCTGCAGGGCCTGGTATTTGTAGATGGTAGTATCAGTGGGCAAAAGAACTTTAAATAGAATGATTAAAGAAATTTATTTATTTTTGCCTGACAACCATATACTACTTATGTAATGTCTACTTTTTAAAAAGTTTTTAAAACTTTATTTGTGTGTGTGCGTGTGTGTATATGCAAACAAGTGGGTATGGGCATAAACTCATGCACACACACACGAGAGGGTTTCTAACCACTGCAAATGAATGTCCATCTAGATTTACGTTGGTGGCTGGAGAATTAAACCGAGGCTATTAGGTTTTGCAAGCAAGCACATTTAACAATTGAATCTTCTCTCCAGACTGCCAATGTGTATTTTTAACTCTATGTAATACACATTTAATTTCACAATGAGCATTGTTGTTTTCCATTGTTCTTTATAATGACATTTCTTGGAAACATTCTATTTCACAACTGATATTTTTAAAAATGTTTTTGTCGCTATTGGTTGGTTGTTGTTTCTTTTTCTTTCTTGAGTATAACAGGGGCTTTATAGTTTGCAGTTCTTATAAAGAAAGGTAATTTAATTATAAGACTGAAAATATAGTTTGATTGTAATACAAAGACTATTATATTTCCTAGTGCTACTGTAACATACTATTGATATGAAAAGCACTTCATGTAGGATGCAAATAAATAATTCTCTAGGAATCTACACATTAACTTGAGCAAGAAAAAAAGAAAGAAGAAAGAAAGAAGAAAAGAAAGAAGGGAAGGAAGGGAGGAAGAAGAGTGGGACCTAAAGAAGCAGGAAGGATCAAAGAAAAAAATAAAGAAAGGAAAAAATGAAAGGGAAAGAAATAAAAAATACAGGGAAGGAAGGGTCTTCAACGTTAGAGTAAAAAGAGGATGGAGAGAATAACACAAGACTAATGATAACATGAATCAGTGCCATAGAAACCTTAACTCTGGATAACATTCTACAAGATTAAACCATTAATATGGGGAGTGGAGATTGGTATAGCTCAGACAGAAGTGCCCTGTAGAGATTTAAAAAAACAAAAACAACAAAAAAAAAAAAAACAAAAAAAAACTTAATCTTGGAACCATTGGTTCTAGCTAGTAAATCTCAGGGCCAGAAATGTGTTAAAAATCCACAGTGAAGGGCTGGAGAGATGGCTTAGCAGTTAAGGTGCCTGCCTGCAAAGCCTAAGAACTCAGTTCCAATTTCCAGGTCCCACATTTAGCTAGATGCAAAGTGAGACAAGGACACATTGGTGCTCTTGCCCACAAGGGGCCGCAAGTATCTGTAATTCGTTCACAGCAGCTGAAAGGCTGCTGGCGTGGGCCCATTCTCTCTCTCTCTCTCTCTCTCTCTCAAAAAAAAAAAAAAAAAAAAAAAAACACTGTGAGATATTGGTCAGGATGACAAATGAGGTCCATCAAACAATTCAGGCCATGGCCAAAGCACTTACATTCCTGAAAGAGCTAGAAAGTAAGTCCCTATTGCTGAAGACACCCTAACATGCAGTCACAGGACATTGGGAGACCATGCTAGAAATGAGAGGGAATCCTGTTCTATCCTGCCTAGGCTTCATAGTGCTGTTAGAGGATAATGGTCATCAATAGCATGAATAAGCAAGACATCCTGCAAGCTATGAAATCAACCAGGTGGGCAAAAAGCCCACACCTGTCTAATAGCAGTAACCAGCCTATGTGGTTAACCAATTGTTCTCAGACTGGATAAGAGGTCCAGTCAGGAGAGAACGCATACCTTGTTCTTGGAACCAAGTTAGAATCCCATGGAGAGGAAATTGAAAGCTTCCACTACTCTGGCTCAGAAGTGTAGGAATAAAAATGTCTCTCAAGTAACTATGCTTATCCACTCTAATCCAAACTGCTCCCACTCTTGGTTGGAGAATTTGTTTTAATTTGTAGATGACAGAGAACACTGCAAGATCCAAGATCCATCAATATGACAAGAAAAGCTATCTGACTGCCTATCACGAGAGGTGCCACTTCTACCACATTTACCAGAGGCCAAGAGATATTGCATAGGATTCATCAACAGTTAACTAGTACCACTTTCATTGCTTGCTTGTGTCATTCAAAACTCATCAAAGCAGAAATCCAGAGGCTACAGAAAACTCAACACTAAATCAAATTTATAAGATATCCTACGTGGCTCAGGGAAAAATTGGGAAAAACAGAGTATAAAGAGAAAACCACAGGGTGGGTAGGAATATCTTGAGACATTATCTCTCCTCCCACTGAGCTTGACTTAGGCCTTCAGCCCCCATGGTAAATACCAATAACCACAATGTCCATTGTTAAAATTTTACAATTTCTGGGGCTGCAGAGATTGCTTAGTGGTTAAAGCACATGCCTGCTGTTGCAGTCAGGTTCGCATTGCTGACAGAAATCACCCGACTAAGAGCAGCTTGTGGGAAAAAAGAGGTTTTTTTTGGCTTACAGGCTCTGGGGGAAGCTCCATGATGGCAGGAAAGGCGATGGCATGAGCAGAGGGTGGACATCACTCTCTGGTCAACATAAGGTGGACAACAGCAACAGGATAAGTGTGCCAAACACTCTTAAAAGCTGGCTATAATACCCATAAGCCCGCCCCAACAATACTCTGCCTCCAGGAGGTGTTAATTCCCAAGTTGCCATCAGCTGGGAACCTAGCATTCAGTGGTTGAAGTTTATGGGGACACCTGAATCAAACCACCACATTTGATTCTCCTGGCCCCCATAAACTGATAATGCACATGATGTAAAATGTAATGCATTCATGCAAATTTAAAAGTCCCCATAGTTTTTATCAATTCCAATGATGTTCATACACCCCCATAATCCAAGGTCTTTTAAATGAGCCATAATACCAAAAATATCCAAAAAAAACCCATAATGGCACAGAATAAAACATTCACACTGCAAAGGATGGCATTGGGCAAAACAAAGAAATACTTAACCAATACAAGATTTTAAACAACCAGGGCTGAATCAAACTCTGTAATTCCAATCCAACAACTAGTCAGTGACAAATCTCCAAGTCCGATAGTTTTGAGCAGCAACAAGTCTCTGAAGTTCCAATTCCGCCCCTCCAGCTAGGCTACTCACAATCCTGGAAAACTTCATCCAGGGCCGGCAGCTCTCCTTGGCAGCCATCTCATAGTCCCGGCATCTCCACTGGGTCTCCACTGCAACCCATGGTCCATCCTCATGGCCCCATGGGATCTCCATGCAGGCATCCAGCAAACCTGCTTCACACTGCCCATGGCCATTTCCAAAACATAAAAGCTCGTTACAAACTCAATGACCCTCTCTTTCCTGCATTTGTTATACTCCATAATACCAGGTAGGGTGCCAATTTGTTAATCCAGGGGGGAATAAATCAGACTTTGAAGAACAGGACACTCCTTCAGCATTCAGGCCCCTTCAAAAGAGTCTGCATTCTTCCTGTTGCCCCATTGTATGTAGGTCAGCTGGCCCAATCTCAAAGGTTGTAATCTCTCAACTGCAGCTGAACGAGTAGAGTTCACCCAAAGATTTCATTTTTTCTGTGCCATATCCTTCTGCTCACACCAGTTCATTTCTACGCAAAGCAACCCTGCACAACTTCTCAGGACATGGGCATAACAGCAAACTTATCACACAAACTGCTAGCCCAGTCCAAATAAAGCTCTTTCTCACCCTCATAAGCCAAACCTCACAGTCCATAGTTCTTCCGTTGAAAAACAGCTCCAGAAGGCCAAAGCCACACAGTCAGGTGTCTAGCAGCAGATAATTTGGTACCATTTTACTGTTGCAGTCAGGTTCGCATTGCTGGCAGAAATCACCCGACTAAAAGCAGCTTGTGGGAAAAAGAGGTTTATTTTGGCTTACAATATCAACTGGGGGAAGCTCCATGATGGCAGGAAAAACGATGGCATGAGCAGAGGGTGGACATCACCCTCTGGTCAACATAAGGTGGACAACAGCGACAGGAGATTCAAACACTTTAGCTTTTTAATACCCATAAGCCCGCCCCCAACAATGTTCTGTTTTCCAGGAGGTGTTAATTCCCATCTTGCCATCAGCTGGGAACCTAGCATTCAGAACACTTGAAGATTTTGGGGGACACCTGAATCAAACCACCACACCTGCAAAGCCTAAAGACCCAGGTTTGATTCTGATATTTTATCCATATGTAGTTTTGCAGCAGTCACTGGCAACTCATTTTGCACAGAATTTCAGGTTAGTTAAAATAAACATCTGCAGTTTGTTTGCAGTGGCTAGAGGCCCTGGCATGCCATTTTCACTCTCTTTCTCTCTCTCTCCCTCTCTCTATCTCTAATAAATAAATAAAAATGAAATCTTAAAAAAAGAAATAAGTAATTTTACAATATCTGTTCCTTAAAAAAAGACATCCAGGGCTGGAGAGATGTTTAGTGGTTAAGGCCCATGCCTATGAAGCTTAAGGACTCAGATTTGATTCTCCAGGTCCCACATAAGCCAGATGCACATGGTGGCAC
This sequence comes from Orientallactaga sibirica, assembly GCA_036365145.1. Classification (NCBI taxonomy): domain Eukaryota; kingdom Metazoa; phylum Chordata; class Mammalia; order Rodentia; family Dipodidae; genus Orientallactaga; species Orientallactaga sibirica. Next base: position 15,857,175 of record JAEOAD010000017.1, read on the forward strand.
ATGTGTCTAGAATTCGTATGCAGTGGCTAGAGGTCCTGGACCCATTCTCACTTTCTCTCTCTGTCTTTCTCTCCCTCTCTCTCCACTTCTAATAAATAAATAACAATTAAAAAAAAGATATCCAAAATGTGGCTAAGAGGTCAGATTGTATCTATAGGATCCTTAGCAAATAATTTAAGATGTATAGTATATTTCTACAAATAGCAAATAAACTGTTAAGACTCTCCTGCTGAATTATGTATTTTTTTAAGTAGACTCTAACTTAAGTGTTTGAAAGACAGGCAAAGTTTAATTGCAGATACAAAAGTAGTTTTGACTTCTTATTCTTATTTTAGACATATTTTATAAGCAGAAACATCAGTCACACGTATGAATTCTTGCATATTTGCATAATATGATTTCTTTTCCAGCCCGTTTAGCACACAACAGCATGCTCTGATGTGCAATGAACAGGTGGGCGGAAATCCACTGTGTTTCATAGACTTGATATATTGTCTTTCCTCTTCCTCACAGTGTCTTTCTCAGAGTAATGGGAAGCATGAGTCTTTTCATAAAAAAAAAAAAAAAAAAAAAGAAGAAGAACATCTGAGTGAAAACAATAAATGTTCACATTTTGTATTCAGGCTATATATATATATATATATATATATATATATATATATATATATAAAATTTGATTTGAGTAATTACTTTTTTTTTTCTATTATGTGATTAGAAGTCTGCCATCATTTTCTGTCTTTTGTAGTAGTCTTCCACTTATGGTAAAGCTTAACTAGGAAATTGCAGACACATTTGTAAGATACTCACATGATTTTCCACCCTGGCATAACTTCAGACAGGCTGTCTCTAAGCCCAAGAGTATTTTCATGATTCAGACCGTGAAATTACAAATAGAATGCCAATAAACATTTACTTGATAGATGAATACATATTCATGCTATTTAATAATAAATAAGTTGATAGCACTTTTTAAATAGAAATATCTGCTTTGAAATTACTCTCTTTTAACATCTTGAACTCATTTGTTTGATACAGTAGATAATTTGATTACAGTTTTAGGGGAGAAAAGCATTAGTTTCAAAAATTATGGTGGTTTATTTCTTTACTAAATATGTTGTTTTTGTGCTAGCTTTTTTCATTATTCTACAATATCAACTGGCTTCAAATCCCTTTATTAGGGCTTAGCCACAGAACTAAACAATCTTCTTAGTTTGTTGTTGTGATTGGATAAAAAAAGATGTACAAAAATTCTAATTTATTTTTCATATAGAAGCTTACCATATGTTTTGTTTTCATAAATATTTTCATATCTTGATAATTCATGTTATAATATAAGAAAATATAGATTTAAAAGTAAAATGTTTGGTAAGAATAGCTAGTTCTGTTGCTTTACTTCCAACATAGATGGAAATGGAGTCAATGCTGACTATTTTATCCACATGTAGTTTTTGCAGCAGTCACTGGCAACTCATTTTGGTAAGAGAATTTCAGGTTAGTTAAAATATAACATCTAAGATAATTACAGAAAAAAATTAAAGAAAATGTGTGATCAATATGACAAGTATAAATTTAAATATTTTTCTATGTTATATGTATGAATTGTAAGATAAGAAATGAAATTATTGAAACAATAAAATAATATTCATCATCAGTATTTCTTCCTTTGGCCTATAAATGTGATATTCTCTACTTCCTAAATTGTTTTTGGAAACTGATATAGCAGGTGGGAAATAGCCTGCTAGTCTCTGTATAGTCCAAACTAATCTAGATTAGTGTACTTTTCTACTGGGTAAGGTGTCTGCACTAGAATCAAGGAGTTCCACAGTCCTTAACATGTGTTGACCCTCTGAGTGTTCCATGTCTCCACCAGCTGGTGATGTCTGGTGATCACGATGTGAAATCACCTACAATTTCAATGTTCTATGCTCTAATGGTACAGGGGTCATGGCCATGCAAGTATGCTCCTTCTCCACTATGTGCTTTCATCCCATCTGGTCAAAAAATAGTTTACCACCAGTGACTCACAATCTTGAATGGAAAGACCTCACATGCTCCTGGATAGGGAGAATTACCAAAAGCAATATACAGATTTAATGCAATACCAATAAAAATCCCAACATCTTTCTTCACAGAGATAGAAAAAATGATCTCAAAATTCATATGGAAGGCAGAAGGCCTTGGATATCCAAGCATATCCTCAACAAAAGAATTGTCTCTGTAGGCATCAGCATACCTTATCTTAAACTATACTACAAAGCCATAGTAATAAAAACAACATGGTCCTGGCATAAAAACAGAATGATAGACCAAGGATCCAGACTTTGGATCAAGTAACTACAGTTACTTGATATTTGGCAAAGGGCCCAATAATGTAGACTGGAAAAAAAGACAGCATCTTTATCAAATGGTGTTGCACAAACTGGATAACCACGTGAAGGAAAATGAAACTTAATCCACATATTTTGCCATGCACAAAAATCAAGTCCAAATGGATCAAAGATCTCAATATAAGAAGAGAAAAACTGCTACTACTGGAAGAAAGAGTCGGAGGAACTTTCCATAATATAGGACTGGGAAAAGACTTCCTGAACAAAATGCCAGTAGCTTAGGAAATTAAACAATCACTCAACCATTGGGATCTCATGAAGCTTAAAAGCTTTTTTATAGACAAATATGCAACAAGCAGAGTCAATAGATTACCCACAGAATGGGAGAAATTTTTTGCCACATACACATAGGACAGAGGCCTAATTTCTAAAATCTACAAAGAACTCAAAAACCTAAACTATAAAAAATTAAACAAGTCACTCACAAAATAGGGCACAGAACTGCATAGGGAGTTCTCAGAGGAAGAAATACAAATGGCAAACACACACTTAAGAAAATGTTCAACATCCCTAATCATCAGGGAAATGCAAATTAAAACAACTATGAGATTCCACCTTACCCCAGCAAGGATGGCTAAAAAAAAAAAAAAAAAAAAAAAAAAAAGCAATGAAAACAAATGCTGGTGAGTCTGTGGAGAAATGGAACACTCTATCACTGTTGGTGGGAATGTTATGAATACACCTGAAAAGGATAACTATAGACCTACCAACAGATCTGGTTATTCCCTTACTAGGCATTTACCCTAAAGTCTCCAAGCCTCAGATCTGAGAGATCTGCTCAACCATGTTTATAGCTGCTCAATACATAATAGCTAAGAACTGGGAATCAACCCAGATGTCCATCATTAGATGAATGGATAACAAAGATGTGGTATATCTATACTATGGAATTCTACGTAGCAGTAAGGGAAGATGAAATAATGATATTTTTTATAAAAAACATGGTCTGACATGGAACAGATTATTCTCAGTGAGCTCACCCAATCACAAAAAGTTAATCATCACATGGTCTCATTCATCTGTGGCTCCTAACATGAATCTGCCTGAGATGCTGAAATACCTAATAAATACCCTGAGGACCAGACAATAGGGAGGGTGGGATAGGGGGAGAGTAAGGGTGGGAGGGAGAAAAAGGGCGGGGGAAGGGTAAGGATGGTGGGACACAAATAGGGACTCAAAAGGAAGTGGTACCATAAAATCCTATATTCTGAAACAACAGGCTACAACATTGATCCTTCATCAGGCCCACAGAGGGAATACCTGAACCCCAGGGATCTGGAGAGAACATCATGAAGACCAACCTTAATCTTTTCTTGTCTCTCTCTCTCTTTCTCTCCTTCTTTACACTCTTTTTCTCTTTTACATTGCCTACCTTTTTCTTCCTTCACCTTCTTTGGCACTGATTTATAACTCCCAGTACCAGCACGGGGTTAATTTTCACCATGAGCTGTTTATCAGAGAGACCTACAAAGTTTCCCAACAAAGACAGATTTCTGTCAAAGTTAATGAAGACCCACCAAAGCTTTATGGTAAGACCCTACTGCCGAAGACATCATCATATGAGGGTGAGACAAAATATGGAGAGACCTGGTCGGAATCTGTAAAAGGGTCAGTCCCCAACTGGGTTCTTTTTAACTGATGAGAGATAATGACCTAGTCCCATTATTTTCTATGGGAATATCCAATATTTCTAATACCAATTAGTTGAATAGCTTTCTCTTCTCCAAAATTATTCATATTCCATTGTTGAAAATCCAGGAGCTGTGAATACATAAATTTAGTCCTAGGGTTTATTTTCCATGTAATTGACTAGTGTGTATGTTTTTACATCAGCACCACACAGTTTTGATGCTATGCATTTGTAATACTTACATTCTTTTGTTTGTTTTTGTTTTTTGAGGTAGGGTCTCACTTTAGCCCAGGCTGACCTGTAATTCACTATGTAGTCTCAGGATGGCCTCAAAAATCACAGCAATCCTCCTACCTCTGCCTCCTGAGTGCTGGGATTAAAGATGTGTGACACCACAGCCAGCTTAATACTTACATTTTTATTCTTCCTTTATTGCTGGCATTTCCAGATGTTTATAGTTCAATGACAAATTTGAATCAGATGTTAAAAGTCCTACAATGTGTTTTATATCATACCTTTAATGACTTATAGATATAAATTTCTCTATTTACTATTTGTCAACTCTAGAGGGTAGGAAATCACCTTACTATATAGAAATTTTGAATTGAAAATAAAGATTATACTGCTTCTTTTTAAATATTCTAACGCTTCTTAAATGATTTTCCCTTTGTTCTTTTCCTTGAAATAGATGTTTTCATTGATGCCGCATCTTTATTAACACATGTCAGGCACTTTCATTAGGTATATTTTATTGTTCTTTTTTTTTTTCATTAAAAGCATACTTTGTATGGACATATCATGTGGTAGTACCAACTTTTTCATCTTACCTGCCTCCATTTTCCTGAGGACCCTCCTCAGTGGGGTTTTTGGTATTTTTTTTTTTTTTAATATTTAATTAATTTATTTATTTATTTGAGAAAGATAAGCAAAGAGAGAGAATGTATGCCAGGGCCTCCAGCCACTGCAAACGAACTCCAGATGCTTGAGCCCCCTTGTACATTTGGCTTATGTGGGTCCTGAAGAGTCAAACCAGGATCCTTTGGCTTTGCAGACAAACACCTTAATTGCTAATCCATCTCTCCAGCTCAGTTTTATGGTATTCTAAGATTAGCAAAACAATCCACATAATACATATTTGGACTAACATTAATATTCTTCAAATTATGAAAATTATTGACTTTAATCCAGACATGATATCCCAGTCATTTAATTCCAGCACTAAAATTACCATGAATTTGAGGCCATCCTGTGCTGCAGATTGAGTTCCAAGTCAGCCTGAGCTAAAGTGACACCTACCACCAAAAACACAAATAACAACAAAAAAATTACAAAACAAAAAGCAAATATTAACTTTTTTATTAAGTGAACTTGTGTATGTCTCAAATATATTCTAGATGTAATTTGGAACTGATAACAGATTGTTCTGTGTCTTGTAAGTATAAAAATGTTTATATATCATTTTCCTGGCCACATTTAATTCAGCCTTTATTCCTGGAATATTATTTCAGTGATTACTAAGCAGAAGTTGCATAACACCACACATAAAGACCTTAGGTTACACAAGATGGAAACTTACAAAGATGTGAATTGATAAAATTCTTACAGACATGTAATAAACAAGTCAAGAAAAACTATATCATTTGAGTATGACCAACAGTAGTTTACAAGTTAAATGTTTAAATATAAGGAAATATAGATAAGGTAAAATTAGCCAAATATCATAATGACAGATGCTGTACTCTTTACGCTATTCTGCTTTTGTTGTATTCACAATCTGTCTCTGGTGTACATATTATTTTTAATTTTTCACAAAAATATTAACACCTCTACTAATTGCATACTTATATTTTTCTTGTTCTACATTTGAAGACTATATTGAAATTAAAAAATATATATATATAACTATGTCAAAGAAAATACTTCAAATTTCATAGATATATTTAAGTTTCAGTTTTGTGAATTTTACTTAATCTTGTCAAGTTACATATAATTTTGGAGGGAGGCAATATTTGCAAACTGAAAATATTTGTCATATGATTGAATTATATATTTCTGATTTTGATGTTGTACTTTTCCATCATATATAATGTTGCATATGTTAAATAATTCCTGCATTTATGAAGTAATAGAATGATTGCATACATTGAGTCCTTATTCACAGAACAAAAAATGTAGAAAATAGATTGTATTTGGGAAAATATATTACCATCAAAAACATCTAAGTTGCTAAAAATGTTAAAAACCTATGAAAGATTTCTGTGTTTAATATCACACAAATATTTTTCTTCTACCACATTTTAAATACTATTAAATTTTGTACTATTATATCTCCATAGGTGAGATATAGGGGAATTTGTTCATCTACTTTTGAGTAAATTCAATTCTATAAGGGTTGAAAATTGCTGAAAGTAAAGTTTGCAGAACTAACTTGCTCTAGCATTAAAAACAGTGCTTATGCTCTGAATTATTTTTACCAGTTTCCTGCATTTAACAATTTATATGTTAGATGATAATTATATTTATGACAAAAAGTATGATGCCTTTTTATAAACATATATTTTATATTTTAAACAAAATAAATTGTGTTAAAGAATAACTTAGCAAAGAGAAAATACCCCAAATGAATACACTCTGTAGGTTATGATGAAGAAATGAATAGTCCAAGGATACACAGCAACCATACTGTTACACTTACGGACAAAACTTAAAATGAAAACCTTAAAAAAGGTCTAATCCATTAAATAAATCTGACAGTTTAAACATGTCTTTCATCAATTGATAGATTCAGGAGGCAGAAAATCAGTAAAAGTATAGTTGACCTTTCACACCCTATCTATCAAAATGATAGACTTGACACTTCCAGAATATTCTTTTTGACAAAGCTAAAAATCACATTTTGCTCAAACTTTGATGAGCACCTTTCACCAATAAAAACATCCCACAGGGCTATTAAGGCCACTTTATCAATTTTAAAGGATAAAACTTACATTCAGGGGCTGGAGAGTTTGCTTCATGGTTAAGCCACTTGTCTGCAAAGCCTAATGTCCTAGGTTCAATTCCTCAGTACCTAGGTAAAGCCATGTGCACAAAGTGGCACATGCACCTGGAGTTCACTTGTAGTGGCTAGAGGCCCTGGTGAGTCCATTATCTCTGCCTTATTCTCTTCTTTCTTTCACTCTCTGCATGCAAATAAAAATAAAAACATTTAAAAAATATAATTTGTTTTGGGAGAAAATAATAAAATTATACTAAAGCTGGACAATTGAATAATGGGAATATCAAGTTAATCATATATAAATATTTAGAAATCAAGCATTGCATTTCATTGAATCCAGGCTAGGGTAGAAATCTCAAGAATATTTCAAAAAATATTCTGAATGAGTTAAATTTGAAAATATGAAGAAATAGACAAATTTGCATGATTAAGAGAAAGTACTACATGAAATACTATTTCCCTTTAAATGAATATAATAGAAAAGAAGTAAGACTAAAATTATAACCTAAGTTCTTCCTGTGGACACTAGCAAATGAATCAGTTTAATCCTCTAATGATAACAACTTGTAGAAAATAAATTAAGACTTAAAATTGAAAATTAAGGATATCAGCAAGATCAAAAGTTAGTGTTCTGGTGCCTTAAAAATGTATGTAAAATTGAGGGAAAAAGAGAGCACACATAATATAACATAAAAATGATTTATTCTATGGATATTTTGAAAGGGAAATAAAGAAAAAATACTGTTAAAAACAGCAAAAAAGATAGCTTAGATAAAATGAATCAATTTTAGAAGACCAAACTACTAAAACCTACAAATTAAAAATACATAAGCATGATAATGTTATACCATTTAAGATTATTTCATCACAAACTAAAATTCTAGGATTAAAAATAAATGACTAGGCCCAGAAGATTTCATTGTCAAATTACATCAAAAAATTAACAAAGAGGAGCTCTTCAGTAAATAGAACTAAAAGAGTACTTCATGCCACTTCCTGAGCCCAGCATCACAGGAATCAGATGCAGATAAAACACAACAGAAAGAGAAATAACCAACCAGTGTCTCTCATAAGCATGAATGAAGAAGACATATTAGTCAACTTGATTGATCAATATACAAAAATAATTATGTACAGCAAATACATGCATTCACTTCAAAAATGCAATCAACAAGGAAATATGAGTCCAAAATTGTATTCACTCACACCAACCAAAAATCTAATACCAATTTGCTAAAAAAAACAATCATAGGGGATATTTTCAACAACATAAAGAACTTTTATAAGAAATAAAACATTAAATTAAAACCCTTCATCTTTGGGCTGGAAAGTGCTTAAAGGCACTTTCTAGAGAAGCCTGATAGCCAAGGGTTCAATTCCCCAGTACCCATGTAAAGTAGGATGCACAAATGGGTATATGCTTCTGGAGTTCATGTGTTCAAAAGGCCCTGGCATGTCCATTCTCTCTCTGCTGCCTTACAAATTAATCAATAAAATATTTTAAAATATTAATTATTAATATTATTAATATATTTGTTGATGGAAAACATGATATTTCCAATCTACTAATGGAGATAGTTTAATTACCCTCACAGAGGAAATAAATAAAATGTAGCTTATAAAGGAAAAAGTACAATTGTCCTTGTGTACAGATAACAAAATTGTCTTATATTATCTTAAAGATTCAATTTTGAATAAATAAGTATATATATTAAACATTCAATAAGAGATTATTAATATATAAAATTTCTATTCCAATATATCACTAAGAAAATTAGTATATTAGTTAAAATTAAATTATGAAACCAAATGAAAAACTTTAATGTACATCAGACAATGTACACATTGTACATATCTGCAGGAAACTATAAAACTAATTAAAAAAAAAGAAAACTAGAGTATAAAGAGAGATGATGAAAGAGGAGTCATAATATTAAGATTGATGTCAAATTTTCCAGTATGATGTATAAAGCCAATATATTTGCTAATTGTGCTGAAGTATTTTATCTATCATATAAAAAGGAAAAGAAAAAAAAATAACTTAGTGGAATGGTTTATCTTGATTGTCACCTTGACAAAACCTGGGATCACTTGTGAGAGGTTATATAGATTATCTTTCTTTAGATAAATTAAAATGGGTTTTCCCACCTTACCTATGGGTCACACCATTCCATGCATTGGAGCTGTGGACTGTGGAAAGAGGAGACATGACAAATTACTTAATGAAGGAAATGTTCAAGGACAGCCTGAGACTACATAGTGAATTCAAGTCAGCCTGGGCTACAGAGAGAACCTACCTTGAAACCAAAACCAAAAAAAAAAAAAAAAAAAAAAAAGATGTGGTAATTTTGGCTTAGTGGTTAAGGTGCATGCCTGCAAAGCCTAAGGACCCACTTAAGCCAGATGCACATGGTGGTGCATGCATCTGGAGTTCATTTGCAGTGGTTAGAGTCCCTGGTGTGCCCATTCTCACTCTCTCTCTCCTCTGTCTGTCTCAAATAAATGAATAAATGAATAAATAAATAAATAAATAAATAAATAAATAAATAAATAAATAAATACAAATTAAAAAAATTCTTTAAAAAAAGAAAATGTGGGCATAAGTTCGGAGAAAACATTTAAAAAATTTAAGTGTATTCTATTGAAACACAAGAATAAAAGCCATACTGCTCAAAGAATGGTCTTTGATATTCCTTACCATAGAAGATAAAAGGCTGGTTGTCATTTGAAGAAATACTGTGCATAGTTAAATATTGTCTATCCTTTACTAGTCCATTTTGAGTGTCTCTGATTCTAAATATTTGAATTCAAGATTAAGATCAATTATTGGCTATAGTCTGGTGGGAATGCAAAAATGACCCAATCACTTTGGATAGAAGTTGGTATGTCCTTAGAAAGTTAACTGTAATCCTATGACACAATTCAACACTGTTGTTCCTTCCTATTGACCAAGATGATTTTAAGGTTACATAAGATCTATTTGCTAATCTTGATAGCTACTTTAATTATAATTCACAAATCTTTAAAGCTACTCAGATACAAGGAATCCTTTCAATAGAGTAATGGATAAACAAGCCATAGTACATTGCCCAGTGGGAAATTTTTCACTTATAAAAAATGAGCTATAAAATCATAAAAATACATTAAAAATCTTCAGTGTATTTAGAGTCATAAATTATTTTTAACATGCTAAATAATATGATTCTACTTAACTCCAAATCTGGCAAAACAAGAGCGTAGACATACTAGTCAAAAGTATACTTATAAAAAATATAAGTCGTAAAGGAAATATGTATTTTTGAAGCCAAGGCAGTATTTCAAAAGCATGCATCTCACCTTATACTATAGGTGTTCATGTATAACACTATGGCTGTGTCAAAGAGTAATTCTTACTGAACACAAATTTACATTAAAGGAGATTAAGGGGCCTTACACGTGTCATGAAGATCAAAGAATATTGAAAACAGGGTAATTAAGGTGTGTTGATATGATGCTGCATTATGTAAACTGTGAAAGTGATTTGAGTAAGAGAAAGGACGTTAGAAATTTTACATCAGTCTTGTACTGTACTTGATAAAATTGTTCTTGAAGGTGTTCATATCAATGACTATATATGAGCCATCGTCTTACTTAATTGTTCACTTCACACACAATTAGAATGAGGTTTTTCATAAGGAGTAAGTGTCCACAAACAAAGGAGGGAGATTTCCCCATGTGGGAAGGGATTAGAGTTAGGCATTAGTATGAACTCATGTCAACATTCTTTGATAATAATTCCAGACAGATTCAATGAAGTTTCAACAGAAATGTGAATTTTTTTAGTTTATATTTTTATTTATCTATTTTATTTTTATATTTTTATTGACAACTTCCTTAATTGTAGACAACACCCCATGGTACTTCACACCCTCCCCCCACTTTCTCCTTTGAAGCTTCACTCTCCATCATATACCCTCCCTCTTTCAATCAATCTTTCTTTTAATTTTGATGTCATCATCTTTCCTCCTATTATGATTGCTTGTGTAGGTAGTGTCAGGAAGTGTGAGGTCATGGATATCCATGCCATTTTATGTCTTGAGGGGCATGTTGTCAGGAGTCCTACCCTTCCTTTGGCTCTTAGATTCTTTCCACCCCCTCTTCTGCAATGGACCCTGAGCCTTGGAAGGTGGTATGTTAGAGATGTTTCAGTGCTGAGACTCCTCTGTCCCTTCTTCTCTGCACCATGGTGCTTTCTGAGTCATCTCAAGGTCACCACCATCTGAAAAGTGAAGCTTCTCTAACCAAAAGTAACAGTAGCATTAATATGTGGGTATGGACATTAATAGAAGTGCTTACTGGTCAGTTTGGTAAACATAGTATATATATTTAGCTATACACCAGCAGACGTTTCACCCTATGGCTCATGACTATCCCAGTATCTGGGATGTATTCCCTCCCATGGAGCAGGCCTTCAGTACAATTAGAGAGTGGTTGGTTTCCCCCATAACAAACATGCCACTATTGTACCTCTTGGCTCATTCGACCTGGCTGGCCAAATTTAAAGGTTGCAGTGTCCCCTGTTGAGTATCTCCACTGGTGACTTCTCTTTCTACCATTGAACTGCATGCAGCATAGCTTTTTCCAGCTGTCAGCTCCACATAGAGGAGGCTTTTGGCTCAACTTCAACAGGATTTATCAGTGACCTTGTAGCCCAAGTATGTGGGGTCTTCAGTAATAGGGTTTTAACATCTATTCCTGGTGGGAAAACAAGGGCTTCAGCAATGGCCTATCATGTTTTGGGGGTATCTGTGACCTCCCTGGCCAGCCACTCAATGGAAGGTATCCCATCCCTGGCACCAAAAATTTTCTAGTAATAATCTATTGCTTCTGAGTGTTCCATTGTCCAGAAAGGTAGGTTTCCATATGACTTATTTTTAACCTTTTAGATTTTGATTAGCCTTCTCTCCAACTTTACTTTACTCATTCTTTTCCCCTGACCTCACTTAGGCCTTTTCACCCCCATTAATTTGTATATATATGGTGTGGATTTTCACTGACAAGCACCGATTTGTAGTTAGAACTTTAAGAACTAAGAGCAGTAAGAACCCAGAGTGTAGTGGTCATGTCAGACATTCATTTCAATGTTAACATTGAACATTCAGTGATTGGTTTACAATGTCATTCTCCAGTAATAAAGGCCAATATTCTTTGGAGAAATATTTGAATCTAGGAATGGAGCAAGATTGTGTACAATGTTATTGGAGCAACTCATATGGCCTGGAATTAAGAAAGAGGAAAGTGCAAACAAGACAGACACAAAGAATGAGAGAGAGAGAAAAATAAAATTTAAAGTTTATAAAAGGGGTGCAGAGGATAATAAAAATATTTCAAGGGACTCAAATTGGCCAAATACAAAGTAAAAAATGAGATAGTCCCAATTCATAACACCAATTAATGAACGGAATGATTCTATGCCAATGAAATCAGATGAATAGATGCTCAGAGAGCAAAGCCACGTGATTTTTACAGTTTCACAAACAATCAAACATTGAAATGTTGCTGTATCTTCCTATAGAAATAGGAATTCATCTTTCATTTTTTTGAATGAACTTACCATCAGGATTCACTTTTCTTCTCAAAAGAGTAAATAACAACATAACAGGTGAGCACCCTGACTAACACTACTACTGTAAACAGATCAGAATTAACATCAGCAACAATAAGTCATGTTGACATTTCTATAATTATTGCAATGGAATAATTTTAAAACCCTTCTCCCCATGTCATTAAACTTATTCTAATTATAGGATTAAATATGCAACTCTAAGTTAATTTAAAATATTTGAACTATATCCTCAAATCTGTCAAAATCATTAAAATGAGGAAAATTTGATAACCTGATAGTCAACACAAAAACAAGAAGGTATAACATTTACATGCAGTGTTTTAAGTAGTATTCTGTAACAAAATATGAATATTAAATAAAAAGTAAGGAAATGTATGTATATTAGAAGCATTAGTTTGGAATGTATTAGCATTGTTCTTTAACTCTGCGGTCATGTCAAACTAATGTAAGATGCAAATCCCAAAAACAAGGGATGGTAGATAAGACACTTCTATACTGTCTTCACAATTTTCCTGTACATTTCAAGTTGCTCTAAAGTAAAATATATATTTTAAATGAAATCATCAAATAAAATCTTTGCTAACAATTTGCTAATCCCTTTTAATTTTTAAACATGAAGTTCCTTGACATTTTAGCTTTTAGACATTCAATAGGTATTATATTCATGTTGAAATATTTTATCCTTTTAAAGCAGTTTTACACTGATAAAATATTCTTGTACTAATTTAATCATTTAATGGGTATAAATTAAATGGGCTTGATTTGATAATATTTGTAAGGCTTCACTTACTAAGTAGTATAAAGTAATTTGAACATAATGAACATTTAAATCAATGTGTATTTTAAAACTGGAGGTTTGTTGACTATTACCCTTTTTTAAGCCTCTAGAACTTAAGACAATGCCATGAATGACAAGAACTTTTGAATCAGCATTCTAATATTATTCAATTCAATATATATTATGAAGTTTTTTAATAGCCATACTGCTGCCTTCCATATTTCAATAAAGTAGAATTAAAGAGCATTTTATAAGAACTAGAATAAAAGCAAATCCTAATTATATCTCAATTGCAATTTCAACTGTTTTAAGTTATGGTTTTTGGAACTTTCTATTTATTTTTGTTTATTTTTAATACATGTTATTAGAACATTCAGGGAAACAATTTACATGGAAAATAACTTGCTGAGTGCAAGGTGTACTTCCTGAGCAAAATGACAAGTTCTCTGAATTGAAATTGTATTTCTGAATATGTTTTAATTGGAAATTGTACAATATAATAAGGAGTTTGAGTTCTTTACTTCTGTGGCTGCTTTCTGTGATAACATAAATATTAATTCTGTGCATATTGAAAACCTTTGAGCTTAATGTTTTTGTCAAGTGAGGCTTTTTGATGCCTTCAAGGTATTATTGAATATTTGTGCATATTAAGAATATTTCTAAAGTAATAACTTTTAGCTATTTTTTCAATAATATTCAGGTCAACATTTAGTAATATTTGATATTAGAGTTAAGAATTATTTCTAGGAAATTTTTAAATACACTATTTTGTAGTTAGAGTCTATAGCAGACAGCTTCAGTTCTGCTGAGATGAGCTTCCAGACAAGACAAAGTTATGCAGGAAGGGATTTATTGAAGTTTACAGATCCAGGGGAAATTCTATAATGGCAGAAGAAGCTGCCCTGCTTTCACAGGACCAAACACAGAGAGAAAAGCCACAAGCTAATGTGTTTGACAATAGCAGCTTCAGTAATCTAAAACTAGTCTCAATGCCTCCAAATTTAACTTGCTTGAGGTTTTCCAACTTAAATTCTTAAATCTCTCAGTCCAATATCTTTAGCCAAGCACAGGTCCATTAAAAATTTAACCTTGATCAAACTCTCTGTGCCTGGGAAGCAGAGCACAGCCATCCCTTATGCCAGTAGCCCAGTTCCAACAAGGTCTTCTTCAGTCTTTCCTTCCCCTTAGAAAGCTCATAAGCCATCTTCAAATTTCAATACTGTCTGCACTTAGCATTTTCAAATTCTCATCAGAATAGTCCATAAAACTTGGCTTAACACTCCAGAAGGTGTCTTCAGTTGTAACCACCAGGTCCATGCCCATTTTTCCAAAACAAAAGTTCCAAAAGGCCAAAATCCACATAGTCAGGTTCATCTCACCCCACATTCTGGTACCAACTTCTGTAGCAGACAGCTTCAGTTTCACTTAGATGAATTTCCAGTCCAGGCATATTTATGGAGGAAGGGATTTATTGAAGCTTACCTATCCAGGGAAAGTTCCATAATGGCAAAAGAGGCTGGCCTGCTTTCACAGAACCAAACACAGAAAGAAAAGCCACAAGTCAAAAGCCACACAACACAACACACCTCAGGTACTCCAGAAAAGCGAACTTTGCATATCTTTAGATTGAAATCCTAAACCCACCACCACACCTTAAGATCCACCCAGTGACAGTGCATCAAGCAAGGTGGATGCAGATGCAAACAACAAACAATAAAACACTGAATATATTGTTGGCCATCTATTCAAACTACCACAGAGTCTATTAATAACATTAACATCAGAGACTATATAACATATGAAATAGTTCAGCACTTAATTCTTTCATTCAGAATATAATCAATTTCTCTAAGTATTCCATGAAAAATAATCAAACAATGTTAATAATTTTGTTAGTAATAATGCAAAGGAATTGAGTATTGGTGATTCAATATTATATGTAGTAATTTTCATTTTTCTAATGCCTTAAAAACTATTCCTTGCAAGTAAGGCATTAGTATATTCCCTGTTGATTCTGTCTATGGCAGATGAAACATATCATCCATACTATATTGCCCTTTATAAGCATTTCATATAAAGAGAAATAAGTCAAATTTATATCCAAAGCCTCCATCCCGATGGGCAAGAACACAGTATGTTTTGTATGGATGGGATCCAAGTGGACCCAACCACTTATGCACAGGGCTCCCAGAAAATGATTGTGCTTCCATAATGCTTGTTATATTTACACAGGGAACAAGAACAGAGGAATAGCTAATTACTAAAATGGGAAGGGAGATAAATTTCATCACAGACAAAACTGAATATCTTGTTGGCTAATTGAAGTAAATCAGACCTACTGAACCAATTTCATAGTATACAATGTGAAAAGAAGAATTATGTTCCACTGAGAGAGTCACATATTTGATCATAGAACAGTTGATTTCTCCCATAGCTTTTGTACTACTATTACATTAGTGTGTATGTTTTGCCTGGTTGGTTGATTTTGCAGCTTGCAGAATTTAATGAAGAAATGAATGTCCTGGAGTTTTGTGTATTTTTTTCATTGTAAGGAAGATATACCATTAACTATGGCTTTACACAGTTTTTTTTTTTTTTTTTGGCATAACAGTTTTCTAATTCTAGAAAGTTCTATTTGTATTATTATTATTATTATTATTATTATTATTTTGGTTTGCAGATTTTATTTGCATGTGAGGTCCAAGCATGTGTATGTATTTCATATGTGTATGGACACATATGTCTGTGCATGTGTATGTGTATTTGTGGGTTGGCTAAATGTCAATATTGGAGCACTTTATAATTCACTTGCCACTTTATTTATTGATGCTTGGTTTCATTAAACCTAGAATTCACAGACTCCACTAGAGTAGCCAGGTAGCTTATCCCCTTGCTTTCCCTGGTTCTTCCTCCTGAGCATTAACAGTACATCTATAGGGCTGGAGAGATGGCTTAGCGGTTAAGGCGCCTACCTGCTAAGCCTAAGAACCCGGTTCCAATCTCCAGGTCCCACATTTAGCCAGATGCAAAGTGACGCAAGGGCGCAATGCCACACTTGCCCACAAGGGGCGCAAGCATCTGGATTTCATTCATAGCAACTGAGAGACTGCTGGCGTGCCCATTCTCTATCTGTCTCCCTCTCTCTCTGTCTGTCTCTTTCTGTGTCTCTCTCCAAAAATAAAAAAATATATATATATATTTTTTAAATTTTTAAAAAGAGTACATCTATACATGGACACACTCACAATTTACATGGTTGCTATGGATCCAAAGTCAGGAATCCGCCTTAAAAGTCAAGCACTTTACACTCTAATGGATCTTTTCAGCTCCTCCAAACTCAAGAAAGTCTTATACTACTTTATGACATTTTAAAAATATATTTAAGCCAGCTTGGTGGCACACGCCTTTAATCCCAGCACTTGGGAGACATAGGTAGGAGGATCGCCATGAGTTCGAGGCCACCCTGAGACTACATAGTGAATTCCAGGTCAGCCTGGGCTAGAGTGACACTCTACCTTGAAAAACCAAAAAATTATATATATATAATATTTTGAACATATTTCATATATTTATTTATTTGAGAAAGAGAGAGAGAGAATGGGCCCTCCAGGGCCTCCAGCCATTCCAAATGAACTCCAATTGCATGTGCCCTCTTGTGAATCTGGCTTACATGGGTCCTGGAGAATTGAACCAGGATCTGTTGGCTTTGCAGGCAAGTGCTTTAACCGCTAAGCCATCTCTCCATCCCTACTTTATGACATTTGTTATGCACTTCTACATGAATGTAAAGTGCATTTCTGGTTTAATAAACTTTAATTTGTCCATATACAAGTTTTTCCTTGTAACTTTTTGTTTATCTCACTTAACTGAATATTTCATTAAATATGATATCCAAAATCAAAGCATATAAAAGTAATTTGACCTTAGTAATATTTGACAATGAAATTTTTAAGTAAATAAATTGATTTACTTATCAGACTTATCTCTTTAGCAAGGAACTTTTGTATTTTATCAGGAAATACCTAAATCAATGATAGATGTAGCAATTGTTGTAACACATACTTTGCTATAAGACAGTAAAACCCACAACCTAGCATAATGGTAAATATCTATAATCCCAGTACTTACAAGGCTGGGAGGCAACAGGATCGGGTACTTAAGGCCAGCTTTGGCTATGTAGCCAGACCATGTCTAAAATAAGTAAATTAATTAATATTTTTAAGTAAAAACAATTATTCTTGATGCTTGTTTAGATTGAATGTCAGAAACAGGTAACCCTGGTGAAAATAATGATGGTGAGAATAACCTTTTCTTTTTTGAGAGTTTTAGGGGAAAATTAATTTCCTTGTTTTTATAGTTTATATAGACAACTTACATACCTTAGCTCATAACTCCATTAAATATCTTAAAAGCAGCAAGTAACTTAAATTCCAGCCCTTCATCAGTAAACATATCTTTCTGAAAATATAGCTGGAATGTTTTTTTCTACTTTTTAGGAACCATTTTATTAAATTATTATCCAAATGATACTCCTTGAAAATTTTCCCAGCTCACGAACCCTAAAATTTATAGTGTAGTCTCTTTTGCTAATTAAGATAACATAATCATATTTCAGAATATGAACACCTTTGGAATGTTATCCTGTCTACTGAAAGAGAACTTTGAGTAATTACTCTGGTATTATTTACTTTGATGAGTTGCATTAATTCAGATTGTACTTTAGTTTGATATTGGAGGGCATTTGCATATTTGTGTCTGATTTACCTTATTATCCTTCCTCATACAAATGACAGGATGCTGCTGTCTTTCATGAATGTATAGTATTATATGATGTATATATATACACACACACACACATTTTCCTGATGCATTATTCCACTGATGGACATTTCCATTGTTCACAAACCTTGAGATGAATAGAGCTCTAATAAATAAGAGTACATATGTCTCATGTACACATACATTTCTTATCCTTCTAATCCATACCCAGTAGTATAATTGGTGAATCATATAATTAACCTATTTTTACTTTTGGAAGAAATTCATATTGTTTTACATATTGAGTGTACTAATTTACATGACTGCAATGTACATGCCTTCACAGGTACATTTGACTTTTGTTTTTATGTATGTGGTGGTTTTTCAACTTGACAGGACCGGGGATCATTCACAAGAAACAAATCTCTGGGCATAGTTATGAGGGATGTTCTAGATTGAGTTAACTGAGTTAGTAAGACTGTGGTGGTTTGATTTAGGTGTCCCCCTTTCAGGTTCCTAGCTGATAGAGATTTGGGAATTAACACCTCCAGGAGGCAGTGTATTGTTGGGGGTGGGCTTATAGGTGTTATAACCAGCTCCCCCTTGCTAGTGTTTGGCACACTCTCCTGTTGCTATTGTCCACCTTATATTGGCCAGGGAGTGATGCCCACCCTCTGCTCATGCCATCATTTTCCCCTGCCATCATGGAGCTCCCCCTTGAGTCTATAAGGCAAAATAAATCCCTTATATTTTTCCCCAAAAGCTGCTCATGTTAGGGTGATTTCTGCCAGCAATGCAAACCTGACTGTAACAAAGCCCTACTCTTAATGTGGGCACCACCATCCCAAGAGCTGAGGAGTGTACTGAAAAAGAAGGATACAGTGAGCTAGCATTCAGCTCACTCTGCTTCCTAACTGCAGATGCAATTATACCAGCTGCTACATGTTCCTGCTTCTGTGACTTACCCAAAATGGTGGAGTGGACCCTCAACCTGTGAATTCAAATAAACCCTTTCCTTCCTTCTTTCCTCCTTTCCTCCTTCCTTCCTAAATTGTGTTAATCTGGAATTTTGTCATAGCAACAAGAAAAGTAATAACATAGGTAATGGAAAGCGCTGTCATCTCACTGCTCATTTCCCTTGTGTTTCCCTGATGATTAGTGATGTTGAGTCACTTGTCATGAACCGCTAGACTACTTGTACATCTCCTCTAGAGAAGTGTTTATTAAGTTCTGTTGACAGGGCCTGCAAAAAGAACTCCATAAAGACTGGTTAGGATTAAAGAATTACAATTAGTGACTAGGTCATTATGGTGATATGCAACATATGTCAGCTATAGTAAATGATATCTTATTTTTAAAAGAATAGTTTTATTTATTTATTTATTTTTACTTATTTATTTATTTATTTATATATTTATTTATTTGAGAGAGAGAGGGGAGAGAGAGGGAGATAGATACAGAATGGGCACGCCAGGTCCTCTAGTAACTGCAAAGAAACTCCAGATGCATGTGCCACCTTGTGCATCTGGCTTTTGTGGGCACTGGAAAATTAAACCTGGGTCCTTTGGCTTCAGAGGCAAGCACCTTAACCATATTTCTCCAGCCACATGAATAATATCTTCTGCATTTTGAAATGCCAGAAGACAAAATTACAATTTTTTCCCATAAAGAAATGATAAATATTCAGGAAATTGATATGCTAATTACCCTCATTTGACATTTATGTATCAAAACCTTGTATGGCACTCCTATTTGTATACCTATTCTGTCACTGAAAATGATAATCATAAACTATTAAAATTAAAACTGAAATAATACTTTGCATTTGTTGAATTCATTCAAAATAGGACATTGTTTTAAATATTTCTTTTTGCCAGTGAATATATCCTTATTTATACTGTGAATTGTCATATGCCACTTTTTCCAGTTTTTTCCTTCTAAAGATTTTAGGGCCTGAAACCAGGATGTATGTATATCGGTTTTTTTTTTTTTTTTTTTTTTTTTTTGTCTCCTTCATATTCTTGGTTTTATTCTTCTGTTTTGGTGAGATAAGTATTACTGCATAATCCACTTAAAGTTCGCAGTTAACTAAATATTACACTATTATTTACACATATTCATTGTTATTTTATTTTGTGGTAAATATGCTTGTTGTTTATGGTTCTCACTTTTTGGGTATTCTTGTTCTTATTCTCTAAACATTATTTTTGAAACTATTAATAAGTCTGACTTGACATTTAAAATGTCATTCTGTGAATGAAAATATTGTGAATTTATAAGTGAGACATATTTAACACATATAGCTATCTGTTGATTTCTTGTTTATGCTTCTGTATGTAACTTTTTCTAATGGAAAGCTTGTTGAGTGAAAGGTTGGTAAATGTATTTTGAGGGCAAACGTGTTTGAAAGCTTTATTCAGAAGCTTGTAATGCTGCTGAGAGCAAACATCCCATGAAAGGTTAGGCTTTCACTAGGGCAGTGTACTTCATTACACCTCACTCATCAGACAAAGCCACCTTTCTGGGCATTGCGATTACCTTCCATTAAGATCACACCTCATTTTTGAAAGTTGTTCTCATATCTTGGACCAACATATAAACTACTACTGAGTTTCTCAGCTCTTTTACTTTGTTCTTGTTTTTATATTTATTTTATTTCATTTATTTTGTTTGTATAAAATTTGAAGGAGAAAAAATACTAATCTATTTTTATATATGTTGTTAAAATTATCAGGCAGTTTTTCTCTGGGTCCCCCCCCCTTTTTCTTTGTTTGTTTGCTTATATCTCCATTGTAGTCCAATGTAGTGTTTCCAAATGTGTTAGTTTAGGAGAAGCAATGCTATTGGTCCATGGAGAATCCTCATAACTGATATATGATTCTTAACCTAAGGGAAAGTTTTCCAACATTATTTTACTATTGGTTTCTATTGAAGTTTATTTCATTACAGAGGCTCAGGGAAAATGTTTTCTTATTAATATGAAAGTTTATGTCCACATGGATGCTTCCATGGCAATGTTAATTACAGCATTCATTATTCATCAATACCCTATGGTGCTGTACTGGCGTGGAGAGGGTCTTTGCATGAATATGACCGCTGGCCTTATAAGTAAAGGTACAAAAATAGGAGGATGACATGAGGAGTTTCAGGGATAATATTGAAGATAGAGGCCATGCAAGAATTATCCACAATAGCAAGTGCAAAGAGAACAGCAAAGGACAAATTCTCCTTAGAATATTTGGATTTAATACAACCTTGGATACCCTGGCCTCAGACCTCTATCTTCCACAACTGGGAGAAAAGAAGTTGCCATTGTTTTAGACAAACTAGATTCTGGTACTTGTTGCTACAGCATTAGGAAACTACCATAATATTCTTTAATTAAAAATAAGTTAAATATACATTCAAAAATAAATATTTTTATATGTTAAATAAACATAGTATTGCATAAAAATAAATGAATCAATGGATATACTATATTAGCACTAGTTAGTTATAGTTATTAGATATGCCATGTAAACACATAATTTTGATAGGGGTAACTAAATTTGAGACAAAAGGGAACTTGTTCTGTTCTCAATTGTTTTCTGTAAATTTCAAATTATTACAGAAAGCATAGACTTTGCTTTATAAGCAGCAATCTGATTAATCTTTAGTCATTCATGTCATATTGAAGGGTTGTGATGTGATCAGTTATTCAGAAGAACATCAATTGTACAGCTTTGACAAGCTTTATGATGGTCCTCACAACAGCCCTACACTCTGGTCACAGGAATAACTTCATAGGCTGCTAATGGCCTATGGCCCAGCAGAATGGCCTTACACTAATAATTTTTGTTTGTGGTGAGAAAAACATTCAGATAGTGATCCCAACCTCAAATAAGGGACATTTAAAGTTTAATAAAGCAACAAAAACAGAATATGGCTAAAAACTCTATAAAGTTTCTCTACATAAGTTACAGTGGCAGTATCAAAGAGTGTCAATTTATCATCTGGGCAACGAATTTAATAAGGGAACTTGGGATACATTCTGTATCTTGAAAATAAAATGTCAATGTACTAAATGTTATAAAATGTAGAACACATCACAGTAAGTCTATTAAGTTGAAGCACTCACTTCCTGCCGAGGATTGAAATAAATGTAATGTTAATTCGTAGAAACTTGTGTTGGAAATGTGATATCACTATGCCTCATACTTAGTACAGTCATTATCACTGAAATGAAGTCTTGTTATTTCATTTTTCAGCTTTTCATTAGCAGCCTTATAATAAGAAAGAGATATTAGCATTTTTGTGCTTTATGAATAAAATTGTTGAACTTAATCTTAGACATGTGAGCATTTTCATCATTTTCAAGTACTCCTTCTTCATTCTAATTAAAGATTGGCTACTTGACAAAAGTTTTGATCTCTTAAATAACAGGAAACATTGCTTTTATGTAGTACACTATTAATTAGAAAGCACTTTGTTTCCTTTTTTATATCTCAGTATTTTCTTCAAATTAGCAATGTCCTTGCGTAATCCCAGAGAGTGTTTTTCAAACTACATCACTTGAAATCTAAGTAACCTTTGAAAAAGATGATCCTTTCCTTCAGCATGAAATACTGTAATTTTCCTGAAATCTCCTTATTCCTTTATACAGGATTGATATGAATTAATTTGCTCTGTGTATGGCACAATGCTGGTAGAGCCCTAGCCAGACTGCATTCTAAAAGGAACCAGGAAGTGGCTTCTATGGACATGGCATCCTGCACTGGCCTGGCATGACAACAGCTACAGTCCCATGCTCGTGAGAAACCAGCTGGGAGATGATCTGCCCAGAGACAGGCTGTCATTGGTCACAAAAAGGGACCACCCCATACAATGATTGGCCAGCCAAACCCTTTAAACCCCCTACACTTCCTTCAATAAACCAGTTTGCAGCAGCCTTCCCTCTGCCTGCTTCCACCCACCTCCTGGAGTCTGAGTAGTGACTCCGGGACTCTCACCCCCTACTCAGCAGTGACCCTGCTTTCCCTCCTGTACTGGCCCTAGGGGGACCCCAACAGCTCTGAACCTTGTTCCTCATCTTATCTTCCAAATCTAGAACTTAAAATTATTTTAGTCCTAGAAACTCCTGTTTGTTTTCCTACATAAAATTCCTGTGGAGTCACATTAATACTAGGAGATCATCTTCTTTCATATGGACATCAATTAATCCATAATAGAAAAGTAAGAGCAGTGCACTAACTCAAAGGTTCACTCATTTGCTTTCCAACTTACTTTGTGCCCAATATTATTACTTTCCTATGCCTTAATTTTCTTCTTAAAAAATAAAAGTAATGATCCTATTGCAAACATTCCTTCTAGTATCCATGTCAGCCTCCTTATAAAGTATATTACATAGGACATCTGTTACCACTTTCATTTGAACATGGCAAGGTACTTAGTAACATGCCATAATCATAAGAGGAATTTGATTAACTTGCTGATGATACAAAACACACAGCTTTCACTTCACAAGCAATAGGGTATAGTTTATTCTGGATCCAAAAAATGAGTAACCATGGCCTAAGAATACAAGTTCAAGACACTCCCACTTCTATGTAATAATGGATTAACAACTTCATAATCATTTTACAGACACATAACAAAAGAAAGTTACAATCCAAGGTGCTTCTCAAATACACTGGTGGAAACCTCAGGTTAGTTGAGTTACAGCAAAGCAGGGAAATCTCTGCTATCAAGTTTCTATGTTATCTTTTATTTGATTGTTTTTAAATACTTTTAAATATTTTTTAAAATATTTATTTATTTATTTATTTATTTATTTATTTATTTATTTGAGAGAAAGAGAGAGAGAGAGAGAGAATGGGAGTGCCAGGGCCTCCAGCCACTGCAAACCAACTCCAGATGTGAGTGTACCCTTGTGCATCTGGCTTACATAGGTACTGAGAATAGAACCTGGGTCCTTTGGCTTTGCAGGCAAGTGCCTTAACCACTAAGCCATCTCTCCAGCCCCTGTTTTGTTTTAATAATTTTCTATTTATTATATCCTTATTTATACTGTGAATTGTCATATGCCACTTTTTCCAGTTTTTTCCTTCTAAAGATTTTAGGGCCTGAAACCAGGATGTATGTATATCGGTTTTTTTTTTTTTTTTTTTTTTTTTGTCTCCTTCATATTCTTGGTTTTATTCTTCTGTTTTGGTGAGATAAGTATTACTGCATAATACACTTAAAGTTCGCAGTTAAATAAATATTACACTATTATTTACACATATTCATTGTTATTTTATTTTGTGGTAAATATGCTTGTTGTTTATGGTTCTCACTTTTTGGGTATTCTTGTTCTTATTCTCTAAACATTATTTTTGAAACTATTAATAAGTCTGACTTGACATTTAAAATGTCATTCTGTGAATGAAAATATTGTGAATTTATAAGTGAGACATATTTAACACATATAGCTATCTGTTGATTTCTTGTTTATGCTTCTGTATGTAACTTTTTCTAATGGAAAGCTTGTTGAGTGAAAGGTTGGTAAATGTATTTTGAGGGCAAACGTGTTTGAAAGCTTTATTCAGAAGCTTGTAATGCTGCTGAGAGCAAACATCCCATGAAAGGTTAGGCTTTCACTAGGGCAGTGTACTTCATTACACCTCACTCATCAGACAAAGCCACCTTTCTGGGCATTGCGATTACCTTCCATTAAGATCACACCTCATTTTTGAAAGTTGTTCTCATATCTTGGACCAACATATAAACTACTACTGAGTTTCTCAGCTCTTTTACTTTGTTCTTGTTTTTATATTTATTTTATTTCATTTATTTTGTTTGTATAAAATTTGAAGGAGAAAAAATACTAATCTATTTTTATATATGTTGTTAAAATTATCAGGCAGTTTTTCTCTGGGTCCCCCTTTTCTTTGTTTGTTTGCTTGTATCTCCATTGTAGTCCAATGTAGTGTTTCCAAATGTGTTAGTTTAGGAGAAACAATGCTATTGGTCCATGGAGAATCCTCATAACTGTTATATGATTCTTAACCTAAGGGAAAGTTTTCCAACATTATTTTACTATTGGTTTCTATTGAAGTTTATTTCATTACAGAGGCTCCGGGAAAATGTTTTCTTATTAATATGAAAGTTTATGTCCACATGGATGCTTCCATGGCAATGTTAATTACAGCATTCATTACTCATCAATACCCTATGGTGCTGTACTGGCGTGGAGAGGGTCTTTGCATGAATATGACCGCTGGCCTTATAAGTAAAGGTACAAAAATAGGAGGATGACATGAGGAGTTTCAGGGATAATATTGAAGATAGAGGCCATGCAAGAATTATCCACAATAGCAAGTGCAAAGAGAACAGCAAAGGACAAATTCTCCTTAGAATATTTGGATTTAATACAACCTTGGATACCCTGGCCTCAGACCTCTATCTTCCACAACTGGGAGAAAAGAAGTTGCCATTGTTTTAGACAAACTAGATTCTGGTACTTGTTGCTACAGCATTAGGAAACTACCATAATATTCTTTAATTAAAAATAAGTTAAATATACATTCAAAAATAAATATTTTTATATGTTAAATAAACATAGTATTGCATAAAAATAAATGAATCAATGGATATACTATATTAGCACTAGTTAGTTATAGTTATTAGATATGCCATGTAAACACATAATTTTGATAGGGGTAACTAAATTTGAGACAAAAGGGAACTTGTTCTGTTCTCAATTGTTTTCTGTAAATTTCAAATTATTACAGAAAGCATAGACTTTGCTTTATAAGCAGCAATCTGATTAATCTTTTGTCATTCATGTCATACTGAAGGGTTGTGATGTGATCAGTTATTCAGAAGAACATCAATTGTACAGCTTTGACAAGCTTTATGATGGTCCTCACAACAGCCCTACACTCTGGTCACAGGAATAACTTCATAGGCTGCTAATGGCCTATGGCCCAGCATAATGGCCTTACACTAATAATTTTTGTTTGTGGTGAGAAAAACATTCAGATAGTGATCCCAACCTCAAATAAGGGACATTTAAAGTTTAATAAAGCAACAAAAACAGAATATGGCTAAAAACTCTATAAAGTTTCTCTACATAAGTTACAGTGGCAGTATCAAAGAGTGTCAATTTATCATCTGGGCAACGAATTTAATAAAGGGAACTTGGGATACATTCTGTATCTTGAAAATAAAATGTCAATGTACTAAATGTTATAAAATGTAGAACACATCACAGTAAGTCTATTAAGTTGAAGCACTCACTTCCTGCCGAGGATTGAAATAAATGTAATGTTAATTCGTAGAAACTTGTGTTGGAAATGTGATATCACTATGCCTCATACTTAGTACAGTCATTATCACTGAAATGAAGTCTTGTTATTTCATTTTTCAGCTTTTCATTAGCAGCCTTATAATAAGAAAGAGATATTAGCATTTTTGTGCTTTATGAATAAAATTGTTGAACTTAATCTTAGACATGTGAGCATTTTCATCATTTTCAAGTACTCCTTCTTCATTCTAATTAAAGATTGGCTACTTGACAAAAGTTTTGATCTCTTAAATAACAGGAAACATTGCTTTTATGTAGTACACTATTAATTAGAAAGCACTTTGTTTCCTTTTTTATATCTCAGTATTTTCTTCAAATTAGCAATGTCCTTGCATAATCCCAGAGAGTGTTTTTCAAACTACATCACTTGAAATCTAAGTAACCTTTGAAAAGGATGATCCTTTCCTTCAGCATGAAATACTGTAATTTTCCTGAAATCTCCTTATTCCTTTATACAGGATTGATATGAATTAATTTGCTCTGTGTATGGCACAATGCTGGTAGAGCCCTAGCCAGACTGCATTCTAAAAGGAACCAGGAAGTGGCTTCTATGGACATGGCATCCTGCACTGGCCTGGCATGACAACAGCTACAGTCCCATGCTCGTGAGAAACCAGCTGGGAGATGATCTGCCCAGAGACAGGCTGTCATTGGTCACAAAAAGGGACCACCCCATACAATGATTGGCCAGCCAAACCCTTTAAACCCCCTACACTTCCTTCAATAAACCAGTTTGCAGCAGCTCCCCCTCTGCCTGCTTCCACCCACCTCCTGGAGTCCCAGTAGTGACTCCGGGACTCTCACCCCCTACTCAGCAGTGACCCTGCTTTCCCTCCTGTACTGGCCCTAGGGGGACCCCAACAGCTCTGAACCTTGTTCCTCATCTTATCTTCCAAATCTAGAACTTAAAATTATTTTAGTCCTAGAAACTCCTGTTTGTTTTCCTACATAAAATTCCTGTGGAGTCACATTAATACTAGGAGATCATCTTCTTTCATATGGACATCAATTAATCCATAATAGAAAAGTAAGAGCAGTGCACTAACTCAAAGGTTCACTCATTTGCTTTCCAACTTACTTTGTGCCCAATATTATTACTTTCCTATGCCTTAATTTTCTTCTTAAAAATAAAAGTAATGATCCTATTGCAAACATTCCTTCTAGTATCCATGTCAGCCTCCTTATAAAGTATATTACATAGGACATCTGTTACCACTTTCATTTGAACATGGCAAGGTACTTAGTAACATGCCATAATCATAAGAGGAATTTGATTAACTTGCTGATGATACAAAACACACAGCTTTCACTTCACAAGCAATAGGGTATAGTTTATTCTGGATCCAAAAAATGAGTAACCATGGCCTAAGAATGCAAGTTCAAGACACTCCCACTTCTATGTAATAATGGATTAACAACTTCATAATCATTTTACAGACACATAACAAAAGAAAGTTACAATCCAAGGTGCTTCTCAAATACACTGGTGGAAACCTCAGGTTAGTTGAGTTACAGCAAAGCAGGGAAATCTCTGCTATCAAGTTTCTATGTTATCTTTTATTTGATTGTTTTTAAATACTTTTAAATATTTTTTTAAATATTTATTTATTTATTTATTTATTTATTTATTTATTTATTTGAGAGAAAAGAGAGAGAGAGAGAGAGAGAGAGAGAGAATGGGAGTGCCAGGGCCTCCAGCCACTGCAAACCAACTCCAGATGTGAGTGTACCCTTGTGCATCTGGCTTACATAGGTACTGAGAATAGAACCTGGGTCCTTTGGCTTTGCAGGCAAGTGCCTTAACCACTAATCCATCTCTCCAGCCCCTGTTTTGTTTTAATAATTTTCTATTTATTTATTTGTGAGAGAGACACACAGACATAGAAATAGGCAGGTAGAGAGATAATTGATTGTTTTAAAATATTTTTATTGGTCAGTCATGGTGGCACATGCCTTTAATCCCAGCACACAGGAGGAAGAGGTAGGAATATCACCATCAGTTCAAGGCCAACGTGAGATGACATAGTCAATTCCAGGTCAGCCTGAGCTAAAGTGAGACCTCAAACAACCAAATATATATATATATATATATATATATATATATATATATATATATATATATCTCCATTTGCAAGGAGAGAAATAGGGAGACAGTGAGAAAGAGAGAGAGAGAGAGAGAGAATATTCCAGAGCAACTAGCCATGGCAACTAGCCATGGCAAATTAACTACAGATACATGCATAACCTTGCTTGTGCATCTGGCTTTATGTGGGTATTGGAAAACTCAAACTTAGGTCCTTTGGCTTTGCAGGCAAGTGCTTTAATGACTGAACCATCTCTCCAGCACAGATTTCTATGCTATCTGATGACTTTCAGTTGGTGAAAACTGGTGGTCTTAGTACATTCTTTAAAGTTTAACCTTGACCACATGATAATCACAGGGATGTAAGTTAAAATATAAAATCAGGCAATAAATGGCCAATAAGGGGGGGTGACTAATGAAATTCCAATATAATTTATCTATGAATCTGCAACATTCCTTTTCTGCATAACCACAGAAATTCTATCAATCAGTCTTGCAGGATGATTGAAGTATGTGCAGCTGCTTCTTGAGAATTTCAGTTCATATTACCAAAGAATATCCCCTATAATTTCAAAATAGTTCTGCATGAACCATGTATAATATTTCAGCGTATATGTGAGACCAAAGCCATGTCTCACATGAAGTAGTATTCCTTAATAGGTAATGCTTGTACAAAGTATACTCCCACAGCAATAGCAGAGACATTTTCTTTTTTACAAATGAGCTACTTCAAATTCAGTATACAATAAAAACAATTTGAGTGTTTCATAATTTTCTCAATATGTCCTTCTCCCCAAATTATCTTGTGTAACAAATTTTCCAAAGTAGTAGAAGAGAAGACTCCCCCGTGCATCTCATTCCCTTCCTCATTTGCTACTTTTGACATGTCATATGTGTAAATTTCTCTTGTATGTTTATTTTCCATCTGATCAGTTCCTTCTATTCCAAGTAAACTTCAGGAGTAGTATCTGCTATACTTTCACCAAGATATCTGGGTACAGCAGAGAAATTATACTTTTAATTCAAATATAGCTATATTGTACTTCCTTTTTATTGGCAGATGGCAACAAACTCTCCTGCCTACAAACTCTAATGCTGTAAAGCTAAAATTGAATCTTGTTAATATAGAGTACATGGTCTTTATGTGTCTGTACCTGGCTAAATCAGCTGTGCTTTTTCATAGTAGTCTTTTAAATGCATTTAATGAACAGTGATTTTTTCCTGTCATAAGCACTTGCTGCTATCTGCTATCTATAGACGGCTGTGACCAGCATGATTTCTTGCTTTTCTACCTTCTTGTAAAAGGCCTCAGAGTGGCAAGGTTCACAGCTGCTGGAGATGCAATAACCGTGACCCACTCTGTTATCACCTTCATTCCATCACCTTATCAATCTGTACTGCATACATTCTTATGTCTGTAAAATGAAAAAAGTAATATTCTGTGACTTATTGGTTAATATGGATACTAAATATTTTTAAACATTACTGAAGCAAAGCTAATATTTCCAGTGGTTCAAGAAACTATTATAAGTAAGAGAGACTCTATCTGTACAAGTCTTAGTAATCTAAAAATCTCCATATATTCCTTGTTACATGATTGTAAGATTTTGGGTGCAAGGACAGATTGAATTTTATAAATATCCAGGATCTCCCAGGCTCATGGGTCCTCCTTTGGATTCTTATCCATGTTAACACATAATTAAAAACTACAGACTCTAAGAAAGATAAATTAGGGATTAGGAGGTTTATTTCAGGAAGAATTAGGATCAAGTTGTGGCATACATGTTCTTCTTGAGCAATTGTCCCTGGCTTACTGCAAATAAAAGGCTATGTTTCCCCTGTTTCTTCTTCAATACTGAAAGAACATTAACAGTAGACTGAAATGGTGAATTTATTGGTAGAAAAATGAATAGTAGTAAAACATATTCTATGGTACTTCATTGAAAAATGATGAATAAAATTCTGACTGACCAAATAATCAGTTGTATTTTTCTCCAATATACAGCCCTGTACATGATCAGTGCTTATCAAACTTGTATGTGGTCACTGTGGTTATTGCTTTATGAATGAGTAAATGAATATTATACTATGACGTTAATGAAACCATGTCACATGTTAATAAATATCAAGTATCTTGTTTTACAAAAGCATGTTTCATATTTGTATAACCATGTAATATACATGAAATATGCAAATCTACAGTAATTCCTGGTGTTGTGTAGAATAAAAAATATATTTTGTTAATCATACATAAAGTAGTTTTAAATTAAAATCTGATAAGGTTTTCCATAATGATAGCAAAAATGACATTTTTAATGTTACCTAATATTTAAGTAATGTTTGAATGTTCAAGAGCAAATTTAATATTATAGCAAAAGCTATCTATCCAAAGAAAAATAATTGAATTTAATTTACTTTTGGTCTTATTTTCTACTCATGTGAATGCACTGGAAATGGCAGTAATTAATTTTTTCCATAGGCTAGTGCAAATTAAAGATTAAAGAATTTCAAAGTAAAGGTTATAATTGAATATGATCTGTTCTCAATTTTTTTTTTTTTTTTTTTACTAGAGGTTTCCATTATCCTAAATCAGCAGGGAGAGTGCTAATTACTCATTTAGAGATGCTAAGGTGTCTCTGGAGATAGAGGAGGAGAAGAAAGACCCTAACTAGAAAACAAAACATTTCCCCTACAGTAACCACTTGTTAGCAACTGTTTTTTTTTTTTTTTTTTTTTTTTTTTTTTTTTTTTTTTTTCTTCTTCTTTGCTTTTTCTTTTCTTTTCTTTCTTTTAATTATTTTTTTTTGCAAACCTTTCAGAGGAAATCGTTGAGACAAAAATATCTATTATCTTTAAGTCAAAACAATGATCATTATTATGATTTGAAGGTTAAAATTAGTGCAATAAGGATTGCTATTCAACCCTATAGTCATTAGTCTTACCACACAGCCTGATAAGTTCACTGAGGAAAAAGCCCCAACTGTGGCACATTAATGTGGGCGCTCCACTTGTGAGTATTCCCAGAGGGGAAGCAGGAAGCACCGGCATAGAGGAGGAGTAGCTGCATTTTAAGTCGAAGAAAATCAGTTGGATAAAGTGATCAGCCCTTAAATGTGCTTGCTTGCAAAGCTTGATAATCCTGATTTAGTTTTCAAGTACTCACTTAAAGCCTGATGCACAATGTGACACCTGTCTGGAGTTTGTTTATGGTGGCAAGAGATGCTGGCACATCCATAGACAGCTTCAGCTTCAGCTTCTTTGTCCCTCTCCCTCCTCCTTTCTTCCCTCCCTCTGTCTCCCTTCTCTATTAAATAAATAAAAAAATATATTTTAATAAATAAGATAGAATTGAAACCAGAAATCAAGTCAGATAAGGTTAAAGTCTAGAGTAATGGGGAAAAAAAGAATATAAATAGAACAAAAATCAAGAAAACAATTTATCTAATAGTCCTAAAGATGTTAAGTCAGGCACATAGGTGGGCAAAAAAATGATATTATGGGAAAAAAATAGCTGAAGGTAATTTTGCCCTATGCTTCATCATCTTTTAGCATATGATAGACTTCCCTTCTTTATTTGAACTTACCATGGCTTTGTGAATCCCCACATCAGTTCTGGTTGTCAGTGGACACTTAGATTGTTTCTACATTTTGACTACTACTAATAATGTTTATGTTAACAACAATGTACAAATAGATCTTCAAATCTCTTCTTCTATATTCTTGAAGCATAGACTCAAAAGTGGGTTCCTGAAATATGGGTTAATAGTATTTTTAACTTTTGGAGGATCTATTATATATATTTTCTGTAATGGCTAACCAACAATGCTCAAATGTTAAATTTATGCATATCTTCTCCAACATAAATTTGTATTGTTCACTCTCTTTAATCCTACTTCTTTTGAAAGGAAGCTTCAAAAGTTTGTTAAGTTTGAGGTAGTGGAAGTGAAGTGCTATCTTATTAACAACTGAATGAGTGTGGTTCCAATATATATTTGTGTAATGATTAAAGAAGTTAAGCTCTTGTCATGTGTTTGTTTCACATTTATATATTTTCTTTGAAAAAAAAAAAGAAAAGGTCATTTATCTTTGGAGGCAGGGATACCGAAAATTAAACACTGGTCTTCAGGAGTACCAGTCTATGACTGATCCAGACAGGAATCCAATCTTCTCTAGACAGGCTCTAGACAGCTTGATTATGGTCATTGGTTTATAAAAGTTCTTGATGCTTTCTTACTATTAACAATTCATCAGATAAAAGATATGTTAATATTTTCTCTCATTCCATAATGTGCCTTTGCATTCTTTTGTCAACTACCATGCATGCAAGATTTTATTTGTGATATAGTCCCATTTATTTATTGTCCTGTTGGTTTTAAACAAAACTGCATTTACTATAAAAATGTAACAAACATAGACCATAGTAACAACCAGAAACAAATCAAGTAGATATAAAACCTCTTCTCCTTAAACCAATCTTATGCCACTGGAAATGTCAGAGAAGTTAGCTAATTATGTTTTTGAAAGAAAGAGGGTACAGAGAGAGAGAGAGAGACACAAAAAGAGAGAAAGACAGAGAGAGAGAGAATGGGAGCACCAGGGCCATTTCAGCTGTTGTGAACGAACTCCAGATACATGTGTCCCCTGTGGGCAAGTGCAGCATTGAGTCCTTGCTTCACTTTTTTTGTGTCTGGCTAAACGTGGGACCTGGAGAATCCAACGAGTGTTCTTAGGCTTAGCAGGCAGGCGCCTTAACATCTCTCCAGCTTCCAGGGTGATAACTTTTGTTATTGAAAGTACATGAAAGGTATACCGTTTTCATATCTTTCATTGATGAGATTGATACAAGGATCCGGGGTGTCTTTGACAGTGATAAAATTACCTCTTGGTTGGCCTTTTACCTTAGGAGATAGGGTGATGGATGCTTACAGTCACACCAAACTTTCCTGAGACAGTGGGCTCCAGGATTTGTCTCATGGATTCATTGAAAGAAATCCATGGGCAAAAGAGGGTCAGTTTTAGGATGATTTTTATTGTGCGGCATAAGAGAGAAGGCAGAAGTACTCTTGAATAACACGAGGGTTCTTCAGAATGGAATGTCATTAAAGAAAGTAGAGCAGATAGCTCTTTAGTCAGGAAGAGGGGTCCTGAGCATGTAACCATCTTTGTGGTGTCCCTGATTGGAGTTTATTGGAGTAGTATAACTTTACTCAATTGCAGGATAAGCTGATCAATCCAGTTCCCACACCAGGTGTCCAGTCAGCTTATAGCATTATTCACATCTTTTAGTCATACTTTTAAGAAAGGAAAACTCCTTTAACAAAAATGAGATAAGAAAAAGTACCACAACCTTCATTTGGAGGCAATTTCAACCCCATAAAGATGGATGTTTCTGGAGGCTCCTTTAAATAAAAAGAAATAAGGGGAAAACATAGTTCCTCTTATAGTCTCAAGGACATCTCCCACTTTTAGTCAAGAGAAATTACTCCATACTTTTAGGGTCCT
Organism: Orientallactaga sibirica; assembly: GCA_036365145.1. Lineage (NCBI taxonomy): Eukaryota > Metazoa > Chordata > Mammalia > Rodentia > Dipodidae > Orientallactaga > Orientallactaga sibirica. Next base: position 15,891,239 of record JAEOAD010000017.1, read on the forward strand.
GATATTTTAAACTTAAATGATCAAATAACATCATCATTCTAATGGATCAGCCCAAGATGCTGACATGCCTAATAGGCATCTGGAGTCCTAGACAATAGTTAAGGATAGGGATTAAGGGGAGGGTAAGGGGGTGAGGCACAAAACGGAACCCAGGTGGAACTGGTATCATAAAATAATATATTCTTCAAGACAGACTAAAAGGTTGAACCCTCAATAGGACCTTAGGGGGGACACCTGAATCGAAGGGACCTGGAGAGGGTGAGATCAAGCCTAACTGTAAATGTCTCCTGTTTTTTTTTTTTTTTTTTTTTCTTTCTTCTTTCTTTCTTTTCCCTTGGCACTGGCCTGTAACTCCCAGTACCGGTATATAGTTATCACCTACAATGAGCTGTTGATCAGAGAGAGCTACATAGTTTCCCAAAACAAGACAGACTTCTGTCAGAGCACTTGATTACCCACCAGAAATTAATGGTGAGACCCTGCTACTGAAGACAACATATGCTATCAGTATGGATCATGGAGAGATCTGATTGGAAACTGGAAGAGATCCAGTCCCCAAACAGTTAGGCTGTCTAGAGCTAGAAGGTGCTACATGAGCGATTTGGGCAAAGTGGCCAACATCTGTCCAAGCAATTCAAGGCCTAAGCTACTGAGAAGAAAATAATCTGACATGATGCTCACACAAGTGCAATAGTGGCACGCAGGTATGGTCAGTAGCCAGCTGCTCTTGGATTGCCTAACAGATCTGCTCATTGGAAAGAAACCCATATCTGGAAGTGGAAAACAAGTGGGAATTATATTCAGATAATAATTTTCCATTCAAATATTAAGCTCCCACTAATATTGGGCTACAGGAAGTTCTATACCCATTAATTTATCTCTAAACTAATAATGGCTATCAATTTAATTGGTACTGACTTCACTCTCTGTTGGAGCATCTGCTTCTCTTTTTTTCAGATGGAAGTGGGTCCTGAGAAGAGAAACGACCCATCACACTTTATCAGGACCCTGGGTGAAACCATAGAGCAATTAGGAAAATGGGCAAGAATGCTTCTTTCTTGGTAAACCTGATATCTGCTCAAGGGTGAAGGAGATGATACTCAACACCTACCAAACCAGAGATCCAGAGGCTTTTAACAGTCTATCACTGAAGTAGACTTAAAACACACTCAACATGGCTCAGGAAATTTCACAGAAGAAGGGGTAGAAAGATTGTTAGAGGCACAATTTGGGACATTATGCACAGAACCATTGCCTCTTCCCCACAACTGAGGGCCGGTCCACAATTCATGAGACCCACAGTCCCCTGGGGATGACCTGTATCCCAAACTCGGAGAGTCCCTTTGGATGGGGGACAGCGATGAGGGAAAGGATGTTGCCAAAAAGTACTTTTTACATACTGAGTATGTCCATAACTAGTGAAAAATAATAATAGAAATAAACATAAGGCATTGGGGTTCAGAACATGTGCTAATTATTTTATTATGAAAAATATTTTTATCTTTCCTTATTTATTGGTGTGCCTGATGTGTGCAGGTGCTGATATAGGACTGCAGGCTTCCATGTTCCATGGCATGCATGTATTATTAAGAGCACAACTTTGGTTGTTTCTAATTTCTGCCTTATTTGGAACATGATCTATTTTTTGTTCATTACTGTAATGCCAGGATAGATATTCTGAGAGCTTCCAGGAATGCTATTATCTCCAGCTCCTCCTACAAACAACTATGTGATCCAAAATGCCAGAAGCAGCAACAATGAGAAATTTTGGTTTTCAACCATCTAGCATGATTAGGAAAGAAAAAAAAAAATCTTAGAAAGTCATTCTTGATATAAATACTGAAAATTTTGTTTATTTTTTGTAAACTGAAATTATCTAAGAAATAAAGTGAAATAGCTTTATTTTTAAGCACATAAGATGAAAAGAATTTTAAGGAATATTGGTTTAATGTAGCAGAAGAATACACATTTTTCTTTGGAATAATTCTTCGTAGGTATTGTTTTTACATTTTTCCATAATATTGTGTAAAGAAAAGAGCATATCTCAAAAGGGTAAATGATATATGTGTGTTTAGTTTACATGGTTATATTCCGAAGTGCATCCATTCTAAGACTTTATTAAGATGACCCTTGCAGTAAGTTGAAGAAGGCAGAAGACATTAAGGTCATTTAGAAAATGACTCACTCAATACCACTGTGTCAGAAATATATAGATGAATGAGACAAGTTTTAATTTTATGAGGACATTCCTTACATATCATGCCCATTAATGTTGGTAAGTTGAGTGAATATCTTAACACTGAAGTATTATCATTTCTTTCTCCAATTTATCCCCTCAAATTCATGTTATCCACTTCAATATATCTTGGAACTGGAAAGATGACTTAGCAATTAAGTTGATTCCATGTGTAGTCTAAGAACTCATGTTTGAATCACCAGGTCCCACATAATCCAGATACACAGTGATGCAAATGCACAATGTCGCACATGTGCACAAGGGGGTGCGTGTGTCTATCTTGCAGTGGCTGAAGGTTCTGGCCCACCCATTCTCTCTCTCTCTCTCTCAAATAAATAAAAAAAAAAATTAATGTACTATGTGCAGTGTGTGTGTGTGTGTGTGTGTGTGTGTGTATCTCAAATGACTATTCAAAAAGCTAAACATGAAAATTTGTAAATCAAGAAACTATATTAAATTTCTCAATATAAGTTAACCGTATATTTTCATTCTACATATATTTTATTTTAGTATATAATCTATTCATTATATAATGATAAATGTTAAATTTGTATTTCCAAACAACCTATTTAAACTAGCCAGAGTGTTCAGAAGAGCCAGAATTGTGTTTTCTTTTTTCTTTTCTTTTCTTTTCTTTTCTTTTCTTTTCTTTTCTTTCTTTTCTTTCTTTTCTTTCTTTTCTTTTCTTTCCTTTCTTTTCTTTCTTTCCTCCTCCCTCCCTCCCTCCCTCCCCCCCCTTCCTTCCTTCCTTCCTTCCTTCCTTCCTTCCTTCCTTCCTTCCTTTCTTCCTTCTCTCTCTCTCTCTTTCTTTCTTTCTTTCTTTCTTTCTTTCTTTCTTTCTTTCTTTCTTTCTTTCTTTTTCGAGGTAGGCTCTCACTCTAGTCCAGGCTGATCTGGAATTAATTCTCTATGTAGACTGGAGTGGCCTGGAACACACAGTGATCCTCCTACCTTTGCCTCTCCAGAGTGCTGTGATAAAAAGGTGTGCACCACCATGCCCCACAATTGTAATAAGCAATAATATGAAATAGAATCTAACAAATTATTTCACTTTATTATATTGCAGTGAAATTGAACACAATGGAAGACACAGGGTAACTTATCTTATTGTGTCTTTTTCTGAGACCTACCTGGAAGCTGTCCTGTCTGATGACCAAACATGAACAGAAGAACTGTGAACATTCATAAATTTATCCCAAAGTCAGCTTAAAGGTATTACCTTAAAAGTATTAAAGCTTCTGAAGATTACAGTTCTTGGTCATAATGGTGGAATAATTTCAAGGCCAAATAAAGTAATTCCTTAATTTATTAATAAGAATCTTAGCTAGACAAGAACTGAAATTCTTAAGGATATTAATGCAGAAGACATTTTACCTGTGAGGAATTTTCTACACTATGAATAGTCAGTCATTGAATTGACTTTTTATCATCAAGACACCTTCATATATTTCTATCTTAAAACTCAAATTCAGAACATATGAAAGTGTTTTTGAACTGCCATAAAGCATTAGGAGACTTATATAGCATAAGTTACAAAAATTTAGTTCATGGTTTATTTTCTATTTAGATTATTTCAAAAATATTAACAGGGAAATTATGGTAGGTTCAGATTTAACAAATTAAATCTTAATGTATATATTTATTTTAAAATATGTGAGTATTTACATTAATTTTCTTTTACCACAATAAAAATAAAGATTAGAGCAAGGTATTTGTAAATTCGTTTATGTTTGTTTTCTGAGGCTTTATAAAATAAATCTTTGAAATTTTGTATGTGATAATCACAATGTTATGATTAGGACAAGAGCAGTATTTGTATAATTTTATAAGTATATATCTACATTACTATATAAAATGATAAGCATATATATATCAGGTGTTATATATATCCATGCCTCTAAGAAATAATAATGCATACTCTATTAATTGAATAATTAATTTTATTAGATAAATTTAACACCACATATTTCAGTAAGAAAGATGTTTTTCCACTAAACCAAATTACAGATACTGGACCACGTTAACAAGAAATTACTTAGGAAATATAACATACTTATTTCTGTGAGTTAATACCTCTACACCACTACAGAAAGTCTTTGGTGGCTGTAGAAAACCTAAAATCCTAGGAACTAGTCTACTCTAATGTATATTATTTTAACTAGGTTTGATGAGAAATATTCCCCATATACCCCTGTTTTCTATTTCTCCCATTATTAAAATCATAAATCCAGTGTTTTAAATTTATATATTCTCCTGTCAGAAATGAACAGATTATTATTAATTGTCATAACAGGTTTAATAATGAACAACACATTTCCTTAACTGTCTATCTTCCACACTCTACACCTTACGGTCCATGCAACATCCAGATAAATTGCTTTCCCTCATATTAATATATAAGGCTGTCACCATGTTTGATGACAAAACAATAATATTCATATCGGTATATCTCTATTATACTTAAATTTCAAAATTCTAAAACCACATTTTTGTAGTGTGGTGGTTTTTTTTTAACAAAGTCTATTATTAGATAGCATTGTTAGACATAACACCAATTAAATAGTTTTGATAATTAAAAGATAAGTTTGCAATGGTAATTTTAAAACCCTGAAGTCGGTTGGGTGCTTCTTATTATGTGTGATGTATGCTTTGAAGGCACAGGTCGTAAACAATTGCCTCAGTGATGAATCTGAAGCAGCCTTAGCTAGAGTTAGAACCTAAGTCAAAAGAGAACAGAAATAGACAAAGAAGCCAGGCATGGTGGCACATGCTTTTAATCCCAGCACTGGGGAGGCAGAGGTAGGAAGATCGCTGTGAGGTCGAGGCCACCCTGAGACTACATAGTGAATTCCAGGTCAGCCTGAGCTAGAGTGAGACCCTACCTTGAAAAAAAAAAAAAAATGAAATAGAGAATGAGAGAGAGAGGAGAAGAAGAAAATAAAATGGAGAGTGGTATTATAAGATGCACTGTGGATTTCCATTTGCCAAAAAGATATCAGGTCGTTATGATACAGATGTTCTACAAGGGCAAGTGGCATATATTTTTCATAGTGTATAACATTTTACTAACTTTTCATTTATTTATTATATTTATGAGTATGTGGTATGTCTATGTGTATATGTATTTCCCTGTCTGTGTTCATACACACACATGTGCAGATGTACCTGCACTTGTATGCTATGAGAAGCTATACATTGATACTGGGTATCTTCCTCAATCATTTACCACTTTTTTTTTTTTTTTTTTTTTTTTTTTTTTTTTTTTTGGTTTTTCAAGGTAGGGTCTCACTCTAGCTCAGGCTGACCTGGAATTCACTATGTAGTCTCAGGGTGGCCTCAAACTTATGGTGGTCCTCCTACCTCTGCCTCCCAAGTGCCGAGTGCTGGGATTAAAGGGGTGCACCACCATGCCCGGCTCCACCTTACATTTTAGATAGAGTCTCTCACAGAATTCAGAGTTCTCCAATTCATATAGACAAGATAAATACAATGCCCTGGAGACTCTGCCTTTGCCATCCCAATGGCTAAATACCATTAGGGTGCTAAAAGTTCAAACTCAGGTCTTCTTACTTCTGAAGCAAACACTGCACTAATTGAACCATGTCCCCCATTATTTGGAACATATTTTTATAGAATTTTCCTTTTACTTGTAATGCTTTATCCATGTAATTATCTCAGGTTCATTGTAATATTGGACATTTCACACTTTTAGACTTAGTAGAATATTAATTTTTACTCTTACAAAATCATTTCTCCTTATGAAACAATAGGTCTGGACAAATTATGATAAAATTTGAAGTAAAAGGAAGGTATAGCCTGGATCTTTAATGTCTTTTAGAAACCCACTTCATCAAGGCTTGATTCCCAGGGCATGATGTTAGGACATGTTGGATGCACTAAGAGATGAAATCTTGTGGTAGATTTTCAGGACAGCAGGCACGTACTGTTGAAAGCAAGGTGGGACTCTGTCAGACTCACACTTTTGCATCCCAGTCATCAAGAGAGAGGCTATGCTCCATTTTACTCTGAATAGAACATACTGTCTTGATATAGGCTCAGAAGCAGTAACAAGAATATTTCATTCCTCAGGTGAACCACTGAGGTCACTGGCAAGAAAAGCCACTTCTATCTCCAGTTCTCAGCTTCCAGATACATGTATTCTAGTCACACTTCATAACTAACTCATGTCATATCTTTTATTTTGTAGGATCACCAACCCCATAGGAAAGTTAGGGAAAATACGTTAGTCAAGTCAGACTTCATTGAGGCAATATTGTGGACTGCTTGATTAATATACTAATCCTAAAACCAATTTTCTATCTAAGAATGCTATGGTTTGTGCCAATAAATTGAGAATAAAGGGAAAAATTACACTACTTGATGGATAATTTATATGCATCATCACAGTAACGTTATCAGGGATACATGTGAGTGAACCTCTTAGTGTACCAATGGGGCATTCGATCTGCTCTTACCAACTTGAGAGGCAATTGCAAAAAGCTTATGGTATGCAAACTGATTGTTAAATTCAGTTGCTTTTGCAAAATTAAATTATGTATATACATTTTTAAAACTATATAATGAACAGAGGTGCTAAATATGCATAATTTATGATACCCTAATTTTCTATATTTTCTTTTTTTGTTTGTTTCTTTGTTTTGTTTTGTTTTTTCGAGATAGGGTTTCACTCTAGTCCAGGCTGACCTGGAATTCAATATGTAGTCTCAGGGTGGCCTCTAACTCATGGTGATCCTCCTACCTCTGCCTCCCAAATGCTGGGTTTAAAGGTGTGTGCTACCACACCCGGCAATTTTCTATATATTCTATAGTCTTTTATGCTTCGGAGTTTATTTACCATTTATTTATTTATTTATTTATTTATTTATTTATTTATTTATTTATTTTTATTTACAAATAATATATAATGGGAAGTTATTATACATCTTTCACTCAACTCAATTCCTAACTCAAACTCACAGATTACCAGTCCAATGTAGACATTTTCTTGAAAGAAATTATCTTTGTAGAAAATATGAAGAGCATAAATTAGACCTCAACATGTATCATATCTGTTACTATGTTTTAATTAATAAAAGCAATGAATGAAATGTTTCCAGTATAATTTTTTTCAAACAATATAAAAGTCACTCATGTCAAAAATAAATGCTTAGGGCTGAAGAGATGACTTAGCAGTTAAGGTGTTTGTCTGCAAAGCCTAAGAATCTAGGTTAAATTTGCTAGGTACAATATAAGCCAGATGCACAATTTGACACATGTATCTGGAGTTCATTTGTAGTGGCTACAGGCCATGACATGACCATTATCTCCCACTATTTTTTTTTTCTCTTTCCCTCTCACTGTCTCAAATAGAAATAAATTGAAAAAATAAAATAAATGTTTAAATTTTTGGCATGAATTTGTTTTACATTCATGTCATTTGTTAACATATTGTACCTATCTAGTAACATTTATGATGGAAATGCACTTGAGTCAATAGTTAAGCAATTATGAGATCCTACAGGAAGTGCTCCACTGGCAAGTTACTTAACTGAGAAAAGTGCTCATTATCTTTTAGGAGATAAAGACACTCTAAACCATGTGGTCGAAGGAGATACAAAAATAATATGTGATTCCAGGGTCCGTGACCTCATGAAACTGTGAGCTGTCAACAATCTTCTAGAAATAAGTATTTTCTTAGAAGTTGGAACTGATTCTCATTTTGAAGAAGGAACAACGGGATGGTGAGAATGTATGATGTAGCACAAATACATCTGACTGATGTCGAGGACTATAGCAAATGCCAATAGTACCACTCAGACTCCTCATCAATATCACTGTGCTTCTGAAGATTTCAACTACGAGGGTCACCTTTCTGGTGTTTAAGAATTAAGTCAAGCCTAGAGGATGCTCCTCAACACATAGCAGCCTTAAATATCTGTAAGTGAATAGCTCTAAGTCCATTTGGCAGCTAATGACTAAAAAGAGGTGAGGTATGAAAGCTAAGCTCCCTCCTCCATCCACCAGGATAGTTGTGACTTGCTTAACTATAGCTTTCCCTAATGTCCATAAAAGGGCCTGGGTTGGCTTGGCCTAGGCCCTGACCCAGCTGGGAGGGCCCCCTAACCCTTATTCTCCTCATGGGGCCTTTATCTCCTCCAGCTCCTGACATGGCAAGAGCTACTTGAACTTCTCTCTTTTCTGTCCACGTTTTTTCCCCAGATCCCTATCTGCTCACATGGGCTCCTGAGCTACCGGGTGCCAATATGGGCTTTCCGGCTCCATGTGGTGTACTTCTCTTCTCCCCACTTTATCTCCCCTTACCTCCCAGCCTTCCCCTTTCTACACTCCTTTGTAAAATCTGAATAAAATGTGGTATTTTAAAAATCAAAAAAACAAAAAAAAGTTTAAGCTACATTCACTCACACTGGCTGTGCTATGACATCATATAATGAGTGTTTCTATTACTTATTTTAGTATTCGTATCAGTTACTTTCTCATATGTGTGAACGAATAGCAAGTTGTGGCGGGAGAGAGTTTATTTATGATTTCAGAGGCGAGAATCCATCATGGAGGAGAAGGCATAAAAGGCTGGTGAGGGAGCAAGGTTAGTAACATTGGCAGTTAGGAAACAGGAATAGGAGCTGCTCTCCCCACAGTGACTCGTTTCTTCCAGCATGACTTCATCTTCTTCAGTTTAGTCACCTTTCTCAAAGAGGGCCATCATCTGGGAACTATGCATTCAAAGACAGCCTGTGAAGGGCATTTTACATTGATCCACAACAATACCAAATTCCTTTTCATTGTATATTGTCCCTGCCTGAGGAAATATTTATCAATAGAATTCTTTTCTCAGGGTATGCTTTCCCAACAACCTAAACTGGATGTCAGGGGTGATTGGTCTATAAACAGAGTGGAAAACACTCATGCTGATTTTGGACAAGAACATTTGCTAGGTTAGAAGTCAAGATAATGAATATTACTCTTTTGGCTTGCCTGACATCCAACCCCAGGGTGATGGTGACAGACATGAAGATTAATCAAAACCTATGAAAGCAGAAATCCAGAGGATACAGAGAACCCAACACTAAATCAAACTGCCAACAGGCCTGTTGTGGTTCAGTGAACATTGTGGAAGAGGGGGAAGAAAGAGCCAGAAGGGCGTGGAACCCTGCTTCTCCAATGAGACTGACTGAGGCCTTCATGACCCTATGGTTACTACAATAACCCCATTGGGGAGCACCCCAAGTGTAATCGGAGTTGGAACAAGGGGATAAAAGTGTATAGCCTGGTATATATAAGATATTTTTATTTAAATGATGGATCAAAGAACTGAAGAGAGAAGCTAACCTGATGAAATCGTGATGTGTTCTCGTGCTGCTGTCGTTGCTCATGGACATCAGAATGTAGAGTCTTCATTCCTTGAGCATGGGCTCATACTCAGACACACTCCAGGGAGCATCCAGCCTTAGTCTCACAAGGAGTATGCACCTGCTCTCCATTTTGTTCTGAGACTTTAGTTTTGGGGCTTCCCAGCTCTCAGTATGTACCTTGCAGGGCTCCTAAATCTCATTGTGTGTTGGCCAATGTAATGAATTTTCCCCTTATTGATTGTGTTCTGTAATCCTGGTGAGTTCAAATATAGTGTGTCTAATATTTTTAAAGCAAACTAAATTTTTGTGAATACATTATGTATATTGCATAGTACAAATTATCTTTCATTTTTCCTTAAGAATTAGACAAGTCATGGGAAAAAACTTTGGGACTGTGTGAAAAAATGAAATGTATTACAGTTAAAAGTGTGTGAGAACCTTGGGTAAATACGACATTTTTTTTTTTTTTCCCCGAGGGCACTGTACCTTTCAGACTGTCTACATACCTATTTCTCATTCTTCAGTAATTTATTTGTGGCATGTATTAGATACAAACATAGAAGAACTGAAAAAACAGAAGTTTGGGCTTTCTCAAATATCAGAACAACACTAGAATGTCTCCAGATATAATCGTACACTTAACCTTCTATGGAAACTAACAATTTTCTGTTTCTTAAAAATAAAAATTCCGGCTGGAGAGATGGCTTAACAGTTAAGGAGCCTGCCTCCTAAGCCTAAGAACACTGGTTCCAATCTCCAGGTCCCACATTTAGCCAGATGCAAAGTGACGCAAAGGCTCAATGTTGCACTTGACCACAAGGGGACACACGCATATGGATTTCGTTCTCAGCAGCTGAGAGGCTGCTGGCGTGACCATCTCTATCTGTCTTCCTCTCCCTCTCTCCTCTTTCTGTCTCTCTCTCCAAAAATAAATAAATAAATAAATAAATAAATAAATAAATAAATAAATAAAATTTAAATTAGTATATATGGATACCACAGTTTTTTTTGAGGTAGGGTCTCAGTCTAGCCCAGGCTGACCTGAAACTCATTCTGTAGTCCCAAACTCACAGCAATCCTACCTCTGCTTCACAAGTGTTGGGTTTAATGATACGTACCACAATGTCTTGCTCAAAATGCTGTCACGTTATCTCCACTCTGCTCAACATATCCTGTCTCATGTGTTCACAGTGAAAATGTAAAATTTATTTTTCTTAATTATTACTATTAGCATTCATCTGATTTTATTAAATTTATATATATATATATATATATATATATATATATATATGTGAAAATACATAATACATTGTTACATAAATTGTGGAAGAAATCAGTACTTAGTACTCAAATATTAGTAGTTAAGAAATTTTCACTGTTAGCATAAATGTTACTTCAAATAACAGTCTTTTGTGTATTTTAGTTAGCAACTTTTACTAATTATGATAAGCTCTAAGTTATGTAAAATTTTAGTTCGATAATAAACACAACCTTTCAATAGTCAAAAATTACTAGTAGTACCTAATATGTTTAATGTACCAAACATGCTGTAAATAGACAGATAATCAATTGACCTTATCTGACTTACACACAAAATCTAATAAAAATGTAAATATAATTTTAAGTATTATGAAAAGTAGATATTACAGCCGGGCGTGGTGGCGCACGCCTTTAATCCCAGCACTCGGGAGGCAGAGGTAGGAGGATCGCAGAGTTCGAGGCCACCCTGAGACTACATAGTTAATTCCAGGTCAGCCTGGACCAGAGTGAGACCCTACCTCGAAAAAAAAAAAAAAAAAAAAAAAAAAAAAAGTAGATATTACAGAACAGCTTGTAAAATATGGGTTATTTATTTACCATAGATAATTTGAAATTTTACCAGAAACAATATTTACATGGAATTATTAGCTTGTGGACTTTATCAGACATGATTAAATGCCTAAAACTCTATAGAAACAAAGATTATTATATACAATACAAACACCATTGTTAACTCAACTATAAATTCTTCTGAATTCTTATATTAATAAGAATTAAATTATAGCAAGTAGATCATATTGAAAGTCGTTAACTTTCTTGCATCTGGTATTTTTTTTTTTCCTATTTTTGGCCCCACAGTTTGAATCAAAGTGTAATTTGCCTTGAACCATAGAGAGATTTTTTAAAAAGGCATAGTACTCTTCATGTAAATGTAGCTTGAAATTTCAAGGGCAAAACATGTAACGTTGTGTTGTCGTAAATATCCCTGACATTTATTCACTGTACTTTCTTTAAAAGAAAGTTAATATTTCAAAACAAATTAATAGTAACATCATTTCTCAGCTCAATTATAAAATATGCTAATATATCAGAAGTTGTTAATGCATCAGCATTGACTAGGGACTGCTGCAGCTTAAGTAAAAAGAATTTTAAAAAGCAATATTCCATGGTGAATAATATAACCATATGGTCATTTGGCTTTGATTTAATTCAGCAATGGGTATTTGAAATTTTATTATATACCTAAACCAGATCTACTAATTCTAAGAAAGGATATTTTCTAGAAAAGAATATGGAAATAACAATAAGATATCTTTTCTTATATTTTTCCTGAATTTCAACCTAGTCTTTTTGAACTCCTCAAGGAAACATATTCCCACTGATAAATTACAAATGGCATATCCAATTCAGCCCTAATCTAATTCCTAGTATTATAAATATTTAGTCATTATATTTTGATGAAGGAGGAAATATCAGAAAAAATACTCTCATTGAAATTTTAATTACTCCAGATACAAGAGAAAAACAGAAATCCAGGGAGAGTTGTTGCAGTGTATAACTGTCTGGATGAAATACAAGGGAATTACTCTCTTTTGTACACTTTGGAACAAGCCAAGCACAGACATTTCAAATGTTTGCATGTGATACATAGGCATGCATGTTTATGAGATGTGGATTTTTCTCTACATTCACACATATAAAATATTATTTTTCTTTTTTAATTTTTTAAAATATTTTATTTTTATTTATTTATTAGAGACAGACAGAGAGAGAGAGAGTGAGAATGGGCATGCCAGGGCCTCTAGCCACTGCAAATGAACTCCAGACGCATGCGCCACCATGTGCATATTGCTAACTTGGGACGTGGAAAATCAAACCAGGATCCTTAGGCTTCCCAGGCCTGTGCCTTAACCACGAAGGCATCTCTTCAGGTCCAATTTTATTTTTCAATGATGAAAAGTGTATGACATCACAGAGCATTCACTGACTATGGTTGTCATTGTTAACGCAAGCATTTATGTGGAGATGAACTGAGGGAATGTACTACAAGAATGAATTGTGGGAATGAACCATGGGAAATAACGAATATGTCTTATGGACCTTACACATAACTATTCCAGCTGGGTCTGGTGAAGTATATCTTTAATCCCAGCACTTGGGAGGCAGAAGTAGGAGGATAGCCATGAGTTTGAGTCTACCCTGAGACTACAGAGTAAATTCCAGGTCAGCCTGGGCTTGAGTGAGACCCTACCACAAAACCAACCCCCCCCAAAAAAAAAAAAAATTACTATTCAGAGATTATTGCTATGAGATGCTAAATTACTTACTTGTAAATTTCCCTAAAGTAAATATTTCATTTTTGTACTCCACCAAATTAGGGCAATTTGACTAGGTTTCCTCTTCTTTGGTGTCCCCTTGGCCTGATTAGCACAGATGACCAATATTGACAAGCAATGTTTAAAGACGCTGGCTGATCTTAGGCTATGCTCTTTCTACAGTTTCCACACTAATGGGATTGGACTGTCAACTCAGAGCAGGCATTCATGCATAAGCAGTGCTGATCAGGTGTTGAAGTCAATGAGATCAGTAACTATGGGCCACAAAATCCGTTGAAGATAACAGGTGGGCTGAATGTATTACATTTGTAAATGGAGTGTTTGTGTGTTCTGGATCAGCATAATTCTACAGGCCATACCCCTAAATCCTTTTCTTTAACAAAGTTTAAGGATTATCCAAAGTCAAAAGTTAAAAAAATAAATAAATAAATAAAAAGTAGAAGAGGGACTAGCTGGAATGAAAGGACTCAGTGGAGAGGGCGTTCAAGAGAGGACAGGGAGGGTAGGGGAGGATAACACGATCCTGGCATAATGTATATATGTATAGATGTTGTGAAATAAAACTGTTTTTTTAAAAAGTTCCTTACCCTTTGCTCTATAATTTTCTACTTGCTTACATATTACTTGGTTTTCAGTGTTCAATAAAAATGGCAATAAGTATGTTATATTGCCCAGCAAGGTACAGCTGCAGTAACATTGGAACCACAGATCAGCAGATGCAGCAAGTTTATAAAAGGGCTTAAACTAAACTTCTCTTCAGCTTCTCTTTTCCTCAGGCTTATGCCATAGGCAGCTAGGTTATGCCTAGATAGGAGTTACTTCTATTTCTCAGGCTCTGCTCCCAGAAGCTGTTTGCCCACTCCTGGGATAGGTATCCCTTGGGTTAATCTTCCATAAATTCAGGGATGTGACATCCAAATAATGTAAATAAGAAGGAAAAAAAAAATGTTCTTTATGTGTACATCATTGAGAAATGAAAGCAAATCATGTTCCAAGGATGGAAAAAAAATGTATGCCTAAGATTTAATAATATTTAGATGGGAACTTCCAGGGATTCTGCTAACATTTTGTTTACAAAATGGTTTCATGTTATATATATATATATATATATATATATATATATATGAACATAGCACTTCTTTGAGCATTCACTTTTAGGGATAATAATTTCTGCCCTGTGTTCTTCATGCTTTTGTGTCAAGAGTGGTAATAATTGAAAATGCCTTTGCAAATATATGGTTTGGTGATTCCCTCTATTTTTGTATCCATCTTTATTTGTCACCAGAATCTCTCAGGCCTACATGAAATAGTATACATTGATAAATTGAAGCAAAGAAAATAAGTAACAGAGATATAAAAATGAAATTACCATTTAGAGAAGACATGAAATGCATGATTAAACAGACACATCCAAATGAAAAGAAATGTTTCAAGTAAAGACTCAGTGGACACCCTGATGTGGTGTGCTCAAAGAAAGCAACAGGAAAAACATTGCCTACATTTGTAATCTTTGGGAGTATTCTGAACAGCTGAAAAGAATCACAAATGATACGAATATGTTATTGACATAACTAAAAGCTTTAAACTATTACACCACATTCTAAAAATTATAATCAGAATTATGAATTTAATTGCAAGAATATTATACTTTATTATTCTTTAAACTGCCAAGGCAAGCAGAATGAATATAGATCAATAGTAATTTTAGAGGAATAGTTTAGTTATTCTTCTAGAAACTATTCATTGACCATTATTCATTATCTCTCTTGCCCTTCTATTAATACATTTCATGTTATTTCTTTCTGTTGGTATTCATTTTCACTGCTCAACTGTCAGCTCGGTATTTCCCTCCTAATTGCCACTAGTGTCAGTCTGTTCACAAGGTGACACTTGCCACAGAAACTTTGACACCTAAATCAGCATGAGCATTCCCTGTTAACCGATGCACTAGCACCTGACATCTATTACTCAATGACTTGATGCCAATTAAGAAGCTTTTGCTTCAATGAAATTTAATACAATGTATTCACAATTTAATAAGGGGGTGTTAGAATTGCTTGATTAGAAAAATAAAAAAAAAATGGCCATTAGTATTCTCTTCTTATCTATTTAATCTGTTTAAATTGCACAAGAGATGTCTTCTACTGTGTGCCTGGGTGAAATCACCTCTGCACTGGTGTTCATAGTCATAGGAGACAATTATACTTGAGGAGTAAAGAAGGGGGGAGTAAGCAGTGATTTCTGAAGCATCACCTCTCAGAGAGGAAAGGCAGGCCTATGTTAGGGAGGCTCAGCTGCAGTTCTGAATACAGGCTTCCTTTTGCCTCGTTGCTTTGGTGTAAGTTATAACATCATTTAATTCTGAATTTTCTTTTCTACCTTCATCAACCTTGACAAGTTGTGTATCTTCTTAAATATATCTTTGCATCACTGAGCTTGTAGTATAGCTTTTGTTCATATCATTTTATTTATGGTTGTATCCGTTCATTCATATGATCATTGAATTCATTGGAAGGTTGCTAAATTATTTCCTTCTTATTACAGTGTACATTCTCAGACCAAAGGGCCACATCTATTTCTTTCATTTTATAATTAGAGTGCATACACATTATACTACATACAATATGAAAATGCTTACAGAGTTTTGTCAAAATGAATAATAAATGCTGATAGTCAATTTTATGACCCCTTTAAAAGGAACTTTTAAGTAGATATCAATAAATAATCAAATATATTATCCCTTAAATAAGAATTTTCAACTTCATATCAATTCCTGTGTATAATGATTAAATCCTGCAACCAGAAAAAAATACATGTAATAGATTTGGAAATAAAGGTGACTAACTTGAGCCATTAATTCAAGAGATTAAAAAATATTTAAAAAGACTTGTGTAGGTGTTGAGGATTTATACCTATTGTGGGGGCAGGAGAAATGAAACACTTTTTGCTCCCCTCAGTTAGGTATCTCAACTTCCCATTTTTAATACATTCCAGGAACCCAGACCATTGGTCCTCCTACCAGAATTAATCTAACATAGAAAATCCCCACAGATATGACCAGAGATTTTTTTTCCCCATGGTGATTATAAGACCTCTCAAGAAGACAATCAGAAGGCTGGAGAGATGGCTTAGCAGTTAAGTGCTTGCCTGTGAAGCCTAAGGACCCTGGTTCAAAGTTTGATTCCTCAGGACCCACGTAAGCCAGATACACAAGGTGGCACATGCATCTAGAGTTCATTTGCTGTGGCTGGAGGCCCTGGCACACCCATTCTCTATCTATCTGCCTCTTTGTCTCTATGTCTGCCCCTCTCAAATAAATAAATAAACATAAACAACAACAAAATCCAATTAGAGCTTACCATCTCACACACCTAATCAGCACTACATACCCTCTCTCAAAAACACAAAAAAACCTCACAGTATACCTGGAATTTATGTACTGGGATTGATTTGCTATGGTATTGCCCTTTTTGTCTGTTGTTCAAAATTTCTCTATGATTAAAAGTAAGGGTTAATTTAAATGGATTCTGTGATGGATATTGGGCACTGCTTATGTAAGTAAATCCAGTATGTTTTTTTTTTTTTTTTTTTTTGTTGTTGTTGTTTTGTTTTGTTTTGTTTTGTTTTTTTTCTCGAGACCACAGACTAATTCAGCCCATAAACTTTGGTTGAAATGTTTAGGAAAACACTTTTTTTTTTTTTTTTTTTTTTTTTGAGAGAGAGAGAGAGAGAGACTGCAAACAATGGAACCAAGGATTATGGGTTGAAATTTCTGAAAGCATGAGTAAAATGGTCATTCCCCCTTGGAGATGTTTTTCTCTGGCATAGTCCCACAATGAGATAAAAGTAACACATACACACACACAAACACACACACACACACACACACACATACACACACACGCAGTACTAGAGAAGATTGATTTTTTTCTTATGATTTAAAAATGGTCTTGCGGACTGGAGAGATGGCTTAGTGGCTAAGGTGCTTGCCTGCAAAGCCAAAGGACCCACCTCAGCCAGGTGAACAAGGTGATGCATGCATCTGGAGTTTGTTTGCAGTAGCTGGAGGCCCTGAAGCACATATTCTCTCTCTCTGCCTCTCTCTCTCTCCTCTTCTCTTTCTCAAATAAGTAAATAAAAATAAAATAAAATAAAATAAATGGTTTTGCAAGGGGAATCAGGAATAGATTGGGGAAGAAGTCCGTAGAAGGCTCAGATGTTGTAAGTGGAGATAAATTGATGATTCCAGGGATTTCTCAAAAGACCAAAATGCAGATAATGCAATCAGTGGAAGCCAGGCTCAGGGTGGTTTATATGGGTAAAGACCTTTCTTGTGCATTGGACTAGAGGCTATGAGTGTTATGGTCAGGTAAATAATGTGATGACATTTTGTCCATGTCCTGAAACTTTGAGGGAGATTGAGTTTAGAGGTGACAGACTGGGTGTTGGGGTGGAGGATGTTTTAAAGAAGCCCCGTGTTACAAGTGTGGCGGGCTCACTTGTAGTTGCTTTTAGTCATACTTACACTAAGAATTAAGAGTATAGCCGGGCGTGGTGGTACACGCCTTTAATACCAGCACTCGGGAGGCAGAGGTAGGAGGATCGCTGTGAGTTCGAGGCCACCCTGAGACAACATGGTTAATTCAAGGTCAGCCTGGATCAGAGTGAGACCCTACCTTGCAAAAAAAAAAAAAAAAAAAAAAAAGAAAGAAAGAAAGAAAGAAAGAAAGAATTAAGAGCAGAGAATTAAAGTAAAGGAGAGAGATGTGAAAAACTTATATATAGACCAGAAAAGCCTGTGTAAAGTTGGACCAAGGAAGACATGACTTATGAAAATATTAACACTGGAAAAATAAGTCAGCACATTTCTATTAGGAAAGTAGGAAAAACTATCCAGGCCCAACCCATCTAACTCTAAAGAGGATTAAATAGTAGATTCCATTAAGACAAGACAGTTCCTCTAGAATGTCTCACTCAACTAGGATAAAGTACAAGTTTTTTTTTTTTTTTTTTTTTTTTTTTTTCATTAAGATTCATCTTACCATGCTCAGCTACCCAGGAACTTGGAGCTCAATGCAGCCATGACCTCTGTGGGCTTGGCTACCACTTATGCTGGTAAACAGACCTTAGCATCATCCCTGTGATACTTGTTTTTCAAGCATGGAGCATGCATGAGTTACAGTCCTCCCAAGCAGTATGTGACAGGGTTGGAGTTCTTTCATGTAACCCCTGGGGCTTCAGTACACAAATGGTGAAGAGGGATGAAAAAGATGTAATGGCAAACCCCAGGAATTGGATTCCAACAGTAGGGGATGTCTGCCAAGGAAAGCAATAGACCTAAAATAGAGCCAGCCCAAGTTTCATGCCACACAGAAAAAGCTATGGGAGTAGAGATGCTTAGGAGCTCACATTCAGCTCCCATCCTGCCAATATGTCAGGCATGCAGCTATGGGATTTAATGCTTTCTTTCTTGTATCTCAGCCTTGTTCTGGCCTTATTCTTCATTGCAGTTCTCTGGTCCTTCTCTTCGAATAAGAATTCTGTCATGAAAGCCTGTAACTTGATTATTTATCTTCATTTTAATTTTTAATATTATTTATTTAATTATTTATTTAGAGACAGATAGAAAGAATGGGCATATCAGGGCCTTTAGACACTGCAAATAAACTGAAGACACATGCACCACCTTGAGCATCTGCCTTTACATGAGTACTGAGAAATAGAACCTGGGTCCCTGGGTCCTTTGGCTTTTAAGGCAAGTGCCTTAATCACTGAGCCATCTATCCAGCCCTATTTTGTTTTAGTATTTTTATATATCATCATGAATATAACTTGATTTTTAATTAGTTTTTTTTTTTTTCATTTTCATGCTTATACTTTAGATTTTAATCATATATCCCCCTTGTTACCCTTCCTTATTCCTGTCCATCTCACTGTGCTTTTTCCCTTCTCTTATTTGTGGCTATGACTCACAACAGAATGATACCCCCTCTTTTTCTTAACTGTACTTAGCTCATTAGGGAGGGAAGTGGCCTCCAAAGGATGACCCCTATTTATAACAAGTGATGACTGGCTGATGAGAATGAAAGAATGTGAGAGCTAGAAGACAAGAAGGACTGCTGTGCAGCTCTGACATCAGACATACCTGGTTATGATTTTACAAACACCTATAGCTAAGAGTAAATTTCAGGAGAAACTTTGCACTTAAACTTTATAGCAATGTTGAAACTCTTAAAAGTTTGAAGACTCTTGGAAATTGACTAAATGTATTTTGCACTATGAAATAGCCTTGATCCTCTGGGGACAGAAGAAAGTTATATTTTACATATGACACAAACCCATATTTAAACCTTAAGTGCCCATTAATGACCCTATTTAGGGAGCATCTGGGAGCTTTAAGGGGTGGTTACTAGTTTAGAGAGTGTAGGTGATTGGGAGCTTGTCTATAAAGGTCATAAATGATCGTCAATCACTTCCTCACTCTCTGTGGGCATTCTAAGAGGTATATCAAAATTTCTACCACCATGAAGTTTTGCTTCATTCTGGACTCACAATAAATCACATCAATAAATCCAAACAACATAGACTGAAATTTCTTAGGCCATGAAAAAAATTGTGTATTAATTTATTCTCTCAAGTATTTTGGTCATACTGATAGAAAAATAACTATACACAAATAGTCCTTATAACAGGTAAGCACATTAATTTAGTTTCTGAAGGAATGGAGTTATATACCAATACTGTTATCATTTTCTTCATGAATATCATTAGGTCAAAGGAATGTTGTCATTCAATACTTGTGAGCAGATTTCAAGTGAATTAAATTTGTTGTCTGGATTTTAATATTTTAGATGACATGTTTAATGTTTTTAAATATTTATTCATTTATTTTTTGAGAGAGATTGAGAAAGAGAGAATGAGAGAAAGAGAAAGAATAGGTGAGACAGGGCTTCCAGCTACTGCAAATGAACTCCAGATGCACGTGCCATCCTGGGTTACACGGATACTAGGGAACTGAATTGAGTTTACCGGCAAGTGCCTTAACTGTCAATCTATCTCTTAATCCCTTAATATTATTAATGTTACAGATTTTAATGTTTTAGGTTAATGAGAGAAAACAGTGAAGATATTTTAATAATATTAAGATAGTATTACCAAAGACAATATAACAGACTAAATGTAAAATAGATTACATTATTGTTAATTTTTGTATAACAAAATTATACAAAGATTTGTGTGGATTCTTGCTTTCTGTAATGTAAAAAAATAACCTTTATCAAGATAGCTAACTTATTTCTTCTTTATTTTTCTTTCTTTTTAATTTTTTTTTCATTTTTCTACATACTAAATGTAACAACACCTGTGTGGATTAACCAAAAGATGATGAATTAGCAAGAAATAAACTAAATGTTTTGTCCGTTGCTTGAGGATGCTAACAGAAATATGCCACTAATAATACAAAATGGATTTTTATTTCTGTTTTTTTTTTCTTTTCCTTATTGACCTTGAGTTATTATCTATTAATATATAACAAATTATCTCAAAGATGGAAGCTTAAAACAATTTAACATTAACTCACTTTCTATGGATCATTGGAGTAGACAGGACAGGGCCTCTGTTTTTTTTTTTTTTTTTTTTTTTGGTTTTTCAAGGTAGGGTCTCACTCTGGTCCAGGCTGACCTGGAATTAGCTATGTAGTCTCAGGGTGGCCTCGAACTCATGGCAATCCTCCTACCTCTGCCTCCCAAGTGCTGGGATTAAAGGGGTGCGCCACCACGCCCGGCCTGAGAGTTTTCTTTGAGAGCTCCAGGACCTCCTCCAAGCTGATATTGATGCAATGTATTTCTCAATGTTGGACTAAAGTCTGGATCTCCTAGGAGCTTCAAGGGACATTTTCACATCTCAGAGTCTTTTCTCAGGGACTTGACATGTAAAACACTCACATCAGGGGAGCTCACACATACAAGGTAATATGGGAGCATTTCTGGCTTCCTAGAGAGCATCTATAACTCTGTAAATGGATTGTCAGATTCTTGCAACCAAAGAATCTCCTATTTAATTCAAAATAGCTAGTTAAATAGCATCTGTAAAATTCCTTTTTCCATGTAACATACTGTAATCAACAGGTTTTTCTTATATTAAGGAACCACTGGGCTGCTTTTAGAATTTGGCCTGCCTTACCCCAGAAGCCAAATTTTAAGCTAATTATATGCCTTGTCATGACTCGATGCACTGTCTGCTGTCAAAGTTCATTCCGTATAAAGAACACTCTCCTATATTGCCGAATTAATCTTTGCTTCTCTACTCCTTTTTAAAAAAATATTTTTATTTATTTATTTATTTATTTATTTATTTATTTATTTAACAGAGAAAGAAGGAGAGAGAGAGAGAGAATGGGTGCATCAGGGCCTCCAGCCACTATAAACAAATTCTAGATGCATGTGTCCCTTTGTGCATCAGGCTAATGTGGGTCCTAGGGAATTGAACCTGGGTTCTTTGGCTTTGCAGGCAAATGTCTCAACTGCTAAGCCATCCCTCTAGGCCTCAACTCCTTTTTATATCCTCTATATTATTCTAGTCCATTTGCTGTTTCTGATTTCATGTGAAACATTTTATTATTCTGTTGGAAATTATTTCAGTGTTTGTTTATGGCAGTGTGTTAAAATAATTTTATTTCTTGTAAATTTTAAACTGTTTATCCATCACCAAAGTGAACAGACAGCCTACAGAATGGGAGAAAATCCTCGCCAGCTATATTTCAGACAAGGGGCTAACATCTTGACTCTACAAAAAAATGCATAAATTAATCACTATAAAACTAAAACAGCTAATCATCAATTGGGCCAAAAAAATAAGCAGACATTTATAAAAAGTAATACAAGTGGCCAATAAGTATTTTTTTTAAATGTTCAGCATCCCTAGTCATAAGAAAAAATGCAAATTAAAACCACCTGGAGATGTTATCGAACCCCAGTCAGAATGGCTATCATCAATAAAACTGACATCAAATGATGGTGATGGTCTGGGGAAAAGGAACTCACTCACTGCTGGTGTAGTGCAAGTTAGCATAGCAATTATGGAAATTAATATGGAGGTTTTTCAAAAAAATTGAAACAAAACTGTCATATTGCCCAAATATACTTCTTCCTGGGAATATGTCCAAAGAAATCTAAGTTCTGCCACAGAAATACTCATATACCCATGTTTATTGCTGCTCTATTCATGATAGTTAAGAAATGGAATGAGACAATATGGCTTATGTTTTCTATTCCTCCTTTTATTTTCCTTCCCCTCAGTAAAAACGACTCTTTCTACTTGTATGGTACCCTTTTCAGGAGTCCCCTTTCCATAGTTCTTACACAAGTTTACACTTTTACATAAGTGGATAAGGGTTCATTTTCTCTGACAGCCTTATCAGCATTTATTATCTTTCACTTTTTTGATGAATGCAATCCTTACTACAAGAAAATGGAATCTCAAAGTTATTTTGTTTTGCATTTCTCTGATAACTAAAGATTTTGAACATATCTTTAAACGTGTGTTATGCATTTGCATTTCTTCATTTGAGATTTCTTCATTCAATCCTCTACCCTATTTATTGATTGGATTATTTGGTTTCTGTTGTTTAATTTTTTCTGTGTTCTTTGTAGATTTTAGAAATTAGACCTTTGTCAAAGATGTAGCTGGTGAAGATTTCCTCCCATTCTGTGGGATGTCTATTGACTGTTGATGGTTTGCTTGTCTGTACGGTAGCTTTTTTTAGTTTCATGAGGTCCCAGTGGTTGAGCGTTAATCTAATTCCCTGAGCTACTGGGGTCTTATTTGGGAAGTCTTTCCCTATGCCTACATCATGGATTATTCTCCTTGTTTTTTCTTCTAGATTTTTAAGAGTTTCAGGTCTTATATTAGTGTTCTTAATACATTTGGAATTGAACTTTGTACAGAGTGAGAGAATTGGATCTAATTTCATGCTTCTGCATGTGGTTATCCAATCTTTTTCAGCACCATTTGTTAAAAAAATACTATCCTTTCTCGAGTGTGTGTTTTTGGCCCCTTTGTCAGAAGATCAGATAGGTGTAGAAGCTTGGGTTTAGAGATGGGTCTTCTATTCTAGATCTGTGTGGTTGTTTGTTCGGGTTTGTGTGTGTGTGTGTGTGTGTGTGTGTGTGTGTGTGTGTGTGTGTGTCTGTGTGTGTCAGTACATGCTGTTTTAGTTACTATGGCTCTGTAATATATCTTGAAGTCATGTATGGTGATACCACCAGAAGTATCTCTTTTGCTGAGGATATATTTGGCTACCCAAGATTTTCTGCTTTTCCCTATGCATTGTGAGACTATTTTTTCTATCTCTGTGAAGAACATTCCTCAAATTTTTATTGGAATTGCATTGAATCTGTATAGTGCTTTTGGTAGGATGGCCATTTTCACAATAATAATTCTTCTAATCCATCCAATCCATGAGCATGGGAGGTCTTTCCATCTTCTTATATCCTCCTCAATTTCTTCTTTTAGTGTCTTTAATGTTTTCTTTGTACAGGTCTTTTGCTTCCTATGTTAGTGATATTCCAAGACATTATTTTATGGCTATTGAAAATGGGTTAGCATCATTTTTTTTTCCTTTTCTTCCATATGTTTATCTTTTATGTATAGGAAGACTATTTATTTTTGTGTACTGAATTTATATTCTGCTGCTTAATTGAAATAACCTATCACCTTTAGAAGTTTTTTGGTGAAGTCTTTTGGGTCACATATACACAGAATCGTGTAATCTGCAAATACTGTTAGTTTGAGCTCTTCCTTGTACCCCTTTTATTGTTTTCCTTGTGTTATTGCTTGTGCTAAAACTTTAAGAAATATATTGAAAAGCAAGGTTGAGTTAGGGCACCCCTGTATTATATCATACCTTAATGAGAATACTTCAAGTTTCCCCCATATAGTACGATCTGGGCTTTAGGTGAATTATAGAGAGCATTCATTATGTTCTCTCCAGAATTTTAATCATTAAGGGGTATTGCATTTTGTCAAAGGCCTTTTCTTTGTCTACTGAAATAATTATGTGATTCTTGTGTTTAAGTTTATTTATGTGGTGAATTGCAGTCATTTATTTCGGTATGATGCCCCGTCCCTGACTGGCTGGGATGAAACCTACATGATCGAGGTCGATAATACTTTTGATGTGCTCTTGAATTCAGTGTGTGAGGATTTTATTAAGAATGCTTGGGCTGGAGAGATAGCTTAGTGGTTAAATGCTTGCCTGTGAAGCCTAAGGACGCCGGTTCAAAGCTCAGTTCTCCAGGACCCACGTAAGCCAGATGCACAAGGGGGCACACGCATCTGGAGTTTGTTTGCAGTGGCTGGAGGCCCTGGCGCGCCCATTCTTTCTCTCTACCTGCTTATTTCTGTATTTCTCTCTCTTAAATAAATAAATAAATAATAAAATATTTTTAAAAAGAATGCTTGCATCTAAGTTCATTAAAGATATCAGTCTATAATGTCCTGCTTTTGTTGGTACTGTATCATTTTTTACTCTATTGAGTGTTTTCTTTGCATATGGAGCTTTTGTATTGTCATATAATCACATTTGTAAATTTTTGTAGTCATTTCAAAGTCTATCAAAATCCTTCTTCCCTTTGCCCATAACTTAAAGTTCTCTTCTCCAGACATCATTATGATTAAAAATATGCTTTATATACTTATGCTTCTTATGCTTTTAGATTTCTATATTGTATACTCATGCTCATTTCAAAATTTTAAACACATTATCCTAACTTATTTGAAGATAATTTGTATGAATATATAGTAAACTTTTTGTTAGAAATTTAATACATAAATTGACTTTTTTTTTTTTTTTTTTTTTTTTGGTTTTGCGAGGTAGGGTCTCACTCTGGTCCAGGCTGACCTGGAATTAACTATGTAGTCTCAGGGTGGCCTCAAACTCTCGGCGATCCTCCTACCTCTGCCTCCCGAGTGCTGGGATTAAAGGTGTGCACCACCACGCCCGGCTAAATTGACTTTTTTACTATTATTATGGTGTTATTTACCAAAAACTGTTATCATAGATGACAAAATAGATTCTTTTTATGATTTATGCTTTTAAAACATTAAATAATCCTATATTTATCATAAAATAGTCCAATATGTTTTGCAAATTTAGAATCAAATTTATCTTAGTTTCATCTATGATACATCTGTATAGTTAATTTTAAAGTCTAGATTTATTTATATATTGAAGTATATTTTCCAAAAATTCTACAAATCCTTCTTCGTTTAAAAAAATGCTACAATTATTTCTCTATTTAAAATAAACAATTTTATGTCCAGTGTATAGACACCAAAGTATCTGAATCATGATACCTTAGAGAATTTTGGGTCATTAATAATATTATTGAGTTATTTGTTGCTCATTTGTCTTTGTATTTCTTTTTTGAAAATGTTGACATGACTCAAAATTCCTATAGAGTTTTAGTTAGCAGTTTTTACTCAGCTGTAGAACCTCCTGGAATTGCTTACCCAAAAACTATACTAGCCATACTTTGTAGTCACACAAATAAACTTTTCAAATAGATTCTAGTCCCTAACTAGTTTACTATTAAAGGGACACTAAGAATAACATGTATATCAGAAACCATGTGTGGCAGACAGCTTCAGGTTCATTAAGATGAAGTTCATTGAAACCAGGCACAGTTATGGAGGAAGGGATATTTATTGAAGCTTACAGATGCAGGGAAAGTTTCATAATGGCAGAAGAAAGGCCAAGTAGAGAGCAAGAAGCCTTAAGCCAAAATCCAAAAGCCACACAGCACTCTTTAGGATCACCAGTTAGGCACTTTGCATATCTTTAGAATGGAATCTCGAACCCACCATCACACTTAGGGCTGGACTGCCCAGTGACACCTCCTCCAGCAGGAGGCTGCAGATCCAAACTACAAACTAGTAAAATACTGAATATTTTGGGGGCCATCTATTCAAACTACCACACGATGTGACAAAGGAATGAATGAACACCTGGTAGCCATACCTAAGAAACTATCCATAGAAGTTAAACAATAACCTATGGATTAAACTTCTCACCTGAATTGCTTATGTTACATAGGACATGGTATTAGTTAAGTACATGTTCCTAAATTGGTTACTCACTGCCAAAGCAGTAGGTGGCAGTAGTTCTCACAACATGCTTCCTAAATATAGGTAGGTAAAACTCAATAATTGTTGCATATAGCCGGGACACCCATAAAATAAAGCACAGAATCTTTCTTCCACTAAACAAACATAATAGATAAATAAAACCTTTTTCTCTTACTAGTCTATTTTTCTGACTCTCTTCTACCTCAACCATGTGTAATGAATCAGCTATTTTTAGCAGGCTTCACAGTAGTAGTTAGTGCCCACTGAAGATACTGGACTTAAAAGATGCCTTGCAATCTGGCTATAACCTCAGGACTTGAGATGGCAGACATCGTGTATTATGTATTAAGCATCTTTTTGGCAGGTTATGGTTTGTTATACTTATTGGCCAATATCAGATTCTATGTGTTGATCCATGAATTTTCTCCTTCACAATGGGCTCAATGCATGAACTCAAAACTCAATTAGAATCAAACACAAAAATTTACATATCTAACTTTTAAAAAGTGTAACCCAGATAATTGATTTTTAGGCATTTAGAGCCTACCTGTATTGTATAGCTTACAACATCTGCTAGTTTGAAGACAACTAATGAAAGCTCAGCTTCCAAAATCACCCATGTGAATGTGCCATTCAGTAAGGTCAATAGAGATTCACCACTGTGCTGCTTAGTGACATAAACACATAATTCCCCTCTTTGACCCCACCCCCCAAGCAAAACAGTCAAAAGTGCCAACCAAAATGCATGGTTATATTGTTACTATATCCTGTTAATCTTGACTGGCCTCAAAACCCCCCAAACTTCTTGCCATTGTAATGCTGACATATTAGGGCTCATATTTCTTCAACAAATAAATGTAGCTGATCTCTTGGAAGAGTAAAATAAAGTAATTATCTATGAGAGACACAACTTCTTTCTTTATGAGAGAATCAAAATTTAAATGGTCAGGATCTTAAAATAATTTACTGCCACTATTTACTTGCTGTCATTATCATTAATTCAAAAAGACAGTATTATGGAGGGGTAGTTAATATTGTCAAAATTTTACAAGAAAGTTCACTTCCATTCTTATTTATAAAGACAATCTCAATGTTTTATACTTTGCAAAATGTAATAGCTTTACACTATCCACACAAGTGATTGTGATGACCAAGTTAAGTAACTCTTATGGAAAGCTCTGTGAACCACTAGTCACATATTGCACATCTATGCACAACATATAATGCATTTTCCAAAAATTCTTTAAGATAGATGTCTATAATCATTATCATACATCAAAATGTTGGGAAGCATCCATGAAAGTTTAAAAATTAAAATTGATTGTTTGACATTTTCAATTGGCCTTTTCAATTGGCATTTTTTGTAGTTTGCAGTTATGAGAACTAATGTTCAAAAGAAACTCAATCTCAGAAAGAATTAGAGGTGGGTATAGAGAGAGGAGAAAGAATGAGAGAAAGGAGAATAGAAAAAGAGAAAAAGTTCAAAGAAAAGAACAATGAAATTGCTATGTTATACACATTGTGCATACATAATTGACAAATGAAGTAAGGGAAGACTGCTGTGTTTTAAGAAAAAAAAAAAGTGGCTTCAGACTCAGTCATATGTCTGAGACTTTTCTGTAATGAGTTTTAAGGCATCTGAACAGCAACAAATGAATGAACAGAGTTCTATTTTAGTGCACTCTAAAATGATGAACTGTTAATTTAACAGAGATTTGTATGAAAGTCTAGTATTTTTCTGAAAGACTGGGTTTCTTAGAAAGAATGATTGGAAACTATTACAGAGGAAGCAAAGCTAAGCTCTTTTCAGATGCAAGGGTGTATATGCTCAATCGCTCATATTACAGACATATGGGCGAGGATTCTAGATTTGGCTTCAAGGCGAACAATAGTAGCACATTCACAATTAACTAACTCATATCAAGGATAAATCTGATAAAGATTCATCCATAGGAGCCAAGAACACTAAATCACATATGAGTATCTACATACTTCTTATGATAAAGGAGGTGGATACACGTATCACCAAATTCAGGGGCTGCACAGTTCATTCACCAATATGGTATTCACTCACATCTCTGGGAATATTTCAAAGTGAATCCTGCAGTTTTCTGAGCTCCCCTTTGCATTTGAAAATAGTTTTTTACATTCAAAATAAGTAATCAGATGCCTATTAGTAAAACTAAAATCCCATGTTACTTAATTAGTAGCGTTGTCATATTCCATACTAGGAATTGTGGGTCTTTGTACATTGAAGCTATAGCTAGGGAAAACATAAGGAATATTTTTAGTTTTATAAGATGTTCTTTTATATATATATAAAAAGAATTGACAACTGAAAAACCCTTTTCCTAAAACATTGAGAATATCATCTTTACAAGAATATGCATTCTTCCAATTTATTTGGTAATTAATTATTGTTGTCATAATAATTTATTATTAGTTTCTGAAAATAAAAGTCAGATAGGAGATGATGTAATTGACCTATATCAAGTGACATAAACAACTGATCTTATTATGGTTTTGGAAGATATGATAAAAATAATTAGTATGATTAAGAGGAATTTCTTCCAGTTCACCTGAAGAAAAGAGGGACCTCAATCCCAACAGTCTGTAATTTCTTTAACCCTATGTAGATTTGAGGTGGAACAGGAGTCTGTAGAGGAACCTGCTGACAGACAGTAACTATGATGGTACAATGCCTGACTCTATAAATCTTACGCATACCCTTTGTTACAATGTTATAATGTGCAGAGATAGCCAACAAAGACAGGCCAATTGCTTCACATTTTTCTTCATTAGAAAAACAGTAAAGGAAAACCACAATGAGGTAGATTATCAGACTTAGGGAAATAACTCATAAGAAAATGGGGACCTCAGGGCTGAAGTCATAGCTCAAGGGTTAAATGGGAATGTGCCTTCTATGCAAGTGTGAGGGACTGAGGGTCCCTGAGAATTTCTGAATTAAAATACACAAGCCCACCGCCAGCAATAGATTGCCTCCAGGATGTGTTAATTCCCAAATCTCCATCAGCTGGGAGCCTAGTATTCAGAACACTTAAGTTTCTGGGGGACACCTGAATCAAACCACCACAAGGTGTGTGTATTTGTGTGTGTGTGTGTGTGTGTGTGTGTGTGTGTGTGTTTGTGTGTGGGGGGGGTTGAAGCCCTTTCTTTCTTTCTTTCTTTTTTTTTGGAGAGAGACAGAGAGAGAGGGAGAGAAAGACATAGAGATGGGTGCGCCAGCAGTCTCTCAGCTGCTGAGAACGAAACCCAGATGCATGCACCCCCCCGGTGGTCAAGTGCAGCATTGCTCCCTTGCGTCACTTTGCATCTGGCTAAACGTGGGACCTGGAGATTGGAACCAGTGTTCTTAGGCTTAGGAGGCAGGTGCCTTAACTGCTAAGCCATCTCTCCAGCCCTGAAGCCCTTTTTTTTGTTGTTGTTGTTTTAGTAAATGCTTTCAAAAGACAGACATAAAGTCTTGTCTCAAAAAGATTTTCATATCTACAAGAGCCATGTCTGAAATCAGGAAACATCAGTGGGACAATGTCTGGTGATGACACAGAGATAGCAAGTAAGCAGGTTTAGTTCCAAGAATTCACTATTATGTCCATTCAATGAAAATTGCCTATACATTTCTCTCCTCTCTTCTTCTAACAAAATCTGTGGCTCCTAATTTGTATTTTTCTTGAGACGCTTACACACCTAATAAACATCTAAAGGATTGGACAATAGGGATGGTGGGGAAGAAAGGCAGGGCGAAGGTTGGGGGGGGCAAAAAAGTTGGCCCAAATGGAAATGGTACCATAAAATCCTATATCCTGAAGGGCATACTAAAAGGTCTAACCTGCATCAGGTGCTTAGAGAGAACACCTGAATCACAGGGGTATGATGAAGACTAAACTCAATCTTCTCCTATATCTCTATCACTCCCTCTTCTCTCTCTTCTCTCTTTCTCTTTCATATTACTTATAGTCTTTCTTCCGTCTTTTCTCTTGGCATTGACCTATAACTCCCAGTACAGCATGTGGTTAACATCCAAATGAGCTTTTGATCAGTGAAATCTACCAGATTTCCCAAAAGAAGACAGATTTCTGTCAGAGTACTTGATGAGCCACCAAAGTGTATTGGTAAGACCCTACTGCTGAAGACAGTATAAGCTGTTCAGATGGAACATGGAGAGACATACCTGGAATCTGGAAGAGTCAGTCCCCAGACAGTGCCAGAGGTGCTACATAAGTGACTGGGGGAAAATGACCAACATCTGTCCAGGCAACTCATGCTCTAAGCCACTCAGCAACAAACAACCTGATGTGATGATCACACAAGTGCAATAGTGGCACCAAGGAGGCCATGGTGGGTTACCAACTGCTCTTGATTTGGCTAATGGATCCACTCAATGGAATTGAACCCATAACTGGAAATGAAAAACAAATCAGAACCATATCCAAAAATGGGCCCATTCTCCAATATCAGGCTCCCACCAACAGTGGAATACAAGAGGGCCTACACCTATTAAAACCTCTCTAAAATAATAATGGTTATCCATGTATCAAGATACATGACCTCACTCTCTTTTGGAGAATCTGCTTCTCTCTTTTCAAATTGATGCAGAACCTGAGGAGAGAATCAGTGCATCATACCACAACAGGGCACCAGCTGAAGCCATAGAGTTATAGGGGAAATGAACAAGAGGAATGCTTTATCTGTGAACCTGGTACCAGCACAAGGACAAAGGGGATAGACAAAAAGAACACTCAACTCCTACCAAATCAGATATCCAGAGACATAGAGACTCACAAAACCTAATCACTGAAATAAACCTAAAATGAACCCAACATGGCTCGAGGAAATTCACAGAAGAGGGGGCAGAAAGACTGGTAGAGTCATAAGTTGAGTAATTATGCACATTGCCTCTCCTGCATAACTGATGGCTACCCCATAAGGCAAGAACCACATTACCCATGGGGGGGAGGACAGGGAGAAGGCTAACAATGGTACCATCATGGCTGTATATCCACTATATACATAACTAATAAAAAAATCATAAGTATCTCAAAAAATGCTATGCATAAGTCATTTGTGATTTTGGAATTTTATTGTTGTAATGAATGCTACGAAAACAGTGAATAAGAAGATAAAGTCCCTAACAGCGAGAAGCAAATTATAAGCTCAACGGTCGTGAAAAACATTACAAACAATATTAAACACCCAAGTTCAAGGTGCTCTATTCTTCATTGCTTTTCATATTAGAAATATGTTGAGGAAATAAATAATATTTAATAAGTAGTATCAGTTAATAGAGCAGAAATTAACTGAAAATTGAGAAAGAGAGAAAAGGGGATACACTGACAGACATAGTTTAGTTTGTTATCCCAGGCATTTAGACTATCTCACTAGTATAAAAATAGTAATAGGTAATCTATTATATTAAAACAATGTACAGATTACTCAAAAAACTGGTCTTTGAATTCTCATTTTCAGTATCACTATACTTGTTTAGTGTTATAACTGGACTCAAGTTGCAATGTCAAATGTCATGTGCAATATGTACTTTATATAAAACGTTTGCCTCATTTATATATATAAAGAAAAATGATATTTTCACACACACTCAAGCTTATATAATTGTACATTAATTTCTAGCAAAAAATATAGACATTTATTGAAAACTAAAATGGTTGATTCATGTATTTGGTCTGCACTTCGTTATACCAATGCATTACAATTATACATCACAATGTGATAGAATAGTAAGATAAAATGACTGTAAACAGGTCGTTTATGAATGCAGAGCCATGTTAGCTCCATTCCTCTTAAAGTGAAGCAGTGCTGGCAATCAACAGTATTAATTAATGGGAAATATGAGGCAGCAAATCATTACCCTACTGCTTTCTGACCCTCCTGCTGACATCCTGTGATCAGTCTTGCTGTTTTCTCTGGCTGAGGAGTGTTGTTGCCCTCCAGATACACTACCCACCTGCTCATAATTTATTTCTACTATGTTATACTGGACTGTTTTATGAAATAAAAGATATTGTGAAAATTATCACCTTTTAATATTGGATGATAGTCATGCCATGTTCTGGATACTTCTCGCTAATTCAGTCATGATTGCCCCATGTTCTTTTCCTTATATGAAATAAAAGCAGGGTTTTTTTTCTTGAATAAAAACTTCATTGTCCATGCTCATGCCCATTATAAAGTACA
This sequence comes from Orientallactaga sibirica, assembly GCA_036365145.1. NCBI lineage: Eukaryota > Metazoa > Chordata > Mammalia > Rodentia > Dipodidae > Orientallactaga > Orientallactaga sibirica. The sequence continues at coordinate 15,923,779 of JAEOAD010000017.1, forward strand.
TTAAGAATATATTCTCCTGATAGCCACCTTCATCCCTTCTGTAAAAGCTTCTGGGACCAAGAACAAGAAAAACGTAGCAGGTGCACTGAAGACCAATTAAAAAACAAATCTGCACTAACTGATGGGTAATCTTCAGCAAAATCACTAGTGACAATACCAGATGCCTGGGGAAAATTGACATTGACCAGATCCGTTTATTGTGAGAGATTTTGATTCATCTGCAGCAGGCAGCTGTTGTAAAGGTAAATGGCTTGCACTCCCATTTTCTGCTTTTATGGGTTTGTTTTGTCGTACACTCTAAGCATTTCTTTTTTGTTTATTTCACCCAGGCTTGTAATAGGTCAGATGTTACCATTTTCAAACAGCCTTTCCATCTTTCATCATTTCCCACAGAAGCAAATTTGCAAGTAGATTAGTGCTACATTTGAGTTAATCATCAGTTGAATTACTAAGCTATTTGAATAAAGTTGATGAATACACATTTACCTAAAAGGTGGGCTATTCAAATTAGGAAAAACGATGGGTCTTTGACCTATTTTTCACCACATCTATAAAGTTTAATTTTAGTGCAAATTTGTTTTTTCTTTGCTTATTTGAAATAAGTCCTCTGCTCATTTTACCTTCATACATAGGTCAGAGCCTGGCACATAGACAACATATAAAATTGTTTGTTTATTGTAAACAAATGAACTTGGCCATAATTATTTCTAATCATTTCCCAAACACCAATGCCCTCAAAGAATTAATCTTTGCCATTATATTAAACACAGTCCTGGGTATTTGTCACTTTTTAGATCTGTATCTTGTTGGTCTATCCAGTATGCATGAAATTATAGAAAGAAACAATAAACATGTCAATCATTCAACACAGCTTTTAATGAGCAACGCCTAACTTATAATGAACCAAAACCCTTCTATGGAACATAACTGAATTGTTACTTTAAAAATACAGTGATAATTTAGGTATATTTTACAATGTGGGTGGAAAATGTTCAAATAAACTTGGCAATATAATTTTTTTTTTATTTCACCTAATCTTTCAATATTACACTGGCAGGATTATTATAAAACTATTCATCAAATTACAAGACACTAAATAACTTACAAAATAACTCTACTTCCAAGTCCTATTGGATTATCAATGAGATCATAGACTCTCACTTTGATAATGTAAGCATATGGACTAAGTTGATATGAAAAGGTTTCTGTTTTCCCAATTTAGGGTAGATTTGGGGATTCTTGTGGGAAGTTTGCTGGTTTTCATTTTTTTTTTTTTAATAGGGTCTCACGTCTAGGTCCAGTTGGCCAGGAACTCATTAACTTCCTGCCTCAAACTTCCCTCCAGACTTCAGGGATTTAAGGCTGTGTTATCATGTTCTATGAGATTTTTAAGCATTAACCTGCTCCCAAAAATCTTGTCTCACTGACCCATGTAATAACACAGTTTGAATTACTAAGACATAGCATCATTTTCTTTTTCCATTTTCCCATATCTCTTATAGTTTGTGTTTTATATTTATATTTCCAGGATTATAAATAAGTTTCTAAAGTCTTTCTCTAAATCCCTGCCTCAAAATCTCCTTCCTATTATCTTAGCCTCAAGGAACTGAAATAACATATGTTCAACACAAAAACTGACCTATCATTATCTGTTAGAAATGACATCACAATTCCTACATGTTCTCAAAAGGCTTCAGTTGAAGTTATTTTGATTCCTGAGTTGATTTAGCCTTTTCTAGCCAAGTGATTTGGGGTTATTTAGTATCTCTACCTAGATCATTCCAACAAACCCTCCTATCAGTTCTTATATCTCTTTTCCTTCAGGGTTCAGCTTAACCGCTTTTATCATATGCTTGCCATAATAACAATCATATAAGTGGCCACCTCTCTCTCTCTATCTCTCAATCACATATGTATATATATGGTGTGTATGTGGGTATATATGTATATGTAATGACTATGTATTTCATTTATAATACATATATATTCATTTCATAAATATTATAGCCACTTAATAATTATATATAATACATCTTACATTTTAACATTTTAAAATTTTATTTAATTATCTATGTATGTGTGTGGTATGTGTGTACCAAGATGTCTTATTGAAAATGAATACTCATCCAGCTTTACAAGAATCACTGAGGATTTGAACTCCAGCCAGAAAGCTTAACAATGAAGCACGTTTAACCTCTGAGCCATAAGCTCAGTCCCATAATCTCCCCAATGTCTATGTTTCTTTATGCCCTTGAGTATTGATTATATTTTCCAAACAGTAATAAACTCCATTAAGAATAGGAGCAATGTTCTTTATAAACAATTGAGATATGGACACACTCAGTACCTGCCACAGACAAGCCATTACTAACATGTTTAGCTAATGAACACCTCAGAGGAAGAAATATTTCTGGCTAACACACACAAAATAGTCAACATCCATAACCATCAGGGAAATGCTAATTAAAACAACTATGAGATTCCACCTTACTCCAGTAAAGATAGTGATCTTTAAAAAAATCAAAGAACAACAAATGTTGGCAAAAATGTGTGGAAACAGGAACCCTCATCCACTGTTGGTGGGAATGTAAACTTGTACAATAACTGTGGAAGTCAAGATGGAGACTCCTAAAAAGGATGCACATAGAGTTACCAAAAGACACAGTTATTCCTTTACTGCGCATTTACCCTAAGTGTTCTATGCTTCACTACAGAGACATTTGCTCAAACATGTTTATGGCTGCTCAATTCATAATAGAACTGGAATCAACCCAGGTGCCCATCATTAGATGAATGGATAATGAAGTTGTGGTACAATTACACAATTAAATTCTACTCAACAGTAAGAAAAAATGATACAATGAAATCTGTATAACAATTAATACACTTGGAACTGATCATACTCAGCGAATGCACAAAATGACAGAAAGACAAATGCTGCATGGACTTTCTCATCTGCAGTTGCTAACCTGAATCAGCTCTAGTTGCTGATATACGTGATAGGCAAATAGAGGCCCAGACAATATAGGGGAAGGGGAAGGGAAGGGTACGGAAAAGAAGCACAAAACTAAATCCAAAATAAACTGTTACTATAGAAACCTTTATCATTGAAGATAGACTAAAAGATTGAACCCTCAACAGGAGTATTGGGGAGAACCTAAAAAAGACAACATTTGGAGAGGGTGCAATGAAGCCTAACCTTAAAAACAAACAAAAAAAGAAAAGAAAAGAAAAGAATAAAAAAGAAAGAAAATCGACACTGGCCTGTAATTGCCAGTATCAGAAATCAGTTGTTACCTACAATGAGCTATTGACTGGATGACCTATGAGGTCCCCCAAATAAGACAGGCTTCTGTCATAACACTTGATTACTTTCCTGAAGTAAAAGGTAAGATCCTAATGTTGAGGACAACTTATGCTGCCAATACAGAATATGGAGAGACCTGGCTGGAATCCACAAGATAGCCAGTCCCCAGATATTTAGCCAGTCTAGTGCTGGAAAGCACTACATGAGCCACTGAGTAAGAGTGGCCAAAAACCATCAGAGTAACCAGGAGTCTAAAGCTACTAAGAAGCAAACACCCTGACAAGATGTGCACACCAGTGCAATAGTGGTACACAGCCTTGATGGGTAACCAATAGCTTTCTGATTGGCTAAGAGATCCACTCAGTGGAAAGGAAACTATATCTGGAATTAGGAACCAGGACAGAATCCTATGGAGAGAAAGATTATGTTCTCCAATGTCAAGCCCCCACTAGTCTTGGCTAAAAGACGAGCTACACCCATCAAAATCTCCCTAACTTAATAATGGTTATCCTATTTAACCTATGCTGATGTCACTGTCCACTGAAGAATCTGTTTCTCTTTTTCAGAGAGTAGAAATACCTGAGGAGACAAATTATCCCTTGCACTTCAGCTAAGCCCCAGCTGAAACCACAGAGGATTTGGGTAGATGAGCAAAAGTGCTGCTTCCATGGTGAGCCTGTCAGCACCAGGGTGAAGGAGACAGACACTGAGGATAGTCAACACATACAAAGCAGAGATGCAGAGGCTCCTAAGAGTTCATCACTGAAGTAGACTTAAAAGACACCCACCACTGCTCAGGAAGTTTTGAGGAAGAGGGGGCAGAAAGATTGTAAGAGCCATAGGTTGGGACATCAGGCCCAGAGTTATTTCCACCCCACAATAACTGACTGCCCCCCCCCCAGTGCATAACCAACAACCCCATGGGGAGTGACTGCAAACCAACTGAGAAAGGACCCCAATGGAATCAGGGCAGGGACAAGGGAAAGTATGGTACTAACACATGATGTATCCATACTATGTATGTCCATAATAAAAGAAAAGAAATAAATACTTACATTCGTATTAGCACTTATTTTAGATACTTATTTTCTAGATTTTTGGCAGTATGTCTAATTAAAGACAAAATTTCTCAAATATATGCTCTTACTTTTATATTTAAAAGTAATCTATGACACCTAGGATGCAGATGTACTTTATTCAATGAACATTGTTCATTCTTATATGCAATTCAGCTTATTTGAAATTCCATTCAGCCTACTAATGACACATAAGAAGTTCATATAGAAAACTCCATGTAAGTGCAGATATTTCAACCAGTTTGTAGCACTTGATACTGAAAAGGGATATGCACTCCACTATTGTTATTATTGTTATTATTGTTGTGCAAATTCATAATGTCCGGTCCCAAAATGGTAGTGCTTCTATCAGGAATCTAGAGTGTGCACCTCTGATGGATACTTTATAGTTAGTAGCTAATATGTACTGACTACTTAGTATGCCTTTTATCTTCTCCCCAAATTATCATGTTGAAATCACATGTATAAATCCTCTCATAATTTAGATTAAAGTGTGTCTATCTTGTCCAATACATTAACATTTGTATGGATAAATACCTTTTGATTTTCCTGTCTTCTCTGTTTTTCCACACACATTTTGTCTCCCTCCATTCCCTTCTCTTTCATTCCCCTACTATCTCCTCTCTTTCCTCATTACTGAAACAAAAGCATGTACTAGTTTGGTAGTACAATTTGAAACTAATCATTTCTTTCTTGCTTTGCCATAGCATATAGGATTAGGTGGATACATTTAATATCTAAATAAATTCTTAAATCAAATGTCAAACTACATTTAAGGTAGTCATCAGTTCTTTTGCTTCACACACACACACACACACACACACACACACACACACACACACAAGCTTGCTTATAAAAATAGAAATGGAAACAAAATTAGAACAATTTTTAGTTTGCTGTCTCCATTGTGGAGGCAAACAAACACCCCAAATCCATGTAAATTGTATTCACATTTCAGATAAAGGATTTGAACATTTAGTGTCTTGTCAATCTGAAATCACTCTATTTTACACACATCAAAGCAAGGTTTGTACAAATAACTCTCTGCCATCTTTTCCAGCACATATTTCTAAGATCCTAATTCCACTTATAGGAGGAGAAAACCAATTCCCCTTTCTTTCTTTAATCAAAGCAATTTTCAACCTGGAATACTTCTGTTATATTCCCTGAGGAGCTCTGCCCAACCTCACCCCAGGACAAGGATAGACTCTGTGTCCTAGGGGGAGAGTGTTGTTAATTGAGAATGACCAAAAACTACTGCCAATTTGCTCCAGGAAGCCAGAAAACTTGGGGAAAGCTAAAAAGGCTATTCTCCTTTGTATTGATCCATGTATGAAGCACAATCACAGGTCACCAGCAGTGTTTCCTTCTCTTGTTTAAAATCAGATGTAATTTACTGTTGACAAACAGCAGTGTAAGATGCGTTCAATTTGAGGTCACTTCTCTCCACTGTACACTTTGATCCTATATCGAACACACAACAAGTGTTCAGTTATTTTTAGCTGACTATGATTATAACAGCTTTCTTTGGGAACCTGCAGTTTTACCTGTAACTTCATCTAACATCTAACTGTGAATAGCAGAATGTAACTGCAACCACAACTACATCCCAAAAAGTCATTCAAGGGTATTGGGATCTCTACTGTGCTGTGCAGATGTGACTGTGGATAATGAAGACTGGGAAGGGTTAATTTATGCATGAATGTATTGTTTTTACTATTAGTTCTTCTAGTTCCAAATATTTAAAATTAAAATAAAACAAAAATATAGCATGGATATTTCATGCAGGGCATAATTTTGACATGAACAGAGGTAAACTAAAGGAAAATTATTGTATAGTACAGTATTCAGAAAAAGATACTTTGAGCTTCTGTCAGAGTCATGGGGGTGGAGAGGAAGATCAGACCCTGTCCGTGTGTGTGTGTGTGTGTGTGTGTGTGTGTGTGTGTGTGTGTGTGTATAATTTTTGGAAAAAAAGCACATTGATGACTATTATTAAGGTTTCAATGACAATTAAGCAAATACCACATCCTGGAAAGGAGGTAGGGGGATTACTTTGAGGAAGGTATTGAGCCATAGAGGCCCGATGAAGATAGGAAACAGAAAAAAACTAGTAAGGGGCCAAAGTAATTTGTTTCATGGAAAAGTAAAACAGACTCTCATATAAAAATAAATTGGGTAGCATATTTTGAAAGTATAACATGAAGAACATAATATGTGATAGAACAGTAGTTTATCTTGAAAACTGAGGAGAGTCATATAATACTTTAATTGGATAATAATAATAGTCAGCTGTATGAAGAGCTTCCTATAGGAACAACCCTATTCTAAGTGTCTTCCATTTATTATCTCATTTAATCCTCATATTAACCTTATGAAGCAGGCAAAATGATGGTTTTTATTTTATGGAGAAGTGAACCAAGACTTGGAAAGGTGAAGTAATTAACTTGCCAAGGCCAAGGAGATAGTAAGTGGCAGAGCTAATATCAGAAACTCCTTCTCCAGACCCTGCACATCATTAACTCCCCATTGCTTCCTAAGAAGGGAAACAATAAATCAAATTTGTCCTTAAGAAACATCACTTAGGTGGAACTGTAGATACAGTTATTTGTGAGAAGAAAATGACTGAAATAATTTCAGGTATCAGTGGAAGGCAGATAATTGGCAGGTGAAAAAATAATGTACCCTTGGAACTGAGAAATAACCAGAGTAGGAGGTAATGGACAGGAAGAATTGAGAAAAGCACATGACTCACACAATGAACCATTGCTTCTCCCCAAAATTCACATTTGAGTCCTAACTTCTAAAGTGACTATGTGGAGATAAAGCATGTGAGGAGTTATGAAGTTTCAATTAATGACAAAATATAGTAATAACCTTTCACACCTGGTGTCCTTATAGGATAGACAGCTGTGTTTGTCTTCCAACTCCTTGGACATAGTAAGAAGGTTCTATCTTTAGCCAGGATGAAGCTCTCATTAGGAACTATTTCTGACAGGAGGTTTATCTTGAAATTCCCAGCCCTGAGTGTTGTCAGCAAAGGGATTCCACTTATTTAAGTTCATGGAATTGCCTATGACTTCAAGAGCAGACTGAAATAACTACCTTCTTATGCCAGGATAAGGGGACACAGGAATGTTTCATGATAGCCAGTTTCCAGCTGATTCTTTGCCCTCTCCTAAGGTATGGAACACAAGACAAACTACACAGTAGGAAAGAAGGAAAACATATAGGTATTTGTGGGGGTTTCTGAGCATGCAAGATAACTTGAGAATTTTCAATATACCATTGTCTGAAAGGTGTATAGGTATTTAACTTGTAAAGATAAATTTGTGGGCTGGAAAGATGGCACAATGGTTAAAACCATTTCTTTGCCAAGCTTGTCAGCCAAGGTTCGATTCTCTGGTACTCACATAAAGCCAAATACACAAAATGGCACATATGTCTGTATCTAGAGTTCATTTGCAAAGGTAAGGGACACTGGTGCATCCACTCTCTCTCATAAATAAATAAATAAATAAATACATATTATTTTTAAAAAGATAAATTTGTCAGGCTGCAGAGATGGCTTAGTGGTTAAGTGCTTGCTTGTGAAACCTAAGTACCCCAATTCAAGGCTCAATTCTCCAGTACCCATGTAATCCAGATGCACAAAGTGGCACACACATCTGGAGTTCATTTGCAGTGGCTAGAGGCCCTGGTGCGCCCATTCTCTCTCTCTCTCTCTCTCTCTCTCTGTCTTCCTCTTTTTCTCTCAAATTAATAAATAAATAAAAATTAACAAAAATTTTTAAAAAGATAAATTTGTGATGATTATGACTTTGTATATAAAATCAACTCATTTAATGTTATGTAAAGGTATATGCATCCCAATTGTTTGGTATAACAATGACAGAACAAAGTATGGGAAGTTACAGAAAGGTTCCCAATTTATGTTAAATAAAACAAATCAATGCCCAATATAAAACTGATGTAATATAATTTAGCATCAGGCTTTTGATAGTTTGGGTGAGCTGGGGAAATTTCTCAGTAGTTAGAAGTGCTTGCTTGCAAATCCTGCTGTCTCTAATTTGATTCTGGTACCCAGGTAAAGCAGATACACAAAGGCATGCATTCATCAGGAATTTGTTGCAGTGGCAAGTGGCCCTGAAGTACCTATACTTTCTCTTTCTCTCTCTTTCTCCTTAACAAATAAGAAATATTCTTAAATGAGTTTTCATAGTTTGGAAATCCTTCTACCTAGTTTATCAAAATTGTGAATTGATATATCTATGGTATGGGAGGATCATATTTAAAGTATCTCACAGATGTCATAAAAGCTATGCAATTTCTCTGAAAACATTATGGTGTGTTTGCATGTTTATTAGCCCTGTTTCCAGCTTCCATTGCACATATGTAAAGCTAATAACTGTGCACCCTCAGCTTGCTACTGAGCACATTGCCATTGTCAACTTCTCAATTTCAGAAAGTATAGAAATCCAGCAAGGAGAATTATTTGATCACATTTTTATTCATTTATTTATTTGCAATCAGAAGAGAGATAGAGAGGAGAGAGAGAGAAAGATAGAATGGGCATGCCAGGGTCTCCAGCAGCTGCAAGATGAACTCCAGATGCTTGCATTACTTTGTACATGTGGGCACTGGGGAACCCAACTGGGGTTGTTAGGCTTTGCAGGCAAGTTCTTAACCTCTGAGACATCTGTCTAGTCCTATGATCATGTTTTAAGACAGACTTTTCACTCCTATCTCTAAGAAAGCCGATGTCTCAAAGTCAGTACTGCTCCCTGGAAAGAGCCAGTTCAGAATCATTGAGACATATCTCCACTGAACCTTCAACTATTTGTCAACTCATATTTCTTTCCATTCATTCCTCGGAATGACCCTCCAACTTTCTGAGAAGTAAGCCATTAAATCATCCCAGTGTCTAAGTTAGGAGATTTTGTTGTTGTTTTACCAAGGTAGGTCATTTCCAGCTTTGCCTTAAAAAAAAAGTCATGAGCTCTTTAGTTAGCACTAATGCCTTTTTGGTATCCTTCCTTGTACTTATTGTCCAGCATTTTAGGAATAATCAGGGCTATAGTCTATAAACATTTTGGGAGAAATAAACACCATAGTAGAGGTTACAGGTTTTTTTTTTTTTTTTTTTGGGGGGAGAGAGACAGAAAGAGAGAGGGAGAGATGGGCGCGCCAGCAGCCTCTCAGCTGCTGTGCACACAATCCAGATGCTTGGGGCCCCTTGTGGTCAAGTGCAGCATTGCGCCCTTGTGTCACTGCATCTGGCTAAACGTGGGACCTGGAGATTGGAACTGGTGTTCTTAGGCTTAGGAGGCAGGTGCCTTAAGCACTAAGCCATCTCTCTAGCCCAGTTTACCAGTTCTTGACACAGCAGCACAGTGGAGAGCATACATCTGTAGGTACACAGCTCAACATGCAGCTCATGTGTGCTGCAGAAGAATGCACGTGTCTCTTGGTTCATTGATTATTCAGGCAGTATTTCTTCTAAGGGTCAAGTATATCAAATTAAATAGTACATAGTTGGAATTACTAATCAGAAATAAAAAGATTAGGCAGCATGTAGTTGGTTATACTTGTAACCCCACCATTTGGGAATCTAAAGCCCCAGGATCATCAGGAATTCCAAACTAGCCTTGACAACAGAGCAAGTTTCAGGGCAGCCTGGGCTAATGAGTGAGACCATGTTGCAAAACAAACAAAACTAAACTGAAAGAATGACTGACTGAATGAATACAACAAGATCAAATGTTAAGAGAGTAGTACTAGGATGTCTAGAGAAAAAGAGAGGTCAATTCAGTCAAAAAACATTTAAGAAGTCAAAGAAAATTACAAAAACATCTATTGGTTTAATTAATAAAAGGGTATTTGGCTATCTAGGAAAATGCCAATGCTGTTCAAAGAGGTGAAGAAATGGAAGAATCAAGTGAAATCATTCTTCAAAATGTTCCTAGGGAGCCTGGAGAGATGGTTTAGCAGTTAAGGCATTTGCCTGCAAAGCCAAAGGATCCCGGTTCGAATCTCCAGGTCCCACGTAAGACAGATACAGGGGCGCATGCATCTGGAGTTCGTTTGCAGTGGCTGGAGGCCCTGGCATGCCCATTTTCTCTCTCTCTCTCTCTCCCTCTCTCTCTCATAAATAAATAAATAAAATACATTTTTAAAAAAGTTCCTAGGAAGTAAAATAAGTAAATAAATAATAAACACACATCAATAGCAATAGTCATTATTTCTACCCCACCAAATATCACATAGAATTAAATTTGCCATATAATAACATAGTGAATAGAAAAGTTTCAAATATAAAAAAAAGAAGTTATTTTAAGGCTGGCCTGGTCTATATACACCGGTCCTATTAGGTAGAGACAATTTGATTATATAGTTACTCTCTTTGTGTAGTAATGACAGTTTCAGAAATAGTTAAGGGAAATGAAGTTTAGCCATTATTCTATAGCTTTGCTGCATGCTTTTCAAAAAACAATGTCAGATTAAAGAAACAAAGTGTTTTTGACAATTCCAGGATGAATGATGCCTAAATCTGTATTCCATGTTAAAAAATAAAATAAAGTAAATATAAAACAAATACATAAATGTCAGCCCAAATATGTAATATATGCAGACACCTTTTGAACAAATATTTTTTTAACATGAATTATTTATTCTTCCGGTTACTCAAGCTTGATGAAATCACAGATATCTCTCCTTTTACATTTACAAGCAGGGTGCAGCTACACAGATAGGGAAGAGACTCAGGGTTATGCTGTGTCCCTGGTAAAGCTTTTACAGTAGAAACTGTTAGCATATTATCCTTGGGGCCTGGTTTCATTGTTTTTTTTTTTTTTCTGTCACACCTGGGCGGGTTAGTGTCCCTCATCTTGGCCCCGCTGGGCTTAGATGGATGGGACTATGCCCACCAGAACTCTGTTCCCTCTCTTGTTTTCCACATGGCAGGAGCTCTCTTTAATTTTCCTCTCTTAATTTAATGGCGTCTCTAAGCCTAACCCTCAAGTTTATGTATTTAATTCTTTAAATTTGTAAGACAAAGATCTGGGGTACCCTAAATTTATTGGTTCATTGACATTGGCAAGGAACCCCCAAACTCCCTTAATATGTGGTTCCCTGATTGGAAAACTCAGAGGGTAAAGTTAACATTTCTCTACCGAAAGTGTCTTTGTTAAACTTTTCTTTCATTGAGAAACTGGCCTTAATTGCAGTTTGGTAAATGGGTTTCATCTTTCTCTTTCTGCCTTGGGCACATGTGGCCAGACCCACGAGGGCCAGATTGGCTGGAGATAACTAATCTGGACGTGAGCCAGGCTCTTGCCCTGGATTGGATCAGCTAGGAAGGTAGGGTACCGCTTTCTTCACAAGTTCACTATGCACTGCACGGGGCAGCAGGGTGAGATCAGCTAGTTGGAGGCAGTGCTGCCTTAGCTTCACATGTCCCCTAGTCTTTTGTTTGTTTGTTTGTTTGCTTGTTTGTTTGTTTGTTTGTTTTTCATTCTAAGTGATAACCAAGGGGAGGACTCTCAGAAACTGAAGAGGTGAGATGGGGGGAAGGCTACACTTGCCACCAAGACTCTGTAGGGCTGCAGCCTGTGTATGAGGTGGCATAGTACCTCTGACCCCAACAAAAAGACCATGTGAGTGTAGGTTAAAGCATGTATATAATTTTGCTTAATGCTTTCTGGTCAGATGTTTGAATATTTAAGGACACTTATTGGTGACTGTATCTGGTATTTTCTGGTTTGTTTCTGGCTTTAGAAAACTAAGATGCTGTGTATAGATATCTTTTGGTTTCTGTAACATGTGTCTTAAAATACAGTATGGCTTTCTTAATCCAAACAGTCCAATAAATTTTAACTGGGGAATACTTCCGTACTATTCACTCCAGAAGCTTTTGGCTGGCATTCTACATCAAATTCACTTTTAAGGTTTTGTGTGTATGTCTTTTTTGTCAATATTGCTTCAGGCTAAGACATACTTAAAGGCTAAGTGTGTGGCTGATATCAATCATACACAGGCAGGAAAAAAATTTTAAGTGCCTTATGTGCAGACTGACTTTCCTCTGTCACATAAGTTTCCATCAGAGGTCCTTACAGTCTTGCTTTCCCACACAAAGTACTGAGACTATACCATGTGTTTTCCAGATCTTAAAGCAAAATCACTACAATATGCAAATGTTGTATTCTTTTACTATTTTCTCTGTGGATCAGAGTTACAAAAGCTTTAATAAAAAACAGTCTTATTAAAAAGAAATCAAAGAAACCAGATTTAAGTAAGATTTACAGTGAGCTAAATTTCTATATAAACAGGTAATCTTAATTTGTTATATGTTATCATGAGTGTAATTTGGGTTTAACATTTCTGAGTTTATTATATCCAACTTTTAAACACTTCAAGCTGCTTAGAGTATTATTGTGGACAATGGGATTGGGTGTGGTGGTTCACACTTTTACTCTGGACACTATGTATCTCAGGAAATCATGACTGACAAGGTCTTGCTGGTTATGATGGCTCACACTAATCCTGTCATGTATAAATGGAGGCAACTGAACCAGAAGTTCCATGGAAGCCTGCCTCAAGTCTAGGACAAAAATATTCTGGTTTAATTGCTCTTGATGAAATCATTTCCAGTTGAGTTATATTTACTGTTAAGCATTATCTCCAGAGCAATTCCCATGTTTTATCTGTCCTTAGAAGCCTATACTTTTAAGAAGGATTGTCCCAAATCATTGGGTGATATGTAATGAATAGGTGTATGATGGTCAATATTCTAAAATAAGGCTGGTTGTAACTTTTCCTAGATTATATTTATAGAGGGATTGTTTTTTTGGTTATTTAAATAATAAAAAGGGAAAGTTTAAATATTCATACTAAAATGCTTAACTCTTAAGTTTTTCAGCTAAGGATGTTTCTTTGTAGATAAACAATGATAAAATTTTTAAGTCCTGGATACTAGATTATCACTTAGATGTGGTTTCTCTTAATAGCCCTATAAGAATGATGGTTAATAAAAGGTTTTTGGTTTATGATGACATAAAATGTTTGAATGACAAACTCTAAAGGAATGTTTTAATGCTGGATACAAGGACATTTGATAAGAAATACTTTTATTTTTGAATGATACTTAGGTTATAAGGTAAAAGTCTGTATAAAACGGTTATGTGTATGTTGAAAAGAAGGATTATAAAAGAAATCTAGAAAGGCCAGTACTTACCTAAAATAATTGTCTTTTAAAATGAGCAAAAGATAATCTTCAGGCTAAGCAAAGATGAGCATCCTGCCTAAATTTAAGGTTGTCATCTGTTTACAGGCTCTTAAAGATATTCTAAAATTTTCATATAGGGACACTGTCTTAATGACACATAATTTAAATTCAGCTTAACTGGATAGAAGTAAAATCCTATAATATGTTTCACAAGGTCATGAGCACAGGTATAGTTCACATTCTCTGGGAAAAAGTCTAACGAGGTTTGGTGAAACCCTCACCTTGTGTATCAAAAATGCATAAAATTCTCGTTCATTTTCAAATTCCTTAGGTAAAAACAAATAGACAATCTGAAAATAGGAAAAGCAATGCCAGGACAGTGAGCTCTCTGCTCTGTCATTTCCTCTTTGCCTTGCTTATAATTGGTAGACTGCTATTTAGATTCATGGGAAAAGGATTGGCACTCCCTCGATCTCAGACCCGAAGCAAGTTTAAGCCATGTTTCCTCCAGATCTTGTTCAGAGAAATAAATAAATAGAGGCTAAATAAACAAATGCCAATCATCTCTGACAAGGAAAATGAGAGTGATAAGCAACATATAGTTTTGGTTCTCTTGATAGTTCCTTTCTGCTGATCATTTAAAGTTATCACTGAGATAGAATTTCTCACTAGTCAGAAAAGTCAAATGGGTAAGCTAAGTCAAAGAATTTGATCAGGTCACAAACTCCTTAAGTAAGATGGCCATTAGGTTTGTTTAGTGTGTAAAGCAGACTAAAAATAGATATTAACATAGAGTCCCTCATAAAACAAAATCAGATGATTAAGTTCTTTATAGACCTGGAATATAAAACTTAAAAAAAAATCCTTTAAGAGGCTTAAACTCATCCTAAAATACTCACAGAGCAGGGGAGCATGGGAGACCCAATCCCAGACAGATGGAAGATGGAATGGAGGTCCCAAGGTGACCCCTCAGAAGGGCAAATAGACCACCAAGACAAAGGTGAAGCAAAAGCCCTTATACTTCTGCATACAATTGCTTTTAGGAGGTCCCCAAGATGTGAGGTGGAATCTACATGTCTGGGGGGGGGGGTGGATCTAGGAGGAACTTGAACTTGGGACCTGGCTGGATAGATAAAACAAGCAGAATTATTCTAAGTCTCTTGCTCCAGGAGGCATATCAAACAAGCTATGTAAGTATGGGGAGAAATTTGGTCCATGGCCCTGTAGGCAAGAGATTGGAAAGCCTAATTTATCTCCCTCCCCCAAATCCAGTTCTGAAGAGATGCCCCCCTCCACTAGAAGATGCCAGACAGGATGGGGTGTAGCCTCATGTTAGACTCTTCTATTCTTCCTCCATTTTTTTTTCAGATGGCACTATTTGCCTCCAAAATTACCACTATCATAGTTACAAACCTCATAAACTAAAATAATTATTGGATCTAAGTTTAGCTCTAGCAAGGACATTAAAAAAATAGCAAAATTATTTTAAAAATTTAGATAGATATACTCTAAAATCTACTTTGATATCAAGGTTAAAAAGTTCACCTAACTGATGTTAATTTGCTCATGGCTTAAGGATTATAAAAACTGGTTTTAAAGTTCTCAGTAAAGTTAACTATGTTCATCCATTTGTCAAGGTTTTAACTATTGACAAAACTGAGTCTTCTGATTAATGCTCACTTATTAGCAGATTACTAATGTTAATTGCTAATGGTTTAGGGGTTACAAAAACTGGCTGGTTCTCAGTGAAGTTAAGTATGTTTCTATATCTGTCAAAGTTTTAACTACTGAGAAAACTGGGTTTTAAGGTAAAGTTTCACTTAATAGTTCTTAATTTCCTATATTAATTTCTTATTTCCCAAAACATCACGGCTTTAAAGATATTTCCTCTTTTGTTCATGCTAATCCTATGAACTAGCCATCATTAGGTTTATCGTTTAAGTTTAAATAATATAATTTCAATCATTGAGACTTTTGTTTTTCTGTTTGGTAAAATATGTTAGGATAGCTTAGCTAAGATTTATTTTGTCATGAGTAAAACATAAAATTGCTGGTTGTGAATCAAAATCTCTAATATAGCCAGGCGCATTTGGGAGGCAAAGGTAGGAGGATCCCCATGAGTTTGAGGTCACCCTGAGATTACAGAGTGAAGTCCAGGTCAGCCTAGGCTAGAGTGAGACCCTACCTTGAAAAACCAAACAAACAACAACAACAACAAAAATCTCTAATATATAATAGATTAATGACTATACAAGATTAAGACAAAAATATTGTCCAACATTATTTTAAAAATATATTTAATTAATTTATTTATTTGAGAGAGAAAGAGGGGGAGAGAGAGAAAGAATGGACACACCAGGGCCTCCTGCCACTGAAAACAAATTCCATATGTATGCCCCCCTTGTGCATCTGGCTTATGTGGGTCCTGGGGAATTGAACCAGGATCCTTTTGCTTTGCAGGCAAAGGTCTTAACTGTAAGCCATCTCTCCAGCCCCTTTTTTCTCTTTTAAAACAGACTTGTCAATGGTTGTATTACAGCTCACCTATTTTTGTTTAGAGTAACTAGGTTATGCTGTATTCTTATGTGTAATCAAGTAATTTTAGTCGAGACTTTGCTTAATAACTGTCTTATTTCTGGCAACTTAAGTTTATTTTTTATAAGTCAATTAACTCTTTTATCTTTTTTTTTTTTTTTTTTAATTTGAGAGACTGAGAGAGATAGAGAATGGATGCTTCAGCAGCCTCTCGAATGTTGTGAATGAACTCCAAACACATGTGCTCCCTTGTGGGCAAGTGCAGCATTACACCCCTGCATCACTTCTGTGTCTGGTTAAACGTGGGACCTGGAGATTTGAAGAGGCATTCTTGCTTAGGCTTCACAAGCAGGCACCTTAACTACTAAGCCATCTCTCCAGCCCAAGTCAATTAACTCTTAAGGCATAGTCCCTGCTTCAGTATTCAGACTCATGCTCAAACAATGGTCTTCCTCTGGGGGGTGAAATAAAAAGATGTCAAGTTCCACTACAGTCGTCCTTGTGTAATTGGTGCCCACAGAGATAATCAAAGAAAATTTCAACACAAGTACCATGGCTTGATGCTGTCTTACTTGCTTTTCCTGACAGTTTCATGTGATTCTTCACTTATAGCCTATAATGTCACAGGACTACTACACATAGATTTTAGACAAAATTACTTTAAGATTCCATACCATTCTTTAGATCTGTTTCACTAATCAAATGTGCTATATACCTGCATATTCCAAGGTTGGTGTAACTTTCCTTCATAGTGTTTTAATAAACAAATATAGAGGCCAATGCCAAATGGAGTTACCAGCTAAAAAGGCCAATATTTTGGCCCCTGCTCCCAAGTGCAAATGTCAGTATAGATCATGGGATACTTCTAACATGTTTATGTTGCTCTCCTGGTAAGTCACCTGTCTTCCTGATCAGATAGGACACAGAGATCCAGAGGAAAAAATGGTGTACAACAGGAGAGTCACAACAGGAAAAAAGCAGTCCTCTAGGCTTCCCAACAGAGGAAGGCTGCTTGATCCGCATGTCCCTGTCTCACCATAACTGATAACACCAGTAGTAGAGAAGCTGTAGTGTTCCTTCCAAGTCCCTGGAGTCTCCCTTGGAGAACCACTATTGACTTCCAAAATTCATGTTTGATTTAATTTTGGTTACCTGCTTGGTCTTAAACAGTCAGAAAGAAAAGTATAACCTAAAATAAAAGGGTACCTCAAATGCTATATGGAGGCCTACTTAGTCTATCAGAAATAAACAAAGAAAGAACTTTACAGGGGAAAACCAACCAAATCCTAAGGTATGTTGGTACCCATCTCTACTCTTTCTAGCTCCATGATAAGGGAGAACCAACACTGATATGAGGATGATTATGTCCAAATATGTGATATATTTATGAGGATGATTCTGACCAAGGGTCACTTAACTCAAAAGGCTCAATTATGCTAGGAACGACAACGGCAACAAAAACATATTGACTCAAAATATCCCATGAATGTTTCTTATCTAACATTGGGTCCCTTCAGACTTATTTCCCAAACATCATTACTCTCCAGCAATCAGAATGATTTGTTACTGAATGGGTCCTGAGGCCAGAAGTATGTTGAGCATCATCACAGCAGGATATAAATCAAAATTGAAACATCAATAATTTTTTCGATAACAATAACAAATAGAAGTATATATTGGGAGTGTAAACTGGTGCAGCCCCTATAAAGATAAGTTTTCCTCAGCAAACTAAAAACTGGAGCTATCATATGAACAAGGTACAACACACTTGGGAATATAGCCAAAGTATTCTATTTCTGTATACTACTGAGACACTTGTTTATCGTGTACTAGTCACAAAAGCCAGGTTATATCAGCCTCTGTGTTCATCAACAGATCACCAGATAAAGAAAATTCAGCATTATACAGAATAGAATTTTATTCAACCATAATGAAGAATAAAATTATGTAAATTGCAAGAAATATACATATGAAATTGGAGATCATTATATTGACAAAACAAGCCACACCAAGAAACATAAATATCACATATTTTCTCTCATTGTTGGAGACTAGGTTTACAAAACACACACACACACACACACACACACACACACACACGCACACACGCACACCATGAAATAAAATGGGGATTCTTAGGGAAGAGAAAAGCTATTGTGGAGAGGTGTATGGAAAAGAGATTTTGGTCAAATCACATAATACACTTGAATAAAAATACCAGTATGTAACCCATGAGTTTTCACGATGCATAGACATTATGAATTTTAGAGAATAAAAGTTACTATGTCCTATAATTCTTATACTGTGGTCATGAAAAAAATCACCTATACTCATAAAGCATACCAACAAGATCCCAAGCATAAATGTTCTCTTTCACCAGTGAACTTTTAAAACTAATATTTATCAAACTCAGAAGAAAACACCAATTTCCCCACTGAAAATATTTTCAGATCCCTGACAATTTTCAGAAGTGTATGGTTGTTCAGGGATTTGAATAATACCAAAAAGTAATATTTTTTGATTATTATATTATGCATTCCTAACAGTAAATTTATTTGACTAATAGCTTCATGTCACATTGTTAATATTAAAGTGTTGTTAGGTGTAACAGATATGATGATAGAACAAAAGTCTCTGGCAAGAAGGGACGGTATCATCTAAAGCAAGTTATAAACCATGGAGAAATATTAACAGAAATAAAAATAAATAGCATAAGTTTTGTGTTATTAATAGATATTTTATTTTCATTAAATGTCAGAATATAATATGATTGAGCAATGTCTAAAATGAACAGTGTCATTTGTGTTTGGGAAGTGTTTCTAAGAAGTAGGAGATCAATGATGATAACATTTTAAGAATCCCATGCAAAAATTAATATGTATAGGAAGATAGTGAAAAAAACAACATAGAATTGGGAAACAAAGCCCAAGTAGATTATTGCAATATATTATGTCAAACATAAACACATACAAAGACAACTTTAGTGTTGTCTAAACTTTTTGCAATGTTTAACCAAAAACTTTTAAAGGATTTAGTTGTAGATATATTATAATTATTTGAAAACTATTTGCAGATTTAATATGATACAGGTGTTACAGAGGGCTTCAGGTTTGCTGAGATGAACTTCCAGACCAGGCACAGTTATGGAAGAAGGGATATTTATTGGAGCTTACAGGTTCAGGGGAAGTTCCATAATGGCAGAAGAAGTTGGCCTGCTCTTCACAGGACCAAGCACAGAGAGCAAAGCCACAAGTCAAAAGGTACAAAGCACAGCACACTTCAGGAATTCCCACTAAGTACACTTTGTATAAATTTAGATTGAAATCCTAAATGCACCACCATATCTTAAGATCCACCCAGTAACTCTGCCTCCAGCCAGGTGGCTGCAGATGCAAACTACAAACTAATAAAACACTTAATATTTTGGGGGCCATCTATACAAACAACCACACAGGAAATTCAATAAATTACATGCAACTCACAATGGTGCCTCTCTACCCCATCCTACTCTGGTCTAGTTACAGATATTTAACAGAAGAAAGCACCTTTGGTAGAAATGAAGGTGATATTGTGCAAGATGAAGTTATAAAGCCTTTGACTGACATAGATGAAAGTAGAATCACCCTAATCAATACAGTAAAAATTCCTGTACCTCCCCTGTTGTAACTGATGCAGTCTAGCTATGGAGCAAAGACACTCATTCCGCCAATGTACAATGACATGTGCAGGCACACATTTAGTTAAGTCAACACTAGTTTCACAAATACAAAAGGCTTTATGCTTCAACCTCTATTTATACTCAAAGGAATCTAGAAGTTTTAATCAAAATTCTCTGTTGGGGAATACACAAAATCTGTGTGGATTACTCAGGCTCCTCATTTCAGTGCATGTTAAACTCCATCATTAGAATATCAAGAAATAAACTATTAGCACTGGAAAATGGTGGCCTCTGCCTGCGAAACTATCTGACATTGAAAAAGTGTATTTGATTAATTGGCACTATTTAATGAAATAAACATATGTTCAATTTATAAGATTTTAATATATGAGATGATAATACAATGTTTATAAATCATCTGAGGGGCTGGAGAGATGGCTTAGTGGTTAAGGCGCTTGTCTCCTAAGCCTAAGAACGCCAGATACAATCTCCAGTTCCCACGTTTAGCCAGATGCAAAGTGATGCAAAGGCGCAATGCCACACTTGGCCACAAGGGGTGCACACATCTGGATTTCATTCACAGCAGCTGAGAGACTGTTACCGCACCCATCT
Source organism: Orientallactaga sibirica (assembly GCA_036365145.1). Lineage (NCBI taxonomy): Eukaryota > Metazoa > Chordata > Mammalia > Rodentia > Dipodidae > Orientallactaga > Orientallactaga sibirica. The sequence goes on from JAEOAD010000017.1 coordinate 15,944,190, forward strand.
CTATCTGTCTCCCTCTCCCTCTCTGTCTGTCTCTCTCTGTGTCTCTTTCCAAAAATAAATAAAATAATTTAAAAAAAAAAAAAAAAAAAAAAAAAAAACATCTGAGGTTATATTTGGTTTGGTTCCAGTCATTTTAGACAGGCATAGAATATCAAGCCAAAATATTTGGAATGCATGCCACATTTTCTATGGTCATCACCATAGTTTTTAAAAGCTCATTTCTTAAATAGTTTGCACTTAACAACACAGATTGATTTTGAAGTAAGGGAAATCTACACTACTGTTAAAAAGTCTGCAACATGCATGTTCAACAGAAACCTAGGATCATACCAATTTCAATATTTAATATTTTTTCAAACTAGTCTTAAGCTTTGGCATTTTGTCAATAACAGAATCAGGTAAGGTTTATAGTCATTGAGAGCACATTTAATACTTGTTTATTTTAGTTTTAACTTGACTATAGAGATATACTTGGTAATTTCAAGTTGATTTTGACAAAAATTCTTATCAATTATTTCAAGGAACATGTCAACCAGAAGCACCTTTTATATAGATTTTTTTTTTCCTGTGGTACAGGATTCAATACTTTGTTCCCCCTGTTGCTCATGGTTGCACAATATTTCTGGGAAATGTGCTTTAAGTTTTCTGTTGTATTATGAATTGAGGATGAAATATTAACACTATGGTATGTTTCCTTGCTCGTGAGAATTACACTCAAACATAGACCTGGATATTAAAACAGAAGGTGAATATTGTTCACTTGGCTCTAGTGATTTAACAACCAACCAGAAATACACCATGCCCCATCGTTGATACCTCAGATGCTGAACTGCAATTCGTCACACATTCTGCCAGTTATTTTATTGCTCTGGAAAAGAGCACCTTCTTGTTAATGGTTTTGTACTAATATGCAATATTGTGAAAAATTTTGATAAGATGTCATTGTGCTTAGAATGTAATGTTTTCCATAGGCTCATGTGTTTAATACTCGATCCCCTTCTGGTTCTTCTATTTCCACAAATCTGTAGAACCTTTAGGAGGTAGATCCTTGCTGGAGAAATGTGTCATTGGAAGTCGGCCTTGAAAAGTCCCAGCACAGCCCCACTTGCTCCCTCTTTATAGTTTCCTAGGACTGATGTGATGATGGGACTATGGAACCCTACTCCTGACATGCTTTCCCTGCTTAATGGACTTCCCTGGAAACTGGAAAAAATAAAATTCGTTCTTTCTTTAACATTTAACCTAATCAGTTGGGTATTTTTTCCAAGCAAAGACAAAATAACTAATATTTATGATGTGTGGACAGCTTGAACAATTAAGAGCATGGAAGCTAAATTAGATTTCAATAACATCATACTATCAACTATGGGCAGGTGCATTCCAGAGAATTAATGTTGAAGGACTGATTCCTTTCTTCACTATGGGAATTTCTTAATTTCGCTTGTGGGAACAAATATAATGAAAGATTTACTTTATATTCCATATAGATAAAATAAGATTGAACATCATATTCATAAGTAGATTATATATGTGCTGATAAATGTAATGGATTCTTCTTTTTGGTTTTTAGTGGTAAGGAATGTCATTACCTTTCCTGAGTGTGTTGATTCCACATGTATTGGCAAATACTGATGGCTTATTTCTGTTCACAGTGCTTCAATAAGGGCAGGAAGAGATACAACACAGCTGGAATAAATGGCTCAATCCCTTCTTGTTATCCTCACAGTGCTATGCAAGTGTGTGTGTTTTTCAAACCCTGCTTTCTAATTACTGATTTGAATGGTTCTGCAGATTAAAAATGAAGTTCTTAATTGGGTATAAATGAGTTTGGAAAATATCCAACTGGCAAAGCTCTTCTTTTCTTGCATTTATTAGAATCAAGATGTTTCCTAATTGAAGATGCTTGAACACCACTGTATCTATTACATCTTATATGTTTATGTCTTGTGGGAAAAGGCACTGAGATTTTGGTTTGGGTTTGGGATTTAAAGTAGGATATATAAATATATTAAAATACTCTCATAACATATTTTTATCAAATTAACTACTTCAGCTCTTAAAGTCTCCTGAGAAACCCCTCATCCACACAACAACAGATGCTAGAAGGTTTTCATTCTTAAATACATATAAGACAAGTAATCATAATACTTTACTCAACTTGAGACAATATGTGCAAATGTTTTAGAGAGGTAATGATAGCATGACTGAGCAATAAGTATAAGACATAGACACAAGTAACAACTTGCTTTAGAGCCATGGGCACCTACTCTCACCTTCCCACAAAGCAGAGCAGGCACTCCCTTACACTATTTAATAGTTTCAGAGTTTTCTTGTGCTGGTCCATCATTAATATTTCTGATAATGTCAATAGTTCTATTTTAAAAGTATGAGTAAAAGTAAGTTGTTGCTATTAGGTTATTTAGATTATTCTGTTAGATTAAATGAAGTATAATGTGATGTGTGTATATACCACACACATATGAGTGTATGATATAGATGTGATATATCTGCGTGTGTGAGAGAGGGAGATAAGAATAGTATAATACAAAGAAAGATTTAAATATGTTCCTGAAGTATATGAGGTATATTTGTATATTTTATGTTAAGTTAATAAACAGGTAATATCATTGGCAACATAAGGTCATTTCAAAAATGGCTTATCTAATGGCTTAAAAATTCCTTTGAATTATCTTAAATAATCAAATGATTAACACTTCATTATTATTTTAACATTCCCATTTTCTCTCATTAAAAAAAAAAATCATTCAGAAAACACAAGTTTACCCCACTCAAGGTAATTTGGCTTAAAATTAGAAAATTTAACTGAGGAGTATGGCTGTTGACTCCATACTTAATTCTGACTACTTCACCTTGGTAATTATGGTACTTTGAATTTATCTCTCCTAATAGGCTCATGAGTTTTATTAAACTTTTAGCTTGGATTTCCAGCTGCCTGGCTGGAAGTTTTATTACCAGGGTAATATCTTAGGGTTCAGCCCAAAGGTCCATTTGGGTGTGGATCTTATTTATAGCCTAAAGTTATGCTGAGTGTTTGAGCTCTGAGGGCTTCCCCTGCTGTTTTTCTGTGTGCTTTGCTCTTGCTTGTGGTGCTGACTGTATGAATGTGTCTCTCTGGATCTGTGAACGGGATACAGATTTGTACACCACCAATAGTACCTCCCTTGGATCTGTAAACTTCAAGTCATCTATTTTTCCCATAAACTGTGTCTGGTTTGTAAGTTCATCCAGCAGTGTGGAGCTCTCTATAAGGTATTATGTGCATTAGTCCTCAGTATGGAATCAGATACTTAAAACTTGTCTCAAAGATATTCTGGGAACATTTGCTAGTTATCAATAATGGCATTAGCCCCAAACTACTTAAGGCAAAGACATACAAGCTAGAGAGATGGCTCAGCAGTTAAGTGCACTGCTTGTGTAAGAAAGAATGAGGGCCAAAGGTGTCCATAAGCCTGAATCTTCAGATTCCATATAAACAATGGGACATGGACACACTCACCAGAAGCCCCCCACTCCAGCAAAGGGGAACAGGCAGCAGAAAATTACCCTCCTCATAGAAAACACAAAGCTCCTGTATCAGTAAGACACCCTAGCTCAGGTAAGGTTCAGAAGTGAAACAGAGGAGGACACCACACATTCTGCTGTAGCCACCACTGAAACCTCTTGCCAGTGGCAAGCTTATGGGGCTCCACAGGGCACATATACAATCTCTCTCTCTCTCTCACTCTCACACACACACACATGTACAAATAAAATAAAAAAGAAGACATGCATTCATGTGTGTCTGTTATAACTTCTCATCATAAAGCATATTATGTCCTATAACAAGACATATAATTTCTTTAAATGTTTGCTTGTAGTTGTTTGCATTATCATTATCACTTTTATAATGCCATATTATTAAAAAGGGTGGTCATGTAGTCCATACTCCTCTTTAAGTTAGAAAGTCCAAGTTCAAGGAAATATAGTCATAAATTTTTGACTACAACAATACAAAAACATTTCTAATAATTTTCACATCCACAACAGGATGGGTTTATAAGAATTCATGTCTTCTATCAAGGGAATTGCTCAGAAAAATGGATAAATACTATGTGTCACTGTGTTGTACTACAAACTCATGAATCAACTAACTCTAGGTAACTAGGTAGTTTTGAGTTTCCTTGACACTCAGAATTTATGTCTGTACCATTGCATTTCCATCATGCCCGTGGGTGATTCCCATGGTTACCAAAGAAAGCTTTCAGTAGGTATGTGCTATATAATGTTTGTGTGTTTTATTATTGCTATAGTAATATCTTTTCAGTTTAAAGAATTTGAAAATAATTTTGGATGTTGCATGCTTTCAAAATGACACTTCCAAATATACTTTTTTTATTAGTTATGTATATAGTGTATATACAGCCATGATGGCACCATGGGTTAGCCTTCTCCCTGTCCTCCCCTCATGGGTAATGTGGGTCTTGCCTTATGGGGATAGCCATCAGATATGTGGGAGAGGCAATGTCATTGTGCATAATGACCCAACTCATGGCCCTAACAATCTTTCTGCCCCCTCTTCCACGAATTTCCCTGAGCCATGTTGGGTTCATTTTAAATCTATTTTATTGACAAGGTTTTGGGAGTATCTGTGTCTCTGGATATCTGATTTGGTAAGAGTTGAGTGTTCTCTGTGTCTTTCCCCTTTGCCCTTGTGCTGGTACCAGGTTCATTGAGAAAGCAGCACTCTTTCTCATTTCCCCTATAACTCTATGGTCAAATATATTTTTATGGAGTGAAGATAATCTAAATGTGGCATCTGACACTCTTTGTGCTCTATGCATTCTTTCTCAAAGCATAGACTGTGGTAGACCTGACCTTCCTTCTGTAAGAGAAGGGCCATTCTTAATCAAGGTTATATATGAGTATCTACCCTGCACTGATGGAAACTGCAAAGAAACTCTCAAGGTCCACTTTCAAAGAGCATAGGTTATTTAAGCTTCCATGAACATAGATGTGCTCAGATAACAGTAAATGTGACAGTCTTCCTAAAAAAAAAAAAAAAAACAGTAAGAGAAAAAAGAAAAATAGGTTGGTGATCATTTGCTTTTACGGGTAACTTTTCAATGTAACTGTACTTAAGATACTATCAATTTTCCTCATTTTGTGTGTATATATCTGTGTATACATGTGTGTGTACGTGTGTATGTCTTTGTGCTTATTCAAGGACATGTGAAAGTGAAAGTGCATCCAAGCCATGGGACAATTTTCACAGCAGCTTTCACGGAACAACTTTCAAGTTGGTCCTCACCTTTCCACATCTCTGTTGAAGCACAGTTGTTCTCATGCATCTTTCTCTGTAGTTTAGATTACACTCTACTGTTACAGTTTTTTTGATGTGCTCTTCTGGGAAATTCTTTTGTCTCCCCATCCCATCTTATTACTGTCAATATTCTAGGATTACAGAAGCCTGTCACTTCTTCCAGCTTTTCATATGGGATGAAGAGGCTGGAACTTGGACAGTCAGTTTTGAGCAGTGAGCCCTTCATCCACTGAGCCATCTTCCTAACCTGTTATCAAACTTAAAGTAAATGTAAACTATTTTGCATGTATTACATTGTAATTCCTACCACGTAAAACATACCAATGTGTGATGTACAGACTTCACAATGCAAGCCTACCTTCTAATTAACTTCATTTATTACTCAAGCATTTATGAAGACCTTTATACTATTGGGATCCTTGTGTCATTTCCTAGGTGAATGCATTCTGTTAAATTCTTGCCAGTTAACATTCTAATAGGAAGACAAGGTGTCATGCCCAAATTAAATTGAGTCCCTGAATAAGTTCTACTTAAAGCTTTATTTTAATTTGTTTTGTTTTTTCTGAAACCAGCCACAAAATATGAATCACAAAAATTCTTCCAGGAGATAGAAATTTTGGATAAGCCTGCACTGCAATTAATTTAACAGTTTCCAAACCTCAAATCAGTTGGCAGAGCTTTTCCAGAGAGGGCCTTGTTTCTCTACTTCAAGTTCTGTAAACATTAGCATAACATGACATTAACAGCCATTGGTAGTTATAAATAATGATGTAATTGTAAATGCTGTTCCAGTAAAATTTACCAAAAAAATGTATTTCTAGTCTGAACATTTTGACTTGCTTGTCAGCAGTCATGCAGATACAAAGCAGTATTAAGTTGTAACACAGCAATAGGCTTGAAGATCATCTATACCATTACCACTATTATTTGGTTGTCTCTCATAGGGACATCAGACATCTGGTTTCAAAGATAATGGCAGTAACAATTATTTGCATCATAGCCCTAACTAACTAGATAGCTGAAAACATCTGCTATGAACTTCAGTTTCATTAACCTGTCCCTGGAGAGGCTTCAGTAGCTGAAATATTATTTTACTTTCTCCATTTATTTCAGCACTAATCATTTTTACAAAATGCAGATTACTTGATATCTAAGGAAACAGACACTATTGTTGCTTTCTCCTTTTGTATTTAAACTCAACGAAGTTATTTTAAAACTTTCTAAGAAAATTATTTCATTAAAGCTAGAATTTTATTTACACAGTTATGTACAATTGTCTTTTTTTATGGTCAATGCTATGCTCTGATATGTCAAACTTATCAAAACCATGGGAAATAATATGAATTTACATATCTTTGATTTAATTTTTAATCTACATAATATACATTTGGGTAACATGATCAAATACTTAATTAGGAAGTATTAGGGGAACCTTTATATATTAGTGGGGTACTAGACTGTCTCTCCTGTACTTATGAAATACATAACTCATGTCATCTCTTGTCACACATCGATCACAAGCATGTGGAAGAACATTATCATTTGTGAAATAAAATAGAAATATTAAGCCACAGGTCATTACAAGTAGCTACATTCAGACGAAAACAGTCCATGAAATCAAAATAAGTTGTAAGATCAGATTTTATCTGCAATGTCTGGAACATTTCATGTTGATAGCAGTCCAGTCTGTATGAGTTAGGAATGCAATACGCATTACCTGCATGAAGAAATGAATGCAGGAATGAATAATGGAAATGGGAAACTGTCTGAAAGGGATACTATCTGATCTTGCTGTGAAGAGTGGATATGCTATTTATTATTGAGGAGAAAGGAAAAGGTGAGTGGAGTGTTATGACCTTTATGAGGGGGAAGGGTTGATAATATAATAAGACTAAGTGTGAAGACATGTAAAATACAGATGATTTTCAAGACAGGGGGATAGTAAATAGTTTTGAGTAAATATCTACTCAAATACAACTTATATGACATATAACGAGAAATATACATATCATCAAAGTGTATAACTGGTGGATGAAGAATTTCACACATATTATTTTAAGCCAATAAGAGAAAAATACAAGGAATGCAGAACAAAACATGAAGGGACCAGAAGCATGTTTTCTACATAACAACTCATAGTGGCTAACACTGTTGTAATCGTAAACATGTGAGTTACACAAATGACTTCATATCTTATGAGATAAACAGAACAAAGAGAAAAGTTCTCCAATACTGAGAAATTTATATAACATTAATAACATAGAAAATATTGTATGAAAATAAAGCATACTGAGAAATCTCTCAGTCTGAACATATGAAGTGTCAGTATTATCCAAGTGTCCAAGTAGTTATGTTAAAGAGACAGAAATACAGAACTTTGTTTCCCTTAAAAGATTATACCTGAAAATGTGGCTCTTATGCAAATCAATAAAGCTGTATACTGAAAAATGTTAGGGAGAATCATCTCACAAATTATATATATATATATGTAAATTAAAAGTTAATTTTAGGATGTTTCTAACTTACTGGAAATATTTTTGCTTGTTTTCAGTGTTCTGTATATTTTATTGTTATATTAAGTACTTCAAATAATCTATTTTTTAATCAAAACAATTTTAATTAAAATTTCTAATGTATGGAATGAGCTATTTGAATAAGGATTTGTGCATACAAAAGGCTCTACTTTAATGTGTTGACACATAATTCCTATTTATAAGGATAATTTTGAGACTTGATAATATGACAATTATAAATAATGTGTTTAATTAAACAAATACATATCCTTACTTTTTTATTAGATATGGACATATTTAGTATGTAAACAACACATATTGGTGCCATCCTTACCCTTCTCACTGCTCCTTTTCTGAAGAGACCTTCCTTGTTGGGGATACAGATCAACCCCATGGGGATTGTGGGTCATGCATTATGGGTGGAAAGTCTCTGTGCAAAATGTTCCAACTTGTGGCTCTAACAATCTTTATGCCCCCTCTTTTGCACAATTCCCTGAGCCAGCTGGGAGCATTTTAAGTCTACTTCAGTGATGGGCACTTAGGAGTCTCTGGATCTCTGCTTTGGTAGGAGTTGAGTGTCCTCAGTGTCGATCTCCTTCACTCTTGTGCTGATATCAGATTCACTAAGAAATCAGCACTCTTGCCATTTCCCCAATTCCTCTGTGGTTTCAGCTGGGGCCAGGGTGTAGTGCACTGGGTCATTTATCTCCTCAGGTCCAGCTCCCATCTGAAAAAGAGAAGAAAATGCTCCAAGTAAGAATGAAGTCAGTACCAGTTAAATGGGGTAACCATTATTAATTTAGAGAGAATTTAAAGGGTATAGACTCTCTTATAGCCCAAGGTTAGTGAGAGCTTGACAATGGAAAGCAGCATCATTATCCCAATATGTTTCTGACTTGTTTCCCAGTTTCAGACAAGGTTACCTTTCCACTGAGTGGATCTGTTAGCCAATCCAAGAGCAGTTGGTTACTATGGCTATGTGCCACTATTGCACTGTGTGAGCATCACATCAAGTTGTTTGCTTCTAAGTAGCTTAGACCTCGAATTGCTTGGATAGATGTTGACCATTTCCCCTCAGTAGCTCATGTAGTGTCTTCCAGCACTAATTGGCTTATTATCTGGGGAATATCAGTCCTCCAGATTCCAACCAGGTCTCCCCATGGTCTGTGCCAAAAGCATATGGTGTCTTCAGCAGCAGGGCCTTAAAGGTTAATACCTTTGGTGGGTAAACAAGTGCTCTGACAGAAGTCTGTCTTGTTTGTTTTGGGAGATCTAGTAGGTCTCTCTGATCAACAGCTCATTGTGGATGTAGAGCACATCCTAGTACAGAGAATTACAGGACAGCACCAGGGAAAAAAAAAAAAAAAAAAAAAAAGACAAGAAAGAGAAACTGGAGAAATTTAAGGTTTGGTTTTGTCTCAACCTCTCCAGAGGTCTTCAATTCAGGTGCTCCTCTAAGGTCCTCTTGAGGATTCAAACATTTAGTCTGACTTCCTGGTTATAGGATTCTATGGCACCAGTTCAATTTGGGTTTAGTTTTGTGTGTTTCCCACTGACCCTTCCCCTACCCCAAGCCCTACCCTCCCTTTATCCAAGCCTCAAGATGCTATTCAGTTATATCAGCAACTCAGGCTGATTCAGGTTAGGAACTGCAGATGAGTGAGACCATGTGACAGTTGCCTTTCTGTGATTGTGTGAGTTCATTTAGAATGATCTGTTCCAAGTACAACATTTTTTCTACAAATTTCAATGTGACATTTTTCTTACTGTTCAGTAGAATTCCGTCATGTAGATATCCACATCTTGATTACCCATTCATCCAATGATGAGCACCTGGGTTGATTCGAGTTTTTAGCTATTATAAATTGAGCAGCTATAAACATGGTTGAGCAAATATCTCTGAACTGAGATATGGACCTTTTAGGGTAAATGCCCAGTAAGTGAATAACAGAGTCTGATAGTAAATCTATATTCATTCCTTTCAGGGGTTCTCCATATTGATTTCCTAAGTGGTTGTACCAGCTTACATTCCCACCAAGGATGAGTGTACCTATTTACATCCTTGCCAATATTTGATTTCATTTTGGAGATAGGACTATAGTTTTCTTTCTTTGTTGCATCTCTGTCTGGTTTGGGTATTAGGATGATTCTGGCTTCATAAAAGGAGTTGGAGAGAAGTCCCTGGTCTCTGATTATGTGGAAGAGTTTGAAGAAAAGTTGGTTTCAGTTATTCAAAGAAGTCTTGATATGATTCAGCTGAGAAGCCATCTGATCCTGAACTTTTTAATTTTTTTTTGTTTATTTTTATTTATTTATTTGAGAGAGACAAACAGAGAGAGAAAGGGCATGCCATAGCCTCCAGCCACTGCAAATGAACTCTAGATGCATATGACACCTTGTACAACTGGCTTATGTAAGTACTGGGAAATTGAGCTTCAAACAGGGGTCCTTAACCTTCCCAAGCAAGCACTTACCCACTAAGCCATCTCTCCAGACCTCTTCTGGTGGAGGTTTTTGATTAACTTTTCAATCTCCATGGATATGATAAATTTGTTTAGTAGATTAATTTGCTGAGTTTAGTTTTGGTAGGTGGTATATGTCTAGGAATTCACCCATTTCTACCCAATTATTTAATTTTGTGGAGTAGAGGTTTTGAAAGTATGCCCTGATGATTTCATTTATGTCAGTTTCAATTTCATTTATATCGGTTATAATCTCTCCTTTCTCTCCTTTTTCATTTCTGATTTTGCAAATTTGAGATCTCTCTCTCTCTCTCTCTCTCTCTTTTGTTTTTACTTGATCAATTTGCCAGGGGTTTGTCAACTTGTTTATTTTTTTCAAAGAACCAGCTCTTCATTTCAGCAATTAAAAAAAAAGTTGTTTTCTTACATTCTAATTCATTAATTTCTGCTCTAATCTTGAGCGTTTCTTTCCATCTGATGTTCTTTGGGCTGGACTTTTCTTGTTTTTCCAGTGCCTTTAAGTGGAAAGTCCAGTTATTAATTTGGGCTGTCTCTGTCTGTGTAATGAAGGCATTTAGGGCTATGAATTTTCCCCTTATGACTTCCTTCATTGTGTCCCATAAACTTCACTAGGTTGTGTGTTCATTACCATTCAATTCTAGGATTTTTACAATTTATTTTTTGATTTCTTCTACAACCTGTTCATTGTTGAAAAGTATGTTGTTAGTCTCCAGGAGCTGGTGGAGTTCTTGATATGTCTCTTGTTGTTAATTTCTGGCTTTAAAGCATTGTCATCTGACATGATGTAGGGAGTTACTTCAATTTTCTTAACTTTATGAAGGCACAATTTATGCTGAGAAGAATTTGTATTCTGTACAGTTGGGGTGGAAATTATTGTATATATCATTAGGTCTAGTTGATCTATGATATTGTTGAGTTATATTATTTCCCTGTTGATATTCTGCTTGGATGATAGGTCTATTGATGAAAGTAGAGTATTGAAGCCTCCAAATTGGTGTTTATTTCTGTTTTATTATCAAATAGATTTGTTTTATAAACTGTGGTGCACTTGTATTTGGCATATATATATATATAGAGAGAGAGAGAGAGAGAGAGAGATTGTGATGTGCTCATGTTGGATCATTCCCTTGATGAGCAAAAGGTGGTCTTCTTTGTCCTCTATCTTTAGTAGTGAGGTGGGTTTCTTGAAGTCAGCATATAGAAGGGTCCAATTTTTTAATCTACCCTGATAACTTTTGTCTTTTGATAGGTGAGTTAAGACCATTAGTATTTAAGGTTAATTATTGTGAGGTTTGAATTAATCCCTTCCATGGTGAGGTGTTTTGAACTTAGCAGTTTGTGGCCTCGTGATCAATTTTTTCTGTCTTGTCTTCCAGGTGAGAGTTTCTGTCTTCCATATGAGTGATTGTTGGTGAGGGGTTCTAGAGAGCTTTTTATAATTTCTGTTTGATTTTTGTTTTCTTTTTTTTGGGGAGGTGGGCAGATTTCCAAAGTAGGGTCTCACTGTAGCTCAGGCTGACCTGGAATTCACTATGTAGTCTCTCAGAGTAGCCCCAAACTCTCAGCGATCCTCCTACTCCTACCTCTGCCTCCTCCTGAGTGCTGGGTTTAAGTCATGCACCACTACCCCCTGCTGATTTATATTTTCTGTTGTGTTATTTTGCATCATGTCCATCTTTCTTTTTTTTTTTTTTTTTTTTTTTTTGAGGTACAATTTCAATTTGAGTTCTAATTTTCTTGCTGCTTTCTGGAGATCATTTTTGCATTTAATCAAGTCTTCATGAAGAAGCTTAATCAACTGGTTGTTGAGATCTTCCATTTCTTTATTTTTATTTTTTATTTATTTATTTGACAGAGAGAAAGAAGAGGAAGAGAGAGAGAGAGCGAGTGAGCCACTGCAAACAAACTCCAGATGCATGAGCCCCCTTGGGCATGTGGCTTACATGGATCGGAGAGAATTGAACCAAGATCCTTTGGCTTTGCAGGCAAAGGCCTTAATTGGTAATTCATCTCTATAGCCCCTGAAATCTTCCATTTCTTGACTTATATTCAATTTAACATTTTCTTAAATCAAGTTAAGCCTACTCTCAAAAGCTGATTGCTCAAGGAGATGATTCTGTTCAATTTCACCGATACGATTGTTGGTTTTTTGATGGTTTACTTCCAGTTCAGTGATTTTTTTTTTTTTTTTAACCAGGGTCTCATTGCTTGTTGTGTTTTCATTTTGGGAATGAATTTCTGTTGGTTTCTCTATTATTTTATTGGAGGCTTTCATTGTAGCCCTAGCCATCCTTGGTCGAGGTCTCTCAGTTTTCTGAATTTCATTGGCTTTTTTGCATTGTTGTCTACCCATTTTAGGAAGACTCTCTATTTTACTTAGGAGGAAATAAGTTTTTGTCCATTGCCCCAAGTGCCCTCTGACTCAGGTGAACATGGATGTTGGTACCCAGTGGCCAGTCAGGATACCAGAGCAAAATACCTCATTCCACAGCTCACACAGGGACCAGGTCTCCCCAAGCAAGGCACAATGGGACCTTCTAGGACCAGGGGACTGGGAGGAGCAAGGTAACAAGGATCAGAACAGGGATACTCCGTGCTGCACCCTCCAGCACAGAGACTGGCTCTGCGAATATGGACAGGAAATTGGGAAGAGCCAGGAAGGAGAGGTTTGGCCTACTCACTCCAGACCCCTGTGCCCACATGTACAGTGTTCCTGAAGGCAACCCAGATGGGGGAGGTGGGAGGAGCCCGGAAACAGGGGTCTGACCTACTCACTCCATACTGACATGCTGCACACAGATTGGTGCAAGGAACTATGACTGGGCAGGTGGGAAGAGCCTGGAAACAGGGGTTTGGCCCATACCCTTACTTTTTATTCTCTCAACTATATCAATATTTTTGGTTAATTTTTTCATCTTTCAGTTCTGTGAAATTTGGTGTAATTCATTCTCTTTCTATAATTATTCCTCAGCTCCAATCTAGGTGATCCTAGGTGAGGATAAATGAGCTCAGAATATTTTAAAGTACCGGAAGAAAACAGGACAGGAATAAAACACAACATTTCCTAATTATGTTGATCATTTTTAATGTCTTTATTTGTCCAGGTTTCTTTTTGCATCCCCCTGTGTGTACCTGGTTTTCCCATACATCTGGTTTCATCAGTGAATCAACAGGAACTTGAGCTTTTGAATTGTTCTTGTTAACTCACTGGAAACTTGGAAATTCCTAACCAAAACACACCCAAACTTTGCTTTCAATACATATCCTATATTAAAATATTTTTATTCATTCATTTATTTGAAAAGGAAGAGTGAATGGAGTGAAAAAGAGAAACAGAGAGAGAGAGAGAGAGAGAGAGACAGAACAGGAGAGGAGAGAGAGAAATGAAAATATAAATGGGCATGCATGCCAGGACCTCTTGCCACGAAAATCTCCAGATGCATGTGTGTGACACTTTGTGTGTATGGATTTTTGTGAGTACTGGGGAATTGAACCTGGGCCAACAGGTTTTTCAAGCAAGTGTATTTAACTGCTGAGCTACCTCTTCAGCCCACAGATACCCTACTTTATACCTGACTGGACTTAGTGAATTCAAGGAGAATTGTTATGAAAAATGTCTTCTATGAACAGGTGTACATAAGTAACATCATTTTTTTCCTGGTGAAATTCTGGTTTTATTGCTACAAAAATACATTGAAAACATTTTACTTATTTTAATAATATTTAGTTAGCATATAAAATAGTACATCTTACATTTTACTAAACAGATATGTAATGCCTGAATTTGTAATAGTCTAAAAACATCTGCAATAATAGAATCATCTTAAAATTGTCATCTTTATGATAAACAGTATGTATGCATATCTTTGGAGGTCCCAAGTAGGTTATTTTTATAAATTTTAAGTTAAAAAAGGCCAATTAAAACAATAAAGTAAATAAAAATACCAGATTACAGGGCTTGTGGTGAAATATGTATATAAGTGGTTTAATTTTAAAGCATTTTTAAATTTCTTTGTTATTGGTACCATCATATCATTCCAATCAGTGTGCTTAAGTGTGGGTCCTTGCTGTTCCTAGGGGTCATTGGCCACTGATGCCCTGGGTGCAGGAGGATTTGGGGGGAAGCAGCAGGGGCCTGGAGCGGGTGAGTGTGACAATGGGCAACAAACACCCAGGAGGCAGTCTGATGGATAGCACGCTCTCGTTTATTCAATAGGCGAGTGGGTTTATAAATACTTGAGAAAGGTTGAGAAGGCTCATACAGACTATATGATGATTGGATACATATTTTATGGGTTGCTATCTAATTGGTTGAATGGCAGAAGTGTAAGGGAGATAGTGGTGGGAAAAGCTATGTGACTTCAGAGTTGTGAGGGAGGAACTGTAAGAGAGACAACAGGAATGGTGGGAAAAGCTACATGACTTCAGCCACATAAGGATCTCTTTGGCTGCTAGCCACAAGGTCAGGAACTGTGGGGGAAGGAGAAAGCCTGACTATGGAATGTCAGATGTTTTTGGGATCAAGGGGGAGGGCCTCGACAGTTCTGCCCAGTGTGGGTGATTACAGGGTACATTACAACCTTGCCAGAGAGTAGGGAAGGCCTGTCACCGTCCCTAGGGTGGGTTCCTGATGATAGTGCCAGCTGCAATCACCACAGTCCACGGTCCATGGTTCAGGCCAGCTTCCTCACAGTCTCGGCCCATTTTTAGCAATGCCCAACACTTAAGGATGGCAGGATCATTTTATCAATCAAATGATATTTGTATTTATTTATAGGGTACGATAGGATTTTGATATATATGCAAGATAGTAAATGACACATCCCAACACTTACATCCATTGCATCTTCTTCTGTGCTAAGAACAGTTAAAGTCTAATGTAGTCTCTAAATACTAGACAAATTATTCTACTCCCCTCATACTATCTAGTGTATCAGAAAATAATGTCTTTTCTGCAGTATAATGTACACAGTACTGTCCATCAGAAAAGGGCATATGATCCTCAAGGATAGGATGGTCATTATAGTCTCTATATAGTGATAGCAAGTGCATGTGACATGTCAATCATTCTTATTACTGTTTCTAATTGCTATCTTTAATTTGTAGTTTCTTTTTAAGTTTTTGAGACAGAGTCTCATTCATCCCAGGTTGTATCACCTTCACTATACACCTTATGGTGGCCCTGATCTCTTATTCAAATGCCTCCACGTTCCTAATACTATCATTAAATACATGCATACCACATTTGGCTTAATTTTGTTATTTTATTTATTTATTTATTTATTTATTTATTTATTTATTTATTTATTTATTTATTTTTGGAGAGAGACAGAGATAGAGACAGACAGAGAGAGAGGGAGAGGGAGACAGATAGAGAATGGGTGTGCCAGCAGTCTCTCAGGGCTGTGAACGAAATCCACATATGTGCGCCCCCTTGTGGGCAAGTGAGGCATTGCACCCTTGCATCACTGCATCTGGCTAAACGTGGGACATGGAGATTAGAACCGGGTTCTTAGGCTTTAGCAGGCAGGCTCCTTAACCGCTTAAGCCATCTCTCCAGCCCAATTTTGTTATTTTTTTAAACTCTTATGTACACATAATTATTTAATTATGTCTCATTTCTATTACACCTTGAAGAGAAATATATACATTGTTTATATCTATATTTCTTCAGAGAAAGTTGACCTTTGGAAAAATCTAAATGCATATTGTAAAATTTAGCATCAATACTCTTTCTCGCCTTGTTGAGAAGTACTATACTCTAATAAGAAAACACCTCTACCTTTTGGGGTTTTTGAATGTAGGGTCTCAGTTCAGCTTAAGCTGACCTGAATTCACTATGTAGTCTCAGGGTGGCCTTGAACTCATGGAAATCCCCCTACCTCTACCTCCCAAATGCTGAGATTAAAGGCATGTACTACCACACCCAACAATGAGCCTATTTTTAGCAATTTACTCTAAGCAAAGATGTTTACTGAAATTACGTGTCATGAATTATTTACAATTCAACCAGCTGTCTTGAGAGTTCCCGGCTGTACTGGGCATATAAAATAGAGACTGCATGATTTTTATGTTCATGAATATATTATCTACAATTTACCTTATTAATAATTTATTTTTATTTGTAAATTTTATTATAAAGATTACTTAAAAATCTCAAATACAGAATGTGTTAAATATTTATAAATATCACTTTTCAGTAAAATGTTAACTCTAATGTCTGTTCTCCAGCTTTGACTCTTTGGTTTATTTTGAATATAGGACTAAATAATACACAAACTATTACAGAAAAAAATTCAATTATAGAGCAGATGACACAGAATTGGAGAAACATAAAGCAAATTGAGAAGAATGGATTAAAGAAATATTCTATTGTCATCATGAACTTGTCTTAACAGAAAATTAAAAGTTTTCAGTTACAAAGTAATAAATATCAACCAAATTTGTAAAACTTAAATGAAAAGGTATGTCATATGTCTCAGTATATAGCACAAAGAGCACCAGGAAATAATCTTAATGTTAATTTAATGATGGTATCTAGTATAAAGTTGTTTTAAGATGCATCAATAATTTATTGTGTTTTTATTGTGCTATGTATAAAGAATTATATTAAATTTTAGATAAAACATTGAACTAAACCATAAAATAATTCATCATTATACAACTTACATAAGCCTAGATAAGAATCTCTTCATTATAACAAAATATTCCACTTGTTTTATTACCTGAATTTGACATTTATTTATTTATTTATTTATTTATTTATTTATTTATTTGAGAGAGAGAAAGAGACAGGGGTGGGGGAAGAATGGGTGCACCAGGGCCTTCAGCCACTGCAAACGAACTCCAGATGCATGCACCCCCTTGTGCATCTGGCTTACGTGGGTCCTGGAGAATCAAACTGAGATCCTTTGGCTTTGCAGGCTAACACCTTAACTTCTAAGCCATCTCTCCAGCTCCGACATTTTGTTTTAATAATATTGGTTTCACATGAGCACAATCAAGATACATGACATCTGGTTTCTTCATTAACTTTATTATTTTACTTCATTAGTTAGCATACAGATTTAGGTATTATTCATTCTGGCATATTCAAATTAATTTGTTGACTTTCATCCCCCTCCTCTCTTTTTTTTTTTTCATCATATTATTATTATTATTATTATTATTATTGGCTTTCCAATGTAGTGTCTCATGCTAGTCCATGCTGACCTAGAATTCACTACATAGTCCCATTGTTGAACGCCTAACAGTAACAGAAACAATAAGATGGGCAATAACTATTGTGAATCCATGAGAAAGCCACTAAGATGGGCACAGCAGATGAATATATACCAAATTAGTTTCCCAAGGCTGTTGCAACACATAGATATATACCATATTAGTTTCTCAAGGCTGTACTTGGTGATATAGAACAAGGTTATCATACCACCACATCCGTGATTTTAGATGGGTATTTGGGATCCAGACTCAGGTCCTTGTGCTCTGCCAGTCAGAACCTCAGCCATGCAGCCGTTTCCAAGTCCCAAAGTCAGTTTTAAAGGATATGGAGGACAGGGGATGTTTTGCACTGTTGATGGGAATTTAAGTGGATACAGCCAAAGTGTGGAGGAAACGGTGGAGAGAATAATAACAACAGTTAAAAGTACAAGTTCCACATGATCCAGCATTCCTACATCTCGACACATATCTGTTAAGGTTTGAGGCAGAAACACCCACACAAGCTAATACTTGTACATTATTTCCCAGGGAATGCGACTATTTTGGAAAGTAAAGAAAAGTAGGAAATGGACCTAACTGGCCCAAATTTGACACTACATGGGGTGGTTTGAAACTTATACTTGGCCCCTGTTGTCTCCATCTGTCTCTGATTCCCTTCCTGCAAGGATGGGACTAGCCTATGTCACACTCTTTTGTGAAGACCTAATTGATCTTGCCTGACTTTCTCAAACATGATAGTTTTAAACTCTCTGAAATAGTGAGTCAGAATATAGCTTTCCTTTCTTTTATGGTTTTCTTAAATAGTATGTAGTCATACTGCTGCAAAAGAACTTAATGCAAAACTATCATTACATCTGACTTTGTGATACTTAGGCCTTCAGAATAAGGTATAGAAAGGATTTGGACAAACTTTGTATTCCCTTTATAGGCCCTAGAAACATTTTCATAAAAGCAAAATAAATAATTCTTTTGGGAGTGCATAAGCCTGGGATGCCTATAGGAATATTTGTAGTGCAATATTCAGATGGGAATAAGGACCATATTGGAGACTAGGCTAGAGGCTATTTGTGTTGCATCCTGGCAATAAGTGGATCTACATGTTTGCCTTGGTTCTGAAATTTTGAGAGAGGATGAATTGAAAAGTATTGGGCTAATTAATTTGTAAGACAAATTTCAAGGCAGCAGAATTAATTCAGACTATGTATGGTTAGTGTTGCCTCTTTTGGCCAGGTATGGATGCATAATCAAGAGGGAAAATCAGAGGAGAAAGATGTAACGTTAACTGGGTAGTGCATCAGAGAAATAGCTTGTTTGAAGTTGAGAACCACTAAGGAGACGCCAAGCACTTCAAACTGAACAGCAGTGGATTGCTGGGTTAGATTTCCTATAGGGAGTACCTAACAGGACAATGCACAAATCATTTAAGGTAAAGCCAAACTTGCAGTAGAAACACCCGAATGATGGCAATGTCAAGAACATGGGATACATGCCAAGAAAAACTGACGGCATCAAACAGAGCAAGAGAGAGGACATTTATGATACAATTGGAATGGCAATAGGCAGAGGGCTATGCAAGGCTACCAGATGTACACATCACAGAACAATCTGTCCTGGTCACTGGATATGCAACTCCAAAATGTCATGCTTTTCCTCAGGTTTCTGTTTTGATTTGGTCCTACTGCCCTTTCAATGCATTCCACACTTTTGTAATAGGATTGTTTTCTATGTGCCAATGTATAAGTAGGTAGTATTTGTTCTTTACTCGACAAGGAATGGCAGTTAAATTGCCCTTGAATTTTGAAATCTGGCCTTTGGAACAGTATTTGAACTGTTAAAACTTTAGGGGAATTATAAGTTAAATTAAATAGATTTTTCATTATAAGATAGACTTGAGCCTTTGGAGGCCAACAGAAAAATGTCATAGCTCGCCTTTGAAATGTCCTCCAGGGGTCACATTTTGGATGATTCTCTTCCACCCCAAATGTTTGTGCATGTGGTGTGTGTCACATTAGAATTATTAAATCATGGCAATATTGTGCATCACAATTTAGTGTACCATACATTCATGTACTAAATCATATTAAAATATCAGTTGAAAATTAGAATAAGATGTAAAAACCTGGCACTTGGTTTTACTTTACAAATTGTATGCCCTATTGTAAACAAACACAAATGCATGCAAATGTCAAGAGGATTTCTGGTTTTTTAATCAAATATTGCTGACATCCTGACTGGATATATTGTCAAGAGTCTATCATATATATATATATATGCCATAATTTGAATAATTCAAGTAGTTTTCAGAAAACTGCTTAATTTTTGTATTTTAATTTCTTCAAGATATTTTTCTATACTACAAAGACCATTGATCCACAACTACTATGTTTAAATTAAACATTTTTAATATTTAGATCTTTTTTCAGTTAGGAAAGAGTAATTATATATGAAATCAAAATATCAGACAGAAGGGCTGGAGAGATGGCTTAGCAGCTAAGGCACCTGCCTGCTAAGCATAAGAATGCTGGTTCCAATGTCCAGGGGTTCTAATCTCCAGGTCCCACGTTTAGCCAGATGCAATGTGAGGCAAGGGCGCAATGCCGCACTTGACCACAAGGGGGCAAACACATCTGGATTTCGTTCACAGCAGCTGAGAGACTGCTGGCGCGCCCATTTCTATCTCCCTCTCCCTCTCCCTCTCTGTCTATTTCTCTCTGTCTCTCTCTCCAAAAATAAATAAAAACATAATAAAAAAAATTTTTAAAATGTATCAGACAGAAAATAAATGAAACAAAAATATAGGAAACTTAAAATACATCAGTGATTATTCTATTTCAGGTAAGTTTTGTTGATTTTAACATTTGAGTTATATTGTTTTACAGTTTTTCACAGTTATTTCATGTTACACAGAAAACTGGGAATACTTATTTTTATACAGAATTGTAGGTCAAAACACATTTATGTTCCATAAAGTGATATATTAAACCTAAATATCTATAAAATATTTTGTATTATGTAATCAATAAATCAATATCTTAAATTACATTTATTTTATCAAGATTATCTAAGATATATTTCACATTTTTCTTCCTTCAGAATAAAATCATTAGGTTAGCAAAGGAATAAATTATAATAGCAATAAGCCACAACAATAAGTACCAATATGAGACAATTAAAGGAAAAGCAAAGTAACATTCAAAGAAAGAAAGAGAAATATGCAACACAACAAACCCCTGGTACAGAATGAAATATAATATAAATAACAGACAAAATTATTTTTTAACTTTCCTATTTTGGATTAGGTTTTTAAAATGATCTGTTCCAAGCATGTCTGATGACTTAGAGACATTTAGTTGAATATTTAATTCAGACATTAAGGCATAAAATATAACCAGAGAAGAGCTAGAGGAGAGGAAACTACTTAATTTCCACTAAGTAGAGTAAAATGTCCTTTTTAACCTTTTTAATAACACCTTGCTTTTAAATTGAGTCATCTGAGTACCTGAGTCTTGTGTTTTATAGTTTTATAATTTGTAACGTCTGGCAAAGATCAAGGATTCTCACTTTCCACCTCACAGATGTCCTTGCAAACTGGAACACGATTTAAATGGTTTACATACATATATTACTCCATTAGTGCCTAATTAAAAATATGTCTGACAGCTGGCAGACAACGAGGTGCTTCAGATAAACCAAGGGAACCGATCAAGGATAAAAAATGTGCTCGTACTACTTATACCAATCCATACCAGTTTTGTCAAGTTTAGAAATGCTCATTTCTCCATAGACTGTGTATATATATTTATGCATATTATTATTGACATATATTGTCAAATTTATACTGAGTTTAGATCAAATGTCATATTTTTAGGATCATCTGGTTTATCTTAAAGGTTCTCCATAGACAAAATAATTGAAAGTTATTTTATATAAGACACAGTTTGATCCTGTGTTTTCCCAGGTTTGCCTTTTCTGCATCTTAACATTGACTTAGTCTTTGTCTTGGATATTTGTACAGCTTCACTACTAATGAGACAGGAAATACCATGGAAACTATATTACCCAGGGTTTCCCATAGAAATAGAACAGGAGAATATGTTAGTACATTTAAATTTGGAGATTTATGGGGTTTATTTATTTATTTATTTGTTTATTTAAGATTTTCTTTTTATTTATCTCCTTGGGTGTTGCTTCTTCCTGAAAAAGAAAAACAGATTATCCAATGGAGAGTGAAGTCAGCATAGGTTAAATGGGATAAACACTATTAATTTATGGAGAATTTTATGGATTTTGACCATATTTTAGCCAAACACTATTAGTGACTTGACATTGGAGAGCATAATCTTTGTCTCCATAGGATTCTGACCTGGTTCCCAGTTCCAGATATGGGCTCCTTTCCACAGAGCTGTGCATTCTTAGCCAATCCACCAAGGCTGTGTCCACCATTGCACTAGTGTATACTTCTTTTCAGGCTGGTTGCTTCTGAGTACTTCAGATGCCTGCTTGCTCACACCTTTGTTGGCCACTTTTCCCCAGTAACTCATGTAGCACTTTCTAGAACTGTGTGGGCTAACTGCCTGGGGACTGGCTCTCTTCTGGATTCCAGCCAGGTCGCCTTGTGTTCTGTATCAGCAAAATATGGTGTCTTCAGCAACAGGGTCTTACCTTTTACCTCAGGTGGGTAATCAAGTGCTCATAAGCCTGTCTTGTTTGGGGAAACTTGTAGGTAATGGGAGTTATATGCCAGAGCCATTTTTTTTTTTTTTTTTTTTTTTTTTGAGGTTAGGCTTTGTCCCAACCTCTCCATGGCCATTCTTGTCAGATACTTCCCCTGTACATCTGTTGAGAGTTAAATATTTTAGTTTACCTTGAAGGATTAAGGTTTGTATGGCACCAGTTCATTTTGGGTTTAGTTTTATGTTTATTTCACCCCAACATCCCATTTCACTGCCACCAATTACTTTAAGAAACTGGCTCATGGGTAGGAGAAATGGCTTAGTGGTTAAAAAGGTTGCCTGCAAAAATAAAGGACCCAGGGTCAATTCCCCCAGAACCACATAAGCCAGATGCACAAGGTGACACATGTGTGTGGAATTTTTTGCAGCAGCTGAAGACCCTGGTATGCTCATATTCTCTCTCTCCCCATCTCTGTCTCTTTTTCAAATAAATAAATTTATTTATTTAAATTTAAAAAAACTGGTTTATATGATTGTGGTTTGGCCCATATGGAATCTTCATAGTAGGCTGAGAGGCTGGGGTGAGTGAACAACAAGGGGCTAGTATACAGCTCCTCAAGAAATCCAAATGTAAAAATTTTCTCCCTCAGATGACCTCATTCTTTGCTCCAAAAGCCCTTTTTCAATTAATTGAAGAATAACCACATTATCGAGGATAATCTACTTAATTCAAAAGTAGGGATTTAAATATCAGTCCTACCTAAAATATACCTTCACAGAAACATCTCAACCTCACTTGGTCAGAAATTGGCTATAAATTGACATAAAACTCCTCTACACAGAAAGATACATGTGAGTAAACATGAAAAACTCCAAGGCAGTGTGAATAAATGACTCAGGTAATGAAGCTTCTTTGTTGAACAATTTGAAAGGCAGATACACTTAAAAGAGAGACTGGGAATAAAGTAGTGATGATGCAGAGATTGAGAAGGCAAAATAATTGTACAGTTGTTAGAAAGTTAAGAAAAAAAATGTTATACTCTTTTACTGTCTCTTCTTTTTCGTTCTGCAATACCCGCTTTAGAACACCTATTCCAGAAATGCCTGATCTTCTCAAAGAAGTCACTTAAAGGCAAAATACCATCATCTGCATTTCTCTGCACACTACAGATAAGAATGTAAACACCATAGTCATCATAAAATCCTTCAATATTATACAGAAACAATAAATGATCAGAAAATATAGCTCCAGGTTGCTAAAGTAATAAACTATCAGCGAGTTTTAGTATAGCAAGAAAAGAAGTTTGATCAATATTATGAATGCTGTTACTCAGAAACAAAATCTTAAGTATTAAGACTACACATTCTACTTAATATCCAGCTGCATCACAAGTGTTATTTAGAAAGAAAACTGCTGAGTTGAAATGCATGTGGGTTAATTTTGTTGGAATGTTAGAATATATCACAGTGCAAAAGACACATCTTCAATTGCATGGTGCTGTGATGCAGGGCCTACTGGAGTGAGCTCAAAAAAGCCCGTGAGGGTCACATGCATCCTTTCCCACCTATTTATAAATGGCAGTATTTGCACCATAGAACATGACTAATAGTTTTAACTATGTGTATCTTGCTTGAAATTACAACTTTACACAATATAATTTTTAAACTAATTTTCAACTTTAAAAAAATGTTATTTATTTATTTGCAAGCAAAGAGAGAGAGAGAATAGGCATGCCAGGATCTCTAGCCACTGCAAACAAACTCCACATGCATGTGCCCCTTTTGTATCTGGCTTATGTGGGTCTTGGGGAATTGAACCTGGGTCCTTCGGCTTCACAGGCAAATGCCTTTAACCACTAAGCCATTTCCCCAGCCCACACAATATAATTTGGTCTATTACTTTATTGTTTATGAAACTGATATCAAATAGATTCTGAAAAAATGTATGCAGATTTAGTCAGATCAAAGCAACATTTCCTCTGCTGTGTGAACAACTACATCTTTGCCCTTTTATTTTGGTTTTAAACTTCATTACAGTTCCTGAATGACAGAGAATCTCTGTTACTTACAGCAGAACTCTTGGTCCACACTTATGTTTATACCAGCTGGATCTGAATGAACATTGAACATCAAGAAAGCTATAACATGAGAGGGTAGAGTTGTGACTCTGTGCTATCAGCTTGGCCTTCATAGTGGAGATTGGCAGCAGAGTGCCTTTACCCACATGGCCACTGTCTTTATCCATTAGATGTATGCAATCAACCTTCAGTGAAATCTCTAGTCACATATGTTCAGGGCAGCTTTGCTGGTCAATGGTGTTCTGAGCTCATTTGTCCATGTTGATTTGTTTGGAGGGTTATGATCATGAGGCATGGATGGAAGATCTAGAAGGTTCAGATTTAAAGACCTGCTCCTCTGTAACTTTTTTCAGGTGGCCTTACATTCTCCCTTGACTATAATAAATTTAGTACTTTATGTGTCGTGATATGTTCCATTACATTATCACCTAGAGATATAATGTAAACTATGGTTTACATAATGGAAATAAAAAGTTTGGCGTGGTGGTGCATGCCTTTAATCCCAGCACTTGGGAGGCACCAGTAGGAGGATCGCCATGGGTTTGAGGCCACCCTGAGACTACAGAGTAAATTCTAGTTTTACAAACTTCACAATACAAGGAACTATAAGATCATTAGTAACTTGAAGTGATTTGTTTAATAACAACATGCATACAAAAGGAAACCTATTATTTGAAATGTTAAGAATTCTCATTAGGTTGTGAAAATGGGTCAGAAGGCAAAGTGCCACATGTTATAGTGTGTCTATAATTCTAATGCTTTTAGGGCAAGGTAAAGGCAGGTGAAGACAGAGAATCCAAGCTCATGAGCTTTCTAGCCTAGCAGTGGTGAACAACAAAAGAAATAGCTTCAAATACGATGAATGTGAGAAATGACATTTTGGGTTGTCCACTGACCTCTATATGCCATCACACACACACACACACACACACACACACACACACACACAAATATGCACATGCACACAAATGTATACATAAAGACATAGTAATGTTAAAAACTTCACTTATTTTGCTAATTAATTTTGAAATATTTAAAGATAGAGATCATTCTTTATAACACAAATATAAATAAACAAAAATATGTGTTCTGTAGCACCGTGATCTAATAAATAATCCTATATATTTTTCAGAAAACTTCACTTGTATGATCAGTTACTATGATAAGTATTAATGTAAATTAGGAGACAGAAATAAGAAAGGTTTTATCACCAATTTGCTTAAATAAAATTAAGTGAAAATATTCTGACATGAATATTTTCTTGTAGATTTGTAGTGCAGGTATTCTAAAGTAAACATTATGATTGATAAGTAAGCATGTAGACAGATATATACAATTGGAAGAAAAAGAGGTAGAGAGGGATAGAGTTCAATTCTTATATGAAATAAAGAGAAATAATATATTAGAATAGAATTTTATTAAAGAAACTACTCTAGGATTGATTATGAACACACTATGATAAGAGATGAAGGAGGAAAGAAAGACCAATGTAGTTATGGTCTGGATCTATCATGTTCTCCAAAGACATAAGTGTTAAAGGCTTGGTTTCCAGTGGGATTTCATTTAGGTAGTAGTAGAAAGTTTAGCATGAGTATGTCACTGAGCCCATGGCCTTAATACATAAACTGGAATCCTGTTCTTACTCTTCTTTCTCTCTCCTGTCTCCACTCTACTGTCCTGTCTCCTCTCCTCTGTCTCTTCTCTCTCTCCTATCTTTCTGTCTCTGTCTTTCTCTTTCTCTGTATTTTCTCTTTCTCACCTGTACCCAAATGACATCCTGCTGCCCAATGGCCTCCAAACAATGATGGTGTGTGAACTGAAGCCTTGTAAGCCACAAAAATGAATAAATCTTTCATTTAAATTAATGCTCTCAGCTATTTGTTCACAATGACATAAACACATAACATGGATACCCATGCCTTTGTATGTGTGAAGATTAACAGTACATGACACATTAGTGGATTTGAAGCTCCTAAACTTCTTCTTTTAAATTTTGTTTAATAGTTTATGATTCTTCATTAACATGTTTTCAAGCAAAGGAAGATTTTTAATTTTTTTAAAGTGAAAATAAAAAGTAAAGAAACACAGACTCCCCATGAGAGGAGGGAATATGGAAAGAGGAATCTTTATCCTAGTATTTTCAATAAATCAACTGTGTCTGAAATAATAACTAAGTGTTTGTTTTATAGTAGGTTCTGGATCTGAGAATAGAATTAGTATTTCTATTTTTAATATGAATATTTTATTTTCCAATGCAAATGCTAATGATTATTATTTATTACTATTATTTAAACTTAGGTTACCCTTAAATTTAACTTTTTTTTTTTTTTTTTTTTTTACTTTTCAAGGAAGAAAGCATACTATTTGCTTGATAATCAGAAAGACTTTGGTTGTCTTTATCATTTTTTTAAAAACAAAGATATAAAATAAATATTATTTTAAAAGTATTAGTTACATATTTTGACAAATTGTGGGGTCAAATCACAAACAGCGTTGCTTTATATTTGATCAAATGAATATGAATGAATATAATTTGAAATTAAAATTATTTTTATTTAAAAATATTTATTTCTCTTTATTTGAGAGAGAGAGAGAGAAATATGCAGAGAGAGAGAGAGAGAGAGAGAGAGAGAAAGGGAGAGAATGGGAGCTCCAGGGCCTCTAGCTGCTGCAAATGAATTCCAGATGCATGCACCCCCTTGTGCATCTGGCTTACATGGGTTCTGGGGAATCAAAGCTGAGTCCTTTGGCTTTGCAGACAAGCACCTTAACCACTAAGCCATTACTCCAGCCCCAAATTATTTTTTTGAATGTAAAAAATAATTATATAATTTTTTGTTTTATAAAATAATGCTTTATCAAAGATAATCTTCATTTAAAGCGTTTGTAATCAAAGAAAGTAATATAATCATTGAAGCTACTTCAGTGATGAGGTTTTAGGAGCCTCTGTGTCTCTGAATATCTGGCTTAGTAGGAGGAGCTGGATGTTCTCTGTGTTTATCTCCTTCAGCCTTTTTCTGGTGTCGTGATCACCAAGAACGCTGTACTCTTGCTCTTCCCCTGCATTACTCTATGGTTTCAGCTGGGGCCCTGGTGAGGTGTAATTGGCCGATTTTCCCTTCGGGTTCATTGTCCATCTGAAAAAGATAAACAAATTCTCCAACGGAGAGAGAAGTTAGTACTGGATATATGGGATGGCCATGGATATTTTAGAGGGAATTTTGTATGCATAGGCCCTCTTCTCACCCACATTCGGTGGTGTCTTGATCTTGGAGACTGAGCTCATTTTTGTATGTGATTTTGACTTATCTCCCAGTTCCAGCAATGAGTTCCATTCCATTGAGTGGATCTATTAGCCAAAGCAAGAGCAGTTGGTAACTCACTTTGGCTGTGTGCCACTAGTGCACTTATTTGAGCATTATGTCAGGTTGTTTCCTGCTGGGTAGCTTAGACTGAGAGTTGTTTGTACAGATGATGGCTATTTTCCCCCAGTTGCACGTGTAACACCCTCTGGCACTAAACTAGCTAACTGTCTGTGAACTGACACACTTTCAGATTCTGGCCAGGTCTCTCCATGTTTTGTCTCACAATTGCACGCTGTCTTCAACAGTAGGGTCTTACCATTAACCCAAACCTCATCACTGAAGTAGAACTATAATGACCCCAACGTGGCTCAGGGAAATTAATGGAAGAGGGGGCGGAAAGAATGTTAGAGCCACAAGTTGGGACATTATGCACAGAGACTTGGCCTATCCCCCATAACTCTTGACTACCCCCACAATGCATGACCCACATTCCCCATTAGTGAGGGTCCCTTTGGAAGAGGAAGGACAGGGAGGAGTATAATGGAGTCACCATTATGAATGTAAAATTAGAATAATATAAATAAAACATAAATTTAAAAAAATGTTGAAGCTGTGGTAAACATCATTTAATTTAGTCTGAGTGATTTTTAACCAATTTTGCAGCTTTACTACCTAACAACGGTGTGTTATGAGAAGCTGACAACAGAAGGGGCCTCCTCATAGCAACTAATGAATACCATGAAATGGTTCTGCTGATTACAGTGGTTCAATGACATTTTAGTTGGGGGTCTGATTTTAGTCTGGACCTTTTTTTCATAAATCATATTGAAGTGAAAATTGCATTTCTTACTTCTATATGTTATGATTTCCATGAGAATACATTTTGTGGTTAACCTATTAAATTGATATTTTTAGGGAGGGGAAACCAGTTCTCACCTATGTAACTGATGCTTGCATGGAACTTATGGTCCTTCTATGTCAGCATCCTAAGTACTGAAATTATAGATGTGCACTATCACACTTCACAAAAATTAATGACTTGTGGATAAAAAAACAATTCCTGATGGCCTCTTCATAATAATGACTTTGTGCTTTGGGAAGGCCCTTCCTGAGGGGCATGACAGTGACCTAGGGCTTTGGGAACATTTTTAGTGGGACCTCCTACTCTATGACCCTTAGGGCCTGTTTGATGTTTAGTGAATTATTTACCTGTCAGAACAAGAATGCTATCTGGCACTTTGAAAGGTCTTGTCTTGCTGATGAGGTTATTCTTTAGCAGTGATCATTTAGAAAAGGTCATCAACAACAACCGTGAATGAACACCAGTTTAAAATGGCGCAAGAATGATAATACTTAAATAAACTTTATGATAAGACAATATTCACTATGGCCTTGAAAAAAAGTTTGTTCAAGCGATGATATGTTATTGAATAACAGCAAACATTTTCAATTGGTATTGTGTAAGTTATTCTTTTTTTTTTTTTTTTTTTTTTTTTTTTGAGAGAGACAGAGAAAAAGAGGCAGAGAGAGGGAGAGTGTATGTGACTGAGTATGGACGTACCAAGGCCTCCAGCCACTGCAAACAAACTAGATGCATGAACCACATTGTGCTCCTGGCTTACATGGGTTACTGGGGAATAGAACCTTGGCTCTGAAGGCAAGTGCCTTAACTGCTAAGCCATCTCTCCAGCCCTTTCCTATGTTTTAAAAATCACAAAAATTTCTACAGTTCATTTCATGTGTGATTTTACTGATTTTTTTTAAATTGTGCACAGCATTTACAAGGCAAAACCATAAAATTCCTCATTTATTTTTTCATGATATCTATTTGAAGATTATTTATGTGATATACCACACTGATTTGCTAACAATGATTGAGTCAATTGACTATTTTTCAATATTTGTTTTATGTTGACTCATGTGGTGTTTAAATGTGAATTCATGTCTCCCATAGATTAAGCTTCCTGCTAGAGGAGGTATCATTGGGGGTGGATCCTGATGCCCAGCCCTATAGTGTGTTTGAGGGGGATCTTCATTTCACCTAGAAGCTGCCACAGAGCAGTTTGAGCTGTGGTAATTAGTGCTAGCTGCTTGCTTGTGGTGCTGGCTCTTGGAATGTCTCTCTGCTTGGACCTGCTCCTTCCATCACTGAAACCTCCTGAATCATAAACCTGAAATCATTCTGTTCCCTTAAAATATCCGGTGGGATGTTCTTCTCAGCAATACGGGGGTGACTACAACTCATGATAAGAGCAAACAAATGAGCTGATGGACAAGCAAATAGGGAGAACTGAGAAACAGTTAAGAGGACTGGCAGCAGATTTCCTTAAGAGGATCAGAAAAATAAATAAAGTCTCTGAGGAGTTATTTCACTGAATAAAGTGCCTGCTATAAAAGCATGATTACTTGAGTTCAGATCCCCAGAACCCACCTAAAGCCCGAACTGCAGTGTGGGTATCTATAATCCTCAAGCACTAATGTGACAAGTCCCCTGGGGATAGATGCATTCCCCCAGAAGCATCTCCACAGAAGCTCATGGGGCAGATGGCCTGGTGAATGCAGGCATGCACAATAAGAGGCCCTGCTTCAAAGGACGTAGAAGGCAAAGACTGACAACTGAAGTTGTTTTATGACCTATCCACATATTCCATAGCACTTGTGAACCCACACTCACAGACATGAATGTACACACACATCATACACACACTGTACACTCAATAAAAGAACTATTTCTCTCCAGTAACTGCATCTTATGGAAGTATTAAAGTGAAGCAACCCAAACCTTTAACATATAAAAGGCAAGTCATAAAAGAAACATTTTTTAACATCTACATGTGTTCTGAAATAGCATTTCACCCAGTTTCATAGAAGGAATGTTTGCATAGTTTATTATCTTACAAAGAAAGGTATTGTGTCAAATATGTATGCAGTTAAAATGAATTTAGGTTGATAAATGATGCATCATTTTGTGTTATTCTTTAGTAGATATTATAATCTAACAAACATAGATACTATTTTCTTAAATAAAACATGTATTCATTTTAAATACTTCAAAGAAATTTTAACTTATAAGGCAGTTTTTTCACCTAAGTATTTTTTTTTTTTTAATTTTTGGAGAGAGACACAGAGAGAGACAGACAGAGAGAGAGAGGGAGAAGGAGACAGATAGAGAATGGGCGCACCAGCAGTCTCTCAGCCGCTGTGAACGAAATCCAGATGCGTGCACCCCCTTCTGGGCAAGTGCGGCATTGCACCCTTGCATCACTTTGCATCTGGCTAAATGTGGGATCTGGAGATTGGAACCGCTGGAGATTGGAACCAGCGTTCTCAGGCTTAGGAGGCAGGCGCCTTAACTGCTAAGCCATCTCTCCAGCCCCACTTAAGTATTTTTTAAGCTAACAAAATTGGTGAAGCTGGATAATAAGATGAAGTCTAATAGAGGAATGTGGTACATGCATAAAATGGTTCTGTAACAAGGCATATGTGATAAGTGACATACAGGTTTTGTATAAAGAAGGCATAAGAAAAAAATCAGTATCAACTGAGGTTAATATTGAAGGCATCATATAGGAGTTGGTTTTTAAATGAGACATAGAAGCTTTGATAGGATTTGAAGAGATGAAATAGAATTTTAATTCAGATGAAGAGATCCATTTTATCAGAATTTTATGCACCCTTCAATGGTTTAAGAATGACTGACTTTTTGCTTTCAACAACTTATTAGTAGTTGTACATTTAATTTATATCCTCAGTCACAAAATTAATTGCTGTACTTTTCCAGGTTCCAAAAGATTTTCCTTTAATATAGCTCTCAAGTGGAAGCATTAACCTGCTGTAGGTACTGCTACCTTTTCTTGTAAAGAGGGATAAAAATGTGCAATTAGCTTCAGACATTTTCTTAGAAACTCTGTTTCCTACTGAGCAATTTCACGGCAGCAGATGCTTGATGATATATTTCTTCTCACCTGACTTTTAGCTCCTAAAAACATTATTGGAGCTTTTCAAGTCTGTAAGTGGAAAGGCATGTCTCTCTGAGAAAGACTATTAATGTAAGTTCTGAGTAGAAAGGTTATTAATGTTCAAGGAATTGGGCTGTTCACGGGCCGGGTCAGAAGCTCATCTTACCCTTGAGATAGCCCCACAGATTCTGAGTTAATAGAAAGTACTGGATCAAAGCTTAAGGAGATGCTTAAGAGCAGGACTGAAGCAAGGTCACCTGAGAAATTCCCACAGAAGAATATAAAATGAAATGGAAAATGTACACTTTTTAATGGTCTTATATTACCTGGTTTAGAAATTCTCAGTTCTGGTATTTTAATGAAGATTTATTCAGATATTTTCACATTGAAGGTTTTACATTGCTATAAAATTGATTGAAATTATTACAATTCATTGGAGGCATTTCTCTCAGGCAATCACCATGCTCAGAGAAGGCCAAAACAGCAAACTCTTTCACATGTTGGCCGGGGGTTCATATGCGGGGCGGAGCATGCTATCCACATACTCTCAATCCACAGCCTGGAATAGACTCCAGGTTTACCTCTTCCCACCTGAGTCCACGGACATTTTAAAGTGCAGGCTACTCTCTCTACTGTCACTACAGTATTCTGCCCAGTCTTCAACCATCAGTTGTAAGAATAACACATTGGAATTTTATGTCCCTAAATTTTTAGTTCCTTTCTAAAACAGTGATAATGATTAAAACGACTTTCTTTTAATATCCACTTAGAGTTCATACAATCTAAACTACATGGTCTTAAGATTCCCTGTTAAGTTTTACAATGTTCTTTTGGAGAATGTTACTTTAGTAAGTTTGAACATGTTGAAGCTGGATAATAAGATGAAGTCTAATAGAGGAATGTGGTACATGCATAAAATGGTTCTGTAACAAGGCATATGTGATAAGTGACATACAGGTTTTGTATAAAGAAGGCATAAGAAAAAAATCAGTATCAACTGAGGTTAATATTGAAGGCATATAGGAGTTGGTTTTTAAATGAGACATAGAAGCTTTGATAGGATTTGAAGAGATGAAATAGAATTTTAATTCAGATGAAGAGATCCATTTTATCAGAATTTTATGCACCCTTCAATGGTTTAAGAATGACTGACTTTTTGCTTTCAACAACTTATTAGTAGTTGTACATTTAATTTATATCCTCAGTCACAAAATTAATTGCTGTACTTTCCAGGTTCCAAAAGATTTTCCTTTAATATAGCTCTCAAGTGGAAGCATTAACCTGCTGTAGGTACTGCTACCTTTTCTTGTAAAGAGGGATAAAAATGTGCAATTAGCTTCAGACATTTTCTTAGAAACTCTGTTTCCTACTGAGCAATTTCACGGCAGCAGATGCTTGATGATATATTTCTTCTCACCTGACTTTTAGCTAGTATACATTTGTGTTTAAGAAAATTAGTGACAGAATATTTACTGATTTAGTTTATGAGCTAAATGACTACTGAAAGCAAGCTACCACTGAGGATACTTTGGGGTGAAACCTATGTTTCTGCCCCTTGAATCTGAACAGACTTCTTGAAATGAATAGAAAGCAAGGAAAATGAAGGGCACTGGTTTAGTAATGTATCACCAACTCTCATTTTACATTAAGCTATAAAATTGATTGAAATTATTACAATTCATTGGAGGCATTTCTCTCAGGCAATCACCATGCTGAGAGAAGGCCAAAACAGCAAACTCTTTCACATGTTGGCCCGGGGGTTCATATGCGGGGCGGAGCATGCTATCCACATACTCTCAATCCACAGCCTGAATAGACTCCAGGTTTACCTCTTCCCACCCGAGTCCACGGACATTTTAAAGTGCAGGCTACTCTCTCTACTGTCACTACAGTATTCTGCCCAGTCTTCAACCATCAGTTGTAAGAATAACACATTGGAATTTTATGTCCCTAAATTTTTAGTTCCTTTCTAAAACAGTGATAATGATTAAAACGACTTTCTTTTAATATCCACTTAGAGTTCATACAATCTAAACTACATGGTCTTAAGATTCCCTGTTAAGTTTTACAATGTTCTTTTGGAGAATGTTACTTTAGTAAGTTTAAACATGTTGCTAATGCAAGTTGAATGATGTGAAATGTTTCTTTTCACTAGATCGTGAGATATGAGGCAATATACTAGGACTCAGATATTCTGTGCTATCGAGAAAACAAGATGATAAACAAAGCTTTCTCAAAACAAATATTAGTTTTAGCACATTGTGCCACTACAGAGACCATATTTTGTATTTGAATGAATAGGAAAAGTTAATTAAATGAAATTGCTGGCTGCAAGAGCTATGTCCTCTTTTAGCTGTTCAGCCAGTGTCACTAAAATTCTCTCATTATGCAGACTTCATGGAACATATTCTAGACCTTTCATTTATATTCATATTTCTATATATGCACATTTCTATAGATTACAACATATTGGTATTTCCTATATGTCTTAAATGTTTTTTTTTTTTTGAGAGAGACAGAGAGAGAGACAGAGAGAGAGACAGAGAGGAAGACAGAGATGGGCACACCAGCAGCCTCACAGCTGCTGCAAACAGAATCCAGATGTGTGCACCCCCTTGTGGTCAAGTGCAGCATTGTGCCCTTGCATCACTTGGCATCTGGCTAAACGTGGGACCTGGAGATTGGAAACACTGGAGATTGGAACCAGCATTCTTAGGCTTAGCAGGCAGGGGCCTTAACCACTAAGCCATCTCTCCAGCCCTGTCTTAAATGTTTGAGGGAAAAACATTCAGTTCTCAGACTATCTACAATATAATCCCCATGAAGATGAAAAGAAAGAAGTGATGGATCAGAGAGAATTGTGGCTCTCTTCCAGTCTGGGGAAGGTGCTCAATCTCCACAGAAAAAGCCACAAAGAACTGGCTGAGGTCATGATCCTGCCTGCTGGACCTAATGGAAAGGACATTTCTTCATCTTCTTTGTTTCATTTTATCTCAGATAAATCAATACATATTTTTTCATCTAAATCTATTGGTGACTCCAGATCTTGAGATAAGAGCTAAAGAAATGTATATGAAGGGGAGCTATCTATGTCTTAATTTTGCCATATTTTAAAGAGAAAGACTGGACTATTTTAGTATGGGATCATAATTTGAGTGTGTGTGTGTGTGTGTGTGTTCAATCTGTTTCTAAACCCCAGTTAAAAGATCAAAGTACTGTACCTGTGAAAAACAAAACTTATTTACAGATATTTTTTCTAAAACTTTGATACATAAAGTATGTTTGCATGTTTCTTTTGTTTCACACTTCCTTAGAAGCTGCTGTGGGTGTGATAATCTTATGGGTTATATGTGATTTGGTAATTCTTCCCCTGGATGCCTTGAATGCCTGGTTAGATACTCTGCTCACACTTTTCCTTCTTAGCCTGACTGTGTTGAGACACATCTTTAACTCTCTAATTGTTTTGTGCACATATTACACAAAGGAATTCAGAAAACAGGCTGACAAAAACCTCACAATAGTTACCAACACTGACTCTAACCTGCTGTTATTGAACATTGATATAAGGCAATAAACTGATTGGGATTGCTTTATGCTCAATCAAGAAACAAGCTATTTAAGGACAGACAGTATCTCAGCACCAAAACCTTGCCAATTTGCACTTGAGCTTTTGCCATTAATATAATGTAAACAGCTAGCTGAATTAAAAATGACCTGTCATAGTCAAAAACGATTTAGAAAACCAGCATGATTACTTGAAACGGTAATGACTTGTTCCCTCCATCACCAAAGAACTCTGAAATGCAGACATTTTTAAAGAATATTATGTGAATATAATGGAAGTAGTTTCTGTGAAAGATTTTTGGCTTCTGTTCATTACATTTCCATGTTATTAGCAGTTGTTTTTAGTTAGAAGGCAAATTGAAATTAGTTTGTTCTGTTTTGGGGAGGGAACAACCTACTATTATAAATAATTGTAAAATAGTAAGTGAGTTACATGACAAAATAATAAATATATGTAGCAAGCACTAAATACAGGGCTGAAGTTCATTATTGCAATTTGCCAATCTGAAAATATTTTTCTTTATTTTATTCATTAGAATAAAATGAGAAATAAACATAAGCACAATTTTAAAACCATCACAGGTAATCTACTACTTCAATTAGCATCATTATTCTAGGGAAGGTAAATTATATTTGTTCAACTGGAATCTTACAACATCGCAGCATTAGAATGTGTCCCAGGGACTAAAACAGAGCAAAGAAAATACAAAATGGGATACTTTTAACAAAAACACTGTTTAGTTTCCTATTGGGTAAAAATATATTAGAGATCACTAAAAGAAAAATATAACACAAGAAAAGAATTAGAATATCATTTAAGATACAAATCCTGGCTATAGAGGTGGCTCAGTCATTAAGAGCACTTCCTGTGCAAGCCTGAGGGCCCAAGGATGTCTGAGAGGCCACTAATCTTATCTTCAGGACCCACATCAATATCCAGCTACATTTCTTTAACCCAGAACCATACATAACCAGGGATGCAAGAATCACCAGAGCTCCTGAAAAATGGCAAAATCCAGGAACAATAAGAGAATCTATTTCAAATATGAGTAGAAGAATAATG
Source organism: Orientallactaga sibirica (assembly GCA_036365145.1). Lineage (NCBI taxonomy): Eukaryota > Metazoa > Chordata > Mammalia > Rodentia > Dipodidae > Orientallactaga > Orientallactaga sibirica. Next base: position 15,980,369 of record JAEOAD010000017.1, read on the forward strand.
GAGAGACACACTTGTATTCTGCCCTGTCCATTTCAAATGAGGGTACCCTATCACAGCCCAGCACATGCTTACATGGGATACTGCATGGGTACAGACCTGTATATATATTTATATATATAACACACATGCTACATACATGTACATACACACACAAACACAAAATAAATAAATACATTACTAAATATAGTAGGGGGAGGACTATAAACTTAAAAAAAAATCAGAAAATGTTAGCTGGAATTGGCAAGATGTCATAATCAAAGGTTACAGAAGCATTAGATTAAAGAATCCTTGTTATTTTTCTAGACACTATAATTATACATATTATATAAGATGAATATCTCACATATGGAAATAGTGTAACCTAAGCAAGACAAAATATGAATGGAAAATTAAAATTTAAGAAAGTTAAGTATTTAAAGACACAGATGGCAGAGAAATATTGTGGAATTTGAAATGTGACCTACTCTTTGGAGTATGAATTTGAATGAAGGCTTTGCTTTGCTTTCCTGTTTTTCTTCTAGTTTCTCTTTCTTTCCTGACTCTTTCATTTCCCAATCCTCTTATGCTCCTTCTCTCCATCTCTTTCCTTGTCTCATGTCTATTCTTCCTTTTGTCCTTTTTCATCAATATATAATGAATTGTGAAATGAAGATTGTATCAGATACAATTATTTATGATCTTATATTTTTGGTGAATTCTTAGATGTTCATCTGTCAATTTTACTACTTTATCTGTGATAGGGCTGAAGGTAGACACAATATTTTATTCATACTTAGCACCTTTGTAACCATGTATAATCCCAGCACATGGAAAGTATTTAATAAAGTCCCTGCCATTATTGGGAATCAAAATAGTGAAAGATATATACCTCTTTAATCCAAACTGCTTTACTCTTCACTGGAGAATCTATTTTATTTTATAGATGCAGATAAAACTCAGGATATTCAAGATTCAGCAACACAACAAGATAGCTGATTGCCTCCCATAAGATGGGCCACCTCTACCACATCTTTCAGGGCCCAAGAGAAATTATAGAGGAACATGCAACCTGAGTTTTGTTCCCACTGCTAGCCTAACAACCAACTCCAGGGAAAGGCAACAGATACTGCAGATGATCAAAACACATTGAATCAGAGACTCAGATAATACACAGAACTCTTACAATAAACCAGAATGCTAACAACCCACCAAGGCTCAGGAACCATTGTAGAAGAAGAGGTGGGGAGATTGTAAGAGCAACAAGGTGGGTAGAAGTATCTTGAGACACAGCCATGCCCATCCCCCACCCCTCCCAAAAAAAAAAAAAAAAAGATTACTGAGACCTTATTTACCCAACAGTGAATTTTAATAATAACCCTACTGAGGAGAGGGTAAGTGGGGGTGAGACCAGGGGAGAGGGGATATAAGACCACATCCTCTGTTGAAAGAAAGGAAGAAAGAAAGAAAGAAAGAAAGAAAGAAAGAAAGAAAGAAAGAAAGAAAGAAAGAGAAGTAAATTAAGCACATAGAATTTTAGGTTAAATGGCTTCTTCTTTATCCTAGCTCTATCATGTATTATATTTATGCTAAGTCCTAAAATTCCCATTTGTTATATGAGGTTAAATAGAATCTAGTTAATATATTTTTGCATTAAATGAGATAGCACATCTAATTACCTCAGCAAAAAGGGCTTCCTCAACAGATATAGAACTGGATTTCTATATTCCACTAGATAATAAGATGTTTTCTATATATTAATTTTGTTACTAAGCATAAAATATTTTTTGAGAAGTTATACAGTGTATAGAAAAAAATTCAGTGAATCTATGCATGATAGTTTATAAGGAATTATATTAATCATTGTACTATCACATAAGTGTCATGTGAAAGGAGGCATGTTCACTGTTGAAGAATGTATAAACTCTTTCTAATGTTGTTGCTTCCCTCATGGTATGATCATAGGAAACTTGTAAAGCATTTCTACTCAGAGTTAATTCAAGAGGACATGGTCAGTGCATAAATTGACTTGAGAGCTCTTTACATCCCACATTAAAGACCCAAACTAATATTTCATGAAGATTAGCTATTGTTTGACATCATTTATCAAGTTTTGGAAAACTGCATTGGCCCTAATTTAGTCTCTGAGTAGATTTGCATTAGTCAGCTCATACCACATGCCCCCACCTTCCCCACACCGTTGTGTCATTAGATGAAACAGAAAATGTACAATATTCAGGATTTAGAGAGAGTACGAATACCAGATAATATGAATTAAGGCACTCAGTAATAACGAAGATAGTCTCCTAGATCTGCAACACTCCTCTGTCATGAGCTTAGAAATTAATGGAGGAGCAAATATTCAAACATTACATAAATAAATCATACAACTTAAAACATGTAATTTCTGATAATATGTAATAGTTATAAGTGTTTTTCTTCATAAACTTTTCAACCAACTTATATTATGTCAAATAACTTACAAAAAATTCTAGAGAATACAACACTGGGTGTTTGGGTGCATGTTTGTTATTCCAGCATTTAGGAAGTGAAGGCAGGAGAATAAGGAGTCCCAAGATAGACTTTGTTATCTAGGAAGTTAAAGCCATCCTGAGTTACATAAGACTCTGACTCAAAAAAACATTAAAATATGTCTCAGGGTGGCCTAGAACTCTTGGCGATCCACCTGCCTCTGCCTCCTGAGTGCTGGGATTAAAGGTGTGCGCCACCATGCCTAGCTTTATTATAACTTATTTTAATATTATTTTAAAAATGATATTAGCAATTATTACATCGACATTTTAAAAAAGAGCTGGAGCTGGGATATGTGCTTCCCAAGCATGAGGGCTTAAGGATATCCTTGTTCTCTTCCCTAGAACACACGTAAGTAGCTGTTTGTGATCATGCCTGTCTTGAACTCTGTTCCTATGGGGAACAGAGATCAGAGAAGCCCTAAGGCTTCTGAAAACAGCCAGAGCCTGAATCAGTAAGAAATTTCATCTCAAGAAAGCACACAGATGAGTGAAAAGTGGAGAATAACTGATTCTCACCTCTGGCCTCTGCCCCTGTATTTTAGTTTCCTTCTTGTTGCTGGCACAAAGCACGCAACCAAAAGCAGCTGAGAGGAGTAAAGTTGTATCTTTTGGCTTACAGTCTTGAGGGGAAGCTCCGTGATGTCAGGAGAAAGAATAGCATAAGCAGAGGTAGGACATCACTTCCTTGCCACAAGAGGTGGATGATAGCAATGGGAGAGTGATCCAAAGGCCAAGGGGTTTCTGGCTATAACGCTGCCAATAATGCACCCCCCTCCAGCAAGGCTTCAATTCTTGAATTAACACCAGATGGGATTCTAACATTCAGAGCACATGAGTTGGTGTGGACTCTCATCTCAAACCATCACAATCTGTGCGCACAAAACACAAATGTCTGCCTGCATCCACATATGCATTATACATACATCACATACTATACCACAAAACACTATACACACACAATCAAACGTGATGAAAAAAATAGTATCAACATTTAGCAAAAATTCTTTTGGTAAGCAGTTATACTATTAAATTCTTAAAAACATACCTGTAGCATTTAATCCCAGCACTTGGGAGGCAGAGCTAGGAGGATCACTGTGAGTTCAAGGCCATCCTGAGAGTACATAGTGAATTCCAGGTCAGCCTGGATTAGAGTGAAACCCTAAAAAAAAAAAAAAAAAAAAAAACTGTAGTATACACTCTGCTTTATTTGTGCTACATTGGATATACTTCGATAGGTAAATATTACAGAAGACTTGTTTCAGAGGAAACTTTATTGTAATAGGGCTAACAATTTTCCAAATAGTACAAGAATTCTGTGGTTAATTAAATGTGGATATTCTACATCTGAATGTGACCTACTTTTGCCAGAGACTTAAAGAAAAATGTATTTCTCTCCTACCTTTTATCTGCTTTATTGAGCATAAGAATAAGGTGTTACATAAGGTCTGTTGGATTAGCATATAAACTCGTGGAATTCATGCAAGCTTTAAAATTTAAAGATGTGATTCTTTTGCCCTTCACACTGAGAAACATCCACTTATTAGAGGAAAGGGGTAAATGTATCACTTTGCACTTGTTTCATATTTTTAAATGAAAGTGTGAAATGGAGACTTGGGAATAGCCCTGGAGATACATTTTTCTATATGTAATCTGGTATGTAGAAAAATAGATTTTCAGTTAGTTTTTATTCCCCAGAAACCAGAAATTAGCATTTATTTGTAGCTGAGGTTATTATAAAAAATAATGTTTGAAGGTGTCATTCTTCCCTTTAAGCTATTTAAAAGCCAAAACTCTTTTAGTTTGGCCTCGTGACTGAAAATAGTTTTGTTAACATACTTTATTTATCTATTAGAGAGGGAAAGAGGAAGAGAGAATGGGCACACCAGCACCTCCAGCTGCTGTAAATGGAACTCCCAATAAATGTGCCACTTTGTGCATTTAGAATTATGTGGGTTCTGGGGTATTAAACTGGGATCCGTAGACTTTTCAGGCAAGTGTCTTAACCACCTAGCCATCTCTCCAGTCCCTGAAAGCACTTTTTTTGTCATGTATACCTTAATAAAGTTCATAAAAATAAAATAAATAAATAAAATATAGAATTGTTTATTTAAAACAGTATCAAAATTGTAATTTGTTCCTTTCAGACAAAAATGCTTCCCTATAACCTCGGTCTTCCCATCTATTTATGTGTCACTGTGTAGATGTACCAAGTCCTGTCACCATGCAGGATCAATAGAACTCAAGACTCCTTTGGGGGAGGGTGAGTAATAAATCTGATGAATGTCCACAATGACATATCTTTATCTCAAAATTAATGGAAAGAGAGGAAGATTTGCATCATGAAACAGAGAAATGCGAGAAATTTTCTTACTTTAACTCACAATTGACTACTGAATCCAATATCTTCCATTAAAAATTGGATTTCAGGCCAGACGTAGTAGCACACGCCTTTAATCCCAGCATTCTGGAGGCAGAAATAGGAGGATCGCCATAAGTTCAAGGCCACCCTGAAACTACATAGTGAATTGCAGGTCAGTTTGAGCTAGAGTGAGACCCTACCTGGAAAAAAAAAATGGATTTCAGGGACTAGAGAAATGGCTTAATGGTTAACACCCTTTTGCAAAGTCTAAGCACCTGTGCTCATTTCCTCCATGCTCATGTAAGCCAGATGCATTAGTTGGTGCATGTACCTGTAGTTTGTTTGCAGTGCCTGGAGGTCCTAGAATGTCCATTTTTTCTGTCTCTTCATCACTATCTTTATCATTTATATCTCTCTTTCCCTGCCTCTCTCTCGCTCTTTCAAGTAAATAAATTATTATAAAAAATGGATTTGGGGGGCTGGAGAGATGGCTTAGTGGTTAAGGTGCCTGCCTGTTAAGCTTAGAACCCAGGTGTGATTATCCAGGTCGCTTGTTTAGCCAGATGCAGTGAAGCAAGGGCACAATGCCGCACTTGACCACAAGGGAACACATGCATCTGGAGTTCGTTCACAGCAGCTGAGAGGCTGCTGGCATGCCCATTCTCTGTCTCTCCCTCTCTCCCTCTGTCTCTGTCTCTCTCTCTGACCCTCTCCAAAAAAAATTGGATTTTGGCACAAATGTTTGTACCTCATCATAAGAATGATAGCATGGCAAAAAGAGTTAGTAGAGAAGGCAATTAAGGGGACAAACTTTTGGGATTTGTCTATTTTTTGAAGGCCTAATTCTTCATTACCACAGTTTATATTCACAGAAGTCCTAGGAATATATAAAGCCTTGTAACAGAAGGAGCAAGGGAAATTATATATATGTAAAACTTGAACTCATCTTTAATTGCTAACTGTAAGGCCCAGGAACCAAGGTAACACCATGAAAGGCTTCAGCTGACTTGCAGGCCTCAGGTTAAATTCAGGTCAAGTTCCCAGGATGTAAATCAGAGCAGACAGTTACTGAAAGGACAACGCTGACCCAAAAATAGCCAGCCAGTTAGACAAAATAAGCTGATGCTATGTTATCTTGTGGCTTGCTTTGTAGTTTGTTTGGTATTACCCAGCTGCTGTATGTTATACATTCATGTGGGCTTGTAGTTTGTTTGGTATTACCCAGCTGCTGTATAACCTATCAACTTGTGACAAGTAAATTCATGGTAACTATTAACCAATCATATTAATTTTTTTCCTTTTCTTTGTTTAAACCCAACAGAAGCTTCCCCTAAATGCAGCTCTGGGCTCTTGCACAAATCCACTGTGTTGGTGAAGTCAAGAGACCAAGCTTAAACTCGAAATAAAGCTCTTTGCTTTTGCATACATGAATGGACTCTGGTGGTCTCCAGGGGAGGGGAGGGGCGCTGTGACCTGGTCACAACACTAACCATGAGAAAAATCAGAGAGCATTTATCCAATTCCACTGGCCAATGTGCCAATGTGCCAATGTTCTTCATCAAAAAATAAATAAATAAATAAATAAATAAATATATAAATAAATAAATCTGATTCTCACAGTAATGGGTGCCACAGCAATGCCACCAAATATGTCTCTAAGTGTACTGAAGTTTAGCACCACTGAGGTAGAAATGGAATATAAGATGAGATACGTGATCCCAAAAGATGGGGTCAAGTATTTACCTTACAAAATTGTGTGCCATTGTTCAGTCTGAAATGGAGCTGGGTTTCCTATCCGCTGCACAATTGCTGTCGATCTGCTGTTACCAGTTTGCCTCTGGTGTCTCACCAGAGTGGAGGTTCTCTGGCTTCTACAAGTGCAAGACCAAGATGTCATTGGCTGTGGCAACTCAGAGAGGACAACCTGGCTTGTCAAGCCCAATATTCCAAACAGGTACCCTGAGCATGATTGCAGGGTGAATTTAGGAAGTGAAAATGGTGAATGGAAAAGTAAGCACTCTTTAAACCCTTGCTAATATCTCACAGACTATACTAAATTTGATAATTGACATTATGAGGAAATAATAAGGGGAAAGTCTCTAGTGTGATGAGAGCATAGTAAAATTATACAGCAAAAGATGCAGATATTGACAGTGGACTTGAACATTGTAGATAGCTCATGAATACTTGACCATGTTTCCAAAAGTGCTAGAGCCACTGTCAGTCCTTAGACACTGTATGTGCTCATTTTCACTATTCAAAAAAGCATGGTGAATACTCCTATAGTTTAATATCTATTCAGAGGCTTAGTAGATCTAAAGGAATAAATTTAAAAATTTTAAATATTAGTGTTTAAGTTTGAAGGGTATATAAATCTTAGAAGGCCCATATATATATATATATATATTGCCAAATACTTTTGCATTACATTTTGGCATTTTTTATTACCCAGCATAATACCTGAAACAGTCTAGGACATATTACAAATATTTTCCTCAATTATTATTCATGATTGAAACTATAAAAAGGAATTTCTTTTAGTTACTGATAATAAATGAAAATAAATAGTTGTTTGAGTTCTTGAGTTGAATTACCAAAGTATGTCTAAACATAATTTTTCTTTCTAAGCATTTTACAGTCCAATTATATCTATCAAATGATGCTTACAGCTTATCTAGAACATTAATAATTTTTGTTGAGAAAATTAAATTCTTTTCTGTATTTCTTAACAAAAATAATGGTAGAAATCGTGATTGTGCTACAAAATCCTGGAGTTTATTCTTCCTGTATTTTAGTATCCATTTCCAACCCTTCTCTATTTTTCTGTTATCACTTCTTCTTATAGAATCAAATTACTCTGTGAAATAAATCTTTTTAGATTCTATATGAGTGGAGATATCCAATGTTAAAATAACTATGCCAGAGATATCTGCATTGTCATTTTTATTACAGCAAAATATATATTTATTTTTTTTCCAAAATATACAAAATATAGTGAAAGGGCTAAATGGACCTGAGAGAAATGCATGCTTGAATATAATATATTTAAAAGATTTGGGTCAGTCTGGGAAGGTGTTCAGCCTTCAAAATGCTTACTCTTAAGCATGAGGTCCTCGCAGCTAGAGATCACCAGTTTTGACTGGCAGAATCCATATAAAATTTAGGGTTTGGCTATGCTTGTAAGCACACACACACATACACACACACGCACACCCATTTTTTTCCAAAATAATTTTATCAAAATGCATAAACACTCTTATAAGCCTTATTCTAAAAATAAGCAAACCTCTCTCTCTCTCTCTCTCTCTCTCTCTCTCTCTCTCCTCTGTGTCTCTCTCCCTCTATGTCTGTAATAAACAAATAAAAATAAATAAATCAAAAAAAGGGGGGGTTGGAGAGATGGCTTAGTGGTTAAGGCACATGCATGTGAAGCCTAAGGACTCAGGATCAATTCTCCAGGTCCCACATAAGCCAGATGCACATGGTGGCGCATGCATCTGGAGTTTCTTTGCAGTGGGTAGAGGCTCTGGTGCACCCATTCTCTCTCTCTCTCTGTCCCTCCCTCTCTGTCTCAAATAAATAAATAAATAAATAAATAAATAAATAAATCTTCAAAAATAAATAATAAATAAATAAACCAATAAGAAAAATGGCCTTCACAAATGCCAAGAAGCTATAAAAATTTAGAATAAGTGCCTAAACAATATTACACTTAATTAATGATTAGACCTGCATATTACAATGACAATAACTTACCATATTTTGTCTATTCCATTCTTTAAGCTCACATAAATTTTAATATAATCTGCAAATGAAGAAATGAGATAACTGGGACTATCTTAAAATATTTTTATGAAATTCAAAATATTACTGTCACTTTTGAAAACCATGTTGACTGCTTCCTATACATTAAAACAAATACCATTTGATCCATACATATCTTAATTAGCTACTTAGTCAAAGACAACTAAACATGAAATACAATGGTTTATGCATAAATGCTTATCTAAACTTGTGAGGTCCCTACTTTAATACAGGCGATTGATTCCACTTTTAGGTGCCCACCAGAATCAAATGGTAAGTCCCTATTGCTAATTACACTACGTGCTTTGATGGTTGGATGGAGTAAAATTATGCTGGAACTGAGCCAAGCTTTCTTCTTGCTGGCCAATATTCATTATGCTGGAAGGTGCTATTCTGGCTGCTGATGGAGAAATGTCAACAGTCCTAAGCAATAGTGCACCATGGGAGCTACACAACTGATAGAGGCCCAGTGGTTCAATGCTACCTTGACTGTTGTGAATGTTACCCACTGCCCTCTGATGGGATTTGAAATCTACTCCATGAGGGGAAATCCATAACTGATATTGGAAACATATTCAAAAGCCTTTGGCTAGGGAGGTCATAATTCTTAGGAGAGAAGTTATTAGTACTGTTTGGCTAAATAGATAGGTTATGTCCATAGTTTACTGCTGCTCTTACCTGTGGGGTGGGAAAAATTTAAGAGCCAATGGATGACTAAGAATTCTATGGATGGCAATTATATGTAAATGGCATAGTCATTGAATTCATGTACACTCATCGCCTGTTAGTCCCTTAAAAAAGACGTGAACAATACTGGGTTCATCAACATTCTGCAAGGATGGTGAAGGGTAAATTGAGGCATGTATCACTCCCTGAGAAGTAACTGGAAATTACTGGTTTCAGTGGTGAAGTGTGGTAGTTTGAATGTATACTCCCACATAGACTCAGGTGTTTTGTTAAAGTTTATCTCCAGCTGCCTGGCTGGAGGAGGTGTCACTGTGGGTGGATCCTGCGTTCCAGACACAAGGTGTTAGAGATGGATCTGCATTGTAGCCAAAATGTATACAGAAAGGTCTGAGCATTTCCTGCTTCCCTGCTATTTGCTGCCTGTTTGTGTTTCTTGCTTTTGGTGTTTGTTGGCTGGTGATGGTTTCTCTCTGTTTTGATGTATGGAATCAGCTTCTGCCACGGATGGAACTTCCCTCTGGACCTATAAGCTTGCAATAAACCCCTTCATCCTAATATTCTATCTGGTTTAGATATTCATCCAAGCAACATGAAGCCGACTACAACTTGTAGAAACTGGAAAATTGCACATTTCCTGGTAAATAACCTCCCATCCATGTTCATTCAAACAACAGTAAATAGATAAAGTGAGGCGCACACACACACACACACACACACACACACACACACACACACACACACATGCAACATCAACGTAGAAGACTGATTAATTGAGGAGGAGGAGGTTCAAGAGGTTCATTGAGAGGGAAATGAGGAGAGTAAGCAAGAGAAGGAAATGGTAATGGGAGGAGATAATGATCAAAATGCACTATATATATGTAAAATTGCCAATAAATAAAATAAAACAAGAAGAAGGATGAATGGCAAATGCACTGCTAAAATGTTCAGGCACTGAAGATGGTACATTACGATTCTAAAAATGTTGCAGATAAAAAGAAAAATGAGGACTGGAGGGAATGCTTAGCAGTTAAGTCTTTTGCCTACAAAGCCAAAGGACCCTGGTTCGATTCCCCAGGATCCACACTAGCAGGGTGGCACATGTGTCTAGAGTTCATTTGCAGTGGCTGGAGGCCCTGGTTACCCATTCACTCTCTCTCTCTGTCAAATAAATAAATAAAATAAAATATATTTGAAAAACAGAAAAATTAGATCAGTGTATTTTGAAGGCTAGAGGAAATGCAGAAGACAGATAACAAAACAGCAAGTTATATGCATGAAGGAAGTAACTCATGTTTTTACTCTGTTCTTTCATGATAGTGAAAGATCCTCAATCCGGGGACTCCCTGGGCTCTGTCTCGGGAAAGGCGGCACCCCAAATCACTCACGAGAAACGGTCTTGATGCAAACAGCAAGAGGATTTTTATTCCAAGCGTGCTGGGTCCCACAGTCGTACACCACACAAGGGTAGAGGACTGAAGGCCCCGAATGCGGAATCAGGACAGCTTTTATAGGATTATAACAAAGCCCATGCATTGTGAACCAATCATTTCACATCATCAGAAGCCCGCACAATGCTAACCAATTCTTCTGTAACACTCTATAGTTCATGGGCCAATCATTTTAAATTGTTCTAGCCTGCGCACTGTGGACCAATTAATTTGTAACACACCATGATCTTCTTCCTATAGTCTCAGAGGTCTGTATTTGTGCAGGCTCCTGGGTGGGGGTGACAAACTGCAGTTGAGTGGGGTCACTAGGGCTTAAGTTCAACCAGGGGTTTCTGTGTGTAATCTTTCCTTTTATGGTGCAAGCAGTTTACAGAAGCCAGGTAAGCAGTTCGTTAGCTCATTTCCCGTTATCTCACTAGGCCAGAGTCACATACTCAGAGGCCTGTTCTTTTTTATTTATTTATTTATTTATTTATTTATTTTATTTTATTTTATTTTATTTTATTTTATTTTATTTTTATTTATTTTTGGAGAGAGAGAGACAGAGAGAGATAGACAGAGAGGGAGAGGGAGATAGAAATGGGTGCGCCAGCAGTCTCTCAGCTGCTGTGAACGAAATCCAGATGTGTGCACCCCCTTGCGGGCAAGTGTGGCATTGCGCCCTTGCCTCACTTTGCATCTGGCTAAGCGTGGGACCTGGAGATTGGAACCGCTGGACATTGGAACCAGCATTCTTAGGCTTAGCAGGCAGGCACCTTAGCCGCTAAGCCATCTCTCCAGCCCAAGCCTGTTCATTTTACTTAGGTTCATGCAGGAAGCAGGCTCTGAACCAGCAAGAAGGGTGACCTTTTACCTATTTGCTGGCGGAGAGCTGGGTCTGGAATTTGAAGCATTTATGGCTTTTTCCATCCTTTCAATAGCATGTTAGCATGTATCAGCAAAACTTAATAAAATGTATCCTTGTAAGACTTTTGCTCTGTGTAAATTATACATTTAATAATTAAAATCCAAAGTAGTCTAAATTCAGTAACTTTTCCTAGTCTCAGTGTTGTTAAAATTTTGTTTGGAGCATGGAGAGATAGCTAAGCAGTTGGAGGCACTTGGTTGGAAAGCCTGATGACCCTGGTTTGATTCCCCAGTGTCCACATACAGCTGGATACACAGAGTGGTGCATGCATCTGGAGTATGTTTGTACTTCTCTCTCTCTTTCTATTTCTCTACTCTCGCTCTCCTTGCAAATAGATAAATATGTTTAAGATAATTGTCTTATTATTTGAAAACATTAGTGGAGACTAATAACCTCTCATCTGTTCTTATATGTGTAATTGTCTTCTATTTTTACCCTGAAATGTAATTTCTGCTTCTACTACACTCATCATTACTATGTGAGACAGATCTGGAAGGTCTGTGTAATTTAGTTTTGTTTTCTTCTTTGTGAGTGTGTACATTTAGTTCATCCAGAATTAACACTCTCTGTTACTAATCACAATATAAATATTTAAATTTTCTTCTATGAAATTATTATATTATTTATTTCTCCACTGCATTTTATACATTTTAACCTCCTCACTTGTGCTCAATGTCCATTGCCTATAATTGCTTACCTTCCCCATGTCTCCTCAGCAAACATTTTTTGTATGCTCAACAAAAACATACTAACTTACAGGAAAAACAACAAAAATTTCCTTCAACTTTGTCAAACCCAAGCACAAAAGGATAATTTTATAAATTATAAAATATCATCTGAAAGCTATTTTTATCTTTTCTTGAATAGATTTTGAGCTGCCTGTGCCTATGGGCTAATCTTCATGTGCATACAGCTTCTCTTTTCTGTAAAGAATATATCACACCATAGATGCAAGTCTTTACTGGATTATTATTATTATTATTCTAAATACTTCTTTGGGTACCATGTACGCAAATGTATTCAAGCAATGCTGAATGAATCAGTAAACGATCCATTGTCCTTTATTTCAGAACATATTCAGTTATGACAATCATAGAACAGTTAAGTATACAAATTATTACCTCCCTTAAAGGTAAGCGCAATGAGGGAAGAAAATAAAGAGATACAAAGTAAAGTGGGCTATATCTGACATGTTCTGAAATAGGATCGGAAGACTAGGAAAACTTGGGGACATAGAGGAGAAAAGAATCTCTCAACCAAGTCTGGTTCTGATATAGGTTTGGGGGTCAAGGGAGTGTGGTAGCTTGAATAGATGCCCCCCCAATAGATACAGTAGTTTATTAAAGTTTGTAATTAAGATCTGCAGCCACCTGGCTGGAGGGGATGTCACTAGGCAGAGCCTAGAGTCTAGTGGTAAGGTGTGGTGGTGGATTTGGAATTCCATCTAAAGATATACAAAGTGCTTGAGCTTTGCCTGGATTCCTGAAATGTGCTTGCTTGCTCATAATGGTCTCTCTCTCTCTCTTCTTTGGCCCTGTGAAAGGGAGCCAACTTCTTCTGCTATTAATTCACTTCACCTGGATCTGTATGCTTCAAATAAATCCTTTCTTCCTCCATTACCTCTGTCTGGTTTAAAAGTAAATCTCAACCACAAGAGGCTGTCTGCTACAGGAAGGAATTAAATTCTATAATGATGCAGAAGATTACAGACCTGTTCACCCTCACTTTTGGGTTCTTATCTAATTTAGCATAGAATTGAATAAATACAGAGTTTGAGAGGGTTAAACCATGAATTATGTGGTTCAGTTTAGGGACAATTAGGTTCCATGAAGAAGTGAGGGAACGACTCAAGCCAGAAGGGAATCACCCCCTAGCCCAGGTGGAAAGAGGGAGAAGAGATGTAAAGAATATCCTTTACAGAGAAGTCTCCAAGGAAATCCTCTGGAGAAGGCACACACATGCATGGGAAGCAAAGCATGAGAGCCCAAGCAGTCACTCACACAGGGGTCAGATTGGGTAGTAAAAGACTCCCAGCTTAAAGAGAGATCATACATGTAACAAAGCCAGAAAGCATCCCCCAAAATGTCCCAACAAGAAGAAATTCCTCATCCTTCCCAGCTAATATAGGAAGGAGGAAGACTTAGACAGTGGCACTTCAGGTGGAACCACAGGACAGAGGGGACAAAGAATAAGAGAAAGAAGAGAGATTATGCACATGGCTAACCTCCTGTTCAGGGTTTAAGCATCTAATTTGGATGAGTCTACTGTTCAGACTCAGGTGTATAAGGGAGACAGACCTGATTGGTTGGTGGACGGAAGAGGCTAATTCAGGAGGCGCTAGCCCATCCACATGTGTCAGGCCTGAGAAAACTTCAAGGAGCAGGAAGCTTTTGTCAAGGAGTGGTGTTTGTTGCCCTCTTGGATGAGACTGAACCCAACATGGGTTCTAGTCTTGCCAAAGCAAGCAAAATGGCATCCATGTTCTCTCTGTGCCTCTGTCCCTGGCTGACTGCCTTTAAAACATTTATCTCTCTGCTCTTTCTCCTTCAGTTTAAGCCACTAACCAGCTGAGAAGCAAGAACTCTCACCAAATTTAACAATGTCTGCTGTGAGGATTGGGACAAAGGTAACATTCCTATCATACATAAATATTTTATGCTAAAATAGCTATGAAATGGAAAGTATATGAGCCTGAATATACATGTCCTTCAGTAAGGTCTGATTCCTTTTTGTAGACATTTTTGCAGAATCTTAAATAAGACCATTAACTTTGTTTACAGTAAAGATAAACTAACTTCCTTCATCCCTGGGATCTACAGTTTCACCTTACCAATTTTAATCATGTCTGGTCCTCCCTTCAGTTATATTCCCTGAAACATTAAGGAGACTTCTCAGGTTATTTGACTAGAGTGGAAATGATAAATTATAATATTTCTGTGGGCACAGTGAACTTGGTCTCCTTGAAACATAGTGAAAAGGGCTATTGTGGGAACTGTGGAATAAGGCATAAGAAAGAGAGGTGGCTAGATAGAGGTCTTAGAGGGCTTTGGGGAAAAGTGTAGTGTCATGATTATTTTCTTATTTATTTATTTGAGAGAGGGAAAGAGGCAGAGTGAGAGAGAGAATGGGCATTCCAGGGCTTCCAGCCACTGCAAATGAACTCCAGATGCACGTGCCACCTTGTGCATCTGGCTTATGAGGAGTACTGGGGAATTGAACTGAGGTCCTTGGGCTTTGCAGACAAACACCTTAACCTCTACCGGGATGAGAAAGGAAGGATATAGAGCAGGTGTTCTGAAGTATAGTATGGAGACATGTTTCTAGTGAGAATAGGGGTGATGCATATTGAAGTTCAATACTGGTGGACCAAACACCCTAATAAAAGGTGAGGACTGTCGGATTAAGGCTACTACAGAAAATCAAAAGAAAAAAATGTTGTTAAAAAGACTTTTACAAGGTGAGCTTTGTAAATATAGTCTGATGTAACTAACAATAGGAGATTTTAGGTTATAAATATAAAACTAAGTTAAGATGAGAAAAAAGATCATTTGGTCATTTAAAAATGAAATGAGCAAATTCAGATATCAGTAAAGTGAATGTTTAGTCAAACTTGTTACTTAAAGAGAAAGGAAAAACACCAACACTCATTTAGAGTGAAACTGATGGAAGGCCTTAAAATCTTAGTGCTTAAGAAAGGTTGTGAAATTGACAAATATTTATAACATAGGATATCTATAAGTGAAGATCATAAACAAAATCAGTTATTTTTTCTTTCCCTCTTTCTTTTGTATTTATTCTTGAGAACAAAAATTTAAGAAATGTAGAAAGAAAGGAAACCAGTCTGAGGGCTTGTAACAGGACTGTAGAAAAGAATTTAGCCATTACCAAAGAGAGCTCCAGCGAGCCAGTGGCCACATTGTTCCTTGGGATATTTGTTTTTATTTTCCTTTCCAGGTCATTTATATTGAAAAGGTAAAAAATATGTTTAGAATAATTTTGAATATACAGAACTAGCCTCCAGTTGTGGGAGATAAAAAAAAGAAAGTATTTGGAGCTGGGAGGTTGGCTCAGTTGTTAAAGGAGCTTGTTTACAAAGTCTGCCAGCCAGTGTGAGTACCCTATACCCTTGTAAAGTAAGATGCACAAAGTGGTACATACATCTGGAGTTCCTTTGCAGAAGCAGAAGGCCCTGGCATGTGCATTCTCTCTCTTTCTTTCTCTCTCTCTCTCTCTCTCTCTCTCTCTGTTTCTCTCCCTCCTTCTGCTTACAAATGAATAACATATATTTTTAATGAAGAAAGTGTTTGTGGGACTAGGAGGGGAGTGTTTAATTAGATCAGATTAGTGAGAATAAATGAAGGCAGGTCACCAGTTGGTTTAGGATTAGAATAGTAAATGAATCAATGGTATTGCCAGTACAAGGAGGAGTTAGTGCTTTTTGGGTAAGAGAAGAAATACCTTGAGATAATTGCCTCTTCTCACAACTACTTTTGGACAATGTAAGTCCTAAAGCAGACAGAGCCATGGCAAAGGGAAGGTACTTGCTCAAGTTGAGGAGGGATTCTGACTGCCTCCCTGACATCTCTCAGTGGGTGTTCTCAGGATCTGGACAATGAGCTCTGTTCATGGCCTCCTGACTGCTGCTCTGAAGATGATTTTCCTATTAAAAGGAAAACTTTGAACATTACAATGAACTGATTAATGGTGTTATTATGGGCACATTAAAAACATATAAATGCTGAGGCCTTCATTTACTATTTAGCTAGAAAAATAGACCATTTGTGCATAATTACCTTTGTGCAATACTACAACTGATATTTATATCATGAATCAGTTTATTGTGAAACACTTGATTCATCTCCCACATAAAAATGAGAATAAACAAAGTGATTCTCTCACATATATCCACTTTGTACTATTTACCTATACAATGAAGTTTAGGTTATTATGAATCATTATAGGAGATATGGCAAAATAGAGGCTAATGTTCGATAGTGCATTTCTAAACAGATGTTTGCTTATCTCTCCTTCCCATCCCAAACCCTCTTCTACTACCAGTAACTGTAATAGTTACTCACTGTGGGACACCATGTAAAGAAATGGAGTCTGAAATTGTCCTGCTGTATACAGTTGTGCTATTTAGTCAATGCTGGCAGAGACCTGCAGTTAACAAGGCACTGTGTCAAAATGGAATTTCTTTATAACTTGTATTACTGTTTTAAAATTTGGACTCCAGTGTATAGACTTCTTAATCAATTTTACAGAGACCAGACACATTTCTATAGAAAATACTGCTGAATATGTGCTTGTGGCTTTTGGAATCATGAAGAAAGAAATAGATTTTTTTAAACAATCAACTGGAGTATATAAGTATGTGTTCACAGTAGCAGGGGCATTTATTTAGTACAAGTAAACATGAATAGTATAAGAGATATAAACATGATATAGAAAAGTAATTAAACACCTAAATTCACTATCTGCTACCCACTATTATGCAGTAGTTCACAATGATACCAAAATACACAATACATAAAAATATTAGTATTTCTCATTTTCAAATGAATACATTGTGTTTCAGCACAGCAGAGAAGTTGTCACTCCACTATTGCATAGCTGTTATCTCTTCTACCAGATCACAGGAGAGATGCCTTGTCAATACATTATAATGCTTTACTTATAAGAAACATCCTCTATCTATCTCATGGGGGAAATACAATGCCACAGAAACATTTTCACAATAAAAAGAAGATTGAGGTAAAATAATAAATGATATGGGTCGAGAAACTTTCTAAAGCCCTATAAGATTTCATATGAGGAAGAGATAACTTCTGGGGAATTTCATTAAAGATGTACTAACTTCTGTGAGTCAGGTAAGAAAGTAAAAGAACGGAGACTTGAATGGAAGCCTAGACCATTTAAAACATAGAACTGGAGCTAAGCTAAAGTTTATTAGTTTTCACAGTTTTACTTTTATGATGAAAAAGAGGATAAAAAGAATTGAGACGAATGCTCCAGACAAACCAGAAGGGCTTAAATTGCCTGTGAGTACAGAACATTGAAGAAGCATTTTTAAAACTCATTTATTTATTTGAAAGACAGAGTGAAAGTGACCAACAGACACAGAAAGTAAGTATGGGCATGCCAGGGCCTCCTGCCACTACAACCAAACTCTAGGTGCAAGTGCCACTTTGTATATCTGGCTTTACATGGGTACTAGGGAACTGAACCCAGACAGGTAAGCTTTGCCACAAGTGCCTTTAAACATAGAGCCATCTCTCCAGTCCCTGAAGAGGTATTTTTAAAAATATAATGGGGTGCATAATCATGACTACCATTTGCCATCTGAAATCAGAATAGGCCTTACATTCGATAAAATATTCCTTTCCTTGAAATACATAAAATTCTTGGGTTGGAGAGATGGCTTAGTGGTTAAGACACTTGCCTGCAATGTCAAAGGCCCCAGGTTCAATTCCTCAGGACCCACATAAGCCAGATGCAAAACGTGGCATATACATCATGAGTTTGTTTACAGAGGCTGAAGGACTTGGAACACTCATTCTCTCTCTCTCTCTCTCTCTCTCTCTCTCTCTCTCTCTCTCTCTCTCTCTCTCTCTCTCTCTCTCAAAGAAATAAATAACATAAAATAGAAATACATAAAGTTCTTATGATTCATACAAGGATTGGGTTTTCAATGTGATTGAAAATAGTGCCAGGCTGGAGAGATGGTTTAGTGGTTAAGGCGCCTGCCTGTTAAGCCTAAGAACACTGGTTCCAATCTCCAGGTCCCATGTTTAGCCAGATGCAAAGTGACTCAAGGGAGCAATGCTGCACTTGCCCACAAGGGATCACTAACATCTGGAGTTCATTCGCAGTGGCTGAGAGGCTGCTGGCGTGCCCAATCTCTATCTGTCTCCCTCTCCCTCTCTCTCTATCTCTCTCCAAACAAGTACCTATAAATGTTTTATAATATGTTTGTTAGTTCCAGTTTTATAATTTAGTTGTCATATTTTTTAAAAAGTTCTTCTGACTCACCATTTTTTCTCACTGATTCTATTCTGCATTTCACCTTTTCCAATTTGTTATAAAGCTCTAGTTGCAGCCAATCATGTTGATGAAAGTGATCCTGAGAGCTCTGCTGGAGACCCTGATATCCCTGCCTTGGACCCCAGAGCATCTCAGTGTTATCTTTTATACTCACTGTCACATCTCCAACTCATGTAATGACTCATCTGCATCTTCCTATCTCTGCTGCTCTTTAGAAGACATTTTGTACCTTCTAAATGAATGCAGCCCTTCTCAATCTAAAACAGTGTTTTACTTCACTGTCTCCCCTTAAAAAGTAACAACAAAATATCTCCAAACCTTAAACTCTAAACTCTTGATTTTAAAGAAGTTAAATCAGCACACACGCATCCAATTGAGAAATCATAGTTTAGTTAGTTTTCAACTTGCTCATCACCATCACGGTACACTGATCAATCTCAAGGCTTAGTTGATTGTGCATAGTAATTACTTTCTTGGCCACTGCCTATTTACTGTCAATATTTTTTTTTCAACAATTAAAAGAAAAATTCTTAGTTCATGCAATCATTTGGCCATACTGATCTCTTCAATGCATGATAAATATCCTTCAGTTTTTAGTCAATATTTATAATTATGCATTACATAATAATTGTGCATTACTCCATAGTAACCATTTGAATATATAAAATAAGAGCCTATATAATTTTCTCATGTCTTATTACTATGCCCACTAATTAATTTCAAGAATTTTCCTTTGAACTTCTTACTACTTCCCTATTATCTTTGAACAAAATTGAATGGATTACAGTTTAATTTAAGAGAAAACTCTATCAGACTTAGAAAGCTCATGACTTTCTTATCTTCAAATATATCTTCAGGATATATTTTGAGCTTCTAGCATCTTGAAAATTGGGTGGAAAGCAACTATTGAATTTACAGAAAATCAAATCATACTGAAAACATTTAGAAAATAAAAATTGTTTGATACATGACAAAGGCCTTTCTCTCAGAAGTATAGATGTTTCTAGGTCTAAAAGTCTGTGGCATGAGTTAAGGCGGTATGAGTTAAGTTGTAATGTGAATGCTTTTTTCTAGATCACTAATGTAGTCAATGATTTTAAAGTTCTATTATCCATCATAAATTTGATTAATGATATTATATTTTGGTAGCTATCTTTAGCTGCATTATGATAAGCTTATAAAACTAATTGGCATTATCAAAGTCACATCCCTCACTCAATGAGACATGTTTTTAGTCCTATGAACTTATAAAAGATGACAGGCCATGCATAGTTTGTCTATTTTTCACTTTAAAGTTGTCATTTCATATAACTGATGGCTGTCAGCATAAGATAAATACCATTCCTCATCAACTTTGATGGTCTGCCTTCCAATAAATGCAGTGTGTTGCCTCATTGTATTGACACATTGTGCATCTCAGAATTTTTCAGAATTTTGTTGAAGGGTAATGATATCCTTCAACAAAGCATAAACTTCAGGAAAATACATGTTGTTTTTCATAATATGAAATGTCTATTATTACCTAGTCAGAACATTTGTGAGTAGCTTTCAAATATAGATATTAAAATGAACAATATTCCCAAAACTTTGTAATCCACTTCTATTCTAAACATCTCTTTCTTATTTCAAAGAAAATTGCTGGTCTATTGAGTTTATTGAGTACAAGCATGTATAATCTCCATTTGTTTTGTATGACAAGATGTTTAAAAATATAACTAATTTCTGTAATTTTAAAATAATTTAATAATATTTTATAAAATTCTATTTGTAATACTGTCACAAAGAATAATGTACAGGAAAATAAATGGGAGTGAAGAATATAATCTTAGGGGAAATCAACAATACTGAGAAAGACAAACATCATGTTTTGTTCGTATGTTTAATCTAAATTTACAAGTCAGACTGTTTGGAAAAGGTAAGAGATAAGCAGGTTAACAAAGTCAAAAAAGAAATAATGTTTGATGGTGAATACAATCATTATAGTTATGTTTGAATAGATCATAATGAAACCCATTATTTGGTATTACAAATATACATTATTTTTTAAATTAGTAAACAAACCAAATCATATTTTTTTTTTGAGAGAGACAGAGAGAGAGAGAGAGGAAGACAGATAGAGATGGGCGCGCCAGCAGCCTCTCAGCTGCTGTGAATGAAATTCTGATGCGTCCCCCCTTGTGGTCATGTGTGGCATTGCGCCCTTGCGTCACTTTGCATCTGGCTAAACGTGGGACCTGGAGATTGGAACCGCTGGAGATTGGAACCAGCGTTCTTAGGCTTAGGAGGCAGGCGCCTTAACAGCTAAGCCATCTCTCCAGCCCCCAAATCATATTTTAACTGTTTGGCAACATATTTTATTACTTTTAATAGACAGTGAATTTCAAAAGTAATATGTTTCTCATCCAATTAAAATTCGATTAATTAGATAAAACTTTACTAATGAATCTATTAAATTTACAAGAATAAATACTGAGCTCAGAAAAACAAGCACCATATGTTCTCTTTCATACACTATACAGATCATAACTTTGAACATATTGATATGTATGTAATTAGGATAATCAATAGAGGCCAAGAAGCTAGACATGGATCATGAGGTGAGGTGAAAAGGGGGGAGTGCCTAAGTGGAGAGGAAAATAAAAACACGCATGATTTGAAAGTAGAGAGAAAGAGTACTGGGAATGGGAAGGTTCATGTGGTGATAGGATGGAGGAGAGGAGACAGGGATGCTAACAAAACTAAAGACAAGGGAAAAAAGCATGGAAATCTACTTCTTTGTTAGCTAATTTAAAAACATAATTAAAACAAGAGTTTGAGGTGCTGCACCAATCGCTTAGCAATCCTGGAGAGTTGAAGCAGGATCCTTTGGCTTTGGAGGCAAGCCCCTTAACCACTAAGCCATCTCTCCAGCCCAGAAGATTCAGTTTCTATTCCCCTTGACCCACATAAGCCAGAAGCACAAGGGAGCACATACTTCTGGAGTTGGTTGGCAGTGGCTGGATGCCCTGGTGAGCCCATTCATTCTCTCTTTCTCAAATAAATAAATATAAAAAAATATTTAAAATAAAAGAGTTTAAGACATGGGTGTGGTAACTTACTCTTATAATCCCAGCCCTCAGCAGGCTGAAGTAGGAGGATTGTCATGAGTTTCAGCACAGTCTGGAGTGACAGAATTAGATCCAGATAAGCCTGGTCTGGAGTGAGACCCTGCTTCAAAAACAGCATCAATAAAAACCAAGAGCACCACAACAAAGAGTTTTAACAGAAGCACCGTGCACCCAGAAACTACAGGCCATTTTAGGAAAATTACAGTGTCTTGAGGAGGATACCTCCCAGTGAGTTGTTTGTGAGAGAGGGCTTGGGGTCCCCAAATCAATACAGGCTATTGTCAGTGTTGCAGACAGCTTCAGGTTCGCTGAGATGAACTTCCAGACCAGGCACAGTTATGAGGAAGGGATATTATTTATTGAAGCTTACAGATCCAGGGGAAGTTCCATAATGGCAGAAGAAGCGGCCTGCTCTCACAAGGCCAGGCAGAGAGAGCAAAAGCCAACCAGCCACCACAGCACACAGAGCAAAAACTACAGCCAAAAGGTCACACAGCACACTTCAGGAACTCCTGCTAGGCACATTTGCATATCTTTACAATGGAATCTCAAACCATCACCACACCTTAAGACCTGCCCCCAGTGACCTTGCCTCTAGCAAGGTGATTGCAGATGCAAACTATAACTAATAAAATACTGAATATATTGGGGGACATATATTCAAACTACCACAGTCAGTGTTCTTGATTGCCCACCAGAACTAGAAAGTGAGACCCTACTACGGAAGATGTCATTTGTTTCAGCTTGTGTACTCTGAGTAAGCTAGAACTGAAATGGAAGTTTCCTCTCACTTGACTGTCATAATGCTGGAAAGTACTATGAAGGCTGATGGGTGAGACAAGTCATCAACCATCTTACCCCAACAATGGGCCATGTGAGCTAAAGAGCTAATTAGCTAGGCATGGTGTGCCCACTGATGCAATAATGGACTACCTGCTATAGGGAGAAACCAACTGCTCTCTGACTGAGTTCCATTCCATGGGACGGAATTCAAGCCCAATACTGAAAATCAAACTAAAACCCTATGACTCAGGAGGTAATAGACCCAGGGAGGAAAGCTACTACTGTCATTTGGCTAAATGCATATGTTGTGCTCATGAAAACGCCCTCTAAGCATGGTTGTGCCATTCCCACCTTTGTTTGGGGCAGTTTCTCTTTGCAGATTGTGGGAAGTACTAAAGACATTCAATCCCATCAAAGTGCTGAGAATAAGTGACTGTGGAGTTCGGTGCCAAATGATACATCCATGTCATCCCCACCAAGGCACAGGAAACAATGTGGGAATGAAAAGATTTTATGAACTAAAAGATGGAGAGGAATACTGTGGAATATTTTTGTAGGTATGAGATGGCCTTTGAATTAACGACTGATTAGTAAATGTGGTAACTTGCCCCAACCCCACGTGGTACTGAGCCCATTAGAATTCTATGGATGATAAAGGCATGCTGGGGCCTCCCTGGGGAGTTCAGGCAATTAAAAATGACTGAGGAAGTGGGAAACATTTTTTTTTTTTTTTGTAGCAGTGTAGCCACTGCTAGGAACCACATTATTTGGTAAATAAGCCCCGACTTGTGTGCTCTTGTATTCAACACTAACTAAACTCAGAGGGTTTCATCCACAAACAAGAAAAATAAGACATCAAATGGAAGCAGGACTAGCTGGGTAGAAGAAGGAGTTTAGTAAAAGGGTCACAGGCAGACAGGTCTAGGGAGGATTATGGGAAGGAGTTCTGATCAAAATATGTTAATTCATGTGTATAAAATTGTCAATAAATACAAAAATAAGAAACTATGACACTCCTTAGACTTTCAGCAGACCTACACGCTAATAGCATTATACCAAAGAAAATAATGCATAGAGAGTTTGCTTTCTCTGTGTTTCTGTCTTAGAGAATCTGACTTGAAGGAAAACCCTGGAGTAGCCTTGCTTCCTTCTCAGATAAACCTGAATCCCAACAAGGCTCCCTTCAGCAGTTCCTCTGTCCTGACTACACTGCTCCAGTTGAAGCAATCTCCATAAGGTGATCCCTTAAAAACTCATAGATATTTAGGAGTTCAAAGCATTACTTTTCACAAGGAATTTATTGATCAAATGTTTTCCTGTCTGTACATTAAACTAGGAACAGTCCTGATTGTGTGTGGAGGGGAATAACTACTGATCACATTATGTTTGAATTTGAACATTTCTGCATTTCCATCAACACCTGACTAGAGTGCACATGATTTCACTTACAGGTCAGTTTCAAATATTTATCCTTATTTAGAAAGCACACAAGTAAGTTTTTTTTTTTTTTTTTTTTTTTTTTTTGAACAACATTAGAAACAAAACTTATTTCACTCTGGAAAAGAGATGTAGGTAGACAATTGGCCTTAGTTCCCATACAGCTTGGCCAAGTTGGAATGCTGGGCCATGGAGCAGGGTGTCATAAATGTTTAGAAAATTATGATGAAAAACTTATAAGAGGTAAGGTGTGATGTTCTAGCCAATGTGATTCATGTTGAAAGTGGCCAGAGTGATGGGATATAACTTTGGAGGGGTGCTGTGTAGAAGATGAAAAACCATAAGTTATTCCAATACTATTGTGATAGGGAAGTTGTGAACATGTGGTTTAACTGACATAGGAAGACTTTTGACTAACATAATACAGAGATAGCAGAGAAGCTCAATTGATAGCATTCAGAAGAACCTATATGGAGCTTAGTTAATATGTTTCAAAACACAAATATAGAGACACAAATGCTACAAAAAGTGCTAACTATGTCTTAGGAAATTGCTCATAGTATGTGTTAAGGCTCTAAACTACATGGAAATATTATAAAATCTCATCTAAATATTATAAAAAGCTCACCAAGAAAAACTCAAAACATTGATTGCCAAGTAATAAGGGAAAAAATCCAAAAGAAAATAATTGGATAGAAAAATAAAATATTGCAATAAAAGTTTCTAAAGTGCTATTGAAAGTTATGTTCATCTATATTGCTACAAATTAAAGATTAGTATGATGAGGGGATTGTTTCTAATGTAAGTGCATAAAGCAGAGAATAAAGAATCTCTGAAATCTGTGTCAGACCCTTCCAAGCTGATGGAGCAGGAGCTGACAAAGCTCAGGAAACCAGAAGGGTGAGACCAGGTTCCTTCAGATGTGAGGAGGAAGGTAATGAGAGAAAGTTCACAAGGTAGGCATACAAGAGCCACAGAAACACAGAGATATGAAAGAGTCTTTTAAGAGTGGAACTAGGGCCTAATCAAAGAAAATGCCTTCATTTAAACATGGGTGAATCTGTGACTATTTCCCAGAAACATCTCATAATTGGTACAAAACCAGTAACTGCTATGGCTTCTGTCTTCTTTGCCTGTCCAAATAGTCCAATTCAAGAAGACAAGCCTCCCATTCCCCTTACTGTACAGTTAGCTGCAATGTCATCCCTAAGGCTGCAAGTACAGGAAATCCTCAGACCTTATGAGGAACAGCTAGTCATAACATTATGAACTGGGGCAAAAGACCACAAATCCCTAACATGTCGGTGCTGGCTTTCTTGGAGAGGAGTGAGTATATTTTTCAGGCAGAAAAAGAAAATTCAAATACTGTTATACTAGAATGAAATTATAGCATCAATTATTGACAGTGATATTTCATCTTCCTGAATATATGTTTTATACATGACTTCTTGTCACATGGGCTTCGCCACCTGATCTTTTTTATCCAATGGAAATTAAACACACATGTCTAAGTGTCAGTTTCAAACATAGGATTTAGGGGGATTTTTATGTTTTTCTTTTTTTTTTTTTTTTTTTTTTTTTGAAAGAGAGACACAGACGAAAGAGACAGAGAGAGAGGGAGAGAAGACAGAATTGGCACACCAGCAGCCTCTCAGCCACTGTGAATGAACTCCACATGTGTGAGCATCCTTGTGGGCAAGTGTGGCATTGTGCCCTTGCCTCACTGCATCTGACTAAAAGTGGGACCTGGAGATTGGAACCAGCATTCTTAGGCTTAGCAGGCAGGCATCTTAACCCCTAAGCCATCGCTCCAGCCTGAATTTTATGGTTTTACAATTCCTTTTTGTCTGACCAAACAGACAAGAAGGAACAGGAAAACTCAGTTTCGAAATATTCTTTTATCTGAGATCTTGTAGTGAAAGAACCATAATTCTACTAGGCCATCTAAGCAGCAAAGTCCAATAAATGTCCCATTGAAATCTTAAGGCTTAGGCTGGAGAATAGCTTATTGGTTAAAGGCGCTTGTGTGCAAAGCCCACCCATCCATGTTTGAGTCCCCAGCCCCCAGGAAAGGCCAAATGAACAATGTGGAATGCCTCTAGAGTTTATTTGCAAGCAGCAATAGGTCCCAGAGTATTGATATTTCTTTCTCTTCTCTCATTATTGATTTTTTTATTCTAATAAATAAATAATAATATTTATTTAAAAAGAGAAAATTTAGGCTGGACAGATGGCTTACTGGTAAAGGCATTTTCCTCTTAAGCCAAAGAACCCAGGTTCAAGTCCCCAGGACCCACATAAGGCAGATGCACAAGGGTGGCACATGCATGTGGAGTTCGTTAACAGTGGCTGAAGGCCCTGGCACCTCCATACTCTCTCTATATTTGCCTCTTTCTTTCTCTCTCCCTCTCTCTCTCTCTCTCTCTCTCAAAATAAATAAAATAAATTTAAAAAATAAAAAGAGAAAATTTGAAATTATATTTTGATGTAGTAAAATTCATGAAATAAGTGAAATATTTCAAAATTGGAATAAAATAGAAATTATACTTGGATGTTACAACACAATGCTGCAAAGTTCTTTAAAGAATTCTAAAATAAACTTAAGATGAATCAAGAAATTAAACTAAATTGTTAGCAGTACTCCAGTTATGTAATAATAGAACAAGGATTAATTTAGATACTTATGTGAATATAATCAGCTTTTTTTTGAAATTTTTAAAAGATTTTTAAAAATTTGTTTATTAGAAACAGAGAGAGGGAGAGGGAGTGAGAATGGATGTGCTAGGGCCTCTAGTCACTGCAAACGAACTCAGATGCATGCACCATGTGATGGTTAAGTTTGTGTCAACTTGATTTGTTTAGGAATCCACAGACATTCCTCATAAGTGTGTCTCTGAGGCTGCCTCTAGGAAGGATTAACTAAAGGAAGAATCCTTCCCCCAGGTTGAGCCCTTCCAGAGTGGGTGGCCCAGGAGGCCCCTCTTGGAGGAGGGGGCTGGTTGATAAAAAGGAGCTCTGGGAAGAAAGGCTCTCTCTCCTCCCACCTGGCTGCCGGGGCTGTGCCGGGGCTGCTAGCTGCTTGCCACTGGGTGCTTGCTGCTTGGTGTTTTCCGCTTGGTACTTGCTGCTTGATGTTGCTGCTCTCCAGTGTGGACTGAAGACCAGGGTGGACTGAAGAACAGTGGCTCTCCAGGAAGCCTCCAGGCCTTCAGTGCCAGATTGGGACTGCTGAGGCCTCCAGCCTTGTGGACTGAGCAGCTACCAGGTTCCTTGACTCTCGGACCTGCAACCTGCTATTGCTGGACTGTGTAAGCTAATCCAATAAATCCCCTTCTAATACAATTCACTTGATCCGTTCTGTTTCTCTAGAGAACCCTGACTAATAAACACCACCATGTGAATCTGGCTTACATGGGACCTGGAGAATCGAACCGGGGTCCTTAGGCTTCACAGGCATGCACCTTAACTTCTAAGCCATCTCTCCAGCCCTGTAATCAGCTTTTAAAACCAGTAAGTAATATAATTAATAACATTAAGAGTTAAAAATGAAAGTTTGAAGTTGTATGATTGCCTTTTCTTATTTGAAACTGGAAAACAAGTAGAAAAAGAAATCTTCAGACCTACTCAAAACTTTTAAAAAAGTATATAAAGAAATAAAAAGAATGTTGGAAAAACAGTGTGTTTATTGAAAAGGAGATATATTGGTGATTGTTGAATGCCTTTAAGAATTGCAACTAAAAGGACTTTTCTTTGGTTGAGACTGTTGTGGGTAGATAGCTTTAACGTCCATCTTTGATGGTGCACTCAAAGCCAGAGAATCAGACCAGATCACACTGTCACATCTAATGACTGACCGTAAAAAAAAAAAAAAAAAAAAAAAAAAAAAAAAAAAAACTGTCCATTTTAGCTGATGGTATAACAACTCTGAAGAAGCATTTTAACTCCAAGCTCCTATAATCATAAGTCTAACCTCTATCTGAGGTTCACTTGAGACCCAATTCTCCCTCTACCAACTCTGTTTCCTATCTACTGTTTATACAAACTTGATCCTAAGGGCCTCTTCTCTTAATGAATATCTTACAACTTCACTTTATCTCAAAATATGCTTTATGAAAGCCTAAAATTCCATAAGGACTCTTCTCCCTGAAAATAATATTAATGTAGGGTACTAGGATGGAGTTTTAAGATATCATCATGTTTATAAGACAGTAAAACCCAGACTACTCTTTTCATTCTCCCTTCATAAAACATTCCCTTGAAGATCTATTTAACCCATCACTTCATAGAAGAGCAGGAAAGATGATACACGAGGGTAGCAAGCAAGGAAATAGAGAAAGCCAACTAGCCAGGTAATGATGTAGGCAAATAAATGTTTCTTTCTTGGGTACTGAGGGCTCTCAGAAATGATATCACAACGCTATGAGTTGTTTCAATGAAGAACAAGGACATTTGGATGTTTCTCCATCAAATCTTATTATTCAATATTTAAAGTCACTTCAACAAATGTTAGCTGCACAGTTGGACAGAGAACATCCTCATATATTGAGTCATATATATTTAGTATTTGAGTGTCAGAATACACATGTGCACATTCTACTGTTGTGAAAATGTTGCATAATTTTCATGAACAAATGCTGATAAGTACATTTTGTGGAAGTCTTGTGGAGGTAGTGACAGCCACCTTGTTTTTACATTTGTAATGCCTTCTCTTCCATCATGCTCCCTGAGCCCTGGAAGGGAAGTTACTGATGTCTTAATAAGTGCTTAGCACTCAACCATGACCTATCAACACTTTGGTGAGATTTGATACTAACCATTTGCCATGACTATCTGCAAAAAGAAGTTTCTCTGACTAAATGCACAATCAGAACTAATCTATGGATATAAACATAATATAAACATTCAGAGAGCAATTTGATGGCACATATTATATCTATCTAGTCAGTCAGTAATAGTGGCTTTCTCACTAGTGTCTCTGATATTTGCAACCATATGTTTTTGGATATGTTTTCTGCATCATGAGTGGTTTATTTTCCCATGGAGTGAGTCCCAGTTACAAGCACAGAGAGCAGTTGGTTACAGTGATACCATTAATGCCATTATTACACCAGTGGAGACATCTTGGCTATTTAGTCTATTAGGTAGCATGCAGGGTTGTTCATCAGTTTGGTAAAGCTGTTCATGAGTTTTCTCTCCTAGCAGCCTGGATAGTGCTTTTAGCACCAGGCAAGCTCGTCAGGGGGTAGGAGACTTCTAGCTCAGTTCTAGTTTGACTCTTCACTGCCCTTGCTGATAAAACTTGTTTTCTTCATAAGTAGGCTCGAACTCTCTATTTCTAGGGGGCATCCAACAAATTTGGTAATATTGTTTTGGGTACCTCCAAGATTGACAACATACTGGGAGGTCTCTCACTCATACCCCTAGAGTTTTCCCATAACTTATGACTTCTGTGTGCAA
The DNA here is from genome assembly GCA_036365145.1 of Orientallactaga sibirica. Taxonomy (NCBI): domain Eukaryota; kingdom Metazoa; phylum Chordata; class Mammalia; order Rodentia; family Dipodidae; genus Orientallactaga; species Orientallactaga sibirica. Next base: position 16,009,912 of record JAEOAD010000017.1, read on the forward strand.
CATTAATTTCTCTCATAGGAAGTTTCTGGCTTAACTAGGATTCTTCTCTCTGTTTATGTTTTTAACTTTTCTTATAGTTTCTATTCCAAGCAAACTATTTAAATAGGAAAGACAAACACATCCACAATATAACCAGTAAAGAATAATGAAATTATTACAAATATTATAAGAAGCAATTATATATAACATAATATAGAAAACAGTATAAAAAACAAAAAAGTACTACTAATGAGAAAATTAGCATAATATAGTATAAATGAGCTCCAAATACAAACATCTGCTGTATCAATAAATTAAAAATTTCACAAAATTTTCTATACCTTATGCATATGACTATATACCATGCAAAGCAAATTTAATGTCAAGTTAGTCAGAAAAGTATAGGTAAATAATATATGAAAAATCAGAAAATGAAAGCAAATTAGCAGAAATCTTGGTTTTAAAAGGAGAAAGAGAAATTTTGGATAAGAAGCATTATATAAATATAAAGGATCCTTATATAAATCAATATTTAATTCCTCAAATGAAAGTCTACTGTATCTACACAATCAACAAATGTAAAGTGCACATTATTTACAAATGAACATGAGGCATTTAACATAGGTTATTCATAAAGTAGTACTTAGCTTCAAAGGGTTTGAATAATTAAAAGTGTGATCATGAACTTCAGTACAATAGACTTAGAAAGCAATACCACAAGAAAATAAAGAGTGTTTTCAATATCCTCTAAGTTAATCAATGCAATCTTAAATAAGCTTTGAGTAAATAAGAATCTCAGTGAGGGTGAATCATATGGTGAAGGAGGAGACCCAGGCCATTTTATGAATCCAAATTCTGGAAAGAACAGTGCTTTGGACAAAAGGCTAAATGTATAGTGGATAAAACCATGGAACTAAGGTTTGTGGTTGCTTGTTTGGGGAAAAATAGAACCAACTCCTTTTCTGTGCTTAACCTTGGAGATGCTCCAAGTTTAATCTGGGAAGGATATCTTTGTTGAGTTCATCAAAATGAAGATTTCAAGTATTTTTAAAGATTTATTTTTATTTATTTATTACAAACAAATGGAGAGAGAGAGAGGAGAGAGAGAGGGAGGGAAAGAGAGAGAGAGAGAGGGAGGGAGGGAGAGGGAGAATGAGCATGCTAGGGCCTCTAGCCACTGCTAACGAACTCCAGACAAATGTGCTACCATGAGCATCTAGCTTACGTGGGAGCTAGAGAACTGAACCTGGGACCTTAGGATTCACAGGCAAGTGCCTTAAGCACTAAGTCATCTCTCCATCCCATGGTTTTAAGTATGTCTGCAGCTAACTTGAGACTAAGAGGTGCTGCAATTGATTCCTATAAGGAGTTTGAGTCTTTATCCCATGGCTACTGAAAAATCAAGGCAAAACCTAGAACCAGAACAACAATGAGGTGTTTATCAGTTAATTTCTCATTGCTAGGACAAAAACACAACCAGTAGCAACTTATAAAAGGGGTTTAATGTGGTTTAGGATTCTAGCAGGCAGAGTCCATCAGGGTGAGGAAGGCACAGCAAGAGAAGGATGCCAGTTACACATGATCATATCAGCAGGGAGAAAACAGAAAGCAAAAAAAAAAAAAAAAAAAAAAAAAATTGCTGAGCCAGCTTCCTCCTTTTCATCCAGTCCAGGAATCCAAGCCACACAGAAGAAGGATAGGTCCTCCAACCTCCACTAAACCTACATAGAAAATTCCTCACAGACATGACCAAAGATTTGATTACCATGATGGATCAAAATCCTGTCAAGTTGACAGAAGACAACCAGAGATAAACCATCACAAGTCCACCCCCTGTGAACTTGGTCATCAAACATAACATGTTTAAACTATAACCTTGTTCCCATAAGCTCATGCCCATCTCATAATATCAAAAGCATTCAGTTAAATGTTCAAAATCCCCATAGTCTTTACTAGTCTCAATAATGTTCAAAAGTTCAAAGTTTCATTTGAGACACAAAGCAGTCTCTTAGCTCTGAGCCCTGTAAAATCAAAATATAAGTTATTCACAACATATAATGGCATAGCACCAGCATTCCTACTTTGAAAGGGAGAAGTGAGGTTTCACATGGAAAGACTGAATGAAAGCAAATCAACAGGACTCCAAAATGCTTGGATAGCCCCACTCTTCCAGCTGTGTACTCCTGTAGCTTCTGTTGTGGGCTAGAACTACCCCAACCCTTCAGATTTCCACAGAAGCTATCCTACCTTCTTGTCATCTCTTAATATCCCGAGGAGTCCATAGCAACTGAGAGTTCACCTTCCCAGCTTCATGCAGTGATCTCACAAGGCTTCCCTGTAAGGACTTCCACCCTGCTTCAGGGGCTTTCTGGAACTGTGGTAAAATACCCTCCAATCTTACATTTTTTTGTTTTTTTGAAAACCAATACAAAGTGGGAGGTACTGTCTAGTTCTGCTTCTAGGTCAGACTGAGACCTGGCATCAGTGGAACTCAGCCATAGCAGACTCTGTAAGCTGACTTTGGAGAACAGAAAATTGTATTCTTCCTGCAGGTCTCTTAAAAAAGTATTTGCATTATTACTATTTTGATCTTTCATGGGTTGGGTCTTGGCCTCAAGTCATCTTACCTCAATGTATAGTCCATGTTATCTAGAGGAACAGAATCAGTAGAATAAATATGTATGTTAAAGAGGGTGTTTTAGATTAGCTTATAGGACAAGGGATGACAGTTCAACAATAACTGCCAGCAGGCTGGAGAGCAGGAGAACCCAGTAGCTTCTCAGTCTAGGAGCTGGATGCCTCAGCCATCCCAGTGCTTAAATAGTCACTGTTCTTCAGTCCACATTGGAAGATCAACTAATCTGAGCCTCCAGTGTCCACGTTTAGCAGCAACAGGGTATATAGATGCAGGTACCAGTAACTAACAGAGACAGCCAGGAAAAAGGCCCTATCTTCTCTTGGAGCTCATAAAATATAGACAAAAATAGAGGGAGATATTTTTATAGTTGAATTTACCATGATTAGTTTTCAAATTTTATGAAATTTCTAAGGACAGACTAGCCAAGGCAATTTTTGAAATGAAAATAAAGTTTATGTATTTAATCATACAGATATTTAAATTATCATTTGCAAATAAAAATCATGATGAAATATCATCTCACTCTAGTTGTAATGGATTTAATAAAACACACGCAAGTCAGAAAGTTAATGAGGATGGAGAGAGGGGACCTCTTTTATAAAACTGGTGAGAATGTAAGGTAGTGCAGCTATTATGGAAAACTGTATAGCATTTCCTCCAGAAAGTAGAAATAAAATTGTCATATCATTCAACTCTTCCACTACTGGGTAAAGGAAATAAAATCAGAGGGTCAAAGAAATATATATGCCAATATATTTATTGCAGCATTATTCAAAAGAGCCATGACAGTAAATTCAGTTATTGAGACAAAGTTGAAAATATTGATAGAATTTAGGGCTGCCTGAAGTTAGTAGATAGAGTATATATTTTTATCTAATATTTCTATTATATGCATGCATTTTTAAATAAATGCAGCCCTTAGGAGTTATTTAACCTTAATGAGAAACATAACATGGGGTTAAGCATTTTGAGAAGTGCATCTTATTTTAAACATTTATTTACTCATAATGTGGTCTTCTATTCTACTTTAAATGTATTGTCTGACTTCTGCCATTTTATTCAAATAAATTTAAATTAAATGTTTCATGAGAAAATTCATAGATTTACTGAAACATAGCAAATTAAATTAACAGTAATAGTCACTGAGTATAATGAATCCTATATTTTAGAAAAATCAAAACTTATTTCCATAGTGGTATTACATTAGAGAAATAACCTATTGAAGTGGAATTCCTTCCCAAAGTGGTTTCCAAAACAAGACTTTAGAAAGTGACTTAAAAAAATAATCATAAAGAAAGAAATGGAGAATATTTTCAGTTAAGATGGCAGCTGCTTAACCATGCTTCAGCTTCCATGGTAATATCAGGCAACATCTGTGGGACTCTAATGTGAGTCTTAATAGACTTGCAATGGGTGGGCACACAGGGGCACAATTGGGAATCCACTTATTCCCATTCTCTTGGGTAGTCCACTAGAACCGGGTGTCCTCACAACCACAGCCACCCCTCCCTGACCAGGTTCTCTACTGCACGCTGACTATGGCCCTCAGACCTTCCCAGTCTCCCAGAGCCTCTCCCACTACAACTGTGGGGGGATCCATGTGCCTTCCCTCTCTTGTCCCCACCACTGTATCTCTTGTGACTATTAGCTGGACATCTTCCCTTTCTTGGCCTCCTCTCCACTATGTCTGTGAAGGTGTGCCTTTCCTCTGTCACTTCCCTCACTGTATTTTTGAATGCATGCCTTACTGCTCTTGGGCTCTCCCACTGCATCTGTAAACTCACCCCTACTCTCTCTTTCTTGACCTTCCTCACCGTGTCTGTGAACAAATGCCTTACTTCTCTTGGCCCTGCCCACTGTATCTGTGCCTGTAATGATGCTATATTAATATGTGATAAAATAGACTTCAAACCAAAATATTAAAAAAGGACAAATAAGGCCGCTTCTTACTCATCAAGGGAATGATCCATTAAGAGGAAATCACAATCATAAATCTATATGCACCAAACACAAGTTTACCACAAAAACCTACTTGACAACAAAACAGAAATAAACACCCAAACTGTCAAAGTTGAGGATGTCAATACTCCACTATCATCAAGAGACAGATCATCCAAACGGAAAATCAACAGGGAAGTAACAGAGCTCAATAACACCACAGATCAAGTGGACATAATGAACATCTACTGAACATTCTACCCAAATTCTGCTGAAATCACATTCTTCTCAGCAGAACCTGGAACCCTTTCCAAAATAGAACATACATTAGGTCATAAAGCCTGCTACTATAAATACAAGAAAATTCATGTAATTTTTTACATCATATCAGATCACAATGTTATACCTAGAAATCAACAACAAGAGATGCTTCAGGAATTCCACCAGCTCCTGGAGACTGAACAACACACTTTTAAATGAGAAATGGGTAGTGGAAGAAACCCAAAAAGAAACTGAAAAATTTCTAGAATTGAAGAACAATGAGAATACCATTTACCAAGCTTAAGGGAAACATTAAAGGCTGTCCTAGGGGAAAATTCATAGCACAAAAGGCATTCATAAAAAGAAAGAGATATCCTGAATTAATATTCTAACTATCCACATAATGGTGTTGGAAAAACAAGTGGTAAAGATGGAACACCTGAAAAGAAGGGCCTGGAGACGGTGGGATGAAGCCTAACATCATGCACAGAGGCATTTGCTGTTCCCCAAAACTGACTGCTGTCCCCACAACATGTAACCCACAACCCCATGGAGAACACCTGCAACCCACAGAGGAGGAACCCCAGTGGAATAGGGTCAGGAACAAGGGAACGAATGATACCAACTCATGATGTATCCATAGAAATTATTTTGTTAATAATAATATAAAAATAAGAAACATGTATAAAGACTTACATATTTCTTTGAATTTTGAAGGTGTTAAGGTAACATGCAAACAAATGGGAGAACATGTTGGCATATAACTATCCAACCAAGGCCTAAGCTTTTTAATAAAACCAAAGATAACCTGCAGATAAATATACAAATTGCTCTCACAAATATTGTGGATATTATCACTCTAAATATAGAAAATCAAAGCAATTTCTTTCAAAGACTGAGGTAAGTTATAACTGGCATTGAGAAAACCCTACCTCCTACCTATCCAACAAGTTTTAGCCACAAGTGAGTAAGTAAACAAGCCTGATAAACCTTTCAGAGGAATAAAACAAGACATAGAAATAGAAAAACAAAGAAGTAAAACCTTTCTACAACTCTGCAGAGATGGCATGTGACTGTGTTTATGAGCACCACATCCAGTGAAATGTGAGCTTCCTCCCAGCTCCCCATGTCTCAGGTAAGAATATTTGAATAACTGCTCTGACTGACATCTTTTTTCTTGAGTGACTTTAATAATGGTTGATGGATACTCTTTCTTTTTTAAATATAGACAAATCCTAGATATCAATATTACCTTGTAGATTTTTTTTAGTACCACACTTCTTTTCAAAAAAGAAAGAAAATGTCAAGGTACTTAATCATATTTCATAAAGTAGAAACCATTTACTAAAAAAAAAAAAGAACATTTATCTTCTGTACTATTAAAATTTCTATTTCAATCTGATTTGGTTGATTTATAAATGATTGTGATAATTTTCACCAATATGTATAAAGCATAATGACCAGTGACAATATCTGCAATCTAGCAGGTTCTCAGTAATTAGTAAGATTACCCAATAATTACAGATTGGGTAATTAGTAAAATGACAGCAATTCTAAAAGTAAGCCCTGATGAGTTTCTCTGTTTTGAAATTTACAAGAAAATATGATTTGGTAGGAGTTGAGAGTTCTTTGTGTCTATCTCCTTTGTCCTTGTGCCGGTACCAGGTTCACTGATAAAGCAGCACTCTTGTTCATTTCCCCTATAGCTCTATGGCTTCAGTTGGTGCCCTGGTGAGGTGCGATGGGCTGATTCTCTCCTCAGGTACTGCATCCACCTGAAAGACAGAAGCATATTTTCCAACAGAGAATAAGGTCAGTGTTAGAAACATGGAAAACCATTATTATTTTAGGGAGAGTTTAATAGGTATAGCCCCCCTTGTATTCCATTATTGGGTGGAGCTTAATATTGGAGAGTGATCTTGTTTTGGATATGGTTCTAACTTGTTTCCCATTTCCAGGTATGGGTTCCATTCCTCTAAGCTGATCCATTAGCCAAATCTAGAGCAGTTGGTAACCCACCATGACTGTGTGCCACTACTGAATTTGTGTTAGCATTACGTCAGGTTGTTTGCTGCTGAGTAGCTTAGACCATGAGTTGCTTAGACAGATGTTGATCCTTTTCCCCCAGTCACTTATGTAGCACCTTCTGGCACTAGACAAGCTAACTGTCTGGGGACTGACTGTCTTCTAGTTTCCAGCCAGGTCTCTCCATGTTCCATCTGAACAGCATATGGTGTCTTCAGCAGCAGGGTATTACCAATAACCTTTGGTGGGTCATCAAGCACTCTGACTGAAATCTGTCTTCTTTTGGGATTTCCAGAGACACAGAGACTCACAAAACCTTGTCACTGAAATAGACCTAAAATGAACCCAACATGGCTCAGGGAAATTCATGGAAGAGGGGGAGGAAAGATTTTTAGAGCCATAAGTTGGGTCATTATGCACAGTCATTGCCTCTCCCACATAACTGATGGCTACCCCCAAAGGCAAGACCCACATTACCCATGGGGGGAGAACAGGGAGAAGGCTAACTATGGTACCATCATGGTTGTATATATACTATGTACATAACTAATAACAAAAGTAAAGAAATAATAAAAATAAAAAGAAATTTAAAAAAAAGAAATTTACAAGAAAAATAGTGTCTCATTTTAAAACGAGTTTGATGGGCCTTGGAATGATCTGGACACTCAAGTATTATTTTGTAGGCTATAGATAAATATATCTATGTATGCCATAAAAGTCAATTTCTGTAAACTCTGCATGTCAGTATAGTTTCATTAATGGTTCTTTAGAATTTAAAAATGACTATATTACATAAGAATAACTAAGAGATAATGTAAGGCAATATCCAGAAAATAGGTACTTTTTGACAACTATACAGTTGTGCACATATAGGCATATACATGTTTGAAATTAAATATATTGTTAACAAACTTGTGTTCCTCAAACCACTTTATCAACAAATAAATATATAATAGGCAAACTGATAATGGTAAATTCTACCAATTTTAACATAAAATAACCTACATGACATCAGACTTGAGTGATACACATTTTATTCAAATTCTATGAACCAGGTTTTCTTATAGCAAAATAAGTGGTTTTAGGGACACTTTAAAGATCAAAGATTAAATGAATACTACATAAAACTCTACCCATCATAAATCTAGCACTTATTAAGTGATAGTAAATACCAAAAATTATACTGCCACAGCTAAGTATCAGTTTATAAGTAATCTAATATAACTTTGCTCACTTTTTAAAAATATTTTATTTTTATTTATTTATTTATTTGAGAGAGAGAGAGAGAGATACAGAAATAGGCAGGTAGAGAGAGAAAGAGAGAGAGAGAGAATGGGTGTGCCAGGGCCTCTAGCCACTGCAAACGAACTCCAGATGCATGCGCCCCCTTATGCATCTGGCTTATGTGGGTCCTGGATAATCAAGCCTCGAACCGGGATCCTTGGGCTTCACAGGCAAGCGTTTAACCACTGAGCCATCTCTCCAGCCCAACTTTGCTCACTTTTAACTCACGGAAGATGAATGCCCTAAGACATTTTAAAGTTTCTTTTGGAAGACTTCTTCTTTGTTTCAGTCATTGAACGATCCAATATTTTTTTTCGTACCCAATCAATCATTCACTGGTATTTGATAGCTATCCCTTAATATCTCTGATCCATTAATAGATAGTCTTTTTCCTTAGCTATTATTCTCTCTCTACTTTTTATAACTGCCATAACTCGTAAATAAGTAAATTGAACTCACCTTCAATTTATTTGTCATCTAATGCATTTTTATTTCTGTCCACTCCACTCTCACATAGGTGCTTCTTCAGTGGGTTTGTTAGCTTTGTTCCTCCACTGTTGTGTGATGAGTACCTCTCCTCTGGTCAATATGTAAATGATGAAATAGCTCAGGAAATAGTGAATTCCAGGTCAGCCTGAGCTATAGTGAGACCCTACCTCAAAAAACAAAAACAAAAAAACAAACAAAAAATAATCTAGTTCATAATCAGAACCTGTGAAAATATCTCCACAAATTTATTTAATTTGGAAACTGGTAATCCATTTCATTACTCTCACACTGTCAATGACATCTCATCAATAATGCCTTTCTCAGAAAGTTCTGAAGCTTCTTATGAATACAAATAAAGTCTGGGTTGGTGGTGCATGCCTTTAATCCCAGCACTCAGGAGGCAGAAATAGGAGGATCCCTTAGAGTTCAAGGCCACCCTGATACTACATAGTGAATTCTAGGTCAGCCTCAACTAGAGTGAAACCCTACCTCAAAAAAATTACATATTTATATATTTAAAAATATATCTGCAACCTGTATATTTCTCAATTTACTCTACCTCCATCATTTTCTTGGTTCTCCAAACAGTACAAGTTGATGCTATTCTAGTCTTTTAAAATTTATTTTACTTTAAAGAATTAGCTTTTAAAAATATATAATTTATTTATTTATTTATTTATTTATTTATTTATTTAAGAGAGAGAAGGTAGAGAGAGAGAGAGAGAGAGACGGGGGGTTGAGAATGGGCACACCAGGGCCTCCAGCCACTGCAAACGAACTCCAGATGCATGCACCCTTGTGCATCTGGCTTATGTGGGTCCTGGAGAATCAAACTGGGATCCTTTGGCTTTGTAGGCAAATGCCTTAACCACTAAGCCATCTCTCCAGCCCCCTAGCTTTTATTTTATAATTCAAAAACTGTCATTCTGAGAATCTGTTCCTTTCTTTGGTGAAACTTCCACAATCACCCTAAGTCTTTCTGAGTTTTGATTCTTCTAATCTGTTATTTTCTTTTTGATATTTCACATAATAGGGACCTGCTTCATATATTTTTTTTCTTTTTCCTGCTCATTTGATTTTAACTGTTCATGAGTCATTAGCAGCAATTCTGGAGTGCTTCAGCTTTTACTCAAACCCTGAACTTTTATATATAGTAAGATTGAAATAATTTCCTAATTAGTTAAAATAAGAAATTTAATTTTAATGTAATTCTGAAGCAAAGCAGAAAAAGAGATTTAGTGAATCATAACAATGCTTTTCACATGGTCATGCTCCACAATTCAGGTGCGAAATAGTGTGACAAGTTTACCATTGGTGTTGCTTGCACAGAGGAATGCTCTTTCCTATACAAGAAGGTCAATATAATCTGTGTCATGGGTATTTTGCACTAGAGTTACATCACCATTTCAGATTCATTCAACTCAAATTCTGGAATTTTTGAGCTCTCACAATAAATCCAGGATCTACCAGACAATTTCCTCAAATGAGAGATAAAGCAGGATCCCTGGAGATAAGCAGTGGACAGAGAGTGCACTGTGTGCTCATTGCAAAATGAGGGGACTTATGTGCCCAGTCATGTCAGTGACTTAAGTTCGTGTGCATGTGTTGCAAATATAGTCTTGTTATTGGTGGGCAAAGCTTTGCAATACTATAAAACAATAGCTATTAATCGGTTAAAGATTTAGAATGTCCCTAATCTAGCTAAAACATGTCTTGATGTATCCACAGACTTCTAATATTTCCCACTGGATAAATGGGATACAAACAATAAGAGAAGAATCTAATGTAACAATTTAAAGCTGGTTATTATTTATGTAATGTTTAGAATAAATATTTCAACAAGTTCTAATAAAACTAATTTCTGAATTTTTTCATTTAATGAGTGTATTTTTATTTAGAATTTCATTTATTTTCTACACATAAATTATGCTTGTGGCATTATGGTGTAGGTGAGGTGTTGTAGCATGACTTCTGACTAATCTAACTAATCTCTGTGAACATAACCTTTACTTTGTGATTTGACCTGGAATTAACTATGTAGTCTCAGGGTGGCCTCGAACTCATGGCAATCCTACTACCTCTGCCTCTCGAGTGTTGGGATTAAAGGCATGCACCACCACACCCTGCTTTACGACCTATTTTCTTAACAGAGTAAGTTGCAGGCTTTCAAATACCTCTTAATATATTAAGCCAATTATTACCATTATAATATTCACACGATAAATCAGAATCCAAATATCTATCAGTTATAACTGTTATAACAGTTTTGTTCCTATTATTTAATTAAAACATAACAATTTTGCTTTATGTAATGTTTCTTTTCCAAAAAAATATTTTCAAATATAAATGAGGTATTTTAATCAAAAGGCAATCTTGTTTAATAAATCATTCTTACATTTAATAGAAAGACATGCTAAAGGGAAAAAAATAATACTTTAATTTTTTTCTTCTTTCTTTTCTATAGTAATTTATCTGTATTTGTGCATACAACCATTTGGCATTAGGCATTCAGTATTAAGAGTCAGTGGGGTTGGCTTAATATACTGCCCTATCTTAGATATGGCTCTGTTCAGAGGAGGACAGTTTCTAGAACAGAAAAGTTCCAGATCAGAGTGGTCCCAGCATGGAGGATTCTTGGTTCCTAAGGCAGATACCTATTTTACAAAGCTTCATTCCAGGTGCTAAGTAATAACAATAATGCACATAGAGAAGTGCTCTGACTTAGGAAAATAGGTACTTCATCACCAACATTTTTTAAGCAGAGAAGATGGATTTTGTGGTCTGTATCTACATTTGATGTCACTTACAAGAATAACCACTACAAAAAGATGGAGTCCTATCAACATATTACATCTTCTCTTTTTTGTTTCTTGTTTAGAACACTGTACTTTCTCAGTTACAGTAAAACTTTGTAATTTTATCATTGAATCATAACCCTGGCAACAATGTAACAATATTTAAAATAATTAAATTGTAATCCATATAATATCAATGTATTTTATCCAAATAATTATAATGATAACAGAAATATTTATTTATTTATTTATTTATTTATTTATTTATTTATTTATTTTTTGTGGTAGGGTCTCACTCTAGCCCAGGCTGACCTGGAATTCCCTCTGGTCTCAGGATGGAATCAAAATCATGGCAATCCTCCTACCTCTGTCTTCTGAGTGCTGGGATTAAAAGCATATGCCACCACACCTGGCAGATGTATATTTTAATGTGATGCTTTAATTAGGGGATCTATCTATGTATCTTTCTATCTTTCTATCAATCACCTAGGTAGTGTGGGATTATATTTAAATGACTGAATTTCTGTGTTATTATATCAGGTTTGCTTGTGTTGTGAGATATTTATTTTCTTTTTATTTTCTTTTTTATTTTTATTTATATTACTTTAAGTTTACATTCATAATGGTGATTCCCTTATCCTCCTCCCTGTCCTCCCTCTTCCAAAGGGACCCTCATAAATGGGGAATGTGGGTCATGCATTGTGGGGGTAGTCAAGAATTATGGGGGATAGGCCAGGTCTCTGTGCATAATGCCCCAACTTGTGGCTCTAACATTCTTTCCACCCCCACTTCCACGAATTTCCCTGAGCCATGTTGGTGTCATTTTAGTTCTACTTCAGTGATGAGGTTTTGGGATTCTCTGTGTCTCTGGATATCTGGCTTAGTAGGAGTTGGATGTTCTCTGTTTTTATCTCTTTCAGCCTTTTCTGGTGTCGTGATCACCAAGAACGCTGTACTCTTGGCCTTCCCCTACATTACTCTATGGTTTCAGCTGGGGCCCTGGTGAGGTGTGATTGGCCAATTTTCCCTTCAGGTTCATTGTCCATCTGAAAAGGATAAACAAATTCTTGAACAGAGAGAAAAGTTAGTTCTAGATATATGGGATGGCCATAGATATTTTAGAGGGAATTTTATATGCATAGGCCCTCTTCTCACACACATTTGGTGGTGTCTTGATCTTGGAGACTGAGCTCATTTTTGTACATGGTTTTGACTTATTTCCCAGTTCCAGCAATGAGTTCCATTCCACTGAGTGGATCTATTAGCCAAAACAAGAGCAGTTGGTAACCCACCTTGGCTGCGTGACACTAGTGCACTTATTTGAGCATTATGCCAGGTTATCTCCTGCTGGGTAGCTTAGACTGAGAGTTGTTTCCACAGATGTTGGCCATTTTCCCCCAGTTGCTCGTGTAGCACCCTCTGGCACTAGACTAGCTAACTGTCTGGGGACTGACACTCTTCCAGATTCTGGCCAGGTCTCTCTATGTTTTGTCTCACACATGTGTGCTGTCTTCAACAGTAGGGTCTTACCATTAACCTTTGGTTGGTCATCAAGAACTCTGACAGAAATCTGTCTTTTTTTTGGGGGGGGGAGACCTTGTAGGTGTCTCGGATCAACAACTCATTGTGAAAGTTAACCCCATGCTGTTACTGGGAGTTGTAAGTCAGCACCAAGGGGGGTGAGTGAAGAAAAAGAAAGATAACATGAAAGAGAAAGTGAGTATAGAGAGAGAGAGAGAGAAAGAGAGAGAGAAGAGAGAGAGAGAGAGGCACAAAAAGATTAAGGTTGGTCTTCATGATTTTCTCTCCACTTTCCTGTGGTTCAGGTGTTCTCTCTGTGGGCCTGCTGAATGATCAATGTTTTGGCCTGCTGTTCAGTATAAAGGGGTTTATAGTATCATTTCCTTTTGGGTCCCTATTTGTATCCCCCCACCCTTGTCCTCCCTCCAACCCTCTCATTTCTTCCCACCTTTATGCTCCCCCCATCCCACCCTCCCTATTGTCTGGTCCTCATAGAGCTTATTAGGTTTGGAAGCATCTCAGGTGGATTCAGGTTAGGAGTGACAGATAAATGAGACCATGTGACGATTATCTTTTTGTGATTGGATGAGCTCACTGAAGATAATCTGTTACATAAAAGATTTCATTATTTCATCTTTGGTTCTGGACATAAAATTCCATAGTATAGATCCATATGTAGGAAAATGAAACTCGATCCACACATCTCACTATGCACAAAAATCAAGTCCAGATGGATCAAAGACCTTAATATAAAACCAGAAACTCTGCTACTACTGGAAGAAAACATAGAAGGAACCTTCTACGACATAGCAGTGGGAAAAGACTTCCTGAACAAAACCCTAGCAGCTCAGGAAATTAAACAATAAATCAAACATTGGGATCTCATGAAGCTGAAAAGCTTTTTCACTGACAAATATACTATAACCAAAGCCAGCAGATTACCCACAGAATGGGAGAAAATTTTCACCAGCTATACAATCGACAGAGGCCTAATTTCTAGAATCTACAAAAATCTCCAAAGCCTAAACAGTAAATCATCAAACAACCCACTCACAAAATGGGGCAGAGAACTGCACAGGGAGTTCTCAGAGAAAGAAATACAAATAGCAAACATACACATAAAAAAATGTTCAACATCCCTAATCATCAGGGAAATGCAAATTAAAAAAAAATATATGAGATTCTACCTTACCCCATTAAGGATGTCTAACATTAAAAAAAAAAAAAAAACAATGAAAACAAATGCTGGCGAGGCTGTGGAGAATTAGGAACAAGCCTTCACTGTTGGTGGGAATGTAAAATGGTTCAATTATTATAGAAAGCTTTATGGAGACTCCTGAAAAGGATGAACATAGACCTGCCAACAGATCTGGTTATTCCCTTGCTGGTCACTTACTCTAAAGGCTCCAAGCCTCAGATCAGAGACATTTGCTCAACCATGTTTATAGCTGCTCAATTCATAATAGCAAAGAGCTGGAATCATCCCAGATGCCCATCATTAGATGAATGGATAACAAAGATGTGAGATATTTATTTTCTACCCCTGTGCTAATCATTGTATGCTGAAAGCAAAGGTCTCTGCTGGATTAGTTTATTTGGGATGAATAGGTCAACAAAGGATGGAATGGAGAACACCTGAATTCCTGATCATCTATGGCACAGGAGGCCAGAAATCCTTCTGAAAAAAAAAAAAAAATAGAGGTACTTAGGGATACTATGGAAGCATTTTAACTTAGTCTTGAAAATACATATTTTCTAATATGTAATAAAAAGTGAAATTCAAACATGAACCTTATATTTTAAACACTAGTGTGTGTATTTTAAGTTAAAATGTTAATTTAACCTTAATTTCAGTAATTCCTGGGGAAAATAAAGAATAAAAACAAGTGAAATATCAAGTATTACATTGCCTTAATTTCAAAAAATTATGAACAACAGAAAATTAAAAGAGGAATTTTGATGTTCTTACCAAAACAAATTCTTGAACTAATATAATCAATGCTAAATTGTTTACAATAAATTATTTATACAATCATTAAACATTTTTATTTTTATTTTGTATGTTGACAAACATATCAATGGCTTTTATGTATGCACTGTTCAATCATATATACAAATACTGATGTAGATCTCAATAAATATTATATACCTGATAATGTTAAATATGTCTGATGCAGTAACAATCCAACAGAAACTTAAAATTGCATGTAGCCTTATACATCAACGAAGTTTTATCATGTCATCCAATTCAACTGAAACATAAAAATCTATCTTAAAATGGTTCTTAAGAACTATTCCTTCAGCTGAGCATGGCCACAAACATCTATATCCCCAGTCCGGTCAGAGGCACAGACCAGAGTATCACTCGAGATCATGGAAAGGGAAGGCGTCCAAATCTGAAGAGACTCTGTCTCAAGGAATCATGTGGATGAATGATGGAAGAGGAAAACCAAAGATCTCTTCTGGCCTCCAAGAATACAAATGGAACACATGTATCTATGCATCTGCACACATGTGGATACAGCATGTCAATATACTTCATATTCTGTGCACACACACATTTGTAAACAAAAATATTCCTTTAGAAACAGTTTTCATACTACCTGCAATTATTTTAAGTATTGTTCAATAAAGTGGGGGCCCTTGGTTATATTTGAATTTATGGAATTTGGGTATTTTGCTTCTTTTGCAAAGTATAAATCTAGTATTAATATTTGAAATTTTATTTCACATAATCTGTTATAAAAATTCCATAGTAGTGCATGGTCAGATATGTCTTTAATCTTGCTTTGGGTGCTGTAGCAGGAGGATGAAAACTTCAAATCCAGCTTGGACTACATAGGAAGACCCTATTCTGAAAAACAGACCAACAAAACATAAAGAAACGATATCCTGACACTACATTTGATTCATCAGATACGTTAAAGTTATGTTTATAGAATTTGTGTGTTATATGTGGTCCTAATACATTTCCAAATTTTTAGAGAACAGAAATCTAAAAAAGTTGACATAATTTAAAAGCAATTATAATATCATATAATCAATGGAAAAAGGAAGGTGGTATTAGAAAAATTGCTGAAATTGAAGACTTCACAAAGAATACCAGAGAAAGTTTTCTTTAAAAAAAAAAAAAAATATATATATATATATATATATATATATATATATATTTTTTTTTTTTTTTTTTTTCTTGAGCAGGACTCTGCATGAAACTGTGTGGTGAATTGAATCTCTAATAAATAGGTGAGATTATGGATTCCATTTTGGTTCTTTTTGGTTTCATTAAAAGCATCAAGGAATAGGACAAATATTATAAAATTCCATCAAAATTCGGGAGGCAGAGGTAGGAGGATTGCCGTGAGTTCAAGGCCACCCTGAGACTACATAGTTAATTCCAGGTCAGCCTGGGCCAGAGTGAGACCCTACCTCGAAAAACCAAAAAAAAAAAAAAAAAAAAAAAAAAAAATTCCATTCAGTTCTCAAGTTTAATGATGTGTTAAGTGAAAAAAAGCATTAATATTTAAGGTTGAAATGCTTTCTTAAAAACCAGTGGGACTCGGGGCTGGAAAGATGGCTCAGTAGTCAAAGGAGTTATCCTGCAAAGTCTGACAGGTTTGAATCTCCAGTACACACAAAGACAAATGAACAAAGCAGTGCATGCAGCTGGAGTTTGTTGTAATAGCAAGAGGTGTGCCCAATTCACACCCTCTAATTCTTATTCCCTCTCCCTCTCTCTATCTCTTTCTCCTTGAAAATTATTGAATGAAAATATTTATAAAAAGATGTGTGACTCCAAACCAATGAAAATACTTGTGTATAATTTGGACATGCTTAGAGAAAGAAACATTTTGCACAGGAAATGGAATGAGCAGAAAGGAAATGCAGGGATGAAGGACAGGGCAGGGGAGGGACCTATGTAGTTATCTTCTTGTTACTGAGATAAAACACCTTTTCAGAAGCGGTTTATGCAAAGAAAGGGTTCAGTTACAACTTAAATTTTAAAGGGGAAGTTTCGTCATGGCAGGGAAGGCATTAGAGTAATAAAACTTAAGGTCCAATCCCCTGTGACACAGCTCCTCATACAAGTCTCTGCCTTCCAAAGATTCCATCAGCTAAGAACTAAGTGGGAGACTTAATTACAAACATTTGAAGCTCCAGGGCACATTTTATATTCAAACCACCACAGGGTCCTGCTGTATTCTAGTTAGTGAGTACCAGAGTTTGAGAGAGGAATATAAAGAAAAGCATTGAATTTTAATAAGAAAAGCTTAGACTATACTCATAGGAAATAAACAGCTACAGAGCCACCTGAAGCATGGAAATGGCATGCTGAAATTTGCCTTTATGATTCACAATTCAGCATGAACTGGAAAGTAGAGATAAGAAAGACTGCCTATCTGGAGGTCATGAAGGGATCCAAATAGAATGGAGTGCACCTTGGAATGGTGGTACTTAGAAGCAAAGACTAGGGAAATTCAAAGAACCCTGAGGAAAATTTTCTTTAAAAAAAGTATCTATTTTTTCTATTAGCATGATTCTTTGCATTGAGAACTGCTTCTGAGACCTAAATGAGACATAAGACAAAATTGATCTAAGACTGATGTGAGTTTGATCTGGGTCCCTAAATGACTCACTCTGAGTCCTTGTATGCCTACCCTGGTTACAGTTCTATCACATTCCTGGAAGATATTCTTGTTTAAATAAGAAATTCAGTAAATGCAGCAAGAATGATTACAGAAACAAAGGAATGTAGTATTTTACCCCAGGTTTCCTTATGCATAGAATGATATCATGAAAATTAGTTTTTAGAGGATAAGTAATTATTACAGAAAGGACATTAAAAATGTCAGTTCCTCTCCTATGTCAAAAAAAAAATGACTGTGCAAAATTCAAATTCTTCACAGGTTTACTTTTTGGTTATATATTACATATAATTTTTGCCATTAAATCTGTACATGTTTGTATTTCATGATGGCCAGATTCATTTGTCATGTATCACAGAAATGAGATTGATACACAAACACTACTGTCATATACTTGATTAATGAAATTCCTGTGGTTAATTCCTGTGGTTGCAATTTCTAGCCTACTGTTCATTGATTACTCTGAAGCAGTATTTTAATCACTGGTCTTTTCATGTTTATGTGAGGAATTTTTATTGTGCTGAAGCAAAAGTAATAAAAAGAACAAAAAGAGAGGCCATCAGTGTACTAAAATCTATGACAAGAAGATCAGAAAGTCTGCTATAAAAGTTAAGGCATCACTGAAGAGTTTTGAACTTGGGGATGCAACCTAACTGGGTTTTAATGGTAAATATTTAATCAGTTGTATATGTAAATAAAAGCTATAACATGAGTAAGCTGCTGTGTTCACAGCAGTCAGATATATGAAAGATAATATTATAAGAAGTAGAAATGGAGGAAATAAACAATCATAAGTTTACATGAGGGTTCACATCTATTATACTGTGGTTTATTCTGACATAATTGTACAGGAATATTAGAATGCAAAAATAAATAACATTCGATGTAATGGATCTTTTAAAAATATTTGTATTTATTTATTTGACAAAGAGAAAGAGACAATGGGGACACCAGGGCCTCCAGCCACTGCACATGAACTCCAGATGTGTGCCCCTTTTGTGCATCTGGTTAACGGGGGTCCTGGGGAATCGAACCTGGGTCCTTTGGCTTTGCAGGCAAATGCCTTAACCACTAAACCATCCCTCGAGCTTCTTTTATTTTATAAATATATCTGAAATTTTAACATAGTTTTAATAGAAAAACAAAATTGTTTTGATTAGAATGTAAGCATGCAAATAGAAAAATAGTTCTAAATCTATTAAAAACTGTGCTATGGAATTTTTTAAAGAAAGAATAACTTCTGTTTTCCTAACTAATGTCACAGCTTCATGGTGAAGACAAAAAGAAGTAAAGATAATAAAAAATGAGGTTTAGAGAGTGTGGGAATCACTACATATTAGATGAATTTAAATTTTTAAAAAATTTTTATTATTTTATTTATTTTTGCAGAGAGACACAGAGACAGACAGGGAGAGGGAGACAGATAGAGATTGGGCGTGCCAGCAGTCTCTCAGCTTCTGTGAACGAAATCCAGATGTGTGCGCCCCCTTGTGGTCAAGTGCAGCATTGCACCCTTGCATCACTTTGAATCTGGCTAAATGTGGGGCCTGGAGATTGGAACCGGGTTCTTAGGCTTAGCAGGCAGGCTCCTTAACTGCTAAGCCATCTCTCCAGCCCTGAATTTAGATTTTAGTAATCTAGAAAATAGTCAATATATGAAGACATTATATCAATGACAAAATTATGTAGTTTACAGTACTTGATGCCTCTATCCAGGAAGAAGGTAAAGAAATGGTGACTAAGTATATGAATCATGAACTGGAAAGATGGATTAACAGTTAAGGTGCTTGGCTACAAAGCAAAAGGACTTAGGTTTGATTCCCCAAGGCACACCTAAGCCAGATGCACAAGGGGGGCACATATATCTGGAATTTGTTGCAGAGGCTAAATGCCCTGGCATACTATGGTGGTTTGATTCAGGTGCACCCCATAAACTTAGCTCTTCTGAATGCTAGGTTCCCAGCTGATGGAGATTTGGGAATGAAGGACTCTTGGAGGCAGTGTATTACTGGAGACAGACTTATAAGTATTGTAGCCAGTTTCCCCTTTCCAGTGTTTGGCACACTCTCAAGTTTCTGTTGTTCACCTGATATTGGCCAGGGGGTGATGTCCATCCTCTGCTCATGCCACCATTTCCCCTGCTCTCATGGAGCTTCCCCTCAAGTCTATAAGCCAAAATATGTTGGGCATTGCTAAACACGGACTGGGACTGTGAAGAAGCTGATATGGGATGTTGGACATAGCCAGGGACCTTGGGCTGTGGGGGTTGAAGCTGGCCTTATCATTGGCAACCCACTCTGGTGACAGAGCTGGCCCTCCCTTCTCTCAAGGTCGTAGTGTGCCCCATCTTCCCCAAAGTGGGCAGAATTGGCAGGCCCTCCCCCCATCCCAAAAGCACCTCAGCATTCCATAGTCAGGTTTTGCACCCTCCACACTTTGTGACCTTGTGGCCAGCTGCCCAAGAGACCCTTATATGGTAGTAAACAGTCTCCCTGCAACTGTAGCCATCCAATATGTGGCTGAAGTCATGTAGCTTTTCCCATAACTTCTGTTATCTCCCTTGTAGCTTCTCCCTCGCAACTTCTGCCTTCCAACACCAGCCAATTAGACAGCAACCCATAAACCTATGTATACAATCACCTTATAGTCTGTATGTGCCTTCTCAACCTTTCTCAAGTGTTTGTAAACCCACCCTCCTTTTGAATAAATGAGAACATGCTATCCATCAGACTCTTCTGGGTGGTTCCTTGCCCGCCACACTCACCCACTCCAAGACCCTGCTTCCCTTCAGCTCCTCCTGTGCCCAGGACATCTACAGCCAATGACCCCTGGGAACAGTGAGGACACACAAAACTAAACTTTTTTTTTTTTTTTTTTTTTTTTTTTTTTTTTTTTTTTTTTTTTCCCACCAGCTGCTCTTGGTCAGGTGATTTCTGACAACAATGCAAACCTGACTCCAACAGTAAAGTTGGTATGGAGGAGCGGGATTGCTACTAGAAACCTAACTGTGTGGCTTTGGCCTTTTGGACTTTTGGAGTTGATTTTCAAGAGGAATGTGGAAGGATTTGAAACCCTGTCCCACAAAATGCCTTGCAGTGTTGTAAGTTCATCTTGATGGGCTATTCTGGTCAAAGTTGAAAACCTGAATGTCTTAAGAACTATGGACTGTGAGGTCTGTCTTATGAGGATGAGAAAGAATTTTGCCTGGATTGGGCTAGAGGCAGCAGGTGGTGTGAGAGGCTTGCTGTTATGCCTGTGTTCTGAGAGTTTGTGCTTGGTTGCATTGTGTAAAAATGGACTGGTGTAAACACAGGGATATGGCAAAAGAAAGAAAGAAAGAAAGAAAGAAAGAAAGAAAGAAAGAAAGAAAGAAAGAAAGAAAGAAAGAAAGAGAGAGAGAAAGAGATAAATCTTTGGGCCAAAACTTCTACCTGTTCATCTACAATTGTATGAAAGATTACAACCATTGAGATTGGGCCAGCCAACCTGCACTGGGACAACAGAAAGAATGCAGTCCTTTGAAGGGGCCTGCATGTGAAGGACTGTCCTGTTCTTCAAAGTCTGCTTTAATCCCCGGATTAACAAATCGGCACCCTACCTGGTATTGTGGAGTATAAGAAATGCAGTAAAGAGGGGTCATTGAATTTGCAACACAGTCGTGTGTTTTGGAAATGGCCATGAGCATTATGAAGCAAATTTGCTCCATGCCTACATGAAGACCTGATGGAGATGTAAGGATGGGCCTTGGGTTGTGGTGGAGACCCAATGGAGATACCAGGATGATGAGATGGCTGCTAAGGAAAGCTGCCGGCCCCAGATGAAGTTTTCTAGGACTGTGAGTAACCTAGTTAGAGGGGTGAAATTGGAACTCCAGAGACTTATTGCTGGTTAACATTATCAGACTTGGAGACTTGTCACTGGCTAGAGTTGTTGGACTTGGAGCTACAGAGTTTGATGTTTACCCTGGTTGTTTTAAATCTTGTATTGGATAAATATTTCTTTGCTATGCACAATTCCATCTTTTGAAGTGTGAGTGTTTATTCTGTGATATTATGGGTTTTGGGGGGATTTTTTTTTTTTTTTTTTTTTTTTTTTTTTTTTGGTATATGGCTCAGTTAAAAGACCTTTGATTATGGGAATGTTTGAACATCATTAGGATTGATAAAAACTATTCTATGTCAACTTTTAAAGTTGGACTGGATTCATTATATTTTATATCATGCATGGATATCAGTTTATGTGGGCCAGAGGTGGAATATGGTGGTTTGATTCAGGTGTCCATATAAACTTAAGTGTTCTGAATGCTAGAACCCCAGCTTATGGAGATTTTGGAATTAATGCCTCTTGGAGGGAGTGGCTTATGGGTATTATAGCCAGTGTCCCCTTGCCAATGTTTGACACACTCTCCACATCTACCCAGTGTTGGCCAGGAGGTGATGTCCACCCTCTGCTCATGCCACCATTTTCCCTGCCAACATGGAGCTTCGCCTAGAGTCTATAAGCCAAAATAAACCATTTTTCCCCACAAGATGCTCTTGGATCTGGTGATTTCTGCCAGTGATGCGAACCTGGCTACAACACATACTCTCTCTCTCTCTTTCTCTCTCTCTCTCTCTCTTTCTCCCTGCCTATTTGTCTCTTTCTCAAATAAAGAAATATTTTTAAAAGGATATGGTTCATGTTTAAATCATAAAGCCCAAGACAAAACAGACTTCTATAGATATTTAATCACTGATTTCATTTATTTTCTACTACTAATTGCATTTTGTACCTTCAAATATTTCACTATTATTTTTATACTCCCCCAAAATCTGTTGGAAATTTGAATAAGCATTAAAAGTTTTACAATATGCATTCTCTATTTTTTAGCTGAATGTAAAAATGTACAGATTTCTAATCAGCTTTATTATGACATTTAAGTTTAATCTCATTTGTTACTTTTTCAATTTTTATCACCTACATCATGATTTGATAAGAATTATGTAAAGTCTGGAGAGATGGCTTAGTGGTTAAAGCACTTGCCTGTGAAGCCAAAGTGTATGGCACGATGCAGATCTGGCCCTAGACAGACTGTATGGCAAAAGAAACCAGGAAGTGGCTTCTGTGAATATGGCGTCCCACGCAGGCCTGGCATGACAACAGCTACAGTCCCATGTTCGTGAGAAACCTGCTATGAGATAATCTGTCCAGAGACAGGCTGTCATTGGTCACAAAAAAGGGACCACTCCATACAATAATTGGCCAGCCAAGCCCCTTAAAACCCCCTGCACTTTCTCAATAAACAAGTTTGCAGCAGCTATCCCTCTGTTGCTTCCACCCAACTCCTGGAGTCTGTGTCATGACTCCACACCTCTCACCCCCAACTCAGCAGAGCCCCTGCCATCCCTCCTGGGCTGGCCCTAGGGGGGACCCCAACATCTGAGGCCTGGAAAGGGACCCTCTGCCCCCTTGGTGTTGGCGAGACACCCCCTCCTTGATCGTGGGTGAGCAGCCCCCTCAGCATTTGGCAAGATGCCCCCTTCTTGACTGTCCAGTGAGTAGGCCCCTAGCTGTTCTGTGTGCTGATGGCTGCCCAAGTGTGAACGGTCAGCCCCCTCCTCCCCCCTTTTCCTTTTGTTTGCCCTTTTCCCTGGCAGGAAGGCACACATCGCCACATGGTCCTGAAGTCCATGTTGGCCCCTCTCCTCTCAGTTCATCCCAGCGAAATCACACAAGGGTTTGACCCACCCGATTTTGGAACCAAGGTGAGGCCTTTGGCTGAGTTTTCCTGGAGACACCATGTGGGCATACGGCCATGGAGTAATGACCCATGGAAGTCCCCCACTAAGCACAAGACACGTGGGTCCTAAACATTCTATCCATATGTCTCAGCTGGCCCCGGCATTAGGAGTTGTAGTTTGCATGATCATCCTTTGGACTATCATTTTTGATCTGGGTTATTATTTTCTTAGTTTCCTTGATTCAGGAGTGTCCCAGCCTTGCCACCACCACAACCCCCCAACACCACCACGCCGTAATGGGCAACCCCCTTCCCCATCAGAGGACTCTGCAATTGCAGGCTCTTAAGGCCCTCCTCCTGCAACGTGGCTTAAAAGTGAAACTAAAGGACCTCCATGGCTTTTGGGATGAAACTCTTATTTTAGGCCCATGGATTAGTCCTATGCTCCTTGCCATAATTGCCAGCCTTAAAGGCTCCTCCATAGAAGTATTATTGAGTCATGTGGCTTAAATCCAATTCCAATGAGGCAACAAACCGCTGACTTTACCACAAGTGCAGAAGACCTGCCCTTTTACCCAATCAATGGAAGCCATGCATTTCATAGAGCTCCATCAACAAAATAAATCTAATAATCAATGGAGAAAATAAAGCTCATTTTCCAAATTAGTCTCAGTACAAATGGAAAAAAAAATAAAACTGGGTTGGACAAGGAGGATAGCTTAATCAGTAAAGTGCTCACAAATCAGAGGATTTGAGTTTGATAACAAGTAAAGAGAAAATAATTCCAGGTTTGGTGCTATATGACTCTAATCTCAGCAGCAGGGAGATGTGGTAAGCATGAGAATCCTTGGGGCTCACTGGCATGCCACTATATCTTAATTGATAAGCTGCAGGTCAATCAGAGACACTGTCTCAAAAGAAGTAAAATAGATAGCATTCTTGAGTAATGACCATTGAGTCTGTTCTGTGGCCTTAATGAACACATGTATCTCACACCAACACACACACACACACACACACACACACACACACGTGCTTGAACACACAAGAACAAATATGCACATTCATATATATACATAATAAAAGTAAAATAACACTATGTAACAAAATAATTGACTACCCTAACTCTCTCCTAGCAAATCTGAGTGGCTATTAGTTTCTTCATTAGTTACAGCTTGTTACACTCAAATAGAGAATATTAAGGTAATTGAAAATATATGTAATCCTTATTTTTATAGCATTTATTACAGGGCTTAAAACAGCTAAACAAAATTCTACTCTTTGAAAATGTTTTCAAAAGCCTTTCATGAAATCCTAAATTTTCACATGGGCCCATCCCATCACTATCTTGTGATGCTGCATGCTTCCTTTGGGAAGCTTCTTTTGCTGCAACACCCAGTGAGCAGCACCATCAGCTACGGTCTTCTCAAAGTAGTTGTTTCCTTAGGGAATCAACAGAGAAACTTGCAAAAGAAAACAATAAGCTAATTGAAAACAGAAATTTGAAAACATTGTGATATCCCTCAGCTAAGGCATAGCAACCAAATGCCACAGCCTTCAAGACTGGAAGGAATGAGGGAGGAGCTGGTTTTACCAAGACAAAAAACATCATGGATATTGAAAACACTAAAAGTTTCACATTCCTAGCTGGAATGAAAAACTCAGAACAGCATAGTGGAAATGGAGGACCTCAGATGATTTAAACATCAGTTCAGAGTATGGGAAGTTGCAAAGTGATAGATTGGATTCTCTTTAAGAGAATATAACATTATTCAAAATGACAATATGTTTCCAAAGATAACATCCAAATTTCAACCAAAGTATAATTATAGATACTAAAGAAAGTTCATGCAAAACCCCTGAACTTATGGTGACCTGGATATTGTGGTTATCAAGTTTGGACTTAAATTTATTCTAATTAGTCTTCAACACAACATATTGTATTATGAATTATTTTATCAAAACACTGAATATGTATAAAGAATGTATATAATTCTAGAACTAAAATATATTAAAACTTGGAAATAAATTTAAATATATAAATAAATTTATATATATATATATATATATATATATATGTTGTCAATGTCCCATGAAGTCCAAAAGAAGATTATTTAGCTTTCTATATAATACCAATATTTGACTAAGTACTTACTACTGATTAAACTCCAGAATTCCAAACTACAGGCTTCTGATTAGAAAAGTTTACTTCAAAAGTTACATTTCTATTATGCCCCTGGAGTCTCTGGGAACATTACAGAAGATGAGGTAGAAATAATGTAAGAGCCACTGGCTAGTAAATATACGTTAGGGTGCCAATCTGCTGCCATGAACTGACTGCTGCACTCAGGAATCCACAGTGGTCACTGAAACCTTCACAAGACCAACTCAATTCTAAGCCCATTAACATTTTGGCATGGAGGATAGATGAAGGCAAAAGGAAGGAGATAAAGGAAGGACTACCTTGAAAGAAGAGGGTCCTCAAGGAAGAAGGAGAAAAAACTATAATGAAATGGAAACATGATCAAATTACTCCATATCCATATATTAAAATTCTTAAAAACGTCAAAATTTTACATTTTGTTACTTTTCCATAAATTAATATACTCATTTATGTATGCATTAGCAAATCTACTTCAGCATTATTTTGGAAAAAAATAACTATAATGATCTCTATTTCTTGATTTGCAATGAACATAGCTTAACTAATACTTTTACTAGGTAACAAGTTAATGGAGTTATTGAGCAGTATCAAATATTTATTTATGAACAAGTAATGTTTTAACATTTTTGCATTATTCATTAGTGGCACTAAATCTTTCATTCTAAATTATAACCCTTTGATATACTACTGTAACTTATTTTATCAAAATTATGGAACAAAAGGAAAGTATATAGACACATCTTACCCTCCCCCATACAATTTGCAGAACCTGAGCCTAACATTGCTATGAACCTCCCCATCCATGGCTAACACAGGAGAGGTGGCTTTTTATTCTTTGCTTTATCATCTGTGGTGTGATTGTTGTGATTCTGTACTCTGACCAACTCCCCACAATGAATTGTCATTTCTCTAATTTCAAAATAAAAACACCTATGAATTTGCCTTACTGACTAATTTAGCCATCACTTATCATTTTCATTACATTTTATTTCATAAAGGCCATACTCCATAGCTTTTACCACCATAAACATATCTGCTGATAAAAGTGACTAAAATAGGGGCTTAGTGGTTAAGGAGCATGCCTGCAAAGCCTAAGGACCCAGGTTTGATTCTCCAGGTCCCATGTAAGCCAGATGCATATGGTGACACATGTCTCTGGACCTTGTGTGCCCACTCTCATGCTCTCTTTCTCTCTATCTCCTCTCTCTGACTCTAATAAATAAATAAAATCTTTAAAAATTTTAAAAATGACTAAAATAGAAATATTTTTCTCTGAAGAGAAAGTTTTAAAAATGTTCACTCTGTATTTCAAGTCAAGTAGCCAATTTCAATGACAGGAGGATGTGAAAACATGGAAAGATAAGAGAAAGGAGAAGCAGTGGTCTGAAATTTCAGAGAGAAGCCATGGATTCGATGTGCTCAAAATACAGCTCTGATTCACTCAGGAGGCACAAAGTATCTTAAAAAGGCTATAAGGAAAAGAATGCAAGGAAGAGACTTGGGAGGCAGAGGTAGGAGGAAGCCAGGCCACCCTGAGACTACATAGTGAACCAACATAAATGAGGTTATGCCAAGTAATAATAAAAGTTAAAAAAATGTAGAAACATGTCTGAAATAAAAACATCTTTCTTTATAAAAATTAAGCAGCAAACATGTGAACATAGAAAACTAATTCTTTAGAACACAAAGTGCCAGTAATAAGCAGAGCCATTTATCTAAGTGAACAGTAGGAAAATCTGCCTCATTGAGGCAGCATGACATTAGAAACGCCAGGGGTAAACAGGATGCTAAAGAATGCCCCAACATCATACTAAGATAAAGTTAATATTGGTGATGTTATTTGGTTATGAATTTTATTGAATAAGGAAAAGTTGCATCTGGGAGCTACCCTGTTACTGTCAAGTACTGATGTCATTCCAAGCTCTCATGGCACTTGCAGATGGGCTGTGCTTTTCTTCTGTTAAACAAACATTCACACAGAAAACTAGCACCAGCCAGGAATAATCTGTGATAGCAATGAATCAAGGCTGAAACATGGCCTGAGAGTGTACATCCAAGAGCAAAGCCCTGCTTCCTTGCACCTCATATAAAATCACCCAATGCAAGCAGTAATCTTAAGTTGTTTTTCTAACTCACTTTTATGGAGACATCTCTCTGTGGTCCACAGTGTGTAGTATCACTTGTGATGATGACAAAATAATCCCCAATCAATGATTTTTTTTCTTATTGTCTTTGGCCACAGAATATTGGTGTACATGTACAAAATGATTCCCTCATAGAGCACTTACTGAGTGTACATGAAGGTTATGTTCAGTTAGAAGAAATAGCTCATTTACTTCTCTTTCAGAACAAACCATCAGTGAAAAGCTTGAGAGGTGTCTTGGGTCCCGGGTTCTGAGCAACAAAACACTGCTGTCATAGATCATCTTATAGCGACAAGGAGGAGTGCAACACAGTAGATACATGGTGAAACAAAGACACTCTTCACAGTAACTTGCTGAGATGTGGTTGCTAGTATTTATATTGTGTGATCCTTGTGAGACTACGTGAAGCCTCAAAAAACTAGTTTTGCCGGGCATGGTGGTGCACACACCTTAAATCCCAGCACTCAGGAGGCAGAGGTAGGAGGAATGTCGTGAGTTCCAGGCCACCCTTGAGGCTACATAGTTAATTCCAGGTCAGCCTGGGCCAGAGTGAGACCCTACCTCAGAAAACCAAAAATAAATAAATAAATAAATAAATAAATAAATAAATAAATAAATAACTAGTTTTGCCAAAGTGTAAGGAGGCCAACAAGCCTTCATAAAATGATGCCAAGGAGTCTCCACTTCTTGACATACTCTAAAGCAGACTATATTTTTGCTTTATTGTTTGAATTTTAAGGGACATGGTCCAACCAAAAAAACAGGGAGGATGGAGTAGTGAGATGGCTCAGAGGTTGAATGCTTCCTGAACAAGTATGATGGCCTATGGGATCCTTAGTCCTCCTGAGTTCAAACTTCCAGATCCATGCACATCTGTAACCCCAATCCTGTGGGGAAGCAGAGAGCAGAGAGTCACTGAAGATTGCAAACAGCAAGCTACGGGATCAGTTAAGAGTGTCACAAGCAAAAACAGGCAGGTAACTGAATGAAGGGGACATGAGACTTCACTGGCCACTGCGTAATAGAACACAGAGTGCTGCATCAGCACTTGCACATGCCAGCAGCAAACACAGCACACACATGCCACACACATGAAAAAGAATAGGGAGAAGATCAGTCTATAAAGTCTATTGCCCATGTTGTCTGGCATTCATATCAAGTCTTTAATGTGGCATAAGCAATGTGTGTGCATGCATTTCTTTAGAGAAGGATAGAAGGTCGTTGGAGGCAGTCATTCCTTAAGATAATTTCTGTCCTGAACTCAAGTAAAAATTGCAAAAACTACAAAACCAAGTCTTCACCTGAAACTAAAGAAATTAAAATCTCTGCTGCTGAGGTCTTAATTAAGGGCTGACCTGTGGGGGAAGGAAGCTGTCCACACTTTACTCAATGGACTTAAACTAATCTTTAGTGATGTAATGGAATTTGAAGGAAAAGATCTGAGGAATATTAATCAGAAAGTCATATTCTTTCTTACTGGGGGCTATTTCACAATCTCCACTAATAACATGCAAACATGCAACTGCCCAGCAATAGCTCCATGGGAGAATTAAAAAATAGAAGTCTGTAACTACATTGAGCACCAGCAGTCTAGGAGTCCCCAGAGTAGCAGATCATTGCTGACTGTAATTCAAAGCCCTCTCCCTTGGGTGGGGGTTGGAGAATTGTTACTTTACTTGTTTGCTAGTTCCTGGAAGAACCTTATTGGAAAGCACTTTCTATTTTGCTTGAATTTGAGCTTGTCCTCCATATAAATGGACATGAATAAATAAATAAAAATATTGGTTCAGTAAACAATAGTCCAAATACATATTTCTGCTTATCAGTTTTGTGTTTTATTATTTTCTGTTATTTCAATATTACAAATTATAATGAAATAATTCTAAGCCCTTTTGGATGAATGTGGATATAATTTGTGTGAAATGTAATAATGGGAAGGAATGGAAAGATATACATAGTAGTAAAGTTATGGCATGCATTGAAATTAAGTTGGTATTGACCCAGGATAAATTAACATAAATTAATATGGGTAATTTTAAGAAAATTACTAAAATCTACATTACAATTTTAAGACTATTAAAATTTTATGCTAGAAAATATCTTTTTAACACAAACATAGCAGGGGACAAAGAGAAAGAAAAGTCACTAATTGCATATAGGAAAGGAGTAAAATGACAGATACATACTCTATGGAATGAGAAATTTCATTCAATATAAATGAGTTCAACATATCATTTTAAGAGAGTTTTGCATAACAGGTAAATATAAAATGATCTACCTGTGTGAGGTGAGAAAGAGGTACATCTTCAAAACAGAGAAACAAATGAACTGAACATAAAGTGTGGAGAGGAGAAACCATTTGGTAATAATTAAGAGAGAACTTGAAGGGGGCATAGTATCATGGTATAGAATACATATTGAGATGAAAATGTTACAGAACTGAATAGGCCTATTTATTAAGGAAAATATGAATTATATCAATATAGACAAAGCTGAACATGTATCATATAGGCAACCGACAACAGTCTCCAAATATATCAAGTTCAAATGGACAAAGTTGAAAGGACTGATGGATCATAATAGTTGGAGACTTCAAAATTTCAGCTTCAATAATGGCTAGATGAGCAAGAAAGATCAACAAGGAAAAAGAAAGGAAAATATTTCTTCAACACTGAAAACTGAAAACAGACATCAATAGAATATCACTCCTCAAAGCAGTGGAATGCACATTCATTTCACATGTCTGTGACT
Source organism: Orientallactaga sibirica (assembly GCA_036365145.1). Classification (NCBI taxonomy): domain Eukaryota; kingdom Metazoa; phylum Chordata; class Mammalia; order Rodentia; family Dipodidae; genus Orientallactaga; species Orientallactaga sibirica. Next base: position 16,040,263 of record JAEOAD010000017.1, read on the forward strand.
TGTTAACCAATGTAGATATGCAGAAAAATGGAGTTGGAGTATTACTTTACAAAATAAAATGTAATTCAATGTTTCAAAGACCTAATATTGACCCTACAAGCATAAAACTCTTAGAAGAAATATGGGTGTAAACTCTTATGACCTTGAATTATAAAATGGTTTATTTTCTCTGATAGAGAAAGAATATACTGACCTAGAAAAGCAGTTGAATGGGGTTGGGCAGATGGCTCAATGGATGAAGCACTTGTGCGATTTGAGTAACTGAATTTGGATATGACATTTTTGATAGGTGTGTGGCCTTTTGAAAGGTTCTTAATGCCTGTCATTACATTTTTTCAATTTTAAAGGTGGTAATGAATAACGTAAATACACACACACACACACACACACACACACACACACATATACATAGAGAGAGAGAGAGAGAGAGAGAGAGAGAAGAATGGACATGACAATGTATTTACACTACTCAGCAGATAGTGAAAGACAAAAAAGTCACTATTCTTTATATTTTGAATGGAACAATATAACTCTAAAAGATTTTGAAAGACAATTCTATTACCAATATAAAAATCAACTTAAACTATGTTAGTTCATTTTTACTTTTGCCATTATTAGCTAATTATTATGTCTAAATCTTTTTATTTTATAACTTTTGCTGAAAGATTTGTAAAAGTAACTTAAAAGGTGATTATTGCAAAGCTATCTGTCACAGAAGCTCATCATTTGTTTAAAGAACTCCTGGAAGGTAGTGTGATTTTATGGTGTAAGTATTCCATGAGTAATACACAAGCATTTCCATATTGTCATTCAGTTAATTTTTAATATGGCTGGATCTTTTGAGTATGATCTTTTATGATTACCATTATCATGGGGCAATTTCCAATGCCTTTTCATTTGCTTTAAACAAAGCATGCTATATATAGAAATGTTTATTATGCTCATGTAGGGAGTCTATATATTATTTCAATTAAATAAAAGTTTGTGTAGAAAATTATAAATCCTCACAGATTTTTTTGTTATTTTTTATATAGCAAAGTAAAACAACAGCCAGAGGCTCTGTTCAAGTGAATGGAGACTAAGGAATATACCTTAATATATTGAGAAAGTATAATGAAGGTATATGGCCAGAGTCAAGCACTTCATTCTTTTACTGAGATCGATACTTATAGTTTGTGAGGTTAAGAGCACAGGGCCAATTCTAAGTATAATTAGGTATATCCTGTTTAAAAATTACTCTACTAGCACTTACATTTTTTGAAATCAGTATTATTCAGCTGTTCCATCTCTGTTAAAAATACCTGAGTAAAACAACTTAATGGAGGAAAGCTTTATTTTGCCTTCTTGTTTCAGAGGTTTTACTCCTTGGCCACTTGGCCCATTCACTGTGAGACTTGACTGAGACATAATATCACAAAGAGGAGATGAGAAAGGAACAGCAGAGCAAAGCAACTTACCTCATCATAACAAGAATGGAAAGGTGACTGGAGACAAGACATACACCTTTCAGAGCTTCAAGCCATGTGACTCCCTTCCTTCTAGTAGGAATTTATTTTTGGTTTAATCCAAGAAGTTACCTCACTTACTATCCAATAATCTCTTAATAAAAGTCAGCAAAATGGGTTCCATACCTTTGCACAGGGGTGCACTTTATGTCAAAACCATAAATCTCTTCATTCAGGATAATGTCTTCTTCTAAATAAAATAATCTAATTATCTCCTACACAATGTTAAATTACCAAATATTCCACAGAAATAATTCTGATAAGCAATAAAGAATATTAGAAATGTGTTCACTTTCTAGAAACAAAGCACAAGCACATACATAATAGAAGACAGGACTAATATCCAAGCTAAATTTACAAAGGTATGTAAACAAAGTTCTACAATTTAGAGAAAAACTGTGGTGTGAATGTTGGTGAATATTCATCAGCAGATATGTATACTGATAATTTCTTGTGAGCACAGATTGCTCAAAAATGAGGGATATGGTAAAAGAATACACTCCTGCCTTCATGAAGTTTCACTTCTCCAGAAAGAAGGAAAAGAAATGAATAGTAGGCTTGTAATCTGAGACACTGTCTTATACACTATATGCAGTACATGGGTGCTGAGGACAAGTAACCACGTCTTGCTTACTGTTTCTGCCACTGCAGTTAGGTAGACTTGGGATAATTCTTAACATTATCATGCATGAAGTTCCTCCTCTATGATCTGGTTATAATAGAATATTCTCTTAGTAGTGTTATGTGACTTACTATGAATAAATGTAGACAGAATAGTTAGCATACTGTGTAGCTATATTGTCATATGAAAAATATGCTTCTAAATTCCTGCCATACTATTTAGCTTACTCACTATCTATGTAAAAATACAATGGTCCCAGGAAAGGCATTTTAAGGAGGACAAGAGAAGGTGTGGTCATTGATAGAGAGTGGTCAGGGAAGTCTTCTCTGATTAGATGAATATCAGCATAGGTCTCAAAGGGGTAATGGAAAAATCCTTGCTCATTTCAGGAAGCAGGAGAAGCCATGAAAAGACCTAGAGGAAACAATGAGACATTTGACTTTTGCTGTCCTTGATAACTAAATCCAGTAAAGAGACTTTGACAGAATATGGCATGATATATATTCTGTTTTAAACAGTTCACCCTTACTGCTATAAAGAAAACAAACTTAAGCCCAGCATGGTAGCACATGTGTTTAATCCTAGTATTTAGGAGGCTGAGGTAGGAGAATCCTTCTGAGTTAGAAGGCAGCTTGTAGCTGAGCTGCACAGTGAGTTTCAGAGTAAGACCCTATCTAAAAATATAATAAATAAATAAATAAATAAACAAATAAAAATACACTTGTAGTGACCAAAATAAGGGCTGTGTTTGTGGTAGCCATGATCAGTAAATTCAACAAGAAGGTAATGATGGTACAAATAGAATAATTATATGCACACACACACAGAGACAGAGAGAGAGAGAGACTGAGAGTTTTTAGATACATCTTTTGAGACATACTCATAACAAGATATAGGTTAAAAAAAGAGGAACAAGGATGGGTCCCAGATTATTACAGGCATCAGATAATCCAAATTATTTTAAAAAAGGAAATAACATTTAATTTAAATATTATTTAAAAGAGAAACTTAAAATATTTTTCTATGTATGAAAGCTTTAGAAATTAGCCCAAAGATGTTTTGTAGAAAATTAGAAGCCTTTCATATATTCTTCATTCCCACACTTTCTCAATTTTTTTTTTCATTTGTAAAAATAGAAGATATTATAAAGAGGCTTGGTTTGGGAACCCACTTGGTTTTCTGCTTTGTTGTCTAGCAAAAGTACACAAAACATCATGAGGGGTCTCTTTGACTGCTTCTGCTTCTATCTTTTCCCCACATGTAGCTTGTTTGTTTGTTTGTTTGTTTGTTTGTTTGTTTGTTTGTTTGTTTTATCAAAGTAGGGTCTTGCTCTACCCCATGCTGGCCTCGAATTCACTATGTAGTCTCTGAGAGTCCTCGAACTCAATGTGATCCCCCTACCTATTCCTCTAAAGTGCAGAGTCCATTGCAGAAGAGGGGGCAGAAAGAATGTAAGAGCCAAAGGAAGGGTACCACTCCTTAAAATGCAACTGTCCAGACAGAAATTGGCCTTGATATCCATGACCTTGCAGTGCCTAGCAATACCTTCACAAGACCCTCATAATAGAAGAAAAAGATGATGACATCAAATTAAAAGAGAGACTAATGGAGAGGGGGAGGGGATGTGATGGGGAGCGAAGTTGTGAAGGGGAATGGGGGGAGAGGAAGGAAATATCATGGTATCTTGTCTGTAAGTATAAAAATTGTCAATTAAAAAAAAACACTAGGTGTATGACACCACACCGCTCACATCTAGAAGTTTTAGTTTCATAGATACGATGATAAATATTCATAAAGAGCATCGATTCCAACTAACTCTAAATCTCAGGCTCCAATGCATGTTATTGTTGAGTTAGTGTGTTTAATTTAACCTTTCGTTAATGTAATTTAAACATTACAGTACAACATTCTATTTTTAATATGAACATTCAGATTTCCTTGTTCTTTTTTCTTTGGAAACATCTCTGCAAACTATTGCTGAAAATCACAAAAAGAGCTTTTAAAATACTCTTCAAAAATTTAAAAATAACCTCTTGAAGCATCAGAATTAGCTTATCAGGTAAGAAAGTGAATGCTATCATTTGTTGCAGCAGTTTTAAAAATGTTTATCTGTGCTTTCTATATCTTTCACAGTAAAAAAAAAAAAATCACCTGTGAAATAGGCAACTTGCTTTATACAATAGTAATGCGAATAAAAGTAATATAAATGTTGATATTATACATATAAGTGCTATTTTACAAGTTTATATAAAGACAAAGTAAATGGTGTCTGACATCATTTTATGATCTATATCTAGATTCCTGATACCTTTTGTTAAATCTTATAATTACCAAATTGCTATGTATTTCCTCTAATACTTAAAATTTTCTTGATTTGTTATTATGCATCAGTTTTGCCTTAAAAAATCACTAGTCAATTGATTTTCTCAATAAGTCTATTCAGAATATAAGCATCAAATTGATTTTAAATATAAGCTAAAAATAAGGCCAGAAGTATGTGTAATGCTCATATCAATATGACTTCATATTTGTTTACATAAATAAAATGCTATCAGATTGGTCACTGCCTTCCTAAATGGCAATCAGACCCATAAACAGACTCGAGCCAATTTCCCAGAATAAGTCAATCAAAACAAAAACTTCCAGTTAGGGGGGAACAACAAGATTCAGGAAGTGGAATTCTATATAATTTGCAAAATTTACCATTCCCCTGTTTATAGTATTTAGAAGAAACAGTTGAGAAAAGCCAGGCATACAATAGATTACGACTGTCACAGGTTCACTATGCACAAGTCATCTCAAAGGATTGGAAAATGTAAGTTTGCTCTATTTTTTTTTTTTTATAGTGAACCAAATGCAAATAACAAATAAGCCAGGCTGGCAGGCATTTTTAATCCCAGCACTCCAGAGACAGAGGTAAGAGGATCACCATGAATTCGAGGACACCCTAAGAGTACATAGTAAATTCCAGGTCAGTCTGGGTTAGAGTGAAACCTTATCTTGAAAACAAACAAACAAACAATCAAACAAACAAACAAAAAATTGGTGGCACACTCCTTTAATCCTAGCTCTTGGGAGGCAGAGGTAGGAGGATCACCTTTAGATCGAGGCCATCCTGAGACTACATAGTGAATTCCAGGTCAGCCCAGGCTAAAAGGAGACCCTATTTTGAAAAACCAAACCAAAACAAAACAAACAAACAAACAATAAATAAACAAAATAACATCAGAAAATACATTGACATTAATACAAGTAAACTAAGATTTAAAATAATCCTAAACATTCCAAATTTATCATTTAGCATTGAGAACAAGAAAGAATTTGGGGGAGGCATGTTGGAGGGGTTAGTGATAAACAATATAGCTCTTCTATTTTAAATTTATGTAAATATCTTTTATCTTGATTTTACATATGCATGTAGGAGAAAGAATGGATTATGTCCTGAGTTTATGGGAAAGATCTGAACATTTATAGATCTGGAAATATAATGTCCTTGCTTGTTCCTCTTATTTGTAAAAGATAAAAAGCAAACCCAAATACACATATTCATGTTCTCTCTCTCTCTCTCTCTCTCTCTCTCTCTCTCTCTCTCTCTCTCTCTCTCTCTCTCACACACACACACACACACACACACAATGTACCTGAGAATCTTCTACTAAAATCAGTTGGCTTGGATTCTGGGAATTAAAAATGCTATATCATATGAATTGCTTACAATAGGACCTGGGACAAAAAGCCTGTCACTGTAATCCAATGGCTGATGCAGATCATGAGGATGTTGTAAAAAATTTGACTGCTCCTAGAGGAACAGTCATAAAAGAGTCCATATCTGAGTTTTCTATGCAGACACTTACATTGGTAAGAGGGAAGGGATATTTGGTAGAAGTGATAGGGTAAACATGCCCAGAAATATATGGCTGACTTTCTGTGGCTGAGAAGCGCAAAACAATCTCAGGAGTGAACTTCTCTGGTGGTTACCATTGGATCCTAGCTCTGCTTAGAGAAAACACTGAACAGTCTGGAGAGGTGGGTTAGCAGTTAAGGTACTTGCCTGCAAAGCCTAACAATCCCATTTTGATTATCCACAAAAAGCCAGATGCACAAATCAGCTAGTAGTCCTGGTTCTCTCTCTCTCTCTCTCTCTCTCTCTGTATTTGTGTGTGTGTGTCTCTCTTTCTCTCTCTCTCTCTGTATGTGTGTGTCTCTCTCTCTTTCTCTCTCTCGTGTTTTCCTAGAAAATAAATAAATAATAAATAAATAAATAAATAAATAAATAAACAAACTATTTTTTTAAAGAAAAAAAAGTCACTGAACTACTTAAGCAGAGGGAATAATAATTAGCATCTACCATCAAAACATAGGTGGCAAGGTCAGAAGGAGATAGGGAACACTGGGCAGAAATATAACCCATAAAAATTTCCTTCTGAGGAGTTACTGGTTGAGGAAAGAGGATGCACTGAGCAGGTCTTCAGAAGGATGGAGTAGTTACAACACTGACAGCATTTTTATGGGAATATGCTAAGAGAAAGGGACTGAGTACGTGCAAGAGAAGAATTCCCTTGAAAGGGCATGTTTAAATGTGTCCTCAAATGTCAACCCCACTAGTGAGTCCTGGGAGAGATGGAGCTCTGTTTCCATTCTAGAAAGTGAAGAAAATAGACTTCCTCCCTCACATTTGAATTGCAATGCATAGATTTTGGCAAACATCTACATGGAGCATGTTCTCTTCTGGAAAATTGAAGTCAATTGAAAAATAAATGCTGACATAATCTTATCTTTGTCAAGATTAACAGTTGCTATTAGTCCTCCTTTTTTACTTCAAGGATAGTTTATTTTTTTTTTTAAGCCTCAATATTTGTTCCTCAGCTACATTCAGTGTCAAGAGCTATACTTTCAGGTTATGGCATCAAAGTTATTACTGCAAATTGACCTTCAATGAGCCATGTTACCATGTTTATGACAATTGCACTTTTGAAGAAATGATTCTACTTTGCATTGTGAACAATTTAGTCCCAAAGGTCCATTCCTTTTGTCCTCTCATATGCTATATCACTGGATGTTCTTTAGAGTTATTTGATGTTTGAATAGATGACATTTCCTTTGGTAGACATAGACATACTTATTTTAGTATTACTTATTAAATCTATTTCAGATTACTTATGATCTGGAATTACTAAGATTGCAATATTTGTGAATTTTTATTTATAATTTTTATTGTTCAGAATTTATCCTAGTTTTACATTTTTTTCTTCTAAATTGTTAATAAAATGGAATATCTAAATAGAAAGTAAAATCTGTTCAAACAGCAGTATAGCTATCCATTTATTTAAGTTGCAGGACTTGGGCTGGAAAAATGGCTTAGTGGTTAAGTGCTTGCCTGTGAAGCCTAAGGACCCTGGTTCAAGGCTCTATTTCCCAGTACCCATGTAAGCCAGGTGCATAAGGTGGCGCATGCATCTGGAGTTTGTTTGCAGTGGCTGAAGTACCTGGCACGCCCATTGTCTCCCCCCCCCCTCTGTCACTCTCAAATAAATAAATAAAAATAAACAAAAAATTTAAATGCATGACTTCACTAGCATAAATTAAAAAAAAAAAAGAACTCATAATTTTCATTGTGCCTTTAATAAAGTCCTAGTCTTTATTCTACATCTTTTGTGGTACTAAGAGAAATACATGAATTTAGAAATAGTCTTTTTTTCTAAATCTAATCTACAAAGAAAATTAAGATAGACACATTATATCTAGTTTAATAAATTGCTACCTTTTGCTAATTCAATGAATTCCTTGTCAAATATTTTAATTATTCTAGAATTGCTGTTCTAACCTTGCCTGTTATGTTGGATGACACTCAACTGTAGATGAGGTGAAAGTACCAAATATTTGTATAAATAACTATTTCTACTCTTCCTGCAAAAGACAGAGCAGACTTAAAGAGAAAAAGGAGAGAAAATGTGTCTATTTTCTGTAATGTATGGCCACACTCAGACCCATGTCCTCTCTCACCGTATGGCCACACTCTGACCCATGTCCTCTCTCACCGTATGGTCACACTCTGACCCATGTCCTCTCTCACCGTATGGCCACACTCTGACCCATGTCCTCTCTCACCGTATGGCCACACTCTGACCCATGTCCTCTCTCACCGTATGGCCACACTCTGACCCATGTCCTCTCTCACCGTATGGCCACACTCTGACCCATGTCCTCTCTCACCGTATGGCCACACTCTGATCCATGTCCTCTCTTGTTGTATAGCCACACTCTGACCCATGTCCTCTCTCACTATATGGCCACTCTCTGATCCATGTCCTCTCTTGTTGTATGGCCACACTCTGACCCATGTCCTCTCTCACTATATGGCCACACTCTGACCCATGTCCTCTCTCACCGTATGGCCACACTCTGATTTTTTTTTCTTTTTTTCTTTTCCTGCCTGATATTAAAATGCTGAAGCCTATTTCTCAGCCTTATTCATAATGTTCTCCACTGTAGAATGTGGCTGCCTGCTAGGTATATAACAAATGTTTGTTGTTCTTGAGTTCTAGGAAAGGAGAAAAGAAGACAGGAGAGATGAGAAGAGGAGAAGGGGAAGGAAAGGAAATAAAAAGTTTCAGTCCTATCTTTACAATAAGAAAATGAGAGACAGGTGACATGACTCACTTGATAAAGTGCTTGCTTGAAGCATAAAGACCTGAGCTGAAATCTCCAGCACCCATGTAAAACCTGGGTATGTATGGACATGTAATACTAGCCCTGGTTCAAGTGGACTGGAGAATTTCTAGAACATGCAATCTTTCTATTCTAGCCAATTGATGAGATCTTGGTTCTGTTGATATGGGAAATTTGGGATATATTTCAGAGTTTCTGTTTCTTTCTCAGCTCTTGGGTGTGTAATAATTCAGGAACTAAGGTCCTGGGTGGTCATGTCCATACAGTGCCTCCATTGAGTGAGCGGACTTCTGGGTTCTAATGTAGGAATTTCTATGAATGAAACCTAAACCAGAGCATGATGTTTAGAAAAAAATTATTATAGAGATTATAGATAAAACTTAAGATAAGAAATGAATAAAGAGCTCTTTCCCAGAAGAAGGCAAGACAAGGCTACTGAAAATGGAAAAGCCCACCTAGAGTCCCAGAATGGGGTCATTTCAGGGAGTCTCCTGAATATGGGAGTCAGTTGGTCAGTTCAGTCCTAATTCAAGGTGTATATAACTAGCCAGTTTCTCAGCAAGGGGGTAATTCCTTTACATTTTTTCTCTCTTAAGTAAAGGGGTGGAGAATGATTGAAGAACTTATCTGATATCAACTTCTGTCCTCCAGATGCACATGTCCACATACACACTTGCACACACACACACACACACACACACACACACACACACACGTGTGATTGATTGCACTCAGATATGTTCTAAGTGACTTTGTGGCTTGTATACTTTTGGAAGCTATAAATTTAGGGATACCTAAACTCAAGAATAATTCTTTTAGTTATCTGTAGGAATAGTAACTCTTTTGTTTCTCTATTCAAATGAGTGTGGTAGAGTATACTGTTTGAGGTAGTTGTAGTAGAAAACAAATATAATTATAAGGAATCAAACTAATGAGCAGGTCAAATGTAGTAATAAAATAGTACAACTAAAATAACTAGCATTTATAAACCATTTGCCATACTATAGGTCCTCAGCAATAGAATGCATATTTAGTATCCCCATTTTACCTTGGAAGAATTTTGTACTTAATATAAAAAATGAGAAATGTTATAACCAAATTCCAATCTGCTGAATATAAGGGAAGATCAGGGGCCACAGTCTATTTCAGAGTCCTGGCCAAGTGCCACTGGTCATTCTCTTTGACATCAAGTTCAATAACTTATTTCAAATCAACTCATATTTTTGACAGTTCTCCTTCATGAAATCTGTGACTATACCAATGAGATTTGTCAAGGCAGAGAGCATATAAAATTGGAAAAAGAGATTCATTTTATGGTTCAGATACATTATACAAAACCTGTCCAGAAGGTTTTAAAAAATAAGAAGGGTTTCAAAATTTTAGAGTTTATTATCCAAGCCAGAATCCTATGTATAGCATTTGATTAAGGAGAGGGGCTGTATCTGAAAAACAATCCAGCTAAACAAACAGAGGAGATTTTCCACATCTCTATGAACATTTCATGATTCTTTTACAGATTCTTGCAGATATCAGAGGATTAAGTGTATCTTCAAGATAATGACTGCATATCCATATTTAGCATCGTGCCAAATTTGAACATATAGCAAATAATTTATTTTATCTCATTTTATTTATTTATTTATTCATTTGAGAAAAGGGAGGAAGAGAGAGGCAGAGAGAGAGAGAATGAACATGTCAACTACTGCAAATGAACTCCAAACACATGTGCCACCTTATGCATCTGACTTAAGTGGGTACTGGCAAAATGAACCTGAGTCATTACGCTTCACATGCCTTAACTGTAAGCATGTTTCCAGCCCAAGTAACAAATAATTTTAATGATAAAATGAAACATATACATTTGGCATCACAATATGAAAGCAATCTTATTATCTACAAATATTTATTACAACATATTAAAGTGTTTTTTTTTTTCTGTTAACTACTGGTTTAAGTATGGAAACTTTGGCTTTTTGGCACAAAGAAACATATAAATAAATCCTACAACATAATAAATTAATTAAAAATAAAGTTTTACATCCTTGTTTAATGTTAGTCCAAGGTATTTTTTGTTGTTGTTATTGAAAATGGGACAGTGTCACTTATTTCTTTTGCTGTATATTTGTGATTTGCATATAGAAAAGCTACTGATTTTTGTGCAATGATTTTGTACCCTGCTACTTTGCTGAAGGAGTTAATCACCTTTAAAATTTTTGATTTTTTGTTTGTTTGTTTGTTTGTTTTTAGTTAGGGTTTCACTCTAGTCCAGGATGACCTGGAATTCACTATGTAGTCTCAGGTGGCCTTGAACTCATGGTGATCCTCTTACCTCTGCCTCCCGATTGCTGGGATTAAAGGTGTGCACTACCATGCCCGGCACACTCATGACTACCTTTAAGAATTTTCAGATGGAAGTTCTCGGGTCACTTATGTATGGAATCATGTCGTCTGTGAATAGGGCTAACTTAACTTCTTCCTTTCCAATTTGTATCCCTTTTATTTCTTTCTTCTGTCTTATTGCTTGAGCTAGGACTTCCAATACTATGTTGAAGAGCAGAGATAAGAGTGCTGCTTTCTTGTTGAACCCAATATCAGCACAAGGGTGAAGGAGATAGACACAGAGAACACTCAACTCCTACCAAACCAGCAATCCAGAGACACAGAGGTTCCCAAGACCTCACCTCTGAAGTAGACCTGAAAAGACCCAACATGGCTCAGGGAAATTCATGGAAGAGTGTACGGTAAGACTGTTAGAACCACAAGTTGGGACATTATGCACAGAGAGACATTGTCTCTTCCCCATAACTGATGGCTACCCTCAAGATGCACAAGCCACACTGCCAACGAGGAGGGTCCCTTAGGTGGAGGGAGGACAGGGAGGAAGCTAAAGATGGTACCAATATGGCTGTATATACACTAGGTCCATAACTAATAAAGAAAAATAAAAGAAAAAATAATTATTTTAGAGTTAGTAATTTATTTATTGATATAGAAAATAAACATGCAAGAAAATGCAAACTTCAGTCAGCAATCTTTCTAAAGGAAATTTCAATTCCTGAGCTATTGTTTAAACATAAACATACAATGACTTCAGCATGCAAACCAAACACCACACATGATGGGCATTTCCCATTCCATGAAAAGTAGTGGGATCACCTCTAGTTTTCTAATCAGCTTCAATTATATATAGATCAGTCATGTTAATTTCAAGGTTCCAGGGAACCATTGTGAGCATTCAGCATTCTGGATCCCATTGGTTAAATTCAACTGGCATCACTAACATTAACAACAAATATCAGCAACTCTGTAAAACAACAAAAACAACCTTAATTTTTTTTTTCTTTTGTGTCAGAATATGTTATGGGTCACGTGTTTGAATTTCTCCAAAATCAAAATGTTGAAATTCTACCTTGAAAACTTAAAGTATTAGAATATGTGTGGCCTGTGGGAGCTAGTGAGGTTATTTTAGTGGAGACTTCCTTTGTTAGAGTTAATGACTTTATAAAGACAACAGCCAGGCAGGGTGGGGCATGCCTACAATCCCAGCATCAGGACATAGAGGCAGGAGGAACTCAAATTCAGGTCAATTCTTATATTGGGAGTTCAAGACCAGAAAGAAACACTATATCACACCATGTAAAAATATAAGAAACAAGGAGATAGACACTGAAGACACTCAACACCTACCAAACCAGAAATCCAGAGGCTCCTAAGTACCCATTACTTTAAGTAGACTTAAAATGCTCCCAGCATGGCTCAGGACATTTTGAAAAAGGGTAGGGGTGGGTAATTGCACCCCACCCAGCCATAATGCATGACCCACAATCCCCATGAGGTTGACCTGCATCCCAAAGGCGGAAGGCCTCATCAGAAAAGGGGCAGGGAGGAGGGAAAGTATGGTACTAACATGTGTTATTACGTACTAAATATGCCCATATCTGATTAAAATATAAATATTATATATACGCAACAAAAAGACACACAAGAACTTTATTTTTAATGTTATTTTCTGTCCTCTATCTGGTGAGAATACATCTGAACCACAGCCACCTGCAAATCAGGAAGAGGATGTACCACATTCTTACTCTGCCACTGTCATGATGTTGCACTTCTCCAAGGACAGAACTTGGAGACATAAGTGTATACTGTGTAAGCCACCAAACTCAGAAAACTTTTCAGAGCTGGAACTGACTCCATCTAATGGGATCATGTCATTGTGCATTAATAGAAAAAAAAAAAAAAAAAAAAAAAAAAAACATTTTCAAATATAGGCTTAAACATAAATATCTTTAGGATTACAACTAAATATATTTGAATTTTATATGATCACTACATTTAAAGAAAATTTTCATCATAAATGATGATTTCTATAATACATTACCTATAAAAATTTTCTCCTACAAATGAGATGGACCATTCCCACCACAATTTATTGGCCTAAATAAATCACATGCCAATAGCTAGCTTTAAAGGAAGTAAGAAATAGCATCCTCATATATGCAAAGAATGAGAACTGGAAATATGTAACCAATACTTCCATGGATACTTCATAAATAAACCTCAGGCCCCAGATATCTGTGAATAACTGGGTGGGAAGATACCTGGCACTTGCTTGCAAAGCCTGCTGTCCCAGCTGAATCATCATACACTGGAGAATATCTGTGTGCTAGTGAACCTTGATTATAAATCTGATTACACTGAATGGTATCTAGAAAACAGTAAACAGCACCTCTGGGGATTTCTGTAAGGGTGTTTCCAAAGATTATCAAATGGGGATGGGAAAGGCTTGCTTGAAATGTGGACCATGCTATCCAAAAGGCTCTTGTCCCATATGGTATAAAAAGGAAAAAAATGCAAAAGAAACAAATACTAAAAAGTCAGCACTCTTGCTCATTTCCCCAGTTACTCTATGGTTTCAGCTGGGACCCTGGGGAGGTGTGAGGGCTGATTCTCTCCTCGGGTTCTGTGTCCATCTGAAAAAGAGAACAAGATTCTCCAATGGAGAGTGAAGTCAGCACCCAAAATGGGTTAACCATTATTAGTTTAGAGAGAATTTCATAAGTGTAAGTCCTCTTGTAGCCCAAGATTGGTGGGAGCTTGATATTGGAGAGTGAACTCATGTTTTGGATAAGATTCTGACTTGTTTCCCCATTCCAGCTATAGGTTCTGTTCCACTGAGTGGATCCATTAGCCAATATTTGGCATCCCCAACAAGGGAGGGGGCAGGGGGAGGGGAGGCTTACAATGGTACCAATATGTGCTGTTTACACACTGAGTATGGACATAACTAATAAAGAAAAAAGGAAAGAAATACTGATATCATAGGCCTTCCTTCTCTGTTTCCTGAGCAAGAAATAATTTTCCTACATCAATCACTTCAATCACTTCACACTCAGCATGAAACCTGATCCTCAGAAACCATAATCCAAAGTAAATGAATGCTTCTTTAACATGTTCCTCTCAGCTATGTACCATGGTAACAAAACACTAACACATAAACTAGGGACTGATAAGTAGGGTCACCTGTAAATATATATATATATATATCATCTTCAGGTGTCCCCAAGTTGCTTTTCACTTGATTAAAACAGTCTCCCTGATGATGTGGTTAGAGCTTTTATAACTGATTTCCAAGATGTTCTCATGAACTATGAATAAAAAGAAGAGAATAGTATTTGATAAGATATTTGACCAGAAAAGAAATACTTGTAAAATTGTAAAAATGAGTCAAGAGAAAAAAAAAAAGGCTGCTGATAAAATTAAAGGTTATTAAATGCTAAGACCCTACTGCTAAAGACACCGTATGCTCTCAGCACAAAACATGGAGAGACATGGCTGGAGTCTTGAAGAGACAATAAGCCCATCTAGTGCTAGAAGGTGCTACATGAGTTACTGGGGGAAAGTGGCCAACATCTGTCTGAGAAACTCTAGGTCTAAGCTACTGAGAAGCAAACAATGTGATGTGATGCTTACACAAGTGCAATAGTGGCACACAACTATGGTGGGTAACCAACTGCTCTTGGATTGGCTAACAGATCCACTCAGTGGAGAGGAACCCATATCTGGAAAAAGTCAGAATCATATTCAGATAATAATTTTGCTTTCCAGTATCAAGCTTCCACTAATCATGGGCTATGCACCCCACCCAGCCATAATGCATGACCCACAATCCCCATGAGGTTGACCTGCATCCCAAAGGCGGAAGGCCTCATCAGAAAAGGGGCAGGGAGGAGGGAAAGTATGGTACTAACATGTGTTATTACGTACTAAATATGCCCATATCTGATTAAAATATAAATATTATATATACGCAACAAAAAGACACACAAGAACTTTATTTTTAATGTTATTTTCTGTCCTCTATCTGGTGAGAATACATCTGAACCACAGCCACCTGCAAATCAGGAAGAGGATGTACCACATTCTTACTCTGCCACTGTCATGATGTTGCACTTCTCCAAGGACAGAACTTGGAGACATAAGTGTATACTGTGTAAGCCACCAAACTCAGAAAACTTTTCAGAGCTGGAACTGACTCCATCTAATGGGATCATGTCATTGTGCATTAATAGAGAAAAAAAAAAAAAAAAAAAAAAAAAAAAACATTTTCAAATATAGGCTTAAACATAAATATCTTTAGGATTACAACTAAATATATTTGAATTTTATATGATCACTACATTTAAAGAAAATTTTCATCATAAATGATGATTTCTATAATACATTACCTATAAAAATTTTCTCCTACAAATGAGATGGACCATTCCACCACAATTTATTGGCCTAAATAAATCACATGCCAATAGCTAGCTTTAAAGGAAGTAAGAAATAGCATCCTCATATATGCAAAGAATGAGAACTGGAAATATGTAACCAATACTTCCATGGATACTTCATAAATAAACCTCAGGCCCCAGATATCTGTGAATAACTGGGTGGGAAGATACCTGGCACTTGCTTGCAAAGCCTGCTGTCCCAGCTGAATCATCATACACTGGAGAATATCTGTGTGCTAGTGAACCTTGATTATAAATCTGATTACACTGAATGGTATCTAGAAAACAGTAAACAGCACCTCTGGGGATTTCTGTAAGGGTGTTTCCAAAGATTATCAAATGGGGATGGGAAAGGCTTGCTTGAAATGTGGACCATGCTATCCAAAAGGCTCTTGTCCCATATGGTATAAAAAGGAAAAAATGCAAAAGAAACAAATACTAAAAGTCAGCACTCTTGCTCATTTCCCCAGTTACTCTATGGTTTCAGCTGGGACCCTGGGGAGGTGTGAGGGCTGATTCTCTCCTCGGGTTCTGTGTCCATCTGAAAAAGAGAACAAGATTCTCCAATGGAGAGTGAAGTCAGCACCCAAAATGGGTTAACCATTATTAGTTTAGAGAGAATTTCATAAGTGTAAGTCCTCTTGTAGCCCAAGATTGGTGGGAGCTTGATATTGAGAGTGAACTCATGTTTTGGATAAGATTCTGACTTGTTTCCCCATTCCAGCTATAGGTTCTGTTCCACTGAGTGGATCCATTAGCCAATATTTGGCATCCCCAACAAGGGAGGGGCAGGGGAGGGGAGGCTTACAATGGTACCAATATGTGCTGTTTACACACTGAGTATGGACATAACTAATAAAGAAAAAGGAAAGAAATACTGATATCATAGGCCTTCCTTCTCTGTTTCCTGAGCAAGAAATAATTTTCCTACATCAATCACTTCAATCACTTCACACTCAGCATGAAACCTGATCCTCAGAAACCATAATCCAAAGTAAATGAATGCTTCTTTAACATGTTCCTCTCAGCTATGTACCATGGTAACAAAACACTAACACATAAACTAGGGACTGATAAGTAGGGTCACTGTAAATATATATATATATATATATATATATATATATATATATATATATATATATATATATATATATCATCTTCAGGTGTCCCCAAGTTGCTTTTCACTTGATTAAAACAGTCTCCCTGATGATGTGGTTAGAGCTTTTATAACTGATTTCCAAGATGTTCTCATGAACTATGAATAAAAAGAAGAGAATAGTATTTGATAAGATATTTGACCAGAAAAGAAATACTTGTAAAATTGTAAAAAATGAGTCAAGAGAAAAAAAAAAAAGGCTGCTGATAAAATTAAAGGTTATTAAATGCTAAGACCCTACTGCTAAAGACACCGTATGCTCTCAGCACAAAACATGGAGAGACATGGCTGGAGTCTTGAAGAGACAATAAGCCCATCTAGTGCTAGAAGGTGCTACATGAGTTACTGGGGGAAAGTGGCCAACATCTGTCTGAGAAACTCTAGGTCTAAGCTACTGAGAAGCAAACAATGTGATGTGATGCTTACACAAGTGCAATAGTGGCACACAACTATGGTGGGTAACCAACTGCTCTTGGATTGGCTAACAGATCCACTCAGTGGAGAGGAACCCATATCTGGAAAAAGTCAGAATCATATTCAGATAATAATTTTGCTTTCCAGTATCAAGCTTCCACTAATCATGGGCTACAAGAGAATCTACACCTATTAAATTCTCTCTAAACTAATAATAGTTACCTCATTTAACCTGTGCTAACTTCACTCTCCATTGGATAATCTGCTTCTCTTTTTCAGATGGGAGTGGGACCTGAGGAGATAAACGACCCATTACCCTTTCCCAGGGCCCCAGGTGAAACCACAGAGGAATTCGGGAGATGAGCAAGAGTGCTGCTTTCTTGGTGAACCTGATATCAGCACAAGGGTGAAGAAGATAGACACAGAGGATACTCAACACCTATTAAACCAGAGATCCAGAGGCTCCTAAGAGCCCATCACTGAAGTAGACTTAAAACACCCCAACAGGACTCAGGGAAATTTTCTGAAGAGGAGGCAGAAAGATTGTTACAACCACAAGTTGGGACATTATGCATAGAGACATTACCTCTTCCCCATAACTGACAGCTGGTCCCACAATGCATGACCCACAATTCCAATGGAGATTACCTGTATTCCCAATAAGGAGGATCCCTTTCAAAAAGTGGCAAGGATGAGGGAAAGGATGATATAAACATGTGCTGTTTACATAGAAAGTGTGTCCATAACTAATAAAAATAAAATATAAAAATATAAAAAAATAGGGCTGGAGAGATGGTTTAGTGGTTAAGACATCTGCTTCCTAAGCCGATAGATTCTCCAGGATCCATATTTAGCCAGACGCAAAGTGTTGCAAAGGTTTCCCACAGGGGGCACACTCATTTGGAGTCGGTTCACAGCTGCTGAGAGGCTGCTGGCATGCACATTCCCTCTCTCTCTCTCTCTCTCTCTCTGACTCTCCCCCCCCCCCCAAAAAAAAAAGTCATTAAAAGGAAGACAACTTCTATACATTAGAAAAATTAGGAAGTTGTATGAAGGGCATCTCAGAGGTTGGCTGAACTTCACTAATCACAAGCTGTAGAATGTAAAGGTTTTAACCATTCAAAAGACTTTACTTTGAGAATAGAGCACTGGAAGCCTTTGCTCACACAGAGCTACCATGGAAGTGTTCCGTATCCTCTATTCAACCCTGCGTTTACACTGATTCAGCTATGTTCCTAAAAGACCTTCCTCCTGTCTTAGTTACAGATATCGGCATGCTGAAATCACAATGTAAAGGCCATATTGCAGAAATGCAAAATTTGAGTTATGTGGTTATGGACTCTTCAACCAGGATTTCAAAAGAAAAGTTAAGGAAATCAGTCATTGACAGTGTCAGATTCCCAGATTCTCTGTCAGCAGTCTTCCAGAAGGTAACATTTGAAGCTGTAAATGGGAAGCAAAAGATGCAGTGGAGATCCAGAATGTTAGAGATGCTGTGAATGGGAAAAAATATATATCATGGAAATCCATACGCATCTAACAGAATCACCACAAGAGACAGGTCATGTGGACTGCATATTTTGAAGCTCCCCTCAGAATTCCATATGCCATAGATACTGGACATGAGTCTGTAGGATTTAATGATGGATGGGCTGGATTTCATGCTGTCTTTTTTCCTATACTTCCCTTTTTATCCTCCTCTCTCATTTCTCTTTATCAGAATGGGAACATTTACTCCATGCCTTTTCATGTTACAAGTATGTAACTTTCTTTTTGATTATTCAGAACTTCACAGATAATGGTTTTTATTGTGCTACAGAGGAGACTTTAGACTTAGACTTTTAAACTTTAAAAACCATGGGGACTCTTGGAGGTGACCTGAATACATTTTTCATTATGAGATATAGAGGTGTGTATAATTCTTTTGGTAATGGGTGAGTATTATTATGGTTTAAAGAGGTGCTTTGGGTGACCTAATGGACATTCAGGATAATGTTTTATAGTCTCTTTATATTTTTGAATTTTTTAGTTTCCTCTTTTTGATGTATAGTTTTATTTCATTATGCCCAGAGAAGATGCATAATAGGATTTAGATTTAAGTATTGTTCACAAATAATTTGAAAGTCTAAAGTATGATCTATTGTAGACAATGTTTCATGTGCTAAAGAGAAGAATATATAATTTGCAAACACATTTGATCCTCTTGCCTATAGGATAATTTGGTTTTGCTGTCCCCATTGATTTTTCAATTTTCTGAATAATTTGTATGTTGATGCAAGTGGGGTGTTTAAATTCCAAGATATCATTGAACTATATAATATTTCTCAATTTTGTTCTAATAATATTTGCTTTATATAATCCATTATTCAACCTTTGGGTGCATATGTCTATATATTTCTATTTAAATTCTATTTTATCTAACTATAGCTGCTCTTGCTTATGTTCTCATTTTTATTTCATGGGATGTCTTTTCCAAACCTTTTGTGTTTAGTCTATGTGTGTTTTACTGGTGGATGGAGAGTCTTATTTTCTACAATTTGGATTGTGATCTTATCCATTAAGCCACTTTATATCTTTGGAGTGAGGAAAGCATTTGGATCATATTTTAGTTTCATGCTAAGAAATGCCTCTGTCTTCACCAGTATTAGTCTTACTACATTGTGGCAAGTGGCTCTCTATGTGGCTACCACTCACAGTTCCTATGGAAGGGTTGAGTATAGACCAAATACTATTCTCTGTTTGTTTTTTCTTAGGGTTGTCTGATAGGGATATTTCATTGGCATAGAGTTATTTTTGCCTAAGTGTTTTCAATCTGATAAAACTCTTTCTTTCCTAAAATCTTGTCCAGAAAAAAAGTTCATTTATTTTTTCTGAATTTGTTACTATTTCTGGTGTTTGGATACTACACTAATCAGTCCATAGTGTGCAAAACTAAAAGAAGACATACTGAAACACTGCCAGCCCCTTGCTGATATATCTCCTTTTGTACCTTTCAGAGTCCTCTTATATCTGTTTTATGTATAATGTCCAGGGATTTTTACCTATGTATAGTTGGAGGAATAGAGAACATATGTAGAAACTGGAATGAAAATGTTCACAAGGAAGATAAGCCATCATTTTCTATTTATATTTGCTAGGTTATATGAGGAAAAAGTATGGAGGATATTAAGTACTTTGCCATTTTTGTTCATTTTATCAAAAGGATTTGCAATCCAATTATTCTTACAAATTAAAATGAGGCTAAATTCAAAGTTGTATTATTGCTTCTGATTTATGACTGCTCACTTCTAGCATGCCACTGTCCATAGTCCACTCTTAGAATAAGGATATTAAATAAGTGGATTCCATCAATCCCAGGGGCTTTTCAAGCTGAATAAGAAAGTAGGCTACTGATTTCCTTTCTGTCTGTGCTGACTTTGACCTGGTCCTGAAATAACCACACCATTTCTGCAGGCCTTGCTTTTTGTATGTTCCTTTGGTAAAGTGGCTATGATATATGAAAATCCTTCTATCCTCATGCAGTCTTCTGTTCAATTAAATGTGCTTAACCTATGTTTCTCTCTCTAAGGGCTTTTTTTGACAGCTAATTATCTAATTCAAACTGATAGGACACTGGGTTGTTAAACCTCCCAAGTCATTTGCTTTGATTTCACAAAGAATTTTCTCAAGGCCATGTTGTAACTCAAAGGAAATCCAACACAGTAAAACCAGGGACACTGCTAGATGCTTGGGGTACAGTTTTATTAGAAAGATTGATTTTGTACTTAAAAGTATCTGTTACATCAAAAACCATAACTTATATGTGTGCTCTGCCTGATTTCATAATTTGTCAGTGTCATTTGCAAAGTAGGAATAATTTGGGGGACATATTAGGAATTATATCATATCCCTTGCCCAGTGTTTTTTGTCAACAATTGGATGAAAGTATAATTATCAACCTAAATGGATAGAAAGACTAGGCATGGTTTTATCATTTTAGTTTTAGTAAGGACACACTCTGATGTTAAAACAACAATGACAACAATGTCATTGGCTTATACGTTTTTCAGAATAGCTGCTATTTTGTGTGCATGTATGTGTGTGTGTGTGTGTATTAAGAGCAGGTCATTAGTGATAAATAAAATATTTCCCTAGCATGTTCTGTACTTTCTCCCTTTCCCTATCTTAAATTGTTTCTAAAGCCTATTTTTAGTTTCCATTGGCAATCATCTTAAATTTTTTTTTAGTGGAAAATGGAAAATAATTAGTTTTTCATGACTGTAATCTATTAAAATCATTGTCATTTTCCACCATTTTAGACTTCCTTTTACTAAAAGGGAATGTAAAATCAAGATTCTAATAATAAGTTAGAAAATATTAAACAAAAACCTGTTTCTGGAAAGCAACAGAATCTTAAGCTATTTAAATTGGCCATTTCATTTAAATATTTGCATAATTGCCTCCCTCCATACTTTGTCTCTTATGTTATTTTTTTTCTTTGTATGCCCTCTTCCTCATTGTTCCCTGATCCTTGGAGGTTGGAATAAAGATGCCTCATTTAGTGCTGAGAACTTCTTACATTTTTTTTCTCAGCACTTTGATGAGTTCTGAACCATCTCATGAGTAACCGATAACTGAAAAGAAACTTTTCTAACCAAAAGTGAAAACAGTTCTACTATATAGACATGTGCATAAACATTTAGAGAGCAACTTGGTGGGTATAATGTATCCATTTATTTAAGGAACAGTGGTAGGTTTCTCCCTTGGGCCTATGACCTTCTAAGCCTAGGATCTCAGGAGCATTTTAGTCTTAGTTATGAATTTCCACCTATGGAGCAGGTTTCCAATTCAATCTGAGAGTGGTTGGTACCTCCATATCAGACATGCCACTATTATACTACTGAGACAACCTTGCCTGTCTTGCATGGTCCATTTCTAGGTGTTTTTTTTTTTTTTTTTTTTTTTTTTTTTGTCTCCCAGTAGGCTACAAAGCACCTTTCAGCTCTATGGACCATGGTCAGCAAGGACAATGTCACGAGCTCACTTCTATCTTGATTTCTCAGTGTTTTATAACTAAAACATATGATTCTCCAGCAATCAGGCCTTACCATATAGTTCTAGAGGGCAAATAAGAGCTTTGAAAATAGTATATATTATTTTAATGGCCTCAGGGGCTTCCATGACTTACAACTTACTAGGAGGTACACCACCCCTGGCACTGGGACTTTTCTGTAACAGCATATAGATTCTAGTCACAATATTACCCAACTCCATAGGGTACTTCTGTTCCAACTCTGTACTTTTTATAACACACACACACACACACACACATATATATATATATATATATATATATATATATATATATATATGGAGAGAGAGAGAGACTAAGTCATATTGAAAACCATTTCTCTGTTAGCTAATATATTTATATAACATGTAATATATATATATTATATATATATATATATATAATATATATATATATATATATATATCTTTCCATTTCTTCCATTCCTCAATTTTCATCTTAACTTTGTAATCAAGTGTTGAACTCAATAACAATAAATACCTAAATGATGTTCAACAATGTGTGAGGCAGCTAAATATGCAGGTCTGTGAATATTAATCTGTTCTCAGAATGACAATGAGGTCTTGCAGAGTTTGCTTCTTTCTCCACTGCTACTTGAAGATGTTGGCATTGCCTCATACAATGGCAAGGTCACAACATAGAGTGTACTTTCTAGGAATACCCTTCATGTATGAACCCAATTTGTAAGTGTAAAGGGCCAGTTGTTTAAATATGATATCCTTCTTTATACATGGTATATGTTTATTTTAGGAATCTGAATATAATTTTCATATTACCTATTAGTTCATTATGTTAAATCTATACTTTCCAAGATTTTTCCCAATGTCACTAAGAACATCAAAGTAGTAAATGTTAAAATGTCTTACTAAAATATATAGGAAGTTGATCAGATGAGTTTGCAGATATTGTAGCCTGATCAATAACAGATGATGAGGAGGGAAAAGGTTATTTTCCCCATTCAAGTGAGAAGACACTGTGTATCACCTGAGAATCTGTCAGAAAGTACCATCACATGACACTATTTCTGAAGACAACATATGCTTCTGACACAGAACAGCCAGAGACCTGGCTGGAGTCCAGAGAACCTAGCCCCAGACAGCCTGTCCAGTGTTCACAAGCACTACATGAGCTACTGGGGGAAAGTGGCCAACAATGGTGTAAGCAACCAGGGGTATAAACACCCTATCAATATGTACACAACAGTGTAATGGTGACACATGGCCTAGGTGGGTAACCAATAGCTTTCTGATTGGCCAAGAGATCTACTAAGTCAAAAATACACATATTTGGAAATGAGAACCAGGTCTGTATCTTATGGAGACAAAGATTATGCTCTCCAATGTCAAGCTCCCACGAGTCTTTGGCGAAAAAAGGTGTTACATCCATCAAAATCACCCTAAATTAATTACGTTTATCCAATTTAACCTATGCTGATTTCACTCTGTGTTGGAGAATCTGTTTTTTTTTTTTTTTTCTTTTTCAGAAGGTATCAAGACCCTAGAATTTTAACCACCACTGGCATCTCAGTCTAGGCAGAGCTGAAACCACAGAGGAATTGGGGAGAAGAGCAAGAGTGCTGCTTTCATGGTGAACCTGATAATCAGCGCCAAGGTGAAGAAGACAGACACTGAGGTTACTCAACATCTACCAAATCAGAGATCCAAAGGTTCCTGAGAGCCTATCACTGAAGTAGACTTAATACACACCCACCACCACTCAGGGAATTTTGTAGAAGAGGAACAGAAAGATTGGAAAAGCCATATGTTGGGACATCATAAGCAGAGGCATCCCCTCTCCCCCACAATATCTGACTGATTCACCCACAACGTGTAATCCTCAACCCAATATGTAATACCAGCAACCCCACAGAGGAGAGCACCCAGTGGAATGGGGCCAAGGAGGTGGAAAAGATGGTACCAACACGTGCTCTTTCTTAACTTTTTTATATAGCATTATTTAAAATAACTTTCACTTAATATTATCTCTGGATTGAATTTCTCAGGGTTTTAATACTAGGTTACAAATACCAAGTTCTTCCCCTTGTTGGATAAGAAGGAAAATAATGTAAATATATAATGTACCCATGTGTATCTGAAGGATCTTCATTCATTTCCATTTACTCACTAGGTTTCTGTCACATTCAACCAATAAAACTGATATTTTGTAGTTTTATTTGTTATTCAACCATATTTGGATATTTAATTTAAAATTAATAAATCACATTTGTATTACTTTTAAGATTATTTTGTCTAAAAATGACATTGCAAAAGTTAACCAAAGAATATTTTTATTACAGGTTAATTTGTTACAGGTAAGTAAAGAATAAACAGTGCAGCTACCTTCACCTAGGAGTAAGGTTATAAAGACAAAATACATTGCCAGTAATGTACATGCAAGGAACCTTCAAAGAAGTTGTAAATACAAATCCAAAATTGATTTTTATCAATGGAAAAGCCTTTTGCTGAGTCACAGAATTAAGTGGAGTGATATGCATTTGTCCATTTTACAGCCAATAGTTCCAAACTCTTGCAACTGGTAACCACATTACAACTCACAAACGGGAAACTATTTCCATTAATCCAGTGTTACCTGTGCTTCTTACACCCCCATGCCTCTCAGCAGACACTAGCTGTCATTTCAATCTCCTTTACACACATGATGGCTGTACACTTCAGAAAGCTTCTAATATCCCATTTGCTTAAAACCATGTAATGGTGATCCTATGTAACCTCTCCACTTTAAAGATACATGGATATCTCTCTGTGTTAGGGGCTCTTCCTAAATGTTTCAAATGTGTTCCTGTGTCTGAGAAAGAATGACAAAAACTTGGGTTCTACCATATTTGTATAGTTTATTAAAGGCTCTTTTACAACATGGAGCTGTTAAGTTTAGTTAGCCTGAGGCTGCATCTGCATTGCTATTTACTGTGTAGTGAACTGACACCAAACTTATTCTTTTCTTTTTTATTTTTTCTTTTTTCGAGGTACGGTTTCACTCTAGTTCAAGCTGACCTGGACTTTACTATGCAGTCTCAGGGTGGCCTTGAACTCAAGGTGATCCTCCTACCTCTGCCTCCCAAGTGCTGGGATTAAAGGCGTGCGCCACCATGCCTGGCTCACCAAACTTATTCTTCTAACAAGTAGCAGAGATTCAACCAATCATGAGAGTGGAGTTTAGCTAATCCTAGACTGCTCACTGACCAGACCTGTGTTCGCAGCACATGATACCTAATTGAAGGAAAGGCTCAGCTGTAGTCAGCTAGGCTCTTTCTGAGTATCTGCTTTTCTGCTGACCAACACTGTCTGCTCACATAATAGGGTGGAGCTCTGTGAACTTCTTACTGTTTCACCAAATATTAAATTACTATAACTCATTCTTGGCTCAACTAAACTCTGCTAAATATAATTTATTCATATTTTTCATTTTACCAGCTCTGAAGCCAAGAAGTGCCTTTAAATCCTTCCTCCTTCTCTTTACCAGTTTTACCAATGCATCTTTCTATCTGGAAAAGGCAGCCTTTTCTTTCACTGCTTTCTAATATAATAGTTATGAAATCTCTCAAATAAATGCATACAAAAGTAAAAGTCTTTTTAAAATAGTGTTTTATCTTAGGGCTGTTTTGATTTCATTTTTATATTCCCACTATTATTCTCAGGAAAAAATGTTAATTCATGGTTTATAATTTTCATTATTCCCTGAGTAATTTAAATAGGCCTGTTTTTACCCTAGTTCCAGGTACATGTAAATGTTTACATGCCTTAAACAAGGACAATAAACAAAGAAAATCACAGACTCTTTCATAGAAAATATAATGTCAATTTCAAAATGCATTTCTTAGCCATCAAAAATATTGCTGGGACCTTATTTTAAATGTTCTTCCAAGTACTGTGTGTTTTATAACCTTGCCTGTTTTGCATTATTCCCTTCCCAGAAATGCCACTGCAACTCACATTGTCCTTGACTTATAAGACTTATTACATGTCTAAATGTTATATAAAATTTCAGACTTTACACTGAACATTTCTTCGCTCATATTAGGACCAAGTCAGCTCCTTCTTCTTCATTTGGAAATAGCAATGCTCCTGTATAGCAGATATGGGTTTTTAAAGAATGAATGAAAAAAATTGTATAGGAACATTAACCATAGTGAATATCTTAACTTTTATAAGCTACCTATGGCCTCAGTCAAATATTTTTCTTCTTTCCTTTCTTGCTTTTATCCCTTCTACCCTTTTCTATTTTTCAAACATTTTAGAAATAGTCATTGTTCTCAGACATTGCTGAAATCTCCCCAACGTGATGCAGTTTGCTGAATGTGTTCTAGATCAATTTTGTGTATGATAACTTATGCGTGCACACACACACAGAGGAAATGAATCCTAAATAAGGAAATCATGGTGTGTAGCTATCTACTCTGAATTGAAACTTTCTTGGATAAAAGGAGGTTCATGAGATGTAAGAAGCTATTGAAATTTAACTGGGATTAGGAAGCTCATGAAATTTAAAAATTCACAAGACCCTTGCTGGATGTTTGGAAAAAGTGAAGCTTGCTGGAGAGAAGTGGCCCTTTATTCGTAGCTGACTATAAGAAATTCAGATAGCTCCAGAGATAAAGCTTTGGTTATTTGCTACGCATTGAAAGGTGGGATGTCCAGTGATACAGGTACTTTTGAGTTATCCATGCTCCTGTAAGTTAACCCTTACCTACATTCATGTACCCAACACCAAGAAACTCATTGGTTAACCAAGCTAGACTTGGGTGGGATAGTTTTTTTTAGTTTTTAGCCCATACTCTATCTGAAGTAAATAAACACATTTCAAATTCAATACACAGTTTAGCATTTTAATATTTAAACTGTATACAGGTTTTAATTGATAAATCAGAGGAACAACATGTGAGCTACGATTTATGATGGCAGGTTTTAGTATTCAAATATATTCAGCAATTGATTTTGCTATTAAGTAGAGGGAGTTCAAAAGCCTAGAACAAGTGTTTAATTATGAGTCAAGAGTAATTTAGTGGTACCTGAGTATGGAGTTTAATAATGACACACCAATTTGCATTTAAATATTAGCAAGCTCATTCATCATAAGAAAGTCTATTCAGCTATAAAATAAGCATCTGAAAAAATATCTAAGTAATAACTAATAATAATAAGCCCACTTATCTAAAGATAAGCTTGTGATGCTATCACACATGGAATTGCACAACATTTATTTTGCCCACGTAATTTTTAAACCATCAAAATATTTAATTCAGAAACATTCACAACTTCAATATCAATAATTTGTAACAAATATAGTAAAAGTTACCTATCTTGTGAAAATCTTAAACATAATATAACTTTATCAATTAAAATAGTTTACAAAGTTTTCTAGTAGATAGTACTTCATAAAAAATGATATACAAAAAAAAGCAACACTATATTTAGACTTCAGTCTTTATAAAATTACAAAGTACAAAAGTTCTTTGTTTAAAACTAGCACGGTGGGCTGGAGAGATGGCTTAGCCGCTAAGGCGCCTGCCTGCTAAGCCTAAGAACGCTGGTTCTAATGTCCATAGGTTCCAATCTCCGGGTCCCACGTTTAGCCAGATGCAAAGTGAGGCAAGGGCGCAATGCTGCACTTGCCCACAAGGGGGCGCACGCATCCAGATTTTGTTCACAGCAGCTGAGAGACTGCTGGCGCGCCCATCTCTGTGTTTCTCTCCTCTGTCTATCTCTCTCTGTCTCTCTCTCCAAAAATAAATTAAAAATAATAAAAAATAAATTAAAAAAAAAAAAACTAGCACAGTGTATAAACTAATTTGCTGTGGTAATGCTCATAATTGATGTTTTTGGCTCCTTTCAGGTTCCCTATAAGTAGAATATACTTCTAATTTCGTTGAAGCCATATGCAATTTATCGTGTTGAAAAATCATATTTATTTCAACAAAAGGAAAACCTGTAATTTGTGCAGCCCATTGCATTTCCATGTTCTGAATATGTATTCCTAAAAGCAGGAATGTCATTTATCTTGAGTATTACTGGGGAAATTTGATAATAAACCACCATGAAGTTAAAAACACATATCAATGTTATCAGGGACAGATTTTAGACATCTCTAATGTATACAATATAAGGCTTTACAGAGTGTAGGTAATATTTGATATAAATACCATCAGTTCTATTTTGACCTCCATGTTCTATTACTAAATCTCAATAAACTTTCCTTCTCTTCCAAGAAAACTTGTTAAAATTAAGAGAATTTTTAGAATATAATATCCAAATTCATTACTCCTTTATTTAAAAAATATATATTCTATGCTCCTATATTGTGTGTGTGTATGTGTGTGTGTGTGTGTGTGTGTGTGTGTGTGTGTGTGTGTGTTTGTGTGTGATGTGTGGTATATGTACCCACACAGAGCCCTTTTTACTTACCTGTTGTGTCTGGGGTGGAATTTCTGCTATCTTAGTCTCTCTTCTACTGTTAACTGATAACTGAGACATAGTGACAGAGCCTCTTACTGATCTTGGAATTTGCTGGGTTTTGTTTGTTTTCTTGCTTGCTTGTTGCTTATTTGTTTTTGTAAGTCTGGTTGATTCTCCTAAGTGTTATTCTATGGGACCGTGAATACAGATGTGCATGGCCATGTCCAACAATTTATGTAGGTCCTGAGGATCAAACTGAAGCAGTCACTCGGGACCTTTCAGGTCCTCATGCTTGCACAGGAAATGTTCTTAACCAAAAAGCCATCTCTCCAGCTTACAATGTTTACATTCAACAATGATGTACAATTCTCCACAGTCAATACTGGCTTCTTTTGGTTTCATTTGCTCCAGAGTGTATAAATGTAAATGAGCTGACACAGTGGTCATCTCAGCCCAGTATTGATTAGATATCTGCCACAAGACCACATGGAAATATGTCCATCATTTTCACTCTGGGGATCAAAAATGAAATATTTTTATTCTGTATATATTAGGTTCTCATTGAATTTTACATGGATGAGTGATCTTTTATCTTTAATTTTTTTTTACTTAACTAGTTAGTTGTTTATCAAGTTTTCTCTGGGTACAGCTCTTGACCAAGTTATGTAAGGAATTCAGGAGTTATAAGAACATTAATGTATTTTCTTGCACTTCATCACCCATTACTTACATGTAACAATACCATAGTGATGCAAATATTCAGAAAAATATTAAACAAAATGACATACAGAAGTCTCCTAGACTAGAACTGCAAAAGTTTCTCTGCAATCACCAACACAGTCATGAAATAAAATTTAGAGTTGAGTGCAAAGTCAATTGATACAACAAGAAAGTAGGAGAGAGCAGAAATTTTACTACTAATATAAGTGGGGAAAGTAATGTGGATAATCCCCAAAGCAGTTTCTCTCCAAATCTAAAGAGCTGTGATGTTTGTGTAGAAAACTCATAATTATTGATATCAGAAAGACTTGCCCTCACATGTACAGGAAAGAACAGCCCTCAGTATATTATCTTTAGGAACATTATCTCTCAGCAATTTGTGTGGGTTGCTTGTAGCTTTCTGGGGATGGAGTTATCTGAAACAAACAAGCAGGAAAAAAAGCA
This sequence comes from Orientallactaga sibirica, assembly GCA_036365145.1. Lineage (NCBI taxonomy): Eukaryota > Metazoa > Chordata > Mammalia > Rodentia > Dipodidae > Orientallactaga > Orientallactaga sibirica. The sequence goes on from JAEOAD010000017.1 coordinate 16,070,050, forward strand.
ATAATATAAATATACATGAAGAAATGTTAGCAGTCACTAAGGGGGTGACATTCCCCCAGTACAGGCACAGGAATTTGTCTCTAAAGTCCTTGCCTAACTGCTAATGATTCATAATGGACAATTTTGCCTTTGTTCCTTTCCATTCTGCATTTTGCTTTGAAGTTCTATGGGCATGAACCCATGACAGTAAAAACAAAGTTCTTAAAATACAGAACAATATCTGTCAAGTAGATCATATGGCAACCTAGTCCTAGATGATACAGATAATAGTGCATTTGGGAAGATAATAGGAACAAACATAGTCATCAGAAAGCTCCATAAACACCTTTAGCTTAGGCTAAATGCAACAAATACTTGTCCACTCACATACCCAATAGATAATAAATACATTAAAATAAAATTGATCAATTTCAAAGCATGTGTGTAAATAAAGAACTCTATTTTGCTTAATAGTGATTAAAATTGAAGACATCAGGAACTGTTGCATTTGGTTTTAGTAGGCAAACAAAATTTCAGTTTTTTTTTTTTTTTTTTTTTTTTGAGAGAGACACAGAAAGAGACAGAGAGAGAGGGAGAAGAAGACAGATAGAGATGGGAGAGCCAGCAGACTCTCAGCTGCTAAGAACGAAATCCAGATGTGTGCACCCCTTGTGGTCAAGTGCAGCATTGCGCCCTTGCATCACTTTGCATCTGGCTAAATGTGGACCCTGGAGATTTGAACCAGCATTCTTAGGCTTAGGAGGCAGGCGCCTTAACCATTAAGCCATCTCTCCAGCCCAAATTTCAGGTATTTTTTTAAATAAAAATACAGGCAGGGTGTGGTAGCACATTCCTTTAATCCCAGCACTAGAGAGGCAGAGGTAGGAGGATTGCTGTGAGTTTGAGAACACCCTGAGACTACATAGTGAATTCCAGGTCAGCCTGAGCTAGAGCGAACCCCTACCTTGAAAAACCAAATAAATTAATCCATCAATCAATAAATAAGTAATTATAATTATAAATAAATAAAATATAAATACAGGCCTGGGGAGATAGATCAGGGGTTAAAGGCCAGATGTACCAAGGAGCACATGCATCTGAAGTTTTTTTGGCAGCAGAATGAGGTCTTGATATTATTTTATTTATTTTTGGAGAGAGACACAGAGAGAGACAGAGAGGGAGAGGGAGACAGATAGAGATGGGCGCGCCAGCAGTCTCTCAGCTGCTGTGAATGAAATCCAGATGTGTGCGCCCCCTTGTGATCAAGTGCAGCATTGCACCCTTGTGTCACTTTGCATCTGGCTAAACGTGGGACCTGGAGATTGGAACCGGGTTCTTAGGCTTAGCAGGCAGGTGCCTTAACCGCTAAGTCATCTCTCCAGGCCACAATCATAAATTTATATGCACCAAAAACAGGTGCCACACAGCTTATAAAACAAAACCTACTTGACAATAAAACAAAAACAAACACTAACACCGTCATAGTTGGGGACTTCAATACTCCACTATGATCAATAGATTATCCAAGCAGAAACCAACAAGGAAATAATAGAGCTCAAAAAACACCAAATATCAATTAGACATAATGGACATGTAGGTCTAATGCAGCCCATTGACCTTATCCAAAATAGATCATATATTAGGCCATATTGTATACCTCCATGAATTCAGGAAAAATGGCCTAACTTCCTGCATCATATCATATCACAATGATTTAAAGATAAAAACTATCAAGAAGAGACACATCAGGAACTCTCCAGCTCCTGATGACTGAACAACACACTTTTAAACAATGAATGTGTTGTGGAAGAAATCAAAAGAGAAATTGTAAAATTTCTGGAATTGAATAATAATGGAAACACAACCTAACAAAATGTGTGGAATACAATGAAGGCAGGTCTAAAGGGAGAACTTGTAGTCCTAAATGTTTTCATAAGAAATATTAAAAGATCCCAAATCAATAACCTAACCATCCACCTAAAGGCTTTGGAAAAACAAGAAGAATCCAACCCAAAGAATTCCAGATTGAAATAAATATTCAAATCAGAGCAGAAAATAATGAATTTGAAACTAAAAAAAAAAAATGAAATAAAAGAGTTGATTCTTTAAAAAACTAACAAGATTAATAATTCCTTGATCAATTTAATAAGACCAAAAAGATAAAAAAGAGAAGCCACGAATTAATAACATCAGAAATGAAGAAAGAGATAACAGACACCTATGAAATTGGAAGAATCATCGGGACATACTTCCCAAACCTCTACTCCGTAAAGTGGATAATCTGGAAGAAATGGATGAATTCCTAGACACACACCACCTACCAAAACTAAACCCAGAGCAGACTAATCTCCTAAAGAAACTCATCACATTCACCAATATTGAAAAGCAAATCAAAAACCTCCCCAAAACAAAAGTCCAGGACCATATGGTTTCTCAGCCAAATTCTATCAAACTTTCTTTGAAGAACTAAAGCCATTTTTCTCAAAACATTTCACATAGTCTGAGAGCAGGGAGTGCTCCCCACCTCCTTTTTTGAAGGTAAAATCACCCTAATACCAAACCAGACCAAGATGTAACACAAAAATAAAACCAAAAGACTATACACTGGATGAACTTAGATGAAAAGGTCTTGAACAAAATCCTCACAAACCAAATTCAACAACACATCAAAACCATTATCCACCTGGATAAAGCAGGGTTCAACTCAAGGAAGCAGGGATGTTTCAACATATGGAAATCATTCAGCATAACACACCATGTAAGTACCACATAAATGAACTTAATCACATGATCATTTAAATAGATGCAAAGAAGAAAATAGGAGGATTCCCCATGATATAGGAGTAGAATAGGACTTCCTGAACAATACTCCAGTGGCCCAGAAGAGTAATCAGTCTCTCAACCAATGGGGTCACATGAAGCTAAAAAGTGTTTGTACACACAAATACACCATAAGCAGAGCAAATAGATTACCCACAGAATGGGAGAAAAAGGGCAGAGGAAGATATGCAAATGACTAACACACAATCAAGAAAAGGTTCAACATCCCTAACCATTGACCAGGGCAGAGGGCTGCTTCCTAAGCCTAAGAACACTGGTTCCAACATCTCAGCCAGATTTCGAGGCGCACACATCTGGATTTCGTTGGCAGCAGCTGAGACAATAAACCATGATAATTACCTCCCACACCCACTTTCTTCTTCACAAATCTAGACTCCATCATATCTCCTTATCCTTTCAATAGTCTCTTTTTTTATTTTGATGTCATCATCTAACTCTCATAATAGGTGAAAAGATGATGGCATTAAAATACTAAGGTCTTGTGAAGATAGTGCTAGGCACTGTAAGATCATGGATATCAATCAAGACCAATTTCTGTCTAGCTGATTACACTGTAAGCATTCCCACCTTTCCTTCACCTCTTACATTTTTGTTTCTGCCACATCTTCTTCAATGGGCCCTGAGCCTTGGAAGGTGGGATAGAGACATTTCAGTGCGGAACATTCCTCTATCATGTCTTCTCAGCATTATGGTGCCTTTTGGGTCACTGCCATGTGAATAGAGAAGGTTTTCTAACGAAAAGTGAGAGTAGCATTAATATATATGTATAAACATTAAGTAAAGTGCTTACAGGCCAGTTTAGTGAGCATAATGTAAGCATTAAGTCAGACAAAAGCAGGCAATACACTCCTAATACTCATAGCCCCCACCATGACCATAGGGTTTCCATTAGGTTTTCCTTACCAGGCATGTATTCCCCCCACAGACCAGATCTCCAGACCAATTAGAGAGTAGTTGGTTTCTTACATAATACACATGTCACTATTGTACCCATTGGCTCATTTGGCCTGGTTGGCCAAACTTGAGGCTTGCAGTGTCCACTGTTTTCACTACTTCTGTCTTCTGTCTTCCATAAGGCTGCATTCAGTGCAGCTTTTTCCAGCTTTCTGTCAGCTGGTCTACCAGAAGGTTTTCAGCTCAGTCCCAGTTTGATTTTCTGATGGCCTTGTAGCGCTGGAATGTGGAGTCTTCAGGAATAGGGTCTTATTATCTATTCCTGGTGGGAATGTAATGTTTTAGGGGCATCAAGGACCTCTCCCAAATGGCTATATGTAGTGCAGCTTTTTTCAGCTTTCAGTTGGCTGGTCTAGAGGGAGAAGGGTTTTTGCTCAGCACCAGCTTGATTTCTCAGTGACCTTGCCACTCAGGCAAGTGAGGTCTTCAGCAATAGGGTCTTGCCATCTGTTTCTCAAGGGAAACCAAGGCCTTGACAACATCCTGTAATGTTTTGGGGGCTACAGGGACCTCCCTGGCCAACAACACACTGGAAGGTATCCCATCCCAGGCACTGAAAATTTTCTAGTAACAATCTATAGCTTCTGGATGTGTCCTTATTCAAAAAAGTAGGTTTACATAAATCTTATTCAGAATATCTCGAATTTTGACTGACCCTCCCCCACCCTTCTTTTACACATTCTCTTCCCCTGGCCTCATTTAGGCCCCCATTTTAGATGCATATATGGTTAAGTTTGCAATGTCCTCTTTTTGGAGTGTTCCTTTAATCATTATAAAGCTTCTTTATCTTTCCACATTAATGTTGGTTTGAAGTCTATTCTGTCAGATATTAGGATAGCAACACCTTCTAGCTTCCTAAGCCCATTTACTTGAAATACCATTTTCCATCCTTTCACCCAAAGATGGTATCTATTTTTTTTTTTTAAATATTTATTTGTTTATTTGAAAGAGAGAAAGAGGTAGAGAGAAAGGTGGGCAGAGTACATGGGTGTGCCAGGGTCTCCAGCCACCACAAACAAACTCCAGAGGCATGTGCCTATTTGTGCATCTGGCCTACGTGGGGAATCGAACCGGGGTCCTTTAGCTTTGCAGGCAAATGCCTTAACCGCTAAGCCATCTCTCCAGCCCAGTATCTATCTTTTATTCAGAGATGAGTTTTCTGGAGGCAACAAAGAGCAGGACCCTGCCTTTTAATCCAGTCTGCAAGCCTGTGTCTTTTGGTTGGGGCATTGAGTCCACTGATATTAGGAGTTGTTGTTGAAAGGCATGTATTTATTCTCACCTTCTTCTTGTTTTGTAGTGCTCATTGTTTTCCCTTTACTCTCTTGTTTTAACTGTAATTTCAGTATGGCTTATTTTTTTTTTCCTGTTTCCTCATTTGTATGCTTTTCCTTCTCTTCAGCATGGATTCCTTCAATGATTTTCTGTAGAGCTGGCTTAGTTGTCATAAATTCCTTTAGTAGCCTTTTTTTTTTTGTTGTTGTTGTTGTTGTGGAATGCCCTTATTTATCCATCAATTTGTATAGATAGCTTTGCAGGATAAAGTAATCTTGGTTGACAGTTGTTATCTTTCAGAACTTGGAATACATTATTCCAAAGCCTTCTGGATTTTAAAGTTTGTGTTGATTAATCTGCTATTATCCTGATGGGCTTGCCTTTATAGATGAGTTGCTTTTTCTAACTGATTTCAATATATTTTATTTGTTTGCATGCTTAGTAGTTTAATTATAGCGTGGTGAGGAGAGGTTCTTTCCAGGATTTGTCTGTTTGGTGTTCTAAAAGCTTCCTGTATCTTCATTGGCATCTTTCCCAGTTTGAGGAAAATTTTCTTCTATAATTTTGTGGAAACGACCTACTATACCTTTGCAGTGAACTTCTTCTTCTACTATATCCTGAATTCTTTTCTTTAAATATTTTTATTACTTATGTATATAGTATATATACAGCCATGATGGAACCATTGTTTGCCTTCTCCCTTTCCTCCCCCCATGGGTAATATGGGTCTTGCCTTATGGTGGTAGCCATCATTTATGCAGGACAAGCAATGACTGTGTATACTGACCCAAATCATGGCTCTAACAGTCTTTCCAGCCACTCCTCCACGAATTTCCCTGAGCCATGTTGGGTTCATTTTAGGACTATTTCAGTGACGAGCTTTTGGGAGTCTCTGTGTCTCTGGATATCTGATTTGGTAGGGGTTGAGTGTTCTTTGTGTCTATCTCCTTCACCCTTGTGCTAATACCATGTTCACCAATAAAGTGGCACTGTTTCTCATTTCCCCTATGACTCTATGTCTTCAGCTGGTGCCCTGGTGAGGTGTGATGGGCTGATTCTCTCCGCAGGATCTGCATCCATCTGAAAGACAGAAGCAGGTTCTCCAATGGAGAATGAGGTCAGTGCAAGATACATGGATAACCATTATTTTTTTAGAGAGAATTTAATAGTTGTAGGCCTGCTTGTATCCCACTATTGGTGGGAGCTTGATATCGGAGACTGGGCTTATTTTTGGATATGGTTCTGGCATGTTTTTCATTTCCAGGTATGGGTTCCATTCCACTGAGCATATTCATTAGTCAAATCTAGAGCAGTTGGTAACTCACCATGACTGTGTGCCACTACTGCACTTATGTAAGCATCATGTCAGGTTGTTTGCTGCTGAGTAGCTTAGACCACAAGTTGCTTAGACAGATGTCAGTCGTTATCCCCCAGTCACTTATGTAGTGCCTTCTGGCACTAGACAACCTAACTCTGGGGACTGGCTCTCTTCCAGATTCCATCCAGGTCTCTCCATGTTCCATTGGAACAGCATATGGTGTCTTCAGCAGTAGGGTCTTACCAAGAACCTTTGGTGGGTCATCAAGTACTCTGGCAGAAATCTGTCTTCTTTGGAGAAGCCTTGTAGGTCTCACTGATCAACAGCTCATTGTGGATGTTAACCACATGCTGGTATTGGAAGTTACAGGTCAGTGCAAAGGGAAAAGAAGGAAGAAAAAGTGTAGGTAACATGAAAGATAAAGACAGAAGAGAGAGAAGAGGGAGTGATAGAGAGAGAAAAAGGAGAAGACTGAAATTAGTCTTCATCATACCCTCTCCAGGCCCCTGTGATTCTCCAAGCACCTGATGCAGGTTAAACCTTCTCGAATATCTGTCAGGATATAGGATTTTATGGTACCATTTCCATTTGGGTCCAGTTTTTGCCCCTCCCACCCACCCTTTACCTTCCCTCCCACCGCACCATCCCTATTGTCCATTCCTCAAGATGTTTGTTAGGTGTGTCAGCATCTCGGGAAAATACAAATTAGGAGCCACAGATGAGTGAGACCATGCGATGCTTATCTTTTTGTGATTGGGTGAGTTCACTAAGAATGATCTGTTCCAAATTTGACCATTTTTCTTCAAATTGCTTTGTGTCATTTTTCCTTACTGCTGTGTAGAATTCCATTGTGTAGATATACATCTTAGTTATCCATTCATCTAATGATGGACATCTGGGTTGATTCCAGCTCTTAGCTATTATGAATTAAGCAGCTATAAACACCGTTGAGCAAATATCTCTAAACTGAGGCTTGGAGTTTTAGGGTAAATGCCCAGTAAGGGGACAACAGGGTATGTTGGTATCTCTTAGTGTCCCAAATATCTTGAAGTTCCCACTCATACCTATCTATTAGCTTGTCTTTCTAATTGTTGGACTGTATTAGATCTGTCACCTGGTTTTCTAGTTTATATATTCTGTTTTCTTCTTCACTCATTCTGCTGGTAAGGCTTTCCTCAGAATTTTTATTTAAATTACTGTGTTTTTTCAGTGCTAGTATTTTTGTCTTTTTTTTTTTTCTTTCAGTATTTCTATTTCTTAATCATGTCTTGGATTAACCTCCTTATTTCCTTAAACTGGTTTCCTTTGTTCTCTTTCAGAAGTTTATTTTCTTCAAATAAATATATTTTTTTTAAAAACTCAAAAAATCAAACAAGAAATGTTTGTGAGGATGTGGGGAAAGTGGAACACTCATTCACTGTTACTAGGAATGCAAACTTGTACAACCACTATGGAAATCAATATGGAGATTGCTACAAAAGATAAATGGAGAGCTATGAACATATGCATTTATCCCCTTACCCTAAATGTTACATGCCAATCACAAATGGATGACAAAGTGTGGCATATATACATAATGGAATTCTACTCAGCACTACAATAACAATGATACAATGAAATTTGTAGGGAAATGGATGGACTTAGAATAGATCATACTCAGTGAACACACACAATCAAAGACAAACACAACATGTTCTCACTCATCTCTTGTCCCTAACCTGGATCAGCTTGAGTTGCTAGCATACTGGATAGGGAAGTTGAAGCCCAAGCAATAGGATGGAAGTGTTCAGAGAGAGGAGAAGAGAAAGGTTGGGGGAAATAAACATAAAACTAAATCCAAAATGAACTGGTACCATAGGAAATTTTATCCTTGAAGGGAGACTAAAAGATATAACCCTCACAGTAGTACAGGAAGAACAATTGAAAAGAAGGGCCCTGGAGAGGGTAGAATGAAGTCTGTCCATAAAAAAAAATTTGTCTCTGACTTGCAACTCCCAATACCAGCAATCAGTGCTACCCATAGTGAGCTGTTGATCTAAGGGAACTTCAAGGTCCCCAAAATAAGACAGATTTCTGTCAAAGCACTTTATTGCCTGAGGTAAAATATAAGACCCTAATGCTGAAGATATCCTATGTTAGCAACAAAGAACATGGAGAAACCTGAATGGAATCTGGAAGAGAGCAAGTTCCCAAAAACTTACCTGTCTAGTGCTGGCAAGTGGTACATGAACTACTGGGAGAAAGTGGCCAACAAAGGTGTGAGCAAGCAGGGGTCTGAGCTACTCAGCAGCAATCATCCTGACAAGAAGTATACACCAGTACAATGGTTTCACCCAGCATTGGTGGGTAACCAATGCCTTTCTGATTCACTAAGAGATCCAATTAGTGGAAAGGAACCCATATCTGGAACTGGGAACCAGGTTTGAATCCTATGGATACAAAGATTATGCTCTCCAATGTCAAGATCCCACTAGTCTTTGTATCAAAGAGGGGCTACATCTATCAAACTCTCCATAAATTAATAAAGCTTATCCTATTTAACCCATGCTGACTTCACTCTTCATTGCAGAATCTGTTTTATTTCTCCAAAGGCAGTGAGACCTAGGGAGATAAAGCAACCCTTGCACTTCAGCCAATGTCCTTGTGGAACCACAGAGGAACTGGGGAGATGAGTAAGAATACTGCTTCTGTGGTGAGCCTGAATCAGCATCAGGGTGATGGATACAGATGCTGAGGCTACTCAACACTTAACAAGGCAGAAATTCAGAGACTCCTGAGAGTTCAGCACTGTGTAGACTTAAAACACACTCACCAAGGCTCAGGGAATCTTGCAGAAGAGGAAGAGGAAAGATTGTAAAAGCCACAGGTTGTGATATTGTTCCCAGCGGCATTGCCTCCCCAAAATAACTGACTGTTGCTCACACATACATAACCCACAACCTCATGGGGAATACCAACAACCGCACTGAAGAGAGGCCTCTGTAGGATGGGAACAGTGAGGAGGAGAAAGATGGTACCATGATATGTATCCATAGAAATATATTCTTTATAAAAATGTGATAAAAATCCAATACAAAAATATATAAAATTAAATGATGGTATCATTTCTGAAATTCTGTTAATATGTTTTTGGATACTAATAAATCAACAAACATTATTAAGTTTTAAATGTTCATATTTAAAGCAATATTTTTTTCTGTTTTATAAAGAAAGGCTTTTAATGACTGAAGTCATGGTATGTAAATGACTTAAATTTGTTAGCTATGTTTTTTTCTGTATAGAAACTTAGAACCTAATTATATTATAGTCTTAATTTATTGGGTGACTTCACAAAAATCCTTATATTTTCCTAGTAACTGATACATCTTCATCAATAATGGATTCTTTTAAAAACATAAATATTTTGAAGAAAACTAGTAAATCATTAATAGTATATCATCTGCAGATCATTTTGAATTGCCATCAATATTTTTTTAATTTTTCAAATATACACTGTTTAAAGATATTAAGTGACTTTTGAGAACATTGATCATGTTAGTATAAAATGTTTCTGTAGATAAGTTATTGGAAATGAATAAGCACATTTTATAGGTCAAATTCCTCACCCTTCTCTGTGTAAGATGACCTTAAATATAATAAAATCTGGAATAAACTTGCAAAAGTCTGTGTTACATATCAGAAAAAAATATCTTCAGAAGAGAATTCAACAATTCCAGAAATATTTCAGTGGCTATGAAGAAATAATTGAGTGCTTGACATCTAACTTTATAGGTCAAAGCCTGAAAAGGCAACATCTGAAAATAAACTCATATAAAATTGGGGAACTTTTGTTGGAAGCTACATTGGTGGTTTCATAAAACAAATTGGGTATGTGACCTGGATTTCAGATGGTGCAAAGAAGAAAGAGTTAGTTAAGATTGAGAATCCAGTTAGACCACAGAATCTTGAAATAGTAGATAGATATGGCCAAGGTCACCTCTGAACATAACCTATATGTCTAGGGAGGAGGTGAAAACATGAAACAAATTAAGTTCTAGTTTTCTAGTTATGAGGAATGGATATTGGGGGCATTCAGGTCTTTCTGAGTTGAAGTCAAATAACAAGGTTAAGCCCAAGAACTGACAAACTTGACCACGGTGTAGAAAAGGTAACACTTTGCAGTCTTAAGGATTAGCAAACTTACTTTTACTTTCACCTCATTTTAAAGATAATTACCAAATGATAAATAAGAAGTTTAAGACATTCACTACCTCAGATGAACTCATATGTCACATAGATTTCTTTAAATTGTCTCATAGTTTGTATACAAAGTTTATAAAATATATATATTTATTAAACCAAATATATTATCAATGAAAGAAAGCTTTACATATTGGATGAAGTTAGGAATGGTCTCTTCTCTCCACATTATAAGCATAAAATTTAATAATAATAACAGACTATTCCAGGCATGTGTACATATATGTGTGCATACATGTTCATGAACAAGTTAATCTGAAAAAGACAAGTAGAATCCCAACTCTATATTCAAAGAAGTATTCTGAGGTCATATACAGCATCAGATGAAACAACATTACGTTTTAATATTCAGGTTGTAAATATAGAATGCATTAAAATATTACTCACATAGCTATTTTTAATATATAACTTTGAAAAAAATAAAAATATGGCTTAATATCTTCATTATGTATTATTCTAAGTTTTTGTGATCTTTGCAGTATATAGTTATTAAACTGATACCTTTATTGGAAAAATCAAACAATCTAAGTAGACACCCAATAATACTTTACTTTTTGTAAATAAATGAATTCCTGTTAAAGGCAAATAACTTATGTGATACAAAATGCTTATAAGCATTTTGAATGTGAATATAGAGAGGTAAACATTTTTCTTGTTCATCATTAGTGTTAATCTAATTATCTGCTGCCTACTAGTTCTCCCATGCATAAGTATTTACTAGTGATAAGTATTTACTAAAAATACAATTTAAAGCTATTTAAAGATGAAAAATAGTTATCATATCAACATAAATTATCAATAATATACTATGCATTTCTATGATTGTGGGATTGTATTAAATGTGATTGTGTAGGATTTAGATAGATATCAGTGTCATGTTTTGAAAGTTGTCACCAGAGAAAATTTTAAAATTTTAAGTAAATCAAAATGTCAGAAACACTACATATTCTAAAAATATTTATATTGATAGATACTAATTGTTTAAAATGTACTGTAGGCAATTTATTTTATCATTTATGTACTTTAAACCTTATGAAAAAATGTTAGTTAACTGAGAAATGAAGCTTAAAATCACATTTACTGTAAAGTCAATATGACTTACTTTTTATTTATAAAGAGTGAGTTCCAGAATTGTCCATAAGACCAAAAACTAACCTAATGTGAAAAATGTTATAAGTATAAAGAAAAATAAACTTACCAATTAGTTAGATATGGTATAAAAAAACATCCAAACAAATTAGTCAAAAGTATGCTAGGGCTGGAGAGATGGCTTAGCAGTTAAAGCGCCTGCCTCCTAAGCCTAAGAACGCTGGTTTCAATCTCCAGCGGTTCCAATACCCAGGTCCCACATTTAGCCAGATGCAAAGTGACACAAGGGTGCAATGCCGCCCTTGACTATAAGGGGGTGCTCGCATCTGGATTTCCGTCGCAGCAGCTGAGAGGCTGCTGACACGCCCATCTATATCTGTCTTCCTCTCCCTTTCTCTCTGTCTCTCTCTGTGTCTCTCACCAAAAATAAAAAAAGATGCTAAAGATTTTTACTTAGACAAATCATTGCTCAATGACAAATTTTGTAGAATAAATTTAAGATTTGTATATAAATAACAAATAATATCAATATCTAAACAGAGCAAGGAATAAAAATGTCTTGATTAAATTTGCATTCATTAAAATCACCAAAAAGAAAACAGTTTTTGAAAGTTAATCTTAAGCATGTCTATCTGATTAACATTTGCCTCATTAAAAACTAAATGAAACAGAATGAAAGGTTAGAATATATGTCACCAGATATAACATATTTAACAAGTACAAAATGGAGATATGCAGGTACACAGAAAGTATAGATTTGCAAGAAGAATTTGCTTATAATACATTCCTTCAAAGAATGTAAATAGGGGCTGGAGAGATGGCTTAGTGGTTAAGGCATTTGCCTACAAAGCCAAAGGATCCTGAATCGATTCTCCAGGACCCACGTAAGCAAGATGCACAAGGGGCACATGCATCTGGAATTCGTTTGCAGTGGCTTGAGGCCCTGGCTCGTCCATTCTCACTCTCTCTCTTTCCCTTAAATAAATAAATAAAATAAAATTTTAAAAGAATGTAAATAATTATTCAGGATTGGGGAAATCCATAAGTGAATATACACAAGTTAATTTACTCTCATAAGTAGAATGTATAAAGAACAAGCATTGAGGTAAAGGCACAAGCTGATAGTAGTCAATGTAGAACATAAACATGCAGCATTTGTTTGGAATAAACAGGAAAACTGAAGAGAGATTTATATAGATAAGAACTTAATATATGTATAAGAAAATAAATGCTGCTTTAATCTTGGTGTTTCTAATTAGAAAAACATTCCTCCTTTAACATAAAACCGTCAAATTATACAGACAAATGTATTTTTAAAAATTACTACAGTGGCTGGGGAGATGACTTAGTAGTTAAGCACTTGCCTGTGGAGCCCAAGGAGCCTGGTTTGAAGATCACTTCCCCAGTGCCCATGTAAACCAGGTGCACAAGAAGGCGCATGCATTTGGGCTGTTTGTAGTGGCTGGAGGCCATGGTGTGCCCATTCTCTCTCTCTCTCTCTTTCTCTCTCAGTCTGTTACTCTCAAATAAATAAATAAAAATAAACAGAAAAATCTGAGCAAAAGAAAGAATCTGATTGAAAATTACACCTTTAAAAAAATTGTTATAGAAAATATGAGGAACTTGCTATAGCATGAAAAGAAAACCAGAAAGCTAAAATTTAGGTGTCATAAAATATAATTTACTGCTCCTCTGCTCTATAAAGAGCAAATCTTCCAAAGCTCACCTAAAATAAAATAAAATGCAGGGTTAGGGAGATGGCTCAGTGAATAAAGCACTTGTGCCACAAGTGTGAGGATTAGAGTTCAAAACCTTAGAATCCACAAAAAGCTGGACATGGTAGCCTGGGGCTGCAATCCCACTATGCCTACAGACAAATGAGAGAGGACATCGAGTCCATGGAAGTTCACATGACTGCTACCCTGGTGTCATCAGTGGTTAATAAGGGACCCTGCCTTAAAGTAATGTGGAAGGCAAGCACTGACAGCAGAGGTCCTCCCATCCTCGTGAATGTATGCCATGGTACGTATACACCCACACTCATAATCACAATCCTATACACAAATCCGCATGCATACACACAAAGATAGAAAACAAAATATAGCTATAGAAGCATAAAGTCATGAAAAAGTACAAAGAAATTTAGTCATAGAAAAAAGGCAGATGAAAAGGAAAATTGTCATTTTTTGAGTTCTCAATATTTATCAGGAATTTTCCAATTACTACATGTGTCAAAATTCTCATGAACAATATCATAAATACTATTACAAATCTTATATCACAAAAATGTGAAAACCTGGCTTAGAGAACTTTAATAGAATCTCTTAAATTATATATAAACTTCAAAACATGATTTCTTTATATTTTATCCATCTAGGTTTGTGAAATTAGGTTTTTATCCTCCCATAGAGACAGAGAGAGGAATTCATATGTTGCAGTGTTGGCAAAACAACACATGAAATTTTTCCGGCTACTTTTGCCAGATAGGGACATGAAAAGGAGCTAAAGTTAAGCTCAGCGTATTATCCTAAATTGATAGAAACCATGTTAGTGCTACAAGGCCAAGAAAAGGCCTTGTCTAGAAAAATGTAAAGAAAATCTGGACTGGAGATTGACTAAGGAGAGAATCCTCATTAATTAATTTATAGAAAATAGAAGAAGAAAGGGAATGAATATTATAAAACAAATTTTGAGCAAGAGACAAAAGTATTCCTGACCTCATCTGTCAGAAAATATTGAAACCTGACTTCTTCATAAAATTAAGACAATAAATTTATTGTTCCCATAGTCCAAAAGCAGTGGATTTCAAGGACTTGATAGAAGATGGGTTACAAGTATGAGTGACTGCACTAGAAAGCATGTAGTAGTAAGGTACCTCACAGACACTACAGCCGCAACACATCTTTACCTAGACAAACAGGTATGTCTTCGTGTGTTTGTGTGTGTTTATGGTGTATGTGGTGTGTTTGTTGTATCCCTGTACAGTGACCTGCAGCAGCCTTAGGAGAACACGGGGTGTCCTGCTTGCTTGCTCTTCCAACCATTCTGATTTATCTCTTACTGATGATCAAAGAGATGATTTTTTTTCTTTTTTTAATGATATTTAATTTTTTATTAGTTATGCACATAATGTGAATACATTCATGTTGGTGCCATCGCTATCCTCCTCCCTGTCCTCCCCCTCTTTGAAGGGACTCTCCTTATTGGGGAATGTGGGTTGTGCATTGCAAGAGTAGCCATCAGTTATGTGGAAGAGGCAATGACTCTGTGCAGAATGACCCAACTTGTGGTTCTAACAATCTCTGCTCCCTCTTCGATGAATTTCCCTGAGCCATGTTGGGTTAGTTTTAGGTCTACTTCAGTGATGAGGTCTTGAGAGCCTCTGTGTCTCTGGAATCTGGTTTAGTAGGAGCTGAGTGTTCTCTGTGTCTATCTCCTTCACCCTTGTGTTGGTATCAGGTTCACAAAGAAAGCAGCACTCTTGCTCATTTCCCAACTTCGTCTATGGTTTTAGCTGGGGCCCTGGTGGGGTGCTATAGGATGATCCTCTCCTCAGGTTCTGTGTTCTGAAAAAGAGATGTAAATTCTCCAAAAGAGAGAGAAATCAGCACTAGATAAATGGGATAACCATTATTATTTTAGAGAGAATTGAACAGGTGTAGGCCCTCTTGTAGCCCACAATTGGTGGGAGCTTAATATCTGAAAGTGGGTTCATTTTTTGGATATGGATCTGACTTGTTTCACAGTTCCAGCTATGAGTCCCCTTCCACTGAGCAGATCTGTTAGCCAAATCAAGAGCAGTTGGTTACCCACCATGGCTGGGGCAGTATTGCATTTGTGTGAGCATCACATCAGATTGTTTGCTGCTGAGTAGTTTAGACCATGAGCTGCTTAGACAGATGTTGGTCATCCCACAGTCGCTCATGTAGCACCTTCTGGCACTAGACAAGCTAACTGTCTGGGGGACTGACTCTCTTCCAGATTCCAGCCTGGTCACTCCATATGCCGTACCAACAGCATATGGTGTTTTTCATGAGAACTAATGATTACAGGTCTCTACTCCCCATAGGACTAGAGTTAAAGGAGTGTATGGCCGCACCCAGCTGGTTTAATGTAATCCTCGGAATTAAGCTGAGACACTCTTTAAGGCCTCCTCTGGCTCACATGCTTGTACAGGAAATTCTCTTAAACACTGAGCCATCTTTTCAGACCTACATGCAAGTCCTTTAAGACCAGAGTTATAATAATAATAAATAATATTAGCTATTTTTCAGAAAATGCCAGAATAATCATGTTTCTATTTTCTGATTATAATTTGGAAACAAAAAAAAAAAAAAAGATAGTATCTTCTTATAATGCTTTAATAATAATAACATAAACCTGTGATGTACAAAAAGAGGAGGCAAGCAAATACTATAGGAATAAAATTAAGGTGAAAACATATTTAGAAAAAATACGAAATGTATCTTTTATTTATACTATATATAACATATATAATAGTAATATTTAGGATATAGAAAGCCTTGGAAAAGTAATTATCAGGGAATTTTACTAAATAGATATCAACAATTTCGGTGCATATTTACAGATGTTACTTACAAATTTCTTCATTTCAGTAAAAATAAAAATATTATATTTATTTTGCATTAAATGGATAAATATAATTGTTAAAATATTAGATAACATTTTGGGTTTTATTTTTTTCTGATGAAAACTTTTATACTGCAATTTTCATTGACATACCTGAGATACTGCATAAACTCATTTTTTAACCACATGTCTTCATATTGTTTTCCAGTTGATGAAAAATACTTTCTAATAATCCCATCACATCTGTTTCCTATTGATGTTAGACACCTTTTCATATAAACCCTTAAAATATCACATTAGAGATACCATGGGTCTGCAGAAACATAACTAATGGCTATTACTGCCTCATCTCATTGAAAACATTTATTACAAAGCAGGTTTAAATACAGTTAAGTATTACCATTTATAAAAAGTATTATAAAAATTATAGGAAAAGATAATAAAACAAGTTTTTACAGGGTTGTTCCAATGTGACAGAATGTCCATATCAATATATAACTGGCAGCAAACCAGGCAATTTAACATGTATGTCACTTATGAGATTGGGTTTCATGGGTGACATGTTTGACAGGAGCTGATACTAGCATTCCACACAGCAGGCTTGAAAGAAAATGTTGTAAGTTTTTTCATGATTAAGAAGTAAAAATGAGTTCTTGCTATATAATGAGGTTTCTGGAAGAAGATAAGAACAAGCTCTTCAGTTCTGAGAACAGGTTTTATTGTGCTCATTTCAAAAGGTATAGATAGACAGATGTCCACCCAACTGCCAAGTCTGCAAATTCTGTTCTAAGCCCCAGACACTTGGCAGAAAGTGTTCCATATAGGAATCTCAAAATTATATTAATTTAAAGGTATAATTAAAGCACTCAATTATATGATTTAGTTTAGCTCTAATAAGTATAATCTATTTAATATCATTTATTTAAATACACATACATTCATACAGATATGTTATGTATATAGTATATGATATATATGTAAATATTAAGCAGATTCTTAACATAAGTACATCTTTGACATTGAATAATTTTTGTGATAATGTATAAGATTATCCTAATATAATAGACATAAATGAGTCATAATGAATTCTAATATAATAAATGTAGCTCCCCTAATAAATTAAGAATTATTGCCATTCACTTATAATGTGATTTATGTCAGAGAAAATATTCATTACTTTTTATGTTAAGCTTGAAAATATATCATACTTATTAAAAAATCTTTTAATATTCAATGTTAATGAGAGATAAATGCAAATAAAAGATATAAATACAAAATAAAACTGAGAATTAAGGTATGAAATGAAATAGTTTATGAAAAATATAAGTACATAATTTTGGCCTGGAGAGATGGATTAGCAGTAAAGGCATATGCCTGAAAAGCCTAAGGACCCCAGGTTGATTCTCCAGATCCCACATAAGCCAGATGCACATGGTAGCACATGTGTCTGGAGTTCCTTTGCAGTGGCTGGAAGTCCTGATGTGCCCATTATCAATCTCTCACCCTTTCTCTGCCTCTAATAAATAAATAAATAAACCAAAAAAATGTAAGTCATATATATATATATATATATTACATCATTAAAATTGATAGAAAACTACTTATTAAAACTAGAACAGGGGGCTGGACAGACAGTTTAGCAGTTAAGCACTTGCCTATGAAGCCTAAGGACCCTGGTTCAAGGTCGATTCCCCAATACCCGCATAAGCCAGATGCACAAGGTGGCGCATACATCTGGAGTTCCTTTGCAGTGCCTGGAGACCCTGGTGTGCCCATTCTCCCATTCTCTCTCTCTCTCTCTCTCTCTCTGTCTCTCTCTCTCTGCCTCTTTCTCTGTCTAAATAAAAAGAAAACAAGCCAGGAGTGGTGGCACACACCTTTAATCCCAGCACTCAGGAGACAGAGGTAGGAGGCTTGCTGTGAGTTCAAGGCCAAGGCCACCCTGAGACTACAGCGTAAATTCCATGTCAGCTAGAGTGAGACCCTACCTTGAAAAAAACAAAACATAAATAAATAAATAATAAAATAATAATAATAATAAATAAATAAATAAATAAAAAGAAAACAAAAAAATCTAGAAATGGGTTAGTGGTTAAGGCACTTCCCTACATAACCTAAGGACCCAGGTTCAATTCCCCAGTACCCATATAAGCCAGATGAACATGGTGTCGCATGCATCTAGAGTTCATTTGCAGTAGCTAGAGGCCCTGCCACACTCATTAATTTTGTCTCTCTCACTTTCTATCACTCTCTCTCTCTATGACTCTTTCTCGCATAAATAAATAAATAAATTTTTTTAAAAATCTAGAAAAATATATTTATTGTGCTTATTTGTCCAACTTCAATAGTCATTAAAATAATGAAAATTAATCACAGCTAATATTCCATAGTCTCCCTAAAGTCAATCTAAAAATATTGATATGTGTTGGTACTTCAAAATATTGCCCTTTTAATTAATGAGATCTTATGATTTATACTACTATTTTCTTTTTTTTTTTTCTTTTTTTTTTTTTTTTTTTTTTTTTTTAGAATTAGAAGCTCCAATTATGAGGCAACCACTGCTGTATTATGTGGGGATGAAGGAGCCAGGAAGTTAATGCCACTGCTTTTTCAAATCAGCAATTCTCTTGAGGAGGGCACGAAAACATGCATGCATTTCTGGTTCTTCTCTCTCTCTCTCTCTCTCTCTCTCTCTTTCTCTTTCTCTTTCTCTGTGTTTGTGTCTGTGTGTGAACACATGTGCATCTGTGTGAGGTACTGGGTAATAATATCACGAATAACAATAAGCCTAGATGAAGGAAAGTGAATAGATACAATATAAAGTCATACAAGCCTTTTGAGAAGAGATACTATTTGAAAAGTAACTTTCTATATGAATCTCGTTGAATTCTCATTGGAAAGTGAAGCAGCTCTACACACTCTTCAACAACTAGAGATAACATGCAGCAAAAGCAGTTCACCTAAGGGAAGTCTAAGCAATGAGAACTTCGAATGCACTCAACCTTCATGAAAATTATTTATGTGACTGGCAAATAGTCTATGATTTGGCATGACAAATTGTTGTTCACAGGATTTTGAGAGGTGAAAATTGAAGCAGAGATTGCAGTTAAAGTTGCCAACAATTTACAGCATACTGATAAATTTTGTTTATTTGTCTAACATTAGAGTTGATAGATCACAATCTAAAATTTAAATGATGAAAAGAAATAAATGTGACTTACAGAGAAAAATGAGAGAAGATCATTTCTAAAGATTATTTAAAAATCATTCTGATATCCTGAGTTTGATAACAGGTAGGGGAAATGAGAATAAATATAGAAACACATTTAGGAGAAACTTCATAAATAAGAAATGAAGTTTAAATGTCTTATCTAATACAGAAGCTCACCAAAAGGAAAATACAAAGATTATCAGGGAATTTTAATAAGGGTCACAAGCTAGTCATGTAAACAATTCAGTTGTCAAAATGTCTGTCTCAATGTATATCGACATATTCTAAGATTAAATAGAATTTAGGATTGAAAGATTTAGTGATACCTAGGTTAATGTATCAGATATGACACTTTTGAAAGTGGCAATAAAAAACAATATATTGATAAGTATTCTTAAAAAGATACACTGTATAAAAATTGATTTAATGAAAAATAAGTGCATAATTTAAGTATTGAAAAATTCAAAGATTACAAGTAATGTTTAATAATTGAAGCAAGCCATGCCAATTTTCATTAACTACCCGTCACTGTACACTTAGTATTTGCTGGAACATTGTTACTTGAATCTTTAGGAGCTAGTGCAAAGAGATCTTCAGATACTTTTTTGCATCATTAGACAATTGTCATATACAATTACCAGGAATTGAATTTAAACATCTGTCACTTGTCTGTAGAAATGGCACAGCAGCTAAAAGCAATTTCTTGTAAAGCATGTAGGTCCACCTTGTGGATTCAGTTCTACAATACCCACATAAAGGCAGATGCTTCCATAAAATAAAATAAAATAAAATAAATAAATAAATAAATAAATAAATAAATAAATAAAATCTTGTAAGTGTGACATATTAAGGCTTCTGTGATTTGTATGGAGTTATAAATTTGCAGTAACAAGTTATACAATCAGAAAATAAAATATTTTACAGATTTTTTTTGTATATCAAGATATTTTTGCATATATAGTACATGTATTTATATCATCAAATCCCACTGTTGAAGCACAAGAAATTTTTTCTTAATGTTCTTTGTGAGAAGTTGGTTGAACTTATAGAGGAAAAATTCATGAAAATGTGAGTTTTCCCCATCACTAGTGCCCTACAGGACTTATCCCTTGGACTTGTAGATCTAAGCCCTGAGCAATTTGTTAAGTGTAGTTCCAGATTTCTTATATGGCACTGGATCAGGAGGACATTTCTACTGATGGGTTTCTGTTCCAATACATTTTAATTCTCTATATTGTCCTGTCTTTCTCCCCAAACTCAGAAACAGTAGATTGCCTTGTGACCTTACTTTTTATCTGACTCTAAATTATTGATTTCTTTTTACTTAGTACATCCTTTTTTCTTGTTGGATGGAGTAAGACTTCTAAGCTCTTTACATAGCAGACTAGAAAAAAGAGGTCTGCTCTAACTAAAATAAGATGTGTATTACTAAGGATGCATTGACTTGTACTAAAAATGAATGATGGCTCTATATAAATATGCCATTGTTCTTCTTAAACATTAAAAACAATGAAATGAAATTGAAGTTTTGAGGTAATTATGCAATAACAATAATTTATATAATTTATATCTACAGTTAAAACTACCTTGATAAATTAGTTATATCTAAGATTTTAATAGATTATTAACCAATAAATATTATAGATTGTAATATATTTTATATTGCTCAGTATTGCTACAAAAGCATTGTTAAGCCTGGCCACAGATTGGAAACAAACTGGAATATAATGCTACTCCATCTCATCATTGAGCTTTTCTCTCTCAATGTGTGTACATGTGTGTGAATATATAGGTAAGGGGTATAGGTGTGTAACCATATTTTATGCCAATTAAATTGAGTGACTCCTAAAATTATTCTGAGACCAACAATTAAAGGTCTTTCAAATAAGACCAAATGGTTTGTAAATATAGAAAATAAGCAAGCTGCCATTATGAAATAATTTAGGCTTACTTTAATAGATATTGTATCAGCTACAAAATCTGAATATTGCAAAGCAATCGACAGTGATTTTTTCCTAAAAGTTATATTACTAAGGTTTCTTCTCTCTGTCTTTACCTGCATTTATTTTGTGTGTTGTGTGTGTGTGTGTGTGTGTGTGTGTGTGTGTGTGTGTATGTTTCCTGCAGAGTTGAAGCACTGCTTAGGATAACCTGATTAAGCAATAGTTATATAGAGAAGTGATGGGAAATTAATTAGTGAATTGGAATATTTTTGTGTGTTTGTGTGTGTTCTAGTTTGAAATCATCATTTTCCATACTGGTTCACATATTGTACACTTGGTCCCTAGGTGGTGGCACTATTGTGGAAATTTTTTGTTCTCCTCTTTCTGCTGCACCAGGAGTTAAGTGTCTCCAACACAGGTTCCCATCACCATGATGTTTGGTTCCACCAAAGACTGACAATTCTGAAACCATAATTAAAAATAAATAATATCCTTTTTTAATTTGGTTTTAAGGTGTTAAGATATTTTGGTCATATTGACATAAAGGTAACATAATGACTAAGTGATCCACTGGGAATCATTTCAATGTAATTCAAATAAGAATAGAATTAGCCAAATAAACTTTACTAAGCCACATAAAGATTTCACTTAAAACACTTTTTATTTAGTGGGAAATAATCAAAGATTTGAGTTCATATAACAAACTCTTACTATACATTTAATTAAATGTACAGAAGAAGGAAGTCTGCATCAAAATACAAGACACAAATTGTTTTTGTATTTCATGATATTCCTCAGTTTTCTATTGCTGTTGTAAAAATTACAACTAGTAATTTAAACAACACACACTTCTTATCTTTCAAGATTTTTTTTCAGCTCTGGAGAATGAGCCCAGGGTCTCAGGAAAAATAGGCAGATTTACCAAACACTGTCATTTAATTTTATAGTGGGTTTTGTTTATTCCAAATCCTGGTACTATCATGAGCCTCTAGAATCCATGTTTTCTTCCTATTTTGGTTTCTAGAGGTCAAAAACTATTCCTTGACCCATGGACCCTCCTTTTCTCCATTGTTAAAGACCCTGTGGCCAGTAGGTTCTATTTCATTCTGTCTTCTTTCCCTCCCTTTCTCGTTTTCCCTTCCTCCCTCCCTCCCTGTCTCCTTCCCCTTATTATTACCTCATTTCTATGACTCTTTCTAGATCCTTATGATTACATTTCATATGTTTAGGAAATAAAATATAACCTCTCATTTGAACTTATTTTACTTAGTCACATATGCAAAACCTCTTTCCCCCCACCATGTTAGGAATCAACATATGGATAACTTTGGCAGCTATTACACTACTTACCATAATGACATTCAAATTATATTAGTATTTCATGTACATTAGCATCGGCAGGAAGTCAGAGGTGGCTTTTAGAGAACAAATAACTAATCTTATACCTTGTAACATTCAGATCGGTTGCAATATTAGAGAATAAAATAAACAATTGCAGTCACCCAAATGCAAATGTGTGTTGCTTACACTAGAGGTACTAAAATGATCTTGGTCCATCCACCCATGCTTTGGTTACACAATATCATAGAGTGGTAGCTTATAAAAACAAGACACATTTCTCAGCATTTAGATCTTATGTTGAGTGAGACCTACTTTCTTATTCATAAAGGGTGTCATCTAACTGTATAGTGACCTAAAAGAAGGGACTTCATGGGTTAATACATGGGAAAACAGTTTTATGAGTCCTCTTAATTCATGACTTTCTTTCATGAGGACTCTGACCTAACCATGACATCCTGACCTAATCACCTCCTGATAGGCTGACCTCCTAATGCCACTATCTGTGGTCAGGATTTCAACATATACATGTTGGGAGGGTATACATATCTTTACCATAGCAAAGGTGAACTATTGTACAGAAGCTAAAATGATGTGGAGAACGATTGGGAATGCAATATGAGGCAGTTTGTTACTAGATTGAATGAAATGAATACATCAGTTCTATAAAGCAGGGATGGTTATGAGAATGATAGTTTTAGCAAGTGCACAGATTGGCATTGAGTTCTATGGAAGAGGGAACCTGGAGGCTCTCTTGGGGCAATCTTAAAATCTACTTCAGTTGTCTTAGCAATCAATTACCCTCTAGACATTTAAATACAGACAAAGAGCTGCTG
This sequence comes from Orientallactaga sibirica, assembly GCA_036365145.1. NCBI lineage: Eukaryota > Metazoa > Chordata > Mammalia > Rodentia > Dipodidae > Orientallactaga > Orientallactaga sibirica. The sequence continues at coordinate 16,093,663 of JAEOAD010000017.1, forward strand.
TTAGCTATCAGTGACCTCAGAATGTTTTGTTCACCCAGTTTCCCACTCTTGGAATCCCTCAGGCTCAGCATCTAAAACAATAAACAGGTGAGGAGAAAAGAGGCCATTATTTTATTGTCAACCCTTGCTCCATTACAGTTGTTTTTAGAATCACAGGAAACACTCTGAGACCAGAGTGTGCACTCTGGACCTTCTTTGGCCATTATGTGGAGATTTACAGGGAGACACCGAGTCTTCGGTGGGGACAATCTTCTTACTCATGACCTAGGTATTAAGGTATCCACATGTGGGAGCTTAAAGATCTTTGAAGGCTCACAGGCTTACCACTGGATTGCAGCAGTGCATGAACACTTGTGGGCACTTAGCAAGCATGAGACCTGAAATCTTGGAAGGGTACCCTTGGAACCGCAAGGAAAATGTGTCAGGTGAGAGTCGCCATGTCTTACTGAGCATCACTGGGTCTGGAGAGCCCTCCTTGGACAGACTTCACCCTGAGGTGCTGTCTTCCTCTTTTAAGCCTCCTGAGTCTAGCATGTATTGCATTTGTCAGCTCTGTTTTACTGAGTCCAGAAGATTGTTTGAAGATGAATTCAGAGACGTGAATTGTCCATTATTCTAGCTCTTTGTGTGATTTGCCTGTCCTCTTACTCTTCATTTGCTTTTAAAGTTAGCATGTCATTTTTTAATAGAGGAAAGTAGAGAAAATAATGGTGATGACTTCACTTTTAAGTTTTTCTTTGCTTAAAACAACATCAGAATAACAAATACTTCAAGAATCCAATGTGAAGTCTTCAAATGACAGGAAACCTCTTCATGTCTAAGTAACAATCAATTTATTCTTAATCTTGAACAATGAACTCAGATGTTTACTTCACATTTAATCCTGCAAGTTATGCAGCTGAATTGAATACATGAATTAAACTGAGAGAAAGAGGTTGATAAGAAAGAAGAGGGAAGCATTAATCAGATGAGATTTCTACAAAAGTTGTACAACAAGAGAGAATGTGCCTAGACAGAAGTTGTTATGTAGTTAGATGTCCCTTATTTTTATAACTAAAACCAATGTCAGGTGTAGAGAAGTTCCATGGAAACACTCAACATATAAATTCATGCAACAGGAATAAGTTGGAATTTGCTAAATAAATTAGTCATGTAATTTGTTAATTTAAAAATCTGAAAAATGCTGTCTTCTGAAGATATAAAAAGCCATTCTTCCATGGCAATTGATACTAAACTACTACTAAATATCGATATTTACTTATGTCTCTAATTGGGAAATGTTTCATAAAATTAAATATAGCTTAAAATAAAGCAATTAGCAATGCAAGTAGGACAAAGACAATGTGGATGGGGCTTGGGGAGGACATTTTGCAAGCATTTACAGGAGCTAATTTCTTATTAGTTCACTCATTCGACGTTAGAGAGAAGGGACACAGTCCCAAGAGTCAGATTTGTTAATTACTAAATTTAGCGATTATCAAATGAAACAAAGTGTGTATTAATTCAGATAGTCTCAAGGGGAATAGATAGATTTTTGTCTACCTACAATAATTTCTTTTTGCACAGTTCTATCATATTAAAGATGTATGTTTAGGTCATTAATAATTTTATTTACTAATAGTATATGCCCATTTTCGTTACCAACTGAATAATTATAAGATTATTATGACATTAAGATGGCCTTTTATGCAGACATTGTCTCATTTATGCCAATGGCATTGTTATAATATTTTTTGAGACAAAGAAGGTCTCATTCTGTAGCTTTGGCTGACAACTGGCTAATAAAATTATTTTAATAATTCTAAGTTATATGATAAAATAGAACAGAAGACCATATATCTTTATTCTACAAGAATAAATTGCCACTTAATTAAGGAATTCTCTTTTATGTGTGGTCCAAACTACTATTCTGTATGTATATAAGAAGCCAAGAATGTATATTTCATAAAGTATGTTGAATGCATGTAGGCATTGCATAAGATATTCTTTAAGATTAAAGTAACCATTCCATATTAGTCTATATTTAAATATAATAAAGCAGAATCTCCTGAAGCAATACTTCTCAGTTTTAAGTAAATGTAAATTTTTTATGTAGTCATCAGATTTTTTAGCAATTTGTTTGAAACACTGGCATGTTTTTGTTTATTTTATTTATTTGAGAGCAACAGACAGAGAGAAAAAGAAGCAGAGAAAGAGAGAGAGAGAGAATGTTTCACCAGGTCCTCCAGCCACTGCAAACAAACTCCAGATGCATGCACCACCTTGTGAATCTAGCTTACGTGGGTCCTGGGGAATCAAGCTTTGAAACAGGGTCCTTAGGCTTCAAAGGCAAGCACTTAACTGCTAAGCCATCTTTCCAGCGCAAAACACTAGCATTTTTATGAGTTCTGTTTTATCCTATATATATTTTTATTAGCAGGCATTGGATATTGTACATTGTATTTTTGTCAAGCTTTTCATTCCTATAATTCTTATTTCACCTTTTCACATGTTTCTTATGAAATTACCCCTGCATTTTGTTTGCACAACACTCTGGCAAAGCTACTTTCTAATTTCTATTGCACAATTCCAATTTCTCAGTTAAATTTGAGAGTCAATATGGTAATTGCTGTGTCTTTTCAGTTCCAATTGCTATTTGTGTGGTATCTGTTATAATTATCATTGTTTTTTATTTGGTTGAAAGCTTGCATCTCAAGCAGCGCAGATGAGACCGAGATAAGTAGTAATTTTCTATCTCTGCCACCATTCCTCTTGATAGCAGGCTGGCAGTGTGGTTGGTTAACTCAGTTTAGCCATATGAGTGGACTATGAGATATATACTGTAGCTATTACCAGGGATGCACAGGCTCATACTTTTCTACTTTGCCTTGTCCTTAGATTGGTGACATGCTTGCAGGAGACATTCTCATAATACCTGTCTTCCCTTCAGGTCACTTTTTCCCTTTGTATCTTCTCAGAGGACTGAGAGTATTTGCCTGCATTACTAGTCAGTGGAAGATATTCCTGTTACTTGCTGGTAATGATTCCCAGGGGTAGGGGCATGTGTTATTCTGACTTAAAATTCATCTTAAGTGCATTTATGGGTCTAGGATCTGGGGCTTCCTCTCCATCCAGTTCTTCACCTCAAAGTAGGGTTTCTCTAATTGTCTAGACTCATGACACATTCCTCTCCCTTACTCTGAAAGCCACTTTCTTTCTTACCCTGTACACTAATGATATACACTTTTACAGGAAGTGTCTTATCAGTTTAATGTACAATGAAGAAGAATCCAGGAATTTTTCTGCTGCTTGTGTCTGACAGCATGGCTGCTGCCTCCAACAACCCAGATCTGAAGCACATAAGGGAATCCATTACCAATATCTATGTCCAGGTCTTTCTCATAATCTCTCCTTAAGTAATAGCTCTCAAATTTTCAATTAGTGATTTCTTTTCATATAAGTGGTTGGACTTTCAAATCTCTTAGCAGAGTTGAAATAAATTCTCCTTGTGGTGACTGTTCCTATTATTTTCATTATTCTCTAGTACTAACTGGCCTTTAAAACTTCAGTGTAAATATTAACTAATTTGGAAGGCTCCTATGGGATCTGCCCATGGTTTACTATAATTAAATAAGGGTCTGCACCCCTTCTCTCCTCACTGTCAAATGACTTTGAAGGAATTTTGAGTTGTTTCTTTGTCTAGTAACATTATGCCTTGATGAATTTAATAAAAGTTTTAATTTAGAAATTTTATAAATAATTTAAATTTAGATAATCTTTATCAACCTGCTATTGTAAGCATGAAAATGATGCATATTCAGCTTTTAATACTCATATGAATTTCCTAGACTATCAAAAATATCATTATCTTGGTGGCAGAAACACAAATGTGTGTGTATGCATATATATATATATATATAATATTTAGGGCTGGAGAGATGGCTTAGGGGTTAAGGTGCCTGCCTCCTAAGCCTAAGAACACTGGTTCCAATCTCCAGCAGTTCCAATCTCCAGGTCCCACGTTTAGCCAGATGCAAAGTGATGCAAGGGTGCAGTGCTGCACTTGACCACAAGGGGGTGCACACATATGGATTTCGTTCACAGCAGCTGAGACACTGCTGGCGCGCCCAGCTCTGTCTGCCTCTCCCCCTCTCTCTCTGTCTCTCTCTCTGTCTCTCTCTGTGTCTCTCTCCAAAAAATAATAGAAAATAAAAAATAAAAAGTTTTTAAAAAATAATATTTATATTTCTTTGTGTATATGTAAATATATATGTTTCTTTCACACTCCTGAAAGCAGAGGACCAAACTCAAGGTGGCACCCGTGTCGTGTTTCCTCTGACAATTTTAGGAAAGACCTCTCCATTGGCTCTGTCAGCTTCTGATAGGGTTTGCTATCCCTTAATTTCTGGTGTTCACCTCAAGTCCCTACCTCTGTGGTCACATACTTCCCTTCATAACTCTCTGTAAATATCTTCCTGTAACTATAACAGTTATGAGAATTAGATCCCACTATAATTATTTAGGGTTGTATACTAGGATGGGCCAAGATCCTAGTACAAGATTCTCTAAAACCGTAATCTAGTTACCTCTTAAAATTTTTCAAATAAGATACTATTCTAAAATTTTTGGGAAAAGTGATTTTTGACTGAAATTTATGTAATGCACTGTAACATTATAAGCACAAGCTTAGAGCAGATAATGAAAATTAGTGAGTTCCTATACTTCATGAGAACAGATCTTATTCAATTAAAGGCAGTATATAGATAAAATTCATCACACCAAAACCCTGGTTTTATCTTATCTGTTTTACCCAATAAAAATGCATATTAAGATAACCACAATTCAGATTATTCATTTGATGTTGTGACACGGCAACAGAGAGAATTCCTACATTCATAGAGAGTTTTGCTTCTGAGAAAAATATCCCCTGTAAGTTTCTTTTACCAAACTACATTTAACTTTTGTTTAAAAGGTAAGATGATTCAATTATATCTATTATCTAGGAAAAACTCAATGTGTAGTTTTTTAAATAATATCTGTAGACATTATTCTCCTTCAAATTTTGTTATTCTGTTTGTTAAAATGAATGGCTTCAATTACTTAATGGAGTAATGGAACATTTTTTTTTTATATATTTCAATTAAGTGTTCTAAGAAAAACCATCATTTCCCAGTATTATATATGTTCTTATGTACTTGGCATCCTAATTATGCTTTTACTGGCTTTATTCACGATCAGCTCTGAGGATGTTTGTCTCTTTAAATTAATACAAATTATCTGCAAAAAAATGTATTTCCAATGATAAATAAGAATAAAAACAAAGGGTGGTTGCTAATAAACAAAATGTTAGTGAAAAAATTGATTTTGCATTTTTTTATTCTAGGTTCTTGTCAAAGCTGGAATGTTGTAAGTAATTACAATGTACAACACATAAAGTAACACATGAACATATTTAAAATATTTACTTTATTAGATATTTATATAAACCAATTATACTAAAACATATTTTGCATGCATAAAAGATGACTTATTAAAGCAATGAAGATGTGCAAAAAATAAATATTTTAAATTCCTTAATAAAATAAGATCTTTAATCAAAGTATGATATGAATTAATTAAATTCTGAGAGCATTCCAATGTCTATATTTATGATTTCAGGCTTTAAATTCCGTCCTCTTTGTGATGGCTTAACAGTGTCTGTGTCTATGATTTCTGCCACATACCTCTCTTAGAATCATCATTTCACATTAGCAAGTAACTGGTGATGGGATGTCAGGAACTACTAAATGGATTAGGAGCCCAACAAATAATTCATTGGGAATGAACCTGCATTTTCCTCCTCTATCCTTAGTGATGGTGAATTATTGTGTCAGAATTAGTTCAGAAAAAAATTAAGGCAGGACATTTTTCAAAATCCTGTAGAAGTATAAAAGTTTTCTTAACCATAAAATACATATGATATTTGATGTGTAAATTATTCATATTGAACATGCAACGAATATGAATATGAATATGAATATGAATATATATTTGTTTGAGAATTTTCTTTATCCTCTCCTGTTTTCTTTCTTCCCTTTTTTGAGTCATATATTTTTTTAATTCCATAGCTATTACAGTGGTATTAGAGCTGGTTATGGAAGAGAATGTAGGTTGCAAGCAGGTTTCTTAGATCACTCATGTGTACATGTGTATATTTTATTAGGTGTGTAAGCACACATATGTTATAGTATTTACATGTAGACAAGGTGTTGAAGACAGGTGTCTGTCCCACTAGTTCTCTACTTTATTTTTAAAGTATACTTTATTTATAAAGGCAGAGTCTCTCACTTGAACCCTGAACTCCCTGGGTTCTTGCTAGCCAGCTTGCCCCAGAGATCCCCTACCTCTTCCTCTCAAGTGCTGGAATTACAGGCTTATCATTTCAACCTGGATTTATGTGGGTTCAAACTCTGATCCTCACACTTGTATACAATGCTTTATATCTACTGAGCCATCATTTCCTAGTCTTAGATCACTTTTTAGATGCTTGCCAAATTCAAGATTTGGATTTTTTCTTAATTTTAAAACATACATATATTAGTCTTGAACATGTTTGATTTCATATCAAAACTCTAGTCCAAAAACTTGAACCAAAATTATGATCAAAGTAATTGATTTTACTTTTAGATTAGTAAACCATGAACTGATGTATTCACTAACCCATCAGATGATTAAGGTCTGTTTGGACCTTTTGAGTGCTGAACTGTATCTGCAGCCATTGGTTGATACATAAACACTGATAACTTTGTAAAAGTGACAAAAAGACTTGTACAGAAAGGCAAAGACTAAGTCCATCACCATGAAGTATTTCTATTTATAAGAAATTTTGTGGAAGCATGAAAGTATTGTCTGGTTATACTTATTTATCAATATAAAATTAAATGATTTCACCATAAGTCATGAGATAATTTGCTAAATCTTTGAAGAGGAAGTGATCCTTTGCTTATTATCAATCACATGTTGCTTATTGTTAGGTAGATAATGCAGGCAGCAGAGAACCTGCTAATCTGGGACATTACATATTATGTACATAGTAAAACTAGAATCCACAGGATGCAGAAAATGAAAATCCACAATTCCTTTATACCAGCCCAGTGATTATGTGGCATTCTCTTTGCTACTGGGGGCAAATCAACACAGTTTAATTGAATAATTAGTAAACTAATCAATACATACAGAGAGTCTGATGTTGGTAATTAACACAGTGAAAGCTAAAATGGTGGTTGCCCCTTTCCAGTTCTCACTATTATCCCATGACAACCACTATTTGTCTTCATACATATTGTCACATATAAATGTAGCATTTGGCCATAAATATGAACACATTTAAATGCATTCCTAGATTTTTCTTTGTGGCTGTGCTTCAAGAAAAATGGTTAAAGGTCAGTATTTGCTAAATTCCAAGGTCTCAAATTCTCTTCATTTTCTACTGTTTGGAATTTCTTTTCTGGAACTTTTTCCTAAATGGAGTTCTGTGCCTGGACTCTCATCAGTGCTGAACCCATGGGTTAATGCTTCACTGAAGTTCTCAGCCTGACTTTCAGTGCTGACACTCTTAAGTTCCCTTGACATTAATTTTCCAGGAAAAAAAATAACTTCATCCCTTCAAAGGAAATTTCTATTATCATAAAGGCTATTCTTAATCATATAAAAATAAAAGCATAAATCTGAAGATCGTGTTTCAGATTAGAAAAAAAAAAAAAAATTAAGGCAGAAGGGAGAAATAGTGGCAGAAGGATCCTATAATGTGGGCTGTCCTGAAAACAATCTGTATGCATTCCTTTCTTCACTTAAGATGCCATCTTAGTTTTCCTGTGAAAGGTTATTAAGCTTTTGCTCATTGGGCCTGCCACCTCCCTTCTTCCTATCTATTCTCATTCCTCTGAGGAAGACAGAAGAACTTTCAAAACCTCTCCCTTCCTGCTCCACCATTTCCATCTCATTATCAAAGAAATTACTCATGATGATTTATTAGGATCTTTTTTTAACCTTCAGTAGCTAAACTAGAAATAAAATCAGAACACAAACACTATATGAACAAAATATGCAAATGGTTTCATATATGTGTGTATTTTTTTCTTCCTTCCACCTCACTCCTTCAGTATCGACTTTTATTGCATTTTGTAATGGAAGTTTATTTCTGTACTGTATTTTGTGATTCCCTGCATTGTGACTGTTTTGTGCTTCAGTTTTGTTTGCCAGTTTTAATCTTTGGGATTATGACTTTTCCTGTGTAGTTTTATTCTTTTAAAGGAAGAACAGATAGTGACAGTGAGGAGAAATTAGGTAGCTAGTCGGGAGAGGCAGACTAAAGAGGGAAAACCGTGAGTATCTGCTTTAGCAGAACCAGAGTTCAGCATCTGATCGAGCCATCCAATGAGGCAACCAGCTCTCTTTCAGACTCAATTGAGCCTGAGGGTAAAGCCCACCACAATGAGATTATAAATAGATCCTTACCAGTCAGGCAAGGCCTCCTTTTGGCTTCTCACCTTTCTTGAATTTGCAGATCCGGGCTCTGGTAAACTCACCTCTCTGTTTGGCCCTGTTCTGCTCACATGGGAGGCACCTCCACTCCCACATGGGCCCTCTGCCCCATCCTGCCTGCCACATGGCAGGAGCTCTCTGTACCTTCTTTTTTCTTTCCTTCTCTTAATATAATAAAATCTACCCAATTCTTACCTACTGGCCTATTGATTTTATTTTTTTTTTATTCATAAAACAAGATCCATATTATCCTAAATCCATAAATATCCTAAATATTTGTGTGATTGTGATTGTGATTGGCAAAGAGCCCCAAAACTCCCATTTCAAAGAGCACACATGTTGGATTCACTCTACAGCATATGGGAACACCATGTATGTCAACTACCCTAAGTTTCATAACCAACACATTTTGAAAAGAAAAATTCAGGACTTGTGTCCATTCATACAGATTATGGCAATAAAGTCAGGTTTCAACCTCTGGCCTCTGACATCTTGACTGTATTGTATCCTCCATTTACTACTGAAAAATAAAAGTATTATCAGCAATAATTTGATAATCAGCTACTACAGTGGTCTCATGTGAAGCTCCACTTCTTTAGAGTGAACACTTCCACTGCATTTTTCTGAGCACATTTCAGTGGTGTTTAATAAAAATCAGCAGACGTAGCCGAGCGTGGTGGCGCACGTGTTTAATCCCAGCACTTGGGAGGTAAAGGTAGGAGGATCGCCACGAGTTCAAGGCCACCCTGAGACTACATAGTGAATTCCAGGTCAGCTTGAGCTAGAGTGAGACCCTACCTCAAAAAAAAAAAAAAAAAAAAATACCAGATGTGTCGCCTTGTCAAATTGACTTGCAAAACATGGAGTTAAGAAATGTTGGGCCAAGCCGGGTGTGGTGGTGTGCGCCTTTAATCCCAGCACTGGGGAGGCAGAGATAGGAGGATCGCCGTGAGTTTGACGCCACCCTGAGACTAATTCCAGGTCAACCTAGGCCAGAGTGAGACCCTACCTGCAAAAACCAAAAAAAAAGAAAAAAAAAAAGAAAGACATGTTGGGCTGGAGAGATGGCTTAGCGGTTAAGGCGCCTGCCTCCTAAACCTACAGGTTCCAATCTCCAGGTCCCACATTTAGCCAGATGCAATGACGCAAGGGCACAATACCGCACTTGACCACAAGGGGTCGCACACATCAGGATTTCATATGCAGCAGCTGATAGGCTGCTGACGCTCCAGTCTCTGTCTTCCTCTCCCTCTCTCTCTTTCTCTCTCTGTGTATCTCCTCAAAAATAAATAAATAAATAAATAAATAAATAAATAAATAAATAAATAAATAAATAAATAAAAGAAATACTAAGGTTGTTTTCAGCTCTTTCAAAAGCCTTAATGTGACAATGCAGAGTTTAACTATAGATGTTGGATAAATTATGCATCATTTTCCAATTATAGTAGACAGGAAACACAGTTTTAGGAAAGCAGCCATTAACATGAGTTCAATGCTCTTCTTCCAAAGTGCTACATGCTGCTTGTTTCTCGTTGACTAGCTCCTGAATCTACCAGTCCAGTTGGAGTAGCTCCTGGTAATTTATTTTCTCCTTTAAAGAAAATGGCTCCAAGACTTGAGATTCCTTGAGTGAGAAGATATATATATATATATATATATATATATATATATATATATATATGTAAATAAATGCCTCCTAGTGTATCATAACAATATCAAAAGTGGATTAGAGGGCTGGAGAGATGGCTTAGCGCTTAAGGTACCTGCCCGCTAAGCCTAAGAATACCCGTTCCAATCTCCAGGTCCCAATTTAGCCAGATACAAGTGACCCAAAGTCGCAATACCTCACCTGCCCACAAGGGGGCGCACACATCTGAGTTAGTTCACAGCAGCTGAGGGGCTGCTGGCTGGCCCATTTTCTATCTGTCTTCCTCTCCCTCTCTCTCTGCTCTCTCCCCAAAAATAAATAAATAAATAAATAAATAAATAAATAAATAAATAAATAAATAAATAAATGTGGATTAGAGTAAAACAACTGATGTAACTTATAGACTTAAATATCACAAATAAAAGAAACTACTCTTCAGTGTGTCAGTTTGTAGCACTGTTCCATGTGTGTCAAACACTCCTTACATTTGATGATTCTGGTGCCAGGTTTCCATTTAGGAATCATCTAATTCAATCCTGGCCTTTACCAGTGAAAATGTGGATGAAAAACACGACTTATTGACAGTCTTGGTTTGAAAATGACATAAAATCTTTCTGCACATACTTCACTAGAATATTTTTAAGTAAATTCTGGTTGAAGCCACTCTTGCCTATGCCAAGACTGGAAAGCAGACACGGTATCTACTTTCAAGTATAACTCTCTAATATGCAAGTGAAAATTTAAAACTGAGAAAACTGTTAGTTATCTTCTACTCCCAGGATTGTATACATTGGCCAATATTACTTCAATTTCTATATTTCTTTGAACATGCAAAGCTCTGAAAGTGGCACAGCAATTCACAAAATTGATTCAATGCATTTTTCAAATTCTTGCCACAAATAAAATGACCAGTCATTATCACTATTACGGCACTTTGGCAGTAATGGTCGCCGAAAGTGTATTTCTGCTGAATAGGATTTTCAGACACATTTTCCTCAGCATAGCTTATCTAAAGTTGCTTTTCAAGTAAATTTTGAGAAAAAAGTTTGAAACAAGATATAAACTTCACCATTATTACTGAGGATATCTAATCTTCCTGAAATGTCTTTTACTCTTCATATTATAGTTTTAACTTTCTAAGTGGGTGGTGAAACTCTCCACATACTGTTAGTCAAATCAAGTAAGTATATGACATGATAAGGTTCACATAACTAGCTACAAACTGGGTTAGAGTGGAAGGCAGGATGAGTAGGAAGGAAACTGGGGCAAGAAAGAGTGAAACTGGTTATATCTGACTTGAATATATTTATCTTAAAAATATTCATTCTATCAAGTAAGATTCAAACTCAAGGCAAATGGTTGAAAAAACTGATCAACATATTCAAATAATTTCCTTTTAAATTGTTTACAGAACAAGCTGTTGTTTTCTTTATTTTATTATGCACAAGTGTACATATGTATAGGTGTGTTTATCTCTGTTTAGGTATATAGATAGGTGCCTATGTAGGTATGTGGAGGCCAGAGTTGAACCACAGAGTATAATTCCTCAGGAATGCCATCCACATTTTTTTTGAGACAAGGATTTGCATTGGCTTGGTGTTCAATTAGGTTAGACTGGAAAACCAGAAAACCCCAGGAGTCCTCCTGCCTCCTCCTCATCTCTGGGATTATAAGGGCACATTATCATGCCCAAGACTTTTATGCGGGTTCTCAGGATGGAACTCAGGTCCTCATGCATGTAACGCAAGCACTTTATTGACGGAGCTATGTCCCCAGACCATCAACTAGGTACTTCTAATTGGAATTTGGGACTGAAAAGGTGGCTAAGCAATTGAAGGTCCATTTAAGCAAATTTAAAAATGGGTATTTAAGTCTTGGAATGAAAAACAATACAAGTGATAAAGTAAAATTTGAAATGAAAGCAGAATAGAAGATGGATATTTCTCAGAGACATTTTTCCAGAAAATTAATGATCAAACTAGTTTAGAGAGGATTGATAGCTTTGCCATCTCAGTATGTCATTGTAGCTTAGGTTAAATAATTCAAAAGCCATAGAAATGAGTTCATCGTTGGTAATACTCTCAAGAACATATATTAGAAGGCATAGAACAGAAGTGAAAAAAGGACTTGTGCTTGAGGAAAAAAAAAAAAAAAAAAAAAAAAAAAAAACTTCTCCGAAATTGGGCAATATTTTCATCAAGTCTTAATTATTGAACGTTATAGTTACCTTTGCACTGCAGAGACAAAACACCTGGCCAGAAGCAGCTCATTTGAGGAAAGGCTTTATTTAGGGAACAATTTCAGCATGGCAGGGAAGGATGTTAGAGCAGAGGCTAAGCATCACTTTTTTCCATAGCAGGCGGAAGAAAACAGCAGGACTGTGATCTGAGCTCTAGCAAGGGGGAAGGTGGGCTATAACACCAAAAGCCTGCCCCTAGCAACACACCTCCCCAGCTTCTAAAAAAGCCACAAGTTTGGGCCAGGCGTGGTGGTATATGCCTTTAATCCCAGCACTCAGGAGGCAGAGGTAGGAGGATCGCTGTGAGTTCGAGGCCACCCTGAGACTACATAGTGAATTCCAGGTCAGCCTGAGCTAGAGTGAGACTCTACCTCAAAAAACAAAAACAAAAAAAAGCCACAAGTTTTGATCAAGCATTCAAAACACAAGAGTTTATGAGGCACAGCTGCTTCAAACCACCACATTGAACATAGTTTTCAATAAATAAGAATTATTCAAGATTTGAAAAGCCTGATTGTCACTCGTCAGTTTAGAACAGTACTGGATAACAAAACAATTTATTACAAATGGAGGCCTAGTGAGATACACATAATTAATTGTCTGCCTAGTGCATTGGAAAAGCATGTGTCCAGAATTTGGCAGAGTGAAATAGCAGTCATGGATAGTGCTGGACTAAGGGTCAGTATGTGCCCTCCTGTGAGCAAATGGCTTCCCCTTGGTTATTGGTTGGCACTAGAGGAAGTCACATAAGCTAAAGTTTCCTAATATCCTCATTAACATCTATAGTGTGAATTTTTATCTTAGCAGATGTAAAGTCCCTTATTTGGGGATGATTGTTAATTAAAAAAAATATTTCCTATAGTTTATCATTGTGATAGCATAGAATACAGTAGCTCTCCCCCAATACACAGATAGAGGGATAGCATAATACCTGAAGCTGTAACATTTTCACATAATATTATTTCACCATTTTACTATTGATAATGACGTATTTATCACACTTTTTTCTGCTTTTTTGTCCTTAGCTAATGGAATTTAAAAGTTACTGATGCATCACCATGTCATTAGTCTCAAGGTGCTTGCTAGTTCATTGCCTTATTGATGAACTCACCCTAGGGCAAGGCTTCCATAACTATGGCTCAGAGTTCACCTTCCAGATAAATCAGATTTCTTCCAAGTTCCAAAATATAGCAGATTGTTGTAAAACATAGTTTCTATTTATATGTTATTAAAGCGTAAAACGGAAGTGGTGTTTTTCGCAAGCCGATTATACCCTAGAGTTCATCTTATGTTGAATCACAAGAGCAATTTCTCTGCCTGGCAAATAATAACCATTTCTCACACCCCTTTCCTGCAATACATTTTGTTTTTTCTTATGATCCTTTCTGTTGAAACGTGAAATGTTACAAAGTTGTCATTGCCTCGGCAATCGTGTATTGATCTATTTGTTCTCACCCTGCTTTTTTTTTTTTTTTCCTTGTGAATCTAAATTGCTTAAGTACTAAAAGCTCTCAAGGTACTGACCTGAAATACTGAAGGGTTACAGCACCTCATTAAGCAAAAGAAACTGCTCTTATTCAAAGTCTATACAGCTGACACTACATTTATCCAAAAAGTTATTAATGTTTTCATGGAAGTGCAGTAAGAAGGATACACTACAGCTGAAGAGCAAATATTATTTAAGTTTTCATGGGCTGTAATAATAATTTCACCGGTTAGTTATTGCCTTTTCTTTCAAAAGTAAAGATTAATGATGGTAAAATGGTATATCTTAATGTAATCAAGATCCATTTTGTTCTAACTATCTCACATGTTGATGATCTAGCACTTTTTTTTTTTCAGAAATAGAACAAGTTCATTTGAAGGAGAAAGACAGCCCTTAAATAAGAGGTAATTATTATTTTAATCAATAGCAGTATTATATTTTAAATTAATCTTCAAAAGTCCCTGAAGCTAAAATTTAAAAAGCCATTAATCAATTAAGCAAAATACTATACAGTCTTTGAAAGCAATCTATCTGTCTTCTGAAGGTTGCTAAAAGTGCCTTGTGTGAATGAAAATTTAGCACCTTTTCTCCAATATTTAGTTTTACTTTGTTAACACTAAATGTGATATATTACATAAAATATTTATTTACACATTGTTTTCAGTGTGTAAAAATAATGTGATATTATAAATATGAATATTGTAGCATAGCTAAATGGTTATAATGTTCTATATGAACTTTTAAATTTAAAAAAAAAACAACTTTTGTAGTCAACTTCAAGGATGAGATGTTAAAACTCTTCCCTTTCTAAAATCCAGACTATAAGAAACTTTTGTTTTGAAATCATTTCAAAAGCAATGGAATTTGACTTTCTTGTCTAAAGTACTTGAGGAGGTGGGTCACTTTGACAGAGAAATCATTGTATTAGGCCACTTAAGTGCAAAGTTTCACATTAGATCCTTGTACATATATTTTATGTTTAGTTTCTGAAAATATAGTGCATAGATTGAGCTACTCTGCCTGCAAGTAATCAGATTGCAACATTTTTTTTTTTTTTTTTCCAGATTGCAATATTCTTATCAAGAGCTAACTCACTGGTCATGGACTGTAGCTAATAGCAAAGAACTCTTCATTGTTTTTTGAATTTCATATCAGTGACATGCATATTTCCTCTCATTTGCTATCCAATGCAGAATTAATTCTTGCTTTCTTGGATTCATTTTTAATTGAGTGTAATATAAACTGAAATATAGTCTATAAAACTGATTTAATCTTTAAAAAAAAAAATCTCCTTTCTTTCATAACAAAATCCATGTCCACAATTCTTAACACTGTGTTTTCCCTTGGTCCAGCCATTAACAACTCCAGCTGATTCACTATCTATCTTGACCTACTAATTTTTATCATGATAGGCTTTATTGAAATCATCAAGTAACCCTTGCAGTTTACAAAATGTTCACAAAACTTAAATAATCATAAAGCAAATCACATGATTAAAAATTTGGGGGAGGGATATGCATATTGAACATGATAAATATTAAATTCAACCAAAAACAAAATAACCAAGGGTTATTAACACTATACATTGCTAGTGAGGGAATGTCCCTGCCTTCTTACATCAGAAATATAACCCTCCATGTTTTTCTCTTTCTCTATATTTATTCTCTTCTTTCCTCTCATTTTTCTCTCTCCCTTTCACTTCCTCACTTTATCCCTCCCTCCATGTCTTCCCCAGTCTCTCCCTTCCTTCCTATGCCCCTCTAGCTTCCTCCTTTCCTTCTCTTCCCTCTCTCAGCCTTTGAATTATTGAATAATTTGGCACAGCATGACTCATTGACATGGTCTTCTCACACAACACATTTGGTTCCAAACTTAAAAAAAAAAAAAAAAATCATCTACTCTACTAAATATTTCCTCATTCCTCCAGAATGTTCTTCTTAACACAAATTTTTGAGTTGACGTTTTGATTTTTGGGACATCATAAGTGCTACAGAGAAGGGAAGCTGGCTCATCATTTATAAATAGAAATTTACCAAGAAATAAATGATGTCACATTAGATCTCCTTAAGGAATAGCACTGTGTTGTCTCTTCGGGTACAGCTAAGTTGACACATGGCATTCAAATATTTTCACTTTTTACTTGTAAAGGATAATAGGGAAACAAGAAACCACTTATCACTGGTCATGTATGAAATGTGGTAGGCAGAGATATATTTCGAAGTAGATAAGGATGAGTCATAAAGCCAAAGAACTTGAACATGACCTTCAGCCACAGAAGTACGTTACTAATATTGGTACTGTGGAGCAAGATGCAAATCGTTTTATGTTGTTTTAATGATGAGAAATAAGAGAAAAGAATGCTTACATTCTACTCAATATAATAAATCTCTCCTTTTTTAGATAGGATTAGTATATCCCAGGTTGGCCTTCAACTCATTAAATGGCTGAGGCTGGCCTTTAAGTCCAGATCCATCTGCCTCTATCGCCCTAGATTATCTTTCTAAAAGCTAGGACTGTCCAGAAAATAGGAAGGTCAAAATATATTGGGCATCTCTTACTTCCTAGAAGTAAATAAGTACAAAATTTCTATGCCTTCAGGAATGCCTTAAAAATTATTTCTTTTAACATATGATAAAATTTCAATTTTATTTCTATTTCTATAATTTTAAAATGGACATTATCAGGCTACTTTCAACAAATACTATATTAACACATAACAGAGCATTTCATATTTTCACTACATATGGCTGGGCATAGCTCATCTGCTACAGTGCCATTAAGAGGAATTCACATACAAAGAAATGGGTTTCACTATCACATGTTCATACATTTTTTGTTGACCTTCCTCCCCTATTATCTTCTCCCATCACCATGCCCAACCCCACTTGTATACTTCCTCCCCAAAAAGTCTGCTTTCCACTTTCATGTCATATGTATTCTAAGATTGATGCATTCATTTTAAAATGTAGATTTTATTCCATAAAATACATCTTACCTTGCATGATCATAAAACAAGCATAATTAATTATTATGTATTCATGTATGAACCTATTATATATATATGAAACTGTAAATATAAGCATATATACAAGAATCATATATGGATCAGATATGGTATGATAGAACATTTTATACCAAGATATAATCACTGTTAGGTCACAGAACATCATTCACTGCTAACATTTTAGGTTCCTTCTAATAACTAGAAATACCAAGGTACTATATGCATAGTAAGACCAACCCAACAATGAGCCTGAAACATCTTCCCCATTTCATAGACCAGAGACTCAAGAATCAAGTAATTTAAGCTGGGCATGGTGGCACATGCCTTTAATTCCAGCACTCGGGAGGCAGAGGTAGGAGGATCATTGTGAGTTTGAGGCTACCCTGAGACTACATAGTGAATTCCAGGTCAGCCTGGGCTAGAGTGAGAACCTACCTCAACAACCCCCCCCCCAAAAAAAAAGGAATCAAATAATTTTAATAAGTGAAAGCTATTAAATGACTTATTGATGCTGTCTCCCACCAAGTGGGATACTCATTATTACAAAGACCACATCAATACTTAAAGAGACAAGGGTTAAATAGTTGTCATAATTTTACTATATTTATTAAATAAGATACTGTGGTTTGCCTTTTGTCCTATTACTGCCATCAAGAAAGATAATTTTTTTGTTTAAAATAAAATTTTCAAGTAACAAATGAAAATATCACATCTCTAAATACTCTAAATAATCCTTTAAGTAAATACTCTAAATGTTCTAAATAAGATCAAGCAGACAGATGGCAATGTCTAGAAAAAATGAAGGTCAACAGGACACTTGATATAAGTATAAAAGGCACAAAATAACTAAATTTTAACTTAACTGAATAGACTGAAATTAATCTGAAAATTTAATAATAACATGTTAATGTCTCTGATGACATGTTTAGACATAGAGTGGAACTGCCTTCTCTTTCTATTTCCAAAACATGCAACTGCCTGTTCTCCTTAGTAATCAAGACTTATAAAACCCAACCCTCAGTTCTCTACATTGTGTTTTTGGTTTGTCTTTACTGCTGAAAAATTTGAATTTCTTGCAATCCCAATTTACTAAAATTGCATGCCTTGGATTTCAGTACAATTTTACTACATATATCATTTTCAGAATAACAAGTACTTAAAACATTTTATAAGAAAAACATAAAAATATAAATAAAGCTGATATACCATGATGTTTTAAGACTATTTAATCCAAAGTGATAATTATTAGTGTTTATGTGTGCATGCACACTTGTGCACACACAGTTGCATTTATTTTCTGTTTCTGCTTCTTGACTCAAAGATAACTAGAAGATGTACAATGTGTACTCAATTACAAAATAAAAACATAAAAACATTCCATAGGGATTTTTACTTTTATGCAATGAAGTAATTAAATTTGATGTTGAAAATTAAATTTGGGAATGAGGAAGTATTTGTGGAATATAAATAATTCAAACATATTTTATCACATAAAATTAGAGACAAGTTTCCGGACAGCTGAATAACCAAGTTAATAAGATGGAAAATAGTTCTGAACAATAGTCTATCAAGTACTTACAACTGATCTATTATTAAAATGCCTAGGGAGTAGCCAGAGATGGGCAGCATTGTTTACAAAAACAAAAAGGCAGCATTTGACTTTAGATTGGCATGAAGTAAAATAGCATGTTATTAACCTTCCAAAATATTTCTAAAAATAATACAGCTGAGGGCTGGAGAGATGGCTTAGCAGTTAAGGTGCCTGCCTGCTAAGCCTAAGAACCTGGTTCCAATCTCCAGGTCCCATGTTTAGCCAGATGCAAAGTGAAACAAGGGCGCAATGCCACATTTGACCACAAGGGGGCAAACATATCTGGATTTTGTTCACAGCAGCCAAAAGACTGCTGGCGCGCCCATCTCTATCTGTCTCCCTCTCCCTTTCTGTCTGTCTCTCTCTGTGTCTTTCTCCAAAAGTAAATAAAAAATTTTTTAAAAAATTAAATAATAATAATAATAATACAGCTGATAATTGACCTAGAAAAGGAGAAATCAAAGTCTGGGAGAGAATCCTCTTCTAAGTATTTGTATGGATAGGAAATATAGAAGAAGGTGTACAATGAAAGCTCAGGAAATAAAGTGATATTGGAATGGGTAAAATCCTCTAATATATTCCAAATAATATCATTATAGGCAAGTTATAAAAAGTAAGACAAATCACATGGCTTTGATGAAGCTATATGTCAGCAGCTTTCCATCACTATTAAAAATCACCTGACATTGCCATGCATGGTGGTGCATGCCATTATTCCCAGAACTCTGGAAGCTATGGTGGGAAGATTAAAAAACAATTTAGGCCAGCCTGGGGGTCATAGAGTGAATTCTAGGCCAACCTGGGCTAAAGTGATTTGCTATCTTGAAAAAAACAAAAACAAAATAAGCAAACAAAAAGAAAAAGGAAACAATCAACTTATATAATGTAGTTATGAAAAACAATGGTTTGTTCTGGCTTCCAGTTTTAGAAGTTTCAGTCCAGAACTGACTGGTCAGGCGTTTTGGATAAGGCATCATCATGGCAAGAACACATGGGGAAGCAAAACCACTGGATGGATGGAAAGAAAAAAAGAGAAAGAGGATAGTGGCCTGGGTTCCACTTTTCCCTTCAAGGGCATCAAATTAGTCAAAGTCCTCCTACTGCTCCCACCTCTTTCCAGTCCTGACACCTCCAATCATCATGTTTGTAGAATGAGTCTCTTAAGAAGAGAATTTTAAGGTATTCAAGATCCAAGCCAGAGGAGGTCATCGCTACAAGAACTGGCATATGCACTTAGATAGATTAGTATCAGATAATGGTTCAAAATCAATTGACATTTTAGCAACCATTTTATTGAGAATACTAAAACTTTATATTTATTTATGTATGTATGTGTGTATATTTAGAGAGAAAGTTAGACAAAAATAGAGGTAGATAGAAAGAGAGAATGGGAATGCCAGGGCTTCTGGTCACTGTGAACGAACTCCAGACACATGTGCCACCTTGTGTGTCTGGCTTATGTGGGTACAGGGGAATCATACTTGAGTCCTTAGGCTTTGCAAGCAAGTACCTTAACTGCTAAGCCATCTCTCCAGCCTTAAAACTTTTTGACAAGCTAAAAGTTAGCTAATCCTCAGGTACACATTTTAATATTAAAGATTCCTGGCTCTTTACCAACAACATTATCATTTCCATATGTTATCTTGGCTTGGTTAAAATACATTTTCTAGAATTCCATGAATGTTTTTTGCCTGGAAGAACCTACTTGGGAACTTTCGAATGGATTGTAGAGGTTGAAATTCAATCACTTATATTTTTTAGTGCACATACACACTTACCCGTCTTCTGGTTCTTCTTGTTGGAATATGTTCTTCTTCTGGGTCCCTGATTGCTTCATCTTCTCCCAGATCTTCCTCCAGTTTCTCCTGCTCCCAGGCTATCTAACTCCTCCATCTCCTCCCATCTAAATTTCAAAGCCAATGATGACAGCCTGGGTTCTATCTCATATTTGGGAGCCCCAACCTCTTCTTGCTTTCATTCTTTTGCTTTCCTGGCCACTGACTCTGTGGACTTTAATTAATTTCCTTCATCATATTGACTGAAGATGGGAAAAATTATTGCTTGTAATTCTGGAAGATGACAATCCAAAATAAATCAAGGAATCTGAAACCAATGGTGCTTTCTTCTGTTGGCACCAAGGGAAAACTTATTCCATGTCCTTGTCCTGCTTTTGGAGGCTTGCTCTCCATCTTCAGCTTCCTATATCTTGCAGAAATATCAGTCTTTTCTTCTGTCTCATTTTATGCTTATGAAGTATTCACCACATGTGTACACCTCTGCAGCCAAACTCTTTTTTCATTGTTTAAATTATTTTATTTATGAGAGAGAGAGAATTGGTAAGCCAGGGCCTCCAGCCACTACAATTGAACTCCAGACACATGCAACATCTTGTGTGCATGTGCAACCTTGCATGCTTGTGTCACCTTGTGCATCTGGCTTATGTGGGACCTAGGGAGTGGAACATGGGTCTTTAGGCTCCAAACTTTTTATTCACAGACCTGAGCCCCGCTACAGTCCAACCCAACTTTAATATTTGCTTACCTTAACTCAGTTACAAGTACCTTATTTCCAAATATGTCCACATCCTTAGTTCTAATTAGAATTTAAGTGGAACTTATAGCATATATAATGCATAATAATATTATTATGTATAAAACATGAATATACAAATATCAGCTTCACACATGCAAATATGTACCCACACCTCAAACACACATCCCAGTGGTTCTGTTTTGAAGCCATCTTTGTCACTTATTTGCATATACCCATGACTTGTCACTTGTCCAAACAAGAAATAACTCTCTCTTTTATTTTTATTTTTATTCTAAGGCTCAAGACAAATATTACATGCAATAATCTCGTTTTTGAAATATTAAAAGTGTAAATTCAAAAGTGTCTCTTGACATTGTTGTAGACAGAATTCAACATGTACTAAAAACAGATGTACTCCTGTATCCATGCACAATGTTTGGTGACAACTATAATTAAGGAGACACGACCTTCAGGAAAGCAAAGTGACATCAAAATACAATTCCCCCCAGTGACTTGAAGCAATTCACAGCATTTCCTACATGCAATTAGGCAAAGTGAGAAAAAGCAGGATTATAGTGTGCTGAGGTATTTTGTCTGAAGGCTGTTTTTTTAGTTGAATAATATTAGAACTTGATATTTGCCACAGCACATTTAAATACTGAGAAAATCTTGAATTAGTATCTAATTTGTTCCAATTTGTGACATTTGATTGTGACATCCTGCAAATAAAAATTCTGAATAAAGATCAATAACAAAATAACTATTATTATCAAATATTTGAAAAGTAGACATGCACTCTTCAAGTTGGTGAAGATAAGTGGCATGGTTACATAAACTTAGCAATAACAGATCATATTCATAATGAGCCTCCAGGAATACCATGCAAGATAAAGAATGGAATACATTTACAGAAAATGTAAAAAGAGGAAAAGATGACATAATATTTCTAAATGACAGTAAAACATTGACCTTATCTTTCTATTCTGGTTCTATAGAACAAAGTTACTAGTTATTTATCTACAGTTACTCATAAGGTGATTGGACAAGATGTCTTTATTATACTCCTAGCTAGAAATTCCATTTTCTCATGCTTATGTTCATGAAGCACCTAGAATAAACTGCATAATCTATTTTATTTTTCTGACTCACTAATAGGAGATGCTTTGGTGAGATTTTCATATTCTGTCTGCACTTTGAAATTCAACTGGGGTATACCAAATGTGTATAAAGAACAATTTTTATCTTTCTTAAAATGCAGAGAGAGACTCTTAAAGCCAGCCATACAGTAGATTTTCTGTAAACCTGGAAATGATTATTTATAAAATGTTTTACCTTGTGCATTTTATCTCATCATAAATAGGAGCTTCCATTAGAAAATCTTTCAGAAATGTTAAGTGCTTCTTTTAAATGAAAAGGTGATAATAGTAGTAGAACTGGAACTCAGGCAACAAGAGTATAATAACTAAGTAAATTATGATGCAAAAATATTGCTTGCAACCATGGAAATGGATGAAATAACATTACCTGCCATGGTGTCAATGAATAATAACATAATGGTGATATTATATATTGAAGAATGATCTATTTCATGATGTTAAATACAGTCATTGCTTAGGAAGAAGGTAGTGAAGCAAAACTTACAAAAACAAGAAATTGGTCTTAGAAGTTCATGTTCTGCAAAGGCTACAAATGATTGAAAGGAACACTTTGGAAGCTCCCAGGTGTTGACAATTTTCTAGCCTGGTCATTCCAAGATACTGACATTTTCTATAAAAAATATTGATCAGATAGCATATTCAGGTTCTATGCAATTATGTCATAAATATGTCATAAATATTATTCAGGAGGTGAATAAATGAATTCTTTGATCAAAAAGACATCTCCAGGATGACTCATTTGGTAAGAGTTGTGAATTAGTAACTTTCTGGTCTTCTCCACAGGATGGAATTCATGTTTGCTGCTGTAAACCTGGTCACAAGCCTCTGGCTGGGGAGGTCATATATAGCCCCTAGGAGGAAACCACTATTGTTTTGCTAAATAAACATGTCAAACTGCTTCTACATAGTTATGCTTATTCCATAGATTAGTGCTGCTCTCAGCCTTGGTCAGATAACTTTCTTCTGCAGTGGGTGGCAGTTAATGCAGAAACTCAAGTTTAGACAAAGTGATTATTCCTTCCTCATCCCTAACATCCCTCCAGTCTTCAGGGAGCACTATGGAAGAGTGGGCAGAAAGAGTATAAGAGGTCAAGGATGTGGAGGGGTACTGTAGAATGATACCTTTTGCACAGGGCGTGGCAATTACACGCATGAACTCACAGCAGCTGTGAATTGCACTAGACTAAGCCTGTCAACATTTTGTCATGGATGGGGTGGGGCACATGAACCCTCACCTCTCCCTGAGTTCGTATTGACAGTGAATAGTTGCCGATAATTGGGAAGACATTTTCTTCAATGGATTGTTAGTGGAGAATTGCCTATGATCCAGTAAATAATCCCTCAATCATGATCATGGAAGCTGTTCTGATTCAACTCAGTGAGTGTGGGGATTTGAATGTATGGTCCCATATAACAGCCATCAAACACAAATAGAGCTCAAACACATTAATACAGCCAAACTTAAAATCCACACCCCAGTGACATATCTTTTTGCCCAAAGGGCAACTTGAGTCTCCAGCTGGCTTAGTTGTGTTCTAGACAATAGAAAGCGTTTTTTTAGCACAATTCTCCAATCTCTGAGGGTTGAGCTATTCTTTGTTTTTACATAATTATTGTGTAGCTAGGATAAAACATATGACTCTGAGGATTGAAAAGACTCAACAATAGATTGTCAATAGAGACAAAGAACATGATACCCTTCCTTAATTCAGAAGCAGTGCCTGTCTGGTCTCAGCCTTACCTCTCATACAGTGAAAAAGTCTCATTTGGTAAAATATATATATTGTTTTTCTATATAGAGTCTTGCTCCACCCCAGGCTGACCTGGAATTCACAATGTAGTCTCAGGGTACCATTGATCTCATGGCAATCCTCCTGCCTTTGCCTCCTGAGTACTGGGATTAAAGGCATGCACCACCACACCCACCTCAAAATATATATTTTTACTCATATGATAGGACTTTGTAATAATGTAGAGACCAAAGGACAAAAATTTAGACAAATTTTTCATACATTAAAAAATAGGCCATATTTCTTTAGAGCCTGACATTTAGTGAGCTATGCTGTGTTATACAGACACCTGGATACCAATACCTAATAACCCATTGTACCTTACACAAATGGTCAGTCAGTCAGTCAGTCAGTCTTAAGAAAAAATAAAAAGCTTACACTGTACAATTCAACAAGATGATGAGATAGCCACATGTCCATACAGATATGAACTCTACCAATGTCCCATGATAATAAGACTATGTTATTCCCACTTTCCATAATGGATATAAAAGAACTTTTTTTTTTTTTTTTTGGAGAGAGACACACAGAGAGAGAGAGGCAGAGGAAGACAGATAGAGATGGGTGTGTCAGCAGCATCTCAGCTCCTGAGAACGAAATGCAGATGAGTGCTCCCCCTTGTGGTCAAGTGCGGCATTGCACCCTTGTGTCACTTTGCATCTGGCTAAACGTGGGACCTGGAGATTGGAACCGCTGGAGATTGGAACCAGCGTTCTTAGGCTTAGGAGGCAGGTGCCTTAACCGCTAAGCCATCTCTCCAGCCCAAGAACTTTTAACTCTTTTCTACTTAATGATCACTCATCTGAGCAATCACCCATGCTCAGGACATTCTTGCACTGTATTTCAGTAACTTCTCTCTGTGTTCACATTGTGGTTATTCTTTTATTTCCCATAAATCAGGCTTCCATGTGCTATTTTGTTTGAAAGTTTAGTGCTATGAACAGGGAAAATCTCCACTTCCTTTCTCTTTGATGCTTCTTACTCAGAGGCTTGTGGTGGCTGGCTAAGATAATTTAGAGGTAGCAGAGACCCTCTGGGTAGGGCAATAATCTAGCATGGCCTGAAGGCAGCTGAGCTATGACCCAGGTCCATAGACAACTATGAGCTATAAAAACAGGTATCCTATTTGTCCTCAGAGAGAAAGCCTCACTTCCAGCACATAGCTGAATGTCCCTTACCAAAGTGGAAACTAAAAGCAATGGAAAGAAAAGAATGTCCCATTATAGTCCTTAAAGGTGAGGAGTTGCTCTCGACTTTACAGGTATCCAGTCCCTTTCTTCACATGGCCCAGTTGTCCATAGACACTTGTCTAGGAAGTAACAAAGCATATTGTCAGGACTACCACTTCCCTCGTGCTTTTGTCTGGCTCTTTCTGTCATTACTCCATGGAGCAGGAGGAAGCAGAGCATGATTGCTCAGCTTTTTATGCATATCACATACCAACAGGACAGACTTTCTGGTCAGAGAAACTTACAAATAATTGGGCATTTATTTCTCTCTAGTCCTCATGATTAATCAAACAATCATGACCACGGTTGAATTTGTGAACTCCATGCAAGTTTATTCCAGCCTAAGCTATTGGTCACTGGTCCTGGCACCAGAGGTGGCTCCACTTTTACAAATTAATTGCAGTCTGTTCATGGGGAAAAAAAAAAAAAAAAAAAAAAAAAAAAAAAAAAAAAAAAAAAAAAACGTATTTAGAGCATTCCTTCAAGTCTTTTGCAGAGACAACTACCTAATAGAATGTGCTATAAAATCTTCACTCTTTCTGTTGCATCTTTCTGCATCTACTGGGATGGCACTGGGACATGATTGAGTACTATCAATTTCTTTCTATGTAGTTTCCTTTTCTTCACTCAGAGACTCTCATTTTATGCTGAGTCCAATCAAAAGGACAAACTCCCAGTTCTTAGGGAAATAAAAAGAGATCTTACCCTCCCTCACTGCCTATTCTTCCCTCTTATGGAGAGTGTCAAAGGCAGGTCTTCAAAGACAAGCCTTCCCCTCACCAGTAGCCTTTCTTTTATTTATTTTTTCCCTTCTGTTTGAAAAGAATGATCACTTGAAAGGAAGAATGTGGCCACTACAAGATAAACAGTTGGACAGATAAATCTAGGGCCTACACCTCAGGAAATGCCTGGGTCCTGGCTATGGACACTGGGACAAACAGAATGACTCTCAGGGGTTGGGATACTTAGTTTCATATATCACAAGCTACCATTATCTTGTTCTTGGGTAAAAATTAAGTACTTTAACAAACATCCTCTCTTTCCAGCTTGCCATCTATTAAGAGAACTCCCAGTCTCCTGCCCAGCCTGTACCACTGAGTTCATTCTCTCTAGCTCCTTGGTGCTCTGAAAAAAGTAGCATTCCTAGTTCTTCCAGTTCTTCAGGAGAATAGATGCATTTTTGTATCCAAAATTGCAATTACAGGATTAGCACATAAAGATTTTTGGCTCTCTGTGTGTTTTCCTTCTTTTCTTGCTAAGATAAATTTGTTGTTCAAGGTCATTAAAAAGCTTTGTTATGTTGGCCAGTTCTTGCTGGAATGTAACATTCTGTACTTCTCAGATTCATGTGAGGCCAAGGAGAAAAAAAAAAAAATGTAAAAGAACTTTTAAAAAATACAAATGGCAATAAAGTTGGATGATGCTTTGTCATATATACAATTTGATTCAATTCTTTTAGTAAGTTAACACATTTGTTTATTATCTTTCTCTTATGATAAGATCTTTAGCAGTGTTTTAATATATTAAGGAAGAAATAAAATAAGAATAACCAGTAAGTAGGAGAGAAATATGAAGAAAAATACATGTAAAACTATCTCTGAGAGTTCAACAATCACATAAAGAAGGCCTAAGCCAATATTTGGTCCTCATCCCTCAAAGTCAGAACCTGGAGGACAGTCAGACCAACAAAAATTACCCTAAAATTCCAATGAATCAGAGTTCTCTTAATCAGAGAGGTTACTGAAAACCCAGACATTTAACTCTTTAGTGTGTATTCTGCAAACTATAGCATCAGTGGAGTTGGAAATGTCCTGAATGTTTGGAACGAAAGTCATCATGTCAGCATGATGCTGACTCATCCCGGCACATGTCACAACTGGAAGAGGAAAATAATTAAAGGAGGCAGGTACCTGAGGAGTCTTGACTGACTCAGTCAATTTTAACTTAAAAAAAAAGTACAGAAGTTAACAGTGAAAAATGATTAATTATTGACCATCTAATGACATTAAACATCCAACAGGAATATATAATCCCAAAATAAAATAATTAGTAATATTATTGAACAAAATTATCTTAACCAGGATTTTGACTATAATCTGTTTTAGCCAGGGACCTGATGCTCCCAATGTCCTACACAGATAGTCATTTAGATGACCAGCTTCAGCACATTTAAACTAGACTGTAACTGATCTTATTAAGGATTCCAATGTTTGTCAAACTCCAGGAATTACTAATTTATTTCACCTGCCCAGTTTAATCCCCTGTTTCCCAAAATGAACCAAGGTGAGATGCAAAAGAGCCTTACTGGAGAAATAAGTCAACAGAAGACATTAATGCTTTTTATTCCAAAGGTACATCAAAGGCCAACTTCAAATAAATAAATCTATGGACTCATGATACTTAGTTCTTGATTTTGAAATTATCCAAAGGAGAGATGTCATAATAAGATTTATGTTTATACTTAAGTGTGGCCCATGTAGCAATTCCTTTCTTGACTACATGAAAAATTTTCCAAGATGTTAAATTATTTTGTCAAAATTAGTTTGGAGGGTGCTGAGTAAGTAAAATGCACCTCTGTCTCTGTCTCCTCTTTATGGCTGGAGAAAATCTCCCTCAGAGCTGGACCTGACCCTTAAGCTCAGCCTACATGGCCTGTATTTTACCCATCTTCATGCCACTATCCTGTTCTTAATTCTCACTGCCAGTTTTTCCTGTGTCATGAGCTGAATATCAGACCCCTATTCTTCCTGAGATTTTCAGTGCCTGTCTCCTGGGCAACACTGATTAATTATAAGAAAATCGGTCTCCTCTCTTGGTCGGCTCCTTCTCTTTTTCCTACTGGGTAGAACTTTGTTCTAAAGCTGTTCAAAAATAAGTTATCAGCTGGAGTTAGAAGTAGGAGGGTTCCAGGCCACCCTGAGACTACATAGTGAATTCCAGTTCAGCATGGAATAGAGTGCTCCTCTGTTCTTAATTCTCACTGCCAGTTTTTCCAGTGTCATGAGCTGAATAAGCACACCCATAACTGTCCCCTATTCTTCCTGTAGTAAAATTTGTTATTTGGCTCTACATTCTCAGTGCCTGTCTCCTTGAAAGACTAATTTGCTTCTTCCAGAATTTTGGATCACAGATTTATTTTTCCTTATACACTCTGCTTTGGTAGGATAATAATTTCATGACCATTTTATATTAACAAACCAAAGTAAGTCATAAAGCAAGATATTTTTTGAGAACTGGAAGAAATATCATGTATACATGTTATAGAAAAACTGTGACATCTCTGCTGTAGACCTCAGAGAGTATCAAATGGTATTCTTAGCCTTTGCTTTGGTGGAAACTAAGGTCTACTTGCACATTCCAAAAGAATTTACATAATAAGTCACAAGGATGTTAGGTCACACACAGAAATGGGTAATAAATGAATATTTAGGGGCTAAGAAAGCAAAAGATAACTTGGCTCTGGACATGCAACTTGACATCCACAGTCACTGAATTCCTAACCAAATAGGCCTGAAGTACGTTTAATAGAGGTTTGCAATCTTTCCACCCCTAAGAACTTCAGTTCATAACAATGAATCAAGTAAACAACCGAGTTAGGATCATTATTCCTCTTCCATACTTGATGAAACAGATACTTAAAGATTAAGTGACTTAAAACCAGAGTGAGTAAGTGGCAGAAATAGAGTTCACAGCCTGCCTCATCTCTCTTCACATGCATGGACTTTCCATTACACGGTGGTAGACCCTTGTGGGACAGATTGGCCTAATACATTAGAAGTCCAGAACTAACACTCATATTCATTAGCATTACCCACATAGAAAAATCAATTTCAGTCATTCCTGCATCCTTAGTGCAGAATAGTATGTCGATCTATCTTCTTAACTCAGTATCCTGTGAGCTTAAAAAGATTACCTTCATGGTGCCAATACTACAGAAGTAAATCCTTTGCTTAATGAGGAACCTGGTGTTACCCACCAATCAGCTTCCAAGTTCTGTAAAGTCAAATGTTACTATCACCCCACACTGGCTGATTCTTTTAGTCAGTGTGTATACCTCTGTAATACAAGTGACATTTCCAGCTGGAATTCCTGAAACTGCTATTGGATCCCCTGTGGTTTTCTTTGCTTTTCCTTACCAGCTCACTCTCCACATTGTAGCTAGATGAATATTTGTAACACATGGAAATCCTCTGTTCTGTGGTAGCTGGACACCTGGACCTGGGAATGGACACTAGGTGCCCATGGCAAAACAATGCCTCTTGATTATGAGACACCGCATCCTTGTCTGTACCCTCATTCCCAGTGTGTGGCTGACTCCTCTGCTTACTCCCATTCTTAGGTGTTGGACTGCTTTTCTTTTCTGAAATCAACTGTGCCTGCTCAAGGTCCCTGGCCTTCATTAAAAAAAAAAAAAAAAAAAAAAAAAAAAAAAAGGTCCCTCTCTCTCTCTCTCTCTCTTTCTCTCTGACAGGACTCCTTCACTTCTTCTGATGCAGCCTACTGCCCTCAAGTAGAGTGGATATTAATTACTGGTCTCAGGCAGGAGCCCAGTCTGTTTTAATTTATATTTTTTTCTGTTTTCTTTTTCTTTTTATTTTTTATTTATTAATTTGAGAGGGACAGACACAAACACAGAGAAAGAGAGAGAGAGAGAGAGAGAGAGAGAGAGAGAGAGAGGGAGAGGCAAATAAATAGAGAAAGAATGGACACACCAGGGTCTCCAACCACTTCAAACAAACTCCAGATGTATGTGTCACCTTGTGCATCTGGCTTATGTGGATTCTGGGGAATAGAGCCTTAAACCAGGGTCTTTAGCACTTAACCACTAAGATATCTCTCCAGGCCCCTAATTTTTTTTCTTGTTGCTACTGAAGTAGTTAGAGCCAAGTAGAGGCAGTGGTTATTCCAATTATAACAAGACACATTTTGTGTGTGAAAAAATAGGATTCTTGGGCTGGAGAGATGGCTTAATGGTTAAGGTGCATGCCTATGAAGCCTAAGGACTCTGGTTTGATTCTCCAGGTCCCACATACACCAGATGCACATGATGGTGCATGGGTTTGGAGTTCATTTGCAGTGGCTGGATGCCCATTCTCACTCTTTCCCCCCTCTCTCTGACTCTAATAAATAAATATAAATAAAATCTTTAAAAATTAGGATTCTTGAATGAGGAATGGAGCTCACTTGGAAGGGTGCTTGCTTAGCATGCATGCAAGTCTTGGATTTTATTCCAAGCATATAAAAAATCAGATGTGGTGATGCATGCCTGTACTTGGAAGGTTGAGGCTAAGAGGTTAAAAGCTCCATGTTGGGGCTGGGTAGATGGTTCAGTGGAAAAGTACATGCTATTCAAGCCTGAGGGCCTCAGTGTGGACCCCAATGAAGCTTTGAGCACTGAGTAAAAAAGGAAAGTTTTTATTTTCATAAGATACGAGGAATTATAACTTTTGGTAAGTTTGTTCTTAAAGGAAACATACTTGAAACAGTATTACTAAAGAGGGTAACCGGAATGCTTCTTTAACTCACTGCAATTAAGTTAACTAACCTAACTATTTGTTAGGGGAACTGGACACACAGTACTTAATGACCTTCCCTTCCACTGTAGTCCAAAGGGAGAGATTTCTGTTTTCAAGCCAGCATTGAATTGTAAGTTCCTTTTTGTAGAGATGCCATCCTCTGGCCCTCTTTGAGATTATTATGGTGCCTGGGAGACTGCACCATTCACAGTCAGTCAGCCTCAGAATGTGAGGGGCCAGCTGTGACAATCTAGAAGTTATATTCACCTCTGCAATTCCTCATTAATGCACCTGCTCAGGCACTAATTTCTGTTGATCCTGCCTTTAATGTTGATTCTGGACACTTCTCTCTAGCACACTGCTATAATCTTCTTTACCTCCACATTCATAGCAGCCTGTGACGTGGTTCTGTGTCTGCTCAATACCCTTCATCATAACATTCACTCTAAAGGTATTTTTATTTTAGAAGCACATATATGATGAATTTGGTTGCTTTTTCCAGTCTTATACATGCTAATTTTCTTTGTAATTACACTATATTTTCTCTTCTTAGTTTAGAGTTACAGAAACTGATGTTTAATTCCCAAAATCTGTCTTTTACTATGACTATAACATAAAATGTTGGCCAGATTAATATTAAATAATGTTTGAAATAATCACACTTGGCCTATGAATAACATTAGAAATTAAGTCATTTATCACTCTCAGAAACTTTTTATTGCACATATAATGGATGTAGTGCAATCAGTGGAAAAAGCATTAAGTGTTTGATGTTTGAAGAATATATCAAGTCATTATAAGATAAGCATGGTACACAATCTGCTATTTAATTTTTACTCCAATCATGGCATATCTATTTCAATAAACCTAGCCTATTATAGTTTCTTATCCCTTACAAATTCAATTAAATGGATGGATAAGGTATGTCTACAAGTACCTGAGCTAATCTCTCTTTTACTTATAGTCATGAATGCATTGATGTGGAGGATTTTCTTTCTAAAAGATTCCTCTGTCCTCTTCCTGATTCACAACATTTTCTTACTCACTCTAACATTAATCATTCATAGCTGTGGAAGATTATATTTGTTAAATCAGCAACAAGTATTTATTAGAGTCCTTTGTGTGGCCTTGGTGTTTTCTGAAGAGTGTTTGATATTTTTGTCTCACTTGGTTTAGCTTGAATTCCATCTACTATGTTTTGTCCTGTGGACCAGACCAGTTTATTAACATGTGACATTTTCCCACCTGCAATTTTCTATGTAGAGCTCCGTGGCATTGCATGACCCTTGGCATCTCATCCGTTTTCAGTTGCATGCACTGCAATGAGTATTTTCTTGGTTGGCTTTGGATTAACAGTTTGCTTTTACTTCCATTTACTTGATATATGAGGATGCGTAGTTCAATCCCCCGGCAGCCGTGTTAAAGGCTGGGCACGGTCATCATTCTACAACCCCAATGTTGAGGTAGATGGAAACAGGAAGACCACTGGGGCTCCCTGCCCATACAATCTAGCTGAAAAAATGTGGATCTCCAGATCCAGTGAGAGACTGTGTCTCAGACAAATAAGACAGAAGGGTAAAGGAAGACCCGAATGATTCTTCCTGACCTCTACATATGTGCCCATGGAGCATGTGCACCCATACACACATACTAAAATATAAAATACAAAACAATAAATCTATAAAATAATAAATAATAAGGCTGGGTCTAACATTTTTTAAAAGACAAGTAGATTTAATTTTCAGGTGCAGTATGTGTGGTGCATGGGGGGAGGTGTATATACTTGTAAATATAAATATTCATGAGTGTTGGGTTTTTTCCTCTGCCACTATTTGCACATTTACTAGACATAGAGTCACTCTGTGAATCTGGGGATATGGTTTTCATGAGCCCAGGCAATCCTCTGGCCTCAGCTCCCTACAGAACTGTGGTAATAGACACATGTGACAATATGCAGTGGCTTATGTGGGTCCTGAGGAATGAAACCCAGGCAGTCCCAGTCCCTCTCCAATCCTCATGCTTACAGCAAGTACTCTGACTCCCTGAACAATCGTCCCAGGCCCACAAGTAGTTGTTAATTCAATCGTTTATTCACTTAATTTTATAGAATGGTAAAAAGCAGGAGCTAAGGAAAGTGCATCACGATTCCTTTGGCATTTGTAACAACACAAGCACAGCTTGCTTTGCCTCTGGCCCCCATGAGTTATGCACTGCCATATGCATGAGGCAGAACCTAATGCTCCAAGCCCCACAAGTCCTGTGCCCCATGAGGCCACCAGGCCCAAGGCTAGAAAAGGTTCATATTGCATCAACCACATCCAGCACAGAAATCAACTAGTCACTCATGTTTTTTTTATTATTTTTATTTTATAAATACACTAATTAAAATAGAAAATGTGTTCATAAATGAGGTATGATAAACTTACATGTAGCTAAAAATCAACTCTTAAGTGTATATAAGTTCAAAAAAAATAGTAACTGACTAGATTAGGTTTTTAATTAATCATCAGAACTTTCCTCTGATTCTCCAGTTCTGATGGCTGTAATATGTTCAATAGATGAACATAATTAGGCTGGAGATATTGACCCTGGTTAATATACAGATGATCTTGTAGGAAGAAAAGCATTAAAATCTCGTCACCAATCATTAACATTTAAGAATGAGTTTAGGATATGGATATAGAAATAACATTTTTCCAAATAAAGAGATATGAGCAAACTAAATGGCTCATTAAACAAGGAAAGGTTCCCATTATCTACTGATGCATAACAAACTTCCCCCAAACTTAGTGGACTAACATAATGATGATTTGATTATATCACATAATTTTGTCCATCAGAATCTCAGTCAAAGCTGTCTGGAAAATGCTGATCTATGTGGCCTTGGGGAAGTCAATGGCATCATTTTGTTGGTAGATTGTCTGAGGCAGCTTTGCTAAATGGTTTGATGGACCGGAAGGCTATAGGCTATTTTTATTAAGGTATCATTAGTATTTGTGAAATAAAAATAAATACTTATTTGACTCAGAATTCACACACAAAAGAAGTGCTCCCACAGCAATGTCCCCACAAACAATGTTGAAATAACATGTCCCCTTGTAACTTAAACTTAGAAGATAACTGCTTTGTTTCCTGTCATACTCCATTGGTTCAGGTAGCCACAAGCTGACTCACATTTAAAGAGAGAGTATACTGATGCCTTATCTGTATGAAAAAGGTACAAAATATTTGGCTATATTTTGAAGTATTAGAAGGGTCATGTATGTTTCAAAGAAGTATTCCTAATCAAGAAAGGAAATCAGTAAGATGTTCTTAAATATGTTGACTTCCTTTCTACAGTATCTGATTATGATTATGATTAGCAAGTCATTCATTCTAACATCATCTATGCATAAAACTCTTACCCCACAGAAATGCATAGGATCATCAAAAATAAAGGGTAATTTTAAAACTAGATGACTTTAAAAAGAGTAAATAGGTTATACAAATCACTGAGAATTGTATTATATCATATGTAAAAAGCATGTTTAATTGTGTTAAACACTTTTTTATTTTTTGATATTTCATAGTTACAGATCATCACATTCATTCTCCTAATGCAACTTAAACTCTAAGATCAAGGGTACTTAATTAATCTAAATCTTTTAATATTGCATGGGTTTTGGGTTTTTGTAATCACTTTCTATTTTGTTGGAACAAGCATTTATGTTCTGATCATGACAAGTCTTTAAATGAAAAAAATTTGTAAAGTATGGCTTTATAGTGTAAGGATGATTTTTAAGTATTTCAGAAAGTTTCAAGAACAATGAAAGACAAGGACAGATCCCAAAACTGTTGGTGGGGATAATACTCTGTAGACAGAGCATCTTATCCACAAATTAATTAAATAGTTCCTTTTCAGTGATGCCCAGAGCTAATAATATTCACAGCAGTCATATAATTTGCAAACTTTGGATATTTTTTTAAAATCTTTTAAGTGGAGAATTAATACCAAAATAAAATAACTAGAAAAAATTATGTTGAGGAATTGAAAATACTGAACATATGTCATGAAAATTAATGTGTGCATAAATATATACATGTACATATGAATAAAATATATAATGATTTACTTATTTCATTTATTCATTTTTATTTATTTGTGAGCAGATGGAGGGAATGAGCAGGCAAGCTAGGGCCTCTCACTACTACAAACAAACTTTAGATGCGTGAGCCTCTTTGTGTATCTGGCTTTACAGGGATATTAGAAAATCAAACTTAGGCCAACCCAGGCCAGAAGACAATGCAAGCAAGTGCCATTAAAAACTGAGGAATCTCCCCAGCCTCCCAAAATACAAAATATAATTTACTTTTCATGAGTTTGTGTTTATGTATTTGTATATTCTAGAATCTCATTACAATATGCAGTTCATAACTTTGGGTCTTGTTTTCATCTGTTGCCTTCTGTATCCCAGGGGCAAGAGAATTTAGCATATGTTAGGGCTCAGGATGCATTTGTTGAATTACAACTGGATCTCAGGTTAGGAAAATGTAGCCTAGTCAGGTCAGAAATATTGCCCCTTTACTTTCCCTGTAGGAAACCCAGTATTGTAATCAATATGTGTGTTGGGCCTTGCTAGTAACAGGCTGGACCTGTGAGGAGGCTGGCCTGAACTACTAGACATGGCCAGGGACCCTGGGCTGTGGGGTTGCAGCTGGCCCTCTGTCAGGAAGTCCCTGGCCTTCCCTATGTTGTAGGTTGTAGTGAGCTGTCATCACCCAGAGTGGGCAGAACTGGCGAAGAGCTCCCCCCAGACCCCAAAAGGCTCCAACCATTCCATAAGTCAGACTTTGCCCCCCACAGTTCCTGACCTGTGGCTAGCTGCCCAAGAGACCCTCATGTGGCTAAAGTCACTTAGCCTTCCCACCGCCCCCCCCACAGTTTTGAAGTCACAGCTTTCTGTTACTCTCCTCTTCCGCCCTTCCCCTACCTTCCCTTATCCTTTCCCCATAGCTTTGAAGTTACTAGTCCTTCCTCTATCTAGATAACAGCCCATAAACTATGCATCCGATTGCCATATAGTCTGCACATGCCATCTCAACCTTCCCCAAGTGTTTATAAACCCACCCCCCCTTTGAATAAATGAGTGCTGTCCGTCAGATGGTCTCCTGGGTGCTCATTGCCCCGTCATGTGTTTGCATGTTGCACTCATCCACTCAGCCAGAAAGGACCCTGCTGCTTCCCTCCCAACTCCTCTCTTCCTCACTGGGGACGTCAGTGGCCAACGACCCTGGGGGAATGGGAAAGAATGAGACCCACATATGTGGGTGTTTGTATGTCCAGAAAACCATAGCTTTTTCTGTTTTCCTAGCCACTTGCACATTTATTCTTTTTTTAGTATCTAGTCAGACTAAGTAATGACTATATTTCTCCTAGTTTTTTTTTTTTTTTTTTTTTTTTGCTTTTTTCAAGTCAGGGTCTTACTCTAGCCCAGGCTGGCCTTGAGCTCACTCTGTTCATTGAGTTCACACTGGCTTCAAACTAACAGCAATCCTCTTACCTCAGCCTCTAGTGAGCTGGGGACTAAGGTGTGCTACCAGAGTCTACTATTTTTGTTATGGCCATACTGAAGACTTTGTAATTCAATATTACCAAGTAGTTTAGAAAGTTTATCATACCACATAAAATGACCTGTTTATTCTGTTATGTAAATATGAAACAAATGCCATCTTCTGACTTAGTGATACATGGAGCTTAGAAAAAAGTATTTCTTGAGAACAGATATTCAAAGAAGAAATAAGTAGAAATGGCCTCACCACTTCCAACATTTGGCCATGAGCTTGATTGTACCTGGGTAGGCAGGTTGTCACTGAGTTGCTATGATGTATGCAGTGCATTTTACTCATTGGGGCAAGAAAAAAATCAGTACAAACTTGATGACATTTTAGCCACCTAATTGTCTAGAAACCTGTAAGAAAGAAATACAGTTACAATTTCAGGAATTCTGAGAATAGGAGCCTGATGCAGAAATGAACATCAGGAAGATTTCAGGAAAGAAACCTGAGTGTCTCATATGTGTAGAAGAGAGGATAGTCCAGAACTTCAGTTTAAAATCTCAAATATTTACCAGTAAATCAAGATATTTGGCTCACAATTATATAGCTTCTATCATAAAAGACATATATCTTATTTCTATGTATGCTTGGCAAATGAGCAGCCAGGCCTTCTTTCCCTTTTGGCCTGCCTCCACTTTCATCCTTACTGTGTTACAGAGTCCCAATCTGCATCACTTGGCTACTTCCAACTTGTCCTGAACACATTCTCAGTGGCTGCCCATATCCCTTGCTAACAACTAACCAACACTGGTTCTCTTTAAAGAATCCCCACTACAAGGAGGATTTGCAAACATCACAAGTTATTCAGGAGAAAGTAGGGCAGGATTGATTCAATTCTCCCCTGTCAGCACTTCCAGGCAATAGGCACTTTGGAGAAGCCACTGTTCTTTTAGCTGATGTCACCTAGCAGTTGCTACCTGCAGTCATCTTCCCAGCTTAGTCCATTTCAGTGTGAAATAGCATTCTTTCCTTTATGCTGCTCACTCAAAAGGTAATTGTACTTTTCATTTCTTGAACTTCTTCTTCTAACCATGTTTAATTTATATAGTCTGACACTGTTCAAAATTTGACTTTGGGGGCTGGAGAGATGGCTTAATGGTTAAGGTGTTTGGCTCCAAAGCCAAAGGACCCAGATTCAATTCCCCAGTACCCACATAAGTCAGATGAACAAGGTGGAGCATGAATCTGGAGTTCGTTTCCAATGGCTGGAGGCACTGGCATACCTATCTTCTATCTCTCTCTCTCTCTCTCTCTCTCTCTCTCTCTCTCTGCCTCTTTCTCTATCTCACTCACTCACTTAAATAAATAAATAAATAAATAAATAAATAAATAAATAAATAAATAAAATTGCACTCTATATTGTGCCCAATAATAATGTGCTCTTTCAACTTTATTCCCTGATACCTCAACTTAATATTTGCTGTTATAAGTGATTTAATGTTCCCTTTCTCAAATTAGAATGAAAATCCCACTGTAACATTAAAATCCCTTAAATGATCACTGTTCTGCGAATTTGTCTTTGATATTGTTTATTTATGTATTTGGTCCAAAGTTAGTGAGTTTCTTCTGTGCAATCGATGCAGTATTTTGGTTCCAGGGAGGACCCCCAACACCAGCTGAAAAAAAAATGGACTTTGAAAAGGGCAAATTATGAATTATGAAGTTTATTTTAGGAAGAATTAAGAACTAGGGAAAAGGCTATCTGAAAGACTCAGCCAGAAGGTTATTCAGGTAGAGAAATCTCTAGGGAAGAAGCCTCTGAAGTAGCTACACACACGCACACACACACAAAACACACACCGACAGACATATATACTATATGGGAAGCAAACCATGAAAGTGCAAGACCTTCACCTTCACATACAGGGTCAGAAAAAACTAAGAGATTAGAGAATAAAGGACTCACGGCTTAAAGGGAGATCATACATGTAGCAAAGTAAGAAAGCACCCCCCAAAAAGACAGGAAAGTGTCTGGAAAAGAAGGAATTTTGCCATACTGGAAAAGGGGAAAATTAACCAAAGTGAGGACAAGAGATCAGGTACCAGGAGAAAAAGAATCATAAGAGTTACACACATGTGCCAGGCCCATTTATATGGGTCAGACATCCAATTCTCAGGTGAGTAAGGGATAGACCTGATTGTTTGGTGGATTCAAGAGGCTGACTTGGGAGAGGCAATTCCTTCTACTCATGTGTGCCAGGCACAAGAAAACTTGAAGAAGCAGGAAGCTGCTTTCTGGCAGAGTCCCTTGCAGCCATCTTAGAGGAGACTGGGTCGGACCTATGTTCGTCTTGTCAGGGCAGGCACGGTAGCATCTATGTTCTCCCTGGGCCTTTGTACCTGGATGGCTGCCTATAAAATGCTATCATTGTCATTTTATTCCTTCATAATCATATAGGATTCAGTTTAAATGTTTAATAATATATTTGTCCCCTTTCCTCTGTTGGAAAGTGGTCTTGTGAAGCCACCTAGAACTTATTTATTATCCAATGTTCCCAGTGAGTAGTTATCATTACACATGTGTTATGAAAACTCTGTTATAAATTCAATTTCCTGTTTTCTTTCTTTGTTTTGGAGGAGGGGCTAGTGAATGACATGATATGGCCTGACAATAGTCTTGCACCATATCCATGACATAATTTCCATGTTTCAAGAAGCTATCAGTATGAATTTCCTTTAAAGATAAGCAATACACACAAGTATACTTCCATGTCCTCTTGGTTTTGGGGTTTTTTTATATCTTCTTAGGGAATATTGATATTATCTTTTATACTTAAAAGTAATTCTTCTGAGCTATCACAGGAATATAACATAAAAATTCTATCAATTTTATAATTATCTTATTTGGGTCTTTCTTTACTTTTTTTCCTTTCCATGGGATTTAATCAGTCTATCTCAAACATATGTTCCATTTGCTGTGAGAAGCCATTCCCATACCTGTCTTCTTGGGTCTCATTCCTTAATGTCTAAAGCAAAATAATTTTCAAAAGGACTCAGCAGGAATACTCACAAGATTAAAAAATGTTTTCAGAAATTTAATTCATCTACATCTTCTACTCCCATTCATGTCAATTATTTTCTATTCATGTTTTGAATGTCCAATGTATAGTTATATACATTATAAACAAAAGAACATTATATTTTAAAGCCATAATGACATAAAAATGTCAAAGTTCTCTTGCCAATATTTGACACTACCAAAGTGTGATGGCATGTATTTAATGTCAACTTGACAGGACCTAGAATCTCCCAATAATGAACTTCTGGGTATTCCAATGAAGGATTATCTTGATAAGATTAACTGAGGTGGAAAGTACCTATCCAAAGGTGAAGGTTTTGAACTGTGTACAAAGGACAGAACTAGCTGAGCACAAGAGGACTTGTCACTCTGAGGTTTCTGATTGCTGACATTCTGTGCCTAGCACTACTTTGTGGTTTTGCTTCCCATGACTTCCCTGTCATGATGAATTGTATCCAAGAACTATCAAAATAAAATAAACCCTTCCTTTCTTCAGTTGTTTCTGATCACATAAATGAAAAGAGTAACTAATACACTTAAGAGGTATTTATGTCAGCACTTGCACTGATAAGCTGATCCGCATTATATCATTTTAACACTTCTGAAAGTTATGCCAAGTGTTGTAGTTACCTTCTCATTGTTGGGACAAGCAACCTGACCAGAAACAGATTATGGGAGGAAAGGATTTATTTCCAGGCTTATACATTCCTGGGGAAGCCTCATCATGGCAGAAGAGGCAGGCTCACATCATATATCCAAAGCAGAGAAACAAACCAAACAGCCAGAGTTCAGGCAGGCTCAGACTTACCTTATCTTGACTCCACTCCAATGCCTACCCCTGGTGACACATCTCCTCCAGCTGTGCTTTGCCTGCTAAAGGCTTAGGTAGGAAGCTTAATTGTAATCAAAAGTGCCCTAGGTTATATATAGGGAACATTTACAGTTAAACCACCACACCGAGATTACCTAACAATGGCATGTAAACATTGCATCATTTCTCTTAGAAGTTATTCACTAACAAGCAGCACCCCATCTTTCACTCCTAGTTTCTGAAATACAGATTTG
This sequence comes from Orientallactaga sibirica, assembly GCA_036365145.1. Lineage (NCBI taxonomy): Eukaryota > Metazoa > Chordata > Mammalia > Rodentia > Dipodidae > Orientallactaga > Orientallactaga sibirica. The sequence continues at coordinate 16,134,036 of JAEOAD010000017.1, forward strand.
TCACTCTTTGGAACTTGGATCTTGTTCTTCATCCATGTAAGCACTAAGTATGTTGTAACTCTTAATTTATGCGATAAAAAATATATTTCTCAGACTCCACACTAAATCACATTGACTTTCCTACCCACTGGCAAATCAAAGAAATTATATCGCCACATTTTGTTTCTTGTTTGTTTTGTTTGGTGACATTAAAATATCCTCCAAGGATATTCCTTATATATTTTCAGCTCAGGTAGGAGGCAGGGTGCCTGTAATCAGTAATCTGCTTTATCTTTGCAAAGACCATCTCCTTATGTAGACTCATTAAAGCCTGATGAGTCAGATGTATCCTAGAGTGTATTTTAAGTTAATTATGTGCTGAACTCTTACCTCTGTTGCTTTGGGCATAAATTAAAAGAATCCAAAGTAGCCTCTTTTTATGCTTCAAAGAAGTGTTTCTAAACTCATTTCTAACAGATATTTTCAGAAAAAAATGCATCAGGCTCAATATATGAATAAAAAAAGAGAAGCATTATATCTTGCAAAGTTACTACTAGAGAAAATAAACATGACTTTTTTTTTTTTTTTTTGTTCATGGTAAAGAGTAAGTTTCAAAGTCAATGTTTTGCTTGTTTACCAAAGAGGAGGAGCCACAAAGGTTCAAATGCAAATTCTTTTAAGTGACACTGGGTACAAAAGTCTTTGATCAGAGAGAGAACTAGGAAGTTTATATGGAAGGAAGCCAAATAATCTGAATTTCTAATGCCTTACAACAAAAACATTTTACAAAAGTGTAAATAATATGTCTGCTGAGTTGAGCTGTCATTTCAATGTCAGAGACCACCTTTTCTATTTAAGGAAGAAGAATTAGTTAAATGTCAATTCTATATCGAAATTCTCACTCTTTTCTCTATTTGGGGATCTCAAGGATTTCTTTTTCTACAGTATTCTGAGTTTGTAACCCCACTGAGATTCAGAGAGTCCATTAATTTAACAGTTAGCCAGATGGTTCGAGAGCCTTCCATTTCAACACTGGTGTTAATTACACTATGATATTATGTCAAATTAAACAAACTGATTAAAACTGAATCTTACCAGTTAGAAAATAACTAACTGAATGAAGACATAACTCTAAGCACACAGTAAAAGTTCTCAAAGCAGGAGAAATCACTTATACTGATAGGAAAACTATTCCTTGAAATGTGATAGCCACACGGTGGAAGTCATTTGTGATGTGGTAGGCTGTTAATGACGGTTTTAGTCAAAAATATATTTTTCTATTCCAATATGCCCTCCAAAGAATTATGGTATTCAAATCTGACTTATTTATTTATTTATTTATTTATTTATTTATTTATTTTTTTTTTTTTTTGGTTTTTCAAGGAAGGGTCTCACTCTGGCTCAGGCTGACCTAGAATTCACTATGCAGTCTCAGGGTGGCCTTGAACTCTTGGTGATCCTCCTACTTCTGCTTCCCGAGTGCTAGGATTAAAGGCATGCACCACCACACCCAGCTCTTTTTTTTTTGTTTTGTTTTTTGTTTTGTTTAATGATTTAGAGAATAATTATGCATTTTGAATTGAATTGAATGTCCAAATAACAATAATGAAGACCTGGATTCTCAGCCTTTCACCAAATACACTTTGAACCTTCTCATTATATATAACTTGTATTGTCAGGTTATGTTAAGTATTATCTAAGAACATGCTTAGCTGATAATCTATAAAATTCTGTGACCCTGTGATGTCTAACTTTCTAGGAGTTTCAGTACATTCATCAAGGTGGCACAAGCCATTAGTATCATGGTTTAAATGATTTAATGAGATTAACTGAAATTAGTGATCTCATAGGGGTATGAGTAAATAACAGATTACAAGAAAGTTCAAATTAACACAAGGAATAGCAGTAACTATCAATAAGGAAATACATGTCACACTTTCTGTGTCAAAAGAAATCACTTAGAATGCATAGAACCTTATCAATTTATTGAACTCTGGCCCTTAAAACTCTGTTCCTAGCCGGGCGTGGTGGTGCACGCCTTTAATCCCAGCACTCGGGAGGCAGAGGTAGAAGGATTGCCGAGAGTTCAAGGCCACCCTAAGACTACATAGTTAATTCCAGGTCAGCCTGGACCAGAGTGAGACCCTACCTCGAAAAACAAAAAAACAAAAAAACAAAAAAACAAAAAACAAAAAACAAAAAACAAAACAAAACAAAAAACTCTGTTCCTATCTAAGTATATGATGTTATGTGATCATAAAGACTGTGGTGATTCATCCCACCTACGTCATATCCTAGATCCAAATATGTCATTTAAATGAGTGACTGATGAGACAAGTATGCCGGTAGGGTAAGAACTCAGTTTTACAAATTTTCCTAAAGAAGCTAAACAGGCAAATATTTAATTGTTCAGTTATTACAGCCACCAAGCATGTAAGCAAGTGTATTAATCAGGGTTCTTTAGAGGATCCAATAGAATGAATTAATACAAAAAGAGCACTTATTGAATCAGTTTACAGCAGTCCAACAATAGTTCTCTGCAGGCTTTAGAAGCAAGGAACCTGATAGCTGCTCAGTCTGTATGGTTTGAGGCCTCAGCAGTCCCAATCTACCTCTGAAGGCCTGGAGTGTTCCACGAGAGTCACTGATCTTCAGTGCGCACTAAGAAAAGGTTGATGAAACTTAGTTGTAATGCTGGATAAAGGAATAGGGTGGATGCACATAACCGTAAATAGCAGAGGATATCCAGGAGAAAGGTAGTCACCAGACAGTAGTTTAGGCAGCCAGGGGTAAAAAGAACCCTGGCCTCCCAGAGCTTTATGTATAGCCCACCAGAAGGCAACCCCTTCCGGAGGAAGGACTTCCTCCTTCAGTTAATCCTTCCAGTATGCATACTCAGAGACACACCCAAGAATGTCTGTGGATTCATAATCTGATCAAGTTAACAACAGCATTTAAACATCACTGAATACTAGAAAACAAAAGAAAGAAGTGATATGAAAATCCAGCTGATATTGACTTTGATTTACAACAAATGAATTACTGAATGCTCTAAAGGTAGGTGATGTTATCTTTAAGGAGAATAGTCAGAAATAAGGGAAGACTATCAAGTAAAAGGAAGTTACTCTATGACTCTCTCTACCCTTGTATCTCTCAAGTTGTTTCTCAAAATTAATAGAGGGTATTTTCTTAATAATCAGCAAGATACTCAAAACCAGAAAAGCATAAATCCAGAAGCTGGTGAGAACTCAATATTAAAGTAGAATTAAAGCACACCCACCAAGACTTAGGGAAGTTTGCAAAAGAGGGGACAGAATAAATGTACGAGCCACAGCCTGGGAAGGAATATCCCCAGACTTCCCCCTCAAATAAAATGAATGACTTTTGCTCTCAGAACTCATAATCCACAGCCCCATGGTGGATACCAGCAATCTCACTAAGGAGGGCCTTCACTGCAGTGGGGTCAGAGAGGAGGGAAATGATGGTACCAACATACGATATGTCCATACAAAGTTTCTACTTAATAATAAAAATGTTTACAAAAAGATATTCTTCTTGAGATGAACCCATACTAAAGTGATAGTTGCTTATTAAATACTTAAAATGTGTGTTTAATATTGTGGTAGTTTGAATTGATGTCCCCCAATATATTCAGTGTTTTATTAGTTTATAGTTTGCATCTGCAGCCATTTGGCTGGAGGCAGTGCCACTGGGCAGATCTTAAAGTGTGATGGTGGGATCAGGATTTCAATGTAAAGATATGCAAAGTGTGCCTAGCTGAAGTTCCTGAAGTGTGCTCTGTGCCTTTTGGCTCGTGGCTTCTCTCTCTCTCTGCTTGGACCTGTGAAGAGCAGGTCAGCTTCTTCTGCCATTATAGAACTTCCCCTGAACCTGTAAGCTTCAATAAATAATATCCCTTCCTCCATAACTGTGCCTGGTCTGGAAGTTCATCTCAGTGAACCTGAAGCTGTCTGCTACAAATATTTTCAAGGAAATGTAAATTTCTCAAGTTTTTTTTAAAGAGAAATGGTAATTTTTTTTGTTTTTATTTTTATATATTTATTTGAGAGCAACAGACAGAGAGAGAGAGAGATAAAGAGGGAGAGACAAAGAGAGGGGGGAGAGAATGGGTGCACCAGGGCCTCCAGCCACTGCAAAGGAACTCCAGATGCATGCACCACCTTGTGCCTGTGGCTTACATGGGTCCTGGGGAATCGAGCCTCAAACTGGGGTCCTTAGGCTTCACAGGCAAGCGCTTATCTGCTAAGCCATCTCTCCACCCCAATTTCTCAAGCTTTTAAAAATACTTAACTTAGGAAATGAGCACAATTCAGTTTTAAGGCCTGTAGAGAAGCAATGATGGACATGTTTATTGGGGTACAAGAAATCCTTCAAACACTTAGAGACTATCATATACAATGATTGTACATTAATTTGAGCTCTATTTTTGTGCATATATATTGAAGTTTCCTAAGTTCATAACAGGATAGTATAGATTACTTTATTAACCCCATGAGTAAAAGCATATAACAATTTTTCTTTATTTCTTTCAGGTCATCTACAGCACCCATGAAGCAAACTGCCAGTAGCATAACAGGGCGAGGGGCAGCTATAGGCTTGGGTTCTTTTATTCTTAGTTACTAATGTTGAGACAGTGGGTCATTACTTATCCCATATTTTTCTTTTAAAGGACTTATTTATTAGGGTTATAAAAAACAATAAGGTAATGTATGTCAAAATCCACTAAGTATTTAATCAAAAATACATTAGCAGTAGAGCTAGTTTTATTTAAATGATATTCAAATTATATTTTAATATGAAATTTGTTCTCAATTAGAATTATTACATGATTTCCTATCACCTGTCCCATGTAGTTTAAACTAAAACAAACAATATACCTCTCTTAGGAGCTGAGAAAATACCAATAGAGTGGAGATGAAAGTATGAAAAGCATTTCAAAAAGGTACGGGGGGGGGAACAAGAGAAAATACATGAGGAATGAATGGAAGATCTGCAGAAAAGAGAAGCTGAGTACTAAGAGAATTATAAAGCTTTTGAACTTTCTTTGTATAGCAAATCTGGACCACAGAGGATTCATATGCCCAAGTACTATGTAGAAGTTTCTATCACATGGTTTTATCATACTGCTTAAAGAGAGACATATGTTTTTTCTTCATTCAAAAGAAGACAACTGAATACAGAAATCCCCTTATTTTATTTGAGTTCAAGGCAACATTGTATGGAACAATACCATGATAATACTCAGAATGACCAGGCCAGCGATTGTTCTGTTCAAAAGTTTCTATTTGGACCTAAAAAGAAAAAAATAAAATAAAATAAAAACAAATAAATTGTAAAAGTTTCAATGTGTATCTTGTGGTGCAAGTTGTCTACAGAACTTAATACTGGATGAAAACTTAAATAGGAAGTCTGGTCAAAGTTGGCCTTCATCTACATTTGTTTCCCTACAAAACAAAACAAAAACAAAAACAAAAACAAAAACAGACACACACACACACACAAAAAAAAAACCACTGATGTAAATACAGAGAAAAAACACAGAATTACAATATGCTAGCAGAGTCACTGGAATAAAATTATTGAAGCTCACTTTTACTAAATAAAAGTAATCTTAAAATACTATTGTGTTTTTGCTTTAGACTTATTTTTAGCTAAAAGTATAATAATTTTGTGAAATGTGTGGATAAATTATACACAATACTATTATAACACATACAGGTTAATAAATGTTAGATTTACTTTAAAATTTAGTTTATCTACTATATACAAGAGGAAATTAAGGTTTGCTTTCATACTTAGGATTTTTTTCTCTGATTTCTTTCTCCAAAATAAAATTTCAAAATCTCTTTCAGATAACTTACTCATTTTTAGAATATCAGCTTCAATACATAAATTAAGTGATAAAATTCTTAATTCCTTTATTGAGCATTTGGATCATATGTACTTAAGAATTATGGACAGTTTATAAGCCAGAAGTCCTTATCAGCTTCAAGGTTTAACTTCTTACATGTTCAGTAACTACTCTATAGCTTGTTTTCTCTCTCCCACTTTCTTTCTACTTCCTTCCTTCTTTCCTTCCTTCCTTCCTTCCTTCCTCCCTCCCTCCCTCCCTCCCTCCCTCCCTCCCTCCCTCCCTCCTTCCTTCCTTCCTTCCTTCCTTCCTTCCTCTCTTCCTTTCTTCCTTCCTTCCTCCCTCCTTCCCTCCCTCCCTTCCTCCCTTCCTTTCTTCCTTCCTTCTTTTCTTAAGAAAATGGGCACACCAGGGCCTCTAGCCACTGCAAATGAACTCCAGACATACGTACCGCCATGAGCTTCTGGCTTACTTGGGCTTGGGGGCATTGAACCTACGTGGTGAGTTGAACCTGGGTCCTTAGGCTTCGCAGTCAAGCACCTTAATCACTGAGCCATCTCTCCAGCCCTGCTCAATAGCTTTTTTAAAATTTACTCTTTTAAAAATTATTTATGCCTTCACTTGAGAGAAAAATAGAGAGAGAAGCAGATTGAGAGAGGCAGATAGAGACAGATACATGATAGAGAAAAAGACAATGCATGCCAGGGCTTCTAGGCACTGTAAATGACTCCAGACACATGTGTCACCTTGTACATCTGGCTTTATGTGGGTACTGGGGAATTGAACCTGTGTCCTTTGATTTTCCAGGCAAGCACCTTAACCACTAAGCCATCTGTCTTGCCCTAAAAATTTACTATTTATTAGGATTGTCTTAAAGTAATATCGAGTTAATTTTCAACTGAATATTATTAATGCATAAATGTCACAACTTCATTCAGATAGATTCAGATTTCCATTACATATCTAAGTGATATTGTTTATATATAAAATCCTACACTCTTTCATGCATATGGATGCTTAAATTAATAAAAAATATAATGTCCATGCCTCAGAAAAAAATATTTGGTAACTCTTTGGAAATTATCAACCAAGTCAAAATGCCAAATAGCTAGAAATATAATCTTTTCAGTGTAAAATGCACAGCTTTCTCTTAATTACTTACTAACAATACAAGCAAGGTAAAGAAGCCTGTTTACCACACACTTCTATTGATAGAATCTCAGGGTAGCAATGTTCTATGTTCAAGAATTTCAGATTAAGATTAGTGATGCTAGACAAGTGTATTAAGCCCAGTTGATTTCTAAAACAAGAATCTATTATGGCTGAGACTAATGCTGGCAATGTCTCTTCATCGCCAGTCTTTTACCATTTCTGTATCTTCAGTTACTATTTAGTGCTACTGACCTATAATCAATTAAAGCAAACAAAATTATGTTTAAATAAAGCCTTTATCAATCAATGAAGACTGGAAGAAAATCTGAAATAACGTTTTTTTTTTTTTTTTTTTACAGAACATAGCTTTCATAAGGTTTCTACCCTTTTAATGTCTGACAAAATGTATTCACTTATTAAAATCATATCCTATGAATTAAAGCAGCTGAGAAGAACAGGGCATTCAGTCAGTTCAGACCAAACATTCTTCCCTAAGTACCAGTATCAAAAGTGTGAAAGTGACAGTGGCTATTTTCTTGTCTTATTAAGGTTACTGTCAGCATCCTATCAATGTCCTAGCATGCATTCTGTACTACCCTCCCATGGCTCTTGAACTGAGATCTGCCATGACCTTTGCTGACTATGCTGTAGCCACTCTCTTGAAAAAGGAATTGTTTACTCTTCATTAAATAGCACTGTGGCCCTGTCTGAGCAATGGTGGAGTACCAGACTAATAATTGTTATCTAGTTGCTATGTCAATGTTTGACCACATTAATACACATAAAAAAGTTTGCATGCAAAATATAGAAGTATATTTATTTGATCTTGTGTCAGTATTTTCAGCACTATTCACCAACTTTTATCTTTTTAAAAGAGTTTATTCTACATAACAGTGAAGGACTGAGGGGCTACCAGCAGGAAGTACAATATAGCCCATGCCTTCCTAGCCCGTGTGATGGGACTTGATTTACCCAAAATTAATTATTGATTTTCTCAATGATATCATCAAAATTTTGTTTTCAAAATGTTTTGAAGAAAGGATGACTTTATCTGTAATGTAATGTATTATTTGTAATGTAATTATACAAAAAGAAAAGTGAGAACAGGTTTAACCAAACACCTACAGTAAATACTTCATAAAAGACTAAATAAATGATGAAATGAATTAATAATCATATAAGAATGAATGAATGTTAGGCAGAATGCAAATAATATTCTAGGGCTGGAGAGGTTCTTAGTGGTTAAGGTGCTTGCCAGCAAAGCCTAAGCACTCTTGTTCAAATCTCCAGGTCCCATGTAAGCCAGATGCACAGCGATGCATGTGCAATGTGTGCATCTGGAGTTCGTTCACAGAGGCTAAAGGCTCTGGGACATCCATTCTCTCTCTCTCTCTTTCCCTGTTTCTCTCTCTCAAAAAATTAAAAATAAAGAAATAAAATTCTTTATTTTTATTTTTATTTTTGGGGAGAGACACAGAGAGAGAGAGAGACAGAGAGAGAGGGAGAGGGAGACAGATAGAGAATGGCCGCACCAGCAGTCTCTCAGCTGCTGTGAATGAAATCCAGATACGTGCGCCCCCTTGTGGTCAAGTGCAGCATTGTGCCCTTGCATCACTTTGCATCTGGCTAAACGTGGGACCTGGAGATTGGAACCAGGTTCTTAGGCTTAGCAGGCAGGGGCCTTAACCACTAAGCCATCTCTCCAGCCCCAGGAAATAATATTCTATAAACTTGGCCTCATCCCTGATCTGAGTATCTGAACACAAATTATAATAGGTTATAGTAAATTCTTGTGGCATTGAAAGGTTATTTCTTATTTCTATAATTTTCTCACTGCTGAAAAATTACCAATTAAATATTTACATGTAATGTCTTAGACCAATTAAGTTGCTACAAGTTTCTAGTAACCACTTTGAGTGTACCAATTAAGGGCTTCCCCAGCTATAGAACTGATGGATCAGGGAGTGTACAAAAAAATGTTAATTAGGGGTTTGAGGAGATGGCTTAGTGGTTAAGGTGCTTGCCTGCAAAGCCAAAGGACCTAGGTTCGATTCCCCAGGACTCATGTAAGCCAGATGCACAAGGTGGCACAAGCATGTGGAATTCGTTTGCAGTGACTAGAGGCCCTGGCATGCCCATTCTCCATCTGCCTCTCTCTCTGTCTCTCTCTGCTTCTTTCTCTCTCTCTCTAATAAATAAAAATTAAATTAAATTAAATTAAAAATGTTAATTAGGGAAGTTTCTGACCCTACTCTGACATGGATTGGAGTAGAAATTATTAATTATTTAAATGTTTATATAGAAATGCTATCTTGACTTATATTTAATTAATTATGCATTAATTTATGCCTCATTATGCTATTCTGTAAGTCACGCTATTCATTTCAATGACTGATAGATGTTCTATATTTTTCAAATATACTTCTAAAGGGCTATGCCCTCAATGTTGCAAATTCTATAGTTAAAAGTGATGCCAGTTAGAGCTATGTTTAATAAGTAACAAAAGAGTGGTAAGGTAGATGGAGGAATCTCCTGATTGAAGGTTGATATTCCATTAATGTTATGATACTGATTGAGAGATTATATACACACATACTAACTCTTAGGAAAGGTTATAACTATAGAGAGACAAACAAAAGTACATTTAATTGATTTGAAATATTCTATTATAATGACATGCCACTTCTTTTGTACTTAAATGAAGAACAGAATGAAGTCAGAATAGAAAATATATGTCTTTCCTATATCCCTTTGTGCATCCACTGACTCTGAGACACAACCAGATAAAAGACAGGAAATAATTTCAATATTTGACATATTTTCTAATGTCCTATTTTCATGTTACCATATTAAAACTCAAAGGACAAAAACACCCCAGTGACTTTCATAACACATGCAGAGAAATGAACTCCATTAAAACCATCTCTTGTCCTCAATAAATGCTCACTTTTTTCATGTGCTTAACTAAAATGCTAGCATATTCTATGAGACATGAATGGAAAAGGTCACTAATGTTAATGTCATATCATAATTAGCCAGTATTTACATAAATAGTCTATTAATACTTCTTAGCCACCATTTATTCATTTTCTAACATCTAGATAAAGGCATATATTCAGCTGTGATATCTCACTTCTGTATGCAAAAGTGAGCTTCATTTCAAATATGAAAACCAATGTAGCCAGGGGGTCCAGCTCTTATTAGTATATAAATTATAAAAAAGCTTTCTATTTTCTACTTTTCATATTATTCCATCCAGAAAAAGAAACCTAAGAAGCCCTTTATCTTATGAGGATGTTTGATCTGTTTAAAGGAACTACTCTCTGAATTACTTGCTTTTTTTCCCCAGTTCCAAGAATGATATGCTACCTTTTGAAGCATTGTAGGTAAGGGCAGATTTTTCTTTGTATTTTACATACTAAGCATGTGTCTTCTGGTAAGTTGAACATTTTGGGATTTTTATGACTTATGCATTGTTATTCCATTAGTAAAAGGCTAGCTATTGCTACAAATGTCCCACAGAAGGAATATTTCAGTGACTTCTTTGATAAGGCTGAAGTCTGTGTATAGCATTCTTTCTGCCCTCTCATTCTGTGCTCTTATGTCACCCTGGATTCTAATTTCATTCTGATAAGGTTATTATTATTATTCTAGTTTCTATTCATGAGCTTTTATACCTTTCAATTACAGAAATCTATGCACATTTTCACATTTTTAGTCTGGACTTGCATAAGTACCATTGGTAAGTAAGGCAGTTTTTTTTTTTTTAATTCTTTAAATATTTTATTTATTTATTTAAGAGAGAGAAAGAGGCAGATTGAGAGAGAGGGAGAATGGGCAGGCCAGGACCTCCAGCCACTGCAAATGAACTCCAGATGCATGCACCCCCTTGTGCATCTGTCTTACTTGGTTCTGAGGGAATTGAACCGGGATCCTTTAGTTTTGAAGGCAAACACCTTAACCTCTAAGCCATCTCTCCAGCCCCAGTAAGGCAGTTTTTCATGTTTACTTCAACCATTACTTAGTTACAGCTTCTTACAAAGTTGTTAAGAATTTTATGAAAAAAATATATAGGGTTTTACTGAATATAAAATGAAATTTGTTTGGAACACAATTGAGGAAAGACAACCCATTTGAGAAAAATGAGCTTGAAAATAATTAGTTTCAGTATATACTATCCCCAATATGGTGCAATCAGAAAACACCAGGAATTGGAAGGTCTTTCAAACTTTTCCTTGTCCACTTTTTCTGAATCTGGTGGTAAAACTGAGAAGACCATCACCCTGCCTTTCTTCCATATTCTTTCTTGATGCAGCCCATAAAGTTTCAGCATGGAGGTACCCATTCTCATTTTTGAAACCCAGGAACACTGACATGTATCTGAGCAATTTATTCATTCAGATCCTGAGTTTCCCACCACTACATTGAACACGCTGCCCTCCAATTATAGTTTTCACAACTGTACATTCTTTACCCAAGCTCAACATAAAAATAGATAAATATACAAGATAAAAATGTACCTGTATCTTTGGGTCTTCCTCAGATTCCTCTGCCCCAATGTATAACCAGATTTGAGCTTCCCACAATGTACACATGTACAGATTCATCGCGTGGTATACAATCGATATATAAATGAGTTTTCATGTCAGCTAAAATGTTAATAAAATGCATTAACTAAAATAGCATGATTTTTTCTAAACAAATTGTCTTTTGTTACAGGAATTACAGCATAAACAAAATACAGAAGTGAGGTATATTTATTTTCCTTTGCAATAGCACATAAAAATGTTGAAATCTGTCTACATATTGATAACAATATTTAAGAAACATGACTACATCACTGCACTAATTTGAAACTTGCCAAATATGCACCTCAATTCCTTTATAATTTCTAAAGATAGGTAATAATACAAGACTATTGCAGCAGACAGCTTCAGGTTCGCTGAGATGAACTTCCAGACCAGACACAGTTATGGAGGAAGGGATATTATTTAATGAAGCTTACAGATCCAGGGGAAGTTCCATAATGGCAGGAGAAGCAACCTGCTCTCCACAGGGCCAAGCAGAGAGAGAAACCAACCAGCCACCACAGCACACAGAGCAGAACAAACTACAGCCAAAAGGTCACACAGCAGACTTCAGGAACTCCTGCTAGACACATTTGCATATCTTTACAATGGAATCTCAAACCCATCACCACACCTTAAGACCGGGCCCCCAGTGACCTTGCCTCTAGCAAGGTGATTGCAGATGCAAACTATAAAATAATAAAACACTGAATATATTGGGGGACATATATTCAAACTACCACATTCCGCCCCTGGCCCCCAATATATTTAGCTCCTGGTCCCCAATAGATTTATAACTATCACACATTGTAAATTGTACTCAGTCCAATTTCAAAGGTTCTCACAGTCTTGATCAACTTAAGATAGTGAGTCCTGTAAAATTAAACAAGTTAAATACTTTCAACATGTAAAGGCACAGAGTAAACATTTTTAACTGGTAAAAGGCATAGCAAGGAGAAACTAAAAGAATGCAAACTCAACCACCATCAGCCGTCATCAAACTTCTGCAGTTCAAGTTCAATATAACCAGAGACTAACAGTCTCCATGTTTTTCAATTCCGCCCCTCCAGCTGGGCAGAGTCGCCAGGGAAAACTTTCATCCCAGTTCAACACTGCACTCCATGGTAGTCCTTTTGCACAGTCCTGGTATATCCAAAACATCTTCAGGTCTCCATGCAAACCACGGTCCATCTTTCAAAGGCTCTTCCAGCCTATTCCTGAGGGTCCTCATGCCCTGCTTCATGCCGCATCTCAGCAGCGGCTCCTGGAACCGTGTGCAACTCATGACCATTCTATGCATTTTTTCATATTTCCAAAACTAATACCAGGTGTGCAGGACACAGCCATATTCTTAATCCAGGGACAAAATAAATCAGAGCCTTGAAAAGCAGGTTCCTTCTCCAGTAAACACTCTTTCCAAAAGTTTGCATTTCTAACAGTCTTTCCTCAGGCATCCTCTCCATTGTTTTAATGTAAATCAAGTCAGGCCACCTTCCTTCCACCTTCCTTAAGATTGCTAATGTGTAGACAATAGCAGCTTAACCAGTCTCAGTGCCTCTACTTTTAGCTTGCTTCAGGTTTTCCAACTCAAAAATCTTAAAATTTCAGTCCGATATCTTTAGCCAAGCACATCAGTCCATTACAAATTTAACTTTGATCAAACAGTCTGGGCCTGGATAGCCGAACGTAGCCAGCCCTTATGCCAGTAGCCCAGTTCCAACAAAGTCCTCTGCAGTCTTTCCTTCCCCTTAGAAAGCTCATAAGCCAAGCCTCGAAGTTCAATACTGTCTGCACTTAGCATTCTCAAACTCTCATCAGAATAGTCCATAAAACTTGGCTTACCATTCCAGAAGGCATCTTCAGTTGCAAGCACCAAGTCCATGCCCATTCCTCCAAAACAAAGGTTCCAAAAGACGAATATCCACACGGTCAGGTTCATCTCACCCCACTCCTGGTACCACTTTACTGCAGCAGACAGCTTCAGGTTCGCTGAGATGAACTTCCAGACCAGACACAGTTATGGAGGAAGGGATATTATTTAATGAAGCTTACAGATCCAGGGGAAGTTCCATAATGGCAGGAGAAGCAACCTGCTCTCCACAGGGCCAAGCAGAGAGAGAAACCAACCAGCCACCACAGCACACAGAGCAGAACAAACTACAGCCAAAAGGTCACACAGCAGACTTCAGGAACTCCTGCTAGACACATTTGCATATCTTTACAATGGAATCTCAAACCCATCACCACACCTTAAGACCGGGCCCCCAGTGACCTTGCCTCTAGCAAGGTGATTGCAGATGCAAACTATAAAATAATAAAACACTGAATATATTGGGGGACATATATTCAAACTACCACAACTATTAACAAATGTTATCAGAATTAATGTAGTAAAAATGTGAATGAGTCACATAAATAAAAAACTCAAAATTACTAAATAGGGGCTAGAGAGGAGGCTTAGTGTTTAAGCATTTACCTGTGAGGGCTAAGGACCTTGGTTTGAGGCTCGATTCCCCAGGACCCATGTAAGCCACAGGCACAAAGTGGTGCATGCATCTGGAGTTTGTTTGCAGTGGCTGGAGGTCCATTTTCTCTTTGTGTGTCTATCTGCCTCTTTCTCTGTCTGTGGCTCTCAAATTAATAAATAAAAAATAATTTACAAAATAGAAAACTTAAAAAATTACTAAATATTTATATTTATTCATACGGACACACAAAACAGAGAAAGAGAGAGAGTGGGTCTCATGTAGCTCAGGCTGGCTTTGAAAGCATTATGTAATTGAAGATGACCTTGACATTCTGATTCTCCTGCCTCTTCTACTGCTTCTTCTGACTGCTAAGCTTGTAGTTACATCCCTCCATGCTTCTTTTTTGTGTGTTGGAAATCAAATCTTGGGCTTTGTTTGTATCAGTGAGGTATTCTACCAACTATTATACATTTCCAGGAACTGAATAAATGTTTAATATCAACTAATCAAACTGATATATATATATATATATATATATATATATATATATATTATATATATATAATATATATAATATATTATATATAATATATAATTATATACATATTATATTATATACATATATAATTATATATAATATATATAATATATTATATATATTATTATATATGTATATTATATTATATTATATATTATATATGTAATATATATATTATATATATAATATATATATAATATATATATATTACATAGTCTTTCATTTACACCACTGATAATTTTAACTTATTATGAGTTAATTTTAAGATTTATTTTATCAACTTTAATGTGAGTTACTGTAGCAGACAGCTTCAGGTTTGCTGAGATGAACTTCCAGACCAGGCACAGTTATGGAGGAAGGGATATTATTTATTGAAGCTTACAGATCCAGGGGAAGTTCCATAATGGCAGGAGAACCTGACCTGCTCTTACAGGACCAGGCAAGAGAGAGAAAAACCACCAATCACACAGCACAGCATACTTCAGAACTCCAGCTAGGCACACTTTGCATAT
This sequence comes from Orientallactaga sibirica, assembly GCA_036365145.1. Taxonomy (NCBI): domain Eukaryota; kingdom Metazoa; phylum Chordata; class Mammalia; order Rodentia; family Dipodidae; genus Orientallactaga; species Orientallactaga sibirica. Next base: position 16,149,125 of record JAEOAD010000017.1, read on the forward strand.
CTTTAGATTGGAATCCTAAACCCACCACCACATCTCAACATCCGCCCAGTAACTATGCCTCCAGCCAGGTGGCTGCAGATGCAAACTATAAACTCATAAAACATTGAATATATTGGGGGACATCTATTCAAACTACCACAGTTATTTTTAAAATGATTTTTATTTTTGTGCACTAAAATCATCACTACAGTGCACAAGTTTCTTAGTCTCTATAGACAAACAATAAGGTTGCCTAATAGAAATATTAGGTCAATCCAATAAAAAACAGAAAATGAGAATAAAACTGCAGCAAAGAGCAAAAGGAAAAAAGCAGAAACTGAAGTGCAGATGGTGTTTCAAACTGACCAGGGTGACCATGGTGATGACATATATGCAGGCACAATTCAAAAGACACAGGTTACAATTTAGAAAAATCAATCATTATAAATAAGAAGAAGCTTTTAGAATTGCAAGCAGAATACTTTATAAGGACTTAATAATTTTAATTTTATATATGTAAAATATCAATTTTTTCAATAAAGTACAAATCATTAGAACAAAAGAGTCAAGATTACAGCATTTTCATATGAGATTATTAGCTTTTTTTCTCATTGCACTTTCAAGTTCTCCCTTCTTGAGCCTTAATTGTTAATAGATTTTACAGATTAAATATATTATCAACTCTAATATGAATATTATGAATACATAAATTTAATATTTATGCATTTATAAAAGCTACATAGTTTTTTGAATTGATTATTTTTTCTTCAATGACCAGTGCAAGAAAACCCTTTGTTTGGAACAGATCTACTTAAACAGAATATAATAAATGTTAATAAACAAAGTGTAACACACCCATTGACAGTTGTCGATTTCCTATTAATATTAACCATTAAGAAGCCACCATTGACAAGTTTCACACTATGTAAAATAATAATACACACACTTGGTTTAAAAGCCTTTTAAAACACTAATTTTTCTATGGCATTGTTTTTGATAGGCCAATCTTACAATACTCTTGAATTATAAAAATATAATGGATTAGTAAGTAAACAGCTATGAGAATCTAGCTACCTTACATTACACAGACATGTAGTGATACATATAGAACTATTAAAATATTTTACAGAAAAGTTTAATAATGTGAGGTATTTCTGTTACTTCACTCAACTCATTCAGTGCTAAAGTTTCCTACTTATTAAATATATGTGAATAAAATTTTGTGGATTCCCTCAATAATTTTATAGATGCAGTTTATTCTGAGCTATGCTGTCTAGTCTTAATGATATATGCATGCCTACAGAGAGCAAAAGCATTCAGAACTGCCAAGGAAGATAGACACAAAGAAAACTATCATATCTAAAATATAAAAATCAGGATTTAGGGAGATGCCAGCTCACTAGATAACACTCACTGACAAAGCCTGAGTACCCATGTTAAATCCCATGTCCTCATGTCTTGCCAAAGGGCATCTGTGATCCCAGCCCGATGATGGCAATATGAGAGGCTGAGAAAGGAAAATATTCCAGAAGCTCTCAAGAAGTGCAGCAATGGACAACAGAGATCCACAGAAGGAGTTTCTGCCTTAGATGACATGGAATGGTCAGAAAAATCAGAAAAGTTGTCCATTGAAATCTGTATGTGCACAGTGGCACCCATACCCCACCTGCACAATCAGAACAAGTTGAAAAAAAAAAAACAGTATTTAAAAAGAAATTAGAAAAAAAACAAACCTAGTGTTGAAGAGAGTATTCGTAAAGCAACCACTCAGACAAAGTAGGAATAAAAGGAAGATGCATGGACATGTTGTGTAACAATATAGTCAGACAATAATTGAGAGCATTTTAAAAATACTAGAAGAAACAGGTGCTACCCACTGCCATACGTTCTGTGTAGACTCAAGAGTTTCACCCTTTTTATGTGCACATTAATACAAAGAAAAAAGATTGAAGATAACAGAATTCTCTACTGAGGAATGATCGGTTGCAAAAAGATGGTGAATACAATCACACACCAAAACATTGTATAAAACACAGAGGGAACTCATTGACAGGGCTGAAAGGAAGTACTGTGGGAAGAAAGAACATAATAGCAAAATTTGTTTGATATGTTTGCTCTGTGTGTGCTTGTTTCCTTTACTTCCACCAACATCCATGTTTTTAATTTCATATGTGTAAGAAAAGTTAATATTGTCCTGTGTACCTTTTTGATCAGTTTGTAGAATTTCAATTCAAGTGCATACACTTTGTATTGGGCTAAAGATTTTTAGCAAGTCTACATTTATATTTCTGAAGGCTAACTACCTCATCTCTGGCACTTGGCCCATACTTCCCAGCCTCCTCTTTCTTCCCGAATGTCCATCTCCTCATAGAATGCTGCTTTCTCCTTGCTCCTGCCTTGCTCTGTGAGTGTCTCCAGGCAGAAAGTCAAGCAAAGTTTGTAAAGCTTGCCTAATGCATCCAGTGTGCTTATGAAACATGGTTTTTCATTGCATTAGTTCTGAGTGTGATAATAGCTTAATACATATTGTGCATTTTTCTTTCTTTTTTGTTTTTTTTTTCTATTTTTTATTATTTTTTTGGAGAGAGACACAGAGAGAGAGAGAGAGACAGACAGAGAGAGAGACAGAGAGAGAGACAGAGAGAGAGAGAGAGGAAGACAGAGATGGGCATGCCAGCAGTGTCTCAGCTGCTGCGAACAAAATCCAGATGTGTGTACCCCCTTGTGGTCAAGTGCGGCATTGCGCCCTTGTGTCTCTTTGCATCTGGCTAAACGTGGGACCTGGAGATTGGAACCGCTGGAGATTGGAACCAGTGTTCTTAGGCTTAGGAGGTAGGCGCCTTAACCCCTAAACCATCTCTCCAGCCCTCTTTTTTGTTTTTTCAGGGTAGGGTCACACTCTGGCCCAGGCTAACCTGGAATTAACTTTGTAGTCTCAGGGTGGCCTTGAACTCATGGTGATCCTCCTATCTCTGCCTCCCCAGTGCTGGGATTAAAGGTGCAAGACACCACACCATGCATTTTGTGTAATTTAAAAAAAAATGTTTATTGTCTAAGGAAAAGTTTGGTACAGTTAATCTCTCATATGATCATAAGCATAAATCCTTATATATTTTTAATTTTTTCTAATTTACTGAAATGTGGAATCTAATCCCCAAGCAATGAGAAGGCGATGACCCTAGACTCCACTGTCCTGCTCTTCCATTTCCTTCCTGTCAGTGGTCCCCATTTGCGGACGACACTTAGTGAAGCAAGTAAGGCACTCTGAGGACAGTGTCTCTGATGTGAGAGAAGGGGAGAAAAGGAAGAGTAGAGCGTGGCCCACAATGAACAACATAGCATTGGTGCTTGTATCCATGCCCTGTGCACTGTATTAGCTACTGATTCTTTCATGAATAATTATCTAACAACTACTGAACTTATCCCCAAGGAAGGAGAATGTAACACTGAAAAGAACAGTTGGGAATTCTTGATGTGAATCCACCCTGTCAGTAGCATAAGCAAATCAAATCATATTGTGTTGAGTGGCAAGAAATAGGGAGAAAAAGTTCAAGGAAGAGGAATCGGGTGGTAGAAGAAGTAAAACTTGAAGATACATGAGAATGAAGACCTCAACAACAGGCAACTTTTGTTTAGTGAATTAAATTAATCATGTGACCATGTGACACAATTATATGTAAAATATTCGAGAAAGGAAGAATAGACATGACTTGAGACTGATGTATGCCAGTCTCTTCAATACTTTCCTGATGGAGTGAACATGGGAGGTGAGACAGTGAGATAACAGGCCAGTAATAGGATGAGAGGAATAAGATCTTTTGGAACTTTCAACATGTGCAAGATGATTAAGTCGTGTTTTAATGAGAAAACTTTCACTGCTGAATTAAGAAGTGGCTAAAGATTTTCAAGAGTTAATAATAGTAGTGTTTAAGGAATCTTTTGTTTTTAAGTTTATATTTCACTTTATTTTAAATGATACATAAAACATTATGAATACACATATTGTTCATATGTGAAATTTATGTCACACTAATATACATATATATATATATATATATATATATATATATATATATATATAGGTGTATGAGTTATAATACATAAATTTAGATACATGGTCATACACAGCACAATAACACACCTGGATTTCTTGACCCTGTATAGCTGTAAGTTGTTGTTAATTCTCCAAGATGTAATATATTATTTTCTACTAAATTAGTAGTATATGATTGAAGCATGATTCAATAATATATAATGATGTATTTCTGATAGTTTTTCCTTAAGTTTCCTGAATAATGGAATTTTAAAGAAAGTCACAACACTAGTTGACGATTTCTCTTAGGAAGGATTTTTTTAACATTTTTTATTTGCAGAAATCATGTGTTCACCTGATGGTATATGGGATGGCTCTGAAATGTTCCCCAAGAGTTCGTATGAGCTCATCAGAGCTCAGACACTAGACTATGGAACAACTGAGAGGTCTTGGAATGTATAGTAGATGGACCCAGTGGAATGTCATTGGGAGTATTCCCCTGAGGGCAATATTGAGACCCTATCTCCTTCCTGGATTCCTGTCTGCTTTCATATGAGCACATGTATTCCAACACTGTATTCTCCACATGTAATACACATGTATTCTCCACTATGATGTTGTACTTTACTACAGGTCCAGAGCAGTTGAGTGAGACAAAAATGGACTGAAAACTTAAATTGTGAGCCCAAATAAACTATTCTTCCTTATAACATAATTTATCTCATGCATGAGTGACGGTAAGGAAAAACTCATTCACATCCTGATTTTTGTTTTAAGTGCAAGTTTTAACTGAGATTTTAGAAAAGAAAAAATGAGAAATAAGCCAAAGCAAAACAAATACAAAATGGAACCTGCAGTAATACTTTTATACAATGGTCAGCAGCATTTCTCATTGGATGAATGGGAGGCAGGTGAATGTGGGGAGTAGTTTAACTAGCTGGACATTCTTTGGCTTGAACAATAAACACATCATTCTATACAAGGTTCTTAGCAACCTATCGGGAATCCGGGATCCCTACCTGTTTGGAATGAACTAGTTCTCTCGTTCCCTTAGGGACAATTATTAGTGGTCAGTATATATTTAAATATGTTATTACATTGATATGGTATCATAACAGCAGTTTAAACTGGCTTTGAGTATATGCATAGTTAAAGTGAACGGTGTCCTCTAGGTGAACTTTTAGGAAGAAGCTTCTATTTACCATCTTATGCTTATGTATAACAGGGCATTTGAATAAAACCATATTTATCATGGGAAGAAACAGGACAGTAGAGAAACTGTTATATAACCTGTTGCAGACAGCTTCAGGTTCGCTGAGATGAACTTCCAGACCAGGCACAGTTATGGAGGAAGGAATATTATTTATTGAAGCTTACAGATCCAGGGGAAGTTCCATAACGGCAGAAGAAGTGGCCTGCTCTCACAAGGCCAGGCAAGAGAGCAAGAAACCAACCAGCCACCACAGCACACAGAGCAAAACTACAGCCAAAAGGTCACATAGCACACTTCAGGAACTCCTGCTAGGCACATTTGCATATCTTTACAATGGAATCTCAAACCCACACCTACACCTTAAAACCAGCCTCCAGTGACATTGCCTCTAGCAAGGTGACTGCAGATGCAAACTATAACTAATAAAACACTGAATATATTGGGGGACATAGATTCAAACTACCACATAACCCAAGCTTGTCAATCAAACCAGAGGACTACAGGATTGTTATATTTCTCTTCTTTCTTTGCCAGAAAGGTATTTCCTACAGTGGACAATTTTGAGTGAGAAATATACATATATGTAAACATATATATATATATATATGTTTTATACATCTGTAATATACCTATCAATAGTCATAACTATATTTGTATCTTTTATGTACTATTATCATCATATATTTTACTATAACAAAATTATTTATAGACTATGAAGGATCCAATTAGCTAATAATTACTAGCATCTTATATTTTGTATGATTACTTGTATATGTTTCTATGCAAAAATACATTTTTAATGAATTATTTATGTATGAAATGTATGCAGTGTACATGTGAATATATATATATATATATATATATATATATATATATATATATATAGTAAAATGTGTGATTTTTGTGATTTAAATATAATTTTCCTATAATCTCAGGTGTTTTTGATGATGTGGAGCATTTTGGAGGTCAAGCCCTGCTTTAGGAATTATGGAACCAGGGATGGACCTTGGAGTGGAGTCCAGGCCAAAGGTGTGCTCTAAAACATCTTGAACCCTGGCTATTCAATTTATCTCTCAGCTGAATATGTATGAAGTAAGCTAACTTATACCCTAGTGATAAATCTTCACCTTGAAACTGTAAGTCAGAAACTTGATACCCTTTCTTCTCATGAGCTACTTCTGGTTGGGGATTTTGTTCCAGGTAGGAGAAAGTAACTATAATAATAATAATAATAATAGTTGGGCGGGAGAGATGGCTTAGTGGTTAAGGCATTTTCCTTCAAAGCCAAAAGACCTCGGTTCGATTCCCCAGGACCCACGTAAGTCAGATGCACAAGGGGGCACATGCATCTGGAGTTTGTTTGCAGTGGCTGGAAGCCCTGGCATGCCTATTTTCTCTCTATCTCACTCTGTCTCTTTCCCTCTTTCAAATAAATAAATAAAAAATAAAAAAATATTTTTTTTAAAAAATAATAATAGTTAAAGCACAAAACACAATTTTGAATCTACTGAATTTTGCAGATAAAAGCACTATGCACAGTCACTTTGATTACATTTAAGAAGATTGAAGCCAGAACATTGAAAGTATTGCTAAAGTCAATGACTAGGGAAGACTCACATAATATCTTGATGCTGAATTGTTTTGTAAGCCATTTCATCATCCTGTTCCATCCATCAGATTCTAGTAAGTGATTTCTGGAAACTCCAAAACCCAGTGACTACATCACTGTCCATTAGTCAGCTGTCTGTGGTAAATCTAATACCTTTGCTAATGTTAACACTGGAGTTAAATGGTGTCTATTCCAAGCATCATTTTTTATGTGTTATGTTACACTAAATACAATAAAATAATTTTAAATCATTTTATTATTATTATGGCTTTTTAAAAATAAATGCATTACTTTACCATCACTACATGCCTACAATCTCTTGTCAGACAAGAAATACAAATAATTGAGTGGATATCAGTGTTGAAAATGTGCTTCAGCATTTTTTTAATGTAGTACAGATTATTGAGAATGTGCTTTCACTGGACCCTACATTACATAATATGACACAACTAATATTTCCAATGTTCCTCTAAAATTATTAGTACTATAATATTAACTCAAATACTTTTTGTTTAATTAATAGAAAGCAGTACTATATAGAGAATAATGTTTTGTGACTAGAAAGAATTAAGTTAAAAAAAAGCTTTTAAATGTAAAATAGAAGGTGGAAATTTTGCTTAGTGATTAAAGGCACTTATTTTCAAAGCTTGACTGCCTGAGTTGAATTCTTTGGTACCCACAATAATCTAGATGCACCAAATGGTGCATACACCTGGATGGAGTTCATTTGCAGTGGCAAGAGGCTCTGGTGTACTCTCTCTCTCTACTTTTTTTAAATATATTTTTCATTAGTTATGTATATAGTATATATACAGCCATGATGCTATCATGGTTAGCCTTCTCCTTGTCCTTCCCCAATGGGTAATGTGGATTTTAACTTATGGGGGTAGCCATCAGTTATGTGGGAGAGGCAATGACTCTGTGTTTAATGACCCAACTCATGGCTCTAACCATCTTTCTGCCCCCTCTCCGTGAATTTCCCTGAGCCACACTGGGTTCATTTTAGGTCTATTTCAGTGACAAAATTTTGTGAGTCTCTGTCTCTGGATATCTGATTTGGTAGGGGTTGAGTTTTCTTTGTGTCTATCTCCTTCACTCTTGTGCTGGTACCAGGTTCACCTATAAAGCAGCACACTTGCTCATTTCCCCTATGACTCTGTGGCTCCAGCTGGTGCCCTGGTGAGGTGCAAGGGGCTGATTCTCTCCTCAGGATCTGTGTCCAACTGAAAGAGGGAAGCAGATTCTCCAACAGAGTGAGCTCAGTGCAAGATACATGGATATCCATTATTATTTTAGAGAGAATTTAATAGGTGTAGGCCCTCTTGTATCCCACTTTTGGTGGGAGCTTGACATTGGAGAGTGGGTTCATTTTTGGATATGGTTCTGACTTGTTTGTGTTTCCAGGTATGGGTTCCACTGAGCAGATCCATTAGCCAAATCTAGAGCAGTTGGTAACCCACCATGGCTGTGTGTCACTACTGCACTTGTGTGAGGATCACGTCAGGTTGTTTGCTGCTGAGTAGCTTAGACCATGAGTTGCCTGGACGGATGTTGGTTGTTTTCCCCCAGTCACTTATGTAGCGCCTTCTGGCACTAGACATGCATGCAGCCCTATGGGAGGAAGAAGTCATCCATGGAGATAAACAACAGTGGATACTATAAGCCTTACATTGGGTCAGCAAGGCTAAATAAGCCAATGGGTGCAATAGTGGCATGTCTGTTATGTGGGAAATCAATCACTCTCTAATTGGACTGGAGACCTGCTCCACAAAAGGGAAACATGCCTGATACTGAAAACATATGATAGGGGAAGTCATGAGCCTTGGGTGTGTAACACCTCCTGGTGTCTTGCTAAATGAATATATTATGCTCACCAAACTGCCTGGTAAGCACTTTTCTTAATGTTAATCCCATATATTAAGCTACTCTCACTTCTGGTGAGAGAAGCTTCTTTTTTTTCAAATGGCAGTGACCTCTAGGATGACTCAAAAGAAACCAGAGTGTGGGGAAGAAGTGTCAGATGAGTTTTCAGCAATGAAACATCTCTCATACCTTCCAAGGCTCAGGGTCCATTGTGGAAAGGGTGGCAGAAATAATGTAAGAGTCAAAGAAAGAATGGGATGTCTTACAATACTCTCTTCCAGAAACAAAATGGCCTGGATATCCATGACATCACAGGACCTACACAAGACCAGTATAATAGGAGGAAAAGATGATGACATCAAAATAAAAGAAAAACTGATTGAGAGGGGGAGGGAATAAAATATGATGGAGAGTGGAGTTGTGAAGGAGAAAGTGGAGGGAGAGGGAATTATCATGGTTTATTGTCTATAATTATGGAAGTTATTAATAATAAAAAATAATTAAAAATTAACAATGCAAAATAATTTGAGGGTTTAATTACAATCAATTCAATATGATCAATATAATGGAACAATATAATGATACCAAATATTCCTGTATATAATTTCCTTACAAAATATAGGCAACTTTAACAATGAATTCACTTTTTTAACATTTCTTTTAACATGGGACATTATTTTATATTAATTTGTTATAAAGGCAAATATCAAAATTCAAGAAAAGAAGAAAAAAAAACATGAATTGTAGACTTTTATATACCAGACATAACATAAATCTTTGGAAAAATCGTAACCAATATGAAAGTATTTCAAACCTGATCTCTTTCTAATAGAGTTATTTATAATTCTTAAATAGCACACATTATAAAATGTAATCAAGGGCTGGAGAGATGGCGTAGTGGTTAAGGCACTTGCCTGCAAAGCCAAAGGATCCCAGTTTGACGCTCCAGGACCCATATAAGCCAAATGCACAAGGGATTGCATGCATCTGGAATTTGTTTGCAGTGGCTGGAGGCCCTGGTATTCCCATTCTCTCTCTCTCTCTTTCTTGCTCTCTCAGTCTCTCTCCCCCTCTCTCAAATAAATAAAATTTAAAAATATATGTTAAAAATTAATCAATAAAATGTGTTATTAACTAAGTACATGATCACAGTTTATAATTTTTACCATTTTTTTCAGATCTATATAACCTGAAGTTTCTTGGACACTGAATACTTCTTCCTGAATTCTGACTGGATTGTTTAAAATGACTTTTAATCTAAGTCTTCCAAATTATCATAAATTTAGGCTGATTCACTGTCCCTTTGAGAGTATGATATAAAAGTACATCCATCACAGTGTATCTAATTAAGAAACTAAGTTAAGAGGTGTTTGAACAAGATATTTGAAAATCTCATGGGACCAGACAATTGAATTGGTATTTCAGACATATCAAATTAGTTAATGATTTGGGAATCTTTATTCTGCAAGAGTATGTAAATTAAAAAAGAATAATGACATTCATTAAAGCTCCAGATCAGGGAGGAAGGAAGACCCCGTGCACCACTGCATGTAATTATAAGTACTGCTTCATTCAGATAGAGGGGCTGCAGGCTGGGGAAACAAAAAAAGCAATTTGGACAGATTAATTCTCATACTGAACATAGATAATTGCAATTATTTTTCTTTATATTTTTGAGGTATCTTTCTTATAATTGACAAATCCATATTTGGTGACCAGACCTGTTTTCCATTTTCACTGCACAGTATGAACTTGTAAGATAAATGTCTTGCCATTCAATATGACAATAGATATTGAATTTTCTCTTGAAATTTAACAAAGTATTTTATTTATTCTGTCAGCCTATTTTGATACTGAATGAAGCAGGAGAATAACTCTATACAGCTTTACCCAAAAGCACAGAATGGATTGAATATTGAATCTCACCTAATGAAACCCTGAAGTGGAATATGTATTCAACATGTAAACAGCAGCCTTTCTCATGTTCCAAAGCAGGAATCTTATTGTGGGTTTTGTTAAAATAAGATAATAGTCAATTTGAATAGATGAAATAAAAATTATTTCTTTCATTTTTTACTCATTTCTGGTTGTCCATCAAAAGGTATTCATTTTCTATTTGTCATTTTAAAAGAGTATTCTTTGATGAATTATACAAATTTTTCAAAAGCTCAAATGGTTAATATATAACTGTCTTAACATTTTTCCCTTAGTTTTAATGTAAATGAAAAGTTAGAAATATAAAAGCCAACTATAGATCTGAATCATTAATATCCATTAATATTAAATTATCACAGAGGATTATAGCATATTATCAAATTATTTCCCAGTTCATAGACCCAGAACTCACATCAGTCCTTGAAGCACAAATGCCTGCAATCGTAGCATGTCTATGAAGGGAAGTTAAGCCTACATAGTAGAATATTCCAGAAACTCCCAGACTAGTTAGCCTGAAGAACCTAGTAGTAAACAAGGTAAGCCTCAAACAAATTGGAAGTGTAATCCCAACATTAAAGATCATCTTCCATTCCCAGTACATGCACTGTGGTATACTTGCCAGCATACATCCAACCATCTAAAAAAATATATTGATTAAAAATATCTGTCCTACTAATCATCCCAGTGGTAAGGGTGATGATGAGTCAATGGGAAGGATAGCTAAATACTCAGTGGTAAATACACCATTAAAATTTTGAGAGTATATTTAATAACTTGGACATATTATCATAATTACAAACATGACCGGATTTGAGAAAAATTCTATTATGGATTATGTGGTGGTTTGAATCAGATTTCCCCAGTAAACTCATGTGTTTCGAATGTTTGTTTCCCAGATGGTGTCAAGTTGGGAGGTTGGGCCTTTCTGAAGAAAGTATATTGTTGGGAGCAGGCTTTGGCATGTTATGGCCAGATTCTCCTTCTGAGAGCTCAGCCTACAATTACTTCTGCTTTCCAGCCGCTGTGGCAAGAAGTGATGTCAAACCTATGCTTGCATCATGCTTTCCCCAATCCTCATAAATCATCTTCTAATGACTGTAAGTCAAAACAAACCAGGGGTTATGGTCAAGATGGCATGTGCTTAACCTTGCCTTGCCTCATAGGAAAGTAAAGGCAAGACCCTTAAGGTTCAAGGTATATTTTAAAGGGTTTGCTGGCTCTAGCACATTGCCAGAGGGAGGGGATGGACAAGCAAAATAGGGAATACACTGATTCCCATGCTCTCGGCCAGGCACCATCATCAAATCAGGTGCTGCCATTGGCAGCTAGAGCCCCCCACCATCACAGGTCAGGTCCCTCTAGGCCTGCCTGAGCTTCATCGCTGGTCAGGTGCAGCCCTTGCTGGCCAGAGCCCCACGTGTCATCACAGGTCAGGTACCCCCAGCCTGCCTGAGCCCCATTGCTGGTCAGGTGCCACCTTACCAGCCAGAGACCCCCCCCACCAGAGCCATAGCAGGTCAGGTCCCACCAGGCCTGCCTGAGCCCCATCAGCAGTCAGGTGTGGCCCTAGCTAGCTAGAGCCCTATCACTGGTCAGGTGTGGCCCTAACCGGCCAGAGTCCCCCATGCCATCACAGGTCAGGTCCCACCAGGCATACCTGAGCCCTATCACAGGTGTGTCCCTAGCTGGCCTGAGTCCAGTTACAGGTCAGGTGCCACCCTTGTGGGCCAGAGCCCCACCCCCCAGCACCATAGCAGATCAGGTCCCACCAGGACTGCCTGAGCCCCATTGCTGGTCAGATGCAGCACTAGCCAGCCTCATTGCCTGTCAGGTGCCCCCCTTGCCGGCCAGAGCCCCAGGCACCATCACAGGTCAGGTCCCTGCCTAGCCAGCCCAAGCCCCATCAATGGTCAGGTGTCTTCCTAGCCTTCCTGAGCCCCATCCTCAGTCAGGTGCTGCCACCCCCCCCTCCCATGGCAGATCCTGGACCCAGGGCAGTAGGCCAGTTTTCCTGCCTTACCCTTCCTGAGCCCTCGCAAATTGAATTCAACAACACATCAAAAGAATTTTCCACCTGGACCAAGTATGTTTCATCCTAGGAACGCAGGGACAGTTCAACATATGGAAATCTGTCAATGTAATACACCACATAAATAAGCTTAAACACAAAAACCACATGATTATTTTGACAGATGCAGAAAGGGCCTTTGACAAAATACAACATGATTTCATGAAAAAAAAAACATTGGAGAGAATAGGCATGGATGGTCTATATCTCAACATAATAAAGGCTATATATGAAGAGCCTAAAGCCCAAATAATACTTAATGGGGAGAGATTGAAGGAATTCTCACTGAGATCAGGAACAAGACAGGGGTGTCCACTCTCACCTCTGCTTTTCAACATAGTACTGGAAGTACTAGCTCAAGCAATGAGACAGGAAAAATAAATAAAAGGGATACAAATTGGAAAGTTAGCCTTATTTGCAGATGACATGATTCAAAGTGATCCAAGATCCTCTATTCCAAAACTCTTAAAGGTGATTAACTGCTTCAATAAAGTAGCAGGATACAAAATCAATGCAAAAAATCAGTAGCTTTTCTATATGCAAAAGACAAATATACAGAGAAAGTAATAAGTGACATTGTCCCATTTTTAATAGCATCAAAAAAAAAAAAAAAAAAAACCTTGGAATAACATTAACCAAGGAGGTGAAAGGCCTTTACAATGAAAACATAAAAATACACAAGAAAGAAATAGAGGAGGACTTGAGAAAATTGAAAGACCTCCCATGCTCCTGGATAGGCAGAATCAGCATTGTGAAAATGGCAATCTTAACAAAAGTAATATACAGATTTAATGCAATACCAAGAAAATCCCAACATCTTTCTTCATAGAGATAAAGAAAATGATCTCAAAATTCATATGGAATGGCAGAAGGCCTCGGATATCCAAGCATATCCTCAGCAAAAGAAACACCTCTGGAGGCATCACCATACCTGATTTAAAGCTATACTACAAATCCATTGTAATAAAAACAACATGGTACTGGCATAAAAACAGGATTGTAGACCAATGGAACAGAATCAAGGACCCGGACATTGGGTCAAGTAACTACAGCTATTTGATATTCAACAAAGGGCCAAATAATGTAGACTAGAACAAAGACAGCCTCTTCAACAAATGGTGCTGGACAAACTGGAAAACCATATGCAGGAAAATAAAACTTGATCTACACATCTCACCATGCACAAAAATTAAGTCCAAATGGATCAAATACCTCAACATAAGACCAGAAACACTGCTACTACTAGAAGAAAAAAGCAAAAATAGGAGGAACTTTCCATGATATAGGAGTAGGAAAAGACTTCCTGATCAAAACCCCAGTAGCTCAGGAGATTAAACAATAGCTCAACCATCGGGATCTCATGAAGCCTAAAAGCTTTTTCACAGACAAGCATACCATAAGTAGAGCCAAGAGATTATCGACAGAATGGAAGAAAAATTTTGCTGGATACATATCAGACAGAGGCCTAATTTCTAGAATCTACAAATAACTCAAAAACATAAACAATAAAAACTCAAACAACCCCTCACAAAATGAGGCAGAGAACTGCACAAGGAGTTCTCAGAGGAAGAAATACAAATGGCAAACACATGCTTAAGAAAATGTTCAACATCCCTAATAATCAGGGAAATGCAAATTAAAACAACTATGAGATTCCACCTTACCCCAGTAAGGATAACAAACATTTAAAAATCTAATGACAACAAATGCTGGCGAGGTTGTGGAGAAATAGGAACCCTCATTCACTGTTGGTGGGAATGTAAGCTGGTGCAACGACTATGGAAAGCAATATGGAGACTCCTAAAAAGGATGACTATAGAGGTACCAGCAGACCCAGTTATTTCCTTACTGGGCATTTATCCTAAAAGCCTCAGTTCAGAGATCTTTGCTCAACCATGTTTATAGCTACTCAGTTCATAATAGCTAAGAGCTGAAATCAACCCAGATGTCCATCATTAGATGAATGGATAACTAAGATGTGGCATATCTACACAATGGAACCCTACATAGCAGTAAGAAAAAAAATGACACATTGCAATTTGAAGAAAAATAGTCAAACTTGGAACAGATCATTCTCAGTGAACTCACCCAATCACAGAACGATAAGTGTCACATGGTCTCACTCATCTGTGGCTCCTAACCTGAATTTTCCCAAGATGCTGACACACCTAAGAAACATTTCTAGGACTGGACAATAGGGATGGTGGGGAGGGAAGGAAGGGCATAGGTGGGTGGGGGACAAAAAACTGGACCCAATTGGAAATGGTACCAAAAAAATCCTATAACCTTTAAGACATACTAAAAGGCTGAACCTTCATCAGGTGCTTAAAGAGAACAACTGAATCACAGGGGTTTGGAGAGGGTATGATGAAGACTAACCTCAACCTTCTCCTGTTACTCTCTCTCACACCCTCTTCTTACTCTTCTCTCTCTCTCTCTTTCTCTTTCATACTACTTATATTTTTCTTCCTTCTTTTCCCTTGGCACTGACCTGTAATTGTCAGTACCAGCATGTGGTCAACATTCACAATTAGCTGTTGATCAGTGAGACCTACAAGTTTTCCCAAAAGAAGACAGATTTCTGTCAGAGCACTTGATGACCCACCAAAGGTTAATGGTAAGAACCTATTGCCAAAGACACCATATGCTGTTGGTACAGAACATGGAGTGACCTGGCTGGAATCTGGAAGAGACAGTCCCCAGACAGTTAGTTTTTCCAGTGCCAGAAGGTGCTACATGAGCAATGGGGGGGGGGGGGGAATGACCAACATTTGTTTAAGCAACTTGTGGTGTAAACTACCCAGCAGCAATCTACCTGTCATGATGCTCACACAAATTAATAGTGGCACACAACCATGGTGGGTTACCAACTGCTCTCAATTTGGCTAAAGGATCCACTCAGTGGAATGGAACCATACCTGGAACTGGAAAACAAGTCAGAACCATATCAAAAAATGAGTTCACCCTCCAATATCAAGCTCCCAACAACAGTGGGATACGTAAGGGCCTACACCCATTAAATTCACTCTAAAACAATAATGGTTATCCATGTACCTTGCACTGACCTCACTCTCTGTTGGAGAATTTGCTTCTCTTTTTCAGATGGACATAGAACCTGAGGAGAGAATAAGCCCCTTGCACCTCACCAGGGCACCAACTGAACCCATAGAATAATTGTGGAAATGAGCAAGAGTGCTGCTTTCTCAGGGAACCTGGTATCAGCACAGGGGTGAAGGAGATAGACACAAAGAACACTCAACCCCTACCAAACCAGAGATCCAGAGACACCCATGACCTCGTCACTGAAATAGACCTAAACTGAACCCAACATGGCTTAGGGAAATTTGCAGAAGAGGGGATGGAAAGATTGTCAGAGCCATAAGTTGGGTCATTATGCACAGAGACATTGCCTCACCCCCATAACTGATTGCTATCCCCACAAGACCCACAATCCCTGAGGGGGAAGGGGAGGGAGAAGGCTAATGATGGTACCATCATGTCTCTATTCACATTATATAGATAACTAATAAAAAAATTAAAAACAAACAAAAACAAACTTTTTTTTTTTTTTTTTGCATTTAGCCTCCTTTGGTCAAGTGTTTTGTCCCAGCAACAAGAAGGTAACTACAATACATTATTCTAAAAATTTATTTATTATTTATTATTTCCAATTTGACATGTACATGTTTATGTATGCATATATTTTGATCTTACTCTCTTCAATTATCTTCTCACATCTTCTCCCTCTCCATTTAACAACCTTGCTCTTCCTCATTAATCCTAATCTTACATGCATGCCTTTATTTTAAATCCATTGAGTTAATAAAGGTTACATGCATAATTGCAGGTGGAAGGTTACTTACTGAGGAATGGGCAAATTACCAGTGACTACAACACTGATGGACCACTCCCAGCAATCATTAGCTGGCATTAAGTAATCTGGGAGGTCTGAGGTTTCATGTATCCTTTTCCCATTGATGATAAAGGGCTGCCAGACTCAGTCTTGTGCTGGAAACCACCGCTGCTCTGAGTTCACGAGCATAACGGTGATGTGTATCAAGAAGACAGTATTTCATAGCCTTCCTCTCTATCCTCCAGCCCCTCTTCCACAAGATTCCCTGAGGGCATGGTGTAGATGTCCTGTTTGAAGCTGAGCATGCAGAAGTCACTTATTTTGTGGAATTTTGCCAGATAATTCATCTCTGCATCAACACTGCCAATTTATAATAAGAAATGTCTGTGATAAGCTCTAAGCTGTAATATTCTAATGAAATGTATATAGGTAGATATTGAGAAGACAGTGTGACATGCTATTCATTTAGGCTAACCACTAATAAGTTTCTCAGGTTTCTGGCCAGTTTTGCAGCAACTGGCCAAAACAAAACAAAACAAAAAACAACAAAAACAAGCCTCCTATGGAGTGGATCTCAAATCCAATATAAAAGCAGTTGGTTGTTCACTTCATGCCACTATTGTACTAGTAGGAATATCTTGCCTGGCACGTCACTTGTGGAATATACACGGTCTACCACTAGGTGAGATTGTGGATACCTTTTCTTCCTGAGTAGTTTGCATAGTACCTTCTGGTATAAAGAAAGCTAGCAAGATAGGCGAAAGCTTCCAGCTCCATTTTAGGTTAATTTATGTACCTCCTGCAACTGAAACACTGTGACTTCCATAATAGGGACTTACCACCTACATTTGGTAGGCATCAAAGAGAATGAATAATAGCTTATATTGTTTTAAGGACCATTGTAGCCTCCGTTAACAACAACTCATTGCAAGTGTCTCACCACTGGCACTGGAATTTATGATTAATAACCACTGGCTTCAGAGAATAGCATCATGCACCCACATAGGGGACCTGTGTTCAAATAATTTTTAAAATAAATGAGATTTTTCAAACATTTATTTTTATTTATATGTGAGAGAGATAGGGAGAAAGAGAGGCAGGTAGAGAGAGAATGGGTGTGCCATGGCCTCCACCCACTGCAAATGAACTTGAGATTCATGTGCCACTTTGTGCATGTGGCTTATGTGGGTACTAGGGACTCCAACCTGGGTCCTTAGGCTTTGCAGGAAAATACCTTAACAACTAAGCCATCTCCCCAGCTCACATATTGACTTTAATTGGATTACCAAGCAGTAGGTTCCCATATGGCTTACTCACATATCTTTAGCTTGGATTCATGCTCCCACAATACCCTTCCTTTCCTTGTCCCTTAAGTCCAATCTTTGCATATTTCTATTACCAAAAATATATTGAAATATACAATATTTGGTAAAAAGTGTAATTAACATTTATGTTTCCTAAAGAATTCTAGCATATCACTTGTAAAGGATTCTTATCATAGATACACAGTATTGTAGATATTGTGGTTTTCATTTAGTTACATCTATCTAATTTATCATTGTCCCTACCTACCATTGTGAGATTAATTTAAGGTAAAGGTGATCCCTTAGCCTCAATGCTGATAGCAGATAAAGGCCTTCAAACAGAACTGACCATGTAGAATTGTGTTAAGCAGTGTCCAAATAGGCTAAACTGTATCAGTAAGAGTAGGGCGTTAGCTACAAGTCCTGTCATTCAAAAGAAAATGCATCTTATTTTTCTGGAAATGTCCCATAAGGCTTTGATCATGGTTTCCATCCAAATGAGTAAATCTATGGAGAAGAGGAAGACAGAAGGTGTACTTCATTTATATGAGTGTATACCATCGCTCAACTGACTGATGAAATCCCAGGGCTTCAACTACATGAAACACAGGGCATTTTTGACTGCATCTGCCCATTGTAAGTCTTTGTTGTTTAAGTCAATTATAGTTTTGTAATTCTCCTTTATGCAATGACCAAAACAATATCACAATTTGATTGTGAGTGTCAAGTTCTTAATATCTATACTCAGTTGTACCAAACTGTGGTTCAATCATGTGAAGCCTCTCATGATTCATAGGAATCTTAGTAACTATACTACAAGCAAAATAATGATAATATGGGTATGACCTTATCTGCCATACTAACACTGTAGTATGAAGTCTCCTATATGTGAAGTTTATTAAAACCAATGTGGTTTTAATTATAGTCAACATTCTGTTCTTTGAAAAATATTAGAGTTCAGTTCAAATGTCACACAAAACGGTGTGGTTAATTTGAAAGACCATATTCTATTTGGGAGAATTTATTGATATATTTTGTTCCATAAATTTTAATTCAAAAACACTACCATAATTTCCAGAGTAAAGCCATTTTCATTTACTTTAGATGGCAGTGATGTTTCTGGTATCATATATTTCAATGGAGTACATGTTGAGTATATTGAGTTAAAATTTTCTTTACATATAAGCATGTGAAGATGTATATATTTTTTTAAATAGAATACCATAAACCACTGGCCATGTGTCAAATAGCTTCTGAATTATAGCATGCAATAAAATGTGTAGTTACTTCAACATTTTGAAATAAAATTCTTTCACTAGCCATACTTGATTTTTTAAATGAGCTTTTTAGGCATCACCCTAAAATATTGGTCAAAATGTGATAATGTAGTGCTTGATTTCCAAAGAAGTTTGCTAGTTTGAGTGTTGAGTGTTGTTCAGAAAAGCCACATTTCTAATTAAACTAGAAAACACTGCATATGCTTTTAAAGGACAAAAATATATATTTATAATATACTGGAATTCAATATACTAGAGAAAAATGATAAAACACCAAACATTATCTAATTTTGCATGAGGTCAACATTTTAGTGAAGCAATGTTTTCTTAGTGACAGGAAACATAAGTATCATGTACTCTATAATCACATCTTTCTGAGTAAATGGGGATTTTTTACATGCTTCAAGTTAAACTATGTTTTACTTTATAAATAAGTGTTGTTTATATGATAGATAGAAATAAATAAAATTGTAAAACCTTAAATTCTTCATGAGTTAATTTCTTTGCAGGTAGTATTCACTATGAACGTGCTTATCAAATGGATTGAAATATATGCTGCAGTATGGAAAATATAATCAGGCCAAATTTATTACAAGATGTGGTACAATTTCTGACATTAAGTTCTATATTAAACACTTCCTTGATATCTGGGAAAATGAGAAATATTTCAAACAGTTGAACCAATATGATTCCTCCCCATGCTTCCTTCCTTAAGATCTATGCTGAAAAGGGGCTGTCAGGGAAGGAGCCAAAGAGGAGAGGAGGGCAAAATGAGAAGGAGGAATATCACCATAATTTGTTTGAGATACAACATAATGAAACCTAATCTTTGCATGCTAATAATATATATATATATATATATATATATATATATATATATATATATATTGGTTTTGTGAGGTAGGGTCTCACTCTGGCCCAGGCTGACCTGGAATTCACTGTGTAGTCTCAGGGTGGCCTTATTTATTTATGTATGTATTTTGTACCATGGGATAAATAATAATGACCTCTGCTCTACTCTAAAGATTTGCAGCATGTGGGTTAGACATCCTGGGAAATGGTTTACCTTTCCGCTGTTCTCACGTTCATAATGCTTTCACCCTATAAACATGATTGGGCCTAAGACTGGAGAGGATGGGATGTAACCCATTCCTAGAGTGAGCTGTCAACAAGCTGTAACAGCACATGACAAATTACCAATATAACTTGTATTACACTTGCATGACTACAAAGGTCATTTCCAATAGCTTCTATCACTTTACTGTGTTTCAGAGTTCAAACCCTAAGTGGCTTTGCATTGATTGTGGTGTCCTTCTATGCCAGGCCATTCAAGCATAATATGGTGCTGGATATCTCATTTGTCTGGCATTGGAAGTTTTCCATTTGCCCATTATGTATTATTTCTGAGGATATCCATTCCTCACCAATGCACTGGGTAGCTGCTTTTCAGACAAAAACTATTCATAATCTTAAAATGCTGGCTATCATTCAAATCATGTGGCTACTTCCAGATAAATTAAGAAAGGCCCACAGAAGTGTTCATGAATGTAATTCAACTTGAATTTATTATCTGTGCAAATGGCTGCCTAGAATTTTTTAGTTATCATGGTTTTTACACCTTTTCTCAGGACTAACATAACATGACATTGCTCGTTTAGACTGATGCCAAATTATAAAGTGAGATGAAAGTCTACGCCATTCAACCTTAAGACAAGTAAGTGCTTTGCTGTGGGTGAGGGTGATCATTGCACACATTACTTCCAGTGAAATGTATGTATTTTTGTATTCTATGTGATGGCAGACTGATGATGTGCTGGTGTCAGGTTCCTGCTCAATTGCTCATGTTAGCCTGAACACACTGGCATACACATTTACCTTTAACAATATTATTTTCTTTGTGTTTCTCAGACCAGGTGATTTTTTTTTTTTTCAGAATGCAATACCATGGAGAGATAAGGTAATGAGATAAACCTCTGTAAGAAGAATTTCTTTATTGAATAAGGTTAGCAAAGTAATGCTGTCAGAGATTGTATTACACTCTCCCTCATGTAACCTTATAGTGTGATTTTTAGCAAAGATATTTAGAGCAGTAAAGAATACATTACTGCATTCTTTCTCCAAAATACTTTCAAAAAGAGATTTGACAGTTCAATGATTATGTATCTAATAGAGACTGTGAAAGAATATGTGAGATTAAAAACTCAGCAGCCTTGTCCAATGCACAATGAACAAAAGGGGTCAACATGAACACAGCACCCCAAATCAAAGGCTGCTAAGTAATCAACATAGCTCTGCTCTCAGTTCCTAGGAGACAGGATTTGTGGCTTTGTTGTTCAGCTTTTGAACTCTATAGCTTTCCCCCAGGAAAGACCCTACCCATCTCTCCAGAAACTTTGAGCTTAAAATCAGGACCACATTAATATTGGAAAGGAAATTTGTGTGAGGAAAACTTTCCAGTTCCCTTTATATTTCATAAACAGCTGTGAGAGGGAGATGTGTGACAAATAGTGTCTAATTGTTACTTAACTTAGACATTAAAATTTAAAACTTAAAAAAAAGATTATTAAAGAGTGAAATGACTAAATATCAAAAATATATATATATCACATTTTATAAAATTGTTACAGGTTTATAACCATATTTTACTCAGTAGAATTATATACAGTCAAGATAATAGGAAGGTTATACCCCATATGTTTAAATAATGCATATATAATATCTTCTGAAATGATAATGTAAACATCCTGCTTCCCTTCTAAGGTTTAACCTCCAGCTATAAAGGCATGCATGTTTAGCAAAAAAATAAAGATATTTGCTTTCTATTATACCAGTATTTTTAATAAAAATAATGCTTAAAGCCAGGGGTTGTAGCACACACCTTTAATCCCAGCACTTAGGAGGCAGAGGTAGGAGGATCACCATGAGTTCAAGGCCACTCTGAGACTACACAGTGAATTCCAGGTCAGCCTGGATAGAGCAAGGCCCTACCTCAAAATAAAATAAAATAAAATAAAATAAATAAAATAAAATAAAGGAAATCCTCAAAAAATCAAAAAATAAATAATGCTTCAGATTACATAAAATGTCATTATGTTTATAAATAATAGGTGTCTATTAAAAAGTTAAACAGTTATAACCAAATCATGTATTGGACGCAGTGCAGCCAACAAGAATACGATCTTTAATTAAAACATGATGTAGATATGGAGAGATAGTACAGTTGTTAAAGGCTTTTGCTTGCAAAGCTTGCTGGTTTGTTTCCCTCCTACTCATGTAAGGACAAATGCTCAAAGTGGTGCATATGTCTGGAATTCATTTGCAGTGGCAAGAAACCCTAACACACCCATACTCCTCAAACTTTCTTCTCTCCCCCTCCCTCCTCTCTCTCTACTCATAAATACATAAATAATATTGAAATTACCTGATCTCGAGTCGTGATGTTAACATCTTCTTGGCAGCTCAACTTCTGCTGCCACTGTAATCTGTTGCTCCTGTTCTGCTGTCTGAGTAATGTAGTTACGTCCTCATTGCTGGGCTGAAACATCAAACCAGAAGCAGTACGTGGGAGGAAAGAGTTCATTTCACCTTGCAGTTTCTAAGGGGAAGTCTCAGCACCATCAGGAAAGCACAAAGGTCCTGAGCAGAAAGCCTGGGTTGCAGCTTCATAGCAGCAGGAAGGAAGCAGCCTGAGTGCTGGGCGTGGAGCTGGAATACATTGCTCCAAAGCCTGCCTCCAGCAAGGTCTCACCTCCAAAAGTCTCTACACCCTTCCCAAATTGCTACCAACTGGGAACCAGGAATTCATGAGGCTACGCTGGACACTATACATTCAAACCTCCTCGCTGGAAGCTCTTTCATAAACAGTTGCAGCATGTTCCCTGCCTTTAAAAATGGAGAACAGTGCCAGCTTCCAGGTTTCCCGGTCCGCTGATGCTACCTCTGTCCTCGCAACATTAATTCTAGCTTGAGTTCAAGAAGGAACTCTTCCTAAATGGGGGCAATTTGAAAAGTAAATTTGCATAATTAGGGTGAGAAATCAGAGGAGATGTTTGCTTAGGGCATATTTGCTGTATATTTGCACTGGGAAGGCTCATATATTCAGTTTGTTCAAGTAAACAGGAGACATCTTCCAGCGGTATAATATCCAGTGAATCCCAAGGCCAAGCTCTCCTCACAGCAGACCAAAAGCACAGCTGTCTGATTTATATCACACCCTCCAACACTCAGGGAACATTGCTGAAGAGAGGATGAAAAGAATGTGAGGACTACAGGGTGGCAAGGAACATCCTGAGGCATTTTCAATCTTATAGGGACTAATTGATGCATTTATGATCCCACAGTTGTTAGCCATAACCCCACTGGTGAGGGCCTTCAGTGAATGGGGGCAAGGTGGAGGGGTTATAACAGTATAACTTTATGGGAATATGATTAATTAACAATATGTTCATGTCTCAATAAAAATAAAATAAAATCCATTCATTACATGTGTGTGAAATGTGTTGCAGCAGATATGGCTAAATACACAGGGTGTAAGAGATTACAGAGAGTATATATTCAAGTAAATCTGGACAGTTCAGTCCCAAGGATGGTAAGGATGGAGCTAGAATGGTTACTTGGCATCAGACTAACACAATATGCACTGGAAAAATAAAGACACTTCCTTTAACTAGCTTGAATAGAAATTATTTAAAGGAAAGTTATGAAAGTAGGATGAGTGGTAAGCCAAGTCAGTTATTTAAGAAATATCTGTTGCTACATAGACATTTCTGTGATTTTCTTTATCCCTGCCAGGAAAGTGGAGTTACAGAGTGAACTGCCATTATAGAATCTGGAGTAAAAGGTGAATACAGATAGCCACAGCAAAAATCAACTTATACCTTACTTAGGGAAGTACCTGGTATACCTATAAATTGCTAAGGATAATTAAAATATACTTTTTAAAAAAAGTAATTTTGATGACTTCCTGGAGACTGAGTAGAGATTAGTTTGGGAGTGACAGGCTCCTGTGGAGCCTCTCTTGAGAGGAGTCCCAATATTTTAAAATAGTTATACTGCCTAGAGACCTGCCATATTCTCATGAAGATCCTAGAAACCCCCCGCCCCAAGATTTTCACAGAACAAAATCATCATTTTGAAAATGTTCAGTGTATCCTTCTTAGCACAGACCTACTATCCAAAAGATAAATCTTTACCAATACCTGAGTTAAAGTGAGAACATTTAGCCCACCTAAGTATGCTCTCACTTTCCCGTTTCAACTCAAGAATACACTTTACTGGGTAACGAGGAGATTAAAATCAAGTGAAAAAATAAGATACAAACTTGGAAGTGTGTAATTACAATATTAAAAACTGAAATGGAAAGAGAGGAAGAAGCCAGAGATTATCCAAGGGCTGTGGTACAATATCAATCATTATGTGTAGATACACATGAAATATGTAACAGCAGAAGAAGAAAGGAAGAAACAAAAGAAAATTTTAAAAAATGATAATGGGGCTGGAGAGATGGTTTAGCAGTTCAGGCACTTGCCTGCAAAGCGTAAGGACCCGGGTTTGATTTCCCAGAACCCACATAAGCCAGTTGCACATGGTGGTGCATACATCTGGAGTTTGTTTGAAGTGGCTAGAGACCCTGCACAACCATTCTCTCTCTCCATCTCTCTCTCTCCTCCCTTTCCCACATAAATAAATAAATAATAAATAAATAAATAATCAATAAAATAATAAAAATACATTATTTTTTAAAAGTGACAAGGGTGGAGGAAGGGAGATAGTTCAGATGGTCAAGTGCTTTCTGTGTACCACAAAGTTCTGCATAGAATCCTAGATAGTAAAATCAAAAACTAAGAAACATATTGCCACAGAAATGAAAAAGACAAACCCATGAGTGATACAGAATAGCTTTTAAAATACATACAGATATTCTCTTCTGTGGTCTTCCCTAAGCCTATGATAGGGTGACATAGCTTTCCTGATTAAGGATGAGTAAAGAATAATTATTTATACACACACCTTTGCTTGCTATGCATCGCTGCATTAACTTCTGCCCACTACAAAAGGAACTCCCATGATCAAGGCTGAGAGATATAATATTCTATGGACATGCACATATTTACTAGGTAGAGTTTGACAACCTCTCAGTTGAGCATAACCACAGTAGTGGGTACCCCACTAAGGGCCAGGACTTTCCCAGCCACACACTTTTGACAACTTTTTTTTTTTTGAAGAGAGAGACAGAGAGAGGGAGAGGAAGAAAGATAGAGAATGGGTGTGCCAGCAGCCTCTCAGCCGCTGTGGATGAACTCCAGATGCTTACGGCATTGCTCCCTTGAGGCACTTTGAATCTGGCTAAATGTGGGACCTGGAGATTGGAACTGACGTTCTTAGGCTTAGCAGGCAGGCTTAACCACCAATCCATCTCTCCAGCCCACTTTTGACAACTTTTGCAATACCAGACATGAAGTCCTTCTGGAGGAGGAACTCAAATCCAATCCAAAACCAGTTGGTTATCTCCATGCAGTCATGCACCAAACCATTTTTGTTCCTAGCAGATCAGTTGTGACGCACACAGGGTCCAAGGCTGGGCAAGACTACTGATGACTTTCTCCTCAATCACAGCTAGAAGATGAAAAGGAATTTTGTAGAATGCTGTGTACATAACGTTTCATGGCCTCTACCCTCATGACTTGACAGCAGTTGTTCCCATCAACACTCCATTATTGATGGGGTAGGAGATCTTAATATCCCTCTGCTCCTAGAGTATCTGCTGTCAGTTAATCTTTGAAGAGCAGTCATGTTCTTCAGTAATGTAACCACTGGGAAATTGCATATCCTCTACTCAATAACCCACAACACATGCTTATTCAAGAAACTCTAACTCATTGGATTACCTAAAAGGACATGAAAGTGTGATGGGATAATATGGGAGAAGAATGGCTTATTGGAAGTAGGCTTAGAAAAGGAAAAGGAGGGTGAATGTGATCAAAACGTATTCTTTTATGAATTTTTCTGAAATAAACTTTAAAAATTCTAAAAAAGTATGTATCTCAATAAAGTCTAATACCTTAATGTTCAAAAAATGAAAATTCAAAAATAATAAAAAATAAAGTCATGAAAACTTCACAAATAGTCAAAGAAGATATTCAGGTGATAAATATGAAAAGCATGAAAAGCAATTTTGTTTGTAATTAGAGAATTGCACAAATAATAAATATCAACATTCTCCTGCATACCTACTGACATCCATAAATTTAAACTAAAATCTACCAATACCAAATTTTGGGGATTTTGTAACATGAACAGAATCATATTCCTTGCTTGTGGGGATGCCACTCTTTGCAGCAACTTTGAATGACAGCTAGAAAAAGTTTACAAAACAAACACATCAGTCTTGTCATCTGACACAAAACTTGTGTTTATCAGTAATTACTCAAATGAATCTAAAATCATATCATTATAAAAAATCCAGGAATGGTGGCACATGCCTTTCTTACCAGCCCTCGGGAGGCAGAGGTAGGAGAATCACTGTAAGTTTAAGATCAGCCTGGACTACAGAGTGAGTTCAAAGGCAACCTTTGCTACAGTGAGATCCTGACTTGAAAAAAAAAATCTGACACATAAATGTTTACAGATTCATCATTCATAACCTTTAAAAACTGCCAAAAATTACAAGCAGGATGCTTTTCATGAGGTAAATTACAAATCTGGCACACATCTAAAGAAGCATTCCTTAGGAAGGAAGGAAGGGATTGTGTTCTCCAGGAGTGCAGACATGTGGAGAATGTTAAGTGCATCTTGTGCAGGGAAAGAAGACAACATTAAACAAGTGCACACTGTACAACTCTGCATACTTGGTGCATGATAATGGGAGAGTCACATAATCCGTTAAACTCAGTGGTGTCCTGAGGTTCAGAATCCAGTAGGTGTAGAATTGATGAAGCTAACATGAATTTTAGGCAAATACCTATATGACATTTTAATAGTGAATATACAATATATGAGCTTCTCAATGTGATACACAAGTGCAATAGTGGCACACAGCCATAGTGAGTAACCATTTTCTCTTGGATTGACTAACAGATCTGCTCTGTCTAAAAGAACCCATATCTTGAACCAGGAAGCAAGTCAGAATCGTTTGCTTTCCAATATCAAGCTCCTGCTAATCTTGGTCTATAGGATGGTCTACACCCATTAAATACTCTCTAAACTAATAATGGTCATCCTATTTCACCTGTGCTGAGTTCACTCTCCTTTGGAGAATCTGCTTCTCTTTTTTAGGCAGGAGCAGGGTCTGAGGAGATTAATGACACAACACTTCAGCCTGGCCCCAGCTGAAACCACAGAGGAATTGGGGAAATGAGCAAGAGTGCTGCTTTCTCAGTGAACCTGCTATCAGCACTATCAGCACAAGGGTGAAGGACATAGACACTGAGGACACTCAACACCTACCACAAACAGAGATCCAGAGGCTCCTAAGAGCCCATCATTGAAGTAGACTTAAAACGAACCCAACCTGGCTTGAGGACTTTTGAGGAAAAGGGGGCGGAACGATTGTTAGAGTCAAAAGTTGGGACATTATACACAGAAACATTGCCTCTTCCCCATAACTGACAGCTGTTCCCACAATGAACAACCCACAATCCCCACGGGGATGATGGGCATCCCCAATGAGGAGTCTCCCGTGGGAGGTGAACAAGGATGAAGGAAAGGATGGTAGCAATATGTGCTGTTTACATACTGAGTATGTCCATAACTAAAAAAAAAAAAAAAATCTATGAAACTAAAGCAAAATGTAAGCTAGTAATAGTAATAATAATAATAATAATATGTTAATATTGGTTAATGAATTTTGTCAAATATCCCATACTGATGTGTTCAGGGAGACAATATAGCATATGAGGAAACATTGTACTTTCTGCTCAGTTCTTGTGTTGAAAGGTTATATTCATATCTCTTCTCCCTGGCCCCAATTCCACTGAGGCCCTCAGAGGACCTATTGGTATTCACTGTGGGTTTCTGAAGACCTCAGTCGTTCCCTTTGGGTGTGGGGGATTGTGCATTAGGCTAACCCCACCATCTCTGTGCCTCTTACCATCTTTCCATCTCTTCTTCCACAATGTACCCAGAACATTGGTAGGTGGGTTAGAAATCTGGTATAATGTTGAGTCCTAGGTATCCTTTGGATTTTTATTTTGATGAGATGTGAGTGAGCACAGTGTCTGTCACCATATCCCTGGAACTTGTTGGCAGACTAGCAATGAGAGCAGCACTCATGTTGTTACTTCCTTTGCCACGTCTCCTGGGCCTTGGCACTTATGGTGTAGGAGACTCATCTCATGAGGCAATCAGTTACCTTTTCTTATTGTATTGATGTATCATTGATCGTCCCAGTGTTCTCTGCCATCTGTCAAATAAAACAAGTTCTACAACCAGTGAGAGCAACTTGGGTTAAAGGAGATAACCACAGTTATTTGAGAGACATTTTATTTATTTTTGGTTCTTGAAGGTAGAGTCTGACTCTAGCCCATGCTGACCTGGAATTCACTCTGTAGTCTCAGGGTGGCTTCAAAAACACAGAGATCCTCCTACCTCTGCCTCCCGAGGGCTGGGATTAAAGGCATGTGCCACCACACCTCATTATTTGAGAGACCTTTTGAGGTGTATACCCACTCTTCTTAACCAAAGAGCAGTGCAGGTTCTCTCTGAAGTCTGTGGGTTTCCTATCCATGTGTTTCTCACTTGGTTACCAGCAGCAGGAATGAGTTCTCATCCACTGAGCAGGTCTCATGTGCACTCCGAGAACAGTTGATAGCCTCATAAGCTGTGTGCCACTATCATGCAGGTGTGTACTTCTTGTCCAGCTGGTTGACTTTGTAGCTTGAAGGATTCCCCTGCTTGTTTATACTGTTGGTGACCACTATCACCAGGGCTTGCATGGCACTTTCCAACACTGTGAGTGCTATCCATCAGGGAGATGGCTTTCTTCTCACTTCCAGCCTGATCCCTCAATGTCCTGTGACCACAGCTTGTCGTGGCTTCAGCAGCTTCAGCAGTAGTGTCTTACCTTTTAGCTCTGGCAGCTAACCAGGTGTTTTGGCAGTTGTCTGTACTATTTTGGGGATCTCATGGGGCTGTTTACTATGAGGAGTAAACCAATTCTGGCTCTGGGATTTTTCAGCCAAACCCCATGGTTTTAAGGTAAAGCTTTCTCCATTTTCTACAGGAAGCTTTTGTCAGGTTGCACCCCTCCCCTCTCTATTTGAGGCTTTTATCTTACAGAATGCTATCTGGGAGGATGGTTTCTATGATACTGATTCATGTTGTCATTCGTTTTGTATAATCCCCCCTCACCCTTCCTTCTCTCTACCCCCAAAGACACTTCCAACCCCTGTATTGCTTATTGTTCTTTCTTTCCTTCCTTCCTTCTTTCTTTTCTTTTTGTTTTTTCATGCATTTCCTTTTCTTTCTTTCTTTCTTTCTTTCTTTCTTTCTTTCTTTCTTTCTTTCTTTCTTTCTTTCTTTCTTTCTTTCCTTCCTTCTTTCTTTTTTCTATCCCTTCACTTGCTGATTGAGTAGACCCTACTCCCTTTCCTTCCTATTTTCTCTTTCTCCTAGATTCATTCTAGTTCCATGTCCTTCCATACACCTAAAAGTGTTTTAAAAGTAGTGTTTCTTTAGATCTAGAACTGGTAGCCCATGTCTATAATCCTGGAACGTAGGAGAGGCTGAGGTAGGAGGTTTATCATGAGTTTCATGTCAGATTAAGCTACAGTGAAATCTTGCCTCAGTATTAAAAAAAAATAATTTTAGAAGACAAAAGTGAACTTTTTTTTTTGGAGAGCGACAGAGAGAGACCGAGAGAGAGGGAGAGGGAGACAGATAGAGAATGGGCATGCCAGCAGCCTCTCAGCTGCTGTGAATGAAATCCAGATGTGTGCACCCCCTAGTGGTCAAGTGCGGCATTGTGCCCTTGTGTCACTTTGCATCTGGCTAAACGTGGGATCTGGAGATTGGAACTGGCTATCTTAGGCTTAGGAGGCAGGTGCCTTAACCGCTAAGCCATCTCTCCAGCCCCAAAGTGAACTTTTAAGCCAAGATAAGAATGAAATTTATTTTATATTTATAGATAAAATAGCTTGCCCTAAATGTTGTGTTTTATGTTATTTTAATTATATTATTTCCTTTCAATGTCAGAACCAGAGAGATAATAAAATATATCCATGGTTGCCTATGCTTTAGGGGATGATAACAAATGAATAGGCAGGTCATGGTGCTTTGAGGGCCACAGATCTATTCTCTCCAACATGCTATGGTAAATTGACATAATGCATTGCCAAAGGGAAAAAAAAAATGATGGCATAAAGAACAATAGTTAATGTAAACAAATTTAAAAGGATTATTTAAGATTTCAAGGAAACTCTAACAAAGACTATAGAACCTGTGGGGATGGATCAGTGGTTAAAGGCCCTTACATGCAAAGCCTAATGGCCCTGCTAAATTTCCCAGCCACCCATATAAAGTCAGACAGACATTTGATTGCAATGGCAAGAAGCCTTGGCATGCACATACACACAGGCACACACACACACACACACACACACACACACACACACACTTAAATACATAAAAATAAATGAATAAATAAGTAAATGTAAAAGAATACAGACTATAAGAAAAAATCAATTGTATACAAGTAAATTAAAAAATATTTCTGAAGGAACTGAAAATTTGGTTACTAAGTAATTCTGAAAATAAATTGTGTCTGCAAGTCTAAATTCAAAACAAATTGCACATATGCATTTTAATTTTAAAATATGTATTTTAATATCAATTATAAATTGATATATGAGTTAAAATGCAATCAAAAACAAATAATATGAGCACTCTCACAGAGCATCTTAAATAAGTTGTATTGGAAAATATTTCAACACTAATTTTATAAATGGGTATAAACTTTAACCTCATTGTATTGGAAAATAATTAGACACTAATTTTATAAATGAAAAAATAGAAGGAGAAAACAGATCTTTAACCTCATCAAATTTCACAAACAAGTAAAATAAAGTGGGAGAGTTAATATCCAAATCCAAATCTCACTGAATGATAAAATGATAAAACCACTACAAACAGCAAGATATTTTCTCCAGTAATATAGGTAAGGTGCACGTGTTCCTATAAATAACCCCTCACCCATGTCACTTCTGTATAAACCCTAATGAAATTCTTGGCCAAGCAACAATGTGTGTGTGTGTGTGTGTGTGTGTGTGTGTGTGTGTGTGTGTTGCCACTCTCCTAGTACTTGCGTTGTCTTCTATCAGCTTACCCAGAGAGAAAAAAGAGATGTATGTGAACAGAGAAACACAGAGCCAACATGAATGTAAGTTGCAGAGGGAATAGGACAATGTCAAAATGAGCTGTCTAAAAATCATTCAAAATTGCAGTCTTTCAAAATGATTTTCTTTTTTGTTAAAACTTACCTCTTACACTGCAAGTTTAAAAAAGGCTTAACTATTAAGAACCCCCTGTTCATTGAGAAAAATCTTATATTTCATATGAGCTATTCCAAAATCTGTGTTGATGTGCTGTATCTTTAAAGTCAAACCAACAATCATTATTGTTGTCATGGGGTTAGTTCTTAATCACCAAGATTGAAGCTGCTTATTGTCTTACAGAAAAAAAAAAAAAAAAAAAAAAAGGAAATAGGAAACTGGAACATGATTTATCTGCTCAAATCAGTGTTTATTTGCATCCTTCAGTTCTCAAGAAGACACATTTTGCATTTGGAGATAAAAAAAAGTAGATATCTGAAGAAACAAGCATTCTTATAGTAATGTGCCTTTTTTCTTTCTAAGCGTGGCGAATGTTAGATATTGCTGTCAGGTCCTCCCTGGCCCTTTAAAAGCCCAGGAAAAGTTTGAGATCCTGGAAATGGAAATTAGGCTCCAACCAGAGAACTACCATGTTGTAATACGGTGCTAGGAATTCAGGAAATCCTTGAACCCTAAACCCTAGGTCATTGTCTAGTTTTTTATTTTATTTTATTTTTATTTTTTATTAGTTATACAGATAGGGCGAATACAGTCATGCTGGTACCATTCTTATCTTCCTCCCTGTTCTCCCCCCTCTGAAAAGACTCTCCTTGTTGGGGAATGTGGGTCATGCATTGTGGGGACAGTCATCGATATGGGGAAGAGGCAATGTCTCTGTGCATAATGTCCCAACTTGTGGCTCTAACAATCTTTCTGCCACCTCTTCTGTGACTTTCCCTGAGCCATTTTAATCAAAGAATTGAATGAAATAATGCTGAGAGGCATAATTATTAAATTATTATATTTATTTAAGGAAGGACAGAATGAAGAAAATAATGAATACACCCATGGCTTGAGAAACCACATAGTGGGCCTGGAAAAGCCATAAAAAGGTTGGAAAAGAAAGTTAAAAGAGCTCTTGCCATGTGGAAAAAGAGCCCATGTAGAAAATAGGAGTAGAGGGTTTTTCCCTCTGCTCTTTCCAAATAGGCCAACCCAAGGAGAAACTCACCAGAATCTAGAGGTTCCCAAACGGTCAGGCAGCTCAGAGACCTTGCCTCCCCTTGAAAATGTATTTATTCCCTTATGGTGGTCTACCCAACCTTCTGGCTCAGGTGAACCAGAGTGAGGGGTGATTGCTCTGGGCTTTGGGCTATCTCAGGAAGAAGCTAGCCATGACTCCAAGTTCTGCTGCTGCTGAACTTGACCCACCATAGCGTCAAGATTATACAAGGGGACAAACCTCCCAGGAAAGCCACAGTTTGTTTGTGGATAAACAGATCTCCTTTAAGCAACAGATAAGAATCCAGGTCATTCTTTGATCACTAGCAGATGCAAACAGCAAAGATAGGCCCGAAGATGTTCCTGTTTCTTACTTTCAGGGGCCCAGTCACCCTAACTGCATAAAAGAGCTACCCGACTCCCTCTCAGTGTGACATCCCTTTGGAAACTACATTTTTCTATCTCATCCGGGGGCCCAAATCACAAAATATAGACAAGTCCTAAAGAAAGTGCCAAAAAAATCAAAACTTCCACCAAGTTTCATTCTTACCAAGTTGAATTTAATTTTTGTCTTTTCAAATTGAGCAGCAATGTCTAGCTCAGTAAGAAGACAATGAAGCCATCAGGAGACCAGGGCCTCTTTGTCAGTGCTGCCTTTCCACAAGACCACGGCATCCTCTCTGTTTCTCAGTCTTCCCACTGGAAAAGGTTGGGTCATGGCCTGCTTTTCACCCTGTCCATTCTATCAGTAACTTTGGGATCACGCTTATTTAGTCTTTCAACTTCTGAGAGTAAGAAAGTCAGAAAGTCAGGAAGTCAGGATTGAATAACCCCTTAGAAGATTTATTTTAGAAAATATAATAAACAGAGCTTTAGAGTCTTAACGCTATTATCTCTCTCTCTCTTTCTCTCTCTCTCTCTCTCTCTCTCTCTCTCTCTCTCTCTCTGTGTGTGTGTATATAATATTTTTCTCCATAGAACTTGACTTTCTTATTACCCAAGTTTTCTTACTGTCAAATTTCTTATGACTCAAATGTTGAAAATACTAATAGTTATTTTTAGTATTTTTTGCTTTCTGTGAATTAAACTAAAAATAAAATCTGTTATGAGTGTCTAGAGCATATATTTATTTCAAATAAAATTTTGTTAGTTAGAAGGCTTTAATGTAGGCTTTATTTATATTGCTAAAGCAAATTCCTTCGAATAACATATCTTAATTTTCTTATATTATAATTGTATCCTGGCTTATGCAGAATGATGAGCTGAATCACACAGTTCATTCCTGGCTGTATTTTGACATTATTTATAGAGCTAAAACAAAAACAGTTGCGAGTAAAAAAACATTAACTTCACAATCCACATAAAGTTTTCTAATGAACATATCTTGTAATCATTAACTATCCAGGTTCTTCTAAAATAATTTTCGTACAGGTTTTCCCAAGGACAAATATTGCCTCAAGAAGAATTTAGCTATCACGAGCTGTGGAGCTAGCTCATGAACTATCAGTAGAATTTCCATTTCCAAAGGTACATTACACAAATCTCCAAGGTTACATGCTTTCCAAGGCACATTAGTAAATATCTGCAAGGTTTCCATTTTCCTGACAGAAACAATTACAAATGCCATGCAAGAATAATTCACACAGAGAGTGAAGGCAGCCATCAGAATTCTCTTAGGTGGCAGTTGCAAATGTTTATGCTAATATTATTTAGCTCTTCACTTTTAACCTAAAAATCCAGCTTACTGATTTCCATTTATTTCTTTTTGTTGTCAGTGCAGCTCTGAAAATGGGAACAAGTGTTTAAAAATGAAATGAAAGCAAGCATGTGTTCGCTTTAAATCTATATGTTTTAAAACAAAATATTGTTGCCTGTTTTCATCAGGGAACTCTTATATTCCCCATTTCATTTCAGTAATGAAGAGAGGAGTTGCCATCTGGCCATTTCAGATGTATAGAATTTGTGCTTCTATATTTAACTGAAAGCATATGGAAGGGGAGGCTTGCAACTGATTGCTTATTCCTAGAAACACTCAGAGAACTGATTCCTCTCAGAACTTATACTATCTACCTCATCCAATACATTAATATTTGCCAAAATATGAGTGAAAATATTATGTAATTTCTGTGCAAAATTTTTCAGAATAACCCTCAAGCTCAATAACATGCTTCTCAACAAATAATTTATTCTGTACATTCTTAAAAAAAAAAAAAAAAAAAAACAAGTAAACAGCCACAGCAGTGAAAATTGCCCTGTAATCCCAGTCTTTGAGAGAATGAGGTAGGACAGCTATGTTCCAGGTTGACCTAGACTACTCAGCCTTAACAGGATTAGGTCTAAATACAATAAATTTAATAATATAAAATAGAAAAAATTAAAATAAATGTATTTACTTCTCTTATCCAAACCCAATAATACTGTAATAAAAATTTAAAAACCTATTCAATATGTAAGTTAGAGTAATTGAGGAAGGATTTCAGTACAATGTTAAAGGGAAGGGCATTCAAGAAGAATAATCAATGGTATCCCAGGGGAAAGGAATCTGTAACTAGAACACACAAACAAAACATCACACTGAGAGGAGAGATGACTAACCCTTCAGAAACCTAGATGTCCATCATTCTTAGAACAGGTGGGGAATATGCAAACCCTCCTCAAAAATGTTTAATACATTGAAGTAAGAGGACCGTGATGGTGAGATAGTGAGCTTACCCGAAAAACAAAAAAAAAAAAAAAAAAAAAAAAAAAAATGTCCATACAGATAGATGTCAATGTCAATGTGTAAGTCGAATTATAGAGGCCGACTATCCAGAGAAATTGACATGGAGAGGGATCTTTTGTCTCACACTTCAAATGTAGAACCCATATCCTTAAAGAGTTTTCTAGGGATAATATCTGCCTCAATAAATGAGTTCTTAATAACTACATGTGGTGGTGTGATTCAGGTGTTCCCCCATAAACTTAGGTGTTCTGAATGCTAGGTTCTCCAGCATCGTGGAGCTCCCCCCTAAAGCTTTAAGCCAAAATAAACCTTTCTTTTTTTCCCACAAGCTTCTCTTGGTTGGATGATTTCTACCAGCAATGTGAACCTGACTGCAAAAGTAAAGTTGGTACCAAGGAGAGGTGTCATTTGCTGTTAGACATCTGACTGTGTGGCTTTGGCCTTTTAGAGCTGATTTTCAAGAGGAAGGTGGAAGGATTTCAAACCTTGGCTTAAGAGACATCATGCAGTACTGTAATAAGCATAGCTTGATGGACTGTTCTGGTCAGAGTTGAAAGACCTGAATGAATACAAGAGGGACTACACCCATTAAATTCACTCTAAAACAATAATGGTTATCCATGTATCTTGCACTGACCTCACTCTCCCTTGGAAAATCTGTTTCTCTTTTTCAGATGGACATAGAACCTGAGGAGAGAATCAACCCATTGTACCTCACCAGGGCACCAGCTGAACCCACAGAATAACTGGGGAAATGAGCAAGAGTGCTGCTTTCTCAGTGAACCTGGTATCAGCAGAGGGGTGAAGGAGATAGACACAGAGAACACTCAACCCCTACCAAACCAGAGATCCAGAGACACAGAGACTCCCATGACCTTGTCACTGAAGTAGACCTAAAATGAACCCAATATGCCATAGGGAAATTCACGGAAGAGTGGGCAGAAAGATTGTCAGAGCCAGAGTTGGGTCATTATGCACAGAGACATTCCCTCATCCCCATAACTGATGGCTATCCCCACAATGCAAGACCCACAATCCCCGGGAGGGCAGAGAATAGGCTCGATGGTACTGTCATGGCTCTATGCGTGTTATATAGATAAGTAATAATAATAAAAGAAAGAAATATGTACTGTGAGGTTTGGCTTATGAGGGTGAGAAAGGGCTTTGTTTGGATTGGGCTAGCAGTTTGTGTGAGAAGCTTGCTGTTATGCCCATGTCCTGAGAATTTGTGGAGGGTTGCTCTGCATAGAAATGAGCTGGTGTGAGCTGAGGGACATGGCACAGAAAAAAAAAAAAAAATCTTTAGGTGAACTGCTGCCCATTCAGTTGCAATTGAGAGATTACCACCTTTGAGATTGGGCCAGCTGACCTCCACTGGGGCAATAGGAAGAATTTGGACTCTTTTGAAGGGGACTGGGTGCTCAAGGAGTGTTCTGTTCTTCAAATTCTGCTTTATCCCCCACTGGGTTAACAAATTGGCATGCTGCCTGGTATTGTGGAGTGTAAGAAATTTAGGAAAGAGAGGGTCATTGAGTTTGTAACACGGTCTTGTGTTTTGGAAATGGCCATGGGCAGTGTGAAGCAGGTTTGCTGGATGCCTACATGGAGATGCCATGGGGCCATGAGGATGAACCATGGGTTGCAATGAAGACCCAGTGGAGATACCAGGACCCCGAGATGACTGCTAAGGATAACTGCTGATGAAGTCTTCCAGAACTGTGATTAGCCTAGCTGGAGGGGCAGAATTGGAATTCCAGAGACTTGTTACTGGTTAGAATTATAGAACTTGGAGACTTATTACTGACTAGAGTTGTTGGACTTGAAGCTACAGAGTTTGATGTTTGCCCTGGTTGTTTTAAATCTTGTATTGGCTCAATATTTCCTTGCCTTGCCCAATGTCATCATTTGCAGTGTGAATGTTTATTCTGTGTCATTATGGTTTTTGTGGGGGGGGATTTGGTATTTTGACCTTGGATTATGGGAATGTATGAACATCATTGGAATTGATAAAAAGATATGGGGACTTTTCCAGATGGATTGATTGAATTCATTGCATTTTCTGTCATGGATGGTTGGTTATCAGTTCATGGGGCCACGGGCAGATTGTGGTGGTTTGATTCAGGTGCCCCCCCCATAAACTTAGGTGTTCTGAATGCTAGGTTCCCCAGCTAATGACAATTGGAAATTAAAGCTTCCTGGAGGTGGTGTATTATTGGGGGCAGGCTTATGGGTGTTATAGCCAGCTTCCCCTTGCCAGTGTTTGGCACACTCACCTGTTGCTATTATCCACCTGATGTTGGCCAGGTGATGATGTATACCCTCTGCTCATGCCATTGTTTTCCACTGCAATCATGAAGCTTCCCTTCAAGCCTGTAATCCAAAATTAACCTCTTTTATTTCCCACAAGCTGCTTTTGGTTGGGGGATTTCTATAACAATGTGAACCTGATTGTAACACTGTGATAACATACAATGTAAAAAATATAAGAAATGTTAAAAAGACTGTAATTCATATCCTCCGGATTATAATGCAAGGAAAATTAGACCCATTAAAACATAGGGGGAAATGTTGAGAAAAACAAATATACTCTTGAAAATTTAAAAAAGAACATGACCATTGTTTTAAAAAAAATACATTAAAGGCTGGAGAGATGGCTTAGCGGTTAAGGCGCCTGCCTGCTAAGCCTAAGAACCCAGTTCCAATCTCCAGGTCCCACGTTTAGCCAGATGCAAAGTGATGCAAAGTGCTGGCGCGCCCATCTCTATCTGCCTCCCTCTCCCTCTCTGTCTGTCTCTCTCTGTGTCTCTCTCCAAAAGTAAATAAAATAATTTTTTAAAGTTTTAAAAAAATACATTAAAATGGCTATGAAATACAGCACAAAAATATAGAAATTTTGAAGGAAATTTGAGTTATTATAAGAGAAATATGTAGATCATTTGATTTCCCTCTGGTAGCAACTTCAGACAGTGACAGGAGTATGTTTGAAATAATGCAAAATATAGGATTGTTCCAGAATAATGAAGTGTTCTAGATATGAGGTGCTAAGGAAAAGGAATCTCTTGAAAAAAAACACTTATTCAATTTAAAAACTGTATTATTGAGGATACAATAGGAAATGGACAGGAGGAAGAGACATACAGACAGATGATAGATAGATAATAGTATATAAGCAGATAATAGAGAGATAGATAACAGACAGTAGATATGCATATCAAAGCAATAGTAATCTCTTTGTTTGCAATACTAAGTGCTAGAGCTTGTTAGAGTAGTATTTTTTAAGAAAGTGACTTTTTCAGCCTGGAATTCTACAATGAGACATGTTGTGTGGCATCAGGCCCCGATGACATGGATAGACGGAAACAAGGTGTTTCCTCTGGGCTCATCTTAGTTTCAGCCACTGCAGAATGTCACTTCAGCACTCTGAATTCACACTGTATTCTGGGGAACAGCACCAAGTGCTCTATGGAAAGATTTCCTTATGCACTACTATTTAATTTCTCATTCAGCCTTGACATGTGTGACAAACTATCTTGATTCATAGACCCAGAGTTCAGAGCAATTATGTCCTCAAGATTATTCAGTAAAACAGCGCCATGATCTATCATCATCAGGATCCTTCCCCTTAGATGATGGCTAGATAGATCTCCATGTACTCTGAGTCAGTGTGGAGGAACCACACATAGATGGGATTTATTTGCGAAGTCACTAAGATGATCTGAGTATCTTATGACACCAAGAAGTCCTCATATAAGATGTCTCTTCCTCCATGGCCTTGTACAAGAATTTCTGCTGCAATCTCTTTGTGACAGTCTTCTCATTATAAGTTAATAAGCTAAACCATTGTTTAGGAAATTTATGTCTGAACAAAATCAAACTTTCATGAGACATTAATGCTTGTTTCATTTTTATTTTATTTTTTCAACTTGTATCTCAACTTTCTTCAGACGATTTTTTTTTTTTTTTTTTTTTTTGAGGTAGGGTTTCACTCTAGCCCAGGCTGATCTGGAATTCATTATGTAGACTCAGGGTGGCCTAGAATTCACAGCGATCCTCCCACCCCTGCCTCCTGAGTGCTGGGATTAAAGGTGTGCGCCACCACGCCCAGCTGAGATGATCTTTGGAATTGTTGGCTCTGTGACTTCATCTCTATTATTCATGATCTCCATGGGACTATCAACCATAATGGCATTATTTATATACTTTTTCTAGGTCTCCTGAATAAGCCTATAGAGAAAACTATGCTTATTTGTTTCTGACAGCATATATAACATGGGTATTTATAGGCCACACACAATGGATTCATCTTAATTTCAGCACATTATTAGCTAAAAGTTTTCCATGAACATTCACTAAAATTGTTACATTCTGGGTATCCCACTTGCATACTCATTCTGGTTAATTTTACAAAACCAAGATATTTTCATTGTCTATTGATAAGGTTGCCCATTTTTCTAAGTGAATCTGCCAAATGGAACCTGTGACAGTAGTGTTCTGGGCACATTGACATCTAGTTTAGGGAATACTGAGTTGAAGAACATTTAACTTGCAGTTGCTTCATTTTTTTTTTAATTTTTTTTTATTTATTTTATTTATTTTTTGGAGAGAGACACAGAGAGAGATAGACAGAGAGGGAGAGGGAGACAGAGATGGGCACGCCAGCAGTCTCTCAGCTGCTGAGAACGAAATCCAGATGTGTGCGCTCCCTTGTGGCCAAGTGCGGCATTGCACCCTTGCGTCACTTTGCATCTGGCTAAACGTGGGACCTGGAGATTGGAACCGCTGGAGATTGGAACCGGCGTTCTTAGGCTTAGGAGGCAGGCGCCTTAACCACTAAGCCATCTCTCCAGCCCTCAGTTGCTTCATTTTATAGACAAGATAATGTTTTCCAGATATCTCAAAAATATCTTCCAGAAACTCCTGCTGATGCAATCAATCTCATTCCCATGCTTCATTCTGTGCACCTGGCTTTACATGGGTACTGGAGAATCAGTTCTGGGACAAGAGACTTTCCAAGTAAGCATCTTTTACTGCTGAACAATGTCTACGGCCCCAAACAGATAATTCTTAAAGTTCAGTTGTTTTATTTCTCACATACCTATGTCTATGTATCCTCCTAGTATGATGTTAGTCTTAGGAATGAGATCTACTTTGGGGAAACTGAGCTGTTATAAAAAATGATTTTATGGAGGTTGGAGAAATACCTCAGCAGTTGAGACACTTGCACTCAAAGCCCAATGACCCAGGTTTCATTCCCCATTACCCACATAAAGCCAGATGCAGAAAATGGTATATTATCTGAAATACATTTTCAGCAGTTGGATGACCTGGTGTGTCCATTCTCTGTCTCTTTCTTTCTCTCTCTTTCTCTGTCTCTGTCTCTCTCTCTCTCTCTCTCTATCTCTCTCTCTGTTACTTACTCTCTCTGCTTACAAAAATAAAACTAAATAAAAATATTAAAAATATTAAAATATTTTATGTATTCATTTGTGTGCGTGTGTGTGTGTGTGTGTGTGTGTGTGTGTGATGAGGG
Source organism: Orientallactaga sibirica (assembly GCA_036365145.1). Classification (NCBI taxonomy): domain Eukaryota; kingdom Metazoa; phylum Chordata; class Mammalia; order Rodentia; family Dipodidae; genus Orientallactaga; species Orientallactaga sibirica. Next base: position 16,190,037 of record JAEOAD010000017.1, read on the forward strand.
GCTTTTGTTGCCAGATACTTGTGCAACCCTTTGCATCTGGCTCATATGTTGGTGCTGTATATTGAACCTGGACTGGCAGGCTCTGCAAGCTAATGCCCTCAATCACTGCAATTCTTTTGTTGTATTAACCTTTATTTACTTATTAACTACCTTAAGCACTTCAAAAATCTGGCATATATAAGAAAGTGAAGCCATCACATCCTTCTTTTACATGCAAATATAGCAGTACTTTACTTGATAAAATATTGTATGCTTTGGTTGTAAATGTAACAGTAATAGCAAGTTCTCTATACATGAAATTGTGAAGGACAAATAAATATGTGCTCATTATGCTGCTGAATCTCAAAAGGTAAGACCTACAGCAAGAGTATGTGCTAAATGCTTTGCTTGGAAAAGCAGTCCATTTGTTTTACATATATATATATGATGTGTGTGTGTGTCTATGGTTTGGTATTATCTACTATTTCAACGATCCATAGTGGGGCTATGACATACATTATCTCTTGTGATTCTAGCCCCTAACATCATTTAAAATGTAAAGGGTAGAAGTAGGAGGGAGCTCAGGGTCTGTCTCAACATACTCTGTTATACAGTTTTGATCAAATTACTTATGAACTAGTCACAGTAAGTCTCATGCAGTTTTCATTCTATTCCCTTGGATTTTCTGATATTGTGCAGTATAATTCCATGTTACAATAATCATTGAGTGTCTGTTTTATATCAGTGCATTGGGATTAAAATTGCAATGAGTTCAGGATATAAAACCTAAATTTCTTGAGTCCGTATTCTGAAGGGTAAGACAGTCTTGTCAGGCAAAGAATAACATGAGAAGATAAAATATAGGAGGTACACTAAGTATCTGAAACAGGCACATATTGTACTGGCACACATTGTAGGTAAATGACTAGCTTCAAGGAAAGCATGATGACAGAGATGGGGCTGGAGTTGGGAAAAGATTCAGATTGTTTTATTTGGTTTAAATATAGAAGGAATGGGAAGTATCCACATCATGAAAACATAGCATGACTTTATAAGTAGAAGAAATATCCACTTAAAGACCACAGAGGTGGGGCTGGAGTGATGCTCAGTGGATAAAGCAATTGTGATTCATGTGGCATGTGGGGTACCTCAGGGCAAGCTGGTTAGATAGACTAGCTGAATCAGAAACACTGGAGTTCAAGTGAGAGGCGGTGAGAGATCAAAAATGACAATGTCTTATCTCTGCATGTACAAACAAATGTGCCCACACACATTGACAAACATACATATCACACACACACACACACACACACACACACACACACACACACACACACTAGGGCACAGAGGTATGACATACTAAAACTATGTCGGACTTAAGGCTGCTGGAGCATTTCATTTAAGAGAAAGTATTTAGTAGAAATTATGTCATACAGTGCAAGTTAACTGAAAGTTTTATATACTTTGTGGAGAAACTTGAATTTTTATCTTATAATTAAAATGAACTTAGATATATTAAAGTATTAAAATCTAAGTATGATTTAGTTTGAATTATGATTAGCTCTAATATCTTGGCATACATGCTCAAGGTCAATTTGAGATGTATGGAAGAGCCAGCTTAGGGAGGAAACTGTGGCACTAATCCAGGTGAGAGGAAGCTGCTTTCCAGTAAAACAGTGGACTTAAGGCCAAAGAAGAAGATGGTTTTGACTTTAACTAAAATAGGTGGGTGATTAAGAAGTGCTTAAGATACCGCGATGACCTGTGTGCTTTGAAGAATAATTGAATGATGATGAAAATGGTAGGTTCACTTTTAGATTTAAATATGAAGTGATACTGAAATAATCTATAAAAGAAACACTTTGATAATTAAATGTAAATTTGATATACACCCAGTTTTGTGATTCTCTGTTTTGGTGTCTAATTAAAAAGGTGACTATATGAACCTACTGAATTAGCTGTGGGCAAGAAAATTCAGAAACTACAGCATATTCATGTAATAGGGGAACCTTCAGAACGAGAGTACAGTGACATCATGGGAAAAGCCTACCTCCAAACCTGGAAGCAGTCAGTGTCCAGAATTAAAAGGAATTCAAGAAAAATAAGGCACAAGGTTACCGTAAGTGTGGTTAGGAGGCTATAACTGTCCAGTGCTGGATTATTAAAAACAGGACAGTGGGGACACAAGATTCTCATGCATCAAAAGAGGCATGCCCTGGTATGACTTTCTTGATTTGGAAAGTTTATTTGAAGTCAAAAGGAAAGGTAAGGGAGTACGTATATATGCATAGCTCAAGTATTACCTTGTAAGTACAGAACCATTACTAACAACTTTCCAAGGACAGTCCCATCCAACACATGGATGCTTACTTAGGCAAAATGTGAATAACCTGTTTACATAGAAACATACATATGAAAAGGTTCAGTACTTAAGGGTGCTTTCTGACAAGACCTGATTGCTTAGGTTCAAGTCTCTAGTCCATACATTGAGCCAGAAGCCCAGAGTGAGGCATACATCTGAAGTTTGGTTACAATGTCAGGAGGTCCTGGCATGCCCAATACTCTCTCTCTCCTCTGTGCTTACAAATAATAACTAAAACTATTAACTATTTTTCAAGGCATTGGAGAGAAATGTACATTTGAAAACTGAGCACACCCATGGATAAGTATATATTCTTTGTATTTTAAAATTTATTGTTATTGTTATTATTATTATTATATTAACAACATATTTTCTATGGATACATCATGTGTTGGTATCCTCTTTTCCCTCGTCCTTACCCTCATTCCACTGGGAACCCTCCTCAGTGGGGTCACAGGTATATTTTATAATTATATTTATTTATACAACATCCACAGAAATGTAACATTTAGAACTTTTCCCATTATTAATCATTTCATTAAAATTTGTCTTATTGGCTTACTATATTTCAGACAATCAAATGTGAACTCTTGGGATAAGAAATGTTATTTGAGTTCTTGTTCTTTGTAAACCCTACATTCACTCTAGGGTGCTTCCTTCAGTCTGGCCAATGTGAGATTTTGAAAAAAAAAAAAAAAAAGATTGTAACAATACTTGAAGAGATTAAATATCTGTGAATCTTAAACTATTCTGTTTAGAGAGTATTCATGTCTGTGTTTCTTCCATAAGAAAGTGTTTTGTTGTCGTTGTTGTTTCTTTTTAGAAGCAGTAGATATACCAAGTCAAGCTTTATTTTTCTTCTAAGTTTATCTGGGAAATTGAAGTGCAACCATTTTCATTTCAGTCTTGGTCTTGTGCCCAGATGTTGAATTCGAAAAGTTAAACAAATCAATATGTGTTCAAGTCAATGGTTTAACATGGGACCATCAGGAGAGAAACAACTTAGATAAGATCAACCTCTTTGCCCCATGGGGTACTTTCTTTGTTCACTCAGACTTCTGATTTTTCAATGTTCCATTTAATTTATATAAAATCTACATGAAATGTCTCAAAAAGAATAAGCATTCTAGATTCCTTTATCTACAGCTTAACTGAGTTTATCCTATCAGACATTATATTGGACCACTCACTTTTCATCTTTTCTTTATTTCCCTATAACAATTATTTGACCTTGAGCTAACTTTTCAAGATTTGTCTGCTACAGATTCATAGTACATCAAAAAATGGTTAAAAATTTAATAGGATTCTCTGCTATGATTGAATTTTATATTATCCTATCAAGAGTTAAATTAAAAAAATAAAATTTCAATATTCTTAGTAGAAAGGATAATAGCTTTATCTTCCAATGGTCTCCTGCCCAACACCCTTCACTCACTGAATTTGTAATATGGAGTGAAACTTCATCTGCATTCTGCATAGCTGCATCTTGGTTTTAGATGATTGCACTGTGAGACGTGAGAAGGAATTCTGAAATGAGCAGTCTGTTTCCCACAGATAAGTTTATGTGTCCTTTTATCATCCTGAAAAGGAGTTAAAATAATAGCTATCCCATAAACAGAATGCAAAATTTCCAATCAACTCTGGCTTCCAATGTCTTTTATTCCTGCTTCAGGATCATAACACTGTACTGTTTGATCATGTTGCATTAAGTTCAGGCAAATTTTTGATGCTTTTAAATAACAACAACTTTTGGTATATTTTCAAATGATTTCATTATTCCAACATATGCATATAAATACCTGATGCTGTCAATGTAGACAAAGTTCTTTAGAGCTTCCAAAATAATTCAAAAGTAAGCAAAATACCTTCAAATCCAAAAAAAAAAAAAAAAAAAGAATTCTGCCTTAAAGAATTTTACTATGTACCTCTTTGTGGAAGGATGGGAAAGAGTTGCACAGAGAGAAGAAGGAGAGGAGAACAGATTGAAGAATCTGAGGCCCCTGAACTGGCAGCCAGCAGTACTCTCCATGCTCTGGCCATCACTGTAGCCTGTTTGTCTTCACGCATCCCCAGGGCTATGTCCATTCCAGTAAGCAAGACAGTCAAGCCCTTCCACAAAGATAATCTAAGAGGGACTTTTAAGCTGGAGACTGTATTGTTTGATTCTGGCTGGCTGATTTCTCATTGTGATTCCTTTCTGCCAGTTGCCTTCTTGTTGGTCTTTGAGAGCCTGAATTCTTGACTGAGACCTACTCCCACTGTAGACATCTCCTGGATATTAATTACCAGGTGAGATTATAACAAGTTGGAACTATCTCCGTTTTACTCTGTTAATGCTTGCTCTGTACCCTGACTTCAATGTTGCAGACTTACTTGATCGTGAGAGCTTTGGAATTCCACAAATTGAGTAGACATTACCAACATAGAGTTTTCTTCACAACATAAACCATAGAGATATACTATCTACCTTGGCACATTTAGTATGAGTTCACGTATTTGAAAGTGATTTGTTCCTCTATTCAACACAATGTTGTTATTATAACATATGTATTAGTTGTATAATCTAGGTATATCAGCTATTGCATTACATATTCATAACCTGAATATTTTTATCCATTGCCCATGTTTTCATCCATGCTAACATGCATGTTGGAATGTAAATGAAATGTATCCATGGTTGGATTCATTTACACGTAATATTCTGAGAATATCAAAAATCTTAGATTGTAGGGGAGGAAAATGAATATGTTAAAGAGAAATGCATCAGTAGAAAATGGAAAATAGTTGGTTGAGGTAAGTATATTTACAGGACCAACTAGTCAGAAAGAATGATGCTAGGCATAGTATGAAAGTGTGTGCTGGGAAAATGTAGCATGTGGTAATGTTTATTTATCCCACAGATAGAAAAAAATAGCACAAATATGTGCCTGTAGATAGCCATCCAAGGATTTTGTCAAATGGATACCTTTTAGTAACACCTACCCTAGCTCTGCTCTAATAATTCAGTCACTCTTTGCTGAACATTCATAATCTCCCTGTCCTAGTCAAGGTTCTCTAGCTAGGCTGAAACAATAGGATGTGGAAGTCAGGAATGGGAAGAGGTTTAAGGAGGGCTGCTGCAACAGTGGAGGCTGAGAAGTCCCACAAATTCTGGCTGAAGAAATTCAGCTCAAGTCTGAAAGCCTCAGAACCAAAGAGTCCATGAGGAAACACTCTGTATTCCTAGTCTAGGATTGAAAGTTGAAGAATCTGAGGCCATTGGTTTAAATGTTGTATTACCATGATTCTGGAGTTGTGATATCCAAGACAAGATGAAACAGTTATTCCAGTAACAGGAGAGAGAGAGGAACTCCTTTCTCTCCTTCTTTGATCTAAATAGGAACCCAGCCATTTGATGGTGCTTCCTCTGCAAACACCCTCACTGGCATATACAAAGTTATGTTTTGCCAAGTTTTCTAGGGTTGCTAATATTTTCCAGGTATGTGCTTTACTTTAACTATCTCTCCCATTTATTCTGTTAAAGTTTTTTTTTTTTTTTTTTGTCTTTTCTGTTATTTTACTTATTACCTTCTAAAATAATTATCGTTGGTTCTTTGGCTACACGAGGGCAGAGAGTTTGGTGCTCTGAATAGCTAAGGATCTAGAACAGTGTCTAGACAGAATTAATTGTCCAAAAAGGATTTATTGAATAAATGAATAATGAGGCATCAATGTGAATCTATTTACCTCACCTGTTGGTATAGATTTTTATTAAATCCATAAGTTGTGACAGGAGCTAGAAATACTAGACAAGAAGATTTGATCTATGATAAAATCATTCCTTAAAAAAATACTCATTGGGGCTGGAGAGATGGCTTAGCAGTTAAACACTTGCCTGTGAAACCTAAGGACCCTGGTTCAAGGCTTGATTCCCCAGTACCCATGTAAGCCAGATGCACAAGGGGGCACATGTGTCTGGAGTTTGTTTGCAGTGGCTGGAGGCCCTGGTGCCTCCATTCTCTCTCTCTCTCTGTCTCTCTGCCTCTTTCTTTGTATGTTGCTCTCAAATAAATAAAAATAAAAATAAATTTAAATAAAAATAAAATAAAATTAAAAATACTCATAAACCCAAGCACAAGTAAATTGTTACTCTTTGAAGCAGACTATTTAGAAAATAAAAGTGCTGTATGAGATAAAAATGAAAGGTAAGGGATTCTGGGGAAGTGAGGCACAGATTGTCTAATTCTCATGCAATAAAATTCTCTGTCTAGTGTGTTCATTGTTTTCTCCCCCCTGTAGAATAAAATGTCTGAAAAATAAGAATTTTGCACATTTTATGTATGGCACAATACAGGCCTGGTCCTAGCCAGACCGCATGGCAAAAGACAACAGGAAGTGGCTTCTGTAAAAGTGGTGTTTTGCGCAGGCTTGATGTGACAACAGTTACAGCCCCATGCTCGCGAGAAGCCTACTACGAGATGTCCTGTCCAGAGACAAGCTGTCATTGGTCACCAAAGGAGGACCGCCCCATACAAGGATTAACAGCCCCTTAAAACATGTACTTCCTGAATATCCACTTTCACCCAACTCCCGGAGTCTGTGTCGTGACTCCACGCTGCTCACGCCAATTCGGCAAAGGCCCTATCGTCCCTCCTGAGCTGGCGTTGGGGGGGACCCCAACAATTTTAGTCATTAATATTGTAACACTGGGAAATTTATGTGTTTCATATTTGGGGATTAATAATTATTTACCAAATTTGGGCTGGAGAGATGGCTTGGTGGTTAAGGTGCCAAGACTAAGAATGCCGGTTCCAATCTCCAGGTCTCATGTTTAGCCAGAAGCAAAAAAAGTGAGGCAAGGGCACAATGCTGCACTTGCCCACAAGAGGGCGCAAACATCTGGAGTTCATTCACAGTGGCTGTCTCTCTCAAATAAAATAAATAAATAAAATAATTATTTACCAAATTTGACAATACCTCTTTGCTAATTGTAATAGTTAATATTGGTTGGTCCAAAATTGTGACTATAGAAGCAAAACTTGATCTCTTCAAATTATAATCATCGATTGGAAAAAGGAAGCATTTTCTTCTTTTCTGCTTTAAAATTATTATTTTATTTTTAACAAGATTAAAAAGTGGGGAAAAATGAGAGTATACAAAACTCCTGGGTCCTCTATCAGTAGGATAATTTAGCAGTTGTGAGAAGAGTAAGGGCCTTCATCGTATTCATTCAGCTATAGAAACTGTTACATAAAAGAGAGAGAATATATAAAAGAAATCTCTCCAGGGTAAATAATGAGAAGAAAATAATGAGGAATAGTAATAGGCAAGATTGCTACACAAGAGCACACAGTATGGGAAAGCCCACATAAAAGGTCTCTGTGTACTCCCTAAGAAGCTAGGAAACAAAATGATTCTGGACCTGAAATGTTAAGCTGTAAAAATATAAAGGAGAAGAAGCATCATGGATCTTTCGTTAGTTTTTATCACTTTGGAGAAAGTAGACACATGCATTAAGCTAGTTAAGAAGTGAAACTTCCAAAGGTTGTTACTACTTGAAGAAACCCAGTAGAGATGCTGCATTAATATGCCACTTGTTTCTGTATCTCACAGTCCTACAATCATGTCAGCTTCAAGCTGAATCCCCACTCTGAGGTGATTGATGAGAAATAGGTTGAAATGAAAAATGAGGTGCACACAAATTAGTGTAGAAAACGAGAAAATAATTACAAAAAATCTTACCTTTTATTTTTATAAAGACTTTTACATATAAACTATATGACTCTAAGTGATTAGAGTGTTGTAAATAAATTATCCTGCAATATATTCAAGTTACAATGGAGATATGCCAGGAATAAAAAGATATATAAGGGTCAATGGATTCATAATGCAAACTATAATATCTTTTAAAAATTTCCTCAGTCAAATAATCACAATGCTAAAGAAAAAATATCATTCCCATTTTGTTAGAAAGAATAATAGAAAAAGATTACACTCAGCACCACACACATATTGTCCCAAAAGTTTTCTTCAAATTATATCATAACATATTTACAGGCTTTTCCTTTTGGTGCCATTAAATATGAGGCTGGGGTCTGAGAGTATTCCTCCTTGAATGTTAAAGAAGATGTAACATTTGATACCATAAAACAGCCTAGAGACCTCATAGGGCAGACATGGGGTACCTAATATCTTGGAAAAACAATAAATAGCTGTTATTAACAAAGTAATGATGGGCATGCATAATGTTGTAGCCTTGTAAAGACATTCTTTTTCTGTAGTGATATGACAGAATAAATCAGACCCTAGTTACTTTAAGTGAAGTATCACATTTTGGGAAAATTCATTAAAACAAAGCTATGTTAACATCTTTCTAAATTGTAGTCAAGATATCCAGGACTTTCTGAGTTGCTGCTGAGGATGGATATTTTAGTGCCCTAGTGTCTAAGGGTCAAGGAAAAAGACAGTGTGTATGTATCTTGAAGTACTTTATCTGCTTGAAAATAAGAGCAACTAATAATTTTGCAGAGGTGTTTAAAAGGGTAGTCTTAAAAATTAATTATCTGGAGGTCCTTGTTGTGATAGATAGCATAATAGTTTTGATTAAACTTTCTAGGAACCCTGACAGGAAGTCTCCAAAAAGCTGATCTAAGATGCATGTTGTAGATTTTGATTAGATATTTATCAAAGTCTTTTTCTTCATTTTTCCTTCATTGAGACTGTAATCTCACACTATGACTGTGTGGCTAAGTTGTACTTAGCAGAAGAAGCATAGCAAGAATGTTTCCATTTCAAGCCTTGTCCCATGAAAATCTTTAAGTGATATCCCTGTCCCTCCAAGATGTGGAAGGTTAACTCAAGACTATTGACAGTATTCACATTGCAGAGCTACAAGCTGGAAGAAGCCAGAAGGTCTAGACCATTGCATGCAAGATCATGCACCATGATGTGCCATTACATAGCTAAAAAATAAGCCTCCAGGAAGCTATCACTCTAGAATTTGCTTATTGTTTGTATAAGGATTAATTTAGTCCATGAAATGAGTTGTCCTTTAATCAATACTGTGTTTTCTAACCCTAGTATATCTAAATAATATATAGTAAAACCACAAACGGGTCTAAAAAGGTATTTCCCTCTGGTAGATCACCACATCTCTAAAACACAAAATGTCTGACGTTAGTTTATTACAGGTGAAAATATACTCCAATGTATTTGTGAAGCATTAATCTGTGTGGATAAAAAGCCATGCCAAAGTATAAAAATAAGGTATGCTTCCAAGTCATTGACAGTAAAGAGTGTTTTCTGAAAAATGCTTGAAGGACTTCGGAGCTTGTACTGTATAGGATTATGGTCTAGTGGTGGTCCTTCATTCACTACATATGCAGTTGTTGTAACTTAGGAAATATGTGCTTACAGGGTCAAAGAGACCTTACCAGATATTTATGAAGATGTACAGTTCAAATGGTAAAAAGATCTCCATCATATGATAATTTGTTTCCAAGCAAGACAAAATATGCCCCATCACAGTGGAATTTGAGAGCTCTCTTTGGGGGAGAAGACATTTCATGGAGTGCTCTCTCTCCTTGCTTCATGAATTACATAATGAAGGGTCTCAGACCAACAAGGAATGGCTAGAATGTAGATATTGTTCTCTAATTAAGTATGGCAGGAAGCTTTAAGCACTGGTGCAGTTTGTGGCTCTGGGAAGTCTCTAATATCTCATGGAATTATACCCACATTTCAAAAGATAAAAGGGAAATTATAATATTATCCTTGAGTTTAGCATAAAGCACCTTAATACTGCAAATAATTGACTAGTCAGCCTTTAACTACCTTCTTATAATCATCATACTATCCATTTTTGAACTTCATTTATGTCTTTCCAAAAGGGCTAAATATATGAGTCATTACCTGTTTCCCCCAGAGGTCAAGAGGCTTGATTTAAAATTTTAGTATTTATTCTCTAACAAATACTGTACAAATGATATCTGGCCCATCTACAAATCAAGTATGACACTTTTGTCGCAATGGAACCTGTATTGTGGTTCTAAAGTCTTCAGATAACCCTTGATATCTATCTGTCTATCACTTAGCCCAACTGACCAGCCTATGATATAAATTTCTGAGAGCCTTGGTCTTCAGGAGTAAAATTTTATTTGCTATGGTGTGTATCATTCTAAGATAACTTATGATCTTATCCCCAAACTATTTATCTATTACATTCAGTAGCTACTCACAACTCTGGGGTCCAAACAGAGGCTTCCACAAACAGCAGCACCTGGTATGGAGGTGAATACATTTACCACCTAGCCAAATGTAGGGGAAAAAAAAAATAGTAACAAAAAGTATCTGATCAAGAGTGCTGGGGAGATGGTTCAGTCAGTAAAGCATTGGCCCACACAAGTATGAGGACCTGATTTGTAATACCCAGCACCCACATAAAAACATAGGATGGTGACACACTTCTGTAATCTCAGTACAGGTGAAAACAGGAGGTAGAAAAGAAGGATCCCTGGAACTTTCTTGTTAGCTAAGCTAACCAAATTATTGCATTTTTCCCCCAGTGAGAGATGCAGTCTCAAAGAATAGGTGGTGATTGAGAAAGAAATCTAATACCAACCGCTGACCTCCACATTCACACACACATATACACACATAGGCATGTACCACATATATGTACCCACACACATATGAAAATGTGTTCAGGCATGTTTACATGCTACACACACATACATGCACAACAAGTTTGATAAATTAAGATTTTCCAGCCCTATCCAATTTGTATATTGAGAGTAATTATAGCTGATTGCTTTCATTCGTTCTTGTCTAGTTTGTGTTTCCTAGAAACATAGCCGTTCATGTAAAGAATGCAATCTCCAGATTCCTGCCCAATTTGAATTGTTTATCTCAGTATGAGACCCTAACTGACATATATTAGCTCCAGTTCTGCCCTTGCAGATCTAAAAGTGCATTTTCCTACTGTTCTTTCTTTCTTATTGTGTGCAATGCAAGAATGATGGCAGAATCAAAACAATGACCCTAATCAGAAAACAGATGCATTAAGTATGTAAATGACAGAGAAACAAAGTCCAATCTCATTAAAGGCTTTGCATGTTGAAGTATCATTTGTATGGGAATTTATCCTGCAGGAATAAAGCTTTATCCTTAATTTATAAAGGTTTCTTAGGATTCAATTTATCCAATAAAGTATTGCACATGTAGTTTAATTTATCTGAGAAGCTAGCTCATTTCAATATATGGGATCATCTTCTATCAACCATAGTTAGAATCAGCAATTCCATTACAAACCAATTATTCTCAGAAGTTTCAAGACACTATTACTTAGGAACTATTAATATATCTACAATAATTTCTAGTACATAATAATGGAAATCATATGAAGCAGTTTTCTCTACATTAGGGTTTGAATTTGAAATGTCCTCCACAGCACAATGTTTTAAAGTCCCCAGCTTTTGGAGGTGGGGTCTGGCTTATAGAAATGGGTCACCAGGAGCCTGGCTTTGAAGGTAATGACTGTGCCTAGTTTCCACAAGCCTCTCTGTGTTTTCTAAACTGCTCTACAATGAAAAGTCCCTGCAGGAAGCTCCATCCACCATTGTCAGTGATATTCACACTTGTCCTCACCATCATGATGGGCATAATCTGTTGGAAGCCATGAGCCACAGTAACCCCTTCCTCCCTTATTTATCTCATGTGTTTTGCTTACTAATGTGAAAAATGCTCTTAGATTCCATTCATCAATTGTATTTTTTCATCTTTCAGGAGAAACCATCTTACCTATTAAACTCTGATGTGTAGGAATTCTATGTATTAAAATTCTATAAATTAAGAAAGATTTTTCAAGAACACCAAGCATGTTTAATTTGTCAAAATTATTTTGAGCATTTTTATTAATTTTTTTTGGAATGTGCTTTTTTTCTAAAACATTGTATGATTCTTTTATGTCTTTTGATTTAGGATAAAAAATAATAAGTGAAAAGCACCATTGAAGCTATTAAGTATACATAAAAAGTATCTGCAGAGGGCTGGAGAGATGGCTTAGCGGTTAAAGCGCCTGCCTCCTAAGCCTAAGAACGCTGGTTCCAATCTCCAGAGGTTCCAATCTCCAGGTCCCATGCTTAGCCAGATGCAAAGTGACACAAGGGTGCAATGCTGCACTTGACCACAAGGGGGAGCATGCATCTGGATTTCATTCACAGCGGCTGAGAGGCAGACACTCCTGCCTAGCAGGCTTTTTATTTTTTGCCCCCACCCCCACCCCCCACCAGCAAGATGTCTTTCTTCCTCCAATGCTTCATGCAGTTTCTGCTTCATCTTGTAAAAGTTCTTCCCTAACCTCCTCTGGTACCATAGAAGCCATTTGGGTACCATGGCCACCTTAATTTTACTTTTTTTTTTTTTTTTTTTGTTGGGGGTGTTGTTCAAGGTAGGGTCTCACTCTAGCTCAGGCTGTCCTGGAATTCACTACGTAGTCTCATACTGGCCTCAAAATCACAGTGATCCTCTTATCTCTGCCTCCCAAGTGCTGGATTAAAGGCTCTTTTAGGCCTGGAGACATGGCTTAGCAGTTAAGTGCTTGCCTAGGAAGCCTGAGGACCCAGGTTCAAGGCTCGATTCCCCAGGACCCACATAAGCCAGATGCACGAGGTGGCACATACATCTGGAATTCGTTTGCAGTGGCTGGAGGCCCTGGCACGCCCATTCTCTCTTTGCCTCTTCTGTCTGTCACTCTCAAATAAATAAATAAATAAATAAAAATTAAAACAAAAATATTTTTTTAAAAAGGCTCTTTTACATTACTTTTCATTATCTGAAACATTTAGTCACAATCATGTACTTTAAAATTGACATTTCAATAAATGGCATGCTGCATACACAGTGATGTGTAACAGTTACCTTCCATTGCTGGGACAAGACACCCTACCAAAACCAGCTTATGGGAGAAAAGAACTTATTTCAGTGTTATACTTTTAAGGGGAAGATTCTCACCTTGGGAGGAAAGCATGGCAGGAAACAACACAAGAATGAGTTGGCTCTGAGGCCTGTCTCAAGCAACACACCCCCGACTGCAAGGCCACATCACTCAAACTGACACCAGGTAGGGCTGAAGTTTTAAAAACACGAGTCTGTGGAGGACATCTCATCCAAAATACCACAAATGGTCTCATAAATTGATAATTAAGCTGGAAAATTCCCATTACCTACTGGTATTTTACTCTTGGTAATTTAAACATTAGCCGGAGATTTAGTTAGAAAAGAAATGGTTTGCTAGTCATAGTGGCATACAACTTTAATCTCAGTACTCAGAAGGCTGAGGTAGGAGGATCACTGTGAGTTTGAGGCCAGCCTGAGACTACATAGTAACTTCCAGGTCAGCCTTGACTAGACTGAGAGCAAGACCATACCTGGAAACCCCTTCTCTCCAAAATGGCTGTGCTCATATCCATGTGTAAGTATTACATATTGCTCCTAGAGTTGTGTGCAGTGTATACTGAATAATGATAATAAAATACTGTGTTGCAGGTTTTACTCTCCACACTTTTTGACAGTAACAAAATATATCAGAATCCATATCTTCCAGAAACAATCTAGATAATAGGAAACAAGAGTTTCATGTGTTAATGCAACTGAAGGCCTTCCAGTTTGACAAGAAGTGGATGTAAATTCCCTCCAAAACATAGATGGCCATCCCTTCTACCTAGTACTAACTTTTCTCTCTGTTGGAGAATTTGCTTATCTTTTTTCAGGTGGAAAACGAACCTGAAGGGACGATCAGCTAACCACACCTCACGAGGGTCCCAGCTGAAACCACAGAACAACGCAGGGAAAGGGCAAGAGTTCAGCGTTCATGGCGATCACGACACCAGAAAAAGGCTGAAGGAGATAAACACAGAGAACATCCAACTGCAACTAAGCCAGATATCCAGAGACACAGAGGCTCCCAAAACCTCATCACTGAAACAGAACTAAAATGACCCCAAAGGGGCTCAGGGAAACTCGCGGAAGAGGGAGCGGAAAGATTGTTGGAGTCACGAGTTGGGACATTATGCACAGAGACTGGGCCTACACCCCAGAACTCTTGACTAACCTCACAATGCACGACCCACATTCTCCATTGATGAGGGTCTCTTTGAAAGTGGGAGGACAGGGAGGAGGACAATGGAACCAATACTATGAATGTAAAATCAGAATAATATAAATAAAAAAAAAAGTGGATGTAACATTGACAATAGTTTATGGAGGCCTAGACTGTATTTGCTTGTGTCTTGGTTATTTTTAAAGTAAAATCAAATGTAAAAATAAATAAATAAACCAAAAAATTACAGAACAAAAAGAAAAGAAGGAAAAAATATTAAGAGCATAGATATTTCTGTATAGCTGTATACAACACTTGAATTTTTAGTCAGATATCAAGTCAAAATGTCACAAATTTAAAAGAATATAGAGTAAAAATATTTCAGTAATCTAAGATTAGTCTATTGTTGAAAGAAAGAATGCAAGTGTTACTTTCATAAATTTAATGTGCTCAAAGAGCCCAGAGCTACCGATGACATTCACTGACCCGTCATAGTGATATCCACAGCTATTCTCAGCCTTTACAATTTCCATGGTAATGCCCTATGCAGATGCACCTCTTTTACATCTTTCACATTGTATTATACCATAACTTTTCTGCTTATTGTTAAATAGATAAGTGCTTATAATTGTGTTACCACTGCTGTCCTCATTCAATATCTAATAGAGGGTAAATGCTAAGTATGTTTGGCACACAGAGTCTACACTAAATGGCCTAGGTGTACACACCAGCTAAAGTTGTGTAAAACATCCAATGAGGTTCACATTATGTTCATTTTACTGCACAGCCATTTGCAGAACAAATCCACAGTATTATGGGTACTGCTTCCACGTGCATATGCAGTGTGTGTATGGTGGACATTTTCTTATAAAAAGCAAACAGTACAAAATCTAGATTGTTAACTTTATTGTTTAAATTCAATATGCAAAAAAGTGTTAGATGAACAGTAGGCATTCAAATATTTTACAAAATAAATAAATATATGCATTTAACCCATGTCATGAATTTATTTTCCTCTAAATATCCAAATATGTGCAGATATATTCCATATGTGTACCCCACAAACTCAATAGCCATTATTCAGAGGTAATTTCTTTCTGTTCACCAAATTTTAATGCACAATATTTTACTTGTTTGCCATAACAGAAGAAGATTCTCACAGTATTCATAAGGGGACTAATCAATGTTTTCTTGGTTGATGTTGCTTTTAATAGTCATCATGGGAAGGTCACTCATGTTTTGAATATTAAAATTAAGCAAGAAATATGTATCATATCATTAAAAATGTGCTGAAATTTACTTTTATTTTTTCATCATTTTAGAAGATTATAAGGTAAGATACAACGTTTTGTTAAAAAAACAGTATTGTAGCCAGGCATGGTGGCACATGCCTTTAATCCCAGCACTCGGGAGGCAGAGGTAGGAGAATCGCTGAGAGTTCGAGGCCACCCTGAGACTACATAGTTAATTCCAGGTCAGCCTGGACCAGAGTGAGACCCTACCTCGCAAACAAACAAACAAACAAACAAACAAACAAAAAACCAAAAAACAAACAAGCAAACAAAAAACAGTATTGTTAGTTTTGCCAGCTGTATTATGAAACAATTAATTAAAATAAGCTTAGACATGGAAGTGTTTAACTGAGTGTTGCAGTCAGGTTCACATTGCTGGCAGAAATCACCCAACCAAGAGCAGCTAGTGGGGAAAAAATGATGTATTTTGGCTTACAGAATCAAGGGGAAGCTCCATGATGGCAGGGGAAATCAATGGCATGAGCATAGGGTGGACATCACCTATTACCCAACATTAGGTGGACAGTAGCAACAGGAGTGTGTGTCAATCACTGGCAAGGGGAAACTGGAAAAAATACCCATAATCCTGCTCCAAATAATGCCTGGCTTCCAGCACCAACTGGATATAAAAATATGTCAAACAGCAGACCTAGATTATTTATTATTGTTTTTTTTAATGTCACCTAAAGAAAAGCAATCAGATTTAGTTTAAGACATACACTACCATTATCTGTTAATTGCACAATTTTAATCAACTTCTATATGACCTCTATCCATTACTCTTCACCTGTTCTACCTTCTATATTAAATAGTCAAAGTGTCTTTCATTTTATAAATCCTTTGGACTGGGGAGATGCTCCCTGAATAAACTGCTTGCCTCATCTACACTGAGTTTGAATCCCCCAGTCCCCACATTAAGAACATACTGGATGTATTGGTGTGATCCTGTCCTCTCTGTTCAGGGGAGGTGGAGACAAAAGAAGCCCTAATCACATGTGCATGGGCCATCAACTCACAGATAGATGAACATGCATGCATCAGGCCAAAATATTCAGAATTTAAAGACAATTCAGTAATGACTTTCTTCGGGACTTAGAATTTAAAATCAACACTTCCTTTCTTAGAATGCTACTTGTCCCCACTTACTCTTAGAACTCCACTTGTCCCTGCTACACTTACCCTCACTCTGGTTTCTTTCTTATGCTTCACAACTGTGGGTTCATTTAGAGATAACAAGGTGATATTGGAAACTGATATTCTATCAGCATTGTCTCCTTTCCCTTTGTGTTTTGCAAACTTCTGCTAACCATTCACATTTGAGTCTGAGTGTAGAGATGTGTCAGTGTGGGCTTCACCCCACCCTAATCTATCAAGAATCCCACAGGATTGTCTTTTTTATTTATTTTATGTATATTATTCTAATTTTACATTCATAGTAGTGACTTCATTATCCTCCTCCCTGTCCTCCCTCTTCCATAGGGACCCTCATCAATGGGGGATGCGGTTCACGCATTGTGGGGGTAGTCAAGAGCAATGGGGGATAGGCCAAGTCTCTGTGCATAATGCCCCAACTTGTGGCTCCAACATTCTTTCTGCCCCCTCGTCCACAAATTTCCCTGAGCCACATTGGGGTCATTTTAGGTCTTCTTTAGTGATGAGGTTTTGGGAGCTTCTGTGTCTCTGGATATCTGGCTTAGTAGGAGTTAGATGTTCTCTGTGTTTATCTCCTTCAGCCTTTTTCTGGTGTCGTGATCCCTAAGAATGCTGAACTCTTGCCCTTCCCCCCGCATTACTCTATGGTTTCAGCTGGAGCCCTGGTGAGGTGTGATTGGCTGATCCTCCCTTTAGGTTCATTGTCCATCTGAAAAAGATAAGCAAATTCTCCAAAGGAGAGAGAAGTTAGTACTAGATAGATGGGATGGCCATAGATATCTTGGAGGGAATTTTATATGGGTAGGCCCTCTTATAGCCCACATTTGATGGAATCTTGATTGGAGATTGTGCTCATTTTTTGTACATGGTTTTGACTTATTTCCCAGTTCTAGCAATGAGTTCCATTCCACTGAGTGGATCTATTAGCCAAATCAAGAGCCGTTGGTTGCCCACTATGGCTGTGTGCCACTACTGCACTTATTTGAGCATTACGTCAGCTTGTTTCTTGCTGAGTATCTTAGACTGGAAGTTGTTTGGACTGATGACAGCCATTTCCCCCCAGTTGCTCATGTAGCACCCTCTGGCACTAGACTAGCTAACTGCCTGAGGACTGACCCTCTTCCAGATTCTGGCCAGGTCTCTCCATGTTGGTCTCACATGTCTATGCTGTCTTTGACAGTAGGATCTTACCATTAACCTTTGGTGGGTCATCAAGAACTCTGACAGAAATCTGACTTTTTTGGGAAACCTTGTAGGTGTCTCAGATCTACAGCTAATTGTGAAAGTTAACCCTGTGCTGGTACTGAGAGTTATAAGTCAGTGTCTAGGAAGGTGAAGGGAGAAAAAATATATATAATATAAAAGAGAAAGTGAGTATAGAGAGGCAATGGAGAGAAAGAGAGAGAGGGAGATAGAAGAGAGAATAAAGCAGGAGAAAATTAAGGTTGGTCTTCATGATGTTTTCAACAGTTTCCTGTGGTTCAGGTGTTCCCTCTGCAGGCCCTGCTGAAAGATCAATGTTTTAGCTTGTTGTTCAGAATAAAGGGTTTTATAGTATCATTTCCTTTTGGGTCCCTATTTGTATCTCCCCACTCTTGTCCTCCAGACAATAGGGAGGTTGGGATGGAGGGAGGGTGATGGTGGGAGGGAGCAAGAGGGTGGGAGGGATTGTCTTTGTTTGTAGCACTCTTCTCTTTCTTTACCAAAATGCCCAAGGAGATGTGGATTTCCTGTGTATCTTCTTTTCAGTCATATAAATTCTCACAGATATAAAGTAAAAGTATAAAGTTAGCATAAAATCAAAGTTCAATACACTATTTGCTTTATAACTCAAAACACTTTTTGGTATTCAACACTGACTATTAAAGTACATGGGACCTATCAATAATTGCCGTCTTTCTATTGGATATCTACTTAATGGGGGTGACCTGTGCTGAAAAACTAGGATAATGGAAAAGAGCAGAACCTTCTTCTTCTCATGGTTCTCTAGTTAATAAAATCCTGACAAAGTGGGTATATATGACATTCATAGTACTGGTTCCATTGTCCTCCTCCCTTTCCTCCCTCTTCCAAAGGGACCCTCATCAATGGGGAATGTGGGTCATGCAATGTGGGGGTAGTCAAGAGTTCTGGGGGGGGTAGGCCCCAGTCTCTGTGCATAATGCCCCAACTTGTGACTCTAACAATCTTTTTGCCCCCTCTTCTGTGAGTTTCCCTGAGCCACATTGGGGTCATTTTAGTTCTGCTTCAGTGATGAGGTTTTGGGAGCTTCTGTGTCTCTGGATATCTGGCTTAGTTGGAGTTGGATGTTCTCTGTGAATTTGCTTATTTTTTTTTTTCATATGGACAATGAACCTGAAGGGAGGATCAGCTAATCACACCTCACCAGGGCCCCAACTGAAACCATAGAACAACGCCGGGGAAGGGCAAGAATACAGCATTTGTGGCAATTATGACACCAGAAAAAGACTGAAAGAGATAAACACAAAGTGGGTATTTTAACAGTTGACTAAAATTATTATCCCTGAATTGTGGGGGTCATATGGAAGTTTCTGAGAAACTCACCTAATGGGTTCCATCCAAAATGGACTTAATCACTGTTCCCAATTTTGAGAACTTGATTTGTGGACAAGGATAACAGCTCTTTGTATGATTTTTATGAACACTGAAGCTTTAGAAGCACTACTGTAAATAAATTTAAGTTGTTTTATTAGCCTACTTATTCATGTGCATTTATTAATTAAGCCATACCTGTGATGTCAGGTCATGGCCCATAAGTTTCTGAGTGTACAATAGGAGACTATTTTTAATAAATTAAGTCATGAATTGTTTTATTATCTAGACTATACTCATGCCCAAGTGAATAATGAAACCAATGAAAGTATGAATAGAAAGTTATTTTCCTACTTTCTCCATGTTATTAAATGATAGCATCATTGTCAGTTTGATGGAGTTCTCCCTATGGCTCAGCTTTCCTTTTTCTTCTAGTAGTAATCTAGATGACTAAGGCATTGATTTGAAAATTGTTTGAAAAATCAACACTTTCTCAGAGTTAACCTATTGCTGCAAGCTATTGACTAAAACATTTATTTTGTAGATTTTAATTGCTTCTTCTACTTATCTAGTATTATGATTAGAAAATTAGAAAGAGCATGGGGAATAGATGGAAGAACTTTGTCATTAATAACGACTTTATTATTGTTATTTATTTTATTTTTTTTTGGTTTTTCAAGGTAGGGTGTCACTCTGGCTCAGGCTGACCTGAAATTCAAAATGTAGTCTCAGGTTGGCCTTGAACTCATGGCGATCCTCCTACCTCTGCCTCCCGAGTGCTGGGATTAAAGGGTTTATTCATTTTTATACTTAACATGTTCAACTAATATGAGTCATCATGACTTATTTACATGTATATATTATTGTACTTTGTTCATGTCTGTGCCCTAATGTATCAATTACTTTTTCGTTGCTGGGGAAAAAAAATACCCAATCAGAAGCAGCTTAAAGAAGGAAAGTGTTTACTTTTAGCTAACAGTTTTGAGAGGAGTCAATCATGACAATAAACATGGCAGGAGTAGGAAGTTTGTGACACACAGTCACATCAGCTGAGAGGATGCAGGTGGGAGGGAAGAAGAGAGGGAGGAGAGAGAGACAGAGTGAAAGGGAGAGAAAGAGAAAAATTAGCAATGAGGGATCACTAAAAACCCTGAAGGACTACCCCTAGTGACAAACTGCATTCCTGAAGGCTCCACCTTCCATAGATTCCACAACCTTCCCAAATAAAGTCACCATCAGAGGATTATGGCTGTAACACAGGAGCCTATGGAGGGGCACTTAACCTTGAAACCAAAACACCTCATTAACTCATCTTGTCCTCTGCCACTCTCTCATGCTAGTCCGATTCTCATCCCAAAAAACTCTACTTGCTGCCTTTAGGTCATACATAAGAATTTATATATGTATTATCTGGTTTTACTTAAGAGGAAAAAATGTATTTGCCTTTCTGAATCTAATTTATTTTACTTAATGTGATGGTCTCTGGTTCCATTGATTTTCCTTAAATTGGCATAATTTCATTTTCTCTTATAGCTGGAAAAGCATCATTGTGTATATGCAGCATATTCTTCTGTACATTCATCTGATGAGAGTTGCCTATCTGGCATGGTATTGTGGCAATTGTGAATAATGATGTAACAAATGAGAATGTGCAGGCATTTCTGTGTTGTACAGAATTGCATCCCTTTATACATATAGAGAAGAGAATATAGCTGGATCTATGATAGTTCTGTTCCTTTTTTTTTTTTTTTCTTGAGGAACATCTATACTGTTTTCCATAGTGGATGTTGTATCTGTTTATATGCCAAACAGTAGTGAATAAGAATTCCTTTATCTTCATACTATTGCCAGAATTGGTGTTGCTTATTTTCTTCATGAAGGTAATTCTGAATGGGGTGAGATGGAATTTCAATGTACTATCAATTTACATTACCCTTCTGGCTAAGGTATTAAACATGTCTCATAACTTTACAGAGCTATCCAATTTATTTCTTACTTTATTAATTTGGTGATTTATTTTGAGATTTTTTTGAGTTCTTTGATCTTATGGACAATTATTTCTTCTTAGCTATAGAATTACCAAAGATTATTTTCCATTCTTTTTTGCTCTTTTTTTTTTTTTTTTTTTTTGAGAGAGAAAGAGAGAAACAAGAGAGAAACAGAGAGGGAGAGGAAGAGGTAGAGAGAGAGAATGCAGGCCATTTCAGCCCCTGGGATCACCTGCACCATATTGTGGGCAAGTGTGGCACTGCACGCTTGAGTCACTTTTTGTGTCTAGTTCAATGTGGGACCTGGAGAATTGAAAGGATGTTCTTAGACTTGGCAGGTAGGAGCCTTAACCACTAGGCAATCACTCCAGCCCTAGGCTATTTTTTTTTTTTTTTAACTCTGGTGATTGCTGCCTTTTGCTTTGTATCTTTTTAATGTCAAAGAATGTCATTAGTCAATTCTTGGCATCATTTACTGTGCTACTAAAGTCCTTTTATGTATTATAATATGTTCACTATGATTTTTTTTCTAATAGTTTTAGATTTTCAGATCTTATATTAAGATGTTAAATACTTTTTTTTTTTTTTTGTGGAGAGTGAGAGATAGGGATCCAATTTCATCATTTGACATGTAAATACATAATTTTTCTAAGTACCAGTCATTAAAAAAATGTTTTCTTTACTGTATGTTTTTGACACCTGTTTAAAAAATATATTATTGTTTCTGCATTAGTTTATGTGTGAGATGTGTAAATCCTCAATTCTATTTCATTGCTCAACTGGTCTGCTTTGCATTTCAATGTATGTCTCCCAATAGACCCAGGTGTTTTTATTAAAAATCTTGGATTTCCAGCCTCCTGCCTGGATGTACCACTAAGGGAGGATCCTGGGGTCCAGCCCAAAGGTGTGTATGGGGGCAGATGGGCTTCTAGCCTGAGGTATACAGAGTAAGTTCTCTCTGGGTCCCTGATGCTTTCTTCGGTTCCCTACTGCTGGCTATTTGCTTGTGTCTCTCTGCGTGGATCTGTGAAAGGACTCCACCTTCTTCTACCATCAATACTACTTCCCATGTTTCTTTGAGCTTCAAATAAACCCCTTCCTCCCATGAACTATGGCTGTTTTGGAAGTTGACCCCAGCAGCATGGAACTGATTACAACACATGGGTACTGGGGAATTGAACCCAGGACATTAAGTTTTGTAGACAAGTGCCTTAACTGCTAAGCTGTCTTCTCAGCCCATAATTGGAATTTTGATGGGAATTCCATTTATTATTGGCTTTGTTAATTGATCCAATTTCACTATATTAATTAGCTAGTACATGAATATGAGAGATCTTTCCAACTTCAAGTGTATATAAAAATATTTCTTTGATGTCTTAAAATTTTCATTGCAGAGGTCTTCCACCTTCTTCTTTAGATATACTCTATTGTATTTTATAAAATTTTAAAGATATTTTGAATAATTATTTTTCCTGATTTCTTTCTTTGCAAATCCATCATTAGAATGCAGAAGAGTTATTATACGTAGATTTTGTATTTGGCTACTATGCTAATTGTATTTATTATATCTAACAGTTTTCTAATAGAGTCTTTAGGGTTTTGTAAGTATAGTGAATACACCTTCAAATAAGGGTAGACATGCCGCATTCCTATTTCTATCCATATTTCTTTCTCTTGATTTAGTCTTCTTGGATGTCAAATTTTCCCTTAGATTTGGGAAATTTTGGTTATTTAATTGACTTGACATAACTTTTTTTTGTTGTTTTTTCCACCATCTACCCCAGTGATTTTTAAAATAGGTCTCTTCGTTATGTTCTAGAGCTTTTGGTATGTTTTCTTTTAATTTTATTGTCTTGATGTGTGAATGTAGTGTTCTTCAAATCTGCCTTCTATTAATGATGTTCTGTATTCTTCCATTCATTTATTAACCATGATTTCCACTGTTGTTTTGTTTTTTGTTTTGATTTGTCTAATTCTGTTTTTAATTTACTATGTTTCTGTTTGTTTCTGTGTTGCAATTTATATATCCCCAAGTTTAAATAACTCTTCAAGTTTTATTTGAGGAATAATTAGTGGACACTGTACTCTTGAGTGCTCAATCCCCAGTACTAGTCATAGAGATGAATGACAGTACTTGTAACATAATTTCACAGCACCAAATTGTCAATGGCAATTGAACTTAAAGAGGAAAAGGAACAAAGGGATTAAATAATAGCCCTCCATTACTTTTATAGGGAATATAGAAAGTACAAAGTTAGAGAAAGGAGGAAGAACTAGGTAGAATGTTACAAAGGTGAAAAGAATGGAGTATAAGATTTTTTTAAAGTTTTATAGCTTAATAAAGAAAAATTTGTGAAAAATAAATAATTACATGAGAAATAAACAGTAAGCTATTTAAAAACCACATGTAAAATACTACTAAAAGAATAGTAAAAGGAAAAGATAGACAATACAAGCTAACAAAAGTGATACACACATGCATGCATGTATAGCGTGACAGGCAGGGAAGAAGAAAGAAAGAATTGGCATGAACTTGTACTGGGCCTCTAAAATGAGAGCCATTCAGATGTAGACAAGGGTATGGGATCAGATGCATTGGGAAACTTTCTTAACATATTTTTGGAGTTTTTCGTTTTGGAGCCTAGAATAGAAAAATGTCAGATGTCTGATAAAACTGTTCTCACATTAGTAGATTCCCACTTTGCTACCAGGAGTCCAGGCTGACCATGTTTAACTTTGTGCATTGTGGCTTCTGATGTTTCTTCTATGATCCATAAGCCTCTTACATACTGGCTTGGCTTATGTTAACACCAAGAGATGTCTTCCAAGTACACTGTGAGCGAGAGAAGCACACAGAAGACACACATCACTACATTAGGGTCAATCGGAGCACTTTTAGAACTAACTCAGTATTAACACATTTCTGGAGAGACTAGACTGTGGAAAGTTAAATGTCCCACTGGAGTGTCACAGTTCTCAGTCCCACTGGCAGTGACCCTTGCAGCTGCAGAGAGAGGGTTATCCACATACTTCAGCCTCAGGGTTCTTGGGTTCTGCAGTTATACTCTGGGGTTGATATTTGGAGCCACTGAGAGCAAAGTTGTCCATGATATCATTCACTAGCACACCTGAGCTTCTTGCCTCATCAGCTTCTTGGCACACCTGCATTCCCACTCTGCATAAATAGTTTCCCTTCAATAAATGCTTTTCCTTTAGACTGTAAATAATGTCACTCTTTTGTCCGTGAAAAACAAAGACATAAGATTGTTGTAAACTCAGTTTACTGTTAAGGGTATCTATGTGTATTTTACCTCTCATTCAAATTTTTACAGTACCCTCAAGAATATAAATAATACTAAAGTCCTCCTTATGTGTCACAATAATTTAAAAAGCAAAAATAGATATTTCATATTAAAATAGCAAACAACACATATTTAAAGGAATTTAGTTAAAATCAGAGAAGACAGGTGAATCTAAATAAATACCTTACATATAAAGATAAAACATATTCAGATAGTGCCAAAAATCTATTTCATGTTTATTAGTAAATTTCAGTATTTCACATAGTTTGCAAAAAAAAAATGTGTGATACACTAAGAAATTTGGACTTAGTCCACAGAATTTTAACAGGTTTACAGAGTTTATTAACTATTAACTCAAACACTCCTACTTCAACTGTTCCTTAGAGTTTATCTCAGTCATATTAAAGGCTTCAAGCCCTTATACTGTTAAGAGTATTATCAGAATTACAGAAACAGAGTATCACCAATGACATACCAAAAGTAAATTGTTCAGCAGATAGCTAAAATATAGCATAATTTAAATCTAAAAATGAAATTATAAATTAAAAATATACATTCTTTTTTTAAGAACAAAATCTGAAATAAGCTAAAATCTATAATTCATGTATATATAATAATCTCATTTGATTTCAAATTAAAATTTACATTATAATAGGTTTCTATAATCTCTTTAACATACATAACATTGGTTGTTTTTGTACTGCAGTCAAAACCACTTTAAAATCAGATAAATAGGGCTAGAGAGATGGCTTAGTGGTTAAGGTGCATGCCTGCAAAGCCTAAGAATGCCCCTTCTAATCTCCAGGTCCCACGTTTAGCCAGACACAAAAGTGATGCAAGGGCACAATGCTGCACTTGCACACAAGGGGGTGCATGTATCTGGAATTTGTTCACAGCAACTGAGAGGCTGTTGGCATGCCCATTCTCTCTCTCTCTCCCTCTCTCTCTCTCTCAAATTAATTGGCCACAAGGGGGTGCACACATCTGGATTTCGTTCACAGCAGCTGAGAGACTGCTGGCACACCCATCTCTGTCTCCCTCTCCCTCTCTCTCTGTCTGTCTCTCTCTGTATCTCTCTCCAAAAATAAATAAAATAATAAAAAAAATTTAAAAAGAAATATAGATATCCTATAGCAAGTCTTCTCTAACAATCTTAAAGAAGCTAATTATATAAAAATAAATATGTACAGAGTATGAATGGTAGAAAATTTTGTTCATATGTGTGAAGAAACAGAAACCACAGGATCTCTAAAGATTCTTTGTTGCAGAGTAGACATAGAGTAGATATAAAGAAGCCTCAGAGGAGTAGTGTTATTCTGATCCTTTACCCATGTTCAAGTTAAAACCTGTTTGGTGTCTCTTTGAATTTATCATAGTTTGTCAGATTTGGAGTGTGATTTCCTGTCTCACTGTTAGTGTTTTAATTTTTATTTTGTCTATTTTGTAATGAAGATGAGATGAAAGAAGAGATATAAAGAAAGAAATGCCTGACTCACGCATTTAACCTACTATGGTTCCTTAGCTCATTTTATATCATATTTACAGGACTCTTCTCAGAGATTTATATTCTTTTTCTTTTTTGTTTTGAGAATTAGCAGAGTTTTACAGCACCTGTAAGACTTAATACACTAAAAGCAAATAAAGCAGAAGGAGTGACTCTCAGAAACCTGTACAGAAATTTATCTGCTTTTTTATGAATCCATATTAAATTTCAATCATTGAAATGGTCATTAGACATTATATTAAAAATTGTAGCTATTAAACTATTAGATATATTGACCAGTGTACTGAGCATCAATGCCTTAAAATATTCTCAAATCATATCCTATAATTCTAAGTAATATTTTATTATGTAATGTATTTTCTCAAATAAATAATTTAATCATAATATATATATATATATATATATATATATATATATATATATATAGAGAGAGAGAGAGAGAGAGAGAGAGAGAGGACAGATAAATAGATATTCCTATAATAATAATTAAAACTTATTCTTAAAAATTCTTATTTGGAGCGGCAGAAATGGCTCAGTGGTTGAAGGGTTTGCCTACGAAGTCTAACAACTGGAGTTCAATTCCCAGTGCTCACATACAGCCAAATGTGCAAAGTGGTACATGTATCTAGAGTTCATTTGCAGAAGCTGAAGGTTTTGTGTGTCCATTCTCTCTTTCTTTCTTTCTTTCTTTCTTTCTTTCTTGCTTTCTTGCTTTCTTGCTTTCTTGCTTTCTCTTTCTTTCTTTTTTTTTCTTTCTGTCTCTGTAGCTGTTTTTTTCTTACTTTCCCTTCTCTCTAGCTCTCTCTGCTGGCAAATAAATAACTTAGAAAACTCTTACATGTAGCAAGATGTCTTTAAATGCAAATTAATTTCCATGTCTTATTACATATGGATAGCATATTACAATATAACTATAACATATATATATATATAATATATACTATATAATATAAATGGTGCATATAAATTACATTTAAAATTTGTAAATGTGAAGCTAAAATAAAACTGAATTTTTATACATATACTTTATCATTTGGAAATTTAAAAATGCATATTGTTCATCTTTCTATTTCAGAAAACCAGCAATTTTATAATAAAAAGGAAGAAAATGTACAAGAAATGTACAGAGCATATCTGAAATACTAAACATCAGAATAAAGTGGAACACTAAATGGTAAATAAGGTAATAAAATATAGTTGCATCGACAGAAGCATAAAATCAGTTGGTAATCTTTGGCAAGACCATTCATTTACCAATTCACATGTAAATTTGCTACCTTATCATTGTATTCATAGTAGATCTAAACTATTGAACCATTAATCTTAATGAAATTTGGCATGCCTGTATAAAATGTGATGTCAGGCCTGATATGGTGGCACATGCCTATAATACCAGTACTCAGTACTCGGGAGGCAGAGGTAGGAGGATTGCCATGAGTTCAAGGCAACCCTGAGACTACATAGTTAATTCCAGGTCAGCCTGGGCCCAGGTGAGACCCTACCTCAAAAAACAAAAAAACAAAAAACAAAAAAAAAAACATAAAAATAAAAATGTGATGTCAAATATATTATCATAATTTATAATTTAATATACAAAACCTTAACACAGATGTACAATTCCCATGTATATTGGAAAATAAGTCTGATTGGTTTGCCATATTGCAAAAATATACACTATTATCAGAATTGAAAAAAATCAAGACAAGTAAATTGCAACATTAACCTTTTGGAATTACAATTTAATTACTCTCCATACACCAGTTCACATTTATGCAAGCTTTTTTCTGAATTAATAAATCTTTTCATTTAATTGCTCAAATGGTGTTGAAAGTTCTGATTCTTTTTGTTTTGTTTTGTTTTGTTTTCTGAGGTAGGGTCTCACTCTAGCTCAGGCTGACCTGGAATTCACTATGTAGTCTCAGGGTGGCCTCAAACTCACGACAATCCTTTTACCTCTACTTCCCAAGTGCTGGGATTAAATGAATGTGCCACCTCATCTAGTCCAAAGTTCTGATATTTACAAGAACACTTTTCTTGGTTTCTTTGGTGGAAAAGATATCTATAATATTCTTCCTTAGTAAAGGGTATAATGCATATATTATACATAAAGATGTTTTATTATTTGCTTGAGCAAAAAATATCATGGATTCATGAGTTAGTTAAATATGTGCAAGAAATGTGGCATTATTTTTAAATTTAATGTTATTCTAATAAAATATTTGATAATAATCATTATTATCCTTTGTAATATTACAATCATACATAACATATTAAAGACAGCCTTATTTGCAATATCTAAGATTCTTTTTTATTATATGCTTTGGTTGTATCAGTAGCTAAAAGAACTATGGTCATGCCATGTCCATTGTTATGCAATTCACTGTATAAATATGTCATGTGAAACACTTACTGCTGGATTATTGACTCTTATCTATAGTTTCATAAAATATACACATTCTCACAAATAGAAAAATATACACTTCCCTCAGGCTATTATAGCTATTTCCATTTCATCCCAAAACAATGAACTTTCATTCATATATTACATTTTGATCAGATATACTAGCATTATCCTTCCTTATCCCCAGTCATACTCTACCCCTTCTTCTCATCACTTGCCAGTGACTGTGCCACAGAACAGACTGTCACCCTGTCCCTGCTAACCTTTAACTGCCAATAGCTCATTGAGGATGGTATTGGCCTTTCAGACTCCTCCTGCAGTAGTTTGAATCGACATTCCCCAATAGATTCAGTATTAGTAAAGCTTTAGATCTGCAGCCGCCTGGCTGGAGGAGGTGTCACTGTAGTCCAGCCCCAGGTGTGTTTGGGAGTGGATCTGTTTCCAGACAAAAGTCATGCAGAGTGCTGGGGTTCTGCCATCCTGGGGTTCCTGAAGTGTCTTGCTTGTGGTGCTGATGGTGGCTTTTTTCTCTATCTCTGCCTGGACTTCTCAAAGGGGGGGCAGCTGCTTCTGCCGTTATGAAACTTCCCCTGCATCTGTAAGCTTCAATCAATCCCTTCCTCCCTTAAACTGCACCTGGTTTGTAAGTACAGCAACCTGAGGCTGTCTACTATACCTCCTTAATGTATAACAGAACATTGACTAGCCCCATCTTGGTTCATTTAAAGATGGTTTTGTCCATTGAGATGTTGTGTGGAGAATACTCAAGGGTTTCTTGTGACTTCCCTGCAATTCTGTTTATCATATGTGGCTACTTAAAGCCCTTTCTTGCAGACGAATAATGTACTTTGAGCATAGCCCCTGATCTATCACACACCCCCCATTACCTTCAGTTCTCTTTGATCACGGACAGCTTCATATCTCCTTTCATGTGAACAGAATTTTTAAGGGTTTTATTTTCTCTAATTCACTTAAAACTCCTGGAGTCTTGTCTTATACAAATAATCCCTACCCCTCTTGACACATTTGGGTTCAAACTCCTTCATTTTTCACAAACACAATTTACAAGTACATTCAATGTATTTAAAGATTAATGTAATATGCTCTAGATTATTCCTAAAGGTAACTAAAACATTTGTTTATATAAAAATGTGATCAAATAGATATGAGGTTAGAAGTTTGCTTCTGAGTAGCTTAAAATTTGAGTTGCTCGGAGAGATGTTGGCCACTTTCCACTGGACAGTTCATGTAGCACCTCCCAGCACTAGATGGGCTGTTTTGGGACTGGCTCTCCTCTGGATTTCAACCAGCTTTCTCCATAGTCTGTGCTGACAGTGTATGGTGTATTCAGCAGTGGGTCTTACCATTATCCTCTTGAAGAGTAATCAAGAGCTCTAACAGAAGTCTGTCTTGTTTGTTTTGGGAAACCTTGTAGTTCTCTCTGATCAGCAGCTTGTTGTAGATGTTATCTGCACCCTGGGACATGGAATTACAGGCTAGTACCAAGGTTTAATAAAAAAAAGAAAATGACAGAAAAAAGAGAGAGAAAGAGAAACAGGATAAATTTTAAGATTAGGCTGCATCTTACCATCTCCAGGGCCCTTCTCCCCCTCAGGTCCTGTTGAGGGTTCAACTTTTTAGTCTACTTCCAGCATATAGGATTCTATGGTACCAGTTCAATTTGGGTTCAGTTTTGTGCTCCCGCCCCCCCACTATTCCCTTTTCCCCAAGCCCTGCTCTCACTATTGTCCAAGCCTCAAAATGCCATTCAGGTTTGTCAGCAACTGGAATCAACACAGGTGCCCATCATTGGATGGATGGATAACCAAGATGACACAATGAAATTTGTAGAAAAATGGTCAAACTTAGAACAAATCATACTAAGCAAACTCACACTATCACAGAAAAACAATCATTGCATGGTCTCACTCATCTGCAGTTCCTAAGCTGGATCAGCCCGAGTTGATGACATACTATTTAATTTCTTGTCTGAACTCCTTGGTCTCTGCTTTGATATTTTAACCTCTGCTACTATGCCTTAAGCCACTACCATTTTCTCGTTTGACTGTCTTCCATCAGAAAGTGCAGGGTGGATGCCATGTATATATCTTCTAAGTTGCCCTATGCAAACTCCTAGGTTCTATCTTCCATGTGCTTATGATTCCACTCTAGTATTTCCCTAAAAAATCTCAATTTCTTTTAAATGAATCTCACAGACTGTTGTGTTTTCCTCCACACAAGTGTATATTTAGTACTCTCCACATGCTTGTGACTCTGCTCTACCCTTCCTTCTAGATTCCAATTCCCTTTAAATAAAAGCCACAATTTGTGATTACTGCATAAATAAACTCAATAATTCATAATCTATTTGTTGAGTCCATCTTTACCAATTTCTGTTAAAAATAGAGCAGGACACAAAATTGGGTTTTATAAACTTGGGAAATACTACATCAATAGCATCTCATAAACTGATCTGAGATGGGTTAAAACATATTTTTTAGGGCTAGGAAGATGACTTGCCAATTAAAGGCATTTGCTTACAAGCTTGTCAGCCCTAGTTCCTCTCCCTAGAACTTACATAAAGCCAGACACAAAGTGGAGCATGTATCTGTGATCCCAGCATGTGTATAGGACTGGGAATGGGAGCTATCTCTAAAAAAGGTAGAGGGAGGGGACAATTACCCCAAATTTGCCCTCTAACCTCCAAATAAGTGCCATGGCATATGAATGCAACACACACACACAAACACATAAACACACCATCCACATTCACACATACATTCAGATATATGCATATAATTAAATGCACATTTTATTTCTACATTTCTGAATTTTTACTACAAAGTAGGAAATTTCCCATGTATACTACAATGCACTTTTTTTTTTTTTTTTTTTGGAGAAAGACAGAGAGAGACAGAGGGAGAGGGAGTCAGGTAGAGATGGGCGGGCCAGCAGCCTCTCAGCTGCTGCGAAAGAAATCCAGATGTGTGCACCCCCTGGTGGTCAAGTGCGGCATTGCACCCTTGCGTGACCTTTGCATCTGGCTAAATGTGGGACCTGGAGATTGGAACCGCTGGAGATTGGAACCAGCGTTCTTAGGTTTAGGAGGCAGGTGCCTTAACTGCTAAGCCATCTCCCCAGCTTCAATGCATGTATTTTTGTTTGTATTAAGTTGAAATGGGGTGTTAGAGTTTCAGAAATGGAGTCGTTGAACCTCAAATCCTTAGTTCATGTCTACTATTAAACAAAGAATTGGATTAAAAATAAAACTGAGAAGGATAATAATTAAATTATTATATTTACTTAGGGAAGTACAAAACTGAGGGAAGGAAAATGAATATACCCACCTGGTCTGAAAGAAACATGTAAAGAGATTTAGAGAGAAAAGAAGAGAAAATACAGACTGCTCCTACTATGTGGATGTCAGGAAGGGTAGAGAGCCTATTTGGAAGTATGTGTGGATCTTCCCTTGTTTTGGCCCAGCCTGGCCAAGACTAGATGAGGGAAGCTTATCAGAAACTTGAAGTTCAGGAGTCAGTTCAGAGAGCTTGTCCTACATTGGTAAATGTATTATCACTTTATGGTGTTGGGCACTACCTTCTGGCTCAGGTGAGCTAGAGAGACAGCTGATTGGTCTGGGCTAGAGGCTATCTCAGGAAAAGGCAAGCCATGACACTAAGTTCTGAGGGCTGAATTAACCAACCATAACTACAGGATTAGATTTAAATTATAGTGAAGGGGAACCTCCCTCCCAGGAGGAGCTCAGGTTGTTTATGGAACAGATCTAGGGAAAAGATAAGAAATCACATCATACTTTGATCTCTAGCAAAGTGGAAACTGCAAGGATAGACCCAAAGATATTCAGGGACCCACTCACCCTAAACTACCTAACCAAGCAACCTCACTCTCTCTCTCAAAACACGTCTATTCAATAGTTCTAACTGGTTGCAACATAAATATAGACAGATACTATTTTCAACCAGGATTTATTTTACTCTTACTTTCTATTTTCTAACACTTTTGTGGCAGTCTCCATTAACTTACAATTATTTTTGATGGTTGAACTTGTCTCAATCAGTTTTATACCCTCATCAAGATCGTATTTACTCTGTGGTTTTTTGTTTGTTTGTTTTTGAGACAAAGAGGAAACAGAGAAAAGACTAATGCTTTTAAATCACTTCTATATGAGTTTTGATCTCCCTATGACAAAACATTCATTCTGATGCTTTCTGAAAGATGGTTTGACTGCTCCTTATCTAGAAAATTTCACCTAGAAATTTTGGATTTTTGAAAAGGCTATACATAAGGGATTTTTCACATTAAAATTTTCAATAGCATTCCCATAAAGTGCGTATTCCTTTGCTAGTTTCTAGTTTCACTAACAAAATGTATACAAATATAGAATCTCTCTCTTTCTCTCTCTCTCTCTCTCTCTCTCTCTCTCTCACACACACACACACACACACACAAACACTGCTAGATAAAAATCTTTTACACTTAACCATCAGACACAAGAAATGACTAAAATGTTCAATGACAGGTAAGTGGTTAAATCAGTTATCTATTTCTACATCAATCTAAACTGTGGGGCTGCTCTACAGTGTGCATATTGGTGCTTCAGATGGTTGTCATAGAGTTCCCTTCAGTAGTTTCCCACTGCAGGCCTTGCTCTCAAATAATGGAACAATCACTCAGGAAAGTTGCAGAAATGAGGGCAGAAACAATGTAAGAGCCACGGGGTAGGAAGGAACATCCAGAGACATAGCCCTTCCTATAATGACAGTCTGCTGCTCTCACAATTCATAACCTACAACTACATGGTGAATACTAGAAATCTCACTAAGGAGGGCCCTCAGTGGAGTAGGGGCTGAGAAGAAGGAAATGATGGTACCATTACTTGATGGGTCCATACAAAGCTTCTACTTAATAAAAATATAAATAATAATTTTGTTAAAAATATGGAGCAATCGCCTTTCTGATTATTCTCTTTTCCCATAGAATTCTGTTGGGTTGCTTTGGACAGTATTAAGCACAGCAGAGAGATTTTCACCTCTACTAAAGTGTGTGGGCAACAGTTGCCATTTCCTTGATGTCTCTTCTAACACATCACTGTGCTTTGAGCCTGGAATCATTTGGTAGCACTTAGACTTCCCTGAAAGTTCTCTCATACACACATGTGCAAGAAGAGAAAGAGCTATGCCATAGTTTACAATCAAGGGCAATTCTGCCCCCACGGGCTATATGACAACGTCTATAGAGTGTTATGTTTTTCTAACAGAGGCATGGATAAGAGATATTATTAAATAATCTGCAATAGACAGTACACAAAACTCACAGGACCCAAAGCAGAGAATTGTCTGCTTCAAAATTCCCAAAGTGCCAAGATGGAAAAATTTTGAGTTGTATAACATCTCCAATTTCAAACTTTTAAAGAGAAACCATAAATTCCAAGAGGTGTAAAAAAGCCATACAAAAAAGTCTGGCACACTATAAGGTTGAGCTTCTGTGAAATAAACATAGCCTGCTGTCAAGCTGTGGTTATTTACAACGACCATAGGCATTGTCTTCCCAACCTTCACACATCACGTCATTCCCATAAGCTCACAGTTAGTGTGAGAAGTAATTACTACTAGAAATGATAGCAAAACCATATTCTCAAAGGACATTGTTGTATGGTAACCTAATGATGCAGATAGAATACCATTTAGTGCATTTTAAAAGAATTATGAAGATCACTGCCAATGACATTACACAATGTCCTTTAATATACAACAGCATTGTTAACACAAAAGAAATATAGGATATTTTAAACATTCATTTAAACATAGGAAGTAAGTCTTATTTGAGTCATAATTCACATAAATCCATTTCCTATAGACATATTACTTATGTATTTTGGTCAGAAATAAATGGTGTTTTAGAGAAAACATATAATCTTATACCCATAGACACAAATCATACATAGTGTATTTTGAATTTATGAAAACAGTATAAAGTGAGTTTTTGACAGTCTCAATAAATTTCATTCATATTACATATGCTTTAACTTATTAGCAAATACTTACTGGTGCCACCATTATATAAGTACTATATTTAGTGCTGACAGAATAAATAGAAAGATAATTCCTTGCCAATATAGACACAATATTTCATGTTCTGTATTGAGTAGCATCTACATTGAATGCTGGGGCAAAAAGGCTACCATTAATATTTCTATCCATACCAGAATTATATACAGTTTTCAATTCAAAGAAAAAAATTCAAATATGTATAAATGTTTCCTATTTTAAAATGATATACAGTTTGTTATCATTTGCAGTTAAAATAAATATTATATATATATATATATATATATATATATATATATATATATATAGAGAGAGAGAGAGAGAGAGAGAGAGAGAGACATTTTAATAAAGAAAAATTTCATTGATATTCTTCTATTAATTAAGAATTGTATCTTGGACATACACCTAACAGGCATTAAGTTTTAAGTCACAGGTATTTATTTTGTTTTTTGTTTGTTTGTTTGTTTGTTTGTTTTGTTTGTTTTTCTAAGGTAGAGTTTCACTCTAGTTCAGGCTGAACTGGAATTCACTATGTAATCTCAGGGTGGCCTTGAACTCACGGTGATGCTCCTACCTCTGCATCCCAAGTGCTGGGATTAAAGGCGTGCGCCACCACACCTAGTCAGGCACAGGTATTTCTATCTTAATGACACCACTTGATTTCTGTCTCAGATTTAAATTTAGTTACAACTGTTACCATCTGTTTACAGTTTGTTGGCCAAATGAGCTAATTTGTGGTCTTACTTCTCACTAACTCAGTCATGGTAAAACTTCTTCTGATCAAATTGGACTTAACTGAGATTTATGCTTGTCTGAGTATCAGGTTGAAAGATTGCTGGCATTTGTTGTGAAGTCAACATTGCACTTCGCATGTCAGTTATAAAACTGGATTCCATGGAAATATCACAGAATTTGTGCTTGGCAAGGTCAGCATCATTTTAGAAAATAAATATTATTCTGAGAACTAACATATGCATAACAGAGATACCTAAACTATTCTAAAATTCAAATTATAAATCCTAAAGTGTTTGATGCATGTTAAAGCTGCGATTTTCACTCTGGCATAGGAAGTTATAGTGTGTTTTAATACATGATCCAAAATACAAGTCATTGTGATCATGATGAGAAATCTAGCATCTCTCTCACTTAAGCCTTTGTAAGTGGCAACTAGGAACAGCAGCAGTGCAAAACGTAACTGAGAAGCTACAGTCTTCTCAGGCATTCAGTCAGTGAGCATTAGAGAATAAATCCTGGTCATGCCAAGGTCACCCTGGTTTGTTTAATTTTTTTCTCATAAATGTCTTTCAGAAATATTGAAATGCTCCATACAGTGCAATATCTGCAATATTTCTGTAATTGCCACATAAAATCTGTAACTTTATGTAGCAATTACAAGCAGAAGCAATTATTAAACACTAATTCAGAATGGCTGTGTGTGTGTGTGTGTGTGTGTGTGTGTGTGTGTGTGTGAGAACATCACTGAATATTTTTCCTCATACTCTGAGCTACTATTCTATGTTTTCAACCTACCAGTAGTATCATTCACTGTAGTACATCTTTATTGAATGAGCCAGAGCCAAAAACATTTGCTACTGAAACTTGCCCACTTTTCTTCAGACTTAAGGATTTGTGTTGCTTTCATAAAGGCCTCTGGTGTCAAGTCTTGAAAGTAGATTGTATACAGTGGCTGACAGCATGTAGTTATACATTTCTTGGCCTGTGAAAGGACAAAGAATGACTCTGTAAGACACCTCACCCACCTTCCATGATCCCAATGGACTGGTCTGAGCCTGCATGGAGACTGCATAAAAGAATTGGCCCTTGGTCTTGCCCACTGCTATTTCTTCCACTTTCCCTTTTCCTATCCCCATTTCTACAATTGGGTTTTCTGCTTTAAAATGTATTCCCCAATCTTTTTGTTGTTGTTGTTGTTGTTGTTGTTGTTGTTGTTGTTGTTGTTTTATTTGGTTTTGGTTTTGGTTTTGGTTTTTTGAGGTTAGATCTCACTCTAGCCTATGACATTCTGTAATTCACTATGCAATTTCAGGCTGATCTTTAACTTGGCAGTCCTGCTACCTCTGCTTCCAGAGTGCTGGGATAAAGGTGTGTGCCACCATACCTGGCTCTATTACTCAATCTTAAACAGCTAAAAAGGAAGCTTCACTTTGGTGCCATAATAATCAATGTGAAAAGAATAATTCCCTTATGACATTCATGAGTTTCAAGGAAAGAAGTGACTCCATTTCATATTGCTTAACTATTATGAACTATTCCAAGAAAGTTATTTCACCTTAAACCTGCATATCCCTAGCATGTACTGCTTAAAGAAGAAAAATAAAACAATGTATTATTTCTGTTTGAATGACAGACTCCAACACATTTCTGAAGCTCTCTTCAGAAAGGTTCACATTAAACAGTGCCAAGTTGCTGAAAATGTGTTTCCAAAAGTGCCATCTGGATTCTTGACAGACTATTGGCAGCTGGAAATTCTATTCTTGAATCTAACAGTTCTCTTGAAACTCTCATCTGGTTAATCCATCAAAACTTTGTTAACTAATAAAAAGATCCATTATGTTTGGTGTGGTAGTTTGAATATATGTCCCCCAATATATTCAGTGTTTTATTAGTTATAGTTTGCATCTGCAATCACTTTGCTAGAGGCAATGTCACTGGGGGCCAGTCTTAAGATGTTAATGGTGGGTTTGAGATCCCATTGTAAAGATATGCAAATGTGCCTAGCAGGAGTTCCTGAAGTGTGCTGTGTGACCTTTTGGCTGTAGTTTTGCTCTGTGTGCTGTGGTGCTGGTTGTCTTTCTCTCTCTCTCTGCTTGGCCCTGTGAAGAGCAGGCTGCTTTTCCTGCCTTTATGGAACTTCCCTTGGATCTGTAACTTCCATAACTGTGCCTGGTCTGGAAGTTCATCTCAGCGAACCTGAAGCTGTCTGCTACATTTGGCCTTCATTCTTTTCATGTTTAAAAACTTTTTTTTTTTTTTTTTTTTGAGGTAGGGTCTCACTCTATCCCAGGCTGACCTGGAATTCACTGTGTAGTCTCAGGATGGCCTCAAACTCATGGCAACCCTCCTATCTCTGCCTCCCAAGAGCTGGGATTAAAGATGTGTGCTACCACGCCCAGCTTAACAACTAGTTTTGTTTCAAATTACAATACATTCAATTCTCAAACA
Source organism: Orientallactaga sibirica (assembly GCA_036365145.1). NCBI lineage: Eukaryota > Metazoa > Chordata > Mammalia > Rodentia > Dipodidae > Orientallactaga > Orientallactaga sibirica. The sequence goes on from JAEOAD010000017.1 coordinate 16,227,897, forward strand.
TTGATCAAATTTGTTTTAGTAAATCTCTTTAGTTTTGCAGGAACAAATGTATCTAATTTACTAATTCAATAAATATTCATTTCTTAAGGTTTTTAAAGCCATGATACATGAGATGACTTAATTTCATAGCATTATAAGGAAAACAAATAAGACAGTGTCTGAAAGTTTTGAAGCAATCTATAAATGTTAATAAACTTATGAAAAAGAACAAAGCATGTAAATAAATAAATATAAATAAAATATTTTAAAAATAAGGCTGGAGAAATGGCTTGGTTGTTCAGGCACTTGCCTGCAAAGCCAAAGGATCCCGGTTCGATTCTCCAGGACCCATGTAAGCTAGATGTACAAAGGGCACATGCATTTGGAGTTCGTCTGCAGTGGCTAGAAGCTTGGCGTGCCCATTCTCTCTCTGTCTGCTTCTCTTCTCTCTCTCTCTCTCTCTGCTTGCAAATAAAGAAATAAATAAATAATTTAAAAAATATATTTAAAAAATAAAAAAAGGGCTAGAGAAATGGCTTAGTGGTTAAGGTACTTGCCTGCAAAGTCAAAGGACCATGGTTCAATTCCCCAGGACCCACATAAGCCAGATGGACAAGGTGGCACATGCATATGGAGTTCATTTGCGGTGGCTGGAATCCATGGTATACCCATTCTCTCATTTTTTCTATCTCTATCTGCCTCTCTCTCAAATAAATAAATAAATAAATAAATAAATAAATAAATAAATAATATTTAAAAAGAACAGTAAATGAATGAGTGACTGATTATGTAAATTCACTTGTATCTCTCAGAATGACCTTCTCTTCCATCAATATATTTCACTTTCAGTAAGTAATTCAAGGAGGAAACCTTGGCTCAAACATAACTAACACTACAGTAAAACTTGCATGCCAAGTATGAAGAAATTTCTTCATGCAAGACAGAGGTGAAAGAGCCTGATATGATTGTATCACATACATGAATTTTTCATTTTGAACATCACAGAAAGGTACTTGTTCAGTGTAAATGTATTAAAAAATGGGTATCCATTGCAATGTGTTTATAAAACCTAGTTATATAACAGATGACATGACCTACAGACAAATCAAACCACACAAAATAAAATTAAAAAAAAAAAAACTAAGAGTATTATAATTTGTGTATTCTCCAATCCAAGTGTCATTTTAAATCAAACAAATCTTCTTATCTAGAAACATCTTCTCTTTTTTCTACAGTTGAAGTTACTAAGTAAAAGGTCCAAAAGGAAATAATCTCCAGCTCTACCTCACAGAATGTCTCCTAAGCACAAGACAAAAAATTTGCTGAGACACAATTCACTGTTGGTGTGAACTCTTAAAGGAATAGCTTGAAACCAAAGTGGCAAGGCCAGCCCTCATGATCAGAACTTCAGAAACATATTTTTTCAATGGTCCAAAAGCTTATCATGCTATCACAAATTTATTTAAAATATTTTATCTCAATGGAGAATTTCTGTGTATAGAGGTTATATAAAATAATTCTATTTGACCTAATGTTGTAATGCCATTCAATTAAATATGCATAGCTGCTCAATTGTGTTAAATTTCAGTAAAATGGCATGTTAGAAGTACTAGCTTACTTCACTCTTGATAGGAAAAGTAATGGTTTCCCTTGGAACATGATGCACTGGCCATTATTTTCATCCCTTGCCCTTTGGCAAGGCAAGAAAGGCAATAATTTGCTCTTAGCTCTTTGGCTCTTTCTTGCAAGAATCTCATGAGTTAGCATACCTCTATTTTCAGATGTGTTAAGATAATTAACTGGTATTAATAAGAACTCATATATTCATTAGAAAACTATTCTTAAGGGGCTGGTGTGATGGCTTCGCAGTTAAGGTACTTGCCTTCAAAGCCTAACAACCTGAATTAGATTCTCCAGTAACCACTTAAAACCAGACACCGAAAGTGGCACAAGTATCTGAAACCTGTTTTCAATGGCTAGAGGCCCTGGCATGCCCATTCTATCTGTCTGTCTCTCTTCTATCTCTCTCTCTGCTTGCAAAATAAATAAATAGATACAAATGTTTTAGACACTATTCTTGAATTGTCATAAAATTCTATGATCATCACGACAATTTTTTTCTGATATAACTTATTTTATAAATTTTATTTTGAAGTAGTAATATTAATTGAAATTCTGAAATAGCTCACATGTAAGTTCCTCATGGTGTGTAGTGTCTGGTGTATGTATGTGCAAGCATGGTTTATGCACTGTGTGTGTAGATGCATGTACCCCAGGCACATGATGCAGAGGCCAGAGGAAGGCAGGTTTATTTCTCTACTCCCATTTGGTCTTATTTTCTTGAGAAAGAGTATTTCTGAACTTGGAGCTCACAATTTTTCCTTTAGACTGGCTGACCAGAAAGTCACTCAGATACTCTCCTACACCTCAGTTCTGGAGTTCCAAGAATGAGGGGCCCTTCACACACATGTGCTTGGGACAGAACTCAGGTCCTCATGTTTGTGCTTAAAACACTCTTTCCTCCTGAGCTGTCTCCCCAGTCTCATGAATTTGATTCTTACATTTAAATAAATCAGCAAGCACAGATTCTAAATGAAAGATCAAAATAAAAAGATAACTTTGAAAAAGGTCAGAACTTCTTTTTTGATTACAGGCACACAAGTGTAAATAAACCAATTTTGTATTTTTTTAACTTTTTTATTTTTGCAAAGGAATAGTAAATTGAATTTCACCACTGGCTGAAAAGAAACAGCTGCATGTCCATAAGACCTCTCAGTAACAGGCAACCAAATAAAACCCAGTGGGTGCAATTAAAGTCATTGGAATTTCAGGGGAATTTCATGTATCTTTAAATAAACAAATCAATCAATAGCACTTATTCAGTGAGTTTGAATTGGTTCTGACTGAGCTGAAATGACCTAAGACATCAGATAGCTTAACGGTAGGTTTAAAACCATTTTACTCTTTGTTTCAAACTGAGCTACATATCTACATAAAATCTTTATTGTGTTTTCATAACAGAAAACAGTATGTGTTATATTTACTATTGAACTTTCAAGAATATCATAATTTCCATTAAAATTCTACAAAGACTCTAAGGTCCACAGACAATAGTTACAGACAATAGATCCCCAAGGGTGTTTGTATTTTAAGATAACAAGTAAATAATTAGCATTGATTTCGCTTACAGGCCATAAATGACTTATACTCTCAAGTCACAGACAACATAAAACACTCATCTCATATCTAGTTCAGGAACATCACATCGGGCCTCTGAAAGCCCAGAATAAATTACTCGGAGTTTCCCTGGACTTTTTCAATTATTCTTTCTTACTTTGTATACTTATGTTTTATATCAAATCCTCTGTTTTATAGCTATTCATGTTAAAGGAACTATTTATCCAACTATTTTAAAGATTTAAAAGAATATACAGTTAAAAGTTTATATGTAATCTTTTTTAATAGCTTCCATTTAATGTTAAATAAGTCTACTTAGTGTCAGTTTAGAATGGATTTATCTACTGATGTGGAAGAGTTAACCTCTTGTAATTCTAGTGAACAGTAACCTTTTAACTTCATATTGATTTTCTACAGTGCAAAAGAGATAGAATTTTGAAGAAAAATTCTTTTAAATAGGTTCCAGTAATACTGAAATTGCAACTAGTTATGATCTATCTATTACTGTGAAATCCTTTATAAGAGAATTTGGATTGAATTCTTGAAAGGTTTACATTGTTAACAACAGAATCAATAAAATCAACAAAAATTATAAAGTTTAGTTAAGAAGACAATGAGACTAAAGCAATGAAATGTATAATGAAGATAACCACAGTAAACACTTTAATTATGTGAGGTCATTGTGGGATAGACTTTATCTATAGATATATGGGGTAGACCCGTGTCTTCTTTGTCTAGATTTTTAAAATTATGCTTGAATAAGTTTTAATTACACTTATAAGGAGGGAATAGCATGGACTAATGTTAGATAGGAATTTCCTCTGAATTGAAGCATTACTCCTCAAGGGAGGAGGGAAACTCAGGAGACTCCGGAAGTCAACAAGAGTGGGAAATGGTTGCAAGACTCCTCCCTAAAGCTACATAAAGTAGGAACAACTGTTTGAGAAGAGACTCTGCCCAGCTGAGCTGCCTGCAGATTGTACAATACGCTCCTGAGGTGCCTCTTCCATCCTCACCCATACTGAGGTGGGTTTTTCACTAACAATGCAGCGACCTTTGAGTCATTTATGCTACTGTTAGCAACCCCTCATCCTGCTGTGTAAGTAACCTCAGTAAAATCAATGGTTAACCAAAACTGGTTTTGGTGTAATCTTACTTTGGTCTGTTGTCTGAGCCCTATCTGAATAAACATGTGTTTCTGTCTCCCTAGAGAAACAGTTTCCTGCAAAAACTAAACCTCATATAATTAGAATTTGGACCAGAATAGGAATTTGATAATAGTTTAACACATTTATTCATTGTAATTTTGAGAGATGTTAGAGTCATAATATTCCTAAATATTTCAGTAATTACAAGGGTATTAAGCTATTTTGCCACATAGAGTTTTCACAACCAATGAAACTAAAATTAATTAATTTTTTTCTTTGTTTTTGTTTTTCGAGGTAGGGATTCACTCTGGTCCAGGCTGACCTGGAATTAACTATGTACTCTCACAGGGTGGCCTTGAACTCACTGCGATCCTCTTACCTCTGCCTCCCAAGTGCTAGGATTAAAGGTGTGCGCCACCACACCCGGCTTAAAATTAATTTTGAATCAAATCAAGGAAAATGAATTTAGCTTATTATAATTTATTACATCATTTTAAATATAAAGCATGTGTCGCCTTTTCTCCATTTCATATATTTATTGAAAAGTTTTAATATGGCTTCTATTTAGTATTGTATTTGTTGGATTTTTTTTTTTAGCCCGGTTACTTGTGTTGTCACTTAATAAAGGTTTCTCATCTCTGAATTATCATACACACTATACCATATGATATATCAGAGTAGAGCCAGCAATGATGATCAAATTTAGAGTGAGTTTACAGCATGCATGAGGCCTCAAAGTTTAATCCCTGCACCATAGAACAATGAAAGTGACAATTAAAAGATTCATGTGTAAGAGTGATAGAAAGAATACTTTGTAGGTGATGGTAAATGCCAGAATATATTAACTCAGGGGAGGAGCCACAGTGAATTCAGGAAGGTTAGATCAAAAACGGAGATTTTGTGTTGTAGGTGATTGACTTTCTTCCTCTAAATGCCTCCATGTTGGTTTTTCAGGATGATTCACTTCCTGAACATCAATGTAAATGTAAGTTTTTACCTTGAAATGCCATTTAAAATTATATTTTAAGAAATAAAATGTATAATTCACAGTGGTGCACTCCTATATCATCACATAATGAAGTTCATTATACCCAGTTATCCCAATAGAGCTGTTAAGAATGATCTCATCAAAGTAGTGACAGCCTCCATGCTGCCATAAAAAGCCACAGGTTTCATTGCCTTTCAGGAATGAGTATAATAGACTGTGAAGTGATGCTCTGGGGTCATGAAATTATCAGATTATCATTTAATTTTTCATATTATTTTAATAACCACTCCTGCACCTCGCTTTAATATGTTAAATTCATTTATTCACTAGGAGTAGCAAAGAGATATTTTACCTTCAGTAGTTTTTCAAATTCCATGTAGTAATAGTAAAATAGCTGTAACTCTTCACAAAGTTATTTACATTATTTATAGAGATATATACTAATCACTACCAGAAAGTTATTGTTTTAAAATATTTTATTTGTTAGAGTGTGTGTACATGTGTTTATATGGGCACAACAGGGCCTCTTACTGCTGCACACGAACCCTGACACATATGCCACTTTGCACATCTGGCATTACATAGATACTGTGGAATTGAACCTGGGCCAGTAAGATTTGAAAGCAAGTGCTTTTAAATACTGAGGCATCCCTGCAGCCTAAAGACACCTGTTTTAGGTATATATCTGTACACAAATTGTGACCTTTATTTGGTAGTGTATTATAAACATTTTTGCATATTACATTTCTTGGTCATTGTCAGTGGCACATAGTGAGAAATGTTTCAAATTCATCATTAGAAGTACCTGCTTCTCTGCCACTTTTGATTACTACACAACATATGAGTGTACAATCATTTCTACAATCATCATTCCTTATTTTCCCAAGATATATTACTATCAACAGGCTTACACCTTACATTCTTATAGACATCCTCATTCCTTAAAGAACATAAGTATTTTGAAGAGTTTTTTGAAAAGTTATTATTGTTTCACTTTCTGTACTCATATAGAACTTCAATCTTTAAAATTCAGGAATTTTATCACAATTCAAATGAACATCTATGGTATCAGGGTTACCACTTAGTATTGCACTAGTCATTTCGAATTCCTTTCTTTGGTCTGAATATTCCTCTGACCCATTTCCATTTTTCACTCTCTAGAATTTCTATCTGGTATTTGTTCTGCCACCTGAATTTCCTGGGTATTTTTTTTGTTTGTTGTTTGATTTTGCAACTTATTATATTTATTTTAGTTTTTAAAATTTATATCTGATGTGGGAAACTGGAACTTTATATTTGTTACCTACTCTGTTGTTGAATTAATATCTGGCATATTTGCCAACACCTTAATAATCTACATTCATCATTCATTCAAAATATTTATCATTCATTCAAATTATGTAGACATAAATCCAACATTCAGTGCAGTGCCACCTGCAGATGCTTCCTCAGACCATTCCTTGAGACAAGGAGCTCCACCATGGACAATTACATATTAAAAACTGAAAGTGCCTTTGTCAGTATGAAATATATCCCTAGACAATGGGTACCAGGGTGCACATGCTTGCCAACTGATGAGTCTGAGCTGTGCCCTAAGTGTGGCACAATTGCTAAGATGCTTATCACAACCCTAATTCATTACTGGTAAGATAAGAAAAGTGAGTCCCTTAAGAGAAATCTGTCATCTCTCTCCCTGCATATTTTTGGTCTTCTCAAACCTTTCTCTCAGTCATCTTTGGAGAATAACAATACAGTACAGTAGTGGCTTTACAATATGAGAAAAATTTAAAAATCAGAAGAATCAAATATGAGAGATAAATATAAAAGAAAGATGATGCATGTAATACAGAATAGTTACTAAAGTAATAAAAAAGGGGATCCAGAAGTTTCACTTGTATGTTCCCATAGCCACAAGCTTCACCTGCAGGAGTGAAGAAGAAACTACTAAAGTCATATACCACCTAGAAGTGTGCTTTCTCAGCCTCCACTTCCTAAGCAATGTCATGGAAGACTCTAAATGTTCTACATTACAATTCAGCACAGGTCATTGAAAAGTCCTGGGTTTGGAATAAAACATGGATTATGGTTTTAACCACAAGTAGCAGTTGCTGAGATACTTCTTGGCCCTGCACACTCCTGTGCATGCCTCTACATGGACTTTATCCTTTCACTCCACCCTGACCACTGCAGTGCCCACAGCCTCCCCCTACCACCTGCCTAAATATCCCAGTATTCTTTGCATCATGTCTTGAAATGATTGCATATTATGTCAGTCTTCATCAGTAATAAGAATGTGCTTCTGTCACATGTATCCTCCTTTAAATGATGCACCTTAGAACCCTTCCAGCTTTCACCATGTCCTTGGATACTTTCCGCTCATTTTTAGACAAATCTCTTGAAACTTTCAAAGCTCCTGTCAATGCTAGGACCTTGCTGCTGACCAGGCCCCCTTGCATAGTTCAATATACTATTTCTTCTTGTGCTTTGCCTGCTAGGCCTGAGCATGGCATAGGGACATATGATATACTTCAGTTTTTCCACTGCCGCCATCTCTTCTTAAAAGTCATAGTTGGAACCTTCTTTTGCTAAATCATTACCCACAATTTCTTCATCATAACTCCTGATAGGTTTTCAGTTACTATCTAGACACATTTTTTTCAAGTATATTTCTAATACTTTGACTTGTATTTAAACAAGGTCCTGGTCATCTTTGGTATTTCAACCATTTACACTCACTGTGACAAGCCAATGTTTGCTAGCAGTAATAAATATGTCCTTCGGGAAACTTATTTCTATATATTTACTATCTATGTTCTTTCTTTGCCTGTCCCATTAACCTAACACTCTCTTAGATTCCTCTCACATTTTCTCTTTCTTCAAACCTTACAACTCTTTTTCTTTATTTTTTTAAATTTTTTTAGAGAGAGTGCACTCATGAGAGAGACAGAGACAGAGGGAGAGAGAATTTGCGCACCAGGACCTCAGCCATTGCAATCAAACTCCAGATGTTTGCACCACCTAGTGGGCATGTGTGACCTTGCGCTTGCCTCACCTTTGTGTGTCTGGCTTACTGAGATCTGGAGAGTCAAACATAGGTCTGTAGGCTTCACAGGCAAGCCCTTAACTGCTAAGCCATCTCTCCAGCACAAGACCTTACATTTCTTATGCATTCTCAGACTAAAGTGTCTGTTAGTATTCCTGTAAAAGATTTAAAACTATCACCAGAAGAAATTATCTGCAGGACATTAAGTAATCTAGCCTAGAAAGATGGTTCAGCCATTAAGGTGCTTTTTTGCAAAGCCTAAGGACCCCTGTTAAATTTCCCGGTAACAATGTAAAGCTAGATGCACAAGGTGGTACGTGTGTCTTCAGTTTGTTGGTTGTAGGGCCTATAAGCCATGACATGCCCATTCTCTCTATATATCTGCTTCTTTCACTCTCTCAAATAAATAAATATATAAATTAAAAACATTTTAAAGCTGGAGCATCCCAGCTTTAATCCCAGAATTTGGGAGGCAAAGGTAGGAGGATCGCCATGAGTTCTAGGCCACCCTGAGACTCCCAAGTGAATTCCAGGTCAACCTGAGCTACAGTGAGACTCTACCTCAAAAAACATATATATATATATATTTGAAAATAAGGATTAATTAGAAGTGAGCACTTCACAGCCAGACTCAGAAAGTATGAAGAAACAAGAAATAAAAAGTATTGAATGAATTTGTTGACTTGAGAAAAAATAATTAACACACACACACACACACACACACACACACACATATCACACATATATTGAAAGGCATAAAAGTGCTTAAAATGTGTTGCTCAGGACTTTTGATAGCTTGCTAATATATAAGTTTTGTGTTTTTATGATTATATTCTACTTTTGAGATCAACATGAAGGACAAACAACTCCTGACTTTTGTGTGGAGACGATACCCTTAAATCCATATAGTCTGAGAGTTTATGCAGCTGATAAAAGGATCTATGGATTAACTCCCTTAACAAACCTGCCAATGTGACAGAAAATTTCTGATTTCTACCAGCCTGCTTAAAAAGGCTTCAGTTGACCATTTTTCTCCCCATCACCTCCATGGCCTTCATTTTAATTGGGTTTTCAGCCCTGACATCTGGTTCACAATTGGTCTGTGCTCTTTCAGCTGAGGAAGTGTGAGTGCATCAAAGGGCAGCATTCAGATGAACCAACAGAAACACTTTTCTTAAATAAGGGCCAGAGGGATCTTGTTTAAAGATAATAATGCTGTCAGTTTACTCTACCATTAATGTACTTTTGTACAAATCCTAAATCTAAATTATTCTATATTGGTAAACCAAACCAATACAAAACAAATACAAAATGTATTTCTATGGATTCTGATATTTTTAAGACTTTCCTTTTTAAAAATTTTTGTTTATTTTTATTTATTTGTGACAGACAGAGAGAGAAAGAGACAGAGAAGAAGGAGAGAGAGAGAATGGGTGCACCAGGGCCTCCAGCCACTGCAAACGAAATCCAGAAGCATATGCCACCTTGTGCATCTGGCTTACGTGGGTACTGAGGAATCAAGCCTCGAACCAGGGACCTTAAGCTTCACAAGCAAGTGCTTAATCACTAGGCCATCTCTTCAGCCCTGGATTCTGATTTTTATTGAGTTACATTTTATTGAATTCATTGTGCCTAATGTTACTATTTCATAGTTGATACATAAATCCTGGATTCTTAGTGGATGTTGTCAAATATGGGTAAAATCAAAGTGAAAATAAAATCTTTCTTAAGGTTGGATCTGGGCGTGGTGGTGCATGCCTTTAATCCCAGCAGTTGGAAGGCAGAGGTAGGAGGATTGCTATGAGTTCAAGGCTACCCTGAGACTACATAGTGAATTCCAGGTCAGCCTGGGCTAGAGTGAAATTCTTACCTTGACATACCAAAAAAAAAAAAAAAAATAATAATAATAATAATAATGATGATAATAATGATAATAATGATGATAATAAGGTTGATAGAACCTGAGAGGAATGATATCCAAGGTTGTCCTCTGGCCTCCATACATGCACAAGCATGTACAAGGACACACACACACACACACACACACACACACAAACACACTGAGGCTTACATGTACAAAAAAAAAAAAAAAAAGTCATGGTGAGAAGAGAAGCAGAGGGTGGAGACCTCACAGCCTTGTGTCCATGGAACAGTGAGTGACCCTGGTTCCTGACTGGTAGCTGTCAGCCCTCCTGAGTCTTTCCAGGTTTTGTTTCTTTATTTTGAATGATTTTTTTTTTTTTTTTTTTTTTTTTTTTTTTTTTAAGATTCGTGACAGGTTTGGTGGTACACATATTTAAGCCCAGCACTTGAGAGGCAGAAGTAGGAGGATCACTGTTATTTCAAGGCCAGCCTGAGACTATGTAGTGATTTCCAGGTCAGCCTGCACTCAAGTGAGACCATACCTCTTAAAAACAAAACAAAACAAAAATATGTATTTATTTGCAAGCAAAGAGAGAGTGTGTAGTGGTTTCATTCAGGTGTCCCCCATAAACTTAGGTGTTCTAAATGCTAGGTTCCCAGCTGATGGAGATTTGGGAATTAATACCTCCTGGAGGCAGTGTCTGGGGAGGGGGTATAGGATTATGGGTGTTATAGCCAGTTTCCCCATGCAAGTGTTTGGTACATTTTCCCATTCCTATTGACCACCTGATGTTGGCCAGGAAGTGATGTCTACCCTCTGCTCATGCCATCATTTTCCCCTGTCATCATGGAGCTTCCCCCGAGACTATAAGCCAAAATAAACCCTTTTTCCCCTCAAAAAATTTTTATTAATCTACTAATATTAGCACTAACTGAAGATAGTGTAGGTGCTAAAGCCATGGGGAAGAATAAGAAAGAAGAGAATTAAATTGCATAGGAATATTTGGACCACTATGTGATTTTTTTTATTACTTTGTGCTAGAATTTGACTCTGGAATATTGTACATGGTCCTCCAGCTTGGTGCTTTCAAAAAAGGATGGGAAATTTAGAGATATAAAGCCCACTGGGAAGATTTAGCTCATTGAGGGTGTGTCATTCAAAGAATGGGAACTTCCAACCCTCTCCCCCTCCCTCTTTGTCTCTGTCTCTCTCTCTCTCTCCCTCCCTCCCTCTCTTTCTCACACACACACTTTCATTCTGTCAAAAGATAAGCAGTGCATTCCACCTTGTGCTCCCTGTCATGAGATTCTGTCCCTCAAGGCCCAAAAGTCCCAAGACAAACTTGGCCATGTATTAAAACTTCTAGAACTGTGAGCCAGAAAAAAATCTTTACTCGTTTAAGTTTGTTATCTAGGTATTTTGTTAAAGTAATGCAAATCTGAGTAACTTATGATTGAAGAAATGGGGAACATTGGCACAGAGGAGCAAGCCTCTCACTTCTAGATAATCACTGTGCTTACTGGCTAGAAAAAGGCTATTACTTGTATTTATATTAATAAAAATATTTGGCTGTGTTGGGATAGTCAATATTTTGTCCTGACAGATGAAATCAACTGCTTATTCTCTTCAGAAGGTTCTCTATATCACCTACTAATTTTATATTCCTTCCTCCATCATCCCACACTCTTAAAATTCATTCCCACATATATTCCCCATGCTTCTGCCTGTACAAGTTAGGTGTATCTCACTTCCTCTTGAGTCAAGCTTTCTAACTCCCCTTTAGGGGCATGCCTAGCCTTACGCCTTGTTATAGGCCTCGGCCTCGAGGCAAAGATGGGTGGCTCTGAGAAGCATCAGCACATCCAGCAGGGAGGGTCATTACTGCTTCCTCAGACAAAGAAGGAGTGATTCCCTCAGGGGGTGGGGGTGGGGATGCACCTGCATCTAAAGGAGGGGAAGCTACATTCTCATGCAAAACAACTTCTTCAGAATCTGAGAGTTCAATGTCCCCAGATTCTTCAGGGTCTTCCCATACATCCCCATCCCAAGTCATGGGATCCCACTCTTTTCCAACCAATGCCCTCACTTTAACTTCTGATAGCTTGTGAGGCTGGGAATTGAGCTTATGCTTCAAGTTAGCTAATCTTACAATGAGAGCTTGAGTTTGGTTTTCTGCAATTTGAGCCCTGTTCTGACTAGACTGGAGATTGTCCTCCAGGGCACCCTTAGAAACCTTCAGATCATGTATGTGGGTCTTAAGCTTGGAAATTTCCTTTTGGAGCTTCTGCTTTTCTCCCAACAGTTTATCTAGAGATGCCAGAAGAAACCATCCAGCATCATCATTTGTCTTACTTTTCCACAAATATTCAAAAGTTCTAGATACAGAGTCACTAAATTCCTTGCTCCTCACAAGATATGACTCAGAATCACTAAATACATCTATCTCACGGAGTTCAATAAATAGTGCACACCATGGATTATTAGTGCCCTCCTTATTACCACTTAAAGTGCCCTCCTTATTACCACCAGAGCCTTTAGTGGCACTGAAGTTGGAGAACCAACTCCACAGAGCACCAAGCCTACTAGGGAAATCCATCCTTACAATTCTGTTTCTCTAGAACCACTCCCGGTACCACAATCTGTATTAGTCAGGGTTCTCTAGAGGAACAGAATGGATAGAATGAATTGTATTAAAAGGGAATTTATTGGATTAGCTTACACAGTCCAGCAATAGCAGGTTGCAGGTCCAAGAGTCAAGAAACCCGGTAGCTGTTCAGTCCACGAGGCTGGAGGCCTCAGCAGTCCCAATCCGACACTGAAGGCCTGGAGGCTTCCTGGAGAGACGCTGCTCTTCAGTCCACACTGGTCTTCAGTCCACACTGGAGAGCAGCAACACCAAGCAACAAGTACCAAACGGAAAACACCAAGCAGCTAGTACCCAGTGGCAAGCAGCTAGCAGCCCCGGCAGCCAGGTGGGAGAGAGAGCGTTTCTTCCCAGAGCTCCTTTTTATCAACCAGCCCCCTCCTCCACGAGGGGCCGCCCACTCTGGGGGAAGGGCTCAACCTGGGGGAAGGATTCTTCCTTTAGTTAATCCTTCCTAGAGGCAGCCTCAGAGACACACTTATGAGGAATGTCTGTGGATTCCTAAACAAATCAAGTTGACACAAACTTAACCATCACACTTGTATTTATATTAATAAAAATATTGGCTGTGTTGGGATAGTCAATATTTTGTCCTGACAGATGAAATCAACTGTGTATTCTCTTTAGAAGGTTCTCTATATCACCTACAGCATTCTTGGGTTTCCTTCAGTGTGCATCTTGTGAACATCTGTTCATGGGGGTCTCTTGGGGCCTCCATGAGGTATTATGTTCCTTCTGTGCATTCTCTTCTAGCCTTTGCTTGTTTTGTTCTCAAATAGAGCTTTTTTTTTTTTTTTTTTTTTTTTTTTTTTTTTTTTCATTTGGTTATCACATTGCCAGGGAAGAAGTGCTGTTGCATCACCTTTCCTCCCCCACTCCTTCTTTCTCTCCCTCCTTCCCTCTCTCTTTCTCTGCCTGACCTCCTGAGACTGGAGATTGAACTCAGAGCCTCAACACATGCTAGGTAGCTATATATATCCTGAGTCATTATTATTATTAATTATTATTATTTTAGCAAGATTCTCACTAAGTTGGCTAAACTCTTTGACCTGGGCTGAACTATAGATTGTGGACCTAGCTCCTTGATCTCCCAAGTAGGTGGAATTGTAGGTTATTCTAGAAAGTTCAACTCTGACTGTAAAATGTGAAATCCCATCAATATTTCAGTTTGTTCTCTAAATAATGACTTCAATTTGTTCTCTAAAATTCATCTCTATGATAAGATAGAAATTGTTGTCTAATATACATGCTAGTAGATGTTTCAACTTAACACTTTTAGAGTGCAGTTTCAGAATATCTCTAAAAACTAGCCATCCTCATCTTCCTCATCTCAGTAAATGACACCATAGTCTAAGCCAGTGTCCAAACCTACAGTACTTGAAGCATTCTTAATTTCTATTTTCCCTTTTATGTCACATGTAATGCATTGGTACATTCGGTAAGCTCCACTTTAAAAGTCTACATTTTGATAATTCTTAAAGCCATTACAGCAGCAAATAAAACCGAGTCTTTCTAGCCCCAGAACTTAAGTGACAGCCTTCTAATTGCCATTTGCCTTCCATTATATTATAATTGAAAATTTACATGCAGATTTTACAAAATGATAAACTGATTGCTGAATTTACATATTTTGCTTAAGGTTGACAGAATGTAAATGACATGCAGTCATATTTTAATAATATTCTTTCTTAACTAATTTGAATAGTATACATTAAATGACTGTAATTAGTAATCTAATTATGGACTTTTCAAAATATGCACTTAAGCCTATGCTCAGAACCATTCTCTTAAACTGTTAATTTAAACTATGCCTTAATATTTATTTTTTCTATTTTTAAATAAATATACACTAGCATATAATTAAATATATTTATAGTATATTTTCTTATTCATCCAGTGGTAGAAGTCAGCCTCTCACAAGTGCTTGTAATGCATGTTATGGACTTTGTCTCAAATTAGATACAGCCCTCCAGTGACTTTACATACTCTCTGCATGGTTTATAGTGCCTCATCTGGTCAAGTCCATGCTCACATAGGTCCTAGTACCTTACCATGCCAGCTCTTGTGCACTGCTACCTAGCCACAACTGTTCTAACTGCAGAATGAAACTGCAAACTCAGTTTCTGGGAATTTTCATCTGTTACTCTCTTTGACAGGAAGTCCCTTTCCTCAGACTGTCTTCACATATCACTTTCATGTTTTATAGAAGTGACTGATCATCAAATATACCAGTTGCCACCCCTGCAACACAACACTCTATTTCCTTCCCCCACATCATATCTCCTAGAACCTACACATTTCTCAAATTCTATTAAATATTAGCTTGGAGCTTTCCAAACTCCCCAAGTACAATGTTGACTTCAGCAGGTCATAAGTCATAACTCTTTTCATAAAAGTAATCCCAAAATGTAGAATAATCAGGTCTTGCAAAATTATGGGACTCATTGAATATTTGACAAATGAATGAATTTATGAAAAGGTATTACCTTGAATTCTTATCAGTCATCTATATTACTCTAAATAAAGATTATTTATCATCTTCCATATATGTATGTGTGTGTGTGTTGCATGTGTATGTGTGCATGTGTATAGCTTCTCAGACTAAAAGTGACTTGTAGCCAGTTCATTTCATAGTTTAATAATTTGGAAAAGAGAAAACTGGTTATAATGAGTTTTCTAACTCCAATCATCTCCCAGATTCTTCTCAGAAGGTGGGTCTGCAGAAGGTTCCTTAGAGGATACTATAAGTTATTGGATGGCCTTCAATCTGAGACTATTTTTAGTATAGTAAAGCAATCAAATTAGATAAGATCAAATTGAAAAATAATTATACTTTAATATTGAAAAAATACAAGATATTTTAGTACGGAAATTGAATTTTCTTATTGAGGTTATAACAGTTTCATCTTCCATATTTCTAATAGGAATATTTCCTTTTTTACAATATATATATTATAAAATACAATCATCACAACAGAAAATTAATTTCAGGCAAGATAACTATAAATGGTCAATAGATAGATGAAAGATGAAGAGATGACTTAGCAGTTAAGGCGTTTGTCTGCAAAGCCAAAGGACCCAGGTTCAACTCCCCAGGACCCACATAAACCCAATGTACAATGTGGCGCATATGTCTGCAGTGGCTGGAGGGCCTGAGGCACCCATTCTCTCTCTCTCTCTGCCTATTTCTCTCTCTCTCTCTCCCTCTCTTTATCAAATAAATATAAAAATATTTAAAACATAGATAGACTATAGATATATTCTAGATAGATTAAAAAATTGGCTTGGCATGGTGGTTCAAGCTTTAATCCCAGCACTAAGGAGGTAGAGGTTAGAGGATCGCTGTGAGTTGGAGGCCAGTCTGAAACTACATAGTGAATTCCAAGACAGCCTGGGCTAGAGTGACACCGTACCTCAAAAAATTGTTAAAAATCTTCATTTTAATTTATTGACTGTTACACATGGCAATAATATTTCAGAGAAGCCTTCAATTAGGATACAGAAGACAATAAAGCCAGTCAGCCAGCAGAGTAGACTTCACAGGTTCTCCAAAGGTGTGTCATTTGATGGGTTAGTCAAGAAACATTTTATGTCAGCTTCCAATTTCCAAGTACTTATTGTTTCACTTGGGAGAGAAGAAAACAATGTAAAACTAACCAATGAAGGTCTCAAAATTTTGGTGTGGCAATACTCACAGGAAAATCACTGCCAAGTACTTCCTATCTTCCAGAAAAAGAAGCAAAATGGCTAAAACAATAGCCTATGTTTAAGATTGAAGTTACCTAAGAAAAATCATTGACATCTACATGCAGCTTATGTATATTTAACTATGTAATATATATAAAATATTTCATGCCATTTCATTTCTCTGCTAATTAAATATTTTCATTTAACTTAATTCCCAGAGTTCTTTCAGATTGTGTAAGAAATGCTAGATGAGAAGGAAATCACACAGAACGATTTTCTACAAAATAAATTGCCTGAAAGATTCAAGAAACTTTTTAGAGATTAAGAGCACTCATACCAGAACAAAGAATTCAGGGATGCATCCATTTCTAAAGTGACTAAGATTAACAGATTATGTTGAATGCAATGTTAAGAGCAGATGCGAAGAAGGACAAGATAGGTTGTGAGTTGCTAGATTAGGTGTAATAATTAGATTGCAGAATAGAGAGTGAATAAGAAATAAATAATAAGTTAGAAAAATGGATACAAGTCAGGGGAGATAGCTTAGCAGTTAAGGTGTTTACCTGTGAAGTCTATGGACCTAGATTCAACACCCCAGAACCCACATAAGCCAGATGCACATGGTAGTGCATGGAGCTGTAGTTCTTTTGCAGTGGTTAGAGGCCCTGGCTTGCCCATTCTCTCTCCTCCTCCTCCTCTTCTTCTTCCTCTCTTTCTCTCTCTCAAACAAATAAATAAATAAGAATATTTTTTTTATTTTATACAAAATAAAATGTGGAAGATTTAGTTGTGGATTTAAAGGTGAGTGGTTAGTGAAGTATGATGGATAATTGACTTTCTATCCAGAATAGATTATTTATGTCTTTCACCAAGATCAAGTGTTCAGTCATGCTAATTTGCCTATATCTTTAAAGAATTCAAGGTCACTGCTTGGAAATATGGTTTGCATATCAGAACAAAATTGTTGATTGTACATACCCAAGAAGTATCAGTAAGATGCCAACCTGAGCCAGAAGTGTGGATCGCATTTGTACATGACAATAAAATGAAATGAGAGCTTGAGATTATGTTTGGAGGAAATTAATCACAATGATGGTGAGAAAAAGCAAATGGTCTAAAAACTAATCAAAGCAATAGCAAACAGATTTAAACAACCAAGATAATTTTGGAAAGTCAGTAAAAGATTCAGGAAGAGAGCACACAAAATCAACCCCATTAGATCAGCCTGGGCTAACACAATAGGCTGGAAATTTCAGCCAAAGAGACTTATTATCTATCACATAGTTCAAGAGACCAGAAGCCTGAGATAAGGGTACTGTATCAGAGGAGGAGGACTGGTGTGCTTTCAGGCTACCTGGGGCCCTCCTTCTCACAGTACCCTCAAATGGGAGATAATAATTGAATGTTGCCTCTTTCCCTTATTAGGAAGCTACTAATGCTCTCATGCACACCCCATATCTATGACCTCATCTTGCCCAGTGGAATTCCTGAAGGTTTAAAGGGAAAGTCTCTAAATGCCATCTGGGATTAGCACCTGAACATATGAAGTTTGATGAAAACAACCCAGTCCAGAACATACTGTTGCATTAAGAAAGTTTCTTTATGTTTAGTGCTGGGGAGAGTCAGATCTAGCTACATGGAAGTCAGTGATGACCTTTGTAGGGAAAATAATTGAGGAAGAAGAATTGGGTAGAAGAGGAAACAAAGAGACATCAAGCATTGGAACTCTTTCTAGGTTTATCAGTGACTGACAAGACGGAGACCAGAGAGGGTGATATGTGAATGTTTATTAAATGATTGTTGGGAAAGAGCTGATGGTGAGTTGGGAACTTACTGATACTAAGCTTGGAGAATCTCATTCACTCTGAACAACTTATATTCTGATTGTGCTAAAACTTTTCCTTACAAATCAACTCTACCTTCTAAATTACACCAGAAATAAAAATGAAAAAGTTATAAAGAAGGTAACAACTCTGAACTTCTTTGCATTCCTTGACCACTTTAAATAGAGCACCGTTGGACCTTTAGACTTGCTAGGTCTCTTCTTGGAATATCCTAGTACATAACCATATAATGTAATCTTTCCTTTCCTTGATGTTTTCCAGGTCATCCTAGCTTATAACTCTTGTTCATTCTCTGCTGTGTTTTTCTCATTTCTCACACTTATTATTATTTATTATTATTATTATTACCCTTTGATTGATTATCATTATGCTTTTTATTATTGTCTGGATCATACAACTATCATAAACTAATTTTATTGGGAAAAAATTATTATTATTATCATATTTCTGCTATGTTAGAATTGATTTAAACATCACCTAGTATTGGATACGTATGTCACAAATGACTAATAAATATAAAGAAGCTAGTGATTGGGAAAATTGCATAGATTTCACCTCAAATGTCTACCATTTCAACTGAAAAAATCAAGACCAAATTAAGATAATTATATAAAGTGTTAAAATTATATAACCTACATATTCATATTTATTATAAGCTAGTAATTCAATGATTAAATTATAATGTGGATTCTTAATTTATGTGCAACTTCTGCAAAAGCACACGAGAATGGACTTTGGGAGTCAATATGGTATTAATAAATATGTGCATTGATTGATATGCTTTAACCATATATAATTGGAGGATGCTGTCAAATAAGAATTTTTCTCAATGTATTTTATCATGCCAGATGCTTGAAGAGAAAGTATGGACCTACTACATAATTTATCAATATTCTGAGTAATTACTTATATATTAAAATGAATATAACTGAGAAAAATGTTATATAGCTCATATTTATAAATGAAACAATTTTTACCATGGATGTTGATACTTATTATGACCTCCGTGTAAGTACTCATTTGTTGGTATATTGAATTTTATTTTCTGTGAACTGCTTATATATTGAAACCACTACTTTCCTAGGATTTTGCACACATAAAAAAGTTTCCCTACTTTAAGTTTTGGGAGAAATTTGGTGTTAGATTGCAAGTAAAAAATATGACATAACTGTCTCTTTTAAAAATAGAGTACTAGGATAATTTTAATGGTTTTTATTTGGAGATTAATTTATTTCCCTTAGGTGTTTCTAACTCCCCAATTGTGATTACCACTAAAATGAAGATTAATGTAGTGACCTCCAGAGTCATGGTCAGGATGGAATTTTAAATGAGTATTTTCCACAGGATTCATAACTCTATGGAACCACTTGAATTGAATGCATGCAAATGAATAAAATTACCACATGAATTAAATTCTTTTAAAAGGAAGGGACACTTGAGTGCGCAGAAATGGAATGCTGGGAATTCTATGTTCTAAATGAGTGTGTTTATTGTGAGATGCAAGTGATTTCAGCTGCACAAAATTGTGGTGAATAAGAGGTCACTTCTAAATTCTTGTGTTTTGAGTATTTGGTCCCTAACTGGTGACACTTTGGGAGGTAGAGCCTTTCTGAGAGCACGTTACTGGCGGTGGTCTTTGGGATATTACATAAGCCAGCTTCCCCTTGCGAGAGTTCATGTCCTTCTTGTTGCTGTTTTCCAGCTACTGTGGCAATGACTGATGTCTCTGCTCATGCCATGCCTGTCATCATGAAGCTTCTCCTCAAGACTATAATCCAAAATAAACTCTACACCCCCATCAGCAGCTTTTTGACCCAGTAATTGGAAGGTAACTATATTGTCACATTCATAAGATTCTATGACTTGTGAGTAAATATTTATAGCAATTATTTTTGCATTATTGGAAAGGGGGCTCGACTATAAAGTCTCAAAGCCCACCACCATTTAAACACCTCCTTCAGCAAGGCTCCATCTCCCAATAGTTTCACCAACTGGGGATGAATTTTGAGGCTAAATCATAAACATGTGGGACATTTTACATTCAAATTATCACAATACTCATACATAATTAATGTAAAAAAATAAACTAGCAATAACTCGTCTCCATTATAACTTCAAAATTAACTCACTTATTTAAAGGTAAAGTTTCTTTACAATTGGCCCTCTTGGATCACACTTACAAACTGCAAGGGAAAAATTTTCTTGCTCAATAACATATGCTACCAAAATTGTAGATTAGAGGAAAACTATGAAAAAACTATGAAAACTATGCTTTGCTTTTTAAAAATATATATTATTTATTTATTTGATTATTTATTTATTTGAGAGAGGGGGAGCAGGTACAGAGAGAGGGAGAATAACCAGGGCCTCTGGCTACTGTAAACAAATTCCAGATGCATGTGCCACCTATGCATCTGGCATAAGTGGGTAATGGGGAATCAAACCTGGGTCTATATGCTTCACAGGCAAATGCCTTAAGCACTAAGCAATCTCTCCAGCCTCCAAAAGTATTATTTCTACAGACTTATTTTTCTTTGTTTTGTTTAAGAATGTGTAGTGTGTATGTGCATGTATGTGTGTTTGTATGCATGTGGATGCATATATGTGTGTAGGTATATGTGCATGTGGAAAAATAAGTTTATTTTGTATATTTTCCTCTACTGTTCTCTTTATTTACTGAGGCCTTGCCTCTCACTTGAGACCAGAGCTTATTGATTGTGAGAGTTTGAATATATGGCCCCTAATATATTCAGTGTTTTATTAGTTATAGTTTGCATCTGCAATCACCTTGCTAGAGGCAATGTCACTGGGGGAAGGACCTTAAGGTATGATGGTAGGTTTGAGATTCCATTGTAAAGATATGCAAAGTGTGCCAAGTAGGAATTCCTGAAGTGTGCTGTGGCTTTTGGTTGTAGTTTTGCTCTGTGTGCTATGTGACTGGGGGCTTTGCTCTCTTGACTGGTCCTGTGAGAGCAGACCACTTCTCCTGCCATTATGGAACTTCCCCTGGGTCTGTAAGCTTCAGTAAATAATATCCCTTCCTCCATAACTGTGCCAGGTCTGGAAGTTCATCTCAGCAAACCCGAAAACTGTCTGCTACACTGATTCAGCTACTCTAGCTAGACAGTCTGCCCCAAGGATCTCTTGTCTTTCCATCCTTAGTGCTGAAATTACACCAGCTACCAATCCCAACCAGAATTTACATAGATGCTGGAGGTGCAAACTCCACCCTCAGGCTGGTACAGCAAGTGCATTACTTAGAGCCCCATACATGAGGATTGATACAAGTGACTATCGCCCAGGTTGGTCTTGTACTTTGCTATGTATTTGAACTCCTGCTTCAACCTCCCAAGTGCTGGTGCCATCACATCCACAATTTCATTTTTCTAAAAAGCCATAATTTGGGGGGACATTATGGAGTCACATCACTTACAATAAGTGTTACCATGAGGTTTGTTAGGTATGCAATTAGGCAGTGCAAGACCATTACATATGTTTTTGAAATAACAATAATGTTAAGTATTATTAACCAGTAATATCTGAAAATCATTATTTGGTTGTCTATCTCATAGGATCTTCCTTGTATGTGATGCAGGGCCTGGCAATTTCTGGTCAGAATGTAACTGAATAGAAGCCTCTGACCAACTAGAAGACTAATTCATTAATATGTAACCAAATAGCCTTCTGTAGAGTTCATAAATCTATTTTCATAGTAAGTAATTATTTTTTCTACAAAATCATCACACAAACTATTAGTTAACTTTTAGGGTTTTTTCCTAGTACAAATGTAAAATTATATAATTTCATAGAAAAAAATAACAGGACTTCATTATTTAAAAATATGTTCATATGTGTAAAGTATTTTGACCAAACAGTTTTGAAGGTTTGGCTACAAAGATTGCAAATACAAATGGACAAATGAGGAATAGTGGCATTTGCTAACACATTTATCGATCTAACCTGCAATTATAAAATGAAGAGAAATATGGATTGAGTTAGGAGAGAAACAAAATAGTTAAACATAATCCTTGACTGACAGAGAGGTAATTCTTGGTGTGTACCTTTACACTGTATGTTAATAACAGTGCAACTGGTAAACAATCACGTAAAACCCTATTTAATGCCATATTATTTTTCAGTTGTATTGGACCACCTGAGAGACTTATAGTGAGTCTAAGGCAGGGAGGAAATAAAAGTAAGACATTCATCTTTTGATTAATTTGCTCATAACACAGATGGACTCATAAAGAACTCCTTTCAAATAAAATATAGCAAGTGCTTTTCTTATGTCCAAAGTCATTTTAATCTAAGTATTTCTCTTTTATATTAGCTGCCAAAATTGTGATATTTTATAAATTGTGAACACCTCTACTGAGGAATAATCTTATATTAGATTGGATTTTTGAGTGTTTTCAATAAAAATTTCCCCAAACCCTTGGTAGATTAAAATGTGTTTAATTATGGTGAGCACATTTTACATATTAAGGATTACTATGTAATATTTCATAGTTCATGCATATATTACATAATAGTTAAATCAGAATGTGTAAATCTCTTCAAGCTTTTGTAATTTCTTCATAGTGCAGTGTCCAAAATGCATACTAAAGTGAAATCTGCCCAATGTTGACAATATTTAAACCTCAGTAACAGGCTTTGTTTTGTCTACTGTAAAATAGAATCATAAAACACACACCACACACACATATTTTTGCATTTCTAGAATTGCAACTATAGAAATAAATGTGTGCAGACACAAAATATAGATTAAGAAGCATTGTTTAAAATGTCTATATATGGTTTTGTTCCAATCCTGCTTGGTAAGTGAGTTGATGCTGGTTTCAAACACTAATCAAAGGGAGAACAGTGACCACCATGAGAAACACATTTCACAGCCTCATCACAGCTACTAAAAAATTAAGTGAAAGAAATTGAAAAATGCAGGCTAAGATGTTTAACTATAACCATTGAACCATGGTTGGACAAAATATATCATGATGCATCTACATTAGAAAACAGCAGATGTAGCATAGATAAGATTTACCAAAATATGCATGAATAATAAATTACAACTTTATTTTAAGTCTAAAATTCAGTAGTCAAAATAACAATTGCATAATTTTAATTATATAATTACATCATGAAAACTGTAACAGGTAATGAAATAGATATTTGTATATCTATTTTCACTGTAATATTAACAAAATAAATGGCAGAGGCAATGCAAGAGTACACTGAGAGTTGAATGGACAAATAAAATTTTGCTAAAAACATGCTTTGGAGTATGATTCAGCCTTAAAGATAAGAAAATTGTGATGTATTATAGCCACATGGAAGAATCATAAAAATAGTGAGGGCTGGAGAGATGGCTTAGCGGTTAAGGCGCCTGCCTCCTAAGCCTAAGGACGCTGGTTCCAATCTCCAGCGGTTCCAATCTCCAGGTCCCACGTTTAACCAGATGCAGTGAGGCAAGTGCGCAATGCCGCACTTGACCACAAGGGGGTGCATGCATCTGGATTTCATTCACAGCAGCTGAGAGACTGCTGGCGCGCCCATCTCTGTCTTGCTCTCCCTCTCTGTCTATCTCTCTCTGTCTCTCTCTCTCTCCAAAAATAAATAAAAATAAATAGACAATAGAATAGAATTTTCCAGAAAGTGAATGAACAGAATAAAGGGAAGATGGCATATGATTAGTACAGAATCTTAAAAGATGATGATGGGATGGATGTTGTAATTGTGGAAATGGATGTGGTGAAAATTGTAAATATGATGATTATTCTTTCTCCAATCTCAGAATTAAAAATAACTAGGAGGTTAAATTTTTGGTATGTGATAACTAGATAAACAATACACACACTACTAATGCATTGTTGCCAAACAAATCTTCTATATCCTTTTGTTAAATATGAGGTATAAAAAACATTTCCACCAGGTGTGGTGGCACATGCCTTTAATCCCAGCACTCAAGAGGCAGAGGTAGGAGGATCACCAAGAGTTTGAGGCCACCTTGAGACTACATAGTGAATTCTCAGGTCAGCCTGAGCTAGAGTGAAACCCTACCTTGAAAAAAAAAAAAAAATCCATACTCTAACAGGAAGAGTTTATTTGATTCTGTTTAGTGTGTTTTGTCCCTTTGAGATTACAGACACTGTGTTCCTGGGGAGCTCACAGCAAATATCCTCTCCTTTCCCCAGGTCTACGACCATTCTGTTCTGCACACAGTTCAAGTGACCAACAGCCAGTCCTTCATGAAAATGTGTAAGCTGTGCCTGGTGGTGCTGACCAACAACTCAAGAGACTGAGCCAGGAGAATTTCAAGTTCAAAACCTGCCTGGACAACAGAGAGTGTTGAAAGAAAGAAGAAAGAAAGAAAGAAAGAAAGAAAGAAAGAAAGAAAGAAAGAAAGAAAGAAAGAAAGAAAGAAAGAAAGAAAGAAAGAAAGAAAGAGAAAGAAGAAAGAAAGAAGAAAACAAGGTCTACCTTTTTTGTATACCACTGGAATTCTTCCTTTTATTTATTTATTTTTTAGTTATGAACATACTCAGTGTGTAAACAGCACATGTTGGTATCATCCTTACCCTCATCCCAGCCACCCCTCCAAAGGGACACTCCTTCTTGGGGATGCTGGTTATCTATCCTGCCATGAACTATCTTCTCTCAGATTCTCCTCCATAAGTAGAGTTCTTGCTCTCTTGTTAAAAAATGCCTGTTTTACCAATATGATAATTTTACTAAGTTGGCTTCAGAAATATATTTGATTTCCCTTTAATTTATAGCTTGATGGACTGAAAGAAAAATATATATATTGTGAGATAGAATATCCTTTCCCTGTATAAGCCTGTAAGATGAAAAGGAACACCTATTTTTTCCTTGAAGTGCATCTGATTTTTCTACATATTCTGAGTAACACGATCTAGATAAACAAACATGTGGCAGAATAATTGGTTTCATCCTTTGCCCACCAGACAGAAACTGTGCTTTTAATTTTCTCTATTCCTTATTCATGTTTTAATATAAATGCTCAATAGGGATTTAAGTCCTTTTCCCAAGCTTCCATTTTATCATGTTTCTAATTACCAAGCCTAATTGCTCCAAACCTGTAAGAGCATGTGAACTTTTAAAAATTGTTTTCTTTAATTATGATTCTTCAATGAGGAAAACAGTACTTAACAAAAGTTAAAAGTGAATATAGAATCTGAAATATTAAATTAAGTCTTTTCTTTAAAAACATAGCCCTAAAAAGCTGATTTGTATAAGATGTTTTTACAGAGCACTTAACTCTGTGACTTAAGAATCATGGTGATCAACTTGATCTCATGAGAAAATTCATACAACATAATACTATGATTTTTGTAGTATAGCTGGATTCTTTTGAACTTTCAAACCTTATGAAAATGGACAGTGTCAGAGAAGTAACTAATAATTATTGAGCATTTTAGATCAATACTTTCTTCATGACATACAGACTTCAAATAGTGCTTAGCAGCCAAAAGCTGTGATTCATTTCCACATGGGTGAAGAAGAGCACAATGAAATTATGCTACTTTAAATCTCTCTTGGGCTGGAGAGATGGCTTAGCGGTTAAGGCGCCTGCCTCCTAAGCCTAAGAATGATGGTTCCAATCTCCAGGTCCCACATTTAGCCATATGCAATGTGACGCAAGGGCGCAATGCTGCACTTGACCACAAGGGAGCACACGCATCTGGATTTCATTCTCAGCAGCTGAGAGGCTGCTGACGTGCCCATCTCTGTCTTCCTCTCCTCCCCCCCCCTCTGTCTCCAAAAAAAAAAAAAAATCTCTCTCAAAACTGGTAAGTCAATATGATTTCATAAACATTTTAAAATTATTTTTCTGCTGCATATGCATGCATGTTCATGTATGTGAATGTGGATATTTGTGTGTCATGGCAGACATATGCAGCTCAAAGGAAAACTTTTTAGCATTTGTACTCGCCAGCTCCCAGGCTAGCTGGTCTATGGGCTTCCAGAAATTTCTTATGTCTTCACTTCTATTCTGCATTTTCAACATACTGCTATTACAGACGATCAACATGGTTTCTCATTTTCATATGAAGTTGGGGTATCCAAAATCAGGTAAGCATTTTATCCACTATGCCCTCCCTTTTGCTCCAGAGGCTTCAATTTTAATGACATTGCATGCACGTGCGTGTGCTTGCTTGTGTGTGTGTGTATGTGTGTGTGTGTGTGTCTGTGTGTGCAATAATTTTGTCCATGCAGTCATCAAAACTCTGTGGACACTTCAAATGAATAGTAACTTGTACAGGGTAGCTGTGAGTTCATTGGCTGAAAGAATCTACTTACTTCTCAAGTCTAATACTAGGTGAAGGTTGAAAGCCACACTTGATGTGATAACTGACATGAGCATGGCCCTTTGGTGGCCCCTATTTGGTAGTGGGATGCCACAAGTCAGCTGAGAAGCAAAGTCAGAATCTAAGCAAGAAAACCAGGATGAAAAGGTTCTAGAATTCATAGAAAGAATATCAGGAAGATACTGTAACTGAGCAGCACATAAGGCATTTTGATCAGGATGTAGGAAAGAGGTGAGTGCTGTGAAGGATGGCGGTGAGTTCAGGTTCTTGGCTGATGGGCCACAAGGGGTGAGGCAAGGCCAAAGCGCAGAGTACAGGAAAGTAGCAGAAGTAACCAGAAAGGACATAACCAGAAAGGTCAGCATTGGTACAGAGGCAGCCATGATCTGATCACTACCACAAAAGCTCTATGAGTCAAAGACACCTTGGTAGAGCACAGGAAAATAAAATGAACCTTCTCTCAGCAAACAAACTACTAAAATGATGTCTGTGGACCCTGTATGCAAAGAAATCACAAAAGCCCTTGTACTTAGATGGACCCATGCCTGGAGTGGTCTGGCACCCGTCCTAAGTCATGGTATATTATCTATCAAATGTCCAGCTGGGCACAACTTGCCTCAGGCCCTGTAGGCTAGAAATGGAATCAATGGACAAAAGTGTATCATTCATCTTTTATTTGTTTATTCACGAACAATTTACTGAACACTCAGTGCTGTCCCAGTCTTGGCTGTAACGCAGACATTACTCAGAAGGAAAACCAATTCAAGGTCATGAAAAGGGTTCATTACAAGCCCAAATTGGTGAACGATTCAAAATTGTTGAGCTTAAAACAGACCAACATGTCATCTACCTATCATTATTCAGCAAACCCATATAGACCGATCATTAAGTGAAAAACTAGACAATTTTAAATCTTATTTCTTAAAGAACTAAGCCTGACATATTATGAATTTGGTGCAGATGATTTAAAACAGAATATAACCTGCCACACATTTAGACTATAATCTCTTCTTGGTAGTTAGGGACAATTTCATTAGTCTAAATGACTATAAAATCAGTTTTCCATTTACACTTAAATTCCAGTTACTGTTCTGCCACACACATAAACCTCATCCTTAGTGTTCATATATCTCAGAAGCTGATCTGCATCTTCTTTTGCAGTACTGTGGCTAGTTCATCTTATACTCTGTTCTGAAGTCCAAATGAAAGTTAACATTTACATAACACTTACCATATGCCAGGCACTGTGCTTGATAGTTTAAACATAGTAAGATAATCCATCCCCTTAAAGGCCTAAGAAATGACCACCATGAATATTTCTTGTAATAGTTTTGTAAAGGAATGGAGAAAGAGATGATGATAAGACAACCATAATATTGCAGAGAAATTGGCATCAGGTAACTTGTCCCTCCAGACATATACAGGAATGAAAATGCTACCCAAAACAATAGCTCGAGGAAAAGCAATATGTAGTATATGTTGCTTTGAGATGTTTTAGCTGAAGGAGGGATGGGTAGGGGAGAAGCCTGGAGCACCTGTCCTCTGCTTTCCATCAACATTCTTTCTTTACCATATGTTCTCTTTCTTCAAATTCTCTCATTCTGGGATTGGGAAGATGGTTCAGGAATTAAAGGTACTTGTTTGCAAAGCCAGCCAGCCTGGTTTTAATTTCCCATCTACCCAGGAATTTTCTTGCAGTAGCAAGAGACTGTGGGGCATCTACACACATGCCTGCATACCTGCACACAAATACACGGGGGGGGAGAAAGAGAGAGAGAGAGAGAGAGAGAGAGAGAGAGAGGAGAGACACACAAATAAATAAATTTAATATATTAATATATTTGAATTTTCCCATTCTGACAAAGCTGACAAAAAAATGGGGTCCAGTTCAAGTAATATTAATATAAGTCTACAATGTTTGAGCATGCAAATTAACCATTGTTGAAATGCATAATTATCTTTTACATGTAACAATAGAGTAAAACTAATAAATCCATTTTTTGCAGAGATAAGATAAATTTACAGCTCCCCCTGTCAGAATGAAGGATAGAGTTTTATTGTGTAGTTGTGCTTGCTACATTGTAATTACTTTCTCAGCAGTGTATTAATTAGGCACCTCCAGTAGTCTAGAACTCTTTGATGCTAGCTAATGAGATTAATAGTCGATCTTTCTCAATTCTTTGGAAGCTCACTCCCATGTCAAGTACCATCATTTACATCGGATATATAGAAGTTAAAAAGCCCTTCAAGTGCCTGTGGCTTAATGCAAGGCCCTTATAGTAAGCCATCACAGTATCTAGATTGTACAAGAGCAACATTCATGAGAGTAGTAACCCAGTAATCCAAACTATCTCTGTGGAAGAATGAATAATTTTCAGTACTTTCTCCATAGGAATAACCTGAGGCAAGCTGTCACCTGATGGATTGGATCTTATAAGAGGCACATAGCCTGCAGTTTAGAAGTTACTGAGGATAAAAGAGAAAGTTTTCATTTAGAAATATCTACAGCAAAACAAACAAACAAACAAACAAACAAATAAATAAATAAATAATGAATAAATAAATAAGATATAACAAGAAGTTGTCCTGGGGCTGGGAAATGGCTTAGTGGTTAAATGTGCTTGCTTGTAAAGCCTGCTGGCCTAAATCTGACTCCCCAAGACCCATGTAAAGCTGGGTGAACACAGTGTTGCATATGTCAAAAGATTGTTGGCATTGACAAGAGGCTCTGGAATGCCCACTGTCCCATTCTCTCTCCCCTCTCTTTCTCTCTCTATCTCTCTCTCCCCTTTCCCAGAAAATAAAAAGATTTCTAAAAAGAAGTTGGGGCTTGAGAGATGGCTCAGTGATTTAGGCTTTTGCCTACAAAGCCTAAGAACCAGAGTTCAATTCCCACATAAAGCTAGATGCACAAGCTGGCACATGCATCTAGAGTTCATTTGCAGTGGCTAGAGGCCCTGGAGTACCCATTCTCTCTCTCTCTCTCTCTCATAAATAAATATTTTATAAAAAAGTTCTCTTATTAAGGAAATCATAATTTTCTGAAGAATAAACTATTTCACATGGCATGGTAAAAATAAGAAAAATATTAGCCTAAATTTAAATTGGATAATAGATTATTTCTTTATGATGATTGCATATGTGGAACACATTCATGCACCCTATATGCATCTTGGCCAGCTTTATATAATTCAGACTTATTTGATGTCTTTTATAAGTGTATCGGCATGAATTTATTTGGCTTATGGTAGCTTCCCACATATCGTTCAATAGGCTGATGTGTTATTTTTAATTTTAGGAGTCCCATGGGATTGTCTTCTCTTATTCTCTCTCTCTCTCTCTCTCTCTCTCTCTCTCTCTCTCTCTCTCTCTGTCTCTGCAAAAAGCAACCATAGGACACAGAACTGTTACATACAAGTGTGTGCTTCATGGATCACTGAAACACGGGCATTAGGGGGTGATGGAGACAGACACTGAGGATACTCAAAACCTACCCAAACAGAAATCCAGAAGCTGCTGAGAGCTCAACACTAAAGAACACTTAAACTCACCAAGACTCAGGGAATTTTATTGAAGGGGTAATGGAAAGAATGTAAGAGACACAGGGTGGCAGGGAATATCCAGAGGCACTGTCCCACCCCCACAAATTTTGACTGCTGCTTTCATAAGTCATAACCTACAACCACATGGTGAATACCAGCAATCCCATAGAAGAGGGCATTCAATGGAGTGGGGACAGGGAGGAGGAAAATGATAGTACCAATACATGATATGTCTATGCAAATTTTCTAATTAATAATAAAAATAAGATTTTTAACTTTTTCACTTTTTATTTCCTTACAAATATGTGAGGTGTACTAATTCCAACTCTCTGGTTGTCCAGAGCATCTGTGTAGATAATATTGCCAGGTTATAAGCCCTGATTAATAGTGTTGTGGATATTCTATCTATATAAGAGAATTTATTTTAGTAGTTGTTAGGAAAATTTTGTGCTGATAAGCCTTATTCTCTCCAAAGTTCCTATTATGTCAATTTCTTATAAAATAAAATGAAAAAATATAATAAATGTGAATACCAAGTACAATTTTCAGTTCATCATCACATAAATTCTATGACAATTTATCAGGAGAAACTCACTTTTGCACCAA
Source organism: Orientallactaga sibirica (assembly GCA_036365145.1). Lineage (NCBI taxonomy): Eukaryota > Metazoa > Chordata > Mammalia > Rodentia > Dipodidae > Orientallactaga > Orientallactaga sibirica. The sequence goes on from JAEOAD010000017.1 coordinate 16,258,746, forward strand.
AACAACATGCCGTATTTGTTGAGCTCCACAGAGACATGTTTTGGCATGTATTGTTTGTTAACAGTGATAGTACACATCTGAGAAAAACCTGCCCATGGGACTATCTCAAAACAGCTGAATCAGTCGTGACTGGACCTCTTTTCTACCTGTTAACTGTGTCCCTGGAGGAGCTGAGGGAAGATTCGGGATCCTCTGCACGCAGAGCTAAGAGCAGCCCCTGCAAATGCATCTTAAAACCTTCAGCTCCAATGGAGAACTATCTGAACCCACTGCAATTATAGCTGAATTAAAAATGAATTAAAAACTATTAGGTCAAGCTGGGCATGGTGGCACACACCTTTAGTCCCAGCACTCAGGATGCCGAGGTTGTGGGATCACTATGAGTTTGAAGCCAACCTGAGACTACAGCATGAATTCCAGGTCAGTCTGGACTACAGTGAGACCCTTCCTTGAAAAAACAAAACAAAACAAAAATAATAATAAAAATAAAAAATAAAAATATTAGAAAACCTATTAGGGGTTTTTGATGTTCTAAAAACACTAGATCTATTTAATTATTACAAATAAACAAGCCAATCCAAAGCTAATTTAAGGAACAAAATAACACTTGTTTTATTCAGCATCAAAAATACAATTACATGTTTACAATGCTGTAGAATTTTCCTTGAGTTGTGTTAACTCTACCTGGAGACAGTGAGCTATGTAAAATATTTGAGTACAGTATGCCTTAGTGTATGAGTTTGTATGAGTGTGTAAAATATATGTCAGTCACAATGCATGTGTTAGCATATGCTGGCTTTGGGATAAAGCTCTTTTCATCATGAGAGATCCTATACTACTATCCCTTCCTCCTGTATTCTCCTTTAGAATAATGATCACATCATTGTCCCATAAGTCTAAATTAATGAGAAAAGTAAAGCCACTATTTTTCATATCCAAGTTTTCCAGTTAGTCTACATGTACTAGGCTTGTCTATTATTAAAACAAATATACTAACTCACAATACTAAGATATGCAGTGTTCTGTGCTACAGTGTTTGGTTAACAAGTGTTAGAAAAGGAACCTAAGAAATGTTCCAGGTTGTGAGATTTGATGTGACCTCCCAGGTGGGCAGTTTGCCAAACCCTAGGTCATGTTCCTGAACTAAGCAGAATAAAATACTCTCTTTGTAGTTGTTTGTTTGTTTTTGAGGTAGTGTCTTGCTGTAGCCCAGGCTGACCTGGAATTCATTATGTAGTCTCAGGGTGGCCTTGAACTCACATGATCCTCCTACCTCTGTCTTCCCATTGCTGGGAATAAAGGCATGCGCCACCATTCCCTGCTCCTAAAATACTTTTGTAATCCAATGTAATAGTCAGGCTTTTGTGCTTTGGGTGAATTTCTAGTATAGGCAGAGGCTTCTGATATCAAACATCCTCTTTTCTTGCTGTCTTTGGTATATACCAGTAGCTTTTGCTCAGCTGACTTGGTTTGTGCTATTATTTAGTGCATTGCCTAAGATTACTTGAACATGAAATAAGGTTCTAGTAAAATTTCCAGGGGAGAAGATGTCCTACTTTTACAATAACCCTCAACTACTAACAGGTGATTCTCAATTAGATTTGTTAATTTGACTAAAGGTAAGGTTAAAAAATGTATTTCAGGGCTGGAGAGATGGCTTAGCGGTTAAGGCCCCTGCCTGCTAAGCCTAAGAACCCGGTTCCAATCTCCAGATCCCACGTTTAGTGAGATGCAAAGTGACACAAGAACGCAATGCCACACTTGCCCACAAGGGGGCACACGCATCTGGATTTCGTTCACAGTAGCTGAGAGACTGCTGGCACGCCCATCTCTATCTGTCTCCCTCTCTGTCTGTCTCTCTCTGTGTCTCTCTCCAAAAATAAATAAAATTTAAAAAATGTATTTGAAAATGACTAAATGAATTTGCTTGATTTAATTTTCTACATTTACTTACACATCATAACTCCCACTCTTAAAAAATGTATGTTTATATCTGCTAAAAATACTCCTAAAAATCCATGTGTAAAAGTTTGTCAGCCTGTGGTACGACTAATGCATCCTTCAATAAGAGGGGCCTAGAAGAGCGGAGGTAGGGTTTGAGGACTTCTCCTAGAAAAGACAGCACTGGTATAACCTGGCTCTATCTTTCTGCTGTGAGAAGATTCTGCCAGGCACTCTTCACACTCTTTCCATCATGTCACCACAGAACCCAAGTGAAGAAACATTTGACTATCAACTGAAACCCCTGAAACCTTGAAACTTGAAGGCTTTTCTCCTAAAAATTTTATTATCTTGGGAATTTATTTTGCTATAATATTAGAAAATGACTTATTTTTCAGTGACTTATTAAGTCATTGAATAGAGGTTGTCCTGTGTTGAAATGCAAGTATGCTGAATCATTAAGCTGTATTTAACTATGTTTATGTTTGATGGATACCATAATTTTTTGAAAGTCAGAGAGAGAGAAAGAGAGACAGACAGACAGACAGACAGACAGACAGACAGACAGAGAGACAGATAGAGAATGGGTGCACCAGTGGCCTCTCAGCCCATGTGAATGAACTCCAGATGCATGCACCCCCTTGTGGGCAAGTGCAGCATTGCAAACTTGCTTCACTATGTCTGGCTAAACAAGGGGCCTGGAGAATCAAGTGGGTATTCTTAGGCTTAGCAGGCATGTGCCTAACTATTAAGCCATCTCTCCAGCCCTGATTCTATAATTTTTAAAGTGATTTCAATGGACAGAATATGGGGGGAAATGAGAGTAAAATCTTGGCATAGTGGGCAGTTTTGTATGAAGGCAGTCTTGGGAACTGTTTCGATTAGGCACATGACTATGTATATTAGAAAGTACATTTGAGCAGATCATTGGTTTATTAAAGGTAAGAAATGCAGTGGCTTTCTCAGATGGGTTTTGCATATTTCTTTTGATCATTTTCTATGTACTAGAAATTTTATACAATACTGATTTAATAGATACATATTAAGTTTGTTATGAAATAACATAAATTCCAGGACTTTAAAATGTTTATAGAATGATTTATGTAACCTTGATTTCTTGGTTATTATTACTGTTACCAGGACTGTTTCCTCAGACAATGTTGCAACCACCATAAATTTTTTCTGATGGAGTCCCTGTAATCTCATAGCTGGTATTTCCTGTCTGTTGAATTCTGCCCCTCACCTCCATTCAGATGTTGAAGCCTAAACCCTTGCACTTAAGAATGTGCACTGTACTTAAAATAAGGTCATTAAGAAATTAATTAAATTTAATAGAGGTAATTAGAAATGACCATAATCCAATATATTTATTATTATAAAAGGCTATGATAGAGACATAGAGATAGTTATATGAGAATGCTCTGAAGAATGACCCTCAAAACAAGCAAAACTTGCCAACCTTTGATCTTATTTATAAATCAATTTCTGTTTGTTGTAGCAGCTGTAGCATACCAATGCACTTGTGTCTTATAACTAAATAGGTTATTTCCCATTTGGCCTTCCAGATCCAGTCTTTGTCTTTTGGCTTCTGTCACCCAAAAGCTGCCAGAACACAATAGCTTTCCTAACTCTCTGACCTTGAGGGAAGGTTACTGCAAGTGGAAGATCAGCAAAAGACATTCCTGCAGCCAGGCAGAGAGTGAGATATAGTCAGTCATTAAGTTTTTGGCTGCTTTAGACTAGGTGTCTTCAGTGCATGGGTCCCCTTAAAGTCACACTTCCTATCCAGTAGCCCTCAAGTGTAGCTTCAGATAGTCTCTCAGGGTCTCAGCATCATCCCAGCACTTTCTGCTTCAGTCTAAGGCTCCAAGATTGCTCTGTGATAACCCTTCTTTGAGGTACTTCTCTGTACCTTGACCTAGTATTTGTACACAGCCCCTCTAACTAGTTGTCCTTGGTGACCACATTTGAGCTTCCCACCTGCTCTTTCCAGGACACTAAACAGCAGTTTAATAGTTGTGAAGAAAACATTCTACTATTAGCAAGAAAAATCAAAGGGTAAAATGCTCCCTGACTGGAATATGTACATTATAATAGCCTTGTCTCTTTCTCCTGTTGCTTTATATTAAATCTGATAGAACTTTAAATAGATAGTACAATCAATGAGTAATTAGTGAGTAGCTATCTCTCAATACCTTTTAAAGATGTTCATCTACCTGAGTTGATGCTTTTAATCTCCTAAACATAATTGTAGGTTGCTCTAAGGAATCAGAGAGGCAGAATTAATGTTAGCACTTCTTAATTCACAGTCTCAAAATGTTTTCTCATTCAGTCTCACTCCACTTATCTCTTCTTCTTACAAGGCATTTAAAGGTGTTCATGACTCAGAAGTTAAGAACAGTAAAGTTGTGGCTCAATGTATAATAAATTTAAATAACTTATGTGTATATCACAGTACTTGAGAAAACACAAAATATCACACAAATTTTTGTAGTCAGGTTCGCATTGCTCACAGAAATCACCCAACCAAAAGCAGTTTTTTGGGGAAAAATGTTTATTTTGGCTTACAGACTTGAGGGGAAGCTCCATGATGACAGGGAAAAATGATGCCATGAGCAGAGAGTGGACATCAACCTCTGGCCAACATAAGGTAGCCAAAAGCAATAGGAGAGTGTGCTAAACACTGGCAAGGGGACACTGGCTATAATGCCCATAAGCCCACCCCCAACAATACATAGCCTCCAGGAGGCTTGAATTTCCAACTGCCATCAGCAGGGGATACTAACATTCAGATTACCTAAGTTTCTGGGGGACACTTGAATCAAACCATCACATTCCACCCCTGGCCCCTATAAACTGATAACCATACATGATATAAAATCCAATGCATTCATCCAACTTTAAAAGTCCCCATATTTTTTATCAATGCTAATGATGTGTGTACATGCCTGTGGTAGTTTGAATATATGTCCCCCAATATATTCAACGTTTTATTAGTTATAGTTTGCATCTGCAATCACCTTGCTAGAGGCAAGGTCACTGGGGGCCCGGTCTTAAGGTGTGATGATGGTTTGAGATTCCATTGTAAAGATATGCAAATGTGCCTAGCAGGAGTTCCTGAAGTGTTCTGTGTGACCTTTTGGCTGTAGTTTTGCTCTGTTTGCTGTGGTGGCTGGTTGGCTTTTCTCTCTCTGCTTGGCCCTGTGGAGAGCAGGCCGCTTCTCTTGCCATTATGGAACTTCCCCTGGATCTGTAAACTTCAATAAATAATATCCCTTCCTCCATAACTGTGCCTGGTCTGGAAGTTCATCTCAGCGAACCTGAAGCTGTCTGCTACAATGCCCATAGTGCAAGATCTTTTAACTGAGCTCGACCCCCCCCCAAAAAATATAATGGCACAAAATAAACATTCATCCTGCGAAAGATGGCATTGGGCATAGTAAAGAAATATTCAACCAATACAAGATTTAAACAGGGCAAACATATCAAATTGTGTAGCTACAAGACCAATAACTAATCAATGTCAAGTCCCCAAGTCCAATAACTGTAACCAGCAATGAGTCTCTGGAGTTTCAATTCAGCTCCTCCAGCTGGGCTACCCTGGAAAACTTCACCTGGGCCTGAAGCTTTCCTTAGCAGCCATCTCATTGTCCTGGCATCTCCACTGGGTCTCCACTGAAAGCCGCAGTTCATCCTCTTGGCTCCATGGGGTCTCCATGCAGGCATCCAGCAAACCTGCTTCCCATTGCCCATGGTTGTTCCAAAATACAAAATGGCATTTCAAACTCAATGATTCTCTCTTTCCTGCATTTCTTATACTCTACAATACCAGCTAATGTGCCATTTTGTTAATTCAGGGGGGAATAAAGCAATACATTTTTGAAGAACAGGATAGTCCTTGAGCATTCAGGCACATTCAAAAGAGTACAACTTCTCAGGACACAGGCATAATAGCAAGCCTCACACACAAGCTGTTTCTTGCCCAGTCCAAGCAAAGCTCTTTCTCACCCTCATAAGCCAAACTTCACAGTCCATAGTTCTTACTGCATTCAGGTCTGAGTTTAACCAGAACAATCCATCAAGCTGTACTTATAGCACTGCAAGGTGTCTCTTAGGCCAAGGTTTCAAATCCTTCCACATTCCTCTTAAAAATCAGCTCCAAAAGGCCAAAGCCACACAGTCAGGTGTCTAGCAGCAAATGACACCACTCCTCAGTATCTACAGTGCTGTTGCAGTCAGGTTCACATTGCTGGCAGAAATCACCCGACCAAGAGCAACTTTGGGGAGGGGGGAAAGGGATTATTTTGGTTTATAGGCTCAAGGGGATGGCACCATGATAGGGAAAATGATGCCATGAGCAGAGGGTGGACATCACCCCTTGACCAACATAAGGTGGACAATAACAACAGGAGAGTGTGGCAAACACTGGCAAGGGGACACTGGCTATAATGCCCATAAGCCCATCCCCAAAATAAACAGCCTTCTAAGAGTCTTTAATTTCCATTTGCTATTAGCTGGGGACATTAGCATTCACAAAACCTAAGTTTATGGGGGACACCTGAATCAAACCACCACATAAGTGATATGATATGAGTTGCCTGAAACATTAAGAAACATTTAAAAATTCAACTTTATAATATCCCCTCACTAGATATCAAGATTTTTAAAGTTGTTCATTTCTCATTAACAACTTATGAATGTTCTAATAAGATTTATAATTACACCTCTGCTGCCATCTAGATGTAAAGGGACTGAATTGCATGCAACCTTGTTGAAAAAAAAAAAGTTTCCTAAGAGAATTATTTGACAGTATCTGAATGCAGTAATTCTAGTACTCTTATCAATATGTTCATCTTCAAACTTCATGTTAAAAATAGTATGTTATATTCAATTACTTAATTTATACTCAGTTTACTCAATATACTCAATTAGTTCATTAGTTAATCTTTCTGGAAAAGGTAAAAAAAGAGAAGGGATATACATTTGTAAAATGATGATGCATATTTTTATTGCAGGATGTTTTAATTATAATGGGTAGTATGGAACTAAACTAATATATTGAGTTTTATACTATCTGTATTTAGTCATGTACTTTGATCTCTCCAATTTAAATTTTCATATAGTCATTAATTGCTCTTTTATAATATACCCATATCCATCCATAAGTACCCACACATTTCTAGAGGAAGCAGTGAAGTGAAGATGTTAAATGTCAGGCTCAGGACAGATTTGGTGTAAGGTTCAAGTTCTAGCTCAGACACTTACAGGCTTTGAAAACCAGGGTAAGTTTTTCCTCACTGGTAACAAGGAGATAATCATTCTAGCTAGTTTTTTTAGAAGGTTGTTTGACAATTAATACTCATGTTATACCTGATGTTCAGGATATTTTATGTAATTGACTAGAATCTGCCTCTTTTAGCTGTGAAGCCCGGAGTCTCAGTGGCATTCCACAGAAACAGCAGCCACTTCCTATATGCCTTAAGAGATGTTTAACTCTGATGGCTAGAAAGTACACACACACACACACACACACACACACACACACACACAGCAAGTGAGAAAGAGGGAATTATCTATTCTCTAAAATTCTATGTTCTTGTCAGCCTAAAGCAAAATCTACCATTCAAACTATAATTCACATCATTGTCATTATTTTATTCTCCTTTGCATCTACTTACATAGATTTCATTTTAGGATAAGTTTATTATGTGCACTTTGTTGGAAACCTACACTTAACTGTAACTCCTTCAGCTGAATTCCATTCAGCTGGATTCATAATTCAACATGTTTTCACATCTGAGAATTCAATTATTCAATTCTGCTTGAAAGTAATACAAAACATTGCTGCAATTTTCTTTTTTAATAGTTTAATGTATGTATGTATTTGTAAAGAGAGAAAGAATATGAATGAGAATGGGCACACTAGGGCATTTTGACAGTACAAATGATCTCCCGATGCATGAAACATTGTACGTCTGGTTTTATGTGGGTGACCAGCCATGAGGTAGTGTTTTACCACAAAAATTTCAAGTCTTATCTTTCCCATCCCCTAAAGTTATGTTGACAATATTATAAGAAATTCTAGGTATTCCTTCCTTTAGTGTCTAGGATTTTTAAGAACAGCCAAGCCCATGCTTGATATGGAATTCTACATCCTCATTCCTGATACACTTACTTCTAGGCCAGTAATCAGAAAAAGAAACCCCTACACAATGGCCTACAAAAAATAATAAACTATTCAGGAATAAATCTTACTAAGGAAGTCAATAATCTCTACAATGAAAACTTTAGGCCAGGGCTGGAGGAATGGCTTAGCAGTTAAGGCACTTGCCTGCAAAGCCAAAGGACCAGGTTCAATTTCCTGGGACCCATGTAAGCCGGACGGGCATGCATCTGGAGTTCATTTACAGCAGCTGGAGGCCCTGGCACACCCATTCTCTCCCTCCCTCCCTTTCTAACTCTCTCTGCCTCTTTCTCTGTGTCAAATAAATAAAAATAAAATATTTAAAAATCCTATAATCCATTGATTAAACAAATTGAAGAAAAGAGTAGAATATGGAAAGACTTCCAATATTCATGGATCATCAGAATTTACAGTGATCTATATATCAGTGCAATCCACATCAAAATTCCAATGGCATGCTTCAGAGGAATATATATATATATATAATTTGAAAGAAAGCACAGAAGACTCAAAATATTTACAAAACAATCTAACAATCTTCAGGAACATTATAAATTCAGGAGGTATTGAAATACCAAATTTTAAATCATAGACTTTTAGTAACAAAAACACAATACTGACACATAAACAGATACATAGGGCTGAAAAGGTACCCTAGATGGTAAAGGGCTTGATTCACAAACACTAAGCCCTAGTCCCCACATACATGTCTGACATGGTAATGCATGCCTGCAATCCCATAACTGAGAAGGTAGAGACAGGTGAACATCTGAGCTCATTGCCCAGGCAGTCTTGTATAATTGGTGAGGGCCACATCATACAGACTCTGACTCAAAAATAAATGGACAATGTTCCTGAGACACAACTGAGGTTTTCTGACTGTCATATGTATGTGTACACATTTGCACTTGGCCACAATTGTCTTCGCACATTCATATTGCAAAAGTCAGCTCCTTGTTGTTGAGGTGAACATCCAAGCAGACACAGTTTATGGACAAAGGGGTTCATTACAGCTGCAAATCCAGGGTAAGTCTCCTCAATGGAGGAAGCAGCTGGGTACTTCTGTAGATCAAAGCAGAATGAAACCACCAAATAGCCAGCACCACAAGCAAGCATCAACTGCCAAACTCAAACTGCTCTGTGCTTATATTTGGGGTGGAATCTTGATTCACCCCCAGTAATACCTCCTGCAGCAAGCTGCTAGAGACTCAAGCAGGAAGCTCAACTTTAATTTAAAGTACCTGAGGCTAAGGGGGTTATAGATTTACATTCAAACTACTACACATGTGAACATGCATAAACACATGCAAGCCACATACATATGTGAAAACAAAAAGACATATAGGCCATAGAGTGCAGTAGATGACTCAGAAATAAACCAGTAAAACTGAATCTATTTCATTCTTGACAAAAGCGTTTGTTGGTGAAAAGAGAGTCTCTTTAATAAATAATACATTTTTCATGTGTGAAATCTAGATTTAGCTACATGTACACATAGAGATGTTTTGTGCATGAGAGTGTGTGTGTGTGTGTGTGCGCATGTGTGTGAGTGGGTGGGTGTGCATATGTATGTGTGTGTGTTTGTGTGTGTTTATGGCATGGAAGCATAAAGGAACTATTAGGAATGAGGAGGGAGATGGAGATAAAGGATAGGAAAGGTGTCTGGAGGTCAAAATGAGCAAACCACAGTTGTGTGTGTGTGTGTGTGTGTGTGTGTGTGTGTGTGTGTGTGTGTAAAAATATAATCAAATCCATCATTTTATAGACTAAAAATAATCATAAATTTTAAAATTGTAAAACTAGAAATCTACTTATATAAGATTGAAAGTAGTCATCTATCTCTCACCCTGCACCAAAACTAATTCAGAATGAATTAATTATCTAAGTGTAAGTCCTGAAATCTGAAATATTAAAGGAAAAAACTGGAAATGCTTCAGGACATCTGCATATGCAACAATTTTCTAAATATGGCTGCAAAAGCTCATAAAATAATAGGAAAAATAAAAAAATAGGATTACATCATATTAACCGCTTCTGCATAACAATAGAATGACTTAAAGAAAGAAGATGCAGCAAAGAGAATGGGGAGGAATCTTTGCCAGCCATTGTTTACATAGAGGCTTAACATTCATAATATGCAAAGAATTGCAAATGCTGAATAGCAAATGACTTGTAATCCAATCAATAAACAGGCAAATGAACCAGATAATTCCTTTAAGAAGTATAAATGGGCAGTTATCATTTGAAAAAATTCAACATTGTTGTCTATCAGAAAAATGCCAATCAAAACTACATTAAAATTCCACGGAAAACCTATAAAAATGACCATCATCAAGCCTGCATAAAATAATAATAGTAGATGTTGGTAGCATGTAGGAGAAATGATCACTTACAGACATTGGTGGGAGTTTTAAGTAGTTTAGCTACTATGGACATCAGTATGCAGGATCCTCAAAAGACCAAAAGCAGAATAAAACCACCATATGACCAGCTATAGTTATTTCACTCTTGCGTATATCTGAAAGAATAACATCAGCATATCACCAAGAAATCTGTATGTAAATGCTTTGTGGAACACTATTCTCAATATAATTTATGTAATCAGTGTAGATGCTTGCCAGCAAATGAATGGATGCCTGACTTTGAACACACACACACACACACACACACACACACACACACACACACACACCATTAGGTATTGATTAGCCCCAAAAAAGAACTGAATCATGCCACCTGAAGGAAAATGAAGGGAATTTAAGATCACAGTATTAATTAAAGTAAGCCAGACATATAAAAGACAAATAAATTACCCATGTTTTTTTTTTTTTTCCCTCATCTGTCAAACCTGGGGAAAATATAAAAAAGATGATATAAGAATAGAACAGGAACTATTTGAAAGGAGAAAGAAGGGAGGATAAAAATGGAAGTAGCATAATGGTGTAGGAGTTGCTTGGCTCTTGCAAGGCCCTGAGTTCAATCACCCAACACAGCAAAAGGAAAGAATGGAAGAAAGGAAAAGAGAGAGATAGAGTAAAGGAGATAAGAAGAGAGAACAAAGAAAAGAAGAGGGTATGGCAGGGAGAAGAAAGAGTAAGAGGAAGGAGAGCTGTAATCAAACCGTGGTGGCGCACGCTTTTAGTCCCAGCACTCAGGAGGCAGAGTTAGGAGTATTGCTGTGTTTGAGGCCACCTTGAGACTACACAGTCAATTCTAGGTCAGCCGGAGCTAGAGTGAGACCCTCAAAAAACAACAACAACAGCAAAAAATGTTTTGAGTCCATATGAGAATTTTGCAAGCAACCCAGTTTATTATATAATTATTATAGACTAAAATAAGGAAGGAGGAAGTGAGAACTTCTGCATAAGTTGGTTGATATTCTCCAGATCAGACAGTTAAAAAAATGAATTGGTCAGATGTGCAAGAGTGCTACTTCAATAGTGAACTTGTCAACCAGTGCCAGGATCATGGAGACAGACATTAAGGATACTCAAAATACTCCAAAGCAGAATAACAGAACCGGCTGAAAGCACAACACTAGGGTGAATTTAAAATATACCCACCAGGGCTCAGGGAATTTTGCAGAAGAGCACCAGATTGGAAGGGAATGTCCAGAGACACTGCCCTCCCACCTAAAATGACTGACTAATGTTTTCACATCTCATAACCTGAAAATCTAGGGGGAATGTCAGCAATTGTGCTGCGGAGCACATGCAACAGAATTGGGATAGGGAGGAGGGTAATGATGGTACTAATATAAGATGTGTCCATACAACTTCCAACTTAATTAAAAAAAAAAAAAAAGATCTTTAGATGATGATTATTTCTCTCTTCCTTGAAAAAAAATATGACAACTATGAACATCTGAGATCCATTGGGGGAAAAATGGTAAAGGACAAATTGTGAGCAACAAGAGAACAAAAAGAAAGGCATCTATTCACAGACTACCTTTAAATAGGGTTTGATTAGAATCATGGAACAACTGTCTTAAAAAATAAATATGGTGATACTTTATCTTACTATATCCTAATCAAAAGTAAATACAATAAAAACAAAAGGAAACAGCGTGCCTGTCAACCAGCTTGAGCTCTCAGATCAGTAACTCAATGTGTAACAACTAATTTCTGGTACTGAGGGTTACAGAGCTTCATACAACCCTCTCCAGGGTCCTTCTTGCCAGATGATCTCCCCAGATCATTCTCTAATTTAGGGTTATATCTTTTAATTGTCTATCAAGGAGAAAGGTTTCTATGGTACCAGATCATTTTGGGTTTAGTTTTGTGTTTATTTTCCCCACAACTTTCCATTCCCCTCTCCACTGACCCTTCCTTCCCTACTGTCTGGCCCTCGGGTTGTCTGTTTAGTATGCCAGCAAGTCAAGTTGTTCCAGGTTAGGGACCTCAGATAACTGAGAGCATGTGCATTTGTTTTACTGTGATTGTGTGACTTCATTGAGGATGATCTGTTCCAAGTTCATTCAGTTTCCTGCAAATTTCATTATATCATTTTTTTTCTTACTACTGATTATAATTCCATTGAGTGAATATACCACATCTTCATTATCCATTCGTCCAATGTTGGGCACCTAGGTTGATTCTAGTTTGTAGCTATTATGAATTGAGCAGCTCTAAACAGGGTTGAGCAAATATCTCTGCAGTGAAGTAGGGCACCTTTAGGGTAAATGCTCAGTAGAGGAATAACTGGGTCTGTTGGTAGCTCTGTTTTCATCTTTTTGAGGAGTGTCCATATTTATTTCCATAGTGGTTGTACAAGTTTGCATGCCCACCAGCAGTGAATGTGGGCTCCTCTTTCCCCACATCCTTGCCAACATTTGTATTTCATTGATTTTTGTAATGATTGCCATCCTGACTGGAGTAAGGTGGAATGTCACAGTTGTTTTAATTTGCATTTGCCTTACGGTTAAGGATGTTGAACATTTCCTTAGGTGTAAATTGGTATTTCTTCCTCTGACAACTCCCTATTCAGTTCTCTGCCCCATTTTTTAAACTTTTTTTTTTTTTTTTTTTTTTTTTTTTTTAGTGGATTGCTTGTGTTTTTATGTTTATTTTCTTGAGTTCTTTGTAGATTCTACATTTTAGGCCCTTTTCAGTAGTATAGCTTCTGAAAATTTTTTCTCATGCTGTGGGCAATCCATTGACTGTCTATAGTATGTCTGTGTGGGCAAAAGCTTTTGAGCTTCATGAGATCTCACTGGTTGAGTGAAAATTATTTAATTTCCTGAGCTACTGGAGTATTGTTCAGGAAGTCTTTGCCCACTCCCATATCATGGAGAGTTCCTTCTGATTTTTGTTCCCATCGCATAAGAGTTTCAGGTCTTGCAGTAAGATCTGTAAGTCATTTGGAGTTGATTTTTATGCATGGTTAGATGGTTTCTTATCCAGGATCACCATCTGCTAAAAGATCTGTTGGCTCCTTTGTCAAAGATCAAGTCATTTGTAGAGTTAGTGAAGGGGATGTTTATGCATAGGCGCCAGAGGAACTAAACACCAGACTGAGTCTGGAGTTCAAATAACTAAACACCAGATTAGTCTAGGGGAGACTAAACACCAGACTGAGTCTCGGGAGACTGTCAGGATCTCATTTATTGCATATCAAGACAGGTAGTTCTAGAAGGGGTTTCATTTTTCTAGCAACAGGGGAGCCAATAGGTGTAAATGTGGTTATCCAGTTTTGAACTCTATCAGACATCTGTTCTGAAATTGTTTGCTGTCTGTTTCTCCAGTGTACTCTGTTGGAGGGTTTGTCAAAGATCAGCCATGCAAGGTGCTGTTCATGCTCAGCAGGAAGTTAGGACAGTGGTCTATCCATTTCTGTTCCATTGGTCTATATGTCTGTTTTTATGCCAGTACCATGCTATTTTTCTTACTATGGCTTTGTAGTATAGTTCTAGATCAGGTATAGTGATTTCTTCAGAGATGTTTCTTTTGCTGAGGGTATGTTTAGATATGTGAGACCTGAGATCACTTTTTCTATCTTTGAGAAGAATGAAGCTGGGATTTTTATTGGTATTACATTAAATCTGTATATTGATTTTCATAAAATTGCCATTTTACAATATTAATTCTATCTATTCAGGAGCATGGTAAATCTTTCTAGTCTTCTCATGTCGTCCTTCATTTTCTTTCTTGAGTGCTTTTATGTTTTCATTATATACAGGTCTTACTGAGATCTTTTCCTTCTTTTTCTGAAGACAACATGTGAAACCACAGAGCCTTTGAAGTTAGATGCACATATGTTTTCTTCCTGTCTATGCTACTACTTATATACATAAAGTTTTGCCAAGCTGTTTGATATGTCTCAATTCAGTTTATGAGAGATGAGTGTGTATTTCCAAGATCAGAGAATGAGTTCCTAATGTTGAAATGAACATTCATGTAAATAAGGAACAATAGAAATATTTCTAATCTATGTTCATTTTGCATTCATTTTTTTTGTTTATGCCCTAAAACTTTGATATAGAGCTATCAAATTTCCAATACTAAATTAAGAAATATTTCATGGAATTTTAATGTTACCTTCATATATCAATAACCCAGGAAATATTTTCCTCTTGATTTTAAGGGCTTACTGTGTTTTTAATTGTTTATAGTTTGCTGTCTATTGCCTACAATAGTTGTTTATTCATATGCTTTGATGCTGTTCAAAAAACAGTGAATAATTCCATTCCTACTATTTCAATTTTATGGCTTTAAAAGAGTACTTAATTCTATGAGACACGTATTTTTTAAAAGGATAACCTTTCCAGTAACTGATGCTGGAAATGGGTATCTGTATGAAAAAGACAAGAACTGGACCCCTGAGATAGCTGATAGTCATTGTACACATTGAGATTTAGAATGACTGAGGAAAGCTCTGAGCATTTCTGTGAGATCTACATTGAATGCAGCATTCTATGGACTAGGGTCATAATCTGAATAAAAAGATGAAGTGATCCTAACATCAGCATTCATCACTGAGTTCTCATGCTTCTCTGAGGAAGTCCATGCCATGCCCATGTCATGTCAGACATCTCTAAAATATATATTTTTTAATTTATTTGACAGGGGGAGAGAAACAGGCCAATACAAAGACAGAATGGGTGTGCCAGGGATTGTAGCCCCCGCAAATGAATTCCAAATATAGGTAGCACCTAGTGCATCTGGCTTATGTGAGCACTGGGGAATTGAACCTGTGTCCTTAGACTTTGCAGGCAAGTGCCATAACCACTGAACCAGCTCTCCATGAGATACATAAAAACAGGAAGAACTGATTCCCAAACTGTGAGTGAGGTTATGAAGTGGTCTATGATCCTGAAGACTTGAATCAATGTTTGCCATGAAAACTAACCCAGTGGCAACTGACAAGGCTGTTTTCTGATTCTGCCCTCCTGAGAATGTGAAATAATATATCTTGTTGTCTAAAGCTGCTTAACTTGACAATCTGTTACACAGTATTAGATACAAGAAACAGAACTATCATTGATATATTAATTTGTAGAAGTTACCTTCTTCTTGCTGGGACAAAGTACCCAACCAGAAGCAGGTTATGGAAGGAAGAAAAGGGTTTATTTAGGCCTCTGTTTTCAAGGGGACATTTCACCATGGCAGGGAGAGCATTGAAGGAGCAGGATGCTAATTTACATCATCATACATGAGCAGCATGAAGTCCTCTGAGTGATCTAGCCCTGAACCCACATGGTCCTAGATTAATAAGCATTAAGATCTGCCCCGGTGATATGCCTCCATAAGCAAGACTCCACTTCCCAACCTCACAACTTTCTCAAATTGCCACCAGTTGAGGACCAAATATTCAAAACACTAAAGACTGCAGGGGCGGAGGATTTCAATCAAACCACCACGTAATTTAAGTATGATCTAAAAAGAAATAGAAATAAGGGTAGTGAGAATGGACAAAAACTACCTTCTTTAAGAGGTTAGAAATGATCAACATTTATAACATTTATCCTCTGTGACGATCATTGGTGAAAGCATATATTTGGGTATCAGATTAAGGGAAAGCAGAAATCTGAAGACTAACAATTTAGGCCTAGAAAAAATGGCAGCTACACATATTACTGGAAAGGCTTGTTTAGAAATTAACAATTCACACTTTCCACTTTCATGACATGCTGATTAAGTGGCTCCAGAGGCATGACAGTCACCTCACTAATTTGCAGTAATAATAATAAAACACAATGCAAATTACAAACATTAAGTTTTTAAAAGCATATCTCATTTAATAGTTATGTTTTGGTATGAGATCAAATAAAGGATATTTTCAAAGATTTAATAATGGAACTGTCTAATATAGTTTAAAGACAAAAATACTGGATAACTAGCAACAATAGTTTCAAGTGTGAAAGTTATACAAAATTTAGAGTTTTATGGTTATGGTGCAAAAATATAAGTTCTGTCCAAACATATATAATAAACTGGCACATTAAAACTATTAAATGAATCATGAAACTTTAAAAGGAATGATTTTTAATGAGGAATGGAATAATTGGATCATAAATTTTATAGTTCTGCAGTTAGGTTTCGGTTGATAGAACAGGCTAAAGTGTAAAGCTGGAGGCTCAGATATCTGAAAACATGAAAACAATGCAACTAACATTGTTAAAGGAATTCTCTTTAACATACACAAATCTGAGTCACTCATGTTCAATTATTTCATCATATCTTTGTTTATTGCACAGTGTATATCTGAAGAAAATTGATATATGTGTTCTTGGGTATAAATTATTATGAAGCTTCCCATATTTTCATGCTTCTTTTCTCATGTAGGTATTCTTGAAACCCATATTTTAGGTATTCTCCAGACTTTAGGACTATTAACATTGAACATATGATAGTACAGATTTTGAAAAATAATTTTGTACTATCATAACTAGTAAACTAAACAAATCAAAGAAAATCCTTATTTATATACATATAGTTGTCCAAAATATTTTTCCAACTTTATTATAATTATATGTATTTAAAGTATGTGATTTCATGATTTTTTATACAGATAAATTGTGAACAATCATCATAATCAAGCTAATAAGCACTCAGGAATACTCAGCAAATATCAAGTATGCAATATAACATTTTCAACCTCAGACACATTGCTGTCTATGAGATCCTGTGTGAGACTTTGTTTCCCTTAACTAATACCTGTCCATTTCCTCATAACTATGACCAATTTCTATGAGTGTAATTATTTTGATTCCATACACAATGATGTGACATAGTATTTCTTTTTTTTTTCCATTTTGCTTATTTAATGTAGCACTATATACTAACCTAGCATTAACTATATATCTTCAAAATTCTGATTTCACTTTCTTTGGAAGTATACTAAGCTACATGATTGCTAGTATATACATAGCTCTATTATGCATTTTCATCAAATTTGAGGACCTATAATGGCTTCAACCCTCAATACAACTTGTAGTCTTTTTTTTTTTTTTTTGTCTGATAAGACACATTCTACCACATGTGAAATAGCACAGTGTGCTTTTACTTTTCATTTCCCTGATAATTAGTGAGGTTCAACATCATTCAATAGGCCCATTAGACTTTAAAGAAGTGACCATATATTTATATACCTAATGACTGGTTTTTCTTTGCTTTTACCAATTACTAGTATGAGTCTTCTATATTTTGGAAGTTAATCCCCTATCAGACATATGGTTTGTAAATATGTTCTCACCTTTCACAGATAACATTCCAGTTTATTATTTCATGTACTGTGAAGAATCCTTTCATTGTGAGGTAGTCATACTTGCCTACTTTTGCTTTTGTTACCTATATTCATAGTGACAGAACAAAAACCACCATTGCCTAGAATAATGTAAAAATTACTTATTTTTATTGTAATTTAGTAACTATTCCTATGTTTAAATATGTTATTAACTTCTAAATGATTTTCTATGATGCATATGAAGGGCTCAATTCATTCTTCTACATATGGATATTCAGATTTTCCCCCATTATTGAAAAGATCACTGTTTCATCACTGTGTGTTCTTGGTACCTTGTCAAAGATCAATTGGCCTTGGATACAGACTTGTAAGGAGGATCTATCACCTGCAGACTTACTAATGGCAATACCACTCACTTTCAAATATATATATATATATATATATATATATATATATATATATATATATAATTTTCCACTTAGCAGTTTTTTGTAAGATTTTTGAAAATTGTATTTTTCAATGATGCTATTAATTAATGTGCAATCAATATAGTCATTTGCTATCAGCAGTATTATTTATGTTTTCATATATTTCACTCCATGATAACTTATATAGCCATTGGAATCACAAAAGGACAAGCATATAAGATGAGTATGTACTTCTAATATCATGTACTAGTTCAGAATATATAATAGCCAGTCGCTATGTTATTTAATTAAAAAAAACTTTGCAAAATAAAATATGTTTTTATTTGTGTTTTTTAAAAGCTTGGGATAACTTTGTTTCTGGTGATCAAAAAGACTTTGTACATATAACAAAAGGTAAACTGTTAAAAGTATATGGAATAGTGGGAGATATTAAACCACAGCAATAAGTTTCCATTCTGGTACTATGCACAAAAATGATAAAGGCTCTAAAAATTGAAAGGTTTAGGCTTATCTTCAGACCATATTTTATTAGATGAGGTTAAGCACCTGAAGACAGACAAAGGTACAATTCTCTGGTCTTAAGATAGAGATATTAGGGGCTGGAGAAATGGCTTAGCAGTTAAGTGCTTGCCTTTGAAGCCTAAAGACCCCGGTTTGAGGCTCAGTTCCCCAGTACCCATGTAAGCCAGATGCACAAAGTGGCACATGCATCTGGAGTTCGTTTGCAGTGGCTGGAGGCCCTGGTGAGCCCATTCTCTCTCTCTCTGTCACTCTCAAATAAATGAATAAAAATTTTAAAAATAAGATAGAGATATTAAACACATTTGTCTCAAAAATAAGAATAATAAGGATATATCTATGTATATCTAAATATATTTAAAGCATTCATCAAAGAATCTAACAAAAATGTGAAATATCTCTACAATGAAGATTTTAAGAAACTAAAAAAATAAAATATCAAAGAGGACAATACATGATAGAAAGACCTTCCATGCTCCTGGATTGGCAGAATTACTATTGTGAAAATGGCTACTCTACCAAAAGGAATCTACAAATTCAATATAATTTCCATTAAAATTCCAAAGACCTTCTTCACTTCACTAGAAGAAAAAATAATCCTGAAACTTATATCTAACCACACATGAGAGAGAGAGAGAGAGAGAGAGAGAGCACAATCCTAAAGAGAAACAATACAGATGGAGTTATCACAACACCTGATTTGAAATTATACTATAGTGATGGTACTGATATCAAACACACATATAGATCAATGTAACACAATCGATTACCAGAAGTAAATCCATACTGCTTTGGTCACCTTACTTTTAACAAACCTGCCCAAAATATTCAGTGGAGAAAAGTCAGCTTATTCAACAACAGGGGCTGGCAAAACGGAATATGCACCTGAAGAAGAATAAAATTAGATCCATATCTCTCTTCCTGCACAAATACCAATTCAAAGTGGATCAAAGACCTCTGTGTAAAACCTGGAATACAATAACTGCTAGAGGAAAAAAACGGGAATACTCTCCAGGATTAGTTATATACAAGAACTTTCTGAACAGGATTTCAATACCATAGTATCTAGTAGTCAGCAAACAGCTTGTACAACATATATGTGATGTACAACCTCTTATTATTTTCATTATCAGTGGTATAATTCATTATAAATAAAGTAAATGTGCCATTTTTTAATTTTAATTTTTATTTTTTAGAAAAAAGAGGAGAGAGAGAGAGAGGGATAGAATGGGTGTGCCAGGACCTTCAGTGTACTGCAAATGAACTCCATTAGTTAAGGTAACAAATTGATATTCTTATGGTTACCAATAACCTAAGTTATTATTACTGTGAGAAGTTGGGCATTTTATTTATATTTCCATAGGTAGGTAGTGGAAGAACTATGATGTGATTTTAATTTTTCCTGACACAAACTCAAGCTCTATTTATAACATATTACTTTCACTCTTTTCATGTGGTATAATAGAATGTATCATTTAATCAGTATCTCAAAACCTGCTTAGGTTGAGGTTGTCAAAATGGATATGAGCTAATAAAATATCATTTAAGTAGATAGAATTTAAGCTATCTTGAAGAGTGACCAGGATATTAAGGTAGGAATATATGCTTATGTCATATTTATGCACTACTCTCTTATATATAAAGTCAAGATGAGTGACAAGCAAGATATGACCATTGTTAAATGGTGAAACAGACAGGATTATGAAAGCTTAAAAATTCCAGAATATACATTTATACTAGTCTTTTCTACCATCTGTCTCACAAGTGTCAGATTTCCTTGAGTGTCTGACATACACTGCTGGTGATAGGCTGCTGTGATCCATCTGTAAATATGTCACATGCCAGTTGCTTGACTGATACTAATTTGAGGAGCCTACCTTTTAAAATATTCATGTGTTGGCTTGTAGCAGATCATCACCAATATCTGTATATATGAGTATAAGTTGAAGGGCCTCATGGCTTAGAGTGACTCTACCTCCAACTGATGCAACTTAAGCTGATTTTATCTCTCTTCTATTTTTTCCTACATTTCTCATTATTTTAGACAATTACACTGATAGTCCAATTTATAGTGTAGACTGCTGAGGGCACATCACTTTTTACTTTAAATTTCATTTAGAACTGAGAATTTAATAAAAATGACAATTTTGTTTAGCTAGAATAATGAAAGACTGTCTTTTCACAGTTTAAAGTACATAGAAGCAGTAACAATACAAAGTAAACAGTAAGATCAGACCTGTGATAGGATAGATGAGAGATAGCTATGTATCTGGACAAAGAGAAGTGTCAGGGCTTTAATCTTCAATATTATGACTATAGCGTGTTCTTAAATAATGAACACTCTTTTTTTTTTCTTTTTCATTTGTAAAAAGTAATAATGAGGACTGGAGAGATAGCTTAGCAATTAAGGCACGTCCCTGTAAAGCCTAAAGACCCCTGTTCTACTCTCCAGATCCCACCTTAGCCAGACACACAAAGGTGAGGCAGCGCAAGGTTGCACATGCCCACTAGGAGGTGCAAGTGTCCGAGTTAGATTGCAGGGCTGAACCCTGGGCATCAATTCTCTGTGTGTGTGTCTCTAAAAATGAAATTCAAAAATAAAACAATAAAAAAGGTAATAAGGAGCTTATATTTGGCTTACTGGATTCCTGTCTTCACTAGAACCTGAAGCTCATAGGATATTATCACCATATGAGGCAACTCCAACCCACTGCTCATCCATTGATGATAATGATGAATTTAAAGGTGAGTTTTGGTTTCTTATGTTTATGTATGGCATATTCTGTAATGAGCATAGAGCTACTTTAGTTATTAATCAGTAAATAGAATATTAAGTCCATATCCTCTCTTCCACCAATGCTGGAATGTTATAGAAATGTTGTATGTTAAAGTTACTTTAAGGAGGGATGGAGGGATGGCTTAGCGGTTAAGGCACATGCCTGCGAAGCCTAAGGACCCCAGTTCAATTTTCCAGGTCCCATGTAAGCCAGATGCACATGGTGGCGCATGTGTCTGGAGTTCATTTGCAGTGGCTGGAGGCCTTGGCACACTCATTCTCTCTCTCTCCCTCTCTATGTCTCTAATAAATAAATAAAAATCATTTTTAAAAATTTAAAAAGTTACTTTAAGGAAATTGACATTGATGATTTATTAATGTTCAAATTCTTATTGTTAAGTGAATTAGATGTGCTAGTCTTAGTTGAAAGCAGTTATGCAGAAGGCAATAGGATTGGACAGGTATATATGTCCTCATCTGTCTCCAGTGAACCATCATTCATCACTAGTTTGACTGAAGAGGTAACACCGATTTCCTTACAAAGAGGGAAAATGAAAGGAAATCGTTGACTATAATGTTTTCTGTTTCTGAAAGCCAACATAATGAATTGTGTGATTCTTATATGCTGCATAGCAATTATCCAGAGTGACAAATTGTTTCCAGAGATTGGTTCCAGGTGTTGCACCTGATGCATAATAGAAAAACTGAGAGAAAGGGGACAGCTACATTTTTCATGAAAGTTAAATGAACCAAATGATCAGAGCATCTTAAATCTAGGGCAATTCTCCCATCCTTCTTTATGGCTTTCTCTCTGTGTCTCTGTCTCTCTCTTCCTCTCTCTTTCTCCCTCTCTCTCTCCAATTAAGGCAGTTTTATTGTGTCATGAATTCCTTGTTCCAGGTGACAATAAACACTTTAATTCTGGTTGGGGGACATGGAGAAATCACTTCAATCTTTGTTCACAGAATCCCATATCATCTTGTGGGAAAGTAGGTGAAAGCTTCAGTTATATAACCTTCAAAGAATTGTAAACTTAATTACATCTCATTCATTTATATATAAGATATACTTTCTGTTTCCTAAGTATGTGTTTTCTTTGAGGATACTTTATTTATTTTTGTGTCTTTCTTTCCTTTTCTTTTTGAAGAATAAATTTCTATGAATACATCATGAGTTGGCACCATCTTTTCCCTCCTCTCTGCCCCAAACCTGCTGGGTACACTACTCAGTACAGTTGCTGGTATTCCCCATGGGGTTATGTGTTGTAGGAACAGCAGTCAGTTATTGAGGGGAGATATGACGTTCCAACATGAGGCTTTTATAATCTTTCTGCCCCCTCTTCCACAAAATTCTCTGAGCTTTGGGAGGTGTGTTTTAAGTCCACTTCAGTGATGAGGTTTTAGGAACCTCTGGATTTCTGCTTTGGTATGTGTTGAGTATCTTCAACATCTGTCTCCTTCACCCTGGTCCTGACTATCAAGCACTCTTGCTTGTCTCCCCAGTTCCTTTGTGCTATTACCTGGACATTGGTTGAAATGTGATGGGTGGTTTATCTCCTTGGGTATTGCTACCTTCTGAAAAAAAAAAAAAAAAAAAAAGCAGATTCTCCAATGGAGAGTGGAGTCAGCATAGGTTTAATTTGATAAAAAACTTATTAATTTGGGGTGGTTTTAATGGATGTAGACCCTCTTTTGGTCAAAGACTAGTGGGAACTTCACAATGGAGAGCATAATCTTTGTCTTCATGGGATTCTGACCTGATTGTCAATTCCAGATATGGGTTCCTTTTCACAGAGTGCATCTCTTAGCCAATCAAAAACTATTAGCTACCCACAAAGGCTGTGTGCCACTGTTGCACTGGCTTGTACTTATTGTCAGGATGGTTGCTTCTTATTAGCTTAGACCCAGGCTTGCTCACACCATAGTTGGTCAACTTTCCCCAAGTAGCTCAGGTAGTGCTTTCCAGCACTAGATGGACTAACTGTATAGTGACTGGCTCCCTTTGAGATTCCAGCCAAGTCTCTCTGTATTCTGTGTTAGCAGCATGTGATGTTGTCAGAATTATGGTATTATATTTTACCTCATAAGGGTAATCTAGTACTTTGACAGAAGACTGTGTTGATATGGGGACCACACAGGTTTTTCTGATTAACAACTCAATGTGGGTAGTAGAAATTTCTGATACTGGGAGTTACAGGCCACAGCCATTTTTTTAAGGTTAGGCTGCACCTCAACCTCTCTAGGACCCTTCTTTTCACATGCTGCCCCTATACTCCTGTTGAAGGTTAAATATTTTACTCTGCCTTCAAGGAGAAAGGTTTCTTCAGTACCAGTTCATTTTGGGTTTAGTTTTACATTTACCCCAAAACTTCCATTTCTCTCCCCCTAAACCCTTCCATCCTATTGTTTTGGCCTGAAGTTACTTATCAGGTATGCCAGCAACTCAAGCTCACCCAGGTTAGGAACTGCAGATGTCCGAGAACGTGCAGTGTTTGTCTTTCTGTGATTGTGTGTGTTCGCTGAGTGTAATCTGTTCTAACTCTGACCATTCTACAAATTTCATTGTATCATTTTTTCTTACTGCTGAGTAGAATTCCATTGTGTATATGCACACAGCTTAATTATCCATTTGTCCAATGACAAGCACCTAGGTTGATCCCAGTTAATAGCTATCATGAATTGAGCAGCTATAAATGTAGTTGGCCAAATGCCTATATAGTGCAGTGTGGAGCAATTAGAGTAAATGCCCAGTAAGGGAATAACTGGGTCTGTTGATAGTTCTATATTCATCTTTTTTAGGAATCTGCATGTTGATTTCCACAGTGGTTGTACAAGTTTGCATTCCCACCAATAGTGTATGAGGGTTCCTCTTTCATCACATCCTCACCAACATTTGTTGTTGTTTTATTTTGTAATGATTTCCATCCTTACAGGAGTAAGGTGGAATCTCATTGTTGTTTTAATTTGTATTTCCCCAGTGGTTAGGGATGTTGAACATTTTCTTAAGTGTCTGTTAGCCATTTTGTATTTCTTTGCCTGAGAACTCCCTATCTAGTTCTCTCTGCCATTTTGTTTTATTTTTTTTTTTTGAGTAGGTTCTTTGATGATTGTATAGTTCAAGTTTTTTTTTTTTTTTTTTTTTTTTTTTAGTTCCTTGTAGATTCTAAATATTAGACCTCTGTCAGTGGTATAGCTGGCATTTTTTTTCTCCCATTTTGTCAGCAATCTATTAGTTCTGCTTATAGTATGTTTGTCTGTGCAAAAACATTTTAACTTCATGAGATTCCATTGGTTGAGGAATTGTTTAATTTCCTGGGTCATTGGGTATTATTTAGGAAGTCCTTCCCCCATCCTATATCATGGAGAATTCCTCTTATTTTTTTCTTCCAGTAGATGAAGAGTTTCAGGTCTTATATTGAGGTTTTTAATCCATTTAGAGTTGGTTTTGTGTATGGCAAGATGGGTGGGTCTAGTTTCATAATTCTACATGTGGTTATACAATTTGTCCATCACTATTTGTTGAAGATGCTACCTTTTTTCCAGTCTACTTTATTGGCACCTTATTCAAGGATCAAGTAGCTGTCATTACTTGACCTCAGGTCTGGATCTTCGGTTCTATTCTATTGGTCTGTATGTCTGTTTTATGCCAACACCATGCTATTTTGTTATTATCATATTGTAATATAGCTTTAGATAGAGAATGGTGATACCTCCAGAGGTGTTTCTTGTGCTGAGGATATGTTTGGATATCTGATACCTGCTGCCAGTCCATATGAATTTTGAGATAAATTTTTCTATCTCTCTGAAGAATGATGCTGGGGTTTTACTGGTTTTGCATTAAATCGGTATATTGCTGTTGGTAGAATTGCCATTTCACAATATTAATTCTACCAATCCAGGAGCATGAGAGGTCTTTCTATCTTCTCTTGCCCTCAGTTTCTTTTTTGAGTGTTTTTATGTTGTCATTATATAGGTCTTTGTTTCCCTCTTCCCTGAAAGGCTAATATTGTTTCAGTAAATCTTTGTAACCAGAGCTAATACTGATGCAAGTTTTCTTTGTTTATTTTTGGGTTCCCTTATATTTTAAATTAAAATTTGCCCTGTATCCTCACCGATTTTATGCTACTTAGAAGAGAATAAAACCTATATGTCCATCCTTCTACTTAGTGATATGCATTAATAAACTGTATGCAAATATTATTTCAAACAATCGTCAGGGTTAGAAGTATTGAAATTAGGATTTCTGATATGGGCTACTTTATATAAACTGATAAGGTCAGATGTTCCTACACTGGGGATATGTAAACAGAGAAGTGAACTAAAAGAAGCTTGAAAAAGACCAGCATGAAAAGGCCAAAACAAATGAAAGGCCATGAATCTGGAAGGTTCTTTGTGAATTTCAGATACAGTAAGAGGTCATTATTGTTGAAACACAAAGAAGCAAGGAGAAACTGGGGCATAAAAAGGCAGCTGCAGAGCAGGAAGTACCAATCTTCTTTAGTTTGGGGGCATTGTCAGCAATTTGGCATTGCAGAGAATTGAATGGGCATCACTGGTGTTTTGGACAGAAGAGTGACAAGATGTGTCTGGATGAATTTTATAAGCACCATGCTGAAACTGCATTGCCTATGGGTTTAGAGGTTTAGAGGTAGTATTTCCATCAGGATATAGAACAATCCTGGTATTTATAACACTAGTATATGAAGTTTTTAAGTTCTAAAGATATTGTTCTAAGGTAAATGACATAAAGAAGTACTGAAATTACAAAGGGTTGGCATATATCTATTTAATCAAAGATCTGACAGTATAAATAATCATAATTTTTGTTTGACTTATAATCAGTGTTGAAAATTCATAGTTATCTAACATAATTTAATTTCAGCAAGAGATAAATATTTCCTTGGAAGGAAGAGATAGATTCATGGTTCTTTTTCTCCATTCTGAAGTATTAGAAGTAGGAGAATCCAAGCTAACTGGGGTTGATTATATCTCATGGCTAAAGATTAAATAAAGATGTTTTCTGTGAGATTATACACCATCCATGAATCTTCACTCAACACATCCACGTTAAATACTTATCTAAATTTCAAAATTTTATTTATAGGAAAAGTAAATAAAATAGAATAAAGAAAAAATTGTAAAAAAGTTTTTTTTTTAACTTTCCATAAAATAATTGTAAATATAGAAATCTGTGGTATATATAAAATCCTATTTAAATTAACAAGTGTATTTGAAAATTTTCAAGGTAAAGATCACTATTATAATACCTGGAAAATAGCAAAAAATAAAATATAAAAATGATATTGTATATGATAGGATTATTAGTAAATATACAAAAAATATACAATACCATGCAATGACAGCTACAAATTTTGTTGAGAGAAATTTAATAAACCTAGAACCCTGGAGAATAATTTCATGTTCATGAACAGGTACACTCCCTTGTTTAGATTTCCTCATTCTGAGACAGGTCTATAAATTCAGCAAATATATTTCTTTAAACCCATTTTCTTTTTTTGTGGATTTTTAGGCAAAATAACTTTGAAAGGGGATAATACCTGAGATGTTCACATATAAAATTGTGTTCTATAATTATTAGTGGTGTTAGCAGCCCACAGATAAGTAAGTCAACTGAATATAAAGAATAGTGTGTCTAGCATGTAAGGTCCATTGATTACTGACCAAATACTGAACTCAATCAATAACAAAACAAGTATTTTTATCTGTGGTAAACTGCATATGATGTAAAATTGATCACTTTAACCATTTTTAATTTAGTGGTGTTAAGTATATCAAAATTGTTCTGTGATATCACTCTACAATATTTGTACCACTCCAAACTGAACCTCATTATCAGGCCCTTGCTCCTGACCAGTCACACTTAACCTTCTTTTTCATTTTGTCTCTAAGATTAAACATTTGAATTTTTCTATAAATTTTATATAAATGAGATTACAACATATTTTCTTTTTTGTCCAGTTATACTTGTATACTCATTTCAAAGTTCTCAGGCACATATAATCAGAACTGTGATCTTGTATATGCATGCACCACATTTGATCTTCCTACAGAATATTTGCATGCATATTTTGGCACAATGTTGCAATGATCATAGGTGCTCAAATATATACTATATATATATATATATATATATATATATATATATATATATAGAGAGAGAGAGAGAGAGAGAGAGAGAGAGAGAGAGAGAAGTAGAGTTGAAGGAAGGATTCTGGATTGAGGATTTTGAATACTCTACTTAAAAAATACTCTACTTAAAAAAAAAAAAAAAAAAAAAAAAAGGATCACGCCTTTAATCCCAGCACTCTGGAGGAAGAAGTAGGAGGATAATTATGAATTCAAGACCACCCTGAGTCTACATAGTGAATTCCAGGTCAGTCTGGACTAGAGAGAGATTCTATCTTGAAAAGCCAGTAAAAAAGGAATTTATTTTAAAGGCTTGGTTTTCAGGGTGGGGGTGATGGTGGGAGGATATTTTACAAATAGAGACAAGGTAGGACTTAGATTACTAAAGGCATGATCTCATAAAAGGATTGTGGTATCCTATTACATTGAATATATTCTCTATCTCTCCCTTCTTCCCTCTCTCTCTCTCTCTCTCTCTGTCTCCTTTTCTCCTTGAGTCAAGAAGGGAGCAGTTTCCACCTTGATATACCAAAGGTTCAAGCACATGTAACCTCTTGATCTTGGCTTAGAACCTCTAGGAACTTGAACTAAAGTCTCTACTTACTTCACAGGCAATGTCACCTGTTTATACACTGGGTCATGAGGAAACTGCGTTTATGTTTTTTTTTCTCCTTTCACCTGCCTCTTATCTCCCCATAGTAGCACTGGGATTACAGATGCTTCCTACTGCACCTAGCTGGACATGGGTTCTGTGATCCAAACTCAAGTCCTCTAGATTGTACAGCTAGAGCTTTATCCAGTGCTGAGAGCATGAATTGGAATGTTTGTAATACTAAGATATTTTTGAAGCCCTTTTATGTATTTTGGATATTCTCATATGATATTTTCAAGTATTTAATTATACTTATAGAGTCCTTTTATATGCATTTGCACAAAAATGATAAGGTTGAAACTAGAGTGATGGCCATATGGTTGAAGGTCACTGCTCACAAAGCCCTTGGCCTCGTTAAATTCTAAAACCACCTGCATACAGCCAGATGGGAGTACTTTTGCAGCAGAAAGAGACAATGGTACATACATACATACATACATACATACATACATACATACATACATAAAATTTAAATGATGAAAATAGTCTGGGTAGCATTGACATTTTTCCAATTATAACATTTAAATCTGTGCCAATGGATTGGTTTCTCATCAACATTTTCTTTCTTCCTTCCTTCTTTTCATTCATTCATTCTTTATTTCAGAAATACTTTCCAGTATTCAATATAGCAGGTTTTCATTCTGGTTTGTTGGTAAATTCCTAAGCATTTTATTACTTATTTCACAATTTCCCCTTTGGGTTATGTATTACTAGTGTATAACTATTTAAATATTTGTTTCTTCACTTTGTAGCCCACTAATTATCAAATTGTTAGGATGATAAATCTATTGTTTATGAAATCTATAGTTTTCTACACAAAAGATCATATATTATAAAGTATAATTTCATATGCTTTCCAGTTTATAGACAACAGTTTGTTTTACTTAACAAGTTATCCTGACTATGGTATCAATATGTTGAATATAAATGGTAGGATCAATCAACACTGTCTTAGTGTTGTTCTTACATGAAAAATTTTTTAGCATTTCATCACTGAAAGTCATGCTTGATTTTTTTACTTAAACTATTTCTTCTGTTCTGATAGTTTTCCTCTATTGTTAATGATTTCAATTAATAAAAATAAGAACAGTTTGAAAGCTTGTTGCAAAATTTGTCACACTGATAGGATAACATAGGTATTATTATTAATATCTTGCTTAAGAGAACTTAAAAAAAAACTAAACTCCATGTCCAGAAAAATCATTTGGGAACTTATATTCATATGAACTATTTTTTTTTTTTTTTTTGGTTTTTTGAGGTAGGGTCTCACTCTGGTCCAGACTGACCTGGAATTAACTATGTAGTCTCAGGGTGGCCTCAAACTCTTGGCGATCCTCCTACCTCTGCCTCCTGAGTGCTGGGATTAAAGGCATGTGTCACCACGCCCGGCCATATGAACTATTTTAATAAGGTTAGGAAAATTAAGTGATCCACATTTCTGACAGTAAAACAATGGGAAAAGAACATGTTACAGACTTTGTTATTTAAGACTATTCAATTATGAAATATCAAACTATTATCATATGCTGCAATATGAATAAAGCCCTAAAATTTTAAACTAGGCAGAAATACCCAGACACAACACAATGCAACCCTCCCACGTGAACAGCGGTAGGTACACTTTTGACTTAAAACCAAAGCACCACTTCCCAAGATTCTTAGGAATAAGTCAAATCAGAAAGAAATGGAGTTGAGAAAAAAGTTGGGAGAATTTTATTACATTTATTTGCCCACTTCTGTGAATTTATTACAAGAGATTCCAAGGCTGAAGATCCAGGATTAAGTGAACAATAGTCTTTTAGCCAAAATAATTTGAATGAGAAAGACCATCACAGAGAAAAGGATAATTTTTTTTTTTTTGGACAGGAAAAAACTAAGGCAAGGAAGTCTTAGGTTCTATACAATGCATATGTGACTAAATCCTTCTACTTCTTTCTTTTTTTTTTTTTTTTTTTCTTTTTGACTTTTGAGATAGGGTTTCACTCTAGCTCAGGCTGACCTGGAATTCACTATGTAGTCTCAGGGTGGCCTCGAACTCATTGCAATCCTCCTACCTCTGCCTCCTGAATGCTTGGATCAGTAGATGTGTGCCGGGGCTTTTTTCCCTCACCACCGGCAGGTAGAGCAAAAGAGAGAGAAAAGCGGGCCAGCCGTTTCTCTTGAGGGAGAAAAACCACATTGAGTCGCGGAGAAACGTCTAAGGCGGAACTCTTCGTTTATTGTCAGGAGATGTGTTTTGAGGAAGGGGCGGGAAGAGGGGATGAGAGAAAGGTATGAGGGCCAATATACTTTGAGGAAGGGGTTAAAAGGGGATGAGAGAAACAAAGGGCCAACAGTATTTCATCAGCAGCAGCTGGGTGGAGGCAGTTTCAGCTTAGGTGCTGAGTCAAGGGCAGGTCCAGAAACTCTACTCAGGCTCGACTAGGCCTTACCGGGAGTAGGCCAAGATTGGCTGGGCTAACCACTCGGCTTCACACCGGGCAGGGCCCAACAGATGTGTTTTGCACAAAATATGAAGGAATTTATGAAATTAAAAATACATAAACAATCCGGGCATGGTGGCGCACGCCTTTAATCCCAGCACTCGGTAGGCAGAGGTAGGAGGATCACTGAGAGTTCAAAGCCACCCTGAGAGTACATGGTTAATTCCAGGTCAGCCTGGACTAGAGTGAGAACCTACCTCGCAAAACCAAAAAAAAAAAAAAAAAAAAAACCATAAACAATTTGAATATATGTAAATTTATCAATATTATAAGACAAGCTAAATATACAAAATAGTTTAAAGGTATAATCACAGGATTATCAATTAAAAATTATCAATCTATTGTTTACATCATCTTTAAAGCATAAAACAGGAATAAATTCTGAAAATCTTATTGAACAATGAAGACACTATTTGTCCTGTATATAGTCCATGACCAATTGCAAGGCTTGATGGTATTATCGTTTCAATTGTTGAAAAGATGTTTTATTAAATATATTTGATATCATTAAAATTAAAATGTTACTTGTACATATGTGAAATTAACAAAATAAATTTATTCTAAAATAAATTTTAGAGAATTATTTTGAGAATTTTTCAGAACACTGAAATAATTTTCAGTGATAAAACAAAGTAAGAGTCTTAGAATATCTGATTTTAAGACTTATTTTAATAATTAAGAAGATATGAAATTATTTGTATTATATTCATATAAGATCTTAGGTTGAAATCTATACTGAGCTACATAATGAGTTTAAGACCAGCATGGGATACAATGAAATTTAAAAAATAAATAAATAAATCTGTTGCTGAGGACACCGCATGCTGCCAACACAGAACAGCAAGAGACCTGGCTAGAATTTGGAAGAGAGACAGTCCCCAGAAAGCCCATCTGGTGCTGGAAGTGCTACGGGAGCTACTGGAAAAAGTTGTCAACAATAGCGGGAGCAAGCAGAGGTCACAGATAATCAGAAGCAACCAGCGTGACAAGAAGTACACACCAGTGCAATGGTGGCACACAGCCTTGGTGGGTAACCAATGGCTTTCTGATTGGCTAAGGGATCTGCTCAGTGAAAATGAACCCATAGCTGGAACTAGGAACCCATAACAAGCTCCAACTAGTCTTTGGACAAAAGAGGTGCTACATCCATCAAAACCTCTCTAAAATTAACAATGGTTATCACATTTAACTCTGTTGACTTCATTCACCATTGGAGAATCTGTTTCACTTTATAAAAAGGTAATGACATTAGAGGAGAAAAACCATACCTTGCATTTTAGCCAAGGCCCAGGTAAAACCACAGAGGAACTGGGGAAAAGAGCAAAGGTGTTGCTTCCATTGTGAGCCTGACAATGAGTGCCACATGAAGGAGACACATACTGAGGATACTCAACACATAACAAAGCAGAAATCTATACACTTGTGAGAGATTAAGCCTGAAATGTACTTAAAACACATCCACCATGGTTCAGGGAATTTTGTGTAAAAGGGGAAGGAAATATTGTAAGAGCCACAGATCTAGAGGACATACTCAGAGGCATCCTCCACGCCCCTCCCCCATGACTGACTTCTGCTCACACAACCCCAAAGGGAATAACAGCAACTCCACTGAGGTGGGCCCTCAGCAGATTAGGGAAATGATGGTACCAACACATGATATGTCCACACGAAGCATATTCTTAATAAAAATAAATAAATATTTTAAAAAGTATAAAAATTATAAACTAGATCACAAATTTATAATACTTCGAAAAGAAAATGTAAACTTGTTCAATTTTAGGGCATGATGGCACATCTATGTGGGAAAAAATATATATATATATATATATATATATATATATATATATATTACTTTAAATCAAGAAATTAGAGAAAATTATTTCATTCGGAAATGTGGGCAAAGAATTACATCTTCAAGTATTTGTACTTACATAAAGATATAGATGATACTAAAAGAACATCCAGTCAAAGGAAAGTGCCAAAAACATTTATACCAATCCTTGAAATTTAAGAGCAACATTCACACCATTTGGGTCAGAGCACATAAGAAAGCAGCAGTGAGGATAATGATGAATCATCCTCACAAATGAATTTAAATTTGGTAAGTTTAAATATGTGGTACACTGTGGAAAAGTCCTACACATGGTGTTCCAAGAAGTAGTATGCTTTGGGATAAGCAAAAGTCTTTAAATTGGCAATTCCACAAAGATATTTTATGACTTAATGTTAATAACAGTTATTAAACCAGGAGATCAAAATGTTACATTATTCAAATGTCAATAATAAAGTCCACTGTAGATTTAAGTGTTGGAATGTACAATATATACTAGAAACCATTGTAAATACTTTAATATTGTAATGGTAATACATGGATATTATTGTGTAATATTCAGACATAAAATTAATGATGGTGCTAAATTCTAGTTTATCAAAGCAATAAAGCCAAGTCAGAGAAATCAGACACCATAGTTTGAACATTTAAGTTGGAAATAAGCTTATGTATTGAGAGCTGGTTTATTATTGTTTCTCTCATATGCATTAGCAGCCCATACTGAGTAAATGTTATTTTCAAAGACATTTGTAAAGCAAACAGTAAGAAAAAAACAAGCACATCTCCCTAAATTAAAAAGAAAGTATTATTTATATTCCAGGATTTTGAGGAAAAAAAAAAAAAAAAGATGCTCTGAGAAGATATGCTTACACTGTAGGATAATTAAACTAGTATTTCCCTCATTGGTGAATACATGTTTATATTTCAGAGTAATAATGAATGTCTCTCTAAAAGGGGGAATAGGAAAATGTAACAGAGCCCCTTATATAACTATCAAGGCTTTTGATAAGTGTTTCCCCTTACATTGCATGACACTGTGCTATAGAAAACAGGCAGGTTGTGGGCCAAGGACATGGATCCGTAGACATTAGGACCTGTGTAACGACTCTCAGTATCCATGAAAAACCTAGGGATGGAAATGTAATTGTAATCCCAGTGCAGGTAAATTGAGTATGTAGAAAATCCCTGTATAATAACAGCTAGCCAGAGTAGCTGCATTAATGAGCTCTGGATTCAGTGAAAGACACTATCTCAAAAATAATGTGTAGGGCTGGAGAGATGGCTTAGAGGTTAAGATATTTGCCTACAAAGCCTTAGGGCCAAGGTTCGATTCCTCTGTACCCATGTAAACCAGATGCATAAGGTGGCACATGTGTCTGGAGCTCATTTGCAGAGACTGGGGGCCCTGGGACTCCAAATGTCTCTTTATCTGCCTCTTCCTTTCTCTCTTTCTCTCCTTCCCTCCCATAAAAAACAAATAAATAAAATATTTTTAAATAATGTGGAAAATTACTGAGAAAGCTGTTTAATATTAATCTGTGGCCTCCACATGCACACACACACACACACACACACACACACACACACACCAGCCAACCAGGGTGGGAAATTGCCTGCCTAATTGAATGGTGCCCTTGTTTAGCAGCTGCTGTTGGGAGGATCAACAAGCTGCCTTTTGTCTCTGAGTCAGAATTCTGTCTTCCAAAATAAATAAAGCACCACCCAGATACTCGGTTAGATATCAGAGCCTGTGCAATTTTTGCAAAACATACAGCACACATAAATCCTGATGTTCAACTTAAAGATGCTTTGAAATTTTAAATTAGATACCAAAAGAAAGTAAATAAAGCAAGGTCATTAAAATCTCAGAAAGTGTTCCTTGTGGAATAGGCATTCCACTAGAAGACAGTGGGAAAAGCCAAAAGCAAGTCAAGCATGTTTCACTGTGTCAAATGTTTCTGACAAGTGGAGATGGAGAACAGACCACCATATGTAATACCATGGAGGTCATTTGTACAAAATGGCCTATGCATCTGTGAGGCCCAGCCAAGAGAAACCGAAGCTCATGGCCTAGTCTGACGTTTGTTTGCACTCTGACAGTTCATTTGTAGTGGCAAGGTTCTGTCTCAAAGATGGTGGAGCACACACACATTGAAGTTGTACCTATATACTTACAGCCCCAATAAACAAAAGTAAAAAGAAATAGTTGGCAGAGAGGATTTTAAAAAAATAAAGATGTGCTTACAGATCAAGTAGTGGCATCCACATTTTAAACTTGGAGGCTTGAGGGGGTTAGTGCCAGGGGGACAAAATTTCACTTTTGAATAGTGACTCTTCAGTCTTCTGGTCCTGTCACCTCCTGTGTAACATGCAGCCTGCCAGACAGAATGTGAGTTCCATTAGGGTCTTCATTTCTTGATAGGCGACAATTTAGAAGTCATTTGAGTATTAATGGCACTATTCTGAATTATGATTTTGTTGGACTTTACATTGGCCAACTGTACTTTTATGCTAATGAAGATATATTAGATTCTAAATGAAGGATAGGTAATTCACATTTTGGTTGACTATAAAAATTTAGGGTTTATTTCCTGGAAACAACACTCATTTTCATATATTACGACTGGCTGTTCTTCCGTTATGAGGCTATAATTTGATTTTAGCTAAGTCATAGAATGGAATTTAGCTTTTCCTTAATATTTTTAATGTAGAGTAGTATTTATTTTGGCGCTTGCATAAATTATGTGCCACAATGGCCATCCCAAACCACACAGCTGCTCTCCAGTTCTAGTGAATTTTGGTTAATGCAACATCTGCTTTGTCCATCTTGTGCCTGCCCATATATTAACTCATCTCTGTAGAGCTCAAAACTCTCTCAAGCACATGATAAATAAGTTCTAATGACAGAATGTGCTGCTTTGGTAAATCCAAGAAGACTTGTTATTTTGCTCTTCTCTTTCGGATAACGTTGTTCCTATTCTCCCAGAACATTTCAAATAAGCATTAAAGCAACATTTTAAAGAAGAGAGATTGTTTTTATTTCCTATAAAATTGTAGCACTATATTTTGAGGATAAAACTGCTTGCAAATAATTTTATGACAAAATATTAGAATAAGAATTTAAGTCACTTCACTAAAATAGTTTGCATTGTATAGTGAGCTAGAATATAGTTTATTGAACTTATTTTAAAATAAAGGTCATTTAAAAATGTTAATTTAGCTAGTTATATATATATATATATATATATATATATATTCATATTGCATGTTTAAAATAATTAAAGATGAAAAATACTTATAAAGTATGATGTTTCTTTGATGAAATTTCTAACTGAGGAAGACATGGGAGCAAAACTAAACTAGTGAACACCACAAATGCTGTTGTATATATATAAAATATATATAGTTTTAAATGACTAAGAAAATAAACAGCAGTGAGGCAGAATAATTTGTAGGCCTACTAACTTCTGTTTTCACATTGTTTTAATTTTTAACCATACTGCTAAGAATTCAGATAACATGCATAAATTCCCCATGGCAAGGATTTTGCTACAAACCAGTCAAGTCAGCAGCAGGCAATCTCTGAGTCTTGTTTTTGCATTTTGCTTTTCTTTTGTAAATTTATGGGCCTTTGTGAGATTAGAAGGGTGACTGCCTAAGGCATTAGGGAGCAGAGAAGCCCTTTTCCCCAAGTACAGTTCTGTAAGGTGCCTTGGGTAGTGTGTTGGTTTGAATGCAGGTGTATGTCCCCATAGACTAAAGTAATTTCCATTAAACTTGCTACTTAAGTCTCCAGCAGGAAGATCTCTGCTGGATGAGGCATGTCTCGGGGGTGGATCTTGAGTCCAGCCTCTTTAAGTGTGCAGAGAGTAAGTTTGACCTCTGGCTATGTGTGCTTGCTGGTCTTGTCTCCTCTCTCTCTCTCTCTCTCTCTCTCTCTCTCTCTCTCTCTCTCTCTCTCTCTCTCTGTTGTGGATGCTGAAGTGAAACAGCTTCTTCTTCCCACAGTGAAATTTCTCTTGGAAGCTGCAGGCCTGAAATGAACCCTTTCCTCCCATAAGCTGCTTCTGGTTGGGTGCGTGTCCCAGCAACACAAAGGTAACGGCAACAGATGGTAGTGACTAATGGGTAAACCCTTTCCAGTTTCCCAAGCTGGTGGCAGGTATGCAAAAATGAATCAAAGAATCAGATTTAGAAAACAACATGTTACATAGCATTGAAGGATGTAAAGTAGTCCCAGTGACTGCAAATTTAACTTGAAACTCCAGTAAAAATGACAGAGGTTGATGGATACAGTAAGATTTAAGAAAAGATAAACTTTATATTTCCTATACAAAGTGTATCTTACTTTTTTGTAAACTTTCTATAACTCATTACATTAAAAGTCAAGCCACATAAACCTTGTATGAAATAGGTCAAATATTGCACCCATATCATATAACCTCCATAATGTTTATGTTAGCATAGTTAATGCCATTCTTCATTTTAAGTCATAGGATTATACACAAAGGTTAAATTACTTAATGAAAATGTAAAAAAAAAAAAAAAAAATAGACACAAATTCTGTCCAAATCAAAGTCTTCATACTATGATACAATTTCAAGAACGTTTTAATTTTAAGGAATAAGTAGTATATGTTATGACTTGATTTGAAAATTTCTTTGACTAGTTCTCCCTTATCTGTCCCTGGGATCAGATACAGTTTTCCTTAGCTTTAGTTTCAATTTTGAGGCAGTTAGCATGTATACAGAACATAAACATATATACTTTTAAAAGAAATTAGTTATTGTTTTTGGCTTCAGGTTAAAGACTTCAGTTTAAAGAATTTGACTTTTCAGAAAATGTGTCTTTTTTTTTTTTATTTGGATCTGTGACCAAATAATAATTTCCCAGTACAAAGGTAAGGAGTTAATTCAATCAAGGATATTGTTGGTTGTTTATTTCATTAAGAAAACTTTCTATCGTTGGACAAAATATGCTCATCTCTCTATTGGTTCATAGTGCATGGGTTTTGTATTCATTTTTGCTGCCTTCAAATTCCACTAATTGTGTGTATGTGAATAAAAACTTTCAAACTTTTTAAAGTGATTACCTGGCTCTTCACTATAACTTGTGTGGCTACAAATGTAAAAATATAAGTTTTAATCTAAAAACGATCATAAAGAAATCATCAGTTTAGGTATTAAGCAGACATGAGAACAACAAAATCTTCCAGTCTGGTCTCTAGGCTTATTTTTTTGTTATGGTCTTCAATTCTGTCACTGTCTATTGATTATCTCCACGTGGCAAGAAACATGCTGAAAACACTCTTGATTACAGGTCCCACAACTGCAGACTGGATAGCTAATTTCTTAGAAACTCTCAGAAAATTCAGGCTCTAACAGTCTGAAATGATTGATTGTAGCTAGGACAATAGAGTTTTGTGATATGGTCACCCATTAGGTGACAGCTACAAACATAAGAGAGAGAACAAAAAAACAGATACTCCAAAAATAAATCCTAGAAGCTGCTCTCTGTCTTTTAACACACACCCACACCCACACACACACACACACACACACACACACACACCACTTTTTAAATTTATTTTTATTTTTATTTTTTTTAATTTTTGGAGAAAGACACAGAGAGAGACATAGAGAGAGGGAGAGGGAGACAGATAGAGAATGGGCGCACCAGCAGTCTCTCAGCTGCTGGGAATGAAATCCAGATGTGTGTGCCCCCTGTGGGCAAGTGAGGCATTGCACCCTTGCATCACTTTGCATCTGGCTAAACCTGGGACCTGGAGATTGGAACCGGGTTCTTAGGCTTAGCAGGCAGGCACCTTAACCGCTAAGCCATCTCTCCAGTCCACATTCCCACATTTTTATTCCTCTTTTCTCTGGTCAAAGTATTGGCACTTTCCTGACTGCCTTTATTATAGTAACACTGCTCACTGTCATTCTGAGAATATGCCATGCACTATGTTTTTAGAATATTCCTTGCATAGAGAAACCACTGAAATGTTAATGAAAAAACAAACTGATGGAAATATGGATGGAAGAGGTAAAAGAGAGGAGGATCACTGATTCTATGTATGACTACATCATAGGTAGGTCCCTTTTTGGAATTGTGTATTTCTCATAAGAGACTCCTGTTTCCAGTTTCCTTGTAAAGCAGCTACCTTTCTTCACTTTCTCAGAATGTTCCATGATTTAAAAAGCTTTGATCTTGTTTCACCATCACACTTGAGATGTCTCCTCTAGTATGTCTGAAAAAGATCTTTTAAATAAAGGAATGGTCAGAAGGAATTTAAAAAAGTAAGTGCAAGCCGGGCGTGGTGGCGCACGCCTTTAATCCCAGCACTCGGGAGGCAGAGGTAGGAGGATCGCCGAGAGTTCGAGGCCACCCTGAGACTACATAGTTAATTCCAGGTCAGCCTGGACCAGAGTGAGACCCTACCTCACAAAACCAAAAAAAGTAAGTGCAATAAAATCAAAGTGATTTTCTCCTAATTCTATAATCTCTTAATTTAATGTTTAAAATATACACTTAATAAAAATGCAGACTTTTAAAAGCTAAATAAATAAACAAAATACAGACATTTTTCTTTTTTCTAACAATAGTGACTTCTATGCATATAAAGCTTCACTAAATGAATCAAACTAGAGGCCATTGCCGGTTGGATGGCTATGCTGCTGAAGTAGTTACTCTGCAGACTTGAAGACCCAGAACTTGGGAGGTGGAGACAGATTATTTTGGGGGCAAGGCAGAATACTGCACTAAACAAATGAGCTCTGGGTCTGGAGAGAAATTAAGGATGATACAAAACATCAACTTCTGACTTCCACATGTACCTGCATGCACACATGCACACACATACATGAATACATAATGTACATACACACTCAACACACATACACAACTTTTTATAAAGCAAAATAAAGTAGTCTTTTCTATGTCACTTTAAAAACAATACTTGACAAACAGAAGCACTTTTTTGTTTGTGTATTTTATCAAAAAATCCATTATAGTTGTTTTTTGTTTGTTTGCTTGTTTCTTG
Source organism: Orientallactaga sibirica (assembly GCA_036365145.1). Taxonomy (NCBI): domain Eukaryota; kingdom Metazoa; phylum Chordata; class Mammalia; order Rodentia; family Dipodidae; genus Orientallactaga; species Orientallactaga sibirica. The sequence continues at coordinate 16,298,432 of JAEOAD010000017.1, forward strand.
AAAGTTAACTTTTTTCATGTAGATATAGTAATTTATTAGTTGATACTTTATTATTATCCAAGCCTCAGATCAGAGACATTTGCTCAACCATGTTTATAGCTGCTCAATTCATAATAGCAAAGAGCTGGAATCAACCCAGGTGTCCATCACTAGATGAATGGATAACAAAGATGTGGTATATCTATACTATGGAATTCTACGTAGCAGTAAGGAAAGATGAAATAAGGAAATTTGAAAAAAAAAAATGGTCAAACATGGAACAGATCATCCTCAATGAGCTCACCCAAGCACAAAAAGATAATCATCGCATGGTCTCGTTTATCTGTTGTTCCTATCCTGAATCCACATGACATGCGGCCAAACCTAATAAACACTCTGAGGCCTAGACAAGAGGGAGGGTGGGATGGAGGGAGGGTAAGGGTGGGAGGGAATGAGAGGGCGGGAGGGAGAAGAAGGGGGATACAAATTGGGACCCAAAAGGAAAAGATACTATAAAACCCTTTATTCTGAACAACAGGTTAAAACATTGATCCTTCAGCATGCCCACAGTGGGAACACCCGAACCACAGGAACCTGGAGAGAGCATCATGAAGGCCAACCTTAATCTTCTCCTGCTTCTCTCTCTCTTCTCTCTCTCTCGTTTTCTCTCCTTCTCCTCTCTATACTCACTTTCTCTTTTATATTATCTATCTTTTTCATCCCTCACCTTCCTAGGTGCAGACTTATAACTCCCAGTGCCAGCACGGGGTAAACTTCCACAATGAGCTGTTGATCTGAAACACCTACAAGGTTTCCCAAAAAAGACAGACTTCTGTCAGAGTTCTTGGTGACCCACCAAAGGTTAATGGCAAGACCCTACTGTTGAAGACAGCTTATGTGTGTGAGACCAAACACGGAGAGATATGTTCAGAATCTGGAAGAGGGTCAGTCCCCAGACAGTTAGCTAGTCTAGTACCAGAAGGCGCTATACAAGCAACTGGGGGAAAATGACCGACATCTGTCCAAACAACTTGCAGTCTAAGATACCCAGCAGGAAACAACTTGACGTAATGCTCATACAAGTGCAGTAGTGGCAATCAGCCATGGTGGATAACCAACTGCTCTTGATTTGGCTTATAGATCCACTCAGTGGAATGGAACTCATTGGTGGAACTGGGAAATAAGTCAAAACCAGGTACAAAAAATGAGCTTAGTTTCCAAGATCAAGATACCACCAAATGTGGGCTAGAAGAGAGCCAACACATATAAAACTCCCTCCAAAACATATATGGCCATCCCTTCTATCTAATACTAACTTCTCTCTGTGTTGGAAAATTTGCTTATCTTTTTTCAGATGGACAACGAACCTTAAGGGAGGATCAGCTAGCCACACCTCACCAGGGCCCCAGCTGAAGCCATAGAGTATTTCGGGGGAAGGGCAAGAATACAGCGTGCATGGCAATTACGACACCAGAAAAAGGCTGAAGGAGATAAACACAGAGAACATCCAACTCCAACTAAGGCAGATATCCAGTGACACAGAGGCTCCCAAAACCTCATCACTGAAGCAGAACTAAAATGACCCCAATGTGGCTCAGGGAAACTTGCGGAAGAGAGGGTGGAAAGATTGTTAGAGTCATAAGTTGGGGCATTATGCACAGAGACTGGGGCCTACACCCCAGAACTCTTGACTAACCTCACAATGCATACCCATATTCCCCATTGACGAGGGTCCCTTTGAAAGAGGGAGGACAGGGAGGAGGACAATGGAACCAATACTATGAATGTAAAATCAGAATACTATGTATTTAAAAAAATTACTTCTCTCTGTAAAAAAATATAAATAAAATAAAAATAAAATGAGAACATATAATAAAGGCATATGCTTATTAATATGTTTAATGAAAATGTCACTGTGTAACACTTCCACATATGATACTTCCATGAAATTCAGATTGGCAGTCTATATTAAGATTTGCAATCCATGGCTGGAAAATACACTTTTCTCTCTTTTTCATAAGCTAAAATGTAAGTCAGATACTGTTACCTACCTGGTGGTCACAAGGAGAATTAGTCTTAGTATGAATGAAATATGAAAAATAATAAGCTAATCAGATGGGAAGAAAAGGTGGTTGTGTAGTAACATGATAGGATCATTAAATTAAAGCACTGAGCCTCTGGCATTTTGGAACAGCAAGGTACTACATATGTGTAGTACCTAATTCAGTTAATGTTGAAAGCTATTTGGATTAGAGTTGTCTACTTCATTCAACAAATTTTGGTCCATGCAGATGATTTATAGTCAACAGTCATATGTACATCATTTATCTTCCCCGTCTGAAACTAAGATTCTATTTCCTGCACAAGATCATTTGAATCAGTCCATTCAATGTTATGAATAACCTATTGCAATAACTCAGCAGGTAAGAATGTTTGCCACACAAGCATGAGGGCCCAAGATATCCTAATTTGCCTTGAATTTAATTCTCCAGTACTCAATAAATAGCTAGACATGTTGTTTCCAAGTGTTGTGGGGAAAGAAAATCACTGGGGCTCATTGGTCAGCCAGTCTGACCAAAAATGGCAGCTCTGTATTTTGTTTACAGAGACACAGGATGAGCAATAATGTACAACACCCACTATTCTCCTCTGGTGTCTGCATCTGTGCCCTTGGGATGCACATTTGTGCACACATGTTCATGTACTACACACATAAAACACCCCACATGCAGTACACACACACACACACACACACACAATTTAAAATTTTATCTGAGGGCTGGAGAGATGGCTTAGTGATTAAGGTGCTTGCCAGTAAAGCATAAGAAGTTATGTTCAAATCTCCAGGTCCCACATAGCCTGACCCACAGTGACGTAGGCATGCAATGTCCCACATGGGCCACAAGGGGGCAAACATGTCTGGAGTGCATTCATAGCAGGCTGAAGGTCCTGCCGTGCCCATTATCTCTCTCTCTCTCTCTCTCAAAAAAATTTTTTAAAAAAATTATCTTATACATCTGTTATGACAATTATGAAGACACAACTTTTCATACAAACTTGTAATAAGCATTTCAGCTGATGGTTTATGTTTCAAGTTGCATTTTTTTTTTTTAATTATTTTATTTATTTTTGGAGAGAGACAGAGAGAGAGAGACAGACAGAGAGGGAGAAGGAGACAGAGAATGGGCACGCCAGCAGTCTCAGTGGCTGTGAACGAAATCCAAATGTGTGTGCCCCCTTGTTGACAAGTGTGGCATTGCGCTCTTGCATCACTTTGCATCTGGCTAAACGTGGGACGTGGAGATTGGAACCGGGTTCTTAGGCTTAGCAGGCAGGCGCCTTAACTGCTAAGCCATCTCTCCAGCCCTCAAGTTGCATTTTGAATAATAGTTATCCAATATATTTAAAATAAATTTCTACTAAAATGTTTCAAAAAATACAATAGCTGAGTATGCTTCCATACTATAAAAAGATATGTTGGATTTGGAAAGAAAATATTCTACTTCTATTTTATCATAAAAATAAAAGAAACTGTGAAACAAGCAGTATAATATTGGCACATCATATCAAATTTTTGCATTCTCATTTCAAAATGATGAATTTTATCACATTAATAATTCTTGAAATGCATGATTCTGGATTATGGAGACAATGTAGTGGTAGAGTGCAGGTTTAGCCTACACAACGACCTTGTAGACCCTTGTAGTGAAAGGAAAAGGAGGAAATGAAGGGTGGAAGTGAAGGGAGAACGTGGAACATGTCATTATGATTTCAAGTATGTACATACACATTCTAAACTATTAATATCAAATTTTGGACACTCAAGTAAGTAGGAAAATTTAGAGAGCAGTGACCATTGAAGTAAACACCAGGCATTCCACTTTTTATAATCACTAATCCCGATACAAACACAGCATGCAACTCATCCACAGTGCCTTGTGGGATTCTGAGGTACTCTGTCATTACTGTTGTGTGATGGGTCCTGTGGTCAGCACTTTAGTACTCAGACCACCTCTGGTAGTCTCCATCAACTCTTGGACATCTGGAAGTAATGATCAAAATTTTATGAACTGGAGCAATTCTCTGTCACTCTGTTTTGGTCACATTGCTAATTTCTTGTTGGTAATGATTGTGTCATCCAACTGAGGCATATTTTTATGTTTCTTTATTTCTTTAGAACTTGTGAAATCTCTGGGGGACTTTGATTTCTCCTTCTCAGAATTCCTAAGATGAGAAACCTCCTCTTTCACCCCCCTCCTCTACACCCTCCAATTCTTTCTTCTCAGTCTCTTTCATTTTTCTCTTTCACATCTTCTCTTTCACCTAGGGTCATCTTTTATTTTCACTAGGATGAGAGGACATCCTAGGTGCTGTGAATAGCTTTTCTTCTGCCTCCAGATTTCATTTGAATTTGCTTCTTCTTTTAATGGTATTAGAGTCATTGTAATTTTAAAATTTTCCCTAGATTTTAGTCTGATTTTAAGTTTTTCTTAGTCTAAGTTATCTGCTAAATAAAAGTTTCTGTCATCATTGCCTCAGCTGAGATCTCTAATAGTTTCCTGTGGGACAAACCATTTTAAAACTACATTCCTGGGCTGTAGAGATGGCATAGCTGTTAAGGCAGTTGCCTGCAAAGTCAAAGGGCCCAGATTCGTTTCTCCAGTACCCACATAAAACCAGATGCATTAGGCAGCACATGCATCTGGAGTATGTTTGCAGCAGCTAGAGGGCCTGGTATGCCAATTCTCTCTCTCTCTCTCTCTCTCTCTCTTATCTCTCTCCTTCCCTCCGTCCATCCCTCTTTCTCATTCTATCTCCAATAAGAAATAAATAAATTATATCAAATATTTTAAAAATGTTTTCCCTTACTTTCTTTCTACAATGGACCACTCTAAGTAATCATGATATTATAACTGAAGGAAAAAAATGCTGTTTGAGCCTCTTAGGAGCTCAGAGCTCCCTCTCAGCATCACTGATCTTTGCGATTGTGATTCAAAAGTTTCTAGGTCCTCTCCTATTTCCCCAGCCTTCCCAGTTCATTGCATCTTCTCATGGAGTCTGTTCAATCACAGAGTCTATGATCATGATGATGAAGCTCATCGTCCAAGTTCTTGACACTCCCATTCTTTCATACTGCTGCTTTATGCCACAGCAAGTCCAAAGTGTGGAAAATGTCACAAATTTGCCATAAACATTGCACCATTCCCTGCTGCCTGCCATGAGCAGTTTTCCTGCTAAATCAAATTTTATCCTGTAGCGTCAAATGCTGTGTCCATGTTCACCAAATTCCTATTCTAACATTTTTCACTCTGACGAGAAGGGGACAGGGATTTTCTTGAGTGGTTTGCATGGAAGACACCTTCCTCTGATTAGTACTTTTCCTCCTTTAAGTAGAATCTGTTTCCACATCTTCTTCTCAATCTTCTAGAATCTTGTCCAGCTGGATTTTTTGTTGCATGCTTTTTCTTTAGCTGTGTTACTGTTCACTTACATCTTGTCTCACAGTCTTCCTCTCATTCTTACTGTCTCTGAACCAAAGAACTCATCACTCATGGCAATGGCAATCTGACAATGAGTGTGTGGTAGGATAGGATGTAGTTCTCATTTCGAAGTATCCTCTATAGGTATTTCCCAGATCACAGAGGTATAAGGCAGGTCCCCAGTGAAACACCGAATTACAGGATCCATACATGTTACAGCTAGATAATGCCCAACCCCGCCCCCCCAAAAAAAAACAGAGCCTCATCATTTTTAAGCTATCTTTGAAGAGCTTTTCACTATCTCTAAATATTTGAACTGGAACCACTACTAGGAAAATACTGTTTGCAAGAGGATGGAACCATCTAGGTTTTTCATTCTCCTCATGGTCCTGGTTATCATTTTTTCATGAGTATGGTGGGTCCTTCCTTTGCCATATATTTAGGGCTTGAGAAGACACAAGTGTTTGATGTTCTTCTGCATGTCCTCAGAAGGGAAATGCACTCAGATGATATCTCTGGAGGTAATAGGAACATCTTTCTATGGGGTTATTGTGTAATTTTGAGAGGTCCATCAGGCCATGAATGCTAGGGTGGACCTATGGAGGTGTATACTGCATGTATACTCCATATATACTCATAGTCTTCCATGGTCATGGTTTCAGTCTTGGCTCTCTAATGACTGTAACTTTAACATTGGAAATGTCACAATTGCTATCTCAGACAACATGCTTAATCATGTCCCACTTGAGATGTATTACCAAACAACCATGCCAGTGATTGATAGTGCAGAATTCAAATGAGTTTAAACTCACAAAATAGAGCCACTTCACTCTTCTTCCATTGCTGGCTTCATGAATTATTTTCTTGCCATATAGTATTTTTCTTAAAGCCACAGACTAGCACACTGTGCTCACCCATGGTACCCAAGACATCTAGTGTCAGGAGGACACACAAATGGGAAGTAGACACAGATTAAGTCAACACTATGTCAGAACTTCTGGTATGATCTTAGACATTGGACATAGGTGGTCATTATCATATATTTTTCATCTATGGATTTATTAAGGTCTTACAATATGGTATGTGTGCACATATATATGTCTGTATATTGTATAAAAGAGGAACTGGTTTCGCTTTACATTTTCTCTGGTTACTTTAAGAATATGAAAACAAACAAATAAAATTAAACATCAATAATATACTTTATAATCCATATAATCATGTTAATTGAAAATATTGTGATGTGGGACTTGGGATAGAGCTAGGCTGGTAAACTATCTTTTAAGCACAGAGTTGAGTTCCATACCCCATACTACATTTAAAAACTCAGGTTTGGTAAAGCATGCTTGTTATTCTGGTGCTGTGGAGGTGGAGGCATGAGGACCCTTACAACCCCTGGCCAGCCCATTTAGCTAAATTATTGAGTATCAGGCCAATGAAAAACCTTATCTCAAAGAACATGGATGCAGTGTTTGAGTAGATGGTTCAGTTGTCCAAGTGCTTGTCACACCAGCATGAAGATTTGAGCTATGATCTCCACTACCTTATAACACAGGTGCAGCTTCACTCACCTGCAATCCCAATACTTGGGAGGCAGAACCAGGAGAATCACTGAGCCACCTAGTATAGCTCCATTATTGAGCTCTATTTTTAGTGAGATGCAATGTCTGAAAAATAAAATGATACATGATTACTTTGTGTAATTCACAAAATATACCTAAATGTTTTTAAAGCATTTCTTTTTCAGATAAATTTACTGCATATGAATACCTTGTCACTCCAATCTGTATAGTCTGTCTAGTTTTCAAATAGTTTTTAATGTTAAACCATTACATTGAATAAAAAATCATTGTGGTGATGATTTGAAAATCATTCTGTGACCTATTACACCTCAGTGAATTTGATGATCAGATCTTTCCTTATTCTGTTATTATCTTAGTATTCCTGGTTCATTAATTCTTTAAACCTTAATCAAAAACTATGGAGAAAGCCAAAAAAATAAAGATGGAAATCCTTTAACATTTATAATAGAGTGAATACCAGATTAAACATACATGAATAATTTTTGGTCAAATATGAATATGACCCATTAAAGTTACTTTATTCTCTACTAACATTTTAAGAGGGCATCTATCTTAATCTTGATCCACTAGAAATATCAAAATCCAGAATCTGAAAAGTTGTTTTTAAGGTCAAAATTATTTTGCTCAGTTCCTTCTCCCTTCCCAGTTTTGTTTTACCTTCATAAACTGACTCTATTGTGATACCCTATTCATAATTTTAGCAAGTTTTCATTAAATGATGTGAGCATATCAGTTATGTAGTAAATCTAGTTAGCTAAAGGGCAAATTTACCTTCTAGAATAATTCTCTGAGGCAGACAGGTGAGCTGAGGTTATAGTTCGTTGGTAAAGCACTTGCCTACCATTAATGAGGACAAGGGTTCAACATACAATACTGCAAAAAACAATAGTAATGCTCTATTTCTAGAGTAATTGTGACCCAATTTGATATGAAGATAGTCACAAAAATGATATACAGAGAACACTCTGTTACTATGTGTATAAGTTACATTCAGTAAATATTTTGCCTTCACTAGATGAATGAATATATGGATACATTGATTGAAAGAGTATTTGGGGAACTGGAAGTTAAATTTATTACATTTACTATAAGTATATTTTCATAAAATAATATGAATGAAATTTACAATAGAACAATATATAATGCAGCAATAGTTCAGTTGGTAAATAGTTTTATTTTACCAACATGAAAACCTAGGTTGTATCTTCAGAACCCATGTAAAAATACTGGGCATGGTGATGCATGCTTGTAATCCCAGCACTGGATAGATCTCTATGGCTTACTGACCAACTAATCTAGCTTAATTGATGAGTTCCAAACCAATGTGAAACCCTGTCTCAGAAAAGTGGACTGTGCCTGAGAATAACACCTGAAGTCCTCTGACTTCACCCCCACCACACACACATAGAACACTTTAAATTAATTTTCATGATTTTTCATTGATAAATGAAGAATACCACAATCTCTTCTTTTCCTTTCTTTCTTTGGTGTATGTATGTGTGTGTGTGGGGGGGGGGATGCACACCCATGCCATGGCAAGCTTTTGGAGGTCAGGAAACAACATTGGCAATCCTTCCACTGTGTTTGAGTCTGGGTTTCTCTGGTGTGCTTCTGGGACGGTCAGTCCAGCTGGGCTCCATGAGCTTAGGGATTCTCTTGTCTCCATTTCCCATTGTCACAGATGGCTTGGGATGAGAGAGAGTTGAAGCCCTTTTTTTTATTTTTATGTGAGTGTTGGGTATTTGATCTCCTGTCAGCAAGCTTGAAAATCAAGTACATTTAACCACTGTGATATCTCCCTAGTGCATAATATCTTCTTTGTTTAGAACAGAACTGCAGAATATGAGGGTATACTTCCTCATTAGATGACTTGATATTCATGAGCCTTGTACAAATACGACTATCACAGGGAAGTTGATTTATAGACAGAATTTTATTTTACTTTATTTTATCTTTCTTTTGAGAAGCAAGTCTTTCCTAAAAGATTACTAACAAAAATAAGGAGAAATGAAAGGCTCAAATAATGAACTGAAGGAACAGATGGATTTCCCCAGGTCACGAACTGTGATTTTTCCACAAGAGAGCAAAACACCTACTTTCTGTTTTATTTTCTTAATGTTTGTGTTATATTTCTCCTCCTCATTATCTCATTGTAGAATTTAGGGCTCATTTAATTTTTCCATGAAATATTGCTCATTCTATCTAATCTTTAAATAGAGAAATTTTGCTTGAGTTTATTATACATAACAGGTTTTTGTTGTTGTTGTTTGCTTGTCTCATAAGACAAATCCCTCTGGCCCATGCCTCTCCTCCCTGAAAGATCTATTAATCCAAGTTATCTGGACTCACCTGGAGTTTAATTACCTCCAAATTGTCTATAACTAACAGTCTATCTTCCTTCTACCTTACTTGTATCATCCTCAGACCTTAGAATCTTGTTCACAGACTGGCTTTATGTCACTTTTCACACAGCATTTCCTCTACATTTTTACTCTGGTGTAGAGCACCTTTTATGCTTCCACCTGTTTTTTAATATGATGAATGCTCCATATCCTTGCCACACTATTTATAATTCTTGATGGCACCCCCACTGGGAATTTACCAGAACTCACAATCCTGTGGGGATTATCATGATAGTCCTCAGGATTATCCTCTGCAGTGCACCTGCTGAAGGCTCATCTTGTGCTTTCCCCAATTCTCAGCAGCTTTTCACTTCCTACTCAGATGCCAGTGGATGGGTATCACTCACCTTCAGGAACCTGCATCTGAAGATGCATTAAGTAAGGCTCATGATGCATCTGTTTTGTCTTAGTGATGAAATAAGTAAAGAAGATGTTCATGTATTCTGAGTATTGTTTAAATACTAAGTATATCTGATAATCACCTACCAACATCATAGTGTTAGTATTAATAAAATAAAAATGCTTAAGCTGAGGAATTTGCAGTAACATCTGCATTTACTTCTTCCCTAAAAGCTCAGTGACTGCTACAAGCAAAATCAAGACTTACATAATTTGAGAAGTCATCCACACCTTTTCTCTATCCACCTGTATCATCCTGTATATGTGAAGAATGACCAGAAATGATGACTAGTCATTATTATGGATTTAGTAATAATCATAATTTTGCATGTGGTTACAGTCAGCTTCATGTTGTTGGCACAAAGAACCCAACTAAGAGCAGCTTATAGACTCAAGGGGAAGCTTCCTAATGGCTGGGGGAAATGATGGAATGAGCAGAGGATGGGCATTAATTCCTAGGCAACATCAGGTTGACAACAGCATCAGGAGAGTGTGCCAAACACTGGCAAGGGGAAGCTGGCTATTCATTAGCAGCCCTTCTCCAAAAATCTACAACCTCCAGGAGACACAAATTCCCAAATTGTTACCAGCTGAGGATGTATAATTCAGAACACCTAAGTTTATGAGGGACACCGTGATCAAACCACCACATTCCACCCCTGACTCCCATAAACTGATAACCATGCAATACATTCAGGCCAACTTCAAAAGTTCCCATAGTTTTTATCAATTCTAATGATGTTCAAACCTCCTCATAACCCAAGGTCTTATAACTGAGCTGAAATCCAAAATAATAATATTATCATTAATTAATAATAATAAATAAAGGCACAGAATAATTGCACACACTGTAAAACAGAGCACTGTGCATAGCAAAATAAATATTGAACCAATACAAGTTTTAAAATGAACATGTAAAAAATTAAACTCTGTCAAAAGTTCTGGGGGATAGGCAAAGTCTCTGTGCATAATGCCCCAACTTGTGGCTCTAACATTCTTTCAGCCCCCTCTTTCTTGAATTTCCCTGAGCCACATTGGGGTCATTTTAGTTCTACTTCAGTGATGAGGTTTTGGGAGCCTCTGTGTCTCTGGATATCTGGCTTAGTAGGAGTTGGATGTTCTCTGTGTTTATCTCCTTCAGCCTTTTTCTGGTGTCATGATCCCCAAGAATGCTGTACTCTTGCCCTTTCCCCCTTATTACCCTATGGTTTCAGCTGGGGCCCTGGTGAGGTGTGATTGGCTGATCCTCCTTTCAGGTTCATTGTCCATCTGAAAAAGATAAGCAAATTCTCCAATGGAGAGAGAACTTAGTGTTAGATACAATGCATGTTCCACATTCCCCATTAATGAGGGTCCCTTTGGAAGAGGGAGGACAGGGAGGATAATGGAGTCACCATTATGAATTTAAAATTAGAATAATATAAATAAAATTAAATTATAAAAAAATAAACTCTGTAGCTCCAAGTCTGCCATGTCTAACCAGTGACAAGTCTCCAAGTCCAACAATTATAACCAGTGATGAGTCTCTGGAGTTCCAATTATACCACTCCACCCAGGCTACTCACAGTCCTAGACAACTCCATCCAGTGCTGGCAGCTCTCCTTAGCAGCCATCCCATAGTCTTGGCATCTACATTGGGTCTCCACTACAAACCAGAGTTCATCCTCATGGCTACATTGGGCTTACACACAGGTAATTCAACAAGCCTGTTTCATACTACCCATGCCATTAAAAAAAAAAAAATTTGTTGAAAATTCAATGACTGCCCCCCTTTACTGCATTTGTTAGATTACATAGTACCAGGTGGACTACTGTAGTGGCTTGATTCAGGTGACCCCATAACATAGGTGTGCTGAATGCTATGTTCCCAGCTGACGGAGATTTGGGAATTAACACCTCCTGGTAGCAGTGTATTGTTGGGGGCAGGCTTATGGGTATTATAGCCAGTTTCCCCTTGCCAATGTTTGGCACACTCTCCTGTTCCTGTTGTCCACTTGATGTTGGCCAGAAGGTGTTCACCCTCTGCTCATGCCATCATTTTACTCTGTTTTCCCCTCGGGCCTGTGAGCCAAAATAAAATCTTTTATCCCAAAAGCTGCTCTTGGTTGGATGATTTCTACCAGCAGTGTGAGCCTGACTATAACAGTAATGTTAGTATCAAGGGGTGGGATTACTGCTAGATATCTGACTGTGTGGCTTTGGCCTTTTGTAGTTGATTTTCAAGAGGAATGTGGAAGGATTTGAAACCTTGGCATAACCTTGCAGTGCTGTAAGTACAGCTTGGTGGACTATTCTGGTCAGAGTTGAAAGACCTGAATGTGATAAGAACTAAGGACTGTGAGGTTTAGCTTGTAAGGATGAGACTGAGCTAGAAGTAGTTTGTGTGAGATGCTTGATGTTATGGCCATGTCCTGGGAAGTTGTGCAGGGTTTCATTGTGTACAAACAGACTTGTGTGAACAGACGGATATGGCACATAAAGAAATCTTTAGGCCAAAACTTCTGCCTGTTCAACTTCAATTCAGAGATTACACCATTAATATTGGGCCATCTGACCTACATTGGGACAACAGAAAGAAAGCAGTCTTTTGAAGGGGCCTGAATGTTGAAGGAATGTCCTGTTCTTCAGTCTGCCTTATTCCTCCATGGTTTAACAAATTTGCACCCTACCTGTTATTATGGAGTAGAATTAATGCAGGTAAGAAAAGGTCATTGAATTTTCAACACAGTCTTGTGTTTTGGAAATTGCCAGGTGGAGTGTGAAGCAGGATTGCCTGCATGGAGACCCAATAGAGCTGTGAGGATGAACAGGTGGTTGCAGTGGAGACCCAGTAGAGATGCTGGGACCACAGGATGGCTACTAAGGAAAGCTGCCAGCACTGGATGAAGTTTTGCAGGACTGTGAGTAGCCTAGCTGGAAAGGAAGAATTAGAACTCCAGAGACTTTTTGATGGTTAGGATATTTGGGCTTGGAGACTTGTCACTGGCTGGAGTTGATGGAACTACAGAGTTTGATGTTTACCCTGGTTGTTTTAAATCTTGTATTGGTTGACTATTTCTTTGCTATGCCCAATGCCACCTCTTGCAGTGTGATGGTTTAGTCTGTGCCATTATGGGTTTGGGGGAGGATTTGTGTGTGTGTGTGTGTGTGTGTGTGTGTGTGTGTGTGTGTGTGTGTTTCCAGCACAAAGAACTCCACCAAGAGTAGCTTGTGGGAGTAAAAGATTTATTTTGGCTTACAGACTTGAGGAAATGCTCCAGGATGGCAGGGGAAATTGATGGCATAAGCAGAGGGTGGACATCACCTGCTGGACAACATAAGGTGGACAACAGCAACAGTAGAATGTGCCAACCAGTGGTAAGGGGAACCTGTCTATAATACCCATAAGCCCACCTCCAACAATACATCACCTCCAGGAGGTGCCAATACCCAAATGACAACCAACTAGGGACTTAGCATTCAGATCATGTAAGTTTATGGGGGACACCTGAATCAAGCCACCACACATGCATGTTTTTATTTCTGCTCTCTTTTTCCCTTTCTTTAGACCTTTTTTTCTTCCTTCTCATAGTCCTCTTTCTACTTCCTTCACACACACATTTAAAACTAGATTCACATGTGAAGAAAACATTGTGTTTTTTTCTTCTGTTGCCCTAATAAACAGAGCTTGTAACCTATTTAGCAGATTATATTACTGGCTCTAATTTGGAATTGCAGAGTGAGGCACAGAATGCTTTAGAAATTTTTCTAAACCTATACTGTAAATGATGTAATTGGGGTGCAAAGCAAGCAATGGCATCTGAAACTAGTGCCTTGACAATGTTGTCTTTCACAATTTTTTTCCTTGCGTGCCATGTGTAATTGGCCCTCCTTAAATCTCTATTAATGTGTGCAAAATTGCCCATTACTAAATGTTTCCTAACATCAATGACAAGAATGAATGGACATATCATAGATACTTTTGCTATAAGAGAAAAAATCTTAAGGGAATACAAGAATAATAAAGAAATTCTTCAAAGGGTCAACTGATATTTAGTTAAACATTTGCTGGTATAGTAGTCCTTAGAACAGTGGATGTCTTCATGTTCTAGTTTCATCCAGATTTCCAGTTTGCCCACGTGTTTACAGCTGGGTTCCTGACCCTTGAGATAAACAAAATGTTTCATTAAATGGGTATGTGTTGTATGTCTATTAGACTCAAATTTTCTAAGAGCTTTAGATGACAGAGTGCAGAAGAATGTTAAGATGTGTGCTATGTTGGGTCAGAGCATATTACTAAGACAAGAAGCAATATTAAAATTCAGGATAAGACAACCTGAAATAAGGTGGTATCATGAGATCACAATTCAAAGATGATTTTTTCCAGAAATTTGCATTATCAAAACCAACTCACAGTGTTTGTAAGAAGCGAAATTTATGCAACAGATATATGTTTGTCACCTGCAACTGATATTAGCATGGAAAGAATCATTGCTATTTACTGTGAAATTGCCTTAGTAACATACATGTTTTATCCAAATGGCTGTTGTGCCATGTCCAACACAAAAATCTGATATGTTCCATAGCCCATTTTTTAACTGGGTTGTTTGAATTCTTATTATTCTGTTTTTTGAGTTCTTTGTATATTCTGGATATTAATTCTCTGTCAGATGTATAGCTGACAAAGATTTTCTCCCATTCTGTAGGTTGTCTTTTTGCTCTATTCACAGTGTCTTTTGTTGTTCAAAAGCTTTATAATTTCATAAGGTCCCAGTGGTTGATTAGTGGTTTTATTCACTGAGCAATTGGAGTTATATTCAGAAAGTCCTTGCCTATGCCAACATGTTGAAGGTTTTCTCCTACCTTTTTCTCTAGCAGTTTCAGAGTTTCAGGTCTGATATTAAGGTCCCTGATCCATTTGGACTTGACTCTTGTGCATGGAGAGAGACAAGGATCTATGTTTATCCTTTTACATACAGATGTCTAGTTTTCCCAGCACCACTTGTTAAAGAGGCTATCTTTTCTCCAATGAATATTTTTGGCATTTTTGTCAAAAATCAGGTGGCTGTAGCTGCCTGGATTAATATTTGGGTCTTCTATTCTGTTCCATTAATCTACCTGTCTGTCCTTGTGCCAGTACCATGCTGTTTTTGTTACTATGGCTTTCTAATATAACTTAAAATTGGGTGTGGTTATACCATCAGCCTGATTTTTGTTGTGCAAAATTGTTTTGGCTATTTGAGGTTTTTTGTATTTCCAGATGAATTTTAGGATTTTTTTTTTCTATTTCTGTGAAGAATGCTATTGGGATATTAATGGGGATCTCATTAAATGTGTAGATTGCTTTTGGTAAGATTGACATTTTCACAATATTGATTCTTCCAATCCAGGAGCATGGGATGTCTTTCCATTTCCTTGTGTCTTCTGCAATTTGTCACTCAAGTTTTTTAAAGTTCTCATTGGTTAAGTTTATTCCAAGCAAAATAGATAATTCTCAGAAGATAAAATACAGATGGCATATAAACATCTAAAAAAAGTGTTCCACATCCTTAGCCATCAGGGAAATGCAAATTAAAACCACTTTGAGATTCCATTTCACTCCTGTCAGAATAGCTACCATCAAGAAAACAAATAGCGTGGATGCGGAAAAAGTGGAACACTTCTACATTGTTGGTGGGAATGTAATCTGGTCCAGCCATTGTGGAAATCAATGTGGAGGTTCTTGAGACAGCTAGAAATAGATTTACCATATGATCCAGCTATAGCACTCCTAGGCATATATCCAGAGGACTCTTCTCACTACCTTAGAGACACTTGCACAACCATGTTTATTGCTGCACTATTCACAATAGTTAGGAAATGGAACCAGCCTAGTTGTCTCTGCACAGATGAATGGATAATAAAGATGTGGTACATTTACACAATGGAGTTCTATTCAGCAGTAAAGAAAAATGAAATTATGAAATTTGCAGGGAAATGGATGGATCTGGAAAGGATTATACTAAGTGAGGTAACCCAGGCTCAGAAAGCCAAACGTCACATGTTCTCTCTCATATGTGGATCCTAATTACAAATGTATAGACTTGTGTAAAAATAGGTATGAGAAACCAGTAAGCTGGTAAAAGGCTATAAGGGAGGGAGGAAAGGGAAGGACTTAAGTGTATGGTATTGCACATATGTAAGTAGAAGAACTGATTACAGGGAGGGGAATGGCCTAAGCGAGGCCATGGGAAGAGAATGCGTAAAAGAAGGGCGGGGGGGGTCAATCTAAATTCAAGATATTGTGAATAAGACTTATATAAATCTACTTTTTTGAATAATGGCACATCTAGAAGCTGTAGACTGATACCAGAAAATTTTCAGTGCCTGGGATGGGATACCTTCCAGTGAGTTGTTGGCCAAGGAGTTCCCAGTTGCCTCCAAAACATTAAAGGCTTTTGCCAAAGCCCTTGGTTTCCCTTGAGAAACAGATAGTAAGACCCTATTGCTGAAGACATCTCTTGTCTGAGAAGCAAGGTCACTGAGAAAGCAAGCTGGTGAGGAGCAGAAAACCTTCTCCCTGTAGACCAGCCAACTGAAAGCTGGAAAAAGCTGCACTTCATGCAGCCATGTGGGAGACAGAAGTCATCAGCAGTGAAAACAGTGGACACTGAATATTCAAGTTTGGCCATACAGGCCCAATGACTGAATGGGTGCAATAGTGGCACGTTTACTCTTGGGGTAACCAACTGCTCCCTAATTGGACTGAAGGCCCTCTCTCTATGGGAGGGAATACATGCCTGGTACTGAAAAACCTAAGCAAAAGGCTATGGCAGGTGAGGTCATGAGCCTCTTGGGTATAAAGCCTGCTCTTGTCTGACTAAATGTATATATTATTCCCACCAAGCTGCCCTGGGGGCACTACACTTAATGTTCATGTTCACATATTAATGCTATTCTTACTTCTGGTTAGAGAATCTTCTCTTTTCAAATGGCGATGACCACTGGGATCTCCAAAAGGCAACATAGTGCTGAGAAGAAGGGATAGAGGAGTGCCCAGCACGGAAACACCTCTGTCCAAGGCTCAGGGACCATTGCGGAAGAGGGGGCGGATAGAATGGAAGAGCCAAATGAAGGGTATGACTTCTTACAATGCAACTGCCCAGACAGAAATTGGCCTTGATATCCATGACCTTGCAGTGCCTAGCAATACCATCGCACGACCCTCAAAATAGAAGAAAAAGATGATGAACATCAAATTAAAAGAAAGACTAATGGAGAGAGGGAGGGGATATGATGGAGATTGGTGTTCTAAAGTGTAATGGGGGAAGGGGAGGGAAATACATGTTTTTGTATGTAAATGTAGAAGGTATCAATAAAAAATTAATAATTAAAAAAAATCTGATATGTGATAAGAAAGACTTAAGGACTAAACCTGAGTGGAACTTTCACTGAATTTTGAAAGAGTCAGTCAGCACTATTGCTGAGCATGTGGCTGCACGGGATTTTGGGATTACTCTAGCATATTCTGACCTATTGCAACAAATGAAGTTAGTTTCTTATCTTTTAGTTTCTGAGAGTAATTGTGTTCAAATCAACAACTTGATTGCTTAAATTATGATTTATTAGAAACATTGCAGTACAGAAATAAAGGAAACTATCCTATTAACCATACTTATTTATTTTTTTTTTACAATCTGAACTAATGAGAAATGATTTTAAAAACGGAAGAACATTAGCTCAGTTTGGTAGCTCACACCTGTGATCATAGCACTTGCGGTAGACCTGGAAGAGAGGAAGGAATTGAATGTCATCCTTGGCTACATCGAAAGTACAAGGCCAGCTTGAGATATGTTAGACCCTGTCTCAAAATAAATAAATGTAAATTAAAAAAATAAAAAAATGAAGAGGTTATGTAAGCACAGCAGTACACATTTTCAATATGACTTTAGGACCATGGGTGCTATTTTCTTTTGTTAAGTTTTGACTATTAATCACTTGTTTAAAACAATAGTTAGTGTCTATTTAAAAATTAATATTTTCACTTTAAGTGACTGATGAAATGCCAAAAATTTTAAGAAATTTAATTTCTTCAAATGAAGAGTATAAGATATTTTATGCTGTGTTTTAGTACAGAGAATTATTTTCATTGTGTTTTTGTGAAAGAATACCTATTATAACAAATAAATAAATAGCTGGACTACTTAATCACTTCTTAAGCTCCCAGCAATCGTGGGCTACAAGAGGGCCTACACCTATTTAATTCTCTCTGAAATCATAATTGTTATCCCATTTATCTGGTGCTGAATTCTCTCTCTGTTGGAGAATTTGCTCCTCTTTTGCAGTTAGATGCAGAACCTCAGGAGAGAATCAGCCCATTGCACTACACCTGGGCCCCAGCTGAAACCATAGAGTAATTGGAGAAATGAGCAAGAGTGCTGCTTTCTTAGTGAACATGGTACCAACACAAGGATGAATCATACAGACACAGAGAACACTCAACTCCTACCAAACCATGTATCCAGAGACACAGAGGCTCCCAAGACCTCATCACTGAAGTAGACCTAAAAGGAACTCAACATGGCTCAGGGAAATTCAAGGAAGAGGGGTGGAAAGATTGTTAGAGCCACAAGTTGGGTCATTATGCACAGAGATATTGCCTCTTTCCCATAATTAATGGCTACCTCCATAATGCACAACCCACATTCCCCAACTAGGAGGGTTCCTTCGGAGGGGGTAGGACAGGGAGTAGGCTAATGATGGTACCAACAGGACTGTATACACCCTATGTACATAACTAATAATTAAAAAAAAAGAACACAATTGCCAGGCATAGTGGCACACTCCTTTAATTCCAGCACTAGGGAGGCAGAGGTAGGAGGATCACCAAGAGGTCAAGGCTACCATGAAATTACATAGTGAATTCCAGATAAGCCTAAGCTACAGTGAGAACCTACCTTAGAAAACAAAAATACACAAATAAACAGCAAACAAACAACAAAAAATGGTATAGGAAGTAGAACTTACTCATGTAAAGAAAATGAAGATATGAAGATTTGTATTGTTGTTTGTCATGTTTTCTTTGAAATTAAATAATCTGGAATTTAGTGTTTCAGAAATTCTTTGAAGAGGCACTCTCATAGGAGTTCTCAACCAGATGTTAAAACTCACAAAATTCTCAGGAGAGACTTGCTTATCACAAATCATACCTACTGCCACTTGGAGAATGTGTCATTATTCAATTACTTAATAGTAAAGATAAATTTCACATTATTGACACAGAGAAGAGATATTCAGGAATATGACTACAAGGATCTTACCTGAATAGAAAAAAATTAATGATCCATGGAAATAGAAAAATAAACAAATTTAAACAAATAGGAAGACAGTAATATAATTGCATTAGAGTTGCTGAGAAGACCATAGTGCTGCAGGGAAAGGTCAACTATGTTTATAAACACGTAAAATCATTATATTGAAACTAGTAAAATATCTTACCTTATATAAAAACCATATCTAAAAGTTATTCCTTTCACTTTAACTGGGAAATTGTCCATGAGTTTTTGAGTGATATACTTGAACTGATGTTCTTCTAGTTCATTATGAAAAAACACATTTAACATTTGGGATTTATTTATTTTAAAAACAATTTATTCAAGAGAAAAATGAAATACTAGAATGGTTCTTGAAAGATAAAATAGCTTATGCAAATGAAACAAATTGAGGTGAGAAAAAGATATCCCCTCTATTCCTTTCATCTTGTATTTAAAAGTAGCAAATTTAAAGTCATTTAGTAAAACACATTTCTAGTTAAAAAAAAAAAAAAACATACATCACTTTCACTTCCATATGAAGCATCTTATATCCACTCAGTTTAATTTTCTATCACCCTGGAATGACCTTTTTAATCCTTTGTGGCTCAGTGAAAAACTCTGCAAAATATAACTAAGTAGTGTGTTCATTAAAATGTCAGAATTATTTTCAAGTCCAAATAGTAAGGCACTTTTTTCCAGTGCATAGTTATGATACAATAACTATGCCAAGAGGGAGTAATTAGCAAGCATTTAAATGAGCAATTGTCTTCAATTATTCAAGGTCTTCATGCATAGCATTTAACTTAAGAAAGAAAATTATTTTAAGTTCATGTATAGAAGGAATAAACTTAATAAACATGCAAGGCTGGAGAGATTATTTAATATTTTACACATAACAGCACCAGTTGATTCAACAGGACATATCAGATGTCCTTAACACTGACAGAAGAGAATATACAGAATTTCTAACATTGTGGCCGGGATTATATTGTACTTAGATTTCATAGTAATTACTGAGAATTGAGAAATTCAGAGCCTTATTTTGTAGCCATATTCTGATACATCTGTTATTTTAAAATATTTTTATTTATTTATTTTTAAGCACAGAAAGATGACTGAGAGAGGAAGAAAGAGTGAGGGAGAGAAAGAGGAGAATAAAGGGAGAGAAAATGAATAGGCTTGTCAGGGCTTCTAGCTGCTGCAAATGAACTCTAGATGCATGTGCCACGTAATGCATCAGGCTTTACATGGGTACCAGGGAATAGAACTCAGGTCATTAGGCTTTGCAGACAAGTCACTTAACCACTGAGCCATCTCACCAGCCCCATCTTTTTTTGGGGTGGGGGGTTGAGGCAGGATTTCACTCTGGTCCAGGCTGACCTGGAATTAACTATGTTGTCTCAGGGTGGCCTTGAATTCATGGTGATCCTCCTACCTCTGTCTCCCAAGTGCTGGGATTAAAAGAGTGCACCACCATGCCCAGTTCCATCTGTGTTATTTTTAAACCTGTTATTTCAACAACAATCTCATATGTCTTCATCAGGCACTATTCAAGTTTAGATGCAGAAACCATGAAGATCATCTTCAAATTGGGACATGTAGGTGGTCAGCTCTCCTCAGCAACCACTGCTGGGAGCTAGCACAGGAGCAAATGCTGGCTTTCTAAGCTAAAATTGCCACTTCTACCTCGGCAAAAAATGACAGACTGGAATTGTTGGTTTTACCTGCCACAGTGTCTAGCCTGCTTTGGCAGATGCTCTATCTCCTGAATACATACATTTTTTTTCAGTCTACTTTCATCAAATTTTGAAATGATGATGATTAATTTAGAGCATCAAAGTGGTCCATATCTGGGTTAAACACTATAATAATAGAAAAGGGTGGGGAGAATGCGGGTTGGAAGGATCTCTCTGTACATAAGTGTGATTGTTGCACTAGCATGAGGACCTGATTTAAATCTTCAAATCTGGGTGTGTCCTCACATACTTGTAACTCCAGAACTAAAAGAAGCAGAGACAGCAGGACCACTGAAGCCCCCTAATCAGCCAGACAGCCAAAGAACAGAGATTTCTTAGGTTCAGTGACAGACTCTATCACAAGAAGATTACACAGCAAAGGAATAGAAGAAAACATGTCATGTCCTGTTCAGGCCTCTGCATGCATGTACACAGGGAGAATGGATCTCCTCTCTCTCTCTCTCTCTCTTTCTCTCTTCTCTCTCTCTCTCTCTCTCTCTCTCTCTCTCTCTCTCTCTCTCTCTCTCTCTCTCTCTCTCTCTCTCTCACACACACACACACACACACACACACTCAGAATATCTCAACCCTAGAACTCTTTTAAAAAGAATATGTCAAAGTACATGTTGCTCATAAAAAGTACTTTTAGTTTTACCAAGTACAATTTTAAAAAGGTGTTAAATTATAAAATATGCAAGTACTCATAGCAAGAATTTCTGCTGTGGCTATATTAGGGTAAAACTCAAAATAAAGACGGAAAGAAGGACATATGTGATGTCAAAAACATTCAGTTCTAAAAAATGAACATTTCTAATAGCTTGTGTATCTCAATACAGGATTTTAAATACATTAAAGAGAAGGTAAGACAAAAGTAAATAAATCACCAAGTGTTGAAGACTTCCACATGCTTCTCTTAGTGATGGATAGAGCATGTTGGAGGGGAGGAGTGGAAAGAAAGACCAATATTTAAGATAATACTGAAAAGTACAACCAACCTATGTGATTTATTTAACACATAAGGATGTTCACTAAAATAGATTATATGCTACCTTACATCATCTGAATCACAATATATTAAGAAAGACAAAAATCATAAGACATAGTATTATAACAAATGCACCACACTAGAAATTAGCACAGCCAAAATGCATAGCAGATAAAATAAAAGAATCATCAAAAAACTTCTCAAAGGAAATTAAAATATAATAATTAATTTGAAACAATATTAAACAAAACAAATAATTTGAGGAATGCAGTTGAAGTTGAACAACTATAAGAGAAGTGTTATAGCAGTGATCTGTAATGTTACTCTGAGAAGCCAGAAAAAAAGAAAAATTCCACAGAACATTTTATGAAGGGATGCATAAACCTCTAGCCTAACTCAGTTTATACACGCAAGTTACTTTGAGATAGATCTGAGACACAAATATGAAATGTTAAACATGGTACTTCGAAACCAAAAACTCAGAACAGTCAGTTTATTTACTTCTAATCCGATAGGTACCAAGGCTAGTGTATTCTCAGCATATAAGTAAGTTGCCTCAAAGTTAATTCAAGTTTTGAAAAAAATTAAGGAATCTTTTCATTATTATAGTCAGTCTTCATTATGTTCTTTATGGAGGATTATAGATTTCAGAAGTTCAGGACATTTATCTATCATGCTGACATCAACTGGCTGGCAGAGAGTGGCTGCTGTTGAGTGTTTGTTGATTATATTAATGTAGTCTAATTGAGTCATGCTGCACAAAGAGTTCAGATTTTGCCACCAATTAGCTATGGAATTTCTGACTTCAGTTTGACTAATTATAATTACTTCAAATTTACTAGCTTCGAATTCTAGTTTCAAAAGTCTATGATATTATAAATCAAAGCAATTTACCTAAAATCACATATCAATCTGGTGACAGGGCTGGTACTAGAAACTGAAAATGAAATAAGTCTTCATTTGAAACAATTAATTTTAATGCCAACTGAACTTTTGAACTAAAGAATGTATGTCTATAGTATTCATTTTATCAGCTACTATGGATTCATCAAATCAGTTTTAGTGATGAGCACCTACCCTGCCATTTTGTAGAATAAGCATTTCATGGGACTTCACTGGCACTGGATGCCTAATGTACAGACTGCTGTGCCCTCACTGTGTGACAGAGAGTATTTATTCTAAGGCAGCTCCTTAGAAAAAACTTTACGACACAAGTAATTTTTCCTGAGCGCCGTTTCTTATGCCTGATAAAGGTAGAATTCCTTTTTATCATTGTGCATTCAGTGCTTATATTAGAATCAGGATAATAATCACGTTTTTCTGTTCATAGCAAGAAAGAAAATACAGTGCCTGAAAGGAGAATTTCAAAGTACAGAACTTTGCATATGATAGACTGCTAAGGCTAATAACCTGTACATGTCAATTGTGAGTGTGGGTTTTGGATCAGTAATAGTAAATTATAGCTTAAAATATTTCAATTGCATTTGTGACAATAAATAAATGTGGAGAAGAAACAAGTCTAAATAAAAACAATTGTCTCTTTGATGAAAGTATTTTTCATGAATGAGAAAAAATGAAACTCTTAGGTTGTATAAAATCAAATGTACTCAGAAAATAGTTGTAATGTGTTGTTTTAACAATCTGTAAAACTAGTGAGTCTTTTGTTGATTGCACCTGACATTATTTAAAAAATATCACTGAATGTTGACATGTCATCATTGGACATAGATAGCTTGCCCAAATGAAATATATTCTTGGAGTATCTCTCAAGAATAAAAGTCTTCATAGCTGTGGGAAAAAGGAACAACCTTCCACCCTCCTCTCTGTCTTTATTGTCTGTCCTTTTTCAAATGTCAAATTGCAGAAATCTTTAATATGTAGACGATGACTTGATAAAACCAAAGATACCCCTGAATTCATAAAATGATCCTGCCCACTGAAATATCAATAAGTTAAGGGTGACATGTGGAGTTCACTGTGCTGGTAAAAGTCTGCTCAGATTTTCTGGTGCATACCAGCTAGCATATTTTCAGTTTGTGATCTTTTCACTTGCAAAGGACGTTGCACGTTGTCCTTTGAAACAAACCATTAAATCATATGGGGATTATTGAATAAATAATGAATGAACAGAGAAAATGGGGTCATTTAATTTTCTTTAAAAGGAATGGAGTTCATATTAATTTTATAAAAAGTTCTTTGGGAGTGAAATTCATTATTTTGTCATATCATATTGAAAACCTTTCTACCTATGATTTTCTAAATCATCCATAGTGTAATTTCATAACCTATGTACATCAAAGTATGAATTCATGTTTGAGATGCAGATAAATAAGTTTATCAGAGTAAATTATATATGCTTTAAGAACACAGAAATTCTACAAGCAAAAAGTTTATAATAAATGCATTATAATGTAATCACATAATGTTGCATTTAACCCTAAACAATTTTATCTCAACTCAATTTGTTCTTATAATTTGATATCAGTGCAATTAGTTAAAAATATATTGGAACATGACATATGTGTGCATACACTATAGGTCAGTTGAGTGAATAATGTTTTTTTTATTATTATTTATCAAAGGAAAAACTATCATCCAAGCTATGGTAAAGGTCTATATTTATATGGAGATCAATTTCTAGGACAAAAAAATGTGGATTAGGCATAATATGTATGTTCATATGTAGATAAATGAAATAGCTAAAATAAATATATATGTACAGTTATACATATATACACAATCTGACATCTGTACACTTCCTATGTAATTCAAAACTCACAAAAGAAATGCAATTGGTAGGCTAATGTGGGTGGTTGGGTGTATGAGAGGTGGAAAGAAAGAGAGTCAGAAAGAGACAGAGAGATAGAGAACAGTGTTTCAAGGTAATGGCCTGATTGTTTGAGCTGTCTAGAAGAGAAGTCACAAAATGGACTCCTTCTGCATCTGCAGAGTTGTCTGTCCACATGGAGGTTTGAATGCATGACCCCATAGAGTATCATTTTTCGTTAAACTTCCTACTTAAGTTCTCAACAGGCAGATCCCTCCTTAGGGGGTGTGTCACTGAGGGCAGATCTTCAGTCTGGCCCTACTAGGTATGTTAAGAACAGACTGGTGCATAAAGATTGATGATTGTGATATTCTCATGTTGGACCATTCCCTTGATGACTAAAAAGTAGACGTCTTTGTCTTTTTTTAATTACTTTTGGTTTTAAGTCTATTTTATCAGATATTAGTATAGCAAATCCTGCTTCTTTCTTATTTATGTTCACTTGGAATATCATCTTCCACCCTTTCACTGGACTTTAGTGGTGAGATGATTTTCTTTTTTTTTTCCTTTATATTTATTTATTTTTTTTATTGACAACTTCTTTAATTGTAGACAATATCCCATAGTACTTCCCTCTCTCCCCCCCTCCCCCTTTGAAACTTCACTCTCCATCATATCCCCTCCCCCTCTCAATCAGTATCTCTTTTCAGTTTGATGTCATGATCTTTTCCTCCTATTATGATGGATGTATGTAGGTAGTGTCAGGCACTGTGAGGTCATGAATATCCAGGCCAATTTGTGTCTGGAGGACACGTTAAAAGGAGTCCTACTCTTCATTTGGCCCTTACATTCTTTCTGCTCCCTCTTCTGCAATGGACCCTGAGCCTTGGAAGGTGGGTTTGAGATGTTTCAGTGCTAAGCACTCCTCTGCCCCTTCTTCTCAGCACCATGGTGCCTTCTGAGTCATCCCAAGGTTGCCACCATCTGAAAAGAGAAGCTTCTCTAACCAAAAGTGTGAGTTGCATTAATATATGGGTATGAACATTAAGAAAAGTGCTTACTGGGCAGTTTGGTTGGCATAGTATATACATTTAGCGAGACACCAGCAGACGTTACACCCTTAGGGCTCATGACTACCTCTGTCATAGGTTTTTCAGTATCAGGTATATATTCCCTCCCATGGAGAGGGCCTCCAGTCCAATTAGAGAGCAGTTTGTTTCCCCCATAACAGACATGTCACTATTGCACCCATTGGTTCCTTTGGCCTAGCTGGCCAAATTTAAGGTTTGCAGTGTTCATTGTTGAGTATCTTCACTGCTGATTTCTCTCTCCCATTGAACTGCATGCAGCATAGCTTTTTCCAACTTTCTGTCAGCTGGCCCACATGGAGGAGGCTTCCATCTCAGATCCAGCAGGATTTCTCAGTGACCTTGCATCTCAAGTATGTGGGGTATTCAACAATAGGGTCTTACCATCTATTCCTGGTGGGAAACCAAGGGCTTCAGCAATGGCCTATAATGTTTTGAGGGTATCTATGACCTCCCCAGCCAACAACTCACTGAAAAGTATCCCTTCCCTGGCACTGAAAATTTTCTAGTAACAATCTATGGCTTATGAGTATTCCATTGTCCAGAAAAGTAGATTTCCATATGACTTATTTATATCTTCTTAGATTTTGATTAGCCCTCCCTCCACTTTCTCTTTACTCAATCTCTTCCCTTGACCTCGCTTAGGCTTTTTCACCCCCATTAATCTGTTCTTCTACTTACATATATACAATACCATCCTATTAAGTACCCCCCTCCCTCCCTTTCTATTCCCTTTATATCCCCTTTCTAGCTTACTGGTTTCTGCTACTGAGTTTTTTTTTTGTTTTTTTTTTTTGTTTTTGTTTTTTGTTTTTTTTTTTCCCCTTACATAGAAGTCCAATCATTTGTAGCTAGGATCCACATATGAGTGAGAACATGTGACACTTGGCTTTCTGAGCCTGGGAACCTTACTAAGTATAATCCTTTCCAGATTGAGATGGGTTTCTTGAAGACAGCAGATGGAGGGGTCTATTTTTCTGTTAACTTGTGTCTCTTGATGGGTTAATTAAGGCCATTAATGTTTACCATAATCACCATGAGGTTTGGTTTTATCCCTGCCATATTGTGAGGCTTTATAGGGTTTGGTGTTTTATTGGACATTATAGTTTTTTTTTTTTTTTTCATTCTTCTCTAGGTTTAACTATTGTTGTCTGCTTCTTGTATGCTCTTGAGATTGGTTATTTGACTCTTCTATGTGTAAAATTCCCTGGAGTACTCTCTGTAGGTTTGGCTTTGTGTTCATATAGTTGTAGAGTTGACTTATATCATGGAAAGTTTTTCTTTCACCCTCTATTATGAGAGATACTTTTTCTGGATACAGTAGTCTGGGTTGGAAGCCATAGGTTCACAACTATCAATCTTTATGCACCAAATACGGATGCACCACAATTCACAAAACAAAACCTCTTGATAACAAAACAGAAATAAACACCAACATCATCATACTTGGGGATTTCAATACTCCATTATCACCAATAGACAGACCATCCAAACAGAAAAACAACAGGGATGTAAAAGATCTCAACAACACCATAGGTCAACTCAACCTAACAGACATCTATAGAACATTCTACCCAAAATCTACAGAATATACTTTCTCCAAAATAGATCACATACAGGGCCATAAAGCCTGCCTCTATATATCTAGGAAAATTGACATAGTTTCCTGCATGATAACAGACCACAATGTTGTAAAGCTAGAAAATAACAACAAGAGAGTCACCAGAATCTCCATCAGCTCCTGGACACTGAACAACACACTTTTAAACGATGAATGGGTAGCAGATGAAATAAAAAATTAAATTGTAAAATTTCTAGAATTGAATTACAATGAGAACACATCATACCAAAACTTATGGGACACAAGAAGGCCGTCCTTAGGGGAAAATTCATAGCACTAAATGCCTTCATAACAAAGAGAGATTCCAAAATAATAACCTAACTATCCATCTAAAGGTATTTGAAAAACAAGAAGAATCCACCGAAAACCACCAGACAGAAAGAAATAATCAAGATCAGAGCAGAAATTAATGAATTGGAAACTAAGAAAACACCCACAATGAGCTAGCCCAAGCTAACCAAGAATTCACTATGTAGTCTCAGGGTGGCCTAGAATTCATGGCGATCCTTCTATCTCTGCCTCCTGAGTGCTGGGATTAAAGGCGTGTGCCACCACACCTGTTTTTTTTTTTTTTTGGGGGTAATTTTTCATTTACTTTTATTTTGATAGCGTTATACATATATATAATGTAGTAATAATATATTTTGATCATATTCACCCCATTACATTCTATTGCCCCTTCCATTTTCACTGAATCCTACTTGTTCCCAACTAGTTCTCCTTCTTCTCAAATTCATGTATGGTAAGTACTGATAAGGTTCTCCAGCAATAATTGCTCTCCATGATCCAATACAAAAAGATGCTCTCAGACCCTAAATGTAGCACTTACTTTTATTTTATATTAAGAGCACAAATAATATATTGGCTGCCAATGTGAAACATAAATGGTTTAAAATCACATACAATAAACAAATAATTTAAAAGTACTTTGCAGTTTCCTGATCAGGTTACATGTTTAGCTTTTGCCTGATTTTCCTCATAATTCTGAAAAAAAAACATAATATAACTAAATAGTGGATAAAAGACTTGAATGGACATTTTCTCAAATGAGACAAAAAATACCCATGGAAAAATGAAAAAGTGGCTTTAGTTTGGTTTTGGTGATACAATGGGTTTGAAGTTTGCTTATGAGAGCATAGGTAAGGGGGCAATTTACCAGTAACTACACAGCTAAAGAAAAGGCTTGTGTAACTCCTTCCATTAACTACCTGTAACTACCTATAAATCCTTAGGAACAGATGGGGCCTGGTGAGTTCTTCTTCCCTCTGTGTGAGATTGTTGACAGTCCTGCCTTTGTACAGGTCATGTCCTAATTGATAATCATGGCTACAGTGAGATCATGAGTGCAATGGCCATGCCGTTTTGGAAGACAGTGTTCCATAGCAGGCATCCTCATCCTCCAGCCCTTCCCCATCCACTTTTTCCCACCTTCTCATCGGCAGTGTTCTCTGAGCCTTGGAAGAGGTGACGCTGATGACTCACTGAGGACTCAGCCTACAACAGCCAGTTATTCTCAGCACTTGTACTATGTATGTATTCTACCCTTACTGCTGTTCACTGCAAAAAGAAATGTTATAGCAGCACTAATCTATGGGCATGCATACAAATGTTGCGAAGGGAGTGTGTTAGATACAATATAGGTAGAGAGACATTTACCAAAACCATATTAGTTTCCCACTAATGACTGTCTATGACTTTCTCAGCCACTGGCTTTTGACCAGGTTTAGAATATAAGGCATCAATCCCCTCCTGTGGAGTGGACCTCAAATCTAATCCAAAAGCAGTTTGTTATCCCAATAACAGTCATGCCTCCATTCAATCAGTGGCATATCTTCCCTGTCAACTCAGCTAATGTAGCACACAGAGTCCACAGCCAATTAATACTCTTCTTGATGACTTTTCTCCCCAATATCATGTATAGCACCTTTGGCCAGTATGAAACTAGCCAGTAGGGTAGTGCATTCCAATTCAGTTCCAACTTGATTTCTCTATGTCCTGCAACCCAAACCATTATGATATACATATACAAGAGTAGATATTAAAATAGACAATAAAAGTTAAAACTATTAAAAATACCACAATAGCTATATCCTACACAAAAAAAAATCAAAAAGGATAAAGACTAAGTGTATATTCAATTTAAAAGAGAAAAAATGTTGTAATCATATTATTTACTCCTTGATGTGATGGCCATTCTGTCCCTCCCTGTGATGTTTCATTTAGCTCACTGCACAGAATGGAAGCTAATTTTTACTTCCAGTTCATCATACAGAAACAGATTTGAGTATGTACTATCCAGTGGAGTTGAGATCAGTAATATTTTAGAGTGGGTTCCTGTGCCCCCATGTACTAAGCTCCTTTGCTGTATCTTCAGCCTGGCTCAGTTCAGCAAGTGGGAGCCTTTGGCTTCAGCCACAGCTTCAGTGTTTTCCATGCTGGTGTATAGGGGAGGGAGGTTATAAGTCATTGCCCAGTCATTCTCAATGATCCAGTTTTCCACATCCTCAGCTTGAGTCTCTTCCAATCATGCAAAGCCAGTGTGTGTGTGTGCACGCGCATGTGTATAGAAGCACTTCTCAGTGCTTTCCACTGCTCTTGCCACCCAGGCCATTGTGTTTGAGGAGAGACAAATTCATGACAGCCAGGGCCACATGCTTCAGATAGGCCCACATGTCCATGGTGATAGCCTTGGGATCCCACCTGCTTCCCTGTGGAGTGCTCAGTTAACATTGTAAATTCATTAAGATACTTTGATTTTTTTCTTTTATAAAATGTTGGGGGTTTTTGTATTTGTAACTTCTAGATTGCTCCCCAACCTGGGTTTTACGTTTTACTGAGCATTAATCAAAGATCTTTTTGTTTTTATTTTTATTTTTTTTGAGGCAAGCCCAACAGACTGGCTTTTTTTTTTTTTTAAGAGTGAGAGAAACAGAGAGAACTGGGTGCCACAGGGCCTCTGGCCTCTGTAATCAAACTCCAGACACATAGGCTACCTTGTGGCCATGTGTGAACTTGCACACTTGAGTCACCTTGTATGTCTGGCTTACGTGGGACCTGGAGAGTTGAACATGGGTCCTTAGGCTTCTCAGTCAAGTGCCTTAACTACTAAACCAATCTCTCTAGCCCAATTTTGGTCATTTAAAAAATACTTTATTTTATTTTGTCTTATTTTTCTGAAAGAGAGCAATAGAAAGAGAGAGAGAGAATGGGCGTGTCAGGGCCTTCAGCTGCTGCAAATGAAATGAACACATGTGCCACCTTGTGCCTCTGGTTTTCGTGAGTCCTCGGGAATTGAACCTGGGTCCTTTGGCTTTGTCAACAAGTACCTTAACTGCTAAGCCAGCTCTCCAGCCCTTATGTCATGTTTTTGCTATTCTATATGTACATAGAACAGATAGGTCCTTTCAAAGATGACAGATGAGTGTCTTATGTGAGTGTTTGCAATGGAAGTGTCAGGTCTCCTTGATTACATAGCACCTTCTGATCTTTGGATTTTAACTGGGAAATAGGCTCTACAAATACTGAATTTGTCATCCTCCATGATCATGCAACTCAATTCCTTACATACACACACAAACACACACACACAGCTTCTGATATTCTAGACAACCAAGACCAATGCACCACTTCCCAGCTAAGTACCATATTTCCTACATTCTTAAAAAAAAATCCTATTTTCAGTTCTCAGGTTGAAAAACTATTATATAAGAGAAATTTAAAAATTGATTAGGGACTTATTAAAACACTAGCATTAAAATGCTGATTATATTGCCTTCTAGACAAGATGAGTTTTAGTTAAAAAAATGGAATGAATAACTCAAATAAAATTTATGTCACGCTAATAATGCTGTAGCCAATCAACTTCTGTTCATGCAGTCTTTATTTCTATTTTCATCTCTGTAATCTTGAAAATTATTTTTTCTTTTGCCTTTTTAATGAATACTGGCATAAAGATTTCCAGTTTAGGGCTGGAGAGATGGTTAAGCACTTGCTTGTGAAGCTAAGGACCTCAGTTTGAGGCTCCATTCCCCAGTACCCACATAAGCCAGATGTACAAGGTAGCACATACATCTGGAGTTTGTTTGCAGTGGCTGGAGGCCCTGGTGCACCCATTTCTCTCTCTCTCTCTCTTTCTCTCTCTCTCTGCCTCTTTCTTTCTCTGGTTGTCTGTCACTCTCAAATAAATTAATAAATAAAAATTTAAAAAAAGAAAAACCAAAGATTTCCAGTTTAATACAAGTTTAATGAGGAATCCATTTTATTTTGGGGTCAGTGAGATAACTTAAATGTTGACACTTTAAACTGTGATGAATCTGAGTTATATAAATCAGTTAATAAATATGTAGCTGGAACCCCTACTGATATGCCATGTGGACTACTGCATGAGTCTCTTACCTTGTTTCAGTATGTTTAGACTTCCTCTTTTCTGACTAGATTTTCATAAGACAAGGTGAGTGAAGTTTCCAAAAAACAATACTGACTGTGTTTTTTTTTTTTTCCCCTAGGCACCATAAGGATTTATTGGTTTCTTGATAAGGCATGATAACCTTAAATATCCCAAGCTGACCTCACAATGATGATTCTCTTGCTTCAACCTCTCCAAGTATTGGTATTTGGGGATGAAGTATTCTTTTTTAATTTTTCAAACTTTTATTTATTTGAGAGAGTCAGAGAAAGAGAGAGAGAATGGACACACTATGGCCTCCAGCCACTGCAGACAAACTCCCAATGCATGTGCCAGCTTGTGCATCTGGCTTATGTATGTCATGAGGAATCCAACCAGGGTCATTTGGCTTTTCAGGCAAACACCGTAACTGCTAAGCCATTCTTCCAGCCCTTACGTATTCTTTAAACAAACTAAAAGTCTGCTTATCTTCCCAATTGTTTGCTTAAAATACTTTATTATTTTTTAACTAATTATTTTGACACAGGATCTCATTAAGTTGCCCAACCTCGCCTAGAATTTGTGATTCTTCTGTCTCAGCCCCTTGACTAGTTGAGATTATAATCTCATGCCAGCAGCTTTGAATATCACTAGATAGTTTCAGAAAAATATTACAAATATATTGTGTTTTGCAGGCATTAAAAATGGGTATCCTAATAATATTCATACATCTGGGTAGAAAAGGGATTCCATCCACATTTTTAATGCAAAACTAATTTATTTTATATTTTTTAAATGTGATTTATTTATTTGAGTGGAAAAATAGAAAGAAAGAAAGACATAATAGAGATTGAAGGAATGAGTATGGGCATGCCAAGCCGTCTTGCCACTGCAAATAAACTCCAGACATATGTACCAATGAGTTCATCTGGTTTTAGGTGGTTGATAGTATTGAACCCAGGTCGCCAGGCTTTATAAGCAAGTTCCATTAACTGTTGAGCCAACTCTCCAGGTTTTATGTATTTTTTTAAAAAAAGTACTCCAGAAAAACAATATCTTATGTCCTTATGTGAAACCAGTTCTGGTTTTAATACATTTTACCTAAAAGGAATGTATTTTGATTCATTCCCCATAATTAATCTCTCCACATTTCTTCTTCCTCCCTATTAATTCTCATCATATGGTCATGCTTTTTTTAACCCATTGAATAAAATAAGGTTTGCTTACATGCTCATGAATTAATTACCATGGAAAGAGAAGCTACAGTGACTACACCCACTGAAGAATCTGATGAATCTATCCTAGTAGCCATCAGCTGCCATTAGCATCAGGCATGATTTCTGACAATCTTAACAGTTTAAAGCTCTGTGGATTCTGGTTCTGATACTTTTTTGTTATTCCTGATGGCCATGAAATATCATCTGCTTTGGGTTGGAGAGATGGCTCAGTGATTAAAAGCCCTTGCTTGCAATGCCTGAGGGCCTGGATTCAATTCCCTAGTACCCATGTAAAGCCAGATCCACAACGAGGCTCATGCACCTGGCATTCATTTGCAGTGGCAAAAGGCCCCAGTGTACCCATTCTACCACTTTCTCTCTCGGTCCCATTGAAAATATATAAAAGTATTTTTTATTCATGAGCTTTGCATTTTTTTTTTATATTTGAGCACATGCATAATAAGGAGAGTTATGAAGTGCACCTTTCCTCAGGGGATCATATGTCAGGATGTTATTTCTCAGTGTGCTCCAGACAACTGAACAGACCTTCATGAAGTGGGGCCTAGTGGAAGGTCTTTGAGGCAATTGAGGATGCTGCCCTATTGTGTAAACTTGTGGAAGCTTTCAAGAGGAGATTGTTGAGACAGCATGAGTTTGAATGCATGCAACTCTCTCTGTCTGTTTTGTTATATGCTGTCCATACCCACATGCATTGCTGCCTTCATAATCAATCATGGTGATGCATGTTAGGTGGGACAGTGGATCGCAATAGCTTGTTTCATGACTCTAGGTCTTGTAGCATCAAAAGTTTGAGAGAAGGGCTGGAGAGATGGCTTAGCAGTTAAGGCACTTGCATGTGAAGCGCAAGGATACATGTTTGACTTCACAGATACCACATAAGCCAGTCACATAAGGGGACACATTCACAAGGTTGCACATGTACACACAGTGATCCATGCATCCGGAGTTCTATTGCAGTGGCTAGAGGCCCTGGAGTGCCAATTACATCTCTCTCTCTCTCTCTCTCTCTCTCTCTCTCTCTCTCTTTCTCTGTCACTCTTTCTCTCTCTAATGAAAAAGGCCAGTTTGTTGGGTTTGCCCCCCCCCCAAAAAAAAAAAGTGCATGAAATAAACCTGTCTTCTTCCTAAGTACTTTGCTTCAGATATTTTGGGGTAATAAAGCAAAATTACTAATACACATGGAATAGTATAGCAAGATGCATCTTGCCCAGGTTTTATGTCTGGTCACATGCGTAGGACAACTGAGCTAAAAGCAAGGTCTGGCACTCCAGCTAACAACAGATATGATGTAGGCAATCATGGAAAAGCTTCAGTACTTGCAATATGATCCAGACGTCTATCTGTATTCCCACTTTTCTCCCTTCTTTTACTTTTCTTTATTTCACTCTTCCCTCCTCCTATCTTCTTACCACCCTCCACCACCTTCTTTTTAACTTTCCCTCTCACACGTTCATTATTCATGTATTTTCCTTTATGGTCTGTAAAAACAACATTTTAAAATATTTTTCTGGTTATTTTGATTAGCCATGCTAAGTAGACTTTAAAACATAACAATAACTCTATCTGGAGTTTGTAGTTATATTTGATATTTTTATTTAATTATTTATGAGAAAGAAAGGGGGAGAGGGAGAGAATGGGTACACCAGGGCCTCTAGCCACTGCAAACCAACTCCAGACACAGGTGCTACTTTGTGCATCTGACTTGCATGGGTTCTGAGGAAGCAAACCTGGGTCCTGAGGCTTCACAGGCAAGCACCTTAATTGCTAAGCCATCTCTCCAGCCCTATTGCTGTACCTTAAGCTTACAGTTTGCATTATAAAATTCAAAGTGATATAAGATGTCATGCATTTTGCATTAATCACTTTCCTCAACTCCATAATAGTTACTAATGGTAGATATTTTAGTCCTTAACTACAAGTTTATAAGTCCTACTTTAAAAAAGCAGATGAAGGAAATGGTATACATTTACACTTTATAAAAAGTATATATAATTGTTCTCATATTACACATAATAAACTGTATTTTATTTACTATAAGGTTATTAAAACCAAGTATTTTATTGAGTATTGTCAAGAGCTATCCCCCCAATACCATGTTCAGACCATCCCTGAATGATAAAAATGTACTTCTACATGAATCTAATAAACTATGTTCTTCCTATTTCTTTCTGCAAATCCTTGTACTTGGTCCTTCAGTATCTCTCTGTTGGATGAGTTAAAAGCTACAATGTGGCTGAGGGAAATTCGCAGAAGAGGCGGCAGAAGGAATGTTAAAGCCACAAGTTGGGGCATTATGCACAGAGACTTGGCCTATCCCCCATAACTTGTTGACTACCCCCACAATGCATGACCCACATTCCCAATTGATAAGGGTCCCTTTGGAAGAGGGAGGACAGGGAGGAGGATAATGGAGTCACCAATATGAATGTAAAATTAGAATAATATAAATAAAAAAATTATTTTTAAAAAGCTACTTTTGAACATCCCAAACTAAAGTCCATTATTTTACTTTTTTATCAGACTTCAACTCATAAATATACCAGTTATCTCCAAGATAGACCTTTATTGAGTCGATTGCATGCTTAATAAAATAACTTTGCTTTATTATCTGGCCAACACAATCATATCTATAGCTTTAGCTGTCCATTTTCTTCATGCATCGTGTGATTTTATTAATATGAAATTAATGTTCCCTGAACACGCTGGGTTGTGGACTATGCCCTGGTGTAAAACACAATTTATTATGTATAAGAACAATTATATATACTTTTATAAAGTGTAAATGCGATAATGTATACCATTTCTTTCATCTACTTAAAGTTTCATCTCCCTCAGAGTTTTTATGGAGCAACAACAGCCTCACATATATACTGACATGAAATAAGCCATCTATGT
Organism: Orientallactaga sibirica; assembly: GCA_036365145.1. NCBI lineage: Eukaryota > Metazoa > Chordata > Mammalia > Rodentia > Dipodidae > Orientallactaga > Orientallactaga sibirica. The sequence continues at coordinate 16,334,261 of JAEOAD010000017.1, forward strand.
GAGGTCTGCTTTTCTCTGATGGCAATAGTGGTGACTCCCTTCACTTGGTCCTGTAATATTTGACAGTTTGTTCAATTGCTCTGAATAGCATTTCTGTCTTGGTACCATGTTGGTATTTGAGAAGATTAATAAATCTTTGTTCTCCCTCTTCAGCCATCCCAAAGGTCAGTACTATTGCAGGAAGGCAAGTGTCAGCTGTATGGAAATCAAAATGCCAGCTCTGTTGCCAAAAGATATCCTGGATTCAGTGATGACTGGATTTAGACAACACTGGAAAACTATGGGCTTTCCCATAGCACCTAGGCTGAGAACTGGTAACCAGAAGCAGGAATGGAAAAAAAAGAAGACCAAGATAGGTATCATTACCAAAAGTCACCCAACTATCTATGGAAGGAGAAGAAAATGAACAGACAGAAAGAAAGGCAGGCACTGAACCACTAAAGCACAGAGCATGGGAAAACACGCACTGCTTGTTCCTGGTGCACTACTTACTTCCTAAACTGCACTGGCCAAAATCTGTGATGCTAGCACATGCCAATAAGCCCATTTAAAAGACAGAAGCAGGGGAATTATGAATTTGATACTAATATAGGCTACACGGTAAGATCTGTAAATTCTATTCAAATTATTCACACAGTATTTTGCTAATCTAACAGATTTTAAATCTCAAATTTGTGCAATATAAGAATCACCATATAGGAATTTTGGAAAATTTAAATGAATGAATATAAAGAATATGTATTGAGTGTCACATAATATATTTCAGTTAATGCTAGGTAAAATATTAAATTTTATTCTTTAATTGATATATATGCTCTATTTTACCAAACTTTTTAATGTTTATAAACAGTTAGATTAAACATTCTCAAGTATTATATTTTGAAGGCTGCCATTTGTCATATGATTAGGTAAATAAAAGAGATGAGAAGAGAACCCTGATGAAAATTCAAAGACTACTGAAATATGAGCATTACCAGAGTAAAATATCTTCCTCATTTTTCTAGCCTTTAGAAATGAGATGTACTCCTTAAGTAAATTTCCCAAATAACAAAGCTTAACTTGTGCTCTCAGAGGCTACTCAGGAGCTAGCCAAGCCTCCAAGACCCTGGCCTTTGCCCCTCTCCAAAAACACTGATCCCTTAAATCCTCTGTGTAATTGACCCACAGCGACAATGCAATCACTGACAGTTAATTGGAATTCAAGCCTCTTAATAGTTTTTTTCTTCCTTTAGCAATTTAAGCTATTATTTTAAAATACCACTAACATTAAAAGGAAGAAAGACATTTCAGTTGTTTTTACACTTTTTATAAATTACATAAGGCAATAGCAAAAGGTTTTTACTTTTGTGGGTGTCTGTATACTTGTAGAATAAGTGAGTGTGATGGTACTGTGAGAAGCAGACAGCTACATCAGTACCTCCTAAGTTTCTGCTAAGCACCTCCTTCAACACAGCCTTCCTTCCTCATGAGGCAATGGGAGAAGTTTACTCTTAGCATCAGGGAGATAAAATAGAACAGAAACAACCAAAGTAATAAAAGGCTACAAGAATGAATTAGCAGAAATTTCTATTACTCTCTAGTCATTGAATCTATGGTGAACAACAGTTTTTCTTTAATTCCCCTCTGTTCCTTTAGGCAAGTACAAAGGATATGTCCTAACAGGGACATGTTCTCTCTGTATATGAGAATAAAATAAAAGGAGCATGCTACATAATCAAGCAGTAAAATAGTTTTTTTTTTCAGTAAATATAATGTGAAAATGTATGTGTGTGCCTATTAGAGGAAAAAAGTTTCCAAGAAAAATTTAACATAAAGTGGTGAATTTTTGAGCTACCCTGTTAGAATGACTTTCCCATGAAAGCAATTTATATGAATTCCTGACTAAAGATCAAATATCCTGCTTCAGTAAAGGAGAATATTGAAAGGAACTTACTTTGCTGTGAGGGCTTGGTTTCTCTATAATAGTTAATAGCTGTTTTACTAAATTGGGAACAAAGGAAAGAGGCCATAATGGTACTTTCTATTTTCACCTTGACTACATCAGGAATCAAGTAAGAGGCTTGCCTCATGGGCAGGTCAGTGATGGTGTTTTCAAGAAGGATTGGCAGAGGGAGGAAGACCTTCCCGCAGATCGGGCACTCCTTCCAGTGCTGGAGTCCATATAAAGAAGCTCAAGAAGCATAGTGACTTGTGCCTGGACAGTGGAACTACTCACGGGTGAATGTGTCTACTCTTTGTCTGCCATCCTGCACGCACATTTGAACTCAGCTTCATCAGCCTTTCAACATGGACTAATGATCTTTTGCTCTTCAGGAGTCCTCCAGGTCTTCAGTGCCAGATTGGGACTAGTGAGGCCTCCAGCTTCATGGACTTGGCAGCTAGTGGGTTCTCTTTCTGGCTAGCCAGCCAGAGATAACCACTGATTGACTGCCCATCATATGTACTGTAAGACAGCCTAATAGAGTCCCTTTCTACTGTATATTCATTTTATCAGTTGCTTCCTTGTGAGAACCCTGGAAGATACAAAAGCATAGAGACAAAGTGTACATTTGATCTCCTTGAAGTCAAGTTGATCACCTGGAGGCTGGGGACCCTACATTTCATGAGTCGGCCTGCAAGTGCATCCATGTGATAAGCCCTCCACAGAAAGGTGAGTGACCCCACATTTGTTCTTGGTGTTAAAGTGAGTGAAGTTAACTCACAAGATGATTAGACACCCATAAAGTAAAATTTGGTATAAGTTTAATTTTAGAAACATTAAAAATGAAACTACCTTCCCTTAAACAAATGTTTAATATTGAACTCATTGTAACTCCATTTTAACTTAAGATCAGAATTGGAAGTGTAATTCCTTATATTTAAATATTAATATACTATAAGTCACTGACAAACTTTATGCTGAAGCCTAATAAAAACTCTAAAAAGTATTCCCTTAAATCAAAAAGTTGTTGTAAATTATTTTAGGTTTAATGCTTTCTTCAACCATATTTCAAAAATGAACACATTTCCTCTATATTTTTATAGTAGCAGGTTTTAAATGATGCAAAGTATATGGGAAATATCCAAATGGAAATTCAGCAGTCTGCTGAGAAAATTAAATCTTTTTAGTGTAAAATATGAATTAAGAAGGGCACATTTTGCAGCTTTAGTTTCAAGATTTAATTCAGGTAGAAGTACCAGAATGGGCCCATTTTCTTCAAGGGGAGATGACCCAAAGGGGTAGGGCAAAAGGGCAGTATGACTTAGAAAGAATGAGAAAAGTGATTACATTAATTTTAATGGCACAATAGAAGTTTTCAATAAGCTTTATGACAGCAGAAAAGATTGATTTTTTTGTACTTTATGCTGAAACGTGCAGTGTCCTAAACTGTATTTTGCCAGAAATCTACTACTTATAATTTATCATATCCCATATTCTCAATGTTAAAAGAGAAAAGAAGGCAAAAGTCAAAGGGCTTAAAGTATAATGGACTGTAGATTCATTGCTCAAACTCAATTGGAGTCCTAAAATTTCCTTTTAAATTTAAAATGCACTTAACAAAAATTAGAAAGCCCAGAAACTGCTATAAAATGGTGTCAGAACACTGTGTTCCCTACATTCTTTTTGAAAGAAATGATTTGAATTTCCCATTCTGAAAGAGGAACCACGGGGCCTCAACTTCAGCAAACCTTCTGAGAAAAGATGGCTACTCTATTTGAAACCTTCCCCTAAGCTACCAAAGGTTAAGACTCACATTTTTCATAGGCACATTTACTTTCTATTCTAAAGCCAACACCCCCATATTGTTGTGTGTGTGTGTGTGTGTGTGTGTGTGTGTGTTTGCAGTATGTTGGGTGTGCGGTATGTAAGCGTGAGTGCAGATGGCTGTGCACTGGATTGTATGTTTATTACTCTTCTACCTTATTTCTTTGAGACAGTCTCTCACTGAAACTGGAGCTTGCTGTTTGTTTGTTTGTTTGTTTGTTTTTTCTAATTAATTTGAAACGTTGTATGGATACATCAACTGAAAATACCATCAGTTCTCTCATCCCTGTCCCAGTCCACTGAGAGCTGCCCTACCCCCCTTAGTGGGATGGAGTTGTGGGTTATGAGTTGTGAGAGCTACAGTCAGTCATTGGGGGGAGGGGAATGTATCTTCCTTCATATTCCCTCCCACACTGTGACTCTTACATTCTTTCTGCCCCCTCTTCTACAAAATTCCCTGAGCCTTGGTGGGCGTGATTTAAGTCTGCTTTAGGGTTACACACTCAGCAGCTTCTTGATTTCTGCTTTGGTGGATTTTGAGTATCCTCAGTGTCTGTCTCCCATCACCCTGGCACTGGTTGTCAGGCTCATCATGGAAGTAGCATTCTTGCTCATCTCACCAATTCCTTTGTGTTTTCACCGGGGCTCCAGTTGCTATGCTAGGTAGGATGGTTCACCTGTTTACATGGAGTCAGAAATTCTTGTCCTGTTGAGAGATTTTGGTTGTCCTCTGTTCTTGCTGCTTTCTGAAAAAGAAAAACAGATTCTCCAATTGAGAGTGATATTAGGACAGGTTAAAGGGTATAAGCATTGTTAATTGAGTGAGATTTTAATGGGTGCAGCCTCACTTTTGACCAAAGACTAGTGGAAGCTTCTCAATAGAGTCCATAATCTTGGTCTCCATAGGATTCTGACTTGGTTTCCAGTTCCAACTATGACTTCTTTTCCAATTTTAATCCCCGGGTTACCTACCTGGGGCAGGGTGTACTATTGCACAGGTGTGTACATCTTGTCAGGATGGTTGCTTGCATACAGTAGGGTCCCCTACTTGCTCACAGTGTTATTGACCATTTTTGCCCAGCATCTTATGTTGCAGTTTTCAGCACAATACGTGCTAACCATCTGGGAGCTGATTTCCTTCCAGATTCAGCTGGATCTTCCAATGTTCTGTGTTGGCTTCATATGATGTTTACAGCAATAGGGTCTTACCTTTCCCCGCAGACAGGTAAACAAGTGCTTTGACAGAAACCTGTCTTGTTTTGGGGACCTCATATGTTTCTCTGATCAACACTTCAACGTTTGATATCTATTGGAAATAAGTAAATAGAAGTTTTTTTTTTTTTTTTTTTTTTTTTTTTTTTTTTTTTTACTTCCTGAAAGAAGAAAAGGTTTAGTCAGCTTTTCATTTTTAGTTGTTTTTCTTTTAAATAGTTAGCTTTTAACTTTTCAATATTAACAGGTACACTATACAGATTTGAGGGTGCATTTTAATTATAGATAAAATAAATAATTGTTTTAGACTTGCTTTGCTTCTAAAATTGAGGCTCAGAGTTGGATATATAATAACTCATTAGATGGAGCTTTTCCCTAGATTGTGAGTCTGTGGGTTCATGCCAGAGTGACACACGCATGCACACATGCACACACACACACACACACACACACACACACCTAGAATCATTTAAAAAAATCCATTGAAACCTGAATCACAGTTCAGGAATAAAGAAAAAGAGACCTAGTTGGGCATGTTTTATACCGTGGAGATGAACATGAATTTAGAGGACAAAAGGTTATCATTCCATGCACAAAAAGACACCATTTACACAATGAAACCCTTGTGCCTGGAAGAGTTAATTTAGCATGGGTGAACAATTTTTGCACAAGGAATACTTTTCTCTTCTCAGATCCATGATGCTATCTGAATAAATGACAGGGCTAAAGAAATGGACAAACATAATTTGTCTTTAGTGCACTGATTACAATTAATATTAATCTCAATGATTAGTACTGAATGTGGTGGATTTATTCCTGCTAAAATGGTGGAGTCTTTATTTTCAGAGGTAACTTCTTTTCTTTTTACATGTTTATAAGCCTTTCACACAGTACCCGATTAATCTTCAAAGTCAAATCAGGAAAGCCATCCAACATTTGTCTCATCAAGTGCAGGCAATCTAGAATAAAGTGATGTCTAAAGGAATTTATTCTTGAGTCAGAATCATTGTTTGTGTGAACTCAGTTTAATCCAAGAAGCTTTGTGTTTGACTGATCACTTGCTTAGAAGAATTTGTTTACCATATCATAATTAGAATACCCCCTTTAGTCTCCTGGTAAAACTGGAGTTAAAGTAAGTCTTGTGCATCAGGGCACAATTAGCACTAGAAACATAAAGGGAACTAGCCTTCACCCTGGGAAATCCACTATGCAACCTCCAGAACGTTGGCAAAAGCCAAAGGAGGCAGGCACATGAGGAGTAAGAAGAAAGCATCTGAGAAAGAACAGGTCTGGTCACACCGCTCACATGCTCACATCTGTTCTACCTTCCCAACTTCCCTGGGTCTCCCATGAAGCCACTACGGCTTGGGATCTTGGGTCCTTCTCTGCAGGCACACCCCAACCCAACTGTCAGACTGGCTCATTCATTCAGCCTTGAGCTAGCCAACCTGGGCAGATATGTGAAATTATTAATGGCCAGGTATGGAGAATCTCAAACGTGGAAAGCCCAGTTTTGCAAAGGTGAAAAAGAGGCCATAACTGAACCTGGTCTTCTAGAATAAGCTGGAGGACATTATTGAGAGAATGCCTGGCATTGTCATTTGTGAAAATAGATGTTGCTGCCTCTGTCCAGAGCCATCTTTGCTTAAAAGTGCTCCATTTTCACGGAGTGTCCCTGGTCTGCTTTATTCTGGAAGTGTGGGCTCCATTTTAGGCAATTTCAACACAGGATGGCATATATTTCTCCCAAGGACGGCAAGATCCTTGAACTCACCCTAACCTGGATTCATCACGTTGATTGTGAAACTTTCTGCTTTCCTTGTCCATATTGTAGTCACGTGATCCAACTTCAAAGGCATCTGTGTTGGCCTGTGTTTTGGGCGCCCTCCACTATCTCTGATCAATCCTGCTCAAGCTGCTCCCCGGAACACATGTGAGGGTATGACGAGTGATCTGGCATAGTTACAATCTGCTAGGGACTGGTGCAGAGAAACAGTTGTAAGGAATGGTCCCAACAGTGCTCCATCTTCCCATTCTTCATGTAGCCACAAGAGCTGGAAAGAGAAGCATATTCTCTCAAGACTAAGGAAAACAGAGATAAGTTACATGGAAGAAGCATTGCTTACAACTATAACAAAGTGGGTAAAGAGCAAACTGGGAGCAGCAGAATATTTTCCAAAGAAAGAAAAACTTTTTCCACACAATAAATGAAGTCAAACGAGCTAAAACAGCAGAAGACACCACATGATTATCAGCTTCCAGCAAAATATGATATGATCTCTGTACAGGACACAGAGAAAGTGGCAGAGGCTACTCACAGAATGTGGTATTATCATGTACATAAAGGTAGTTGTTTGGTTCTTGATGATACATACTCATTACTGGACATGATAGGTGGACACATAGGTTCAAGGCAAAATAAATGGCAATGACATGAGAGAAGTCATTTTGTAATATGTGACTCTATGTAAACAGTGCCACCATAAAAAATGTAGTACTCAAGCAAGCCCTTACTTCCAAGCCATGTCTTTAAAATATGGGCTCCAGGAGCCAAGCTGAAATATTTGACATTCAGTCAAATGCTGTTGGCAAGTTCAAATGTATTTAATACTGTCTGGAACATTTGACTAAGTTTATTACATTATGACAATTGAAAACAAGTAGAGCCGGAGTGATAGCTTAGTGGTCGAGGCACTGGCCTGCAAAGCCAGAGGTCTCAGGTTTGATTCCTCAGGACTGACATAAGCCACATGCACAAGGTGGCACATGGGTCCGGAGTTAGTTTGCAGTTGCTGGAGGCCCTGCAGTGTTCATTCTCTCTCTCTCTCTCCCTCTCTCTCTCTCAAATGAATAATTATTTTAAAAAATAGCCTCGATGAGGTGGCCAGTGTCTACTTGAATGTTTTCATAACTCTTGATATACCCAGTGGCTTAGAATCTGACAATGATCAAGTTCATAAACCATATCACTAATGAGCTCAATGTCTATGACCAATTCTTTCAGACTGTCTTATGTGAACCAAGACCTGAGTTCCTGGGAACAAGTGAGCCATGATGTAAAGAATATGATAAGCATCTGGATGCAAAGTAACTAGTCACGTGACTTTGGGAAAGGCCCAAGATTCATGCTGATGCTGAGGAATCACACCTTCAGTGTGTCTTTGCAGCAGAGTGTCTAAGATGTAATGCTTGGTTCTAAAGTCAAATTTGAGCCGTTCCAGAAACTTCCCTCAGAATGTCATGGCTATTGCACACACAGAAGAAAAACAAGACATTACTAGAGAACAGTTGGGAAACTGCCTTGAGGCAGGCAGGAAAAAAAGGCTGAGGTTGAAGCAGAAGATCTGATATGCATGAGGACTTCAATGTCATTCTTCATGAAGCTCCAGAACCCAGCACATCGCAAGGGTCCCCAGTGTCTGCTGGTGAGCACATACATGCTAAAGAGACAAGAGTGTCTCTCTGGGCATTCTCCTGCCATCTGAAAACTGTAACCAAAGGCCTTCAGGGAACCAAATAAATAACTCACTCTTGAATCACACACACACACACACACACACACACACACACTTACTTACAAAATCTATGTAACTTATAAGCAATATTGACAGAGTACAATGGGATAGGGAAGAACTGTAACTAAAAAACACAGCTTAATACAAACTGATAAATTAGCCAATGAATGTTAGTAATGTTACCATGTTAATGCAAGAGTTCAGGTATCTTTGTCACGAGACAAAGATAACCCATTCCAACATACTGATTCACTTTTACAGAGATTGAGAGTTCTGGGGTCCAATATTGTGTCCAAGGACCATTTCCGTTCTGGACAGCAATTTTATTTCTTGCCTAAGCTTCATTTTTCTTTAATTCCATCAACTCCAACTATAATTCCTAAAATCTTAGTTCTCTCTAGTCTTATTTAATTTACATTTATAATCATAACGGGGTACCATGGAAATATCTGAGTGAAATATATTCAGAAAGACCTAATATTCAATTAATACTGGAGCTTGGAACAAAAAACACCTTCCTTGTAGAAGAAATGATCTACTGAAGACAGATGTCTTTAAGTTTGGAATTTCTACTCTAATAGTATAAGACAGACATGAAATTTAATGATGCAATATTTTGTTTTTCTACTTGTATGTGGTTCATTGTGTGAATCATTTTTGACATAGAATGTTATATTCTGGACTTGATTTATTTTATTTTATTTTTATTATTTTTGTGGAGAGAGACAGAGAGAGAGAGACAGACAAAGAGAGAGAGAGATAAAAAGAGAGAGAGAAAGACAGAGATGGGCACGCCAGCAGTGTCTCAGCTGCTGCGAACGAAATCCAGATGTGTGCGCCCCCTTGTGGTCAATTACAGCATTGCGCCCTTGCATCACTTTGCATCTGGCTAAACGTGGGACCTGGAGATTGGAACCACTGGAGAATGGAACCAGCGTTCTTAGGCTTAGGAGGCAGGTGCCTTAACTGCTAAGCCATCTCTCCAGCCCTGGACTTGATTTTTTATAGAAATATAATGATGCGATTGTGTGGCATGAGCTAAGAAGTCACTGTCATCAATAATCACAAATTTATTTCCATTATATTTGTAAATCAGCTCCACATCCTACTGATTCATTATAGAAAAATTAGATATCACAAAAGTAACAAAATCATTAAGCCTGTTAAATTATTAGTTATGGGTCCCAAATTGATATCACATATTCAACAATTATATAATTTTATGCTTACTTATATTTGTTCGTGGATTTATTTATTATTCATATTTACTGAAGTATTTTAAAGAAAATCTCAACTGCTACATGTCTTTATCATTACAAGCTTAGTAAATATCCCTAAATATATGGATTCTAAAAAGTATCAATAATAAATCTGCCATTCATGAGTGCTTTAAAATCATTCTTTTGTGTCATATTATATTAGCTCATAATATAAGTTCTAATTGTTTCAAAAGTAGCTTACAATTGTTCATTATCTCAAATAAATATATGAATCAGTGTGCACATTTCATATATTTTGTGATGCCTCAATAGACCTTTGAGCTACAAAAAGTCATTCCACTCTTCCCTGCTCTTTAATTAATTGTTTTTCTCTTAATTTCAGTGTCAGTTAAACTGTAGAAAATTTCAGGGAGATATTTCATTTTTTTTTTAATTTTCCTGTCATTTAACTTGATTGTCTTGACCAACCATTCTCATTTTCTATAATTACAAACTAGCTATAGATCCAGATTCCATGTTTGGAGAAGACTACTTCCTAGTTAGGATTTTGGTGGCCACAATATCACACTTGGAGATGAAGACTACCTCCTTCCATATTTTTATTTGTTCAACTGTTTTAACTTTCCTCCTAAATTTCTCTGTAACATGTCTTTTAATTGTTTCCTTCCTTGATAACCCTTGGCTAGCACTCTGTGGATACATGGAATAAACAAAAGTTAATATGAAAGGGGACTCCACTTCCAATTGTTTTAGTGATTTTTTAAAATTTGATTTCTTGGTCATTTTGTTTTCTCTCACTAATGTAGGAAACATATTGAATCTATGAAGGATTATGATTGTTTGTTTAGTCATTTATTTTATTACTTTGATGTCAAATGATGCCATCTTGGCAATACTGAGCTCTTCCTACTCAGTCTTTTTAACAAAAGGTATTTTTTTTTTTTTTGGTTTCAGGGTCTTTTGATTTGGATATTTAATAACATCAGAATTTCAGTTGTTAAGGCTGGGTTTCCTGCTAATAGGCTTAGGGGAAGTGATAGAATAATGAGGTCTCTGACTTCATCATTAGATTGATCCACTGATGGATTCAAAATGTAGTATCATTATTAGGATGAGGCCTGGTTGGTGAAAGTGAGTCACAGGAAGTATGCCCTAAAAAAGATATAATTTGATCCCAAGCCCTCCTAATCTCCTGGACACTCTCTCTCTTCTCTCTCTCCCCTCTCCCCTCTCTTCTCTCCTGTTCTTCTATACTCTACTCCTCCACTCTCTTCCTCCCCCTCTCCCCTTTTTTCTCCCCTCCCCCCTCCCTTCCCTTCCTCTTTTTCTTCCTCCCTCTCTCTCTCTCTGTATGTCTCTCTCTCTCTCTCTTCCTCCTTTCCTAAGTTGTCATGACATGAGGAAATCTCTACCACATTTTTCTAAGGTTGTGTTCTCCCTCACCAAGGCTTACAAAGGATGGGGTCAAGTGACTATGGACTCAAAACTGAAATCATGAGTCACAATAAATCTTTCTTCCCTTTCTTCCCTTTAATTTTATATCAAATATTTTATCTCAGCAATGTGAGGCTGACAAAAGCACAGATTAAAAACTTCACCTGAGTTCATCCAATTTCCTACCCCATGTTGAAAATAAACCATTTATCAAAGAATCTGCCAATCCCCTTAGGATGCGAGTGGGGAGCTTGGAAATATACTCTGGATGCAAAAATGTGACTGATACCTACATTCTCTCTCATCATATTTGTTCAGTGACAATGCATATCTATGTTATGCTCCTCCAACACCTTCATTATTAGTGCTGCAGAACCAAGTACTACATGTGCTCTTGAATTTATTGTTCTCAATTACACTTCGCTTGATCATCTAGATGCATATTTCATGTGTTCTCAACTTCATTCTTTCTGACATCAGTAGTAAAAGTATTGTGCATAAGGACAATATATAGAGGAAAAGCACAACATTAAAGACACTTTATTCAAGAATAACAATTTATCTTGAGCTGAGGAAATGGCTTAGTGGTTAAGGCATTTGCCTGTGAAGCCTAAGGACCCTGGTTCCATTCCCCAGGACCCACGTAAGCCAGATGCACAAAGGGTAACATGCATCTGGAGTTCATTTGCAGTGTCTGGAGGCCCTGGCATGCCCATTCTCTTTTTCTTTCTATCTGCCTCTTCCTTCCTCTCTCTCTCTCTCTCTCTCTCTCTCTCTCTCTTGCGCACGCTCAAATAAATAAATATTTTAAAAACATTGTCTTATATCTCTTGATAAAATTTTCAGCATATAAATATCACAAATAAGACATTACATGGATAAAGAGGTCATAACAATGAATTTTTAACAGGATGCAGGAAATTCTATGCTCTGGAAGATGGAGTTCCTAACATTCTCATGAGAATTGACAGATATAGTGCGAATAACATAGTGATTCTGGTCTGAAATCATGCTTTATTTAACAAAAAGAAAACTGAGTTATTCTAACTTATTGACAAGGCAACATATAAAACACTCATTTTGCTATTACAAATGGATAAAATATAAATACTGTCATTGCCAGAATAAATCTCATATATTTTAGAAATAACTAGGCAGACCATAAAAGTCATCTAGAGATAACATGAGCACTCACTGTTAAAAAACATTGCGATCCAGCAGTGTAGAAATTTCAGATATCACATTGCTGTGTGTTGTTTCTTTGCTGAGGAAGTAAACTTACTTATGATATGCTTTAATTTCTTTATTTCTACCATTATAAAAGACTTACCTTCAGATTGTTGATATTTAAAGTACAATGTTTTCTGTACCTATAAATGTTGTATTTCACAGAAGGATATGTATACAGAAAATGTATATTTGTTATGTGCACTTATATGTATATAAATAAATTTCACACATATATAGTAATATAGTAAAATAATGAAATGATTCTATATTATCAGTGCTGTGTGAATATATGTGTGTATATATGTTCAGTTGTTATTTGATGGTACTTTCCCCTTAAGAAACTCTCAGAATTTTATGAAGCAGTTTACAGAAGATATGAATACTCACATTTTGCTTTGTCTTATTAAGCAATTTGGAAAGCTTACTGCAAATTCAATCACTGACATTAAAAAAAAAAGAAAATTACATTCCAGATCTTAGCCTAACTTTCATCCTTCAAAGAACACTGTGACATTAGATGCTGATAGTTTTGCAGAAATTCTGGAGCCCAAGGCTGCTTTGCAGCAGTTGCTTTATTGATCCAGACCACATTCAGTTATTTGTCATGGTCTTTTCTAAAAATTTAACTTGTTTGTGTTCTGAGGTAGAAGTAAAAAGCAACAAGCACTTGTTGTTGCCTGTTAGCAAAACAAAGTGTGAACTCTGCCATTTCTGTGATTTGATACTCTCACCTTCTTTAGTTCATATATCTCAGAAAGATAAAGATTTTTCAAGATTATTTCCTGGCTTCATGCTATAAACATCAGATGTTGCCATGGCAAATGCAATGAACTCTAGATTCATATAGAAAGAATAATTTATTGGATATATAATAAAATTCATCCTATAGTGTTGATAAGCTTCTATTTCCTCATTTTTAAAGTGAGAATAATAAGGGATCCTCTACAACTATTGTATTTTGACATGGCATGCACCATGAATGGTTTATTAAATGTTTTAAATAAATGTTAGTTATAATTATTTTTATCATCCCTAGGCTATGAAAGGTATAGTTATATTACTAATGATATTGGCATCTATTTTCCATATCATCTCAATTCACTGTCATACATGGTATTTCAGAACAATATATGATTTTAAAATTTCCTCTAATTAATTAGTGATGAAAACTGAGCCTAAAAGAAAGAAAAATGGCTTTGATGGGATACATGCTAAATAGGTAAGTTTCCTGTTTGTTCTTTTAGAGGTACCAGGACTGTGTGATGACTGTCAAGGAAAGATGCTTACTCTAGCTGAGGCAGGTCTGACTGGAGAGCAAGGAGCAGAGCTCAAGTGACAGTGTTGGGACTTTTAGATCCCAGGGGACTTCATCATGGGTCTCACATATTGGACATGGAGCTGCAGGAATTAATGTTTGATCTGCAGTTTTTTAGTGTCATGTTGGTTCAGTTTCCTTGCTATACTTTTTTTTTTTTTTTTTTTTTTTGGTGATAGAAATGTCTACTCTGTGTCATTATATGTTGGAAGTATTTTAACTTGTGTTTTGATTTTGTAAGACAGACAGTTCAGGGTCTGACTTGAATCTCAGGTAAAACTTTGGACTTTTTAGCAGTGTTGGAATTGGTAATGACTATGGTACTTTTAAAGTTAGACTGATGCATTTTACATCATGAGATGTCAATAAGTGTATGGGGTGCCAAGAGGGAAGGTGGTAGTTTGACTATAAAATGTTCCCTATAGACTCTGGTAATTTGAATTTTTGAATTGTTACTCCACAGCTAGTGGCAATTTGGGAGAGTAAGGGAACCTTTAGAAATTGGAAGAAGTATGTTACCGAGGGTCGTCCCTGAGGTTTATTCATTCAGATATACTGGGTACTCACTAGATAGCTCATTTTTGTTATTCCTGCCCTGTTAGTGATACATGAGGATGTGAGCCAGTTGCCTGATCTGACATGCTTCCCCCATCGTGATAGAAGCTTCGTCTCAAAGCTGTAAGCCAAAACAAAACCTTTCTTCCCTTCAGCTGCTTCTGGTTGGGTTTTTGGCCCCAGCATTCAAAGGTAACTATATAAAAATCTCACAGAACTTTCTTGTTTTAAAAATATTATACATATTGGGCTGGAGAGATGGGTTAGCGGTTAAGGCGCCTGCCTTCTAAGCCTAAAGAACACTGGTTCCAATCTCCAGCTGTTCCAATCTCCAGGTCCCACATTTAGCCAGATGCAAAGTGACGCAAGGGTGCAATGCCGCACTTGACCACAAGGGGGCGTACACATCTGGATTTCTTTAGCAGCAGCTGAGAGGCTGCTGGCGTGCCCTTCGCTGTCTTCCTCTCCCTCTCTCTGTCTCTCTCTGTGTCTCTCTCCAAAAAATAAAAATAAAAAAGAATATTATACATATTGAGACCTTATGCAAAAGCATTTTTTTTTTTTTTTTTACAAATTAAGCTTTATTTGACAGTTGGATGCTTAAATTAAAACTTTAGGATTTCCAGATGAAATACTTTCAAAAAAAGTTAATGATAATAATCATTAATTGTTCTCTTGCTTGTTAGATTTTATATGAAAATATATCCTTTAAGAATAACATCAGGAAATTCATTTGCTAATATTATAGTCTTATATTTAACAGTCCAGCAAAAACAGAAGGAAAACAGTTGAGGAAGGTAAGTAATGCTACATTTGAGCAAACTGGTCAATTTATGGAAATCTGAAACTTGGGTGAAAAGTCAGAATAAAACCAAGAGCAGAGTGTTATACAGGAATTTTGAGGTACAAAATTTTGCATGAAAGGCAACCAAAATAATTTAAGTATTTGTAAGAGATTCATCATTATATACTCACTAAAAAGAAAGTCTAAAATTTCATTGTATAAATCAGCTAGACCTATAATGACAGTTATAAGATTCTACAATATGTTCATTAAAGCATGAAGTTGGACTCTGCTGGTTTGTTCTTACAGATCAAACAATACTGGAATGTTAATGATTTTTAATATTATAGTGGATAGATACAGTGATAAATTTTAATGTGGATAAATTTTAATGAATAAACAAAGATATCAATTCTTATTAATAATATCTTCATAGTTTAATATTGTAGACACAATGCTTGCATAAATGCTGGGATTCATCCAAAGTCAACAGAAGAGATGGAAGAAGTTGAAACAGAAGAGATTGGGTTAAGAAAGATCTTAGCAATTCAGGTAAGTTCCAGGCTCTTAGCTCAAACTCAATTATAATACATCAAAAGGACCAAGGGCTGGAAAAATTTGTGTTAAATGATGATCATTTCACACCATCTCAGACCTCTATTCCAGTTGCAAAGAATCTATAAAAACTTCAGGCAACGCCTGAGATTTTCCTTTTATGCTTACCACAAAGTGGGTTAATGATTCCCTGTGTGGCCCTGTAAGATTTTCTATGGGTTGGTTTTTGTTATATTGCAATTATTTACTTTGTAGCTAAAAACATACAGATAAACATCTCTCTCTTTTCCAAGGTTATACATAGGATATTAATTTAGGTTTATGTATTTGTAGATTATGGGCTTTCAAACTTGGAAGCCTTTATCAGAAAACTGTAAGAAGGGGCTTAAATAACATTGAAGGTTTATTCTAGTTATGTAAAAATCAGAGCTTGTAAGCAGGCCAACGTATAAAGCAATACTTTCTAAGAATATCCAGGAAACCCTGATTCCATTTGTTTTATTTTCTTTGACTGGTTTTGTGAAATAGGGTCTCATTCTGTAACCAAGACTGATGTGGAACTCACAATGTAACCCGTGCTGGTCTTAAACTAGTGATATTACTTCTGCCTAAGCCTTGTGTTAGGATGCTAAACAACTAACATACCTGTCTCATTTTATTTTTGTTTGTTTGTTTGTTTGTTGTCTGTCTGTTTGTTTGTTTGTTTGTTTTTCAATCGTCATTGGAAGTGTTGTCTTTCCACATATGGGCAAAACCAGTTCTCTCTCACTGTATCCACAATCAACCAGTGATAGGAGAAATAAGACAGTGAAGCACAAAATGCTTCCTAACAAGCTTTTGGGACACACCCATCCAATCTCAGATTCTACTAAGCAAGAAGTTAATTATGTAGACGTAACTACTGGCTTGGAAGACTAGCATCTGCAATCATTGTTTTGTCAATCTCTTGCTTTAAGTATTTATACGGAATGTACTAAAATTAAGACAGGATAGCAGACATTAGCAATTCACTTTGTAGTCTCTACCGCACTATGTTAAGAGCAGTTCCCTGGCTTTATAATAATGTAAAAGTGGTCTCTCTTATAAGTCAATTCTTCAAAGAGATAAGTTAATTAAGATTATGGTGCTTTTTATAACATATTTCAGAATAGTTTTTGTTTCTAACAACAAGTCCACTCCTCTGTGTTTCTCTCTTCACCTGCTTTGAAATTCCATAGTGAAACAAAAAAAAGTAGGCCAAACAGACACTATATATCAATTATTAGCTTCATATAACTAAGGGAGCATAGATGTCAATAATTTCTAAGGGATGAAACACTAAATACTGAGAATATTGTATAAAGGAAATATAATATGGATAAAAGGAGATTTGTGAGAATAGTTCATAAGAAATGAAGCTGGGGGCTTGCAAGATTGCTTAGAAGTTAAGGTACTTGTCTGTGAAGACTAAGAAGTCATGTTCAAATCTCCAGATCCCACATAGCCAGACACACAGTGATGCAAGTGTGCAATATCACACATGCACACAAGGTGGTTCACACATCTGGAGATTTTTCGCAGCAGTTGAAGGCCCGGCCTTGCTTATTCTTTCTCTCTCTCTCCCCCTCTCTGTCTGTCTCACTCTGCCCTCCTCTATCTCTCTATCTCAAAATAAATTAAAAAATTAAAATAAATGAAGTTGGGTACCATACCTGTCATTTTATTGTTATAGCTTTCATTTTCATTAACATAGTTTTTATTGGATTAACTGCTTTCTAAAGTTTTTTCCAGGTTTCAAATCTTGTTTATTATACTTTAATGACTTATAGATGCCAATTGTTGAAATAGAATATTTTTTTTTCTTTCACTTAAGTTGGGTATTTTAGAAAAAAAATTAGAAGTTATTTTTTGGTGCATATTCTATAAATCAGTAGTAATGTTCATGTGAAAATTAATTTCAGTGGTAAAGCAGACAAACATACTTTGATTTTCTACGTAGAAGTTTAGACCAGATTTTACCTGTTTTATTGTCTTCTAGAAAGTGAAAGGTAGTAAAAAATAATTATATTGTCCACATAAAATAACTATTATTTGGTTTCCACACAGAGATTATTAGAATACCTGACCTCAAAGATGCTGTTAATGCAATTTTGAAATATAATTTTGTTGTATTGACTTTTTTTCCCAGGGGATAAAGAACTATTCCAAATGGAAACTATGATCTGTAGTTCATTCTTTGCTAGTAAGGGCAGACCTACAGATGATTTTAATAGTATAAGATCTAGTTACAAAAGAAAATAAAAATCAGAATTACCTTTTGTTGGTAATCTTGCTGGTTATTAGAACAACCAATTAAGGTGCTTTTATCAGCCTATCGGTACTTAAGGAAAAGGGACTAGTGATTTCATGTGGGACATTGTTTAAATTAAAAATATGGTTCTGCCCTATAAAATTAATTCATTTAGTAAGTATGGTTATATAACAGTTATCTAGCAAAGTCTGTAACATTGAAGAAGTGAGACTTTTCAAATTATATTTTATAAGCTAATACAACTATTCTTGAAGAAATAAAGCATGTTTTATAAATTATTTTTATAAGTGAGATTGGAAAGAGCTTCTCCAAATACTCAAAGAGCATTAAAAGAAAAATTGTCTGTCTAAATACCAACACTTCTAGCATATATTATTCTATGGTCATGAGTGCACTTCTTTAATAATTCTCTTCAATGCCAGATGTAGTATTATCTATATTGTAATCACACTGTAAGGGTTACAGCTGTCAAAATCATGATTACTCTACTTTGTGGTGCATGACAACTAGTAAGTACTTGATAATGATTCCCAAGATTGTAATAGCTGTAAGTTACAATGTTTTTTTTTTTTTATACAACATCTTAGACAGTACTTATCACTGGATTTCAAGACATCTCAAGGAAACAGATTTGCAAATGGGAGAATGCACTTCTGAGAATGCAGCTGAACCTAAAACTCACCTTGGCAGCGTGCCTCCAGGAGACTGCACAGATCCTGTGATGATCTGCTGCTTCCAACTGTGTGCTCCCCTGAGCACAGCACACCTTCACTGAGGACAACATACAAGTCTGTGACTTTACTAAAGGCTTCATCCTGCTCAGAATAACCTTGAACTCTTCTGAGAACTGTATATAAAAAAAAAATGATTCTGAATTATATTGTTTGCTCACAGGTAACTATGCTTAAATTTATTATCTATAAGATATACATATGACACCTGTGTGCAATAGGGGATAAATAATTGTCTGTTCATTTCCACATAACTCTAACATACCTCCTTTATAAATTGAAATTCACTCTATTTTAATTCAATATAAATATTTTGACTTAAAGTAGGACATAAAGGTCTACTTTTCCTTTCACAAAAGATCAAAATAATTTAAAACATCATATTAGTAATTGAGCTGGCCACAATTTTATGCATGACATTATTTTCAAATTAATCCTTCTTCTCTTATCAATTTGTCTAGACTCCATCAGCACAATCCTTATAATAATTTGAGAGATTGTGTTTACAGGGCAGAAACCATTCTCATTTCTGAATTTCACATCTGAAGAAACCTCACTACCTTTCCTCAGTAGTGATTTTCTTCACACAAAATTAACCAACTGATAAAACACTTCCAAGAATTCTTTGTAATTCTGGCAACTTGATTGCTTGTAACATTACAATTAATCTTTATTTATAGATGTGTCTCCAATTTTATATCCCTCTCATGAACAATCCCTTGAATTCTATCTCTGAAAGTAGTCTACAAATGCATTAGAAACACACACTATGTTTTGAAAAGGGATCAAGGTAGCAAAGATTTTGTTAAAAACCTTAATCAAAATGTGCAAATTGCATTTTGAGAAGTTATTTTCAATTCAAGTGTGTTAATTACAATGTCATCATGTAGAATTATCTGGTGATACAGAGCAAAACAACACCATAGATGGAATAAAAAGAAGAGAAATTTGATGGTGAACTTTCATTTTAAATAATATTTGTCCATTATGCACAGTTCTCCATGAGGACTCTGAGTCTGACCCAATCCTTTCTCTATGTGGATTTCACTGCCAAAACCTGTCTTTCAATTGGTATTTAACATTACTCTCAAATTGTAGCTTTTCCAGAAAGTATTCCGAGCAAACACGTACTGTTCAACTAAGCAACAAAAGACAAAATATTTCCATAAGTGAGATACACCAGGAAGAATAAAAGCAATTTTGCCACACTCCATCACAGTGGACAGGAGACAAGGAGGCAGAGGCGACCCTATCATATCCACAACCCCCTGGACTGCTCTGTCAGAGCACCTCCACTGAGCTCTCAGGAGAGGCAGCTGCAGCTACACATTTCGTGGTAGAACAAAATGAGCATGGATAGCCTCTTGGTCCAAAAGACATAACAAAACATGTTTTGCCTTTTCTTGTGTGTTCTGTCTCATGTCATGGGCTACTACTTAAGTTGTTTAATCCTGCATCCCCTCAGGTATAGAGATACCCAAAGGACTTTAGCTACCCTTCCACTGTCCAGGCCCCACCAAGATTCTTGGTACCTCAAATTTAGCAACCTCTCTGTATCCCATGAGTGTCTAGACATCTGAACAGGATGATTTCTGGCACTGATCACTGATCAGTATCAGGAAAATGAGTACCTCACAACCTATTCTAAGGAGACAAAAATGGCAGAAGAAGACAAGACCACACCTAGACTCCAAAGCCCTGGGTCACATTCTGTTGCTCCATCTGATACTGTTTCACAGATAAGGATATTTTACATTTCAAAGCTGTATAAATTCTAACCTAGGAACACTGTGAGACATGGCTTTATAAATACTTATGAAGCTGACCCTGACTACGTGTGATATTAATAGAAAGAGGGGTTGAAAATATCTCCCCTTGAAGTGAATTCTGTTCTGGATTTGAGCTAGGTCTTCAAGCTAAAATGATGTAGCCATTAGACCTCATGTCATCACAATAGTAGTAAGAAGTGATATTCTCATTGAGACAGCTGGAGTTTAAGGAATTCAGAATATATCTAGGAATGAATGGTTGGGGGAAAGAGGATAACTAATTCAACATGGCTCCCAGTAGGAAGCTACAAAGATTTGAGGACCAAAGCCAACTTAAATTTAAAAAAAATATTTTCTCATTGCTATTTTCAATCGGTATGAAGGATGTTTTTCCTGGCCCTCAGTACTTTCTAAGCTTCTCTAAGCTTATATTTCCCTCCTTTCCAGACCTTAGATGAAATGTGTTTGCTAACATGAAATACATTGGGAAGAACTTGCTTCCCATGTGTCTGTACATGCAGGAGAGGTGGTCTTCTCCTCTCTTTACATCCTTCCATCCTTTTTTATTGTCTGCAGCACAGAGTCCCATTATCATTCCTACTGCTTAACCTACCATTTTCCAACCTTCCAATAAGGCAACTAAGTTAGTAATCTGCCTTAAGAACTCCCATATCTTGCCAGCATTGTAGCCCATAATGATTGCCTGTGGTCTTTTACCTGTATATATTATTTTTCACAACAGTATTAAGATCCTTGAGAAGAAATGTTTTCTCCTGTTCATTACTGAGTCCCTAGAACTTCACACTCCCTGTCACATCAGAAGCTCAATACATGTCAGTTGACTGGAGAAATATTCTTTTACAATTTTGTCTATGAATGAGCAAGTGGTAAGCTGATGATATTTTGGGAAAAGGTATGACAAAGAATACTCTTTACAGACTGAAATGTATCCCATCCCCAAGAGTAGCAGCTGGAACCTCCTACTCACCTGTTTCTTCCTACGTGACACCAGAATGGAGACAACACGGTAATTGGAATTTCTTTATCCCAGCTTCATGGTCTTTTGGAGCCATTTAGACTCTTCAGCAGCCTCCCTCCATCCCTGGAAGGCTGCTATAGCCACCGCTGCTGCCCCCTCCACTGTGGATGTTGATTTCCATTGTGTCAGGCTAGACCACAGAGGATGTACTCAAAAGCCAGAGTGCAGCTGCTGTGACATCTGCTACAACCTGACTGTAAATCTTTCCCCAGAATGCTCATCAATTTCATAATATTTTCAGAGAAAAGTTTAAAGCAAAATGTATCATTTGATAGCAGAGTTGACTCTGGCTGCATTACCCAAATCTACAGAATCTGCTACATTTTGGTTTGGTATCAGTTTCTTCACGAATGAGACTGTGCTGAAAGAAGATTCTCACTGGCCTCTGTTTATAATAGTACTTGTGATATTAAAATATGGACTTCTCATGTTCATTAGAACAGTTTCCAACATTTTAGATCCTTGTCTTGACTTCACAAGAATTAGCCTATCTGTGGAGTAGCATAGCCTCTTAACACTGTCAGTATAATGAAGTCACAAAACTAAGTCATTCTTTTAAGAGAAATAAAAGGAAATTTTGTATTATCATATCAATCAGAAACCAGTTACAATTTTAAAAAACAAACAAACTTTAAGATGAATAGAATGAATAAAAGGAAAGGAGAAGTATCCAGTTAAAAATAAATAATGAGCTAGGTATAGTGGCACGTGGCTTTAATCTCAGCACTCATGAGTCAGAGGTAGGAGGACCATTGTGAGTTTGAGGCCAGGCTAAGATTATATAGTAAATTCCAGGTCACTCAGGGCTAGAGTCAGACCCTACCATAGAACAACCAAAATAAATAAATGAACAAAATTAAAGAAATAAATAAAAATAAAATAAAATTTGAAGAAAATAAAAATAGACAATTTATTTTGATCACCTTTTTAATTTAAAGCAAAGTAAAAATTGTTTTTATAAGAATTAAACTATTATGTATATGTTAACCTGGTCTCAGAATTGAACCTTCTGGAAAACGTGAAGTATTGGCCATGTCTTTGGATAGATCTCTTGTAAGGAAACATGTGTATCGCCCCCTTGCTACAGGTGGATTTGTACTAATGGAAGATTTCCTCTAAATAGGATTCAACTTCTCTCTGGCCCACAAGTTTCTTAACTATGAGGTAGTGTTCTACATGGAAGCTTGCCAGAGTGACCTGACCGTGAGCAGTGCTGCTTTTGTGTCCTACTTGGGAGCTGGTGTAGTCTCAATGACTCCAATGCTCAGGGGAGGCCCACTTCCTCTTGCAGGGATGAGCTTCTGCAAAGATGCAGTAACATTAGGAGAATGAAGACTGTGCTTTGGTACCACAGGATCTGGTATTCACCTTCAAGTAAAATTCTGTCCTCTTCCAGTGTGATTAATATGTCAAGAGAAAGTCTACTTAATTTAAATATCCTTACTAAATGTGAACAATTAACTATTATTGTTGTGTTGTATGCTCCAATCTGGAGTAACAAAAGTATGGTACTGATTTTTCTACTTATTGCTCTTTTACTACTCATATTGTTCAGAACCAGCATGAGGAATAGGGTCATTATTTGGAAAGTGACTCCAGCTTAGTGAACAGTAAGAATTTATTCCTAAAACACATTATTGGAATTTATTGAGCTTCTTTAAAAAAAAAAAAAAGATCAGCTAGAATGACTTCTTCTAAGCACATTAATATATTCAGTCAAGCCTGAAAGATAATAAAAATGAGATTTTATTTTTAAATCCACTCCCATCAAATTTAAGAAACTATTGCAAGAGAATTTATCAAAATTTCATAGCATTTCTCTTCAATGTCAAAATCTTCTCAGGGAATTTTTCAGATCAGATTATTTTTAAAAATAATCTAAAACTGCAAATGTTTAAGACCTGGGTTTCATGAGCTCTTGTCTCACTAAATAAATAAATAAATAAATAAATAAATAAATAAATAAATAAATAAAAAGTAAAATAAGAGACTGGAGACATTGTAATACCTTAATCTCAATGAAACAACACCTGGGAATTGATGGAATTTAGATTAAAAGCATACTTCATTTAATCTATAGGAAAGTTACATAATTAAGAGAAATTAGTATGGGAGGTAGAGTTCAAATTTTGGGTGGCATCCTGTTATCACAGACAATTTATTTTTAATTTTTAAAAATGTTTTCCTATAGGTATATATTATACACGGAGAACATTTCCCCATACCTTTCTACCTTCACTCGCTTTTCCTTCCAACTCCCTGATTGCTCCCCTAGACAGTTTCAATTAAGTTTTCATTGTACACATGCAAGCACAATTGTATGTATGTTATAAGATCTAGAAACCACAACTGATAGAAAACATACAATATTGGGCTTTACAGACTGGCTTCATATGCTTAATTGTCTTCAGTTTTATCTATTGTTCCCAAAAAGCATAAATTAATTCCTTATGCTGAAAAACATTTCATTGTGTACATATGCCACATTTTCCTTATGTATTGCTGGTGTTGGACGCCAGTGTCAGTTCCATAACTTAGCCACAAATAGTGCTGAAATAAACATTGGTTTGCAAGTGTCTCCATGACATGTTTATTTGGAGTCCTTTCTGTAATAGCCAGAAGTAGAATAGCTAGGTCCTATGATGGATATATTTCTAGTTGTTGAGAAAACTCCAAGTTATTTCCATAGAAGTTGGACTAGTTCACATGCCCACAAGCTGTGTGCATAGCATTCCTTTGGGTCCAAATCCCAGTATTTGTTGTTCTGTTTTTGTAATGATTGGCATCACACCTACAGTAAGACAGACTCTCAATGTAGTTTTCTTTTTTGAGGTAAGCCCAACAGACTGGACTTATTTTATTGTGGGAGGGGGGCAGAATTGGCATGCCAGGGCCCCCAGCCACTATAATCGAACTTCAGGCACATGCACCTCCTTGTTCACATGTGCAACATTGTGCACTTGTGTTTCTGTGCATCTAGCTTCCGTGGGAACTAGAGAGTTGAATATGAGTCCTTAGGCTTTGCAGGCAAGCATCTTAACCACTAAGCTATCTCTCCAGCCCTCAGTGTAATTTTGATTTACATTTCTTTTATGCCTGATGAGGTTGAATATTTTGTTTCCTTATTGAACATTGATATTTTATCTTTTGTGAATTGTCTGTTTTGTTAGTCTACTTATTGATGAGGTTGATTTCTTGTACAAATATGTAAGTTCTTTGTATATTCTAAATATTAATCCTCTGTGGGATGTATTGTTAGTAAGGATTTTCTCCCAGTCTTTGGACTGTTTTACTTTGCCGTGCAGAAATCTTTTAATCTTATGAGACCTCATTCGTGGATTGATGACTTTATTTTCTAGGTAACTGGAGTACTTTTCAGAAAGACCTTGCCTGTCTCTATATCTTGAAATGTTTTGCCTACTGTTTTTCCTCTAAGTTCCAAGTCTTACCTTAAGGTCTTTTATGTGATTGGAGTTGACTTATGTTCAGGGTAAGAGGTATTGATGTAGATATTCTGAGCACCATTTGTTGGAAAAGATGTCTTTCTCCAATTCATATTTTTGGCATTTTTGTCAAAAATCAGGCAGTTGGGGCTGGAGAGATGGCTTAGCGGTTTAAGGCGCCTGCCTCCTACACCTAAGAAGGCTGGTTCCAATCTCCAGCGGTTCCAATCTCCAGGTCCCAGTTTAGCCAGATGCAGTGACACAAGGGCGCAATGTCGCACTTGACCACAAGGGGGCGCACGTATCTGGATTTCGTTGGCAGTGGCTGAGAGGCTGCTGGTGCCCATCTCTATCTGTCCTCCTCTCCTTCCCTCCCTCCCTCCCTCCCTCCTTCCCTCTCTCTATCTCTCTGTCTCTCTCCAAAAAAAAATAAATAAATAAAAAATCAGGCAGTTGTAGTTATATCTGGATCTTCTATCTTGTTCTATTGACCCATGTGTCTCTTATAGTGCCATGCTGATTTGTTATTATCGGTCTGTAGTATAACTTGAATACAGTATGGTGATACTTTCAGCATTATAGTGTTTTGTTAAGATCACTCTCTAGTACAACTTGAGTATGGTATAAGGTAATTTCACTGTTATTCTTTTTTGCTTAGTTGCTATCAGGGTCTTTTTAGCCTCCAAATAATTTTTATGATTGATATTTTTCTTTCTATGAAAATTGGTGGTGTAATTTTGATGGGGTTTTATTAAATCTGTATACCAATTTTGTAAGAGTGTCATTTGCACAATATTAACTTTTTACAATCAATGAACATGGAAAGTCTTTCCATATTCTGGTGTCTTCAATTTCTTTCTTCATGTTTTAATATTTCAGTGGTATAGGTCTTTTGTTTCCCTAGTTAGAGATTTATACAAACATAATTTTAGATTTTAAAAAGCAGTTCTAAATGAATTTGTTTGCAAATTTAATCCTCAGGATTTTTGTTTTTGCTATAAATGGATACTAATTTTCTATGGTGTTTTTGCATGAGTGGTGTGTATGTTTGTGTGAGATATTTATTTGTGTGAGCACATTGTATGTTCAGGTGCATGGATACATGTGTTTGTGTGTGTGTGCATGTGTGTAGACTCTATTGGTCAATGTTGGGTATTTTCTCTATTGTATCCAAAGTGTATTTTCTTATGAGTTTGATATTGAATCCATTTTATGAGTTGGATATTGAACCTGTTTTATGAATTTGATATTGAGATATAAAAGCTAGCCAACATGTCTTTGAGATCTTACTGTCTCTACCTGCCCAGTGCTGAAATTTCAGGCACGTACCATCACATCCAGCACTTTATCGGGTACTGCGGATTCATCCTCAGGTGCTCATGATTGTGAAGGAAGTACTTATCCACTGAGAATCTGTTTTTCTACACATGACAGAAAACACTGGGAGACTCGAGACTCACACAAATGATAAATAGAGAAACCCAAGTGCCTACAATTTTTTGTTTTTCTTCTTGACTATTCAATAGTGTGTTGTTTGAGCTTCATGAGGTGTTATAAGTTCCATAGTTTCTCTTGTTATTAGATGTGTAGTTTCATTCCATTGTGATCTGATAGAATACAGAGAATTCTTTCAATTTTCCTCTACTTTTTAAGATTTTCTTTGTGTCCTATTATATCATTTATACTTATGTAGTCCTCTAGGCACAGAGTGCCTTTGTTGTGCAATCTCTATCACAGGGTAGTAATCTATATTTCTAGGGCCCCTGTTCTGGTTTATAATGAAAACTCTGATTATAAAGAGAAGGAAAATCTGCTTTTCCCTTGGGTAAAGTCAACTGTAACACGCTCACTCTCCATGCCACACTCCACCATCAGTTCTTAAAATCATCCCTTCCCTTTGTTTTACTCAAAATGGACTCAAACTTAGTTGTAATCTCTCTTCACTGTTTGCAACAGCATTGAATTAGGTCTTCTTGGCTGTTTAAGTCAGCTGCAACTTTTACTTTGACACAAGTCACGTATGCTAGCAAGCTTGTTAAATGGTCACACAAATTTTAACAAAACTACTGGCTATTAGCCTTTGGATTCAGTAGACCAGCACTAGGGGATTTAATAACAATGTTTTTAGGATAATAGAATGTGTTAGCTATTTTATAAATGTTGTAGTAAGGTTCCACTAGAAATCAACATATTTTTCACCAAAACAACAGAAATAAAGAACTATAAAATTGCTAAAAGAGATCTTTTCTGCCTAAGAACTGTAATTCAAGGTTATCTGTGGCCATTAATTTTGAGACCTAAGGATAGGGAAGCAAACTTTTCCAACCAAATGTTAGATTTGTGTTAGGTAGGTTGGTGAGGGATATTACAGGAAGTAAGATGGGAACCTTAGAGAATACTGACCCCTAAGGCCTTTCCCAAGTTTTTAAAGTATTATTTGGTTGACAAAAGAAATAATCATTCCAGCTTTAGTGTAGCCTAGGGCAAAAGACTGGGCAGTTGTGTCTTTCTAACCTAAAGCTTTATTTCTAAGGCAGAAAATGTGTATCTGATAGATAATTAATCTTACATACTAAAATATTTATTCTGTAGAAATTTTAAGTTAAACTTTTCTTCATCTCAATTTCTTCTGCCTTTGTATTTCAGGCTTTAGTGCCATAGTAAATGGTTACCTTTTTATTCTTGAAGAACTATTCCTATATAAACACACAATTTCAACCAAATTGTGCTGTATTAGTTTTAAGTTATAAAACCTAGTCCATCCCATTCCTCAATAAAGGATCTAGGTACTATAATATTAAGAGTTCTGCATATTTAATTATAAAATACCCAAGCCAGTTATTTAGCTATAATCTATTATAAGTTGAAAGTATATAATCTTCTTGATGATTTGCTTGATAAATGTATTTGTCTTTTTAATGAGCTTCTTTGTTAAGGTGGTTAGAATGATTAATGTGCCCAAGTATATCATCAGTAACCTTGAAAACCAAAAGTCAATATTTGGGAAAAATCCTTACATGGTGAAATGTAGTGCTTAAAACTGCAGAAATCTCCATGGGGATACTATCCAGCTGATTAGCGAACATGTTTGACATGTTGCTATTTAAACAGGATTAAATGTACTGAGGAAGTGATGAGAGAAAAGGCAGGCAGGGGGAGGGGCCATGAAAAGCAATTATAACACCAAAATTGATAAGCTCCATTATCTTCAAACAGATTTGATAGTTCAGCTTACTAATTGCTCTGCCAGTAGGATGGCAAAAATAGAGCAAAAGAGCCCTCATTTGCTCAAAGAAAAATACTTAGAAGAAAATATACATTCCATAGTATAACTGTAATTACCTTTCATTTTAATCAATTGCTTGACCCTAAGGATTGCACACTATATTTTGTGTTTTCCATGGATGAAAGATGTTTGTTCTAGTATATAATCATTTCATATCATAAGAAATTACAGAATATAGAATTCATAAAATAGAAAGCAATAGGCAGAGTGAAAAATTCCTATGAGAAATGAAGATTAAATATTGCTTGTCAGTTGTTTTGCAGATTTCTCCTGAGCCCACAATAACTCTGCATAGTCCTCCAAATTGACTTGACATCAGTCAGATTTACTTTTGCCAAACTCTTATTTCCTTCCCTACCATTTTTGCTCTCCTATTAAGATGGAACAAAAGTATACTTCCACAAATAACAATGGTATGAAAATTAGAGTATAAGCCATCAGAACATAATGCATATTCATATTATTATAAAACTCACATTCTTTACTGCTTTGTTTAGACCTCCGGCCATAGAAAAAGTGGCCATTCTGGGAAAAAGATACATAATCATATATGTATATTTACATAAATTGCTGAACTCTTTTGCACCCAAGTATGTATAAGCTACTGGATTCACTTTCTGTATGTCTTTTTGAGTAAGATATGTCAAAGTACTTGGCTTCATATTTCCAGGAGTGGCAGCATGAGTGAGCTGTGTTGGTGAGATGGCTTCTCACAACACACCATTGAGTACTGCTTATTCCAGGGTATGAAATCATGAGCCAGACTCCCTGCATAAATTTTGAATTTTTCTCAAACTAGTTGTGTCATGTGTGAAGACTGAGTCAGCTCCCAGCTTCCAGTTCTTGGTATAAATAGTACTGGGCCCACTAAGGACCAGTAAAAAGCATACCTGTGACTTAAATAAGTGAGGTTTTTTCAGTGTCTTATAGAAACAGGCCCACGGCCTGGAGAAATGGCTTAGCAGTTAAGCACTTGCCTTTGAAGCCTAAGGACCCCAGTTCAAGACTTGATTCCCCAGGACCCACATAAGCCAGATTCATAAGGTGGTGCATGCATCTGGAGTTAATTTGCAGTGGCTGGAAGCCCTGGTGCCCCCATTCTCTCTCTATCTATCTGCCCCTTTCTCGCTCTGTCTGTCTGTCGCCCTAAAATAAATAAATAAATCACAACAGTTTTTTAAAAAGAAAAGAAAGGGGCCCACTGTGTCACACCTGGTGAAATGTTGAGGCCACCAAGTTTAAAGGGCGTGAGAAGAAGACTACAACTACAAGATTTCATTTGGAAAAAAGTTACAGGGAGCAAGTATGTGTTCTGATTGGCTACACCAAAAACATACAAAAACATACAATTTGGTGTTTGGGGATTCTTGTCTCAGTGTCATGAAGAACTGAGTAGAGCTCTTTTGTGCAATTAGAAACAAAAGATGGAGCCTGTGTTAGCCAATGTCACAAATGATCCCCATCAAATGGGATATTATATATAAAATTCTCTCTAAAATATAAAATTCTCTCTCAAATAACTTTGGCCATTCCATCTATCTAGTACTAACTTCTCTCTCCGTTGGAGAATTTGCTTATCTTTTTCAGATGGATGATGAACCTAAAGGGAGGATCAGCCTAACTCACCTCACCAAGACCCCAGCTGAAACCATAGAGTAATATGGGGGACAGACAAGAGTACAGTGTTCTTGGTGATAATGACACCAGAATACGGCTGAAGGAGATACACACAGAGAACATCCAACTCCTACTAAGCCAGATATCCAGAGACACAGAGGCTCCCAAAACCTCACCACTGAAGTAGAACTAAAATGATCCCAACTTAGCTCAGGGAAATTCACAGAAGAGGGGGCGGAAAGAGTGTTAAAGCCACAAGTTGGGTCATTATGCACAGAGACTTGGCCTATTTTCCATAACTCTTGACTACCCCCACAATTCATGACCCATATTCCCCATTGATGAGGGTCCCTGTGGGGGGGAGGACAGGGAGGAGGATAATGGAGTCACCAATATGAATGTAAAATTAGAATAATATAAATTAAAAAATAAATTATAAAAAAAGAAATAATCATTTTGGCAAAAACGATACCCATGTTTCATAAGTTCAAGTTATGTTTTCCTAATTATTCATTCTAGATATTAAATTCTTAGTATAGATTTCTTTAAATGTTATTAAAACAAAAATAAATGTAAAAAAAACAGAAAACTATAGGTAAGTTTTCTCTAGTTGAATGAAAATTAGTGAGTTGTTAGTCTTGATAAGAATAAGTTATCAATTAAGATATTGGCTATATACCAACTATAAGAACATTGGAAAGGACTCTTCAGTCAACAAAAATGGTACATAGAAGCAAAATGACTATTAATTCATATACTACACTGAAGCCAGAGGCCTAGATAACCAAGCACTGAATACAAAACATATATCCAGTCTAGATGGAACTGTCAGTCTGCTCTATGTGTACACGTTATGGGATAGCAATAGCATTCTCTTTCTCAGCTAATGGAAATGTTATGAAGGGGTGACAGGATTGTCCATGTGTGTATACTGAATAGACATGATGAACTTGCTTGTTAGGGCTTCAGGGAAATTTGGCATATTAGCCTGTTATCTGTTTCTAATAAGTAATTCCACTGAGTTAGTAAATGATAAAAAAGTTTATGTAGTTCACAAAACTGAAAGTTTAAGGACTCATGTCTTGTGATGCCCTTTATGGTAGCAGAGACTCCAGCCATTGCAGGAAGTCACATAGCAAGGGACAGGGAGAATGGCCATGCATCCTCTGGTGTCCCTTCCTGTTGTGATTGATCTATCAGGATTCAATCCTAAGAGCATCACCCAGCAATTTTTATCTAGTCCTCACCTTCCTATGCTCTCACCTCTAAGCACTGTTCACATCTTCTTAATACATCACAAAAGTATTAAATTTCAACACATGAATTCTTGTCAAATCCAGTCAGACCTTTTCAAAACTATACCATTTGGTGTTCATAGGAATAATAGTTCTGCATGATATATACTATATCAGGAATGTGTCATTTATGGCAGTAAGACTGAGAAAATCTGTGACAACTTAGGAAGAGCAGACCTAAATGACGTTAAACACAGCCTGCAAAACAACAAACTGACACCAAACTGAGTATCAAATAAAAGGGCAGTTTTGATACTGGTTCCTATTCTTATCCAGGTGAGTTTTACAAAGAGGCCTATTCTGATCTCAGTGAAAATACTTTGTTGGCATGAGGTCAATATTTTTTATTACTTGCTTTCTTAATATTTTGAAGAAGTGGGCAGGTACTTTTTCACATATTCTAGACTGGCCCCACACTTTCCATCCTCGTCTTTACCTCCCAAGGGATAGGAGTGTAACTGTGTGCCACAAAGTTGGCTTCACGATTTATTTGTCATCAGATACAAATGTTGAAATTAAAGATGAAAGAAAATGTAGGTGTTTTGGATAAACAAGAGGAGCAAATCCCCTTGTGAAGAAACATGGTTGAGTTTTGATCAATTGGATCAGATGGAGGATGGCACTTCAGCACTGGTTAGGTGCATGCCAATAGTTACAGTCTGTGGAAAAAAAAAAAAAAAAAAAACTTGGATGCTCGAGAGATGGTT
The DNA here is from genome assembly GCA_036365145.1 of Orientallactaga sibirica. Lineage (NCBI taxonomy): Eukaryota > Metazoa > Chordata > Mammalia > Rodentia > Dipodidae > Orientallactaga > Orientallactaga sibirica. The sequence continues at coordinate 16,366,003 of JAEOAD010000017.1, forward strand.
CAGTGGATAAAGCACTTTCATTCAAAATGTGACAGCATAGGCTTAATTCTCCAGTACCCATGTAAAGCCAGATGAACATATAGAGTATGCTTCTGTTTCCCTCAGATCAAATCTCCTATAGTAGGTCGACATCCTTGATGTTCATACCAAATCACTTCTTTCTCCTTTGTCCACTCCTCTCCTTGCTGAAACCTTAGCTCACCAACATCTGTTTTTTTTGGTCACTTATCTTTTAGCTTGGGTATTATCTCTGCCTACATTACTGACTCACCTGATGTGAACTATGTAGGCCATAAGCTGCCATGCTTCTGTTTCACATGAACTTGGCCTCACCTCTGTCTGTGGGGCTTAAAATGCTTTTTATTTTTATTTTTATTGACAACTACCTTAATTGTAGACAATATCCCATGGTACTTCCTTCCCTCCCCCCACTTTCCCCTTTGAAACTCCCCTCTCCATCATATCCCCTCCCCTTCTCAATGAGTCTCTCTTTTATTTTGATGTCATGATCTTTTCCTCCTACTATGATGGTCTTGTGTAGGTAGCATCAGGCACTGTGAGGTCATGGAAATCCAGGCCATTTTGTGTCTGGAGGAGCACATTGTAAGAAGTCCTATTCTTTCTGTGACTCTTACATACTTCCCACTCCCTCTACCACAATGGACCCTGAGCCTTGGAAGGTGTGTTAGAGATGTTTCAGTGCTGAGCACTCCTCTGTCCCTTCTTCTCAGCACCATGGTGCCTTCTGAGTCATCCCAAGGTCACCACCTGAAAAGAGAAGCTTCTCTAACCAAAAGTGAGAGTTGCATTAATATATGGGTATGGACATTAAGGGAAGTGATTACTGGGCAGTGTGGTGAGCATTGTATATATATTTAGCCAGACACCAGCAGAAATTACACCCTTAGGGCTCATGACTACTCCTGTTGTAGATTTTCAGTATCAGGGATATATTGCCTCCCATAGAGCGGGCCTCCAGTTCAATGAGATGGCAGTTGGTTTCTCCCATAATAGACATGCCACTATTGCACGCATTGGCTCATTTGGCCTGGCTGGCCAAATTTAAAGCTTGCAGTGTTCACTGTTGAGTATCTTCACTGGTGATTTTTCTCTCTCGCATTGAACTGCATGCATTATAGCTTTTTACAGCTTTCTGTCACCTGGTTCACATGGAGAAGGCTTTCAGCTCAGACTTCAGCAGGATTTCTCAGTGACCTTGCAGCCCAAGTATGTGGAGGCTTCAGCAATAGGGTCTTACCATCTATTCCTGGTGGGAAACCAAGGGCCTCGGCAATGACCTATAATGTTTTGGGGATATCTGTGACCTCTCTAGTCAACAACGCAGTGAAAGGTATCCCATCCCTGGCATGAAAATTGTCTAGTAACAATCTATGGCTTCTGAGTGTTCCATTGTCCAGAAAAGTCGGTTTCCATATGATTTATTTATATCTTGTTAGATTTTGATTAGCCTTCCCTCCACCTTTCCTTTACTCAATCTCTTCCCCTGACCTTACTTAGGCCATTTCACCCCCATTAATCTGTTCTTGTACTTACATATATACAATCCCATCCTATTAAGTTCCCCCTCTCTCCTTTCTATTCCCTTTATATCCCCTTTCTAGCTTACTGACTTCTGCCACTAAATTTTATTCCTACTCACATAGAAGTCTAATCATTTGGAGTTAGGGTCCACATATGAGAGAGAACATTTTCATACTTAACTTATAATGACAAATCCAACATTAACAAGAGTAAAAAAAAAAAAAAGAGCTATGAAATTAAGAAATAATACTCTAACAGAAACTTTTGTAATGATTAATATTTCTGTTTGGGTAACTAATATATTATCTGCTAGCCACATGTAGACAATGAACACTTAAAATGTGACCAGTACAATCAAAAAACTAGATTTTATATTTTATTTATATTTAATTAATTCAACTTATATTTAAGTAGTACATGCATAGTTATTGGCTGAGTATGAGGCAATGAAGGTCTAGAGTTATTACAGCTTTGCTAAGTTAGGTATCCACTGTACTATCTAATTTGAAGGATGAGGATAAAAGACAAAAGAGGGTTTTGATTAAAGGTCCTTAGAATGATTTTAAATAAAAGTTTTAGTAAGTAAAATTTACTAGCAAAAAAATTTTCAATGACACCTAAAAATAAGTCAAATAAATTAGACAAAAGCATTCTATAGCATTTCTAATATTTGTATAAATAATCATATCTTTTTGTCTCTCTGTGTGTGATAGGTACAGTTTTGAGCAATTAGCCTAGCCATCAGAATTGATTTAATTCCTGAGAGTTAATATTCAAAACAAAAGGATCTATGATAACACCACCTGTTAGACAATTTCCAAATATGGTTTTTCAATACATGCTATTAACTAACAAAACTAAATCAGGATTGCTTCCAAGGAGTCTCTCAACATTCTACATAAAGTATAGAGCATTTTCTAAAAGGTTAACCAATGGAATGATTTTCATTCCCTAAGTAGAAGGACTTTGACATTTATTGTTACCATATTAGGTGGTGATTTCTGGAGGTGAATGAAGCTATGAGAGGATTAACATATCTCTGGGGAATTTAATCTATCACATAGATAGTCTGCAATAATGCTTAAGCATGAATAACTGGAAAACAGGACTGGAGGGATGGCTTAGCAGTTAAGGTGGTACCCTGCAAAGCCAGAGGACCCAGGTTTGATTCCCCAGGACCCACGTCGGCCAGATGCACAAGGTGGCACATGTGTCTGGATTTCATCTGCAGTGGCTGGAGGCCCTGGTGCACCCATTTTCTCTCTCTCCATCTTTCTCCCTGTTAAATAAATAAATATAAAATAGAATAACTGGAAAATAGATGCATTATAATATTATTGTAGCTGTCCTTTTTCTTGAAGATGAATTTTTCCCTTGAAAATTATATATTCTTGTAAGCACTAAAGTGAAAGAAAAGTTACCTGGATATTTTGAAGTCATTAAAATTTAAAGAATAACAAACCTCTCACCATCCACTAATTAGTAAATAACAGGAAGAATCGAATCATTATTGATTAACAGGTCAATAAAAAATAAACATAGTCTAGACATAAGGAGATCTTAACAACATTAGTATTCTGAACTTGAATGTGAATTCAGAAAAGTGAAAGTTGAGTTTTTCCTAGGAAACAGATCTGTAACAAAAGGCATTACTAAATTATTATAGACAGTATTTTGAAAATATTCTACATCAGGATATAGTGCTTACAAAAGTATTTTTCTCTTAAAAATTAAGAAGTCGATAAAATATTTACTAAGAGAAACTTGTAATATAGTCATGGGAATTGTTTTACATAAGGAACATGCATATTTTCATCTCTGTAGGGGGCATAACTAATGCAATGATCTACAAATAATAGACATTATATCGTGTGTGCATGTTTAGACATAAGCACCAATGTATAAATATGCAAATACTTCCATTTGCTCTGCCTTCCTGTGAGAACTTGTCCTTCATTACTTCAAATGGAAAGAGCTGCCTTGCCCCTTGAGCAAGCACACTCCACACTTTGAGAATGGGAAAGGAAAATCCAGTTGAACAGGAACAACTTCCCTGTGAGGATGAGAAATGGAAGTTGCACATGTCAATCTATTTGTATCTCCTTGTAAATAACTAGTTACCAGTTTGAAACATAAGGGAAGTTAATTTCATGTGTCCTCCTAAAACTAGCTAGTGAAGCAAAGACTGATTATGACAGGACATTTTTGGCACTTGTGATTGAAAACTATTGCAGTTGGGGATGGTACGAACCTAAAATCCTGGGACTGCCAAGGCCAACGCAGGAGAAATGAGATCAAGTCACCCTGGGCTATGTAGCATCTTCAAAGCCTGATGGGGCTAGGTAACGAGATTTTTCTCAACATGTATAAAGAGATGAAGTAATAAGTAAAGGGAAAAATAAATATGGAAGCATTGATACACAAGCAGATGTCTATATAATTTTAAATTAATTAATTGGAAATTTTTTACATGTATATAATGTATTGATCACATTATTTGTTATCTCCATGTCTCCCACTGAACCTTTTCCTCTTCCTACTTGCATCGATAATGTCTTTATGTATTATATGTAGATGTCCACACTTTTATTTCACATTTTGATGAGTGAAGTTTCCCTTTTAAGTGACTATTTTTCTGTCTTTTCCTCATCTATCATTTCTGTACCTACCTCCCTTGTGTATAAAATATCAGTCCAGCCAGAAAATGATATGTTTGTCACAGTCACAGCTTCTTCACACTCAGTAAATGCTCAGCCATATGCACAACTGAGGTAATTAAGGAAGTAGTGGCAAACATCCTGCATTGCCGGGGAGCAGCTTGGCTCTCAGTGGTATCGTAACATCCCCTGCTGGGCTAAATAGACTCTGAGAAAACAAATGTGTTGGTGGGCAGCATGAGATTTCAAAGCCAGCTTGACTATTTAGTGTTCCCATACCCAAGCCAACAGTCTGCCTAAGTGCCACTTTGGGAAAGCAGAACTCTACCTTGGGAGAAAGTTATAGATTTCCTAAGATGAAAAGCTACAGAAATATTGCTTTACAATCTAAACTTTTCCCTGTTATTGACAATTACTTTTCTTTTGGATGGAAAGTTATAAAAAGAAATTTGACAGCTGACTTGAATAAGCAAATCTGTCCTAATACTTATTTGTTTAAGGTTTTTAACAACCTTGTCATTTCCATATTTCCATATTCTTATTCTATGAAATCTGACAGATATACCATTCATCAGTTATTATTGCTTCTTATTTTTAAGAAGCTTTTTTTCAAAATATTTTACTTAAATAACATTAATATTTACTTGTATATGTATTTAAATATCATAAATAGCAGGTAAAACACTTCAAATTATAATGTCAATTACTAGAGAGAACTTTTATTCTATTTTTCTCATTGCTTAACACATGTTATAGGATAATGTTTGTCTCATAGTAATTATCCAAATATTATTCAATGAATTATAGTGATTATTCACAGAAAACTGAGCCCATGAGTCATATACATATACATATACATATACATAACATATACATATACATCTCCATATACATATACATATACATATGTGCATGTGGGTGTTGTGTGTATTCATACTGAAAGTCATAGAAGTTCAGAATTAGTATAGAAGATAGGAAGAAAGCAACGTATCAGGTACATACATTACTAGTGAGTAGATGTGACTAGGAATTGGGACTGATCTACAAAGAATGTCTCCCAGTCTGTGAAAGGGAAGAAAGTGATGTTGGCCTTGTTTAGGTTTACATATATTTCTGTACGATGAATAACCTGCCAAGCCAGGGCCTTTCGGGAATTATGAGAGTTTTGGATTCCTGTACCTTCTTAGCTTTCAACTGTATCAAAAAGGTTAAAAAAATTGACAAATTTAAAAACGTGGTATATTTACATTTCTACTTAACAAAATAACATACTTGAAAACACATGCATACAAATCAAAAATATATACACATGCGTTTATACACATACCTCATTTGAAGACATGAACAAAGCTTACATAGAAGCCTGATGTGAATGTGAGGTACAGGCCAAATCACACTCTGGCAGCATTTCACATAGAGCCCACCACTGCCAAACTCAGGCTCCAATGCTCCTCACTCTAAAGGCTTCTCTGATGCTCTGGACAAACTTCAACACACTTCTAAGTCACTCTCTCTCTCTTTCTCTGTCTCTCTATACCTTAAACTTAAAAAAAAAAAAAAAAAGGAATCAAAACAATTTAATTATTTAGTTCTATAAAGTTTCCCAGGATTATGTTTGAGGAACAGACAAGAGTATTACATAAAATATTTCTCTTCTACTCAAAGGAAAAACAGTATTATCTGTGAGGGTTAATATACATTGTTAACATGACAGTGTCTAGAAACAACTAGAAGACAAGCTTATGAGTATGGGTGTTCTATAGGGGAGGGTTTCTAGATATGGTTAGTTGAGTTGGGAAGACCCACCCTAAATGTGTGTAGCACCATTGCATTAGTTGGGGTGTTAGACTAAGTAACAAGGAGAAATCCAGTGGAGAACCATTATTTATCTGTCTCTGCTTACTGACGTGGATTAAAACCAGTTGACTCTTGTCCTGGCTAACATACCTTCCTGCCATGATGGACTGGACACTGAAACTGTGAGTGCTAAGAAACCCTTCTGCTCTTATGTTTGTCTTGCCAGGTATCTTGTTACAGCAACTATAACAAGGAAAGTAAGTGATAAAGTATCCAAAGAATAAACTGTATTCTAAAAATATGGGGAGTATAATTACTAAAGTGTCAATCAAAACAAAGATGGATTCAGGAAAAAAAAATCAAAAAATATATATTTAAATCAAGACTAAAATAGCTCAAGTAATTTACTTCTTTATATACTTTATATATAGATAAGAGCAGGGGAGAGAATGGGCATGCCAGGGCCACCTGCTATTGCAAACAAGCCCCAGATTCATGTGCCAATTAATCCTTCTGGCTTTATTTAGATACTGAAGAATCAAACTTGGGCCATCAGGCTTTGCAGTCAATCACCTTTAGCTGCTGAACCATCTCTCCAGCCCTGCAAATTAATATTTTAATAAAATATTTTGTCACACTTTCCTAACTGGCCAGAATGACATTTGAGTAAAATTCAATGATTCATGAAGTAATTTCTTTCTATACAGAGGAACTTATCAAGGTTTAAAGACAGAAAGTTTAAACGCCAAATGAAAATTTTATGTACTTGTACAAGATATGCATGTAGAAACCCAAGAAGTGATATCCTTATTCCCCCAGAGGCTTTACAAAAATGACACGGAAACCAGGCCACAGTGTGTGGGTATGCTTTCATTGTGACTCATTCTGGTCCCATTTTAAGGAGTTGTGCAATGAAAATACTAATCTTTAGTTTCCTCAACCCATCTCTAATTTATCTATAGTTTTGATTACTTAGTAAATTTGTATTTTTCTCTAATCTCTGAGTTCTGTGGTGTACTTTCTCTTTTTTACACCTGTTATTTTTTGTTTTAATAAAACAGTCAAAGTATCACACAAAAGAAAGAAGATATATGAGTATCAGGCGAAATCTCTTTGTTCAATATACTGGAAAGGCAACATACAGTAAGCTGGTGGACTGATTTTGTGTTCTTTATTGAATTTGGGAATGATTTTTGCACATCTGAAAGTAACAGAAATCTGAAAAGGCTGGAGTTCAATTTAAAACTCAGGATGTAAGCAGTTTAAATGGGCATTAAATGGACCAGAAAGCCTGTCCTCATTTATCCTGAATTTGTTTTTATTTGTATTCTAGTAAAAAGGTTTGGTCGATGTCTCCTCTGTACCATGATAATCAAATATTGCTTCAGTCAGCAGGTAAGAAAGGGAACAGAGTTATATGGCTTTATGACCAGTTCTATAAATATCTATAGTTTATCTTCCTTGAAACTGTACTGTCACAGTGCTGGGTAAATGCCCAGTAAGTACAAAATCTGGATCCACCCATGTGAATTTACATTAACTATTTGCTGGAATTCATCTTCATGGTATTCACATAGTGCAATAAGTTATATACTTAGTTTCTGTACTGTGTTGTTAATAATATAATCTAATGAAAAAATAGGTATATAATAGTGAAATGAGGCAAATACTACTTCAGGTTGTAATTGCATGAATTAATTTTTGCAGTTGCTATTAATTACACTGAGTGTCTTGTTTTTATTTATTTTTTTTCTTTTGTTTTTTCGAGGTAGGGTTTCACTTTAGCTCAGGCTGACCTAGAATTCACTATGTAGTCTCAGGGTGACCTCAAACTCATGGCAATCCTCCTAACTCTCATGATAACAGATAAGAATATGGCAAGGTAGGAAAGAAGTCTGAAATTTATTTATACAAAACAGTAAGAACAGTAATATGTAACATTTACACTGGATGCAGCCTGTGGTACTTTGAATATATGTCCCCCAATATATTCAGCGTTTTATTAGTTATAGTTTGCATCTTCAATCACCTTGCTAGAGGCAATGTCACTGGGAGCTGGTCTTAAGGTGTGGGTTTGAGATTCCATTGTAAAGATATGCAAATGTGCCTAGCAGGAGTTCCTGAAGTGTGCTGTGTGACCTTTTGGCTGTAGCTTTGCTCTGTGTGCTGTGGTGCCTGGTTGGTTTCTCTCTCTCTCTCTGCTTGGCCCTGTGGAGAGCAGGCCACTTCTCTTGCCATTATGGAACTTCACCTGAATCTGTAAGCTTCAATAAATAATATCCTTTCCTCCATAACTGTGCCCAGTCTGGAAGTTTATCTCAGTGAACCTGAAGCTGTTTGCTACAGTAAAGTGGTACCGAGGAGTGTGGGGTGAGATGAACCTGACCGTGTGGATATTCGTCTTTTGGAACCTTTGTTTTGGAGGAATGGGCATGGACTTGGTGCTTGCAACTGAAGATGCCTTCTGGAGTGGTAAGCCAAGTTTTATGGACTATTCTGATGAGAGTTTGAGAATGCTAAGTGCAGATAGTACTGAACTTTGAGGCTTGGCTTATGAGGTTTCTAAGGGGAAGGAAAGAGTGCAGAGGACTTTGTTGGAACTGGGCTACTGGCATAAGGAATGGCTACTTTCTGCTATCCAGGCCCAGAAAGTTTGATCAAGGTTAAATTTGTAATGGACTGATATGCTTGGCTGAAGATATCGGACTGAGATTTTAAGATTTTAAGTTGGAAAACCTCAAGCAAGTTAAAAGCAGAGGCACTGAGACTGGTTTTAGGTTACTGGAGCTGCTATTGTCAACGCATTAGCAATCTTAAGGAAGGTGGAAGGAAGGTGGCTTGACTTGATTTGCATTAAAACAATGGAGAGGATGCCTGAGGAAAGACTGTTAAAAATGCAAATTCTTGGAAAGAGCTGACTGGAGAAGGAACCTGCTTTTCAAGGCTATGATTTATTTTGTCCCTGGATTAAGAATATGGCTGTGTCCTGCACACCTGGTATTAGTTTTGGAAATATGAAAAATGCATAGAATGGTCATGAATTGCACACGGTTCCAGGAGCCGCTGCTGAGATGCGGCATGAGGCAGGGCATGAAGTCCCTGAGGAATAGGCTGGAAGAGCCTTTTGGAAGATGGACCGTAGTTTGCATGGAGACCTGAAGATGTTTTGGATATACCAGGACTGTGCAAAAGGGCTACCATGGAGTGCAGTGTTGGCATGGGATGAAAGTTTTCCCTGGCGACTCTGCCCATCTGGAGGGGCAGAATTGGAAAACCTGGAGACTGTTAGTCTCTGGTTATATTGAACTTGAACTGCAGAAGTTTGATGACTGTTGATGGTGGTTGAGTCTGCATTGTTTTAGTTTCTCCTTGCTATGCCTTATACCAGTTAAAAAATGTTTTACTCTGTGCCTTTACATGTTGAAAGTATTTAACTTGTTTGATTTTACAGGACTATCTTAAGTTGATCAAGACTGTGAGAACCTTTGAAATTGGACTGAGTACAATTTACAATGTGTGATAGTTAAAAATCTATTGGGGGCCAGGAGCTAAATATATTGGGGGCCAGGGGCGGAATGTGGTAGTTTGAATATATGTCCCCCAATATATTCAGCGTTTTATTAGTTATAGTTTGCATCTTCAATCACCTTGCTAGAGGCAATGTCACTGGGAGCTGGTCTTAAGGTGTGGGTTTGAGATTCCATTGTAAAGATATGCAAATGTGCCTAGCAGGAGTTCCTGAAGTGTGCTGTGTGACCTTTTGGCTGTAGTTTTGCTCTGTGTGCTGTGGTGCCTGGTTGGTTTCTCTCTCTCTCTCTGCTTGGCCCTGTGGAGAGCAGGCCACTTCTCTTGCCATTATGGAACTTCCCCTGGATCTGTAAGCTTCAATAAATAATATCCTTTCCTCCATAACTGTGCCTGGTCTGGAAGTTCATCTCAGTGAACCCGAAGCTGTTTGCTACACAGCCTAATTTTCTGCAATGGGATGGGTAACCTGTGAAACAGTCTGTGAGGTGACTGTGAGAGGATAGGATGTTGTCTGTGAAGGGTTTATGAGTCAAAGCCTGTGACTAGGAAGAAAAGGATGAAGTGAAGCTGAGAAATAGTTTTCATGAAGATTCATGGACCTGACGTGGTGTTTTGCCCATATATTAGGTGAGGAGGGAGCTTGATCCATTGGTCCCATTGATTGTTGTCCATGCATTAGTATTGACCAAGGAATTGGGCTGGGAAAAGACTCTGTGTACTAATTTCTGAGGCCTGATTCTGAGCAGTGCCTCAGAACTCCAGGGATAAGAACTTCGTTCTTGAAATGAGGTCTGGTAGTGTGATATCCACCACAGACGGCCATGCCATATATAATGACTCAGTCATGTCAATTGGCTCCATTTAGATTTCAAAAGAAAAGTGCTAAAGGAAATTATGTTGGGGATTGAAAAGTCATTAAGCAGTATAGGCAAAATTATTATAGTCAACAATAAGCATATTATAGTAATTGCATTTTCTGTGAAATATTACAATGACAAATTATGTTATTTTATTAAGCAAGTAGAATATGAATAGAAGAACAACAAAACTTTCTATGAGTTTCACTGATTTATAACATAGTTTTGAGCACAAGTAAGTGTTGAGTGATAGTGAGGGTTTTTATGTAGGGTCAGACACAATATATAGACTCAGAAGAGTTCAAACTTTTACACAAATGGTTTTTACATAATGTCCACTGGAACTACATTTTGAAAAAGAAGATGAATTGGTTATAAATAACTGATATTTGCAGGTGATTCAAGAGTGATTTTAAAAAATAGCTTGTAAAGAACTGTTTGCCAGTGGGAAATAAGAAATCATGGTCAAAATACAATCAGAACCACAGAGAGAAAAGGATGAACAGTGCTTCAGTTTAACCAAGATGGAGAGAAGAGGATGCTACAGTGTTTTACTTCAAGTAAGTTGAAGAGTGTGCTACACTGCTGTAGTTCAACTACGATGGAAAGAAAAGGATGCTACAGCATTTCAGTTCAGCAGAGAGAAGAGGGTGCAAAAGTGCTTCAGTTCAACTAAGCATGAGCTTAGCAACAGGAATTTCAGGCTTTTCAGTTTTAATGAATAAAAAATTCAAAATTGTCAACCAAGACGTCTGTGAACTCTGAAAATAATTACAAAAACATTAAAATAAATATGTGTCTCTATAGATACACAATAACCAAGAGAATTCCTTTCCATGCCCCCCAACACACAAAGCAAATAAAAAAAATTACAGAGCCAGGCGTGGTGGCGCACGCCTTTAATCCCAGCACTCGGGAGGCACAGGTAGGAGGATCGCCATGAGTTCAAGGCCACCCTGAGACTACATAGTTAATTCCAGGTCAGCCTGGGCCGGAGTGAGACCCTACCTCGAAAAACAAACAAAACAAAACAAAAAAAAACAAAGAAACAAAAAAAAATTACAAATTATACTTTCATCCTCTAAACTCATAGAGATTTTGTAATTGTTGTATATCATATCAAATACATATCATTTTTATTTTTACTTATTATTTATTTATTTATTTGGTTTTTCGAGGTAGGGTCTCACTATGGCCTAGGCTTACCTGGAACTAACTATGTAGTCTCATGGTTGCCTCAAACTCTCGGCGATCCTCCTACCTCTGCCTCCTGAGTTCTGGGATTAAAGGTGTGCACCACCATACCCAGCCATTGCATTTTTATTATGCATTTAAAGTTTTGATTATTGGCCATCAAATTTCAGATTTTTTTCTTTTTTTTTTTTAATTTGAGAGAGACAGAGAGAATGGGCACACCAGCATCCTCTCAGCTGCTGTGAAGTAACCCCAGACACATGTGTCTCCTTGTGCACATGCATGACATTGCGTGCTTGTGACACTTTTGCGTCTGGCTAAATGGGGGACCTGAGAATCAAAAGAACATTCTTAGGCTTCACAGGCAGGTGCCTTAACCTCCAAGCCATCTCTCCAGCCCAAATTTTAGATTTAATTCACCAATATGTAAGGCAAAATTAGCACATTAAACTCTTTCTGATATCATCCTTTTCATATCACTGTTTCTGCCAACTGTGCCATTTTTATTAACATGGCCTAGAACACTTATAATCCTCTTTTAAGACAATGTATATGAGACAAAGGCTGGAACATGGCCTTAATAGAAAACAAGTAGTTGCCACTGTGCAAAATGAGTTAAAGTTAACTAAAATTCCCATCTTAGCCTTCCACCAGAAGTTACAATTCTTAAAAAAAAAAAACTCAAGAATTGGAAAGTAGTTACATCAAAGAGATTCTGCAGTGCCAATTGTGTAGGATGAGAGTGGGTACTATTTGGAATCTTCTTTCTCCATCATATTTATTTCAGAATCTATCCAATAAATACTTTCAAAATTTCTAGACCATCCTTACTTATAAAGAGGTTGGAGAATTGCTGTTTCATATAACTATAGCCTTCCTATATTTAAAAAAGAACTTACAGGCTGGAGAGATGGCAGAGCAGTTAAGGTGCTTGCCCGCAATGCCTGAAACCCCAAGTTCAATTCCTCAATACCCACATAAAGCCAGATGCACAAAGTGGTGCATGCATCTGGAGTTCATTTGCAGTGGCTAGAAGCCCTGGAGCACCCCTATTCATTCATCCTTTTTGTATCTCTCTCTCTCCTGCTTGCAAATCAATAAAAAAGAAAAAAGAAAGTATTTGGCCACTGACATCAATAACATTTGATTTAAAGATCTAATTAATTCAAAACTCTTGACCAGAGAATGCTAGGGCTCATTCCTTAAAGTATACCTTAATTTCTTCATGTCTAAGACCAAGATATCTACATTCACAATTTATTGTGAGAAATAAACATAAATGAGTTAATATAAAATGTAAATAATAATTTCTGCCATTGGAAAAATTCATACTCAGTACTCAGAAGTTTTCATGCATGAGTTTTTATCCTCATTGAGGAACACGAAGTTAACATTAAATTCTGCTTTTACATGAGCACTATGTTCCAAAATATGTTTCACTACATCTTAAATAAAACAAGACATCTTTCTCCCTGAAGTCTTTAAAGAAACACATTCAGTATATCAGACTGCTTTTCCAAAAACAGAGACAGAGACAAAGAAAAGAACCAGACCACTATTCTGAGGATGAAATCAGTTTTAGGAACTCAAGAGGGGTGGTTCATGCTTGTCATCCCAGCTCCTGGGCAGCTGAAGCAGTGAAAGTGTTGTGAGTTCAAGGGTAGCCTGGGCTACTGAGTGAATTTCCAGGTCAAGCTGGGCTAGAGTGAGACCCTGACTAAAAAAAAAAAAAAAAAAAAAAAAAAAAAAAACCCTGAACTTTAGTTATTTAAACAGTGAAAGCCAAACTGAGAAAGATATATCAAATTTTCTCCATGTGACACCTGGCTTTATCACTAATTTATGATAAATTTTTAAAATTTAAAATATCATGAGAATGCAAAGAATAATGCTTGTTCACAGTATCTACAATTGGTAAAATATAGAGAATCTCTTTGAAAAAAAAGTCAGAAAGTCCTATAAAATACTTAAAACAAGTGCGGGTATTCACTCGGTGATTGGCAGTTAGGAGGTATGGCACTGTTCCATTTCCTTAGGTGTACTGATTTTGAACAAAGTAAGAGCAGAGCTGTGCTGAGCCCTGCGCTCTCATTTTGGCAATGGTGATTATTCATGCTGTTGCTGGTTATCTCACTTGTGAAATCTCCTGGAGCCAGTCTTGTATTCAGGATCAAAGACAGTTTAATTTTTTTATACGGCACTTTTGTATGTATTGTGTGGGACTGAGTGTTCAAAGTACTCGAATTAGTGCCTTCCACCAAATACTTTCAATTGGATCTTCCTAAGAAATATTATTTTTTCTAAAAGTATTTTGACAGACTTATAGCATAAAAATAATGCCATTTTCAGTAACTTTGTGTATAGAACACATGCCATCTATAAACTTGAATGAACTAACTCCTTAAGTCTGATTTCAAACAAATATGTGCAAACTTTAAATGTGAATTATTAAAAATATTCATATCATAATACATTTTAAGATTGCTTTACCCAAGCAAAGTTTCATTTTGAGCCATTTCATTAAACATTTAACATTAATGGAAAATAATATTTATGCAACTTTTTCATTTGTTGCTAATTTATTTTTGCAAATAGATAAGAGTTAAATAAATATGCAAAGACATGTTTCAACCATTTTTCCAAATTTTGCCTTGAGTTAAAAACCTTTGGAACTTCAAAAATGTTAAATCAAAATTCCATTTTCACTACTTTTTTGCAGTTGATCCCTCAGTGCTTTCAAATAATAAGCGAAGCGGGAGCCAGAAATGTTGAAATACTGTCAACCAGTTTTTCTCATTGAATTTCCAATCTAAACAGAAATCTCATAAAGAAACCACTTTCACAGTATCTCAAAAGTGCAGAGAGTTTAAATAGAATCTCAAAGTTTGGAGTATTATTTAAAACAATCTCCAAGTCATCTGAGGATATCTATATTGTCATTTAGCCACTTTTTAATGAGACAGAAAGGTTCTGCTATAGAGCATTTTCATAGTTGTATCTAGTTATTAAAATCCAAAATTGGCAGTTCTGGAAAGACAGACATGAAGCACCATACCAGATCACCTTTGACATTAGTGTTCCAAATATTCTGAAAACTTACATATTAAAGAGAAAAAGATTTCACCGTAATACAGCCTTTTAATATTAAACACAGCATTCCACAAATTTTAATATGAATTTTTTTCTTATAAATTTCCCCCAAATATCAGTTGTATCCTTTATTATAAATGAATAGTTGAAGTTGAAATGATGAAATGTTTGTTTTCATTACTCCCACAATCCTCTTGAAATATCAGTTTAAAAAGGGAAGTTCTCAAATACACAATGTTGAAGAGAAGAAACTGGCATGTGATTGATTTATCAAAGCTGGGCATAGTTTGTTGACAACAGCAAGTAGATGGGAGGGTGTTGACACCTAGTTAGTGTTAGGACAGAAGATGCCCCTATGTGAGGAAATAATTTTGGTCTCAGAACCCTGGAGAACCAACCTGGTCTGAAATCATGGAAAGAGATGGCACAGATGCTCAGCTTGCTATAAAATTCTCTTCAGAGTATCTGCTGAATGAAGCACCATGCTGGTTAGAGAGCCAACTGTGTGGATGTAAGTGTAACTCACTGTAAAGTCTTTACTACTAGGCCAAAGCCAGAACACTCTCTAATATTACCCATTAAACTTACCCAGCACATTCTGGCATAACTTCCTGTCTACTACATGTTGGAGTCCAAAGGAGGAAAAAAAATAATTTTCCTAACAACGGAGAAAAACAAGGCAACTCACAATGAACAAATTTAGACATATCAAAATATGAATGACATATAAAACACAGCAGGTAATTGACAGTATGAAATCTCAAAAAAAGATGGGAATAAATTACAGTATGACTGATAGAGAACACAATTCAAAATAAAAAACAAAAATTTTCAATTAGTATTCTTTTAGAAGATATGAGAATAAGTATTAAAACATACACTCTTATGTTTATAGTTTATCTAATTTATTATGAAAAGAGAAAGTGAAAGAAATATTCAGAATTAAAGTGTTGTTAAAATTTTGTGAATTGAAATATAATAAAATCTAGTATCTAGAACATACAGTATAAAAATGATGAGCTCACAAATATCAAACTGAACACAACAGAAAAAAAAAAACGTTAAAAAATGCAATGTTTCAGAGATCTTATAGCCAATAAAATAAAATTTAGAAAATAACAGAAAAGCAAAATAAGAGTAACAACTATAATGTTATAAAGAAATCATTATCAACAACAGGAGATATCTTGAAATAATATCATATTTCGAGTGCTAAATATATGTACTAAATTGAAAATACCTTGCATGGATATCAAATACCTTCCAGAATACAGAAATTCCAAAAATTTCCCAAAAAGAGTGACTACACAATCCAAGCAAGAATGATTTTTTTTTTTTTTTTTTTTTTTGGTTTTTCGAGGTAGGGTCTCACTCTGGCCCAGGCTGACCTGGAATTAACTATGCAATCTCAGGGTGGCCTTGAACTCACGGCGATCCTCCTACCTCTGCCTCCCGAGTGCTGGGATTAAAGGCGTGCGCCACCACGCCCGGCTGTTAGCAAGAATGATTTTACAGCTGAGGTGTTTCCACCAAAATCACTGTGAAATCATAAGTTGGACAGGTGACTAACTATATACCATATAATTCTGGTAACTGTATCTTAAAGAGAATAAAGTAAAATTCAAACATAAATTCTCATTGACATTACTAGATAAAATAATATGATAGAAACATGTTTCCTATATCGTTGGCAAAAATGATTATGTGCTGTAGCAGACAGCTTCAGGTTTGCTGAGATGAACTTCCAGACCAGGCACAGTTATGGAGGAAGGAATATTTATTGAAGCTTACATATCCAGGGGAAGTTCCATAATGGCAGAAGAAGCTACCCTGACTTCACAGGACAATATACATAGAGAAAAATCCACAAGCCAAAAGCCACACAGCATTGCACACCTCAGGAACGCCAGCTAGGCATACTTTGCATATCTTTAGACTGAAATCCTAAACCCACCACCAAACCTTAAGGTCCACTCAGAGACACTGCCTCCTGCCAGGTGGCTGCAGATGCAAACTACAAACTAATAAAATACTGAATATATTGGGGGCCATCTATTCAAACTACCACATACGCCTAGTCTAGTTCTGTACAGGCAATCAGTATAATGGTTAAAAATAAAGACAAATATTTTCATATGCCCATAATCTCAGAAAATATAGCTTTTGTGAACTCTTTCTGGAAAATGTCTGATGAGTAAATGAAAACCATAATCCCCAACAATAATACTGTAGAAAAGACACACTCTAAATAGTGAAAATTAATTCTGGGGTAATAGCTGACAATGCATTTTCTACAGTAAATACTTCAAGTTTTACAAGAATTGTGTAGACCTCTAACAGAGCTGCCCTTTAGAAAGCCTTGGATTATGTGCAATAAATAGCTTAATGTAAAAAGCTACATAGTGATATGAAGGTAGATGCTTAACAAAAGCCAAGGGAATCAGAAACTGAAGAAAAAAATTAAAAAGCTATTTATGAAACTGAAAATATGGAGCCTTTACAGAGGTGAATTGCTTTTATTTATACAGTTCCATGCATAATGCTCTCTCCAAGGGTCAAAAGGTACATGTCAGCCGGGCGTGGTAGTACATGCCTTTAATCCCAGCACTTGGGAGGCAGAGGTAGGAGGATCGCTATGAGATTGAGGCCACCCTGAGACTACAGAGTGAATTCCAGGTCAGCCTGAGCTAGAGTGAGACCCTACCTCAGAAAACAAAAAAAGAACAACAACAACAAAACAAAGGTACATGTCAGAGAATAATGAAGTATTTTCTGCAGGTAGGTTGAACTTACTTGACTAAAGTTAAACTTCCTTTATAATTTTTATGCCTTCACTGATATTTATTAATATTTTAAATTTAAAAATCAACCCATAGGCATAAAATTTAGTTAGACTTAAAGAGAATGGCAAGTATTCTCAGTCATACAGATTGTCTTTTCAGTAACTATCGAAGACAATATACAGTGGCCTGATATATTTTAGAAGATTTAAAAAAAAAAAATCTTCCAGGCAAGTATTCTATACCTAGAAAAATTATCCTCCATATGTGAAGGCAAAATCAAAATATTCCCAGGTCAATAGAACCTAGGTAGTTTGTGAGCACTAGATTTGCCTAGCAAGAAATTCTTTACACTGTAATACATAATTAGACAAACAGACACTGAACAGTAACACAAAGCCATAGGAAGAAAACTGATCTCAGTAAAACAAACGCCTGGAAAAAATGAAAACCTGGCATTATTATAATAATGTTTGGAACACTACTTTTTTTCCTATCTTATATAAGTGATAAATAAGTAAAGTTAGGTTTTAAAACATCATAGCATGGTGAATGGACAGTATCTATTGCTTTTGTCACATTAGAGTATATCTAGTCAGAGTTTAGATTTAAAAATTTATCCTGTTTATCAATTATGTATGCTGTATATATAACATGTCAAATAATATGCAAAGTTCTAAGAACAATGTCTTGAAAAAAGTAAAGATACTCACCCACCCACTCAAAGACTGCTACTGAAGCCGGGTGTGATGACGCATGCCTTTAATCCCAGCACTCAGGAGGCAGAGGTAGGAGGATCACCGAGAGTTCGAGGCCATCCTGAGACTACATAGTTAATTCCAGGTCAGCCTGGACCAGAGTGAGACCCTACCTTGCAAAACCAAAAAAAAAAAAAAAGACTGCTACTGAGAGCAGAAATTTATCTACTTGCCTATAGTAAGTTTAGTACTGGACAGAGACAAGGGTAAGGTGATTTGGGCTAAGAGAGGAGAGATGAGTTACGCAGGTGGGGAAGAGAAGGAAGCCAAAGGCTCCTAGAAGCAAGAGGCGAGCATATCTAGCTGAGAGTAAAACTTTGTCCTTGACAAGCGAGACCACAGGACTGAGTGTCAAAAGGGCTCTGTTGAAATGTCCATAAATAAGATTTTAAAAACAAATTGATTTTTCTTGTTGGTCTACATATTGCTAGGTAGCTTTTGTATTATAAAGGTTATATTTAAATTGTTGACACTGTTATAAAAAAATCCTAATTGCAATTTTGCTTCTAGCTATGTGTTTTGGCACAGTTCATCTTTATTTCTTCATAGTTCAAATTCCTACAGTACACCAAACACATGAATATGTATGAGCTAGATTAATGGCATTTTCAATAAGGATTATGAACATGTTCTCCTCTATGGGTTTACTCCATATATTTACACAAAAAAATTGATGAAGCCCTACTATGTGCTGTCTCCATTACACCAAACATATAATGGAATAATAAAGACACTTTTGCTATGTGACAATACTAGATAAATTTGATAAATCAAATATTCTCATTAAGATTTGGGATCAAGGGGATGAAGAGATGTCTCAGCTGTTAAAGGTATTTGCTTGCAAAACCTAATAGCCCATAGAAAGCCAGATACACAAAGCAGTGAATGTACCTGGAGCTCGCTTGCAGTAGCAAGAGGCCCTGGCACACCCTCTCTCTCTTCCTCTCTCTTTGTCTCTCTCATAAATAAATAAAATATGTTT
Organism: Orientallactaga sibirica; assembly: GCA_036365145.1. Classification (NCBI taxonomy): domain Eukaryota; kingdom Metazoa; phylum Chordata; class Mammalia; order Rodentia; family Dipodidae; genus Orientallactaga; species Orientallactaga sibirica. Next base: position 16,385,188 of record JAEOAD010000017.1, read on the forward strand.
TTAAAAGATTTGAGATCTAGAGCTGTGGAGATAGCCCAGTGCATGAAGTGCATACTACTCAAGCCTGAGTACCCGAGTTCAATCCTCCTCAGACTCCACATAATAAGCTATAAACTCTGGTAGGGTTCTGTAATTCCAACATGTTGATGGTGAGATGAGAGGTAGAGACAGGAGAATTTTCTGCAGAGCTCAAGGTGTGAGTGCAGCAAAGAACAATAGAGTGAAATGCCAATGGCCGAGTGAGAACCAGAGAGAAATAAAGCCTCAAAATGAGGTGGACAGATCAGGTTGACCTCAGAACTGTCCTCTGACCTCCACATGCATGCTGCTGCATGTATGTGCCCACATTCCCACCAAGACATGCATGCATACATGCGCGAACACACAGAAGTATATCAGATCTAAAGTTTTGAATTTATCAAAAATACAGTGCATACAGAAATGTGAAATCTAGTGCCCTGAATTTCTTACTTTTAATACAAAATACTTAATTTAGACAGAAAGCTGTAAGACACTAGAAATGAGAAAAATAAAAATGTTCTCCTGATAAATAATAAAGCACTTTTCCATGACGCAGAGACGGCAACTGGATGTCTGATCTATGGGAGGAAGGCTTTACTGAAGTTCATTCTGAGGGCATTCTCATGCAGTATTTCTCTTGGAACTATAAAGTCAGGAATCAAATAAACTGAAATGTTAAATTACCTTGGAAAGGTTCATGACTCTACAATGATGGAAATGGTGTCTGTACTTATATTAGTCAAGGTTCTCTAGAGCAACAAAGCAATATAATGCAGGGTGATATGTGGACACAGATTTATTGTGAGGGATTAGATCACAGAACTATAGAAGCTACGAGGTCCCACAATCTTTCAGATATAAGCCAAAGAGAAATCTGGTGATTTTTTTTTTTTTCTTTTCAAGTGGAAGCAGGTGAGAATCAGTATATCGAATAGTCGAAGTTCTAGTTCAAGGCCAAAGGTCTGAGAACCGAGGTCCTAGCTCCACAATGGAGAAGGAAGTCACCCTTGCTCTGCCTTTTTGTTCTATCAGGTTGTCAGTGAACTGGGTGGTAGCTGCTCCTACTCATGAAGGCACTCTTCCTTATTCAATCTACAAATTTCTGCACTGTTCTCTATCCACAATACCCTGAGATAAAAGCCCTAAATAATGCTTTCCAAAGTACCAGGGGATCCCTTACCCAGTCAAACTGACATAAAATTAATCTCTTATAAAAAAGACTTCTAGGAATGTAATAAAAGAACATTGGATATAACAGCTTTCTATAAATCATAATATACAGAAAATAAAACAAACACAAATAACAAGTCAAAAATCTCATCAGAAGATGAGAAAATTACAATTAACCTGGCTGAAAGTATCCATTCTAACAAAATATGTTTGAAATCATACTAATCTTACTCCTATCTAGGAATTTTAAAAGAGAATGAATTATATTAGGATTAAATATCTTAAAATAAAGTGCAAAATCCTAAAGATGCTAGGAGATATAATATGTGGATTTTAAAAATAAATCACTACTGGGAAAATTTTCTAATTAAGCTTTAAGGCAAGGAATCATAAGTAGGTGCATTTAAATACAATAAAATTTAAATTTACTATTTTCAAATGTCCCAAACAGATAAAAATGAAAGTAGCTATTAATCATGGACAATTGAAATTAAAAAACTGAAGTGCAGGCTGAAGAAATGGCTTAGCAGTTAAGGCGCTTGCCTGCTAAGCCTAAATTAGACCCATGTTCAACTCTCCAGATCGCAGGTGAGCCAGATGCATTTAGACAAGTGCAATATTACACATGCCCACTAGGTGGCATCTGAAGTTCAATTGCAATGGCTGAGGTCCTGCCATGACAATTCTATCTTACTAAAAATGAAATAAAATATATAAATATAAATAAATAAAATAACTGTGGTGTCACTATGCATACTTTGAAATAGTCGAAGTCAAATATCTGATGAATACTTATTCATCTATATAGGGTACTGACAAAAGCTTACAGAAGAGATTCCACCCAAGTTTAGCTTGGCAAGCCAATGAGTTTATTGGTGTTACATGCTTCTTACACAAGCATGAGTAACTCAAAGGGAATTATAGTACCTGAAAAACCAACCCCAGCACATGTGACAGACTGCACAAGGTGTAAAAAACTCCACCAAAGAGCTTCCTCCCCCAGAACTCATTGGCTGCTTTTATATACCAGATGAGGGGCCTTGTGACTCTGGTAACTTTCTGCACTTCCTGGTTCTTATTAGCCTTCTACCAAGGAGGAATGTTTCAATTCAGAGGAACTCTCCACACAGGAAGAATGAACATGGAGAAGCTACAGCTTTGAACACTAGCATGGATATATTTCATGAACACACTCACTAGTAAACAAAATAATCCAAGTATGAAAGCACATGGCTATAGTGGAATCCCAGAATTCTGGGAACAAAGATATGAGGATTGCAAGTTCAAAGACATCTTAGGGCACATTTTTAGGTAAGACTGTCTCAGTAAATGATGAGTAAATAAACAACTGAGTGAATGAAAAAATAAATCCAAGTTAAGAAAAGCACATAGTATCATGATTACTTAATATAGGTTTGTATTTAAAAGGAAAAATGATATGAGGAATTTCTGCTGTGTATATTATTATATTCTATTTCTGGGCCTAGGTATTGATTGTACAAATTCAGTTCTTTCCTAATTATGCTTTGAACTACACATAGGATTTGTGAAGTCTTGTTTACATGTTGAACTTCCACTAACTTTTTCAAAGAAACTCCCTTAAGGCAGAAACATTGTAGTGAGAAATCAATTATGGGTTAAATGTTACTACTTCAAAATGTACATATGGAAGCTATGACCCCCAATGTGACTATGTTTGGACACAGGACCTATCGAGAAGTAGGTAGGTTAGCCCTAATTCCAACCCAATTAGTGTCCATCACAAAAAAGGATGGCACACTGGGATATTCATGCCTGGAGAATGACTTTGTGTAGAGTCAGAAGTAGGTATTTAGCAGCCAAAGACAGAAGCTACACCTGCAACTCACAACCATACCTGCCAACCCTTAAAGCCTCTAAAAATATAAAACTGCTTGTCATCTAAGCTCCCAGTCCTTTTGTATTTTGTTTGCACAGCAGTGGTATACTGAGACAAAAGCATTTGTCCCATGAGAATACAGCCCTATCCCCATGGAACTGCTTCTTCACTTATCTTCCAATAATGTCCTCCAATTAGGAACCCTTAAGAGGAATATCTAGTTCTTGAAAAGCCCTCATGATTACATGGCTGGTCAAGCAGCTGTGGACAAGACCTGAAGCATATGGACCTTTTAGGAGGATACTTCATAGCAAACTAGAACAAAGAACAAGGAACATATATTATCAATATGATACAGACTGTGTACACTACTATAATATATACAAAATGGAAATCAAAATAGATAATATAACCTAAATGTGCTATTTCTAAGAGAAGAAATTCTATTATATTTCAGTAAAAAATAAACAGAAAAAACATGGTAAAGCAACTTCAAAAAAGCACTTAACATGTGCCGGGCATTGTTCCAAGCCATTAACAAACATTAACTCATCAAATCTCATAAGGTCTCAATGCAACATCATTAGCATCCTGATTTTGGAAGCAGAAACATGAAATCTAGTGGAGTTAGCTAGCATATGTACATCCCGAGATCTATTCAGTACTAAGGCTGGGACAATACAAACTATCTGATTTTCAAATCCAATCATTGACCTCTTGTGTTACACTGAGTGTGTAAGGGCAAACAATGAAATGCCAGCTCTCACCATCAGCTATGTAAACATTAAAACACATTATTATGCCAGTATTGGTATTCTAATACCTTTTAAGCAGGAATACAAAGTGACGGAACTGTTTAGAGGACAATTTTGCAATTTGTACCATGTTTGTTTTTAATACCACAGAGAAGAAAGAAGGTAAAGATTAGGGTATTTATCACAGTATTAGTAATAACAAAATATGACACAATAAAAATATCAGAAGAGATTCACCCATATGTATTATTATGTGCTCCTTCAAATGAATACTTAACATCCACTAGGCATAGTTTAACTGGTGTACATTTATGACAAGAAAAGATGTATATGAGGTGATCTCATGTAGTACTGCGTTCCTCATGTTTTTCTTTAGGGTGATGTTGGAACTCACTTTTTGTCTTCCAGAATGTAAAATATGGTTATGCTTCAAAAGGTATTGAGTTCTGTGATACATTGATACAGTGGTGAGTATAGTTGCCTTCCAAAAGGTAATGAGTTCATTCACTCAACAAATATTTACTAAAAATTACTGCAAAATCCCTTTTAGGTATTGAGAACTCAGCATTGAGAAAAAATGCTAACAATACTTTATTTGCCAGAAATATTCAAATAGTATCTGAATGTCAGTTTGGAACAGATTGTTCTTCATGTCAAGTAAATTCATTTTAGGGTTTAGGAATAAAGGACTTTGAGGATATTGCATGCCTGAGAATGTATAAATTTATAGTGTTAAGAAAGACATTTCAGTTGTTGAATTATTTTACCTGTTTCTTGAGCTAGGGCAAAAATTCTTTTTCATTCTTTAGTTTTAATATGGGGTCGTATGCAGGTCACAGCTTGAAAAGGTAATTTTAAGATGATCAGAACTTGATAACTTACTCAATCATAAAATGATAAATATAAGTGAAGCATGAAGTACCTATATGTGTAGGTAAGATATTCATATTTTCAAAAAGAAGAAAAGAATGGCATGTATTGCGAGGAAATATCTTGGTATCTTGAATAGATAATTTTGTAATTATTAATCTGAGAGTGTGCTAAAACAATCTTAGTATAGAATCATAATACAGAGTAGTTGGACTTTCAGAAGAGTAATCACTGTTCATAGTTTGCATTAATTTATCACCTTAACTTTAGTTCATATATCTTTCATCTCATTTTTGTTTTAAGCTTTTATTTATGGATAAATACATCAGACTAGTATTAATCAGCTAATCAACAGTTACCATTGATCCAAGTACTTTCATATTGTAATGCTGCTTTTAAAAAAAGCATTGATATTACAAACATTGATGTCTCTATTAAACAATTTTTTAATGATCATTATTCCATGTTGCTTTGATTAAGAACTAATTGAGGAAGTTATTTTCTCTATACAACTTTTGCTTATTAATTAACTTACTCAAAAGTATATTGACCTCTTCCAGTGTAGCAGATATTACTGTAGGAAAATATACACAAGAGAGTAATTGTCATCATGACCTCTTGTTAGAATGACAGACAAAGCAGATTCTTTTTGATGTCTATGGAAGCAAGCTAAGAACAAGTCCCATTGATTAATCATCTACTAGAAAGAAATCCCATGGGATTCACTCTCTATAACTTTTGATGTTGATATACTAGGAGAAGGAAAGATTGATACTTTGCCCCTCAGAGGTGAAGTGGTCTACAGAGCATAGGACAAAATTGGTATAAAATCCTAGTTTTGCAAAGCCAGATCCCACATAATGTTCACTGTTTTTTATTTGTTAATTTTTTTGTGACAAAGTCTTCCTATGTAGGCCACATGGCCTGGAACTTGCAATAAACCTCTCCCCTGAGTCTCCTGAAAAGTGAGAGTGCAAGTGGGATCCGCAGGCCTGACAACAGTGAACGTAATGTGATCACTTGAAATGTCCCTGCTTTAAGTATTATACCATCCAGTAACATATGTATAACATAAAATAAAAAAATTGCATTATCATTTTTATGTAGAAAATATTCTCATTTTTAAAAAGTCAGATACAAAATTTAAAATAAAAATTGCATTCAAGAGGCTAGGGAGATGACTCTGAGTAAAGCACTTGGCCTGTAAACATGAGGACCTAGTGTAGATCCCCAGTACCCATGTAGAACAAAGACATGGCTGCCTGTATCTGTAACCCCAGTGCGGGAGCAGAGACAAGAGTAGGCTGGGGCCACGCTGACTACATAGCCTAGCAAAATAGGTAAGCTCTGGGTTCAGTGAGAGACACTCTCAAATAATCAAGTAGAAAGGGAGATACATGATGGTGACCTCTGGTGTCCACACATGCATGTACCCACACACATGTGTGCCCACATGTATGCACACAGGCATGAATACAACATACATATACACATGCAAATACTTACAATAAAATAATAAACAATTTATTCAATTTCAAAATCTAAAGTTATAGAGTAATAATTATTCTAGCTATGTGGAATGTTTATACATTATATAATTATAAATGTTAGAAATGTTTTACACCATGCATTCTATTTCAATAAATAAATGTTCATTCTATCACTCTTAGTAAAGCCATGTTACCTTATTTCATCGCTCTGTTATTTTTTTCATTAAAATTGCTAAACATTTATATTAAATTAATGACTATTTAATGGAAAATTATCCTTAAGATATAATTTATGTATCAGAAAATATAAACTATTTTTAGTAAGCAAACTGCTGCTCTGAAAGTCTCAACCTAGTTACACATTTAACTACTGACAAAAACTGCCTGCCATTGTTCAGTAATTATAGTGTGTGTGTGTGTGTGTGTGTGTGTGTGTGTGTGTGTGTGTGTTTAACCAGTCAGTCTGTTGTGACTAAAACGGTGTCTAGTTATTAAACTTTGCATGTGATTCATCAGTAAATGTCAATTTGGGGTGTCTTGTACTTTAGGTACTGTTGATGGTCAAACAAATAAGACTAGCCTGGTCAATAATATTTGTCACAAAATTTGGGTTCTATTTAAAATCAAACCAAAATATCATAATTATACTTGATACAATGTCTACATACTGTTTTATGAGAAACATTTGGTTTGAGGATGACCAGGCAATAATTATCTTGTAAATCAGAGATCTTAATGACACACAGAAGTCACTCGGAGGAAGGTAGTTTAAGAATACAGACTTTGTTTTCTTAGGTTGTCTTGTTTTTTTGCAATGAAGGAATAATAAATCAAACACTTGGTAAAGGGATGAAGGGTCTCACTGAGTGACAGAGCTCTTACAGAGACTTGCATATCAGATCATAGATCTCTTTCAAATGGTGTATAGCTTTCCACATAATGGGTCATGGAACTCTGACCACAGTACATAAAGCACTATGCAATTGGATATGGTGATGCATACCTTTAATCCCAGCACTTGGGAGGCAGAGGGAGGAGGATCACTGTGAGTTCAAGGTCAGTTTGAGACTACATGGTGAATTCCAGGTCAGCCTGAGGTAGATCAAGATACTACATATATATATATATATATGGTCTGGTGTCCATTTTTCTTCTGTTATCCTTCTACCTCATCTACTCACCAACCGACAAGGCTATCTGAGCTCTCATGTCAAGACTTTTGCCTTTGTTCCTTCAGGATATGGATTCAGTCTTCCTAACTTTCCTCCACTCAAGACTTTGCATAAATATTATTTTATCTGAAGCTTTTCCATAGCACTTAGTTGCATTTTTCCCACAAATCCCAACTTATACACCCCATCATTGCTTTCCTCTTGATGTAAAATCTAGATAATTATTCACTTGTTTAAATTCAATTGTTAGCTATCCCTGAATGTAAAACTCATCTTAGTAAAACTGTTTTCACTTCTGTTTCTTCAGAGCAAAAGCCAGTATTGGCATATACTCATAGTAGATTTCCCAGTAAACATTGATTGAATGAATAATTAGAGTGAAAGGATGGATATTTGAGAACAGAAGTAAAAAATAAAACCATGAGAGAAAGCAGATAAGAAAATGTTTGAAATAAAAGAATATAAAATTCTAGATTGAGGTACAATGTGGTAGGGATGCTTATGGGGGAAAAAGAGTGATGAAATGTGCGTGTCAAAGCACAAGCTTGGAGGCAAAGCCAGGATTCCTAATTTACAGTCAAGAATATTGAGATAATATGAATTATGGTAAGGATGACCATATTTACAATAAAACTTGACACATGTTGAAGTTACACTGACTCTTAACCCAGAGTCTTTGACACAATTGCGTATATATTTACATAAAATTGTATTTTTGAAGCATCTAAGATTCATTTTCTGACATGATGACATAATGCATATGGCTCAAAGTATTCAAATGTCTACTTACTATGAACAAAGATACATCATTATGTGACCACAGTCAATGTCAGAGTTTTTAAAGTTGCCATTGATACATTTAGATGATTTAATTTACAGTCCTTACCCATATTTTATCAGTTATCTTCACAAGGAGGACTGTTATAAACATCAAGAACTATAGTTCAAAAAAGAACAAGTGAATTATAAATTGCATTTCCACACCATCTTTGTTCTCTTTAATCTGGAAGTATCACTTCTTTATCTTTCATGGTGTTAACTTGCTTGTAGATTTCAAATCAGGGAGATTGTAAATTGACCAGGCCATGGTAAAATTGAGTTCTTGAATTTTTGTCAAGAAGATAAATAGCAAAAATAATAACAGATAAAAATAGAATAATTTAAATCTATGACTGGTGAAGTTAAGTGACAGTTTTCTATTCCAAGGCTCTGTTTTCTGTTGACATCATCAGCAAGTATTTCAGAAGTGAAGAGTGTGGTGAGCAGTGTTTCTCTGCCTATAAACAGAATCAATGAAATACACATATACCAGTGCATTGAGTTTTAGCATACATATGTATGGTAAATATAACAAATTGGCTTGCACAAGTACCACAGCAGAGAGGTATGAAGATTGGCAGTTGACAAGCTAGAGACCTGAGTATTCCTATGAGATCTGATTCAAGTCTGAAGGCCTGAGAGCCAAAAGAACAAATAACACAAACTCCAGTCCAAATGCTGCAGATGTTTCAGCTGCTGTCCAATGGCTGGATAAAGCAATATCCCAGCTCAAATCAGCCAGGCAGGAGTGCCCTCTGACTTGGGAGGGTCTGTGTTTGTACTGCTGTCTGGCTTTCAATTGATTGAATGAGGGCCACCCATATTAGAGAGGACAAGCTGCTCACACAGTAAACTAATTCAGATGCTGACTTTATTCAGAGAAACCCAAAATAATGTCTAGCCAATATCCGATCATCTTTTGTTCCAGTCAATTTAAACAAATGAGCCATCACTGAGACTCTACTAAGCTTAAAACTTTACAGATAACTGTTGAACAATCATGACTAACTCCTGTTTTTTTTTTTTTTTTATTTCAAAGAATGTGGCCTATAGCCTACTGCGTACAGAAGCTTGATTCCAGGACTTTGAAGATGACCAGAGGACCAAGGAAACTGAGATGATAATCCAAAGAGGACGAGGTGAAAGTTAGGAGAGAAATAATTGGTAGCTGAAGGTGAATTTGGTGTTAAGTTGCTGTGTAGATATTAGCAGGCTTAAAGAACACTGAGGATGGACTCACTCCTCTTAAGCAGCAGTCCATGGAAGCAAGAGCTTAGGTTCAGGGGAGATGGCTCAATGGATGAAGTGTTTGTTATGAAAACCTGAGTCTTAATCCACAGAACTCACGTGAAACTGGACTCTTTATTATTATCACCTGGGATCCCAGGGTGACCATGGCAAGAAGGAAGTAGGAGACAGTAGGAGACAGAAGAATCTCCCATCCTAGCCTAGCAAACACAGCAGCAAACTGAGGCCCTACATCAAACAAGGTGGAAGGCAATAAACAACACTCAGTGATGTCCTTTGTGCTCAGTATGCACACCATGGCACACATACACTTGCACTCATACATGTACACACACATATATGCAGCACACACAAAATAAAAAAACAATGGCAAATAACTGAAATTACAAGACTCTAATTGTTATCATACCCTAGAGGTCCTATTTCCTGCTGCCTTTACTTAACGTGTGTGTGTGTGTGTGTGTGTGTGTGTAGAGAGAGAGAGAGAAAGATTACTTACAGGAGAATGGGAGACTCAAAAGCAGCTGCCTTACCAAAATGCTCACTCAACCACCTGGCGTGGTGGCACATGCCTTTAATCCCAGCACTCGGGAGGCACAGGTAGGAGGATCGCCATGAGTTTGAGGCCACCCTGAGGCTACATGATGAATGCCAGGTCACCCTGGGCTAGAGTGAGACCCTACCTCGGAAAAAACAGACAAACAAACAAACAAAAAGCTCACTCAAGGCTGAGGTAACTCCTGAAAGCTTCAGCTCTGGAGTTCCCTGCACAACTTGCAGGCAGCTCCACCTGTGAGTCTGCTCTCTCCAGAAACTGTTGCTGATTTGACTTTGGCCAGGGGACTTGGTAATCTTGTAAATTTCTGGACTTGTGGAGCTTCCTAAGTTTTAGTAGCTTCGAATTCTTCTTGTTCCTCCTCTTTTTAGGAGAGAATGTTCCAGTTCAGAGGAAAGGGCTACACAGCAAGCCTCACCTTCTGTGTCCTTGTTATCGTACTAATTTGGCAGGTAAAGGAAGGGGGCAAGGTCACAGTTGTCCCAAGGTAGAATTTTAAATACAGAGAAAGCATCACACTGCCTCTACTTATATTATAGAAAAATCACATAACAGGTGACTACTGATTTATTAAAAAAAAGGAGAAAGGTAAAGCATAACAGAGCTTTATTGAGGAACAAGAAGGGAAGGCTAGTTCCTCCTGGCAAAGAATGGCAATTTTTATAAAATCACTTTCTTCAATTCTTGATTTTCTCTTTTCTATGATGATCACTGGTCATGAGAAGGAAAGCCAGCCAGACAATAAGCTTGGCAAGAAGTGACTGACCAGAAGTACTCAGACTAATCAGAGAGGAAACTGATTGCCCCAAAGCTGGCAGGTCCAGAGTTACCTCCAAAGAGTGCGCTGGGAATGTAAATAACTATTCCTTATATACAACTTAGTCTCTTTGTCTCCCACATGGTGTGCATTTTTTCTACAAAATTGTCTTGCCCAGGGCACATTCCAAGCTTCAGGGTATATTTAACTATATGGTGGCCAATGTAAACATTCAGGGCACATTCCAGACTTTATAACCACTAAGTGCAATGCTTGTTTTCTTCTGTAACAGTCAAAGAATCACATCTTCTTTTCTTTCTTTCTTTTTTTTTTAACTTTTTAGAGAGAGAAAGAGAGAAAGGCAAAAGAGAAAGAGAGGGAGAACTTGTGTGCCAGGGCCTCAGCCACTGAAATTGAACTGCAGATGCTTGTGCCACTTAATAGGCATATGCAACCTTGTGCTTGCCTCACCTTTGTGTGTCTGGTTTATAAGGGATCTGGAGAGTCTAACATGCATCCTTACCCTGGTCTTCGATAGAGACTTTGCATTGTGAAATGCCAGAAAGATTATAAGACTACTACTTAGGAAAATTTCCATACCATTGCCTCCCCAGTGTCAATCCAAATAGACCTGCCAGAGACTTGGATCAGAAAATACCCCTTAGGAAATCTATTCCAGAGATTTTAGAAGTAGTTGAAAGTTCCTAAAAGTGAAAGTCCACACTGGCCTGCACTGCCCCCCCTTCTTCAATGGTCCCTTTGGACACTGCCCACTAGAGTGGCTCAGTTTTCCTCATAATAAACTTTGTGTAGCTGCTGCATTACACTTTATATGTCTTGGTTGAATTCTTTAGACTGAGAGTACAAGGAAGAGGGAACCAATGGAAGTCAATAAAAATATAACGTAAAGTGAGATTGAGAAGATTTGTGTATATGTTTATATTTTCACAATGAAAGAAGTCTTACACTTGCTTAAAGAATGATCACAAATATCAAGTAAAATATCAAGTAAAAGAAGAAGTTGATTACTTTGAATTATTAAAAGTATAAGATGCCTAACGACCATTTTCACAAGTGTAAAAAGACAGGAGATTCATATCAGGGAAGCATTGCTTTCATGTTACTAGGGCAGAAAGAGTGAAGACAATGCCAGAGCACATACTCATTGTCCTTGATGTTTGGAAATGTCCATTCGGTGACTTTGACCCTCTGAACTAGACTTAGAGTGTGTGAATGTCTGGTATTTTAGCTAACAAAGTAAACATCAAAATGTCACACACAAATATATATGCACAAAGGTGTTTGCTTGATAGCCTTGTATCAACTGAAATACTGGAACCATAGTTTTAAAAACATAGATAAATTGTATTAAATATAGCTTAAGAAATCTGAAGTTTCTAAGAAGTGTAGAAGATGTCTTTATGATTGATTTGGAGAAACTTCTCTGATGCTTTGTTAATCAAGACAAGAAATCTGTACAGGCAAATTTAATGAGATATTTACTTTGCAGTTGAGCAAACAATGGCAAAGATCTATGGGAAAGCTCTTGCTTATTCATGATTTTATAGCAATAGATAGACAAGGATAGTGTTGGTGTGCATGTGGGTACTGGTATCTGTCATACCAGACTATGAGTTAGGAGGACAAGGGATTATAGAGAAAAAGAATCAAGGTTGTGAACAGTGATCACCTTCTGAGGCACTTGTGGAGAGTAGATTTGTAGAATGATAGGTGAAAAGGAATTTTTTAAAAGGCATTATAGAGAAAAACACTTTATGATAGCCCAAGTATGTAATCCATTTATATGTATACATATGTTTACAGAGATAATACAGATGTGCAAATGATGATTACTGCTAGATCTTGAGACAATTGCTGACTTTTCAAACATATATTCTAATTTTTTCTTTGTAGTGACATGTTACTATTTATATAATAAGAAAATAGTTCCATTTATTTATGCTATTGTGCAAAAAAAGAAGTTATTTTTCCATCATATGAAGACATTTTTTTTGTTGATGCAGTATCTTCCTTACACTTAGTAATTGGAGTACTATTGAGATATTATCTGTGTATTCTAATTTCTTGAGACAATTGTACATTCTGTAAAAATTACAATTTTGACGTTTCTACATTGTCCTTTTATTTGTCTCTTACCATGATGTAATGGAAGCATTCAGTACCATGGCTGGGAGAGGGGAGAATAGTACTAATGCATAGCTTTCACAACAGCAGTGAGAATGTTTCTGAATACCTAGTAGATGGTTCACTTTTAGAAACCAATTTAATCCTCATGTTAAAACAGTCACCATATATCACTCTTTGTTCAGGCAGAGTTCTTAAATTCAAAATGAATGTGCAGTTATAACCACTATTATATTCATATATTTTTCTCTGTTCCATTAACAGACAAGATGTTTTAGCTTGTCTAAATATCAATTGCATGTATATGTATATGTTACCATAGATTGCGTCTTACTCTACTTCTGAGTTGATAGTTGAAATTTATGTCTACATGAATGAGATTCATTAGCTTATTTTTAGTATATTAAAATACCAGTGCTGGGCTGGAGTGATTATTTAGTAGTTAAGGTGCTTGCCTGGGAAGCCTAAGAACCCAGGTTCCATATCCCAGTTCCCCCATAAGAGAGATGCACAAGGTGGCATATGTGTATGGACTTCATTTACAGATGCTGCAGGCCCTGGTGTGTACATTCATTGTCTCTGTATCTCTGTTTCTTACTCTATCTCTGATTCTCTGTGTGTGTGTGTGTGTTAGTTTGAATATATGTCCCCCAATATATTCAGTGTTTTATTAGTTATAGTGTACATCTGCAATCACCTTGCTAGAAGCAATGTCACTGGGGGCCGGTCTTAAGGTGTGATGGTGGATCTGTAAGCTCAATAAATAATATACCATTCCTCCATAACTGTGCCTGGTCTGGAAGTTCATCTCGATGAACCTGAAGCAGCTGTCTGCTACAATGTGTGTGTGTGTGTGTGTGTGTGTGTGTGTGTGTGTGTGTGTGTGTAAAACAAATGAATAACCAAAAATATAAAACCCAGTGTTTATGAGTTACTCTACACAAAATATAACAGTTGTTATAATCATTTATTGAGAGGGATGAATGGATTCATCATTTTATTCATAGGAATGCATCACTCTGGAGCTGTTGGTAACATTTGATATGAATGTTTATTCCTTGGCATTTCATTAATGTGATACAGATTAATGTTGCTGTTTTTTATGCCCAAATGGCATCATTTGTTAAAGCTGTAAAATGCAGAGCTTTGTGGTAAAAATATAAAAATATTTCTAATAATAATGTGGTAGTTTGAATGGATTTCCCCAATAAACTGAGGAGTTTATTAAAGGTTGTAATGTAGATCTCCAGCCACCTGGCTGGAAGAGGAGTCACTGAGTGGATCCTGGGCTCCAGCCCTAAGGTGTTTGTCATTGTGGGTGGAACTGAATTCCAGCCTAAGATGTGCAAAACAGTCTGAACTCTGCCTGAAGTTCCTGAATTGTGCTTGCTCTTGTTAGTGATAGTTGCTTTGCTATCTCTGCTTGAGCCTGTGAAAGAGGGCCAACTTCCCCCACCATTATGGAACTTCCTCTCTATCTATAATCTTCAATAAATACCTTGCTCCATAACTGCCTGGTTTGAAAGTTGATCTCAGCAACTGAAGCTGTCTATCACAATTAGTAACAAGAAGAAGCTTAGGGAGAATAGGGATGAGCAAAGGGGAAAAGATGGTCAATGGATACCAGCTGCAGGCAAAAACAAGTTCACTCTGCTATTCCACAATAGTGGGAATAAATAATAGTAGATAAAAATAATAAATTGTGCATTTCAAAAAGTTATAAGAAAGGATTTTGAAGGTTTTCATGATATAGAAATGACAAATATTTGAAAACATGGTTATGCTTAATTTGAATGAAGTGTTCATATGGTGTGATAGAAGAATCAAAACATGTCATGGTACCTTGACATGCACAATTGTTGCTTTTACATACCAGGTAAAATAGACTTTTTAATAAAGAATATTTATAGTCTGTTTTCAAGTTCCAAAGCTAAGACTACAAATTAGTAAAAATGTAAAAGCTATAGGTGTGGCAATTAAATTAACGGTCAAATAACCCTTGTAAGCACTAGGCTATTGAAGCATTCATACAGAATTCACAAAGATCATACTTATATAACCTTCATCAGCTTTGATGCTTGATCATCAGAACAAGTATTTGTGTTTTGTTTTGTTTTCAAGGTAGGGTCTTGCTTTTAGCACAGGATGACCTGGAATCCACTATGTAATCTCAGAGTGGCCTCAAGCTCATGGTGATCCTCCAACCTCTGCCTACTGAATGCTGGGATTTAAAGGTGTCTGCCACCATGCCCAACTAACAGATAAGTTTTAACAGTTCACATACATAGCCTTCAGTTAGCAATAGAATTATACAATTTCTGGAGTTCTCTTCATGGAAGAAAATATTATTATCAAAACTATCTTAAATCAAAGAATATAATGCTTGCAAATACATTATTGTATTCATTACAAAATACCCAACAAAAGCAAGGCACAGTAAGTCATGGCAGGGAAGGCATGGCACAGGACCTGGGGCAAGTGTTCACATTACACCAGCAGTCAGGAAGCAGAGACAGAAGAATGCTGGGGCTCCACTTACTTTCTCCTTATTCAGTTTGAGACCCCAGCCTATGGTATGGGTGTGCCCACATGTAAAGTAAACTCTTCTGACTCAGCAAAACATTTCTAGAAATATTATCAGAGTCACACTCAGATGTTTGTTTCCTAATTAACTCTAAATGTTCTAAAGTTGACAATCACAAAAAAAAAAAAAAAAAAAAAAAAAAACATGGGATTGCAGAGATGGCTTAAGCTATTAAAGTACTTGCCTGAGAAGCCTAAGGACCCAGGTTCAATTCCCTAGTACCTATGTAAGCCAGATGCAAAAGGTGGCACATGAATCTGGGTTCGTTTGCATTGGTTGGAAGCACGGGCATGCCCATGTTCTTTCTGTCTATCTGCCTCTCTCTATCTCTCAAATAAGTAAATAAATAAAATATTTTTAAATTAATAAATATTAACTATCAGCATTATAAAGACAATTGTACCATAATCTTTATTTAGTGTATTAGATCCTATGCATTTTCTTCCATATTGTTTATCAACAATGGCATCATCTCACCATTAATAAGAGAAACTTCCTTTAGCAAATTTTAAACGATAGAAAAAATTGCAGTTGCTATTTATACCATTTGAATGTTAAACATATTTCAATTATTGCTTATTAGTTTTCTTTCTAATGTCTAAAGGGGAATTGTGCAGTGATCTTGATATTGTTTTTTATTTTTTATTTTTATTTTTTGAGGCAAGTCCAACAGACTGGCCTTCTTTTATTTAACACGTGCATGCGCACATGCAAGAGAGAGATAATTGGTGTGCCAGGGCCTCCAGCCACTGCAATCTAACTCAAGACATGGGTACAATCTTGTGCACATGGGTCACCTTGTGTGTCTGGTTTACATGGTATCTGAAGAATCAAACCTGGGTCCTTAGGCTTCACAAGCAAGTGCCTTAACCACTAAGCAATCTCTCCAGCCCTGTTTTATTTTTTATTTAATCTCATATCCTTAGGCTTCACAAGCAAGTGCCTTAACCACTAAGCAATCTCTCCAGCCCTGTTTTATTTTTTATTTAATCTCATAATTGATTTATTGAGATGCATGTAAAGTATAATTTTCACCCCATTTCCATCTTTGTTTTCCTTGCAAATGTAACTTAAGCTTTGTAATCATATCAAATTTTAGAACTAAAAAAAAAAAATGCTATCTCCCTTCATTACCCCAAGATCATATATCTACCCCAACTCCTAAAATATTATCAAAACATATGCATCACCTATAATTTTTTGGTATCCTTCACTTCCCTCTATATGTGATACATTGTGAAGTCATTTTAAGTCTTCTTCCGACAAGTTTCTCCAATACATTCATAGTGTCCATCTCCATAATCTTCATACAGTTCTTAATTCACTGTTCACTTGCTTTACTGGTGTAGTGTCACTCCTGCTAGGTTTCAAAATTCTACCTTGGGCCATCAAGCATCTATCCTCCACAAAATGTACAGAAATCTTTGAAATGCATCTTAAGGACAGATACTAAATTTCAGCTTGTGATACTATTTAAAAATTACTATTAGCATGCTAATACATTTATTTTTATTTTTATTTATTTATTAATTTGAGAGAGAGAGAGAGATACAGAAATAGGCAGGTAGAGAGAGAAAGAGAGAGAATGGGCGCGCCAGGGCCTCTAGCCACTACAAACGAACTCCAGATGCATGTGTCCCCTTATGCATCTGGCTTACGTGGGTCCTGGAGAATCGAGCCTCGAACCGGGATCCTTAGGCCTCACAGGCAAGCGTTTAGCCACTAAGCCATCTCTCCAACCCATACTAATACATTTTTAAGTACAAACTTTCTTGAAGCATTGATCATATAACAATAAAAGATTTGGCGCAAACTTCCTCACCTTCATTTGATTTCATAAACATCTGTTTTTTATTTAAAAGATTAAGCAGAGTATAAAATGATTCCTGCTGCTGAAATAAACTTAGTTGCTTAATAGAGAAAGATATAACTGGTGTTCAAATAAGATATTCTACAATCATAACTACTTCTCTTTTAATGTTATAAAATTCATCATATTTAGAGCTACTTTGTTAGAAATGTCTTCATTTGTTCAGGAAAAATGAAATATTCTGCAGTATTCCTTTTCTTTTTTCTCAGCTACCAAATAAGAAATTAAATTTCAAAGTAGAAATACAAATACAATATATTATATTTATATTCACTACACTTATTCATTTTTAGATATTATATTTAGTTATATATTACTGAAAATAGTATGACAATAAAAAAGAACAAATATCAAATCTCTAACACCATGAATTTTAACAATACAAAGTTTCAAAATTCTGCTTGCTTTCTTCTTTTTTTTTTTTTTTTCTTTTCATTTTTATTTTTTATTTTTTTGTTTGTTTTTTGAGGTAGGATCTTCTTCTATCCCAGGCTGACCTGGAAATCACTATGTATTCTTAGTCTTGAACTTATGGTGATGCTGCTACCTCTACCCCCGAACCCCAGCATGAAAGCAGGGATTAAAGTCATTCACCACCATGCCCAGTTCAAAGTGCTTTTTAAATATCACATTACAGCAGATAAGAAACTTCATCATATAACTACTAAAAGTATATATAATTCAACTTGTTGAATTGCTATCCTTATTATCTATTTTGCGATTTCTAAAATTGGATTACACAAAAAGACTATTCTCTCTACCTACTTTCTCTAATATTATGTTTGTGAGAATTGTTCATATTATGTGAACTTTAATATATTTTGTGTAACATAAATCACACATTACTTATTACATATTGTTTATCCATATTTACCTCGATGGTATATGACATATTTCTACCATTTGTGTCTAATAAATAATGATGCTATGAACATACTTAATCATCAAATTAGATGTATGAATTAGCATTTCCATCCATGCATGAATGATATTTGCATTTTAAAAGGTACACAGACATTCAACTAGAGAAGACACTGCCATACAGATTTCCAAGTCAGACACATGAGCTTACAATGGGAAAACCAGCATTTTCAGGTTCAAGGAGTTACATTTGATAAGTACTGCTAGGTTGATCATTTTTATGAATGTGTGGTATCCCCTGTTGATTTTAATTTATTTTTACCTAATTCCTAATTAGCTAGTTACTGAAAGTTTCAAATAATAAATTTTTAGAATGTTACTGATTATATGACTTTCATAGGCACACATGAAATATTTATTCATAAAAGTGACCATCTTTTCTATTAATTAACTTTATGTTCACTTTCAAGGAGCTATTGGAATATAGATTCTTTGAAGTGAATGTGGCGGTATCTTCTTTACATTGCAGCTTGCCTTTTCTCCCTTCAAGTGTCATATTGTGAAGCAAAGATAGTATTGGGTGTTTTGTCTTTAAAAGGTACTAAAATAGAATGTATACACACAAATATAAATAAACCTTTCCCCACTATACTTAATATACATTTGAAATATGAGCCAAATAGCCTTTTGTTAGAAGTTTCTGTACTCCATAAATTATCAGTTTAAATGCTTATCCATTCTACCATCAGTATTGCATTCTTTTGATTATGGTAGTTTTGTATTATGTCTTTATAACTATAGTGTATCTTCTCCAGTTTGGCTATCTTTCCAGATATTTTTTAAATTATTCTAGATACTTTTAATTAAAAATAAAATTTCGAATAATCTTAGTAATACTACCCAAATTCTGCTGGGATGAGTATTATGTTTTACATGATACCCTTTATCATTTTTGAAAGAATGATGTAATGTCATTGTACTAGCCAGGCTTCACCAAAGAAAGACCCCGAACCAACTGGATATCTATCTACCACCTGTCGATCTATGATGTAACTATCTTTCCACAAACTATTTATTATATATCAAATAATCTAGTCCCTATTGAGATATAGGAAAAGGAGAGAGAGAGAGAGAGAGAGAGAGAGAGGGGAAAGAGAGGGCAAAAGAAAAAGAGAAGGAGGAAGAAGAGAAGAAGGATTAGCTAGAGAGGAAAGATTGTCTAAGGAATTGACTCAAATATTAGTGAAACATGGCAAACTCTGTTCAATCTCTGAAAGTAGGTTGGCAGGTGGAGACTAGTAAAGAGTGGACTTTGTAGATGTTTTCACTTGAATCTGTAAGCAGTTTCATGGTAGAAGTTCTTTTCCACTGTAAAGTCTTTTTCCTTTTCCCCATCCTCTTGCGAGAGAGCAAATATGTTCAATAAAAATTCTCACATCCTTACATAATGATAAAATAGAATGGACTACTCGAAAACACTTACTGATATACATGCAGTTTACTATATATATATATATATATATATATATATATATATATATATATATATATATATATTTAAGAGAGAGAAAGAGGCACAGAGAGAGAATGGGCACACTGGGGCCTCTAGCCACTGCAAACGAACTCCAGATTCATTCTCCCTTTGTGCATCTGGCTTTATGTGGGTCCTGGAGAATCGAACCGGTGTCTTTTGACTTTGAAGACAAATGCCTTAACTGCTAAGCCATCTCTCCCGTCCAATTTAACTATTTTTAGAAAAGTTTAAAGTTTATAAAGAAATTGACTATTTTTTCAAATATTACTCAACTAATGGCTACTACATTTTCTAAGAGATTTTGGTATAGTACCTGATGTGTTGATAAAGTATTTTTTCTCCATGTGATTAGGATCAAGTTAAATTGCTGAGTTATCAAATAGGGATTTAAATAATGTAGCATGTTTGTTATCTTTACATATATCTGGAGGTGGCTCCAAGCTAATTAGGTACCATCTATTGAAAAAGATATTAATTAATAGACAAAGTTACAGTCTTCATTGTGAAATTTACATATATACTTTGGTGAATTTTCTTCACCTGCTCCTCTTATATCCCTTATTATTATTAAATGTATTATGCTCTTACTTTGATTTAATAAGATTCTAATTAATGATGGTACAAAAAACACATATATATTTCAAATAGTTTTCTACTTTTAAGGATCCAACAGGCCACACTTTGCTTTAGAACAGTATTATAATGAGCCAGACAAAGTTCATACCCATGATGGTTTATTTGGCATCACTAGAAACCAAGTAGTACATTTATTTAACTTCTCAGTAGTTCATTGGCATTTTGGTGAAAAGAGGTTATTGAGGCTATTTAATTAACCTCAAATAGTTCACTGGCATGAGAAACTGAATCATCTGCCAGAATCATTAGCAATTTATAAGCTGAGTTCAGCAGCAAATGGTCATAAATTCAATCACTTGTAACCTTTCCAGTAAATGACACCAGTCAATTGAAATTTATTATGAGGGAAATCATACACTTTGACATTCACACTAAATATCCAGAACATTAAGATTCTGCTCACCAGAACCCTAGATATCACTTTGTAGATAATGTACAGAATTTTAAGATAAAGGAATGATGAATAAGAAGTGAGTAATTCCTCTGTGTGTTATCAAGAAATATGAAAAGTTCAGTATTTGACAATACTTCATTCTTTTTGATAGGATGAACTCATGCCCCAAGACATGGAGTGATGACTATGAGTACTGAACAGTAAGTGTAATAAAACTCTTGTAAGTACATTTTGGTATAGTGTGTAGCCTAGTGAGGTAGCTGGCATGGCACAGTTTCATTAGGTGCTCTCCATGAATAAGCTATGAAAGCATTCCAGTTTTATTTTCTGCACCTTTGGTAGCAATGTGAGGTTATGCCTTAATAAAGTAGATTGTGATTGATTTTTGGAAACTTGATAAGTTATCAATGGCCTGGAATAAATGTAGCATGAATGATTTTTAAATTATGAATACATTTGTTACTTGGTCTGAGAAATTCTGGAAAAATTAAGGAGTATACCATAATATTAAGAGAATTACATACCAATTAATTGATAGTAACACTAATTCTCATTATAGTGCCAGACTCCCATCAGTGTAACTTGTTCACTAAATAGCATAAGTTAATTGTGATTTACAAAGAGCATTCACAATCATGATTAGGTGTACTTTATAAACCTTAGGTGTTCCTTAGCAGATAATGCAATCAATACTTGGGCACAGAGTCAAGGAGTAAGAAATAAATAGAATTTTAGAACACATTTCTCATATGCAATGATTTAAATTGTTTTGAAAGTAACTCCTGTGTCCTTGTTCAACAACAATTGATGTTGGTGCTATCTAGAGTTTTATAGAAAACTGTCCTTCAGTCATTTCAAGTGACTAGCAACATTGTACTCACTCAAGGGTCACATAATTTATAATTCAGTAACATTTCCCCAGAATCACTTTTCTTTACTCCCAACATGCACATATGTATACAATCAAATAAAAAACAACTTTCCATTCACTATTCTTATGTTCTCTAAATGAAATTAGTGTTAGGAATGGGAAGAAATTGTCTGGAATCCATTTTTCTGGTTAGAATGAACAATGGTAAATACTTTTTCATATTGCAGAGTAAAAATATACAGGAAAATATTTTCCTAGTTGTATTAGTACCAATCTTATCTGTCACTTAGCTTAAAAGGATAGCATTTTTGAAAAATAACCATATTTGGCAACCTTTCTAATGAAATTCTGAACTCAAAATAATGATTTATTTTGCAGCTTCTATCAAGGTATTTTACATTTTAATTTCTAAGAAAATTTCAACATGGAATTATAAATGCACACTACGAATAGATTAACTTTATTATTTCTTTCCAATATGAATATTGGTGTCTAGGAAAATTAATATAACACATTTGATATTTTTAAAACAAATACCAAAAAGAAATAGTGCAATTCAGAAATATTGATTGATTGCTGCAAAAGTGATTTCAAGCTTGTCATTTTAAATATCTTTAAAATATGCACTGCAGCATTAGTTGGTGTTATATAGCCAGCATTCACAGGGCCACTAAACAAATAAAAAGGAAATAGATTTACTCCGTTATCAAATAGTTTTCTTTCAGATCTGGATCCACTTACCTTTTCCTGATCTGTGGAATTATAAACAATTATAGGATCTTTCAACTTTGTGCATGAGTTTCTAGTCAATGCTATTTTTAAAAATATTTTTATTTGATTACTTGTAAGGAGAGAGAGAATGAAGGGATGAGGAATGGGTATGCTAGGGCCTCTTGCCACTGCATGTGAATTTTGGATGCATGTGCCACCTTGTGTATCTGGCTTTACGTGGATACAGAGACATCAAATCCACGCCATTGGGCTTGTTATCAAGTTCTTTTGATCACTGAGCCCAGCCCTTCAATGCTACTTTAAAAGACAATGTTTTTTTTTTTTTTTAATACAAGATCATATTTTAGGACAGAAGACTCAAAATCAGCATTCTATTTACATTGACTTTATTAGAATTCCAAGAGCATGAAGTCATATAATATGAATTAGTCAGGTACTAAATAGTAAAGCTAACTAGAAAACCAACTCAAATCAAGTATGAGTTTCCTTATATACTGGGAAAAAAGCAATCAGAAGATATTAGTAAAGAAATTAATCAAGAATTGAACCAGCCTTATACAAAGCCAATGCTGTCACATTTAAAGATACAAAAGGAGATATGGGCCAGTAGCTAAAGGTACAAAGCTCTAATGTCTTTTTAAAGAAAATTAGTTATTTCTCAGCCTTAATCCTGAATATTGCTATTGATTGTACCAAAGAAAACTTTTTAAAACTCATAACATAAAATTCCACTCAGTACCCTTCAGTATGAAACCTATGTTTCAGTTATAAACCTATGATTAATAACCAATCATCAAAATAATTTTCAGATGTGAGAATAACTGAAGAGTTTATATTAATAAATATCCCAGACAGCTACAGGAAAGACATAAGTTATGTTGCTCACCTTCATTTCGCCTTTACTGCTCACAGCATTAATATTTAAAAAATCCTATTGTCCAAAGAATTATCTCTTTATAGACATTCATCACCACCTCTTTCACATTATTTATTTATATTTTATTAAGAATGAAAAAGAAATTTACTATCCTAAGTGAAATTTGTACCATTCTAGGATTTCACTCTCTAGAGAAGTACATTTAGGGCTGGAGAGATGGCTTAGCAGTTAAGGCACTTGCCTGCAAAGCCTAAGGATCCCAGTTTGATACTCCAGGTGGTATATGCATCTGGAGTTCATTTGCAATGGCTGGAGACCCTGTCATGCCCGTATACCCTTTCTCTCTCTCTCTCTATCTCTCTCTCTATATCTGATAAATAAATAAAATAAGTTTTTAAAAAAAGAAGTACATTCAGACAAAGACCAAGTTCATAGTCACTATTTTCTAATTGCTGTAGGCACTGTCCAGAATTTTAACTGTGAAAATGTTCTTTTTTTTTTTTTTTTTTTTTTTTTTTTTTTTGCTAACATACTTTAGTTTTGTTACTGAGGTATATAGATAGATATATAGAGAAAATCTTTACAAGTGAGCACCAAAGGGCACTTTTTTCCTGATATGAATCATATTTTAATCATTTTCTAATATTATGAAACATTTGAGTATTATAATTGATATTTGAAGGAAGATGCTATCTTTAATTTTGTTTTTTGTTTTGTTTTTTTGTTTTCTGAGGTAGTGTCTTGCTCTAGCTCAGGCTGACCTGGAATTGACTATGTAGTCTCAGGGTGGCCTCGAACTCATGGCAATCCTCCTACCTCTGCCTCCCAAGTGCTGGGATTAAAGGCGTGCGCCACCATGCCCAGCTTTAAATTTGAATATTTGAAAAAATTATACTATATAATGAAATTTCCTGATCTTTTGAAGAAAATTATAAAAATACAGAAATTTGCCACTCTGACAATTGGATGCAAGGAAACATTAAGCATTACTGAATTCTTCCAACACCATGGCAGCAGACTAGGATGCAGTAATTCCTTCTGAAATATTCCTTCTCCATTTCTTCTCATGCTCCCTGCTACAACTTCTCACTGTCAATTATAGGGCTTTTCTCCTAAAATTTTATGTTTTCCATAATTATAGACATAAGAAATTCAAATAAATTGTTATAAGATCAAAATACAAAGCAACAAACATTTTGAGTTAATTTTGCTTATTTTTGCATAATTCTAAACGAGAAGTATTGTTTGGGCATATTGTGAGTAACTGAAGGAAATTTGTAATCAAAGTATAGGTGAAAGCTTGAGTTTAACCAGAGTAGCTAGGCACTAAAACACGAAAAGAATCCAGAGATTTCTTCTATATAGGTGGACAAGATGGAGACAGCACCTCTGCAGTTTACCTCATGTGATGTATGAAGTGGCCTTTGACAGTTTCCTTCAATATAATATGGTATTGGACCTGTTAAAAATATACAAGACATGCAAATTACAATGAGGTTGTATATTTAGAACTGAAACACACTAGCTATAGTTCTATAGATGTGATGATGTGAAATAGGTAATATGAAAATATTTAAAGCAAGGATATGGGATTAAGGTACTATGAGAGCTACTGAAGGAAAAGCATTATAAAGTACTTGGAATAATTTAACATGAAATAACCTGTATATGTAATGGATGAGCCAGTAAAGGAAAAGTTTTCCATCATCATCCAACAGGTTTGACACTAAGTAAAGAATATCTACTAATACTGAACTCATTTCTTGTGCTCTTTACAATTCAGTTATACTCAAGTTTAAAATGTAAGAAGAAAAATTTATCTTAACCAGAAAATTCAGGATAACATCACCAAAACAGACAAACATTTCTTTGTTTCATCTAGAGCCTCATGTATCTTCTTTTAATGTGGAAAAAATGGGACTTGCTTAAAGATTCATCAAAATAAATACTAGGGGCTAAGGAAATGATTCAGCACTTAAAGATGCTTGTTTGCAAAGCCTGCCATCCAACATGTAGTACCCCAGCCACACATTTAAAGCAAGATAGGTGATTATGTGTAGCAGTATGAGACCCTACTGCAAAACACACACACACACACACACACACACACACGTGCATAAATAAATATATCAAGAAAGTGTGACCCAGGATTATTAGAAATTTTCATTTTCTAAATGCAAAAACAGGCAAGTTTCAAGAACTATATTTTATCTTCAGCAAAGTACAATTAACACTGTGTTAATTATGTGAGAAAATTATATCATATTGACTGAAATGGAAAGGGGTATTCATAAAGTGGAATGGGATAAGAAGAGAACTGAATAAAGCAAAAGGGAAAATAGAAGAGAAAATCAATGTACATTTGTATGCATAATTTTTTCTTTGAAATAGATGTATTCCAGGGGCTGTAGAGATAGATAGCTCTGTCATTAAATGTTTTCCTCACAAATACAGGGCCCAGAGTTTGGTCACAGACACAAACCATTCTGAATTGAGGAAACATTTGTTTCTACAGGTTTCATTGGATAATTGTATAATAGACAAATCAATGGGAAAGAAATGACATTCTAGCATATGCTACAGAAATGAATAATCAGAGTAATAAAATAGTAACTTAGCATTATACAGACAACATTTTAGAAATTATAATCATGGACATAAATTGATGAAGTGAGCATTGGTATTGTGTGGACCATTTTCTTATATCTTTAAAAAAATATATCTGCTCTCCATCATGTGTATATATCATGGAGGAGTTAGAATTTTCTCCTGATTTTAGGCATGTATTATTTATTTCATACAACACACATAGTATAATTATGTCCTCGAAACAGGTAATAATTAAGAATTCATAAAATTCATTTTCAAATTACGTTCCTACACGTTTGGCTGTATATATAGCTTCCAGCACTGTCATCAATAATCTTCACTATATAGCTATTATTTATATACTTATTTATTACTTCTATACTTATTTCCTTGAAACGTGCTGATTGTTCCTTATGGATCCATTATGGTGAGAGCTTAAGCTCTCACCCTAGGGTAGAGAATCTGCTCTTTCCAAATAAATGGTCAAAATGATCGACTGAACATGGACTTCTCTGTCATTGGGCAGGTGATACACTGAATCCTTTTTTGGGAAATTGAGCGATATCTTAGATTTCATTCCATCACTCTGAAGTTACAAGCATCAGTCCGTGGGGATGTCTGAAAAATGAACGAGCAGGCCACAAAGGTTGTGTTTTCCTTGGAATATCCAAGCACAATTAAGGAAATCTCATAGGGCTGCCAGATAAGGGCCTCAAGGAGATAAAAGCCAGTTGTTAGAGAGTGAGACCCTCCTTCCAATATTAAGGTAGAGAGATTTAAAAATATTACAAGAGTTTTGAGATCAATTACATAGATTACCGACTCACTTATAATTGTTGTTGATGACAAGAGTGACTCAGCTTTTCCAAAGTGTGCTCTGTGCTGGTGCTGGTTTCTTTAATGAGAGGCTGGACTCCATGGCACACAAGAAGCAGTGTCCTATTTCTACCTGCTGACCCGGGCCACTAGGAAACTTATTCCTAGTTTGAAGCCCATCGCACTGTCACTCTCACTTATTGACTTGCTTATTTTTATTACTCTCTTATACTTTTCATTTCAGAGTGAACATTGTAAGTATACATCATACATCATGTGAGTCTTCAGGCAGATGGAGGACCTGTCATTGTGGGATGGTGGTTGTTCCGCAGGTTGATTTGGTTCCTAACATTTGGGAACAGCAGTCCATGAATGAAGGGATTCAGTGCCACTCCATATTGCCCACACCCTCTGTTGTTTTTTGCACACTCTCTTCTGCACAATTTCCTGAGCAATCATGGTTCTGTTGCATTTTTGTTTCTTCTTGTTGTTGCTGTTTTTTGTTTTTTTTTTTTTTTTTTTTTTTTTTGCAAGGTAGGGTCTCACTCTGGTCCAGGCTGACCTGGAATTAACTATGTAGTCTCAGGGTGGCCTCGAACTCTCGGTGATCCTCCTACCTCTGCCTCCTGAGTGCTGGGATTAAAGGAGTGCACCACCACGCCCAGCTTGGTTTTTTATATTATATACCTTCTCAGTGTGTAAACACCCTGCATGGGTTGCATCCTCTCCTTCATCCCTGCCCCTTTCCAGCAAGGGACCATACTCATAGGGTGCCCATTACCCCAATGGGTCTTGTGGGTCATGCATTTGGGGTAGCCATCAGTTATCTTGACGAGGACATGTCTCTGTGCTCAAGGACCCCACCTTGTGTCACTCACAATTTTTCAACCCCACTTCTGGGAATTGCTCTGAGTCGGCATGGTTTCCTGTTAATTCTACTCTACCAATGAGCTCTGGGAGCCTCAGTCTCTGGATCTCTGCCTCTGCTGAGGCGGGAGTTGAGTGTCCCCTGTGTCTATCTCCATCACCTTTTTGATGGTTGCAGGTTCACCAGGACCTCTGCACTCTTGCTCATTTCCTCAAGGACTCTATGGTTTCAGCTGGGGCCCTGCTGAGGTGCCATGGGCAGATTTTCTCCCAAGGTTCTGTGTCTCCAGGGTCTCTCTTAAGTTCCCTCTAATATTCAGATTTTAGCAGCCTCTAGATCCCTGATCCTTATAGTAGGTATATCTCCCCATCACACCGGTGTATTTTTTCAAAGTCTCCCTAGAACCAGCCCTGTGGCTCTTGTTCTCGAGTTCTCTGTGCGGTGTCTGTGGTCCGTTTCAGCTGGCAATCTTGACTTCTCTTTCCATAGATGTTCAGCTATCTTTTCAAGAAATTTGTCGAATTTGTCCTTGGATCTAGTTGCTTCTGTTGAAGAAAAAAACAGGCAGTCAGGCCCAGGCTGCATTGGCTAATCTGTTTGTGTAACACAGAAGGCAGTGGAATTTTATATGAGAACCAAGAAATTTTAACTGTGTTAATAGGGATCCTTGTGTTGTGCACTTAGCATGTTTTCATTTCTGATTGCAACTGGCACTGAAGGAACAAATGGCATATCCGTAATTTTCAATAGCTTACTCTTTTGTGGTCAGTCACCACACCTGCATCCACCTTGTCATTGGGAAGGTTCTCAAGCACTTCCTTTTGTGGACACCATGCTTTGGGTTACAACTTCCAAGTCTGAGGTTTTTGATTCCTTCTGCCCTTGCTTCAGCTCATAAGGCTTATAAGGCAAAAGGAATAGCAACAGAAGCGTATGTGTGTAGGATGCTCCTATTTTTTTTCCTTTGAGAACATAGGGCTCTCCACAAATTCTGCTGGGTTACCAGAAGGGTGGCCCTTGGGTAGAAAGGTTGTTCTACACTCCTATCGCATGTCTCAAATCCTCTGTCGGTTCTGGAGGTCCTTGACAGATGTGAGCAGATGACTCACGCTTGTCAGGAGCCCCATTCCTTGCATCTTCCTGGCCTTCTCATTCCGCTTAAGCTATCACCCTAGGTTAGAGAATCTGATCTTTCCAAATAAATCGTCAAAATGGTATATAGATAATATTCTAATATCTAATATCTGCAGTAGTGACACAAGTTAAAATTCCAGGTCATTGTGGTAAGAATATTATAGATTAGTAGTGTAAAAGTAATGAAAAAGAAAAATAAAGATAGGGTCTTTGTAGAGTTTATAGATGGTCTCCAATTGAAGAATGATATCTGCAGGTGCATACTGAGTTTTTATGTTAAGTTGAAATTAATGTAGTAAAGTATGTGTTTGTATATACATATGCAAGGCAGAGAATTTGGACCAAGGTAAAGAATATGAAGAAAGGAAGAAAGATTGGAAATGCAGGAATATATACTGAATCACCAAAGGCCAAGTGGTTGATAATAGAAATGGCAGGATCTGTGCTATGGTCACCAGACCGTGGGAGACACATGACATGCTTGGAAGGAAGTTGGATAGTGCTAATTGCCTTAAAGGAGACAAATGATGTGTTAGAGAGAGCCACCTGGTGGACTTGTGGATATTTTCCTTGATGAAGTAAGTCATAACCATTCTTCATCCTCATCAGATTTCTGATCGTTAATCTGAAATGAACAGGGAATTGGCCAGCTATGGCGTTCTCTGACAGATAGTGTTTGTTTAGACTAATGCCATTTGGAAGATAAACAAGCTTTTTAGCCCAGTTGCTGATTTTCAACACTTAACTATTCAATTCTAAGTTTCATGAAGGACATTCAAACATTCTTCCATACAAACAAAACACCTAGGAAAAAGAAAATTGTCACTTGAACATACACAATCTACTATTATTTGCTTTCTTTTTATTCCAGCCTGGCAATATGGAATGACTTTCTACATTCTCTCTTCATCCATCTTCTCTTCCTACTTCTCCTTCTTGTTTTCCCTCATCTTCTTCTTTCCTCTTATTTTGCTTTAGTTTTGTAGTTTTCTAATAACTGCCAAATCAATAGAACAATTTGGGTGAATAAGTCAAAAAGGCATCAATGCTAGATCAAGGAAGGTTATCACTCAAACAAACATATGTAAGTTGATTTTACAACTTCTAACATCCCTGTTTGCATGGTAAGGAGAAGTAACAGACATTAGTGAAAATATAAGGATTTTCTAAATATTTTCATGAAAACTATTTTAATCCTAAATACTTGTCATATGTTGATCACTGAGTTGTTGGGAGCCAAAGTTCACATTCAGAAATCAGTGGTGTGAAGATGAATAAATATGGTAAGAATTGGAGGCCTGTGTGACCAAACCATATGCAAACAAGTAGTCTTTAATTTGAAAGAAACAGAATAATGATCAAAGATTTAAGTTGCACAAGGCAGGGCAGTTAGTTACAGCTACAGAAGGTTTCCAATTCTGAAACAATGACTGTGTTTATGGTTTAGAAAACTGTGTTGGACAAAATATGGTCTTATGCATAAGCAAGCTAACAGCAACTCTAAATATGCTATTGAGCTTAAATTATTAAGTGTAGACTAAATTAGTAAATCTAGATGTCAAAAGATTATGGGATATTCATATTAGATTTTTCAAGGGTTGATGGAGAAAAAAAAAATCTGATTTGTTCCACCTGAAGTTTGGTGATGCCAACCCCAGTTACAAAAAACAGTGGAAAATGATGTTTGGGTAGAAAATGAGGGGTGCATATTATAACAGTTTTGGACCCATTGAGATAAATAATTTTATTTTGTGATATTAAAATGTAAACATTAATGTTAGTCTGCATTCAAAGAGAGGAATTGTTTTGGCAAAGAAATACATTTAGGTGCTATATTTAGAGGGTTAATGGACCACTGTTTAAAAACAATGTGCTACAAAAAGTGACAATGGGCTGGAGAGATTGCTTAATGGTTAAGGCACTTGCATGCACAGCCTAAGGACTGAAGTTCAATTTTCCAGCACCCCAGTACCCCAGTACCTGTAAGCCAGATAACAAGGCATTGCATGTTTCTGGACTTGGTTTACAGTGGCTGGAGCCCTGGCATGCCCATTCTCTGTCTGTCTCTTTCTTTCTCACATAAATAAATTAAAAGTGAGAGTGCAAAAAGACAATTGTCTCTTTTCACTGAGCTTTGGAGAACTCTGGTTTTTATTAATTAGTTAATTGATGAATGAAGATTAGCCCCAAGTGGATCTCAGAGATAGACAGTTACCTTGAAGTAAAACCTAGAACTCAAGGCTGGAAAGATTGCCCAGTGGTTAAAGAGCTTGTATGCAAAACTAAAGGACCTCAGTTCATTTCCCTGGAACCCATGCAAGCCAGATGCACAAGGTGGTACGTACATCTGGAATTCATTTACAGTGGCTGGAGGCCCTGGTATGCCCCTTCTCTCTATATGTATCTGCCTCTTTTCCTCTCTCTCTCTCTCTCTCTCATAACTAATTAAAATGTTTTAAAAACTAGAACTCAAGAGGATTTAGATTTCAATATACAAGCTTGGTGATCAAGTGCCCAGGGCTACTTGACTTCCCACAACTCAAAACAGTTCCTCTCACTGGTAGTGAAAGCTGATTGTTAGCCAAATGGAGTAAGCTCTAGGATCTGGAAAATGATGGGGTAAATAGACAAAAAGGAATATTAGTTCCCTTAGGAAGCAAAAGGCACAAAGTTGTGTCTAAAGTTGTATCATTGTCAGCAGTTTACTTCAGCAAACTTAGTCTCTGCAGCAGGTACACAAACTCATTATACTAGCATTCCATCAAGCATTCACATTTTCATTAAAACGTTAGATCATTACAAGAGGTATTAACTTATTATTAATAAAAACAGTTGATTAGTAATCAGAAGTTTTTTCATGGGAATGACAAGAGATGCATATTAGGTTCCAAGACAGATGAAATATGTCAAAGCAAATCAGTTTCGGTGAATTGTTCCCTCATCAACGCCTGTTGTTCAGACAGAGTTTGCATCCTTATCATGCAAGCGACAAGACAAAACTTGACAAATTTAAAGTGAACTGTAGGAGAAATAGGAAAGTAAGTGAGCTTATTCTAGGCTTTTTTTTTTTTTTTTTTTTTCACTAAAAACATTCTCTTTCATAAGTCAAAATATATTTATGCTCAGAATTGCTCAGGGATTAAAGAAACTTTCTATTTCCTGACTGTCCATGCACCAGTATTGCAGAAGATAGAATATTCTGATATTATAAAAGTAAGTAGAATACCATCTTGTTTGCAATATATCAATGTCAAGTTTATATGATCAATTCATTCATAAAAATACAAAATTTATTCTAGTAAAAACTATTTTTAATGTGATAACACTGGATTTCTGTGCAAGATAAAATAGTACCCAATTCAAAGATTTGTTTACATATTAGAATATTAGAATATATTAGAGTAAGAGCATGATGTTGCTTTCTTCAGTTTTGCCTTATTTATGAAGTGATGTTGTTTGGATGGTTTGGCATGCCATTCAATTACACATTGTGTATATACAAAACATAGAGGTCAAAAGCAATCACAATACAGGAGTCAAGAAACTTAAAGATGCACGCTGATAATGGTGTTTCTTATAGTAGAAAAGGGAAGCAAATAAATCATCCAATGTATCACAAGTAGGTTTCTTGTGTGTTATCCCCCCTTCTGTTGCAGTCAGGTTTGCATTGCTGGCAGAAATCACCCGGACCAAAGCAGCTTTTGAGACAAAAGGGTTTATTTTGGCTTACAGACTCAAGGGGGAGCTCCATGATGGAACAGGGTGGACGTGACCTCCTGGCCAATATGAGGTAGACAATAGCAACAGGAGAGTGTGCCAAACACTGGCAAGGGGACACAGGCTATAACACCCATAAGCCTGCCCTCAAAATATACTACCTCCAGGAGGCATTAATTCCCCAGTCTCCATCAGCTGGGAACCTACCATTCAGAACACCTAAGTTTATGGTGGACACCTGAATCAAACCATCACATTCTGCCCCGGCCCTCATAAACTGATAACCATCCATGGTGTATAATGCAATGCATTCAGTCCAAATTTAAAAGTCACCATTCTTTTCATCAATCCTAATGATGTTCAAACATCTCCATAATACAAGGTCTTTTAACTGAGACATAATAAAAAAAAAAAAAAAAAAAAAAAATCCCCTAAAAATATAAAATGGCACTGAATAAAACACTCATACTGCAAAAGATTATACTGGGCATAGCAAATAAATATTCAACCAACACAAGATTTAAACAGGGCAAACATGAAACTCTGTAGTTCCAAGTCCAACAATTCTAGTCAGTGAAAAGTCTCCAAGTTCAAGAATTCTAACCAGCAACAAGTCTCTGGAGTTCCTTCGGCTCCTCCAGGTAGGCTACTCACAGTCCTGGAAAACTTCATCCAGGGCCAGCAGCTGTCCTCAGCAGCTCTCTTGTGGTCCCAGCATCTCCACTGGGTCTCCACTGCAACCCACAGTACATGCTCATGGCTCCATCAGGTCTCCAGGCAGGCATCTAGCAAACCTGCTTCACACTGCCCACAGCCATTTCAAAAACACAACATCATGTTGTAAATTTAATGACTCTCTCTTTCCTGCATTTCTTATACTCCACAATACCAGGTAGGGTGCCAATTTATTAATACAGGGGAGAATAAAGCAGACTCATCCTGCAAAAGATGTCATTAGGCATAGCAAAGAAATATTCAATCAATACAAGATTTAAAAAAGGGCAAACATCAAACTCTGTAGCTCCAAGTCTGACAACTCTAGTCAGTGACAAATTTCCAAGTCCATTAATTCTAACCAGCATCATGTCTCTGATATCTCAATTCTGCCCCTCCTGCTAGGCTACTCACAGTCCTGGTAAACTTCATGCAGGGTGGTAGCTCTCTTTGGCAGCCATCTTGTGGTCCCAGCATCTCCACAGGGTCTCCACTGCAATCCACAGTTCATCTTCATGGCTCCATTGGGTCTCCATGCAGCCATTAAGCAAACTTGCTTCACACTGCCCATGGCCATTTCCAAAACACAAGACCGCATTGCAAACTCAATGATTCTCTCTTTCTTGCATTTCTTATACTCCTCAATACCAGGTAGGGTGCCAATTTGTTAATCCAGGGGGGAATAAAGCAGACTTTGAAGATCAGGACACTCCTTGAGCACTCAGGCCCCGTCAAAAGAGTCTACATTCTTCCTCTTGCCCCAATGCAGGTCAGCTGGCCCAATCTCAATGGTTGTAATATCTCAATTGCAGATGAATGAGCAGCAATTTCACCTAAAGATTTCATTTTTTTCTGTGCCATATCCCTCTGCACACACCAGTCCATTTCTATCCAATGCAACCCTGCACAGCTTCTCAGGACACAGCCATAACAGCAAGCCTCTCACACAAAACTGCTTCTAGCCTAGTCCAGGCAAAGCTCTTTCTCACCCTCATAAGCCAAACCTCACAGTCCATAGTTCTTAAAGCATTCAAGTCTTTCAACTCTGTCTAGAATAGTCCATCAAGCTGTACTTACAGCACTGAAAGGAGGCTCTTAGGCTGAGATTTCAAATCCTTCCACATTCTTCTTGAAAATCAGCTCCAAAAGGCCAAAGCCAGGCAGTCAGGTGTTTAGCAGCAATCCCGCCCCTCAGTACCAACTATACTGTTGCAGTCAGGTTCTCATTGTTGGCAGAAGTCATCCAACCAAGAGAAGCTTTTGAGGGGAAAAAAGGGTATTTTGCCTTACAGACTCAAGGGGAAGCTCCATGATGGCAGGGGGAAATGATGGCATGAGCAGAGGATGACATCACCCCCTGGCCAACATAAGGTGGACAATAGCAACAGGAGAGTTTGCTAAACACTGTCAAGGTGGCACTGGCTATAATACATATAACCCAACCCCCTGCAAATCTCCATCAACCAGAAACCTATCATTCAAAACACCTAAGTTTATGGTGGACACCTGAATCAAACCACCACACCCTATTTGCTAGTCTGATTTAATATCCTCCTATCTATCCTCTCTAACTAGTCCCCTAAATATTTTAGCCTTCACCCTTAGTATGTAAAAAAATAAATAAATAAACAATATACAAACAAGTTTTCTTACCTTTTACCCATCATGTATTCCTCTCCTAGAATACACTCCTTAGATGTGAGGAATGGCTGGGAAGTTAGAGCACACTTTATCAGGACCATTAGTGAGCTACCATGACATAGCAAATTCTGCATCATATCTAGAATACCCTCCTTTTAGATCATGTACTGTGGTGGTTTGATTCAGGTGTCCCCTGTAAACATGTATTCTGAATGCTAGGTCCCCAGCTGGTGGCAATTTGGGAACTGTAGCCTCCTGGAAGCAGTGTATTGTTTGGGATGGGCTTATGGGTGTTTTCCTTGCCAGCAGCCTGCTGCTGCTGTCCACCTAATGTTGACTAGGAGGTTATGCCCACACTTTGCCCATGCCATCATTTTCCCCTGCCATCATGGAGCTTTCCCCTCAAGTCTTCAAGGCAAAATAAACCCTTTCCTCTTACAAGCTGCTCTTGATGTAGTGTTTTCTGTCAGCAACATGAAGCTGACTGCAATATCCACTTAGCTTAGTTTCATATATCTTAATATTTTCCTAATTGGAATAAAAATATTTATTTATTTATGAGAGAGAAAGAGACAGAGAAAAAGAGAGAATGGGCACACCAAGGCCTCTAGCCAAATGAACTC
The DNA here is from genome assembly GCA_036365145.1 of Orientallactaga sibirica. Classification (NCBI taxonomy): domain Eukaryota; kingdom Metazoa; phylum Chordata; class Mammalia; order Rodentia; family Dipodidae; genus Orientallactaga; species Orientallactaga sibirica. The sequence goes on from JAEOAD010000017.1 coordinate 16,420,510, forward strand.
CAGACATGTATGCCACGTTGTACATCCAGTTTTATGTGGGCATTGAGGAAATAAACCTGGTCCCTCGGCTTTGCTAGCAATTGCCTTAAACACTAAGCCATCTCTTCAGTCCTGTGACTGGAATTTTTAAGTTTTTCTCTGTAAAATGTCTTGTTATGTATGTGTTTCTCAGATTAGAATTACTGTTTTTTTTTTCTTTATTCTCTCTATTGAATACATACCACCCTTTCTTTAAAGTTTTTTAAATTAATTATTATTTATTTATTTGCAAGCAGAAAGAGACAGAGAGAAGACAGAGAGACAGGAAGGATGGGTGTGTCAGGGCATCTGACCAGAGCAAACACACTCCAGATACATGGGCCACTTTGAACATCTGGCTTTACATTGGTACTGGGGAATTGAAGCAGAGCCATTAGGCTTTGCAGGCAAGTGCCTTAACAGCTTAGCCATATCTTAATCCCCAACCACACTTTCTTTATTAATTTTTCATATTAATTTTCAGAAGCATTGCAATTCAAAATGATATAATGGAATAAACTGTTTTCTGAAATATCAAACATCAAAGAATAAAAATAATGTGATAGTGATTCATTTAATATGCACATTATAAATTCATGTTATTTTTGGCCTCCAAATAAATCATTTCAAAGTACATTGCTGAGACACAGGTGACTTCCACCTAGGCAATCAGTGCCATTCCTCTGAATAATGCTGGTTTTGATCCTTAATGTGGTCCAAATTCTGGTTATGGAGAGAGGGGTAGATTTTCTTTTCTAGGTACATGTAGCTTCTCCACACATAAGTTAAAGTGAGGATTAACTTTAAGTGAGGATTACATAACAAAAAGTTTAAAAAGCTTGTCCTAAAATGAATAAAATGTTTGCTAGATGTCCCTTTCAACTTCTAATTGATATTGTACTTATGTTCAGTGTTGAGTCATTCATTCTTTATTTAGTTGTTAATTGATTTAATTAATTTGTTCTTTTGCTATTGAAGACTTTTAAAGACCACTCATAAAATATTTGTGTGACTTACATTAGAGTGTCTTAAATTTTCTTTCTATAAGGATTATTGCATAGAGGTAGATTCATGTTTTCATCTACTTAAAGTTTTACCCAAGTTTAGGATTTACATTTCTGTATTACTTTTTTTCTTCTCCTAACAGCCAGTGATCCTCACTCCATTCCTAGCAAACCAAGTTGTACAAATCCCCAAGGTGTTCTTTCCTCGTTAAATGATTTCAATTCTCACTGGCAACTGACAGTTAGAACAGGTGATTACAACTACAAGAACATATTCCTGGTGCTTCTGCTCATATCCCATACCAACACAAATGAGAAATTTGAGTGCTCAGTGATTCCTTAGCAACTGCTGAGGCAGATGCTAGAAGATTTCAGTAATGCAGTTTTCAGTGTCAGAAAATCTGAGGTATAGTCCAAGAAAGTGTATTTTCTAGGTTCTCCCAAGCAATTCTGGTGTTGAGCCAATTTTGAGAGCTTCTAATATAACCTCTGAGGGTTTTAATTTACTATATAGAAGATCACATTGCTCCAAATTGCCTCAAAATTTAACATATGTATATGCAAATGATTTTAAGTTTTCTACCTCAGTATTGGTATAATCTCAAACAGTTAATTTTACTTTTCAATACATCATTTTCTTACTTAAAGGTGTTTTCCGAGGACTAAATAGTTAAGTCTATCTAAAATTATTAAATATTGCAGCAAGAGGATTTTTGCTATTAACCATTCCTTTAGTGTTTAGTTATCAACTATTTATTAAGAAAAATCCTCCTTTAATTGTCCTGTAAACTTGAATAATACACATAGCAATTAACTTCCTGTTGCTGGGGCAAAACACACAACCAGAAGCAGTTGATGGGAATAAATGATCTATTTCAGCTTATAGCTTTCAAGGGAAGCTTCATCATGGTGAGAAAAGCTTAGTATGAACAATGTGGCATCTCATATCTGGGTGGTAGAAATCTAGGTACCAGACTTGCTGCTAGGCTAATAACCCTTGTCCCAGTGACCTACTTCTTCCAGCAAAGCTCCACCCGCTAATGGTTCCATAGCCTTCTCAATCAGTGCCACCAGCTGGGGACCAAGGGTCTAAGCACAGAAGCCTATAGCAAGCATTTTATATTCAAACCATAAAACCTGGGAATGGCCATTCTATTCTCTGTTTCTGAGCTTTAAAAAGATTTCCTTAGCTACAGTTCTTGGGAATAAACAATGCACTTATTGTTTGTTTGTTTGTTTTTTTTCCTTTATTTTTATTTCAGTTGATGAAAAGAATTATTGCATAGGACATTATCACAAATCATGTTCTGAAAATAAACAAAATGGAATGAATGAATAAATAAATAAATAGATAAATAGCAACAACCAAAAGAAAAGAAGAAAGATGTTTGAAAATATTGGCTGATTTTGTATTTGAAAGGCATAAAAGTAGTTTGGTTTCCCTTAGTGACTGGATTACTCAGTGGGAGAAAGTCCCTCCAGAATTATCAAGGTTCCAGATACCAAAGCATAAAAGATAAAGAAATTTTTTACAAAAGGTGCAGATAATGTTAGATTCTAACAAGAGTATTGGCAGTAGAAAATGATTGATGGTGCCATGTTTTAGAATTCTATATTTAAAAAGGTGTGTGTGTGGGGGTTAATGGTTTACAGATGACCAAAGACTTTCTGAGCCTTGACTGGACAAACTGAAAAGGAAGTGAATTTTGTTGGAAATCAAAGATTAGGAAGGAAAATGTTAACACAAGCTGCCCTATAATTAAAGCTGGTTGAGAAAACAACAAAAATACAGGATCACTACCTAGAGAAGGAGTTTTATTTCTTTCCAAATGCTTGAACATGCTTTTAGACTAGAATGAAAAAATATTGAATAAAGAGAACCAGAATCTGGAGAGATGATTCAGCAGTTAGACATAGTTGTTGTAAGCCTGATAACTGGAACAATTTTCCTTAGTGCCTGTGTAAAGCTGAATGCAAAGTAATCCATCTTTCACCCTAGCAATCCTATGACAATGGGAGTCACAGCAAAAATAATTCAGAAATTTGTAAGAAACAACAATTTTATCACAGACTGTCTCAAAAGGGTGTAAAGAAAGGGAAACATCCCAAGGTTGTCCTCTGACATCTACACAAGAACCACCATGGCATATGAATGCTCATACACATCACCACACACACACACACACACACACACACACACACACACACACACACACACACTAAATAATGAAAATCTAAGAAAAGGGAGAGGACTTAGTAGATGTGATAGTTTAAATAGATGCCCCCTAATATATTTAGTATTTTATTAGTTTGTAGTTTGGATCTACAGTCACCTGGCTGGAGAAATATGGTTTGAAATTTCAGTTTAAAGATATGTAAAGTGTGTCTAGTTGAAATTTTTGAAGTGTTTTGTATTGTTGTGGCTGCTTTTGACACTTGGTTTTTGGACTTGTGGCTTTTTTCTCTCTCCTTGGACCTACAAAACCAGAGTCAGCTTTTTGTTGTTATGGAACTTATCCTGGATCCATAAGCTTTAATAAACATTTTTTTTTCCATAACTGTGCCTGATTTTGAAGTTTAGCTCAGCAAATCTAAAGCTGTCTACCACAAAAATTGGTACCAGGAGTGGGGTAAAAAAATATCTAACTAAGTTAAATTTGGTCTTTTAAAACTTTGTTTTAAAAAAATGACATAGACTTCATACTTACAATTAAAAATTCCTTCTAAAATGATAAGCCAAATTTTAGAAACTACTGTGATAAAAGTTTAAAAATACTAAGTAAAACAAAAACTAAAAAAAAAAAATTGACATTAAAACTGGTTACATTTATACTGACTTGAATAAAAATATTAACTACATTTTAAAAATGTCAAACAAGTTAAAAGGCAAACACTGAAACTAAAATACAGAAATTAATCAAAGTTTCATTTATAATAAACTAATATGCTTTTTGAAAAAATTAAATTAAAAAATCAAAAAAGTTTATTTAAACTAAAAAAAATTTCTACATACCTAATATTAATTTTAAAAATATAAAAAATAAAATTTTAAATAGATCCAAAAGCACTACCAAAAATATAAAATAAGATAAGACATAATGACCCAATACAGTAAAAAAAAAAAAAAAAAAAACCTTAAAAATTAAGTTTACATAAAATCATAAAAACTGTTAGCTTAAAATACAAAGAATATCATAAAAACTGTTAGCTTAAAATAAGTTTTCCCTGGCTACTTAGCCCCACTGGAGGTAAAATAATTAAAAACTGTAAAACTGCCAGTCACTTAACTTTACCTACAGATGTTTAATGTTTACTTCATGGTGAATATATATATATATATATATATATATATATATATATATATATATATATGAAATTTTATTTATTTATTTGCAAGGAGAGAGAAATAGAGAGAATAGACGCAGAGGAGAATGGATACCCCAGGGACTCTAGTCACTGCAAACAAACTACAGATGCATGTGCTCCTTGTACATCTGGGTTATGTGGATCCTGGGGAAATCAAGCTTGGGTCCTCTGACTTCACCAGCAAATGGCTTAACCACTAAGCCCCTAGTCTCTTCTTACTATGCCTTATCCCAGTAAAACATGTTTACTCTATGCCTTTATATGTTAAAAACGTGTTTAATTTTACAAAGCTCATAACTAAAAGCAATCTTAAATCTCAAAAAAAAACTTAAAACTTTAAAATTATCTTGTTAGTCAAGACTATAAAAACCTTTAAAATTAAACTAAATATAATTTATAATATATAATAATGTTAAATCTATTGAAAGCCAGTAACAAAATGTGGTAGTTTAAATAGATGGTCCCCAAAATAGTCAGTGTTTCTTAGTTTGTGGTTTGGTTCTACAGCAACCTGGATGGAGAAGGTGTGGTGGTGGGTTTGAAATTATAGTCTAAAGATATGCAGTGTGTCTTGCTGGAGTTCCTGAAGAGTGCTATGTGGTTTTGGCTTTTTTCTTTTGGCTTTTGTCTTTTGGACTTGTGGCTTCTCTCTCTCTCTCTCTCTCTCTCTCTCTCTCTCTCTCTCTCTCCTTGAACCTATAAAAGCTGGAACAGCTTCTTCTGCCATTATAGAACTTGCCCTGGATCTGTAAACTTCAATAAATATCCCTTCCTCCAAAACCATGCCTGATCTAGAAATTCATCTCAGCAAACCTAAAGCTGTCTACCACAGTGAATAATCCTGGGAATACAGGGGTGAAATTTAGATGAAGCAAGCTCATTCATTTCTGATATTCTTCATTATCTACTCAGCAGATTAAAGGATATATAATGACAAATTAAAAGTTTCTGGAAGCCAGGCATGGTGGCACATGCCTTTGATCCCTGCACTGGGGTGGCAAAGGTATGATGATCACCATGCGTTTGAGGCCACCCTGAGACTACATAGTGAATTCCAGGTCAGCCTGAGCTTGAGTGAGACTCTTCCTCAAAAAACAAAGATAAATAAATAAATAAATAAATAAATAAATAAATAAATAAATAAATATTTCTGGAAATACGTGTTTCCTTAAGTGGGCAGGGAAAAGATAAAATAACTTGGCAAATTCTCAATGGAATTCAAAAACATAATGCAGCAGTTCTGTCCATCTTCAGGGTTCTGCTTCACTTGGTAATTGACAGTAGTCCATGTGGGAGATTCTAAGGATAAATTGCTGGATTATGTCCCTGATTGTGAATTCATTTTCAAGTTGATGAAGTTGGTCAGTTAGCTATGAATTAAGCACAGTAATAGTTAATACAGTGAGAAAGGAAATGAAGCTAGGACAGAGATAGTATATAGCTAAGTGAAAAAAGTCAACCCAAAGAACTTCAAATAAAAAGACAATGGAAGATTAAGAAAGCAAACTAGTAAAGGTTTCCTGAGAGAATAGAAGAGTTTCAGACATGAAAGGTAAGAAACTCTGAGAAGTATAAAGACAAATCTTCCATATCCTCAAACTAACACTTGGAGTCATCTTTCTCTTGTCTATTTCTGTCATAGTGCCCATCTTATCATTTGTATTTTCTGGATCATGCTATATTTTTATTTATTTGAGAAAGAGGCAGATGGAGAGAGAATAGGCATGCCAGGGCCTTCATCCACTGTAAATGAACTCCAGACATATGTGCCACCTTGTGCATGTGGCTTACGTGGGTACTAAGGAATTCAAACTTGGTTCTTTGTCTTTTCAGGCAAGTGCCTTAAGTGCTAATCCATCTCTCAAGCCCCATTTGTATATTCTGTATATATTAAGGTCCCAACCATTGCTCTGTACCATCCAAGCTGTATTCTTCCCACAAAGCTCCACTTCCTAAAGGTTCCAGCATCTTCCCAGTTAGTGCCACCAGCTGGCAACCAAATAAATAAATATATAAGAATATGGGGGATATTTTACCTTCAAACCACAACACTAGAGTACATGGATTTCATTTTGATGAATAGTAAAATAGTTTATAACAGAATAAGATAGAAAGATATCGCCATTTCACTTTCTTCACAAGGCATGTAAAACAGATTTTACCACTTCAAAAACAAATGATCACAGAGAAAGTTTTAGAAGACATAAAACAATAGTCATTCAGGAAATCATAGGCATGAAAAAACTTGTAGATTAATCATTGCCTGTGCTTCTACACAAGAAGGCCATACTGTTCAAATGAACAAGGATGATTCCATCTGGAGTTAACAGAGCAATCCAGACAAGAAAAATGAATCTAATTATTATACCAAGAGATGACGTATGCATCACAAAATGATTGCTTTAACATAATCCAGGGCAACATTTTCCCATCACAAACAAGTCTAAGTTATTCAATTCCTTTGTATTCTTTAGTAATAAAACTTGCGAGTTTGTAAATTTAAATAAAACATATATCACTCTTATTTCAGGCAGAATGATACTACATGTTATGAAAAGTGTCTAGAAATACCCCACTTGGACTTCTTCAAAGACAGCTTATTTTCCATCCTAAAGACTAAAATGAAAGATGTGAATAAAAATGTTTCTGTTGTTCTCTAGACATTGTTTAAGACAAAGGCAATACATATATAGAACATCAAACATGACAGTCTCTTTATGGTACACATATCTAACAATGGGTTTCAAGTCTCACTCATTAGATAAATCAGGGAACAGGACTATTATTTCTCTCTTAAAATAATTTTATTTAAGGAAAAAGTAGTAGAAATCTATACCATCATGCACTTGTTGTCCTGTTATAATGCAAGTAATTATAACATATATTATGTTAGGTTAGCAGAATTAATAAAGTTTTAAATATCTAACTAACATTTAGTCAGAATATAACAAAGGAAAATTTTTCTCATGAATTTGTGTTGTTTCCAAAATATTTGCTAATAATTTAATGTGCATTTCCTAAATGGCATATGATACTGAGACTCCATTAAGATGTTATTTGTTACCTGTATTTTTTCTTGGGTAAGTTGTCTCTACAGGTGTTTTGCTTAGTTTCAATTGGCTATTTATGTTTTCTGTTACCTAATTCTATGTTTGTATAAATTCTGTATATTTTAGAGATGAATCATTTATTAAATGTTGTTCTTCAAATATTTTCTACCAGTCTTTGGCTTGTCATTTTTTAACAGAGACAAAGGTTGTCATTACCTTAAAATTCTGCCTTCCATTTTCTTCATTGATTGTACTTGTATTTTTGTATATGAAAACTCATTGTGAAACCAAAGAGATTATCCTGTGTGTTTTACTTTATTATTTTATAATTCTCACTTTAAATTTTATTTTTGACAATTTAGAGTTGATATTTTAATATTCTATAAAATCAACATATAGGCTTTTGCATATGAATATTCAGTTTCTCCTAGTTCATTTGTTTGAAAGATAAATGTTTCTCCATTGAATTAATTTGCCAATTTATGGCCCTGTTTGTATGGATATATTTTCAGGGTATCTGTTGTACTCCAATGTTCAATGAGTCAACTATTTTGCCAGCCCCAGAATGTATCACTTTATAGTAGGTTTTGAATTGTGTGGCATGATTGTTCTTACCCTACTCCTGTTAATATTTAGTATTTTGTTGGATATTCAGTCTTTTATAAATTATATAAAAACTTCCTAAATATTAAATTCTATAGTAAGGAATTTTCTATAGTCAATCTATATATAGTTTTTAAAGAAATTCACTAGGTTGTTCAAAAAGTATATAGTAGAAAATAAGATAATTATTCTAGTCTGTTGTGTTAGATATGAAAAATAAAACTCTAGATTGCTGAAAATACAGTATAATTATTACTTTCAAATTTCTATTTTCCCTTGCTTATGAGATAAAACCATCTAAAATCTCTATTGTAATCATTATTAATCCATTTTAATAATTTGTTTCTTTTTATATGAAAATAGTGCATGTAGATTGCTTGTACTTTGTAGACTAAGTATATTTAGTAATAAATCATTCTGATGATAAATATATCTCAACAAATGAGATAAATTCTTTTAAAATAATATTTAAAGGTATTTAATTAAAAAACTGCTAGGAAAATTCCCACTCAATTTCAAAAGTATCAATAAATAATTTTTCAGAAATAGCCTTTGAAATGAATTCTAATGTGATATTGAAAAATCACATCTTAAAATAGTAGATAGTTTGAGTCTAGAAAAATGACTTAGCAGTAAAGGCACTTGCTTGCAAAACGTAAGAACCCAAGTTCCATTCCCCAGGACCCACATAAGCCAAATGCACAAGGTGGCACATGTTTCTGGAGTTTATTTTCAGAGTCTAGAGGCCCTGGTGTGCCCATTTTCTCTCTTTTGCGCTCTCCCTTTCTGTCTGTCAAATATAGTTAAAAAATTTTAAATAGTAGATAGCAATAGGTGCATGGTGACACAACCTGTCATCCCAGTACTTAGAAAGTGAAGGCAGAAAAATCAAGAGTTCAAGTCCATCTCTGAGTACATATAGAGTTGAGACCTGTCTGTAATATATAAGATCATAAGTCTAAACAAAAAAATTAATGTTTCAAGTAAAAAATGTGAAATGACTTCATAATTTTTTTATTTCAAAAATAAAATAAAGAAAAATATATTTCTGAATGAAAAATAATGTCAATATTCAATTCCCTGCTACACAGAAGTAAACATTGTTGATATATATTTGAAAGAGTGAATATAAAGATTTCATAGACATAAGAAATTTTTAACACCATAGATATGCATAATAAGTTAGCTATTTCTGCTCCATTTCTTATTCTTCAATGAGACTTTTTTGGTTGAGTATACCTAAAATTATAATAATTTGGAAGTTATTGCTTACTTTCAGTGTGGGATATTATGAACTCATTTTCATTTCCATTGCATTGTAACAATTTACTTCCCTAGTGTTTATACTACTTACATTTTTTCTTTCATAATTTATTTTTATTCATATTATTCTGTTATTACATTCATAGTATTGGCTCCCTTTTCCTCCTCCCTGTCCTCCCTCTTCCAAAGGGACCCTCATCAATCGGGAATGTGGGTCATGCATTGTGGGGCTAGTCAAGAGTTCTGGGGGGTAGGCCAAGTCTCTGTGCATAATGCCCCAACTTGTGGCTCTAACATTCTTTCCGGCCCCTCTTCCGAGAATTTCCCTGAGCCACATTGGGGTCATTTTAGTTACATTTTATTTGGATATCTTTTACCTTTTTATTTTCTTTATATCATTGATCATCCATTGCCTAAATATTTGTCACTTTAATTAATATATTTTGGTTAATCTTCTAAGTGATTTGTTTCAAAAAGGATTTAAAGTATTATACCTTGATAGGATCTTTGTGAAAAAAATAAAAATAAATCTCTCAAGTTTCCTTCAAGTGAAGACAGAATGTGGCTACTTTGGAATTCACAAGTTATCTTTTCTATTTTGCATAATAAGTTAGCTATTTCTGCTCCATTTACTTGTATCAACTGCTAGACTGCTGCTCTGAGGAAGTAGTGTCTTCCCAGCCTATTCGATGTCCCCATGAAAAATATTTCCTTCCTTATTCTTATGTCACTGTATTTATCAGTTATTGCTTTTATTTTTAAATGGCATATAATCATATTCATATTTGGGTGGTGTCATTTGATATTTTATGGACTATTCTTATACAGTTTGATAATGATCAAGTGCAGACATATTTATCTCCTGAGGCTTTTTTCATCTCTTTGAAAGGGGAACTGTAAAATCCTTTATTTTATCTATTTTGAAATATGGGCTACTGGCATTTTCGATGGCTACATTACTAAGAATCAGCAAGAAAGTTTGTTTCTCCTAAATTTTGTAATGCCCACGGATCACCCCTCTGGCTCCTTTGATATTGGACTGAGATTTTAAGATCCAGACACAGAAAACCTCACCTATTCTCAACTTATATTTTATCTCAACAAGATAAAATTTACATATTCCTCTTAGAGCTGAGGTCATACATGTTTCTATTGTTCATGTTCTAGTGCTTTCTTAAGGAAGGTGGAAGGAAGGTCATCTGACATCATTTTTTCCAGACAGTTTTCATTAAAACAATGGTTATTTGCCTGAGAAAGAAAATTTAAAATGATAATTTTGGAAAGAGCTGACTGGATATTAAGGAACTATAAATTTTATAAGGCTATGGTTTATTTTGTCCCTGGACTTAGAATATGGCTGTGTCCTGCACATCTGGTATTATTTTTGGAAATGAACATAAAAATGCTTGGAGTGGTCAATGAGTATGCTTTCCACCCCAGTGGTTCTTTCATTCTGCTGAGATGCAGCATGTGGCCTGAGTCTTGAAGAGCATCAGGAATAGGCTGGAGTGTTGCCTTTTGGAAGATGGATTTTTTGCTTTTGAGTTTGGAGACCCTTTTGCATATACCAGGACTGTCCATAAAGAAGGTTACCATGGAGTGCAGTGTTGGCATGGGATGAAAGTTTTCCCTGGCAACTCTGCCCAGCTGGGGGTGGAATTGGATAAAACATGGAGACTGTCAGTCTCTTTTTAATTTGATCTTGAACTGCAGAAGTTTGAAGCAGAGCTGATGGTGGTTGAGTCTGCATTGTTCTAGTCTCTCCTTGCTAGGGCCTTATACCAGTTAAAATGTTTACTCTGTGCCTTTACATGTTGAAAGTATTTAACTTGTTTGATTTTACAGGACTCACTATCTTAGGTTGATCAAGACTGTGAGAACCTTTGAATTTGGACTGAGTACAATTTACAATTTGTGATAGTTATAAATCTATTGGGTCCAGGAGCTAAATATATTGGGGCCAGGTTCTACAGAATGAAGGTGGTAGTTTGAATATATGTCCCCCAATATATTCAGTGTTTTACTAGTTAAAGTTTGCATCTGCAATCACCTTGCTAAAGGCAATGTCACTGGGGCCTGGTCTTAAGGTGTGGTGGTGGGTTTGAGATTCCATTGTAAAGATATGCAAATGTGCCTAGCAGGAGTTCCTGAAGTGTGCTGTGTGACCTTTTGGCAGTAGTTTTTGCTCAGTGTGCTGTGTGGCTGGGGGCTTTGCTCTCTCTGCTTGTCCTTGTGAGAGCAGGTGGCTTCTTCTGCCATTATGGAACTTCCCCTGGATCTGTAAGTTTCAATAAATAACATCCCTTCCTCCATAACTGTGCCCGGTCTGGAAGTTCATCTCAGCGAACCTGAAGCTGTCTGCTACAGGAGGTAACATATATATTGATAAGGTTTATTGAGGGGCATACTTCTCATTTTACTGAGAATAGTGAAAGCTTTCCTCTAAAAAAAGCTTGTAAACTATAGGCTTTTGACTAGCTTCTCAGTACCAAGCTTGAATTTCTTACCACTGATTGGGTATAATATCCAGAGAGCTGTTGATTACACCCATAACTTTTTGCCTGGATGGTTGGTTTTGTAGCATGAAGGATCAACTACTTTGTTCACTGTGTTGATGACAAGTCATCACATCACTGTCTCCTATGTATTTTATCCTATACTATATTTCCAAAAAAGGATTTATTTTTGAATTACTGGATTCATTATTCAAGGACACTAATTGTCCTTCAGATAAACATCTTTTACATCCATATCTATCATCTTGCTAATTTCCTTGTCTTATTTTCCTTAGTGTGAATGCCTGGTTGATCTCACTAGCAGCCATTGCATTTTATTAATTTATTTCATTCAACTGTGTGCCTTCATCTAATCACTTTGCAGAGATGCTGTGTTATAGCTTCCCTTTGCAGGTTTAATTTTGTTTTATCCATAGTGGTCTTGGTGTGTTTCATTATTACTGCCTGGAATGGTGGTTGTTTAATTCAAATGATAGTTTTTCTTCCATCTAACAGGACCACATATTGACTAAATATTGTCAGTGTTCTCTTGCTGGAATTAATAAACCATGTCTAGTATTTTGCTGATTGTGATTGTAAAATGTATCAAATTTGCAATTCCTTAATGCATTGGGAGTTTTAGTGATTTATGATCTATTCCCTGCCTCTTTGCACTTCTTTTGTCCAAATTTGAATATTCCAGTATTCTTTAAAAAATTCATTATCAGCTAACCATAGTGGTTCACACCTATAATCCTGCACTTGGAAGATTTAGACAAGAGGATCATTATATGTTTCAGGTAAGGCTAAGACTCATGGTAGCTCCCAGCCATGAAAGTGTAAGAAATGAAAAAAGACAGTTTATTTATTTATTTTTTTGCTTATGATTGAATTGTCTTTAATTTTCATGTAATTTTTAGTTAATGTATTTCTTGATTTGTATCTTTAAATCATTACTAAGTAGAAAATGACTGCTGAAAGTTGTTGTCTCATATATTCTCTTTCCCTGTTTTCTTCAAAATGTAGTTTTATATTTATACATTGATTATTTATTAAACATTTTTCACTTTATTCATTTATTTTTTCTCACCTATTTTTATGCTTTAAATAAAGGAGATTTGGAAAATAAATGAGAAATTTAAAGAATTGATTGATTGAAAAGTGAAATCTCTTCATCTCTAATAATTTTTTTTCCAAGGATTAGGTAGATGGCTTAGTGGTTAAGGCATTTGCCTGCAAAGCCAAAGGATCCCTGTATCATTCTCCAGGACCCACGTAAGCCAGATGCACAGGGGGAACATGCATCTTGAGTTCGTTTGTAGTGGCTAGATGCCCTGGTGCACCCATTCTCTCCCCCTCTCTCTCTGCCTCTTTCTCTCTCTAATAAATAAATAAAATATATTAAAATATTTTTTCCAAAGGCTACTGTGAGGACTGCAAGACCAATACCCAACATCTACAGACTTTATCACTACAAGCAAATCAAGTACAATACATATATAACTCAAAAAATTGCTAAGTTTGCTATGGGAATTATGGTACAAGAAGACTGAGAGTTGAAAACCTCAGTTTTCATTGCTTCATGATGAAGCTAGGCAATAATCATTATTAAAGTTTGATGTCCAAAAGGACAAAGGGTCAGAGGTGACCATAAATGAACCCCCGAGACTCTATAGAATTTCTAAAGATGAAACTATAGCATATTCATTGTCAAGAGGAGATTAACCCTAATTGTTTAACAAATCAATTATCTCAAGTTAATTTGTTTTTCACAGTTGCTAATGAAATATTGCTTAAATGTTGATTACAAATCAGACCCTTTGACTTCCAAACTCAAAAGCTTAATTTGGAAGTTCAATATTCTTGAATCATATTTATGGTACTGTCCTTTCATTCATCCATTTCTTCACTTAGGAAATATCCAGAGTGAATTTATGATATCCCAGGGGCTTTTCTAGATTCTAGGAACACATGTGTAAATAAATATTTTCTTTGGATACCTTAACTTCTCTTATATTAGCATTAGAAGAAAATGAATGCTATGAAGTCAATGAAAATGTGATTAGTAAAGAGAAACAAAGAAACAAGGAGTACTGTGGGAGAGGAGGAAGTACTTGGAAATTTAATCCACAAATGTCAAAAAGGCTTTATGGAAGCTTCTAGCTAAGACTTTATGGAGATAAAACTGTATCCATTAACTTTCTCTTTGCTGGATACAAGTAGTAATCAGAAGCAATATAGGGAAGGAAAAGGGCTTATGATTCCAGTGGGTAGAGTGTATCAGGGCTTCTGGTCAGGATTTTGTCCCAGCAAGGCAAAAGTAACTATAATAGAAAACAAGAACTAAAGTATGGGGTCATTGTGCTAGAAACCTGAATGAGTGGGCTTTTGACCTTATGGAATTGATTTGTAGGAAGAATATGGAAAGGTTTTGAGCTTTGTAGTAAGACATGCCTTGAAGTGCTGCAATTATACCTTTATTGGCCATTCTGTTGAATGTTGAAAGACCTAAATGCAGAGACATTGCGTAATGTGGATATTTGTTTTATCAGAGAAAGAAAATATTTTCTTGACTGGACTAGAGGCAGTTTGTGTGAGGGGCAGGCGATGCTCTTCCTATGTCCTGAGAACTTATGCAAAGTTAAATTTAAATTTCAAAGTAATGAACTGATGGGTTTGACAAAACATAGAGCATAAAGATATGGAAGATATAAATTGACACATTAAAAAATGAATGTTTTGTGCTGGAGACTATATAACACAGTTCATGTGCAGGTTTTTGAGAGACTACCACCATAGAGATTGAGCCAGTGGCTCCACAATGGGACAAGCACTGATTCTCTGAAAGGTGGTGACCTGAAGGCAGAATACTGAAGGAGTTTTCCTGCTCTTCAATGTTGGTTTTAACCCCCATGCCCCCACCCCACCACCACCACCAGATTAACAAATGGTAGCCTATCTGGTACCACAGAAGTAAAACAAATTCAGGAAAAACAACATAATTGGTTCTGCAACATAGATTTTGGAGATGCCTTTAGCGATATGGGGCAGGGTCATAGTCTTTTAACAGACGCCATGAGATGCTATGGTTTGCATGATCTGTGGGATGCAGTGGAAACCTCAGGATTATAGAATCGCCACCACAGAAAGATTCTGGCTTAAGAAAGACTTTTCCCCTGGGCTGCAAGCAGCCCAGATGTAGGTGGTAGAATTGGAACTCCAGAGATCCTGCCACTAATCTCCATGCCTGTCCTGGAATTACATGATTAACTATTTGTCCTTCTTATTTTAGATCTTGCATTTAGACAGTCTTTCCTTGCTATGCCTAATGTCTTCTTTTGCACTGGGAATCTTTACTCCATGTCATTACATGTATATAACTTAATATTGACTTTATGGGCACACAATTAAAAGACTGTTTTGGATGAGAATTTGGACTTTTAAACGTTATTGGGATTGATTTTTAAAAAATCAACTATGGGGACTTTTAAAATTTGCGTGAATGTGTTTTATTTCATGAAAAGTTAGTGAGTTGATGGGGTGAGGAGTGGAATGTGTTGGTTTAAATCAGATGTCCTCCATAAATTCATTTGTTTTGAAAGTTCGTTTCCCCAGCTGGTGGCAATTTGGGAGGTAGAGTCTTGCTGGAGGAGGTTTGTTGCAAGGGGTGAGCCCTGAGTGTTATGTCAGCTTCCCACTTTTATAAGCTCAACTTATTCTTGCTGTTTTCTGCCAGCTGCTGTGGCAAGAAATGGTGTCCATCCTCTGCTCACCTATGCTTTCCCTGCCATTATAAAGCTTCCCCTCAAGACTACCAGCCAAATTAAAGCCTTTCCTCTCATCAGCTGATTCTGGTCAGATGGTTTGTGTTCTAGCAGCAGGAAGGTAACTACAACATGTTCTGAATTAATAAAATATACAATATGATGTAAAGTCATATATTATCCCTAGTATGATAGTGGTGAGGGACTTCAATGCTACATTCACACAAACTGAGCTATAAGTAAATCAAATCTGTTAATTTAATAGTTTATAAGTATTTAGTCCCAAATATTATTTTATTTCAAAGTACTTATTTACTATATAATAACAAATATTTTTAGTACATAGAGTAGAAACATATACACAAATGTTTAGCAATTGGTATTCTATGGAGAAAGATGTCCTCATTTAAATAACTGACTAATTTCTCTGCTATGAGATTGATTTCAAGGTATTAAGTTTGTATTTAATCAAGGTTGATATTAAAAGTGCTAATTAAGGTGAGCTCTGGAAAAATTCTTCAAAGATGTAATTCTGAGAGGACATTGAGGAAAGGAAAGTGTGAATAAATACATGATATATATGGTGGCTCAAATGTTCAATGTCCCTCATAGACTCATGTGTTTAATAGCAGTGCTTAGAAGGCTGTGGAAACTTAAAGAGGTGGAACTTCAAGAGGAAGTACATCGTTACTGGGTGGTGGTCTTTGTGGTGATTCAGTTCAGCCATATTTTCCACTATCTCTTTCTCTCCTTCTTTATCTCTCATTCCTCCATGCTGATGTGACTATGTGACACCAGCTTCCTACTCCTGCCACACTTTCCTTACCATGATGGACTCTACCTTCTGAAACTGTAAGCTCAATTAAACCTCCTTCATTCTATAAGTTGTTTCTGACCAGGTGTTTTATCCCAGAAAGAACAAGTCACTGATACAATAGACACATATGAAAATGTCGTAATGAAATCTATTGTTTGGTAAGATAATTAAGCAAAAAGGATATTGCCGGGGCTTTTTTCCCTCAGCACCGGCAGGTAGAGCAAAAGAGAGAGAGAGAGCCAGGCCAGCTGTTTCTCTCGAGGCTGAGCGAGAAGGCGGGTGTCGGCGACTCAAACCCCTCCCTCCACTAAAACACCGGGGAGAAAAACCACATTGAGTCGCAGAGATACGTCTAAGGCGGAACTCTTCGTTTATTGTCAGGGGAGAGATATTTATGTGCTTTGAGGAAGGGGGCGGGAAGAGAGGATGAGAGAAAGGTATAAGGGCCAATATACTTTGAGGAAGGGGGTGGGAAGAGGGGATGAGAGAAAGGTATAAGGGCCAACAGTATTT
The DNA here is from genome assembly GCA_036365145.1 of Orientallactaga sibirica. Classification (NCBI taxonomy): domain Eukaryota; kingdom Metazoa; phylum Chordata; class Mammalia; order Rodentia; family Dipodidae; genus Orientallactaga; species Orientallactaga sibirica. Next base: position 16,437,403 of record JAEOAD010000017.1, read on the forward strand.
CATCACGTCAGCAGCAGCTGGGTGGAGGCAGTTTCAGCTTAGGTGCTGAGTCAAGGGCAGGTACTCAGGCTCGACTAGGCCTTACCGGGAGTAGGCCAAGATTGGCTGGGCTAACCACTCGGCTTCACACCGGGCAGGGCCCAAAAGGATATGACTTCAGTTCACTCTTAGAAGGAAATGATATTAGCACAAATGAGATATGGACAATAAAAGAATTTGCCAAACCTTAACAGGGCAATATATAATGCATAATTATGGAATCATAGCAAACAAAGTAGGCATTTCAAAAAAAAACGCATTTTTATCTAACTGAAACACATTATTTTGCTTTTTTTAATTTAAAATTTACATTAATTTACCCATAATTTCTATAAGCCCATTTCAGGCCCAAATTAAAAAAAAAAAAAAAAAAAGCAGAATTAAGTGTACCTAAAAGTAGTTTCTAATTTTGAAAGAACATTAGCAATACAGCTCTATATTTTTCCCATTTTCTTTGACAGAAGAGAAGCCATAATATTTACCCTAACATGACCCAGTTTGATCCAACTGCTTCCCTAACTAAATGTCTTTCAGAAATTCTCTGTAGAATTCACTGATACCTTGGATTCACATTGAATTATACAGAAGAACATTTTTTTCCTGTACATTCTGCTTAGTGCCATGAGACTCAAAAGCAAGAAGAAACTAATAAGACAAAGACAAATAAAATATTCAGCAGTACATATGAAGTTTTACTATTTGAACAATTTGATTTTATAGCTTTCTAAAATTTCCTTTGGATATCTTTATTATGTGGGATGATTTGAGCTCTTCCTTATTCTTCCCCTGATTGCTGTTATTTTGAATGTTTATGCAATGCAATTTCATAAGAGAACTTTGTTTTACATTTTGATCTGTTCCAATATATGTTATCAGAACTGAATGAATGTGTATGACCATTTTCATAACCTATTTGGTATGCTGATAAGTTGGGTTCTCTGCTCCATCTTCACTTTAACTTGTCTAAGCCACCAAAGATCAATAGGAACTCAATATTACCTGCAGATGTAAAAAATGTGCATGTGGTTATGAAGAATAAAAGTCAATTCCACTGAATTATATCATGCATACATGTCTTCAAATTGCTTTATCAATATATGAAACATGGAAAAATAAGTAAAATACACAAGGAACATTCTCTTTTACTCACCCTTCTGTCATTTCATATTAGTTTTAATGGAAATACTTTGATTCAGTGCATCTTGTAGAGAATAGGGAAAATATTTCCCTGTAGGCTTTCTTATTCAGTGGTTATTAAAGATGCATTTTTCTAAGACATTGATTTCACTATTATTATAGTTTTGTAAGTGGGATTTATAGAGAAGTGTTTTCATCAATACAGGTCCAAGAGTGCAAACCTTGGTGAGAGATTTAAGTTTGTCTTAAGAAAAGAGTAAAGGAATATTTTATACCTTGTTAAGTAAAACAGAACAGTTTTTAAGAAGACATTGTTTATTTTTGAGATGCTAATGAACACAAAATATTTCATATGATACAATATAATATTTTAATGTCTGTTGATAAATCTAATAAAAATAAATTAAGAATGTATTATTTCACTTTATTTTATCTGACACAAAACATAAAATCAGAGCTAATAACATTAAAATTTAAATTTATAAAAAGATATATATATATATATATATATATATATATATATATATATATATATATATGTTTGTAAAGAGAAATAAAGCAGAGAGAAATATATTTGATTAGAATAAAGGAAACAAGCCAAAAATTCATATCCAGAACTAGTTAGTAATTGCTCAGAATCACACATTCTAAGGTCTACATGACTGGACTTAGGAAGTTAGGTAGACCTCTGAATTTTGATTTGTGAAAAGGAATGAGACAACAAACAGAGGAAGGACTACTTAGAAAGAGAAGGGTTCTCAGTGGAATAGGGGTGGGGGAGAAGGGACAAAAGAGGATAACTGGATGTCAATATAATCAAACTGTAGTTGGTTCAAATATTAAAGTTCTCAATTTAACAATAAAAATGGTTAACAAATTGAGAATAAAAATCATTTCTGTCATATAATAACCAGGTGAAGAATTTATAATGATCTAGAGGAAATGAAAAAAAAATTAACAATATTCAGAACAAAGTAGTAACAGGCTTGGGAATGTTAGATGTTTGGCACATTTCCTGCCTTCTTTTTAAAAGCATATTTAACATATTTTAGAAACAAGCAGGTGTAGATGAAATCATTACAAATGCTTTTTGGATCTTAATGGGAAAATTAAAGTAAGGAAAGAAATATAAAGATAGAAAATTCTATTCCATTCTTTATGTTAAGAAAATTATTGTTATCCTTTTTGTTTATTCAAAGGAAAATGAGTAGTTTAAATATTGGGTAAATGTTCAAATTCTTCGGCACATTGGTAAAAATGCTATTAGAAGTCTCTGTGCATGTGTATCAAAAGCGGATTTCTGTATGTGTATTGTGTAATATCTCTCTCTAATACATGGGCCCTGATGCATATCATTACTATGGACGTTTTCCTGGTCTCTTTTGGTGCTGAAGTAAAAGAACAAACTGTGAAAAATGGACTATAAGAAAAACTAGGGGAATGAACTATCATAACGAATATGGGAAGGAACTATGGGAAAGAACTATGGAAATATTTCTTGTGTACCTTACAAATAACTTTTAAGACTTTATTGCAGTGAGATGCTAAGTTCCTTACTTGTAACTCCCTCTAAAGTTATCTTATAACTATGTAACCCACCAGCTTAAAGCAATGTGACTAGGTTTCATCTGCCTTAGTGTAACTTTGTTCTGAATAGCACAGATGACCAATATTGACAAGCAATGTTTAGAGATGCCGACTGACCCTAAGTTATTGCCCAATGTCCTTTAGTGGCCTAGTTAGATAGACTGAATTCAGAGTAAGCAATCATGCATAAGATGTGCTGAACATAGCCCTGAAGGGAAAGAGGTCAGTTACTATGGGCCCACAGTTCTGTTGAAGACAACAGGAGGGTTTAATGTGATTGCATTTGTGATCAGAATGTATGTGTTCTGAATTAGTACAGTCCAACAGGTCATACCTCTAAATCCCTTCCTTAATGTTTAAAGATTATCCAGATTCAAAAGCTCCTTTCCATTTGCTCATACAGTGCACTATTTGTGCATATATTATTGGTTTTGGCTAATCAATAAAAATGCCAATGAGTACCTGTATGCAGAAGAAGCTGCAGCCGCAGTACCATCAGAACAGAAGAATCAGATGCAGTGGGTTTAATAAAGGCTTAAACTAAACTTCAAGCATCAGCTTCTTTTTCCTCAGGCTGCTGTGAGAGACAGCTAGCCCACTCCTGGGTTAGCTCTCCTAATTTGCAGGCTCTGCTCCTAGAAGCAGTTTGCCCACTCCTGTGTAGAAAGATTACAAGAATTATTCTATAAATTCAGGGCTGTGCCCCACAAATAGAGCAGAACCTCGGTCAAAAAGCAGAATGTTTTTCAGAACAAGATTTGAGACCATGTATGTTGTTACCTAGACAATAAGATCAAATTGTTTTCTCTATCCAATATTTTTAAGACTGTAGATGAATAGTAGTAACTTAGTGATAGTATCAACGCCAATTCTTGTACATTGTTATAAGTTCCCTAAACAAATGTACAGAGGTGGGAATATTAGTACCATCAGTTTTAGGCATTATTTTCAAATTGCAGCTAAAGTCTTTTTTTTTTTTTTTTTTTTTCCTTCTTAAAGCCCTAATGTGAATGTGTGTCAGCAAAGCTACCTTGTTCATTCATATACATGGGTTTCAAGATTCAGTTACTGCAAAGTATGATCACGGACTGGATTTCAGAAGATTTCCCAACAGTAACAAGTTTACTTCCTTATCATTTCTTAAAAATTTAACATTTCAAATAGATGCAAATCAGATTGCTGTCACCTGATACCTCATTAAGATGAAGACAAGTGTGAACAGGGAGGAGCAGAATAATGACCTCGCTGATGGAATTCTGTAGAAAACTTGTTAACATCTCATCTCAAACCCTCATGGTAGTTAAAATTTGGGGATTATGAGTTATTTGTGTATAATCTTACAAGTGAAACACAATGTGGTTACAAACAACTGCATATATTCATTTTACAGGAAAGAAATGACAGAAGGATTACAATCAAATATAGTGGGTGGTTACTGTTTGATTCTGTGCCCTGTGAAATCATAAGCACCCAATTGACACAACAGTGTACACAAGAGTGGCCCACATTAGCAGCTATAGGGATGGAATTTGGGCTCTTCAGTCAGAGTGAGGTACATAGACTTTTGAATTTCTATCTGCCAGAGGTCAGGAGAGATGCTAAGCAAGCCAACCTGTGCATCTCAATTAGCAGGTGGAAACAGAGATAGAAACAAACAAACAAAAAAAAAAAAAATAGCAGACAGACCTCTGCAAGGGAAACTATAGATCAAAACAAACAAACAAAATAACTGACAGACCTGAGAAGGGAAAATCTCCTAAAATCATTTAGAGTAGCATGGACATGTGTAGACTCTCCTGCCTCAGCCTCCTCTTAGATGAATAACTGCTTATTTTACTATAATATAATATCTAAATAGCACTTGTTTATGCCATCCACACATATGATTAGGAAATGATGGACATACATATAACTTTAGTTAAAAATCAGGCAATCAAACTCTGGTCCAGGCTTATTAAAATCAGCCTCGAACTCTCAGCGATTTACCTCTGCCTCCCGAGTGCTGGGATTACCTTCATCTTTTAAAAGTCTTTGAACTATACTAACAGTTTTAACTTTTCCTAAGAAACCATGTGATAAAATCAACATATGTCTTCTATTAAAAAATTAATACATCCAGGGCTGGAGAGATGGCTTAGTGGTTAAGGCATTTGCCTACAAAGCCAAAGGATCCCGGTTCAATTCCCCAGGACCCACAAAGCCAGATTCACAAGGAGGTGCATGCATCTGGAGTTTGTTTGCAGTGGCTGGAGGCCCTGGCATGCTCATTCTCTCTCTCTTCCTCTTTCTCACTCTCAAATAAATAAATAAAATATATGAAAAATTATTACATCCAAAGTAAAATACAATGATTTCAGGATTCATTTTAGCATTTAAAATTTTATTTCAATTTGATCTATTTGAAAGAGGCCAACCATTTATTTGTTTGCCTGTGTTTCAGCTTCATTCACAATAGTATGAATGTCATCAGTAATCAAAAAAAGGAAACAATAATGTAGTCCGTATGATATGATATGTTGCAGCATAGAAGATGTTGCTATAGTTTTAAATTCTAATAAAATACAGTCATATGGAACATAACTACATAAAACATGAAAAATGAGCTTTCAGATAAAGCAAGTCCCCAATACTATGAATTCCTCTTCTCCCTCTCCATGAATCATGAATTGTAAAATCACTGCCATTTTCCAATGTATGGAAGTAATTAATAGGTTCCAGACTTCTCTCTACAATCCAATAATATAGTGCTCTTTTGTAGATTGAGGTGAACTGCAGTGGCAGAACCCTTGCTAGCATGCCTAAAGCCCTATGTTCCACCCCAGATGTCACCAAAAGATAAGACAATGTGCAGATATACTATATTTTTGATTTTTGAGACAATGTCACACTATATCCTTAGCTAACTTTGTACTTACTCTGTCATCCAGGCTGGCAGCAAACTCACAGCAATCCTCTTTCCACAGCCTCCTTCCCCAGACCCAGAGTGCTGGGGTTAGAAGCCTAAGCCACCATGCCCAGCTGTATGATTTGGTTTATAAAGTTACTGTTTGTATAATCACAGAACCATACTGTCAATAAATGATGAAACAGCAGGTTAGATAATTTCAGGAAAGTATACTGCACAGCTCTTTATTGTCTGTCTTGCAACATTTAAAGAGCTTTGATCATGCACAACTAATATGGGCATAGCCTTTGTGACCCTGATGAATTTGCAGAATATAACATAGAAATTAAATGTAGTTAGGTCAGGATACTTTCCTACATATAAAACTAGTTTTTAACTTTTTATTAACAATTTTATATATGTGCATCATACATTTTGGTCATAATCCCCCCCCCCATCAATCTCTTGTCCCTCACACCTTTTTCTCCCTCCAAGTGCTCTCTATAATTTTATGTCTATTTTTTTTTGCCTTCTATCATCATCCATGATGACATGTTGAGTTTTAAGTGTACATAGGTGGTGGAGAGTATTGTTATCATATGAGTTACTGCTAAGTGTGATGACCTCAGAATATCCTGAGGAAGATGAAAAAATATGCGAGTGCATTGATTGAGAACTAAATCAATATATGAAATGGAAAAATTCTTTTTCTATTTTCTCAATAACTTGTGCAATCTGAAGTAATAATATTGTTCTAATAATAACACTGAAATGAAAAATACTTTACTATTTACTATTTTACTATTTATGTAAACAAGAATCAGCTTAATTTTCAGTTTTATTTCATTGCCTTTGTGCCTCACACAGAAATATTTAGTGAGGAACACCAGATATAACATCATATCACAGATTGAAACAACATGTTCTAAGGTCTACTTGACTGAATAGAATACCGTTAAAGTATTCTAGCGTTCTACTTTAGGTGATCCTTCTAAAGAAATATAATATATATTACTGCTATTTATAATAAATATTTATACAAGTGATGTGACACCATGTCCCCATAATATAAAAGATTCTTTGTTGTCTTGCACTGTTCAAACTCATTTGAACAAAGAGCAGGCAGATTTATTATAATCTACAGCCAGTTGCTGACGAGTCGTTAATAAGTGACTACTTTGAGGTAATTCGGTTTCTTCTTTCTACTTCAAAGGGTTGTATTTTCACTTTCTTTACTAGTGTGCTTTTTGTGCCACTTGGGATGTCTAAGAAATTTTCTTTCTTAACCTCACAATAATGTTTTCTCATGTATATGATATATACCCTTGTGAAGCCCACTTGTCCTATCCTGTTCTCCTTTTTATTCACAATATCTGGTGGAAACCCAGTGCCACAGTAACTGTCCTTTCTTCCTGATTCTTGAGAATATGCCTCATAATTGTGTAAGCACAATAGCATTAGGAGATAGTCAATAATAATGAACTGGGATTAATTTTGATGGATGCTAATTAATATGGGTATGTCTGTATCCTTATATCTGTGGAGTAAATATTTATACACCTTTTAAAGGTCAAACACAAGTTAGTAGATTTGAATAGATAAACCGGAGTTCTAGAGAATGCAATATCTGATTTTGCTGACTTATTGGAAAGAACTTGCTTACTGCATGCTGTGAACAATGTGTTAGATATTTCTTCTTTATTTTTCTGTCAGAGGCAGCTGACATATTTTCACTGGCTAGCATCTTTGCTTGAACATTATTAAGATCATATTTTCTTTGTTCAAAAGATGCCCTGATGAACTTTGCATACACAGTTTCTACAAAAGCTTTTATGAAATCACCCAAGATTTAAGGCTGGCGCCAACAGTGAAACTCACTGCTTGTATTTCCATCATGCTATTTGATTGTACATTAAAATTTAAGAACCCAAATTGTTAGCTGATAGGATTGGGCAGACATCCATGCTCATTAACTATGCTTTATCAGATGCCATGGTCTTCTGGATGGAAGATTATTCAAACAAAGTTACTGACCCAGCAAAATCCTTAGAGAATGCACACTTGGATCAGTTCTATTTTTTTTGTGGGGGGGTGGTGGAAACAAAATAATAGCATCTTTATAAACAACAGAGACTTAAAAATGTTTGACCAGAGTCAGTAATGGGGTCATTTTCCTTTCTGGCCTGCATGCCAGTTAATTTTCACTATGTGACAAACTGTTCTAAAACTCTTTGCCTTCATGTGGCCAATGTATTGTTTACCATTCTAGGGATCAGCTGTTTGGGCTCAGCTCAATCTACATGACTTTTCTCTGCTCCATACTGTGTGGTATGTGTTCACTCCACCATTTATAATCAGCTAGTGACTAAAATAAAACAAAGGGGCTGGAGAGATGGTTTAGCGGTTAAGGTGCCTGCCTGCTAAGCCTAAGAACCAGATTCCAATCTCCAGGCCCCACTTTTAGCCAGAGCAAAGTGACGCAAGGGCTCACTGCAGCACTTGACCACAAGGGGGCGCACACACCTGGATTTCATTCACAGCAGCTGAGAGACTGCTGGTGCACCCATCTCTATCTGTCTCCCTCTCCTTCTCTGTCTGTCTCTCTCTGTGTCTCTCTCCAAAAATAAATAAAATAATTTAAAAAATTAAATTTAAAAAAAAAAATGAAATATGTTTTGTCCCAGCAAATAGGTCTGATGGTTTGGTGGTTGTGGCTGTGAGTGATAAGATAATGCTCCCCATTCATCATCTAGTCTGCCTGTCCAGCTTGTTCACACAGGAGTGTTCATAGTCCGTGGGAAGCAAGTGAGGGCCATTCTCATTGGATAAGTGCTGCTCAATGACCTTCATGAGTCATGTTGGGTGATGTCTCATTGGCCAAAGCAAATCACATAGTCACAACCCTATTCATGGAATGGAAAAACCAACCTTCTCCATTCATAGGAATCACTCCAAGTCATGCTTCATAAAATATTCATTCAAAGATTTGGAACATGACTGACCATTTTTGAAATTCACTGCAACTCTGTGTATTTTGAAGTATAGGGATCAGATTACATGGATTTACATTGCAGTAGTATCCTATGTGTTGGACATTAAACAAAATCATAAACTTTCTTCTCCTTAAATTACTTAGCATGCTAAACATGTGTTTATAAAGTCTTCTTTTAGGGAGGCTTTAAGAATTAAATTTATTCCTTGTAATTTTTGAAGATTTCTTGGCACATTAACGTCAATTATAATTACTTTATAAAAAGTTAAGCAGAGGGTGTGGCACTGTAAAGATTGGTATACTCTTTCCTATGCAGAGTCTGTTCTGTATGTATGCACATATCAGTGGCTCTTTTTGGGATCTCCTGATTTACCTTATCATTTTTTAAATATCCATATTCTTTTTGTTAATTATATTCTTCCTTTTCTATTAAACATGGAGGTAAAAAGAACTCCCGCAGTTAAAGTCCCAGTTGACTTCTCTTTTTCTTTGAGAATACCAAGCCTCTTTGGAGAGTCTGCACACCTCTTCTCTGCATAGAGAACTTCTATGTCACTGTTACCATACCATCACAGTATTGAGATCTCATTTTTTTTTTTGAGAGAGAGACAGAGAGAAACAGAGAGAGAGGGAGAGGAAGACAGATAGAGATGGGCGTGCCAGCAGCCTCTCAGCTTCTGAGAACAAAATCCAGATGTGTGCACTGCCTTGAGGTTAAGTGTGGCATTGCACCTTTACGTCACTTTGCATCTGGCTAAATATGGGACCTGGAGATTGGAACCAGCATTCTTAGGCTTAGGAGGCAGGTGCCTTAACTGCTACGCCATCTCTCCAGCCCGAGATCTCATTCTTAATATCACCTCTTCAACAAAGACTTCCCTAATCATCATTCATGAAAGAATCCTTCCTTGTGATTTACTTACAATAGCATAAACAGTTTTATATATTACCTGCTATGTCTCTTAAATGCTTACAATCATCGTCCTGCTCTTGACTATAAGTTCCACTACTGTGTGAACTATCCATGCAGCTAGCCCTAACATCTGGAAGAGTGGACTGAATAGAAAAAGTTTACAGCCTATCAAATGATAAGCTTCTTGAAAGCATACTTTATTTCTATGTGTACTCTACTATCTGATAATCCACCAAACACTACAGTCCTTAGTCTCACCAATAAAAGAGACAAACTTGGTCAGGCTTCTCTGTTTACTGATCTATTATAGGAAAGGACCATTTATATGAGGCTTTTATTTAAAAACAATTTCAGTCAGAGAAGTAAATATCAAAGTGAATCTTGGATAGTGCAGAACAAAAGTCCTGGTCATGCTTGGAAGTGGTAATTCAGTTAGGTCTCTATTATCTCTGTTAATGAAGAGCAGCAATGAAGCAGATGATGCATGGCAGGAGATAATGAAAAACGATTTACATTTAACTCTGCCATGCCATATCCACAATCCCTAACTTGTAAACAGTTTAGATTCCAAAGGTCATTTGTAAATAGGTTATTTGGGACTCTCAATTAATTTCTTAGGGAACAATATAGCTGATTTAGAGTGTTAACAATATTTAGGAACTGAAAAATCCAAACAGTCACTGTACCATTTGACTTGAAAAATAGCTTTCCAGTTTCCACATAATTTTCAAAGCTTAGCCACAGGCTGGCATTCTCTTATCCAATCTCCACTATGTTTCGTCCCAAAGAAAAGACTCTAAGAGCTACATACCATCATGGGTGTGGTAGAGGGCAAGGACAGATCCTGATAATGAAGAATGGGGCTATGTCATAAAAGTAAGTGGGTGTCAGAGTTTCTGTGGCAGCTTGTTGGAGACTCTTGAAAAGATGACTGTTTACAACAAGTCAGGTATCTAGCAAGTGAAAATGAACTATTTATGGCTATTAGGTTAAATTTGTCCAATATTTCAATCTTAGATTAACTTTAGAACCTTTGTTGCTTAAGTATATGAGATATCAGAGCATCACAGCAGAGATGGAGGAGATATAATAGAGATGTAAGCAGGAATAGTCCTTTAGTTAATTTTATTTATTTATTTATTATTTATTTATTTATGCGATACAGAGAAAAAGAGACAGGGATCAAGACAGAGTGAGATTGGGGGCATCATTTGCCACTGAAAATGAACTCCAGATGCATGTGCCACTTTGAGCATTTGACTTTATATGAGTACTGGGGAATTGAAGCCAGGCTGTCAGGTTTTGCAAGCTAGTGCATTTCACTGCTGTTCCATCCCAGGAACAGTATTTTGCATAGCAGAATGTGTGTAAAATTCTCCTCATAGAAAAGTGGATCAAGCATTGTTGAAACAGTATGACAAGCAATATTAAGTATATAATATTAAGTGAGAGATCATGTCCAAAATTGCACACAATATGAGGTTTTTTGCATGAAGCCAAATACAACTGAAATAACTGTAATCCATTCTCCTGTAACTTTAGGACATACAGAATCAATCAAATTATGTAAACATCAGGTGAATAATGTATAAGGAAATCAGGGTTACCTTTATCTTAGGTGGAAGAAGAACATAGGATTGAAAACAGATGTCTGTCAAGGATCTAATCTTTCCTACATAGGCATGACTGAGAACTGAATAAGGCTATACTATCCCAAAATAATATTTACCCTATTATAGCTACTATTTTATTTATTATTGTGTTACCCGGATTTTCTTTTTGTTTTGTTTTGTTTTGTTTCTAAGGTAGGGTCTCACTGTGGTCCCGGCTGTTCTGGAATTAACTATGTAGTCTCAGGGTGGCCTCTAACTCATGGCGATCCTCCTACCTCTGCCTCCCGAGTGCTGGGATTGGCATGTGCTGCCACACCGAGCTCAGATTTTCTTAATAAACTAGATTTCTAAATTCTATTGTTATCTCAATCTCTGTCTCCCTCCTCTTCCTCACTTAATTACTTAATGGTACCTCCACCACAGGCAAGGTATTTTCCATGAATGGTAGGGATAGATTTGATTGATTAGGTGATATTTAAACCAAGTTTGAAGGAGGTTGGAGAATTTGTTATGAGTGAAGATCATTCCAGACAATAGGAACACGTACTACAAAGATCTCAAGATGCACTCTTCCTAATATTTTAAGAGAAGGTAAGAAAGTCCGACTGACTTGAGTAAAAGGTAGAAAGAAGTGATTAATAATTGCCAAGAGATCAGCTTACCAAAGAAACAATGTAGCCAGAGCATTGGGGGCTTGTAAGCCACTAGAAAATTTTCACTATGTATATTTGAGAAAGAGAGAAGGAGAGAAAGAAAGAGGAGAGAAAGATGTTTTAAGCGAATAAGTGAGTGTTATTGTCTGACAGATAGTGAAATATTTTTAAATTCTGGATATTCAATCAAAAACGGAGTATGTGAGGCAAAATTGGAAACTGATCATGCAGAATCTTTTGGAAATCTATTATTATAATCTGACTGAGGTATGGATAAGTGTTCAAATTTGGCAAGATGTGAGAAATAGTTATCTCAAGACAATGGCAAGATTTTTGTCTGAGCAACTGGAGGAATGGAGTTTCTATCTTCTGAGATGGGAAAGATTATATAAAGAAGGATCTTGGATAGAAAGACATTCAGGGGTTCTGTTTGGACAATCTAAATTTGAATGATATCAGATATGAAATGGGCATTTTAAAGTGGACAGTAGAATGAATGAGGCTGGAGTTCAATAGGGAAAGAGACATAGCATGATGAAATAAAATTGAAGATCATCAGCATTATAGATGATATCAGGCTTTGGCGATGAACAAGATTGGTACAATGTTCAGTATAATTGAGGTAAAACCAACATAGTTATAAACATTTTTTAGTTGTCTGGGATTTGAAGTTCATTTTTAGGTGTCTTTGTTCTTTAAAACTCTAATTGCTACTATTTTTAATACAATGTAAGTAGAATTTGGCATAAAATACAATATATTATGCAAAATAAAATTATTTCTGCTCAAATTTTCAAAGTATGGATTTCTTATTCAGGTACTTATTGTATTGTGCATTTGATTTCCTAAAAAGTAATAAGCTTTGAACCACTGAGTTGCTAACATTGCCATGTAGTATTAAATATACAGAGAAAAACTATAGCATGGGGTTTTAAAATAATGGTTAATCCTGAAAAGATTGTTCAGTGTTGAAAGTGCTTGCCTGGAAAGCGTAACAACCCAAATTTGATTTCCCAGTACCCAAATAAAGCCAGGTACACAAAGTGGTGCATACATCTGGAGTCTATTTGAAGTGGCTGGAGGCCCTAGCACACCCGTTCTGTCTGTCTGTCTCTTGTCTATCTGTATTTGCTTGCAAATAACTAAATGAAAATATTTCTAAATAACAGTGGATACACAGATGTGACTGGTGAATTCCCTTACAATCTCAGTATCATGTAAATATTGCTTTACATGTATATATTCTATACAGACAGATCTGGTACAATACAACTTTCATTTTCTCTAATCCTGATCAAGTATATCACCTCTCACCTCTTGAAGTTAAAGCACTCTCTACAATGAGAGTTTGAATGTTGTCATAGTCAACCAGATTGAAAACAGGAAACGTGTAGCCAATTTTAAGTGAAGAGTTGGAGTTAGCTGTTGCTATACAGTCAGCCATGAAGGCAGGACACTTGCTCAATGGCCTTCTGCTCTAAATGCCTTCCATCAGAACTGCTTGCATGAAGTCAGCCTTACTGGAAACTCATCATCCAAACAAAGCCTGGGCTCTCACCCCAGGTCTGAAGCCTTGGATGGACAGTGAAGTTTTAACCACACAGATATGTTTCATAATGCTTTGGTGTACGTTTGATTCTAAACACAAGGTAGATACACTCCCAAGGTTATGGGAAAAGGTTGTTGGTGCCACTACAGAACTGGGTTTGTTTTAGTGCTTTTTGGTATTCCACACTCAGGTATGCTGCTGACATTAAGCGATCATCAGATTCTAGGAAGGACAACACTGGGCTCTTATGAGAGACCTGGGACCATTTTTTATGCACAGCGCTCTAATTTGGAAATGCTTTTTTTGTGAAAGTTTCTGTCTGCCGGTGTAAGATTTGTTGTAGTTGCACTTGTTTTTGCCTCTTTTCAAATGTTCAATTTACACAATTCTACTATGCATCTGAGTTTTACATGAAAGATATTAAATTTATCAAGTGGATGTACTTGCCTTATAAATAATGCATGAAGAAAGGTTTGCTTAAAAATCTCTTCTGCACTTTTGTTTGTCTCCATATCATTATTCTCCGGATGTTTTCATGACTGCCAATTTCATCAGAAAATTTCTTAAGTGTCTTCTTTTGACATCCTTTTTAAAATTACAAAACCTGCCTTCACCTGACAGTGTCACCTTGGTGAGCTTTCTCCTCTCCATGTCTCATTTAGCACTATAAACTATATCAGTGCTGAATATATTTATTTGCTGTCTATTCTCCACACCAATGTAGTGAAAACATGGAGACATTTTATTGGTTTGGCTGCTGTGACCATTGGACCTAAAAACTGCCTGGGGAATGAATAATAATCACTTAATCAGTATTCTGTTAAGTGAACAAAATACATAATTGTTCAAGCACCTAATATAAGCCATTGTTATTTATAGACCTGATACCTCAAATATGCACCCAGTAACAGGACAGTATCACTTATTAACCATCTTTTTGTTTACCTTTCTTTTTTTTTTTTAAGTACTTTATTTCTTTATTTGCAAGCAGGGGTTGGAGCAGTATGCCAGATCTTCTAGCTGCTGCAATCAGTCTGCATCTGCATGTACACATTCTGCATCTAGTTTTATGTGTATACTGAGGAATCAAACCAGGGTCATTAGGCTTTGCAAGCACGTGCCTTAATTACTAAGTCATCTCTCTAGTCCTTTTTGCTTGTCTTCTAATAGAAGCTTTATCAATACATAAAATCTGTAGTTGTAAATTCAGTTCTTTAAAATGCAAACTCCAATGAATTTTAGTATATTCAGAGTTGTGAACTTATCTCCAGTTTATTTCAAGAGCACGTTTTCACCCTTAAAAGACATACATATCCTTTAAGTCAGTCCCCACCTCTGCCTGTTGCAGCATTAGGCAAACAGGTATCCATTTCCTGTTTCCATAGACTGGCCCATTCTAGACATTTCACTCACATGGAAGCATACCATTTGTGATTCTTTGTGATTGGTTTCTTTCATTCAACACAATATTTTTAAGGATCATCCACATTGAAAATGGATTTCCCATCCTTTTTGCATTATTATACCTCATTTTATCTACCCATCATTCATTTGAGTTGATTCTATGATTTAACTATTACTAATAATGCCCAATTTATGGACAAATGTTGGTTTGTATATATAAACAGTTGTTTAAGAGCACACTCAATATTTTTAAAGTGCTTAATTGAAATTTTTCCTCAATTTTTAATATAATTTTGCCTGTCATTATTCTTTTTGTCTAGCTTTATGGGCACATGACTGACAGTAAAAATAATAGTGTGTGTATTTAAAGTATATCATGGAATGTTTTGATATTCATATGAATTGTCACTATACTACCAAATATTGATGGCCTTCCCCACTTGCCCTATATGTGGAGGATGCTTGTTGCTGGGTGTAGGTAGGTTTAAGTGGAAGTATATATGTATATAGTGAGATCATTTCAGTTGTAAGCACTTAGCAAATTTTAAGCAAGAAATTGATTATTATTAATTATACTCACCATTTTGTACTTACTTCTTTTGTAAATGAAAAGTTCTGAGTAGTATTTTCCTTCTCCTATTTCTCCTCATGTTCTCATAACCATTGTTCTCACCTCTGTTGCTAAGAATATGATTTGATTTTTAAGCCCGCACATAATCTGTCTCCCTCCTCTTCCTCACTTAATTACTTAATGGTACCTCCACCACAGGCAAGGTATTTTCCATGAATGGTAGGGATAGATTTGATTGATTAGGTGATATTTAAACCAAGTTTGAAGGAGGTTGGAGAATTTGTTATGAGTGATGATCATTCCAGACAATAGGAACACGTACTACAAAGATCTCAAGATGCACTCTTCCTAATATTTTAAGAGAAGGTAAGAAAGTCCGACTGACTTGAGTAAAAGGTAGAAAGAAGTGATTAATAATTGCCAAGAGATCAGCTTACCAAAGAAACAATGTAGCCAGAGCATTGGGGCTTGTAAGCCACTAGAAAATTTTCACTATGTATATTTGAGAAAGAGAGAAGGAGAGAAAGAAAGAGGAGAGAAAGATGTTTTAAGCGAATAAGTGAGTGTTATTGTCTGACAGATAGTGAAATATTTTTAAATTCTGGATATTCAATCAAAAACGGAGTATGTGAGGCAAAATTGGAAACTGATCATGCAGAATCTTTTGGAAATCTATTATTATAATCTGACTGAGGTATGGATAAGTGTTCAAATTTGGCAAGATGTGAGAAATAGTTATCTCAAGACAATGGCAAGATTTTTGTCTGAGCAACTGGAGGAATGGAGTTTCTATCTTCTGAGATGGGAAAGATTATATAAAGAAGGATCTTGGATAGAAAGACATTCAGGGGTTCTGTTTGGACAATCTAAATTTGAATGATATCAGATATGAAATGGGCATTTTAAAGTGGACAGTAGAATGAATGAGGCTGGAGTTCAATAGGGAAAGAGACATAGCATGATGAAATAAAATTGAAGATCATCAGCATTATAGATGATATCAGGCTTTGGCGATGAACAAGATTGGTACAATGTTCAGTATAATTGAGGTAAAACCAACATAGTTATAAACATTTTTTAGTTGTCTGGGATTTGAAGTTCATTTTTAGGTGTCTTTGTTCTTTAAAACTCTAATTGCTACTATTTTTAATACAATGTAAGTAGAATTTGGCATAAAATACAATATATTATGCAAAATAAAATTATTTCTGCTCAAATTTTCAAAGTATGGATTTCTTATTCAGGTACTTATTGTATTGTGCATTTGATTTCCTAAAAAGTAATAAGCTTTGAACCACTGAGTTGCTAACATTGCCATGTAGTATTAAATATACAGAGAAAAACTATAGCATGGGGTTTTAAAATAATGGTTAATCCTGAAAAGATTGTTCAGTGTTGAAAGTGCTTGCCTGGAAAGCGTAACAACCCAAATTTGATTTCCCAGTACCCAAATAAAGCCAGGTACACAAAGTGGTGCATACATCTGAGTCTATTTGAAGTGGCTGGAGGCCCTAGCACACCCGTTCTGTCTGTCTGTCTCTTGTCTATCTGTATTTGCTTGCAAATAACTAAATGAAAATATTTCTAAATAACAGTGGATACACAGATGTGACTGGTGAATTCCCTTACAATCTCAGTATCATGTAAATATTGCTTTACATGTATATATTCTATACAGACAGATCTGGTACAATACAACTTTCATTTTCTCTAATCCTGATCAAGTATATCACCTCTCACCTCTTGAAGTTAAAGCACTCTCTACAATGAGAGTTTGAATGTTGTCATAGTCAACCAGATTGAAAACAGGAAACGTGTAGCCAATTTTAAGTGAAGAGTTGGAGTTAGCTGTTGCTATACAGTCAGCCATGAAGGCAGGACACTTGCTCAATGGCCTTCTGCTCTAAATGCCTTCCATCAGAACTGCTTGCATGAAGTCAGCCTTACTGGAAACTCATCATCCAAACAAAGCCTGGGCTCTCACCCCAGGTCTGAAGCCTTGGATGGACAGTGAAGTTTTAACCACACAGATGTTTCATAATGCTTTGGTGTACGTTTGATTCTAAACACAAGGTAGATACACTCCCAAGGTTATGGGAAAAGGTTGTTGGTGCCACTACAGAACTGGGTTTGTTTTAGTGCTTTTGGTATTCTACACTCAGGTATGCTGCTGACATTAGCGATCATCAGATTCTAGGAAGGACAACACTGGGCTCTTATGAGAGACCTGGGACCATTTTTTATGCACAGCGCTCTAATTTGGAAATGCTTTTTTTGTGAAAGTTTCTGTCTGCCGGTGTAAGATTTGTTGTAGTTGCACTTGTTTTTGCCTCTTTTCAAATGTTCAATTTACACAATTCTACTATGCATCTGAGTTTTACATGAAAGATATTAAATTTATCAAGTGGATGTACTTGCCTTATAAATAATGCATGAAGAAAGGTTTGCTTAAAAATCTCTTCTGCACTTTTGTTTGTCTCCATATCATTATTCTCCGGATGTTTTCATGACTGCCAATTTCATCAGAAAATTTCTTAAGTGTCTTCTTTTGACATCCTTTTTAAAATTACAAAACCTGCCTTCACCTGACAGTGTCACCTTGGTGAGCTTTCTCCTCTCCATGTCTCATTTAGCACTATAAACTATATCAGTGCTGAATATATTTATTTGCTGTCTATTCTCCACACCAATGTAGTGAAAACATGGAGACATTTTATTGGTTTGGCTGCTGTGACCATTGGACCTAAACACTGCCTGGGGAATGAATAATAATCACTTAATCAGTATTCTGTTAAGTGAACAAAATACATAATTGTTCAAGTACCTAATATAAGCCATTGTTATTTATAGACCTGATACCTCAAATATGCACCCAGTAACAGGACAGTATCACTTATTAACCATCTGTTTGTTTACCTTTCTTTTTTTTTAAGTACTTTATTTTTTTATTTGCAAGCAGGGGTTGGAGCAGTATGCCAGATCTCCTAGCTGCTGCAATCAGTCTGCATCTGCATGTACACATTCTGCATCTAGTTTTATGTGTATACTGAGGAATCAAACCAGGGTCATTAGGCTTTGCAAGCAAGTGCCTTAATTACTAAGTCATCTCTCTAGTCCTTTTTGCTTGTCTTCTAATAGAAGCTTTATCAATACATAAAATCTGTAGTTGTAAATTCAGTTCTTTAAAATGCAAACTCCAATGAATTTTAGTATATTCAGAGTTGTGAACTTATCTCCAGTTTATTTCTAGAGCACTTTTTCACCCTTAAAAGACATACATATCCCTTAAGTCAGTCCCCACCTCTGCCTGTTGCAGCATTAGGCAAACAGGTATCTATTTCCTGTTTCCATAGACTGGCCCATTCTAGACATTTCACTCACATGGAAGCATACCATTTGTGATTCTTTGTGATTGGTTTCTTTCATTCAACACAATATTTTTAAGGATCATCCACATTGAAAATGGATTTCCCATCCTTTTTGCATTATTATACCTCATTTTATCTACCCATCATTCATTTGAGTTATTCTATGATTTAGCTATTACTAATAATGCCCAATTTATGGACAAATGTTGGTTTGTATATATGAACAGTTGTTTAAGAGCACACTCAATATTTTTAAAGTGCTTAATTGAAATTTTTCCTCAATTTTTAATATAATTTTGCCTGTCATTATTCTTTATGTCTAGCTTTATGGGCACATGACTGACAGTAAAAATAATAGTGTGTGTATTTAAAGTATATCATGGAATGTTTTGATATTCATATGAATTGTCACTATACTACCAAATATTGATGGCCTTCCCCACTTGCCCTATATGTGGAGGATGCTTGTTGCTGGGTGTAGGTAGGTTTAAGTGGAAGTATATATGTATATAGTGAGATCATTTCAGTTGTAAGCACTTAGCAAATTTTAAGCAAGAAATTGATTATTATTAATTATACTCACCATTTTGTACTTACTTCTTTTGTAAATGAAAAGTTCTGAGTAGTATTTTCCTTCTCCTATTTCTCCTCATGTTCTCATAACCATTTTTCTCACCTCTGTTGCTAAGAATATGATTTGATTTTTAAGCCCCCACATAAGTGAGATTGTACAGCATTTGTTTTTTGCCCAATTTATTTATACATGTTGTCTTGTCACAGATGGCAGGATTATCTTATTTCTCCACAGCTGAATCTTACTTCTCTGTCAGTATGAATGTGTATTATATGTGCTCTATTTAGTTACCTAAAACACGACCATTAAGTTAATCCTGCATCTTACCTACTGAAAATAATGATTCAATGAACATGGGATATCATATTTGGCTTTGAGATCTTGATATCCTTTCCTCTGGGTATCTACCCAGAAGAGGGTTTTCTAGGTGATGATAGTTCCATTTTTTTTTAATTTTTGATGAACTTTGATTTATTTTGCATAATAGCTGTATCAACTTAAACCTCATCAAATTGATGCTGATGGCTCAATCTCAGAAGAATGAAATCTAACATTGTGTTGTAGTAAACCTTCAATGGGAGTTGCTGAGTAAGGGTTTGTAGTACATGCAAAATAGGCTTTTAGTAAATGTTTCCTCAGTCTTCATGCAACTTACTAAGAGCTGAGGACTAGCAAAATGTAGATACTTACATTCCTTTAAAATAAAAAAAAATAATGGAAAAGTGCATTAGCTTTGGTTATTTAGTAATGTACTATTTACTATTTTAATTCACCTAGAATTTCATATTCTAGCCACAATATTTGCCAGTTTATAATCCTGTGGACAAGACTTAGATAAATGAAGATGACAGAGAGTATTAATGAAAGAATAATTACTACATGAGGTAATTGGTGAAGATAACCACACATCATTCAGTCAATAAGCCAAAAATGATTTTTTTTTTTTTTTTTTTTGGTTTTTCTAGGTAGGGTCTCACTCTGGCCCAGGCTGACCTGGAATTAACTATGTAGTCTCAGGGTGGCCTCGAACTCACGGCGATCCTCCTACCTCTGCCTCCCGAGTGCTGGGATTAAAGGCGTGCGCCACCACACCCGGCTCAAAAATGAATTATTTCAAAATAATTACCATGGTTAAGTCACTCAATAAAATGTTTTATGGGTGAATACCATATATTGTTATACCTTCATATCCTGGTTTTCCAGTATTATTTTTTAAGTCCTATTTGTTCTAAATATTAGAGGACAACGAGAAAATCAATTATTTTTTGGAAATAAATTGTACTTGGGACTGGTGCTTATTATTTTCAACCCTTGATATTGTTCCTTTGAACACAGAAGGATTAAAAAATGTAGTAATTTTAGTGCCAAAAGTCATTGAAATGGCTGAATAAGTTCATATATTAGTCAGTATGAGCCTGAGATATAAATGGGACACTGGACATTCTGAGCAGCCTCAGACACTCAGGAAAAGAAGGCTAGTAGTGGTTGGTTTGGATTATCAATTGGGTGGGATAAAGTGATACCTAGGACTGGTAAAACATACTCAGGTGCCTGTGGGAGAAGATTGCCCTTTTGGATGTTGACTTGTGGAAAAGACTGAATGTAAGAAGCACTTCCCAGTGGGCTGTGACTGGGAGTAAAACAAATTAGAGTTGGTAATATGTGTACCTGAAAACCCTTGTCCCTTCTAAGTGTGCCTTTCACTGCTGCCCTCCAATGACATCAAACCCAACTCCTTTGGCTTTTCAGTGTGGACTTAATTCTAGTGACACCTGGGAGGGTCCAGGCCTGCAGGGTTGAGTTTTGATGCTGACACATCTAGCTTCCTCACACAGCAGTAACCTGATTCTCTGGGCACTTTTGTGTGTAGATGGTCATTGTTGGGTTACCCAACCCCTGAAGTATAAGTCAATCCAATAACTGCCCCATTTATATTTTCTATACATTCCATTGGTTCTATCTTTATAAAAAAAAAAAAAAAAAAAAAAAAAAAAAGCCTGCCTAATACAAAGACATTACTGGGTTCCAACTTAAACATTTCTAGGAAGCAAGAAAAAATAGTTGGCTTCTGCCAGGCATGGTGGTGCATGCCTTTAATCCCAGAACTCGGGAGGCAGACGTAGGATTGCAGTGAATTTGAGGCCACTCTGAGAGTGCATAGTGAATACCAGGTCAACGTGGGCTAGAGTGAGACCCTACCTCAAAAAATTAAAATAAAATAAAATAAAATAAAATAAAATAAAATAAAAAGCCGGCTTCTTAGATCTAAGTAAGATATTGAGAATGACAAACTTAGTTCAACACAGAAAGTAACTTCTCAGATATGCACATAACTGGCATTTTCTCTATACATCTAATTTAATCTCTGGCTATTGCTTAAAATAAAGATTATTTTAAAATTAACCAAGTATAAGCCTACCCTTGTATATTTCTGCATTTAAAATATTTACTTTTACATATTACATTACCTTTTTCTGAAAGTATTTTAATCATTTTTTCATGAGCTTAAAAATCATAAATATAATACAAATGCATAATTTATTTTATGTTGAATTTAAATGTTGATATAATGATATAAGTTAGAAATAAAAAGAATTATTTACATAGAAAAATGTTCTTAGTTATATTATTAGGAGTAGTTTTCATGTTCCATATTTACATTTTGCTTTAATAGCTCCTTCCTTAAAAATGTCTACTTAATGTTAATGGAGCGAGTGACAAATATATTCACTATATATACAGAAATGTGCAATAAATTAAAATTACACAGTATATTGAGAAACCTGGGATTTCCTACATTTATTACTGAAAAAACTGTTAATAAAATGATGTTTAAATAGTTTTATTTATTTATTTGCAACCCAAAAGGGACAGAGAGAGAATAAATTCATCTTTTGACTGTTAATACTACATAAAAAATTTCAAAATAGGAAATCTTAACTAAACAATTTTTGTTAGGAAATATAATTATGATCCCCCATGGCATTAATTATTTTATGAGTTTATTTACATTTGTCACTTCTCAA
This sequence comes from Orientallactaga sibirica, assembly GCA_036365145.1. Lineage (NCBI taxonomy): Eukaryota > Metazoa > Chordata > Mammalia > Rodentia > Dipodidae > Orientallactaga > Orientallactaga sibirica. The sequence goes on from JAEOAD010000017.1 coordinate 16,459,713, forward strand.
GCTAAATGATTAATAAATGGCTTCTATTCTCTGAGAAAATGAAGCAACTGTTACTAGTGCTAGAGTAAGTCCCTATGCCCTGGCCACCCCAACATGCCAGGACTGGGCACCTATCCTCAATAAACAATACAAGCAAAATTAATAATGAAAAGCAAAAATAAATAAATAAATAAAGATTTATTCTATGTGGCCACACTGGAAAGAGGGATGAAGAGTCCCAATGATCCACTTTCCCCCAAGTCCATCTTAGAGATTTAGAAATGAGGCTCAGATTTAAGGTGAGAGCCAGAGGTATGTATAGCTAAGCAGTCTGGTCAAGGTATGATGCTATCACTGTTTGAACTTCAGTCTCCTTCATGGAGGTCTGACCAGCTGTCAGCAAATGTGAAATCCCTCTCTGAGGGACGCATGTTCCCTCTCTGAGTGCCAACAGACTTTGGCCATTTCTTTCTCACAACTTGTGATTCTTGGGGAAATTCCAATTGCTGAGGAGATTACTGCTTTAAATATCTGTGAGCCGAATTAAATGGCATAGCATCTCTTTAGAATACTTTCCTTCCTACCAGGAAGATACAACTTTTGGGGGAAAAGTGTCAAATATAGAAATGGCCAACTCAGGGCAGTCTATATCATGTAATTTCATTATGCTTTGTTCAAAGGAATATCATTACTCTTATTTTAGTAGGACAGAGTTGCGAAACTTCAGGAATTTTCCCCAAGCTAAATTACCATTTTTTTTTTTTTACTAATTAGATACTAAAAAAAGGATTGTGCATAATAAAGTGAAACTATTACACTGAGATAACAATTCAGAAAATTGTACTGTCCCCTTGGTTGCTTCTTTTCTAAATTTTACTACATGGACTGTAAAGGTCATGGCCAGCACTTGTGTTTGTGATGGCAGAAAAAGCACAGTACTCATCTCAAAAGGAGTAAGAGGCAGTTTATTCTGGAGAAAAAAAAAAAAAAAAAAAAAAAACATGTGTGTTTGTGGCCAGGTCCCACAGATTTAGGTTACCCCAATGCTGTGTTCCAATGTGTTAATAATTTCATGAAGTTTTTATAGTGATCACAAGAAAGTCTTAAGCTGGGCGTGGTGGTGCACACCTTTAATCCCAGCACTTGGGAGGCAGAGGTAGGAGGATCGCTGTGAGTTTGAGGCTACCCTGAGACTAAAGTCTTAAACAAAGATGCTCTTCAAACACATTGGTGGAAACATCAGGTAGGTGGGTCAGAGCAAAGCAGGAAATCTCTGCATTAGCTTCAGATGCTGTCTGACAAGGTTCTTAGCTTTGAGGCTGGTGGAAGCTAGGGGTCTGTGAATACATTCCAAAAAGATTTATTTAATCATAGAATGTCATATCATGCCCAGATGTGTCTGATAAATGGTATTGAGGAGACTATAATAGCCCAAGATAATTTTGCTATGAACCTGGAACATTCCAAACTCTCTGTAAGCATTGACATTCTAATCAGTTATTTATCCTTAGAAGATGTGCAGATGTAAGTGCTGCTGCTTTCTGAGAATTCCAGTTCACATTTTTATATCCCAAAGTATTATCTCCATTTTCTTACCAGCAAAAAAAAAAAAAAAAAAAAAAAAAAAAAAAAAAAAAAATGTTTTGTTCAGTTGTTTCCATTCTTGCATTGCACAGGAATGTTGAGCACAACCACAGACACAGTATTGGGATTCTGATTGTCCTCCACTAGCCACTGAACAACTTCTTTTCATAATCATTGGCCAGTTTGGGTTTAAATAGGATGATGTCACTATTGAGTTGTGAGGGCATCCACTGGGAGGTTTCTAAGGAAAGACCTCTTTTTTTTTTTTTTTTAATTTTAAAAATTTTTTATTGACAACTTCTATACTTACATACAAAAAATGGATGATATCTCCCTCCCCTGCCCCCATACCCCTTTAGAACTCCAGTCTCCATCATATCCCCTCCCTCTCTCCATTAGTCTCTCTTTTAATTTGATGTCATCATCTTTTTCTTCTAATATGAGGATCTTGCAAAGGTATTGCTAGGCACTTATTTATTTGTTTGTTTTTCGAGGTAAGGTCTCACCATAGCTCAGGCTGACCTGGAATTTACTATGTAGTCTCAGGGTGGCCTCAAACTCATGGTGATCCTTCTACCTCGGTCTCCCAAGCGCTGGGATTAAAGGCATGTGCCACCATGCCCGGCAGAAAGACCTCTTTTATAAGAAAGAGACAAAGTTTGGGACAGAAAACATAAGGACTCCATGCAGTTTTCTTTTCTCCAAGTCCCAGGGAGATAGGATTATTGGCCCTTGGTAAATTAGAGCAGAACATGAAAGATCGATGAGTCAGTTTTGCCTGTTGCATCCATAGGGTGACATTTTAGCAGCAGCATAATAAGGGCATGGAGCAGAGCTTCATACGGTATTCACAGTTCAGTACTCTTCCCACTGAAATCTGGAAGCCAGATCTATTTCTTCACCAAAAGGAACAGTCTTATTTTCATGAGCTATTTTGCCAAGACAGTAAGGATGTACTTAAGTGAATATTTGAAGAGAAAAATAAGAGACATTTTAGGATTTTTTTTTTTTTAGTTTATTGGTAGGAAACCAAAATATGCTTGCTATCAATTAGAGAATTTTTCCAGTAAGAGTGATGGAAGAATGATAGAGTAAGAGTAGACTGCACAAGTTTTGTGAAATACCAAGCAAGTGGTAACAATTTCACTGATTATTTCCACATGTACAGAGTAAGCCAAGCTTGTTGGACCTATCATCTGTGTCAGGTCAAGCTACTTCTCTGATCATCAGAATGTCAAGGATTGCAGTGGAGACCCAGTGGAGATGCTGGGACGACAAGATGGCTTCCAAAAAGAGCTACTATCCTTGATGAAGTTTGCCAGGACTGTGAATAGCTTAGCAGGAGGGGCAGAGTTGGAATATCAGAGACATGTTGCTGGTTAGAATTATTGGACTTGGAGATTTGTCACTGACTAGAGTTGTTGGTCTTGGAGTTACAGAGTTTGATGTTAGCCCTGGTTGTTTCAAATCTTGTATTGGCTGAATATTTATTTGCTATGCCCAATGTCATCTATTGCAGTATAAAAGTTTATTCTGTGTCATTATGGGTTTGGGAGGGGTTGGTATTATGGCTTAGTTAAAAGATCTTGGACTAGGGGATGTATGAACATCACTGGAATTGATAAAAACTCTGGGGACTTTTAAAGTTGGATGAATGCATTGCATTTTACATCATGTATGGTTAACAGTTTATGAGGGCCAGGGGTGGAATGTGGTAGTTTGATTCAAGTATCACCCCAAAACTTAGGTGTTCTGGATTCTAGGTTCCCCAGCTGATGACAATTGGAAATTAAAACCTCCTGGAAATGGTGTATTGTTGGGCATGGACTATTGGGTGTTATAGCCAGTTTCCCCATGCCAGTGTTTGCCACACTCTTCTGTTGCTATTGTCCACCTTATGGTGGCCAGGGTCATCATGGAGTTTCCCTTCAAGTCTGTAAGCCAAAATGACCCCCCCTTTTTTTAAATTCCCCAAAACTGCTCTTGGTAGAGTGATTTCTGCCAGCAATGTTAACCTGACTGCAACACCATCTTTTCTTCCTATTATGATGGCCTTGTATAGGTAGTGCCAGGTACTGCGAGTTCATGGATATCCAAGGCCACTTTGTGTCTGTAAAAGTACATTGTAAGGACTCCTTCCCTTCTTTTGGCTCTTACATTCTTTCTATACACTCTTCCTCAATGGGCTCTGAGCCTTGGAAGGTGTGATAGAGATGTTTTAGTGCTGAGTACTCCTCTGTCACTTCTCAGCACTATCATGACTTTTAAGTAATCCCAAAGGTCACCACCATCTAAAATGAGAAGCTTCTGTAATGAAAAGTAAGAGTAGGGCTAGAGAAATTGCTTAGTGGTTAATGCATTTGCCTGAGAAGTCAAAGGATCCTGGTTCAATTCTCTAGAACCCATGTAACCCAGATGCACAAGGAACACATGCATCTGGAGTTCGTTTGCAGTGGCTGGAGGCCCTGGCATGCCCATTCTCTCTCTGTCTGCCTCTCTTCTATCTCTCGCTCTGCTTGAAAATAAATAAATAAATATTTTTTAGAGGAAGAGTAGAATTAATATATGGAATGAGCATTAATATATAGGTATTAACATTAAGAAAGGTGCTTACCAAGCAGTTTGGTGAGCATAATGCATGCATTTAGCCAGACACCAGCAGGTGTTCAACCCTAGGCCTCATGACTTCCCCAGTCCTAAGGTTTTCAGTATCAGGCACGTATACCCTCCAGTGAAGCGGGCCTCCAGTCCAATAAAAGAGTGGTTGGTTTCCCCCATAACAGACATGTCACTATTGCACCCATTGGCTCATTTGGCCTGGCTGGCCAAGCTTAAGGCTTGCAGTGTCCACTATCGTTGTTTTCCTCCAATGATGACTTCATTCTTTCCCATGGAGCTTCATGTAGCAAAGCTTTTTCCAGCTTTCTGTCAGCTGGTCCACACGGAGGAGGTTTTCAAGCTCAGCTCCAGCAGGATTTCTCAGTGACCTGCAGCCCAAGCATGTGGATTCTTTAGCAATAGGGTCTTGCCATCTATTTCTGGTGGGAAACCAAGAGCCTTTGCAATGAATAATTTAAATTAGTGAATTAAAGAAGTAATATTAAGTAAATAAGAAAGAAAAATGAATGCAGGTATACATAAATGAATGAATACCACTCTTCATAGAATAGCCAAACACTGAAGCCTCTCCTTGGAATAGCATTTTGTTCAAAACTTTGGCATATATGAGGTTAGATACTGAACCTGCAATTTACATGAAGGACGGAAAGAATATTCTTCAATTCTGTTGCATCTCATTTTCCACACCTAAATAAGTGAGGTGATAGAATTTCTTCTGATCAGGGTTGCTATGAGGATTCAAAAGACTGTGATACATGAAATACAGTCAGCCAGGACTCACCAGCACTTCCCTTTCTAATGTGAAATTCTCAAGGCCTTTGTTTTGCCTTGCATGATGCAAGCAATGTTGGGAATGGCTGAAGAATCTGTGCATCAAGAAGGGGGCTGGCTTGACCTGATAAGTCTGAGATATGGATCAAAGGGATGAAAGGAATCTGATATCTCCATGGCTGTACTTGGTCATTGAATTAACCAACACCAAATTCATTATCATTCTCAGCTCTGGTATATGTTGTGATTAATGTGCTCCCCACATAGAAGCCACTTTGAATTATAATTTCTGTAACATTAATTCTGAATCTTAGTTGGATTAATCTAATCACCTACTTTTGGATAATAGCTGAGTAATAGATATGTCACATAGGTAATCACCATTCAAAGTGACAATCACCACCTTTGTTTAGACTGTGTGTTTCTTACTAATAGTTTTTTAGGTTGTGCTAGTTCTTCAGGGTTTCTGCATGATTCTTGCAGTGGTCTTTAATTTTCTATTCATTTATTTATTCATTGACTTTGGTTTTTTGGAGTCTCCTTCTAGTTCAGGCTGACCTGGAAATCACTATGTAGTCTCACATTGGCTCAAACTCATGATGCTCTTCCTACCTCTGATTCCCAAATTCTGGGATTAAAGGAATGCACCACCATGCCTGGATCCACATATTTGTAATTCCTTTATGTTGACATAGGCTCTAAGGTACATAATAGCAGGGCTACACCTGCTTCATTCCCCCAAGTGACACAATTTACCCTGCTTACAATGAAATATAGTATATGAATGAGTTCTCTATAAATAAATTGTTTGAGTTAAGATGAATTATGGTGAATGTGTTTTGGATCAGATTTTATTCAGTTTAATAATGTAAGTTACAGATAAAAAATATAATATATGTATGTATATGTGTGGTGTGCATGCATGCATGTGTGTGTTCATATATATGCAAGCACTCAGGTATGTGCATGAAGGTCACAGGTAAACATCAAATGTCTGTTGGAATCACTGTCCACCTTATTTTACGGGACAGGGTCTCTGTGGTGGTTTGAATGAATAATGTCTTCTGAAACTTCATGTGTTTGTGATTCTCATACTTAATCCCCAACTGGTAGAAACTTTGGGAGGTGGAACTTTGCTATAGGAGGTGTGTCACTGAGGGTGAGCCTTGGGATGATAGCCCAGCTCCACTTGCCTCCCTGAGCTCGTTCTTTCTACTTCCTCCCTGCCGCTGTTATGATGTGATGCCCAGATTTCTGCTTGTCATTCTTTCTCTGCCATGATAAACTTCCTCTTGAAACTATAAACTGAAATTAATCCTTTCCTTCCATCAATTGCTTCTGGTCTTGTGTCTTGTCCCAGCAAAAATAAATTAACTGCTATAGTTTCTCACAGAATTTAGAGCTCACAGATCAATGTTGGTTAGTCTAGAGCTGGTCAGCAAGCCACAGAGATTCTTCCACCTCTGTGTCCCCAGCACTGAGATTATGGGTGTGTGCACTGATGCTTGGCACATGGGTGCTGCTGGCAATCTGAACCCAGTTCCTCATGATTATGCAACAAGCATGTTATCCACTGAACCAGTTCCCAGAAAATAGAATGTTTAAAAGATAATTTGCAAATGAAACAAAACACAAAGAAGTAAGTTATAAATGCAGAACTAAAGCCAGATAAGATTCCTAAGCATTCCTAAGTAGATGATTAGAAATCCACCTCAGGTGGATACTGAGGATTAGGAGACTTTATAGATGGAAAATAGAGGTGTAGTTAAAACAAACTGTACTTAGCACTAATTTTGACCCTGTGCTTTGAAGTATCTACCTTTTATTTAACTTAACAATGCCACAAGGTAGTTATTCTTTTCTCTAAGGAAATTCCTTAGGCAAGTGAGGCTTAGAAAAATAAGCAACTGGCTTAAAGTCAAACTGAATGAAAGGAATACTGTGTGTTTCTATATGTGTTCACACAAAGTGAGTCCCATTTCTACCAAACCATCCTATGAACAGGCAAGGTATAGACAATGTGATATACACAATAGCAAAAGTGCTACTTCATATCAAATGTAGGGAATTTCTCCTGTAAATTGAAAAGTGAATAAGTGAAACCACATGTCACACAGACAAACCATAATGAGAGTGTAACTATGCATTTTCAAGGAAGTCAAAAATCAATTCTGGAAAGGATGGAAAAATATTCATTACAACTCCTATGATTTGAATATTTGATGTAAGCTTAAAGCTATTTCTCAGAAACATATTACCAATTAATAATTTCCTGGGAGCTGTTGTAAGTTGTGTTAGTCTCTCTAATTTAAATAACGGTGATATGTACCTTTGTGTACACTATGATGCACTCTTCCTTTCTTAGAAAAGGTTTGCATCAGCAGTCATTTAGCTCTTTTAAATATGAGATTTGCTAATGTGATAAAATTAAAAGCTAGTTAATTGCATGGCATTTTTAAGTGACAAGCGTCTTCTTTAAAACCATCAGAATCATCTCATGCGCCAGGTGTGGTGGCGCACGCCTTTAATCCCAGCACTTGGGAGGCAGAGATAGAAGGATCGCCGAAAGTTCAAGGCCACCCTGAGACTACATAGTTAATTCCAGGTCAGCCTGGACCAGAGTGAGACCCTACCTCGCAAAACAAAACAAACAAACAAAAAAAGAATCATCTCATGGGGCCAAGTGCACTGTGAATGTTGCTTGGGATCTCTGTGGTGACAAAACTGCTGACCCGGCTGACTTTCATCAGCTCGCGATGAACACACGATGAAGAAAATAAAACACAAATTTTGAATCTTTGTGTAAACATCCAGATGACATTTTCTGCAAGGGAGGCAGTTTTGAATAATAAAAACTTTCATGCACACTTTCCTTCTTATCATTTGCAAAAGCTTACATCAAATATTATGCAAATGAGATTGAATGTTCTTTCCCAGATGGAGCAAATTGTTTACATGACCTGACCCTGAAATCTGCTATAACCAGTAAATGAAAAATAACTTTTTACTACTTTCTATAGGATTTTTCTATAAAACCTAAGTCTACAAAGAGAACCATTAATTACTATGCAATTTCCATATTTATATGGCTGTCCTAAAATATTACAAAAACATTTCTCTACATAAATGAAGACACTACAATTACAAGCTTGCTTAAAGTATTAGTCACAGACTAAAACATTAGAATTTATACTTTATGTGAAATGCAATTATAGGTACTTAAGCAGAAGTTAAATATCTTCAGTTTAAAACTTCTTTAAATTATTATCTAACCCAAAATGTAACATTTCTGTCTCAAAATTAGTAATATGAAATCTGCCTTTCTTACAAGGCTAAAAGTTCTTTCTTATTGGTAACTATCAAACATTCTGACTTTCTGCATTTCCTTCCATCTCATTCCATTTTACCCAGCATGTTCTGGCTTCACTTCATCAGTATTGTTAAAGCCACTAGTGTTCTTCAAATTTTTTTGGTGGTGGTGGTGTGGGGGAGGTATTTGAGGTATGGTCTTACTCTAGTTCAGGCTGACCTGGAATTCACTCTGTAGTCTCAGGGTGGCCTCGAACTCATGGTGATGCTCCTACCTCTGCCTCCCGAGTGAGTGCACAACCACATCAGGATCTTTTATTTTTTAATTAAGTAGGCACTTTATAAAGACACATCAGATGCTGGTACCATCATTTTCCTCCTCCCTGGCCCCCTTTCACTGAGGGATCTCCTTAGTGGGATTACTTGTATTCATCATGTATTTGTAGGTTATGAATTGTGAGAGTAGCAGTTGGTCATTGGGGAGGACTATGTCTCTGGATCTTCCTGTGGCTCTTCCATTCTTTCTACCCACTTTTCCACAAACTTCCCTGAGCCTTGGTGGGTGTTCTTTAATTCTACCTTAGTGTTGAGATCTTAGCAGCTTCTGGATTTCTGCTTTGGTGTGTTTTCAGTGTCCTCCTGGTCTGTCTGCATTACCCTGGCCCAGATTTTCAGGCTCTCCATGGAAGCAGCACCCATGTTCATATAGCTGGTCCCTCTGTGGTTTCACCTGGGCCCTGGCTGCTGTGGGAGGGGTAATTCATCTCCTGTTAGGGAGTCAGCTATCAACTCCTGTCTTATTGGTACATTATGGTTGTCCTCAGATCTCACTGTTTTCTGAAAAAGAAAAAAATAAAAACCTTCTCCAATGGAGAGAGAGATATCAGGATCAATTAAAGTGGATAAACATTATTAATTTAGAGAGATTCTGACAGGTGTAGCCTCACTTTTGGATGAAGGCTAGAGGGAGCTTCTCATTGGAGTCCATAATCTTGGTCTCCATAGGATTCTGACTTCATTCTTAGTTCTACTTATGGGTTCCTTTCCACTGAGCTGATCTCATAGTCAATGAAAAAGCAATTGGTTGCCCACCAAGGCTGTGTGTCACTATTGCACAGATGTGCACATTTGTGAAGTTGGTTATTTTCAGATAGCAGTGTCCCCTGCTTGCTCATGCCATTTTTGGCCATTTTTCCCTCAGAAGCCCATGTAGTGCTTTTCAGCACTATATAGGCTAATCGTCAGAGAACTGGCTTCCTTTCAGATTCAGCTCGACCTTGAAATGCTCTGCATTGGCAACACCTAATTTCTTCAGCAACAGGGTCTTACCTTTCACGTCAGATGGGTTATCAAGTGCTCTGACAGAAGCCTTTCTTGGGGACTTCGCAGGTCTGTCCAATTAACAGCTCAACAAGGATTGTAACCAATTTCTGGTACTAAGAGTTATAAGCCAAAGCAAAGTGTTTTAGGGTTAGGCTTTATTCCAACCTGTCCAGAGCCCTTCTGCCAAACAATCCCTCCAGGCTTCCATTGAGGGTTATATCTTTTAGCTCACTATCCAGGAAAAAGGTTTCTATAATACCAATTCATTTTGGATTTGATTGTGTGTATATCTCCCCTGTCCCTCCTGTTTCCCACCCCTTCAACCTTTTAATTCAATGTTCTTTCTAGTTTCAGCTTAATTTTTGTAATATCACTACTTTTGTCCAATTTTTTCTTAGATTTCATGGAAATATTTTGGTATAAGTATACTTTACTTTTGTAGTCACTAAAACTTTTATTGAAGGCTCCTCTGTTAATGTTCGCACTAAGTACCCAGGACAATTAGAGTTAAGAATGGCCCTGGCTATTTCATAGCATAAGCAGAATATACTATGTCATTGCAATACAGTGTGTAAGTACAGTTAAGGCAGCATTTTAAAAAGTCTACCAGAGAAGGAATACTTGGCATCTGTCTCCCTGCCAACAGAGGTTTTCTCATGATTCACATACCTTCAGTATTTATTCACACTCAAAAGCTTTCTGATGTTTTTATCTTCAGTTCAGAATACCATTTGACCCAGAAATCCTTGGTTATAACTCATATTTATCATTCATTTGAATATGTTTTAGTCATCTTAAATATGCAATTTCTATTTTTTAAAGATGCATAATCCTTAAAGTATAATTATAAAGAAATTTCTTTTACTATTAAAGGTGCATTCTCACTGGGGAGTGGTGGTGCATGCCTTTAATCCCGGCACTTGAGAGATAGAGGTAGGAGGATCGCCATGAATTCAAGGCCACCCCCAGACTGCATAGTGAATTTCAGGTCAGCCTGAGCTAGAGTGAGACCCTACCTCAAAAAACAAACAAAACAAAACAAAACAAACAAACAAACAAAAAGATGCATTCTCTAAGAAATAACGAAACCTAATGGAGAAACAAATTTCCAATAATATCTGAACAAAAGAAAAGTAGCCACCATGATGATTAATCTTGAGTTGTCAACTTGACAGTATTTAGAGTTACCATGGAAATAAGTCTGGGAATATCTTCAGAAATTTTCTGGATTACATTAGTGGAGGTTGGAGGACCCACCCTAATTGTTCATGGTGCCAATCTATGGAACAGGTTCTGGACTGAAGAAAAAGGAAAAAGTAGGCTGAGCAGCCGAATATATATCCTCCTACTACCTCACTGTACATTTAATTTGATCAGTTGCTTCCAGCTTCTGCCACCATGCCTTCCTCACCATTGAACTGTAAACCAAAATAAACCTTTTCTTCCTTGTTTCTGGTCAGGTATTTGATTATAGCAACAAAAAATCAACAAACAAAAGGCACTAGTGCCTTTATTTTAATTACTCCCAATGAAACCTGCACAACTCAGAGGAATAAGAAAAAATGTATAAACTGAGTATGAATAAATAAAATTAACAATCAATTTAAAGCTACAAGTAGCAAGAATAAATAAAATACCAATTTAGAATAGAGACATAATTAACTCTCATACTCTAAAAGACTGGTAAATTCTATTAACAAAATTATAAAAGCAGCAAAATTACAGTGAACAATCTTTAAAATAAAATAGAATAGCGCTAGGGTTATGGCTTAGCATGGAAGCATGAGAATCTGAGAGCAGACTTCCAGCACCTGGCATGGTGGTGTGGATCTAACAGAACACTAGAAGTGGAAGCGAGAATACACAGGGCTCACTAGCTAGCCCATCAAGCTGAATCAGTGAGAGACCCCATTTCAAAGAATAAGAATGTGAATGAGGAAAGCACATTATATTGACATCTGGTCTTCATACACATGTATACCTACACATAAAACACATATAAACACATATGTACACCATACATACACACACACACTTAAAACATTAGAATAGTCATGTTAGTATCATTTTCTAAATTTTATTCATGACATAAGGTTATAATCAAGTAGTCTTGTAAAATATGCTACATCCCTGGTCTGTCTTACTTCCTAGAGTGATAACATAAGTACTGCCAAAATTCAGCTATTAATTAACGAAACTAAATCATCAAAATACTAACTGAAATTTTCAAATGCAACAAGTTGAATATAAAGTTTAAAGAGCAGATCAATACAAAGAAATGGTCAAGATTTTGTGTTTATATATGGAATACTCCTTTCTAGCTATAAAAATATGTAATAATTCTTTACTAATGCTAACAATGACATTGACATGATAATATAGACACTGTTCAGTACAAAAAAGAAGATCTAACAGAAGAAGAGAAAAAATAAAATAATATAGGTAAGAATAGAAATCTGGGCATGGTGGCACAGTCCTTTAATCCCAGCACTCGGGAGGCAGAGGTAGGAGGATCACCATAAATTCAAGGCCACCCTGAAACTACATAGTGAATCCCAGGTCAGCCTGAGCTAGAGTGAGACCCTACCTGGAAAACCAAAAACAAAATAAAAATAAATAAATAACAAAAGAAAAAAGAAAAGAAAAAGCAAAAGAATAGAAAGCACATTGGAAAAGTATGAAAATTTGAATAAATGGGAAGATAATAGGTTGTAGTCCGTGAAATTATAACAATCATCAATTGATTTGATAAGTAAAGTATGAGGTTAAATGCCTACTTCAAAACATATAAATAAAAAACAAGGCATAAAATACAATACCAAAAATAGTAACAAAATTATACATAATATGAAATGTTTATTTCTAATAAGATGTCTACCTTATTGAATACCATAAACTTAATGAGGGTGTAAGAACATCCATGAGCAAATTAGGAAGTTAGATAGCTGAAATTACTGTGGCAAACATAGTTATCATAGAATTGGCAAACATTATGTCTATTGTTTAAATCAGATACCCCATAAACTCATGTGTTCTGAATGCTTGGTCCCCAGGAGGTGGCAATTTTGGAAGTGCAGCCTTATTAGAGGAGGTATATTTGGGGGGTTGGGCTTAGGGGTGCTATAACCAATTCTTCCTTTCCAGAGGTCTGCTCACTTTCTTGTTGTTATCTTCTAACTGCTGTGGCAGTGGTGATGTCCAGCCTCTGAGCATGTTATACTTTCCTCTGTCATCATGAAGCTTCCTCTTGAGATTCAAAGTCAAAATAAATCCTTTCTACCAATCAACTGATTTAGGTCAAGTATTTTGTCCCAGCACTGCCATGGTAACTATGGTATATGTGACTATGTTTCATAATATAGAAAGCCTTTCTAAGAACCATCAAGAAAAAGTAGTATCAACTGCAAATGATGTGAGTGGAGCATTGAACGAAAACAACAGAAATAAAATTAGTGGAAATAGTTGAGTTCAATTAACAGATATTAAGGTAGAAATCTAAGTAAAATCACAGCAGTTAATCAGGAATTATTAAGAAGAAGCATGCATATTTTTAAAAAATGATGAAACGAGGGATGGAGATGGCTTAGAGATTAAGGCACTTGCCTGCAAAACCAAAGGATGCAGGTTACCCTGGACCCACACAAACCAGGTGCACTAGGTGGCACATGCATCTGGAATTTGTTTGCAGAAGCTGGAAGTCCTGGTGTGCCCATGCTCTCTCTCTCTCTCTCTCTCTCTCTCTCTCTCTCTCTCTCTCTCTCTCTCTGTGTGTGTGTGTGTGTCCTTTCAGTGTCTTTCTCTCTCTAATAACTAAAAAAATAAATATTTAAAAAGTTTAAAAAATGAAGTTGTTTTTCTTTGTGTAAAATTGTAAGTCTCTACCCAAAAACTGTTGAACTCTTTACCCATTTAGTAAAATTTCAGAGCAACAAATATACAAAACACTGTGTTTGTACTCATTGACAATGAAGTACTTAAAAAAGAAGTTAAGCAAGCAATTCTACTAACACAGCATTTAAAAGAAACACAATATTTAGGAGTATATTGAACCTGAAAGTGAAAGATCTATAAACTTACTGAACACAATAAAGTATTCATGAAAAAAATCAAGGGCTAAATCAAGGGGAAAATACCCTATGTTCATGGAGTAGCAGAATCGTTCCTACTAAAATGTAAACATTGTCCAAAGTTTTGGACAAATTCAGAATAATCCCTATTAAAGTTACCACTGACAATTTTCATTCAAATATAAAACTATCCTAAAACTCATATGGAGCCATAAAGTACTTCCCCCACCACAAAGTCAATGTAGAGAAATGATACTGCTTCAGGCATCACATGGTCTAATTTCAACCTATGTTAAAGTTTGTAGTAGTCAAAGCAGTGTAGTAACGGGTTACAAAAAGATATACAGGAGACTGGAAAAGAACATAAAGCCTCAAAATAAATGAATACACAAAGATTTGATTGTTTTACAAAGTTGCCCTAACACACAGTAAGTGGAAGATGCTTTATTGAGTAATTTTGAGAAAACAGAGGCCAAAAGCCTTATCTTACACCATATCAAAAAAAAAAAAAAAAATCAATTCATTCAAGATGTGTTTTTAAAGGTTTGAATATAAGATTTGAAAATGTAAAACTTTTTTTTTGTTTGATTGTTGTTGTTGTTTTTTTTTTTTTTTTTTTTTTTGTTTTGTTTTTTTGGTTTAGGTAGGGTCTCACTCTAGCCCAGTATGACTTGGAATTAGTCTCAGGGTAGCCTCGAACTCTGCCTCCTGAATGCTAGGATTAAAGGCATGTGCCACCATGCCCGACTTTGAAACTGTAAAATTTTTGAAGAAAACATAAAAGAATGGGGCATGATTGCAAAAACACTTGCAACAAGTGCAGAAATGAGCAGTTGGTGGTACAGCGAAGTGGTAAGCATATGCAGAGCAGAAGAATCAGTAAAGTGAAAATACAGCCTCCAGAACGAGATGGAATATTTATAAACCATATATTTGACTAGGAGTTATATCTTAAGCCTGTGTGGTGCTCATTCAAAAATGACACACACACACACACACAAAAAAAAAAAAAAAAAAAAAAAACAGTATGGACATTTCTCCAAAATAGATCTAGCAGTCTCACTCCTTGATATACATTCAAGAAAAAAAAAAAAAATGAAACAAGTATGCCAATGAGACATCTGTATGTACTATTCTCAAAAGCCCCAGAATGGCAACATCATAAGTCCCCATCAAAGGATGAATGGATAGTTAAACTATGTCATACAAATAAAAAATGCACACACATTAAATTAAACATTACATGGGAATAATAGAAATCAAGGCCTGATGAGATGGCTCAGCAGTTAAGGAGCTTGCCTGAAAAGCCTATTAACCCAGACCAGATTTCCAAGTACCCATGTAAAGCCAGAGATGCAAAGTGGTACATGCATTTGGAGTTTGTTAGCCGTGGCTATAGGCCCTGACATTCCCGTTCTCTCTCTCTCTCTCTTTTTCTATCTCTCTCCTCTCTCTGTGTTTGTCCCTCTTTCTTCTATCTCTGTGAATAAATAAATAAATATTTTAAAAAACAAGGAAATTCCATTTCAATCGGATTAACATTATTTAATCTGGTAGAAATTATATTTAATGAAATAAATCAGACCGAAATCAAGCAGTATCTGATTTTATTTCTGTATTTACTGTGGTGGGAACATTTACTTCCTCCAAAACTCATTTTGAAATAATTACTATTGTAACCATACTCCAAGATGAGATTTTAAAGAGCTGAGTAGGTCAATAGGAAATCTGTCCTCTCAGGTGGGATTAATGTAAAAGGGCAAGTTCATGACCTATCTTCTGTTTGCCCTTCTTGGTCTTGTGACAACACAGCAGTGAGACCATGTGAGGTACTGGAGTCTTGATGGTGAATTTCTCCACAAGCAAAGCCATGACCCAGTGGATTTCTGCTCATGATATTCTCTCACAAGATCAGTGGATTTCTGCTCGTGATATTCTTTCACAAGATAGAACTGGACACTGTGAAAGAAAACAAACCCAGAGTCATAGAAAGAGGATTTCCCGGAGCTTAGTTTGGTGAAAATGACAAGGTACTGGATTAAGAACCTCTTTATTTATGAGATAAATAAATCCTAACCTACTGCATCGTGGTAATTAGTTAAATATATTGTAATACATACTTAAAATTGGCTGAGATAGGTCTCATTTGTGAAGAGAGTAGATATTTTGTGTTCATACACACAAATTATAGATTGCTATATG
Source organism: Orientallactaga sibirica (assembly GCA_036365145.1). Taxonomy (NCBI): domain Eukaryota; kingdom Metazoa; phylum Chordata; class Mammalia; order Rodentia; family Dipodidae; genus Orientallactaga; species Orientallactaga sibirica. Next base: position 16,475,567 of record JAEOAD010000017.1, read on the forward strand.
AGGCGATAGATGTGTTTAGTAGCTTTATTAAGGTAATCAATTTACTATATGAAAATATATTGAATAACCATCTGGCAGTATATAAAACTATATCCAATTTTCACTGAATAAACCTGGGACACAAACATACATACATACATACATACATACATACATACATACATACAGCATTCAGAAATTATTGATTGATAATAAGTATTTATTTTCTAATATTGATAAAATTTATGTAGCATATGAGATTTCTCCTATGGAAACATAAATTGAAAGTAAAGATTAAATAACTCAAAATTTCACCACGAGTTTACAACTTAAAACAATAATATATTTGACCATATTTTTATGGAAGTGATAAGTTAGGTTTACAAGCAAGTACCTTTAACTGCTGAGCCATCTCTCTGGCCCCTGCAATGTATTTTTGAAAGGACAATGTACATTTTTTTATATATATTCAGATGCCAAATGGTAGGATCAATTGATCAATTTCAATTATAAAGTCTTATTTTTTGGTCTCATTCATAATGTATATTTTCTAAGTTACTAGCATCATTGTAGAACCAATCCCTCAAAATAAAAATCTTACTGACATTCTTAGTTTCTCTTTCTCTCAACCCCATGTGATGAAAGTCAACAAACACAGAAGTATCAAGCAAACACACAATGGGAAAATATAAAAGAAGTCATTTACATGAGCCAAGGCAGCTCTCACTTCCATTAGAATGTCACTGACCATGTGGCTTCAGTCATCTAATGAAGTAATATATCAACTTCATAAGTATAATAGTGAAGACATACCTAGGTGTTTCTTTACTTTTCTTAGTATCTCATTTAGAAATTGGAGTCTAATATTAATATCTGCCCTGCAGAAACTGGAGAATCAGATTATCTGTAAAAACTACCTCACCTACAACCTCCAGAAGAAATTTGGCCCTGGTAAATAACTGTTCCAGGAATACTTCAATTACATTAGCAATAGCCAGCACCATGATCATATAGATTTCTGGACCAAGACACTTTTTCCAATTGCCTTAAAAATACATATATACACACCTTTAAGTATCACAAGCAACTCATATATTTATTACATTGTCATTTTGCAAATGAGGACAATGAATCATCAGGTATGTTGGTCAAAGTCAAGCAGTTACTGAGTGATGAGGCTCAAGAGTCAACCTTCACAATGTCTGAGTTTAAAACTCTCCTCTTAAATGATCTTGGATACTGCAGGATTGTAATCATAGCAAAACTTATTGGTGTTATTTGCTTATCTCTGAGTCATATTTCCTCAGTATGAACAAGGGGTACTGAATTTCAAAACCTAGAGAAACACAGAACCAGATCCTGGACCCTGGTGCATTCTGCAAGATGATCTACCACTTTGAAATAGGAGGGGTGCCAGCTGCTCTGTCATATGTAATAGTGTCTCATTTTATTCCATTTGCAAAAGTCCTTGTTTTAAGTATACAACAATAGTAGTTAAGAGTCTGGACTTTCATGTTAGACTCCCTGAATTTGAATCCTGCCTTCAACATTTAATGTTCACAAACTTTGTGGAAAAGATCTTTTACTTCTGTGTGTCTCAGAGTTCTTGTTTGTTAATAGGGTACAATTGTAATCTCTATCATAATAATGCTATGAGATTTAAATGAGTTAATAATTGATTTCTAGAAAATACCAACATTAATGAACATTGCCAAAACGACTATTGGAATCATTTCTAAAGTCTTTGTATAGTTACTCATTCAAAGCATAATCATTTCTCTGACAATGTGAGCCTTCCTGGACAGTGAGCTCCTTGAATTAAGGAAGCGATTGTTATGTTTTGGACTCTTGAACGCTGAACATTTGTTCAGATCTATGAACAGTACCATAAACAATGGTAGGACATTGAGTGGGTGCCATGAGACTGCTGTTCCCTTTGTTCTATCTACTTCAGACCTACTTAGCCTGGAATCAGCATAAATTCTGACTAGTCGACTTCTCATTACTAGGTTGTGCCTGCCATCTGGTCTTTATGTCTTTGTGATCGTGTAATTCTATTTTTACATGATTAAACTTACCTAATTTGCAAAGCTTTATGTAAAATATGCCTAAACAATAATATAAAATCAGTTCTAATTTAACAGGCATTGATTTGTTCACCAGTGAACACAGTTGGTGCCATTGCTTCTGCTTCAACTCAGGTTAAATGTCCATTCCTCAGGAAATATTCCAATGCCCATTGACCAGCAGGGGGTCCATATGTTGCTTCACACAGCATGCTGTGCTTATTATAATGGCCATTAAATAACAGTTTGTATAATCATTTGTCTAGGGCTTAACTCATCCTTTTCTTTGTGAGCTTCATGAAAGTAGCTGTCTGGCTTGCTATTTTCTGTATTTCTTGAGTTAAGTAGAGAACCACTACAAGGGAATGTTTTACATATCAACATTTAATTTGTACTCTTGGAACAATGTATTTTATCTGTACCTTTTTATAGAATCAAGATGGTTGGTATTTAATACTTTGATAATGCAATATTTTTGTTTTGTTTTGTTTTTATTTTTTGCTTTCTTCTTAGCATGTTAAGTATAAAGAAAGTTCAGATTGTATATATGGTCTTTGAGAGTTCTGTTTTACCATATCTGGTAACTATAAAATAAGACTTCCAATAAAGAAAAGCATTCTGTGAAAAAATATGCCATTTCTCTTAGGAAGTCCATGTTACTTAAGACAGTTTTAAAATGATACACATTGTAGTCTTCACTATTGATAAATTTTCTAAAAAATGTCATGTTTTTCTAAACTACTTAAGTAGAGTTTTAGTACCTAAATGCAAATGCACTAAATGGTTACTTATTTCATAATCATAAGAATTATGTCATTTCATACACTCTGTATGTTTAAGCCTGTCATTATTGAATCTGTTCCATGCAGTAGTATATGCTGGGACAATATGTTGGGTACTATGTCTATTTGTCTATTTATTTTAGTAAATTCTATTCTCAAAAATGTAAACAACAATTTAAGCAAAGATTCGTGACTACAGTTTGTTTTAATGTATTCAATCTATTCATAAATTTATAAATGTTTTATTATAACAAGGTGAGTAATTAAATCACATCAGCAGTTTCGTTTAGCATTTAAAATGACCTATCTCAAGCAATGAATATCTATTGGTTTTAAAATTAGCTATGAAGATTACTTTGAAAGGATAATCAATACAATGAATAGGAAAGCTTGCCTAGAGGAAAAGTTTCACCAAAAAAAAAAAAAAAAACGCATTAATCTCAGGGAAATATTAAAAAGCACTCATTTAAATTTATATAATCAAGTTGTGCAAAGAAAATGAACAGAATACTGTTTCTATTAAAAACGTCAAAAATAAATGTTTTGTTAGTCTGAGATCTGAGTATCTTAATGTAGGATATAATCAAGCATCAGTATCTAAAGACAGTAGATTGGGAGTGTTGCATTTTCTTATCCTGTGTTTTTCTTACAGTCTGTTTTACATGTCATAATTAGTTGATCTCAATTGAGGACAAAATTGTTGTTACCAGAGTGTGGGGAGAATATTTAATGGGGACAGAAACAAATTGTTCAACACACACAGGGTACAACTAGATAAGAGTTATAAGTCCTATATTTATTGCACAGTAAGGTAAATAATGTATTATATATCACAAAAGAGCTGAAAGATTGGAACATAATTACCATAAAGAAATGATAAAAGTTTAAAGTGATAGATATGTTGATTGACCTGATTTGATCATTATACAATGCATGAATAGAAAGGTATAAAATGCACAATCATATGTCAATAAAAATTTCAAATTTATAGAAATAAATATAAATCAAATAATTGCATGAGTCCTGCATAGTTTTTTTTTATTGATAAGTTGTAGACCCACTTTCTTCACATGAAAATCTGAATAGTGAACAGGGCATGGTCATGCATGCCTGCTATCTCAGCACTCAAAGGATTGAGTTAGGAGTATTTACTCAGGCCAATCTGGGGTACATAATGAATTTGGGGCCAGCTTGGACTATACATAAATATACTGTCTTTAAAAAATAGTTTTAACAGAAACAACAGTTTTGTTTAAATAATTTCATATGACTGTTGAATTCTGTTGGTAAATTAATGAGTTTAGGAATGGCACAAAAGTTGTATCTCTTGGGCAGGACAATGTGGGTGTTGCTAGGTACTTCCAAATGGGTGGTTCTTCCATGGGGGCGTATATATAAGGAAGCTCCAGTGGACCTCCAGAACTTTGCTTTTCTTTTCTCTGGCTACCCACTACTATCTGGTAAGTGCTTTTTATACCTGGCTTGCCTGCTATTACCTTGTTCTCACTTCTACCATTCTTTTGCCCTTGTGAACTAAGTGGCTAAAGGGTCCTGCCACCTTCAGCCTGCCCTAAGCGGCACTGATTCTTCTATTTCCCAGTTTGAGCTCAGTCTCATGGACTGAGCAGCTTCAGGGCCTGGATCCTAAGAGTCTTCAGCTTAGATCCAGCCTTGTGCACTGAGCAGCTGCCAGGTTCTTCAAATTTCTAGTCTGCGGACAGCTATTGTTGGACTGTTCAGCACATATCATGTGAGCTAACCCAGTAAATCTCCCTTTTTGTCCCTTCTACTGCTTCTGTCCCTGCCTAAAAGACTGACTAATACATGCAATTTATTTTAAAAAGGTATGTCTGTTCCTTGCATGGGCTTCATGGAGCTATGAACATGCTAACCTCTGAAATGTTCAAAGAACCTAGTGGCACACTAATCTGGATTTTTTTTTTTTTAATGTGTTATGGGAGAGGATTTGGAGTGTGAAGAAAGATAACACTTAGCTTGGAATAAAATGGATAAGATGGATATTTTTATATTGCTTGTAACCAAGAAAAGAAAATCTAAGCCAGGTGTTCTGTTGCTAGGGTGCCAAGTATCTCTCATTTGTGATCTTGTTATTCTGAACTATCTGTTGATCCACCTTTATACCTTTTGTAAAACTGTGCAAAGAAAACGGTTAGGTCTTGGAGAAAAAGAGGTTAGTGAAGAACATTGCCCTCGGTCATGCTGTCATTGGTCATCCAGACACATGGAATGCATCTTCCTCCAGTCTGGGGTCATCTGCTGCTGTGTTCTTGCCCTCACTGGCATCATGAGAAATTGTGACATTCCTAATGAAAGTGCTAGAGTGGCCAGGAGAGCTGCCTTGGCAATCTTCATCCTGTGTTAATATACACTACCAAGGTCTCCTCAGTGTTTCTTTCCAGGGACAAGAGAAATTGCTGTGGTTACAAAGGCAAATTCAAATCATTCTGTCTAAAAGATGCAAAGTGTATATGCCATGTATTTAATAGCTACAATAAAATCTGTAAGGAAAATTTTGGAAAGAGGCTTTGTAATTTCTAATATATACTTTTCTGACAATTTTCACTTCTTTCATGTGTTACCTTTTTTCTGCCTATAGATTCTACTAACTTTTGTTTTTATTTTTAATTACCTCTATCTTAATGCTAAGCATCAATTTATCTTTTAATTTTGCTGATTTTCAAGAAAATGTATATATATATATATATATATATATATATATATATATATATATAATATTTTTATCTTATTTATCTGCAAGTAGAGACAGAGATAATGAGCATGTTCTACTGAAAACAAACCTCAGATGCATGTGCCACTTTGTGTATATGGTTTTCCGTGGACAATTGAACCCACGTCATTAGGTTTTGAAGGCAAGTGCCTTAACTGCTGAGCCATCTCTCTACTCTAGTTTACATCTTAACTTAAGTGAATTTTCAATCTGTTGCCTTTATAGATGCCCAAACAAATCATACCATTCTAAATTGGCAGGTACTTTTGACTGAAGCAAAGACCATCACTAATGCATTCTGTTACTTTAGTTTTATGAAGAACACAAGGAAACATAAATTCTATAATTTTCTAGAAACTTTTTTTGAGAAACAGGTCCTAAAAGCAGTAAATCAATGTAGAGTAGAAATATGAACGTAAATAAAACCAGAATTGTAATTTAACTCTCTTTCTAAGTTCAGATTAATACACATTTTTTTAATTCATACTGGTTCTTTTTAAACCTGTTACAGTTTTGATCAATTAACTATAATTATGCATAATATTTTAAATTATTTAATTGCAATAAATCTCCTCCTACACATTCAGACTTGACACAGGTTAAATTGAAAGGGTGATGTGCCTCCTTTCTTTATGCTCACAAAAACTTTTGCCAAGAATTTGTGTTTTGACTGCATTTGATTTTTTTTGGTGCTATATTCACAATTATCAAGAAGGGAAATCTCCTATACAAAAAATATGCTTTAAAAGCAAAGCAGTGAATGACAAGACTGTAAGGCATTGATGATTTGTTTCTACACTTGCAGGGTCACCCTATACCTAAGACTTAGAAATGTGAGATGGGAAGCAATGGAGGACTACACTTATAGCTCATCACTAGATCAGTCCATATCAGGTACACAAAGGAAGGCATGCAGGTGGATCCAGAGGCTGTAGGAAAGTGAGCTGTCAATACATATACATGAGAATCTATTGAAATATGATGACAAGCAACAGCAATGCGATTAAATGCCCAGAGGTTGAAGACAGAAGGCCATACAGATAGGGGTGAGTATTCAACATGGGGATCATGAACCTAAAAATGGTTGTTAAATCAAGGGAGCATGCAAACAGAAGCAAGATAGAATATGTGTTTGCAAAAAAAATGTATTAATGAGACAATGACATTAACTGACTTTGGTAAGTTTATAAAATTTCCACAGGTAAAGATAAGGAACCAAAGGGCTTCTGACTAAAAGAAATTGAGAGTTCAGATCTGACTGCCAAAAGTCAAAACTGCATGGGACTAAAAGGACAAGATTTTAGAGTTAGCATATAGTTATATTGGTCAAATTTCAAGCCCATTCTGAGAGCCAGTTACTATCTGTAGGCAGGAGCTGCCAATATTTTCTGAAGAAATATTTTGGCATCACTGATATTTCTTTCAGAAAGTAAACTCTGTAAACTGTAGAAAGAGTGAACTGTGGTGGTTAGAGACTCACAGTTAAGAATGTACTGCAGTAGATGAGGACAGAGGCTTAGCACCAGTGGATGAGCAAGTCATATCATCATTGGTTAGGTGTTTCACAGAATTAACTAAAAGACACACACTCCCTTTCTCTCTCTCTCTCTCTCTCTCTCTCTCTCTCTCTCTCTCTCTCTTTCTCTCTCTCTCTCTCATACAAGGTATATATGTATATACTCATATATAGAAAATCCATCCATAACAATCATGTCTCAATGTGTATTATTCTTCCCATTAATACACAATAAAATTATGTTACAAAGAGTTAAGTAATACCAGGCATGGTGGTGTTAATCTCAGAGCTCAGAATGCTGAGGTAGGAGGATCATTTTGAATCTGAGATTAGCTTGGGCTACAGTGTAAATTCTAGGCTACACTAGAATCATCAGTTATTATGGAAATATATGTATATATATAATACAATGGACCCTGCCTCAAAAATAGAGATAAAGATGGATTATGCTATGTCCAGAAACTACAGAGGGTTACAAGAAAATGTCAGTGTCATGGTGATACCTTTCAGTGATTTGTTGATCAGAGGGCTATCTGATGCCCCCAAAATATCACCAGCTATTGCCAAGGCTCTTGGTTGCCCAGTAGAACAAGCCGATAAGACTTTACTACTATAGACACCACATTCTTGGGTTGCAGGTCACTGAGAAATCAAACTGGAGCTGGAAGCCTCCTCCCTGTTGACTAGCTGTCATAGTGCTCAAAAAGCTATTCAGCCTGCTGGGGGAGAAAATGGTCTTAACAAGCAATGGACCCTGTAAGCTTTATGACTGGCCAGTCCAGCAAAATGTTTCAACAGGTACAATGGTGGCATGTTTGTTCCATGGAAAACCAATTGTCCTTTGATTGAAAGGAATTTGTGTCGGGTACTGAAAACTTAATCAAAAGCCTATGGATATATTATACCCACCAAACTTCCCTCTAAATACTTGTGTTTATGCCCACATATTAATGCTATTCTCACTTTTGGTTAGAGAAGCTTCTCTTTTTAGATAATGGTGACCAATGGGGTGACTCAAAATTCACCAAATAGAAGACATGGAGAACAAGGCTCAAGCTCTCCTCCTAAGTATTAGAAATATAATGAAACTGGATCAATAAAGAAAGTACAAATATGTTGTATTTTGCTATTACAAAAAGTGTTCATATATAGCTACTTCATTACTATGCTTATATATAAGAATACATTTATTTATTTATTTATTTATGATTTATTTGAGGGAGAAAGAGGAACAGAGAGAAAGAGGCAGACAGAGAGAAAGAATGGGCATGCCAGGGCCTCTAGCTGCTGCACATGAACTTCAGATACATGCACCACTTTTTGCATCTGGCGAACATGGGTCCTGGGGTCTCAAACTAGGGTCCTTTGGCTTTTCAGGCTAGTGCCATAACCACTAAACAATCTCTTCCACCCTGAAAATACTTTTCTACAAGACTTATTTTGAAGTCAATATTTACATAAGGAAAATCTACTCATACCTAATGTTTTCTTTATATGTCAGCAAGCTGCATTTGTATTTGCATGATGATAGTAGCCACATATTTAGGACTCTAGAAATTTAAAGAAACAAGTCTGTTACACTTTTTAAAATGCAATGTTTTGTGCTGTAATGCTAATAATCCATATGCCATTTGCAATTAAACATCAAAGAATATAAATCACAAAAAATAACTGACCAAATTTCTGAGAAGGGCAGTGGAGTTTTCACCACTGAGACAATCTCCAGTTCTCAGAGACCATTGTAGAAGAGGTGTTTGAAAGAATGTAATGGCTGAAGGGAGGGAAAGCATGCATTGAAATACTGTCTTCCAATCCCAAAGTAACCATGGTATCCATGACCTCATAGGACCTGACACTACCTAAACAAGAACTGCATATATGAGGACAAAAAGAAAAAGAAAATGACAACCTCAAAATAGAAGAAGAGCTAGATAGAAAGAAAAAGGGATTCAGTGGAGGGGAAATAGGAAAGAAGAGACAAAGAAGGGTGAGATGAGCTGATTATAATCATGGTAAATTGTGTGTATGTATGGAGGTTGTCAGTAAAATTTTAAAGTTAAGCAACTTTCCAAGTTCACACAGTTAATAGTTCATCAGATATGAGTGGCAGATGATATTGCAGGCATCACGTAGGAACCTATTATTGACAGGTTTCCCGTGATCTTTATGTTTTTGAAGAGACAACTGCTCTATGTCTCTATTTCAATTTTGTTTGTATTTTCTTCCTCTTTGGAAGATAGAAATGATAGATCCCTTTTAGAAAAGATTTCTTTTATTACTTGTAAGTTTGCTTTCACAAAGCTCAACAGTCTTCAACCATCAACAAATTCACTGTGTAGTCACCAACCACACACTGCACACACAGGACTGAGTAGTCAGGGTGCAGATGTGAATAGGAAGCTCATTTTGCCTGTTGCACCATGAGTAAAAGCATCCTTAGGTTTTACCATGGGGCCCTATATCTTCTATGACAGTCTAGCCATCTCACTTAGTAGCTTGAACACTGGCTAAAATTTCAGGTCCTTCATAATCATTTACAATATAAAGATGTATTTGTTGACCATCAAGATAAAACATAAGAAATTATAAATAACAAAAATAAGAAATTACAAATAAATTACAAATAACTTTCTTCCAAAGTTTATGTGGATAAGAACATCATAAATAGCAATGCCAGGAAATAAACAAAGAAACCTATAATTATGGTGGAAAAAAAAAAAAAAAAATGTACATGCTTAGTTTCTGGTGCTACTAAGTTATATTTTAAAATCAATATCAACTAAATGAAATGTTCTAGGTAACATTAGGGACATTGCCATAGATGGCTAAGATTGTTATTAGATAAACAGACATAAATGTAAAGAATTTGGAAAAGCTTCAATAATTAGCAGTTGATAAATGTATGGGTATAGATTAGCAATATTCACATTCTCATTCTTTTATTGACTGATGTAAGAACATGGTAAATACAATAGTCAAAATGTTTTCAAGGTATAGCTTGGTTGAAATGAATGATACAAATGAGTGAAGCAACAGTATAAAATTTCCCTGCATAGGCCCAGCATATACTTCTGGGAAACTAGATGATTAACATTCTAAATTCAGGTAGGTTGTAAGCACAACAATATGTATTCAGAGTAAAGCTTCAAAAAGTATAGTAGAGTCTCAGAAGATATTCCTATTTCCATGGAGGCTTGTAGAAAGTAAGATTCAAGGAATCTATTTATTGATTATTTTTCTACATGTATTTAGCAGGCACCAATAATTTCTTGGACACAGTCCCAATCATGAGAATATAAACTGAATGGTACATTATCCCTCACTCCAATAGTCATAAAGCACCAGTTATCACACAATGCAAGGTCTTGCAAAGCGGACCAAAAGAAGTCATTATGAACTCTCATAGAAGAAAAGCTCTCTTATGGAGGTCTGAGAACTCTCCAAGGATTCAATGCTTGCTTTAATTTTTTATTTTTCTAGAATTAATGTGGTAGGAGAAGCATTTCAAGCCCCAGTCATAAGATGGAAGGTAATAGGCTATGAGAAATACAATATTCAGAACATTTAATTGGTTGATAAAAGTTGGAACTTTCACTAGAATGTAGTAAGGAAACAAAGTAAATTTGATCAATTAGGCAGGTATGAAATTAGCCATGTTCTGGGGATGAGGGGGTGTCGGGAATCAGGACAGACAGGCTATGCAAGTGGCAGGATGGATGTTCTGAAAAAGGTGCTTCCAGTGAAGTCAAGCATTATCTACAGGTATTAAAACATCTTACAACTCTAATTAATCAATATATATATCTTAATATGGATGGGTGTTGAAAGTGATGAAACTACTTTTTCCAGTTTGGAGGTTTTTTTTTTTTTTTTAATTTATTTTTATTTTTATTTGTTTATTTGAGAGAGGGAAAAACAGGGAGGGGGAGAGAGAAAGAGGAGGGGGAGAGAATGGGCATGCCAGGGCCTCTAGCCACTGCAAACAATGTGTGGGTCCCTTTGAGCATCTGGCTTATGTGGGTCCTGGGGAATCAAACTTGGGTCCTTCCATTTTGTAGGCAAATACCTTAACCACTAAGCCATTTCTCTACCCCCATTGAAGTGTTTATTATATGTCCTTCTCCTCACTGTGATTAAATATATGAGTAAGAGTGTTGATATTGATTATACTTCATATTAAAGGTATAGTGCTACCTAATCACTCCTAACTTTACTTGATTACAAGCTCATTGTCAAAGGTATCCTTCTTTCTATAATCTATAAAAATTACAGAATATAAAGCAATGCTTTTAATAATATATTCACCCTAAATGTTAACTTTCTATACTGTAATTGCTTTGAAACTCTGAAATTGAGACAGAGAGAAAGAGAGAGAGAGATGTAGAAAATATTTCCAGACTTTTTAGTCTGGAAATGATATAAAAAGACAATGTAGACAGAAACAGGATTTCCTATTTTCATTTAATAAACTAAGGAGTTAGTTTGGGAAGTCATAATATGAAGTAGTAACCTTTATCCTGTCTGACTTGTTACAATTTCCAGGTGTCTTTATTCATTACACATTGTTGGATTTCCTCACATAAAATCAGGACTTTACCACAGAGGTTGAATACAAGACTACTGCTCTAAATAAATTGAAAAAGAAATCACCTGTCTACAGGATTCTGGACACCATCACAATACCTATTCCTAGAGTGGTCACTCATAAAGTGACTTTGTCAGAAATAGCTTCTTTCAAAAAACAGCATCTGAAAGTTATTTAATTTGAAAGAAAATAATCATTGATCTGCACTGCACTTCAGCATAAGAAAGGATGCCAGGTAAAAAAACAGCAGACCTCTGAGATGCTGGGTTTCCATTTCAACATTTGAAAATTAAATTACTCTTCATGCTGAAGCTGTAACTTATCAATTACTCCACTCCTCCCAAGCCCATGGTCCACTTCAGAATACATAAAGAACACTGCTTAATCTCCACCAGGTAGTTTCACTCACATGATGTTCTTGTGGCTTACGTTACCAAAGATCATTCAGATAGAAAATCCACAATGGGTTTTCTTATCATTCAGAACACAGACTCCATTCAAGTGATGAAATAGGTTTCAAATTCATTTCTTAGCATTTCCAGGTTATTTCTATTGTACTATTATACCATTTTGTCTAGTTTTCTGCCATCCCCTCACATATATAGCTTTATTGATTCCATGACAAATAAGTCACTCAGCTTGTAACTACCATGTTATTTGGAATTTCCATTCAAGGTTTCCTGGAACATTTTCTTTTACAAATTGAGTCAATTTCTTATTATTTATTCTACTGGATATAACAAAAGTAGATTCAGACAAAATGATATTAGCTTTCCCAGTTGAGGAATAAAACTGACTTATGGTCTATACCTTGTTCATTTATGGAAGAAAAGTCCTGCACATTCAAGATTTTTTCACCTTGCCATGTTTCACTATTTAAAATTTAAAATAATAGCCATTCATAGCTATAAACAGAATGGAATCTTTAAGTTTTCCTAGCTTAAAAATGAAAGTTGTATACATCTTTAGATATCTCTCAACAAATTTAAAAATAAACTTGGTCTCAAACAAAATTAAGATATAATTTCCTAATTATAAATTGTAAACCCATATACTTGACCATATATAAAAACTCTCCAAAAATATATTTATAATCATCTAGTTGAAAATTGAGTAAGTAAAATTAGAGTTCTACATAGTTAAATTAAAGAAAACCTGAATGGATCAATAAAGAGGAATGCAAATACAACATGACATAGGAACAAAAGGTCTAGGTATCAAGTTAGAATTACCAATCTATAAGATCTTTTTTAAATTTTTTTTTTTTATTTTCAAGCAGAGAGAATAGAAGGAGACAGAGAGAATGTTTGTGTCGGAATGCATCTGATTTAATGTGGGAACTGTGGAACCAAACCGTCATCAATAGACATTGCAGACAAGTGGCTTAATCACTAAGCAATCTCTCCAGCCCAATCCCTGAAACTTTTAATCTCAGCTTTTAGGAACCAGAAGTATTGTGGAAATGAGAGTTCTTATGGAGCCTTTCTGACCTGAAGAAGTACATATTAGTGCTTGTGTTTGTAATCAAGGTGTGCTTGTGTTTGTAATCAGGGTGAAGGCTAACATTCACTCTGGTTGAAAAAAAAAAAGAACACAATATTACTCAAGCTCTCTAGGTTTCAGAACAGTACTCAGGAAATACACACATGGCACAGTAGAAACTGAACACAAAGTTATGGCACCAATGTGGATGTCTTGCTGTGTAAATAGCAAGATCAGGAGACTCTGAGAAAGTCACATATAATCATCAAGGCAAATTCTGAAGAAATATTTTATTTATTTATTTATTATTTATTTATTTATTTTTGAGAGAGAGAGAGAAAGAATGAGACAGGGGGAATGGGTATGCCAGTGTGCATCTAGCTACTGCACATAGATTCCAGGTGCAAGTAAGTGCCACTTTGTGCATCTGTCTTTACATGGGTATGGGTGTATTGAACCTGGGCCATGAGGCTTTGCAGCAAGTGCCTTTAACCACTGGGAAATCTTCCCAGTCCTGAGAAAGATTTTTAATTTCTCAGAATGCCAAATTTTAAGCAGGAAAGGAGGTTATAGAAGGGTAATCAAATCAGTATTGAAATAACTGCGTAGTAGAAAAGATGTGCCCAATGGAGATTTAAACAAGAAAGTGGGCTGGTGCTCACCTGTAACACCTAAGGACTCAGGTTTGATTCCCCAGTACCCATGTAAGCCAGATGCACAAGGTGGCACATGCATCTAGAGATCATATACCCATTCTCATTTCTCTCTCTCTCTCTCTTAAATAAATAAATAAATAAATAAATAAATAAATAAATAAATAAATATAAATAAAATATTTTAAACAAGAAAGTATCATATTTTGGGAACAAAGTCTCTTATGACCCATCCATGGTGGCACAGTGGAGTGATGTGGGTGCCAGGAAGTGCCCCTGAAATAGGTATTTGCTGTTAGAGCATCTTTCCATCTAGTATATTGTGGCAGGATGGCTGCTGTAGACTAGATAACTCTGTTGTCTCTTAAAGCCATAATTCTGGCTGGAGAGATGGCTTAGTGGTTTAAGGTGCTTTCCTGGGAAGCCTAAGGACACAGGTTCACTTCTCCAGGTTCCACATAAGCCAGATGTACCTGATGGCACGTGCATCTGGAGATTGTTTGTAGTGGCTAGAGGCCCTGACACACCTATCCTCTCTCTCTCTCTCTCTCTCTCTCTCTCTGTGTGTGTGTGTGTGTGTGTGTGTGTCTGTCTTCCTTTCCCTCTGTCTCTAATAAATTAATAAAAATAAATCTTTAAAAAATGTTTTAAAAGCCATAACTCCATAGTTCTTGATTTGGTTACTGCCTTGAAAATTGATGCCCTTGGTCACCAGCAAAAGATAAATTATAGGATTTTATTGGTAGAACAAATACAGCCTTTGAGACTATTCTACCCTCTCACACATTAACAAATTTTAATTCTCTCCACTTGAGGAGAAAGTTACAGATTATTTGGTTTAAAATTTAGTTTAAGCACATAGGTGGTTCCTAATTTCTGTGATTTTTCTTATCTTACTCATTGCCAGAATATTTCTATGCCTATGGGTAAGGGTTACTGTGAGGATCTGTACAGCATCCTTCCATTCTTGTGGTCCTTTCTTAGTGCCTTTGTCCTCTGGACCATTGCTGACCTGGGAGCAATATGGTTTAAATGGGAGAAGGGTTCACTAACTTGGGCAGGATCTAGTAGTGATCAATGATGGGGCTTCTATCTCTGCTTCTCTGTACCATCTTCCATTCATCTCCTGGTCTAGGCAACCCAAATGCAGACTCACCAACTAAGTGGACCACATGGTAGACCTGGCCCTCCTCATGCACCAGAAACCCCATGCTAATAACAAACTATAGTATTAATGTGATAGAAGAAGGAAATTGATATAGTTGTGTTGTTAAACAACAGCCCTCTCAATTGCCACTCTGTGCCACTTCCTGATATGTCTTCTAGTTGTTGCACGGACAGTTCCAGACCCCTAGGCTTGGCTAGATGTTCTTTAGGAAATACATAATATTTTACTTCCTCCAAAATTCATCTTGGAATGCAATTTCTTTGTTTTCAGAATCATAACAATTCTAATCTCCTGAACACATTCCAAGAATGATAGATGCCTCAAGCCCACTAGGAAGAAAATCAGGAGCAGTATGATATAAAATTAAAAGAGAACATCTTTGGTATACTGGAAAGGAAATCAGTTAACAAATAAGATGAATGATTGAAAGATTTCAGGGATTGCATCCATACCCTATACTAATTTGAAATGCCACTAAAAGTATAATGAATCAGTTATTTCATAAAATACAGAAAATCTACTTACTTTGGTTTCCAGGGAAAATAAATGTTTTTTGCCATTAATAGTGTTTCCTGGAAAATTTGTTTTGGTTGGAAGGGCAAATAGAGATATGATGGCCTGAAAATACAATTTATTTGGGGAAGTTGGACAAGAGGAGAAGATGGAATAAAAATAGAATGACAAATACAGGACCAGAGAAAGCAGGGTTAAGATTAACAGGTTAAAATGAGTAGATACATCTGAATGATTTTTGAAGATCTTGAGAAAATTGAACATTCTAGGATAGAAATATCAACGAATTGGAAAGACTCCTGGGAACAACGAGAAAACAGCTAGAAATTATTCTCCTATAAAATAATAACACAATCCACATAGGAGATTGGATTTGAGAAGCACTATTTTTCATAAACAGTCTGCTCACTTTTCTTAAGGGGAATCACTGGGAGTCCAGTTAGGGAATTATGCAAATCTGTCAAAGAAGTAGATCACTTTTATTACTATGTGATTTGAAAGAGCACATGTGGCTTATCTAACAAACTTAGGAGGGCATATTCTTTAGAGTGTAGTATTATTGAAATGCAAATGGTATTTGGAATGCAGAGGAGAGAGGTCTGATACTATTGTTTTGCCCTCTGAGATACAATATGTTCCTAGCATGATGTTCTTTACCTTGTTTAGAAACCAGTCAGCACAGCTCCTGACTACCTAAATTCATTTTTAGTATGTCTAGATTTTAACCTGGTTATTTCCTTTTTTTTTTTTTTCTTAGCTTCCTGTTTTTGATAAATCTGTGGTGACAAATTCTTGAAGCCCTGTGAAAGAGGATATGGTTGCTTTGCAAACAGAATTTCTGGGTATGCACCTACATAAGCCATTCTGTGCTGGTGCCTCCATTTAAGTGTTAATATAGCACCTATGACTTGTTAGGGCCTATTCTAACAATGATTTAAATAATTGAAATAGAACATGTGGACCCTGACATTATGTGATGTATGGTCCATGTGGGAGGCAGCTATCAATCAAATAGCAACTGATGGTGCCAAAAGAACACCAGGAGATTTGAGTGAGCACAGCAGTGTGGAAAATTACTGTCTAGCATTTCAATTTTGCCTAAGCTAACAAGGTGGATGAGGTTGTTCAACCAGTAACCTACGTATACCATGGAGGTATATCAACATTTCCTTTTGAAAGATTAATCTAAAAACTGTATCCTTTCTCGTGAAGTCCAAAGCTACTCTATCTGGAGTGGTAAAGTGCATTTATACTAAACATAGCTGGTGTCTGATGACAGATTCATCTACAAAATGAGAAAATCACAGGAAATTATTCTCTAAGAAACTTATATTGAAGATACTAATTTGCACAGAATTTTTTATTTGTATGTTTGTATGGTGTGCATGTATAAGAATTTTAGTATGTGTGTGAAAGCACATGTAGGTGTCGCTCCGCATGCACATTTGTGCATATGTGGGTAGAGACCAGAAGTCAGCATCAGGTGCCTTCCTCAATCACTCTCGACCTTGTTTTTTGAGACACGGTCACTCAATGGACCTAGAAAGTATGGATTGGCCTAGGCTAGATAGTCAGAAAATCCTAGGGATCATCCTGTCTCTGCTTCCCCAGCGCCGGGATTCAAGTATGCACCATCATGTTCAGCATTTCCCAAGGGTGGTGAGATGTGAACTCAGGTAGTCATGCCTCTGCAGAAAGCATGGCGCCACTCAGCCATCTCCCCAGCCCTGCATAGCAAACTTTTAAGTTGTCAGATGTAATTAAATACACAAATTTGCATTAATAAAACTACAATATGCTGCCACCTAGTGAAACTTAATTTGATGATTCATGTAGTATGTTGTAACACCATGTGACAGAAAGTTTCTCTTCAGATTTTATTCTCTACGTATACAATAGCATGAATATTTTTATTGCTAGAGCCTATTGACCTGTAATCTCCTTGAACTTCAGATAATTTTCTAAGTAAAACTACAAGGCATTGTCCAGCTGTTTCTTAGCATGGTTGCCTTTTCAAATCTATCAGTTCTGAAATTCTTCTTCTTAATAATGCTTTTCTTACAAAATTCACATTCACATTCATGCACACACTATTACTGGATGTTTGGGATAGAAGGGAATGAGTGGTTACTGTTAGTGGTGTTTCTTGTTTCTTTCCAATTTTTTCGCATGCTCATGCATCTCTCGACCCCCTCTCTCTTTCTCTCTCTTACTCTCTCTTTGTGTGTATGTGTGTTGGCACATGAGGATTTCTCGCCACTGCAAACAAATGCCATTGTTTGTATCTGACTCACATGGGCAGCTTGAGAATTGAACAATGGCCAGCAAGCCATGTAAACAAATGCCTTTAACATTTAGCCATCTTCCCAGGCCTTGGTGGCCCACATCAGTACATACTTGAGGGTAGCAACATGATTTCATGCATAGCTTACAGGTTCATAGTTACACAACCAGAGCCTTTCAGAACAAAAGGAAGACACCATTTGTTTCTTGCATCTGCTACTTTTCCTGCTTTTTTAAGGGATAGATCTTTACTCTTACTACAACAGGCTGCCTCCACAGAACTATGAAAGATGGACCAATGTCACACTTCAGCAACCCTCAGATGTAAAACGGATTTCTTCCTATCAATGTTCAAATAACAACCCCAAAGGAAAAATATGATTTGAGCTCTTAGGTGACATGCTGATGCCTTAAACTAACCATTGTTGCTAAGCTGATGAAATATTATAATAGGGTTCCAGGTTTAAAAAAGGGAGTGGGGGCTGGAGAGATGGCTTAGCGGTTAAGGCACCTGCCTCCTAAGCCTGGTTCCAATCTCCAGTGGTTCCAATCTCCAGGTCCCACATTTTGCCAGATGCAAAGTCATGCAGGGTGCAATGCTGCACTTGACCACAAGGGGGCACACACATTTGGATTTCGTTCACAGCAGCTGAGAGACTGCTGGCGCACCCACCTCTATCTCTCTCCCTCTCCCTCTCTGTCTCTCTCTGTGTCTCTCTTCAAAAATAAATTAAAAAAATATTTTTTAAAAGGGAGTGGACGAATTAACCAAAATGATTGAACAGTTAGCCCATCCACTTAGATTACTGAAACTCAACCTCACAGGTTTCTCCTTAGAGCCTTGCTCATGCAATCTCTTCTTGAATGAATCCTGTTAGTACCTATAATCTATACTACTCTCTTTCTGCTTTCTGTCTCTTCTCTCTTCTTTTTTTTTTCTTTATCCCCTTCTTCCTCTTCCTCTCTCTCTCTCTCTCTCTCTCTCTCTCTCTCTCTCTCTGTCTCATTTGCTCTAGGCCCTATTCCTAGATGACTTGGTGACACACATTTCCAATGCTGAGCTATCAAGAACAGCATTTGAGCACTATCTCTATTTGCTTAGGTAAGCATTAGCTTGATAATGACCTTCAAGACTCCTTCCTTTCTGGTGGTCTGTGGTGGCTTTGCTCATCTGTGATGGGAAAAAATGTCTTTGATGCATGGAAGAAATTAATAATCTAGTCACTGGAAGCTTCCTTAGCTTCTCTTGATGATGAACTTTATTTGTTTTCGTGGTAGGGTCTCTCTCTAGGCCAGGTTTACCTAGAATTCACTCTGTAGCTCCAGACTGGCTTTGAATTCACAGTGATCCTCCTACCTCAGCCTCCTGAGTACTGGGATGTGTGCCACCATGCCTAGCTCTGATGATGAACTTTTGAGAAATTAAACTTAAAATGTTTTATATCATCCCAAATTTGAAGAAAATTGGTTGCATTGGCCATGCTGACATCATAATTGTACAAAACACTACTCAACATTATATGTATTACGAAACAATTGAGTGGCCAGTGAGTTCATATCCATTTATTAAAATTAAATCACTAAGACAATATTGTCCACTACCAATATTTCATCACTCATTTCTAAATTTATTACCTTTTAGGATGAATTGGCTATTTCACTTCTGGATTCTTCCCAAAGCTCTCTTGATATGTAGACACTTCATTTGCATACAAAAAGGCACACAGCATGGCTGGATAAACCAACCATCTGGCCCAGGCAATTTATCTGGATTATTACTCAACTGTACAAAACTATGTAAATATATATTCCTAAAATTCCAATTGCTCCCTTATCCATCTGCTTTATAGTCTTTCCCTTCAGGAACCCAGAGCAGATAGGATCATTTGCTTTCTCATTCTTCTGACACACATGCACAAACACACATGCACACACACACACACACACAGAAAAAGAGAGAGAGAAAAAAACACAGATACACATAGACACAGTGAAATACTCACACTGATATACATACACACAGAGAAACACATATACAGGGGGTACGCACAGAGAGATACACATATACACAGTGAAATACACACACAGATATGCAAACACAGACACACATACAAGCAAGTGCATGTGTATGCACATGCACGCACACACACACACCCCTTCATGCTGTTGGCTGTTCTCAGTGAGTCAGGGCATAAACGCTCTAGTTGGTCCATTGACCATGTGCACTGTTCACACTCAGCCAGATTTTTAGCTAATTACCCTGCTTATTTAATATCCCCTGATTGAGTCTCTATCAAATAGCACCTTTTTGCTAAATATCCATTCCAAAATATTCTCCCTAGTCCTTGGTTTCTCATTCTTGAAATTAAGATACTTTAGAAACTCACAGCTAAGGGAACTATAGCATAAGAACCAAGATAATTGCACCTGCACACACTTGTTAACGTTAAAGTGCATTGATAGAGGAACTTAGTGTATGACATGAGTCCACTATTTCATAATTAAACCATTGCTTTGTTTCTAAAGCTCTCAGTTAAAGAACTTCTTGAATTAATATTAAGAAATAATACCTCTAAGAGATCCCAAATAATAGCTTAAATTCATTACTCATGAATCCATTGGTAAATCTGAGAAAATGTACAGTACAATGTCATTACAGCATGGAAAATCAGGGACTTTGAAGCCTAAGTGCCTGAGTTCCAACCCTGTCTCTTCTACTCACAACTGAATGATCTAGGGCCAAACTCTTCCTGTGTTTCTCAATGCTGACCTGTAAAAATTAGTGCTTGAATTTTTGTTTGTTTTTGATAATATTAAGTCCCACATTATAGTAGGCCTGGCTTGTAACTCACCACATAGCCCAGGCTAACATCAAACTCACAGCCAAACTTTCTCCTCAATCTCCTGAGTGTTGAGTAAGTTTAATAGGCATAAGTAATAATGACAATTTTTCTCTCATCAAAATTTAGAAACACCTACCATTTGTAAACATCTAAAATAATTATACTTATTGTATGAAATAAGCATCTCTAACAACCCGTCTCCTACAAAATAATAGACCCATCTGCTGCTTATTCTGTGACAAACAATTTTATTTCATTTTTATTCTTTCTCCACATGTGCAGTCCCTGAAGTTAATGTTCCCATCATTCACTGACCCCACTGATTTTACAATAGACCTGCACTTAATAAGTTCACAATATCATATTTGAAAAAAAAAAAAACTTTCATTTTGGGTGGGACTACACTCAACTTAGGCTGAAAAGCACTCCACCATACATCTGCTAGAGGACAGTAAGCTGGCCAGTAAGTTCACACTCCAACATTAACATTAAGTCATTAAAACATGAAAGCCCACATACTGTCAACATCCATTATTTCCTCTTTGGGTTTCAAATTCATCACGCTGCAAACATATTCCCTCTCATTAGTTCCAGCACACATGGTATAGATGCAATGATGTTTAATTGTATCTTGGTTAAACTATTTTTCAATAGATGGTCTGTGATGCAGAAATAACACATGCATGCATATTATCAATTCCTGCCAAAACATTTGTCCTTCCCAAGTTATTCCAGGATGTGTACTGAATTGATGCATAAATGATTCAATGAATGAAGCTCTGTACAGGGGCAGTGAAATGCTCAAGAAAGTGATCCTTGGAATATACTGAATATCTTCCTTCAGGAAATTCTAAAACCTTATTCAGCCCAAAGACACAAAGCCAGTTATGTTGCCCGCATGCTTCCTTAAAGTAGAGACAATGAATCATCTCAAATTATGGCTCTGAAGACCTTGCAGCAAATGCAAAATGCCCCACAGGACATTCATCTTTCATACCACATTATATTTTTAAATGATAATTGTTGTCATAAATGTTCTTGCCCACATTTCAGCTAGTTAAAAACTGTGCCTGCCTCAATAAAATGAAAGATGCCAGATTGTTTACAGATGAATTAATCATGACATTATCTGTGGAACTTTTAAATTACATCAATTACATTGCATTTAGCATCACAAATAACCTGCATATTAAACAAATGGAATCTTTTCTCCTATTAATAAAGATTAAATCATTAACTCTCTCTACTTGAATAGCACAGTGTCTGTAGTCAACGGCTCCCAGGACAGACAAGAAATCTTGTTCTGTCACAAAATATATGTCATTCCTTTTGAGGTATCATCAATCTTTATGGAATTTGGGAACATTCATTTTCTTTAGGAGTTCATCTATGGATTGATTATCACATTTAGATGTGGTGGACTGCCCAATGCTGAGAGCTCAGGAGACCTCTATGAAATAATTCCACATTAAAGATCCAATGTTTAGACATCCTCAGGAAGCCACAGACAAGCCTAGCTTTTCCATTTCTAATTTAACTATAGATATAAAGAAAATATGGATTAAGTTGATTGATGTCTTTTAAGCAGTAGCTTTTTGATGTCTAAATCAAGTCAGATAGAACCTTAAGGATGTTATTTAAAGTATCTTCTGTGAACTATATTTGAATATGCAATAAAGGCTGAGATAACTAATAAAATTTTGTTTAAATACACTGACCTCAAAAGTAGTGTCCAACTCAATAAACTAATATATTTGGTTCCTTCATGTACTATAAAATAATAAATCATAAAAATCATAAGCCCACCTAAATAAAATTAAATGGGGCTGGAGAGATGAATCAGAGGTTAAGTTGCTTGTCTGCAAAGCCTAACGACCTGGGTTTGATTCCCCAGAATCCAAATAAAGCGAGATGCACAAAGTAGCACATGTGTCAGGGATTCATTTGCAGCAGCTGCAGGCCTTGATGAACCCATTATCTTTGTCTTTCTCTGCCTGCAAATAAATAAATAAATTTTTTTTTTAAAAAGTCTTCAATGTGTGCTACCTAAATGCACAGGCAAACAATGTGAAAGACTACTGAAATGCACAGCCAAAGCATCTGTCACCATATCTTCCCTTGAATAAATTTTTCTTTTAGACATATAATAGAAAACCAGAAATTGTGACTCTACATCCTTGAAAGCCATTCTCATTTGTTGTACTTTCTGCAAACATCATGACCTCTTCAGAGGAAAACAGATGAAAATACCACACAGCCATAATTCAGCTTCTTGTGGAATAACCAACATGAGCTCCCAGATACTCAGGATGGGCCATAGGGGCTGAGGTTTTGGTGCATCATAGGCTGCTTTAGGTGGATTCTGCATTCTGTGTAACCACCGTTTGCTCTCCACCCACTCACATGGACTTACTCTGAGGTTTTAAAGAAAGTAGTAGGTTCTCAAAGAAATAAATCTAATATTAATAAAGAGAGAACCCTATTTAAATTCAGGTGGCATAGGTGCCAGTGGTCCAAGAAGTTTATAGTATTTTCCAGTGTAATCATCAATAGCATCCCTGTGGGTTACATGAACATTCCCAGCTTCCTAGACAGAACAATGGTAATAGTCATGCTGCTGATGCAGTGCCTACAATTGTCTCATCTTCATCAGTATTATCTAAGGATGACAGCACAAGCATTACAACTTTAGAACCGCTGGGTGTGGTGGCACAAACCTTTAATCCCAGCACTTGGGAGGCAGAGGTAAGAGGATCGCTGTGAGTTTGAGGCCAGCCTGAGATTATATAGTGAATTCCAGGTCAGCCTGGGCTAGAGTGAGGCTTTACCAAAAAAAAAAAAAAAAAAATACCCTTTAGAACAGAATGGAAAGACACACTGTGGGCAATGTCCCCAGAGCTCTGATGCAGGATAATAGGAATGAGAGAGAAAGATATTTCTGACTCCCTGGTCCATTGCTGTGACTGATACTAACAACTGAATTAGATGGTGTGAAGCTTGTGGCTGGTATCCAAGAGGGATGGAGCCTTTTAAAGGTTTGCTTATTTTCCTTTTTGAGGGATGGAGAGATGGCTTAAGAGTTAAGGTGCTTTCTAACAAAGCCAAAGGACCCATGTTTGATTCGCCCATTCCCAAGTAAAGCCTGATGTACAATGTGGCACATGCATCTGGTGTTTGTTTGCAGCAGCTGGAGGCCCTGTCACACCCATTCTCTCTGTCTCTCATAAATAAATAAATAAATAAATAAATAAATAAATAAATAAAATATTTATTTTCCTTTTTGAGTTATATGAATCAAGCCTCCATTCAACAATTGCACTCAAGTAATACTAAAAATAATATGGACAAAATCTAGATTTAAGAAAAGAAGAGTGGTTAAATATTATATAATGTATTCACATTACAAATATTTAATACATAAGACTATTTTGTAAACATCATGAGATGAGAAATACATGGAGAAAATAAATACATACATAAATGAATAATTCCATTATTGCTCTATGAACTCATATTTATATAAATGTACAAAAATTGAAAAATATTACTAATGGCTATTTCAGTAATGAAATTGGTGATGGAAGTTTATTGACTTTTGCTTTTCTACATTTTTCTAATTTTCTTAAATAATGTGCAACATAGTTACTATAGGATAAATTTCTCAGATGAATATTTAAATTACTGTTGTTTGATGTATACCTATTAAACAAAACACAAATGAACACTGAGCAGATTCTGCTGCAAGTTCTTATGCATCAGTGCCTGGCAATTCAGTGATGTCACCACCATGGTTTCTCATGTGTTAGTGCCTGGCCCTCTTCAGTCACATGCATCATCTTAATGTTCTCTATCTAAACCTCAAATGGGACAAAATTAAATGATCTGAACCTGGGAGATGGCTCAGTGGATAGAGCTCTTGTCCACCAACTGTGACTATCTGAATTTGGATTCCCTTAGTACCAGCATCTGTAATCCCAGTATACCTACATGTAGATGAGTGGATGAGACAGGAGAATGCAGAAGCTCACAGGCCAGCTAGGCAAACACATCATTGAATAATAAGAGTCCTGGCTTCAAACAAGGTGGAAAACGAGTGTCAACATCCATGTCTGTCTTTTGACCTCTACATCTATACCATGGCACATGTGTGCACACATATGCATGTGCACACACACACATACCCCACCACAACCACCACCACACCATACAAACACAGATAAAAATAGATAAAAATAAAGGGTCTAACATAGTTACTTTTCTCTTTTCTTTTCTTTTCTTTTCTTTTGTTTTGTTTTTATTTTTTTGAGGCAAGTCCAACAGACGGGACTTTTATTATTATCATTATTATTATTATTATTATTATTATTATTATTATTTGTGAGAGCAAGAAGTGAGAGAGATAATGAGGAGAGAATTGGCACACCAGGGCTTCCAGCCACTGCAATAGAACTCCAGATGCATGCACTCCTTTGTGTGCATGTGAGACCTTGCATGCTAGCATCACTTTGTACTTCTGGCTTACATGGTACCTGGAGAGTTGAACATGAGTTCTTAGGTTTTGCAGGCAAGTGCCTTAACCACTAAGCTGTCTCTCCAGCCCTAGGATGCTTTTCTCATAATATAGTCATAATATAGTAGTTTTTGAGAGTCTGATATATATCATTCTTTTTTCATTACCATAATTAGGATGGCAATTACTAAACCTAAATTCCTTACTTTACATGCCTTATATACATTTACCCAACTGCCTGCTATGTGCACAGAAATGCCCCATATACACCTACATACAGGCTGAAACCATGTCATTGTTCCTTCCAAATAAGGAATTGTCTGGTATCCTTTATCTTGCAAATTACAAAGTCACCCACTTGACTGTTTAAGCCTTAAGAAATGTGCAAGGAATGTTTGGTAGGTCCCTTTCAGTCTCTAAAATCTTTCAACACCAGACCTGTTGATTCCACTCACAAATAGACCTTCATTCTGGTGATGTGTCTGCATCTGTCCTAGCTTCATCTATTAGAGACCAAGTATGTTTTCTGCATTCATAACTGAAACTATCTCCTAGTCTTTATTCTAGTCAATTATATGGATTGTATGGATAAAAGGAAATTATAGAAGAGAATATCAAAAAAGCTAAAATCTGGAATAGTTTTCATAAAAGTTGGTTTTAGTTACATGAGTACAAGTGTATCTCTGTGTAAAATACAGTTATTAATGCATATAATTTTTAAAGCAAACTCGAAAATACTGTCCCAACTATTCATCCTGCTTTTCGTTTTCAGTCTCTACCAAACCTTCACTAATAGCCTTTTTTTAGCAATCACACTTCTGAGAACAATATTTCCTCACTGTTCCAGGTACTTTTCTCAGTTTTGAGAATAGAATTCACAATGGTGGAGAAGGCATGGAGGTAGGAGTGTGAGGCCCAAAGACCAGAGAGCAGAACATGGATAGGAAATGAGGCCAGGCAGATTATCCACAGTGACCTACTTCCTAAGGGAAAATTCCACTTCTGAAAGGTTCCATAATACATGAAGCAGCACACTACCAGCTGCAGATCAAGTTTTTCAAACACATAAGCCTATGGGGATGTTTCACTTTCAAATCACAACACTTACATTAAAAACTCTATGTACTCTTTCGGTGTCTTTTGTGTGAAATCCAAGCAGTTAAATGGCAAGCTAGCTTCTGTTCCATTGAATAGCTTACTATTTCTCTTCAGCATATAGGACACTGTAGCTCATATGACCCAGGGACATGGAAAATTTTCTAGTTTTTCAAAAATAATAGCATTTCTGGTCTGTTTCTGTTTTGGCCCCTCTCCCTGAAAGCTAGTGCCTATTATTCCTTCAACATGAAATCTTTTAGTTCTACCAATTTCAGTTGCCACAACATTCCCTTCTCTGAGCTCTAATCCATTTATCACACCAGGCTGTATCCCCTAGCTGTGTGTTCTGGTAATGTGCTTTGCTTCTAGATAAAGTTAGCATATAATCAGCTTGCAACCTACACACATGAACTGTTTTATATGAGGACTATAAGTTTTCCAATGACAATCTTGTTCTTAGGTCAACTGTTTAGTACTCAGCATTCAGTAGGCATATTGTGAATAAACAAATGGAGATTATAGAAGCCATAAAATGATATCCTTTGCCTTGTCTACAATATCAACAAAATACTTATTCAAACTGATTTTCATGTGTGTGTGTGTGTGTGTGTGTGTGTGTGTGTGTGTGTGAGCACACACATGTATGCATGTGTGTGAGATCCTGTTCTTTAAAGTAATCATGAAGTGTGGTGAATTCCATCACTTTCTACCTCAGTGGTGACTCACCTTATTAATTACACTTTCTCTTTCATTTTCATTCACTCTTTCCTTCACTTTTGGATCTTTCTGGCTAGAATTCATGAAAGTTTATAATAATCTCATAATAATGAAATGAGCAAAACTTTTGAAACTCAAAATGTCTCCATGACTAGCAACTAGCATTAAGTTTAACTAAAAGCAAATCCCAAAACAAGTGTAGAAAGCTTCGGTAATGATTTTAGGTTGTTACAAAGAGTGAACACGGAAAGAAAAACATTCGATATATGAGTATGTGTTGCAGTTACCTTCTTGTTGCTGAGACAAAGCACACAACCAAAAACAACTGATGAGGGGGAAAGTTTCTCTTCTTTCTTCTTTCTTTCTTTCTTTCTTTCTTTCTTTCTTTCTTTCTTTCTTTCTTTCTTTCTTTCTTTTTGTTTTGTTTTTTTGAAGTAGGATTTCACTCTAGTCCAGGCTGACCTGGAATTCGCTATGTAGTCTCAAGGTGGTCTTGAACTCATGGTGATCTTCCTACCTCTGCCTCTCAAGTGCTAGGATTAAAGGCTGGCACTACCATGCCTGGCAAGATTTTTTTATTTGTTATTATTTAATTTGGCTTATTTTTTTATTTGGCTTTTTTTATTTTGGCTTTATTTTGGTTTCTGTGAGAGGAAGTTTCCTGATGGCATATTAAAAAAATGGTAGAGCATAAACTGGTCAGTACTTCCTTGTTAACATCAAGTGGATAGCAGCAGAAGGAGAGTGAGCTGAATTCTAGCAAAGGGAAATGGCTATAATACTGCTAAGCCCACCCCCAACAACATACCTCCTCCAGCAAAGTGCTATTTCCAAAATTGTCATCATCTGAGTAGCTAGTATTCAAAACACATGAATTAATGTGGGACATTTAATTCAAACCACTACAGCAAACTACCATGATCACCATTTCTGAGAACAAACAGAAGCACCATTCAGAAGTGTATGTGCCCCCAATAGCATTCTGGACATTTGCCAGTTAGCTCCTATATCCCAGAGGTCAAAGCTTCTGTTGGAGGGAAGTACTGCCTCTGGCCTTAGAGATATAAGAGCTCAGTGAGGAGCAAGTGGGTGTGAGAAAAATCTATAACCTTTAGAAGGAACTCTATTTGTGTTTCTTTCTGAACTTGAGATAATATTAGGCTACTGGTAGCCTGCCAACCTGTGGAGGACAAAGTGAGCTCCAAGAAGTAAGAGCACCAAATCTCAAGACTCAGTTAGTGGCAGCACAAAGCACTGGGTTAGAAAATGATGCCTTGCTCCCGTTTTCATTGATAATTCAGTGGCATGTGGCTCAATTACTTGCTCTCAAAGCACAATGTTCTCTTTTGTTTTGTTCCCATGGCACATATTTTTTCTTGTTTTCCTGTAATTTTGATGCTGTATTGTTAGTGTCCTTTGCCAATTACTCTTACTTAAAAATAGGAACTTCTTAAGATAGAGGCATAGACTCACAGTTGTAATTTACTCAGCCATTTTTATTACACCCTTGTTATTTTCTAGCTTGGCTGGCTGTAAGTGTATGTATGTATGTATGCATGCATGCATGAATGTGTATATATATATATATAATCATATTGTTCCTATGGTATTTCATAAGATACAAGAAATGAAAATAGTAAGTATAAATAGTTGGAATCCTTAGATTTTGTCTATTCTACCCCTAGATCTTCCCATTTGCCTTCAGTTGTATAGTTGTCTCTTCCTTTAGAAAGTAGTCATGGAAAGAAAGAGTAGTCTGTGATCACATAGCTGTATATATTCCAGCTTTAAGCAAAGTCCTAAAATCAATCTGAAAGTTCAAGTTAACAAATATTTTGAAGAGCTATTTGGCTATTCACAGTAACATTTACCCACAAACTTTACTGCAACCATCGTCAAGTGAAGCATGATTCCAAGACCATTAGCCAACATTTTGGCTGTGTAAAAACAATGGAAATTTATTTTATTTTTTTAAAGTTGAAACAATATAATGAAAGTATTGGAAAAAATACTACTTTCTCTAGTCTCACTTTTATGTATTCTGAAGAGCTTTAGGACCAAAAAAGACCAGAGAAACCAAATTGCTAGCCAATTTGGAAATAATCAGCAACACTAAAAGGAAAAAATGAAATAGTACCTCTTGTGAAATCTCATTTTGTGGAGATGAATAGTTTGACTCACTTATAGAAGTAATATTCACTAGCTAAAAAATATTAAATATTTTAATATATTAATATATTTTATTTATTTATTTATTTATTTATTTATTTATTTATTTATTTGAGAGAGAGAGAGAGAGAGACAGAGAGAGAGAGAGAGACAGAGACAGAGAGAATGGGCACGCCAGGGCCTCCAGCCACTGCAAATGAACTCCAGGTGCATGCACCCCCCCCTTGTGCATCTGGCTTACATGGGTCCTGGAGAGTAGAACTGGGATCCTTTGGCTTTGCAGGCAAATGCATTAACCACTAAGCCGTCTCTCTAACCTTAAAAAAATTTTTTAATTATATTCCAATATGTCTTGGGTGAGTTGTTACATTTTATTTTTTCCTAAATGAAAATATCATGGGAATATGTCAGAATATATATGCAGGTAAATTTTTACTATTTATTGAAAGAGGTTTATTGTTTCTAAGTTAAAAAATACATTTAATTTTCTGTGTGAGCCAAAGAACTAAAAGTCACCAAAGGCTTATTTGTATACATGAAGATAGAGTCTAGAAAGAGTGCAAAGCAATATTAATATTGTTGTCATGATTTATTAATTTAATGCACTAAAGACCCACTAAAACTTTTCTAGGAAACTTCTGTCATCAATCAACAAATATGTATTAAGCAATTATTAGGTATGTGTATTACCAAGCTCAATTAATCTTCGATGGATACCAACATAAAATGTTGAGGCTGTGCATGATGGCACACGCCTTTAATCCCAGCACTTGGGAAGCAGAGGTAGGAGGATTACTGTGAGTTCAAGGCCACCCTTGAACATAGTGAATTCCAGGTCAGCCTGGTCTTGAGTGAGACCCTACCTCAAAAAAACAAAAAAAAAAAAAAATTGAATATTTTCCTTGTGTACAGATAAAGTGTGACATTAGGAAGAAAAAATTAAAAGACCCAATTTGCTCACAATTTATGTCTAACTATGCCAGAGATTCACAAACAAGCAAAGTTGCTAATTCATGCAACAGCTGCAAAAAGAAATCTCTTGAATGTGAATTCTTATAATATCCTAAACAAGTTACATACTTCTAATGTACAATGGCACAATGGCACACAGTAAAAATTTCTAATAAAAAGATGACTGAGAACATAGCAAGAGAAGATCACACCAAAGCAAGTCTGAAAATCAATACAACAAAATCCAAATCTTGCAGCGCCCCCTCTGGCATAGGGTCCTTCTGATGAAATTATATGAGCTCCAGAGGACTTGGATAGCCTCACCCCTCCAATTTTTCTGCCCTTAGTATTCTTGGGCTCTTGATTGACACAACTCCACTTGGGCATAGTAGCTTCCTTTAGTGATTATCTATGGCTCTAGAACCTCTAATTTCTGTATTCTCCATAGCAACTTACAGTACACCTTCATAATTTCATGGGGTAGCCTCCCAGGAAACCCTCACTGAACCTCACATTGCCACACATTTCCTGGACTCAGTAGCTCTCTGAAGCCATGGAATAAGACTCTATGACTCCATTTATCTTGAATTTTTCTGTTTTTTAATATTTATATACTTATTTTGGAAGAAAAAATCTAGGAGAAATTCTCCACCATATAGGAGTGGGAAAAGACTCCTGAACAATACTCCAGTAGCCCAAGAAATTAAACAACCACTCAAATGTTGCGCCCCACGTTGGGCACCCATTGCCGATGCTTTTTTCCTCCACCACCGGCAGGTAGAGCGGAAGAGAGAGAGAACCGGGCCAGCCGCTTTTCTTGATGCTGAGCGGGAAGGCGGATGTCAGCGACTCAAAAAACCTCCCCAAGCCACCGGGGAAAAGAAAACCACATTGAGCTGGAAGTCCGTCTGGCGGAAATCTCTCCTTTATTGTCATGGGGAGGTATTTATATATTTTGAGGAAGGGGGTGGGAAGAGAGGATGAGAGAAAGGTATAAGGGCCAATATTATTTCACCATGTCAGCAGCAGCTGGGCGGAGGCAGTTTCAGCTTAGGTGCTGAGTCACTCCAAGGACAGGTTGCGAAACTCTACTCAGGCTCCGGAAGCTCGACTAGGCCTCACCGGGAGCCAAGTACAGGTAAACTCTGGCTGGGCTCAGAACCACTAGGCCTCACACTGGGGCAGGGCCCAACACTTAAACAGTGGGATCTCATGAAGTTAAAAAGCTTCTAAACAGACAAACATACCATAACCAGAGCCAATAGATTCCACATTATTCTAGTCAGAATGGCAATCATTTAAAAAACATAAAATGACAATAAATATTGGTGAGGATGTGGGGAAAGAGGAACCCCCATTCACTGTTGGTGGGAATGCACACTTGCATAACCACTATGGGAATAAACATGGAGATTTCTCAAAAAGATGAGGA
The DNA here is from genome assembly GCA_036365145.1 of Orientallactaga sibirica. Classification (NCBI taxonomy): domain Eukaryota; kingdom Metazoa; phylum Chordata; class Mammalia; order Rodentia; family Dipodidae; genus Orientallactaga; species Orientallactaga sibirica. Next base: position 16,507,063 of record JAEOAD010000017.1, read on the forward strand.
TAGAACTACCAACAGACCCAGTTATTCCCCTATTAGGCATTTACCCTAAAGGCTCAATGCTTCACTGCAGAGATATTTGTTCAACCATTTTATAGCTGCTCAATTCATAATAGCTAAGAACTGGAAACAGCCCAGGAGCCCGTCAGTGGATGAATGGATAATGAAGATGTGGTACATTTACACAATGGAATTCTACTTAGCAGTAAGGAAAAAAAGATACAATGAAATTTGTAGGAAAATGAATAGATTTGGAACAGATCACACACAACGAACTCACACAATCACAGAAAGACAAATACTGTGTGTTCTCCCTCATCTGTGGCCCCCAACCTGGAACAGCTTGAGTTCGTGGCATACCTTATGTGAGGTCTAGACAATAGGGATAGAATGATTTGAGAAGAGGGGAAGGGGAGGTTGAGGAGAAATAAACACAAAACTAAACCCAAAATGAACTGGTATCATAGAAACCTTTCTCCTTCAAGGTAGACTAAAAGATTTAACCCTCAACACCTGTATGGGAGGATTGTCTAGAAAGAATAGCCCAGGAGAGGGTGAAATGAAGCCTAATCTTAAACATTTGGTTCTAGTCTATAATTCCTAGTGCCAGAAATTGGTTACTTCCCACATTGAGCTGTTGAGGGGAGAGACCAAAGAGGTCACCAAGACAAGACAGGCTTCCGTCAAAGCACTTGATTACCCACATGAGGTAAAAGGTAAGATCCTATTGCTGAAAACACCATATACTATTGACAAAGAACACCAAGAGACCTGGCTGGAATCCAGAAGGGAGCCAGTCCCCAAATGGTTAGCCCATATAGGACTGGAAAGCACTACATGAGCTCTAGGGGAAAATATCCTACAATGATATGAGCAAGCAGGAGTCAAGATAATCAGAAGCAAATACAGCCTGAGATGATGTACACACTAGTCCAATGGTGGCACAGAACCTTAGTGGGTAACTAATGGCTTTCTGATTGGCTAAGAGACCTGGTCAGTGGAAAGAAACTCATACCTGGAACTGGGAGACAGGTCAGAATCCTATTGAGACCAAAATTACAGTCCCCAACAAAGAGATCCCACTAGTCTTTGGCCAAAAGAGGCCTGCATACATCAAAAATCTCCTTAAAGTAACAATGCTTATCCCATTTAACCTATGATAATTTCTTTCTCCATTGGAAAGTCTGTTTTCCTTGTTCATCAGCCATGGCTCATGTAAAACCAGAGGAACTGGTGAGATGAGCATGAGTGCTGCTTCCTTGGTGAGCCTGACAAGCAGTTTCAAGTTGAAGGAGACAGATGCTGAGGATACTCAACACATACCAAAGCAGAAATCCAGAAGTTCCTAAGAGCTTTTCACTGAAGTAGTCTTAAAATATACCCATCATGGCTCAGGAAATTTTATGGGAGAGGCGATGGAAAGATTGTAAGAGCCACAGGCTGGGACAACATACACAGAGGCATTTGCTCCCTCCCCAAAGGCTGACAGCTGGTCCACAACTTACAACCCCATGGGGAATACCAGAAACCCCACTAAGAAGTACACTCAGTGGAAGGCTGTAGAGGAGTGAAATGGTGGTACCAACACATGATAGGTCCATACAAAGTATATAATAAAAATAAAATAAAATAAAATAAAATAAAATAAAATAAAATAAAATAAAATAAAATAAAATAATAAAGAAAGAGAGAGCAAGAGAGAAAGGTAGAGAATAGGTACTCCAGGGACTCTTGCTGCTACAACCAAACATCAGATGCATGTACCACTGTGGGCATTTAGTTTTACATGGGTACTGGGGAATCAAATGCAGGCCAACAGGTTTTGCAAGTAAGCACCTTTACCCACTGGATCATCTTTATACTGAGAAAGAGAAATTTTTTTTAATTCATCTTGTATTTTTCATGCTTCCAAAGCCATCACCACATGGACTATGATGCCAAATTCTCTTACCAGTTTATTATGTATCCTGTTCCCCCTGGAACATAGCTATAGTCTGGTCCAAGACTATAAACTGGTCTACACTTTCCAGGCTGACCTTGGTGAAATACTTCCCTAGGTGGTTGTGCTCCAGAGGTGAACCCTTCAATTTGCATTTTCTTTCTTCAAATGTATTTGGATTTTTCTTAGAGTCTCCAGTGAGTAGGGCTTTACCCTCAGGCACCTTTGCTATTGTCCCAGTGCAGCACAGGGTGATTCTCCTCAATCATGCTGATCTCTTTAACAAACAGCTCCTAAATCTTTTCTGTTTATCCAATGCAGAAACCAGCCCATGGAATGGTACTACCCACAGAGGCTAACCATCATGACCACGGTGGTCATAAAGGAGATGATCAGTCACCTCAATAAGACATGCAGTCACTAGGTGCTGTCCATGAACCTTGCCATAGGATTAACTAGATCTTAAAATGCAGCTACAAGGTCAGTTTGAATCTTCAGAACTGTTTATGAAAAATAAGCACCGAAACACTGGATGAAGGTTAAAAAATAGTCTTGTTGATGTATGATAATTTTTCAATGTTATCTTGAGTTAGAAAAACAGAAATTTTTAGACAAATCTTCTTGAGTGATGTCTCTATGTAGTTCTGGACTTTTACTTACTTAAAAAAAAGGATGCATTCATTTATTGATGGCCTGGCAAAGAGAATGACAGTTCTTTTCAAGTTAGGTCAATAAATCTTGAAAGTCGTTCCATTTGATACAGTGTAACTGACCTGACATATTAAAGAACTTATTTACTATATTGGCTATTGGATACCAATAGTCTATAATATTGGATACCAATAACCCCTTCAGATAAACTATTTCTCTATCTCAAAACTATTTCTCTATCTAAATCACACACACACACACACACACACACATATTTCACATGCACATATATACATATATATATATATATATATATATATATATATATATATATATATATATGCATGATTAGGCAATTGTTCCAACATAGTGATTTGAGAAATGATGCCTGGGTACTGGACTGTGCACTCCATCATGATTGTGTGCTTCATCAAAAAACCCAGGTGTAAAGTATGGTTAATAAACTGATTTATACATAGGAAAATATTTGAAGTCTCATTGCACCTGTCTTTTAATATCCCATTCTCTGAACTAATGATATAAAAATTCAGGATTAAGGATCAAAATCCATAAATCATAAACAAAATTACGTCTGCTTTCCTTCTTATAAATCATTTTTCTGAAACCACAAAGTATAACAATACACTAGATCAATCCATCATGTTGGAGGCTAAATACAACATTAGTTTCCCAGGATCTGCACAACTTTAGTCCTTGGCAAAAGCTCATTAATTTTCTCCACAGATATTTGAGAATGCAACTATCACTGGGCTAATAAGAATAACTCAGATTGTATATTGATGAAGAGAAAAGTTAAATTGATCCATGATCTATGAAATACAAGCAACCCCAGCTTGGAATTGGTTGTTGTTGTTAATGATGATGATGATGGAAGAAAAAGGCTGTAATTAAGCAAATTTGCCTAGGAAACTCTTATGATTGGTGTTTGATGTCCATGGGGGGGGGGTTCTATTATCACATATTTGAAGTATAGAATAATTTATTTTAACCTGAGCCTATAGGATGAGAAGTAAAAAGTCTCCATTTTTAATAGGAGAAAATGAAGAAAAGCAAAAGAAGAGGGAGCTAAAGGAAAGCAGTGAGAAAAATGCAGGATGGGCTTTGAAAAGAACTGCATTGCCTCTTTCAGAGTTTGGCCAGACGAGAAAACTATTTTGAGGGCGTTGGTGGCATTGCTCAGTAGATAAAGCACTTGCTGCTCAATCCTTAGTTCTCAAGTTCATTCTCCAGACCCCACATAAAAAGCTAGAAGCTATGGTGGACTTATGTAATACCAACACTACAACAATGAGATGAGAGGTGGAGTCAGGAGAACATCCCAGAAGCTCAGAAGCTCAGGCTGTCACTACAGTTAACAGCAACAGCAAGAAGGAGAGAGATACCCTGCTTCAAATGAGATAGAAAGTGAGGACTGACACCTAAAAATTGCCACTTTACCTCCACACACGTATTGTAGCATGTGTGCACTGACTCGCACACCCAAACACACACATACATATCACACACAAAAAATAAATTACTAACAGTAGTTTGTATCTTTATTTTCTACTCCTACTCCCTCCCTCTTTTCTAACCTCTTTCCTCACTTTTTCATGCATCTCAGTGAGGAACACGCTCTAATTAACACAGTCCAACACCCACATCCAATTTTATCCAACAGGTTATGCAACTTAAAGATCTGTCTGTTAAAGTCTTAAAATAAATGACCGACTGAAAACAGTACTGTACTTTTAAAACAATTAATATGACAGAAGCCTTGGATAAAGGAAAATGCCCAGAATATAAGTTGGCATAGTCCACAAGCTCCTTCTGTTAGCATTTATTCTGTAAACAGTTAAGTGATTTTCCTCTTGAAAGGGATCGTGCCATGTCACTCTGGGCACATTTTCTTTCTCTTTTCACTGAACCTCACACTCTCTTCTAAAATATCTCAATTCTAATGCTTATTTTTGCCCATTTACTTCCAACATAGGGTCTCTGCCAGTACAGGCAGGGTCTCCATCTGGTGGAGGTAGATGAGGTGCAGCATTTGCACAGATGGGTTGGGAGGAAGCGCATCAGTGACTCCCCAGTAAGGTCAGAAGATTTACATAAAAATTTAATTAACTGGTTAATCAGGTGGACAAAAGATCAAGCTAGATTTTCAAAACCTTGAAGGAAAGGCAAATTAATTATCTAAGAGCATGTCTTACCAAAGGACAACTTATCCCTATCACCAAATTGAGTTCATTGAGCCCTAATATTTCTGTCAGCCAAAAGCCAGAGATAATACTCCCTTCGAGTCAAGCATTTGGAGGAGAACTTTTTCTATGAAACAAACTGTACCTATTAATAATGATATCACTTTTTTTAACTAAATGTATCTATAAATACTAATCAGAATTTCTGATAGACTATTTGCAATCAGTTCTTGCATGCCCAAAATTATAAGAAATTACCCTAGTCCCTAATGCAATTCTTACATGAAAGCAATTCTACTGATAGCAATAGTCCAATATTAGAAGTGTGTTTATTTTAAAAAATCAAATTATACTACAATTTTCAAATTTTCTGTGAAGATTTAGTTCTTTTTTTATTTTATTATGGATAATTCTCTGTTTTTACAAATTGTAAGTGTAAGTAGGAAGTACACACAAATCACATTCAAACTATTATCTTTGTAGTTGAGTAGAGGGAAAAAAAAATGAAATAAACATAGACATGGCTTTGCAAATTTTATTCCAGATTTTCTAATTAGGCTCTATTCCTTCTTTACAGTTGTGCAGAAAATTCAAGTGAGGTAAAAATTTTCTCATCGGTTGCCTGATTGGAAAAGTTAATTATTCTGAATAGGAATGTGTCTGAGAAAACCAGGGATAGATCACCTTGTACAACATATGTTGTGCATACACATTCTCCCAGAAGAGCTTCTACAAGATTTTCACTTACTACATGTTCAATCCTGTCGAAAATTATAATTTTTATCCTTTCAATGATATTTATTTATAGAATATATATTATTGTGAATGACTTTCTCATATATATGCTCTCAAATTCAACAGTATAGTACATAAAATGGTTAATAACATAAACATATGCATCTTCAGAAATTAGCATGTATTCATTCTACAAACAACCTTTAAAGTCTGCTAGGAGTCACAGTGAAAATTACACCAAATAAGATGAACGAATCTCTCTTATAGTTGATTGTGGAAAATTATCCCTTTATTACAAACCCTACATAAAACCTACATAAAAAAATATACTAATCATCATTAATTTTCATTCTGCCTTACCTATGATATTAGTGGATATCACCTTAAAATTATATAAGAAATAGGAATTTATTTCAATATGGAACCCATAGCTGGAACTGGGAAACAAGTCAGAACCATATTAAAACAACAAGCCCATTCTCCAATATCAATCTCCCACCAATTGTGGGCTACAAGAGAGCCTACACTATGAAATTCTCTCTAAAATAATAACGGTTATCCCATTTATCTGGTACTGATGTCTCTCTCCATTGGAGAATTTGCTTCCCTTTTTCAGATGGACTGAGAACTTGAGGAGACAATCAGCCCATCACACCTCACTAGGGCTTCAGCTGAAACCATAGAGTAATGGGGGAAATGAGGAAGTGTGCTGCTTTCTTGGTGAACCTGGTATCAACACAAGGGTGAAGAAGATAGACACAGAACACTCATCTCCTACCAAACCAGATATCCAGAAACACAGGGATTCCCAAGACCTCATCACTGAAGCAGACCTAAAACAAACCCAACATGGCTCAGGGAAATTCATGGAAGAGGGGGCAGAAAGATTGTTAGAGCTACAAGTTGGGACATTATGCACAGAGACATTGCCTCTTCCCCATAAATGATGGCTACCCCACAGTGCACGACCCACATTCACCATCAAGGAGGGTCCCTTCAGAAGGGAGAGGACAGGGAGGAAGCTAACAATGGTACCACTATGAATGTATACACACTATCTACATAACTAGTAAAAAAAAAAAGTTGAACTTACTTCAAACATTTTATGGGTTTTTGCAATGCTTCATAAAATACATGGGGTTCAATAAAGGCAAATGAAATTATATTTTTCCAACAACAAAAAAATCTAAATTTAAACAGTTATTGTAAAAAAATTCCTTATCTTGGCTGGCTAGATGGCTTAGCAGTTAAGGCATTTGCCTTTAAAGCCAAAGGAAGTCAGTTAGATTCCCCGGGACCCATGTAAGCCAGATGCACAAGGTGGCACATGCATCTGGAGTTTGTTTGCAGTGACTGGAGGCCCTGGTGTATTCTCTCTCTCTCTCTCTCTCTCTCTCTCTCTCTCCCTTTCTCTCTCTCTCTGTCTCTCACTCTCTCTGTTGGCCTCATTCCCTCTTTTGCTCTCATAAATAAGTAAATAAGTAAATAAATAAATAAAAAATCTTTATCCTCCTTATCCTAAAATGCATGAATATGCACAATCTGATCACAATTTAACTTCACATACATGTTCATTGTTCATCTGTGTAAATCATGTAAAATACTGAAGATAGCCTGGCCTGAGAGCAGAGATCTCTCTTCCGTTTCTGGTTATGCCATGAAATCTTTAAATTCTCTCCTCTCCTCCTTCCCCTCTTCTCCCACATGGTCTTTCTTTCGTTTAAAAAAAAATTTTTTTTGAGAGAGAGAGAGAGATAAACAGGCACATAGAGAGAGAGAGAATGGGTGCACCAGAGCCTTTTTCAACTGCAAATAAGCTCCAGACGCATATGCCACCTTGTGCATATGGCTTTATGTGGGTACTGGGGAATCAAACCTGGGTCTGTCAGTTTTGCCAGCAAGTGCCTTAACTGCCTAGCCATTTCTCCAGCCCATCCCACATGTTCTTATCCATTTCAAAATATTTTTTGTTTCTTTTATCTGCAGAGAGGGACCAAGACAAAAGAGAGAAAGAATGGGCATGTCAGAGCCTCTAGCCACTTCAATCTCACTCACTGTATGTGACACTTTGTTCCTCGGATGTTATGTGCAAATTGGGGAATCGAATCTGGGTTGTTAGTCTTTGCATGCAAGCACCTTTACTGCTGAGCCAACTCTCTAGCCCCTTCATTTTTTGACTCAAGATTTCCATTTTAAATGAAACAAATCTATAACTTTTCCCAAGGAAGACACGTAATCTGAATTTCTTTGATAATGGGTTTGTATTCCACTGGATTGTCTTTCCATTTCCCTAATGAAACTCCAGGCCTAGAGGTTTCTAATATTCTTTTTATAAAATTTCCTACCAGCTCTCATGAGAGAAACTTTATTAATTATTCTGCTATACTTTTGCTTTCTTCATATTGCTAGGGGAAGGAGAGTCATGGCTGTGATGGAGCTGGTGGGAGAGGTGCAATACCTCCCCAGAACCAAATGGCTTTGCACTATCTCAAAACCTACAATTTAAAGTTATTTTTCCTATCTGTGTGTGTATATGTTGGGGGAAGTGCACTTCTGGACCAGAGGATGACCTCAAGGGTTCTTCCTCAGGTACCATAACACCTGGTGTATCAGACAGCTTCAAGTTCACTGAAATGAACTTCTAGACCAGGCACAGTTATGGAGGAAGGGATTTATTGAAGCTATAATGGCAGAAGAAGCTGGTCTGCTTTCACAGGACCAAACACAGAAAGAAAAGTCACAAGCCAAAAGCCACACAGCACAGCACACCTCACGAACCCCAACTAGGCACACTTTTCATATCTTTAGATTGAAATCCTAAACCCACCACCACACCTTAAGATCTGCCCAGTGACATTGTCTCCAGCCAGGTGGCTGCAGATGCAAACTATAATAAAACACTGAATATATTGGGGGCCATCTATTCAAACTACCACACCTGAGTAGGTTCAAGAGCTCAAACTCAGCCCTCATACTCTCAAAGTAACTATTTTATCAACTAGCTCCTCAGCCCCACTTTTTCTCATTAACATAAAATCTCTTGGTTTTTATGATGCAAAATTTCCAAAGTTTGCATAATAATATAAATTCTATTAGATATTAAAAATTACTAGGGTTCCTGGAAGGATGGCTTACCAGTTAAGGCATTTGCCTATAAAGCCAAAGGACCCAGGTTCGACTCCCCAGGACCCATGTTAGCCAGATGCACAAGGGGTTGCACACATCTGGAGTTTGTTTGCAGTGGCTGGAAGTCCTGGCACACCCATTCTGTCTCTCTCTCTCTTTCTTTCTTTGTCAAATAAATAAAATAAAATATTAATAATATTACTAGAATGAAAAACAAGTAAGAGAGCACCAGAAAAGAATCAGAGAGAAAGTATAATTAATCTATGCTCAAATAAATTTTGGAACATTAATATGAACAAGATATGCCTGGTGTCTTCACATCAGGACATCACAACTATTTTAAGTGTGTTTAATAATCTTTATGATGAAGGCATATAGAGAATTCTGACCCCACTGTATACCATTTCTCGTTGTTTGTTTTATATCTGAATGTCCTAGACATGCTCACTATCAAAGTGAATATGAGAATGTTATTTATCCTTTTGTACTTTCAACCCTTAATAATCTATTACATATACCCTACATATATGATATGTATGCATGTATGGCAATGATAGTTATCAAACTAATAAACATTTGTAATCCTAAAGGTAATACAGTTATTATGACATAGAATTGTTATGAATATAAAATGTAATATTAGATGATATGTTATGTTGTACTTTGCCAATCCTACTTATCTATGGGAAGTATTTTAATTAGCTACCACATAAGACTGAAGAATATTTTTATCTCTCTATTTAATTGGTGAATTTTAATTCATTAACCTCCCCTGCTGAGATTGCCTTGGTGGTTTATTTCACCTACAGCAAAAGGAAAATAGTCCTATTCTGTACCAACTCTCTGAGACCCTGAAGCATGCAGCCATCCATGTTGAGGAATCCATCAGTAGCCTGGGAGGCTCCATATAGCTACTCACTGGTAACTCCAGCTAAGAGACCAGCCAGTAGAGAGTGTCATCCATCACATGGTTGCAGACCAGTAGATATCTGCCTGCAAACTCTTGAGAGATACCAAGTGAGAACTGCCCAGACAAAAACAGTCCAACCCCAGAATTGTAAATGACAAGAAATATTTTGCTAAGTTACTAAATTGTGTGGTGTCATGTTATAGCAATGAATATGCAGAATGGGTGCTATTCTCCATTCTTCTACCTCAGTCTCATACAACTATGTACTACTCAATATCAGTTATAACTCAGGCAGGAGATACAAGCATTCCATTGTGGCACAGTTCTTAAAAGGAAGAAATTCAAAGATTCTAAACATTAGAGGCACACTAATGCAATCACAGACTTCATTAATTAAAGTAACATTAATAGCACAGACATAAGAACAATATAAAAGGGTCTCTATTATTGCATATGTAGTCTCAGGCATAGATTACAGTTACCTTCAATCATGTCAAATTAAAAGTAAGTATTTTAAGTACACTTTCAAAATGTGAGAAAATAAAATGATGAAATTGGAAATTTGTTTCCACATAAAACATAATAAAGTGTTTCAGAAGTAAGGATAGTTTAAAATTCAAAAATTACCAGACATATGACTAGTATCATGAAATATGCAATACAGTATTACACATGGATTACAGTTTTATATATTTAAAACTTTATTAGAATGAGATGTATTTGAAGTAATCTGAATCTTAAAAGAATAATAAAATTCAAGTGTAAAGCTTCTAGTTCATCATTAAATGAAATAGTAAACCTTTTATTCCTTTTACAAAGATATTTTAATGTGTTTTATAAACAAACCATGAAGTCTTTGAATAGGCATTATATGTAAATACTTATGATGGTATATGGGCATTATCTGTGGAGAAGCCCTATGACTCTGATTAGATTTTCAGAGGATAGGAGAATCTTGCATGTCTCTCAAAAGTGTAAGTAGGAAACCAGCAAAAACAACTCATCACAAAGCAAAGGTAACCTAAAGGAACATAAGAGTGACCTAGAAAGTCTCGTGGAATAGTTTGTTTAATAGATGAGACTCAGGAAAGAAAGTTCCAAATTTTCTACTATCTTTTATAAACCAAGATGTTGATCAGATTGAAGAAAAAAGTAGTTTATTCCAAGTACCATGAAAAAGTACCATATGTGACATAAAATAGTCAGTGTGGTAGATTCAGTCAGAATAACTTACATGGACGAGATTTATATTGTGGGGTTAACATTAGAGGCAAACTTTTGGCCTCACCTTTCCTTAGAGATTCTAATGATTTGGAAACTAATAGAACCAGCCATCATTATTTTCACTCTGCACATGCTGGAGGAGCTTCCGGTGACCCAGAATACCAGTTTCCACCTGAGCTGGATGAAATAGAAAAGATGAGGAGACAGAAAGATAATTCAGGTGTATTTGGACACTCTGCTATGCTGGCAGAAAACATCTGTGATATTAGTTATCTACATTCTGTAAGTGACCCACAGAAGGAAGCTGACTTTGTCCATCCAGGCAGTTTCCAGACAACATGCCATTGCACTGACAGAAAGCAGAGGATGATTCAAAGAGTGACCCTCCATTATTAATGCACATTCAGAAACAAAAGAGATATTTGATCTCTTTTTAATTTAATTCATTTCCTATAAGTCCAAGGATCCGAGGGACACCTTAAGCCATTTCCCATGAAAAAAGTATATAAAGGATATTGAATTATTTTCCATAAGAAGAAACATTAAATTACCACAAATGTTTAACTGTACCTGACTAACCTATTTATAATAAAATGAGTCTCAAAGAATGTACAACTACGTAAAATACATTCAAAGGTAATAAATATTTTTTTAAATATATTTTTATTTATTTGAGAGAGAGAGAGGGACAGACAGAGTGAGCATGAGCATATAAGGGCTTTCTACCACTGCAAATAAAGTCTAGATGCATGTGCCACTTTGTGCATCTGGCTTTATGCGGGAACTGGGGACTTAACCCCGGGCCATCAGGCTTTCAAGCAAGTGCCTTTAACCGCTGAGCCATCTCTCCAGCCCTAAAGGTAATAAATATTTTCTTGAAGTATATTTTGAAAATAATACCAATTATAATTGTTTGGGAATTTCATACACATTATTATGCATGCTTGCTAAAAACAACAAATATTTCTTTGGAGCTTCCACTGATCCTGAAAGTATGTATGCGTTCACATATACACACAACTATATTTAACATATCTAGAAATAGCATAAACACATTAAGTAATTCATGCTTGTCAGTTACTTTGAGTGAACACCATTTTAGTCAAATGCTATATTTGTGGCAAGTAATAATAATTGTGGTAACGGGCTGTCCAATTATGTATGTTATTTGCTAGCAGGTTTAAAGCACACCATATGTTAGCTCAGTATGCAGCTTTTTTTTTTTTTTAAGTTAGGAATTTAAGCATTTATCTGTTCAAAAGAAAACACTTATTTTAAATATGTGAGAGACAAGAGAGTTATAAAATGATTCTAAAATTCCTCATATCTCTAACACAGTACATCAGGCTGCAGTCAGTGTGGTAGTATAAATGAAAGCCAAAGTCCTCCCGGTCTTTCAGTAAACTGACTTGGGTCTGTTGGTGCTTTTTATACTCTTTCCCAAAATATTTCTGATAAATTATTGGGAGAAAGTAATTAAATCGATAGTAGAACAATCCTTTAACATCTCTGAGAAGATAGGAAAGATACTAAGAAGTGTACAAGCAAGTGACATAGTTAATGTCCCACTTAAATGAAATTTCTCAAGTAAGTAAACCAATCAGATTTGCTAGGAGGATTATTTTCTATCTTCAAAATGCCCTTGGGGTGGGGAACATGCTTAAAAATTCACTAAATTGCCTATTTTTAAATACCTTTTTTTTAAAAAAAGCCCTGTGTTAATGATATAGGGATCCTTGGAGAATGTCACATGAGAACATTGCAATACAAACACATATCTGGCCTATTAGTGGTATCATTTCAAGACTCCCCATGCTGTGAGGAATCCTATACGTTTCCTCTACCTTCTCATCTCATATGCTCTGGGAAAAAAAAGATGATGTCCAATGTGTGACATGACCCACAATGACTAATGTGTGACCAGGGAAGCTGATATCCACACTTCTTTGTACTTCATGGTCTTTTTTAATTTTTTTTTTTTTTTTTTTTTTTTTTAGAGAGACAGAGAGGGAGAGGAAGATAGATAGAGATGGGCACTCCAGCAGTCTCTCAGCTGCTGGGAATGAAATCCAGATGTGTGCACCCCCTTGTGGTCAAGTGTGGCATTGTGCCCTTGCGTCACTTTGCATCTGGCTAAACGTGGGACCTGGAGATTAGAACTGCTGGAGATTGGAATCAGCGTTCTTAGGCTTAGGAGGCAGGCACCTTAACTGCTAAGCCATCTCTCCAGCCCTCATTTTTTGATTGCTTACAATTTTGGAAGCTTTAAAATGTACAATACTAGGTACAATCTTTAATAATTACACTAAAATTGTTTTATTTTTTACTCAAATTTTTGATTACAAAAGGTTCTACCAACATTGTTAATGAATGGATAGTTTTTCTCTCATTTTGATAAATGTATGCATATATATGGCAATTGTTTGTATACATGCCTTTTCCCCTTTTCATTTGTCCACAATTTTGTAGATGCATCTTGTGCAATCTGTGAGATATATAATTTAAGATCAATATATCTTTATCCCAAAGTCTTTCATAAGTTCTGTCTGTGGGGCAAATAAGAAAAAAAAAAAAAGCACAAAATGGACAGTAGGTAAACATTATTGGTAATATGAACACTAGAAAAACCATCTGTGTACCTCAACACTGTACCTAGTAACCCAGATTATTCACCACTCTCTCTCTATCATTCTTCCTCACTGTATCTTACACTTTCTACCCTGTGAATCAATGCTCTTAAATTTTGTGGTAGCTCAGCACTCCCTACAATATCAGATCTAAACTTCTAACTATGGTGATGGTGGCAAGGAGTTCCTTCTAAGAAGTGAAATTCTCAGGACACCCTGAAACTACATAGAGAATTCTAGGTCACTCTGTGCTAGAGTGAAACCCTGCCTTGAAAAAAAGAAAAAGTAGCCTTGATCTTGCATTTCTTTCTTTTAGATAAATGATTTGATATTATACCCTGTTTTTATAGTTTAACAGTCTCTTGCAAGACTGCCATCTCCTATTTAATGGGCTAAAATAATGAGCATGCTAACTAATGCCAAGAGATTAAATCATCAAAAGAGAGTAGAGAGGATGAGTGGTTATTAATTTGGTCAAGAAGATACTACAGGGCTGGAGAGTTGACTTAGCAGTCCTATTCCCTGCAAAGCTTAAGGACTCAGGTTTCATTCCCTAGTATCCATGTGTGGTGATTTGATTCAGGTGTCCCCCATTAACTTAGGTGTTCTGAATGCTAGGTTCCCAGATGATGGAGATTTGGGAATTAACACCTCCTGGAGGACATGTATTGTTTGGGGAAAGCTCATGGGTGTTATAGACAGTTTCCCTTGCCAGGTTTTGGCACACTGTCCTGTTCCTGTTGTCTACCTGATGTTGGCCAGGAGGTGATATCCATCCTCTGCTCATGCCATCATTTTCCCTGCCATCATAGAGCATCCCCTTAAGCCTGTAAGCCAAAATAAATCCTTTTTCCCCACAAACTGCTCTTGGTCAGGTGATTTCTGCCAGCAATGTCAACCTGACTGCAACACCACATAAGCCAGATGTACATGGTGATGTGTACATCTGGAGCTTGTCTGCAGAGGCTAGAGTCTTTGGTGCTCCCATTCTATCCCCCCCCCCAACAAAAATAAAACCTCACAGCCCTGAAAAAAAAAAAAAAAAAAAAGAAAGAATAGTACAAAAGTTTTCCATAACACTAGCAGACCAAGTTCCTGCATTTCTTTAATGACATTCCAGAATGTGCTTCTACCCTTTCTTCACAACAGAGGCAGTACCATTTCCACTATGCATGATTAACTTACCGTAAAGAATCCCAAACCAGAAACAAAATGTAGCTTTCTCTTCTTTTTGTTACTTTAGTTGGGGCACCTAAGACCAAAATTTGGACCTTATTGTAGATTTAAGGGTTAATGAACAAAGACATCTTACCTCTTAACATTAATCAACCAAGTGTCTATTTTCAAAGATATAAGAGGTATTAATTGGTATAATCAGTTGCTTTATTCCTCATAGGAATGTCCAAACTGGGAGATACCTCTCCTGTTGCCATCTGTAGCAGACAGCTTTAAGTTCGCTGAGATGAACTTCCAGACCAGGCACAGTTATGGAGGAAGGGATTTATTATAGTTTACAGATCCAGGGGAAGTTCCATCATGGCAGAGAAAGCTGGCCTGCTTTCACAGGAACAACCACAGAGAGAAAAGACACAAGCCAAAAACCACACAGCATAGCATACTTCAGAACTCCAGCTAGGCACACTTTGCATATCTTTAGATTAAAATCCTAAACCCACCACCACACCTTAAGATCCACCCAGAGACACTGCCTCCAGCCAGGTGGCTGCAGATGCAAAGTACAAACTAATAAAACACTGAATATGTTGGGGGACATTTATTCAAACTACCACACTACCTCACCTTGACTAATTTCAGGCCTTTGTTTCAAAAGTTCCCTCCCATTACCAGTTTTTTTTTTTTTTTTTCTATTTTTCACCATATTATATTTTAAAGTTTTAGGAAGCCAATACAAACTCATTTTAGCAATAGAGTGAATATATTAATTCATGTAGTTGAAAGATGAAGGAAGGCATCTGACCTCAGGCCTGGCTCATCCCACTGACCTGCAGCCCCTTGTCTCCCTCTGGCCCAGCTCTTGCTTTTCCTTTCCCACCGCTTAGCTCTTCTGTCCTTTGTGCAGGCGTTTGCAGGCATTCTCTCTGGCTGAAGAATAATGAAAACTTTGCATTGGATTTGAGTTTACAGATGGCTGGAAGCATGTTTTTAACAAACCACCACAGCAGGGAGAGATGGTTGAAACTGATTATCAAAAACACTGAGCTTATTTACAGGGCTGGGAACAATGCACCCACAGTGAAGAAAAGGAGAAAAAAGACAAATAACCCCTGGGTTTTATTTCATCTTATGTGATTAACGACTGCTGCTTTCATGATGTCTCAGTAACTCTCTGATTATTCCTTATTTTGTGACAAGATTTCAAACATATTAAAACTTACTTTAACATAGTGTGATTATAAACCAAGAAAATCTTCAGGGCATATCTGAATGCTATCGCTTTTCAGGCTATTTGGGCAGAAACATCAACAATAGCAGGCAGTGCTGGAAGGCAAAGGGGAAGTGAAATTATACAATTTGCAACATAAATGCAAAGTTATGTTTTGTATGTGTTACGCCGGACAGGTCCCAAAATGGAGTCACCAAGGATAACAGGATGTCAACAGAGACATAGGGAAGTGAATTATCCACATTCCTCAAGAAACTATCCAGCTATTATCCCCTCCTTGCCTGTAATGCCCTCAGGTTATGATTTCCTGCCCCCCCCCCCATTTTGTAAATCACCTGGTCGATGTTCTGATGTCACACCCTGGCTATCTTAGATCTCCCCTAAAGGAATCTTTCTTGTTCAGCTCTTCCTTTCCTCACCTTGCCTCAACTGACCCTATAAAGCCCACTACCTGAGGAATTCAGGCAAGCTGTGCTTCTCTCTTGTGAGCCAGCCCTGGCTGTTCATGCTTTTCCCTAATAAAAGTTTTCATCTTTGCCTCAGAGTGGTTTACGTTGTTGTGGTCACTCCTAGACCTTACAGTATGTAGAATTTTTATATCTTTTAATTAATGAATAAGAATTACTATTCAGAGAAATACCATGACTGAGGCAACTTGAGAATAGACAGACTTATGTATAAAAGGGTTCATGTTAGAAGGAGGACAATTACCCCCTTTTCTGAGAAGGGAACATGTGAAGTATGAAGACATTTGAGGAAATAATTCACATCACAGTTGTCATCCCCTGACACTAGAAGAGTCATGTGATCACAGAGTACCAAATAAAGCTGAAGAAACCTGTGAAAATAGGAAAGAGTGCATTTAGAGTGCAACTGACATTTAACAGTAATCACAATATAGATGCCTTTGAGAGAATACAGCATTGTTCTCACACACACACACACAATCAATCAATCAATCATTCAAACATAGTTTCTAACAGCTAAGATAAGGTATCCTGTCCTGGGATGTAACCATCCTGCCCTAACTAGGTCCTGATTCGATTTATTGGGAGAATAAAATAGCTAAGCTAGCACTTTGGTGCCTGCTAGCGTGCCTTTTCAGTTGCAAACTCCCTGGAAATGCCATTTCTGCATTGGTAACACCTTCAAGGCTTCCATGACCTCAAACATGGCCCAGATGTGTAAACAGTCTAACTCCATATCCAAGTGAAACAACTACAGTTCCAATGTTGCCCCGATCTACATGTGACACTGATGTCATTCCTTTTATGGTCTTTTATTCTGGAGCTTCTTCACTGAGAGCATTTGCTGGTGTGAGCCCTTTTCAGTCATCTGCTTAATAAAAGGACTTTCAATTGTCTACAAAAGCATGGTGGTCTATAATTCTCTCATATGGACTATAACCATTCATGAGTTGATATATTAATGAATACTTATTTGAGTCCTCAAAAAATTTTCCACGTTGCAACAAGAGGAGGACATGTTGACAATGGGACTTATCCAGGACTGGAGATTGGCAGCATTTCAGAAGAAAAGAATAAAATCATTAGTGAGGACATATGTGATCATGAATTATATTAGGAAGGATTCATCTCTCCTTCCACAGAGAGAGAGAGAGGTAGTTGGGTAGAACATTTCTTACATCCCTTTATCAATCATGCCTCTTCACAGACTGGAGGTAGGAGGGTAGGAATTAATGATTCTATTCAGTACCCACTTCTGCTTTACTTGTTATTTGATAGAAGGAACCATGTGGCCACCAAAAGGAGTTGCATGTTTTCATACTCTCCTCTTTGCTTTTCTATGTTGTAAAACTTATGAAAGCATAATTGCACATGTTGAGCAAGCTGAGAGGTTTGAAGTTTATGAGAGTAGTGGAATAAATTTTAAAAACAAATAACATTTGGTGAACTAACCAAGCAGCTTTAATTGCATTAATGAAGGCTGTGTAGGAGGATTGCATAGGTAACCTATATTTGTACAGTCTGGTTAATTTTATGGTTGGGAGCTTAACTGCTGAGTTGGTTTGTAGACCAAATAGAAGGTCACTTTGTCTCAAGAGTATGAATCCTTATGCACATCTGGTATAAGAGCCTGAGAAAATAGTATTAGTCTTTGCAAAAAAGATTTCCACAAAGCAAAGTCTAAACCCAGGTGGCTTCACTGGTAAGTACCAGCACCTATTTAGTAAAAAATAATATCAAGTCTTCACATCATTTTCAAATACAGACATGAGAAGAGTAGAAGAATGAAATGACTTCACAAAAAAATTGTGGGTCCAGATTGTCCTTTATGGAATCCAAATCAAGGCATCATAAGAAAGAAAAACTGCATGACCATGGATGTAAATTCTTAACAAAATATTAGCAAATTAAAACCAGAAACTTGCAAAAAGAATTGTACAAAATAGCAAAGTGAGCATTTTGAGGGGATGGGAATGTGATGCAAGTTGATATTATCTATTAACCATATAAACAAATTTTTATCCTATATTGCCCAGACAAAGAATAAAATCCACCCAGGCATGGTGATGCACCTCTAAGCACAGCACTTGGACAAAGAGGCAGGACAGTTATGATTCCAAGGCCAGGCCTGCCCAGGCTAAATCACAAGAAACCATGTCAAAGAAACCAACCAACAAACAAACAAAATGAGAACATAATTACCTGAATAGCCACGGTCATTGCCAAAATACAAGCACACAACTAAGGATAAAATTTAAATAAACTAGGAGCAGAAGGGAACTTCTGTGAACTCATAAACTCCATCCAGGGGAAAACAAAATTATAATGGTGAATAACTAGATGCCTTCTCTATAGATCAAAAATGCTTTAAGGTTAGATGTTTTCACTTCTGTCCAACACTGTTGTGCCATTTGTATTCAACAGAAATTAAACAGCCAAGGAACACTTTCATTTTTTTTTTTAAGGTAGGGTCTCTCTCTAGCCCAGGCTGACCTGGAATTCACTATATAGCCTCAAGCTGTCCTTGAACTCACAGCAGTCCTCCTACCTCAGCCTCCTGAGTATTGGGATTAAAGGTGTGCACCAGCCTGAGAACTGAATAGGGAGTTCTCAAAGAAAGAACTACAAATGGCTGATACCCACTTAAGAAAATATTCAGCATCTTTAACCATTAGGGACACACAAATTAAAACAAGTATGGGATTCCAACTTAATCCTTAATAAGGATGGCAATCACTACAAATCAAATGACAATAAATATTGGTGAGGATGTGGGGAAAAAGAAACCTTCATTCACTGTTAGTGGGAGAACAAACTTGTACAACCACTATGGAAATCTGCATGGAGACTCCTGTAAAAGATGAAAATAGAGCTACCAACTGATCCAGTGCTGGGTCAGTCTACTGGGCATGTATCCTAAAGACTCCACTGTTCACTGCAGAGATATTTGCTCAACTATGTTTACAGCTGCCCAATTCACAATAGTTAAGAACTGGAATCAACCCACCTTTCCATAATTGGATAAATGGATAATAAAGATGTGGGTTTGATCTGTCAGAAAGCAGAAAGAACCAAGGACAAGCAAACTTCTTTAAGACAAAAATGATAGCTGTCTCCCTGGCAGGAGATGAATCACTTTTTGCACATTAGGTAGGGCCCAGATGAAACTATAGTAGAATTGTGAACATGAGCAAGAGTGCTGCTTCTATGAGCCCCTGACAGCCTGCACCAGGTTGAAGGAGACAGACAGTGAGGATACTCAAAACGTACCAAAGCAGAAATACAGGAGCTGATGAGAGTACAACACTAAAGTAGACTTAACACACACAGAAAACGCTCAGGGAATTTCGCAGAAGAAGGGGTGGAAAGAATGTAAGAGCCACAGATTGGGAGGGAATATCCAGAGGCATTGCCCACTCCCCACAATGACTAAATGCTGCTGTCACAACTCATAACCCACAATCCCATAGGGAATACCAACCCTCAGTGGAATGGGGACAAGGAGGGGGAAATGATGGTACCAACACATGATGTGTCCATACAAAGTATATACTTAATAAAAACTACAAGTATGTAATTAAAAACAGAAATTAAAAGCAATTAAAATCATTTCCTTTGAACAAAGGAAATAATGCCATTTTTGTTCGTCATAAGGATATGGCTTAGGGGAGTAAGGTAGCATTTTTTTTGAAAGGTAGTCAGCTAGGGGCTGGCTTGGAGAAGCATGGATGCTACCCTGCCTATCTAGGGATGTAGAACTCCTCTTGGCTGTAAGCACCAGAAGGAGCTGCAACTTCCAGAGTCTTCTCCAGCTTTTTGGAGGCTTTTTTTTTTTTTTTTTTTTGAGGTAGGGTGTCACTTTAACCCAGGCTGACCTGCAACTCACACTGGGAGCCAGTCCAAGTCCTCCCTGGGTGCCCATCAACCAATCAGGGTCTCTCTGGAAATGGGGCTCATTCTAATTGGATACCTAATTCATATAAATGAACCTGAGTCATGTGTGTAAGTGAGATCCCCCCCCCAGAGATGAGAGATTTTTGCCTGATCTCCTCTAATCCTCCCCCAGCTGTGTTAGGCTGGAAGGATTCCTCCTGGCTTGGGTGCTTTCATTCTTTTCTTCACCCTATGCTAATAGATCCTCCATAACTTACACTACTCTGAGCCCATATTTTTAAATTGTTTATTAAATATAAAGACTTAAAGCTTGGTTGTTCTAATCCCACCTACAGCTCCAATCCCCCCAAAAATATGTATGTTCTTATATGTAGATAAATCCTAAGAAAAATATTAGCAAAAAGGAAAAAGAAACTATTATAATAAACAAGTGAAACCAAGGTTATAAAAGGAAAGATTAGTACTCAAAATAAAACATTGGGAAGAAGCTTTTCAGCTTGTTAAAATGATATAAAATGATATAATCCTACCCCTTGGTAGTTTAGGAAAACAAAACATTGGTTTGTGAATATTCATAGAAGTATTGTTTATAATTGAAAAATTAGGAAACAATCCAAATGTCCAGCAACAGGAGGATGAAGGCACAAAATATGATAGTCTAATGAAATATTATTCAACAAACACGTTAAAATAATAGTAAATGTTCCAACAAGATTAAATCCAAAAACATTACACTGATGAAAGAATAAATGAAAGGCTGAAACTCCACCATGGAATGCATTGGCTTGCACCATGTGCTCAAGTTCAAAACAATGAGCTCATGATGAAAATAATGGGTCCTTAAGAACCACAACAGCTTTATCACCAGCTGGGCAGACCACACTTCCAACTCAATCCTATGTGGACACTGTGGCAGTGAATGGAAGAGGGAAGTGCCTTTCTGTAGTATGGGGAGGTGAAGAAATGTGCCCAGGGATAAGCACAGCTGGAAGCTGGACTTTGCAAGAAGGCAGTATTTTAATGTCTATTTGATTTGTGTCTATTACCCTTCCCCATGTATGACAAGTCCCCTACATGATCAGTTTTTTTTTTTCCCAAGTAGGTTCAATTTTAACTAGTTTATAAGAGATTTCTGCTGATTTTTATTTGCATAATGTGATGCCAAGACAACCTTTCCTTTCCTTGAATTTCCATTGCATTTTGCCCATGAGCATTGATAGAACTAACTTTTGCATTTAGAATATAACTTTGACCAGAAATTTCATCCCAGGGCTGGAGATCAATTTGTTACTTGCATTTTGTGAGAGCAAAACTGTTAATACTTTTGCAAATCCCTCCACTTTTTTGGATTCTCTTGAAAACTAAAACCCAAGAGACTGCATATTGAACCATGTACTTGATATCCTGAAGGAATTAACATTACTTCCATGGTAGACAGCCCAGATAGGCTGCTGCCGGAGGAGCCCCTAGATCCATGAGACATCCAAAGCTCTATTAGCTACAACTGCAAATAAAACATTCAAGGTGAGGTTTAATTTCAACCAGCTCACTAAAAGAAAGATAACATCATTTTTGAACTTTAATTACTTTTTATTTTGAAATGCATATGGTTTGAAATTAATAAGAAATGTAATTTTTTAGATTTAGTTGTTTTCCACTGTCTTTGCTAATAAGAGGATATGCATACCAGGTTTTGAGTAAATATATTTAATCAGTGACTTTTAATGCCATTTTATCTCTTTGCTAAACCTTTGGTAGGCTGAAGTAAGCAAAACATTTAGACACAATTCATGGTAAGAAACAGAGTAGGAGGCAAATCTTTGCATTTAGGTGCTAAATAGCCTTCAGGCACTGTGCTGGTTTTAACCATTTCAGATATTTTAGGATAAAATTTAAACATGAACTGGTGACCATAAGAAAGCTAAGACAGGAATAATAGTCTAATGATTGGTACTAGACTCTCAGACGTGAAAATAGAACAGGAATTTATTACAAGATAGGTAAAATTAAAAATTCAAGAGTGCTATAGAAGAAATGAGGACAAGGATGTATTAGAAAGATAAGCCTTTTTGTTTCTTTGATTTGGGATTTTGCTTTGGTCAAAGTGGATGTTGACCATTTTCTAAATGAAAATTTAGAAGAGTATTATCAGATTACAACCTTGAAAGAAAGAAATGAGGCAAGGAGAGTCAGTGATGTATATACAAACCAGAGGATTACTTTCTAAATTGTTTCTCTTGAAGATGTTAGTGAGAAAAAGGTTTTAAAAATGATTTCAAATACCATTGGAAAGACCAATTTAAGATAAAGTTCATGAGATCTTTTTGTTGTTGTTGTTTTGATAATTTGGATTCACTCAAACTCTTTGACATTATATTCTGCAAGATAAATAGCATGAAGAGACAAAATCACATTTCTTTTCTGAGTATCTAACATCATCTGGATTATATGAGTGCTTTGTGAACAGTGGTTGAAAAATAATATTGACCAATGATAGAATAGAGACCTACATATAGCTTTACAAACACATATATGCCATTATAGATGATAGACAAAAAAGAATAGATATGGCATAAAGGGGGCATCTTATGAAGCTATAGTTAGATAAAATCAATGCTACCTAGTACAAAGCTCAAGTACACATGTCACCAGCCTCCAATTTTACATGTGCAGATTTAACATAGACTCCCCAAATTCTGCTCCCACCAACATGTACCTTCTCATACAGAATGTTCTTTTCTCTCTGTGTTTCTTCTCTCCAAATACCTTCCATTAAAATGATAGTCATTTAGGAACATCACATAACTCCCAACATTCCAAGCCCAGGCAAGTGTTTTCTGTGGATATTGAGCAAACACCCTCCTTATGCTGACTCTACATTTGAGAAAAATTTGTCTTTTTGGGTCTGTTAGTGCTGGTCAGAAGAGAAAGAACTCTTAAATGGTTGCATGAGGAACTCTAAGAAAAGGCTTGTATGTATATCTAGTAGTTGTCAAAAATTACTTACGACAAAGTTGGAGGAACACAACTTGGGCAGTGTGTTAGAATAAGAAATTACTGAAAGATGGAAATGTGATGATGTTATTTTTTTTTTTTTCAAGGTAGGGTCTCACTCTAGCTCAGGCTGTCCTGGAATTTACTATGTACTCTCAGGGTAGCCTCGAACTCTTGGCAATCCTCCTACCTCTGCCTCCTGAGTGCTGGGATTCAAGGCCTGCATCACATGCCCTGCTGATGTCAATTTTGGTAAAGAAGTTTGATTAGGATTTAGGTCAAATCTCAAATTATAACCATTCGGAATTGGTGAGAGCATTCAAAGAAAATCAGTCTTCAAACTCAAATTGGAATTTTTTGGTTTTTGTTTTTCACATAGGGTCTCATTCTATCACAGACTGACCTGTATTCTTTCTCAAAGCGGCCTCAAACTCAACCTCTGGCTCCCCAGTGCTGCCATTCAAGGCATGCACCACCATGCCTAACTTTCAAAATAGAATTTTAGATGATGTTGACTAACTCCTTCATAAAAGTGTGATGAAAACAATATTATAAAACACTGGCCTTCTATGTAGATGCCTGTTGATATTTTACACTGGGAAATAGGTGGGAATTTTGAGACCGTCCTATAATGACCAAAGTAATTCTCTGGGAAAGACCCCAAAAATTAAAGTGATACTTGAGAACAGTGAATGAAACAACATATGTACAGAAAGATAATATGAGGAATCTACAGGTATATTTCTCTTCCCTCTTCACATCTATCATTAGGATAGTATTATAGAAAACATTTCATACAAATTATGTATTTATTTAAATGTATGGTTCCACTGAGTAATCAACAAGAATATAATTTCAACAGTAGCCATAATTGTCTGTCTACTAAAAAAAGACATGTTTAATGAAATTAATCTACCAGATAAAAATAGAAATGAAAATACTCTCAGTAAGTTTCTAATCTGCTATAAAAATCAGTTATTTAAAATTACAGCTATTTCAAAAGTATTACATTTTAATTTTGGATAACTAAGCTCTTGTTGGATATTTACTTAAAATAAAAGACAGTCTTAATGACATTTAAGTTAATTTTACTTGCTTATAATTTAACCAAAGAAACTCCTTGTTATTTTAATCCAGATATAATTGGTACAAAGATGTAATTGCAATTTTAAATTAACTTGTCTTTTACCTTCAGGGACAACATAATGAAAGTAATTTTGCAGAAAACTGACCTTTTCTGTATTCTTCAGCAAGATTTCCTCACCAAAAATGAATTAATACTCTAGAATCTTTCTCCCTCCCGGGAAAGAAATATACATGTGATATTCCCAAGAATTCTATAGCCTTTTTCTTGGTGCATTTCATGTCTAAATTCAAATATAGTTAATTTATTTTTAAATCAGTAATACCAAATTAAGCAGTAAAAACTTAGCAGTATTTTTTCTTAGAGGGTTAATCTTGTAGCTATGAATAGACATATAACCCTGTGACCTTTATTAATTGTCTAAATATGTCCTGTGGCTTAAAATATTATTTATGGATGACCTTTTTTGAATCTGCAATTTTGTTCTCCTTAGTTTATTATTTATGCATGATTAGAACTTAGCAGGATGAGTGTGTGACAAGTGAAGACATAGAGGTTGAAATAGACACCTTCATACAAAGGAAGCTCTACCCTCTTTCCCAGGACCTTGTCTGCTTTTCAACATTCTGATTAACAATTACTCATCCTATGGAGTATTTCATGCCATACCCTACTCAGTTTTTTGTATGTCTGTTGATTGCCTTCTAAGTTTATACTGTAGAGTTGGGACCATAATTGCCTAGTTACATTGTCTTCTCTATGATTCTGTATAACTAGGCTGGCCTTCTCCATGTTGGTAAGCATGTGACTCATGCCTAAGCCTAATAATATTAGAATTAGATGTTAGATATTCTGACTGTGCTTAGTGTGATCAGCTCTCACAGCGATGTTTAATCTCAGCTTCTGCTCCATATCCCACAGAGCTCGTCATTTGGCCTAGAGTCCTTCTTGCTGCACAGCTGACTTGACAGCACTAATATGCCAGCATGTTCCAGTATGGTCTCTAAGGACAAGCGCCCACCACAGTTTGTTGAATTAGAATGAAAACTGTGTCAAGAACCAAACCTGTCTATATTAGGATACTTTTCCCAATTTATTTTTACCTATTGTATTTTTTCCTAGATGATGTTGACCTCCAGAGTATCAAAACAATTCCAAAACACGTTAAACTGCAGATTACATTCTGCCCACACTGTGACTCCACAGAGCAAATGCCTTTCACTTCACTGGAATTTCAGTACATTTTGACATTGTTTTAGATCACTTACCATTTCAGAAACTCTAACATTCCTCAGAAAACTGTACCTAGTCTACAATGAGGCTTGGCACCTGCAGAATAAATAAAGTTCTAAATTCAGCACAATGCCAACTCTCCACAGAACTGGAACTAAGTAAAGCTACTTTGTCTGAACCATAAGTAAACAACTAGAGTCAAAGGAAAAAAAGCATAAAGAAATATGCAGAAGGCATTGCACTGACTTAAAAACATGCCACAACAAAAACAGAATGTATTGGTACAAAACAAACATGTGGGACAGATTATAAATTTGAAATATAAAGCCACATCCAATCTACAGTCTACATGATCTTTGGTAAAGTCAATAAGAACATATATTACAGAAACAGTCATGTGTAGAAGAATGAAGCTAGATCCTTCCAGTCATTAGTACAAAATCAATGCACTCCCAGAAGTCATACTGAGGAATGAAGGCAGGAATAATGCAAGTTCAAGTCTAGCCTGGGTTTGGTAATAAGTCCTAGCTCTTACAGGACTATATAGTAAGACCCTGCTGGAGGGGGAGACAAAAAGAAAGAAATGAACTCCAAATGAGTTAAGAGACTGAAATTTAAGACCTTAAATTATGTTGCGACATGGCTAGAGGCATCATAGGAGAAATGCTTCAGGATCTTCAATAGTTACTACAGACAGGTTCACTTGCTGGCAGAAATCACATGACCAAGAGCAGCTTTTGGGAAAAAAGTATTTATTTGGGCTTACAGACTTGAGTGGAAGCTACATCATGGCAGGGGAAAATGATGGCATGAGCAGAGGATAGATATCAACCTCCTGGCCAACAATAGATGAATGACAGCAACAGGAGAGTGTGATAAACATTGTCAAGGGGAAACTGGCTATAATACCCATAAGCCTGTCCCTAAAATTACACTTGCCTCCAGGAGGCATTAATTCCCAAATCTCCATTAGCTGGGAACCTAGCATTCAGAACACCTAAGTTTATGGGGGACACCTGAGTCAAACCACCACATTCTACCCCTGGTTCTCATAAACTGATAATCATACATGGCATAAAATACATTGCATTTACTCCAACTTTAAAAGTCCCTATAGTTTTATCAATCCCAGTGATGTTCAAACATCCCTATAAACTAAGGTCTTTTAACTGATCCATAATGCCAAAAAATAAAATAAAATCCCCCCAAAAACCCAAAATGGTAAAGAATAAACATTCATACTGCAAAAGATGGCATTGGACATAGCAAAGAAATATTCAACCAATACAAGATTTAAAACAGGGCAAAAACATCAAACTCTGTAGCTCTAAGTCCATCAACTCTAGTCAGTGACAAATCTTCAAGTCCAATAATTCTAACCCTCAACAAGTCTCTAGAGTTATAGTTCCACCCTAGACTAGGCTACTCACAGTCATGGCAAACTTCATCTGGGGCCTGCAACTTTCCTTAGCAGCCATCTCATGGCCCTGGCATCTCTACTCAGTCTCCACTGCAACCTATGGTTCATCCTCACTGCTCCATCGGGTCTCCATGCAGGCATCCAGCAATCTGCTTCACACTGCCCATGGCCTTTTCCAAAACACAAGACCGCATTGCAAATTCAATGACCTTCTCTTTCTTGCATTTCTTATACTTCATAATACCAGGTGGGGTGTCAATTTGTTAATCTAGGGGGGAAATAAAGCAGACTTTGAAGAACAGGACACTCTTTGAGCACTCAGGCCCCTTCAAAAGAGTATATTCTTCCTGTTGCCCCAAAGCAGGTCAACTGGCCCAATCTCAAAGGTTGTAATCTCTTATATAATTTCAACTGAACAGGCAGAAGTTTTAGCCCAAAGACTTCATTTCTGTGCCATATCCCTCTGCTCACACCAGTCCATTTCTACACAAAGCAACCCTGCACAAGTGCTCATGACATGGGCATAACAGCAAGTCTCTCACACAAACTACTTCTAGCCCAGTCCAGACAAAGCTTTCTCATCTGCATAAGCCAAACCTCACAGTCCATAGTTCTTCCTGCATTCAGGTCTTTCAACTATGATCAGACTAATCCATCAAGCTTTTCTTACAGCACTTCAAGGTATCTCTTAGGCCAACATTTCAAATCCTTCCCTATTCCTCTTGAAAATCAGCTCCAAAAGGCTAAAGCCACACAGTCAGGTATCTAGCAGCAAATGACACCACTCCTTGGTACTAACATTATTATTGCAGTCAGGTTCACATTGCTGGCAGAAATCACCTGACCAAGAGCAGCTTTTGGGATAAAAGGGTTTATTTTGGCTTATAGACTTGAGTGGAAGCTCAATCATGGCAGGGGAAAATGATGGCATGAGCAGAGGGTGGACAAAAACCTTCTGACCAACAACATGGACAACAGCAACAGGAGAGTGTGCCATGCACTGGCAAGGGGAAACTGGCTATAACACCCATAAGCCTGCCCCCAATGATACCCTGTCTGCAGAAGGCATTAATTCCCAAATTCCTATCAGCTGGGAACCTAGCATTCAGGACACCTAAGTTTATGGGGGCACCTGAGCCAAACCACCACAATATGCAAAGATATTTTGGACAAGATCCCCAAAACATAAAAAGTCAAAGCAAAAATAGATAAAGAAAAAGTTAGCACATATTAAAAAAGAAAGAAAGAAAGAAAAGAAAACCATCATCAAATTACAACTCACCGAAAAAGAGAATTTGTTTGAAAACCGTAAATCTGACAATAATTTTAAAAACTTAA
Source organism: Orientallactaga sibirica (assembly GCA_036365145.1). Classification (NCBI taxonomy): domain Eukaryota; kingdom Metazoa; phylum Chordata; class Mammalia; order Rodentia; family Dipodidae; genus Orientallactaga; species Orientallactaga sibirica. The sequence goes on from JAEOAD010000017.1 coordinate 16,535,307, forward strand.
GGCCAAGATGGAACTCATTTTAAAATGGACAGCAGATTTCAGCAGCCACTTCCTAAAAAAGACATGCAAGTGGCCAAGAGGTGCATATAAAAATATGCAATTCACTTACCAGGGAAATGCAGATCAAAACCATGTGGTGCCATCACTTCACTCTAGTTAGAATGCTTATGGTCAAAAAGACAATAAATAAACAAACAAACAAATAAATAAATAACAATCCTGGGGAAGATGAGCAAAGGGAATGTTTACACACTGTTAGAAGAAATGCAAACAGATACTGCCACTATGCACAACAGTGTTTAGACTCCTTAGAACCGACAATCCTGCTAGATGACAACAGGGCCTCAGCATTCCCATGTTCATTGCAGCACTGGTTTTAATGTCCAGGAAATGAAAACAATCTAATAGACCATCCATCCACTAGTGCAGAGAGCAAATGGGGAATATGGAAGCAGTGGGTGCATAGCCAGCCAAGATCACGAAGACATTTCACACATGTGAGTTCAAGACCCTTATTTTCAATAAAATAAATTAGGCAAAGAAAGATACATACAGCATAGTCTTACTTGTATATGGAATCTAAATATCTTGATCTCTTGAAAATTTAGTGTAGAGTGGAAGTTATTAGAGACAAGGGATGAGTAGAAGGCAGTGAGGAATGGGAAAAGTTAATCATTCTCAACTATGTCATCCTAAGTAGGAGAAAGACATTTCCAATATGCTAATACACAATTATTTACTACATATTTCAAAAAAAAAACAAAACTTGAAGAAAGGATCCCAAAAGGTTCACCATTTAAAACTGATAAATATGGGGGCTACAGAGATGGCTTAGAGGTTAAGACACTTGACTGTGAAGCCTAAGGGCCCATGTTCAACTCTCCAGATCCCACATAAGCCAGATGCACAAAGTTGAGACAAGCACAAGGTTGCATATGCCTACTAGATGGCACAAGCATCTGAAGTTCAATTGCAGTAGCTGAGGCCCTGGTGCACCAATTCCCTCTCCCTCTCTCTCTCTCTCTCTCTCTCTCTTTTTCTCTCTTTCTAAAATAAAAAAAAAATGATAAATTGTAAAGGACATTCACATTAACCTGATATATTATTCTTAAATGTGTGTCTGTTCATGTGTGTGTGGGTGCATGTGCACATATGCATGTGTGCATGCTATGAAGGCCATGGGCTAGTCTTGAGTGATGTTCCTCAGGAATGCCACCCACATGTGTTGTGTGAGAAAAGGTCTTAGAGCTTGATAATTAGGTGGGACTGGCTGGCCAGTGCACCACAGGGGACATGCCTGTCAACATCACCTTGGCTGAGATTAGAACTACATGCCACCATGCCCAGCATATTTACATGGGTTTGGGGGATCAAATTTACACTTTCATGATTGTGTGGCAAGCACTTCACAAACTGAACTCTTTCCACTGCTGTTTAGCCTGAATTAAAGATTATATTATATAATGTAAACATGCTACCAAAATATTACATGGTTCCATCAATGATTATTTTGAGGCCTTTATATATGCTACTCTTTTTAATTTATAGAATTAAAGGAGATACAAATTCTATTTGGAAAGTTTGAAAATATTTTCAAAGACTTGCATATGAAGTGTTTATTCTAGAAATTTTTACTAAGGGATAAAATATGATGCTTAACAATTGCAGATATTCTGTCACTTTTATTCATATGAAATAATTCACATGAGTAATTTGAATGGGATTTTTTTGGTGGTTAAGATCCTGAAGTCAGAACACTGAGATTCAAATCCAACTCCATCCACCAGCTACTATGCAAAAGTTTTCATCTATGCCTCAGTCTTACCTATGAAAATGAGTAATAATAGTGATGAACAAAGTGCTTTGGAAAGTTTCTGGACCATAAAATGTACCAAGTTTGAGCTATATTTATTGGTATTATAGATACAAGTAAAATGTGTCACTACTCTAAAACAGTAGAGCCATAAAAATGAGAAACACAGAAAAGAAAAAGTAGGATCATGTTCCTGGGGGGATAGCTAAATAATGATAATAAGATAACATATTTTACAAAGCTAAAGCAATTAAATAATCCTCTTTGTTCCTCTGTCTATAAACATTTTATTTAAGATATTGAGAATAATTTATTATTTTCAAATGCAATATGGATTAACCTTATTAACAAAGACATTCATAAAACAGCACAGTGTGCACTTGTATGGGGGCAACTGAGCATTTCAGAAATCTAAATAAGGAAGTAGTGGATCTGAGGAACAAGCTGCTTCTTTTTGTGCATCCCTGAAGTGTAGCAGAGAGAAGCAGTGATAAATGCACAGTCAGATGGCATTGCATCAAGGTAACATGCCACTAAATTAAAAGAATGTTTCATTCTCCAGAAAAAAAAAAAAACACATAATTCTGGAAAATGCTAAAGCAAAATTGAGTTGAGAGTTGAGTATAAAATTGTAAAATGTACTGTTTATATTCAGTCTACATGTCTGTTCATAATAGAGTTTGTCATGTTTCTTTGGCATAGTTCCCTACCTGATGTGAAACCTGTGTCATTTTAATATATACTTTCTTGCTCATAATACAGTAATTACAGTTGACAGTCATTTCACACATTGAACAGTCTTGTCGACACAATACTTAGTTTGTTATAGGAAATGAAGCATTTCCCCAAGATCTTGTGTGATTGTGTGTATAGTGTGTGTAGTTTAAATAACTTTTTGTCAGTAGAGATTTCACTGTTTCTATCATAAAATTTTACAGCAGATTCATCTGATGGGAAATGAGGCACAACATTTTGCCATGCATTTATCAGTTGCATAATTACTAATAGACGAATATTTAAAGTGCATTTGAAATGTAAGAAGTGGGGCCGAGGATATAGGTCAATGTTAGGTCAAGCATTCGTCTAGATGCATGAGGGTTTGGATTTAATTCCTGGTACACCCACCCCCATGTGTTAAAAACCAATATATTTTCAAATCGAACAGGAAAGGTCTAATAAGATCTGTTTTGGAATAAAAGGGTATCCCTACATAACTGAAGCAAAACTCGGTGTCAATAGTCTCTGATGAAAGAATAGTTATAAATTATTGGAAAACTGTAAAGGATTAGTGACTCTATCACAAATACTATAGTGGTATTCATTTAATCTTAAAAATCTGAACATGTTATTAAATAAAGGATAGCTGCTATCAAGAAGAAATGTGTTTGTGTCTGTTTCCCAAGCTCTGAAGAATTAGTTTCATTTAGATATGTTGGGATTGTTATGTGACCCCCAAATATGCAAAGCTCAGCTTGATAAACTGCAACGTTTTTAAGAAGATAGTACAAACTAGGAATGAAATCAGAAAGGCACTGACTGAAAGATAGTTTTGTATTAATTTTCTATTGGTGTTAAAACAAATAATGTATTGATCCAAGCACATCAATGTATCACAATGTATCATTTTACTGTTTTGTAGGTTAGAAGTCCTATGTAGAACTCCCAGGGCTAAAATTAAGTTAACAGCAGGGCTCTGGGGAAGGAGTTATTTCCATGCCTTCCAGGTTTTTTTTTTTTAATATTTATTTATCTATTTATTTGCAAACAGATAGGGAGGGAGACAGAAGAGAGACAAGCAAAGAGAATGGGAGCACCAGGGCCTTCAGCCACCGCAAATGAACTCCAGTTGCATGCACCACATTGTGCATCTGTTTTTACATTGGTACTGGGAAATCAAACCCGGGTCATTTCATTAGGCTTTGCAGGAAAGTGCCTTTAATTGCCGAGGCAGCTCTCCAGTTCACCTTTGGTAGTGTTTGCATCCACTCCCATTCCTTAGTTTGTGGCTCATTTCTTTCATCTTCCAAAACAATGATGCTGTTTCTCTCTAGCCACTCCTTTTCTCTTTGATCAGGATGGAAAGTGTCTCTGCTTGTCATATGAGTCACATGAATGAATCGATCAAACATGAATGTCCAGTATACTGTCCGGAGAAGAGGTCCATATTCACAGCGTATCTGCAGAGTCCCTTCAATATTGAAGGTACCACATTCATAGTTGTGGATATTTCAGAGGCACCATTGGTCTGCCTACCAGAATCGATTTCAAAGAAGTTAATGTGCTTTTCACAGTGAATGTAATTTTGCTTTTGAAGAATGAAAGAAATATTATATATTAAAGTTAACAATACAGTGTTGATTGTTTTACATGATAAGTTGTGTTGTTTTACTGAAAAGCATATATTTGGTTTTCATTCCCAGCTCTCAACCTACTTAAAATATTCTGTGTGATATTGCATGCAAGAATTAACTTATTTTCCAAAATTTTGTCTGACTTTACTTTCAAATACAGACATCCTTAATCTCTTTGCATTTCCTGAGTGATGAATACTTTTTCATAGGATGTCTCTTAACTGGCCCCTGACAGCATTGGGATTAGAGGTGGTTATCAGAAAGACCAAGACACAATTGAAAACTAGGCGCCCAGCTTGCCTCCACCCATGAATGGGAAGGGGGCTAGATACTGAAGCCTCATCTAGAACTTCCATTGAACATTCCCTGTCTCAGAGAACGGCCCACACCAATGCACAGAGAAACAGCTTAAACTCTTAGAAGTCATCTGGCCCTTGCCCTGTACCCCCATCTGTGTCAAGTTTATCTATGGGTTCAATATTTCCCTGAGTTCTCTGAGATATCTCAGCAAAGAATTGAACTGAGGAGGAGGTAGCAAGAGGTCTTTGTACTCAACTCTGACAGGTCTGTAGACAACATGGACAGGCATTGCTCAGAATCCACATGTTCTGTGAGATGCGGGGGCGGGGGGTGGTTAACTTGTATGGGAAAGTCTTCCAAACATTTGGTGTCAAAAGTATTCCAGATTTACTTGGGAGATGGCCTATCAGGTAAGAGTTCTTGTTCCTCACACATGAGGACCTGAAAGGGTCTGGTTTTGTATGAGTTTAACTACCCAGTACCATGGGAAACAGCTGGGCTTGGCCATGCATACTTGTGATTCATGGTCTGTGGGAAGCAGAGACTGCAGAGTAACTGGAGCTCACTTGTCAGCCAATCTGACCAAATATTGGTAGCTCTTGGTTCAGTGAGAGACTCTATCTCAAGGAAACAATGAGAAGAATAATTACTGTCATTTAATGTTTTCTTCTGGCCTCTGTATAGATGTGAATGGTGTGTGAGCACCTGCAGACACATGTGCATATACTTTGCACACACACTACACCACACATATTACATGATTCACAATGAAGGAAAGTTTTCTGGGAGCTAGGAGATGGGTTACTGGGTAAAATGTTTGCTGTACAAATGTCAGGACCTGAGTCCAGATTCCCAGTTACCAACATAAAAATTCCAAGCATGACATCACATCTGTAATCCTAGCATTGAGGAGGTGAAGACGGGGAATTCCTGGGGCTCTCTGGTTAGTCAGTGAGATCTAGGTTTATCCAGAGACTCTGCCTCAAAGAATAAGGTGGAGAGTGACAAGGGATGATCATCACAGTCGATCTCTTGCCTCCAAACACCTATTTACATGCACCCAGCACATATATATGTGCATCCACATGTACAAACATACATACACACATGCACATACACCACAAACACACACACATGCCATAGAAAGACGCCCTGGCAAAGTAAAGTTTATTTTCCTTTATTTATAAGTCACTCAAAATTATATTATACCCAATTTTGAGTTTCTAACCACAGCTACCTTTATAAAATTAATCATTGATAATCATTTTATTCCAAATAAAATAACTCAGACTTTCTAGGGGCAGGAAAATTGGAAATTACTAAACGGGGATCAAATTCAATGACATTTGCTATTTGTTCTACCTGCTTTAGTGCAAAACCCTACTATGAAAAAAGCACAAGCATAAAACTAATATAATTGACTGATGGCAAAAACAAAACAAAAAATCATGCTGATGTAACTAGCTCCATATTTTTCACTAAAAAGACACTTAGATATAGTGAACTCCTGGCATGTGTGTTCCTGAATCAAAGGTGCACCTTTGCTGGTCCTTGTGATTTGGGAGCCATGTATCATCTCAGTTGCACATGACCAGGGAGATGGAAAAAACCAGGATGAATGTGACTTAAAGCTGTGCCACATGATTGATGGTCTGTGGTCAGTCCTTATGTTTAGACTATATTTTCAAGAATTCAATAGGAAAAAAAAGGATGCAAATATTTTCTTGGTATCCCAGCTACTCAACCCTACAGTCAGAATTTTGGTACAATCACATAATCTTAATGCATACTAAGAAAACCTTCAAATCTAATACTTTGGTTTCTAATTATAAGGAAACTAAGGGTTGCTGCTGTATTTAATTGTCTGTATTATGGCTTGAGATATAGCTCAGTGGTTGACTAGCATAAGTGAGACCCCAAGTTCAATCCTCAACACCAGAAAAACGTCCACATTACTATTAATGCTTACAATTATAGTGGCTAACAAATAACTTAAGCCTGGAAGTGAAAAAAAATGTCAAATTGACAAGATATGTTTCTTGTTTGGAATTCTGGACTGCAGAAACCCTTGGTTATTACAAGCTTAATGGACTATTCTGTTGAAAGTTTGGAAACAAGAATGTTACATTCAAACAGTGGAGGCCCAGCTCATAAGATTTCAGAGGGGAATAAGAATTTTGTCAAGAACTTGGCCAAGCCCATTCATTTTGGATGCTGTAATCAAGGCTGGCTTCATTCTGCTCATTTCTTGAGAGCTTGACTGACATAGATTCAAAGGTGGTGGAGTAACTTTTTTTTTTTAGTGGAGGAAACTCAAAACAGTACAACATTCAGGCCTTTCTATTACTTATTCAAGTCTGTAATGAGAGAACAAACAGTAGAGAAGAAAAATATGAAAAAATGTGATGTTTGGCAAGGAAAGACATGTGAGCAATCTTTCCCATCAGGAACATACTTAGAAAACAGTTGTAATTGTTAAAAAGAAACTTTTGCTCTGTACCAGTTTAATAGAAAAGTGCCTTAATTGTGAGAATGTCAATTCTTGAAAAGGAGAGAACCTAAATAGAGAAAGCTCCAGAAGTGTTCTCCTGCTCAAATCTAACTGCCTAGGAAAGTTTTCACACAGATTCAGCAAAATATGCACACAGCTGTGGTTTACAGAGGGCCAGGCAAAACCTTAACTGGAAGCAGAACTTCCAGCATCATGTGTGTCATGCTGTTTTGAAGGTATGAAAGATGCAAGATGGATGGGGTTGAAAAATCTTTCTCCATAATTCCAAAGAGTCACTGAGGCCAGGCAATGTGTGGCAGGATTAGAGTCCTTGCAAAGAGGTCCTCAGAGGCCAATGCATTAAGATATAAGGGCAAACCTTGGGTTACAATGGAACCCTCAGGATGTTAGAGCTGCCACAACCATAGGATATCTGTTAGGGAAAGCTTCAAGCATGGAGTGGCATTGACCCAAGAAAGGCTATGTGTGCTACAGGTAGCAGAACTAGATAGCTGGAGATAAGATAGCTTCAAGAATAGGGAGTTTGCCTGCTGGGTATTGGATTACCTTTTGTCTGATAGTTCCTGGCTGTGCCTTCATTCTTCCCTTTGGAATATAACTTTCATTCTGTGTCTTTGAATATTGGAAGTATGAGGCTTTTTTTTCTCATGATATAGGAGCTGACAGTTAAAAGTTTTTCTGAGTCACAAAAGAATCACACTGTTAAGGACTATGGGGACTTTTGAAAGTCATAAGGATACTGTCCGGAACCTTATGGCTGAAAAGTGAAATGTTAGTGTCAGGTTAATAAGGGATGAACTTGTGATATTTAATCCCAATTGTCAATTTAACAGTGAGAACAATGGCCCTGGAGTCTTGGGGATTTCAAAATGGTAGATACCCTAATATGTCAGAGTCCTATGTTCCTATTTCCCCTCAGAGATAAGTTTGTGTTTCCCCAAAATAACATCATGACAAGTTAACTCTCCTGCACGTTATAAGTCAGGGAATCCAATGAGATTTCCCCTGCCTGCCTCAAGGTGTGGGGTCCAATCAACAATCTGAAGACTCACTGGACAGAACCTGAACATCTCAGAGCCAATCCATGGTGAGAAGAGGGTCAAAGAGCAGAAAAGTGAAGCAGAAAAGTCCCTAACCACTGTCTCTGTTCACAGCAACCCTGTAGGGAGATTTCATTAAGAAGTTTTACTTTTGTTTTGCTACCTTTCTCTCTTCTCATCTTTAGTTCTCTACTAGGTGAAGAAGAAGGATCCTGAACTAGCTGGTGACAATAGGATTTTGGTAGCATGTACCTTTAACACCTGAGCCATCTTTCCAGGCTGACAGCAGAATTTTGAATCATCATGGAAAAAAATTTCTGGGTATATCTGTGAGATTTTCTATATTAGGTTAATTGAAGTGGGAAGATCCTTCCTCAATGTGGGTGCTACCCATTTCATTGAGTAGGGACTTAGATTATATTCCCAAGTTCAATTTCCTACTACCCATAAAAGCCACATGCACAAGGTGGCACATGTGTCTGGTGCTCATTTGCAGTCGCTGGAGGCCCTGGCATGCCAATTATCTGTCTTAAGAAAAAAAAAAAAAAGTAGAAGCTACATGGGCATGAGTATTCAATCCCCTCTGATTCCTAATATCAGACACAATGTGACCAGCTATTATTTCATGATCCTACTGCCTGGCATTCCTTACCATCATTTATTCCATAAAACAATAAGCTGAAATTAACCATTTCTGCTTAAGTTGCTTTTGACAGAATACTTTTGTCCCAGTAATGAGGGAAGTAACAGATACTATGGTCCATGGCCTCATCACCACATTTGTGAATCATAAAGTAAACTCTCAACACAGCAGATTGTAAGCTATCTTTTAGAATATCCTGTTTAATGGAAATGCTATTACTGCTTGCATATTGGAGAATATGCAATAAACAAAAGGGAGTTTAGGAAGATGTGATTTTTTTTTACCTCTAGAAGTAATAAAAATTGAAATTTTCAATATTTTAGCTTCTGCCTGGTTTGCACAATTTCAAAGTGAATAGCTTAAGAACTGAAATAAATTACAAAATGACTAACTAGGAAAGAAAGAGGCATATTCTCTACTATTTAAACCATACAAAATCTGGGTAGACAAATGAACAAGTGATCGTACATAATAGTAGAGAGACTAAAAATAATCTTGCACATTACTTATGTTCTTGATCATATATCCCTTCCTTACTCACAGGAAGTAGAGGATCCTGTTAATTATTTTTTAAAGTATTTTCTGAGAGATGGCTTAGTGGGTAAGAGTGCTTGCTGCACATGAAGACTTGAGTTATCACCCATGCAAACAGCCAGGCATGTCTGAAAACACTTATAAACTCAATTCTGAGAGGGGCAGATAGGATGATTACTAGGGACCTGGTCAACCAATATGAGTGAAAAAATGGTAGCCTCTGGCTCTGTGAAACACTGTCTCAAGAAAATAAGAAGAAGAGAAAAAGAGGACACTTGATGATCTTCTCTGTCCTTTGCATGCTTGCTCATGGACCCACATGACTGAATACACATATGCGTATACCACACACATATGCTATACATACTACACACAAAAAAATCTATTTTTAAAGTTATTTGTGTGTGTATGTGTCTCTATAGGCTTGCTAGAGTCTCTTGTCGTTGCAAACAAATGCCAGACGCATGTGCCACCTTTTGAACCCTGTTTTATGTAGGTGCTTGGAAATCAAATCTTAGCTAGCTGACCTTTGGAATCAAGAGCCTTTAACCACTGAGCAATCTCCCCAGACCACACATAAATTTTCTTTTCTTTTTTTTTTTCATTTATTTCACTGGGCTGGATAGATGGCTCAGCAATTATTCACTTATTAGCAAAGCCTGAAGGACCAGGATCAATTCCCCAGTGCCCTTGCAAAGCCAGATGCACAAAGTTGTGCATGCATCTTGAGTTCATTTTCAGTAGCAAGAGGCCCTGGCACACCTATTTCCTCTCTCTCTCATACAAATAACTAAAATAAATTTACTATCAAAAAATTTAAGTATATGGAATGATCTATAATATTTTAATATCACATGAAGCAGAAAAACGAAAGAGATTCCATTTTTTTCCTAGGCAATCAATATCAGGCTTCAACTGAATTTATGCTTCAAAGAATAATACACAGATTTATCATGGTTTTCCCTACTCACAAGCAGGCTGCGATCTATAATGGACTTTTTAAGTCCATGAATTCAATTAGATCATACTATTTCAGAAATTTTTGTCTCTGGCCATTGGCAGCCATTGTGCAATTCTAGTAGAATGAAATGTTGATCCTGGGTCCCACCCACATTCAGCTGACAAAAATTGGATCAACCTGGGGAATAACTTTGTACAAGTACTTTGGGTTTCCTTAAGGAGTTTTTATATGCTTGTTTCCAAATCATTATCCACTTAACAAACAGGCTGAAGGATAGGTAGACTCAACACCAAATATCTACTACTATTGAAGGCTATTCAGAAGTGAATGCAAAACACCTCAAAACAGAGCAAAAATGTTGCATTTGTGAATTTACTGAAAAGCAAATTCAAAGTAAGTTATACAATCAATAAAAAAGATAGATTAAATCTGTCTTTTTTTGTTGTTGTTGTTGTTTTTGTTTTTGTTTTTCTAGGTAGGGTCTCACTCTGGTTCAGGCTGATCTGGACCTGGAATTAGCTATGTAGTTTCGGGGTGGCCTTGAACTCATGGCTATCCTCCTACCTCTGCCTCCTGTGTGCTTGGATTAAAGGTGTGCACCACCACATCTGGCTATTTCTGACATTTTTGCCTCTAAAAATATTTTCTTTGGGCTGGGGAGAGAGCTAAGTGGTTACAGTGCTTACTGTGTACCACTGATTACCTGATCTCAAAACCTAAGACCCCACATTAAAAAAAAAAAAAAAAAAAAAAAAAAAAAAAAAAACATGATAACATGATATAGAAGTAGGGAAAGACTTCCTGAATAATATCCCAGAAACTCAGGAAATTACTCAACCAGTGGGACCACATGAAGCTAAAAAGGTTTTGCCCAAGCATACCATAATCAGAGCCAATAGATTATGCACAGAATGGAAGAAAAGTTTCACCAACTCTACCATTGACAGAAGCCTAATATCTAGAATCAACAAAGAACTCAAAAAATTAACAATAAAAACTGGAACAACTCGCTCAAAAAAATGGAGTATGCAAGCTTATACAATGACTATTGAAATCAGCATGGAGACTACTAAAAGAGATAAAAATAGTGCTGGAGAGGTGGCTTAGCAGTTAAGGCACTTGTCTGTGAAGCTTAAGGACCCAGGTTCACTTCTCCAGGTCCCATGTAAACCAGATACACATGGTGGTGCATGCATCTGGAGGTCATTTGCAGTGGCTACAGGCCCTGACATGTCCATTCTCTCTCTATCTCTCTCACTCTCTCTCCCTTTTACTGTTTCAAATAAAAATATTTTTTTTAAAAAGATGAAAATAGATCTACCAACTGATCCAGTTATTCCTTTACTGGGCATTTACCCTAAAAGCTACACACTTCACTGCAGATATTTGCTCAACCATGCTTATAACTGCTTAATTCATAATGGCTAAGAACTGGAATCAGCACAGGAGGCCATCATTGGATGAGTGTATAGTGAAGATGTGGTGTATTTACACAATGAAATTCTACTCAAGAGTACAGAAAAAATGATATAATGAAGTTTGTAGGAAAATGGGTGGACTTGCAAGAAATCATATTAAGCAAACTCACACAAACAACAGAAAGACAAACTCGGCATGTTCTCCCTCATCTGTGGTTCCTGACCTGGAACAGCTTGAGTTGCAGGCATATCTCACAGGCAACTCAAGGGACAGGCAATATGGATGGAAGGGTTTGGGGGGGTGGGTGCGCATTGAGGAGGCTGTGGGGAAATAAACACAAACCTAAACCCAAAATGAATTGGTACCATAGGAAATTTTTTTCTTGAAGGTAGACTAAAAGATTTAACCCTCAACAGGAATATGGGGGAGATCATCTGGAAAGAAGGGTCCTAGAGAGGTTGGGATGAAACCTAATCTAAAAAGATTTGTCTCTGGCCTGTAACTCTCACTACCAGAAATTGGTTGCTACCCACATTGAGCTGTTGACTGCAGAGCCCTAACAGGTCCCTAAAACAAGACAGGCTTCTGTCAAAGCATTTGATTACCCACCTGAGGTAAAAGGTAAGTCGCTATTGCTGAAGACCCTATAAGCAGCTGACATAGAACACTGAGAGACTTGGCTCAAATCTGGAATCCCCAGATGGTTAGCCCATTTAGTGCCACAAAGAGCTCCATGAGCTACCAGGGAAAGTTTTCAACAATGGAGAGAGCAAGCCAGGGTCAAAAATACTCAGAAGAAACCAACCTGAAAAGATTTACACATGAAAGCAGTGGTGGCATACAGCCTTGCTGGATAACCAATGGCTCTCTGATTAGCTAAGAGATCTGCTTAGTGAAAAGGAACCCATAGCTGGAACTGAGAACCAGGCCAGAATCCAAGACTATAATCTTAGTCTCCAATTACAAGCTCCCACTATTTTTTAGCCCAAAGAGGAGCTACACCCATCAAAATCTTCCTAAATTAACAATGCTATTCCATTTAACCTATGCTGACTTCATTTTTCACTGGCGAATCTGTTTTTCTTTCTCAGAAGGTAATAAGACCTGAGGAGATAAACCAGTCCTCACACTTCAGCCAAGGCCCATGCGAACCCACAGAGGAACTGGAGAGATGAACAAGAGTGCTGCTTCCATGGTGAGCCTGACAGTCAGCACCAGCGTGAAGGAGACAGACCCTGAGGGTACTCAATACCTACCAAAGCAGAGATGCAGAGGCTCCTCAGAGCTCATCACTGAAGTAGACTTTATACACAAGTGCCACTGCTCATGGAATTTTGCAGAAGAGGGGGTAGAAAGATTGTAAGATCCACAGTTTGGGACAGTATGGTGTTTTGATTCAGGTGTCCCCATAAACGTATGCTTTCTGAATGCTAGGTCCCCAACTCATGGCAACTTGAGAATTGGAGCCTCCTGGAAACAGTGTTGGGGGCAAGATTATGGGTATTATAGCCAGCTTTCCCTTGCAGTGTTTGGCACACTCTTCTGTTGCTGTTATCCATCTGATATTGGACAAGAGGTGATGTCCACCTTCTGCTTATGCCATCATTTTCCTTTGCCATCATGGAGCTTCCCCTTGAGTCTGTAAGGCAAAATAAACCATTTTTTTCCCCACAAGCTGCTCTTGTTTTTTTTTTTTTTTTTTGTCAGCAATGCAACAGACAGCATATCAAGAGGCATCGCCTGCCTCCCCAGTGACTGACTGCTGTTCTCACAACATGCAACCCACAACTCCATGAGGAATCCCAGCAAACCCACTGAGAAAGGGCCAATTACATTCATAATAATAATAATGGTGATGATAATAATAATGAAACGGAAGCTATGGAAGGCTCCTGGAATCCCAGTGCACCTATAGCCACAAATAGTTGAAGTCACGAGAATAACCTGGAAGCTCATGAAAGGGGCACTAAACAACAAGAGAGACCAGAGACTTGTTCTCTGACCACCACGTGTGCACCAAGGCACTCATGTGCCCACACTCACACATATGAGTTCATGTGCACATATGCGTGACAGCATACACACAGACACACCAAATAAAATTTTCAAAAGATATTTCTCCTTTCAGGCACTGTGACCCTCACTTGTAACCCTAGGACTTTGAGGTGGATATAGTTGCTTATTTGAGGCCAGCTTAACCTATATAGTGAAGCCATGTCAGAAAACCAAGTGCTGGAGGAAAATGTTTGCCTAACAAACATAAGACTCTGTGTTCAATTCTAGAACCACAAAACAAACAGAAACCTCTCTTCCAATTACAAATAAAATGCTTTTATATCAACTACTAGATAAGCAAAATAAATACGAATAGACATGTAATTGAACTCTGTGAGTCTGTGTGGCTGTTCTAACAATGCACAAGGAGTGATTTAACTCACTGCTCCCTGTTCTGGTGCTAGAAAGATCAAGGTGAAGAGCCTGGCACACTGGGTGTGTGGTGAAAGCCCATTCTCAGTAACACTTGAATGTCATGTTGCGGGGGCCCCCAACCTTGTCCTTGCCCTCTAATGCGCCCATAATTTCGGGTGTTCCCAGATCCTTGTTCTATAATTCGAAGAATGAAATGTATGGATCAGAGGGTAAGGTTCAGAAAGGTTTTATTGTAGCTTAAAGCTTTGGAAGGACAAAGAGAAGGGAACTTAAGCCTAGAACAAGAGAAGGAAGCAAGGTGGAGCTCTGGTCCAGGGAGGTAAAAAGGGGTTTCAGAAAGCTCATGAGGGAAGAGGGCAGAGTTCTTGCCCAGAGAGGCAGGAGGGGTTTGAGAAGCCCACTCAGAGGCTCAGATCTGGGAGTTTTATGGGGCGTGGCTACCTGAGGAAGACCAGATGGACAGGTTACTATGGATGGACAAAGACCAGGTTTTCAGTTTTGTCAGTAATCTTCGGTAAGGATCAGAGTTTCTGTTCTCTAGGAAGGATGCAAGCTTGAGAAATTTTTCCTGGGGGGTATAACATCTAGGTTTCTACAAGCTTAGTGACACTTCCTGCTTTTAGTCAAGGAATGAAAAAAACATTCACATTTCAGGTTCTGTTACCCTGACTGCCTAGCTAATTTCTGTCTCCTATCAAAAAGGCACACCTATCATAGCCTATAGAAAAAGAGTTCATAATATGGGTTTTTGTGGAGACACAAACATTCAGACACCAGAAATCCTTGTATTTTGTATATAGTTGCTCTCATTTTTTTTTCCACATTATTTCTTCTCATGTGTGTGAAGTTAGCCAACCTAACAAAGTCTCAAACTATTAAAGACTTACACCACAATGCAATCACTCAATACTTCTTCCAATAGCACATTTGTAACATATTCCTGGGCATCCTTTCCTCTGTGTGTGTGTGTGTGTGTGTGTGTGTGTGTGTGTTTGTGTAGGCTCATGTGCCTGTGTACATATTTGTGGAGGCCAGAGGACAACCATGAGTATCATTCAAGAGTGTCATTTCTGTTTTTTTACTCAAGGCGATGTCTCTCATTAAATGGCTTGGGACTCACAATTAGGTTAGACCAGCTGTCCAGTGAGTCTCAGGGATCCTCCTGTCTCCAAATCCCTAGTCATGGGAATATAGGCACGTGCCACCACACCCACCATTCTTATATGTGTACTGGGGACAAACCTCAGGTCCTCAGGTTCTCATGTTTGCAAGGAAAGTCCCTAACCATTGAACTATCTCTCCAGATTCTCTTTCCCTGTTTAAAAAAAAAGATTTAATCATTTATTTTACAAATGTGTGTAAGTCAAGGTAACAATAACATAAGAAAAGGTATCTACAACAAAATTCTTACTTTATAAGTCTTTCACAAAAGCTTTATCTATCTTCATCTCTGTGTCTGGTTAACAATTCAGAGATCAAAAATTCACCATTGTAAAAAGAAAGATAGTGGGAAAAAAGGAAGGGAGAGAAAGGGGAAGATAAGAGGAAAGGAGGACAGGAAGAGAAAGGGGAGAGAAAGGAAACAAAAAATGTGAATCTATTAACCATTAGCCTTTATACTAAAGAAAAGGAATGGTCCTTGAATTATATTCAGATTTAGACAAAAGCAAACCATGCTAGGGCATTATATAAACAGTTTCATCTTAATGATATAAAACCCTAATTGTTGTTTTGTAATTTTTTGTTTTTGTTGTTGTTGTTGTTATTGTTGTTGCTGTTTTTGGTTTTTCAAGGTCTCACTCTAGCTCAGGCTGACCTGGAATTTACTATGTAGTCTCAAGGTGGCCTCGAACTCACGGCGATCCTCCTACCTCTGCCTCCCGAGTGCTGGGATTAAAGGCGTTCGCCACCACACCGGGTTGTAATTGTTTTTAATAACTCTACCAAAAGGTTGGATGACATTTGTCCTACTGGCCATGGTTTATATAAAAATGCTAATGCAAACCTTGTTGAAAAACTTAATATACTATTAGACAAATTAGGAAATTGCAGATGAGCAGTTGACATGAAACAGGTCAAATACTTGAGGGCATCATTAGCAGTATGCATGTGTACACACTACTCAATATAAAGCATCAGCCCGTAGGTTCATATATTTAACATATATTTCTGGCCACAGCCTATAGGTGCAACACTTTTTATTTCTAAAGGAAAACTTTGCTTTCTGAAGTAAGGATGGCTTTTTAATGGAAAAATTAAATTCATTTAATTTAAATTTCATTTAAATCTATTTCTGCCAAGAGTTCCATTCTTGTTCCAGGGCAAGGTGGCATGTGGGGTGACATCTCCTGGTTCTCTCTGGGCCTCAATATCTAACTGAACTGCCTTAAAGGAACTATCTTTCTCCTACCCTCCTTTAGGACAATTAGCAAACATTAACCACATTTCCCAACCTCTCCTCCTATCATCCAGTATTTTTCTCCTATCTTATCCCAGGGATTATTAATCCTTTCACTTTTTGCTACAGTGAAATTAGTCCTTATTGCAATCCATGTGACAATCTTAGTGAATATTTTCCTCACATTTAGTTTGCCTGATGCTAAGTTTTTCTTTGATATCAGTACTGTATAATTGCAAAATATAACCTGAATGCAACCACTCCTGGTTATCTGCAGTCCTATTGTTACAGGGTGTGTGTGTTGGGAGTTCAGAAACGTCCTTGATCTCCAAACCCTGACTTCATGTTTGCATTCAACCAAAGAATTGGGAAACCAAACTGAGAAGGATAAGTGTTAAATTACTATATTATTTTGGGAAGTATAAAACCAAGGGAAGGGAAATGGATACAGTGTGGTCTGAGAGCCCATGTGAAGGGTCTAGAAGAAATGTGAAAAGAGGTTTAGAGAGGAAAGAAAAGAAAGCTCAGAGAGCTCCTGACATGCAAAGTGCAGAAGGGGGTAGAAAGAGGGCAGAAGGGCAGAGGTGCGGGGAGATTTCCCAGAACCTGGAGGTTTAGGAGCCAGCCAAGAGAGAGAAAGGGTGCCCACGGGTGAGTATCTACCTTGTTATACTGGGTCTTACCTTCTGGCTCAGGCGAGCCAGAGTGAGGATGAGTGTTCTGGACTAGGCTGGGCTGGCCAGCCATAAAGCCAAGTTTTGGAGCTAAGCTTAACCAACCACAACGCCAGGATTAGGTTGCAAGTCTAGGAAAGGGGAACTCCCTCCAAGGAGGGGGTCGGGTTGTGGAAAAACAGACTTAGGGAACTCCTTTAGGCAAGAGATAATAAACCAGCTTCTCTGTTCTCTAGAAAAATGAAGACTACCTCACTACCGTGCTGTCTAAGCCACTGTCCTCATCATTGCATCGATAGTCCTCCAACCTTGCTTCTGCCTTGAGTTCACTTGCAAACTAATTCTATTATAGTAAAAGTTAATTATGTATTTCCTGTGCTCAAGTCTCTGTAACATTCATCTGTGGTCTACCATAGTCAAGATAGCACTTGAAAACATATCCTTTGAAATATGACTAGATGCCTATCTCACTAGGGGCACAGTGCATGTCCCCACTCTTCAGCAATGGGCAATGAGATGTTGGTGGGAGAAACACCTGCAGCTTTGCTGGTACATAGGAACTGCCTGTGTTGCAGCACTAGCAATGCAGTGAGAAAAACATGCTGGGTAGTCCTTGGGCAAGAAGACTGAGAAACAGATCTGGCATGGAGCCAGTCTTTATCTTGGCACAAATCTCATCTGAACCCCACTTAAATCAACTGACAACCAGAAACCCAAACATGCCTAACTTTAAGCACATGATGGTTATTTTGAGTAATCACTTTTGCAGATTTGCACCAAATTATGATGACACTAGATCAACCTTCCAACGTGCTGCTACTTAACCAGAATATGATGGTTGGTCTCTAATGTCTCATGAGACATTGATCTGCTACCTGTTTAACCTCAACTTTGAGTTACAAGTTATGTCTCCTTTTCTTTGTGCTCCCAACTGTGATTTCTTCTGCTCAACAACTGCCCTACCTCAGGCTTTGCATTTGTTTTTCTTTTTTTTTTTTTTTTTTTTGGAGGGTATGGGGGTTGGTTTAAGCAAGGTAGAATCTCACTCTAACTCAGGCTGACCTGGAATTCACTGTGTAGACTCAGGGTGGCCTTGAACTCACGGTGATCCTCCTACTTCTGCCTCCCTAGTACTGGGACTAAAGGGGTATGCCACCACACCCAGCTGCTTTTGTTTTTCTTTGTGGTTAGAATTCTCTTCATCCTATTGTCTGCGTAGCTCTCCCATTCCAGTCTTTATACTTTTATTCTAATGTTACTAAGCACCCAGGACTCCCCTTCCTTATGCATGTTTCTGTAATTCTGCGATACCCATGTTTACCATGCTCTACTTATTTTATGCTGCTCTATCTGCTGTCTTGATTGTTGACTACACTTCCTGCTCCATTAGAATGTAAGTCCCATGAAGGAAGGACTGTTCCTGTGCTGCTCCATGCCCAGCTTCTACAGTAATAAATGATAGATTTGTGTTAGTTATACTGATGGAGCTGTTGGAAGGTTTTCCTTTTCTACGTAGGATAGCATATAAGCCAGTCTCTCTGGTTCTTAGCTGCCAATGCCACTCTTGCCTCATATCTTGAATTTCTTGCTCACCCTTTCAGGATCAGTCCTTCAGTTCCTCTACACATTAAAGGTGAGGGTAAATTAACTATAAAGCCTCAATTCAAACACTGAAAATAAAACATCATGCGATTGAGTTGAATAGAAAGCCACAATTCCTATAATCTCCTCAAACAAGCCACCTGGCTTCTGGTTTTCCATTATATGCTTTCAAAGTCGCTGATAAGCCAGGATTTAAGTGGTGACCTGCTTTTACCAACTTTCTTCTGTTGTGAGTCTTGAGAGCTACAGAGCATTTCTGGGTTCTGGATGGATTTAGCCTAAGGGTTAGAGTGCTGGACTTTATGGTCACTAAAACTCCCAGAGCCAGTGGCTCTCCAGTTAGTTGTCTTGAGACCAGTGAAGCATGACCAGTACAGACAGAGCAAGAGAGCAAGTTAGACAAGGGTTCATTAGAAAGTAAATCAGGAAGTGAAAGTGAAGCAGAACAACAGCTCCCAACTAGGGTGGGGCTGCCTAGTGGGTAGCTACTTAGTGACCTGAATTATATGGATTGGATAGGTTTCTTGGAATGTATGTGAGGGCTCCTGATAGACTGAGGAGTTAGACAAAGGCTTGGTGACTTTAAATAGTCCAGCTGATATCCTGGCAAGTGAGCATAAGTCAGGACTTTTGACCTTTTGAAAATCAGTGGGGTTTTAAAAAAATATTTATTTATTTATTTTTGTGTTTTAGTTACCAGACTGCTATCCTGACTTTGAAAGTCTCTGTGCTCATTGGCTCTGTCAGATCATAAATATATATGCTTATTCTTTTGGGACTAGTCTCTCTCACTAGATGCCTATAAAATGCCTATAAAAAGGCTAACTTAGGGCTGGAGAGATGGCTTAGTGGTTAAGGCGCCTGCCTGCTAAGCCTAAGAACCTGGTACCAATCTCCAGCAGTTCCAATCTCCAGGTCCCACGTTTAGCCAGATGAAAAGTGACGCAAGGGCACAATGCTGCACTTGACCACAAGGGGGAGCACACATCTGGATTTCGTTAGCAGCAGCTGAGACTGCTAGCACGCCCATTCTCTGTCTCCTTGTCTGTCTCTGTGTCTCTCTCCAAAAATATATAAAATACATATTTTTAAAGGCTATCTTACTTCTAATCCGCATCATTTCACACTCTATAACCCTTTTTTCCCCAACTATCAGTGTAATGGACTTCTACCTTTAATCCAGTCAGAAGAGAAAAAAAAAAAAAAACTTTAAATGAGATGCCATAGAGTCTGTCATCTTGCCTCTGAGGCCAGAGACTACCTACTTTACTAACACACTTGGGTGCAGGTTCCAGACTAGCCTGGTTGTGTATTGGTGTGCTTTTCTCTTTTTTTAATTTTTGTAGCACTAGGATTGAACATGGTAGCACATGTTTTGAGGAGACTACCAATTTTGATGCTTACTATAGTTGGTCTCCTCATAAAGACACAATGGAAGATGGTTTTATCTCTGTTTGATGACAAAGATCCAGAGATTTAGAACAAGGCCAAAGATGGCAGATCTAATTAAACACTGGGCCAGTATTTGAAATTTGGTTTCTGTCGGCTTGTGATTTTGCTTGCTTTTAACCACATTGCAGTTGTTGTAAACAGGTCGTATCCAACAGATGGCGTTTTTCTGTGTCATTTATATGTTTTCTGATTAGCTGCACATGTTTGATTTCCATCATCACAGGATTTAGATCTGGGAAGATAGGGAATGTGTATTATCCCTTTCCATTTCACTTAGTGTGTACAAAAGGAGAGAGCATAATACTTTGTGAAGGAGACACATCCCATTATACATTACCCAAAAATACATGCATAGCATAGCTCATGGGTGTGTTTAAATATATAACAGGCCATATCTCTTAATTTGTCTTGATCGTAATCCCTGTTATGAAGTCCCCAAGAATGATAATCTGGTAGAACAGTGGAATTCTTGCACTACACTCTTGGCTGAATCATTAATGTTTTCCTGTTTTGCTTTATCATTCTGATGTTATTT
The DNA here is from genome assembly GCA_036365145.1 of Orientallactaga sibirica. NCBI lineage: Eukaryota > Metazoa > Chordata > Mammalia > Rodentia > Dipodidae > Orientallactaga > Orientallactaga sibirica. The sequence continues at coordinate 16,555,971 of JAEOAD010000017.1, forward strand.
TATTTTATGTTACATTATTTATCTAATTACCAGGAATGGTGAGTCTCTAGGCTGGTGGCTGTGCAATCTAATGGAGTCCCAGGATAGCCACCCAAACAACCTATTTGTAGGTATTAAAGTAGTCTCCATTTTGTAGTTAATGTAAAAATAAATTAGACTGTCTCCAAATTCAGACAGTTCCCAACAGAAATGGCATCAATAAATACAAACTCTTTGCTTATCACAGACTCAGCCTTAGTTAATTAGGTCATTTTTAATTAAAAAATGGCTTTATTTTATTGTCTCACATTTTGAAATTAAAAGCACAATGCTACATTTCAGCTATTGTATCTGAGATCTACAAACTGGCCCTGGAAATTGATTCTTATATATTTTCCTTTCCTCGCTAGGTCTTTCCACATGTTCAAATTTGCCTTGGATTCTTCTACATGTCTGAAAGCCTTGAACACTTGAAAATTAATGTTTCTTCTTGGGTTATTCATTTTGGTTGTTGGACTTTACTTACTGCAAAGCTTTTTGAAGTGTCTCACATGTCTATCCTGTACAATTCAGTCTACAGATAACTGTAATATGGGAAAATATCAAAAGTGAATGTTTTAGAGAAATAATACCTTTTTGGAACAAGTTAAATTGCCTATCCTTGAGGCTCTTTATCTGTATGGCATGTCAAAACACTTCAATATTCACTGACCTTTCGAAGTTTGCAGTTCTAGCTCTTTTACGAAGCTCTTGAAATTATGTAATATTCTGTGCTACATTTTACCTTTTGTGCTTATAATTCATGTGAATCATACTCATTGCGCTTTTTAGAAATCTTTTTCCGAGTCATAGAGTGAGATATTTCAAAAATTTAACCATTTGAAAGAAAAAAAATCAAAAAATGACAGTTCTTGGGAAAGAAAAGCAAAGAAATGTTTTTCCCCTATGAATTGTCTCTAACTTTTCATTTATCTGGTAAATATGAGAAGGGAGCTTTAATGGAGAAGAGTAATACCTGAGAATTCAAGCATATTATTATTGCACTAATGTTTCATTACTGATAGTGAACTCGGTAGGAGGATACAGTGCTGTGTTGAAGATATACGAAAGTAGTCACAAACCAATTAATCTGTGATTTGAAGAAATCATTATTAGTTACGACACATTGCTTCCTCGATGAGAAGAACATGTGTGTGACATTTGCTGTCTGTAAAGCTCCAGAAGGACATGTGTCATCGTCCGTGTGGCTGCACCTGAGAGAAACGATGCCTTGATGGCAGTGGTGGGATGCAGCATATAAATGTCTTCAGGTGTCTGTCTCTGGAATTCTTAGCTCTTGCAGATGATTTCTTTGCATACAGCACCCCCTGTCTTCAGTAAATTTCAAAAAATTCATGTACAAAAGTGAGAGCTTCAATACTGCTTTTTTTGTTGTTGTTGTTTGTTTGGTATAACTATTTGGATGCTTATTTTATGTCTTCTGTGTAAAAAATGAGCTAAGAGTAGGTAGTGAAAAATGTTGAAAATGAAGGAAATAAACAAAGAATATCAGGAAAGCAGCCAATAAGAGAATAAAGAAGAGAGACATAACAAGGGTGTGCAGGCAATGTGTATCTCCCTCATGATATGCTAGTTGGCGTATAGCTGGGTGGTTAAGTCAAATATTTGGTTAAAAATGGCTGTAATCTGAATTTGATTGTGGTATTTCTTAGCATCGTTCCATACTACCAGCTTGACTACCCAAAACGGAGAGGAGTTAGTGGGACATAGGCAGATAGGAAATGGATCAGGGGAATGACACAATCTATACAATTAACCACAAAAGCAGAAGTTAAGAACAAAAGAGAACAAAATTAAAATGGCCAGCAGTTCTATATGTCTTAAGAGAGCTAAAGAGGCAAGCTGAACACCCATCCCTCATTTCCATGGCAGGAGAGGGGATAGGGGAGAAAAAACTTTATACAACTCGGTCCCGGAGCTGGAGCCCACTTAGACGGATTCCCTGCTCCGGGACCCCTGCCATTGCAAAGGGATCTCTTCTTTTGCAATAATGCCTGTTACTTTCATGGGCTTCTTTATCTGTCTCCATTTCTGGAACATCCACACCTCTGTTAGATTCAAGAAAAAACCCCAGACAGCAGGGGAATCCATGTTTCAAAATGACAAGCTTTGTTCTCCTATCCACCCCAGAGTGACACACAGCTGCCACTAGTAGGTTTGGGGAGAAGAATATGGGATTTAAATAAATCAGAGACTCAAGAAGAAAAGATTGATGGTGACACATGCTTTAATGTCGAGGGACCGGCAAAATTAGAGCAATATGTGAGAATGTGATGATCATACCGTCGACTTTGTTTAGAGGTAGATTTTATGATGATTCTCAAAGGAAGAAAAATAAATGTGTGAAATGAGGGAGAAACTTGAATACATTGGGAGATACTGGGGTAGTTATATATTCACCTACATCATAGGACCAAGATACTACTACTTCTATTCTCCTCACTTTCAGTACTGTAGAGTGGCTTTAATTGTAACTGAGTGTCCTTACTCCATCTGAAGGGACACAAAAGACCTAAGATAGTAGATCTGGAGACTTAGTTGAATGTACTATAAGGACTAAGCATGACCAGTATCCAAAATTTATAGGATCTTGTCAGGACTCTGCTGAGCAGGACACAAAGAAGTCAGTGTGTCAAATATGGAGGCAAGGGCTGGAGAGATGGGTCCACAGTTTAGGCATTTGCATGAAAGCCTAAGTACCTGAATTTGATTCCCCAGTACCCACATAAAACCAGATGCACAGAGTGGCACATGAATCTGGAGTTAGTTTGCAATGGCTAGAGTCCCTGACACACCCATATATTCATTCTCTCTCTCTCTCCTTGAAAATATATAAATAAAATTTAAAAATATGAATGCAAGAAATGGGGATGGAGCAGATGAAGGGCTGAGTATGCATTTGCAATATGAAGGTGCACTTTGGAGGAAGGCAGCACTCTAAAGGTAAAATGTTTTGAGAAAGTGTAACTTTCTTTATAACATTCAATAATTTCCAGTAATTAGGTTTGCTTTGTTTTGCATCACAATGCAACATTTCTAAAACAGTAAGGACCAAGAAAATTAATATTTTTTTACATTACCACTAGCAAGAAGCAGTCAAATGGAAATCATTAACAGAATATTTATCATAATCCCTGAATCTCTTTCTACAGGGTGTTTTGCTTAACAGTTTCAGAACAGTTCAAGTCATAATTCTTCAACAAATGTATTTTAATAGCACTTACACTATTACCATGTCTTTCTAGTTAATGGACTCAGTTCCCTGTTTGAACATTATCATCATTTCATTTCCTACAAACCTTCCACAATCCCACCTACATTTGAACTAACCCCACTTTTCATCCCCCAATGTACATCAGATACATCTGCATTATAGTCATTTGTTTCAATAAATAATCAGGTCATTGGGATGGAGAGATGGCTTAGCAGTTAAGGCACTTGTCTGGAAAGCCTAAGGACCCAAGTTCGATTCCCCAGTGCCAACATAAGCCAGATGCACAAGGGGGCCCATGCGTCTGGAGTTCATTTGTGGTGGCTGGATGCCCTGGGGCACCCATTCTCTCTCTCTCTTTGTCTCCAACTCTCTCACACTTTCTCAAAATGAATAAATAACCTGAGAATACAGAGTGAATTCCAGGTCAGTCTGGGCTAGGGTGAGAACCTACCTCAAAAAAACAAAACAACAACAAAAAAAAAAGAATAAATAAATAATCAGGTCAGGAGATAAGGTATAAATATTACTGTTCTTTTATCTTTGTGACTGAGTGTGGTAGTCCCCAATATATTCAGTGTTTTGATTAGTTTGTATCTGCAGCCACTTAGCTGGAGTCAGTGTCACTGGGCAGATCTTACAGTGTGGTGGTGGGTTTGAGATTTCATTCTAAAGATATGCAAAGTGTGCCAAGCTGGAGTTCCTGAAGTATGCTGTGTGGTTGTGGCTTTTGGCTTTTGGGTTTGTGGCTTCTCTCTCTCTCTCTACTTGGACCTATAAAAGCTGGGCCAGTTTCTTCTGCCATTATGGAACTTTCCCTGGATCTATAAGCTTCAATAAATGTCCCTTCCTCCATAAGGTTGCCTGGTCTGGAAATTCATCTCAGTAAACCTGAAACTACTATACTGAGAGTGGATATTTAACCTATGAAGTGTTTTCTTACAATTACTCACCATTCTCAGTTGCTATACTCCCAGAGCTACATCTGTTTCCTCTGCATTCCTCTATTGTTAATATTTCCTCTGAACTGAAAACGTTCCAACATTCCTCTGGAAAGAAGGAAGGCTCAAACATCCAGTCAGCAAAGGAAACTAACAAGATTCAGGAAACTCATGAAACTCACAAAGCTCAGAGAGTTCAAAAGGCTGCGAGATTCACAAGGCCCTTATGGTAATAAAAGCAGTAAATAATTACTGGAAATAGAAGACTCCTTGATCAGGCAAGATGCCTACAGGAAATTCTAGGCTTGCAGATTTCATCAGACATCACTCATGTCGGAGCAAGCTTTTTGGTGATGGAGCTGCACTTGAATCACCCACACTATAATTAACCCCTCCACTAACTCACTGGTTCCCTAAACTGGACTTTTATGGAGCCATTTGGAATCATTTATTTTGTCTGTCATCAGTGCAGTTCTAGGATTACTATTCATTTTTAATAATCCCCAGAAAATATCACACAACAGCAACACAGGAAAATGATGTAGACTTCTAAGTCATAAAGATATTGCTCTGGCCTTTTGTTTCCTTCTTCTCCAGTGCAGTTTTTCATCTTATATGTCTTTATATTATGTTTTCACCAAGGCCAAGTAAGAAAGGAGTTGAGTTTTAATTCTGATGAAAATCTAGTAACAGAATGAAAGGTCATTTTAAACGTAAATGCTATTACTATTACTATTTTTTTCACATTATTGGCACATATAGATAGATGAAGAACTCTGAAATTTGCAAATATTACTAAAACTCAAAACTTCTACAAATGATAGTTTTATTTATTTATTTATTTATTTATTTATTTATTTATTTATTTATTTTATTAGAGAGAGGGAGGGAGAGGGAGAATGGGTGTGCCAGGGCCTCTAGCCACTGCAAAGGAACTCCAGATGTGTGTGCCCCCTTGTGCATCTGGCTTATGTGGGACCTGGAGAATCAAACCAAGGTCCTTAGGCTTTTCAGGCAAAAGCCTTAACCACTAAGCCATCTCTTTTGCAAAACTATATATATATATATATATATATATATATATATATATATATATGTATTATTTTTGGAGAGATACACAGAGAGAGACAGAGAGAGAGAGGGAGAGGAAGACAGATAGAGAATGGGCATGCCAACAGCCTCTCAGCCTCTGCAAACAAAATCCAGATGCGTGTGTCACCTTGTAGGCAAGTGTAGCATTGCATCCTTGAGTCACTTTGCATCTGGCTAAATGTGGGACCTGGAGATTGGAACTGATGTTCTTAGGCTTAGCAGGCAGGCGTCTTAACCACTAAGCCATTTCTCCAGCCCCTGCAAATGATATTCTTCTTAATGGCTAAGAAATCTGAGTTTTGAGGACAAGAAATTGCTTGTTCAATAATTTATAGCAGTCATACTTAATTTTTCAGGATGCAATTACACTGTGATTTCAAAGCAATATGTTTCCTACTAAATCCTACTGCTTTACATCTTGATGGGGTAAGAAATATTCCCTACAAATTTCTAGTGAAACTTACCATCTGGTCCATGGATTTCATTCCTCGAATTCATAGGCTAAAGAGCCCAGAACAGCACAAATTATTTGTACATTGGTATACGAGGAACCCAAAATTCCTGTATCACAAAGACTAAGAATGCTATCACATAAAATCTGTAGCTTCTAGCAGAGATTTCCTCACTTTACTGGAACTCAATGACCTGATGTCTCCACCAATGTATTTGAAAGTGCCTTGCTTTCTAATTTTTTTTTTTGTTCTATAACTACCAAGCCCTCATGAAATTATTAATATATTGGAGCATGGAATTTGGAGTAACCTGAATCTGTGTTCCTGGGCCATGGTCACTTATGTTTAGCTCCAGAATAAACTATTTATTATACTCTTTGAGGTGAGAACTGTATGTTTTGTGTTGACTCCATTAAAATTCCTTCTGTCCATTTTCAGTTAATAGGGACACAACTACATTTGGAGATTATCATCTTTATTCTCTTACTTCCTGAATAAAAATAGAAGAGAAAAATAATGTTAAAAACAGGGGGAAAGAAAACAATATATATGTTAATGAACACATCCATTACTGTTAGTATACACAAAGACTTAGGAATTGCAAGAGGAGATTCTCACAGAGACAGTTTAAAACTTTCAAATGTTAACAATCTAACAAGCAATCCCTCGAACAGCTTGTCACTGCTTAGTTAAAATGAATCCAGAAGAGCAGCTTGGGGCAGTAAACTAGCCATCATGTTAAGGGGTAAACTGATGCCAGAAATAAAATTAGTTCTTTCTTCCTGCCCCATAGCTAACAAAACTAAAATGTAAACTGGTGGTCAGGAATTCATTCACTATCTCCTATCTCAAATGCCCATCTTGAGTTTTGGGTCACACAAAATAGCCTTTAAGTGACTGCAAAGTTAAAGCAATAGTAACAGAATACAGTCAATTTTTATTTTTCAATTGTCCCCAGGAGGTGTAGCATGGTTTTCAGGCCCAATACTCATGTTAGCCATGGCTGACTGCAATTATTATGCCCACATCAATGAAAGTGTCAAGAAACAAAGGCTTGGGGTGACTGGCTCTTTGTTATTTTCCCAGTTTGCTACTCTTGCCTTCTTGTAAGGTATACTATCCTTTCCCTGAACTCTGATTCCATTAAAAGATTACTGAACCATTCTTCTGGTCTCTGTTCTTTTGACTGAGAAGGCGTCTCTAAATTTAGACCACCCTACCTGGGAAGATATGTTCTCCAGTAACATTATCTCACATAGTTAGCAGTTCTTTTGTGTGACTCCGACACTAAAGATCTAATCTTTTATATTTCCAAGTAAAAAACACACTATTAGCTATAATCAATCACCATGCTATACATACTATCTCCAGAACTTACTAACAACAGAAATGTATCCCTTGACAAAAATATCTCTGTTGTCCTCATACTATAGGCTAGATTCCAGTTTGAGTAGGAACACATTCATTACTCAATACTGGACCCAGTTGTGTTTCTGATGTTGGAACTCAGCAGAGAGACATCACCTACTTGACCCAAGTCTGGATACCGATGTCAATGGAGCTCCATGGTTCATACCAGTGAGAAAGTGTGGGTTATAGACGGGTTACATTAAGAAGTGTTATTTTGGATTTTTTGCAAGGATTAATTTTTTTCTGTTGTAAAATAAGTATTTTTCTGTGAATTTTTTATAGTCTCAGAGTTAAGAAATTATTTCCCTCCTATTTCAAATATAATTTTGATATAAATAGATGCATATTTATTTATAATTATTTGAAACTGCATTGACTTTTGGACAGCAAGAACCAGTTTTGAGCACAAGACCCAAAAGAAAATCATTATCCACTGTTAGGATCAACAACGTTGGTATTGATTGCTGCACATTCCTAACATGCTCTTTCATCAAGAGAAACACATTCCCTTATATCTCTCACCTCACCACCACCATCTCCTCTGCTGAAGCAAAGCTTTGTCCAGAAGAGGAAACACATTTCGCACAATGATACTCAGACTTTCTTTTTCTTTTATCTCTGAAGTTTCAGTAAAGAAGAATGGGAAATGTTACCATGGATACAATGACAAGCATGCACACAGAGCAGGCTCAGTGAAGCGGAAATGATGGGAACTCGGGGATGGGGTGAACAGGCATTCTCTGAATCTGTGATCATCAGGTGTGAGACTAGGGTCTCTGCAGAATGTGCTCTGGGCTTTAGAAAAGCAAATTCACAAAGCTCAGAAAAGAGGCTTCTGAATACAGGTGGCAGATTGAGCCAAGCCTCTAATCTCTTCCTGATAAAACTCCTTAAAGCTACAAGAAATGGATAATTTTTAAGTTGACAAAACCTAGAACAATGGATGAAAATATAGAGAGAGAGCTGCAACAAACTTACAGATATACTAACTGAACCAAAAGGAAAAACAAAGCAAAGTTGAAAAAAAAAATCAAAACTCAAACCTAAATCAACACAGGGAAAAGTGAAGAGACCCAGGTCATTCCACATAGCAATTTTAGGGGATTCTGAGAATGCCCTGGGACAACTGGAAAATCAAGCTTCATAGGATACCTAGCAAACAAGAGCCAACCTGCTAAGGAATAAAGGAAAGTGATTTAGGAAATTTAATGGATCCTTTCAAAAACCGTGATTAAGTGAACCCCTGCCCCTAACTCAGCAAACACTGAGACATCAGGATCTGGAAGGAGGAAATTTATATCCTGTGGACTTCACAGACTGTGGGAATGCCATCTTCAATAGAAACACTAATTATGCCTGTGCAAAATAATGCTGAATGCTCAGACCTGCCCTGTGCCCACTGTGGTGGTTTGGATGTATGGTGTCATAGACTCGTTTTTTTTTTTTTTTTTTTTTTTTTTTTTTTTTAAGATTGAGCTTGCAACTTGAGTTGCCAGTGGGTAGAGCCCTGCTTGGGAAGCAGTATGTCACTGAAGGTGGATCTTGTGTCCAGCTTTAAGGTGTAATCAGAGCAGTTTAAGCTCTGGTTTTGTTGGCTGGCTGTTTGGTGGTCTCTCTCTCTCTCTGTCTCTCTTTTTTCTCTCTCTCCTTGGATCTCTGGCAGTGAGCCAGCTTCTTCCACCATTGATAATGTTTCCCCTGCATCCTATAAGTTGCTTCTGGTCAGATGTTTGTCAGCCAATGTGAAGGTAACTACAACACTCACCCACACTTTTCTTCACCCCCACTGGACTTCACAAACATTGTCTGTCCATACCATGCAAGTAAAAGACTGAAAGATTATTTTCTGTGGGAAAGTTTAGGAAGAAATATATATATTAGGGCTGGAGAGATGGCTTAGCGGTTAAGACGCCTGCCCCCTAAGCCTAAGAACGCTGGTTCCAATCTCCAGCGGTTCCAATCTCCAGGTCCCACGTTTAGCCAGATGCAAAGTGATGCAAGGGCTCAATGCCACACTTGACCACAAGGGGGCAGCGCACACATCTGAATTTCGTTCGCAGCAGCTGAGAGGCTGCTGGCGCGCCCATCTCTGTCTTCCTCTCCCCCCTCTCTCTGTCTCTCTCCAAAAAGAAAAAAAAAATTATATATATATATATATATATATATATGTAACCACACTTAACCTTTCTTTCTCCAACAAGTGTTAACCAGTGTTAACAAAGGCCCCCATTTTGCTAACTATAAGAACCTACAATAAGATGAAGTTGCTAGTCAGCTCTTCAGTACCTCACACTTCAATATAAGCAATGAATCCGGATTACTACATTTCTGAAGGGGCAAAAATCTCCTGATGTGTAACAGAAAACAAAAGATAGGAATAGTTAAAGAGGCTCAGAGGATGCAAGCAGAGGAAGAGAATGTTATTAATAACCTCAGGGAAATAAGGACATTCTATTCAAGAAAAATTGGATATAATAATCATCCAGAGAAATGAAACAGACCTGTTAGAATTAGAAACATAATTATCACAACAAAAATTTGACAGAAGCATAAGAAAACCAGAACATCTCTCTTGTAACATAAAAAGACAGAAATAAAAATAAGATTAAAAAAATCACAAAATTAAAAACCCATTTAAGAAAAAAAAATATTTAAAAAGTATATGTACCACCAGAAAGAATAGGACAATTAATTATGAAACACACAATTCAGAAAGCGTCCCCTTATCTGGAAGATATAACTGAGCACTTTGCAACAGCCCACTGAGCTCTCAGCACTGAGGCAGATAAAATTCACTCTGCTGCACATTTGTGAGTTTACAGCAGTTGCACAGCACTGGGGCACACAAGCACCCAGAGACATAGGATAACCACAGGCAAAGGGAAGCCATTGGACAGCCTAAATGTCCCATACATGTTTTCTTTAACTTGTGTGTGTACACAAAATTTGCATATATGATGTATACCACATTAACAGAAAATCAATGACATCTACTCATTCTTTTTTGGTTACTTAGGATCAAATGTCATTTCTTTTTGAAGACATGATCATACTGCTAGCACCTTCCAAATGCTGGGGTTACAGGTATGTGCTACCTACCACACATAATTTACCCAAGACATTTCTAGAAATACTTTTCTTTAAAAAATCAAAAGAAGTTAAGCTGGACATGGTGGCACACACCTTTAATCCCAATACTTGGGATGCAGAGGTAGAAGGATTGCCTTCTACATAGTGAATTCTAGGTCAGCCTGGGCTAGAGTGAGACCCTACCTCATAAAAACAAAGACCAAGGGCTGGAGAGATGGCTTAGCGGTTAAGGCGCCTGCCTCCTAAGCCTAAGAACGCCGGTTCCAATCTCCAGGTCCCATGTTTAGCCAGATGCAAAGTGACGCAAGGGCACAATGGCACATTTAACCACAAGGGGGTGCACGCATCTGGATTTCGTTCACAGCAGCTGAGAGACTGCTGGCATGCCCATCTCTATCTGTCTCCCTCTCCCTCTCTCTCTGTCCCTCTCTGTGTCTCTCTCCAAAAACATAAATAAATAAATAAAACCCAAAGACCAAGAAAAAAAAACACAAAAAAGTTTATTTCCACATAATTCTAGAAGTGTCAAGTCAATACAAGTGCGTTAACAAGGCTTGTTTCTTCTAAGGCTTCATTTCTTGTCCTGCACTTGATATCTACACCCTGCTTGTGCCTCTATACCTGATTTTAATCCTAATTTCCTTTTCTAATGAAGAAAAGCAACATTGAATTGGAGACAAATCTAATGATATATTTTGACTTAATTACTTTTACTTTGTTTATTTTGTGGTACATATGCTAATCAGGTGCACTACTACTGAGCTACACTGTCAGCCCTTAATTGAATTACCCTGTGAGGACCTTATCTCTATATCCAGTTTCAATCTGAGGTACTGAATATTAGGATCTTTAACCTGTAAATGTTTACTTTTTTGTGTTATTGTTGCTTTGAGAAACAACTTGGCCATAATACTTGATAATTATAAATACCTATAGCTTGTTCCATTTAATTATTAGAGTAAAAAAAATTCTGCTGCAATAAAACACCTTTTTATGCTAGTAAAGATCCAGTGTTAACTTTAAAAGTGATGATAAAAGAATGCCCCCTCATTCACTTATCTCAAAGCTACTATAGACACTTGCTTCACATCAAGATAAATGCACCAAATATGCCACAGATCCCACAGGATATGCAGGAGAGGCTGGGTAATGACTTTCTTTTTGCTGTCTCTAGGAGTATTTCTCTCTCTCTCTCTTTTTTAGAAATTTTAACTGACTTTTATTTGTGATTCTAGAATCAGAAAATACATTATTCCATTAGCTAGAATGAGTGTTCACCCCCAAAAGAATGTGTGTGTGTGTGTGTGTGTGTGTATAATTTGTGTTTTTTTAATTTTTTTATCTTTTTTATTTACAACTTCTATATTTATCATGATAACTCCCTCCCCTCCCCCACTTTCCCCTTCACAATTCCGCTCTCCATCATATCCTTTCTCTCTCTCTCTCTCTCTCTCTCTCTCTCTCTCTCTCCATTAGTCTCTCTTTTAATTTGATGTCATCATCTTTTCCTCCTATTTTGAGGGTATTGTGAGGATATTACTAGGCACTGTGGTCATGGATATTGAGGCCAATTTCTGTCTGGACAGTCTCATTGTAAGCAGTCTTTCCCTTCCTTTGGCTCTTACATTCTTTCCACTAATTCTTCTACAATGGACCCTGAGGCTTAGAAACTATGAGAGAGATGTTTCAGTGCCAAACACTCCTCCATCCCTTCTTCTCAGCACTATGTGCCTTTTGGGTCATCTCAGTGGTCATCACCATGTGACAAGGGAAACTTCTCTAACCAGAAGTGAGAGTAGCATTAGTACATTGATATGAATGTTAAATGAGTGCTTACAGGACAGTTTGGTGAGCATGATATATGCATGTAGCCAGACAAGATCAGGCATTACACTCCTAAGTCTCATGACATACTCCACCACAGACTTTTGACTGCATCCTCTACAAGGCAGGGTTCCGTTTTGACCACCATTAAAAAAATCTGCTTCCTCTCCACATCCGTTCTTAGTAACTGAAGGGTCATCCACAAGACCTTGTCTTCTTGCATTTTAGTAACAACCCACGCTGCTGGCTGCCCCACACAGTGGGAGAACAAGAAGAGAGCAGCTTTAAAGACTGTGGGAGCCTGTCATCATCTGGGCTGCCTATGTGGTCACGTCTCATGAGCTGCCAGAGGCCACCGATCATACCCATGAGGTTGATGTCAGGTGTGTATTAGTACATGTTGTCCAAGTTCATCAGAATGGAAGAAAGAACACTCATCGCCTCCTCAGCTGTTCCTCACCTTCTGCTTAGATGCCTCAGCAAATACCAAATTGTTATTCAACATCTTTGGTCTCTGAGGAAATTGCTGAATATCTGGTGGGTGCTGGTTCTGAATGGTGTACACTCCACTGCTTCCAGAAGATGGAGATATGTCTAAGATGGACAATGATTGGTACATAACCTGCCACTGACTTAGCACTTCAGCTCCTGTTCCATGTTTATTGAACACCAGCTAGCCATTGGGACTGTGATATTCAGAGCCACTTCACCAGACAGGAAGGAAGCTAAACAGGTGTCTCAACATTAAAATGTTGGCTTCAGTTCCTTCATTGTAAGAGATGATAAGAGAAGCAATAAGAAGGTACTTCCATTGTTGAATAGAGAGCTCTATTTTCACTCAACAATAAATTAAAGGGAGGAATAGAATACAGACATTTTCAAATACCTAATTTCAAAATATATACTTCTGTTTGTCAAAAACTGTCATCATCCTTGCTAAGAAGCAATTCCAGAATGGCAAAAATGACAAGTGTAAAATAGGCACAGAGAGACCATGGAGAAGCAGTAGGGCTCATGAGGTCATAGTCAGCATGTTCTCTGCCATCTTACTTAAATGAAGAAATAAGAACACGTGTGTGTATATGCCTGTGTTTGTTCCTATGTGTGTGCATTTATTTGGTGTGTGTGCGAGAAAGAGAGAGCATGCAGAAAAATAGTAGTAGATACAAAAAATTATGCAATGTCTAAAAGTAATCATTAACTTTAGGAAGAAGGAATAAATGCAAAGTAAAAAAACATAAAAATGTATTCATTGTGATTTATATGTTTACAAGTGCAGCAAATATAATTTAATATTGGTTTAGAAAACATTACCACACAGTAATATTGAAAGGAAGAAAGAAGAAGAGAAAAATAGAATGGCAAATGAGAAGAATTAGATTTCTATATCATATAGTAGGAAGTCACTGTACAATATCTACAATAGATGAAGGGCATCTGCAAACACCTTATTAATAAAAGTGGTTGTTAATATCTAAATTCCATATAAAAATGTTAAAAGAATCCAAAGTTATCACTTGTGGACAGAGGACTCAGGGGCCTGAAGGGATACTGAGAATGTAACTACTGTTGTAATCAGAGTTCTATTGGAGTCAACTTGCACCAGGTCCCCCAGAGCCAACTGCCCACATCTCCTTCCAGATTGGTAATGCAGTCCTGGTGGCTTAAAATGAGTTACAGTGGGAATATTGCTTAGGAAATGACACACATTTGTGTTTATCCTTCCTGCGAAGTAGTAGTTCATCATGTATCAGTAGTCTAGTCACTGTGTATGTCTGACTCTCATCCAAAATTTTCATAAACATGTGCCACTCAGTTAATAATAAATAGTATAATAGTGCCATAATAACAAAGCATCAAAAAATTCCAGGAAATGCTTCCATAACCCTGGGTTAAAAAAAAAAGACTTAGGACTATTGATAACTCAAAGAAGCCCAAAGACTATAAAATTTACATCAATATAAGCACAAATTATTCCAGAGAGGAAGAGAAGGTTCTTAAATTAATGCAAATGAAGAGATGTATGATGAACTCAGAATTTTTAATGATTTATGATCTATACAAATACTGCAAAAGAGGCTATAATATCAAGTATGATTCTAGAAGGGTACACATTGTCAAGGAACAAAGAAAATTTAAAGTAAACCCTACCTTAATTAACATTTTAAGTGAAACTCAGAATTTTAAAACTGCATAAGAATGAGGAGAGTAAATAAACTGAAGAGGATTAAATTGTCCTTTGTGAGAAGACAGGGCCATTATAGGAGGGAGGAGGCAGAAAACTATTCAGTCCCTCCTTCACTACAGCAAGGAAAGGTCAGACTCCCACTCTGGGAATGTTCAACTCTTCTTGAAGAAAAAGTTAAATACACTGAGTCCAACCTCACAAAATGGAAAGAAGGCATAGGCACCTCCACCCAAACTAAAATGGACAAAATAGCTAGCAAGAATGGCAAAGCAAATCTCTTCTCTTACTTTTCCATTGGCAGGTCTCCTTTATCCAGTTATCTCCCCTATAAATCTCAAATTACATAGACTACGTTAGATGATCTGTTACAGGACCATCCTATTTATCCAGTTCCCATATTATGTACCCAAATTGTGGAGATCTAGCTAGCAATCAGGCAAAGATAATAGGGTACTGTAATAAACACAACTGTGAATCTAATTTAGTAACACAAGAGTCTAGAATGATAGTAAACATGAAATATTAAAACAACTTGTTTGATTCCAGCATCCAAATACATCACACAGATCTGAGGCACCATTTATGCTTTGGTAATATTCAGTTTCTCTCATCCTCTATGAAAATCCTTGTCCCAAGAAAAGTTCAGCATGATCATCAACATTAGTGGAAAATTCTCCCATGATGGTTGTAGCAGACAGCTTCAGGTTCGCTGAGATGAACTTCCAGACCGGGCACAGTTATGGAGGAAGGGATATTATTTATTGAAGCTTACAGATCCAGGGGAAGTTCCATAAAGGCAGGAGAAACGGCCTGCTCTCCACAGGGCCAAACAGAGAGAGCAAAAGCCAACCAGCCACCACAGCACACAGAGCAAAACTACAGCCAAAAGGTCACACAGCACACTTCAGGAACTCCTGCTAGGCACATTTGCATATCTTTACAATGGAATCTCAAACCATCACCACATCTTAAGACCAGGCCCCCAGTGACCTTGCCTCTAGCAAGGTGATTGCAGATGCAAACTATAAAGTAATAAAACATAGAATATATTGGGGGACATATATTCAAACTACCACAATGGTGATATTCTGTTTTCCTCTAAGAATAATATTTGAAACCATTGCTTTTCCATATAATAACTCCAACAAGGAAATGCAAAAAAAAGAATCAATGGTCCTTAGTTTTTTTTTTTTTTAATTTTTTATTATTTTTTTTGGAGAGATACACAGAGAGAGACAGAGAGAGAGAGGGAGAGGAAGACAGAGATGGGCTCACCAGCAGTCTCTCAGCTGCTGCAAACGAAACCCAGATGTGTGCGCCCCCTTGTGGTCAAGTGCGGCATTGCACCCTTGCGTCACTTTGCATCTGGCTAAACGTGGGACCTGGAGATTGGAACCGCTGGAGATTGGAACCAGCGTTCTTAGGCTTAGGAGGCAGGCACCTTAACCCCTAAGCCATCTATCTCCAGCCCCTTAGTTTTTTTTTTTTTTTTTTTTTACAGTTTAAGTCAATGATATATTTATTCCAAAAATATAAGTGAAATTATGAGTTAGTCATTCTTCTATCTGCCATAGTTCTGTCATGGCTACTGTACAATTAGGTGATATCAATGCTAACAAAGATAAGACACATTTCCATTTTTTCTCACTGTACCATTCATAATTTTCCTTGATTTGCCTACAAATTATGTATACAGTGATTTGAAAATTTTCACCAATACAATCTTTTTCCCTTCATCTCAAGCTATAAAGGAGTAATTTACACATCTAGCAACTTTACTTGTCTTGAGTCTTCTTCAGGAGAGTTGAGAACTGGTGAAGTATGGAGAAGAGCCATACAAATGGCAAGCTGATAGAAGCTGTGGACTTGGGGGGGGTGCCTCCACGCTCTGTTTTAATATGTGAAGGTAATTATCATAGAACAAAATCATTGTAAGAAATGAAAAGACAAGAGCTTCAGTTCCATGTATTTATTAAGTACTTACCTAAAGCAGAAAAATGAAATTTGTTGAGAAATAAAACTCAAGTATAAGCACTTTCATCAAGTTTCTCACAGTCAATTGAAACATTGTTTCATATTAGAAAATGATTGCACATTATGAATAAGTGAAAAAGAGCAGAAATCCAAGGAAAAGAACCTTTACTAGAACTTTATATTGGGGAGGAGGCTGATTTCCTTCACTCCTGTGGCTCATTTTCAACAAACTCCAATCTCTTTAGGATCGGAAGAACATTATATACAGAGGAAATTATTTTATCTTTCCAAGTAACACAATTATATGACTAAATGTTTTTGGAAACATCCAGTTCATTAAAAGGGAGACAAAGACAAATGTCACTATCCTGAAATTGTTAGTTCAGAATCACATGGTGTGAAATTGAAAACATGCATTGACTGAAAATTATAAATATGCTAACTGCTGAATGGAAAACATTATTTGCTCTTAAAATAGCAGTTTCTGCTAACTGAAATGGAGCATTAGAAAATGATGTCACAACTATCCATAGTGTTGCATTATAGTTTGTGTGCTACCATGATAAATGTTATACATGGTATCCTAAGGAAGCAATGTCTATGAGCAATGTAGAAGCATGGAGAACCGGAAATAAGCTGCAGTTTAGTGGGAGGCAGCAGAGTGTAGAGAAAGGCAAGACCTTTGGATAAAATAGAAGAGCTGGTCACTGTGCTAGCTTCGCATTTTAGTAGCTGTGTAAATTTCATCAGTGTGATCAATCTTTCTACATCTCAGATTTCTTTTGCATAAAATAGGACAGCAACTTCTGAACCTCAAGTGACTTTTGGAGAGAATAAAAACAAGTAAGGAAGAACGCATCTGACATGATGTCTGAAACACTGTTTTATTTCCCCTTCCTCACTATCATGAAACATTTTTGTTTTGAAATTTAATGATGCAAGCATACATATTATATTTCACTATGGAGGCTAATTTTTTTTTCAATTTTCTTTTTGAAAAATATTTTATTTTTATTTATTTATTTGAGGGGGGAGAGAGAGAAAGAAAGGGAGAGAGAGAGAGAGAGTGAATGGGGGCACCAGCACATCTAGCTGCTATAAACAAACTCCAGACGCATGTACCACCATGTGCATCTGGCTTATGTGGGTCCTGGGAAATTGAACCTGGATCCTTTGGCTTTTCAGGCAAGCACCTAAACCACTAAGCTATCTCTCCAGCCCTCAATTTTCTATTAATTGTGTGTGACAGAATAGTTACAATTGGGCCAAAAACATATGCTTGACAAGTTGCTATTAACAGAGTATTTCTGCAAGAGTAGTAAAATCACATTGGATCACTAATGCTCATTTCAGAACAAACAAAAACCTAACTCATGTCTTTTATTTCTACAAATGATTAATGTATAGTATTTTTATATGTGTATAGTGTGAGTATATGTGTATGTGCAAGTTCATATGTGTGCAGGGACACATGTATATGGGTGTGTATGCACATGTGTGCAGCTGTGTACATGTTTGAACATATGTAATGGAAGGCCAGAGGTCAACATTGGGTGTCTTCCTCATTCTTTAAGACAGAGTTTCTCACTGAATCTAGAGTTCACCCATCCAGCTAGACTAGCTGGCCAATGAGCACCAGGGATTCCTTACCCCGCCTCCCAGCACAAAGACCACAAGTACATTCAACCCCAATATTTTACATGGGTACTCAGATCCTCATGCTTGCTACACAAACACTTTACCCATTAAGTGATCTCTCTTTAGTCCTTACATGTTCCATTTTGAATTACTTGAATAAGGCTAGCTAAAATCAAATGAAAAGCAGGTAACTTGCCAAAGATGTCAAGGACTGATTGTGAAAATACTTGACTTTTGTATTGTGGCTACAGAGTCTCCATCCATAAACTACAGATTATTACAGAAAACAAAACAAACAACAACAACAACAAAAATTACTAGGTAGTCCACAGAGCTCTCTCTCTCTCTGTCTCTCTCTCTCTCAATTCTAATAAGCTTGAAAATGTTATTGCCAATCATTAAAAATATTTTTTCTCAGCCGGGCATGGTGGCGCACACCTTTAATCCCAGCACTCGGGAGGCAGAGATAGGAGGATCATCATGAGTTTGAGGCCACCCTGAGAATACAGAGTGAATTCCAGGTCAGCCTGGCCTAGAATGAGACCCTACCTCGAAAAAAAAAAAAAAAATATATATATATATATATATATATATATATATATATATATATATATATATAATTTCTCACCTTAAACATCTTTTTTTATGTCTAAAGCACATCATGGGCACATTAGGATGTTTTAATATAAAATAGTTTTGAAGAAATTAATCTCCCAGTATGATAGCAATATATTAGCTTTGGAAAAATGCTAGATTTGGGGGGTAAAGAATGTGGGATGTGTCTCTCTTGTATTCTTCATTTTCTCACTCTGTCTCTAGTGATTCTGCTCCTACCCCCACCCCAATTACACACACGCAAACATTCTCCTAAATGAATTTATCTGCAAAGAAATTTAAAAACAAAACAAAACAAATCCCATCAAGTGAACAGACCAGGGGGAATCCACTCATGGGACATTCAAGTTCAGTGTCCATACTGCTTGGGATCATCTTCCAATCAGCTTCTGTGCCTTCCATCATTTTTCTCATCTCTTGTTTAGAGTCTCTGCATCTCTCAGCCAACCCTGGGGTACTTTTTTTTTTTTTTTTTTTTTCCAAATCAGTGTGTGAAATCCAAAGAAAAGTAAGTCAAAAGAAGCCCTGAACATTTATGAGTCTTTGAATCCAGTCAGACATCTGCATTGTAGACCTGCTAAAAAGAGCAGGAGAGGAAACAAGGGGAGACCATTCTTTTGTGCCACCATTCTTAGGAACTTCTTAGCTCTCCACTATGATCCTCAATTTTAACCTCATCTTTTCAAAATAATTCTGTGTTCTTATTGTTCAGAGTTTCAGGACTGTTTAAATAAAATCTAAAAGTAGTATGCATCCATTTCTCTGTCTAAACTTTATAGCACTTTTGAAAGAAACATAGTAACATTTGGCAATTGTGCTGAAGTCAAGATAGAGGAAATAGTAAGCTTCACCAAAAAATTAACTTTAATACCAACGTTCTAACTTCTGAAGAACTGGTGGAAACAGCTTGCTTCTATTGCAAATGCAATTAGGAGTTCGAAGACAGCATTTGCTAAATGGAGACAAGCACACTGTGCTGGTGAGCTGAAATACCACCATCCCTCACTGAACAATGTTCCTCTCCTCTGCCTGGGAATGTGTTTATTAAAGCCATTTTTCTGTACTGCAAGTCAGTGACAGGTGTTAACCAAGTCAGTTGAAAATCATTATTATTTTTTAGAAAGGATGCTTCTCTATGGCAATTTCATATAACCTAGAAGAACATAGAACACTCAGGGCAAGCCCTGCACTAAAGTATTAAGTAATAAATTAGAGCAGGATTAAAACATTCTTCTACCATTCTCTTTCTCTCTTTCTTTCTGCCTCTTTCTCTCAAATAAAATGAATATGTTTTGTTTTAAAGGGGGGGGGGGTTCTGGAGAGATAGCTTAGCAGTTAAGATGTTTGCCTGCAAAGCCAAAGGATTCCAGTTCCATTCTCCAGGCCCCACATAAGCCAGATGCACAGGGTGGAACATGCATCTGGAGTTTGTTTGCAATGGCTGGAGTCCCTGATACACCCATTCTCTCTCTCTCTTTCTCTCAAAATATATATATATATATATATATATATTTCTATCTACTCACTTACTTTGATATATTCTTTCCAATCCTATGCACATGTGCGTGGACACAGACGCACACACATGCACACACACACACACACACACACACACACACACACACTCATGAATGACAGCAATACATTTCAGATGTTTTCCTACTTTTATTCCAGGACAAATTCCTTTCACAAGGGAAGTACAAATACCTAACCCTGACCATATCTTTTATAGCATGGCTAATTTGTGATTTTTACTGATGCTTTTACTTTTCTCTTAAAAATAGAAAGGGGGGCTGGAGAGATGGCTTAACGGTTAAGGCACCTGCCTGCTAAGCCTAAGACCAGGTTCCAATCTCCAGGTCCCACGTTTAGCCAGATGCAAAGTGATGGAAGGGTGCAATGCCGCACTTGCTCACAAGGGGGTGCATATATCTGGATTTTGTTCGCAGCAGCTGAGAGACTGCTGGCTCACCCATTCTCTATCTGTCTCCCTCTCCCTCTCTGTCTGTCTCTCTCTATGTCTCTCTCCAAAAAATAAATCAAAAATTTAAAAAAAAATTAAAAAAAAAAGAGATATTACCTGCTAGGGACCATGCTGTTTCACAGGAGCTCTGCCTTCTTTTCTTCTCTTAATCTGTATAGCACTCTACCATAAAACCTTTCCAGAGGTCAAAATAAAGAAAGGAATGGATATGCATATATCTATGATTATTTAGCATTCAGAAAAGACTGGCAGGTAATTTTATTACATGGCCTACTTTTGTGTGACTTTAAAATCAAACATTCTTTATTTGTTTACAAAGCAACCCTGGGTATCCTAAAGCTGGAGAAGTAACGTGTGGTCCATTGTTAGGCCCAGTAAGCTAAGTAGATTCTGAGCTGGAGTAAGACCTGCAGACAGACTTCACATACATATTTTCATTATCAGCAAGGTGTGATGAAGACATATCAGAGGCAAAGGAAATGATCCAAAAGAGGAAATTGTGCTGTGATAAATAGAACAAGGATCAATTCTAGAATAAGAAAGCTTCCTGATTGTGTGAAGAAAGTATAGAACATATGTAAATTACTGGGAACTTTTACATGCACTTAAATTTTAAAAATCACTTTTAGACAGAGAACATTGTTCTTTACTTATTACAAATTTTTGGAAGATTTCCTAACATTATATACTTTAGCAATGTCTGTTGTTTTTTAATATTTTGAATACAAGATAAATCTTTTAAATTCAGTAACATCATCATTTATTTATTCCAACATTTCTTATTTTAACTATTTCATATGTCCACATTAACTGGATTGAGCATAATGCAACAGAAAACAGAAAGCTGGTATGCTTCATATGTTATTTTTATTTTAAAAATTGTAACAAATGTTTATTAGACTAAAACTTGATTTCTTTAAGGCTTCATTTATTTCAGGCAGAGGTTTTATAAACACCTACCAATTTTAACTTATCTTTGTGAGAATAAGAATTGATTTTCCAATATAGGTATTGCTTACTCCAGGGAATAGACATGTCCTAGAAAGAGTGTTGCTGTAAATGCCTTTTTGCAATTCTTGGATTTTATGTCCCTCCACTTTCATTATGAAGGTGAAGAACATTTGGTAAACTAGAACCACAGGAAACAACAGCCCAAGCTTAGGCACAACCACAACAACAAACAATATCAACAACAGAATAATTTGTTTTTCTAAGAAAAAGAATACATTTAGAAGCTCAGCAGATGACACAATGGATAATATTTGCCACACAAGCAGGAATACTTGACTCCATATCTCCAAGCAGCTGCATGAAAGTCTTACCTGTGGCAGGAATCTGTAATCCCAGCACACCTAGGATTTCCTAGGACAGCTAGCTTAGGGAGCACTGTGGTGAACAATAATGAAAGACCATGATTGACACCCAAAGTGGCTCTCTGATGATCACCATGACATGCAAGAGCCAGCTCACATAGACACACACACAAACAAGTATATACACTAATGCATCATCATACACGCACACCAAAATAAATCCTTTTAACAGGTAATTAGGATTTGGAATTGAAGGATTAAAATGTTGTCATGCTATTGTGAAGGCTCAAAGTTAAAATAAAAATTAATGGATATAAAAATAGGTAGAAAAAATAAATAGTAGTTAAATGAGTGTACTGTCTACAAATTCAGCTTATCACTCTGAATGATCTCCAGTTCCCATTCGTTGCTTCCATCAATATTCATCAAAAATCATATGGTTATGGATACCCCATGTTCTTTTCCAAAAATTCAGAGAAACTACTGCTTAAAGAGTTTTTTTCTAAAAGTATAGCATAGAATAAGGAAAAAATACTATTAAAATGATAAAATAAACTTATCAAAAGTAAGAGTGAATAATTATTGATGAAATTTTATAAACCACATTTATGTTAATTATTATTACTAAACAAAAATATTTATTAAGCATATAGACTGACAAAGCCTTTATAATAAAATATGTGTTTATGAGCCTAGTATTGCTGTTATTATGTATGTAGTTGTGTGTGTGTGTGTGTGTGTGTGTGTGTGTGTGTGCATTTTCCCGTGCCTAATGGACATTCATGCAGAGGCCAAAGTAGTATATTGGAGGTTCTGCTCTATTACTGAGGCACCCGTTTCCTTGAAATTGTGTCTCTCACTTTACCTGGAGCTTTTATTGATGTTCACAGAGCCCCATAAATTTTCAGGTCTCAGCTCCCCACAAAACTAGGGTTACAGGCATGAATGGCTATGCCCAGCTATTTATGTGCGTACAGGGAAACGAAACTCAGGTCAAATCAGACCACCCAAAGTCCTCATGCATACATGGTTAGTGCTTTTACCCATGGATCCCCAGCTCTTCTTTTGTTTTTGATGATTTTTTTAAGTGCCAATTTCTCAACAATACGATAATAGCTAATATATTAAACCAACACTGAAATCATCCCAAATAACATCTTAAGAATAAAAAATCTTTGGGGCATGGAGAAATAGCTCTGTGTGTAAAAGCACTTGACCTCAGAGCCTATGTAAAAGCAGACATAGTTTCCAGCATCTGTAATTCCAGGTTTCTTAAAATGAGACGAGAGACAGACAAGAAAATCGTGGAAGCTCTTGGGCCAGCTAGCTAAGCATCTATACAGAAGTGTTCAACAAAGAAACACTTCCTCAAACAAGGTGGAAGGCAAAAACCAACACTAGAAGTTCTTCTCAGACTTTCACAGCTCCACTATGTCATGTACATACCCACATTCACTCACACACACATATAACTAACTCAAAGATAATAATAATATATAAATAAAATTGGAGACAGGTGTTTATTTCAATGTCAGACTGTTTACCTGGATTAAGAGAGGCCCCTGGATCACAAAATAAGTTAGCCATAAAAGATACTACTTGCAGCTGGGCGTGGTGGCGCACGCCTTTAATCCCAGCACTCAGGAGGCAGAGGTAGGAGGATTGCCGAGAGTTCAAGGCCACCCTGAGACTACATAGTTAATTCCAGGTCAGCCTGGACCAGAGTGAGACCCTACCTTGCAAAAACCAAAAAAAAAAAAAAAAAAAAAAAAAAAAAAAAAAAAGATACTACTTGCATAAATTCAATTTTCAATATTTAATTTCTTAACTGTTGCAAGTGAGAATTTCTGCTCATGAAGTTTGACTGCAGAATTGCGTGTCTGGAAAAAATTAAACAAATACTATTGACTGGATGGGATGCTAAACTCATTGCCTGTCATATCCTTCTTTTTTTTTTTTTTTTTTTTTTTTTTTTTTTTTTTTTGCTATACACATTTATCTTATATATGTTTGTTGGGAAGTATACAGATTTTTCTTGAAGAGATTACCCATTCTGTCTTGAGCATGGCAGATATAATTTCTTCTTTCTCCTCCATAAAGTTTTCAAGGAGACCCCGGTGAGGTTATGCCTTGTCTGGTGAAGAAAACATTGATATGGGAAGTCATAAGGTAGAAAGAAATTTAAATTAGATGGAGGTACTTATCTTGGTCTTAATGAAACACAAAACAGGTCTTATTAAGTAATTTATCATTCTTCCATCTATAACTTTAGTTAGTTATTTGTTGCTTTTTAGTTTATAAAGCTGAGGGAGTAGCTGTGTAAAAATAATTAACAGTTTCATTTCATCATTGTTCATTTTGCCACATTTATACAATATTATCAGGGTTTATGGGGAAAAACATATGATTGCTTCCAGGATTGCACCCTCAAGTTCAATAATCAGTAATCAAACTGAGTAATATTACCCATTGTGAAATCTAACCCTTAATTTCTTTGGAAAGTTCTCATCTCATTTAATCCTTTCTTTGACAAAAATGGAAATTTAAATGGATATCTGAGACAGTTAAAATGTTTGGTGCTAGTTTTTTAGAATGTATATATTTGTCAAGACATTATGTATAGCAAAAAAATGTGAATGAATATAATTACAACATGAAAATTCACATAACTAAATATACAATATTAAATCCCCTGTAATATAATATTTTAATTATTTTACAAGAGTTTTATGTCTTATGGACTATTTGTCCTAAACCATTTTACTTAAGGTAAAGTTGAGCATAGAGACAAACTTTATAGTTTTTCTCAGAAGCAGAATAATACTTGGGTTTCTTTAGTAAAGTGCCAATCTTAGAGATTTTTTAAAATTTATTTTTATTAGATATGGACATATTTAGTATGTAAACAACACATGTTGTACCATCCTTTCCCTCTTCCTTGCCCCTTTTCTGAAGAAGACTTCCTCATTGTGGATGCAAGTCAACTCCATAGGGATTGTAGGTCATGCATTATGGGGGAAACAGTCAGTTAAGGGGAGAGGCAAAGTGTCTGTGCAAAATGTCGCAACTTGTGACAATCTTTCTGTCCCCTCTTCCACAAAATTCCCTGAGGTATGTTGAGTGTATTTTAAATCAATTCAGTGAAGGGCTCTTAGGAGCCTCTGGATCTTTGGTTTGGTAGGTGTTAAGTGTCTATCTCCTTCACCCTTGTTCTGATACAGGTTCACTAAGAAAGCAGCACTCTTGCTTATTTCCCCAGTTCCTTTGTGGTTTCAGCTGGGGCCAGGGTGAAGTGCACTGGGTCATTTATCTCCTCAGATACTGCTCCCACTTGAAAAAGAGAAACAGAATCTCCGTAGAGAGTGAAGTCAGCACTGGTTAAATGGGATAACTATTATTAATTTAGAGAAAATTTAAAGGATGTAGACCCTCTTTTATGCCAAGATTAATGGGAGCTTGACAATGGAAACAAAATCGTTATCTGGATATGATTCTGACTTGTTTCCCAGTTCCAGATATGGTTTCCTTTCCACTGAGCAGATCTGTTAACCAATCCAAGAGCAGTTGGTTATCCACCATGGCTATGTGCCACTATTGCACTTGTGTGAGTATCATGTCAGGTTAATTGCTTCTGAGTCACTTAAACCTTGAGTTGCTAGGACAGATGTTGGCCACTTTCCTCTGGTAGCTCATGTAGCACCTTCCAGCACTAGACGGGCTAATTGTCTGGGGACTGGATCTCTTCCAGATTCAAACCGGGTCTTTCCATTGTCCATGCTGAGCAGTAGGGTCTTACCATTAACCTGTGGTGGGTAATCAAGTGCTCTGACAGAAGTCTGTCTCATTTGTTTTGGGAAATCTAGTAGGTTTTTCTGATCAACAGCTTGTTATAGATATAAACCACATCCTGATACAGGGAATTACACGCCAATGCCAAGAGACAAGGAAAAAGAAACAGAGAATAAAGAGAAACAGGAGAAATTTAAGGTTAGGCTTCATCTCACACTTTCCAGGACCCTTCAATTCAGGTTTTCCCCCTAAGGGCCTCTTGAGGGTTCCATCTTTTAGTCTAACTTCCAGAATATAGAATTCTATGGTACCAGTTCAATTTGGGTTCAGTTTGTGTCCCCTTCCCCATGCCCTACCCTTCCTATTGTCCAAGCCTCGAGATGCCATTCAGGTATGTCAGCAACTCGGGCTGATCCAGGGTAGGAACTGCAGATGAGTGAGACCATGTGATGATTGTCTTTCTGTAATTGTGTGAATTCACTTACAATGATATGTTCCAAATTTGGTCATTTTTCTACAAATTTCATTGTGTAATGTTTTCTTACTGCTGAGTAGAATTCCATCATGTAGATATACCATACTTGGTTATCCATTCATCCAATGATGGGCACCTGGGTGGATTATAGTTCTTAGCTATTATGAATTGAGCAGCTATAAACATTGTTGAGAAACATCTCTGAACTGAGATGTGGAGCTTTTAGGATAAATGCCCAGTAAGAGAATAACAAGGTCTGTTGGTAAGTCTATATTCATCCTTTTCAGGAGTCTCCATATTGATTGCCATAATGGTTGCACCAGCTTACATTCTCACCAACAGTGAATGAGTGATCCTATTTCTCCACATCCTTGCCAACATTTATTTTCATTTGATTTTTTAATGTTTGCTATCCTTACTGGCATAAGGTGGAATCCTATAGTTGTTTTAATTTGCATGCCCCTAATGTTTAGCGATGTTGAACATTTTATTAAGTGTGTGCTAGCCATTTGTAATTCTTCCTCTGAGAACTCCCTATTCGATTCTCTACCCCACTTTTGGAGTGGGTTATTGGATTTTTTATTGTTTAGTTTTCAAGTTCTTTGTAGATTCTAGATATTGGGCTTCTGTCAGTGGTATAGCTGGTGAAGATTTTCTCCCATTCAGTGGGTAATCTATTGGCTCTGCTTATGGTATGTTTGTGCAAAAGCTTTTTAGCTTCATGAGATGCCATTAGTTGAGTGCTTATTTAATTTCCTGGGCTACTGGGGTTTTGATCAAGAAGCCTTTTCCCAGTCCTATATCATGGAGTGTGCCTCCTATTTTTTTTTTCCCAGTACTTGAAGAGCTTCAGGTCTTATATTGAGATCTTTAATCCATTTTGGACTTGATTTTTGCATATGAGGAAATGAGTGGGTCAAATTTCATTTTTCTACATATGGTCATCCAATTTGTCTAGCACCATATGTTGAAGATGCTACCATTTCTCCAGTCTACACTTTTCTCAGAAATCAAGTAGTTATAGTTAAACTTGACCTGAGGTCTCAGTCTTCAGTTTTGTTCCATTGGTCTATGTTTCTGTTATTACTCCAGTACCATGCTGTTTTTGTCACTATGGCTTTATAATATAGCATTCGATCAGATATAGTGATACCATGAGAGGTGTTTTGTGCTGAAGATTTGTTTGGATATCTGAGACCTTCTGCCATTCCATATGAGCTGGAGATCATTTTTTTTCAATCTCTGTGAAGAATAATGCTGGTATTTTATTGGTATTGCATTAAATCTATATATTACTTTTGGTATAATTGCCATTTTCACAATATTAACCCCACCTAGCCAGGAGCATGGGAGGTCTTTCTGTCTTCTCAAATCCTCCTTGATTTATTTCTTGAATTTTTTAATGTTTTCATTATGTGAGTCTTTCACATCCTTGGTTAGTGTTATTCCAAGGTGTTTAATATTTTTGTTGCTATTGAAAATGGGACAGCTTCAGTGATTTTTTTCTCTGTATATTTATCCTTTGCACATAGAAAAGTTACTGATTTTTTGTTCATAGATTTTGTGTCCTGCCACTTTGCAGAAGGAATTTGTCATCTTTAGAAGTTTTGAGATGGAAACTTTTGCGTCACTTATATATAGGATCCTGTCATGTCATCTGCACATAGGGCTAACTTGACTTCTTTCTTTTCAGGTTGAATCCCTTTTATTTCTTTCTCCTGTCTTATTGCTTGGACTAGTACTTCTAGTAGTATGTTGAAGAGCAGTAGTGAGAGTGGGCACCTCTGTCTTGTTCCTGATCTCAGTGGAAACTCCTTGAGTTCTTCCCCAGTAAGTATTATTTGGGCTTTAGGAGCTTTATATATAGCCTTTACTGTGTTGAGATATAAACCCTCCATGCCTATTTTTTTCAGTGTTTTGATCATGAAGTGTTGTTGTATTTTGTCAAAGGCCTTCTCTGCATAATTGAGATGATCATGTGGTTCTTATGGTTAAGTTTATTTATGTGGTGTATTACATTGACCAATTTCATTATGTTAAACCATCCCTGTGTCCCTGGGATGAAGTCTACTTGATCAAGGTGGAAAATGCTTTTAATGTGTTGTTGAATTTGGTTTGCAAGGATTTTGCTCACGATCTTTGCATCTAAGTTCATTAGGGATAATAGGCCTATACTTTTCTTTCCTTGTTGCATCTCTGTCTGGTTTTGGTATTAGGGTGATGCTAGCTTCATAAAAGGAGTTGAGGAGGAATCTCTGGTATCTGATTATGCAAAACAGTTTGAGAAAAATTTGTTTCAATTATTCAATGAAGGTTTCATAGAATTCAGCTGAGAAGCCATCGGGTAGTAGACTTTTCTTTTTAGGCAAGTTTTTGGTTACATTTTCAATCTCCATAGATGTAGGTTTGTTGAGGAGATTAATCTGCTCTGAGTTTAGTTTTGGTAGGTGGTACATGTCTAGGAATTCATCCATTTCTTCCAGATTATTCAATTTTGTGGAGTAGAAGCTTTTGAATTATGCCCTGATGAGTCTTCCTATTTCATTGATATCTGATCTCTTCTCTTTCTTTCTTTCTTTATTTTTTTCTTTCTTTCTTTTTTTGCCTTCTCAAATTGGCCAGGGGTTTTTCAATCTTGTTTATTTTTTCAAAGAACCAGGTGTTTATTTTTTCAGTTTTTATAAATTGTTTTTGTTGTTTCCAATTCATTAATTTCTGCTCTAATCTTGATTATTTCTTTACATCTAGAGCTATTCAGGGTGGATTCTTCTTGTTTTTCCAGTGCTTTTAGGTGTACAGCCAGGATATTAACTTGGGATTTCTCTGCCTTTGTAATGAAGGCATTCAGGGCTATTAATTTTCCCCTTAGGACTGTCTTCATTGTGTCCCATAAGTTTAGGTAGGTTGTGTTTTCATTATTATTCAATTCTAGGAATTTTATAATTTCTTTTTTTATTTCTTCTACAATCCATTAATTGTTTAAAAGTGTATTATTTAGTTCCAGGAGTTGTTGGAGTTCTTGATGTGTCTCATGTTTTTAATATCTAGCTTTAAAGCATCATGATCTGACATCATGTAGGAAGATAGTTCAATATTCCTGACTTTATGAAGACATGCTTTATGGCCTAATATTTGGTCAATTTTGGAGAAGGTTCTGTGGGCCTCTGAGAAGAATGTGTATTCTGTAGAGCTGGGGTGGAAAGTTCTATAGATATCTGTTAGGTCTAGTTGATGTATGATGTTGCTGAGCTCTATTATTTCCCTGTTGATTTTCTGTTTGGATGATCTGTCTATTGATGATAGTGGAGTATTGAATTATCCAACTATTATGATGTTGGTGTTTATTTCTGTTTTATTGTCTAGTATATTTTGTTTTATAAACTGTGGTGCACCTGTGTTTGGCACATATATATTTATTATTGTGATGTGCTCATATTGGATCATTCCTTTGATGAGTAAGAAGTGGCGTTCTTTGTCCTTTTTGATTACTTTTGGTTTGAAGTCTGTTTTATCAGATATTAATATAGCAACCCCTGCTTGTTTTTAATCTCCATTTGCTTGGAATATCATTTTCCAACCTATTACTTTGAGGAGGTCTCTATCATTAGTGGTGAGTTGCGTTTCTTGAAGACAGCAGATATAAGGGTCCAGTTTTTTGATCCACACTGTGTCTTTTGATGGGTGAGTTAATACCATTAATATTTAAAGTTTTACTGTAAGGTTTGAATTAATCCCTGCCATGATTGGGTTTATTAATGGGGTCTATTAATGGGGTTTGGAACTTTCTTGTGTTTTGTATTATGTTGACCCTGGTCTATTTTGATTATTGTGATCTTCTTGTTGGCTCTTGAGATTGGTTTTTTGACTGTTCTGTGTGGAGTATTCACTCAAGTATTCTTTGTAGGTTTGGCTTTGTGTTCATATAGTCGTAGAGTTGGCTTTCTTCATGGAAAGTTTTTCTTTCATCATTTACTATAAGGGATACTTTTGCTGGGTAGAGTAGCTTAGGTTGGAAACCATAGCTTTTTACACTTTGACATGTTCCATTTCAGGCCCTTCTGGCTTTCAGGGTTTCCATTGAGAAATCTGACATAATCTGATAGGATTGTCTTTGTATGTTGTGAGTTGTTTCTCTCTTGCTGCTTTTAAGACTCTCTCTTTGTTTTCATTGTTAAGAGTTTTAACTATGATGTGTCTTAGAGAGTTTCTTCTTTGGTCCTGTCTGTTTGGTGTTCTGTGGGCCGCTTGTATCTGGATGGGCCTCTCTATTGAGAGATTTAGAAATTTTCTCCAATAACTTTATTGAGTATGTTCTTTATGCCTCTGGTCTGGTATACCCATGATCCAGATGTTTGGTTGTTTTAGGGTATCGCACAGATCTCTAGTATTCTGTTCACTTGATTGTTTGAATTTAGCAAAGTTTTTGGCCTCCCAGTCAATTTCTTCTGTCTTGTCTTCCAGTTCAGAGGTTCTGTCTTCTACCTGAGTAACTCTGTTGGTGAGGGGTTCTAGAGAGGTTTTTATAATTTCTATTTTTTTTTTTTTTGTTTTGCATCATGTCCATCTCTTTTTTGAGGTATGCTTTCAATTTGAGTTCTGATTTTTCTTAATGATTCCTGGAATTACTTCTCACAGTTGATCAAGTCGTCATTGAACTTAATCAACTGGTTGTTGAGATCTTCCTTTTCTTGACTCACCTTCAATTTATTCATATCTCTTTGGAGGGTTCTAACATTTTCTTCAGGTAAGCCTATTTTCAAAAGCTGAACACTCTAAGAGACAATTTTATTCAATTTCATTGATATGATTGTTGGTTCTTTGAAGGTTTGCCTCCAGTTCAGCACTTTTTTTGATCAGGATCTCATTGGTTATTGTGTTTTCATTTTGGGAATGAATTTCTGTTGATTTCTCCATGGTTTCACTGGAGGCTTCCATTGTCCTTGGTGGAGATCTCTGTTTTCTGACTTTGTTGGCTATTTTGCCTTGTTGTCCACCCATTTTAGGAAGACTATTCATTTTATTGAGGAGGAAGCAAGTTTTTGTCCTTTGGCCTGTTCACCCTCTGACTCAGGTGAAAAAGGATATTGGTACAAAGTGGCCAGTCAGGATACCAGAGCAAAAGACCTCATTCCACAGCTCACACAGGGACCAGGCCTCCCGAAGCAAGCCACAATGGGACCTACCAGGACCTCCAGGGGACTGGGAGGAGACAGGAAACAGGGGTCTGGCTTACTCACTCCACACCACAGTGCCGGCCTACACACAGACTGGTGCAGGGAACCCAGCCATCTCCTTCATTCTTAACTCCAGGATGAAAACTGTTCTTTGGGTGACGGAACCATAATGGTAATACTTCTTTCTGCCTGACTGTATTTCTTCATTTCTATCATACATAAGGCCACTCCAGACGCTAACCTCCAAGCCCCACCCAGAAATGATTCTAAAAGGTTGCTGAATGAAAGCACTTTGATAAGTCATAAGAGTCCAAGATTGTCTTTTACTAACATTCCATGGAACACACTGCTACCTCCTAAGAACTGACAGCTCAGAAGCCAATTGATGTCACAGACAGTGCTGAGGAGGCTCATGAATTTGAAATGACAACAGATGCTTTGAAAAGGAAAGCCGGCTGGGTTTTGATTGAACATGCTAATTTTCAAAAGAATCATTCCCTAGCTCGATTTTATACAGTGCAACCTGTTAAGGCTATTTGGAAATCACAGAGGCTGGTGATAAAATAATATTGAGCTCAATTATCCATTATCTGAGGAAGAGATGCCAGTATCCCTTTGGTTCCTCTGTAGCCTGATTTGAATACATGGTACAAAGGAGAGTCATGGGATGACTGAAGACAAGTAGCTGTTGTGCTCAGGGAGCCATCAGGTGAATAAGTGACAGCATTTGGGGATATAGTCCTGCTAATTTGGTTTTGCTTAGAGATTGAAGTTTTAATTTCTACCACTTGAGAAAAGAGAGTTAAGCAAACAGCCTCTATCCTTAAGGCAAGATTAAATTGAATCCTTTATCATGGGGATCCACAAAGGATGAGATTAAGAATTCTCATCAGTCAGTTAACTTTAGAGAATATTTAAGTGTAGGGTTTCATCAGGGAAATATGTTTCTTTACAGCTAAATTTCTTTTAGTTGCAGAAAAGTAAATGCAGAAATTTGTGACTTACAGGTTTGATTTATAAATTGAGGCTAGTCCTAAACCACCCTCTGCTTAAGCATTTTAGAAATTCACCTGCTAAAAGTCATTGTGACTTGTGTATCGCAACAGTGATATGAGGGTTAGTGCCTAAGTATTTTTGAGAAAGCTGATATCTTCCCTATGTAGTCTAATTCTTTAATGCTTCTCTAAGGTAGCAGCATTGGCTGAAGCTTTGCCTTTAGCCAGGACTGGGATCAGAATGAAATGAAGGGACCTCCAAAAAAGTTAGGAAATGAGATAAATGATAGTTAATGAAATATTTTGCAAAAATAAAATTCATGCAAAAATCTCGTGGTGAACAACATGCCACATTAAGTAAATACAAGATGTCACTAGCCTTTTGACCTTATATTTCTGTACAATACGACTGTCTTTCCCATCCAGCTTATAGTTTTTTGACTCTAGAGTCACCACATTCTCTTTATGCCCAATATCCTTCACCAAGTGGATTTCTAAAAGTTAATAATGACATGTGAACACGTTTGGAAACAGGGCTTACAACGTTACTTGTAAGACTTCTGTCATATTTTTTAACACTGGGTTCAGTATATGGGAAGGTATTTTGATAAAGGAATAGAATACTAGATATTCTCCCTTTGTCTCAGATTATGTCAGAGATGTTAAAAACTTTTTCTCAAATCCAAAATGTGGTTCTTGTGTTTTAAACTTCAAAATGTTATCTCCTGACTGACTTGCAGTCATTAAGCTTAGAAAGAACTGAAGAACTTCATCCCTTTTGTAGAACACATGATCTAGCTTAATTAGGTAGCTGCTGGCAGAGAATCTGAAGAGAGATTTATTGGAAACATTCTGTCTTTTCAAGCCTTTTTAAAAATATTTTTTATTTGTTTATTTCTTTTATTTGAGATAGAGAGTGTGATAGTTTGAATATATGTCCCCCAATATATTCAGTGTTTTATTTTTGCATCTGCAATCACCGTGCTAGAGGCAATGTCACTGGGGGCCGATCTTAAGGTGTGGTGATGGTTTGAGATTCCATTGTAAAGATATGAAAAGTGTGCCTAGCAGGAGTTCCTGAAGTGTGCTGTGTGACTCTGGCTGTAGTTTTGCTCTGTGTGCTGGGTGACTGAGGGCCTTTCTCTCTTTGCATGGTCCTATGAGAGCAGGCCACTTCTCCTGCCATTATGGAACTTCCCCTGGATCTGTAAACTTCAATAAATAATATCCCTTCCTCCATAACTGTGCCTGGTCTGGAAGTTCATCTCAGTGAACCTGAAGCTGTGCGCTACAGAGAGAGATTGAGAATGGGCACACCAAGGCCTCCAGCCACTGCAAACGAACTCCAGACATATGAGCTATCTTGGGCATCTGGCTTACATGGGTCCTAGGAAATAGAACCTAGGTCCTTTGGCTTTGCAGGCAAGTGCCTTAACCACTAAGCTATCCCTCCAAGCCTTTTTAATGGGTTATACAAATGCCATTTTAGTGCTGTATATATGCACTTCTAATAACAGTGGCTGAAGGGCCCTGTCTAATTGAATTGTTAGATACCTAAGGTCACGTGTATCAATCAAGGATATAGATGTTGAGGACATATCAGCTGAAAAGGTAAGACTGAAAAATTCATTCAATAATTTCCAGAGTTTTCTTTATAAAACTATAGTGTAGAGATTAGCCTTGAATATGTTAGGTACAGTTTTTCTTAAGTTCTAAAGATTTAACCAGTTGCCTATAAATTATTACCCAAACTAATTCATATTCTTTGTTCCTATTTTAAGAGCTGCAGGTTTTCTCATAAAAATGTTTAGTCTATTGAATTCAGGATATATTTCTAAGAACGAGCTTGAAATCAATACAATGTGTGTATATATTTGTATACCTAAGGTCACGTATATCAATCAAGGATGTAGATGTTGATATATATATATATATATATATATATATATAATTTATTTGCAAGGAGAGATAGAAATAGAGAATATGGACGTGTCAGAGCCTGTAGCCGCTGCAAACGACTCTAGATACATGTGCCACTTTGTGCATCTGGCTTTATGTGGGTCATTAGGCTTTGCAGACAAGTACGTTAACCACTAGGTCATCTCTCTATCCCTGTTTTTATATTTTTTAGACAAATTCTGGCTATTTTCAGGCTTCTTTTGAACTTGTGGGATCAAGTGATCTCCCTCAGCCTTCTCAGTAACTGGAGCTATACACATACACTACCAAGTCCTGCTGAAAGTTATTAAAATTCTACATTTCATATAGATATATAAACTTTATAGATGACTGAAATTATGAAAACAAAAAAATATACTTAAGAACGTAGTTCTAGAGCCCTTTCTTCCCCCAACTCTTTCTTCCTTATTATTTCTTTTCTTTCTGTCTCTTTCTTCTTTGAATGGCTGAATTTTGTTAAGTGGAACTTACTTGAAAAACATATTTAGGTCAATATTACAAGAAGGGGCACTGAATGTGGAAAATGCAAATGGCTGTTAGCAAATAACAAAAGAAAGAAAGTTAAGACCCTGTGTCCTAGCCAGAGAATGGGAAAGTTACATGTTTTGAAATGTAAATGTGTGCTCTCCATTTGCTCTTCTAGTCAGGTTGATGAAGACTTCTGAGATAACCCTATAGCAAAGCAGAGGGATAAAGGATTACATTTTAAATGACATCATGAAAATTGTGAAAAAGGTTTTTTTTTTAAATATATTTTGAAAGAATATGTTCTGACAAGCCCTTTGAGGAATCTCTTGCTGCATTATATAAGTGCACATACATCCTTAAGAAAACTTTCATGTGTTTCTCCTTCAGAATTTTTTCTGTTTTTTGTTTGTTTGTTTGTTTTTCGAGGTAGGGTCTCACTCTAGCCCAGGCTGACCTGCAATTCACTATGTAGTCTAAAGGTGGCCTTGAACTCACAGCAATCCTCCTACATCTGCTCCCAATGCTGGGATTAAATGTGTGCACCACCATGCCTGGCCTCCTTCAGAATTTTTTATTTAAATAAAGTAGAACACTGAGCTATTTACATTTATTTGCCAACATTCCATAATATGTTCTTCAAATCAATGTGATATTTTTATCATAATTTATTTTGTAAATGTCTTATTGTTGAGAGAATTTGTAAATGTATCATTTGCAAGGAGAAAGAGAGAGATTGATTGTGGGCTCACTAGGGCCTCATGCCACTGCAAATGAACTCCAACTGCATGTGCCACCTTTGTGCATTTGGTTTTATATGGGTACTGGGGAATCAAACCAGGGTTGGCAAGTTTCACACACAATACTGCAGAGCCATCCTGCCAGCCATGAATATAAGTCATATTTTTCTTCTTCAGCAAACAGTGTAGATGATAATGGGGCCAACAACAGACAAGCAAATTTCACAATGATGAGTACAAGGACAGAAAAAGTCAGATAACTAGAAGTGAGAAGACTAAAGACTCTTTCAATAAAAACTGTCTGCATATTTTTTTAACCAATTTTCTTTTTTTCAAACTCAAATTATGTCTTTAATATACATTGTTCTTTCATATATACTGTTATTGAAAATGAACACAACAAATTGAGATTAACACAACTTTAAGCAATGTGAAAATAAAAGAATTTACAAAAGGCTTGTTAAGTGGAATCCTCTTCATGCCAATCTTATGTGAAAACATGCTATTGAATTAACACGAAGATTTCAACTGATCTCTTATGAACATCTCCCTAAATCAAGAAAACAACAAAAGAAAAGAAATGGTGTGTAGAAATTTTTCTCCTTTTATAAAAGATAAGTCAGGCTTTTATCATTTTTGTCAAGTAACTATAATTTATGTTTATACCATTATAGAAAACTGTACCCTTAATATCCCCCCCCCTCTGTCTTACACATACACACTGAATACATCCATTCTTTTCTCCCTTCAGTAATAGGCTACTGCCTACTCTATAATAAGGAACTCTGAGCTAGGTCTTGCCAATGCAGCACTGAATGAACTATTACATTCAACAGTTTTCTCATTCCTTAAGAGTAGGACTAGGTATTTTTGGGAGACTACATGCCTATTACCACTGACTACATAGGCTGGATTCTTGCACAAAGAAGCTCTTCAATAACTACTCATGAGTAAAGAATGCTAACTTTTTTCCTTTATGTTTTTCTGAGTGTTCAATCTAAAGATTAGTGATCATAAAACAATATACATAGAGCACAAAATGCTTAATAATAACTCTCTTGGTGAAAATTTGCACCTGAGATAGTTTCTAACTTATGTGTTAAAAATATCTCACAGCATGCCTATACTTTACTCACTGCCTCCCTTCAGAAGTGAAGTGCTTGAGTCTTCCATTTTCTTTTTGGTATCAACTAACAAGGATGCACTGTGAGGTTGCAATGGGTAATTCTGTTTAAAGAGCCAAAGCACAATGTCAGATGTCTTGGTATTTTCAGTAGTTGTCAAATACTGGAGAATTTAGCCAGAGATCAATGAATGAGTTTGTGAACACTAAACCAGTTAAGCAGTATCAAAGGCTAAAACAAGGCAAAACATTATTGAACCTTTACTTCTACCTATCTGAAACTGTGCTACACTTACCCTGCTTGTAATTGTAATGTGTCTTGCTTAAATTTTTAGTTATCTTTTTATTCATTCTCTACTAACAAGTCAATATTGATTTGGCATACATGTTGTGTTCACTGAATGTACTTTATTTCTATTTTCTCTATTTTAGGTGAAATTTGACATCTTGCAACAGAAATACTCCTCAAAACTGAGCATGGCAGGGGACTGGAAAAAATTATCACATTCAAATTATAAATATTTATAGTTTATGTTTAACAATGTTCAGCCACATAAGAAAACATCATTTATCTGAGCTACTGATCACAAACAAGCTTACCTGACTAGTGGCAGAGAGACTCCTGTGAGGCCTGAGTTCATGCTGAGTGATTTCCAATTAACCCATTTCAATAAATGAGTGTTTTATCCCTTATTCACAGGAGAGTGAGTCTTTGATGTCACATTTTTTTTAATGTGGTCCTTGTTATTTTTGTCATGTTGTAGGTATATTTTAGCTTTTGAATCTATGTGTTATATAGATCATTGCATATACTCAAAAGCAATAGTAATTTCTGAGAAATAATTGTATTTATATTTATATAATTAGGTCAAAGAAGCAAGAATATTAGAAAGTTAATAAATTTGGAAAAAAGTAACATGTTATGAAAAGTTGAATTCTTTAATGAATAAATAATTCTATTCAATAAGAAAAAAATTCTAAAATCCAATAGAAAAAAAATGAACCAATGAATAAACATTCTTAGAAGAGGAAACACAGGTCAATAATTTTCTTTCTGAATAATGATTAAACATGGAGTGTGTGTTTATGTGTGTGTGTTATGTGTGATACTGCATGTGTGATATATGTACATGAGTATAAGATGTGTGTGCTTTATGTGTACATGTGAAGAAGCCAAAGAAGAGCATCAAATGTCTTCCTCTATTAATCATCTGCATTTCCTTGAGACTGAATCTATCCTTGAACCCAGAGTGGCCATTTCCAGTCAGACTGGATGACCAGTGAGCCCTGGTGATTCTCATTTCTCTGCTTCCACGGGATTAGGGTTACAGGTGTGTGTGTGGCAACACCCAACTAATTAAATGGGGGCTGTAGAATTGAACTCAGGGTGAATCAGACCCCCTCAGGTGCTCATGCTTTCACAGTAAATGTTTTTAACCCACTGAGCCAACTTCCCAGGCCCTTACATTTTTTAAAGTCTATAAGACAGAGTCTAGGGAAATGGTTCAGTACATAAGAGTATTGTTTTGCACAGATGAGGACCTGAATTCAATTCCCCACAACCATGAAAAAAGCCAGGTGTGGTCCTGCACACCTTTAACCCCAGTGCTGTGGTTGGGAGATGGGGAGACTGGGGCAGGACACAAGAGGATCACTGGGGCTCATGGTCAGCCAGTCTGACTGAAAAACCCCAAGCTTCACATTCAGCAAGAGACTCTGTCTCAAGAAAATAAGGCAGCAGAACAACAGAGGAGGAAACCAATGTCCTACTCTGGCCTGTGCACAAAAGTTCATGGGGCACATGCATCTGCACACAGACACATACACAGCATATATGCATGCATGTACATACATATCACATGTGCACATCAAAAAGAAGAAAAATGTGATATTGCCTATGTGGTTAAAAGCAACAAAAAATCCCAATATTTATGACCATAATGATTGATTCTTATTCTTGGACCTGCTTCAGGCAAGGTCTGTTCCGTGCCGTCAGGACCTACAGAGCAAAGCCAAGGAGTAACAGAAACTGCAAAACTGTCCCAGTCATTACAGCAAGACAGAGATCACTGTTGATATTCTCTCTGAGTATTAAATGCTCAAGATCAGAGATCTCTCAAGACTCAATAGGAAGAATTGGCCAAATTGCCCCAGCCAACCACAGGCCTCCTGTTGCAAATTGCACTGACTTATGCTTTACTCTATCCACTGCCTGTTCTTTCTCCCTCCTGCTCTTCCCCACATGTAGGATACATTCCATGAGCAGGCCGTGATGGCACAGACATGACTATCTCATTTACCAC
Organism: Orientallactaga sibirica; assembly: GCA_036365145.1. NCBI lineage: Eukaryota > Metazoa > Chordata > Mammalia > Rodentia > Dipodidae > Orientallactaga > Orientallactaga sibirica. Next base: position 16,594,765 of record JAEOAD010000017.1, read on the forward strand.
TGTACCCATCACACCAAGAACATTATAGTTGTGCATTAAAGAATCACCCAAAGAATGGCAAATGCAATCTCGTCTGGTGTAGTCATCATGGAGACAAAAATAGGAGAAGTGACAATTTTAGGCCTGCCTGGGCTACAAAGTGAGTTCTAGACCAGCCTGAACTATATAAGAAGGTACTTTCCTAAAGAAACAAACAAAAAGAATAGCAAAGCAAATGTATAACCTATAGGTCTGCCAAGTTGAATTTTAAACAAAATAAACCATATTTTCAAAGGCTAGCAAGGTAAAATGTTATGGGTATTTGAATACAGTGCTAATCACTTGGAAATCTGGACTTATGCTTTAAAGAAAATCAATTTATCAATTTGCAACAAGATGACTAAAGTGTGCAAACCTTTTGATAAAGTGAAGCCTACCATAAGAACCTATTTAAAGGTGGGTTCTTTGTACTCCACACTATAGCAGCAGGTAATAATGGGTGTAAATGGTACTTACTTGGTGTTGAGCTCAGCAAAATTACAACCCAGTCAGGGTTACAGTCATTGTCAGCCAATATTAAAGAACACGGGCAGGTTTCTCAATCTAAGAAGGAAACACTTCCAATGTGGGGACCTTTTATTATTATTGTTGTGTGTACAGTATAGCTGTGTGTATGGTGTGTGGTATATCGTGTGTGTTTGTGTGTGTGTGTGTGTGTGTGTGAGAGAGAGAGAGACAGAGAGAGAGAGACAGAGAAATTCGTGGTCTGTGTACATGTATGTACTGATGCAGTGCCCTGTGGGCCCGAACATGGTGGCTTGAGGAGAATGTTTGCTCTTCCTTCCATCACTAATCAGCCTGTGTTTTCTTGCAATGGAGTTTCTTACTGATTCTGGAGTTTATGATTCTCTGGTCTCTGCTCCCCACAGAACTGTGGTTAGAGACCTGCTTGGCCATGCCCTAACGTTTATGCTTTGAGTTATGGAGATTTAAACTTGAATGGTCTCTGGCTGCCCTGGGACCTCTAGCACAATAAGTATACTCGACTGAATAGCCATCTCTCCATCTCCTGGGAATCTTTTACCATTAATATAAATTATTTAATTAAAATATTACTTATGAGTAATGGCAAGCATGAATCCATTTTTATAGCTTGTCAAAAATATCAGGCCTTTTTAAAATCTATGTGATTCCAAGTTCCTCTTTCCACAATCTCTTTCACTCTAGTCTTCTTGACAGTACTCAGTCATGAAGGCATATTTTTGAGAGACAGAGAGAGAGATAGAGAAAGATAGAAAATGGGTGCACCAGCAACCTCTCAGCCACTGTGAACAAACTCCAGACGTGTCCGCCCCCTTGTGGGCAAGTGAGTCTTTGTGCCCTTGGGTCACATTTTACATCTGGCTAAATGCGGGACCTGGAGAATAGAACCAGCATTCTTAGGCTTCACAAACAGGCCCCTTAACAACTAAGTCATCTCTTTAGCCCAAGGTTTTTAACTACATGTAGTTGTTAAGATTTTGGATGCATGATACATATTTGAAAATTAAATTTGTGAAATTGAAATGTCTGCTACCTTATTTATGTAACTAGAGTGTGTGTGTGTGTGTGTGTGAGAGAGAGAGAGAGAGAGAGAGAGAGAGAGAAAACCAGTAATTACCAAAGTTTATCTGCAAGAAGTCATTTGGGAAATTTTTCTGGTAAGCAACTGAGAATCAGCTAAACTTAACTTTTCAAGCACACCCAGTCATTTGAACCAAGCAACACATTCAGGTATTTATAGTTTTTTTTTTTTTTTTTTTTTTTTTTAATGCAAAGGAAAATGCTACACATCTATTAACATCAGTCAAAGAAAATTGAAGGGTATTTTTTTTTCCTGTGTGTCAGCTTGACCACTTAAAAGAGTTCAGCAATGAATGATTATCAAGTTACTAAAAGTAAACTTTACTTAGGGATGATAGAATGAACTTTAGTATTGATTTACAAAAAGGATGTGAAAAGGAAAATTCTCTGTAAATGTATGGACTCAATGGCCCATCAATAACTGTGGCTTTCTTGCTTCATTTATCCTGATTTTAATCTGATATCAAGAGTCTAAAAATAAGTTCTAGATGCCTAGAGAAATGCAAACATGTCATTGTAATAAACCTCCTGATGGGTCTCATTTTAAAAACTTAAAGCAAATACTTGCCATTTTTTCTTAAATATAGTTATACTGGTATGCATCTTTGAGCAATGTTCTCAGAAATATGCTTTTTTGTTTGCCAAACTAAATATGTAATTATTAATATTAGCACAAATCAATAGTTAAGTGATAAAGAAAATCATGCATCCTGAGTCTTCGGAAACCAAATGTTCACTTTTGATTAACATTCCCCTGTAATTGAACTTGTTTAATAGATATTTATGTTAATAGTAATTGGAAGGATAGTTTAATTTATTATATTTCTTCCTCAGAAATATGCAAAAGTATTTGAAGTTTTCTTCATTTTGAACAAGAAGTAAGTATATACAGTTATAATATTAAATAATATTATGGGGACTGGGGAGATGGTTGCATAAGAATAAGGACTTGGGTTTGATCACCAGGTTGCTTGCTTTCAAAGACTGATGGCCCAGGTTTAATTTCCCTGTACTCATGAACAGCCATATACACAAAGTGGTGCATGTATCTGGAGTTCCTTTGCAGTGGCAAGAGTCCATGGCACACCCATTTTCTCTCTTTCTATCACTTTCTTTCTCTGCTTGCAAATAAATAAATATTTTTTTTAAAAAAATCTGGGCATGGCCACCCATATGTATGACCCCAGTAGTGAGGAGACCCCAGCAGAAGCTCACTAGTCATCCAGTCTAACCAAAACATGACACAAGCTCCATGTTCAGAGTTCCAGTCTTTGAGGAAATAAAGCAGAAGAGCAATACAGGGAACATCCAGTGTGCATGCTCACATGTATCCACACACACACACACACACACACGTGAAAATTAGCATTCTGTTCACAAATGCAAACATTTATGGTCAAAATTTGATGTTTATAAATTTATATGCAAAAGATACTTAGCAATTATGTGTATTCAGATTACAATGTATTTTATGTTAATAAACACTAAATTTTTAATGAAGTCAGTTTTATTAGGTAGATGAGGTAATTAATATTTTAAGAATAAATTATATAATATAAAATGAATTTCTCTCCTAGCTGCTAGTTCATCATTCCTGAGCCTCCAAGCTCTGGTGAGTCTCCCCTGACCTTTCACTACTGCCTCCTGCCCTCCACATGGCAGGAGCTCTCTGCACTTTCTTTTCTGTCCTCTCTGAATCTCTTTTCACTTCTTTTCCATACCTATCACATGGGGTCTCAGACCTTAGGGTGTATCCATTTCCCTTCCCTAAATAAATATAAGAACCTTCTTATATTATCCTTCTCATTTTGGTTTGCCCAATTCTTCAGTTGATTTCAAACATGAACTCGGGGTTTGCAGATCAAGGACTTTCCTGAACTTCCAACACAACTCCTTCCCCATAACACACCAAACAGGTGTAAGCAATACCAGATCTTGTCACTCCAAGGCCTCTTCTCACCTGAGGCTGCCATTACTATGGTGGCACTCTAAGACCCTGAGATCCTGACAGCTCCTATGATCTGCCCACATTGTACCTTTGGAAGATTGTCATCTCATCCCAGCAGGATTTAAAAAAAAATCTATTTATTTATTTGAGAGTGAGAGAAGCAAAGTGTGTATGTGTGTGAGAGAGAGAGAGAGGGAGAGAGAGAATGGGCACACCAGGGCCTCTAGCCACTACAAATGAAGTCCAGATGCATGTGTCACTGTATGCATGTGGCTTAGGTAAGTACTGGGAAACTGAATCTGCGTCCTTAGGGCATCTCTCCATCCCTTGTGCTAGCAGTTTTCATCATAGCAAACAAAATACAAGGACTCCCAGCTACACTGAGGAGGATCATTTTTGCATAAGTTTCTGCCTCCACAGAGCTGGCATCTGTGTCAAACGCCAAGTATGCACATGCATACCTGTAATCCTAGCACTCAGAAAGTGGGTCCAGGAGGACTGCAAATTCAAGGTCAACCTAGGCAATATAGTGATACTCTGTCCCCCCCCAAAAAAAAAAAAAAAAAGAAAGAAAGAAAGAAAGAAAGAAAGAAAGAAAGAAAGAAAGAAAGAAAATGAAAACATTATAAAAGAAAAGAGAGAGAGCCTGGTAGTGGTGGCACATGCCTTTCATCCCAGCACTAGGGAAACAGAGATAGGAAGATCATTGTAAGTTTGCTGCCAGCCTGGGATTACAGAGTAAGACCCTAACCCCGGAGGGAGGTAAAAATAAAGAGGGCTGGAGAGATGACTTAGCAGTTATGGTGCTTGCCTGCAAAGCCAAAGGACCAAGGTTTGATTCTCTAGGACCCACATAAAGCAGGTGCACAAGGTGGTGCATGTGTCTGGAGTTCATGTGCTAGAGGCCCTGGCACACCCATTCTCTATCTATCTATCTATCTATCTATCTATCTATCTATCTATCTATCTATCTATCTATCATCTACCTGTCTATATCTGCCTCTTCTTTATTTTTCACACAAATAAATAAAAATAAAATATAAAAGTAAAAGTATTTTAAGAAAAAAAATTAATTTCTATTACTCACTATAAAGATGTGGAGCAAATCTAAATCGAAAGTACCAAGCTAGAGAAATAGGATTGCTTTAAACCCAAAAATAAAAGAACATTAAACAGGAGAATTCTGGGAAAGATGGCAGATTAGAAGTGGGGGCTGTGCACATAAATGAAAAATAGAACCTATCATATAAGAGAAAGACTAAATGGAAACAGAAATAGGCAGAGCTGGAAATTTATTCTCAGAGAAGTAGTTGAGTCACTGCTGGTACCCAGTTGCAGTGCAATTACTACCAACATTAGGCTTCCCCAGAGAATCGATGGAGCAAGTTTGATGCTGGGGCAAGGGACAGTTTGGAAATATCAAGCTGAGAAGAGAAGATACTTGCTAAAGATGACCCTTTCCTTTGAATGAGTGAGGTACAAAGGATTTCTGGAGATTTTCTGTAGAGCACCGTGTACTGTCCTAACAGAATGGAACTCAGTGGGCTACCTTCCACACCACTTAGAAACTTAGTTTTAGAAAGTCATATATATGAGAATCATTTTAGGATCTATATATGTCCTAAAAGTAACACCTTTTTTTTGTTTGTATTTTGTTTTTCAAGGTAGGATCTCATTCTAGTCCAGGCTGACCTGGAATTCACTATGTAGCCTCAGGGTGGCCTCAAATTCCTATCTCTGCATCCAGTCTTTTAAGTACTAGCGTTAACTGCACCTGCAAGTGTTCAGTACACTTGGGAGAACCCTAACTTCCTGAATTAGAACTTCCTTTTTAGAAGATCCACCAGTGGACTCTATGTACCTTGAAATCAAGAACCACCATCCAGAGAATGACGTGAAAATGATGATTGTGTCTAAGACAACCTAAATTATAAAGAGAGATGAAAGAAACCACATCTATCAATTTAAGATGATAACAGGAATTTAGGAAGACAGAAAATGGCTTCATGAAAGGAGAGGCTACTTTTAAGGAAATAACAACAATATCTAGTGGTCCTGAAATAGGAAAAAAGAAATGACAATACACCTCCCTAAAATTTGGTAACCATTCAGGCATTATTGATATTTCACAGTCATGTAAATCAGTGCTAGAGAAACTAGATGTCTGTGGATTAATAAATGATAAAGAAATTCAATATAACTGAATTTTGCAGTTCACATTCACAAAGAGTGACAAATCGTATAGCAAGGGGAGGGATGAAAGGGAGAACAAAATACATGTTTTATTTAAAGTAGGATAACTTTATGCATAAAAGACAAGAATTAAACATTTTAAAAATTAACACAAAATCTTTTCAAATTTTTGTTGACTATGAAAATTATTAAATTAAGAGTGAATTATTTCTATTTTATCTTCTACAAAATTCTAACATGATTCAATTGAGAAAACAATCTCCATTTTCTATATCAAAAAAAAAAATTCAGAGAAGAAGAAATTGACAGCTGCATCAAAATCACTGTAAGAAAATCAGGGTATAGAACTAGATCTCAAATAGCCTTTTGCTGCTAGAGTCCAGGGAGCTGTCACCCACTCAGCCATGTAACAGGGGACCTGAGGATAAATCTAAACTGTGGACGGTTACATAATCTACATTCCATCAACAAAATTAATAGTGAAGTGGCTTTCCAACTTTATTATTTTTTCTATGAAAATACAAAGGCAGCCTGTGTAATTGAGTGCATACTGTAGAATCAAGTTGCCTGAGATGAATTCCAGTTCCTCAGACTATGTTAAATTCAGTTTCCTTCCCTATAAGATTGCACTTTTAATGAATCAATTTCATCACAAACAAACTACAGAAATTATTTGTGAGTGACCAAAGTAGATAAAGAACTGATTAAAAGAAATCAAAAAAAGGCACAGACATTTCCAACAGTCTGAGCAATAAGGTGACACAGGCAGGATGAATGGCAGGGCAGAGAGATCTCTGTGAGTGCATCTGCTCTTGAACTTGTTGCCTGGAGGCTTGTTCACCCATGCTATCCCCTGGTTCTGACCAGAGAAGATAAGAGACTAAGAAGAGCTGTGGTTGATGACTGATACTGCCAGGGAAGGGGGGGTCTTCTGATAAGGGACAGCTAAGGAAACAGGAATCCTGCCAGAGGACAACTGAATGCAACACAGTAGAGCTTTGGGAAGAAAATATAACAATGGAGGTTTCAAAATTCAAGTTAGGCAACTAATAAATAATAACAGTAATAAGAAGACATTTTTAAGAATGTCTGTGATCTGAATAAAAGGAATAAATTTACATGCAGAATGTTATAATCAAGCCTGGAGTTTAGAATGTGAATATGATATATGATAATGTGGGTAGTGTGATAATGATTGATGGCTATGCAGTTATAAAATACATAATAAGTTCACTCATTAAGTTGAAACCTGGTCACAAGGAATACAAGCAGTATGTTAGAGAATTCTTATTTATTATGACAGAAAATGCTGAAGAACACATAGACCAGTCTATTGAAGTGTTGAGGAGAAACAAACAAACTCTCTGGAGGATAAAGTACCCAGAAAGGAGAGCTGAGGAAGCAGGGCTGAGATCACTGACTCTCTCAGAAGTGGAGATGCCATCTTGCCGGGACAATGGATGTGATGTATTGTATGTGCACCCAGAGTGTGCAGAGGCCAGAGAGTGCAGCCTGCAGAGTGCAGAGTTGCTAGGATGTAACATGCTGGAGCTTTCAGTGTAGAGGCAATGGTAGAAGCATTAATGCCAGTGCCTACAGAAAATAAGTTGTGTCGGAATTCTTGAACTTAGTAGAGCAGAGAAAGCAGAATATATTATGAGAACATTAACTATTATAGTGGACAAAGGGATAAAAATAAGTGGTAGGAGTTAGAAAAATGATCACCAAGGAAGAGGAAGTAAAATGATCAGCATTGTATTTGTATATGGTAGTACTCATTCACCCTAATCTATGGGGGGAACAGCAATGGTCACCTGTCATACTTGTTGCTGTGTTCCATCCTTTCCCAGCTCTAAGTGATCAGTTTTCTTTCAGAGGAAACTCTGGCAAATGGAAAGACTTCCTCCACTTAGAGAGTGGTGCAGGAATTATGTATATAAAAGCCATTACCCGACAACGTTAAACTCACTGTCGTTGACAGTTTGAATGGAAGAAAGATAAATCAATCAGAAGAGTTCTGAAGAATTGTTACTAAGAATGTATTGTGAGGCTGGAGAAATGGTTAGCTGTTAAGGTGCTTGCCTACATAGCCTAAGGACCCAGGTTTGATTCCATACTACCCACATAAGCCAGATGCACAAGGTGGCATATGCATCTGGAGTTTGTTTGTGTTGACTGGAGGCCCTGGGATGCCTATTTTCTCTCTCTATCTGTCTTCCTCTTTCTTTCTCTCTCTCAAAATAAGTAAATAAATAAAATAGGTTTAAAAGAATATATTGTACATTAATTTCTTTATATGTTTATATTAAGAAATATGGGGCTTGAGAGGTAGCTCAAGCCTTTGCTTTCAAAGCCTGACAGCCCCGGTTTGATTCCCCAGTACCCACGTAAACCTGATTCACAAAGTGGCACATGCACTTGAAGTTTATCTGTGGTGGCACTAGTCCCCAGTGCACCCATTCTCTCTCTCTCTCACTTTCTCTCTATCTGCTCTCTTAAATTTATAAATATAAATATAAATATAAACTTAAAGATAAAGATAACTATAAATATAATATATATATGAAAGATGTATCTGTTATATGTACATGATATACACATATTATGTATCTATTTATATATAATATATTTATTTCATCATATGTTAATGAGTGATACAAGTATGTTGTAAATACATGATATAAAATGGTATACATTATATATATTATTTATTTATTTATTTATTAATATGCTTAAACTAAGCAAGGTGCAAAGGGATAGGACTGAAGAGAATCAAGTTGAGGTGCTGAGATTTTATAAGAAACATCAAGGTGGTTCATAGCATTTGTGTAGAGATTGGAAGCATATCTTTGTTCCCCCTTATGCTAGGTGGCCTTGCATCAAGGAGAATGGGTGCTAACCCTTGCTTGGGTATTAAGAAGTACTAACTTTCTCAAATTGTGATGTGTTTGGTTTCTTTCTTGGGCTTCTTTCTTCACAGTGTGACATGTCATGATTTTTTGACTAAATCATTCTTTTGAATTTATGTTTGCTTTTCTTCTATATGCATGAATCTGGAATTATGTTTTAAAAACCACTTTGAATTTTTAAACTTCTATCTCAAAAGTATGATATACTTTGCAAAAGGAGAATTTGTCTCTTGAGCCCTCTTGACCTGGAGAGGCTGGGACCAAAATATTGGGTACCCTTTTAACCCTAAAGTCCTCATTGGTTCTGGGCAGTACATCTCATTGTTAAAAATCCAGAAGAAAAACGGGAATATAGAGTATCTTTTTTATGTCTGTATCTTTTGTCTTTAACAAAACAGATCCAGTTAAAACACAGTATTAAAAAACCTTGGGCTGGGGCTGGAGAGTTGGCTTAGAAGTTAAGGTGCATGCCTGTGAAGCCTAAGGACCCCGGTTCAATTCCCCAAGTCACATATAAGCCAGATGCACATGGTGGCGCATGCGTCTGGAGTTCATTTGCAGTGGCTAGAGGCCCTGGTGAGCCCATTCTCACTCTCTCTCTCTTTCTTTCTCTCCCTCCCTCTGTCTTTCTCTAATAAATAAATAAATAAAAATTAATTAATTAAAATAAAATAAAATCTTTAAATAAAACAAAATCTTGTGTTGGAGAGATGTCTTAGCAGTTAAGACATTTTCCTGCAAAGCCAAATGATCCCTGTTTGATTCTCCAGGCCCCACATAAGCCAGATGCACAAGGGGGCACATGCATCTGGAGTTCATTTGCAGTGGCCGGAAGCCATGGCATGCCCATTCTTTCTCTCTTTCAAATAAGTAATAAAATAAATAAAATATATTAAAAATAACCTTAACATTTTGTTCTAACATTTAATTTATGTTGTCTTATGACATGGTAAGCTATATCTGAAAGATAGGAAACATATCACACACACACATATTAACATTTGTAAGCACAGACAAAACATGTTAACAATCCTGAAGACAATTTTTATTAACAAAAATATAAATAAAACTTTGACTTTTATTTAGTTTGAGTGTCCTGGTGAGAGCCATCAGTTTTGTTTTCACAATGGAGGATCTGAACTTAAATATGAGACAAATCTATCAACAAACTCAAATCAAGCAATCTGTCAGAAATTAAGGTATTGTAATAAGCATTAAGCCCATGTAAATTTTGACCTTTTAATTGAGTCTTTCAGTCTAAAATCAGAGTTGAATTTTGGAGGTTTTTTTGTACTTAAAAACGTCTGGCTATTGTTGTAGCAGATATAAACAAGCACGTCTGGTTTTAAAGTTGAAAACCTAGAAGTCTGTCCTTAGTAACTTAGACTCACCTTTAAATATATCTATGTACCTGTGTACATTTTAGTGGCTTTAATCTTTTTGTCTAAACTGGATTAGACATCAACTTAATCCTGATATAGAAATCTATAACAATCAATCGGATGCACCTTGGTTAGGGTGACCTTGATTAACATAAACCAATTTTATGTCTCATTAGTCTTGTTATCCATGAGTATTAAATGGAGTTTTGATCAGATATCTGATAGTTTGTTTAAATTATATTATTGTAAATAGCAGATTTTAGCATTATAACTCATTTTGGCCCAAGAATGGTGAATGGAGCTCCTCAGAAGTGGAGAAAGCACACAGTGTAAGTAGTTTCAGAATATGGGAAGACTTTCTTTCTTTCTTTCTTTCTTTCTTTCTTTCTTTCTTTTTTTTTTTTTTTTTTTTTTTGGTTTTTCGAGGTAGGGTATCACTCTAGCTCAGGCTGACCTGGAATTAACTATGTAGTCTCAGGATGGCCTCGAACTCACAGTGATCCTCCTACCCCTGCCCCGAGTGCTGGGATTAAAGGCCTGTACCACCACGCCCAGCTCGGGAAGACTTTCTTATCTCCCTCAGAACAAAAGTTACATGAAAAGAAGTTAGATTATATCTTTTATAAAAGTTGAGTCATAAACACAATGACTATTTAATAGAATTAGTTTTATAAAAGAAAAATTGGTAACTAATAAATAAATATTAATCTTATTAAAGCTCAGTTTTCATAGTTAAAATTTTAACATAGAAGCATTATCAATTTAATTAAACATTTGAAGGCAATTTTAATAAATATCACCACGAGCAAAACAATATCCATGAATCAAATATTAGACTTTATAACCTATTGATTTGAGACTTTATCCCATGAAACACAGTTTAAAAGCATGGATTTATAAATGTAGGTAAAACTTGATAACTTTCCCTGCATAATATAACCCTCTTGGAAATGGCTTTATTAGTGTTGACAAGTTTGAAGTGCATGTATGATATAACAAATTAAGATTATCTGTCTCTAGTGAACTTACACTTGAGAGAGAATCAAATGACAAACCTGAACTACACTTATGATATAACAAACTAAGATTATCTGTTCATAATGAACTTACACAAGAGAAATTGAGAGCAAATCAAATGACAAATCTGAACTATATTTATAATATAATAAATTAATATTATCTATTTATAGTGAACTTACACAATAGAGAAATTGAGAGAGAATCAAATGACACAAATAAACTACATTTATGATACAACAAATTAAGATTGTATGTTCATAGTGAACTTACACAAGAGAGAAATTGAGAGAGAATAAAAATTATATATTGCTTGTCCTTTTTCCTTTCCTCATCCAGAGGTAATAGACCAAATTGTCTAAATACAAGGTATGTATGTCACATGGTTTTAAACATGCTTGGGGTCTGAGTTAAGGGGGGCCAACCCATTTCTCAGAATCCAGCTTACCATGAATGAAAAGTGGCATGTCACAATTAATATAATTTACATTACAGTAAAGTAGAAATAATCCATAACAAGTATCTAAATATTGAGCTAACCTGTAAGTTCCTAGGTATCTAGCTTTTAGCCTTTACCTGGAAAACTTTAGGATCTAACTGTTTTTTTTTTTTTGAGCATGTGTGTTTGGCTGTGGAATGGGATCTTTCTGTCACCATCCTGTTTTTTTTTTTTTTTTTTTGTTTGTTTTTTTTTTTTTTTTTGTCATCTAGCATGGGTTACAGCCTTGTTGTGTTTGTGCAACCCATACACAGCATATTCCCTTATGCAGAGTCTCATTGGCATGACTGGGCCTATTGTTTGAATATATGTCTCAAAATATTACTATAAACACCATATGCTGGTGGTACGGAACATGGAGTGACCTGACTGGAATCTGGAAGAGAGTCAGTCCCCAGACAGTTAGCTTGTCAAGTGCCAAAAGGTGTTACAAGAGCAACTGGGGGAGAGTGACCAACATCTGGCCAAGTAATGCATGATCTAAGCTTCTCAGCAGTAAACAATCTGAGGTGATGCTCACACAAGGGCAATAGTGGCACACAGCCATTGTGGGTAACCAACTGCTCTTAATTTGTCTAATAGATCTGCTCAGTGGAACAGAAACCATAGCTGAAACTGGGAAACAAGTTAGAACCATATCCAAAAAGCAAGCCCACTCTCCAATAGTAAGCTCCCACCAATCGTGGGCTACAAGAGGGCCTACACCTCTGAAATTCTCTCTAAAATAATAATGGTTATTCCATTTATCTGGTGCTGACTTCTCTCTCCATTGGAGAATTTGCTCCTCTTTTTCAGATGGACTCATAACCTGAGGAGAGAATCAGCCCATTGCACCTCACCAGGGCCCCAGCTGAAACCATAGAGTAATGGGGGGAATGAGCAAGAGTGCTTCATTCTTGGTGAACCTAGTACCAACACAAGGGTAAGGAGATAGACACAGGGAACAGAGAACACTCAACTTCTACCAAACCAGAGATCCAAAGACAGAAAGACTTGCCAAGACCTCATCACTGAAGTAGACCTAAAACGAATCCAACATGCTCATGGAAATTCATGCAAGAGGGGGAAGAAAGATTGTTAGAGCCACAAGTTGGGACATTATGCACAGAGACATTGCCTCTTACCCATAACTTATGGCTACCCCCACAAAGCATGACCCACATTCCCCAATGAGGAGGGACCCTTTGGATGGAGAAGGATAGGGAGGAGGCTAACGATGATACCAACATGGCTGTATATACACTATGTACATAACTTATAAAATAAAAGATATCAATGAGGGTATCCCATTTTCAATAGCAACAAAAATTAAATACCTTGATGTAACACTAACCTAGGATGTGAAATACCTATATAATGAAAACATAAAAGAACTCCAGAAAGAAATCAAGGAGGACTTCAGAAGATGGAAAGACCTCCCTTGCTCCTGGATAAGGAGAATTAAAACTATGAAAATGGCAATTCTACCAAAATCAATATTGAGATTCAATGCAATATCAATAAAAATTTCAGGTGTCATTCTTCACAGAGATACAAAAAATGATCTCAAAGTTTATAAGGACTGGCAGCAGGCCTTGGATATCCAAACATATTCTCAGGAAAAGAAACACCTCTGGAGAGATCGTCGTACCTGATCTAAAGATTTAATACAAAGCCATAGTAACAAAAACATCGTGATACTGGCATAAAAAACCGAAACATAGGCCAATGAAACATAATTGAAGACCTGGACCTCAGGTCAAGTAACTACAGCATCATGATCTTCAACAAAGGTACCAATAATGTAGACTGGAGAAAAGACAGCATCTTCAACAAATGGTGCTGAACAAACTGGGTAACTATATGTAGAAAAATGAAACTAGACCCACTCATCTCAACAAACACAAAAGTCAAGTCCAGATGGATTTAAGAGCTCAATATAAGACCTGAAACCCTTCTCCTACTGGAATAAAAAATAGGAGGAACTTTCCATGATTTAGGAGTGGGGAAAGACTTCCTGAGCAAGACCCCAGTAGCCCAGGAAATTAAAAAATTTTCTCAACCAATGGGATCTCAAGAAGCTAAAAAACTTTTGCACAGACAAACATACCATAAGCAGAGCCAATAGATTACTTACTAAATGGGAAAAAATCTTTACTAGCTATACCAGTGACAGAAGCCCAATATCTAGACTCTACAAAGAACTCAAAAACACTAAACAATAAAAAAAAAAATCAAACAATCCGCTCCACAAACCCATACCTGAAGTTGGGAACCAGATCAGAATTCTATGGAGGCAAAGATGATGCTCTCCATTGTCAAGTTTTCACTAGTCTTTGGCTAAAATATGGGTTACCTAGGTCAAATTCTCCCTAAATTAACCTGTTCTTTTTCAGAAGGTACCAAGACCTGAGGAGATAAACTACAAGCCACAGCTGAAACCTCAAAGGAATTGGGGAGACAAATATGTTGTTAATAATAATAATAATAATAATAATAATAATAATAATAATAAAAATAAGGAAAAAACCTGTTCCTGTGGATGACACCCTTTTGACTGAACACACATGTGCAAACATGCACACAAATGCATACAGATACACACTCACACTTACAAATAAATAAATGAAAGCAGAAACTATCATATCACATAAATATACTATAGGAAATATCTAATAAGATAAAAATCTTTAAAATTTGAAAAGAAAAGCAATTCTCATTTATAAAATTTTATGAATATCTTATAACAAGTTCCTTACTTTAAATTTGTGTATCTACATAATCAAACCCAATTATAACTAAATTTTCACAAGACATTTTTTGGAGGACATTTCATATATTTTGTATCAGTTTCTGCCTTTATTATGTTTCTTAGCACCTGATCTCATAAATACAGACTCTTAAGTAGAATTTTTTTCAGGCAGAATGATTTATTTAGAGGTGATTTTCCTAGAGATTTTGAAAAATTTATAGCTGTTATGTAATGTTGTCTAGCAGGATCCCCATTGCCTTTTGTGATAAATGTTGTGTTAGGGAAAATTTACTTACCTGAGATATACAACTTCTGCCTTGTCTTCCATTTCCTCTGGCCAGCCACTCTCAGTCTTGGTTATTCATATCATTTTGTTTTATTTATTCTTCTGACATAGGAATAAATTTTTATATTGAATTATTCTTTTTTATAGTTCTTCTTCTTCTTCTTCTTCTTATTATTATTATTATTATCAAGATATTTAGGATGGATGCATCATGTGTTGCTACCTTCTTCTCCCTCATCCCTCCCCCATTCCACTGTGGACCCTCCTCTGTAGGGTTGCAGGTATTCCTTATGGGGTTGTGAGTTATGCATGGTGGGAACAGCAGTCACTTATTTTTGGAGGGAAGGAATGTCTCTTGGCATGATGTATCAACCTGTGGTTCTTACAATCTTTCTTCCCCCTTCTCTGCAAAATTCCCTGAGCCATGGTGGGTGAGTTTTAAGTCTACTTCAGTGATGAGCTCTTAGGAGCCTTTGGATCTCTGCTTTGGTAAGTGTTGAGTATCCTCAGGGTCTGTCTCCATCCTGGCACTGATTATCCAATTCAGCATGGAAGCAGAACTTGTGCTTGTCTCTCCAATTCCTCTGTAGTTTCAGCAGTGGCTTGGCTGATGTGCAAGAGGTAGTTTATCTCCTCCAGGCTCACTACCTTCTGAAAAAGAACAGATTCACCAATGGAGGGTGAAGTCAGCATAGTTTAAATGGCATAAGCATTATTAATTTAGGGAGAATTTGACATATGTAACCCATCTTTTTGCCAAAGACTAGTGACCTCCTGATACTGGAGAACATAATCTTTGTCTCCATAGGATTCTGATCTGGTTCCCAATTCCAGGAATGGGTTCCTTTACACTGAGTGGATCTCTTAGCCAATCAGAAAGTTATTGGTTACCCAACAAGTCTGGGTGCCACTATTGCACTGGTGCATGCATCCAGTCAGGGTATTTGCTTCTGAGTTGCTTAGACCTCTGGTTGCTCAGACCATTGTTGGCCACTTTCCCCCAGTAGCTCATGTAGCACTTTCCAGCACTAAATGGGATAACTGTTGTTATCTCCATGCTCTTTGTTGACAACATATGGTGTCTTCAGTAATAGAGTCTTAGCTTTTGCCTAAGGTGAGTAATCAAGTGCTTTGACAGAAATCTGTCTTGATTTGGGGACCTCATAGTCTCTCCAATCAACAGCTCATTGTGAGTAGCAACCAATTTCTGAAACTAGGGTTATAGGCTAGACACACACACACACACACACACACACACACACACACACAAGCTTGGGCTTTATCTCACTCTCTCCAGAGCCCTTCTTTTCAGGTGCTCCTCTCTTATTCCTGTTAAGAGTTGTATATTTTAGTCTATCTCCAAGGATAAAGTTTTTTTGGTTCCAGTTCATTTTGAATTTAATTTTGTGTTTGGTTTTCCCTACCTCTCCATTCCATTCCCACCCCTCAAGCCCTTCCATTCCTATTGTCTGGGCCTTGAGTTGCCTATCAGGTATGTCAGCAACTCCAGCTGGTCCAGGTTAGGAATTGAAGATAAGTGGCACTGTGTTGTGTTTGTCTTTCTCTGATTGTGTGAGTTCACTGAGAATATAATCTGTTCCAAGTCAGGAACAGGGTTTTTGAGACAGGGTTTCTCATTGGCTGAAAGCTCACCAATTAGGTTAGACTGGCTGGCTAGCTAGTTTTGTGAATGCAGCTACTTTTTACTGCACAGTGCTGGGATTAGTAGTATATGCCACCACGGAAACTTTAAGCAGGGAAGAGAAGCCTGACCACCACTCAAGATCATGTTTGAGCAGAGCCTTACTGACAGAAAGGATGGGCCTTCGTAATACCTGCAGAGAGTGTTGCAAGTAGGTTCCAGGGCAACAAGGTAGTAGCGTAAATTGTCCACATTAGGCTCTGAATTGGGAGCAGAGAAAGTGAGAGTGACAGCTGGAGGACAAGACATAGTGTGATTTAAGATGATGCAGCATCCTCCAGGGTGTAAGGAATGAACTTCAAATTTTTCTCAGCATAAAATGACATAAATTTTCTCAGCATAAAATGACATAAAATGACAGAATGACAAAGTGAGATGATGGCAAGGTGATCCAGTGAGATGATGGTGAAGGGATACAGTGAAATGATGGCAGACTGGCCCATTGAGACAATGGTGGATTGGTCCAGTGAGATGATGACAGAGTGGTCCAGGGAGATGATGACAGAGTGGACCAGCGAGATGATGGCAGAGTAGTCCAGTAAGATGATAGTGGAGTGGTCCAGTGAGATGATGACAGAGTGGCCCAGTGAGATGATGTTGTAGTGACACGGTTAGATGATGGCAGGGGGACTCAGTGAGATGACACAGTGGCCCAATAAGATGATGGCAGGGTGGCACAATGAGATAATGGCAGGGTAGCTCAGTGAAATGGATGTCAGAGTGTCCTAGTGAATTAGCAGAGAAGATACTAAAAACTGGTAGTAATCTGTACATATTTTGAAAGGAGGATTTTAAAGAATGGAGACTGCTGGATACGATTTGAGTGAAAACTGAAATACAGATTTCTTTGACTGAAAAAAGAAGTCATGCTTATGCATGGCTCGAGTTTACTGGGAAAAGACTATAAGAAACATGGATTAAAGGATAGTTTCCACTCCGTTTTGAAAACTAAAGGTATCTCACATAGATTTACAAATTTATCTCCTTTTGTTATTTACATCCCAAAGGATTATTATAACCCCGGCACCTAACGGAACTTCTCATGACTATAAATCGGGTGTCTTTACTATAGCAAGTTATGGTTTCTCTTCCTTTCTCTGAAGGGAGCAGGTTCCCTGGGTGGAAATTCTGAAAGAGCTTCCAATTACCCAACCCCAGTCTTTCCTGTAGTTGACCGCTTTGCACATGCTCATAACTTCTGCCTAAGTGATCTTGCATGCTGCAGCCTGTGCTGTGCATTCTTAGAAAACATAACTAGATAAAATGTTATCAACGAAGCTCTGAAGCCACAGAATTTGCACCCACTGCCACTGGAGATGCTGCACAAATGCCTTCAGCAGATGGTGATTCCATAACTTGGACTTCTTAGCCTTCAGAACTATGAGACAATAAATGTCTGCCTTTTATAAATTACCTAGTCTTAGGCAGTTGCTTTTAGCAAAAGACAGTACCTTTTCATAAAATAAGGTGCTTATGACAACATGGAGATAGCAAAAATAATTCTCAGTTAAATTGTACTTCAATCAGTATCCATGTATTCAAGATGAGTTATATTTACTACTTAAATGAAAAAACAGTAAATGAGAATATGTGAACCATGTATTTAAAATGTATAATAAATATAATTAACTAATGTATTTCATGAAATAACTCCTGAACATTTTGTAACCATGAAGAAAAATGTACTCCAGAAACACAGGCTAACACTAAAACCATAGTAGCCCAAAACAAAATGTAATCTATAAAAAGTTATGTAGAATTATGTGCCATGTATGCCACTACACTTCTCTGAGTGAATTTTGAAAATGACTCAATGAAGATTTAGATTTCAAAAGCTATTATCCCTAATTTTCAAGGTCCTAAAAGACCAATTTGTTAAAGAAGCTATCAAAGACCTGTTTATTTCCTTTGTTCAATATACTGGATTTTTCTTTTTAAAATATTTTATTTATTTAATTGAGAGAAAGAAGAGAGAGAGAGAGAGAGAGAGAGAGAGAGAGAGAGAGAGAATGGGTGGGTTCACCAGGGCCTCTAGCCACTGCAAACAAACTCCAGATATATGTGCCACCTTGTGCATATGGCTTCACACAGGTACTGGGGAATTGAACCTGGGTCCTTTGGCTTTGTTGGCAAGTGCCTTAAACACTAAGCCATCTCTCTAGCACAATGTTGTATTTTTCGTATATGTTTTATATGTATGACTTATCTGTACATAAACTTTCATCTTATCAAAGCATACCCTTTTCATGGTAATATTTGTCACATTGCAAATATATTACACAACTAATCAAAATAAGTAAAAAACTTAACTAAAATATCTAAAAGCTTAGTGAGTATAAAGAGGCAAATGAATTTATATACATTCTGCATATTTCTGATATAGGAATGGGAAAAGTTGAAGTTACAAGTTCAACAATCTACAGTTAAAAAGATTCTGCATTAACTGTCTGTCCTCTTTACAAACAACACTATTGTTGATTATAGGGAAAGAGTTCTGCATGTGAAGATTGTAAAATCAAGTCATGTTCTAAGAGCACAACTTTCTGATTCTTAGTTTAAGTCTTTGAGCCAGAGAAGTGCACTTGTATTTGCAATGGCTTCTGCCCATCATCCCAAGTTCTCAGTTAAGTCAATGTTTGCATAAATGTTTTGCAACTAA
The DNA here is from genome assembly GCA_036365145.1 of Orientallactaga sibirica. Taxonomy (NCBI): domain Eukaryota; kingdom Metazoa; phylum Chordata; class Mammalia; order Rodentia; family Dipodidae; genus Orientallactaga; species Orientallactaga sibirica. Next base: position 16,613,693 of record JAEOAD010000017.1, read on the forward strand.
AATACCAAAGCCATGGAGTGAGATAAATAAGAAATATCTGTCAGAGTAAAAATAGGAAAGCAATTTTCAGGAGAATTTTGTTTGCTATTGTAGGAGACTTCAGAGAAAACTAGTTTCTTTTAGGCAGTTCCAGATAGGGATGCAAGCCCAAAGAGAAACAAAACAAACAAGCCACCTCACCTTGGCAAGAATGGAATTTCTGTCTGATAGAAACCCATCTGCAACAGTTGCAGTGCTCCTGCTGTCCACAGTCTAGCATAGGACCTAGATGGGTTGCTATCGCTACCCAAGTGGGCTGGCCCTGGAGCCTGCCCTTTGCATCTACAAATCAGTGGGGTCTTTCCCTTACATATCAGAATCAGATCAAAGAATATATATATATATATATATATATATATATATATATATATATAATTTGGTTTTTCAAGGTAGTGTTTCACTCCAGCCCAGGCTAACCTGGAATTAGTCTTAGGGTGGCCTCGAACTCACTGCAATCCTCCTACTTCTGCCTCCCAGGTGCTGGGATCAAATGTGTGCACCACCATGCTTGGCTAAAGAACACATTGTCAATCAACTATAAATGCTTGTCCATCCTATTTTTACTCTCTGTTACTCTTCATCTTGCCCTGTGATCTTGCTTGCATACACATAAGTCTGGCTTTCCTCCAAACCCAGCTTGTTTGAGGGTGAGGACAAGGGGAGGGGACAGAATACTGTTTCTTAGACTGGGTAATTTTTTCATGCCTCTGCTTTATACTTTGTGGTAACGTCTCAAGTTAATTAAATATATAATTTCCCTCTGGTCTCAATATACTATGTGTGTATTTCTCTTACATTCTACATCTACCACATAGGTTATCTCCTTTAAACTCTGGGCCTACTATCTGTAATTTCACTAAACTTGGGGTAACCATGGTGAAACTCTCTGCTCATACCTCATCTGAATGTCTTGGTCGCTCCTCTGATATTTTGCCTTAAGCCATCACCATGGGGTGGCTCAGGGAAGATGCAATGAGTGTTTCTTTTAAATTTCCCTACACAAGCTCCTAGATCCTACCTTCCTTGTGCTTATGACTTGACTCCAGTCTTTCACAACCTCCATTTCTCTTAGGTGAACCTCATGCACTGTGCTGTGTGTGTTTCCCACTCTCCACAAGCTTGGGACTGCTCTAGATTTCTTCTTAGACCCCAGTTTCTCTGAAATAAACCACACAATTTGTGATCTCACCCTAAATAAATTCAATAATTCATAATGATTCCTTCTGAGTCTGCTTTTATCAATTATTTCCCAAAATTGGGAAGCATAAATTTAGGGAACCCTTTCTGAGCCCCCAAATCTTGCATAATGGTGAAAAAACTGTATCATACTTGTGTACTTTTTCTATTTTTTATGTAGTTAATTTTATGACATTTCTTCATACTGGTTATGTGTATTGAGCTTTATAGAGCAAATTTTAATAAAATTTTGGGGTTTTATATTTTACACTTTGATTTAAACCTGATAACAGTTAAAATACAATTCCTAGTCAAAGGACAGGATGGATATACACCTGTGGTCTATATCCATCTCTAAATACATTCACTGAATTTAAGGGCTTGAAAAGACACAATTTAATTAAGTGCCTCATTGCTTTCATTGGATGTCTTCCTACTACATGCTCTTTCCTTGCAGGAGGATTAAGAAAGTCAGATGTGCATCAACTGAAAATTGAAATTAGAACACAAAGATAAATGAATATTCAGGATGTAAGGGGGATGAATATTCATACCAACATTGTTGGCTTCAGTATAGCTTGATTAGAGGGTAACTTTCAGCATTAACAGATATCTTAAATTTTTTAAACACTAAAAACTCATATTTAAGAGATAATTTCAAGGCATTAAAAACACATTAGAAAATTAAAACCAAATAAAGCAGGAAAAAACAAATCAATGTGAAATGTTATCTATGAACTTGACATTTCACATGAAATTTATAATTAGTAACGAAGAGTCAGCTTACTAAAATTAAAAGAACATATAAGCAGAGCAAATAAGGCTATAAAAAAATCCTGTATCAAAGAATATTCCCATCAGAAAAGCAAAGCCAGGATTGAAAGAGTCCCCACAGTGAAAGTCAAAGCCCAAATGGCTTACTGATAAATGTTTCCAGACTTCCAGGGAACAAGTAAAACTAAATTAGTGTACATTCATCCAAAGTGTGAAAGGGAGCCTAATTTCTGAATTTGTTTTATGAAGCTGGCCTAACTTGAAGGCGAAACTAGACAAGATTTTGCACTCTAAAATCCTAATCAAAATATTTCTAAAGTGAATCCAGTGTTATTAATGAGAAACACTACATTGAAATTAAGCCCATTTTATGGCAAGTGTTCAGCCTTAATTATCATTTAAAATCAGTTACTGTCATTCTCCATACTAACAATTAAGGAGAAAGATAGAACAACCTCAACACATATAAGACAACATTTGACAAAATTTAGGCCAAACTTTTTACAATAAAATTCTAAAATAAAACAATAATAGTACTAAGCTCCATTTATCTGACTATGACTGTCAGCCAAACGTTGTCATTTTATAATGTGGAAACATTTCCCATGAGAGGAAATGGTGTCTAATATTGGCCTTTGATGTGCAGTGTTGTAGTGCATAACCTAGTTAGTAAATCAAGGCAAGAAAATTCAAGAATTGGAAATAAATTTATAAAGTTTATTTGTAAATTCAAACCTAAGAATATTGAAGTTTAATTTGAAAAGAGAGAAGGAAAACTAACTCTACCTAATATTTGGATATTTTAAACAATTTAGAAAGCAGTTTGATTGAAACTATGAGTACACAGAACAACAGAAGATCTAGAAACACAATCATGGTGGTTTGATTCAGGTGTCTCCCATATACTTAGGTATTCTGAATGCTAGGGTCCCAACTGATGGTAATTTCAGAATTAAAGTATAATGGAGGCAGTGTATTGTTGGGGGTGGGCTTATGGGTGTTACAGCAAGCTTCCTCTTGCCAGTGTTTGGCACACTCTCCTGTTGCTGTTGTCTATCTGATGATGGCGAGGAGATGATGTCCACCCTCTGTACATGCCATCAATTTCTCCTGCCGTCATGGAGCTTCCCCATGACGTCCATAAGCCAAAATAAGTCCTTTTCTCCTACAAGCTGCTCTTGGTTGGGTGTTTTCTGCCAGCAATGCGAACCTGACTGTGACAGAGCTAAATACCCATAAACATTCTCAAAAAATTAGTAGAGCAGTTTCAATTTTTTGGCCAACAAAGGTAGATATGTTGGGCATTAATATCCTCTTATTCACATCACATACAAAATCTACTTCAAACCAAGTATAAATAAAAGTGGGAAATTATATTTAAGCCATTAGAAAAAAGGTTGTCATACTTTGTGACTTGCATGCCAAAACCAGCTCACCACTTGCTTCTGTGTGAATTGTGACTTAAAAATGTTTGTCAAAAGATTTTTAATGGGTCTGGAGAGATGGCTTAGTGGCTAAGGCGCCTGCCTGCTAAGCCTAAGAACACTGGTTCCAATGTCCAGCAGTTCCAATCTCCAGGTCCCACGTTTAGCCAGATGCAAAGTGATGCAAGGGCACAATGCCGCACTTGCCCACAAGGGGGCACACACATCTGGATTTCGTTCACAGCAGCTGAGAGGCTGCTGGCGCACCCATCTCTGTCTCCCTCTCTCTCTCTGTCTGTCTCTCTCTGTCTCTCTCTCCAAAAATAAAAATAAAAAATAATTTTAAAAAAATTTTTAAAAAGATTTTTAATGGATAAATCAGTCAAAATTGGAACAAAATGTCATAATATTTGAAATTATATGAAAATCAAGTTTCAGTCACTATAAATAAACATAATAAAGCCATTTGGGTGTTTTTATGGCTTTTTGTTCTACAAAGGTAATCTCAAGAAGACTCAGAAATTATAAACATTTTACAAAAATTTGCTAGCCTGTGCATGATAGGAAATGTGAAAAAATATCTTTATCACAATTGTGCTGATGGGTTTTTAGCTGACAGGACTTTGAAAGCATTATCCAGAAAAAGAAAAGGTTTCTAAATGGATAAGCAATAAAAAAAAAAAATTCTGTTTACTCAAAAGGCATCTTATAAAGAACAACTGACATGGTATAAGAAAACAATTGTAGCCATGTTATTGAACAGGGTTTCATAATGATAATGCAAAGAACCCTCACCAAGCAAAATAACAATGAACACAATGAGAAATTAATGGACAAAGTTTTAGTCATGATAAAAGGAAGATTTTTTTTTTTTTTTTTTTTTTTTTTTTTTTTTGGTTTTTCGAGGTAGGGTCTCACTCTGGTCCAGGCTGACCTGGAATTCACTCTGTATTCTCAGGGTGGCCTCGAACTCTCGGCGATCCTCCTACCTCTGCCTCCCGAGTGCTGGGATTAAAGGCGTGCGCCACCACGCCCGGCAAGATTTTTTTAAAATATGGCCAGCAAACAAAAAAGAGTTGGTCAATAAAGACACTAGAAAAGACTCAAAATTAAATAATAAAATTAGATGTGCAAAAAAATCCTTAGCTATAACAAAATTAATGAGTGATGAGAAATTATTGTAAAGTTATAGAACCAACATAGATGATATACACCAATTATCTCGAAAAATTGTTTTCTGGTATTTGCCAAATTTGAAAACATTCATAACCTACTCATTATCTAGGTCTACTCTGAGATATGCACTCAAAACAAAAACTTAAAATGATTAAACATACAAAAATGTGCACAATCGGAGCTGGAGAGTGGCTCCGTGGTTAAAGGCACTTGCTTGCAAGCCTGCTGGACCAAGTTTGATTTTCCAGCCCCTGCATGTAGTCTACTGCAAAGCACCATGTATGTCTGTGATTCCAATGCAGCTAAGGTGATGGGAGGAGAAGTCAGGAGATCAGCATGTCCCGGGGGCCAGCGAGACTGGTGCACGTGAAGTAGCAAAAGCAAAACCTCAAGCAAGACCATGTTTCAAACAATGTAGAAGGAGGAGACAAACCGGTAAGTCATCCTTAGTCTGCCACATGTGCATTGTGGCATGTGCATGATCACATTCATCATACACACACACACACACACACACACACACACACACACACACACATATACACAATAGTGTTATACACATCATTAACAACATGAAAATAGGTCAAATGCCCATCAATTATACACAGAAGAAATACATAGTAGAGTGATTTTTACCATGTAATTTGAACTGGAAATGTAAATAAACTGATTCTTCAAGCATATATATGAATAAATAAAATCAACTTAACATAGAGTGCAAGAAACTGTAGTGCCAGGACCCCCAAATGTGGGTTGGGGTCCTTGGGAGTCACCCAGTGAGACAACAAGACCGAGGAGCTCGACTGCAATAACAAGGAATTCTTTATTACCAAGCCTAGACTGGGACTCTGTCCACACAAACCAACGCAGTGGGAGTGTGAGAGAGAGACCCCACTCTTGGGGGAAAGGGTTTATATAGAGAAGGGATACAGCAGTAACATCATATTGCAACATTTGAAATGGTTGGTTCAAAAAGCGCGTGCGGGAACATTCTGAGCTGCTTATCTAGGATCAGCCGCTTGTTTGCAGATCCTTTCTTTGTAAGAAACCGGAGGCCCTGTAATTTATTACCTCTGGGATGTCTTAAGACTTCCCAGGAATGAACAATAAGAGAGAGGGAGGGGGTTGGGAAAGAAGCACAGGTCAGTACATTAGCCCGCAAGTTCCTCATCTGAGTCAGGCCTGGGCTTTTTATTTTAAATGGCTACTTATTCTAAAATGGCAACACTATTGTCTGCATATTCCTTTGGTCTCTCAAAACCACACCACAAAAGGGTTAATTCTGTATAATTTAATTTAGGTAAGTTTGACATATGGGGAAATGTAGTTCTAGCAGCTCTTTTTAGAGACTGAGAGGGATCATGGTTAAGAGGAGGCATGTAGAGACCTGTAGTGTGCTGCTGGTACTGCATTCCATGATGGACCTGGTGGCTCTTTAAATTCAAGATTTATACACTGTCGTGTTTATTTACAAACATGTGAAGTTACAACATTGTGAGGGAATGTTTATGGCATTTATTTTGACTAAACATTTTGATTTATAAACTAATTATTTTAAGAGGTTTTTTTTTGTTTTTGTTTTTGTTGTTTTTTTGTTTTTTGTTTTTGTTTTTGTGGTAGGGTTTCACTGTAGCTCAGGCTGACCTGGAACTCACCATGTAGTCTCAGGGTGGCCTAGTACTCATGGTGATCCTCCTACCTCTGCATCCCAAGTGCTGGGATTAAAAGCGTGCGCCACCACATCCATCTCTAAATTTTATTTGAAAAATTGTGGAAAGAGTGGGGTTGACCATATCATCTCTTCCTCTCTCAAGCCCCAAGAAAAACGCTTTTTCTCTTCTTAGTTTTACAAATATAATAAAGTGGGTAGATGATGACAATATTTAAAGTAGCAATGTTCCAAAAAGATAAAGCTGACTGAACCTGATATTACCTGAATCACTGTAGGAGAAGCATACTGGGAGCTATTTTTGCTAGAGTTGGTGTTCCATAAATATGATCCTCAGGTACTACTTACTTCCCAAATGTCTATTCCAGAATATTTATTTTCTTATTTTAATATTCTTATTATACCGTCCTTGAAAATAGTATTAAAGTTTTTTTTTAAATATTTTATTATTTATTTAATTGAGAGAGAGAAATACAGAAATAGGCAGGTAGAGAGAGAAAGAATGGGCACGCCAGGGCCTCTAGCCACTGCAAATGAACTCCAGATGCGTGCGCCCCCTTGTGCATCTGGCTTACGTGGGTCCTGGAGAATTGAGCTTCCAACCGGGGTCCTTAGGCTTCACAGGCAAGCGTTTAACCACTAAGCCATCTCTCCAGCCCAGTATTAAAGTTTTGAGAAAATAAATTGATTAACTAAATACAATGGGATTTAGCTATTTGTCCCAGAGTATTAGTCAATGCATTGTAGAATATATAAAATAATGTATACATATTTCTAACAAGTAATTTTCAATATGCTATGAAAAACTGGAATAAATGGATTGAAAGAAAAACAAATGTTTTTGTTTCTAAACTTAAAAATCTCACGTTGAGCCTGGGGTGATGACTCAATAAATAATGTTTACCAGCAAGCATGAGCACCTGAATTCAGAGCCCAACAACCAAGTAAATACCAGGTAGGCATGGTGGCTCACCCGTAAACCTAGTGATTGGGAAATGGAGAGAAGGGAGCTCTGCAAACCTACTAGCTAAACTTTCGGAATCTCCAAGCTGTGGGTTTCAATGAGAAACTGTGCCTCAGTAAATGAAGTAAAGACCAATGAAGGAAAACACAAAAAGTCAATTTCTGGCCTCTACATACACCCACACACTGGCATACCCAAAACCATGATCATGCATATACACACAACCCGACCACTCACACAAAGGAAAAAATCCTATCTTAATGGTGAGTGTGAAACATTCTAAGGCAAGTGACTAGAGGACTTTCTTGCATAGTCATAATTAAGATCAAACAAATTCACTGAAATCATTTATATAACCAATTGATATTCTCCTGTTTTATTGAAATAGTGTATGCTTCTCATTATTAATTAGTGTTATATTTAATAAAACTGAAAAAGGCCTATGAAGCCAAAAGTATTAACATTTTGGTGGACTCATACCCATTTCACAGTTTTTAAAACTGAACTGTGTTATCATAATCTTGATTGTAAAAGATCAAAAGAATGAATTGGAATGCTAAGTAATCTTCAAAGGGAAATGTTTTTCAGAGTTTCTCTACACTTTGTTTCCGGTTTTAACATTTGGAAAATACTCATGTAATGAACATTGATTTGCAATTATTTCTTTGGCAACCAATTTAGGAAGGCACTTGTTCCGTTTTACTTGCAAAATTCCATTTGATGATACAAGCAGAACTTATATTGAATATAAAACTACCACAGAAGGAGGAAGCTGAGGAAAGCTTATCATTTTCCATCCTGGACGTTTGACTAAGCTCTGTCTGCTCACAAGGTAGAATCCCAGACATAGCCATAGCAAGGCATGGAAGGTGACAAAGGAAAGCCTAACCACCATGATGGACAATGTGAATGCATGCTTAAATATTCATTGGTGTTTAAAAACAAGCCAGACAGAATAGCTAGCAGATGCATTCTGGAGATTTTGTTCCAAATGTACTCAGCATCTCACAAATATGATGAACTGAAGCAATGTGATGTCTGCAGGGTTGGGAACTGGGATGCTTGCAAGATGCTGTCTCATTACCCCACAGCAGCTCATCCTCAGCATGTTTTTTTTAAATAAATTTTATTTACTATTTATATTTATGAGAGAGAGAGAGAGAGAGAGGGAGAGAATAAGAATGACTATGCCAGGGTCTCCTGCCACTGCAAAGAAAAAACAAATCTGGACACATGAGCCACTTTGTGTATCTGGCTTTATGTTGGTACTGGGGAATTGAACTCCAAGCCAGTAAGTGCCTTTAAGCACTGAGTCATCTCTACAGATCTCTCAGCACAGTTTTTATTCTCCAGCTTTAGAAAATGAAAGTATTGCCATTGAGCAAAAGATTATAAAATACGAAGAATTCAAAGATGATTAAAGGGAAATATAATAAAAGAGCAATCTATTATTTGGCACAATATTGTAGCATAGATTAATAAAATTCAAGACATTTTAAGGTCAATTTTATTGAGGTATAATATACATGCAGTAAAATTTAACATGCATAATTTCCCTTAAGTACATGTAAAATCAAAATAAACAATATCCCAAATTCATAAATAATTGCTTTGAGGCACTTGGTTTTCAGTCTTCTAACCCAACAAGTTTTGGATTTGGCCGACCATAGTTGCATGGATCTACATATGTATCTGCCAATGTTTAAACTTTGCTTTATCAGAATCATTTAAATGCAGCCATATTATGGAGCATTAGAGTCTGGGGCCTTTCAGTTAGCATAATGCATTTGAGATGATGCTTGTGCTTGCCTGTGTCAGTAGCAACCCTTTTTTTTTTTTTTTTTTTTTTTTTTTTTTTTTTTTTTTTTTTTGGTTTTGCGAGGTAGGGTCTCACGCTGGTCCAGGCTGACCTGGAATTAACTATGTAGTCTCAGGGTGGCCTCGAACTCTCGGTGATCCTACTACCTCTGCCTCCCGAGTGCTGGGATTAAAGGCGTGCGCCACCACACCCGGCAGTAGCAACCCTTTTTGATTGTAAAGTACTATTCCAGCATCATGGATGCACAAGGAGTTATTTATCCTTTCTGCATTGAAAATGACTTGTTTCCAGTTTATGGCTATAATTGATAAATCCAGTATAAATATTGATGTGCAAATCCTTTTGTGGATATGGTTTTAGTTTTTTTTTTTTTTGTTTTGTTTTGCATGTCTAGGAATATGAGACCTGTATCATAGAGTAAGTGATTTTTATTACCATTATCAGGAGATATAAACCATTTTCTAAAGACCTCTTGCTATTCTCTAATTCTTTTTGCATGTAAGAGTGTATTGGTTGCAAAATATGCCCACTAGCACTTAATCTTGTCAGTTTTTAAAAGCATAGGTATTAAATTATATCTTACTTTTAAAATTTGTGTTTACCTAACTAACCATGGTGGTGAGCACATTTTTATCTCTTGGCCAAATGTCCATTTTGTTGGTTAAGTTTAAATACTATGTTCAGTTTACTTCTTGCTTGATTATTAATTCATTAAGACTTTTTATGTCTAAGTAGATTTATTTCAAATATAAGCCAGCAATTATTTAATCTCAGTATCTCAATATGTAACTCCTTTTAAATTTTCTTATAGGAACATTTGAGCATTTGAAGATTTTAATTCTGTTTAAGCCCTATTTATCAGTTTTCTTTTACATCATATTTTCATGTATTACTTAGGAAAATATTTCCTAAGCCAAAGCAGAAAGATTTTCTTTCTACAATATTGACTAGAAATTGATGCTTTAGGATTACCACTTACATTTCTGATCCATTTCCATTTTATATTCTTACATTGTGGTTTCAAGTTTTTTACTTTAAAATATGAACATCTAATTATCCCAGCATTCTTCATTGAAAAAGACTATTCTTGTTACATTGAATGGCTTTGATGCCTTTGTCACAAATTAATAAATCATATTTGTATGAGTTCCTATTGATCTGCCTACTTATCTTCTCACTGGCATTAAACTGTGAGATCAATGCAGAAAATCAATCTGGAAAACCTTGGGTTCATATAGAATGAATACTCTGTTCATATTTTTTCAAAATCATTTTAGCTATTCAGGTTCTTGTGATTTGTTCCATATAAATTTTAGAATTAGCTTGAGTTCTATAAAAAAAAAAATTTCACTGCATGTTCCATGGAGATTACAATGAATCTGTAGAATAATTTGCATGTAGTGTCATAACTTTAACCATTCTGACCCAGGAATATTCTAGCTCTCAATTTATTAGGTTTCTTTCAGTTCTGCTATTAGTTTTTATTATTTTGCTTTCTGCTGCTATGACATTAAAGGAGGAACAATTCATGTCAACTCAGGATTTCGGGGTTTCAATTCACGATAGCTTCCCCCCATTATTTTTAGACCTATAGCAAGAAAGTTTATCATGATGGAGACAAATGGGGAGGAAAACCTGATAACTTCACGGCATCCAGGAAGCAAAGAGAAGTAGAAGAGATGAGCAACCAGATCTCGTCTGCAAGGGCACATGTGTGATACTAACCCAGCTTCTTTCCATTATGTCCCACCTCACCAGGCTGCAGCATCTCTCTATGGTGGTGTAAGTGGGCAAGCAAACCTTCAAGACATGGACATTTGGGGGACATTTCAGATTACAAGAATGCCAGTGTCTTATAGCTCATAGCACAGAACATTTACATACATGTGGACATTTACAATGATAAAGTTCATGTTTAAGTACTATTGAAAAAACCTTTTATATAACCCTTAAAGTCCAATTTCTCATAAACCTGTGCAATTAATTTTTATTTTAATTATCATATAATATCTGTACAAATTTTGGGGATATGATTTGATATTTTGACATGTGCTTACATTGTATAATCATCGAATCTAAATGATTAGCATATTATCGCCTCAATCACAATTTTGTAAATGAAATGAGGTTGATTCTTTTTGATTTCTTTTTTTTTAATTTTCTTTTGTTTATTTTTTATTTGAGAGTGACAGAGAAATAAAGAGGCAGATAGATAGAGAGAGAATGGGCACGCCAGGCCCTCCAGCCACTGCAAAAGAACTCCAGATGCACACGCCACCTTGTGCATCTGGCTTATGTGGGTCCTGGGGAATCAAGCCTTGAACCGGGGTCCTTAGGCTTCACAGGCAAGTGCTTAACTGCTAAGCCATCTATCCAGGACCCCTTTTGATTTCTTAAGTGGATGTATGGTATGGTATGTAAGCATCTATGTGAAGGTGTATGGAGAGGCCAGAGGCTGATGATGAGTGATTTCCATAATCACTTCCCATTTTGTTTTGAGATAGGGTCTGTTATTGAACTTGGAGTTAACTGGTGTAGCTGGACAAGCTGGCCAACAAAGCCTAGGGATCCTCCTGCTATACTCCTCCACTGCTGAGACTACAGTCATGTACCGTCATGCATGGCAGTCATGTGGGTTCTATGGACCTGAACTTAGGTATTCATACTTGCACAGCAAGGACTCTGTCAACTGAGCCATCTCTCCAGCCCTCTTTGGACTTTCCTAAGTTAACTTATTTCAATTATATTTTGAAGGAATCTTTAGAAAGTTTATTCATAAAAATCAGTTTGTCTTCAAATATACTTTTCCCTTGACATTTGATTGATGCTCTTGTTGTATTATTCCATCTGTGTTTCCACTGCAGTGTTGGATAGAAGTTGTGTCAGTGAACATCCAAAGCATCTTCCAAAGCTGAGGAGAAAAATATGAAACCTTTCATAAATAAATATATTTATTTAATATCCAGCTATTTATATTTACTAAAGTTTGCTTTAGTTTTATATGTGCTTCAAGGAATTTTTTTTTCAAATTCATGTTTTTTTTTTTTTTTTTTTTGAGAGAGAGTCTCTCAGCAGCTGTGAACGAACTCCAGAGTGTGTGCCCCCTTGTGGGAAAGTGTGGCATTGCGCCCTTGCATCAGGCTAAACTTGGGACCTGGAGACTTGAACAGGCGTTCTTAGGCTTAGCAGGCAGGCGCCTAATTGGTAAGCCATCTCTCCAGCCCTGCATGTGCTTTTTAAAGCACAAGTTGGGACATTTTGCACAGAGACATTCCCTCTCCCACTCCCCAATAATGCATGACCCACAAATCCCATGGGGTTGACCTACATCCCCAGTGAGGAAGGCCTCTTCAGAAAAGGAGCAGGGAGGAGGGAAAGGATGGTACCAACATGTGTTATTTACAAACAAAATATGTCCATATCTATAAAAATAAAAATTAAATTAAAAAAGAATACCTTCATGTTTACACAAATATTGAGTGGCATAAACTAGTATGTAAGGTTCTCATATACTATCCTCTTACACACAATTTCCCATTATTATCATCTTGCTTTAATGTGTTCCACTTTCTAAAAATAATGAATCAGTAGTAACACATTATTATTGATTAATGGTCATAGTTTAAAGTTCATTCTTTGTGATGCATGCTTATTTGGATTTTGGCAAAAGATAAATTATATTATCAACTCATTAGCATATTCTCTGGCATAATATTGTTGTCCTAAAAAAACAAGATTTTACATGAATACTGGAGATCTGAATGCAGGGCCTCATGCTTGCAAAGCAAACACATTACACAGCCATTTCTGTAGCCTCAGAAAAATTATTTTATAATTTACTTTATAAAACACTTAGGAGATCTGATTTTGATCTAAATTCTTCTTCTGCCATAGCAGTTCATTTTTCCTCCTATTTATTTATTTATTTATTTATTTATTTATTTATTTTAGAGCAAGAAGGGGGGAAAGAATTTGCCAGGGCCTTAGCCACTGCAATCAAACTCCAGACGCTTGCACTATCTACTGGGCATGTGCTACCTTGTTCTTGCTTGATTGCCTCACCTTTTTTTTTTTTTTCAGTTCCAATAAAACTTTATTTACAAAGCAAGCAGTGAATCAGATTTAGTTCCCTGCTCTTGAGTTGTCAGTCCTATTCTGCATTGTGGGATCCCAACTTCTCAGTTACCATTCAGCGTCTTTCACTCCCTGGCTTCTTTACCTCTGTAGCTTCACATACCATTGGTGTCTATGATTTGTCTTCCCTGTCACTCTATTTAGAATTCAGAGATTCTCACTGCTTATATTACCTCCTCCAACATGCACATATGCACACAAACTCACCCACACAGATGCTTTCCTCTTTCATGATGCTGTGATTTTATATTTTCTGTTTCTTCTTCTTCTTTTCTTTTTTACTTATGTACATACTCAGTGTGTAATCAGCACATGTTGGTACCTTCCTTAGCCTCCTCCTGTCCTCCCCGCTCAGAAGGGACCTTCCTTGTTGGGGATGCCAGATATCCCCATGGAGATTGTGGGTCTGGTGCATTGTGGGAGTAGCCATCAGTTCTGGGGAAGCTGGCTCACCTTTCAATTCATGCTTTGCTCATGTGAAAGTAGAATGACCCAAGCAGGAAGCATAAACCAAGAAGTGGTTTGTACATGCTTTACCTGTTTGCTCTGGGCCATCGTGCTTCACCAAATCTCTTTAAGCTTTTCTCAGCATTTCTACTTGGGATTTCCAAAATTGGCTTGTGCATTTTTGTGAAGGACCTCAATTTCCAATTTTCACATATAGCTTACATAAAAGCAGACATGCAAGTTACTTGGTACTTTTGCTATAGGAAGGCTCGATCTGATCTTTCATTTGTAGTATTTGATGGTTATCTTGACAATTTCAGATTGTGTGCACCCGCACTTTTCATCTGTATCATCTCCACTCCAGCTGCTTGCTCGCATTATATAAACATATAAAGTATGCTACTTACCCAAAAAGTATAAATATTTTACGGCGCATTATTGACTGATTGACACATATGCACCAGTAATTTATGCAAAAAATCTAACTCTTATCAAAGGATAGAAATGAAAAAAAGATGAAAGTCTAATCAACTGATTCTTATTCCATATAATTATAAGGTCATAAGCTTTCTTGAGTCTCTGTAGAACCAAATTTTAAATAATGCTAAGCTTATATAGATGAAATGATGTCTTATTTTTAAAATGCTGGGGTTCTGTGAAAACCAAAAGTAGTTATGATAGATGCTGAAGATATTTCTCAATAGTTAAAGGCATTTGCTTGCAAATCCTGATGTGTCAGGTTCAATTCCCCAGTACACATGTAATGACAGATGCACAAAGTGTCAGATGCATCTGTAATTCATTTGCAGTGGCAAAAGGCCCTGGTGTGCCCATTCTCTCTCTCTCTCTCTCTCTCTCTCTTTCCCTCTCTCTCTTTCTTTCTCTCTCTTTTCCTGAAAATAGTTAGAATAATTTTACTATTATTACCATTAAAATTTTTGTACAGAATAATTTTGAAAAACATGAATAAATGTATTTAACCAGTAAGAGTGTGTGTGTGTGTGTGTGTGTGTGTGTGTGTGTGTGTGTGTGTTGAAAGAAGTAAAGAAGTGGGACATTATGGCAGTTTGCATAGATGGCCCCCAATATATTCAGTGTTTTATTAGTTTATAGTTTGCATCTGCACCACTTGACTGGAGGCAATGTCACTGGGTGGATCTTAAGGTGTGATGGTGGGTTTAGGATTCCATTGTAAATATATGCAAAGTGTGCCTAATTGAAGTTCCTGAGGTGTGCTGTGCTGTGTGACTTTTGGCTGTCTCTCTCTTGCCTGGTCCTGTAAGAGCAGACCAGCTTCTCCTGCCATTATGGAACGTCCCCTGGATCTGTAAGCTATTTTAAATATCCCGTCCTCCTCCATATCTGTGCCTGGCCTGGAAGTTCATCTCAGCGAACCTGAAGCTGTCTGCTACACGCATATAGAGTGGGACATATAGAGACAATTGGAGTTCATGTCACCAGACTTGGTTATGGGAAAGTAAGAGAAATGATGAGAAGGGTTGAGAGTAAGCTAGGATGAAGCAGTAAAGTAGGATGACAGTGAGCTCATACACACTGACATAAGAATAAAATGTTCATATTCAGACGAGGTACTTTCAGAAGTAATTTCATTGTCATGGTTACTAACCTAAAAGAGCACCTACATAACACCACTTCCTACATCCTAGGAGATGTTAGTATTCAAGAATATTTGATTACATATAATGAGGTAAATTTGTCTGCCAAAGGCACTGGCCTATATAATTGAGTAACTGAGAATAATAGTTCAAGTTCTGCTTCATAAAATTCTGAACACATCTTCTCAGAAAAGCCATACCATCTGTCTGTCTTCAGCCTGAGACTTTGTTGATGTTTATTCCCAGTTTGTTTCCCTGGAAAAGCTGCTGGCTTTGCTGAGGAGGAACTATGATAATCAAGATGACATTTTCACTTTGTCTCATGAACTTAAAGCATTTTGCCACAAGAGTTTTTGCAGTTTATAGCAAATAAAGTTCTTTTACAACATGGAAAAGAACCCATAGTCAAACTCAAGATATGATTATTTTATTCAATTCTATTTAAATCTATGTAAATCTGACCTAATCTCAGGCCATGCTATTCAAACACACTTTGATACTTAAGAAAAACTTCTGTGAGTCCAAGGGGAAATAATGAACAAAAAGAACATGTACCTAGACTTTCTTCTTTGAAAATAAACAATTTCATCTGGCATTGCCCATTAATGTATAAGTAATAAAGTGGTAGGAAAATCTCTAAATCCTATTGTTCATTGTTATAGCTGTTTTGAAAATATAGCCAGAGGAAAGTTTTAAACAGTTCTAGAAAAATTAAGTCAACAAAGCACTTAGTTTGTTGTTGATGAATTCTTTAATAAGGCTATCCTATAGTATTCTGTGAGGTAATATTCCTGTATTATCACATACTAACCAAGGACAATTGTTGTATTATCCACTTTTAAATTATGACAGATATAGATACCCTGCAACAAGCTGCTTGTGATTTGGTGATACAAGTATTTTCAGTTAACATGCAAAGAAAACAAAAACTGATTTATTTCAGGGATTGTGTGCAGAGTAATTGAATACCTACCCTCTACCAAATAGCTTGCTAAAAATTGAGTGAATGACAGTTGCCAAAGAAACCAAAATGGAGCTAATTTAATATCTGAATACAAGCCTCAATAAGCCATTAGTGATATATACATATAACAATATGATTCAGACAGAAATATGTTTTGGGGGACTGGAGAGATGGCTTAGCAGTTAAGGCATTTGCCTACAAAGCCAAAGGATCCCAGTTTGCCTCCAGGACCCACGTAAGCCAGATGCACAAAGGGGCATATACATCTGGAGTTCATTTGCAGTGACTGGAGGCCCTGTTATGCTCATTCTGTCTCTCTCTGTGTGTCTGTTCTTTCTGGTTCTTAAATAAATTAATTAAATATAAAAAATGTTTAAAAATGAAATATGTTTTTGAATAGATTGAAATAAGTAAAGTGTTAAAGATTTTAATTTATATAATATTGCCTTATTAATTTTATATTATTTCTAACTTTCCTGAACTGAAAATCTTATCAAACAATTTTTTTCCATGTATGATTAATTTAGTGGATCTCTGATTGTTATGATTCAAATGAGATACGTTGTATATAACATATATGACTTTTATACATCATGTTTGCATAATTATATGTCCCCATCTGAAATACACATACACAGACACACACACGTGTGTGCATGTATGCCCAAATATGTGAATATATACAAACATGTATATATGTAAATATGTATATATGCACAAATATGTAAATATGTTCTTGGTAAGTCTTTGAGACTCTTCAATTCTTTATCACAAAGCCTTGACTAAGCTTTAATTATCACGGAATCAAAGCTCATATTTGTTAAACCTCTTTTATATTTATGATCATACATTATTTATTATTCCCAATTGTGTACATTTTTGTTCAATTTTAATTGTCAACCTAAAAACATAACTATCAAATTGGTAGTGTCAAAGGAGGAACTTGGGGTTCATGCATTCTTCAGGCCATGGACAATACACAGCCAGCCTTTCTTCTATAACACAACTCTAACAAAGTTCTTTCTTTCCTATTTGAAATTTCATAACCCAAGCTATCACAGTCCACACTTCTCTCTGCATTTACAATTTTCAAACTCTTACCAGAACAGTCCAGCAAGTTCTGCTTATAGCACTGCAAGGCTTCTCCAGTCCAAATCCTTCCATATTCTCCCTTCAAACATTCCAAAAGACTAAAACCAAAGAGTCAGATTCATCACAGCAATGACTCCATTCTCAGTACCAAGTTTCTGTTCCAGATACCTTCTCATTGCTGGGACAAACACTTGACCAGAATCAGCTTCTGGGAAGAAAGGATTTATTTCAGGCTTACAGATTCCAGGGGAAGCTTCCTCGTGGCAAAACAAGCTGACTTATCTCATCTTTCATTCATAGCAGAGAGACAACAGCCAGCACCAGTAAGCCCATGCTGATTCTGAACAATTGGACTCAAGATTCAACCCCCAGTGATACATCTCTTCTATCAGGGCTCTGCCTGCTGAAGACTCAAGTAGGAAGCTTAATCTTAATAAAAATTGTCTGGGCTCATGGAGGACATTTACAATGAAATCATCACATTATGCAACAGAGGGCTTTGATCAGGGCCCTTAAGAGAAAGGGTAGCAAGCCCACTCATATAAATCTTACTTTCCAAATATTACTTAATTCTATGTATTGCTTCTACTTCTATAACCAAGGTGTGGCAGTTACCTTTGAGTTACTGTCACCTCTGCCAGAGCAGGTGGACAACAGCAGCAGTAGAGTGAGCCAAACTAACACTTGCTAGCTAGGGACTGGTAAATGTCAAGATCCGCCTCCAGCAACACACCTCTTCCAGAAAGTTTCCCTCCAAAATTTCTACCAGTTTGGAATCAGCCATTCAGAGCTCATAAGTTTATGGAGGATCATATGATTCAAACCACCATGTTGTGCCCTTGCCCTTGCCCCCCCAAACTGACAAACATCTATGATGTAAAATGCAATGGATTGAGTACAACTTAAAAAGTTGCCATAGTTTTCATCAATCCCAAAACTATTCAAGCATCTCCAAATACCAAGGTCAATTAAAACTGAAAATACATAATGGAGCAGACATTCACAATGCAAACAACGGCACTGCAGTGAAAGTTATAACCAATTCAAGATCTAAAACAAACAGGACAAACATAAAACCCTATAGCTCCAAGTCCAACACCTCTAACCAGTGACAAATCCCATCAGTTCCAACTCCATGTCTTCTGCTGGGCTACTTGTGGTCAGGGACATAATCCATCCCAAGCCAGCAGCTCACTTTGGCAGCCATGCCATAGTCCTGGTATCTCCAAAAAGTCCTAAGGTGTCCATTAAAGCTCACAGATCATCCATACTATGTCTCCATTGGGTCTCTATATAAGGACTTACAACCCCAACTTCACTTGCCCATTAGCCATTTTGAAATGAATCACATTGCAAATCCCATGACACTCTATTTATTGCATTTGTGACACTCTGTAGTTCCAGGGAGCCACCAAACTTGTTAATTTGGGTATGGGGGATAAGGCTAACTTTGAAGAGAAGAGCACTCCTTCCACATTCAGGCCCCCTACTTTTAAAAGAGTCAGCATTATTCCTGCTGCTCAAATTCAGAACAGCCTGTCCAATCTAGATATTATTAATCTCTCAAACAATTGCAGCTTAATGGGGCTGCTATCTCCTTCCTGAAACTTCCATTTATTTCTGTCATATTCTCCTGATCACACGAGTCCATTTCTACACAATGCAACTCTAAACAAATTCTTAGCACATGGGAAGAATGAAAAAAGCCTCGTACAAAACTTACCTTTAGCCAGGTTTGGACCAAGCACTTTCTTCTCATAACCCAAGCCTGCAGAGTTCAAACTCTGAGAAGAATGGTCTATCAAACACTACTGACAGCACTGCAAGTCATCTCTTAGCCAGAAATTTTAAATCCTTCTACATTTCTCCTGAAAATCAATTCCAAAAGGCCTAAAACCACAGAGTCATGCTCCATGCAACAATACCCCACTCCTCTGGTACCAATTTTCTGTTGTAGTTTCCTTCTCCTTGCTGCAGGAAAGCACCTGACCAAAAGTTGCTGATGGAAAGAAAGTGTTCCTTTTGGCTTATAGTCTTGAGTGGAAGCTTCATGATAGCAGGGAAAAAATGGTAATGCAGAGGCTGGACATCACCTCCATGCCAAGATCAGGTAGACAACAGCAGCCAAATTTATGCTGTCAAGCTAGGGGCTAATAAACCTCAAGGTTCACCCCCAGCAATACATCTGCTCCAGCAAGGTTTTACCTCCCCAAATGCCACCAGCTGGACAGCTAAAATTCACAAAATATGAGTTTATGGGGAATATCGGATCCAAATTACCATGCCCAATAAGTTCTAACTTCCCTGCTCCTTTCCATGGACAACATTTTCCAGATTTCCCCAACATATATACATATCCAAACTTAGCTTTAAAAAAACACAAATCTGGGATGGAGAGATGGCTTAGTGGTTAAGGCTCCTGCCTCCTCTCCAGGTCCCACATTTAGCCAGATGCAGAGTGATACAAGGGCATAATGCTGCACTTGCCCACAAGGGGACGCACACATCTGGATTTCGTTCACAGCAGCTGAGAGACTGCTGGCGCACCCAAATCTCTATCTGTCTCCCTCTCCCTCTCTGTCTCTCTCTGTGTCTCCGTCCAAAAAAAAAAATAAATAAATAAATAAAAAATCAGCCTTTAAAAAAACACAAATCTGATTGTGTACATTTTCTGAATAAAATGTATAATGTTACAATGTGTTTTTATTGCTTTTAAGATCAATAAAAGATCATATTCATGTCAAAAATCTGGTAAAAGTCTTCTGTTAAACCAGAAGTCCAGAGCTTCTGGTGTCCTTTGGTGTCAATGGTAAGGAATTAGAAGAAACAGCATCCATTTGGATGCTGGGGACCAGAAAGATCAGGTGCACATAAAAGACAATCTTCCCATTGTCCATATGCATGTCTCAGTGAATGCAGTTCTGATAGGTACAACAAGGCAGCCTTAATTCTAATCTGACTGGTGCAGTTCAACTCCTATATCTCCCTTCAGCCTGTATGTACACAGTCCTTGTTAACACTCAGCCACTTTCTGACATCCAGAACAACTGGCCGGGAAGAAGAAATTTGTTTAGTGGAGAGTGGATTTAAAAAAAAAAAATCAAAAATCAAGTCAATTTTTTCTCTTACAGAGACAAAGTTTCTCACAGCATTTTTTGAGTTCATTAGAAATAAAAGTTTCTTAAACAAGCACAACTTAAATAACTTTAAAACAAGAAATGCATTAGCATCTTTATTACAAATGTAATTGGTTTTCTTTTATTTTTCTTCTTGGGGATAGGGTCACTAGTTAAAATACACCACTGTAAAATCTGCAATTTAAATTTCATTTCATGCTGCATTGTAGAAATAGTTTACATAAATAGCATCCATTAATCATTTAAAACAAAGGTTAAATGTAAATTAGGATCCTACTATTTATTTTTCAGATTATTTATGGATTTCTGGTAAAGTTTGATTTTTCGTAGGGTGAAAGAACTAATGGTTTTGAAAGTAAAATACTTTTAATCCAAAATTGATAACTTAGAGAAATAAATGGACCTGAATAGAATGCCATAACATCACAAACAGCATTTGCAGCCAAAAACCATGCAAGCTTTCCATGGCAATTTTAGATATGCCATTACTTCATTCTGAATGTTTTTTCCTTAGGAGTCTAACCTGCTGATGGGAAAGGACTACATGGAATGCAATTGTGAGGAAACTGTGGTCTTGGGGCTTCAGTTGTTTGAAGAGTGAAAAATATTCATAAGTTTATTCAATAAAAGAAGGTAGTAAAAACAAGAGTGACCATCAGCACAAGTTAGTGAAGACTAGTTCTGCATTGACTAAGACACAAAGTATCTGGGCAATCAATTTCTTTCTGTGGTTTGTATTAAATTATTTAACCTGTCATTAGGGGGCACCATGAATAACTGACCAAATTTAAAACCCATTCTAAACTGTTGCTATTGAGTAACTGCTATGGAAATATTTTGTCAATTAATTATTTTTTAAAAAATAGTTTCATTTATCCATTTGCAAAGATACAGAGGAAGAAAATATGGGCACACCAGAGCCTCCTGTCACTGAATACAAACTCAAGATGCATGCACCATTTAGTGCATCTTGCTTTACATAAGGACTTGGGAATTGAACCCAGGCCGTCAGGCTTTGCAAGCAAGCATTTTAACTACTGCCATCTCTCCAACACCTCTTTATTTTTATGGTTTTACTTTTCTAGCTTTGGCATGATTCTTCTGACAAGAATAAAACTCTGCCTTTAAGCAACTGAGCTAGATAACTTGATATTTATTCTATTTTTACTAAGTTCAAACTGAAAGCATAAACACGATCATGCTAATTTAAAAATTCTAAAATAAGTTCATATTTTAATTCATCAGAACCCAGAAATATTAAATATGTCAGTCATTAAAAGAACAAAACAGCAAAATAAGAACCACCTTGCTAATTTCAGCGCTCAGTAGTCTTATAGGTTATCATACTGCTTTCTTTATGGATTTGTGAGGGGCAGCATTCATTAATGACATTTATATAATTCAATCTTCTCTGAATATCTACAACAAATGGTTTGCTATTTCAATGTGGCTAAGTGTCATTAAATCTCTTACTTAGTTCTCCAGATATTTTGAGTAGCAAATTTATATGAATTTAAGTTACATAGGAATACATACAGCAATAACATCTACAAGGTTGAGTGAGACGTTATTTTAAATTTATTTTATTTATTTATTTATTTGAGACAGAGAGGGAGAGAGAGAGAGCAAGCAAGCAAAAGTCAGAGAGAATGAGCATACCAGGGCCTCCAGCCACTACAAACTAACTCCAGATGCATGCACCCCTTGTGCATCTGGTTTATGTGGGTCCTGGAGAATCAAACTGGGATCCTTTGGCTTTGCAGGCAAAGTCCTTAATCACTAAGCCATCTTTCCAGCCCCCAAAACATTTTATATCCAGAAAGAATTTAGTGATATAAATCTCAAATAGATAATGAAAACTTTAAGTAATTATGTCTAATAAACTGAACTAATAGCTTTATATTCACATTATTTCAAGATCATATTATTTAATATTTGAAACATAAGTCAAGTTTGAAGTTCATTGTCTTTCAAAAATCATACTTTAATTATACTTAGAACATAGCTTGTGTTGTTGTTTTAACCAAGGTTGTTTGCTTGTTTGTTTGTTTATTTTCCTTTGAGGCAAGCCCAACAGACTGGCTTTTTTTTTTTTTTTTTTTTTTTTAAGAAAGAGAGAGAGGGGAGAAAGGGAGAGATCATTGTGTATCAGGACCTCCAGCCACTCAATCGAATTCCAGACTCATGTGCCCCCTTGTGGCATGTGCAGCATTGTGCTCTTGCGTCACTGAGCATCTTGCTTACATGGCACCTGGAGAGTCAAACATTAGTCATTAGGCTTCAGAGGCAAGTGCCTTCACCGCCAAGCCATCTTTTCAGCCTGATTTACTAGGCTTAAAAAAAAGGCATATTCCTCCACCCTTTGTGATTTATAAAGTGGAAATAAGTGAATAAGGTTAAAGAAATTATTTTCAGAACTCTAGCAATAGTAATTTCTTAAAATGAATCCAACCAATAGAAATTTCCATTGGAACTCTAAGCCACCACAACTATCCCTGTACATACTGGTGCAATTCAGATTTGATCTTCCAAAGTTATCTTCACAAGCTAAATCTGTACTCTTCAGTTGCCTGTGAACTTGAGCAAGATATATAACAAGTACACAAGGGAGACCCATATAAATTAATTTGCGTTTGAGAACAAATGTCACAAAGTACATTTTCAATACTCTCCTGAAAGGACAAACATCAGCCCTTGAACACCATATGTGGTCTGCATTATGGCTTCTTGGCACCAACCCATCATCTATTTCTAGCAGTCACCATTTCAAGAATTTATGAGGACCTGGAAAGCACAGGAGGGCTAAAGAAGCCACTTGAGTTCTGCTTATTAGCATACTCATTAAGGCTAATCAATAATTGATGAATCATTTGTGGAAAACATATGGATAAAATTTGGCTTACCATTCAGAAGAGTCATCAGTGTTTTGTCCCTTTGTTGCTGTGTAAACACTATGTCAAAACTGATTCCATAACAGATCACTGAGAGAAGCTGGGCTCTTATTTCTACAAGGCTCAAAACCACACAGGATAATGCCATGTTTGAAATGCTTGAGGAATGGCTAGTACAAAAGCTGTTTAAATATTAAATCAAATATATAAAAGTTTTTAAAATTTCAAGTAGCCCCTACGAAGAACTGGAGAGAAATTTTAAAAAGACATTTATAAGTGAAATTTATGGGAGACTTAAAAACATTGGCCTGTATCTACATTGTTAAATATAGATTTTATTATACTTCTGTAGTCTGAAGCTAATGTTTTTGGTGGCTTTGCCTAGAGTTAAAGCATATTTAAACATTTAATTTTAAGAGAGTTATAGAAATGCCAAGAAATAGTAGAGCATCTGCATGCACACAAACCTAGATTTCACAGTTATTAACTTTACTTTGGGGTAGTATGTTTGTCATAACTAATGAATCAATATTGATGCACTGTTATTAAATAACATTCATACTTTATTCTCAGTATCTTCAGTATACTTACCTTTAAGATCCCTTCCAGGATACCACATTACATTAAGTGATCACCTCTCTTTGGGCTTCTTCTCAGTTATAAGAGTGCCTATGACTTTTCATGTTTTTGATGAACTTGACAGTTTCAAGATACATGGGAGTTTTGTAGCCCAACCTCATTCCATCTTTTTCTTATACTTTTTCCATGATTACTGTGCATCTGGGGAGAAAGATCATGGAGGTAGAGTGTATGTCTCATCACAGGGTATCGAGGGTAATGTAATTAACATGAATTATTACTGGTGATATTAACCTTGATTATCTGACTAGGTAGAGATGATCAATTTTCTACTCTGAAGCATTCCTTCATTTCTCCTTTATCTAAAGGACTCTTGGGGAGGAAGGTGGTATGTGCATCATCTCTTTGAGAGTAAACTCTACAAAAATTACTGGAAACTTTTCTTCATGAAAACTCGTCTCTTTTCCATTTATGTAATCATTACTTCTTAAATTATTTATTTAAATGAGTGCAGACTGAGGGTCATTTATTTCATACTTTGAGTTGTAATACAATACTACTTATTTGGTTCCAGCCACTGGGAAATATTCCAATTAATTTACATATCACTATAAGACACACAGACTGTTGTAAGTTTGCAGTTTTAGTGTTCCTTACATTGAGCTATTGAAAAGTGTTTAGTTACACGTCAAGATCTGGATGTTAGGTGTGGTCTTTGTTGCAGAAGTGTCATTGTTATATAGATATATATATATATATATTCATGTAATCATCTATGTCAATATTAAACTAAATATGACTTCTATTAATAATTCCAACTCTTATAAATGATTATAATTCTAATTTCTTCCCACCCTTTCTTATCCACACATCACAATTTTGCCATTAAGATTTCTGACATACGCAGGTAATTAATTTCAGAATCTATTCATATGCTAAAGAACATGTTTGTAGCCTCCTGATTTAGTGATTATAAAAAAATATTGTATTAATGTTCATATCCAAAATTTTGAGGGCACAGAGGGCTTTTGATTGGGTGAATGTACACCTCAAAATATGCTTGTGAATCCAAGGTCAGCCTGGACTAAAGTGAGACCCTACCTCAAAAAAAAAAAAATAACAACAACAACAAAAAAAATGTTAGTGTGCTCTGGATATTAGTCCTATGTAAATTATGAAATCTTATTATTATTTCAATGTGAATTTGCCTAGTGAAAAACAATATGGAATATGTTGTAATAAATGTATTTTGAATATTTATGTCATTTGTGGAGAGCTGCCTAACCCTTCTATTCATGTTTAAATTGTATTCTTCATTTTCTTATTATTGAATTTTAACTTTTTTAGAGGTTTTGACTAAATGTGTTTAATCATAAGCGTGTTTGCAAAAATGTTCTCCTATCCTATGGCGTCTTTATTTTAGCAATCTAACAAGTTATTTTTAATGCATTTTGCTTTGTATATTTCATGCACAAATTTATCACCCAAGATCATATGGAATTTCATCATATCTGTTCTTTTTTAATTTTTTTATTGTTTATTTTTATTTATTTTATTTGAGAGTGACAGACTGACAGAGAAAGAGGCAGAGAGAGAGAGAGAGAATGGGCACACCAGGGGCTCCAGCCACTGCAAACTAACTCCAGATGCACGTGCCACCTTGTGCATCTGGCTTATGTGGGTCCTGGGGAATCGAGCCTTGAACCAGGGTCCTTAGGCTTCACAGGCAAGCACTTAACTGCTAAGCCCTCTCTCCAGACCCCCTTCATATCTATTCTTATAGAAATTTCATTACATAGAATTTTTAAAATTATTTTATTTTATTTATTTGGGAGAGAAGGAGGGGGAGGGAGAGAGGGGCAGAGAGAGAATGGGTGCACCAGTGCCTCCAGCCACTGAAAACAAACTCCATATGCAGGTGCCACCTTGTGCATCTGGCTTATGTGGGTCCTGAGGAATCAAACCTGGGTCCTTTGGCTTTTCAGACAAGTGCCTTAACTTTTAATCCATCTCTCCAGCTCCCATTTTATAGAATTTCTCATTGTACTTTACTCCCTATTGTGAATGACCTTTGTGACAGAAATAGTTTTTGTTTACCTTAGATTAAAAAGACCTCTTATAAAATACAGTATTTCATGTATGTGTATGTATATCCATGTGTGTATGCATCTTCAGTGTTCATATGTACGTGGGAGCACCTGTATGTGCAAGTGCATGTATACATATGTGTGAAGGGTAGAGGCTGACATCAGATTCTTTCTCTACTTTATTCTTTGAGACAGGATCTCAATATAGCTATACTATCTGGCCAGTGAACTTCACTGATGTTGCTATATCTACTTCCTTAGCACTGGATTGGAGGTATGTGCTACTATGTCTGGCATTTATGTAAGTGATAGGGAATTGAACTCAGATCCTCATGTTTAAGCAACAACCATTTTACCCATTTAGCCATCTGCTCAACCTTGAAGCACAATTTTTAATTGTTGTTGCCTGTGGGCATACAATGTTCCTGATCTAGTTTTCCACTGAATCATACTCTGTCTTTGTCAGTCGAAGTTGACTATCTCTGTGTGGTTGCATTTCTGTGATGCTTGTTCAGTCCAGATAATTAATGTGTGTGTTCTCTTGCAGATACTACACTGCTTTGATTCTTGAAGGTTTATGTTAATTCTTAAAATCAGGAAGCATGATTCCTTTTATTTTGTTTTCAGTCTTGTATTGGTTACAACTTTGCTTATCCCAATTTAGGAGCCCTATAGTCTGTTTTATTTTTATTTTATTTTAATTTATTTATTTATTATTTTTATTATATTTTATTTTATTTATATTTATTATAGTTTTATTTTTATTTTTAGAGAGGGCAAGATAGGTGGGAAGAAACAGAGAATTGGCAGGGCCTTAGTCATTACAATTGAAATCCAGACATTTATGTCACCTAGTGAGCATGTGCGATTTTTCACTTGCCTCACCTTTGTGCATCTGGCTTATGTGGGATCTGGAGAGTCAAACATGGCTCATTATGCTTCACAGGCAAGTGCCTTAACTGCTAAGCCATCACTCCAGCCCAAGGAACCCTATAATCTTTAAGGTTATAATATAAGGAATGTGGCCAGGGTATTTTATAAATATAAGTTATCCAAAATGTTCAAGAAAAAATTCAGAAAACCATTCAATAAATAGGTGAAATTATATAAAATAAACATAAAAGAACAGTCAGTTCCTAACTCACAAGGAGGGAAACTTTAACAATAGAAAACATCAGGTCAGTAGATGTTTTGACTTCCATTTTCTTCTCTCTATATAGTATAGTTTTTAAATATCATCTGGCTTCAGATTATTTCACATACATGTACTTAAATAATTAAAAGTCAGATTTGGCAAAAGACAACCTTCTGAAATTTTCAAACACAGAGCCAATTTACCCTAGAATAAAAAAATAATACGTTCACAAAACACAGTTTCTTTTCTGTGCTCACAGCAGCACTCTTTGACAAAAGCTGTGTGAAAATTGTGTTCTTTATTAATGGAATCAAGCTAGGGTTGATGGTCTTAAGGTTTGGACCTGCAGTATTAAACTGCACTAATGGTTATTTAAGGATAGTAATCACAGACTCAATATTGAAAAATTGAACTACTCAACAAATTTTACTTTTAAGAAATAGATGTAAAGAAAATTAAAATCATGATTCCTGTGTGGTATGGAATAAATATGACCATAGTCATACACCCCCATACTGTTGTCTTCTAGACAACACATAAACACAAAATAAGGGACTGGGGAGATGGTTCAGTGCATAAAGTGCTTATTGTGCCATCTTGAGGACAGAGATCAGATCCTCGATACATACATATATGCGAGGTGGGCATGATAGCAACTTGAAACCCCAGCTGCAGGACAAGTCAAATTGTTGAGCTCTGGGTGCAGGTGAGAGACACTGTATTACGATAATAAAGAGGAAGGTGGGAAAGGAAGACTCACATCAACCTTTCACCTCCACACACACACATATGCAATCACCCCCATACAAGCATGCACCACTTGCATACACATCTTCCCCCCCCACACTACCACACCAAACATACACACAAAATTCCACAATTTAGCCATGTTATTTGCTGTTTATTTCATTAAATTCTTATTAGTACAGAATCTAGCTATTATCATTATTTATTCATTTTAAAATCTGAGGGCTCAGCCTGGAGAGATGGCTTAGCGGTTAAGTGCTTGCCTGTGAAGCCTAAGGACCCAGGTTCAAGCTCGATTCCCCAGGACCCACATAAGCCAGATGCACAAGGGGGCACATGTGTCTGGAGTTCGTTTGCAGTGGCTGGAGGCCCTGGCGTGCCCATTCTCTCTCCTCTCTCTCTCTCTCTCTCTCTCTCTCTCTCTCTCTTGCTCTCAAATAAATAAAAATAAAAACAATTAAAAAAAAAAACTGAGGGCTGGAGAGATTGCTCAGTGGTTAAGGCACTTGCTTGCAATGCCTGTCAAATAAGATTCAATTAACCAGTACCCACATAAAGCCAAATTCAGAAAGTGGTGCATGCATATGAAGTGCATTTTTGCTAAAGGCCCTGACACAACCACCCTCTCTCTCTGTATCTCCCTCTCTGTGTTTGCAAACAAACAAATAAATATTTTAAAATATTTTAAAAGGAGCTGAAGCCTGTGCACTCAGGGCCAGTGAGGACCAAGTGTGCTTGGGGCATGGGTACTCAGAACACCTTGCTTAGGTGCCTGTGCCCTCAGGGCAAGTGTGTGGTGCAAAAAAAAAAAAAAAAAAATGCAATCCATTCAAAAAATTTAGCAAAGAACTGAACAGGAAATTCTCAAAGGAAGAAATACAAATGTCTAATACTCACTTAAGAAAATGTTCAACGTATTTATCCATTAGGAAAATGCAAATCAAAACAACTATGATAACCTTACTCCAGTCAGGATGGCAAGCATGAAAAAAATCAACTGACAATAAATGTTGGTGAGGAGGTAGGGAAAGGGAACTTCACTGCTGGCTGGAATGTAAACTTGTACAACCACTATAACAATCAGTATGAAGACTCGTGAAAAAGGATGAAAATAGATCTACCATCTGACCCTGCTCTTCCTCTACTGGGCATATACCCTAAAGACTCTACTCTTCACTGCAGAGATATTTGCTCAACCATGTTTATAGCTGCTCAATTTAGAATATGTAAGAACTGGAATCAACCCAGATGCCCATTGTTTGACAAATGGATAAAGAAGATGTGGTACATATACACAATGGAATTCTACTCAGCAGTAAGGGAAAAAAAAATGATATAATGAAGTTTGTAGGAAAATGGTTGGGCTTGGAACAGATCATACTAAGTGAACTCACACAAACACAGGAATACAAACAATGCATGTTCTCCCTCATCTGTGGTTCTTAACCTGGAACAGCTTCAGTTGCAGGTGTACCTGACAGGCAACTCAAGGATCAGATAGCAGGGACAGAAAGGTCTAAAGGGAGGGATGGGAATGGGAGGGTAGGGGTGATACACAAAACTCAATCCAAAATACCAAGAAAACTGCCTCCTGAATAGTAGACTAAAATTTATAACCCTCAGTCTGGAGAGAGGGCTTAGTTATTAAGGCACTTGCCTAAGAATCCTAAAAACCTATGTTTATTCCTCCAAGTCCCTCATAAGCCAGATGCACAGGTGACACAACTATAAGGTCACACATTCTCACAAAGTGGCACATGAACCTGGAGTTTGATTTATAGTGGCTGGAAGGGTCTGGCATACTAATTATCTTCCTCTCTCTTTCACATGCATAAATAAATAAATGAATAAATGAATAAATAAATAAATAAATAAATTAATTAATTAATTAATTATAGCCCAGACTTCTGGTCAAGATGGCACCTGCCTAACCATGCCTCATAAACATAGAGGCAATGATACTGAAAAAAGTCCTCACAAACCAAATTCAACAGCATATCAAAAGCATTATCCAGCTGGGCATGGTGGCCCACGCCTTTAATCCCAGCACTTGGGAGGAAGAGGTAGGAGGATCACTGTGAGTTCGAGGCCACCCTGACACTACATAGTGAATTCCAGGTCAGCCTGGGCCAGAGTGAGACCCTATCTTGAGAAACAAACAAACAAACAACAACAACAACAAAAAAACATTATCCACCTTGATCAAGTAGGCTTCATCCCAGGAATGCAGGGGTGGTTCAACATACAAAAATCTGTCAGTGTAATACACTACATAAATAAGCTTAAACACAAAAACCACATGATCATTTCTATAGATGCAGAAAAGGCCTTTGACAAAATACAACATCACTTCATGATCAAAACATTGGAGATACTAGGCATGGAAAGTTTATATCTCAACATAATAAAGGCTATATATAAGCTCCTAAAGTCCAAGTAATACTTAATGGGAGAGACTGAAGGAATTCCCATCGAGATCAGGAACAAGGCAGGGGTGTCCACTCTCACCTCTGCTCTTCAACATAGTGCTGGAAGTCCTAGCTCAAGCAATAAGGCAGGAGAAAGAAATAAAAGGGGTACAAATTGGAAAGGAAGAAGTTAAGTTAGCCCTATTCACAGACAACTTGATTCTATACATGAGTGACCAAGAACCTCCATCTCAAAACTCTTAAAGGTGATTAACTCCTTCAGCAAAGTAGCAGGATACAAAATCAATGCACTAAAATCAGTAGCCTTTCTATATGCAAAAGACAAAGACACAGAGAAAGAAATAAGCAATGTTGTCCCATTTTCAATAGCAGCAACAACAACAACAAAAAAACTACCTTGGAATAACATTAACCAATGATGTGAAAGACCTTTACAATGAAAACATAAAAACACTCAAGAAAAAGAAACTGAGGAGGACTTGAAAAAATGGAAAGACCTCCCTTGTTCCTAGATAGGCAGAATTAACATTGTGAAAATGGGAATATTATCAAAAGCAATATACTGACTTAATGCAATACCAGTAAAAATCCCAACATTTTTCTTCACAGAGATAGAAAAAAATGATCTCAAAATTCATATGGAATGACAGAAGGCCTCGGATATCCAAGCATATTCTCAGCAAGATACATCTCTGGAGGCATCACCATACCTGATCTAAAGCTATATTACAAAGCCGTAGTAATACAAACAACATGGTACTGGCACAAAAACAGGATTATAGACCAATGATATAGAATCGAGGACTCAGATTGGGGTCAAGTAACTATAGCAACTTGATAATTGACAAAGGCCCTAACAATGAAGACTGGAAAAGAAAGATAGCATCTTCAACAAATGGTGATGGACAAACTGGAAAACTATATGAAGGAAAAAGAAACTCTATCCACACATCTTCCATGTACAAAACCAAGTCCAAATGGATCAAAGATCTCAATATAAGTCCAGAAACTCTGTTACTACTGGAAGGAAAAGTAAGAGGAACTTAGGGAACTTCACTGCTGGCTGGAATGTAAACTTGTACAACCACTATAACAATCAGTATGAAGACTAGTGAAAAAGGATGAAAATAGATCTACCATCTGACCCTGCTCTTCCTCTACTGGGCATATACCCTAAAGACTCTACTCTTCACTGCAGAGATATTTGCTCAACCATGTTTATAGCTGCTCAATTTAGAATATGTAAGAACTGGAATCAACCCAGATGCCCATTGTTTGACAAATGGATAAAGAAGATGTGGTACATATACACAATGGAATTCTACTCAGCAGTAAGGAAAAAAAATGATATAATGAAGTTTGTAGGAAAATGGTTGGGCTTGGAACAGATCATACTAAGTGAACTCACACAAACACAGAAATATAAACAATGCATGTTCTCCCTCATCTGTGGTTCTTAACCTGGAACAGCTTCAGTTGCAGGTGTACCTGACAGGCAACTCAAAGATCAGATAGCAGGGACAGAAAGGTCTAAAGGGAGGGATGGGAATGGGAGGGTAGGGGTGATACACAAAACTCAATCCAAAATACCAAGAAAACTGCCTCCTGAATAGTAGACTAAAATTTATAACCCTCAGTCTGGAGAGATGGCTTAGTTATTAAGGCACTTGCCTAAGAATCCTAAAAACCTATGTTTATTCCTCCAAGTCCCACATAAGCCAGATGCACAGGTGACACAGCTATAAGGTCACACATTCTCACAAAGTGGCACATGAACCTGGAGTTTGATTTATAGTTGCTGGAAGGGTCTGGCATACTAATTATCTTCCTCTCTCTTTCACATGCATAAATAAATAAATGAATAAATAAATAAATAAATAAATAAATTATAGCCCAGACTTCTGGTCAAGATGGCACCTGCCTAACCATGCCTCATAAACATAGAGGCAATGATACTGAAAAAAGTCCTCACAAACCAAATTCAACAGCATATCAAAAGCATTATCCAGCTGGGCATGGTGGCCCACGCCTTTAATCCCAGCACTTGGGAGGAAGAGGTAGGAGGATCACTGTGAGTTCGAGGCCACCCTGACACTACATAGTGAATTCCAGGTCAGCCTGGGCCAGAGTGAGACCCTATCTTGAGAAACAAACAAACAAACAAACAAACAAACAAACAACAACAACAACAAAAAAAAAACATTATCCACCTTGATCAAGTAGGCTTCATCCCAGGAATGCAGGGATGGTTCAACATACAAAAATCTGTCAGTGTAAATACACGACATAAATAAGCTTAAACACAAAAACCACATGATCATTTTGATAAATGCAGAAAAGGCCTTTGACAAAATACAACATCACTTCATGATCAAAACATTGGAGATACTAGGCATGGAAAGTTTATATCTCAACATAATAAAGGCTATATATAAGCTCCTAAAGTCCAAGTAATACTTAATGGGAGAGACTGAAGGAATTCCCATCGAGATCAG
The DNA here is from genome assembly GCA_036365145.1 of Orientallactaga sibirica. Taxonomy (NCBI): domain Eukaryota; kingdom Metazoa; phylum Chordata; class Mammalia; order Rodentia; family Dipodidae; genus Orientallactaga; species Orientallactaga sibirica. The sequence goes on from JAEOAD010000017.1 coordinate 16,646,487, forward strand.
GAACAAGGCAGGGGTGTCCACTCTCACCTCTGCTCTTCAACATAGTACTGGAAGTCCTAGCTCAAGCAATAAGGCAGGAGAAAGAAATAAAAGGGGTACAAATTGGAAAGGAAGAAGTTAAGTTAGCCCTATTCACAGACAACATGATTCTATACATGAGTGACCAAGAACCTCCATCTCAAAACTCTTAAAGGTGATTAACTCCTTTAGCAAAGTAGCAGGATACAAAATCAATGCACTAAAATCAGTAGCCTTTCTATATGCAAAAGACAAAGACACAGAGAAAGAAATAAGCAATGTTGTCCCATTTTCAATAGCAGCAACAACAACAACAACAACAAAAAAAATACCTTGGAATAACATTAACCAATGATGTTGGTTAACATCACAGGCAGAATTAAAATTCTGAAAATGGGAATATTATCAAAAGCAATATACTGACTTAATGCAATACCAATAAAAATCCCAACATTTTTCTTCACAGAGATAGAAAAAAATGATCTCAAAATTCATATGGAATGACAGAAGGCCTCGGATATCCAAGCATATTCTCAGCAAGATACATCTCTGGAGGCATCACCATACCTGATCTAAAGCTATATTACAAAGCCATAGTAATACAAACAACATGGTACTGGCACAAAAACAGGATTATAGACCAATGATATAGAATCGAGGACTCAGATTGGGGTCAAGTAACTATAGCAACTTGATAATTGACAAAGGCCCTAACAATGAAGACTGGAAAAGAAAGATAGCATCTTCAACAAATGGTGATGGACAAACTGGAAAACTATATGAAGGAAAAAGAAACTCTATCCACACATCTTCCATGTACAAAACCAAGTCCAAATGGATCAAAGATCTCAATATAAGTCCAGAAACTCTGTTAGGAAAAGTAAGAGGAACTTTCCATGATATAGGAGTGGGAAAAGACTTCCTGAACAAAACTCCAGTAGCTCATAAAATTAAACAATCATTCAACCATTGGGATCTCATGAAGCTGAAAAGTTTTTTCACAGACAAACATACAATAAGCAGAGCCAATAGATTACCCACAGAATGGAAAAAAAAATGCCAGCTATACAACTGACAGAGGTGTAATTTCTAGAATTTATAAAGAACTCAAAAATCTAAACAATAAAATGTCAAACAACCCACTCAAAAAATGGGACAGAGAACTGTACAGGCAGTTCTCAGAGGAAGAAATACAAATGACAAACACACATGTAAGAAAATGTTCAACATCCCTAATCATCAGGAAAATGCAAATTAAAACAACTTTGAGATTCTACCTTACTCCAGTAAGGATAGAAAACATTAAAAAAAATCTAATAAAAACAAATGCTGTCGAGGTTGTGGAGAAATAGGAACCCTCATTCACTGTTGGTGGGAAAGTAAGATGGTACAACCACTACGGAAAGCAATATGGAGTCTCCTAAAAAGGTGACTATAGAGTTACCAACAGACCCAGTTATTTCCTTACTGGGTATTTACCCTAAAAGCTCTATGCCTCAGTTCAGGGAGATTTGCTCAACCATGTTTTTAGCTGCTCAATTCATAATAGCTAAAAACTGGAATCGACCCAGATGTCCATCATTAGATAAATGGATAACCAAGATGTGGTATATATACACAATGGAATTCTATGCAGCAATAAGGAAAATGACCCAATGAAATTTGAAGAAAAATGGTCGAACCTGGAACAGATCATTCTCAGAGAACTCACCAATCACAGAAAGATAATTGTCGTATGGTGTCACTCATCCTAACCTGAATCTGCCTGAGATGCTGAGGTACCTAATAAGCATCTCAAGGACCAGACAATAGGGAGGGTGGGCCTGGAGGGGAGTCTAAGTGTGAGGCAGGACACAAAACTGGACCCAAATGGAAATGGTACCATAAAATCCTATATCCTGAAAGACAGACTAAAAGATTGAACTTTCATCATGTCTGTGGTGGTTTGATTCTGGTGTCCCCTATAAACTTAATTGTTCTGAATGCTAGTCTCCCTAGCTGATGGCAATTAGAAATTAAAGCCTCCCAGAGGCAGAGTATTATTGGGGGTGGGCTTATAGGTATTATAGCCAGCTTCCTCTTGCCAGTGTTTAGCACACTCTCCTGTTGCTATGGTCCACCTTATGTTGGCCAGGAGGTGATGTCCACCCTCTGTTCATGCCATCGTTTACCCTGCCATCATGGAGCTTCCCCCTTGAGCCTGTAAGCTAAAATAAACCTTTTTTTTTTTTTTTTTTTTCCCCATAAGCTGCTCTTGGTCAGGTGATTTCTACCAGCAATGCAAACCTCACAGCAACAAGGTCCTTAGAGGGAACACCTGATTCACAGGGCCCTGAAGCGTGTATGAAGAAGACTAACCTTTTTCTCTCTCTCTCCCTCTTCTCTCTCTTCTCTCTCTTCTCTCTTTCTCTTTTATATTACCTGTTTTTTTCTTCCTTCTTTTCCCTTGGTGCTGGCCTGTAACTCCCAGTACCAGCATGCAGTTAATAACCACAATGAACTGTTGATCAGGAGACCTACAAGGTTTCCCAAATGAAGAAAGATTTCTGTCAGAGTACTTGATGACCTACCAAAGGTTAATGGTAAGACCCTACTGCCGAAGACACCATATGCTGTTGGTACAGAACATGGACTGACATGGCTGGAATCTGGAAGAGAGTCAGTCCCCAGACAGCTTGTCTAGTGCCAGAAGGTGCTACATGAGCAACTGGGGGGAAAGTGACCAACATCTGTCCAAGCAACACATGGTTTAAGCTTTTCAGCAGCAAACAACCTGACATGATGTTCATACAAGGGCAATAGTGGCACACAGCCAAGGTGGGTAACCAACTGCTTTTGATTTGGTTAACAGATTTGCTCAGTGGAACGGAACCCATAGCTGGAACTGGGAAACAAGTTAGAGCCATATTCAAAAACTAGACAGATTTCCAATATCAGTCTCCCACCAACTGTAGGCTACAAGAGGGCCTACACTATAAAATTTTCTCTAAAATAATAATGGTTATCCCATTTATTTGGTGATGACTTCTCTCTCCATTGGAGAATTTGCTTCTCTTTTTCAGATGGACGCAGAACCTGAGGAGAGAATCAGCCCATCGCACCTCACCAGGGCCCCAGCTGAAACCATAGAGTAATTGGGGAAATGATCAAGAGTGCTGCTTTCTTGTTGAACCTGGTACCAACACACGGGTGAAGGAGATAGACACAGAGAACACTCAACTACCACCAGACAAGATATCCAGAGACACAGAAGCTCCCAAGATCTCATCACTGAAGTAGACCTAAAACGAACCCAACATGGCTCAGGAAAATTCATGAAAGAGGAGGTGGAAAGATTTTCAGAGCCACAGGTGGGACATTATGCACAGAGACAGTGCCTCTACCCCATAAATGATGGCTATCCCCACACAACCTACATTCCCCAACAAGGAGGGTCCCTTCAGAGTGGGGAGGACAGGGAGGAGACTAATGATGGTACCAGCATGACTGTACATACACTGTCTATATAACTAACAAAAAAAGAAAGAAAGAAAAAGAAAGAAACAATAACTGAGGTAATGGAAGTGCCACAAGAAGGGTATAGGCATCGATCTATGTATAGCCAATCTATGATAGGATTGGTGATGTCATGTCAGAATATCTTATTCATATAAATACCTGTGCAAGTCTTGCTGTTCATTTGAAGACTTTCTTCTCATGTTACTTTTTGTTTTCAGTCATGTCCAAGTTTCACTACAAGAATTTCCTAATGAAAGTGTGTTAAATAAATAATTTCCTTTAAAATTTTCTATAATCTAACTAAAATATGTAATCTTGTAATTAAGCAAGTATTTAAATTTAATATCAGAATTACCAACTGTATAGGTCATGTAGCCAGTAACCATATCATTTAGATAATATTTGATTAGATTAAATGATTTTTATTTATTGTTTTATAAATTTCCTGGCAGAATGTTAAATAATGGACATAAGATGAAGGCATTTTGGAGCATATTCTCTTATTTTAAAAATAGTTGAATAAAAATGTTGGATACTCCATCAAACTTGATGCATGAAGATAATACAGTTTGTGTCTTTTTTTCCTTCCCATTCTCTACCTTCCCCCAAATCCTAACATTTTATCCAAAAATTATATATATATAAAAGTTATAACCCTCAATAGGAGTATGGGGTTATGATCTGGTCAGAAGGGCCCTGGAGAGTGTGAGATGAAGCCTAACCCTAAAACATTTAGCTCTGGCTTCTAACTACCAGTACCAGAAATTAATTACAACCCACACTGAGCTGTTGATTGGAGAGACCTACAAGATCCTCAAAAGAAGACAGGCTTCTGTCAAAACACTTAATTACCTGCCTGAGGTAAAACATAGAACCCTATTACTGAAGACACCACATGCTACCAACTCAGAACATCAAGAAACCTGGCTAGAATCTAGAAGGAAGCTCATTTCCAGATGGTTAACCCATATAGCAATGGAAAGCACTACATGAGCTGCTGGGGGAAAATGGACAATGTTGTGAGCAAGCAGGGGACACTATTATGCAAAAGTTATCAGCCTGACAAGATGTACACACTGGGCAATGATGACAACCAGCATAGGTGAGTAACCAACCCATGACTTTCTTACTAGCTAAGGTACCAATTTAGTGAAAAGGAACCTATTGCTGGAACTAGGAGCCAGGTCAAAATCCTATGGAGACCAAGATCCTGTACTCCATCGAGAAGCTTCCACTAGTTTTTGGCCAAATGAGAGGCTACACCCATCAAAATCTCTCTAAATTAATAATACTTATCCCCTTTATCCTATGCTGATTTCACTCTCCATTGGAGAATCTGTTTTTATTTTTCAGAAAACAGTGAGAACTGAGGACAACCAAAATCTGTGAACAAGACAAAAAAAAAAAAAAAAAAAGTTAGCTGGCTCCTTGGCAGGAGATGAACCACCCCTCACACATCTGCTGGGCCCCAGGTGAAACCACAGGATTATTGGCAAGATGAGCAAAAGTGCTGCTGCTTCCATGACAAACCTGACAACCTGCGCCAGGGTAATGGATTCAGACACTAACAAAACTCAAATCATATCAAATCCAGAAGCTGCTGAGAACTAAACACTAAGATAGGCTTAAAACACACCCAACATGGCTCATGGCATTTTGCAGAAGAGGGGGCAGAAAGATCGTAAGAGCCACAGGGTGGGAGGAAATATCCCAGTGGCATTGGCCCCACCAAGTGACTGCTCCTTTCACAATTCATGACACACAAGTCCATACTGAATAATAGCAATCCTACTGAGGAGGGAACTCAGTGGAATAGGGGCAAAAAGGAGGGAAATGATGGTACCAATACATAATGTGTTCATACAAAGTTCCTACTTTAAAAAAGTAACTGAATACTCACCATAAGCTAAGAATATATTAGGAGATGGAAGTAGAAAGATATATATTACATGTGATTGTATCACTAAACAATGTGACTAAAGGTGTTGACAGTGTGCTAATGCCAGTTCTAAGAAGAAATAAAAATTATGTTAAGTCTGGGGATTCTCCAAAAACATGAATTCAGTGCATGAATGCTCTTTCCCCTGGGTTTTGCAGTTAACTGGCAATGACATAGAATCTATTTCCCCACTCTTGAAATCTATCTGAATTTAATTATGAAATTGCTTTGGTCAATTGAATGTAACAGAATTATGGCTTGCCAGTTCTGATAATGGGTCTCTTAATGCCTTATTTCCTGCATGTTCTCCCTCACTTGGAATACCATCCACACCATAAGAAGGTTCCACCCTGCTGGACCTGTCCTTTGGTGGAAGAAACACTCTGATCTAGTGAGTTCAGGCAAGCTTAGTTCAGTCTTCACCTTGAGAACTCCATGCCAACATACATAAAAACATGAGATTCTGATTATGAAGATGTGCAGCTATGGTATTCCGTCACTTCTAAATGAATCTTTCTTTTTTGCTCAAAAGCCTTTTTTTCTTCTACTAAATATTCATGCATTTGCACAGTGAAAGCTTTGTTTTCCATCTCTTACTAATATGTGATTAAGAACCCCTAACTCAAGACTAAAATTTAAAGACACATTATTTTCTTGTGGCATTGTTTCTATGTGAAACAATGCTATGAAATATCAAAATTTAGTCTCTCTGATGTTTTAAGCATATTGTGACCTTTGACCAATTTATTTTTCACAGACTGTTTTCTTATCTTGTGTGCCAATGTTCTCATAATATCTTGAACACTGACTTTTTTTAGACTTTTGGCTGTTCTTCAGTTAGGAAGTTGTGTTTGGCAAAAGAAAAACAAATACAGTGGTACTAACACCTTGAGCTCTTATAGTTACAAGCTATGTCAGAAGTAGTTATTTCGGATGGATTTCCATGTTCCATTGTAAGCAAAATCTTTTGTTCATGCCACTAGTTTTCTATTACGCTTTACCAAATGTTTCACTTAGCTTGATAAACATATTTTTAAATGACATATATAACACATGTTCTAAAGATCATCTTTAATTGACAATTCTAATGATGGCTTATAAATTATAAAATTTTATATACCTTCCTAGTGCTGGTAAATAGTTACAGAAGCTGAAAGTTACTTTAGTATATTTGTTAGTCTGAAAAAATCCTTGGACACATGAGATAAAGACACCTGTAAAAAATTTAAAAAATTAGCATTAAAGATAGAGCAAAGCCTACACTATGAGGCAAAAAATGGAGGGTGACAGATATATTGGAGAAATTTTAAAAGTTCTAATAAAAGTCTAGTTGGAAATGATTTATTAAACCCTTTCCAACAGAAAATCAATTATATGCCTTTCATAGCTCTGGAGAACTGCATACATTTTTCCATGCATTTGGTTATTTGGTGAATCACTAGATCACTAATCACAAGGATCACTAGAGATACTCAATGTAAAATCAGGAAGGAACAGCAATATTTTATATGATTTTGAGACTTCTTTTCAGGATGGTGTTTGGGTAAATACAAAGTTCTTCATATACATTTCGAATTTCAAAGTTATTCAACACCTTTACAGGATAGCAACCAATATGACCCATTATTTCAGATGAACATTGTTCAAAGTGACTAAGAATTACTTAAGTATCATAACGAATTGAAAATAAACCTTACTTATGTAAATTGTTGGAAAATAAATTTGTGTTTTATTTTGACATTTAGCAAACACTTACAGAATACTATTTTTCCAGGTATTAACTTATGTATTAGAATAAAATGGTGAAGAAATAGAACCTGACTAAACAGAGTTTAATGTTAAAAGAGGCATACATATAAAATGATTAATAGTCCCTGTACTTATAGACATTATGTACTACATAAGCATACTATATAAGGAAGATACTACTGACAAAATTAACTACATACTTTGAGTTAGTTGATATAATTCTGAGAATTTTTTAAATATGTCTAAAAAACTAAGAAACCAGATTCTTTAAGATCATTTGAATCATCTTAGCAAAATCGTTCAGCTTCTGATATTTAATTTCAGGCAATCAGAGAAACATTAAAAAAGTATTCACATGGATAATTGCTTGCAACTTTATAGCAGGAAAAACATAGAAAATAATGTAAAGATAAATAGCCAGTTAAGAATAATGTCATTATCTTCTCTTCTGAAATAACTAGCATAGTGATTTAATGATATATGATGCAGTGATTAATATTGGGTTTTATGAAAATGAGAAATTGAACAAGTGTTCATAATGCATTAGTTGGAAAAAGTAGAATATGTACATCCCATATAATAAGCTCCTCTTATTTCACTACTTTTATTTCTCCTGCATCATATTATCTGAATAGCATAGTAAAAAGACATTTTAAAACACAATTTTTTCTGTGTTTTCCATGATGAGGATTTGAACTATCTTTTTAATAAGACTTTTCTATCTGGGAACCTTTCTTTAATGAGCCATTTTCTCACATATAGAGAAAGTTTATATTTAGAAAGAAAACCATGGAAGAAACAATTAATTTTAATGGAAATGTTTCAGTCACAGTAACCACATAATCAATGCAGAAGACATTTTATCAAGATATTTCACCTTCTCCTTCCTCTTCCTACATATCTCTCTTTCTAATTTCATTGCTTTTTGTTGTTGTTGTTGTTGTTGTTGTTATTGTTGCTGCTGCTACTGCTCTTGTTGGAATCACCCATTTGTTATCAGAGCTCCTGAGGAATCCTGGGTAAAGGATTATTTATAGGCACACAGGCTCATAGCCAGTGGCTACACCACTGAAGAGAATATCTTTCCCTACCCAAATGCTGAGAGATGATGTGGCCTTTTGAGTTCTTTCAAAATTTGTTCCTTTTAAAAAATATTTATTTATTTGAGAGAGGCAGAAAGAGAGAGAGAGAGAGAGAGAGAATGGGCACACCAGAGCCTCTAGCCAGTACAAATGAACTCCAGATGCATGTGCCACCTTGTGCATCTGGCTTCGTGGGTACAAGGGAACTGAACCTGGGTCCTTAGACTTCACAGGCAAGTGCCTTACCCACTAAGCCCTCTTGCCAGCACAATTTGTCCCCTTTTGAAACATTTGTCTCTAAAGAAATTGGGTCTGTTTGCGTTTATGGTTCTTATTCCAAGTATATGAGGGGTAGGGCCTTATGAGCTCTTCCCTAGTAAAACACCATTAACTGCCTATAAATTCTTGGGAAGAATGTGGTCTCATGAGCCCCTCTCCATGCTGGAACATTAATGGACCCAGTCATGAGCACTTCTCCTGCTGGTAAGCACAGTTACTGACAATTCAAGATGGCAATGATCATGTGATACCCAATGAACAGCTTTCAACCACAGCTTATTAAAAAACAAAAACCGTCTGGAAAGGACACTATGGATTTTTTGTGTGTGTCTGTTACAGGAGTATTTCCTGACCCTTATAAATTTCACTTACTTCTTGAGTCTTGTGGGCCCTTGTATTCTCTCCAGAAGGAAATGTTTCAAATCTGAGGACATAGCTACACAACATTTAATAATTATATAAATTCTTCTCTGAGGATCTCATTCATTCTTTTTTTTTTATTTTTTATTTTTACTTTTTGGAGAGAGAGACAGACAGAGAGAGAGAGAGAAAGATAGAGGAAGACAGAGATGGGCGTGCCAGCATTGTCTCAGCTGCTGAGAACGAAATCCAGATGTGTGCGCCCCCTTGTGGTCAAGTGCAGCATTGCACCCTTGCGTCACTTTGCATCTGGCTAAACGTGGGACCTGGAGATTGGAACCACTGGAGATTGGAACCAGCGTTCTTAGCCTTAGGAGGCAGGCACCTTAACCGCTAAGCCATCTCTCCAGCCCAGGATCTCATTCGTTTTTGTCCTTGGAGAGCTAACAAGCTTGATGGATTTAAAAGTTTCTTCTCAACATTATACACGACCTAAAGTTATATATTAATTTTAATCTGTTTGAAAAATGTAGACTTCTTTTGTAGAGCAGAATTTAGTAGAAGTTCCAAAAGCAAATAAATATTCCCTTCGTCTAGAATAAACACAGACATAATTCTTCACTTTAAAGAGATAAATAGACCACAATTTATTTTCATCTTCATAATGGAATATTTATTAATTTCTAATAGCATTATCGATATACTGATTTTAATATCATCCCCTAAATAAAAGCCAACTAATTTGGGGACATGCTGTTAAATGAAGTGATGTCCTTTGTCCTTCCCTGTACCTGAGAGTGAGAGTAAGATGACACTGCCTCAGGTGTGTAAGAGCCTTAATGAGTAAGGGGATAGCTAGGCACACATGTCCACATTGATCCCTCAGGTTTGGTAATTTCATTGCAAATCTCAATCTTTACATTAGAAAACCACCCTTGCCCACATTAAATCACTTTTAGTGTCTCTCAATTTTGGTGAAACATACATCAAAAGAGATGGACAACCCTATTTATAGGTTTTGCTTTATTTGAATACATTCCTGCTTATATACCAGTGATATATAGAAACAATGTTAGACATATTTAACAGTGAATAAGTCTATGAATCTAAAGCACTGACTTAACATATTGTTGATTCAACAATATCTCTATTATCCAATTGAAGCCAAATAGTTTTCAACCCTTTTTAATAAAGAGATTGTGTTACCAATGACATCATTAATGCACACAACTAAACCAGCATATTTGTTGTAAATTGATTTTTCTCATGTCTTATATATCTATTTTATATAAAGATTTTGAATATTTCTGATTTTCTTATATAAGAGACTTTTTCATACATTGTCCTGAAGAGGACATTTTAGATAACTGAGATTATAGTGGTTGAATAAATTAATATTTCATGAATACTTCTTAACATTTATTAGCATGCAGATATTAAAAGTATATATACATATATATGAATATTTATGTTTTATTTTATAATATGGAACTGGAAAGGCAAAAGACAATTCCCAAGTGGATATCTGAAGTTCCACTTTGCCATGGATAGTTCTTAAAACAGTAAGATTTAGTTGAAAATGTTACTGTTACCTAGTTTGTGCTTTCACGTTTATAAGCCCAATATTTATATTTGGATTTAATCACTGACAGATGTCATTGACTTAAAAAATATAAACAAAAAAAATAAAAATAAAAACAATGATTATTTTATCTGATAAAAATTGGAACAGGAGAAGGTGCCCTAGAATTTATCAAGTAAAAAGGTGAAATCCTTAAGGAAAGTTGCTTCATGCTTTCCATGCCATCTGCTAACCTGAGAAAACAAACCAGGAGGTCCTGGATGAAAATAAAGAATGAATGAGAACATTCTGCATTGTTTGTGGTGACCTATCCACTCAGTCATTCTTTACATTTGTTCTAACATTTTCCAGCTTTTTGTAAATGACCTTTGGCTACTGATTTCTGCAAATGACTTTGAGGGAAAATATCAGATTTCAAATGAAGAATGAATTTCTATACACACCATGGAAAACATAAAGTAATTATATATAATAAGATCTTTTTCCCATTGGCATTGAATTATTAGCATCAAGGGATGGGACATTTCTGAAAGATGATTTGATTTTTCTGAGAGTTATTGGCCCATATCTGAGAAGAATAGCTGGTCTTTTTCCTTGATGATTAATTACAATGGGATAAATAGTGTCAGATAGAGAAGTACTACTTGGCATATATTAATGATGTTAGAGTTTAGGTATCTGTACCACATTACAAACACCACTGGTATCTTCACAAAAAGAGAATAGTGTAAATTTACAATGTGAATTCATCACTTCTGTTTACTACACAGATTGAAATATGATGGCTCACTTACTGTATAGCTATTAAAATCTTTATTTACTTAATGTTATGTGTCTTTATTTTCTGCAGTGTTTTGTGAATTTAGTTTTCTTGCTACTTTCCATGTAATTTCAACTTGATGCCCTTAAGCATAAGTATAGATTGTACTACATGTTCCAGCATCTTCAAAAATGAAACAGAACTCTCAAATATACAATATTGAGGAAAATAAACTCTTAAATAGTTTGAAAATTATATTTTAAATGGAATCAAAGAATGTTCCTATAGATAATCTTATATACCAAGTCATTATTTCTTAAGGAAAATTGGATACTTGCCAAGCATATGTTCTTTTTGTTAAAGACAATCACACCTAACATACTTGAAATGAAATCAAATTTCTTTTCTGTGAAACATTAATGGTTCTATTATGATACTAATTCTAGTTGTGCATTTCTTTAAAATAATTGAAAAACAAATCTTCAACAGTAGTTAACTTTATAGTATAAAATGAAAATTACTTTGAAACTATTGTGAGATGATTAGGTCATATTATTCATTAATAAAAATGAAGTTTGATTTTTAAAGGTTGTTTTATAATTCATCTATTAATTCATTTGATAAATCCTTCTTATTTATGTAATGTAACCCAAAGAAATAAGATTAAATATTACAACACAACATATGGTACCAAAACTTCATGGTGCTAATAATATATTGTGGTGAAGTATACTACAAAATAGAACAATTAAAACTCAAGATTATGGCAAAGAAAACTGTATATAAACAACTTGTGATTTAAAAATATCATTAAAATATGGAAATAGGGCTAGAGAGATTGCTTAGTAGTTAATGTGCTTGCCTATGAAGCCTAAGGACCCAGTTTCAATTCCCCAATACCCAAATAAGCCACATGCACAGGGTGGCACATACGTCTGGAATTTGTTTGCAGTGGTTAAAGGCCCTGGTGCCCCCATTCTCTCTCTCTCCATCTTTCTCAATTTTCTCTCTCTCTCTCTCTCTCTCAAATGAATAAACATTTCTTTAATATATGAAAACATATTAACTGAAACATACACATACTGTTTATCAGTATTACTTCCCAAATTTCAGTAGCTGTAACTTTTAGTATGTCCCTGTAAGTGCCGTAAGCATTGCTTTCTGTTAATCATATCAGCATGCAGACAAACTATGACAACATTTCATGAAAGATTGAATTGAAAATAATTTTTTTACACAATGATTTTATTTCATAAGCTGGGGTGTAGAAATGGGTGGCCTAAAACTTAGCTTAAAAAGTCATGTCTATTCCTCTTTTCTTTAAAGTACAGTATTTTAAGAGCAATTACTTTCCTGTCTGGTTGAATAAGAATTAAATGAAATGTAGTTGAAGAAATTTAAGAAGAAGAAAATATTACAAATATATTGTGTATTGCTTTCAGAACATCAATATATATGATTAATGACAAAGATGGAGATGTCACAAAAAGTTGATTACAAGAAATACATATTCTTCCTATTTTTCTGTTGCATAGTTAAGCCATTATGATTTGCAGCTTAGCATTTTAAGTCTCATTAATTGTAGAATAAAGTCATGCTTCATTTTTGACAATTAAGTACAATTTTACTGGAAAGGAGAAAGAACTCTGAATTGGACTCAAAGGAGAAATCTTCCTTAAAGGTCACCCTTATTAAATGGCATGACAATTTGATTATGCCGTTCCTGCTCAATACCCCAGACTATTTCCAGCACGGTGGCTGGAGTGATGCTTTATGAAATGAAAGTCAGAGCATGTTGCTGCTCCACTCCACATCCTACTAAGCCCACACATTTCCTTCTGAACAAAAGCCAAAAATAATGCCAGAAGGGCTCTGTTTGCCCATCTCCCACCTCTCTGACATCATATTATCCACTCTTCCCCTTCCCCCCTCTCCTGTAGCTTCCTTGGTCTCCTTGTTCTCTCACAAATGTCAAGCTTGCCCTTATCTCATGGCCTTTTGTACCATCTATTTTATATCCAGGAAATTATGTCTCCATCCCAGACATCCACAAGGTGAACTCCCTCCTTTGAAGTCTTTGATCAAATTATACCCTCTCAATGAAACTTTCTTTGACCACTTAAAAAAAATTCAGACATGCTCTACTAGCAGAACTTTCTTACTTGCTCTTACCTATTTTTTTCTATTTTCTCAGGTAACGTAGTAAACTTAATAATATCATAATGTTTATGTGCATTATTTATATTATTTGTTTTTATCTCTGGATTCCATTGAGAATATAAACTACACAATCTTATAGACAATCCTGCTTTATGCACTTCTTCCTCTGAAATGCTACTTCACACATAGAACCTACTTAGTGGATATGTGTTAAATGAGCACAATATCTGATTTCAAACTATATGGAGCTAACATAGCCAAAATAAGTACACAGAAAATGGAAAAACATGGAGATCCCAGAAATAAACCCACACACTTACAGCCAACTGATTCTTGAGAATGGAGAATGGACTTCCTCGCAAACAAACAGTGTTGGAAAAACTGAATAGACACATTTTGAAGATTAAAATGTTAACCTTACCTTTTCCCCAATATAAAAATCAACTCAAAGCTGGAGAGCTGGCTTAGCAGTTAAGGCATTTGCCTGCAAAGCCAAAGGATCCTGGTTGGATTGTCCAGGACCCGTGTAAGCCAGATGCACAAGGGGGCACATGCGTCTGGAGTTCATTTGCAGTGGCTGGAGGCCCTAGGGTGCCCATTCTCTATCTGCCTCTTTCTCTCTCCTTCTCTCTCTCTCTCTCTCAAATAAATAAATAAAATGTTTTTTAAAAAATCAACTCAAAATAGACTCAAATGTAAGACTTAAAACTCTGAAGCTACCAAAAAGAACAAGATACACACTATCAGACATTGTTTTGTTTTAAGAATGCATAACTGTTTAGAAAAGCAGGCTCTGCTTAAATTATAAAGAATGATAATGGACAGTCAGAACACTAGAATACTGATAAAAAAAAATGTAGACAGTAAAGACTGTGTTTATTAGTTTCAAGGAAATGAAGATTCTATTGTTCTATAAAACCACTGGCCTAAAAATGTGGAAAAAAATGACCATGGGCTGTAGCCAAGAGGAAAAAACAAACTGGATATTTGTCATATGTACACATCCTGAGATGGTACAGTCACTCCTAGGATTGGGAAAAAACCTAGTGTAGCCAGATGTGGTGGTGCATGTCTTTAATCCCACTACTTGGGAGGCAGAGGTAGGAGGATCACCATGAGTTCGAGGCCACCCTGAAACTAAATAGTGAATTCCAGGCCAGCTTGGGCTAGAGTGAAACCCTACCTTAATCACCCCCATTTCAAAAAAAAATCTACTGTAGGCATACAAGAAATTTTCTTTAAATTCTTAATTCACTTTACTTTTTCAAAGAGGATTTCTTGACATTGGAAGTGATACCGAGGAAGTAAAATGACAAATAGTGATTAGACATAAACATCTTATATTATTTGTCAGGATATCAGAATGAAGAATGGTATTATTTTCATTATATGTTATGAATGCCCAACTAAACTTCTTCACGGTGTATGCAGGAGTCACTGGAGATGGAAATTAAGAGACAATCCATAAATTTCTTTAATGCATATGACAGAAGAAGTGATGGCATTTGAATGGCAATTTTAAACTTTGTACAAGTAACAGAATTCATATGTCAAGAGATTGACTACATACAAGCAGGAGAGATCAGGGTGATCTTTCTTCTGGAGCATGGGTTTGTATTACATGTGTATATATGTTCATGCATGTGAATGTGTGTGCATGGAATAGCACTTGTGGTCAGAGGACAACTTTCTGGTGTCAATCCTCACGTTCCACCTCATTTGAGACAGAGTTTCCCACTGTTCACCATTCAGATTACGAGGCTTGCTGGTCTGTAGGCTTTTTATGGATCCTTTTATTTTCACTTCTTGCTGGAACTGAGCATCAGGTTTTACATAGGTTCTGGGGATATGAATTCAAGTACTCACATTTGCATGGCAACTATTTGTTAGAGACAGAGATAGAAAGAGAGAGAAAGAGGCTATAGGTATGTCAGAGCCTCTTGAGCTGCAAACACCAGACATATGTGCCACTTTGTGTATCTAGCTTTATATAGGTACTGGCGAATTGAACCCTGACCATAAGGTTTTGCAAACAATCACTTTTAGTAATTTAGCCACTTTTCCAGCCTCTGACATTTTCATTTACCAAAATTCGAATGCATTAGAGATTATCTTTCTTCTCTTGTATTATGTGTGCATATCAATTATAAGGCAAAGTGTCTCATTGGTCTGCAGTTATCCAATTAGGTTACACTGTCTGGCCAGCAAGCCCCAGGGACCCTGAATTTGCTTATTTACAACACTTAGAAATATTTTTGTTTATCTCCTAATGTCTATGCTCCAAACTTTGTCAATAATGCCACACACCCACTTACTAGCTGCATCCTGGATGACATGCTTTTAAATCTGCCTTCCATTTGGCAGATGTATCCAAGAATGTAATCAGAACTATAACCTTGGGAAGAGATCTTTAGCAGCATGTTGCCCTTCTACGCTAAGCTACTTGATAAACCTGATGTACATAATTCCTCAATTCCAAACACCAGCTCCATTTTTCTAACATTTGTGTTGTCACAAGTTACTGAGAGGCCATTGAGACCGTCATTAAGAACACCTCATATATCTGCAGTTCCGTGCAGTGTCTGATGAACTAGGGACAGAGACAGAGACACAGGTAAGTTCTTGCCTTCACCAGCATTCACTACCAGAACCCAAACTTTCTGTTACCTACAGTAAGACTTTGGAGCCCTTCCCTTGCTTCTTGACCTCTGTGCATGGGTTTACTTCTGTCAATGCCATCCTGCCTTGGGTTGGGACTGACTCAGTCTCCTGATGCTCTCCCTTGACTTAACAGATGGGTGAGTGAGATTTACATCTCTGAATATCATATCAGCATTACAGAAAATAGATACTCTTTACTTTCTGTTTATAAAGTAGACAACCCTAGTTTGTTGCACAGCCTGACTTCTGAACTTTGGGATGTCAGGGTTTGACCTGGCTCTTTAGTGATTCATGCTGGGGAACTACTCCTGTGGGGAGCATTGCTGTAAAAGTCAGAGAGCACAGTGACATTCTGACATGGTCCTTCATTTATTTACTCAGCCTACCAATGCTTGCAATGTGAGCTGGAGGAGCACTGATCATGGAATCAAGTGTCATATTTGTTGAGTTAAATTAAACAATAGATTCGGACTCTACAAACATGATATTACAAAATATAAAAAATGGTAATGAATTAAATTTTACACCATATCTAGATTCCTATCTTCTTTTTTATTAAGTAGAAACTGTATATGGACACATCATGTGTTGGTACCATCATTTCCCTTCTTTTTGCCCCCATTCCACTGGGGGCCCTCCTCAGTGGGATTGCTGGTATTCCCTGTGGGGTTATGAGTTATGAGATGTGAGAATATCAGTCAGTCATTGTAAGTGGGAGAGGGGGATGCTATGCCTCAGGACATTCCCTTCCACTCTATGGCTCTTACAATCTATTTGCCCCCTTTTCCACAAAATTCTATGAGCTATGGTGGGTGTGGTTAAGCCTACTTTAGTGTTGTGCTCTCAGAAGTCCCGGATTTCTGCTTTGGTGCGTTTTGAACTTCTCAATATCTGTCTCTGTGACCCTGGCGCTGGTCCACAGCCTCATCATTACAGCAGCACTCTTGCTCATCTCTCCAATTCCTCTGTGGTTTCACCTGGGCGCTGGCTGTTCCATAGGGATGGTTTATCTCCTTGGTTCTCTCTGCCTTCTGAAAAAGAAAAACAGATTCTTGAATGGAGAATAAGGTTAGCATAGGTTTAATAGACTGAGCATTGTCAGCTAAGAGAGGTTTTTAATGGGTGTGGCCTCTCTTTTGGCCAAAGACTAGTGGGAGCTTCTCATTGGAGTACACGATCTTGGGGCCCATAGGATCCTGACTTGGTTCCCAGTTCCAGACACCTGCATTTTAACACGATTCTTGGGGAATCAAGAGCAAGTGCTCAGGTTTACAAGGCAAGCACCTTAACCAATTTAGCTATATCTCTAAGCCTAGTAATTATTCATTCTGTAGATTTGAAGATTTAAATTAAAAGCTGAAATTTATGAAAAGTTCATGATACATTGTGTGTTCTTTATTTGTGTTAATAGAGGTTATTCTTTACATTTGATTTAAATATGCAAATATCAATGATAAATGAGTGCAATTACAGTAGTAGTCCAAGGAACATGCAATATGCTTTATCCTATCTTAGTTTTGCTGCAGTTAAGATCCATTCCTTTCCAATAACTTGGCTAATATAGGTGGAATTAAATAGGGTTAGCCAGTGATTTTGCTCATTTTCAAAGTAATAAATAGGCTTACTGGTGTTAGGACTGGAATTACTCTAGCATTTTCTTCCCATCCTGGTGTTTTATCCTAAAGCAGTTTGTATTGGAGGTGATGCAAACATTTCTTTCTTCTGCAACTCCAGCTGCATTGAAAGAAAACTGTTTCTTTTGCCATTGCCAACACATGTACCCTCAAAGCCTAGAACAGTATCATAAATACTGCAGGGCCTCAATAAAAATTTGGCAAATGAATGCATGCATAAATCAAAGTTTCATTTTAGTTTTTCACCAGGCAAGTTATTAAAACAGAGCTCTATAGTTTTTGATCATTATTCATTATAACGTATCCAAATACTTACCCATGTTCCCCCAATAACATTATTGATGAGGCTAATCACTTTATTCAGTTTAGGATAGTTCTCTGCTTTTATAAACCTTTCTTATTCTCAAAATTGAGCTATTGATCTTTTAATGTTTATTTGATCTGTAAAATATAATTAGCTTTATTTTTTAATAAACTCATAAATTTTGAAACAGCCATATTATTACAAATAAATATTATAGAGTTAGTACTAATGCAATGCAGTTATAATTTTAATATTACAAAAAAAGTTTCTAAATGACTATTATTTTTAAAAGATGAATTTATTTCAGAACACTATATAATTAAATATTATGATGATTAGAAGTGTAACATCAAAAAATAGAGAATTGTAATTATTTTAGCAACCATTAGCAGTCTCTTCTTTCCAATATCTTATACTTTAGTAAAATATAATTTTGAAAGAACTTCAGAATAGTCATTTATGGGCCACTTAAGAATATGGAGAGGAAAGTAGATTGTGAGATTCCAAGTATGCAATGGAAAAAGACGTAAGGAAAATTTTGAAATTTAAGAAAAACTGAATAACTTTTGTGTAAGCTACCATGTGTAAATTAGATCAAGTGGTGTTAATCTTGACTTTATGAGAAAAGACCTATGTTCAAAGTAACTTTACACAATCAGAAATGAACCAAGATGCAAATAACTTGTCACCCACTAAATAAGCAAATGTTCTTGTAGTTCCCCAGGAAAACTGCCAGGCCTCAGCTGGCACTAAAAAGAAATGACAGGACAGTTTGTCATCAGAGAACTGTTGCTGTGGTCTGTTCATTATGCTTCACTCTCTGCTATTGAACAAATGAGATCATCTTTATTTCATTTACTTTTATCAGTACACTTCTAAAAAATGCTTCTGGTTAATATTTGGTTTGAATGAAATACTTTATTAAAAATGCTAGATGTTTCACTTAACATAGCCTGAATAACTGAAAGGAAAATAATGGCACAAGCATAAAATGGCATAATAAATCAAAGGACACTCTTTCCTTCTAAACATTTCCAACGTTAGTTTTCATCTTAATAGAACTGCTGATCCATCAACTGGTCAACTCTAGATATGCTTCTAGCCTGTCCCAATGAAAAGAGGGATGCCAACAGTAATGAGAAATAACCCTTTGTGTTTTGTCTAAAAGCATTTTTGTTTTGCCACACATGCTTTGTGTACATTGAAAAATTGCATTCTGTCATCAGAGTAAAATTTCAATCTATTTGCCCCCTCTGGCACACATTTATACATGGTATGGAACAACAGATTATCATGGTAAATATAATTTCCAGGATGGAGTTTAAATTGCAACAGGGATAAAAACAATTGATCAGAAATCTTGGGCTCTATCTGGAACAATAACGTGCTACCATTATGTGCAAAGTTAGAAAGTGAAGCCATCTGAAGTAAGAAAATATACATGTTTTTCAGCAATAATTAGTGAGCTCAAGAATAACCTCTGTCACTTATTCAAAATGAGAGACAGGCATACAGACAGAGACACAGAGACATACAGAAAAACAGACATCCTCTCCTCAACATCAGTTATTCACAGGTAAAAATAATTTTGAAATTCCTTCAGACATTTGCAGTGACAGTTGCATGACAACTATCACTCAAGCTCTGAAATAAATATCTAAATAATATAAGAAATCCAGGGTGCCACATAATTTCATTCAGAAGAAAGATACTAGTCAGGAAGAAAACCCAATAGAAAGGTATTTCATTTAGTACTGAAATCAGGTCTACACAAAGTGGTCCGAGAAAAATCTCTACTGCATATCTTGTAGGTAGAGGTCTGACCTACATGCCTCATCTACATGTTGCCTGTCTCAGTGAAACATGTTGCTGAATATACCCTCATTTCAGTTGAAATTATCTGCCTACACATTTCTAGATTTGTAAGTGGGGACTAAGTTTATTCATTGAAGAACTCCGATGGCTTTGCCATGATAAGTGTGGTGGTTTGATTCAGGTGTCTCCCATAAACTTAGGTGTTCTGAATGCTAGGTTCCCAGATGATGGAGATCTGGGTATTATCGACTCCTGGAAATGGTGTATATTGTTGGGGGTGGGCTTATGGGTGTTATAGCCAGTGCCCCTTGCCAGTGTTTGGCACATTATCCTGTTCCTGTTGTTCACTTAAAGTTGGCCAGGAGGTGATGTCCACCCTCTGCTCATACCATCATTTTCCCCTGCCATCATTGATCTTCCCCTTGAATAAACCATTTTTCCCACAAGGTCCTCTTGGTTGGGAGATTTCTGCCAGCAATGCAAACCTGACTGCAATAATAAGCATTCTGTAAATCTTTGCTGTACACAGTAGAGGCGTGTGTATCACTTTATCAGCAAAATTGTTTGTTTCTCTTAAGAAGAATCTATATCAGATTTCTGATCTTGCTCTTATCAAGGACATGTCCAGAAGAGCTAAGACTCACAATGTTTTAGGGGAAATCATAAGAGCTTTAACTCATCCCATAGTCCTCATGCATTGTAGCACATACTTTTGCATTGAATGATGGCATGTTGGGCAAGGCAAATTATTTAGCATGCTAATGTACTAGTCATTTGAATATGTGCCAGGAGAGTGCTTGAGTGCAGTAAGATATATCCTAGACTTTAATTTTGGTAGAGTATAGAAATTTTAACTAGCTTCCTTTAGGTCATCAACCAAATTATTTTAATCTTAGGCAAAAATATATCTACTTAGGATAAAATAATGATTTAGTGTACAAGTTAAGAATCAAGGACACATACACAAAAATATATTCATGCATACATTCACAAATACACACACATCCTGATGTATCTTCAAAATGCAACATATCTACAGAAAATACCTGTAATATCTGTCTTTGCCTTGGGGGAACATAAGAGAAAATGAGACTGTCTAAATCAGTCTCACTTGTCACTTATCTCTATTTCTAACACCAATCCTAGACTCTGAAGACATTTCCTCTCAATTTTTTCTTTTACATACTTTTTTTTTCTTGAGACATGGTTGCACTATGCAGCACAGGATTGACTGGATCTCTTGCTATGTAGCCCAGGATGATCTAAACTCATGAGCCTCCTGAAAACCTTATGCATATTGGGCTTATCAGGAGGCACACACCACACCCATCAACCATTGTGTTCTAGTGTGACAATGTGTACTGCTATTGCTAATTTCAGCTTCTCAGATTTAATCGTTGCATTTTTTTTTTTTTTTTTACAAAGTGCCAACACTCCTTCATATGGGCCTGGATACATACATGTCAGATACAGAAAAGCTAGAGAGATGTATGTTCTACAAATGCAGAAGCACAAGAAATACTTATATTCTAGAAAAGAAGCTGGAAACTAAACGCTATAAGTAAAGTAAATCATTTATTAATAGAAAAGGCAAAATGAAACCAATGTAAACATGATCACATCTTTTTGTAGTAACATGTAAATATTTCATTATCTTAAAAAGGGGATATGTGATATAAAACTGTATGGTATGTTTTTTTATATACTTGTCCTCCTGTAATTAAAAAAAAATGATTAAATTGATACCTATACACATTAAAAAAACTAGATTTGCACATTACTAATTAAATAGTACATTTATTATATAATAAAAGTTATATTTCCTGAAAAAAGGCCAAAAATAGTACAAAGGAAGTTATCATCTGTAGTCCATTAACTCAAATGTATTTTGATTCTGTGAATTAATTCAGTTTACTAGAACTCTGTCATGGTTACTACAGTAGATACTCATTGCTACACATTTCCTACATGCAATAATATTGTTAGAAAATAGAGACTACACATAAAATATATAATCCACTATGTATCGTAAATATTTCATTATAAAATGTAGATGTTAAATATTGTTGAGATGATGTATATGTCAGTCACCCAATAAACACATAGTATACTATGCATATATAGGAACATATACTTTTAAGCAACATATAATTTCTATATTTCTATGTTGGTTTTATATATATTATATAATAAGTGTCAATGTTTGGTAATCAAATTTAAGAATTTAGCACTTGCTTATTGGCTCATATGAAATTGTTAAATGTTAAAGCTGGACTGGAGAGATGGTTTAGCAGTTAAGGCATTTGCCTGCAAAGCCAAAGGACCCAGTTTCAAATCCCCAGGACCCATGTAAGCCAGATGCACAAGGTGACACATGTGTCTCGAGTTTGATTACAGCAATTGAAGGTCCTGATGCTTTCATTCTCTGTCTATCTACCTCTTTCTCTTTCTTTCTCTCAAATAAATAAAATAAATAATTTAAAATTTTCAAAATATTTTAAAATATTAAAGCTATTTAATCTTTATCATGCTTGAAAATTTTCCCAAAAATATTTTTACTAGTCACACATTGTGGGTGTTTGCATGCTATTGCTATGTGGTTAAAATTCTTATATACAAAAATGTCATCTATTATCCATAAAAAGAATAAGTTGTGTCATCTATGCTGCTGGGATTCCAAAGATGCTACCAGTGTCACAGCCCTTTCAAATGACTCAGTCAAGTAACCACTCAGTGTCGAACAAGAAGCATCCAATACTTGAAACTCAATATTAACAAAAGCTGGGACTGAAAATATGTGACTGCACAGGGCACTAAATGAAATTACCTTCACAGCAAGGCTGACAGCAGTTGGCTTGCCCCAGAGTAAAAGCCATCTATACAGCATAGAACAGGATGCATTCCACTGGCCCAGGCACTGCTTCTCCCTCTCCTTCTTGTCTTGGTGGTCTGAGTGACTTTCATAAAGTTATATATGGGTCCAGAGCAACTGCTTTGCCACATGTAGGGCTTTCTGTCCCTGGAAAATTAAAACCATTCTGAGCTGTTCAAAGTTAGGGTAAAAAGATGAGCTCTTAGCAGTAGAGTAGGATAGAGGCTCCCAGAGGCTGGAAAGAGTGAAGTATAATAGAGAGAGCGTGGTAAGAGGAACAAAATGGAATTTGACAGAAAGAATGAATTCTGATGTTCCATAACTCACTAGGTAAACATAACTGACAAAACATACTTAATTTTATATTTCAAAATAGCTAGTAAAGAAGATTTGAAAGACCCCAACACAAATCTACTAATGAGGATGTAGAGTGACAAAATACGCCAATTCCACTGATGTGAGCATAACACATTGAATACATGGGTTGATAGCACAATGAATGCCATAAATATGCACAACTATGTATAATTACACACACATATTTTTCATTTTAAAATGTTAGATCATGGGTTAGGGAGCTTGCACAGCAGATAAGACTGCTTGCTACCCAAAGCCTGAGGACCTGCATTTGATCTGCAGTAAACCATATTTTTAAAAATAGCCTAAGGCTATGGAGAATGCTCACCAGTTAAAGGCACTTGCTTCCAAACCTGGTGGTCCAGGTTCTATTCTCCAGTACCCATGTAAACACAGATGCACAAAGTGGTGCATGCGTCTTGTAGCAACAGAAGACTTAGGTGTCTCTCTCTCTCTCTCTCTCTCTCTCTCTCCTTCCCTCCCAGATAAATAAATGTATTTTGTAAAAACTTAACTCAGCAGGAGTTAAGGACACTTGCTTGAAAAGCTTGAAAGGGCTTGGTTCAAATCCCCAGTACCTATGCAAAGCCAGATGCACAAAGTGCATGTATCTGGAGTCTGTATGCAGTGGCAGGAGGCCCTGATAAGCTCTTTCATTCATTAATTTACTCTCTCTCCCTCTATCACAAACAATTTTTTTTTTTGATTTTTCAAGGTAGGGTCTCACTCTAACTTAGGCTGACCTGGAATTCATTTCAGGGTGGCCTTGAACTCAAGGCCATCCTCCTACCTCTGCCTCCCGAGTGCTGGGATTAAAGGCATGTGCCACCACACCCTGCTTTAAATAATAATTTTTTAAAGCTTACCATGTCCATACATAACTATAAACCCAACTCTGGAGGGTACAGAGACTGGATATGGCTGGGGCTCACTGGTCATATAGTATAACTGGAAAACCATTAGTTTCAGGTTTAGTGAAAAACACTATTTCAAGAAAATAAGCCAGAAGAGTAATACAGAAGGACCTGTGAAGTCTTCCTCTGGTCTCTGCACTCAAGTTCACAGGGCTCATGCATCTATACAATGTGTGCACATACTACACACACACTGCACACATTAACCAAGCACCAAAATGAGTTTGTTTGGGGTAGGGTTTGGGGAAATCTGAGACAAATCAAACACATCAATTCTCCCAGGAAATATTCAAACATTTGCCTCCCTGGATGGTAGAAGAAAGGCCACTACCCTGATAGCAAAGTATCCAGATGGTTCCACCAAGGAGACTTGGGACTGCCTGTTTCTCCCCCATATTGTTCTGTCTCTGTGGTGATACATTTATACTTTCACCAGACCTTGGTGGATCTATCAATTTAAAGAATAAAAATTGGGGCTGGAGAGATGGCTTAGCGGTTAAACGCTTGCGCCTAAGGCCTCGAGGCTCGATTCTCCAGGACCCCTAGGCCGGAAAGAACAGTGGTTCCATTCTCTCTCTCTCTCTCCAGCAGTTCTGTATCTCTCTCTCTCTCTCAGGTAAAATAAATAAATAAAGAAAGAATAAAAATTGGGGCTGGAGAGATGCCAGATGCAAAAGAACACTGATCCAGCAGTTCCAATCTCCAGGTCCCACGTTTAGCCAGATGCAAAAGTGATGCAAGGGTGCAATGCTGCACTTGAACACAAGGAGGAGGGGCACACGCATCTGGATTTCATTCACAGTAGCTGAGAGGCTGCTGGTGCATCCATCTCTATCTGTCTTTCTCTCCTCTTTCTCGATCTCTCTCCAAAAAAATAATAATAAAAATAATTCTCTGCAAAATTGATAATTTAAACTATTATCTTCTCTTAATCCAAACAAATGAATTTAAAATTAAAATCAGAGAAACTGAAAAACTTAGTTTGGAGGGTGTAAAATTAAGGCCATTGACAAATCCAACAAAACAAAGCAAATTCCTTGTCACCACAATACTATTATGTATAAGATGGGCTCCTAAAACACTGAATTCTCTGAGAAATTTTAACTCCTCATTGTCCTTATGCTAAGCAATTGATATAGAATGTTTTCCTTTAAGTGAATTTGTGTGTAGTCATTTTGAATCATGGATTTTAGCTAAAGAAGCTGTGCTATTTCATATTCAAGAATGATATAATTTTTTATAGGTGGAGGATCTTTTGCTTAGAAAAGCAACATTCTACAACATAAATTATTCAGAGGACACCAGCACTGACTTGCATGTTTCTTTTGTAAATGTTTTCTTCCCTCAAGTTTATTTGCTGCAGCTAGCTTCAGATTTATACTTTCAAACAAAATATGCCCACACCTCAAAGTTATATAATGCATTGGACTTATCAGTACATGGGTGCTTTAAAATTTTCTAGATTTCTAAAGCTATAACAAAATTTGGCCTATTAAATGCATAGTTCATGGAAAGTAGAAATCATGAGAATATATTGGATGTGAGTATTAAGTGGCTGACTAACCTCACTCACTGCCATGCTACTCAGTCCTTCACTACATAACTGAGTTATTACATAGAAACTGATCTCTAAAAGCTTGCACTTTACTTTATCTTGGTGCAGTTAAGAGATGCAAAACTTGGAATCTGTTGATACTAACATATAAAATGTCTATATGGTGAGTAAAATATAGTACAAATACAATGAAATAGACATACATAAATCATACATGTCATATTTTAAACATGTTTTCATTGCATGTTACTTTGAGGTTTATATTTATTTTAAAATGGTGTACAACTACAGATATATCTATAGATTAATATCACCATAATTAACCACTACTGCATCTTAATAGATTTCATGGCATAGAAAAAGTAAAAAGAAATAAACTTACTGAAAAGACAAAAGTCATAAAAAATACTATGCATTCTACAAAGACATTAGCTCCCTGAAGAATCTTTTCTTGATATTATATTTTTTTAAACTTGGTAGTGTAAAAGGAATGAGGAAATTAAAATTCTGCTTCTGAAAATGCACTAAAGGTTGCTAAAAATAATGATTCAGTGATGGAAATAAATGCATCTAAGAGTATGTGAGTATAATTATGTACCACAGGTAGTAAATGTCATGTTATGTTTCAATGATTTTATGGATATCAAACTCATCTGTATGCTATTTCTAATAGCACTTTTATGACCAAAATAATAAATATAGGAAACTTCTGATTTTAATAATACATGGTTTCTTATGGTGGTAGTTTATTTTGGCTAATGTAAAATGATAAATCAGAAGGCTAAGGTTAAAGTCTGCCTTGAAAATAGCTTAAAACATTAAATGCAATCCTTGTCCTAGATCACATTAAAGTCATTATTGCATTTTTTGAAAGTATACATTGGGGGCTTCTTTTCCACTTCAAAGTTAAAGCCATTAAGCTTACTGTTCCATACAATAAATTAATAAACAAGAATAGATTAACCAAAGGACACAAGCATTGCCTTCTTCCAGTTTCTCTCATTCCTATCCAGTTCATTGTTGTTTCTCTCTTGGGACATGGTAAGAAGTTCTATTTAAATTTAGATTGAGTAAAGTGCTCAGTAAGACATTTCCGAATCCCAGAAGGGTGGTGTGTGGTAGAAAGAAGAAAATGAACCTTGTTTTCCCTCCGGTAGCTTTTAAATGCATTGGCATGTGAGCAGCTTTGTTGAGTATGGCCGCCAAGACGATACTGGCAGTGGCTGAGCTCACACCAGAGCAGAGAAAGCATCCCAGAAATGATTTCACTAATCATCAACTATCTCTGTTATGCTGAGCTCTAAGACCGACCTTCTATGTGAGCTTTTGCTGCTAAATTGAGGAAATAATACCCATTGGCTATATGCCCAGGAGAAAAAATCAGCAGCAACAATCACTAAGAATTTCTTCATGCTTAAAGCTCTTCCTGGAGGTGTGATCTCATTGGAACTTACACCCAAATGGATGTGCCCATGATGAGAAGATCAAACCACACGGTCTATGGTCAGGGTGTGCCCTAGTGTCTAAAAAGAGCACCGATGAGGACAATAATGATAGGAGGACAAATGAGACAAGTCACTGTCCCTGATGCCATCAACAGATGTCACATATCTATGATGCACATCGAATAGGCAATTCTTTTGAAGGAGAATGATATCAATTTGAAAAGATAAGTGAATCATGCCATTATGTTCTATATAAATAGACATAGATATGGAGTAGGGGAATTTGGACAACCTGGTGAAAGGGTTTTTATTGATAAAATGTGTTAAAATCTTTAAAATTCCTATTATATGGTTAAACTGAAAAAATGTTACATGGAATATAAATAACCATCTCTATATACCTGCAATGAGTTTTTTTTTCTACTTTCAAGAACACTCAACCTCCAGCCATATTCTCTTCATTTTGTAACTATCACTGGGCTTTTGTACTACCGAAGGAACAATCACAGAAAGGCACAAAAGGAAGCATTTCAAAGACTGACTAATCACTGCCTATGGTGTTGTCATGAGAGAAATGCATTCTTTTCAGCAAATATGAACACTCAATTCACTTCTTTTTTTTGTTTTGTTTTGTTTTTTTCGTAAGTACACCCTAGCAAAACTCTCTGAACCATAAAAATTAGGTCTCACTTGTGATGTTAGATGCAAAAACGGCATCTTGACACTTTTATTTTCACTGTCATCAAAAACTACTTTGTCCTGACAATGTATTTGCCTATGAAAGATAGCCCAATAATTTCTTGGTTTCACTTACTTAGTTTTGCTGCTTATTACCAAAATGTCCTGAAGTCTACTTATTCAATGAATATTTATTGAGTACCAACAATATAGAGGCATCATTTCAAGGCCTGGGATAAAGATGTACTGAAGAAATTATTTAGGATTTCAGTTTTCAGTGAGATTATGTTTGAATTAGAGAGACAGGGTAAATTAATAAAAAATAAAATATCAGTAGTGACAAATTATAATGCAAATAGTATAATACAATGGCAAGTGATTGAGTAATGGAAATCTTTGTTAAAAATGGCATTTAAGAAGTAGAGCTTTGGGTTGCGATATGGCTGAGTAAAGCACTTGCCTCACAAGCATGAGGACCTGAGATTGGATACTCAGCACCTCACTGCGTGTGCAGTTATAATCCCAAGACTGAGGAAGCAGAAACAGGATGATCTTCAGGGCAAGCTGAATTGAGAAGTTTTGAGTTTAGTGAGAGACCATGTCTCAATAAATAATGTGGAAAGCAATTAAAGAAGACACCCGAAATCAACCATAGATCTCCATATACACACGTGCATACACATATCACACACATATGCACTCACACACAAATGAACATGAATACACACATATACATGCACAGGAAACATACAAATACATTCAAAAAAAGTAGAGCTCTACATGGTTAGAAAAGCCAACTAAATGCTGTCATCATAACTGTACCTCTTTCTTATTTTTGTCATGTCTTTCTCTGTATTTTTAATATTTCCATGACATTCAGTTTTTCACCTGATGGCTGAGAATTCCACTTTCTTTTTTAATTTTCTCACACTGTACAAAAATCCTTTCCTGAAAATGAAGACTTCTACAATGCTCAAATAGGAGGCTGAAAAAAAAACCTATTAATTCAATCTAAAGGTGAAAATAATAAATTAGAAACATTTATTTCTATAATAAATTTTGGATGATTTTCATAAAGACACTTAAAATAACCTAAATAAAAAGCTGAGTGTGGGCAATAGCCTGTTCATTAAATTAATGCTGGGTCAGTTGATTATCTGTGAAAGGGGGGAAAAAAACTGGCTCATAACTGAGGCCATTTATGAGAAATGATTTCACATGAATCTTACTCACCTGTGAGTGAGTGGTAAAATATGATAGCTTTGAGAAAGAAACAAAGAAAATACCACCATGATCTAGGAGACAAACCTGTTGTTAAAAACACACAGAAAATGCTAACAACAAATAAAAATATTGATAAAAAGATTATATTAGACTTGAAACCTACTGTTCATTCAAAGACATCATTAAGAAAAAAGGCAAGCCACAAAGGGAAATACAATGGCTGTAATACATCACTCAACTAAACTGGAACACACATTATGCTTAAAATGCAAGAAAAAAAAAAAAAAGGATGAAGGCTAGTTTTGGGGTCCTTATCCAAATTAGCAAAAAGAAAAAAAAAAAAAAAACGCACTCCAAGAAGAGTAAATGAGTTGTGAGGTTTATTTTAGGAAGTGTTAAGATCAAGAAGGAGGGCCTGTAGGAAGCCCAAGACAAAAAGAAATTTTCCCTGTTCCCAGGAGGACAATGGAAAACTTCTCCTTCATGTAGAAAAATCTCCAGGGAAGGAGCCTTTGTAGAAGACAGACACATATATGGAAGCCAAAGCAGGAGAGCCCAGGCCAAAAACTCACTCATATAAGAGATCAGAGAGGACTAAGAGATAATAAAGGCTCAGAGGTTAAAGAGATCATTCATATATAGAAAGCATCCTAAAGGTAGGTGGAAAGTGCCCGGACAAGAAGAAATCAGGCGATGAGACTAAGACTTGTACATGCCAGGATCCATAGGAAGAAGAGGACCAAGAGAGTGATATATGCACATTGTTAGGCAAGAAAGCATCTAGAACAAGACATGAGGGAAACAAGCAGAAAAATGCCCCAACAGAAAAGAAATCCTCCCTGTTCCCAGCAAGGCTGTGGAGGTAGAGAGTTTACCAAAGCAAGGACCAGGAGAGTCAGAGACCAGAAGAATGAAGAGCAGGCCAAGAGAGTTAGTTACACACTTAATGTCACATTTACCGATTAAAATCCACTTAGGATGAGCTTTCTCATCAGACTTAGATGTGTTAGGGAGAGAGAGACTTGACTGGTTGGTGGGTTCAAGAGACCAACCCGGGTGTGTTAAGCTGAGGAAGAAACAGGCAGCTCTTACTGAAGAATTGCTTGCAGCTCTCTTGAATGGAAATGGATCAGACATCAGTTCTAGTTCTGCCAGGGCAGGCAAGGTGGCATCTGCCTGACTGCCTATCAAAAGCTGTCTTATTCCTCTTCTTTTCAGAAATCTCTACTAAATCAGAACACACACTCTAAGTTATAACTTGCAACTGTTTTTATTTATCAAGGAGACAGAGACATAAAGAGAGAGATTGAGAGAGAATATGGGCAGGCCTGGCCTCTTGATGTGTCAAACAAACTTCAAACACATGCACCACTTTGTGCATCTGGCTTATATGGATGCTGGGGAATCAAACTCAGGACAGTAGGCTTTGGAAGCAGGCACCTTTAACCAATAAGCAATCTCCACAGCCCCATGACTTTCAATTTTATAGTTACATATTTTTCCAAGGCAGTGGTATATATGGTGATCAAAGACAAGAGCCAGAATATTTACACTGCCTTTAAAATGCAAAAATTCAAAACAAATGTCTATCTACAGTGGAAAGAATAATATCAGATGTTTCAAATAATTGAACACTAATTGCAGGGTCAGACAACTATGTCTTATGAGTTAATGATGGTGCAGGCATGTTACTTGCAAAATAAAATTTTAAAGAATGGATTATAAAATACCCACATCCACACTGAATGTGGCACCTTGACCTGTATTTACATATCACAAACCCCCAAATATCTCGTGCCTTTAAAGAAAATGTCTATTAGCTCCTGTTAACACAGACATAAGTAGGTACAATGATGCTAACATGGTAAATAACACTGGCAGAGTGATGATAGAAAGGTGATTGACATAGAAGATAATAAAAATACATAGTATGTGACACTTCCAAAAATATTTAGAAGCAGGCAAATTTTATCTATCATGTCAGAAGTCAGGATAGTGTTTCCCTTGGTTGGTGAAAGATCAAAGAGGAATGGTACAAGAAGGATCCTGATATAATATCCTTTAATTTGGTACAGTTAGTAATATTATATTGTCTTTACTTGGCAGAAATCCCCTGACCTGCACAGTTAAAAGTAACACACCCTCCTCTATGTATAGGCAATATTTCTACTTTATGGAACATAGAAGAAAACATAAATCTAATAACATTACCAAGAATAAATATATCATAGAATTATTTAAATAGATTAAAAATAGAATAAACCTAATTGACCAATAGTAGACCTGGTCAAATATAAATTTACTCATACAATGAAATCCTTTGTAACAATAAAAAACGATCTCATAAAAATATTTATTTGAAGATGCAAACAGTGGTATCCTAAATAGAGATTTTAAAAGATGTTACTAAGTGAGTTGGGTTTTTGGTTCCATTTTTTAAAATGACATAAGGTCTCCATTGTAGCCCTGGCCATCATGGAATTTAATATTTAACTAAGGTTTGCCTCAATCTTCTGGCAACCCTCCTGCCTTAACCTCTTCATTGCTGGGATCATAGACATGGGCAACCTTTCCTCGTTCAAATGAGTGTCATATAATGACATAGCAACATACTAAGGTTTCAGCAGAGGAATATGTACAAGAGTGAGTGGTGCTTTCTCTTGGAGTGAGATAAGAGGTACATTTGTTTTATTATTGGTTTCAGTTTACTTACTTGTTTGAGCAATAATATGTCCTGATGTTTCTAAGTAAAATTTGTTTAACAGAAAAATGAAGACTAATTTTAAATTCATAGTATTTGAGGTATATTTGAGAAAGTTTACAATGAGTACTGAAATGTGAAAGCTAGAATTCCTCTTGATGATGCTGGACTGAAAAGGCTTGGAGATATGTAGAAAAATCAATTAGTACCACAGCTATAGGAGAGCTCTGTAAATGCACTGCTTCTAGTTAAGTCTCACAGTGTAAGATACCAGCCTCACAGAGATCTATGAGTTTACAAAATCAAAGATGTCACACTGGCATTATCACCACTATTCATTTATAAACATCATAAACCCCTGGGGGTGATAGATGGCTTCCTTCTCTTGGTGATAAGGAGAAGTTGGCATTGCTTTATTATCTCCTCAAGGTTAAAAGTCAGTGGTTTACCTGGGAAAACATCTGTTTGTAAGCTTGTCTTTGCTCCTCTCAGGGGCCATATTTACATGCTAGGTTTTAAGCATACCAAAATGAGAAGCTTAAGTTTTATTTGCCCTGTTTTCCTTTTAAAGATGCCAGGATGGCTCTCTATGAGAAAAAGGAGTGGAGGCTGGAGGCAAGGAAAGCTTACACTATTCATCTATTTGAACCATTTTTAATGAGAGCAAACTAGATTTCATCTGCTAAAATTAATGAATTGCATCTCTGAGCCAGAGACTAGAGACCTAAGTATTGATTTTACACTATAAATGCCACTCAAGAGGATTCATATAAGTAAAATGCTAAGGTGGTAATTTTGGAGAAATCTATGGGGAAAAGGTCACATTTTCTTGTAGAGATCTAAGGGATGTTCACATTGAATTGACTCATTTTCTATTCTTCAATCATCTCAAAAAAAATAGTTTACTAGACAGCTAGAACTTCCTGTTCAAAAACTTTTAGTCCAAGAGAAAAGACTTTAGCTTCAAAAATATACTGTCACACGATAGGTCAAAGTCAGTACATTGGTGTATTTAAGAATAATATTCTCTGTTTGTTCTGTGTTTCATAGAAAGTTCTTGAAATTCAATATAGAAAAAGCTATGTCCCCATTGTCCATTCCCAAAGTCAACTGTTTACCAGAGCCTTCATGTCTACATAAGAAGTTCCACTTACAGGTTAGTTCAGGCCCACACATTGGTGTCATCTGTGTTTCCTCTTTCCCCTACAACCATACCACTGTCAGTACCAACAAATATATCTAAGTACACAATATGTCCATATGCCAATGTCCTTTTACCACTGTGTTCCTACCAAGCCTCTTTATCATTCACGTCAACTATTACATTCTCCAGTTCACCTTCTGTCTGTGACTTTGCCTCTGGTATTATACCAAGGCAGCTATTTGAAAATAAAATGTTTCCCTGTTTTCTAACTTGCAAACATTAAAAGTGAAATCATAGCATATGAATCATACTTATGTCCTATTTCTCCAGTGTCCTGTGCAGGGAAAAACACCCAAATTCTTACTTTGCCCCTCAAAACAGTATAAAAAGTATTGACCTTTTTACTTTATTGCAGTATTTCTGAAAAAAAAAAAAGAACTCATGGATTATTACCTCTATTTAAATGTTTTTTCTACTCTTCATTCTTGAAAATACATCTAAAGAGAATGTTAATTCTGTTTTGGAAAGACTTCTTATACTACAAGGGCTCTTCTATATAATTGGTAATAGACTATACTTAGTGAATTAGCCCTGCTTAAAGACCATCATCTCATAAATGATTCTCTGAATGTGTAATGACAGAAGGCAAAAGGCTGAAAATCCTAACACTAATTTCCATTTCCCAGGACCTTGGCAAACAGGCAGGAGAAGGCACCACATGATGGTTAGCACTGTTAACATAGCTTGTTTTCCACCCAGATTGCCTAGGAAAATAATGGTGCATTCTCAGACACCCATGTATTTCAGGATAGATTTTTTTTTTTAAACTGTTTTCAAAAAACTCAAAGCATCTCTATTATACCTGGAGCGCCTGCCTGGAAATAAAATTCTACTTATCACTCAGATCAAGTGTTTAGGGTGGTAGCCTCTCAACCAAGTCATCTTGGCTATTAATCCATCTCCAATATTTATAGACTTTCACCTAAGACAAGTTACTTAACCTCTTGTTTCCTCTGTTTCTTCCTTAAAAATGTTGTTGCTAGTATTGATTCCAATCTACAAGGAGTTATGGTATATACGGGACATGTATCTTGTAAGTGAGGAACAAATAATATCTACTACCACCTTTTTACTAATGATAGTTATTCCCACCCAAATTTTTAAATTTGAAAAGAAAACTGACAGTAAGCATGTTTTCTACTAGGTGTCCCTCTAAGCTATATTAGGATTGAAGATTTGTGATTTCTCTAATGAATCAAAAATGCTAAAGCTAAATTAGCAACACTAAATTATCCCTTTCATTCTTTCATCAATGCCTTTTCTACCTTAGTGTAGGTTGGAAAGAAAGATAGGTCTTTATGAGTTTTTTTTCCCCCAAAAGTCACTCATATTCCCAGGATTTAGATATAAGGGTGTTATTTGAATGTGGCCCTGAGAGTAGAAAATTGAGGGGAAAAAAATGCTTCTATGGAGGTCAAAATAGAACTCTGTTATTGTCCGGAAGCCAAATTCTGTCTGTAACAAAAGTTTAGTCATTCCACTTAAAAGGTGAAAGAGGGGGATGACTTATCAATCAATACCCATGATTAGGTATGTGCTGCTCCTGAGTGGCAAAAATGCCTGAGCACTTCCAGTGTGACTTGGGAAAGAGCAAGGTCATGGGGCCAGAGGGCATCATCAGAAAGAAGCAGGTTCTGGCAGTTAGAAACTCCATAGCCATGAGCATTGGTGGTGAGTGCCAAGGGGCTTCGGGCAGTGCCCTGGAAGCATCTGCCAGCATCTGCTGCTGGGTACAGAGAGGGGAAAGAAGGTCAGAACTAGAATGGCATTTGTGAATTCCTGCACAAGGAAAAATCTCTATAGAAAGTGTCTCTCATTCACATATTAAAAATTAATCATAAAATTTGTTATTGGAATAATATCATAGAAAACTGTATTTACGGGTAGATTGGACTTTGGAATCCCTATAAGAAATAGTGAAGGAATTAATTACAATTTTGGAATTGAATAGAAAAGAAACAGGAAAAGTAAAAAGAATAATATGAGTTTCCAAAGACATTTAATGCTATCCCAATTCCTCACATAATGATGAATTTTATTGTGCTATAATTCTTATTTATTAAAATTTTTGTGTTTCAATAGCTCCAATGAAATGCAACTTCTTGTTTTTATGTTGGTCCAGGGAGCATTAGAGGACACCATACTCATATAACATATTAAGCACGCCATAGCTTGCAATCAAACTCTAATAAATTCCTGTATCTTATGATTTAAAATGAATGCAAAGTTCTGAAAGGTTAGAACACACCACGGTCTTAAATTTTCAAGTGTGAAGCTGTTTCTGTACAGCTTGTAAAGAGTTTGAACATTAAGTTTGAACTAGGTTTACATTAAAAGTGTTAACCTCATGCTAACTTCTTGATGATTTTTGTCATTCATTTACTCCTGCAAGTAGAACACGCATATTTATCAGTAAGAAATTCCAATTATGGCAATATACCAGGCTCATTACAATTTTAAGGGAACATAATATGATATTAATTATAAAGTAAAAGCAAACCAGTTTTGAATCCCAACCTTATAGCTAGAACAGTTTTGTTTCTTTTAGGAAGACTTGGGTTATGTAAAAAAAATCTAAAGTATATAAACATACATGTTTTTAAGTATTTTTAATATTAATGTATAAAAGAGATAAAGGATAGTGGAAAAGTGCATTACCAAACAATGAAGATAAAAATCTATATCCAATGTAATTAAGTTTAGACATCATGGTGTCCAAGTTGATTTTGAGGTATGATGGCATGTAAAAAAATCTATACATAGTTTATGGAGACATTTTGATGAGCTTGATTATTTTCATGCTTCTGTTTGTCCATCATCACCATTAAAGTAATAAACATCTGCATTCTCATGTTGTAGGATTTGCTTTCCTAGAAAGACAATATGAGTTCTACACATCTAAGGATCTAAGTGCACAGAATTTTATTACAAACTATAGACACTGTTATACTGAAGAGCTCTCAAATGTATTATTCTTGAATAGCTGTAACTTTATACATAGTATACTAAAACTACAATTTGCCCTTCCTTCAACCTTTGGCGGCCACTGTTCCAGTCTTGGCTTCCTGCAAGTTTGACTATTTTAGGAAATACCCATGAAAGAATCACGTAGGGCCATTCCTGTGACTAGCTCTTTTATTTTCTTACAGTTTTAAAGCTAAATACTGTTCCATTATGTAAGGATAGCTCATTTTCTTTATGCATTCACATATTGATGAATGTTTGGTTGTGTTTACATATTAGATACTGTGAAAACTGCTGCAATCATAATGAGAATTCAGATGTACATTAAAAATACTGATATCTGTTCTTACATATATGCCTAGAAGTGGTATTGCTGAGCCACATTGTGATTTGTTTTTGTTTTTTTCCAGAACATGAATATTTTTTTTTAATTTTCAGAAAAGAAAATATTATGAAATACTAAGAGTAATTATTATGTTTCTTCATCTCCTGGAAAGGTACTTACTGTTGCCATACATTTCAGTGAGTTACAAGGGCTTTGTAACAAGAAAAAATAAATGGATAATGGTCATGAATTTGAATTTTGTATGTCCCATTTTCTTCCTGTGGACATGTAACAGCTCACTTAAGCTGCCTCCCTATTCTACTACATCATCTGCATGGAATTTTTTGTTTGTTTGTTTGTTTTTTCAAGGTAGGGTCTCACTCTAGTCCAGGTTGACCTGGAATTCACTCTGTATTCTCAGGGTGATCCTCCTACCTCTGCCTCCCGAGTGCTGGTATTAAAGGTGTGTGCCACCACACCCAGCTCTGCACGGAATTTTTGTGGAAACAAGGTTGGCTTAGCATATTCAAGTCAATGACAGGATATATCACTTGAACAGAATGAACACAAACATACCCTCATCTTAATAGATTCACAAAAGGTATTTAACAAAATTCAGTACATATCCATGACAATATCATATTCAACAAGTAAGTATAGAAGAAAAATGCTTCAACATAATAAAGCCATATATCATAAAAGCATAGCTAATATCAGCCTTAATTATGAAAAACTGCAAGATTTATTTCTAAATCCAACAATAGGATTTCCAGATCACATCCCTTCTAATCTGCATATTATTTAAAGTCCAACCAAAGCCATTATGTAGGGGGAAAAATTTAAAAAAAAAATCCAAATTCAAATGGAAAAATGAAATTTTATCTGCTTGAACAGATAAACAAACACATTCACATACACAAGCTCTTAATAATCCCTGGGAAAATCTGTAATAAAAAATTAATTTACTAACATTACAAGATACAAAATTAACATGAATAAAAATCAGTTCATATCTGTTTACTAATAATGAGCCATCCAAAAGTGAATTAAAACAATATTTTTCTAATATCATAAAAAAGAATATTTGGAAATAAACTTTGCCAGAAAGTAAAAGACTATAAACTGAAAGCTACAAAACATCAATAAAAGAAATTAAAGAATAAAATAAATAGAAATACATATTTTTCATGAATTAGAAGAGTTAGTACTATCATTATACTATACTCTCTAAAGCTGTCTTACTAATTCAATACTATTCAAATAAAAAAAAATTTTGGAAATACAAAAGAAATTTTAAAATTCAGATGAACTCATCAGAACTCAAATATACAAAACGCACTTTAGAAAGAAGAACAAAACTGTAAGCATCAAACATTTTGCTTTTGTTATATTTCAGTAGGTTATATAAAATAGGATATTGAAAATATAATCTGCTTATGTTTTATATTATAATTTTTCTTACATTTTGCTTTTTTTCTATTTTTGACATTCTCATTCTCCCTTTAGCTCCCTTCTTCCCCATTAATTCCTAATTTACTTTCATGCCCCCTTTTTTTTAGCCCTTTGAAATAAATTGAAATTGTTTCTATGATCATGGATGGAAGATTATTTACTGTGCAATAGTCAACTTACCAATGGCTACCAGCAATTCTAGCTGCCATTACTTATTCTGGGAGGTCTGGAGACTCATGTGTCTTCTCTCATCAATGTTGATGCATTCACAGGCTCAATCCATGCAGAAAACTACAGCTGCTGTGAATTCGTGAGTGTAAAAGCCATATCATGTCCAGAAGACGGCAGTCCATTTCTCTCTTCCACATCATCCTGTTCGACACATTCTTTTCACCTGTCCCCTCCTCCTCCATGTTCCTTGAGCATGGAGGGGCTGCTTTACAAGTCCTAGTTGCAGCTGAGTATACAGTAGTCACTTATTCTCAAAAATGTTACAAGCTATGCATCTCTGCATGACTTTTGCCCACTGTGGCAAGAAACTTCTGTAATTGAGGTTTCACACAGTAATCTATTAGAACATGTATAGGTATTTAGAATGCAGTTCATTCCGTGTAAATAACCACAGTAGTAGAAAGCATTTCTCCCCAACACCCCAGGACCTATGTTCTTAGCTACAGGCTCTTGGCCTTGTTTTGTCCCAGGCAGGAAATCTCTTCTGTGGATCAGGCCTGAAATCCCATCAGAAAATGGCTGATTAATGTCAATATAGCACCAGCGGGCATATCCTGCTTTGCAGGTTGGTTATGGAGTACATGGGGTCCACAGCTTGGTAAGACTGTGATGGCCTTTCCTGCCCAACAGCTGGCATAGCACCTTCTGGTACTATGCAGGGAGAAGTCTGCCAGCACAGTTCATCAGTTCCACAATGCTTAACAAACTTAAAGGAAAGTTAAGATTTGTGCTTGGTATTTGAATAATAAGTTACTTTTCCAGAGAGGGGAGTGTATTTTCATTACACTGAAGTGGAAATAGCACAAAACATGTAAAAACAGGTGAGTATTAAAGACAACACTGAAAGATGCAGAAAATCATTCTTTCAAAATTTGCTTTATAGATAGTAGCCATTTATTTCATAACTCCAATAGGAAACAAGGTCCAAACTTAAAAACTTAGTTTTCAAGACTTTTCACAGTCATGCCACCTGAATTATCTACTAAAAAGACATAGAATGAGAAGTATCTGTAATCTTAATTAAAAACTAATTATTTCACTTTATTAGGTCCTAATTTTAAGAACAGAATATCATATCCTATTTTTGATAATTAATGCAAATGTATTCCTCAGACCCTAACTATAGGTGACATCAAGTTCTGATTGCAATCTTATACCTAACACTTATTTTTGCCTGAAGTATTCTATGTAATTATGCTACCCACACAGTTTGAACCAAAAATGCCCTTGGTTAAAAGAGGCAGGTTATTTATGAGAGAAGAAATTTATGAGAAGAAGAATCCAAAAATAGTCTCAACTTTTCAAAACCTATGTGTTTTTGTAATTTGATTTACATTTCAAAATTGCTATCACTTGTGTCTTTCATGTGAGTTATTTTTAAATTCCTTTGTGATCCACTAGACAGTTTAATATATAAAGTGTACTTAGGGAAAAAAAATCCATAATTAACTAGTTCAAACCCCTAGTGAGGTAATTAAAGCTATCTTCATCAATTGTGTTTGATGTTCATCTAGTCACCTTCCGATGTCGTTGATAACTCTCAGAGGCCAACTATGCAACAAACGTGCCATTCCTTCAACACAGGAGAAGCAAGGAAAGTATGTCATCTCCTAGGACAGAACCTAGGATAAGTATATGTTCTACATACTTCTTAAGATACTTGGTACATAAATATTTAAATTCCTATGTATTATGAAGTGTCTTGTAATGAAATATGAACACATCATTTTGCTAATAATGTTATCTTTTTTTGCTTCATCTCTATATGCTGTTAAGTTCTTCCTTGGAACTTAATGAATTCCATTTTAATGTTAAGTTATTTAATCATTATAGTAGAAATATAATTTCTACATATGAATAGTAAGAAGTATTTTATAACAGTGGTGTCCAAGCTGTAGTTTTTATTTGAACAAATAGACATTGACCAGGGTGTTGCCACTGGAAATGAACGCCAAAAGCTGAGGAACTGGACCCAAGCTGGCCAACTTTCCAAGCAAGTACCATAATTGGTGAGTCATCTAATCCTTCTAAGCTATATATCAGTAAGAAAGGAACTTTTCCGTTTATTCTTTTCTGAGTTTAAGCAATTACATTTTTACTTTTCATTCTTATTGAATTCCTTTGTAATTTCTGGGGATGTCTTAATTCAATTTAATAAGAAAATGTGAACTATGCCATAACATTAGACATCAAGAATGTTCATGTATTAGCACATGATCTCCTCCCCCCAGCAAAAAAGATCTAAATACTAGGGGTTTGATTAGCTGGTATGACAATAATTGGTTTTCTTGTTTTATTAACATATGAAAGTCATGCAGGTTAAATAGTTGTCCTGGGATCAGTTTACAGTGAGATACTTTTAACATAGGTGTACTGAGAGTAAAAATTGTGACTGTTTTGCTGTCTTCTGTGTCTATGTCTATGAAGTGCATTGGCACATGGTAAATGTATGGTGTAAGATATATTGACATAATTTCAATTAACTGTAAGCTACAGAAAGACAATGTGATATATATTAAAAATAACAAAAGACTTATGTGATCAAAACTACCCCAAGAATATCAGTTAGGCTTAAGTGGCTATGTTTCCTAAAATGGGAACACGTAATTTATTTAACAAGCGATAACACGACACACGTTTTACTTACTTAACATTGATCAAGTACATTTCTTCACTAAAGCTTATTCTTCATATAAAAACATTTTTTATTAGTTATGGACATACTCAGTATGTAAATAGTACATGTTGGTACCACCCTTTCCATCATCCCTGCCCCCCCTCCAAAGGGACAATCCTCATTGGGGATGCTGGTTATACCCATGGGTATTGTGGGTTGTGCATTGTGGGGGCATCAATCAGTTATGGTGAAAAGGCAATGTCTCTGTGCATAATGCCCCAACTTGAGACTCTAACAATATTTCTGCCCCCACTTCTGCAAAATTCTCTGAAAGATGTTGGGTGTGTTTTAAGTCTACTTCAATGATGGGCTCTTAGGAGCCTCTGGATCTCTGCTTTGGTAGGTGTTGAGTGTCCTGAGTGTCTACTCCTTTACCTTTGCGCTGATATCAGGTTCACTGAGAAAGCAGCTCTCTTGCTCATTTCCCCAATTCCTCTGTGGTTTCAGCTGAGGCCAGGCTGAAGTGTGACAGGTCATTTATCTCCTGAGGTCTCGCTCCCATCTGAAAAAGAGAAGCAGATTCTCCAATGGAGAGTGAAGTCAGCACAAGTTAAATGGGATAACCATTATTAGTTTAGAGAGAATTTAACAAGTGTAGGCCCTCTTGTAGCCCAAGATTAGTGAGAGCTTGATATTGGAAGGGAAACTCATTATCTGGATATGAATCTGATTTGTTTCCTAGTTCCTTTCCACTGGGTGGATCTGTTAGCCAATCCAAGAGCAGTTGGTTACCCACCATGGCTATGTGCCACTATTGCACTTGTGTGAGCATCACGTCAGGTTGTTTGCTTTGAGTAGCTAAGACCTCATTTGAAGCTCCTAACCTGGATCAACCCGAGATGTTGACATACCTGATAGGCATCTCGAGGCCTGGACAATAGGGAGGGTAGGGCTTGAGGTGAGGGTAAGGTTCATGCTGGGGGCGGGCACAAAAGTGAACCCAAATGGAACTGGTACCATAGAATACTATATCCTGGAAGACACACTAAAAGTTGGAGCCCTCAACAGGACCTTAGGGGAGCACCTAAATCAAAGAGCCCTGGAGAGGCTGAGATGAAGCCTAACCTTCAATTTCTCCTGTTTCTTTTTTTTTTCTTTTTTCTTTTTTCTGTATGAAAACATTTTAAGTACTTCTTTTATGTTATAAGATTCAGTGATGGAAACCTGAATTAGAGTAAAACATAGACCAGGGAGGATAGGACTCAAGTCTTGTGTTCTTGTAGACTGGATACCTCCATTTCTGATGCTGGGTTAGGAGAGGTGGATAAAAATCTGTGTCTGAGTCGATGACTGAGAAAAACAGTGTTTAGAGGGACTTAGGGTGCCAGGGACTACTTCTTGGGTCAGAAAAACAGTTTCAACACAAATATACATGAATAATTGGAAAGCAGAATTCAATTCATTTCTTTTGGGCACAATATGTTGATTCTTTTGGATTCTTTTTTTTTTTTTTTTTTTTTTTTTTTGGTTTTGCGAGGTAGGGTCTCACTCTGGTCCAGGCTGACCTGGAATCAACTATGTAGTCTCAGGGTGGCCTCGAACTCTTGGCGATCCTCCTACCTCTGCCTCCCAAGTGCTGGGATTAAAGGCATGCGCCACCATGCCCGGCTTCTTTTGGATTCTTAATCACTTATCCCATTGTCAGAGAATAACCAAGATGTGAACCATGTCTGTGCACTGCTAGATCCATCCCAAGAAACAGAACACACATTCAATGGACTAGAGAGATAGCTTAGTGGTTAAGGCACACAAGGTGGTGCATATCTAGAGTTCATTTGCAGTGGCTGGAGGCCCTGGTACTCCCATCCCTGTGTCCTCTCTTTCTCCTGCCTCTTTTGCTCTGTCTCTCAAATAAATAAATTAAATTAAAACATATTAAAAAACAAAAGAAAAAGAAAACACATTCAAATCACCCAGGATTCTCATGAGTATCATCATCTAACTTGATTGGGCTTAAATTTCCTATAGAAATTATTTGTAGTAGGGCATAGAAAGGGAGGGTAGAGGGCAGGAGATGAAAATGTATTCAACTACATTATAATAACAAAACGTAATGAATATCTAATTAGAATATTCTTTGATGCTTATAGATCTAGAGATGAAATTTTTTCCAAAATATTTTACTAAGTATTAGAACAGAATCTATAAATAAATATGTACTGCTTATATAAATTATGTTTTAATAAAATTAAAGAATATAAGAAACCCTGAGAATTTTAGAAAAAATGTCATTTGTGATTAAAAATATTTTAATCCATTAAACTCAATCCATTAAACTAAAAAAAAAAAAAAAAAAAAAAAAAACATCTGCACAACTAATATAGTACAGACACTTAATGGGATTACAAAAAGTCCCTTATGTCATTTAGAGATTCAGTTATGAGAGGGGTAATAAGAAATCATTAGTTTAACATCAAGGTTGAAAGGTAGACATAGATAAGAGTGAACTCACCTAAAAGCCAACTCCCAGATGAAACATTAAATATGTCAAGAATGTTAACAGGCAATAAAAAGAAGACCTTGTCATGCCTTGGTTCAATAAAATGTTTATGGCACAGTTATTGGATCTTCTCAAATATTGCAAGAAAAGAAATATGGTTATGATATCAAGCACATTTTGACATTGAGACCTCATCAATTTTCTTAAACTATAAAGACCATCAAGCTAACAAACTGAGTGTTAACCATAATGTTAACAAAGTAATTCTCCTACATGAAATTTCTCATTGTAGTTAGATAAAAATTATGGCCAACTATGTTTCAAAGGTTTGTCTACATAATTCCTAGTACTGATGAAACACTCAAAATTAACCTCTGGGGCTGGAGAGATGGCTTAGTGGTTAAGGCGCCTGCCTCCTAAGCCTAAGAACACTAAATCCAATATCCAGCGGTTCCAATCTCCACGTCCCACGTTTAGCCAGATGCAAAGTGATGCAAGGGCGCAATGCCGCACTTATCCAGAAGGGGGCGGACGCATCTGGATTTTGATCACAGTGGCTGAGAGGCAGCTGGTACACTCATCTCTATCTGTCTTCCTCTCCCTCTCTGTCTGTGTCTCTCTCCAAAAAAAAAAAAAAAAAAAAAAATTAACCTCTGTATTCAAAATAAGCAACATAACAAGAGTGAACATAATAGAAAATGGATTTGTATATATGCTAAGCCTATGTCATTCCAGGATATAATGGAAAATAACTTAGGTGTCATTCTTGATATAAAAATATCAAAAACATCTAGATAAATGTGGAACACTCTTCTAGGGCAAGCTGCTGGAAATGAAAGCCAGAAGATCTTGAATGATGGACACCAGAACACTGAAACAGAGCAAAAGCTATCACTTCTGCCTTTCTTGACAAAAGTGCTTTTACTAAGGATGGAAATAGATAGATTTAAGAGTAAACCAGAAGCAATATTATAATTTGAAAAGGACCTATGCCACATAGAGTCCTGGAAATTCTTACAGTGTTAAGGGACAATAAGACATTTTGGTTCCACTCCTTGTTAACAGTTAACATTTTATGTAAAAGAAAACCTCTTTGGGTTCCCCAAGTTAAATTAACCTTTGAATTCATCAAATCAAGTCCTAGCATGCCCAAATCTAGGGATACAGGAGAAGGAGATGCAATAAGAAAATAATAGTCAGGTGGGCTGGAGAGGTGGATCAGCCATTAAAGCCATTCTGGTAAAGCCTGTCAGCCAGACACAAAAGGTGGTGCATGCATCTGGCATTCATTTGCAGTGGCGAGAGATTCTGGTGTGTATACACACACACACACACACACACACACACACACACACACACACACTTTTTTTTTTAATGATAGCCATAGATATGGTTCAGAGTAAAGAGTGGCCACCTTTGTTTATGAGAATATGAGCTACAACATTGAGAAATGCCTTGTGTGGCAAGAGAATCCTGCTTGCTCTGTTTATTATGGCTT
The DNA here is from genome assembly GCA_036365145.1 of Orientallactaga sibirica. Taxonomy (NCBI): domain Eukaryota; kingdom Metazoa; phylum Chordata; class Mammalia; order Rodentia; family Dipodidae; genus Orientallactaga; species Orientallactaga sibirica. The sequence continues at coordinate 16,690,865 of JAEOAD010000017.1, forward strand.
GTGCTAGAAAATTTTACTTGATTTATCCAACACTGTTCTTTCATTATAAGTTAAATTGACAAACATCCTGTCAAAAAGAAAGTATGGTATGTATACCCACTGATGTTAAGGTATCAGGAAAAGTCCATAGCTATAGTGCTTGGGTATGTCATGGCAGAGTGAAAGCAGTCAGAGATGGCTGACATTTGATCCTGCAATGAATAGAATATAATTGCACAATTATCTGAGTTTATAAAGCTCCCTCAAAACAAGTAACTCTCCTTATTAAGGGCATGCTTTGTATGCTCTGTGGGCCACTGGGGTTTCGTGTCATGCTCCAAATCATAGTTTTAAGCATCTTCTGCCTTTACTGCATTTGACAACCTCGTGATCTAAACTACAACTGTTTAGAAACCTGCTGTTTTTTCATTCAGGCTGAAATCAGTATGCTCTATTCATAGTGCTCTTCTCTTAAATGCCAATATACGGGCTACACTGGAGGATGTTGTTTGCATTGTATTTTAGCCTTGATCTTTAGATTTTTAGGAGAACCCATAGGAGCCATTGGTATCAGAAACTGAGCCCTGATCCCTACTGTAATCCTCCGCCATAGCTTAGGGAGTGTCAGCATTTCCTGGGGCTTTTAATTTGGTTTAAAGCTACATATCACAGTGACACATTACTCTCTCAGTCTGCCAAAGGATATATCGCACACACTTTTATTTATTCCTCACTCCTTTTCTGACTGTGGCTAATAAGGAACAACTCTAATTGAGCATAGCTCTTTGATCCCTTATAGCATATTGCTTTGAAAGAGTTTATTATAGCTGTTAAAAAGAAGCTATAAAGGCACAGATCCTCATAAAACATCTTATTTGGTTAAACATTAGGGCAGGAGTTGTTCAATAGCTGTTAATACTTGTTTTCCACATAAAGCTATTCTTGGACTTCAGATTTCATAGGATGTAGCCAATTTAATAAAATGGAAATTATAAGTCCAGAGATATTATCATTGTGACTGGGATAGGAAATGAATGAGATGCCCCAGCTGCCAATGTTGATAATAAATTTTTACACAATGTACCAAAAAAAAATCCATGGCCAATTCCCATTTTATCAAATTGCTGAAAATTGGTAGAGCACAGGAAAAATAGCATTGTGGTTTGGATTTGAAATTCCTCCCCAAAGAATTGTGTGTTTGTTCAGTTCTCAGCTGGTAGCTATTAGGTAGTGATGGAAACTTTAAGAGGTGGGGCCCATTGAAAGAGGTGAGTCACTGAAGGTGTGCCTTTAAATATATATTTTGTCCCTGGATTCTTTATTCCTCTATCTCTCCTTCTCTCCCTCTCTTTTTCACTTTCTCTTTCTCCCTCTACTTGATGGCTGTGTGAGATGATCACATTTGTATGTAATTTCTCTGCACCGTAATACATTCATCACAATGAACTTCTGGAAGTAATGGGAACAAATGACAGTAGACAAATATCTCTGAAAATGTGAGACAGAAATATCCTCAATTAAGGTGACTTGGGTGTTCTATCACACAACAGAAATCTGACACAAATATAAAATTGTTGCAACAGACAGATAAAATATTTGTTCAGATATTCAAAATGCATATAAGTAGCTAGCAGATAATTTTGAGTTATATGTGCTGCTGGCCAGCTACCTGTCACTGGATTGATTTTTAAGGGAAAGGCTATAGACTTCAGAAAATTACATATATATATATATATATATATATATATATATATATATATGGGACTTTAGTGCTGATGACTGGAATAGGAATTCACGAATTGACATTTATTTAAAAGATCAGGAGTGTACATAGATGAGCAACACATCAGTCAAGAACTTGGGAACAGGACCAATGTGAAAGGACCAATGTGAAAGGGCCTATTGAGATCGCTTTCATTTCTCAGGGAGAAATCCGTTACTGTAATGACTACAGCTGCCATCTCTATCAAAGATGGAAAACAAAATGACATTTCTCTGTACTTTCTCATTTCAGGAGACATAGACATTTTTTTCTGCCCTATTGATCCCAAAATCAGTCTCATAATTATTCTTTATACATTACTCCAGATAGCCACCATATTTATTTAAGACACAAGACCATTTCTATATTTCAAATACACATACAAATTCATATAAAAAGTGGGAAAATGCATAATGATGTATAGAGACAATAGAGAGATGGACATATAGTTATATATAATTGTTCCACAAAATCATATCTATTTCAAACTTTATTTTTTTTTTTTTTTTTTATGCACAGGGACAGAAAGGACAAAAAGAGCAAGAGAGACAGAATGGGCGCACAAGGGCCTTCTGTCACTTCAAACCTTCTAAGAAACTCCAGACACAAGTGCCACTTTATGTATCTGGCTTTATGTGGGTACGGGGGACTCTAACCCTGGCTGTCATGCTTTGCAAGTAAGCATTTTTAAGCACTGAGCCATCTCTCCAGCCCAAACCTGGATTTTTTGAAAGAATTTATGTTATTTCATTTATTTTTGAGATTGTCTTTTTCTACACACACACACACACAAAAGAAAACAGTGAAATAATTATAGAAACACCTTTTTTCTCTTTATCTCACAATTTAATTGATCACCAAGTTCTGGTGATTTCTCGCCCAGCCACATCTGTATGATTATAGGGCCCACTCTGTGCTCTACCTATTGGGTTTCACCATTTCTGAATTTCCTAATGCCTGCCAGAGTTAATATTATTTAATTGTTCATTTGTTGATTTTTTTTTTTTTTTTTTGTGGGAGGAAGAGGGTTCGAGGTAGGGTCTCGCTCTAGCTCAGGTTGACCTGGAATTCACTATGGAGACCCAGGCTGGCTTCAAACTCACAGCAACCCATCTATCTCTGCCTCCCAAGTTGTGGAATTAAAGTTGTGTGCCACCACACCCAGACATTTGTTGATTTTTATTGATAAAGATTTTTTCATGTTTGGGATAGAACACATGGACTCTATGACTGTACTCAATCCCCAACCACAGCCAATGTTATGTCATAGCATCTACCACCTGATATAATGATCCATGTGTGTGTGTGTGTGTGTGTGTGTGTGTGTGTGTGTGACTGTACTTAATCCCCAACCACAGCCAATGTTATGTAGTAGCATCTACCCATCTACCACCTGATATAATGACCCATATAGATAGATGATAGATAGATAGATAGATAGATAGATAGATAGATAGATAGATAGATAGATAATGTGTGTATGTGTGTGTATAAAACATTCTTATATTAAACATACCATACTCTCCTTTGATGAAAGTATATTGCAGGACAAGCGGTGTCTCATAAAATATATTTGAACCTCTCATCATTTTCATTTATTTTTAAAGACCAATTTACTCAAAATCTAATGTCACCATTCCCTCAGTCAATATATACCCAGGGAATTTCACTTATCCAAAGCGACCTCAAATCCTGTGATTCTGACCATATGCCTAAGCAGCTCCTGTCTTAACAGACAATACATCTCCTGAAAGTTTAAGTCACTATTTACACAGATCAGTTATAATAGTGATGTGACGGGTAAAGTGTTATGCCCTAGACAGATTTTTACCAGATGTAGTGCATAAAATTGACATTTTCAAGTTTCTTCAGCAGGTTATAAAAATTTTATATAAATGGAAATTTTCCATTTCTTAAGTGACATTCTAAATGTTATAACTGGCTTATACAGGTAACAGATGAAACTTTTTCATTCTGACTTGTGAAATAAGAAATTAAATTGAAATGAAATCTCAAAGAGTTATTATCCTATTCATTAAAAGTAATTCTCCGTTGAATGTGAAAGTAACTAAATTTATGAATTTTCTGTCTTTACTGTTCTTTATTCCCAATCATCACGAGAACATAATAAACAAAACAAATTAATTCAATAAGGTTTTCTTATTTGTGCATAAAATATAAGCAAAACAGGGAGAAGAAGTCTTGGCAAAGGTTTGCTACAAGTGCAAAAGCTTTCACTTATAAATCTTTACCAGGTTTTTCCTAATCCTCTTTCAAATCTTACTGCAAGTGAGTTTAATTCACAGAAGTAAATGTTGTCCCCTTTCCATTATATGATTTATCTATGGCATCAAATCATGTTTGATTATCAGTGGAAACAGGAAGCTTTTCAAGGAAGCCTCTATGCCCAGTGTTTGCCTATGCCAGTGGACACACCCCACCACACAACTAATTCATGCAAGAGTAGATGCCCGCTTCTAGTTAGAAGGTTTACAATATTCTTTCTTAGAGACTTGATTATTGAAACCGGGAGAAACAGACTAAGAACAATGGCAGTCCAGGTACATAAAAGATAGAGTAATAAAAATTCTACCTATTCACTCTTGCGGTCAAACCAACAGGCTATTCCTGGTTCCTGCCCTGAGTACTTCAGGATGAACCAATGCTCCCCTGCTTCCTGGCTCTAGCTTCCAGTAACTGATCAATATTCAGTGTTACTCTGTTTAACACAGGAAAAAAAATTAAGAGGTGAGACCATTTATAAGGTCCTTGGCCACTGGGTGTGGGCCTTCAAAGAGGATTATAGGACATGGAACCCTCCATGCACCCCTGATGACTAAGAAGTTTTTGTCCTGCCATGTTCCTTCCTATGATATGCTGCCTCACTACAGACCCAAAGTGAAGGGGCCATTGATTGTGAACTAAACTCTCTAAACTGGTTGCCCAAACAAATGTGTTTAATCTTTATAAGGTATCTTAGGTGTTTGGAAAGGAAATAGTAATAATGACCCCCCTTCATGTCAGGAATGGACATACTTCTCTGATATCTTTGAAGTATCTTCCTCTGGACTATATGAAAAAGAAAAACAATAAACAAAACCTATCTTATTTAGCAGTTATAGTCAAGACTTCATATTATAAAGGATTAGACTATTTCCAGAATTTATACAGCTGTTGGTCCATTGTTCTCACAAACCTTATTAAAAATAGCATTGTTTTATCACTGGTAGACCCAACGGATGCAGATGATGGTGGGCTGGAAGCTGTTATGAAGATTTAATAAGATGAGTTGATATTAACAAAAAACCGACCAAGCCTACTTCTTTTTCCATAGGGTTGAAGGGAAACCTCCTTAAGGTGCTGAGGGAAAGTTGGATCTAAGTACAAGTTCTGGTAAGCAAAAACAGATTGCAGAGGAAGGAACTATTTCTGGTCACAGTCAACATCAAAAACTTTCACATGGAAATAAACCATACAGTAACTCGAAAATACTAAGTTATTGAGAGATATTTATTGCCATGGAAAGTCAAGCCTGACTGAAATCCTGGTAATTGTTTGACACCTACAGCAGTTTCTGTGCCCCCAACTGCACAAGCTGTGTAACCTCAGGAGAGCACGTTTTCCCATGCATACTCCAAGCATGGTTATTAAAAACATTGAAACAAGGACTAGAGATGAAAATGGACAAAGAGTTCCTCTGGAGACTAGAATAAGAACTACGCAAGGACATTTTGTTCTGCCAAAGTTTGCTCCACGGGATTTGATAATTGTGGTGGGCAAGTGCCTGTTCTGTGTTTCCCTGTATTCAATTTTCTGGATGAGATTTTTAATTGATGCTATCCTATTCATTTCCCATTATTGTTTAATGTATGCAGAAGGCAGGAAAATAATGTTTCTATTAGTTTATCTCACCAAAAATACCAGAAACTCTGTACTGACTTAATGGAGAGGGCCAATCACCACCATTTAGAAATCTGGCACTTTAATTTAAAGTAAGGAGTGGATATGGTTTTGAATCCCACCCATATCTGTCATTCAATGGTTTCTTCATGAAGAAAAAGAGAAAGAAGAGAAAGCATTCAAGTATAGAGTCTTGTTTAATATGGGTCTGTTATTTTTCAAATAATAAAAACCTAAAATTTAATTGACTATCAGACGATGCAAGTTTCCAACTCCAGATGACCTTGCTGCTTTGAATGGACATGATAACAAAGTTTTAGCCAATGGCTAAAGCCATTGACTTCCTGGAAATACCTCTAAAACTAAGTTTTCTAATGCCCTCCCACTGCCTTTCCTTCCTGCTGACTGAGAGATGATAGGCATGAGAATAAATGACTATGAGACAGATAGTGTTTTATAAAGAATGACAGGCGCCTGTCCTTCCTGAAGCTCAGACCTCTGCATTTTGACAGAGAAATGGCCTTTAGGTTCCTCCCCCTCTCTCTCTCTCTCTCTCTTTTCTCTCTCTCTTTCCCTTTCTCTTTCTCTCTGCCCTTCTTTCCTTCTCCTCGTCCTTCTCTTTCTCCTCTCCCTTCTTCATTGCCTCTCTCTTTCTCTCTGTCTCTCTCATTTCTTTCTCTCTCCCTCCTTCACTTTCTCCTTCTATGCAACATACATGCCTATATGCCTACTAATAGTGCCACAAAGGAGTGTGCCTTACTAGGAACAGAGGAGAAAATACCAAAATACTGTCACATGCTGCAGAACAACCTTCAGCAGAGGAGAAACAGCATCTGCATCCCATCAGAGTGCATTGCTTATTGAAGCCTTAGCCATCTTTGTTTGTGGAAGTATACTTCATGAGCCTCACACAATAGCATAACCTAAAGCTGTATTTCTTAGAATGTGGACCCATTGTTAAGTAGCCTATGAATATATTTTAAAATGTTTGCTGACCCTGACACATACAAAGTTATCATAAGATATAACATTTTTACCATGGGCATTTTAGAAATTTATGAAATATTCTGGGTACCTTCATTTGCATGTCCAGTACTACAGAAGAATGACAGTCAGTGAATGAAAGTGGACTTCTGTGAAAATATCATGTAGACCATGAGAAAAGAACTTTATACATCACTGGTTAATTGGTCACAGTGGCACACAGTTTGGAAGAGTCATGAATCAACTATGATTTTATAAAAAGTCCTTGTAATGTTAGCACTGTTAAGAGTGTTAGGGGCTGGAGTGGTGGCTTAGTGGTTAAGTAACATGCCTGTGAAGCCTAAAGACCCCGGTTGGATTCTCTAGGCCCCATGTAAGCCAGATGCTCAAGGGGATGCATACATCTGGAGTTCGTTTGCAGTGGCTAGAGGCCCTGGTGTGCCCATTCTCCCTCTCGCTCTCTCTGTCTCTAATAAATAAATATTTTTTTTAAAAAGTCCTTGCAGTGTTAATGTTTGATGTGAGGTTTTTGTTTACTTTTTCTTTGGCTTCGGATATTTTAATGGTAAGTTGGGCATTTGTTTGTTATTGTTAATCTCACCTGCTTAAAGAGAAGATTCACAGAGGAGAAAGATCTTGTCTATCTTATTTTGTTACTGTCTCCAAATACTACAACCCAAGCCCAATAATTTTTCAATGTGTTACTTGGATTTTCTATCACTGTGACAAAAGAGCTAAGATGAAAAATTAAAGGAGCCAGACATGGTGGTGTATACCTTTAATCCCAGCACTTGGGAGGCAGAGGTAAGAGGTTGGCAGTGAGTTCAAGGCCAGCCTGAGATTACATAGTGAATTCCAGTTCAATCTGGGCTAGATGAGACCCTACCTTGAACAACCAAAAAGAAAAGAAAAACTTAAAGGAGGACAGATGATTTTTAGCTCATGGCTTCAGAGGTTCCAGAACACAGTTGGCTAACCCTGCATTAAGGTAGAACATGTGGTGAAAAGACATGGTAGCTCAGAGTTGTTCAAATCACGGCAGCTGGGAGGTAAGGAAAGAGCATAGCAGCAGAAGTGGGTTTTCTCCTGTTTTAGTTTATTCCATCCAACTCCCTAGTCTGTGGGATTATGCTGAACACATTCAGAGCAAATCTTCCCTCCTTACTTAATTATCTCTGGAAAAGGCCTCATAGACATATTCAGAGTTGTACTTCACTATCTCCTAGGTACTTCTAAGTCAGACCAAGTTGATAATAAGGACCGACTCAATGTACTTCATGAATATTTAATGCTGACAGAAAATGAATAAATGAATTAATTTGATAACCAGGAGTTTGATACCATCTCCAACAATCGTTATTCTATACACTTTGTCTGGTGTTGTCATCACTCAGACCATAGGTGAAATGAAATGAAATAAGGAACAATGGGAATTATTCAGAAAACCGGGATGTAGAAACCAATTTTAGTGTTGCAAGAACAGTTGGTTTTTCATCTAAAACAACAAGTGAGTTAGTGAACTCTCTAACCTGACCACACTTACTACACGACTGTTCATCACTATGTTTGCCCACTAAAATTTTCGTATTAGGCAAGGATGTTTTTATTTTTAGAAGACAATATAATTTCATAGATGAGATTACAGACTTATTATATTACATTGTAGATTGTATTTCTTCAGCAGCAGTAAAAATTCTAAAACATATCCTCATCCTGGTTCCATTCCCTAGGACTCACGTAAGCCAGATGCACAAGGGGGCACACACATCTGGAATTCATTTGCAGTGGCTGGAGGCCCTGAGGCTTCCATTCTCATTCATTCTCTCTCTCTCTCTCTCTCTCTCTCTCTCTCTCTCTGTCTCTCTCTTTCTCCTTCTTTCTCTCTCAAGTAAATAATTAAAATTTATTTTAAAATATATATACTAGTTCAGACTGAGTACAGACTTCATAATCCAATGTTAAACACTTTAAAATCAACATGCTCTCCTTCTGTCCCATAAGCAATTTCCACAGCCAAAACTAAGAAGGAACAGATAGCCCTTCCAGGAATCTTCTCTAGGTTAATAGATGTTGCTTTATCAGATGCATAGAGGTAAGTTTAAAGCTAATGGATCTTCAAAGAAATATCTCCCATCCCACTGTTTTAGCTAACATTTAAAACACTAGAAGAGACAGGGAATGCTAAAATAGAGGACACCATTTGATACCAGAAAAAGAAGTAAAATGTCATTATCCTTAATGATAATCTTTATGTGTGTCAGATTGAGTTATCTACTCGTGACACATTGTGATAAGGGACCCTTCTAACACACACTAAATTATGAAGCAGGTCCACCTGTCGACATTATTAATTATGGTTTTTTGTTTTCAGCTTCCCAAAATGTTTAGGCTTTTTATCATCAGCTGGCTCTACCTAAGTATTTAAAACATTTACTTAATTAAAAGATAATGAATGCACATATTATATGAAAGATCAAAAGTATAAAGACGGATTAGGAAAAAAAGAAAAAAATTTTTTTTTTGGAGAGAGACACAGAGAGACGAGAGAGAGAGAGGGAGAGGAAGACAGAGAATGGGCAGGCTAGCAGCTTCTCAGCTGCTGGGTATGAACTCCAGATGCGTGTGTCCCCTTGTGGGCAAGTGCGGCATCTGGCTAAATGTGGGACCTGGAGATTGGAACTGACATTCTAAGGCTTAGCTGGCAGGCGCCTTAACCGCTAAGCCATCTCTCCAGCCCGAAAATGTATTTTATTAGACACAGATTCTTTTCTTGGAGACAGACTCACAGGGTCAGTTGTTACTTCTGAAATGCTAGCTAAAATGGACCTGTGGGGAGGAAAGAAAAAGGGGAAAGGCAGGTAAATAAGAAAGAAATATGAATGAGAGATCAGAGTGGGTTGGTGGGAACAAGGGTCACAGAAAAAGAGGCTCAAAATGATTTCCAGTGTACTGTGTTCTCTCTCCTCACCAATCTTTCATGTGCCTTTCACATTCCTGAACACTAAAGAGTTTACAAAATAGGCATCTAGTAATGTTGACAATTTCTGTTAGAATAGAGACAGGAACAAATCTCAGGAGGAACGGACGTGAATCTGTGAGGGGCATTTCCTGGGAATAGGAAATCTACAACTAAGGTCACATAGTTCCTCAAAAGATTCTGTAGCAAGTATTTGGTAAAGGAGCTGGTAGAAGCACCTGTTTATTAAAGAAAGAATAAAAGACTGGAAATTTGAATATTTTGGAAAACTTTATGAAAAGACTTAATCTCTAGAAGATGGATTTTTATTGATTTAAATAATTAATATTTTATGTATTAACCTAATATTAATTAATATTCATTGTTCAGAAAAAGAAGAAGAGGAGTTGGATTAGAGTGAAGAATTTCGGATTTAGGATGGCTTGTATCCTATTGCCTAGATGTATGATTATTGGTAACCAATAAATTCTAGTTTTAGATAGGCCACCAAGACCTTTCAAGCATTTCATTGATGTAAGTAGGAAAATATATGCTTTGCTACAATGTTCCCTGTGTAACCTTTTGTTTCTTCCCATGAACAGCTTTCTGTGATGTGATGTCTGCAGATTTTCACTCAGTACTGACCTCAGGGAAAATTGTTGTGTTCACTGCACTTGTTTGGAGCACCCCAGCATCCTGTCTCTTTGCCCTGCTCTTATTTTCTTGTTAGCCCTAGGCCCTCAGTATGCATGGTTTGTCTGTCAAAACCTGCTCCCTAAATATGATCAGAAGCACAGTTTCAAACATGAGGCATTTCTAGTAACTGAATTTAAATGCACTAAAGTCAAGTACAACAAATTTGTACTGAAGTCCTACAGTAGAATTTTAGGTCTCACAAAATTTCAAACTTATCCTCTCAGGTCAGTCATCCCTTGTCCATCCCCTTCTTTCTCCCTCATTAGTAGAAGAATATTCTCGTGTTTGCATGTCGAGGTTTGGAGAGACTGAGGGCATGGTTGACTGTGTATATATAAGAATGAATATGTGTTCATTTAGAGAATGCGACAAGTGAACAGGAGGTTTTATGTCTGCTTTTCTTGGCTGTGGAGTAGATCAGTGGAGTGTGTGTGTACGTGTGCACATGTTCTTTTTAATGTTACTGTGAATGTCAAGACATGCCTGTTTGACATTTTCAATCACACCGCATAGAATTATCATCTTAGTATTATAAAGCACGTATGTATTCATTTACATTCTGGAAAATACTAAAGAATATATTTCATTTGAAAGTATACTGAAAGATAATGAACACGTGTTTATAGCGTTGAAGTTACATTGTTCAAATCTCCCTTTAAACCCTACCTCTTCTGCTTTTCAATTTCTTTTTGTTATTAAAACACACAAAAAGTTTTACAAACCAATATTTTCACTCTAATTCAAGCATATTCCTTTAATTGATAATTTTCATATATGTACATTGTGTATTTTGATCATAGACAGTAAATTTCTTTTAGTTTCAAATTTTTAGGAATACTTGTTTGCTCCACACATTTAAAGGGGAAAATGCATCCATATCTCTACAGCCACGTTTGAGCTATCCAGTTTGTCTATTAAGGAGTGAAGAGATTTGCAGGACATTCTCTCTCAGGTCTCAACCTTCTCTACATAGGAATCCCCTAGTGAATATGTCACCAAGCAATTTCTGTTTGGCGCGTGTGATCAGGAGGGTTTATCAGCAAGAGCAGCCGCAGAAATGCCAATACAACTGTCAGAGAGAAGGGGAGGTCACAGAATCCGGCGAAGCTAACTAAGGACCTGGCAGCTGTGCCAACTCAGCATTCACCATGGAAAATAAGAAGAGGCTCAACCTGGAGACATGTTTATGATTGTCTTATTAGATGCCACAAGCAACTCAATATATAACAGCAATACTAAGAGGTAGATATTAAAATTGTAACCAGATTCACAGAAGAGTAGAAAACATGCATAAAAGACTCAGAAACAAAGCCGACCAAGGTTTAAATTCATGATATTCCAGTTACAGGTTGAGGTTCCTTGAACAAATTGTTGACATCTGTTATTCTCACCACCTTATATGGAAACTGGCTATGCCATGATTACTACACATGTACACACTGAAGCATACCTAAAGTAGTATTTGTAAAGATCAAACTCAGACATTTATTCTTATAAAGCTCTCAATGAGTGGTTGGAAATAATATTTAGACTAACACTTTGAATTTGCTACTTAATTAATTTTATTGGTGCTTGTTCATACTTCTGTCATCATTGTAACACCCATCTTTTCGAGTGCCTTTTTCTTTTTTTTTATGATTGTTCAGAAATTCCATGAATTAATCCTATTTACATACCCAGATTCTACAGTACTATGCTAAACAAGCTAATTAATAAATGTAGCAGACAAATTTTTGGTGATCTTTCCTATTTGCTATATTCTCTTTTGGTGGCTGAAGTGAACTTTCTAAATTCTCACAGGAACGCTATAAAAATCACTTTATTGTGATCTTCGTTTTGCTACAGCCAAACAGGATGGGGGATCTTGGATTCCAATCAAGGGCATCTGGGCCCAGACTGCAACTTCTGATCACCATGGAATTATGCTGAAGGAGAGGGAGCAGGGAGGCAGAGATCTAAGTAAGGCTGCAGAGTGCCACCCAGTGATGTAGCCTTGCAATAGCAGTGAACGAACCTGAGCTAGGGGAAATGCAAGCAAATCACATTAAGAATCCAGAGAACAATGCTCCAGTGACAAATAAACTTTCAACAATAAAATTGTCACTTATGTCATTGAGAAACTGAGCCAGCAGCAGATATTGTAAAAATCTGAGGCATATCTGGTTTACTTCTTTTTTTTTTTTTTTAATTTGGAAACTCTACCTTAGAGCATTGATTGAAAACAGCTTAAATGATTTAAAAGCTAAGCCTTTTATTTTTTTATTTTTTATTTTTATTTTTTGGTTTTTCGAGGTAGGGTCTCTCTCTAGTTCAGGTTGACCTGGAATTCATCACAGCGATCCTCCTACTTCTGCCTCCCGAGTGCTAGAATTAAAGGCATGCGCCACCATGCCTGGTTAAAAGCTAAGCTTTTTCAATGTTATGAATTTTTAACATGAACTTTTGTTTTGCATTAAAAGCACTGATAGGGCTGAAGAAATGGCTTCGCAGATAAGGCGCTTGCCTGTGAAGCCAAAAGATCCCGGTTCAATTCTCCAGGACCCAAGTAAGCCAGATGCACAAGGGGCAGTGGCTAGAGGCCCTGGCTTGCCCATTCACTCTCTGTCTGCCTCTCTTCTATCTCTCTCTCTGCTTGCAAATAAATAAATAAAAATTAAACAATTTTTTTTTTACAAAAAGCACTGATAAATTGATGTTCCATGTGCTTGTCTGAAAGAAACTCCTCCACTAAACCCTCATTTATCTGTGTGATTCCAGCCTATAAGAAAGACATGGAGGATAGATTTCATTTTCTGATCAAAAGCTTCATTAGTAGGGACAGAAGAAATTGCTTCTTGTTAGGTAAAGTTCTTGCCACACAACAGTGAGGACCTGAGTTTGGATCAAAAGCCCTTGTGCAGAATCTGTATGTGGTGGTACTTGTTTATTACCCTAACGCTGGGGAGGTGGAGGCAGGAGGATCCTTGGAGCTGTCTGGCTAACTGATTGAGCAGAATTAGGGAGCTTCAGGTTCAATGAAAGATCCTGTCTCAAAAACAAAATTGGAAAGAGATAGAGGAAAATACCTCATCTTATCTTCTGGCCTTCATATGCATGCACATGCATGTGAATACACACAAACAGGTGAGCACCCACAGGCAAACAAGCATACACACCCACTTGTACACCACACACATGTGCACACACACACACACACACACACACACACACACACGGAGAGAGAGAGAGATGCCCAGTCATGCTTCATTTGCATTACTTGGCCTTAAAGTCTGGGAGGATCTTAGTATATATAATTTAATATTTAATAAACGGTCAAGAGTGGGCCAATGAAAATGAGGCCTGTAAGACAGTGGTATAAAGAGTTGTCACTATAATCCTAAGGTTTTACTGTGGCCATGGACATATTATATAGTTTTCCAGGGTTGATTATTTACCTGTGAAAGAATTGTTTTCATCTCAGACACAATCTGGATGTTGTTCTTTCACACAAAAAGCTAGATTCTTAAAACTATTATAGGCTCCAGTTTTAGTGGACAATTCTCACTGTGTACTGAAAGTACACACAAGAGGGAAACTTATTAGAATAACAAACAAAACAAAACTAGAGAAGCACTTCTCACTTGTTATGTAAATAATTATAGACACTGAAGAAAATAGAATATTCTGAAAAAATACAGAGAAATCGTAAGATATAAATATCTATTTGAACATACTGACACAAAACTAGAACATTCAAAGAACGCTGAAGACAGTGACTGCAAACCTTAACTTCACAACAGTAGATAGTCACTTCATGACCAACCACAACTCACAGAAGGAAATGTTGGGGAAGGTCATTCAGTTCTTACCTAAGATTTCAGCCATTTCCTCTTACACCAGCCTACAAGAGCTATATGCATTCTGCCCCAGATCCATATAGTCTAAAGAGACACTAGAGTACATAGAGGGTGGGAGGTTAACCGAAGAGAGTACATTATTTATGTAGCTACAGAGAGGGAAGTTGCCATCCATGCTGTGGTAAGACTTTGGTAACCCATGCTCATATAAGTAAGCCCTCACCCAGGCTTCTATAATTAAGCACAATCAACTCATTGGTTCACTGAGCTAGACTTGGATGGAATCATTCCTTTAGTAAGTCATAGGTGCCCTACCTGGGGTATATAAGCATTTGTCGCATCTTCCCAGGAAAGTTAATACAAGTAATGATACATTTATATTTAATATTATCTCAGAAGTTTATTTCTGGATATATTTCCAAAGACATGCAGATTTATACAAGGTTATTTTTTTCCAAATTACAGCGTTTAGTAAAATGTGTTTTTAATGTAAGGTCACCAGCATATCAGAAAGTAAATAAGGAGAATATCTAATAAACATTTTCAAAAAGTATAAAATATGCAATTAAAATTTTTATTGCAGAGAAGCAATAGTTTAAAGTTAAACTATGTTATCAAATATTGAAGGCATACTTATGCAAAAAAGTTAAACATTTCTTAGCAATGCATTCTGTAAATCTATAAATTTAAAAATTTAACAATGCATCCTGTACATCTATAAATCTCATATAACACTGACTTCTTTTTAAAAGTTCACAAATATTTACATACAGATGGATTTTATTTATTTATTTACTTCCAAGCAGAGAGAAAGAGAGTGGAATAAAACAGATTGATAGAATGGGCATGCCAGGGCATCTAGCCACTGCAAACAAACTACATATGGATGCACCACTTTGTGCATCTGGCTTGACATGGATACTGGGGGTTCAAACATGGGTCTTTAGGCTTTTTATGCAAGTGCCTTAAACACTGAGCTGTCTCTCTAACCCAACAGATGGATTTATATATAGGTTTTTAAATATTTTATTTACTTATCTATTTGACTGAGAGAGATACAGACACACACACACATACAAACACTCATACACAGAGAAAGAGGGAGAGAGAGAGAAAGAGTGAGAGAGAGAGAGCCAGGGCCTGTACCCATTGTAAACAAACTCCAGACTCATGTATCACCTTGTGCATCTGGTTTTACATGAGTACTGAGGTATCAAACATGGGTCCTTTGGCTTTGCTGGTAAGAATCTTGACTGCTAAGCCATCTCTCCAGCCCCTTACATAGGTTTTTAAGTTGTGGCATTGGGTATTCTTCTTTTTTTTTTTTTTTTATTTTTTGGAGAGAGACACAGAGAGAGACAGACAGACAGAGAGGGAGAGGGAGACAGAGAATGGGCACACCAGCAGTCTCTCAGCTGCTGTGAACGAAATCCAGGTGAGTGCACCCCCTTGTGGGCAAGTGTGGCATTGCACCCTTGCCTCACTTTGCACCTGGCTTAACGTGGGACCTGGAGATTGGAACCGGCATTCTTAGGCTTAGTAGGCAGGCGCCTTAACCGCTAAGCCATCTCTCCAGCCCCGGCATTGGGTATTCTTATACTAAATTATCTTTAAAATTATTCTGTGCATTCATTTATTTCTCTAACAAACATGTTTCATTATTAAAACTTACACAAGTGACAAATTCTAAGACAATATTTTTGCAACTATAAGATATTCTTATAGACTATCTCCAAAAGAAGTTTAGTTCATTGAACAGGATCTTTAATGATGCTTAAAAAATTAACAAACACAGAGCTAGAGGGATAAAGAGAGGGGAGACGAGAAGAGAGAATGCATATATACATTATGGCATGGCCATGCTCAACAGACATCTTCTGCCTGCCCTAAATTTATAATGAGACATGAACATTGAAAAGAGAGAGCACTATATATTTACTCATGGTTATAATTATACCAAAATCTCTGTATCCCAACTAAAATAGATATAACATTTAAAAAATGAAAGAAAATAACAAGCACTTTTCAGAAACTAATCATTGATAGGAAGGAAACTTTCTAATTTTAGGCCAAGCTCTACATATAGCAAGAGGATTATAAAAACTGAACAAATATACTTCTGGGTAAGATGACAGCACAGGAGCCATGCCAAGCCAGCCTAGGGAAGGATTTAAGCAAAACACACTCTTTCTTCTGAAAAGTGAAGGAGTATAGGTTCTTCTAGATATAGCAGAGAAGCAGGAGAGACCAAGATCCATCAGAAAGGAGGAAAATGGCCAGAATCCCACTGAGGCACTTGCAGCCTGCTGATCCACGAACCTGCCTGGATCCACCCACCAGGCCCCTACGCCAAGCAGCAGCAGCAGAGACCAAACAAGGGGATTTTTCCAACCTCATCAGCCTCCTTGCAAAGTCAAGAAATCTGAAGGAAAGGCAGCTGAGATCAGCTAAGGAGTTACTGAAAGAGATACAGGTAGAACTGTGTGAGGAACGTCAGGCTTCCTGCACTCTCCCATCTCCCAACCATCAGAACAGTGAACCTCTGCCATTCAGGCCCTGGTGGCAGTTCATGCGACACAGCTGATCAGAACTCCAGCTCCACAGCATGACACAGAAGGATTGAGATGGGCACACAGCATTGGTGAGATTGGAAGCCACCCAAAATGGTAACAAGGACAACTGACAAAAATATGCAGGTACCTAGGCCTGCATTGGAAATGCTGACCTCTCTTTCCATGTCAGGGCAGGTTATGGGTTATATATTCTTGGTTGGCTTTATCATTTTCAAATAAGCTGTATTTGGGGGCTGAATATTGTTATCTTTTATGCTTTCAGATTTATAGCTCCTTTCTCTTTTACTTCTGTCATTATTGGGGGCAGGGTCTGATACAGATTCAGGCTGACATGGAACCCAATTCAGAACAGAATTCTCTACCTCCCAGGCTGACAGGATTAAGGGTGTAGAGCAACACACACCCTTAGGGATTTTTGCTTAATAAGACTATCTGTTTGTTTTAATCCCCACACTTGCATACTCTGTGCTGGTTTTTATTGAATGTGTATATTGCTCAGTTGAACTTTAGAATTTGCCAGTAAATTGTTCCACCCAGTCCACTAGAATACTTCCTTAGCAAGCAAACTCAACACCTAGGATTACTTTGCAGTTGATTGGGATACAAGAGCTACACTTGGCATCTTAAACTCATACCTTGTAAGTATCTAAAGGTGGATTGCCACATCTAAGAACACTGCAGATAAGTAGAAAACCCAAACGACAAATCAATTCAGGATGAAAAAGTCACTACATTATAATACAAGACACACAAAGAACCAAGACAATAAAATCCCACGAAAAATTATAAATCCATTACAAATGACCAGCAATGAGACTGTTTTAGATGAAATGCCTGACAGAGATTTTATCTGTACTCAAAGAAATCAAAAAAGAAATGAAAGGAATCAAAGAAGAAAATAAAGGAATTAAAGAAGAAAACAAACTCCTGAAAAAGAACACAGGAAACCAGCTTAATGAAATAAGGAGGTCATTACAAGACATGAGTAAGGAAATATAAATACTGAAGAAAAACCAGGCTGAAATGCTAGCTCTGAAGAACAACTGTCA
This sequence comes from Orientallactaga sibirica, assembly GCA_036365145.1. Lineage (NCBI taxonomy): Eukaryota > Metazoa > Chordata > Mammalia > Rodentia > Dipodidae > Orientallactaga > Orientallactaga sibirica. Next base: position 16,708,600 of record JAEOAD010000017.1, read on the forward strand.
ACCAAGTTTGTTTATCCTGCTAAGCTGTCTACCCAAATTGATGGAGAAATAAGGACATTCCACAACAAAAACAGGCTAAAGGAATTTATGACAACTAAATATGTATGCACCTAACATGGGGGCTCCCAATTTCATCAAAGAAACACTATTAGACTTAAGGTCACTGAGAACAATAAACACAATTGTAGGGAGTGACTTCAATACTCCACTGTAATCAATTGAGAGGTCATCCCAGCATAAAATAAACAGAGAGACCTCTGCATTAAATTATGTAAGGGAACAAATGGACCTAACAGACATACAGAGAACATTCCATCCAAATGCTACAGAACATACATTTTTCTCAGCAGCACATGGAACATTCTCTAAAATAGTCCATATATTAGAACACAAAGAAAATCTTAACAAATACAGGAAAACTGAAATAATCCCTTGTACTCTATCTGACAACAATAGGTTAAACTGCAAATCAGCAATAAGAAAAACCACAGAGCATACACAAATTCATGGAGACTACACAGTACACTATTGAATGATGAATGGGTCAATGAAGAAATGATGATGCAAATCCAACATACCAAAACCTTTGAGACACAATGAAGGCAGTCCTAAGAGGGAATTGTAAAGCTCTAAGTGCCTATATTAAGAAATTAGAGAGCTCACAAGTAAACAATTTAATACTTCACCTTAAGATCTTGAAAAAAAAAAAGAACAAGGCCAACCTAAAATCAGTAGACAGGAAGAAATGATAAAGTTTGGGAAGAAATTAATGAAATAGAAACCAAAAAAACAATCCAAAGAATCAATGAAACAAAGAGTTGGTTCTTTGAAAGTATAAACAAGATTGATAAACCCTTAGCAAATCTAACCAGAAGAAAGACAAAAAATTAATAAAATTAGAGATGAAAAGGGCACCATTACAACAGATAAATAAATTCAGAAAATCATAAGGATATACTTTAAGAATATATATGCCTCTAAGTTTGAAAATCTGAAAGAAATAGATGATTTCCTTGATTCATATGACCTACCAAAATTAAATGAAGATAAGATAACCCATTTAAATAGACCTATAACATGTATAGAGATGAAGCAATTATAAAAAGTCTCCCAAGTAAAAAAAAAATGTCCAGACTCAGATGGATTCACTGGTGAATTTTACCAGACCTTCATGGAAGAACTAACACCACTGCTTCTCAAACTTTTCTATAAAATAAGGAAGGAATTCTACCCAACTCCATCTACAAAGCCAGCATCACTCTGATACCAAAACCAGACAAAGACAGAACAAAGAAAACTACAGACCAATGTTCCTCATGACCATAGTTGCAAAAATTCTGAACAAAATAGTGGCAGACAGAATACAAGAATATAACAGAAAGATTATTTACCCCAAACAAGTAGGCTTTATCCCAGAGATGCAGGGATGGTTCAACATATGTAAATCGATAAAAGTAATACATCATATAAGTGGTCTGAAGGACAAAAATCACATGATCATCTCAATAGATGCAGAAAAGGCATTTGACAAAATCCAACATATCTTCATGGTAAAAGTATTACAGAAACCAGGCATAGAAAGAACATATCTTAATATAATAAAAGCTATTTATGACAAACCTACAGCCAACATAATACTAAATGGGGAAAATCTTGAAGTTTTTCCACTAAATTCAGGAACAAGACAAGGGTGTCCACTGTCCCCACTTTTATTTAATATTTATTTATGTAGTACTGGAAGTCTTAGCTATAGCCATAAGACTAGAGACACTCACAAAAAGGGATACAAATTGGAAAGGAAGAGATGAAATTATCATTATTTGCAGATGATATGATTCTATACATAAAGGACACCAAACACTCTACCAGCAAACTATTAGAGCTGATAAACACTTTTAGCAATGTAGCAGGATACAAAATAAACACAAAGAAATCATTATCTTTTCTATATACTAACTACTAACATGTATAAGATGAAATCAGGGAATCTTTCCCATTCACAATTGCCTCAAATAAATAAATAAATAAATAAAGTACCTTGAATAAACTTAACTAATGAAGTGAAGGATCTCTACAATGAGAACTTTAAAACATTCAAGCGAGAAATTGCAGAAGACACAAGGAAATAGAAAGACATCCCATATTCTTGGATTGGAAGAATAAATGTTATAAAAATGTCAATCTTACCAAAAGCAATCTACACTTTAACTGCAATCCCCATTAAAATTCCAATGGCATTATTCACATAAATAGAAAAAAACAATCCTAAAATTAATTTAGAAATACAAAAAACCTTGAATAGCCAAAACAATTTTGAGCCACAAAAATCAGGCTGGTAGTATCACCATATCTGATTTTAAGCTATATTAAAAAGCCATAGTAACAAAAACAGCATGGTACAGGCACAAAGACAGACATGTAGATCAATAGAACAGAACTGAGAACCCAGATGTTAATCCAGGCAGCTACAGCTATCTGAATTTTACAGAAATATTTTTTGAAGAAAAGGCAGCTTCTTCAACAAGTGGTGCTGGGAAATGTACAAGGATGAAAATCCATCCTTGTCTTTCTCCATGCACAACCAGCCTATATGTCCCTGCATAGATGAATGGATAATAAAAATGTGGTACATTCATACAATGGAGTTCTATTCAGCAGTAAAGAAAAATGAAATTATGAAATTTGCAGGAAATGGGTAGATCTGGGAAGGATTATACTATGTGAGCTAACACAGGCCCAGAAAGCCAAACATTTCTTTTTCTTTCTCATATGTGGATCCTAGCTACAAATGTTTAGACTTGTGTGTGAGCTGGAACCAAAAATTAGTAGCAGAGATCAGGAAGCTAGAAAAAGGCTATTAGGGAGGGAGGAGAGGGAAGGACTTAAGGGGATGGTATTGTATATTGTATATATGTAAGTAGAAGAACAGTTTATAGGCAGGGGAAAGGCTAAAGCAAGGCCAGGGGAGGAGATTGTGTAAAAGAAAGGCGAGTGGGAGGGTCAATCAAAATTCAAGGCATTTTGAATAAGACATATGAAAACCTACTTTTTTGAATAATGGCACATCCAAAAGCTATAGATTGTTATTGGAAAATTTTCAGTACCATGGATGGGATACCTTCCAGTGAGTTATTGGCCAGGGAGGTCTCTGTTGCCTCCAAAACATTACAAGTTATTGCCATGGCCTTTGGTTTCCCTTGAGAAACAGATGGTAAGACCCTATTGCTGAAGACTTCACATGCCTGAGCAGCAAGAGCACTGAGAAATCAAGCTGGCACTGAGCAAAAAACCTTCTCCCTGTAGACCAACCAATTGAAGGCTGGAAAAAGCTGCACTGCATGCAGTCCTATAGGAGACAGCAGTCATCAGCAGTGAAAACAGTGGACACTGGAAGCCTCACGTTTGGTCAAACAGGCCAAATGACAGAACGGATGCAATAGTGGCATGTCTGGTCTGGGGGAATCCACCTGCTCTCTAATTGCACTGAAGGCCCACTCTATGGGAGGGAATAGATGCCTGGTACTGAAAAACCTAATCAAAAGCCTATGGCAGGGGAGGTCATGAGCCTTAGGGGTATAAAGCCTGCTCTTGTCTGGCTAAATGTATATATTATTCTCACCAAGCTGCCCTGAATGCACTACACTTAAAGTTTATACTCACATATTAATGCTACTCTCACTTCTTGTTCAAGAAGCTTCTCTTTTCAGATGGCGATGACCACTGGGATGACCCAAAAGGCAACATAGTGCTGAGAAGAAGGGATGGAGGAGTGCCCAGCACTGAAACATCTGTGTCACACCCACCAAGGCTCAGGGCCCATTGCCGAAGAGGTGGAGGAAAAAATGTAAGAGCCAAAGAAAGGATACAACTCCTTACAATGCAACTGTCCAGACAAAAATTGGCCTCAATATCCATGACCTTGCAGTGCCTAGCAATATCCCTTCACAAGACCCTCATAATAGGAGAAAAAGATGATGACATCAAATTAAAAGAGAGACTAATGGAGAGAGGGAGGGATATGATGGAGAGTGGAGTTGTGAAAGGGAAACTGGGGGAGGGGAGGGAAATATCATGGTTTATTGTCTGTAAGTATAGAAGTTGTCAATAAGAGATCGAAATTTTAAAAAGACTGAACAAAAAATAACAGCAACAGAAAATTTTTTCAGCCTATCTCTGAGAAACAAACATGCTAATTTGTAGTCTCCTCACACACACTCCTGCCTCATTATAATCCACTCTGCAGCAGCCAACATGTAAACCTCTGCTTACAATCCTTCCAAACAATCCCCTCACTCTGCATTAAGACCCATCCTTAACACAGCCTGTAATTACAGGGGCTCCAGCTCCTCTGCCACCTGTTGTGCTGTGCAATCATTTGAAGTACTTCCCTTTCAGTCTCATAAGTGATCCTGTTTAGACAATAAATTACATGGTTAGCTCTCCAAGCTCTACTTTTTTTTACTCCTATCCCACCTTTCTTACACTGCACCTCCCAAATACATTGGTGTTCTCTGAGATCCTAGAACCTACCAACTTACTTCCTAATTCAAAACTGCTTCAGAGGCTCTCTATCCTATGTCTGTAGTACTCTCTTTTTTTTTTTGTTGTTGGTTTTCTTCTTTATATTTTTTATTTTTATACATTTTTTAAAATTTTTTATCCATAATTATAGACAATAAACCATGTAGTTCCCTCCCCCAGCACTCTCCATTGCTCATTCTCCTCTGGCAGGGCTCCTACCACGTTATGCCCCATTCACAGTCATATGTTAATGCAATACTATCTCTCCATAATCCATCTACTCATTTTTTATGGAACTAGATTTGATCCTCACAGCATTTATTCTCCCAGTTGCACAAACCCCTCCATTTATCAGAGGTGACATGACATTAATTGACAAAGCTATTTGATTAATGACCACATTTCCTATTTGACTATACCTTTCAGATTGCATTCTTATTAATAGTTAGTTCACTTGTTTTGATTTGCAAGTCATTTTACCAAAGTACCCATAATTGTGCCTGTCACATAATTGACTTTTGGTAATTACTCAAAGAATGGGTAATAAAGGAGCCACATAAACCTTTTGGTGAAAGAACACATTCCTCCTTAATTATGCATCGTGCAAAGGGAACTTTGCACATGCTCTTTCATATAATCTTGGAACATTGCTTTGACTCTCTTGTGAGGTTATCAATCAATGGTGCTGAGTTCTTCTCTTCCTTGCTGCAGAATTCATTGATTAAATTGATTCTATCATTATATTTGTGTTTAGTAAGTAGAAAATATTTATAAGCCAAGCAGCAAGCTCATTCTACTTTTAAAAAGCTTTCACATTTTCCCTCAGTTGTGCTAGCTTTTTAGAGAAGACATTCTTTATGTACTACACTATCTGAAGTAAAATACTTGCATCTTGGTTCTTCAGGTAAATGTTTAATCACATCAAGATTTTTTGTTAAGCCGGACGAGGTGGCGCACACCTTTAATCCCAGCACTCGGGAGGCAGAGGTAGGAGGATCGCTGTGAGTTCAAGGCCACCCTGAGACTACATAGTTAATTCCAGGTCAGCCTGGGTCAGATTGAGACCCTACCTCAAAAAACCAAAAAAAAAAAAAAAAAAAAAAAAAAAAAAAAAAGATTTTTTGTTAATACTACTCCAGATGTTATTACATATTTCTATGTTCATTTAATTTTTTGCAGATATGGGTGTGTGCTTGTGTGCATGGTGAATACCTGTATGCATGCAGATTCACACATTTATGCAAGCATGACGAGACTGAAGGAAGGAATCAACATTAGCCCTTCTTCTATCACTCCTCCACATGTTTCCTTGATACTGATTTTTTCCTTGAACACAGGTCTTTATTATTTATTTCTTTTTGTGAGTCCCAGCAGTAATCCTGCCATCTCTGCCCCCACAGGACTAGAACAAAAGACCTTTGTGACCTTGCCCAATTATTTAAGTGCGTCCTGGGAAATGGAACTTGTGAAGTCTCAAGCCCTCTCAGGTCCTTATGTTTGTGGCCAGTGCTCTTCTAACCCACGAAGCAATCAGACTAGCCTGGGTATTTTCCTGTAAAAGATGTTTGCGAGTCTTTGGTTTTGCTGTCTATGCACTCTGCCTTTATAGGTTAGAATTTTGGAAGAGTCAGCCATACTGTATTCACAATCTTCTCAGAATCCCTATTTGCTTAAACTGTGCTCTGTGTCCAAATCCAGATATGTCCTATTTCACATATCCTGTTTTACATAGTCAGTGGAGACTTTTAGGTATCAGTACAATTAAAATAACAATGGCAGACAGGTTGTAGGCTCTTAGCATGTGGCAGATAGTATTATTCTAAGTGTCTTTCTTGTGTTAACTCAGGTCTGTTTCAGGAGAGTTATAAAAAATGCAAAATGTAACAGAGCATTCTAAAGCAATTAGCTTGGAACAAAGAAAAGTCATTATGAAAACACAGATACTGTGCCTTAGGGGATGAATGCCAAGTCCTTGGTTCAGGGAGAGAAACAAAGAAAGTGAATGATTTGGAGAATATGTTGCACTTCAATTTCATGCTCGGTTTCAGGATGGTTAATGTCTGGCCTCTAACATTAATATTCTTTAATAGACACTCTGGACACTGGCATTGGATGGTGACAATAAACAGACACTCTGCTGCTGCATCTGTCTTCAGAACAAAGCGCCCAGAGCTGACATTTCCACCTAACAGACTAAAAAGAATCACACAAAGTCTATCCCAATTTCTCTGTAATGTGACCCCCAAGTTGGGTCAAAATCTTTCTCCAATTAGAAATGAAAATCTTCTTCAGGCACCTTAAATGCTCATTTAAATATCGAGTCCCATCTGTGTACTCCTCAAAACAGAATACAGAAAACATGAGCAGAATAAATTTGATTAAATGTCCATGTGCATACAAAGAGCTTCATAAAATAAAAGGACATTTTCTTGACAAACTGCAAAAAAGAATGTAAATAACAACTTATCCTATTATATACTGTTGTTAGTTTTACTTAATTATTAGTGAATACCCAACCTTTACAATCCAAGCCCCTTTTCCTTTTGATGAATGCCTCAGGAGCAATCACTATGAGGTTCTAGTCAAATACATTTTATTCAAAAATGCAGCTGCTTTTATTAGTTTAGTGTTGTTAGAGAGATGTAAAAAGTGAAATCAGCGGTAGGTATTGATCTCACAGTTAATTAACTCCTATCCTGAAGTTAGTATCTCCCTAATTAATGGTGTGTGTACTGATAAAGAAAAATGATCTTTGCAATAGATGTGTATTTGATTCTAGCATTTTACTTGGAGGGAAGAATGCTAAATTTCTTTTCTCTTAGCTTCAAGGATTACTCCCAGGCTCACTCTTAATTTCACTCTTAAAAATGAACAACTTTGTCTTCATTTAAATTACATGTGCTCAGTGGGTTACCAATAAACTAAGTAGAGAACCATAGTTCACCTTATCTTTACATAGTGATAAATCTCCTTTTCTTGTAATATAATCCTGGATTTCTACCCTGTTTCTTTGAAACTTAATTCATAAGAACACGTTGTCATTCACTTTACTCTTGAATCTGAATAGCTTAGAATATCACTATTTCAAAACATATTACCACAGATTTAAGTTAAACTTAAATATAGTTAATCTATATGTATAAATGTAAATAAACATAACAAATCTGTATAATTTTATAACTGTATATAATTTAAGTAAATCATAAGGCATTGTCTTACATAAATGTGAATGCTAAAAAGTCCAGTGATCTGTTTATTGTACACTAGGGACAAAAGAAGGATAATGATGAAGGACATTGATCCAATGATATGAACTTTGGTCTGAATCTAAAGGCCTGAAAACCAGTAGACCAAGGACAGAAGATCAAGGTCTCAGCTCAGTCAGGCAAAGAAAAGTTCATACGCCTCTACATTTTATTATGTTTAGGCTCTCAATGATTTGTATGGATACCTAACCATATTGAAAGTGTCATGTCATTGGTTTCACTTAGCTTAGTAACTCAGTGTTAACCTATTTCAGAAACAGCCTCATAGACACGTTAAAAAATATTGTTTAGCCACATATCTGGGTAGTTTGGGTCCATTCAAGTAGACATAAGAAATTAACCAGTACAATATATTATATGTAAAATCATCCCAAGGCATGCACATATATTGATTTTTTCAAGGTAGGGTTTCTGTGATAGATGAGAGAATAAGGGAATGTGATGGATAAGGAAATGTTATAAAGAAATGCTACCATTTGCATACAGGCCTTGCAAATGTGATCTTTGATGTGCAGAATACCAGGCCATCTGTTTGAATGAGATAACCCGCTAACCATTGTATTTTCTCTTCACTTTTGTAACTAGGCTCATGACTGTTGTCACACAGACTTGTTTAGAAATTTGTCCTTATAAACTCTGACCAGATGAAACTGGGAGCTGCACTCTTTAGTTTCTGGCTCAAAGTGTAGTCCTGGCCAGAAATAAATGTCTCTATTTATTAATATTATATTCATGTCAGACTGGTGAGTCTCTGAGTAAACCCAGACCCATTACATCCCGGGGCTTTCCTGGGATCTGCCAGGGGCACTCAGTGTGATTCACTCCTGCATTTTTTTTTCCCCACTGGCCTTAAGGCCCAGCAAAAGCCCTACAGTGGGTCAGTCCCTTTGGGACAGCTGACAAGTGACTTTCCCTTTGGCCCAAGTAGGATGTTGGTAAGGCCTGGCACTGTCAAAGTTTCCTGGACCTTAACACCTAGATGTCTTCTGTGACGAAAGAAGACTAAGAGGCTTCAGAACCTCCACCCTCTGAAGAGAGAGAGAGACAGGGAGGCTCTCCAGAGGTTAATTTTGTCCCTGTTTGCAGACATTTTTGAGACTTGCTGAATCTGGTCTACAGAGTTTTGATTTCTTGGGACTCCACTCTGACTTTGGGTTGGAGACCCTTGGGGGCAGCTGCTGGGAAATATTCCTCAGCCCCAGGGACATTCTCCAGGCACTTGCAGGAAAGAGTGGTAGTCAGGAGATATCAACACTGGTGGAGAGTCATCTGGTCTGGAAAGCCTCTGGAGGTAAGGGGATTCAGTGGAAGCTGGACACAGCATTACTTCCCTAGTCCTGGGCGGTGGGGAGATGTCCCCCTGGCCCCTGGTCCATTTCACTTCTCTGTGGCCACATGTCTGTCTTTTTGTGTAGTGTTGTTTTATCCTTTTGTACTTAACATTTTTGGATCCTTCTAGGAAACCAGCTGGAGAATCTGAAAACTCCATCATGGATCAAAGCACATCTAGCCATTGCAATGTATCCTTACTAACTTTTCATTCTTCCAACAGCGGGCATCTGATTTAGGTGCCACATGTGATGCCTTCTCCTTGAGGAAGTTCTGTGAATTAGATTGGCCATCCTTTGTTGTGGGATGCCAGCCAAGCTGAGGGAATCTTCGACCTCCCAACTGCATATCAAGTCAGGGCTTGTTCTTCGATGACTGGGAAATCCTGACCATCCCGGGTAAATTGGAAATTAAAAATTGGAACTGAGAGTAGTCAAGGTTTGTTTTGGAAAATCCTGAATATGGAATCTGCAACTATACCTAAAGTAATTTCAAGGTTTGGTTTTGATCTCCAGAGTTACAAATAAAATAGGAATTTAAAATGGGAATGCATAGCTTCTGAATGAATGGATGAATGAATAAATGAATGGGTGGATGTGTGAAGAGGAGATATATCTGGAGTCTATATAAACGTCACATGTTCTCTCTCATATGTGGATCCTAACTACACATGTATAAACTTGTGTGTGAGCTGGAACCAAAAATAGGTACCAGAATCCAGTAAGCTGGTAAAAGGCTATAAGGGAGGGAGGAAAGGGAAGGACTTAAGTGTATGGTATTGCACATATGTAAGTAGAAGAACAGATTACAGGGAGGGGAATGGCCTAATCGAGGCCATGGGAAGAGAATGCATAAAAGAAGGGCAAGGGGAGGGTCAGTCTAAATTCAAGATAGTGTGAATAAGACTTATGTAAACCTACTTTTTTGAATAATGGCACATCCAGAAGCTGTAGACTGTTACTAGAAAATTTTCAGTGCCTGAGATGGGATACCTTCCAGTGAGTTGTTGGCCAAGGAGGTCCTGGTAGTCTCCAAAACATTAAAGGCTTTTGCCAAAGCCCTTGGTTTCCCTTGAGAAACAGATAGTAAGACCCTATTGCTGAAGACATCTCTTGCCTGAGAGGCAAGGCCACTGAGAAAGCGAGCTGGTGCTGAGCAGAAAACCTTCTCCCTGTAGACCAGCCAACTGAAAGCTGGAAAAAGCTGCACTGCATGCAGCAGTATGGGAGACAGAAGTCATCAGCAGTGAAAACACTGGACACTGAATATTTAAGTTTGGCCATACAGGCCCAATGACTGAACGGGTGCAATAGTGGCATGTCTACTCTTGGGGTAACCAACTTCTCCATAATTGGACTGAAGGCCCTCTGTACGGGAGGGAATGCATGCCTGGTACTGAAAAACCTAAGCAAAAGTTTATGGCAGCCGGGCATGGTGGCGCACGCCTTTAATCCCAGCACTCGGGAGGCAGAGGTAGGAGCATTGCCATGAGTTCGAGGCCACCCTGAGACTACATAGTTAATTCCAGGTCAGCCTGGACCAGAGTGAAACCCTACTTCGAAAAACCAAAAAAAAAAAAAAGTCTATGGCAGGTGAGGTCATGAGCCTTAGGGTATAAAGCCTGCTCTTGTCTGACTAAATGTATATATTATTCCCACCAAGCTGCCCTGGGGGCACTACACTTAATGTTCATGTTCACATATTAATGCTACTCTCATTTCTGGTTAGAGAAGCTTCTCTTTTCAGATGGCGATGACCACTGGGATCACCAAAAGGCAACATAGTGCTGAGAAGAAGGGATAGAGGAGAGCCCAGCACTGAAACACCTCTGTAACACCCTCCAAGGCTCGGGGACCATTGCGGAAGAGGGGGCAGATAGAATGGAAGAGCCAAAGGAAGGGTATGACTTCTTACAATGCAACTGCCCAGACAGAAATTGTCCTCGATATCCATGACCTTGCAGTGCCTAGCAATAGCATCGCAAGACCCTCAAAATAGAAGAAAAAGATGATGACATCAAATTAAAAGAAAGACTAATGGAGAGAGGGAGGGGATATGATGGAGATTGGTGTTCTAAAGTGGAATAGGGGGAAGGGAGGGGAGGGAAATATCATATGTTTTTTGTATGTAAGTATAGAAGGTATCAATCAAAAATTAATAATTAAAAAAAGTGCACTTGGAATGAATGTTTATGTATATGAGTATATGTGTGGCTCACAGCCCTAAGGCTGCAGAATGATAAGGCTTTGCCTTTGGGTTTATTCTGCAGCACCAACACAATGGGAAATTCATTGTGGGGGATGTGCTCCACCAAGCCCACTGTCCTAGACTGCATGGCCAAGTTTTACTGTTGAGTGTCCCCCAGAAGGAGCATTGAAAGTAATTAAAATCATAGGCACAAAAAAATAAATGCAAGATTCTCCTACTCAAAAAAAAAAAAAAAAAAAAAAAGGTTATGCTGTGCCACTGTGTTCCCCAGGGGTGGGATGCTAGAACTTGAGGCAAACTGCTGTGGCTGGGGCAGCTCTTCATAGCAAGGACAAAAGTAGAATACGTCCTATAAGAAATTTGCAACTGTTTTTACATTTACTTTATCTCTCTATGCTTCTATGGGACTACTAACAGACAACAACCTCAAGATTTATCTTTAAATTTAGAAGTTCTCAATACTGGGTTGCTAATAATGTTCAAATCTACTATTTGCTGAAGAGGCGGAGGCAGGAGGATCATGAGTTTGAGGCCAGCCTGGGCTACTTTCATATATTTAAAAATATATATATTTCAGGATATTCTGGGTAAATAGTATAAGTCAAGCCTGATCTACTCTTCTATGCGAAGAACAATGAAAGTTTTGTTGGTGGTTATGAGATGAACTAACTAAGGAAGATGAACTGGAGAGAACTTTAAATGTTAGATATTAAATGTTTGATGAAAAAGAATGTTACAGAGTGGTTACATCAATTATAGAGTGAGTATGTAGATGAAGTTATCTGTAAAGTAGGTAGATGAAGATATGAGTAAGCTTAAACAGAAGGTTAAAAACAAAGTTAATTAAGTAAATCTTAGAGTACTTGATCACATTACAGACTTCTTGAGATATAGCCTAGGACTTACATCAGATTAACCAAGGATGGCCCTGGCTGGTAGCAGGTTGCTATGGTATTCAGGCTATTAATTTAAGACTTTAACCTATTGATGTTAATCTGGTCATGATAATGGTTATGAAAGACTGAATTTAGAGTAAGCAACCAAGTTAGCTATGTTCTTCTATTTGTCAACCTTTTAACTAAATCGTAAGGTTAACATTGGCTCATTAATATTTAATTCTTTCCTAAGGTTATTTTATCTAAAACCCTGCCTCAAAAAAAAAAAGTCTCAGAGGACTTATTTACTCTTTTCCTATTTTATAAGGCAAATAAACCACAGTTGGAGATACCGAACAGCACTTATCTGTCATTTACTTCATGGTGAACAGAAACTTCTAAACAAAGTCATGTTGTGATTTAAGATGTAATTCCTCAATTCCTCTAATAATCAACAGTCTTAATACTTTAGATTTCACTTACACCATTATTGAGCAAGTTTACCAGAGTGCCACAGGCAGAATTATAGAGTTGGTTAAGGTTTGAGTAGTTATAGATTGTGTCGTGAAATTTTATGTATGTTTGGATTCACTATAGTTGTATAGAATTGATTTGGAAGAAATTGAAAATATTTCTTTCTTGCTCAGCAGTTAAAGGTGCTTATTTGAAAAGCCATATGGCCTGGGTTCAATTCCTCAGTGTCCATATAAAGCCAGATGTACATAGTGGAACATGCATTTGGAGACTGTTTGCAGTGACAAGTAGCCCTGGCATACACATTCCCTCTCTTTTCTATGAGATTTGCCTCCTTTTTCATTAGATCATGGCAGTTTAGTCCAGTTCCTTTATTCTTTGGGTATGTTAGATACAGATGAATTAATTTCTGATTTACAGATTGGGTAGACATCTTATTTAGCTTTTTAAAAGTGCTAAATCTCCTCATAAAGAAAAAAATACATGAAAATATTATATAAAGGTATCCTGATTCTTAAAAATTGTAAAGTTAAGCCAGACATGGTGGTGCACACTTTTAATTCCAGCACTTGGGAGGCAGAGGTAGGAGGAGCGTTGTGAGTTTGAGGCCACCCAGAGACTACATAGTGAATTGCAGGTCAGCCTGAGCTAGAGTAAAACCCTACCTCAAGAAACAAAAAAAAAAAAGAAAGAAAGAAAGAAAAAGAAAAGAAAAAAAAAAGAAAAGAAAAGAAAAAGAAAGAAAGAAAGAAAGAAAGAAAGAAAGAGAAAAAATTGTAAAGTTTCTCATGCCTTCATATTTAAGCCCAAAAATGTTACTACATAATATACATTTTCTTGTTTATTTTGAGTTCTCTTAGCAGATCTTTTGTTCATAGTTTATTCTCTGTAGCCTCATGTGCCTTAAATATATGAACTCTACTTTTTGTCAGTATCAGGCTTTTCCAGAAATAAGTATATTGTAATTTGGTTTGTACAATGTACATGATGTTTGTCTATCAATAAGCAAAATTATTCAGCTGAACCAATCATAATAATAGGATATAAAAGAAAATGAAAGCTTCTGCATCTTATGTTTCACTTGCTTAATGTTATTTTTGGCCAATAAGATCACTGAAAAACCTTAAAATTTATCTAAAGTTTTTCTTAATGTGTTTTTTTTTCTTGGAAAAAAATTAAAGGGTAGAATAATTTTATTTATTTACTTTTGTTCAAAGTAAGGGTTTCACTGTAGCTCAGACTGACCTGGAAAGCACTCTGTGGTCACAGGATGGCCTCAAACTCAGTGATCCTACCTCTGCCACCCATGTGCTAGAATTAAAACATGCATCACCATGCCTAGCTAAAACCCAGTAATTTTTAAAATGATTCCTGTCTTGTTCATGCTGGTTTTGTTGGGTGGTTGTCACTGAGGTTATAATCTAAGTCTTATAAAAGGTGATTTGGTCATTATGACTTTGTTCTTAGGAAAACTGAGGAAGCTCCCAATGTCTTAGGGAAACCTACTGTATACAAACAATGTTAACATAGTTTGTCTAAGCTTTATATACCTGTCATAAATATTTTCTTTAGTTAAGCCATAAAATTGTTCAATGGTAAAAGGTACTTATTTAAAAATTTATTTTGTGTCTGTCATATTGTCTCTAATGTATGTTAAAATCGGGCTAGCTTAACTCAACAATGACCAGATTTGATTTTATTCTTTTTTTTAAAATATTTTATTTTTTTATTTTTTTAAAATTTATTTAAGAGATACAGAAATAGGCTAGGGCCTCCAGCCACTAACTCATGCAACTGGAATGAGGCTCCAGATTAATGGCTAAGCCATCTCTCCAGCCTTGATTTTCTTCTTAAGCTATGTATAATCAGTCTCACTCAAGGTTTTAATTAATTGTCTCATTTCTGGTATCTTAAGTTCATTGCTTAGAGAAATTGTTACTTAAGACATGTTTCCTGCCCTAGAAAAATAATCTTCAACTGCTGTTCTGCTTCCATTTTAGGGGTAATTGGTACCTGCATTGGTATCCAGACTAGCCAAAGTTGTTTTCAAATACAGATGCCAAGTTTTTTTTTTCATACTGTCTTGTCTTTTCCTGGCATACAATTTCTAGGTTAAATGAGTTGGCTTAAAGTTATTGATAAAAAGAATTGATAAAATATTGTTGTCAGGGCTACTAAAATGTTCTGCCTGTACTTATAACTGACAGATACTTAAAAGATAAAATGTATATGTTTTCTATGTTCCAGATATAGCTTACTCTGTCACCTGACAACTAAATTTAAATATTAATCAGAATGACTTTAAACTATTGTGTCAGTCCCTGACCAGATCTGCTTTACTAACCAGATATGTTCTGCACCTTTTTAACTGAATCTGCTTTGTTAATCAGATGTGTGCAGTCTCTCTGAGTGATTAATAACCATATGTAGAAGCCAAAGTCATTTGGAAACATTGGAGTTAAGAGGATCAGGGAAGATGTGGAGACCTGGAGATAAACTCCAAGTCAAGTGTCTGCAACACGAGAGTCACATGGGAGGAAAATCAGTCTTCCGGGCTTTCCAAAAGAGGGAGGGCCACTTGGCCAACATGGCCTTGACTTATCCTAGCAGATGACAATATTGAGAGTCATAGAACTTCCCACAGGTCCCTAAAAGTCTCTCCTATAGTGCCATTATTGATCTCCAAAATATATATTAATTCTGGTAGCCTGCATAGTCTTAATCACCCAATAAGAAAAATGTAATTACAAAATATTACAATATAAACAAAGACTCAGACTAATAGACTCTGTCTGATACTGGCTTACAATACTAAACTCTAACATAAACTCATGCCTTCTGCCTCTGCCTGATTAGCTTTAAATAAAAATTCCAAAAATTGTCCACACTGGTTATGCTTGCCTGATGGTTATTGATCTGTATTAGTCTGATCTCTCCTTGATATGTCTTGTTAAAGGAGGACTATCACTAAGGACAGATCTCAGACCCCCATCCTAACATGTAAAGCATTTAGAGTTCTAACTGTTTGTACTTGCTGACCTGGAGTGATCTGGTTGTTCGAAGGTGTCTCTTTGTTCAGATTTATAGAGATAAACCAGACTCTCCTGCCATTGATGGTGCTACCTCAAATTTATAACACAAGGGGACAATGTCCTAAGCTGATCATAGCAGCTAACAGATTACCAGGAATCCAGAGGGTCCCCTTCAAGTCAAGCTCCAGAGGACACCTGCCTGTGAAAGGAGACAACAACCCTGCTCTAGTCACTCCAGAAGCTGACTAGTGTACACACTGTAAAAGCTTGAGGAATTCAACATGAGATATCAAAAAAAAATGGTTTTGAATCATATAGACTACACAAGCTAACTGTCATGTCCTGCTCTGTAAACCATCTACCTCCTTGCTCCCTTGCTTGTATAAAATGTGTCTTCTTGGTCACCCTGGCTCACCACTCCAATTACTGCCATCTTTGGACCCATGATTCTGTTACTTATAGGATTGATTGTAGGCCCTTGCATTTTTTTTCTTTTGCATATATTGATGTGTTTTTATACATACATATATAGATATATATATAAAGTTTTACAATTTTAACATTTCCTCATTAAAAACAGTAACAAAGCCTTTGGAAAAAGGATTTAAAGATTGTAATCCCATTATATTAACAGAATCCCCACTGTCTCTATAGTTTGTCTCATTTTCTTTTAAATTTATTTATTTACTTATTTGTTCATTTATTTATTTATGAGAGACAGAGAGAGGGACAAAGAATGGGTGCTTCAGGGCCTTTCACCTCTGCAAAGGAATTCCAGATGCAAGTGCCACCATTTTAAATGTTCTAATTACATTTATCCAGCAGAGAATTTCCTGAGTAAAATTAATAGTCATTAGATCCCAAAGCCAGCCGGTTCCCATGGAAGAGTCAAAGGTATGACTTGGAGCACCAACTCAAGGCGGGAAATGTGATGGATAAAGGGATAGGGGAATGTGATGGATAAGGAAATGCCATAAAGAAATGTTACCACTGGCATACAGGATGTGGTGCCTTGCAAATGTTACCTTTGGTATGCAGAATACCAGGCCATCTGCTTGAATGAGATAAGCACTAACCATTTTTTTTATGTTTTATTTTTTTTTTATTTGACAGCTTCCATTATTATAGACAATATCCCATGGTAATTCCCTCCCTCACCCCCACTTTACCCTTTGAAACTCCACTCTCGATCATATCCCCTCCCCCTTTCAATCAGTCTCTCTTTTATGCTTTTTTCTCTTCACTTTTGTTACTGCGCTCATGACTGTTGTCACATAGACTTGTTAGGCAATTTGTCCTTATAAACACTGACCAGATGTAACTGGGAGCTGGACTCTTGATTTCCCTTCTCAAAGTGTAGTCCTGGCCAAAAATAAACGCCTGTATTTATTAATGTAATATTTGTGTTGGACTGGTGAATCTCTGAGTGACCCCAGACCCATTACAATTTTGCTTTAGCCTAGGCTGACCTGGAATTTACTATGTAGTCACAGCCATCCTTCTACCTCTGCCTCCCTAGTGCTGGGATTTATATTTTTAAGAGGCATGTAACAAAGCATAAAATTAGGAATCCTACCAGTTTTAATTGGGGACTCATGATGACTGTTAAGTATTAATCCTTTGCTTCTAAATAAAATAAATGATATTTCTTTTAAATTATTTGTTATTTTCTTATTACAAACAACTTGTTTAAGTTCAGAAGACTATGAAACCCTCATAATCACAAGTTAGCTTCAAAATATAGAATCTTTTAACAGTTGACTTTCTTCATAATGAAGAATATTGATTGTTGTGAATAATAGATGAGTTTTCAATTAAGGGTGAGAAGTGATACAGAAAATAAACATAGTAAATTATCTCTAACTTCACAATTCCAATAATAATCCTTAGGAACCCATGTAGTTTCAAATCTCATAATTAATTAATTTTCTTTCTATAGTAATTTAGCACAAATGTAAGTTGCAGTATACCCTCCATTCTGTTATTTTAAAATCAAATATAATTATGTAGGAGTTTTATTTATTCTGTATCTCAGGCATATTTGGGTTGGTATGAACATAGAGCATTCTGAATCATAGAGTACTGAGAGTGCATAGGCTATTTCACAGTTATATCTCAATTTATCATAATATCTGAATTAAACTTACTAAACTTTAATGAGAGTCCATACTACTTGCTAGTTAATATTATAAAACTTGAAGCTAAAGACACATCATAGTTATGATCTGTATTTTCTTATTTTTTAATATTAACTCATGATTTATAGAAACCCATCAACAAAAATGACTATAGCCAGGAGTGGTGGCACACGCCTTTAATCCCAGCACTAGGGAGGCAGAGGTAGGAGGATCACCATGAGTTTGAGGTCACTCTGAGACTATATAGTGAATTCCAGGTCAGCCTGGACTAGAGTGAGATCCACCTCGAAAAACAAAACCAAACAACAAAAAAAACTATAATGGTGTCTTTATGTAACCCATGGAAGATTTTTTTTTTCTCATTATTCAGATCTGAATAGATTTACTGGATAAGTCACAAAATTGTCAATGATCTTCAAGGAAGTTTAAAAGTTTTATTATGTCATGTGCCCTAGTAATTGCTAAATAAACCCACTTCTCTTTTCATGTATTTTCAAAATTAAGCTTTTAAATAGAGAAAATGTCAAGTACAATAAACAGCTATTTCTCCAAAGTTGTGATAAATGTCTATGATGGAAAGTTCTACATTGCCTTCTTCACTTTGCATTCCCTTATTCCTTCCCATTATCCTATAAAGTTGTCCAGGTTCTCTGTTGGCAGTCTCAAATATTAGGTCACAAAGAAGATACATGGACAAGAATGTTTTATTCATTTCCTTTCTAAAATATGATAATAATACTGTGGGATAGGTATTGATTCTTGATTAGTTAGGAACTCAGACAAAGTATGGGTCATTTAATTGAACCAAGTTTTCATAAAGATATAGTAACAGCAAAACAAAACTTTAGGTATCACTAATGCCAGTGACTTATGGTACCAGTGTCATTGTGTCAGTCGTGGTTCTCAAGAGAGATACAATCAAGGACTTACACACTCTCACACACACGAGTGAGCACACACACACACACAATGATAAGTAGATAGATAGATGATAGGTGATAGATGCATAGGTAGATAGATAAACAGATAGATGAGAGATAGAATCAGGAGGGATTAACTCACATAATTACGAATTCCACAGCCACACTCTTCCCTCTACTAGCTGGAGATTTGCTTGAAGATATAATAGCCTATGACACTGATGGTGTAAATTCCAGTCCAAGCACAGAATATCAATGTCTGAGCCAAAAATGATATGCAGGAAATAAGAGGGGTGAATTCCTCCTTCTCCCCTTTTTTTAATCTACTCACACTCTCAGTAGACTGGATGATGATCATACACACTTGATAAGGATATCTGCTTATCTGATTCAAATATTGATCTCACTGGGAAGCAACCTCACAAGCACATCCAAAAATAATGTCTAATCTTGGTTAAATCTTGTTATCCATTGACCTTGTCTAGATGACATAAATGTGACTATTACAATATCAACTTAGTATTACATGTATAGATTCTAGGGTCAGATTAATTGCATTCAAGCCCTGGTTCCATTTCTTTGCTGGTTTCATAAACGCTAAGAATTATTTAACCTATGTGTCTATACCCATTATAGTAATAGACAAAATGACCATTCATAATTCATAAGATTAATATGACAACACAAAAGTAAGATAAAAGTAGCTTGATATAGTGTACACATATGAAACAGTTTTCAACAAATGTTAGTTATTAATCATTAATATATCTGAGTTTTTAATTTTTTCCCATAATTTATTTTTATTAATATTATTCTGATTTTACATTCATAGTGTTGGCTCCCTTATCTTCCTCCCTGTCCTCCCTCTTCCAAAGGGACCCTCATCAATGGGGAATGTGGGTCATGCATTGTGGGGATAGTCAAGAGTTCTGGGGGTAGGCCAAGTCTCTGTGCATAATGCCCCAACTTGTGGCTCTAACATTCTTTCCTTCCCTTCTTCCATGAATTTCCCTGAGCCACATTGGGGTCATTTTAGTTCTACTTCAGTGATGAGGTTTTGGGAGCCTCTGTGTCTCATTTATTTGAGTAAGTAAGAAAGAGAGGGAATAGAAGCAGATAGAGAGAAAACAGGCCTTCACCCACTGCAAAGGAAATCCAGATGCATGCACCACCTTGTGCATCTGGTTAACATGGGTCCTGAGAATCAAACTTCAGTCCTTTGGCTTTGCAGGCTAGCACCTTAACAACTAAACAATCTCTCCAGCCCACATCTGAATTTTTAACTACATTGATTTTTATTATTCTTTCATGTACATTTTGAGAAAAAACAAGTAAAACATCTCCAAAACTTCTTCACTGACTTGAAAATTGAGCCCCATGATCAGTAAACCCATAATTATCTCATACTAAAATAAATTTTAAAGTATGTACTAAAGTCAGTATCAAAACAAAATACAGAGAGAAATTCCATCACAAATTTATTGGTATTGGAACACAGATATTTGATATTCTTCTTATTAAGGTTTCCAATTTACTGAATCCTAAGGAGTTCTTAATTCCCATTTCTTTGGTAACAGTATGAATATAAAAACTCTTTGAAGGTACACTTTATGACATGCAATGAAATATCTTATTCTAAATAAATCCATCTCTCCTTTACTCACTGGCATCCTTTAGTCCTGAATTACTTTCTTAGTTACAAGTAATATAGGTATTTTGAAATTTCCTTACAATAACAAAACCATAAGCTTTTAGAATACAAAATAACTTTGAACATGTATGATTTAATACCATCTTTCCAGACAGGGTTGGTGGTACACACTTGTAATTCTAGCATTCATGAGCAGAAGGCAAGAGTGTGGTGAGTCTAAGGTCATCCTGTACTGATAATAAGACTTCCTCATCTGGTTACTCAGTCAGTAAATGCCCATGAAAAAATGTAAACAGGGCTATATCCAAAAGTTGTAATTAGCTTGGTCAATATCATGAATGAAGAATTACAAAATGAAGATTTCGTGTGAGACTATGATATATGTGTGTGTGTGTGTGTGTGTGTGTGTGTGTGTGTGTATACAGTATTCCTTCAAGAGTTGCTTATATAAGACAGCTCTAGACTTGAAAAGGTGACTTTCCATAGAGGAACTTAATATTTGAATGGAAAGACAAATACATGCAAATAAACTGATTTCATCTTGTAAGGCATAATTTCCATTAGACAGTGTTACCATGGTTATATATACATACCTATTTACATAATATTACATTATTACTAGAAGTAAAAACGATACACAAAGGGCTGGAGAGATGGCTTAGCAGTGAAGATGCTTGCCTATAAAGTCAAAGGACCCAGGTTTGATTCCCCAGGACACATGTAAGCCAGATGTACAAAGTGGTGCATGCATCTAGAGTTCATTTACAGCAGCTAAAGGCCTTGGTACACCCATTCTCCATACATATGCATTTTTTTCTATCTATCTAAAATGAATAAAAAAATAGTAAAAATTTAAAAAATGATACACAGAGTGATGTAATATAAAATACAAATTCTTCATATAAACCTATATACTGCTTGAAATACCCGAATTAAATTGTTCAGTCAAAATTTAAACTAGATGATCCATTTCTAGCACATCTGCCAGAACCCAGGATATATATTACAGAGGAAGTGGTGATTTAAACATGAGTGCTGCTCTCATTGCTATCCTAACAATCTGCTCTAGGAAAATAGCCATAAACATTGAGGACACTCGGAACTCATCCAAGCAGAAATCCAGAGGTGTCTGAGAGTGCAAGACTAAAGTAGACTTAAAACACACCTTCCAAGACCCAGGAAACATTGCCGGAGAGGGAGTGGAAAGATTGTAAGACCCACAGGTTAGGAAGGAATATCCTGAAGCATTTCTGTCCCCCACAGAGGCCGACTCATGCATTCATGACCTCTCTATCCTCAGTAAGTACCAATACACCCCACTAAGAGGGCCCTCATGGAAAGGGGTTGAGGAGAAGGGATACATACAAGGATAACATGAGGGGAATGGGACCAATATGCAATTTGTTCATACAGTAAAGTTCATAATTAACAAAAAAAATTCACTGAAGAGAAGAAAATCACCTTAATGATTCAGAAGGAGCACAGCTTCTTCCTCAAAACAGACAACGTGAATTTTGGGAAAAGTAGAGGAGGAAATATGCACACACACACACACACACACACACACACACACACACAATAAATAAATTTAAAAAAACATTGACTTAGGGTAGGAGCTTCTTGCCTCACATTAATTCCAAGAAATTGGACCCTTGCTGCTCTAACCCACTGGGATTTCACTGTCCTTTAAAGTTTGATTTAGAAGGAAAGAAAACTAAAGTTGTAGTTTGTGGGAATATAACTAATAACTTAGAGCAATTCAATTATTGGAACAAATTGACAAGAAGCATTAAATGTCTCTATTACCAGTAAAAAGGAGAAACTAGAGGGAAAAAATGTCATCCTGGAGCACATTAATCAAAGAAGTATTCCAGTAAGTGATCTCTCAAAATGTTACATGGGAACCTCTCACATCTTTTGACCAGGTGACATGCATCAGTCATCAATTAATTTATCTGAACTGGTCTTGAATAGTATGTCTTTCAACAACATCACTTTTCCGGGAAAGACTTTCATATGTTTATAATCATTTCAAGTGTGAAAGGTAATCTTTATTCTTGTAATTAGAGATCAAACAGAGATCTAAGTTACCAGGTACACGTCCTTCAAAATGTCTTAACTTCAATCACCTCCACTGTCAGCCTTTATCTTCTGAGGCTGAAGCCCTCTTTGTGTGCACATCATTAAATGGAAACTGGCCAATCCCATTTCATCTGCTCCTCTATTGAAATTTCCGATATCTTTCTTAAATGTGGTCATTTACAGGAACTCCACTAAAATCTGTTTTAAAATTCCTTTTGAGGCAAATGCATCTAAACTTATTCAGGAAATAGAATATTTAGAAAGACCCAAAGTGTTTACTTTTCATGTTCTGTGTTTTTTTTTTTTAAATATGTCTTGTTTTTAAAATATAGATGGACAGTTAAGGAACAGTTGGTGTAGAGCAAGATACACTGGGGTAAAGGACATCAGCATTCAAATAGTTGTTGATCACTCTGATATTCCAATTTTGTGGATAATTTTTCTTGTTTTGTAAAGATACCTTAAGAAAAATTTATTTTAACATATATTTTATTTATTTATTTATTTAAGAGATAGCATGTGTGGATGCACCAAGATTTCTTGCCACTACAAGCAAACTCCAGATGCATGCAGTACTTTGTGCCTCTAGCTTTATGTGAGCACTGAAGCGTTGAACCTGGGCCAGTAGGCTTTGCAAGGGGGTGGCTTTAAATGCCAAGACAGCTCCTCAGCCCCCAAATTCCATTTAAAACACTAGGAATCAGTATTTTATGTCAATATCATACTAACATTAATATATGCTATTAATCTTATGACACTAATTTCTATTTAATGTAAAATTACTGTCAAACATAATAATAGTATATTTCTTTTAAACAATTAAAATATAACTGTAACATTAAAATTGTTATGATTGCTATATTAGCAGGGAGGGCTGAGAATCTAACACATATTAACATTGAAGGTGTTTGTTAAATATTTTCAATGAGTAAATGAACAGAGTTAGGTATGCTTGACTCTTATTTATTCCATAAATAATGAAATTTCACTTGAATACCTTAACAACTACTTTAAACACTAATAGCACTAATCAGGGTACTAGGTGGTCAAGACATGATGCAGTTTTCAAATTGTAGGATTAATATTGGTGGTTATACTAGCCACTGAATCACCTAAAAGAGAATGAAAAACAATCACAGTCTCACAGAAAATATCCTATCCTGGGCTAGGGAGATGGCTCAGCACTTACACTGCTTGCTTTCAAAGTCTGCTGCCCTGGAACTGATTCTTGTTTATCCACATAACTTCTAGAATTCAAGTGCAGTAGCAAGAGGCCCTGGCATGCCCATTCTCTCTCTCTCTCTCTCTCTCTCTCTCTCTCTCTCTCTCTCTCTCTTCCATTCTTTCTCTATATCAAATAAACAGATAAATGATAAATAGATGGATGATAGATGACACATAATAAAAAATAGAAATTTCCATATCCCAGTAAGTTTTCTTTTGCTATATTATCACCACAACTAATCTGGGGTATCTCTAGACCTGACACTCTGATAATACACAAAATGCCTGTTTTTTTTTTATCTTTTGAATCATGCTTTATGAAGACATGTGACTATGCTCAAGGAAATTACAATAAAATAATTTCTATAATGTTTCACGGTTCCCATAAAAACCTTAATATATAAATACATTAATATAAAAATCAATGTTTCAGACATGTTTACAACTATCTCTAATATGGCTTTACTTCAAGTTAGTGAAGGAGAGATTAAGTATTTTTCATCATTGATTAATATATTCAACAAATATATTAATTACTAGTTATATGGTAGTTACCCTTAGCAAGACAGCTCTTCAGACATGTTAATCACAGTTATGTTTATCATATCAAATATTTGACAAACAAAGTATACAGGATGTTAATTTGTTTAAATTGTCTATATTAAACATATCTGTGTACAGCATTAAATTGTATCTGTAAATAGCTGTTTATAATGTTATTAATTTGAAAGAAGACATAAGCACTGTATTACACACTCATATTTTGCATGTTTCTGCAACCACAATATATTTAAAAAGCAGTTAAGTATTATGGCCAAGAGACAGAATACTTACATTAATGGATTAGAGCAAAATGTCTTAAACAATATATTTAAACTTAAAAAGTTAAGAGTAAGCTGGGCTCAGTGGTGCACACCTTTAATCCCAGCACTCAGGGGGCAGAGATAGGAGGATCGCTGAGAGTTTGAGGCCATTCTGAGACTACATAGTGAATTCTAGGTCAGCCTGAGCTAGAGTGAGAGAAAAACCTAGGAAAAGAAAGAAAGAAAGAAAGAAAGAAAGAAAGAAAGAAAGAAAGAAAGAAAGAAAGAAGGGAGAAAGAGAAGAGGAAAGAAAGAAGGAAGGAAAAGATGAAAGATGAAAGAAAAAAAAAGTTAAGTGTAGTTGTCTCTTAGAAAGTTAATTAATGAAATGTTCTATTGTTCTTAATGTGTTTTCCACAATATCTAGATTTCTTAAAGTAGAAATTTGGCTTGTAGAAGAACATGTCCAACACTAAGGCAGAATCTGATGAACAAGTGACGCACAGGCTGGAGATCTAAAGACCCTCAAAAGCACAATGCACAGGGTTTGGGGAGATTTAGTAAAAAGCAGAAAGTACAAGGACAAAGAGCCTGGATCTGTTTTAGGCAAAAGCTTTTCTTGCTGCCCAGGTGCTCCTGGAATGTCTATTACACTCAGAAAACATTAGACTGAAAACTAATGATTGTTATCGACTAAAGAAAGACAGTGAGAGCTTAGATTCTGCTACATAACTAGCCAGAGAGGTCGAAGTGTCAAGTAAACATCTTAGGTTCAATAAATAGCTTATAACAAGTCTTTTAATCCTACTGTAAATCTAGTATGTACTTGGAAGTAAAAAGGAGAGAAGTTACAATGATCACACCAGCAATGTGAATTCCACTTTCAGAAACTTCATGTCAGGATAGATGCAGAATTTCTTTATCCCAAACTGCCACTCATCAAAATAGCTCAGTAGTGATAACCTATGAGATTCCCAATAGAATACATGACTATAGAACTAAATCTATTCATTAGAATGAGCAGGAAAGACTCGGAAAATGTCTATAATTTTTATTTTATGTGAAAATTAAACAATGAAAATAGGAACTGTTGGGCTGGAGAGATGCCTTAACGGTTAAGGTGCCTGCCTCCTAAGCCTAACAATGCTGGTTCCAATCTCCAGTGGTTCCAATCTCCAGGTCCCACATTTAGCCAGATGCCAAGTGATGCAAGGGTGCAATGCCACACTTGCCTAAAAGGGGGCGCACACATCTGGATTTCATTCACAGCAGTTGAGAGACTGCTGGCTTGCCCATTCTGTCTTCCTCTCTCTCTCTCTCAATCTGTTTCTCTCTATGTCTCTCTCCAAAAATAAATAAAAATAAAAATAAATTTAAAAAATAGGAACTGTTGCAGTCAGCTTCTCATTGCTGGACAAACACCTGACCAAAAATAGTTTATAGGAGGAAAAGGTTTTTTTGAAGCTTAAAGGGTCCAGGGGAAACACCATCAATGGCAGAAGAAGCTGGCTCACTTCCATAGATGTATTGCAGAGAGACACCATCAAACAGCCAGCAAGCACCAACAGCCACAGCTTCGGCTGCTCTCTCCAAACCATAGGGCTGAACTCATGATCCACCCCAAAGCACACCTTGGGGCTAGACTCCAAGGTCCACCCCCAGTGTCATGCCACTAAGGCTCTGGACATTGGAGATTCAAGACCCAAGCCTGAGTCTATGGGGCCATACATTTAAACCACTACAGGAACTTTTATAAAGAACATTTTGTTTCAAATGTAAAATGCAATCATTCAACATGTACAGTTTATATAATAAGGTATGTATTTCAATCTTTTCCTAATTAACTTAGTATAACAGTAGAAAATGTATTTCCTTTATATATTAACAAAAATTTGAGAGATTACTCTAATATCAATTTGAGAGGATTTAAGGTTTTTTTCTTTTTAATATTAATGTAGCACTATTAAACCACTGTAACTTTTAAAATGGGAGGAAATATATAGTGGATAGCTTTTTCTTTAAGTGCCAAAGATAAAGTAATGTTTAAAACCCTATTAAAGTACTATTGTAACAAATTTTAGTATGTAGTTATTAAAAGGAACAGCTTATAATTTTAATCTAACCAAAAGGCTTAACAATAAGGTATATTAATTGTAATAAGAAATGTACATATAGGGATGGAGACAACGGTTGAAGGTGCATGCTTACAAAGCCTGAAGGACTGGGTTCAATTCCCTAGAACCCGTGTGAGGCCAGATGAACAAAACTGTGCACATGTCTGGAGTTTATTTGCACTGGTAGGAAGCCCTCCCACATCCATACTCACTTTCTCTTTGCACTCCCACTCTCAAATACATAAAAATATTTTTTAAAAAACAAAAACTGAAAAAAGAAAAGTATATATATATATATATATATATATATATATATATATATATATATATAATGTTTAATTTAAAAGTTAAAATATTTGCCCTGAAAATAAATATAGAAAAAAAAATCCACCACAGTTCTCTCCTACAGAGACTGCTAGCTGGTTTGGACAGGGCAATTCATCCCTATTTCAGTTAAGGAATTGTCTAAGCCTCTAGAGGTGAGCTGGCTTGCTCAAGACCATTTGCTATTAGTTTCAATTCATATTCCAGTAAGGGCTGCACTGGGATAGCTGTCATGTGTAGCCCCTGATTTAGATTATGTAGGCTAGCGATGCTTGTGAAGCCCACTGGAGAGTCTAATTCCTTTTGCTGATATTACCTCCAATGACCTACTCAACATTATGTGTAAAAGCAGGAAATAGACACTTTATATTCCATAAATATAATATGGGCAGTTGTCAACACAAAAACACAACTCTCTCACCTCAAATGGAGTAAGTAATAATATAATATGTAACCTAAAATAAATGACCATGGCCCAAGAACATAGATTCAAGTTACCCAGAAAAACCATGTTCCAACATGAAGATTCCATAAATACAGAACAGTCATAAATCAAGGCATTGTCAAGTAGATTGGTAGAAACCTTGGGTAGTTTGTCTATAGCAAAGCAGGGAAATCTATCTAATGGCATTCTTAGCTTTTGAATTGGTAGAAGCTACTTGCCTGTTAAAACTTACATGAGGTCACAAGAATGTTCTGTCAGACACAGAAGTGAACAATGAATGGCTCTTCAGGGGGATAAAAGTAGCCCAAGGTGATTTGACTCTTGATTTCCACTATTCCGACTCTCCTAAATCAGGAAATTGTAATCAGTGACTCAGCCTTGTAGACTCTAACATAAGTATGAATCTTTTTCCTCGGGAATTTTCATTCACAATTTATTGACATATATGATTCTTAGTAGGTTCTATATATTCAGGGGAAACAGTAATTAAGATATGGAGAGGGGTCTGGAGAAATGGCTTAACAATTAAAGGTTCGATTTCCCAGGACCCATATAAACCAGAAGCATAAGGTGGCACATGCATCTGGAGTTTGTTTGCAGTGGCTAAAAACCCTGACATGCCCATTCACTTTCTCTCTCTCTCTTTCTCTCTCTTTCTTTCTCGTGCTCTCATAACTAACCAACTAACTAAGTAAATAAATAAATAAAAGATATGGACAAGGACCAGCAACCCCAAACTTTATCTAGATCTTTGATTTCAAAAATTTAATTTCTTAATGTTATTTGCAGGTAGTCCAAAGAGTGTTACAGTAGTTGGTAGGGGACTTCAAAAAGAGAAAAGGAAGTAATTTAAGTAGGTGAGCCATTATTCCATGTTCAAAAATAAAGGAAAAACTAACCTAAGGAACCATTATTCATGTGTGTGTGTGTGTGTGTGTGTGTGTGTGTGTTTGTGTGTTGTTGTTGTTGTTGTTGTTGTTGTCTTTTGTCCATTTAACAATTGATAGTTTATTTTCCTGTCTTGACTATTGTGAATGATTCTGCAAAGAAGGGAAGCTTTTACTCTGGACAGAACCTGATGTCCCATTGTCATCATGGAGCAAAGATAACCTTCAAAGGTCCTCTGGATTTTGCCACAAGATAAGGAGAATAGTAAGTCTGAAGTCATGGGGCTACTCACACTCCCTAATAGAAGGAAGACATGCAGTAATTGTACTCTCACCTGGGAAGGCAGACATTTTTCTATCCTGACTTGCAGTTGCTCTGGCAATGGAGTGGGGTAAGGAGTGATAGCACATATAGAAAGTAAAAGATTAACTGAAGGCAAGGCTCCATGATGCAGCTTCCTGACCTGTGACATGGTGGGAGTTTGCAATGATGCAACTGTTAGTCACCAAAGCTCCTTATATAACCCCCCACCCATGATATTGCATGTAGCTCTTCATCCATGCTCCTCTATGTACCCTCCCACCCATGCTTACAGATGTCATCTCTTATCCGCATGTAAGCCCAACAAGCCCACTGGTTCAGCAAGTTACATTTGGATGGATTAGCTTTTCTCTATCACTGGTGCCCCACTTGGGATGAGTTTGTTTGCTCACATCTCTTGCAGTATGTATAGTTTCAAGCTACTGATTTCATTTCCATTGGGCCTGTACTTAGAAGTGGAATTACTAATTTTGTGGTACTTTTATTTTTATTGTTTTTGGAGAAACTCTACACTAATTTGCATGATGGTTATATATTAATTTACATTTCACTAAGAGTATGAAAGAAAATTTTTCCCTCTATACTTTTGGCAACACCCATTTTCTCTTGTCTTTTTGTTGATAGATATCTTAAGAAGTTTGAAGTGATATCGCACTGTGGTTTCAAATTTTCATTTCTCTAATCATTACCATGCTAAGGAGGTTTTCATATAGTCATTGGCCATTTATATGTTTGAAAAAAATGTCTTTAAAGGTATTTAAAGTGTTTCAATAATTTACATATTTATGTAGTGTTCTTGAGTTCCTTTTATTTTTTAATACACTTCCTTTATCAGGTATACGGTTTGCAAATATTTCCCTCAATTCTGTGGGTAGTGTCTCCATATGGTTAACAGATTCCTTTGCTCTACAGAAGCTGTTTAGTTTGATGTGGTCCCATTTATTTATTGTGTTTTTGTGGCCTATGCTTTTGTATCATAGTCACCAAACAATTGCCAAGATCAATATTAACTTCAGTTTGCATTTTTGTGTGGGTTTGTAGTTTTAGATTTTATTCAATTTAATCTAGTCCATGTTTATGTATTAAGATAAGGGGCTAGGGCTGGAGAGATTGCTTAATGGTTAGGGCACTTATCCGCAAAACCTAAGGTCCCAGGTTTGATTCTCCAGGTCCCACGTAAGCCAGATGCACAAGGTAGCACATGCGTCTGGAGTTATTTACAGAGGCTAGAGGCCCTGGTACACCCATTCTCTCTCTCTTTTTCTCCCCCCCCATCTCAGACAAAAATAAATTAAAAAGAAAATTAAAAAGAAAAGATAAGGGGTTAATTACATTGTGGCTGGCCATGTACAGTTCAGTTTTGCCCATGCTATTCACTAAAGTGATTACCTTCCTTAGTGTATGTTTCTGGTACTCTTATTCAAGATAAACTGACCCTTTATTTATGGATATATAATTGGACTCTGTATTCTGTTCCTTTGTTTATGTTTGTTTTTATGCAAATATCATAAAAAGCACAGCTTTAAAGTATATTTGGAAATCAAGGAGAATAATGTGTTCAAAATCCCATGTACTTTTTTTGAAAATATTTCTTTGGTTATTTAGACATTATGTGGCTACAAAGTTTAGATACTCTTCAATTTTTCTTTGTGTTATTTTTTTTCCTTTTTTTTTTTTTTTTGAGAAACTATTACCTTAGGCACTTCTATTCAACACAGTATTGAGTGTCTTAGCCAGAATAATTCAAAAAGGAAAAGAAAAAATATATATACAAATTAGAAAAATGAGTTAAATTCCTCAGAAGGTGTGTGCATGTGTGTGTGTGTGTGTGTGTGTGTAAAATAATCTAATTGCTACACATAAACTTTTGAAAATAATAAAGAGGGTTGGATTGATGATTTAGTGGTTAAGAGCACTTCATCTGCAATTAGTAGGGCCTGAGAAAACACTGAGAGACAGCTCAAGTTGGATGCCCAGAAGCCACATAAACATCCAGGTGTGGCCATTTGTTCAATGAGCCCAGTCCCATAGGGACCATAACCCGGAGGATCATATAAGCTCATAACATAAATAAATAAGCAGCAAAGTCCAGGAACAGCAAGTCAGTGTTGCTCAAATAAGAAGATGCAGAAGAGAAATGGAGGGAGAAATCCAATGCTGTGCTCCCAGAAATCTCAGGTGAGGGCACCCCTCTGCAGTCAAGCTCAAGGGGAGCTGAATGGCTGTATATACATGCAAACAATAAACACACCACCACACCACACACACACACACACAATGTTGTGTACACATAGGCAAACAATAATAAATAAAATAATATTCAAAACATGAAAATAAAAATATTCTCTACAGTTTCAGGATATAAAATTAATATACCGTCAGCTGTTTTGCTATCCACTAAAAAAAAAAAAAAAAATTCCCAAATAAATTTAGAAAAAAAATCCCATTTTCAGTAATTTCAAAAGCATAAATACTTAGGAATAAATCAATTATCTTTTTTTTTTTTTTTGAGGTAGGGTCTCGCTCTAGCCCAGGCTGACTTGGAATTCACTATGTAGTGTCAGGGTGGCCTCAAACTCATGGTGATCCTTCTATCTCTGCCTCCCTAGTGCTGGGTTTCAAGGTATGGGTCATCACATCAGCTCTAAATCACTCATCCTTATAATTTGGTATGTGCCCCATTACTTGTCTTGAGCCCCTTGAATAGACAGATTGTTTTGCATCCTTGCTACCCTTCTACTGAGCTGACACAATAAACATATATATAAAATCATTCATATGTGTGTGTGTGATGAAATTTGGAGTGTCAATAATTTAATCACTAATACTACACTTAGTAATAGAGAGCAAGGCTAATTTGGCAATACAGGATTGAAAAAAAATGCTCAAAGGTTACAGGCTAAAGAAAAAATGTACTATATCCTTCTTTTAAAAGTTAGAGTTACAATTTCCTTTTACGGATAAGGCACTCAAAAAGCACCAGTTAGCATGAAAATAGTTGTCCAAAAAGGCATGATATATCACTTCATTGGTCTTTACAATCAACGACCAGACAGGGTTGAGTTTAAAGAAATCAGACAGAAATAGAACTCAAAATAGCCAAGTTTAGAAAATGTATTTCGAAAGCATAAGAAAACACCTGTAGAGAAAGAAAAATTAGTGACTACTCCAGTGAACACTGAACGTGAAGGTAAGAAAAGGAAAGTAATGATTGTGACATCTATTTTGAATCAATGTCTAACCCTAGCTATAGAGAGAGCAACAAGTTTCAAAACAATGAGGAAGGAGGTAGAAATGTCATGCCAGAAGTCCAAAGGTGACTTTGGAACACTGGTAAATATTAAAACATCAGGATGGAATAATCATTGTCCTAAAGCTCATGACAGCAAACAGAAGTGTATGCTTTTCCTTCTGTCCCTTCTTGTCACCTTCGTGTATGTGTCACTCAGCTACAGCAGCAGTGATCAGGAAAACCCCGTGGGTTTCAGTCATCGAGACTCTGCAGCTTTGGTGCCTGTTGGAAGACTCTCATTCATGTCAGTGTTTTGGGCCTGCTATGAAATAATGCTAAGGGTGTCAACCTCAGGATTCTGGGCTTCCTGCCAGAGCCTCACTTGTCATTCTTTACCCACAAGTGCAGCTAGGATTCATGTGCAGCTCCTGACCTTATTATTTTACTTTACTTCATTTTCCTTTTCAGTCTTGGAATGTGGCCACCGAACCTCCAACATGAACAGAGATTTTCTAATCAACTCACCATATTGTTTCTTCAACAATTAAAAACTATGTATTCTAAATTCTCTGATTATAACATCCCTTTACCATAGGAATGAATTACTTATTTTCTTGGTGGAATTTCTAATTATATGTGCATATTCTATTTATGGAAATGTTCCTAAATCTGACAGACTTTGCATTCCATGGGAAACTTTTATAAAATGTGTGTGGAACAAAACATCCTTACCTAGTGCTCTTTAAATACCCTTCCAACATTTTAGGGCTCACAATTTTTATTCAGGAAATCTAACAGAAAAAGAATGGGTGAATGGAAAGTTGATTTTTGGCAAAGTCTAAGATGGACTACATAGTCAAACCTCGAAATAATCTCAATGCACTGAAATTCTGTCCTCACCACTGATCAACTAGCAAAATGTATTAGCTGTGAAACTTAATTACACTCTTCCCTTTTTTCTTTTTGTTTCTGATATATAAAAGGAAAATAAAATCAGTGACCACCTTTGACAGGGTTATTCTTTGGCCAAATACACACAAAAGGATTTTCAGGATGAGTGACACAGGTAAGGCCCCAGCATATGGAGCTGCCAGACTAAATTAGTGATTACATTGATGGTGCCCATTCTATGCTCAGGAAGATGACTTCATAATGTGGAATCTGGCAAGTCCTCAGAGTATTTAAATTGATATTTCCTGCAAAGAGAAGTAACTTGCCTCACTTCGCAAAAGGGTTTCTAAAGAGTTGTCACATGGAATGGTAAAGAAGTCTCAGGAAATTTTAGAAAACCCCGTGCAGGAAAAAAAAAAAAAAAACATAAAAGCATGTTCTTTTCACATGCATCTATGTATGAGTCTTCCTGGTATACATGAGAATAAATTTAATTTTATTACATTTAGAATATTTTCTATGTGATGATAGGGCATATGTATTAATAAGAGATTGCATTCTCTTAAAGAGGCTATGTCCAACATAAACAGGTTAATAATTTTAAACATGCATGAGCCAAGTCAACTCACCTAACGAGAGAATAGCTCTAGAGTCTACTGGAATTTGCCCAAGTTCAAATTCAAGTTCTACCACTTATTAGCCCTTGTCTGAGGGAATAGCCTATAATTTCCAGGTCCTCCATCCTCTCATCTTTGAAATGAACATGATAATAATATGTCAATAGATATGCTACAGAGGATAAATAATTTAATCTTTCATAGGCCTTAGAATAATGCATATAAATAACAAAAATTATGAAAGTAGTTAAAAATTATAATACTAATACAAGTAAGCATTTGAAAAGTGTCATAAAATATATAATAAAGTACAATGGAGACAGAGAATATGAATGTATCTTATGAAGCAAACAAATATAGAAACGAGGTGAATCCTTCGAGTTCTCCAGATTTACAAGACTTTTGTAACAGTTATGTTACACACATAAGGACACATAAGGAGGTATAGTTAAAGGGTAATATTATGTGATGGAGTATAGGTTTTCAAATACAGTGTCTCTACTGACTACTTTCTACTTGTATAAATTTAACCAAGTTACTGAAACTTTTTATTTTCTGTTTCTTTGGTTGCAAAAAAGAATAATACCTATTTCCAAAGAGTATTCTGAGGATTAGGAACATTAATTCATGCAAAGTGCTTGGAAGAGGACTTGGTGCGTGGTAAATATTCAGTGAATGCTATTAAAGAGTATATTTTTATGCACTGTGACAGAATTGTGTATAAATCACTGTGACTACAGCTTTCTGTTCAATTAGTTAACATCTGTCAACCCAGAACATGATATAATTACTATAAAATCACTACATTGTCGTTATCTATTTTCTTTTTTAAAATTTGTTTACTTTATTTTTATTTATTTGAGAGTGACAGACAGACCAAGAGAGAAAGAGGCAGAGAGACAGAAAGACAGAGAGAGAATGGGCGCACCAGGGCCTCCAGCTACTGCAAACGAACTCCAGATGCATGCGCCACCTTGTGCATCTGGCTTACGTGGGTACTGGGGAATCGAGCCTCAAACTGGGGTCCTTTGGCTTCACAGGCAAATGTTTAACCACTAAGCAATCTCTGCAGCCCCGTCATTATCTATTTTCTTGACAGGCAAAATCTTAGGGCTGGAGAGATGGCTTAGCAGTTAAGCGTTTGCCTGTGAAACCTAAGGACCCCGGTTCGAGGCTCGATTCCCCAGTACCCACATAAGCCAAATGCACAAGGTGGCATCTGGAGTTTGTTTACAGGGGCTGAAGGCCCTGGTGTGCCCATTCTCTCTCTCTCTCTCTCTCTCTCTCTCTTTCTCTCTCTCTCTGCCTCTTTCTCTCTTGGTCTGTCTGTCACTCTCAAATAAATAAAAATAAAAACAAACAAAAAAAAAAAAACTAATCACAAAGCTAACCTAAAATTTTTTAAAGTATATAATCTGCAAAAGTTTAATTGCAAAAACAAAACTCTGTATATATAAAATACTATATGTATCATACATAATATACACATATTATATAGCTATATATCATATATATATTAGAAGTTCCTCAATTTAAAGACAAACCTATGTATTCTCTTATTAAATTAGCTCTGACTTGCATTGAAGAACATGTGTAATCATTTTAAAATATCAAGGAACCAAGAAATAGTGTATATTTTTACAGAATTTGGATATGTGTGTACTCTGTAATTATTTCTTCAGGTTTTATTTCTTCTTCTTTAATTTCCAAAGGTCCCAGGTATGTGACACATCATCTCAACTTATAAAAAAAAAAACTGTATGTAATTATTCTAAAATTTTCTTTCTCATTTTTTCTCCTCACACTTTGTCCAATTAGCATTTCAGTATTTTAAAATAAGTCTTGGACTGGACAGAAGGATCAGCAGTTAAATGTGCTTCTGGCACATACATGAAGGGGGCCTAAGACAACTTGAGTTCTAATCTCCAGAACCTATTAAACAGCTGGGCATGGCCATATGTGCCTGTGACCATAGTTCAATAGAGAAACAGAGGTCAGGAATCAGTGGAGCTTGTGAAAAAACAGCAAACTCCAGGATCAGTAAGAGACTCCTCTCAAATAAGAATGGAGCTGTGGCTGCAGAGATGGTTTAGCAGTTACGTGTTTTCCTGCAAAGCCAAAGGATACTGGTTTGATTCCCCAGGACCCATGTAAGCCAGATGCACAAGGGGATGCATGCGTCCAGAATTCTTTTGCAGTGGCTGGAGGCACTGCTAATTCTCTCTCTCTCTCTCTCAACCCCTCTTTCTCTCTCTCAAATAAATAACTAAAATATGTTAAAAAAATAAAGAAGAAGAAGAAGAAGAATGGAGTAGGGCAACCAATATTCTGCTCATCAGGAGAGTACACACTGACACAGGTGGGAGCACAGGGTGCTATGTGGGCACATACGCATGCACACACACACACACACACACACACACACACACACACTACTGCTACTACCACCACCACAACCACCGCATTACACACACAAGCAAAACTTGAAATAAAACAACTCAATATAGATTTCTGGTAGTTCTATTAATTTGGTTTCAACCTTATATGTGCCCTCCTTATATCAGGCACTGTGTCACTGTCAAATGCAAAAGATTGGAGCGCAGAATAAACTTCTTGGTGGCAATCATGTCTGAATTGAGTCCTAACAAGTAATGAAGAATTTTGAGGCAATACATGAGAAAATAGCTGACCTGTTAAACTTCGAGGAGTAAATTGTTCAATATAAATAAACAGTGGGAAAAGAGAGTGGCTGATACATTTAGAAGACTGCCAGATTCAAGGAGACAAGCAAGGCCTACTGATTATGTTTATAAGCAGGATAAAGAAGGACGGATATTCAGAATGTGGGCTAGGAAGATTAGGTGAATGTTTGTACCACCCTCAGAGACAATGCAAGGGAAGAAAAGCACCCTCCATGGTGAATGCTGAGGAATGCACTTCAGAATCAAGTAGGAACATCTATGAAGAAATTAGAAGCCTGGGTTAAGACATGCCTGCAATGTTGGATGTGACTAGTTCTTGTATCTCAAAAGGGAATAACATAAGAAGGAAAGCATTAAGATTATTAACATGACACCCAGAAACAGAAAGGAACAAAGAAGTGTAAATAGAAAGGAAGAGAGCCGTGGCAAGTACGTAATCACAGAAGCAAAAGAAGATAAACACAATGACAGATGACACAGAGTTCAGGGAAGCACCATATGTTTATCATATTCTATCTTTTTAGCTTATGGGCAAACTAGAAAAGTCAAATGGGTAAAGCTACAAAAGTCACAATCAAATGCCGATGGTGCAGAGAAGTAACTGGAGTAAAGAGCAAGTGAGAACAAATGATTGAGCACTCGTGAAGAAACACAGAGAACAGGCAGGTTGCCATGAGCACTGCAGGATGTCGGAGCAGTGGGAGACGGTTAGGCGTTGTTTCCTTTGAGGGGATGACCCAGTAACTAGCTGGGGTCTTATTTCCTAGAAACAGTTGAGATAAAACTATCAAAGCAAGAATTGCACTGGCCAACGTTAAATAGGCAAGAAAGGCTTAAACAAGGCTTCTATAAGAAAATTCTAGAATTCAGTCAGAGTTAAATTCTACAGATACAAAGAGCTAGAGGGTTTTGAAAATCTGGGGTGGAAGCCTCAGGCTCCATCTCATCATAATCTTTACACAAAGAGAGTAACCTCCTGTATCTTCATAATAGGAGATTTCATTCAACTTGTAGCAAGACATCTCCCCAAAGTTAGGCCCTATTCTCTCACAGAATTTGGAAAATAGAGGCACTGACTTTCTTGAAGATTATATTTTGAAGAAAGAAATAGCTTTCCAAGTGGCCTTTTAAAGTTTCCATTTCAAAAGGAGGAGAAAAGGTTTATAATTGCAAATTTTAAAGAAAAAAATTTTTTTCCATGAAAATGGAAGTCAGACATCTTCAGTCTGAAGTAAAGGGAGTAAACATTTCTAAAATTCAGCCCAGCTGAGGGAAGCCCTAAGGCACCTTGGTCTTCCCTCGGGCCAAGTTCTTCTTATAGATAGAAAAGAATGGAGATTGAGGGTGATGGTGGAGCAGGTGCAACTGAAAATCAAGAAGCACCCTGTGTGAGCAAACCTGCAGTGTTGGAGGTAAGGCACGGTGGGTGTTAAAGCCTTACAATTTTCTCAAGAAAGTAGGAGGTCAGAGAAAGGAGATGATTTGCTGACAGTGTGATGTGGGATAAGTAGGACGCAGAAGCAACAAAGGTCACCACTTCCACAGAGGTAGAAAAGGAGCTAATCAAACTATGACCTTTGGAAATATAAAAATGACTTTCAGAAAGAGAAGCACAATGCATTTGAAAAGAACCTGTTATGCCCTCAACAGCCTTTATCAAGAGCCCCATTGTGTGCTGGGATGTCATGATTTTTTCCTCTCCCACTTCAAAGGATAAGCCTGCAACATAATTGTGTATTTTTTCATCTTTGTGCTAATGATGTTTTCTAGTTGATCTGATTTTTAAAGTTCTGTGTTGAACATACTGTAAAGATTTCTTGGCAGATTGTCTCCTCTGTGTATAGAATATGAAAAAGATGCATCGAATTTTCTTCCCAACTTTTCTGAACTTTGGTTATTATAGCGAGGCTGGCCATGTTCATTTCTCTGCTCCTTTTCACAGTGCATTAACTTTAAAATAACATCTAAGTCCCTATCTAGCTGTTTTCACATTTTATTTTCTTCTATTACCAGCCAATGAATAGTTCAACTTTTCAGTCTCTCTTTTGGGATTCTACTTTCATTGACAATAAGAGTTATTAAGATCTGTATAGTTGATTTTTATCCTCACTTAGATCTGTTTATATCCCATGGGTAACTTTTCTGTGCACAACTCCAATTACTTTATTTCTGTACTGTCCTTTCTTTATACCAAAATTTGATTTTGTTCATTCTTATTCTCTTATAATGGATTCCAAGACTCCTTTTTTTTTTTTTAATTTTCCTGTCATTGTTATTCACTGATTTTTTTTTAGTGAAGCTTTTTTGACCTTATATTAACAATCTAGTTGCAAGTTTTGAATATGTATTACATTTTTGGAAGATTTTTGTTTTTCTTTGTTCACCTATCTTGGAAATTTCCATAAGAGCTATCTCTTGGATAATGCCTTAATTACTATATAAAATTACATAGTTAGAATGTCATAGTCTGTATAAAAATACTATAATTATAAATTTAACTCTTTCTTCTTTGAATTATGACTCTTTAATATGAGGAATAGATTGGATTAGATTGTCCCAAAGATTCTTCTATACCATAGAAAATTCTATGGTACAAAATGTTTCTAAACTTCATCTTGATATTTAAATTAAGCTTCCTTCTCTGACTCAAATGTATTAAGGAGAGCAAGCATTTTCCAACCATCTATGAACTAACGACTCTTCCAAACTTCAATGTTCCCTCCCCATTGACCCACTTTGATATACTCTCTCCCCTTAACTGGCATCAAACTCTAATTACAACTGTGATCTTATTGAATAATAAAAATTCACTTTATCTCTTTGAGACTCCAGGAG
This sequence comes from Orientallactaga sibirica, assembly GCA_036365145.1. Taxonomy (NCBI): domain Eukaryota; kingdom Metazoa; phylum Chordata; class Mammalia; order Rodentia; family Dipodidae; genus Orientallactaga; species Orientallactaga sibirica. The sequence goes on from JAEOAD010000017.1 coordinate 16,747,492, forward strand.
CTCTACAAGCAGGGTTTCTGGGCCAGGAGTGAAGTGTGCCAGATGATATCACCTTCTGAGGGGCCATCAAACCAGACAAGGAGGGCCCAGAAGCAGACACTAAAGGGAAAGAGATACTTAGGAAGGCCAACTGGGGCAGATGTGAAAGGAAGTCTAGAGGTAGTGCTGCTCTTATGTTACACACTAGACTCTTTATTATGATGTTAACTTCAATATTCTCCTAGCAATTAACTTTTCAACCCAATACTATTAGACTTGAAAACAGATTGTCTCCTTTAGGAAGTTTAATCATTCTCCACTGAGAACAAAAGACAAGTATATTTAGCCTTTCTATTTAAATAATACTGGAGGGGATGAGTAAGGTGCTTTTAAATTCACCATTTTATTAGAACTGTTACTTTCACTTTAATAATAGGAACATTTTTCACTGTTGGATGAAACAAGGGTTTTATACTTCCCTAAATAAAGATAAGTAGATGATTTTGTTTATTTTTATTTATTTATTTGAGAGCAATAGACAGAGAGAGAAAGAGACAGAGAGAAAGAGAAAGAGAGAGAATGGGCTCACCAGGGGCCTCCAGCCACTGCAAACAAACTCCAGACACATGTGCCACTTGTGCATCTGGCTTAAGTGGGCACTGGGGAATTGAGCCCCGAACCAGGGTCCTTAGGTTTCACAGGCAAGTGCTTAACCACTAAGCCATCTCTCCAGCCCAAGTGGATGTTTTTAAAATAGGAACTTTTGTCAACTCTACATCAAAAGAAATAGCTCTGAAAATTTTAAGCCATTCCTGACTCTATTACACAGATAAGCATTTCTATCTAAATGGATGAAGATATTCTGGACCAAAAAAAAAAAAAAAAAAAAAAGTGCCTGAGAGGACAGGAAGACAGAACTTAATATTACACAGGTAGCTTTGCACAAAGATTTTTAAAAATTTTTTGTTTAGTTTTTAGTTCTTTGGGGAAGATAGGTTTATGCAGTAAGTAAAACAATCTTGACTTGAAAATTTTAAGTAATCACAGATTTAGGTCACAAAAGTCAAAACTGAGTGGTTGAGATATAAAACATGAAATATTCATTATCCAATTCTAATACTTGAAAATAGAAAACAATTGTGATGCTCAAAATTAAGATTTACAGTTTAAAATGAACAATGATAATATCAAGGACTTAAATATTTGAATTTCTTAAATATATTGAATTTCCAGTGAGGAAGACAATAGCATTATCTTCCCCACTAGGACATATGAACTTACCAGTCACGGGCTTTTGACCAATTTTAAAGTACCAGACATGGATTTTCTCCTCTGGAGAGGACCTCAGATCCAATCAGAAAGTGGTTGGTGACCACCATAACAAACTTGCCACTGTTGCACCAGTGGACACATTTTGCCTGGATAGTCTGTAGAGTAGTATACAGAGTCTATAGCTGAATAATTCTGTTGGTTACAATTCTCCCCTTGTAGCCTACATAGCACCTTATAGCATTATGAAGGCTAGCCATAAGGAAGGAAGCTTCTACTTCAGTTCCAGCTTGCTTTCCCTATGTCCTGCAACCAAAGTTTACATGACCTGAACAATAGGGTCTTGCCACATCATTCTAATGGACAGCCAACTGTAGTGACAATAGCTTGTATTATGTGGGGCTTTAGCAGCCTGCCTGAATGACAGCTTGTGGGGATGTGGCCCATACTCTGACACTGAGCTTTTACTTTAATAACTCATGACTTTTGGAGCAGCATACCTAATATTAATTTAAAAAGAAAGTTTGAACAGTGGTACTCTGTGAGTGAATAAAACTACAAGACATTTGTTTGATATAAGGGCACAATTGTCAATTTATGGTCAAAATTAATGAAAATCAATTAGTTTTCCTATTTATTATATTGAGAAAATACAAATTCTAATACTATCTTGTCTCACCTCAGTGGGCCATCTTATATCCATTCTTGGGAAAAACCACCATTTAGGATGAAAAATAATAGAACTTGTTTGAAATATCTATTGTCATGTGAATAAGTAATCTTTGGTGGCAATTTCACTACATATACAATAGTCAAAGAAAGAACTGTGCATGCAAAAAGAGTTACTGTGCAATGCTTATGAAAATGTCCACAGACATATTGCTCTCCTCTTATATACAACCACACTGTTCGCTCCAGTGTGTTCCCAAAGATTATAACATCCCCTAAAAATCATCTTTCCCTTTCCTCAGGAAGTATGTGCATTTACCTCAATACTCAGTTTACCTAACACTCAGACCCGGATCATAATTTGAAAATTAAACACAGGCAAAATTTTCCTAGAAAATGGCTCATAAAAAGTTATTACATTAGAGAATAATATTCCATGGTTAGGGGCCTTATTATCTCATCCTTATATAAAATTATTTAAATTGTTGTCATGCTTTAGGTCGTGATACTAGTAAAAGCAAGGTGTGTGTGTCACTGCACTTGAAGAACAAAGTGTGAGCAGAGGCAGACAGAGATAAACTCATGACTGACCTAGGAAGACAGAGTGTAATAAACCCTCTTCTCATTTACTGGGTGTATGGTCTGCTCCTCAAATAAATCGCAGTGTTGAAAGTATTTTTTCTATCTTTCTCTCTCTTTCTTTCTCCCCATCTCCACAATAGGAACCTTGTATGCCTATGATTTGAATTGTTATGAGGAATTCACTGTGCTGAGCTTTATGTAACCTTATAGTTATGAGAGTTAAGATAAGTCGTTTTAAAAATGAGTTTTCGTTGGGGGAGCTTCTTCCACTCCTGTGTGAAATACTATCTTGACTCAGAAGAGCCCCTGTCCTGCATGAGAAATGGCTGGTCCCTGCTCGGCTGTCATGTCATGCAGCAGCCTGAGCCTGCATTGACTCTGGAGGCAGCACCACAGTGATTTTCTTCTCTCCTTGTTCCTTGCTCACTTCAACTTGTCAAGCAGCTGCCACTGACAAATCCTGTTGTCGTCCTAGAAAATTCATTGTTGGCAGGGACTAAATAGCTGACCAACTTCAGGCCAAACACACTACACTCCTTATCTCAGCATTCATAGCTGCTCTGTCTCTCCTCTCTGTTCCAGAGGGATCTCTCTTAAGTGTCTTCAGGTCATGCAGATATGCACTTAAAATAATATACTGCACAAGCATCCCGCCCACTCTCAAAATCATGTGTGAATGAATGAATGAGTCTAAATGACACTGGGCCTTGAACACTGAGTGATGAAGCTTTACAATTGCCAGTGTGAATAAAGAAAGCACAGACTGAAGACAAAGTCATTTTATACTTTCATTTCATTACTCTAAATGGCACTAATCCCCAGATAACCCAGATTATATAGGTAAAGTCAGCAGCAACCAGTCTTGACCCACATCAATTGCCAGTTCCACATAACTGAAGGAGATAACAAAGTTCACTTGAGAGATATCCCTAATGATAATTAGTGTATTGAAAATATTATAAACAGCATCTACATAACTGGTTATACGTCTATTTCTTATTTCTCATATAATATGATTCTTTTTTTTTTTTTTTTTTTTTTTTTTGGTTTTTCAAGGTAGGGTCTCGCTCAAGCTCAGGCTGACCTGGAATTTACTATGTACTCTCAGGGTGGTCTTGAACTCATGGCAATCCTCCTACCTCTGTGTCCTGAGTACTGGGATTAAAGGCGTGGGCCAGGAGACACCTGGTTCAATTCCTATCACACATTCCGTAAAAAAAAAAAAAAAAAAAAAAAAACCTACTTTTGTTCTTATTTCTTATGAAGCTTGAAATTTTCTCATATAATCTCCTCCAAGATGTTTTAAACATATACAGTTTTTAGTTTTTACATTATAAATTATTCCAGAGATGTAGAGCTTGTAAGTATTCAAAGGTTTTATAATTTTTTTTTTCTTTGGTTTTTCGAGGTAGGGTCTCACTCTGGTCCAGGCTGACCTGGAATTAACTATGTAGTCTCAGGGTGGCCTCGAACTCTCGGCAATCCTCCTACCTCTGCCTCCCAAGTGCTGGGATTAAAGGCGTGCGCCACCACGCCCAGTGGTTTTATAAATTTGAATATTTTCTACACCAACCCTAAAAGTACATGAAATAATACATTATGACAAAGTGAGCCCATAAGTATGTAAAAATAACTAGTTAAGAATACTTTCTCTACATGTTTTAAAACTGACAGAACCTGACCAAGAATTTGTGGTTGAAATTCAAAACTGAATCTGCAAATTCAAAACTGAACCTGCAATAAGCATATAGTAGGTCAAGAAGGGAAAGTCATGTATCTTAAAAAGTGGAATAGTAGTATCTCACCTATTTCTCCTATTCATCAAAATAAAGAAATATAACTGAAGAAATGTAGTAAACTCATATTAATAAGTAGTGACAGAGACCCTTATCAAAGGAATGACCAGCACTGATTTATACTCAAGCATTAGTAGCATCCCTGTTGACACTAAGAATATACAAGAAATCTCATCATCAATCCCAGTATAGATATTTTCTGGAAATTTAGCTAAAATAAGATAAGATAAAAATTAGACAAAAAAAGTCCATTCTCTCTCTGTTTCTCTGTCTCTAATAAATAAATAGATTAATTAAATAAAAATCTTTTTTAAAAAAGGAAAGAAAAGAAAAGAAAAAATGGGGGCTGGAGAGATGACTTAGCTATGAAGGCAAATGCCTGTGAAGGCTAAGGACACAACTTGGATTCTACAGGTCCCACATAAGCCAGATGCACATGGTGATGCATGCATCTGGAGTACGTATGCAATGGCTAGAGGCCCTGATGTGCCCATTCTCTCTCTCTCTCTCTTACTTCCTCTCTCTCTAATAAATAAATGAATAAAATAAAATCTTTTAAAAATATACAAAAAAATGGAAAGTAGCATTATTTTTCTACAGAGAATATAGTGCACTAGACAATTCCAATAACCTAGACAGAAACCAATAAAAATATCCAGAGAGAATAATTTAAAGAGACAAAATATATACAATGAATGACAAAGAATGAAAATAGCAAGAAAGTTGAAATAATCTCACAATAGCAATAAAATAGCATAATAATAATAAAATCTATGCTAAAGCATTCAGAACATCTCTTCCTAATTTGACAATTTCCAGCTTCAAGTATCTCTTCAGTATTTAAAAGTAGCTCATCCACATAAAATGTGCAGTCAGTGTAATAAACATATTGCATTTTGAGAACTTATAGAAAAAATGTAAGATATCTCATTAGTAACTTTTATAGTGATTACACATTGAAAAGAATTACTTTGGGTGTGGGGAGATGGCTCAGTGAGTGGTAAAGAACACTTGACATGAAAGCAGGAGGACCTGAGCTTGGTCTTGAGATCATGTACAAAGCTGGGATGGGCGTGCTCTCCTGTAACCCTAGTGCAGAGGAAGGGGGATACAGGAGGGTTGGTAAACTCACGGGGTCAACCAGTCTAATGGAAAACCAGCAAGCTCCAAGCTCAGAGATTCTAAGGGAAATAAAGCAGAAGAGCCATAGTCATAGAGGAGGACACCAACGAGTTCCTCATGCTTCCACACAGGGTGTATGCATCTACACTTGCAGGTCTCTATACATATATATGATGCACACACACCAAAAAGTAGAATTACAGCCGAGCGTGGTGGCACAAACCCTTAATCCCAGCACTCGAGAGGCAGAGGTAGGAGGATCACCATGAGTACAAGGCCACCCTGAGACTACATTGTGAATTCCAGGTCAGTCTGAGCTAGAGTGAGACCCTACCTCGAAAAACCAAAAAAAAACAAAAGCAAAAACAAAAACAAAAGTATGTTGTATATAATCATTTAAATACAAGGTCCTATTGGTACGATTTCACCTGTTTAGAAATTTTAAATTTGATGAAGTAGCTTACATTTGTGGTTTGCCTCAAATCTATAAAGGTGATACTTGTCTATAGTTAAGCAAAAAGGAAAATGTAAAACTTTATTGAATAATATAAAACATTGCTAAAGGATATAATACGAGTAAATATTAATGATAAATCTTACATTTGAAACTGATAAATGTAAAAATAGCAATAGAAATCAATTTATACAAGTTCAGTAAAGCTTATGTCAACTTGACTTCATTTAACAATTCTGATATTGTTAGATTTAACATTATACATGTGAAAATGACATGAAAATAGTTAATTAAAATGAAAAAGCTTACACAAACAAATAAGAATATATGTAATTTTATAATAGCTAAAAGCAGCTAAAGTCAAATAAAAACAGACAGATTCATTGATGAACAGATAAAACACATAAATACACTAAAGTACATTTATGTGTTAATAGTTAAATATCAATGTAGTACAGTATTTATATCAAATTAGTGGAAAAAGTCAAAATTACTTTATTAAGATCTCATAGCTAATATAATTATTTCATTGAGTTAAAACATTAGGGCCAGAGTATATAAAAGAGCAAATGTCAAAATCAATTATAATTAGAATAAAATCATTAAAAGCAATGTTTACCTCATATCAGAAAGAATTTAAAAAATCTATTTCAAGCCGGGCGTGGTGGCGTACACCTTTAATCCCAGCACCTGGGAGGCAGAGCTAGGAGGATCACCATGAGTTTGAGGCCACCCTGAGACTACATAGTGACTTCCAGGTCAGCCTGAGCTAGAGTGAGACCCTACCTCAGAAAACAAATAAACAAACAAACAAACAAAAAAACTATTTCAAAAAAAAAAATGAATGAATGTTCCATGGATAATGCCATGCATAGCATAAATTGTTACTCTATGGGTTGGGAAATTCCTTATAACACTTTTGCCAAAGGAGACACTGAGATTCCAAAGGGTCAAGTCACTGCCTCAGTATTTGTGTTTAGTCCTAGAAATCAGTTGGTCAGAGTTGGGATTGAAGTAACATATTGGTGAGTCCATAGTGTATAATGTTAATAGCTTTAATAACTATGTTGTCATAGAGGAAAAGAATATTTTTTTCAATAAATAAAACTACAATTAACAGCCAAAAATCTAAAGCAAATAATTTAGAAAAATACCAACAAAAAATTCTTACAAATCAATAGATTTTCAAAAAAAAAAAAAAAAAAAATGGAGTCATTACTAATATTATTAAGTAAAAAGGTGGCTTTACATCATAAATAATCTGTGAAATGAAAATTAAAGTGACAATCAATTTTTCAGTGTGTAATTGGCCAAAGAGTGGCAAACTGTGATTGGAGAGATAGTTCCGTGGTTAAGCTACAATGCCTAAAGACCCAGTTTTATTTCCCGAGTACCCACATAAAGCCAGATGCACAAAGTGGCACAAGCATCGAGTTTGTTTGCAGTGGCTGGAAGCCCTGGTGCTCTCATTCTCTATCTCTTCTCTGTATTTCTCTCTGTTAGCAAATAAACTTTTAAAAAAACCATTAAAAAACAGCAGCAAAATGATGGCATTTACACTGAAGCTATAGTAAAATCTGCTTCAGTTGAACAAACATGGCACCAAACTAGAGCAGATGTACTCTTCGAAAAAGACAGAAGATATTTGCAGCACACTAATGAGCTCAAATACTGTAAGCATGAAGCTAATAGAATTTGTTAAGAAATTAGTGAAACTATATATTAATATCCAGTTATTTTACCAATTTTAGTCTGTTTGTTTGATATGAGTCTCTTTTTAAAAAAAAATATTTTTTTATTTTTATTTTTATTTTTTTAGAGAGAGACACAGAGAGAGACAGACAGAGAGAGAGAGGGAGAGGGAGACAGATAGAAAATGGGCACACCAGCAGTCTCTCAGCTGCTTTGAATGAAATCCAGATGTGTGCGCCCCCTTGTGGGCAAGTGAGGCATTGCGCCCTTGCGTCACTTTGCATCTGGCTGAATGTGGGACCTGGAGATTGGAACCAGCTTTCTTAGGCTTAGGAGGCAGGCGCCTTAACCAGCCCAAGTCTCTTTTAAAAAAAAAAAAAAACAACCATTTATAAAAAGTGCTTGGTGAGTGGATTTATAGGAGGTAAATTTTTTAAGGTAATTTTTTCTAGTATAAGTAGGACAGGTTAGGGAAGAATTGCTGCTCCTGGTCATTGCTTAGGCAAGATAACACATTGGCAATTTATTATTAATATATATCCTCTCATGCCCACATCCCTCCTCTCCCCTAACCCCATCAAGTGAGAATTTAGAAAACTGTAAACTGGTGGTGCATACCTGAAATTCCAGCCCTCAGGAGACAGATGAACAAGGATCAAAAGTTTCAGTCATCTTGGACTACATAGTGAATTCAAGGACAGCTTGCGCTACACAAGATGTTGTTTCAAAAACTAAATAAAAATAAATATTGTAAGTTGCATAAAATGATGGAAAATTCATATTTTAATAACAATTCATCATGAAAAATAACACTGGGCCCTTCCCTTATAAGTAATATATTTGGCTTGTTATGATATATGTTTTAATGATAAATTTTCAACATTGTCAAAATCATTACTTTCTTCACACTCAAAATTAGGTCAGGGCTGGAGAGATTGGTTAGTGGTTAAGGCATTTACCTGCAAAGCCTAAAGACCTAGGTTCAATTCCCCAGAACCCATGTAAGCCAGATGCATAAGGTACGCACGCGTCTGGAGTTCATTTATAGTGGCTGGAAGCCCTTGCATGCCCATTCTCAATCTGCTACTTCTATCTCTATCTCTCAAATAAACACAGAAAATTGGGTCATAGGACAAAGGGTAAAAATGAAACAATAACATATCTGAGTAATCAAGGGTAAGGAATGGAGTTAGTGATGAAAACTGAGTTGTCAGCCTATTGCTATTTGATATTTTTCTGAAGTGAAACTCTTAGGAAACATGCAAGGAAAGACTATTTTATTTCATTATTCATTATTTATCTGAAAGGCTGCTTTCCAGATGGTGGACAAAGAATCTTAATTGAGGTGAGTAAATGAGATTGCTGTAGTGATGGTTAAGTTTGAGAAATGAATACCACCCACTGAGCTAGACTTCATTTTATTTTATTTTATTTTATTTTTTATTATTATTATTTTTTTTTTTTTTTTTTCAAGGTAGGGTCTCACTCTAGTCCAGGCTGACCTGGAATTCACTATGTAGTCTCAGGGTGACCTCGAACTCATGGTGATCCTCCTACCTCTGCCTCCCAAGTGCTGGGATTAAAGGCATGCACCACCATGCCCGGCTTAGACTTCATTTTATAAATGAAACATACTGTAGCATGTATGGAGAAATATATTGCAGTGTTAGACCTCTTTCTTCACATGAGAGGTCTACATGATTGTGTTCCTGAGAGTATGAATCAAATATATTAAATCAGTTCTGTGGAACACAGACAAATTGACCAACAAGAAATAGATCATATCATCCCTTCATCCACTGAACCTTCCTGTGGACCCTGTGTACTCAACAACTGACCTCCTGGGCATGATGCATACACTGCTGTAATAGTGCCATGACTTTTGTGAGTAACCAGCCATGTTCTTATTGGTTTTGAGGCCTGCGCCACAGAAGGGGATTCATGTTTTATACTGGAAGGCTAACCAAAAATCTATGGCTAGGGACATAAGCCCTGGGGGATGGATGACAGTATGTTTAGCTGCCTTTTAATTCTCTATATTTGTTCCCATGGATGAGGACTGCTTGAAGTCTCATACAGAGGATTCTTACTACAACAGACAGTGGTTAATACACAGATGCAGAGCTGGTGAAGTTGCTGGGAATTTGTGACTAATGGGTGGTCAGTTTCAAACAGTCTACCCCTTCCAAGAAAACAAGGCAGAAGGGAAGAAAAAAATGTAAGAGCAGTAGGATGAGAAGGAGAACTGTGAAATACTCATTCTGGATCTTACATGACCATTACACTCATGATCTCATAGCAGCTGTGTTTTCCTGCACAAGGTTGTGCCTGTCAACATTCCATCATAAGACACCACACCTCCTAAAGTATCTAATGGAAAATAACAGTTGCTGAGAAGGGGGGGAATCATGTTCTTCAGTGCTATAGCCACTAATAATTTCCTATTCATATCCATGCAAATAACCCTAATTTAACTCAGTAGATGAAAGAAAGAAAGAAAGAAAGAAAGAAAGAAAGAAAGAAAGAAAGAAAAGAAAGAAAGAAAAGAAAAGAAAAGAAAAGAAAAGAAAGAAAAGAAAAGAAAAGAAAAGAAAAGAAAAGAAAAGAAAAGAAAAGAAAAGAAAAGAAAAGAAAAGACAAAGCCTGAAAGTAGGATGGGGCTTAACTGGGATAAAAGGCAGTTTAGCCGGGTGTGGTGGCATCTTTGTGTTCCTTTACAAGCATTGACTAACACAATTATATAGAATAAGCATGTCCCAAACACAATACTTGCTTTGTATCTTTTATATGCCCTTTCATGGAATAAATGATTTTTATTTATGTCTTCTTCCTCTGGCAAATCTTTCAGACTTTCAGCTCTCCATGCCATGACGTTGTGGTGAAGGGTCTTTGGCCGTGAAGAGATACATGCTCTGTATGATTTTTGAAGAATAAATACTTCACAGTGACATATACAATATTTTCATAGATTCATGCCAAATCTATGCTCTTCCTACATACAGGGTAGATAATATTTGAGGAAGCACGCAAAGGGTCCATCACTGTTTGCAAAGTGAATGATATAAATGGCAAATCAAAGGGGAGAATGGGTAACCCATATTTCCTCCTCTTCCTATTTTCATACTCCTGATGTGAGGGATTTTGTATGTGGACATTTATCACTAAAGCACATAGTTCTTCTACTTTACAGCAATTTTCATTCCCACAGATGCTAACATGAATTAGTAGACCACCTGCTGGGATAAACTGGCTGAAGTCAGCCAGCAAAATCTGCTAAATTGGAAACTCTGGAATTTGCTGATGCTGCCATAATTAAAGGTAGATCAGAGTAAGGTACACCCTAACAGCCCGATGGAAGAGAGCATACAGCTCTTCACAGGAACAAGAGTTTGTTTGTGCTGAGGTTTCTTATTTAATTCTGCAGTGTATAATTTCAGAAATTGCTCTCCCATTACAACCAGTACCAACATATTTAACCTGTGATCCAGATGCTCCCTGTCACCAGTGAGATCCCCTTGATGGACCACTGCTTGAAGATCAACCATGAAAGTCTTTCCACCTCCTTAGTGTCAGCGATGGGCAATGTTACTTTACAGTTATTGAAGGCTATTTTGCTATGACATTATGATGATAGCACTCAGGGAGGCTGAATGCACAAATGGACAGACCACACAGAACAGACCTCTAGTCAACTCCTCTGCAGCAACAAACCTAAGAAGGCAGGCCACGCCTGCACATCAACTCAGAATGATTAAGACTTGGGCTATAGCTGCCCGACTTTCTTAATATCCCCCCATTTCAGTACAAGACCATCCAGAGAAAGTCAAGGATGTCCCTCAAACTAACCACATATCTATTTTATCTACTCTGATTTCAACTTCCTCATGCCAACAATCTCCAGTCAGAACACACCTGTAGCTTCCTCCAACTTCCTCATGCCAGTTATCTCAAATTACAGCATGCCGAGCTGGAGAGATGGCTTAGAGGTTAAGGAGCCTGCCTCCTAAGCCTAAGAACGCTGGTTCCAATTTCCAGATCCCACGTTTAGCCAGATGCAGTGACACAAGGGCGCAATGCCGCACTTGACCATAAGGGGGCGCACGCATCTGGATTTCGTTCTCAGCAGCTGAGACACTGCAGGTGCCCATCTCTGTCTTCCTTTCCCTCTCTCTCTCTGTCTCTCTCCGTGCCTCTCTCCAAAAAAAAAAAAAAAAAAAAAAAAAAATTACAACATGCCTGTAGCTTCCTCAAACATCATGCCAACAACCACCTACCAGAACACATCTATAGTTTTCTCTATCACAAAGAAGCTTTTGCCTGCCAATGTCTGATTCGAGGCATCGGCAAATGCTAGAGATGGTAGATAACTTGGGTAGCCTCTTTTTGCTGTCTTGTGGGCAGTCTTCATTTCCATGGCATACCCCATGAACTACCTGTACATGCTGGTACTTAAATATAGTCATTGGTACCTTTTACAATATTAGAGACACAGTAGCAGAAGCTTTAAAACTCACTGAGGAAAAAAAAAAAATATCCTTAAAACTCTCAGTGATGAGCCGGGCGTGGTGGCACACGCCTATAATCCCAGCACTTGGGAGGCAGAGGTAGGAGGATCACCATGAGTTCGAGGCCACTCTGAGAGTACATAGTAAATTCCAGGTCAGCCTGAATTAGAGTGAGACACTACCTCGAAAAACCAAAAAAAAAAAAAAAAAAAAAAAAAAAAAACTCTCAGTGATAAAATCTGTGATCTGTAGTCTCTATTAGTCAGGATTCTCTAGAAAAAACAGAACCAATAAAAAAGGAAAAGAATGGGCTGGAGAGATGGCTCAGCAGTTAAGGCACTTGCCTGCAATGCCTAACAAACCAGGTTGGATTCCCCAGTAACCACTTCAAGCCAGATGCACAAAGTGGTACATGTGTCTTGAGTTTGTTTGCAACAGCTGAAGGCCTTCACCTGTCCTCTCTGTCTCTCTTCTCTCTCTGCTTGTAAATAAATAAAAATATTTTTAAAAATAAAGAAAAGACAAAGGAGAAGAGGACAGAAGGGAAGAAAAGAGAGAAGAGAGAATGGGCGTCTGTGACAATAGAGGCCAAGCAAATCCAGGGTCCGCAGCATCTACATCATCAGTAAGCTTGACATCCACAATAGTGGACAATATAGCTGCAGTACGAAGGCTGTGAGGCTGGAAAGCCAGGAAGTGCCGAAGTGTCAGTTACAGTAGGAAGTCAGGAGAAACACCACCACTGCCAAAGCTACCAGCAACCCGCTCTAAGAGTCAGTAAGGTGGAGTTGTTCTTCCTCCAGTTTCATTCAAGTCCTTCACCCGCTGGCTGCAGTCCACCCACACCAGAGACGACAATCTGTTTTGTTTTGTGTACTAATTAATTCAAAGGTGAATTGAAACCCCTGGAACAATGTTTGAATATATATCTTGGAAACCTATGATTACATGTAAAATTAAAAATAACAAATTTTTCTCAGAGAAATATGTCAAGAGACTATGAAAACATTATCTCCCAAAATAGATAAATGAGAAACGCTTTAATAGTTGTGAAGTCTGTGTGTACTATATATAAAGCAATGTTAATGAAATCTAATGAGATTGGACTATACCATGGAAGAAGTTTTGACTTAAACCAATAATCGTGTATAAGCACAGTTTGGGAATAATAAAATAAAAGGGTTAGAATTAATAAAAATGAATTATTTTCCAAGTATAGATGAAATACAGCTAAGTAATAATGAGAAATTGAAGTTTCTAAGATAGCACTTATTTTGTGCAGTCATAATCCAGAAAATGATTTCACAGGATTGTTGGAATGCAATGTGGGTAAGGGATTAACAAAAAATTGGTGGCAACAAAGTAATCTGGATACAACTTGCAAATCTTTAAGAGAGAGAAACTACATGCATTTCTTTTTTCCAACTGAGCAGGACCATACACTCTGCCCTGGGGTCCTTCAGATTAGTGTTCTGTTTGCTAGAGTAGTTTAAACTTGATGTGTTTCTAATATCCTTTTCAACTCAACAGAGTAAAAATATCCCTTTATTTTATGAAACCAGTATGGTAATATCTTACATAAGAATAGGACTAATTAGTTTCAAATCACCTCCTTCACTGTTATTATAGTTCAGCTTTCCAAGATTCTTTAAGGTGGGTAAAATGATCCTCAACATATGAGCAAGAATGTAGGACACACGTGATTTCAGAGAGCTACCTGAGGTCACATTGCATTGCATTGCATTGAACTTGGGTTAGAGCTCACACTTTAAAATACCCAGACCAAAGTTCTTTATCTTAATTATAAGCTGCTAGAGCATCTATTCATTAATGTCTATTCACATATTACTTAAAATACATGAGTCATTTGTGAAATTTAGTCAGGAAGATGACTTTTAGCTTTCTAAGCAGAGTTTCCATACTGGATCTTCTCATATTGTATGACCTTACTTTAGTTGCAAGTGACGTTTCTGGAGCACTTTTTAGGACCTCAGTTTCCTTATTTATAATCTGAGTGTTAAAAACATTTCCACAGTCTCTTCCCTAAAACCCTTGAGGCCAAATATATTTTTCAAGTTAAACTGTATCTTGATGAAGGAAGTCAAAGTATGTCCTCTTTATCATAGTACCCAGAAAAACTAATTATTTTCAGTTAAACATGCCTTATACTGAGGATGCTTAGTTGTAGACTATGATTAACTTCATATCAATTCAGTTTAAATTTCATCATAAAAAATTTGGTCATTAAGCAAATGAACACAGACTGTAGTTTTTAAAGTGTCTTGGATAACAAAATTATGATGAAGGATATGAAGATCTATTTATCACTTAGATATGAAATCACAAAATGATGTACATTTAGAATACATAGAAGGATGGCTCCCATAAGTACAGTAAATATCAGCTTTTGGCATTATTATTGATTATTAAGCAAAATTACATTCTTCACAATTATATTCATTAAAAATAAATCTTTTCACATGTCTAGTCCATGAGATATGGAAATTAGCAAAAATACATGAGTTCATGTAGCCAATCTATTCTGAGACTGCCATATGCTATATCCTGTGCCGTAGAGAACCAAGTGTTAGAGTATAATAAACCAGCACAGCCTCAAATAGGGCAGTGAGCATCAGCTGGTACTTCTGGTCTGAAGACAGCACTATGGGAGACTCTTAACAATAGCTCTGAGTTAGAACAGGAGGTGCAGAGTCTGCATTTTCTGTTCCCAACAGAAGCAAAGGAAAGAGACAAAATTAAAAGAAACAGAAAAACTTTTGCAGCATCCAAAACCTAGAGCAAAAATGTTGACTTTTCTGAGTCATGGTCTATAAGTGTTCTGGAATATGCCATTCCTGCCATTAGAAATATTATGTGGAGTCTATGACTCATTGAACAGTCAAATGTCCGTCCAGAATTTTAAAATCTGATTTGTTTTAATTTAGGTCAGTGTGTTTGCTTCTACTTCCTGTAAACAAGTGAATGAGATTCATTTAATACAGAAGGTAAATAGCCATATATATAAAGCTATTGTATCAGGACTATTTATGGATCAAAAAAGTCATTGCTCAAATACGAAAGTGATGCTTCAGACAGTAAAGTAATATTGTAAAGGATGTTATATAATAATCAGTACTTATGTGAGAAAACAGTAAGTGAAAATGCAGAATATAAAATTATTTAACCAATATGTTTCATATAATTGCAGGCACTTGCATGTATGCTCAAAAGAAAAGCATGCCAGTTACAAGAGTTCCTCCCTCTGTTTTGAGGTCATTCTCTTGCACTTATAAAGCAAATTATATATATATATATATATATATATATATATATATATATATATGAAATTTAATATACAATAAATATGTAACATTATAATCATAAATATATATTTCAGATGTAGAAAAATAAAGATTTCTTTATTTTAGACAGAGAGACACAGAAAGAGAGAGATAATTGGTGCGCCAGAGCTTCAGCCACTGGAAAAGAACTCCAGAGACTTGTGCCACCTAGTGGGCATGTGCAACCTTGCACTTGCCTCACTTTTGTGCATCGGATTTATGTGGGATCTGGAGAGTTAAACATGGATCCTTAGGCTTCACAGGCAAGCACCTTAACTGCTAAGCTATCTCTCCAGCCCAATATTTTTAATTAAATAACTTTTAGTCTTATATATAGAAAGTCTAGTTGAGTCCATACAAAAATTATGAGAACTTTCCCATGAGTAGTCAATTAACTAAAGTATTTCCTTCATAAAGAGAAAGCCATAGAATGAGCGGGAGAGTTCTTATTTATGTAGTTTATTGTCTGTGTACATTTAGATAAGCATTCCACAAAGGTATCTCTTAATAAATTAGATGCTTAAGAAACTTGTTCCTTAAACAAATGTTCTGAAAATATGATAATTACTTAAATTATGTTTGGTTTTTCCTTTAATTAAGAACTAAAGCCCACAGTGGATAAGATAATTCTTATGCTCTAAAGGTATGTAATTCCAATTATGTGCACAAGCTCTGTATAGTGAATTGGGCCTTTATCTTTTGCAATTGTCCTCTGAAAAAGCAACCCATATGATTTAACTGTCTGAAAGATTAGCTCAAATACTTGTGCTGACTTTTTCAGTAGAGGCCCATAATGTGGAAAGCTAACAGCAAAGGCTAAAAATCATTTTTCTGAAAGTAGAAAGATGAAAAAAATAAATGAATGAGCTAAAATATGTAAAAATCTATGCTAGCTAAAATTGGGACATTTTCCTAGTTAGTGCTATAACCTGTTCTTTTTTACAGACTAATGAAGGCATAATACCTAGAAATTAACATAATAAATGCAAAGGTATCACTACTGATCTTTCCTTAAACTTAATTCTGTTTTTATTCATGATACTTCAACAGACATGAGAACGGATCCTCCATCTGAACATCCCTAAGGAATAAATTGTCATCATGTGGCTTTTAATGCATTTTAACTGTTTCCAAAATGGTCACAAGTATTATATATCTCCAGAATCCCTGTATCTTCATTTTTCTTGCAATTGTGGAGGATTTTAGTAACACTCTTTTTCAAATTTAGATATTGAATTTTTATTATAAAAAATTCTAAATCCTTTCAGCAATTAACTTTATTCTCTTTCCTTAGACTCACCCTTGCACTATCCATAATCTATTTTTATTACCTAAAGACTCCTTTTATCTTTCATTTATTTCTTTTACTATCTAATCCCCTTACTATTTTCTAATGCACTTTTTCAGAGGTTAAGCTGTAAAACAAAAGCATCCTGTTATCTTGCATCTTATTGCTTTACTCTGCCTTCATATTACTTTTCCTCTGAAGCATCAAACTATATATTTATTTTCCCTAGTGCTAAGATCAGACCTGGGCCTTATGCAGGCTAGGTAAGTGCTCTTCTGGATTACTTGCCTAGCACTAATCACTGCTTCTATATATTGTAGAAACTACGAACACTTTATTTAAAGCTTTAGATAAAATCACATTAAGCTTTCATATAACTCTTGTCTGAATTTCCAGCAACTATCAAAAATGTAGTAATCCATAGAAAAACAATATTTATTTAGAGGGCATACAGTAAGATATCTTGTATGCGGGTCAAGACTTTTCTTGATTTGATGAATGCATGACACTCATGATTCTGAAATTATTTCCTGGGTGATATAATTTATTCTGCTAAATACTTTAATTTTATTTTTGGTTCAAGTTAATCCTTAAAACATCTTTGAACTTTGATTATGATTTTTAAATTTTATCTCAATCTAACAAGCACTTCAGTGTCAAAGCTGCTGTAAATAAAATATTTTGTGAGAATCATAGGAATCTGCTAAGAAGATAGATACAGATGTGGAAGTGGAAAATTGGGAGGAAAGAAAGAACAGAAAAAAATAACAGGACAAAAATATGGCTGGAAAACTCATGAGTTTCTGAATATTCTGAAAAGGAAGTAGTTGAGGAAATGTATATGCTGTAAGCTTTCCCAAAATTCAAACTGGATACTTGTCATATTTAGAGTTCCTCTCAATATTATATAAATCATCAGAGGCTACCAAATGCTCACTTCATAGGTACTTCTTAAGGTTTGCTTAAAATTTTCTGTGCTAAAAATTAAACCACCATTTCTTCAAAATTATGTTTAATTTATAATTATTAATGGCTAATTTTATATGAAGGCAACCTCTTATTAACATATAGTTAATATGTTAACAATCTTTTATTTATTCTTATTTTCTTTCTCTAGATAATATTAATACATTGACTAATATTAATTTTTTTATCCATAAATAAGCTGTACCTTAGGAATGCCAAAATCCAATTACCATGAAGTTCATAAGGCTCACAAGAGCATTCTTTGGGCTGGAGAAATATCTTTGTTAATAAAGTACTTGCCACACAAGCATGAGGACCTGAGCTCCATGCCCAGAATCTATGTGTGATGGTACATGTAATGATTCCTGGGGCTCTCCGATCAGCCAGTCTGCCTCTTTGGTGAGTTCCAGGCCAATAAGAGACCCTGACTCAAAAAAGGTGAATGTCCCCTAAGAAAGAGTACTCAAGTTTGTCTCCTTTCCTCTACATGTGCATATATGTACATGCGTATCTCCAAACATACACCACACAAAAAAATTAGCATACTATATGTACTGCATTGTGATGACAGTACACATGATATGTGTGAACTATATGACATATTTTCCAGGCCTACCACATTCAGTTTTCAATCACCAAACTGTCTCTCAGATGTATTTTAATATTATTATCATACTCACCACAAAAGAGAAAGAGGGAAAACACAGAAGTCCCATTTTATATTTCAAGTTAAAATAGGAACATAGCGACAAATTTCCAATAGGAAAAGAAATATGTAAGACTTAACCTACAGGTAAAGGTTGGAGCTATGATAGCATCTGAGCTGTTCCCAGACTTTTCTCAACTTTACTCACATAAGACTAAACTTCCCTGCTTCCATGTGATAAGTCAAGGCCATGAGAATAAAATGTGATAAACATTGATGGATGTCACTTCTGCAAAGATGTTATGAGAGGCAATATGCGATTCATCACTACCTTTGAGTGATCATAAATGTGGCTGATGCCCAAGCAGCTCTGTGTGAAATAAATCATTATTGAGTTAAAATCATTAAATATTGATTGCTTCCATTTTACCAATGAAAAACCTAGTCTTTTCTTACCAATAAAGAAATGATCACTTATCAGAATTTGCATGGAAATAAAAGCCATAAAACCAGTTGTGATTTCTGGGGAGCATATAAGAAGAAAGAGTGTGCCAATAATTCTTGAGCTTCTTGGATACCATCTTTGGAAGAAGAGATTAATACTTCATGGTCGTTTATAGAAACAGTTTGAGGCAACCTAAGAAGAAAGTGGATTGAAGAGATGGCTTAGTGGTTAAGGCGAAGCCTAAGGACCCAGGTTTAATTATCCAGGTCCCACATAAACCAGATGCACATGATGGCACATACGTCTGGAGTTTGTTTGCAGTGGCTAGCGGCCCTAGCGTGCCCATTCTCTCTCTCTTTCTTTCCCACTGTCTGTCTCTAATAAATAAATAATAAAATAAAATATTTAAAAAATAAATTTAAAAAAGAGAATAAAGCAAGAAAGGACTTTCAAAGAAGAAATAGAAAATGTACTGAAATACAAGATATTCACATAAATTAACAATTGAAGAATGATCACAAGTTTACAAACTGCAGTCTCTGATGATATCAGTGAGGTAGGGAAGGAGGGTATGTGAAGACACAGAATAGGATGTTTAGGACTACAGAACATGTATAGGCTGCTTTAACAAGGTTAACTATAATAGATATGATCTTAAATTTTGCAGTAAAGATTAAATCACTTAAAAATAAAAAATATAGATTCAATTGAGCAATGGAGTATCTTTAATTTCACCCTTTAGTTATATAAGTAGCCATAAAGTATATGTAACAATATTAACATGAAATATATTTAGTTGATAAATATGCAAAGAAAAACATAAAATTAAGGACTGTAAAACAGAGACCAATGTAAATGACTTTAAAACAAATCAATTATTGCATTAACTATCCCACTATAACTTTATACATAGATCCTATCAGAAAAATAGTAAACATACTAAGACAAAAAGATAACCTATTAGTATAAGTATATTCCATAATAAACCCATTCCTGTCCTATAGGTGCTAGTAATCATGTATACAAAAATTATATGGATGGGCTGGAGAGATGGCTAAGTGGTTAAGGCACTTGCCTTAAGAGCCTAACAACCCAGATTCAATTCCCCAGTACCCATGTAAAGCCACATGCAGAAGGTAGCAATGTGTCTGGAGTGTATTTACAGTGTTTGGAAGCCCTGGTGCACCCATTCACTCTCTCTTTTCTTGCAAATAAATAAATAAAAATGGATACTGAGGATATTAATTGCAACAAATACATTTATTTGTCAAATCTCTTTACATTTCTCAAATTCATTTATTAATTTAAGAAAATGAGTGTTTAAGATTAAGAATTACTCTTAATTATATTTTGTCATACAACTTATTTTCCTAGAGGTAGGTTCTTAACATATATCATTCAAAAATGCAGTGAATAGGTCTGAAGGGATGGCTTAGAGGTTAAGGCACTTGCCTGCAAAGCCAAAGGACACAGGTTTGATTCTCCAGGATCCATGTAAGCCAGATGCACAAGGTGGAACATGCATCTGAAGATTATTTGAGGCAGCTGGAGGCCCTAGAGTACCCATTCTCTCTGTTTCTGTCTCTCTTTGCCTCTGTCTCTTTCTGTTTTCCTCTCCCAAATAAATAAAAAAATAAAATTTTAAAATGAAGCTGGGCGTGGTGGCGCACGCCTTTAATCCCAGCACTTGGGAAGCAGAGGTAGGAGGATCGTCATGAGTTTAAAGCCACCTTGAGACTACATAGTGAATTCCAGGTCAGCCTGAGCTTGAGTGAGATCCTACCTGGAAAAATAAAAAAATAAAAAAATTAATGAAGTAAATAATTACTTAGCTAAACACAGTACTATAATATTAGAGTCTCCTGCAGGTAAAGCTAAAGTTCACTTTTATTAAATGATAAATATTCTGAAGATAGACATATTGGCTGAATTAGTTGCCCTAAATTGACATTTTTATTAGACTATGGAAGAGCCTAGAGAAACAAAGATAAAATTGCTCTGGCTCAATAATTGTTTCAGGTTAGAAACTCACAAAGAGATGGGTAATATTCTGATTCTCAAGAAAGATTTTGTTGTCTTGATGTGTTTTAGATATCATTCTGTCTGAATATCAATGGTGTTTAGAATGTGTTCCTGTTGATACGGGCTTAAAATGCAAATTTATGCAGTAATTAGAGAATCATTTGTGTCAAAATGCAGCAAATTTGAGGTAACATGAAACTACTACAATTTTTTAGACAGGTAAGAACTTTACAAGCTCATTATAAGCTATTGGAGGAAGTACTGTGTTATGGACACTGTTAATGCTGACAGGAAGAGAAGTCGTTTGTTATACTGGCTAAGTACATCTCAGTGCATTCTTCCTTAATTGCATTACCTTCTTGTTGTCATTCAAATTTGGTCTTTGAGGGCCAGACATAGTGGCACATGCCTCAAGCTTCCATTCTCTCTCTCCCTCTGCCTCTGACTCCTGCTCCCCGTCCATTTTCATTCCCCCTCTTCCTTGCACGTTCCCTAGCTAACTCTCTCTCTCTCTCTCTCTCTCTCTCTCTCTCTCTGTGTGTGTGTGTGTGTGTGTGTGTGTGTGTGTCTGTTTTGATCATTTGGCTTCTCATACGTATAACTAATATCTATTAATAATTTCATTAAATGGTGAAATAAACTTATTTCCTGTCATAAGTCTAATAAAAATTCTTCATTTTTCTATTGAGATTGCACACTGATTAGAGCCCTGACTAGTGTTCTAGAGTCATTTCTACAAATTGTTGACCCTGTATTTAATTTACAAAAGAAAACTTAACTTGTTTATGAAAGCTTAGCAAAGGAGATATGTGCCTGTATATGAAAGGTTTTCTCATCTCCTCTGCAATGCAGAGAATCAAAGCCGTTGATTTGCTCAGAAAATGTCCATATTGGAGCTCATCAAAATCTGCAAAAGTTCTCACATGTGACCATTCATCCCTTTATCATTCATAAACATAACCATTTATCAAACCCTTAGTTTTTTTTAATAAAAATAATTTTTATTCTATGCCACTATAACTGGTCATTATTTTCCCTTTTTCCAGACTAAATAATGGTTTTTATGTATCATGAGAAACACATTTGAAAAATCTGTTGATCTCTGAATTTATAAGAAGCACTACAGCAAACATGTTCTTACACAAATGCCAACACATGTGCATGATCTTAATCTGAAGACTTTATGAAGCACAAGACCTTTGCTCATTCCAGCACATAAACATTATGAAACATAGTTGGGCTATGATGGTAGTGTTTAAAAACCTCATTCTCATTATACTGTAATACATATGAAAGAAGGTTTTGTTCTCAGTTTTTAACATAATTGGACAAATCTTGGTTGTTTGTAAGCCTGTTGACCATGGCCCTGTGTTCTCTAGATCATTCTTTCCTGGTATAAGACAGTTGCCTCACATACAGGTAATATTTTACCTGTAGGATTTTTGCTTTAAAAACCTGACGATAAACCTTCTACAGGCCTGTAATTTATATTAAGAGTACTATTCTGTTTAGCCCATATTGTGCAAAATCTGGGTTCCTTCTAAACATTTTTAAATATCTAACATCACTGTCTAAATATCAGTTCTGTTGGCACAATGAACTCACTGCCTATTACTTCACATAAATATTCATATTTCTTTGCATCTTGTAAACATCTTCATACAACATTAACCAATTTTCAATGACTGTTAAAATTGTGCCTATCACTTGGTAATGACTCTCTTTCCGTGGATGCAATGCTTATTGACATAGTTTTAATTGCTTTTCTAGTTATGTGAGAAGTGGAATTGGTCTTGCTTTCATAATATGTAGTAGTTACTCATAACTGGTATTCATCGATTTAATTTTTTTTCTGGAGAGAGACAGAGAGACAGAGGGAGAGGGAGACAGATAGAGATGGGCGTGCCAGCAGCCTCTCAGCTGCTATGAACAAAATCCAGATGCGTGTGCCCCCTTGTGGTCAAGTGTGGCATTGCGCCCTTGCGTCACTTTCCATCTGGCTAAACGTGGGACCTGGAGATTGGACCCGGCGTTTTTAGGCTTAGGAGGCAGGTGCCTTAACCGCTAAGCCATCTCTCCAGCTCTCATTGATTTAAATTTTTAAACTTGATAAGGCATGGGTATCTTTTTTTCATGTTACCTTTTCTGACCTCATTCTTCAAATGTTCACATTCCATGGCTAAAAAAGTTGACACTACCTTAAATTATCCCTATTTCTGTCAGATTCAAAAAACGAATGAATTTCTAAATTCCTGTTTGTTGTAAAATTAAAGTTCTCTATTTTCTACTGCCTCTTTGTGTCTCGAGATTATAACTGAACCTTGGTATTCACACTTCTGTCTCTGACACAATGTGCTTTCTGGGTTATCACTTTGGGTTAGCTACATGGAAGTATTGAGCTCCAATAGTTCAGCTCTCCTGTCGGCTATTTTCTCCCAAACAATCATAGTGACATGCATTTCTAGTTTCTGAAGGGAGAGTGAGTTCCTTTTTCTTCTCTTGCTCTCTGTCTATGCTAATCTTTCCTTGCCTGCTGCCATTTCTGTCTCTACCATTTCTGTTTAAAGCTTTGCTGTTTTCTTTTGCACAAAAAGTCATACCATCCTGAACTATCATATTCATCTTCTGAGCTCTGCTTTCCAGACCAAAGAATTTGTTTTCTTCAGGTAATTTTCTGTTTCAGTGAGTTCCTTACTCTTATCTGTCAAAGAACCCTCAGAAGGCCCATCCTAATCCATTCTGACAGTTCTATATAAATTCAGATCTTAGATAGTGAGGCTTAGGTCAAGAGTTTTTCCTTCAACATTTCACTGAAAGCCTCTTCAGTGATCAGATTCACAAAGAAAAGTTATTATAGATATAGGAAAAATAGAGAGGTCAGTCAAAGGTAGTCTATTAGAAAGGAGGTAGAGTCAGATTAGGAGAGTTCAGATGTTATATTCTGAGACAACAAGAACATCAGTTTGACCAAAACACTGACATTTTAAGACAAAATCTCAACAAATAAGATTAAGCCATATTATGAGAACTCTGAAATATGGTGGGGCTATTTGAACTACTTGAGACAATAGTAGTCCATGGTAAAAAGATAATCCCAGGGGTTAGAGAAAGATAATTTGCCCATTATATCAACCAAAGTATATGTGTATGTCCATATGAGAGAGCCAAAATGAAAATGCAATGAATATTAATTCATGGAAAATGAATGTATTTGTGAAGATATGTATATATGTGCAGATATATACATGATTTATGGAAAAAATCATTATTAAAAGACTTATCAATTTACATAAAACCATCCTTAACTGGGTGTAGTGGTGCATCCTTTAATCCCAGCACTGGGGAAGCAATGGTGGGAGGTTTGCTATGAGTTTGAGGTCAGCCTGGGACTACAGAGTGAGTTTCAGGTCAGCCTATGCTACATTGACACTCTCCTTGCAAAAACAAACAAGAAAACTCCATCTATAATCTTGAGATAAGCGTTCCATTTTTTGGGGGGGAGGGGAGAGAGACAGAAAGAGAGGGAGAGGGAGACAGGGTGCGCCAGCAGCCTCTCAGCTGCTGCAAACTAAATCCAGATGTGTGCGCCCCCTTGTGGTCAAGTGTGGCATTGCGCCCTTGCATCACTTTGCATCTGGCTAAACGTGGAACCTGGAGATTGGAACTGCTGGAGATTGGAACCAGCGTTCTTTAGGCTTAGGAGGCAGGCGCCTTAACCACTAAGCAATCTCTCCAGCCCAAGCAGTCCATTTCTATCAAAGCTCATGTCACAGTCTTCATTCCAGGCTGGAATGAGGAGAGCAAGAAGAAACTCAAAGTTGGCAATTTGGGACTTGGAGTCTTGCTGCAGGAACTGTGTTGTTGAGGATGGGCATATAAGTATTAAAACCAGCTTCCCCTTGTCAGTGTTCCACACACTCTCCTGCTGCTGTTGTCCACTTAACATTGGCCAGAAGGTGATGTCCAGCCTCTGCTCATGACACATTCCCCCTTGCCATCATGGAGCTTCCCCTTGAGTCTGTAAAATGAAATAAACATTTTCCTCCCACAAGCTGTTTTGGTCAGGAGCTTTGTGCCAGCAACAAGAAAGTAACTGCAACATAAAGACACAGGTTGAGTTTGAAAGATCTGAATTTTCAGAGATTGATTACGTCTAGATCCCAAGGGATCTTTGGTTTCATGTTAAGGGATTTAATATTTGCTCTTAATGCTGACATATCAGATACTCATGAAGAGAATTCAATAACTTTTTGAGGATGGTTTGGAAGGAGATTGCAATCTATGTCACAGGCAATACATATGAGTTCACTGTAAGGGAAAAAAAATGAAAGTCTCAATAATCTGTAAAGGTGGAAATTAGGAGGAGATTAAATGATTAGCCATGTGCTAAAGATAAGGGAATGGTCAAGAATGCAGTTAATCCTCAAATTTAAGCAATTGAATAGCCAGAAATGCTAGTAATCAATAACACAAGTATGAGGAAGACCAGGATGAAGTAAGGAAAAAATAACAATGAGCTTGGTTTGGGGCATGTTGAATTTGAAGAATAAATGAAGTTTAAACTGGAGATGTTTGCTAGGCACTTGAAAGTATATGCCAGAGTTTTCAAAAAGAAGTGGAAGTTGATATTTTTGAAAGGCTTTGATTATACCAGTAATGTTATGACTATTTTTATTTAAAAAGATGAAAAGTTTCAGAAAGAGCCATACAGAAAAATCCACAAGGGTTAGGTTGATTGGGAGTTTAGAGATCTGTCACACAAAGAAGAGGGAAGTCATTGGGAAAGTCTAACAACACCATCAAGGATATACAAACAAGAACATGGATGCCAGTTTTTCAGTCCATCCCAGTCGGGAAATCACTTGAGATCAAGTGATCACTATGGTTTCGCTTTAGACTTTTATAAGGTGGAGGTAGAATTAATGAAGGGTTATATGTCGTCTTAGATTTTGGAGTGGTAAAATCACTAAGTGCAATGGCACAGACCAAGTTAGTAAAAGAGTTAGAACTAGCTGAGTGCTTGCCAGTTAAATCAGTAAAAAAGAGAGACAAATCTTTTCTCCATCGATAGAATCAGTAGTGAGGATGTAAGGAATAGATCCCAAATAACAAACATACGAACTAGATTATGTGAGAGGCACATTAGTGACATCTAAGTAGAGACATATTTTCTCATACACATAGGTAATAACTTTTATGGGACAATAAGGTAATTAGTGAATATGCTTGTATGAAAGAATGTTGCCATGGTTTATACTAAGAAATAAGTATAAACAGAAATTAAAATTATATTGCCACAAATTTTTAAATATTAAAATATAACAAAGGTATTGGTGTAGGCTAGAAAAATATACATGAAATTGTCTATGTATAAATCAATATGCCCAAAATGCAGTTAAGACAATGTAAAAAAAAAAAAAAAAAAAAAAAAAAAAAACCTTGGAAAATGAGCAAGTTAATGAAATACAAATCTAAAACAATAACAACTTACTTTGGGGAGATGAATTGATGTATATCATCTCTATAAATCACAAAGTAGCATATGATTGGAGTGAATAGAACCAATGTGGGAAAGGAATTTAAATAGTTAAACATGAAAATGCTAAGCTGTGAGATGTAAGGAGCACGTGATATCTTACAGAATGAGTTGCAACAAACATGTTTCTGCCCCAGTAGCAAAGTTCTTCCCTTACTTCCATTTAAAGTAGTAATACTAAATGTGTCCCATTGTCCCAGCATGTGTCACTGAAAATGTTCAGAATAGAATAAGACTGCAAGTGACAAGCCTATTTCTATAGTGAAACATCTCCAGGGTTATAAATGTTTTATAAAATATATTTGGTAAACATAGCAAAATTACAAATGTCTTTGGGAAGACCCAGTTATCAAAGTGAACTTTGAGATGGTACACATCTAGGGACATATTTCTATGAGCAAAAACACTGGAAAAGAACAGAGCACCATGTACAATCAGACAGTAATTTTACATTATGACTTACCTTATGCAATTTGAGCCAAAATATAAACACACATTACTGCTATTATCTAGGAAAAGTCTTGATAATTTAAAATTACCTACACAGAAGGACTGCAAAATTATAACTAAAGAGTATAATCCTAAATTTATTCTCCATTGGGATTCTTTTTTCTTGTATGTTGTACAAGTTCTATTGTTCAGTGTGTTCTGTATGTCCTTTTTTTTAATTTTCTTGATTATTCTGTTTTGTTTTTGAATAATGCTTGCCTATCCTGGGCTATTTTATTCATTGCATCAAATCAAATAAACATGGAAGAAAAACATTGGGCAAATTATATTTTAATCTTTGATGAAAAACATGTCCATGCTCACATATATATTACTGTTAGTGCTATACACTGCTATAAGTGTCCAAAAAGAAGCAGGTGGCAAAACCATAAAATAAAAAACAAAAGCATCCCCTTTGAAAAAAGGATTCTACATTTGTGTTTATCCTAAAGAAAAACTTGAAATATTCAAGAACAAAGAGTTTTAGGTTCAAAGATATTTACTGAAGATCTACAAATTGGAAATACCTCCTCTTTGTAACTATAGAAACGTGTGTGTGCTCAATTGACTAGTAAACAGACATGAAAATAATGTGCATAGCATTGTACAATAGTTAGTGTTACCTAAAAACAGAAAACACCAGTGAATACAAATGAAATCAGTATTACATAAAAACAGAAACTAGTGACAGGAAAAATTATAAGGAAATACTATCTGTAATTGCCTTGTCTGTGAGATTATGTATTCTATTTCTCCTATGTTTATGTTTTCTGCATTTTTTTCACTATGCAAGCATTATCATTCAAACGTAAAACAGCACTGTTCTTTCACACAGTGGACCCTCACTGAGCCCAAATGCGGACTGCTGGAAGTACCTGGTAAACAACCTTGGTGTGAGCATGCCTGTATCCAGGCAGCTGAGACACCAGTCATCAAACTCATAGTGATTAGCTTCCAATCCAAAAATCATGGACAAAATTCAAATGTATCAAGCCACTGCATCCTGTGAGGCTCCGGGTTGCTCTCAGTGTGTTCACTGCAAAGGAAATTAGAGATTAGGAAAAAGTGCACCTTAATAGACATGGGAGAATGAAAATTTCTGAAGCCAACTTGCAAATAAATGAAAATATTTATTTATTTATTTATTTATTTATTTATTTATTTATTTATTTATTACTTGAGCAAGAGGTAGAGCTAAAACAAAGAGTCAGAGAGAGAAAGAGAATAGGTATGCCCGAATGGTGAAGAGCAGACATTTCCATTTCAACAGAATTGAGCACAAAGGTGGGGCCAAGGTAAGACCTCCTCGCCAGCATGGTAAATATTAAATCCTCTAGTTCCATTTCTGGAACCGCGAGAATCTAGTAGCAGGATGTGAACTCCAAAGGGATGAAGAAGCCTTGTCTCTTTGACTTACTTGCTACAACCTACTTGGCCTCTTTTGAGCTTAATCTATTCATTTCCTATGCCTTTACCAGTGGCACATTCTCAGCATCTCTAACTCACTGGCATCTCCTTGTATCTTTTGCTTGATATACACAGCTTGTACATCTTCCTCCTCTTAGGGTTTATCTTCAGGGAATTTGACCCTGATTCCCATTGCCTAGACTCTCATGCTTTTATCTGGAATTGTAATGCCCAGTTCACTGCACCCCCAGTGACCACCAAGGATGACCAAACACGTATGCAAATGCAAAGATCTTTATCCGGCTTAAGCTCGGTCTCCTGCCTTCACCAACACAGTGAATCCAGCGCAAGAGCCCGGAAAAGCAGAAAAGCGGGCTTTTTATTGAGTTTTGAGCAAGGGGGAGAGGGCTATCACCCAGGCAACTACATGATTGGCTAATTTGAACAGTAACTGTACTTGGGGGTTCCTGATTGGTCTTAGGGTTTTGGCAGACTAGGTCTAGGGGAATTTCTAACTTTTGAACATTTGAACAGGTTGGCATGCACAGTTACATTCATTTGATTAGTTGACATTTACAAAACCCATGACCGCAAGAATGTTGAGTCATGCTCACACAGCAAGTTTATGGTTTTTCCTGGTAGTGTTTGTTCTTTCCTAGATTCTGGGAACTCGTCCCTGTGGCCTACACAGTGACTGACACAGGCCTGTCATGGTGCTGGTCTGGCCTGGGTCTTTCAAAATGTAGATGGAACCCTACCTGACCCATAATTCATATTATGCATGTTTTCCAACTAACGTGGATGATGCCAGAGTCACTGTGGACTCGAGCAGATGTTGGGCCTCTTTGGACCAAGATTTTAGTGGTCTATGTGTGGTTGAGCAATATAAGAAATACTGTCCAGTGGTCTCTTGGTGTTTCCAGATTCTTGACACCTTTTTCAAAGAGTTAGAAAACCCTCACACAAAAAGTAAAGCAATAAGAAAGGTCAGGATACACTGTCAAGAGGGCAGCAGATGACTTGATTGGGCAAGTACCCAAGGGTCCTGGTTATTGCCCAGGACTTCTTTTTATGAAGTCCACAGGGTGATTAGTTGCCAATGGATGTAGTTTGTGTGGTGTTGCAGTCAGCTTTTCATTACTGGACAAAGATCCAATCAGACACAGCTTATGAGAGGAACTGGGTTTATTTCAGACTTATGGAGTCCAGGAGACCACCTTCAATGGCAGAAGAAGCTGGCTGCCTTTCACAGAACCAAGCAAAGAGACATCACCAACAGCCAGCACCACAACAGGACTAGCCAGAGCGCAAACTGCTCTCCATACATTTTGGGGGGCTGGAAATCAGATCTGCCCCTAGTGATAGCTGGAGACACAAGTTACAAGCTCAATTTTAATAAAACACCTGAGTCAGTGGGATCATATATTCAAATTATCATATTCAAATTACCACAGGTGATTCTCTATTTTGGTTGAAAAGTTTGAGTTATGTAACCTTTTCTGTACTTTTCATATCCCTTCTCATGATGTATCTTAGTTTAATCATATGCATGTCCTGTTATACCTAGGCATAAATTAGTAAACAGCCCATGCTGGATAGACCTGTGCTGTTCCAAATCTAGATATATTTAAGAACATACTTGAAGAGAATCTGATCACAAATATGGTCACTCAGGGAGGAAGAATCAGTATCAGTTTTAATTTTAGAGTAGGGTACTAATGTGCAACTTGACGCAGGCAAGGGGCCCAGGTTCCCAGTAGGTTGTCAGGTACATTGTTAAGCAAAAGGAATTGTTTATTGTCTGAGCAAAGTGGAGTGCCTGGCAGCTAAGATATTCACTATACTTGCCTGCCTCAATAGAACAGAAGGCAGGATGAAGAAGGAAGCTATGCAACTCATGGCACCCTAGAAACAAGGAGGAAAAGAAAGGAGAAGGCTGAAACTTAGCTGATTCTTAACTTATGTATATCTTAGTTTCTGAATCCCCTTCTGTTATATGCTCTGAAATAAAGCCTGAGTTCTAACATCACATGTTTTAATTTCTATCTCCCCAATTATTTGCTTGGTTGTCACTGTCATATATTTGAGTAATATTCATTATCCAATAATATGAATGTATACTTGACATTCAAAATTACATATGTATGTATATATTTAAAATATTTAGTGTGAAGTTTTCATATACATATGAATCTTGAAGTAATTACCACAATCCACTTAATTAACATATTCATCACTTCTCATACCAAATTTGTTTCCTTTTTTTCATTATATATTTGTGATGAGAATAATTATGGTCAACTCTCTTAGCAAATTTCAAGCAAAATCATTCAGTAAAATTAATTACAGTTCCCACAATACACATTAGTCTCCATAATATACTCATCCCACATAACTGAATAAAAATTTAGTTTGTACACTTTTATCAGCACTCTTTATTTATAAGGCCTTCAAATTTTAATATAACAAAATTAATGAAAACACCTAAAAACATATTAAAGATGTAATTGTTAATCTTAATTCACTTAATGACTAGAAAAGCAATACAAAGGAAGCACCATAGTACAAAATTGCTTTGTGTTGTGCTGAGAAAATTAAGAAAATAAGAACAGACTATAACTTTACAAATCAAATAATGGATTACTTTTCTTTGTTATTCATTCCATTTATTTACACATTATTATTATTAATCTTATCTTGGAAAAAATTGAAACAAAACGAACGTTTGAGTAGCTATTTGGAAGATTAATAAAGCCTAGCTTGTTATTTCTATTCAGAGGACTTGTTAGTTCCTAAATCTGTCTCAATAGCTTAAACAATTCAGGAAATATGAATGATACTAGGAAAATATTTAATAAAATGGACACATTCAGGCGGCACCATATTTTCTATCTTCCTGTCAACATAAATCAGATTTTCCTGAGCAATTAAATATTTGCACAAAAAGAAAGTAAGGATTCACACAACAGAATGGCTGTTAAAATGTATCTGGAGTTCATTTGCAGTGGAAGAGGCCCTGGTGCACCCATTCTCTCTCTCTTGCACACACAAATAAATAAAAATATCATTTAAAAAAATAACAGTTAAGCTGTGCAACACTTCAAGCTTGTGTGTCCTTGTCTGTCAAATGGTTATCATACTAACAGCTATTTCTTATGTTACTGTTTTGTGGGTCAAATGACACAGTGCATATCACACAGAAGAGGCAATCAATAAATATCTATATTAAAAGTTGATATTATTTTCTTACCAAAAGCTGTAGATTATTCACTCTTTCATGTTATTGTATGTGTGCATTGATGCTGCATTAATCACAGCATGTCCTGATATGATTAACTTTTAGATTTGGTGAGATAGATAATATTCTTTTGCTGTTCATGAGGACATAATAGCCCCATATATCAATATTAAGAACAGAAGGAAACATTTTGGAGAAAATACAGAATTATCAAGATGGCTGTTTAGTAGGTGGCAATGTAAATTTCTGCTACATTTTTATCACTCCATTGGAATTTGGTCTTGAAGACTCTTTAGTATGAAGGTTCATGGTTAAATATGTCCTATAGTATATGGAAGAAATTGGTGATTCAAGGAAGGAGCTGAATATTAATAAATTCACAGATTATTTTGTTGTTCTATTATGCTATGCTTCCTTTCTCAATCCTTAGCCTTAGTAAGATAATATAAATATGAAATAATATAAACATATAAAAATATAAATAGTAAAAATGATATAAATATAAAAATATAAACAGTGTGTACTAAAAAACCATAGCATCTGACTATGTCACAGATAGCAAAATTAGCAAGAGCTTCATAAACTGACTTAGAAACCCAGAGGTTCAGAGCTAAGCACAGTTCAACCTCCCTTCCTGTATGAAGACACCCTGCCCATGGTCAGACTGAAGTGGCAGGGATTTGATTTTATAAGTTTTTAATACATTTTGATAACTATTTAAAGCTTATGTGGTGCCCAAATTCTGCATTCCGTTGAAACCTGTGTTCAGAAAGAAACCTTAGCCTTGGGTTCAGAGGAACCTCTGCTGCTGTCTGGGAAGACTTCATTCAGTGTACCCTCCACAGAGACCCTAAGGAGAATGTGAGCATTCACTTCCTGGGGAGGGAGATTTCTTACCAGAGGCACTAGATACACAATGTCTGACAGGCAAAAGAAGATGCCAGCCTTGGGAAAAATATTTCAAATGATTTTTTGAGCCATTTTATCATTTCTATATAGCAGTTTTACTAACACACTGAATTTAAAGTTATATAAAGAATACAAGCATGAAAATAATAAGAATCTAATATTTAATTCTGTGTTATATTCTGACATCAGTCTTGGCAATTTAAATGTGGCTATTTTAATTTAAAATCTAATATGTATAATACTTTATTATCAGAATACAACATTATTATTTTCTTTAGAAACTAGTGAATCTTGCTCAAAAATAAAAAAAAATAATAATTGGGAACTGGAAGAAGGCTCAGCACTGAAAGCTGCTTGCTTACAAAACCTGCTGCCACATGTTCAACTCCCAAGGCAGAAACAAAAAGTGGCACAAGCATCTGGCGTTTATTTGCAGTTGCAAACACACACACATACACAAACACACACACACACACACACACACGAATGAGAGTGTGCTGGACCAAGCTAAGAAGCCACCAGAAGCAGGTGGAATAGAATGATGCAGTGCCATTAAGGACAATTTGGCTGCATGATTCCCACAGGTGCTTCTTAGTATCAAGACTGATCATGACCTTGCCAGGCTGATAACAGTATTGAAGAAGGATGACAAAACTGATAGGGTCTCCTTTGAAATGGATTCTACTGGATTAAATGGATAAACCCCACTGGGCACCATGTAAATCCCCAGCCCTGGTGCAGAGACTTCAGGAGGCTTTCAACACCAAAGGATTAGTGAAAATGGGAGGAGAAGAGCCTCCTCTTGAGAAGGTATTTCCTAATCTCAGCCAGATCTGCTGAGGTCCAGCTTCTCTAGAAACAGGAGCACAAGTGCAGAGGCAGGAGGAGAAAGAGTAGTTTCACAAGCTGAAACGAGGAGGCTGTGCCACAGGAGAGCAAAACCTCTGTCAGAACTGTTGACAGATTGTCAGGACTTTGACCCCATTGTAGTCACCAAGTTTGCCCAATGAAGCGACACAGAGGTGAAGGGGCTGAAAGCATGATGGGCTTTTTCTCCAAGTGGCTAAAAATTGTCAGCCTACTGTGGAAAGCCTGATGTCATTATTGCAATGTACCATAAAGCTAGGGTGAATTGGTAAGTCTCTACAGTTGCCTGCAAGGCTGATGCTTTGTAAAATGTAAGACTGAAATACATTTCCAGAAAGGAAATAATTTTTTAAACAAAGAATGAAGTGAAGTACTTAAGGGGACTTGCCTTTTAAACATGAGGGCCTCTTGGACAAGAGACCACCAGGTTCAACTCTCCAGATCTTATGTAATAAGTTGTATGTGGCCACACACATCTGCAACCCCTGTGCACTGGAAGCAGAGAATCATTGGAACTAGCTGACCAATGGCAGCTCCTGGCAGTGGAAGAGAATCCATCTCAAGGAAATATGTGATTGAATGATAAAGCAGCACACCAGCAGTTCTCCCCTGACTTCCACAAGCACGCACATGGCATGCCCACAGCTCACAAATCAGCACATACAGGTGCATACATCACACGTCACACACCACACCACACACATATTCTACACATAATGTTCAGGCTTTGGGCTTTAAAATAAACACCTTTAAAAGAACTCAACAGAAGGCATATTAGAATTTTTTTTTAATGCAAAGAACAATATAAACAAATAAGATAATTAAAAATACAACAGAATTTTCTCAAAGATACAAGATTAAAAAAATAATAAGGGGCTTGAGAGATGGATTAGTGGTTAAGGTGCCTGCCTGCTAAGCCTAAGAACCCAGTTCCAATTTCCAGGTCTCATGTTTAGCCAGATGCAAAGTGATTCAAGGGCACAATGCCGCACTTGCACACAAGGGGGCGCACTCATCTGGATTTCATTCACAGCAGCTGAGACTGCTGGTGAGCCCATCTCTATCTGTCTCCCTCTCCTCTCTCTCTCTGTCTGTCTCTCTCTATGTCTCTCTCCAAAAAAAAAAAAAGAAAGAAAAAAAAAGAAAGAAAGAAAGAAAGAAAAAGAAAGAAAGAAAGAAAGAAAGAAAGAAAGAAAGAAAGAAAGAAAGAAAGAAGAAAAGAAGAAGAAGAAGGAGGAGGAGGAGGAGAAGAACTCAATCACCAAAACATCATCACGGTATCTATCAAGAGAAAGAAAGCTCAAAATAGTGATAAAACAGCATATTAAGAGGTATGAGACAGAGCTGGAGAGACAGTTCAATGGTAAAAAGGCTCTTGCTTGCAAAGCTGGACAGCCTGGGATTTGAATTCCCATTACCTACATAAAGCCATATGCACAAAGTGGCACATGCATCTGGAGTTCGTTTGCAGTAGCAAGAGGCTCTACAGTGCTCATTCTCATTCACCTCATTCTCTCTCTTTCCTTGCAAATAAATAAATAAATTATTTTTAAAAGTGTGAGACAAAGGAAGAAATTGTGAACTAATTTTATAGAATTTAGCATAAAATTTAAGAAAATAACAAAAAGTTCTAGATATTAAATCATAATAAATTATCATATATAAGATGCAAATTATAAAAATATAGAAACAAAATCATTGTTAGACTTGAGAAGTCACACAATAAAATTCAGGGAGCCAAAAATATAAAAATCATTACAGAGAGATTAGTTAGTAGTGAAGGCTAAATATCAGCAAAATTCAAGATTTCAAGAAAAACAAAAAGAAACTATGAAATTTTCAAAGATGTTAATGAATATAGTTCCATAGACATAGCAAACCTTGGGACCTGTAGTTGTCATTGTCACTGGGATGTGTGATCTACAAAGCTTTAACTAAAGACATATCTTAATGAGCATGAAGAAGAAAACATGCAAAATCATCAAAATAAGAGTGAATAAACAATGAAATCTTTGTGAAGCTATTAAGTGTATAAAGATAATTGCAAAGAGGACAAAAAGGCCAGGTATTTTGTTACATGTCATAAACACAGCATTTGCTAGAGACATCACAGGCTTGAAGCCAACCTGGTTATATAGTGGTTATTTATATATGTCTAAATAAATAGACACACCTAATGAATCCTCTAAAAATAAAGTGTTTTAATTTCAATTATTGTCCGTGTAATCATGATAACTAACTAATCTAAAGAAGAGAAAGAGATATGAATAAAAAATGTGTTATTATTGTATGCTGTCATTAGCTTATGACTAAAGACAGCCTTATGAGATGAGCTCTTACCTACACTGAAAGACCATGCCAAAAGAAGATAACCATAGCCCAGCATTTGTCATGGAGAATTACCTTACAGAATGTAAGCTTTAAAACATCAGCAGGAGGTGACATCAGTGTGAAGGTGACCAGGAAGATCTTGGCACTTGTTTCCTTAAGGAAACATCAAGTAAATAATGTGGATAAAATAGCTTTGAAGAAGCTTTAAAAACTACCCAAGGATCTGTGAAAACTGAAGAAATGCCTAACCAAGAAAGTGGTAGGGAAATACATCGTGTTTTGCGCACAATGTATTTGCCCTCCATTCCCTAGAAATTCATAGTAGGGTCAAAAGGAAGGTCATGATAGTATTATTACTGCAGGTCTTACAACCAGTCTACAAAGACTGGAAGTGGATCCTTTTCCAATTGCCTAACTTTCATAAATATTATCATAATGTATATAAAGAAACTGGGAAATAACCCATCAAACGCTCAAAATAAATCTCTAGTATTCCACCTT
Source organism: Orientallactaga sibirica (assembly GCA_036365145.1). Classification (NCBI taxonomy): domain Eukaryota; kingdom Metazoa; phylum Chordata; class Mammalia; order Rodentia; family Dipodidae; genus Orientallactaga; species Orientallactaga sibirica. Next base: position 16,783,546 of record JAEOAD010000017.1, read on the forward strand.
AAAGAAACACAAGCTTTGGAGTTAATAGACAATGACTCCAAAACAGCTATCTTAAGTATGCTGAGAAATCTATAGGGAAACATAAATAAAACACTTTGAAGAAATCTGAAAACTAATATATAAACAAATGTGAATATCAAAAATAAAAGGAAATTATAAGACAAAAAAAAAAAGAAAGACTTTTTAAAAAAGGATGGGGCTCAGTGGAATTGGGGTGGGGAGAAGGACAAAAATGACAATAGGATGGGAATATGATCAAATTGTCATACTTCCATGTATTAAAATCTTCAATTAATTTTTTTAAAATTCTTCCTAACAAGAAAGCAATAAACTAGTAACTCAAAAATAAAAACCAAAATAAAACAAGAAATTCTGGAACTTAAAAATATGAGAAGTTAAAAAAAAAAAAAAAAACTGTGGGGACAGGGAAATAACTCAGTGATTAAAGGTTCTTTCTTGAAAAGCCCCTGGACTAGGATTTAATTCCCTAGTTACCTCAAACCAGATTCAAAAAATGGTACAAGTCTCTGTCATTGTGTTTGCAGTGGCAAGAGGCCCCACTATGTACACACACACACACACACACACACACACACACACATTTTGGCATTTTTACATCAATATCAAATGTGAACAAGCAAAAGAATCACCTAACAATAGTTAGAATAGATGGCCTCCAATATATTCAATGTCTTATTAGTTTATAGTTTGCATCTACAGCTGCCTGGCTGGAGGCAGTGTCCCTGGGTGGATCTTAAGGTGTGGTGGCAGGTTTGAGATTCCAATCTAAAGATATGCAAAGCACCTGGAGTTCCTGAAGTGTGCTGTGTGGCTTTTGGCTTGGGGCTTCTCTTTCTCTCCCTGCTTGGTCTTTTAAAGAGGGGTCCAACTTCTAGCATTGTGGAACTTCCCAAGGATCAGTAAGCTTCAATAAATCCCTTCCTCCATAACTGTGCCTGGTCTGGAAGTTCATCTCAGCGAACTTGAAGCTGTCTGCTACAAACATGTAAAGAAGTCATTGAAATCATCAAATCTGAATAATAAAAAGAAACACAATAGATGGAAAAGTGAACAGAGTTTGAGAATTATGGAACACAATAAAGCTAATATGAAAAATTAGGAACCTCAAAAAGAGAGGAAATAAAGAAATTTAAACACATAATAGGGGCTGGAGATATGGCTCAGCAGTTAAAAGAACTCGCTTGCAAACCCTGATAGGCAGAGCTTAATTCCTCAGTATCCACATAAAGACAGATACACAAAGTGATGTATCTGGAGTTTGTTTGCAGTGGCAAGAAGTCCTAGTATGCCCATTTTCTCACTCTTTCTTTCTATCTCGCTTTAACTTTATTTTATTTTATCTGTTTGAGAGAGAGAGAAATTGAGGCAGATAAAGAGAGAGAATAGACACACCAAGACCTTCAGTCTCTGCAAATTCCAGACACATATGCCACCTTGTGCATCCGGCTAGCGTGGATTCTGGGGACTCAAACCTGGATCCTTTGGGTTTGTAGGCAAGTGCCTCAACCATTAAGCCATCTCTCTATCCCTCTCTATCTCTTTCTCTCTCTTTAGAAATAATAAATAAAATATTAAATTACTATAAAATATATTGTCATTAAATGTAAAACATTACCAAACTTGCAGGGCGTGGTGGCACACGCCTTTAATCCCAGCAATCGGGAGGCAGAGGTAGGAGGATTGCCATGAATTCAAGGCCACCCTGAGAATACAGAGTGAATTCCAGGTTAGTCTGGACTAGGCTGAAACCCTACCTTGAAAAACCAAAAAATATATATATATAAAAAATAAAAAAATAAATAAATAAAACATTACACACAAACTCCAAGTAATATGCATCCAAGCAGATGTACACGGGAGATGCTACATTCTAAAGAGAGGGAGAGGTAGAGAGAAAGAGAAGAAATTTTAATGAACTTGTATATAACTTGATATCTTCCAAAAGAATAGCCTTAGGATATTATGTATATAGTTCCTATGTTACAAATGACAAGAACTTCGTCCAGGTGTGCTGGTGAACACCTTTAATGCCAGTACTCAGGAGGCAGAGGTAGGAGGATCACCTTGAATTGAGGCCACCCTGAGACTACATAGTGAATTCGAGGTCAGCCTGGACTAGATCAAGATACTATCTTGAATAAACAACACAAAAAAATTGACAAGAACCAAAACTGTAGAATATACACAAAAGGAAATGAGCAGAAAATCAAATATGTTGCTTCATGAATAATACTAAGCACACAGAAAACAGAAAGTCTATATAAAATGACGATAAAACAGAGTAAGCTCACTGGCAATACATCCTTATCAACCAACAATAGCTTTAAGTGTAAGTAGATTCAAATCTTAATAAAAAAGATGCAGTAGCTAACTAAAATTTTACAGGTCCAATTATATGCTATATATAGGAAACTCATTTCAGATCTAAAGACATATATAGACTGAAAGTAAAAAGACAAAGATAATTTATGCAAATAGTGTCAAGAGAGTAGGGACAGATTCATTAATATCAGACAGAAATATTCTTAAAGTAAAATCTGTTATTAGCAAAAAAATGTTTTAAAGTAATAAAAGATCAATACATTAAGAAGATGTAAGAATTATAGAACATAAGTATCAACTATCATAATTTATAAATATATGAACCAAATATTAAAAGAAAATGGGATACATAAACAATAATAGTGACTTCTTGAAAGAGAAATTAATAAAGAAATAAAGATTTTCAGCTAACATATAGACAACTTGAACTTAATGTGCAATGTTGGAACATTCCAACATTCACCCTTATAATAGCAAAACACACAAGAAGAACACAAACCAAAGAGGACTTTTGGGTAAGATGGTGAATTAGACATTTTCCCAGGGAACGCTGGGGAAAGAGAACAGGAAAAACAATGCACAATGGGCTAAGTATATGAACAAAGCTCTCACTTTTTACGTAGTGCTGCAAGGATCTACCTTTGGTCTTTTGCATATGAATAGACACTTGTGTTGCCATCATTTTGTGCAGACAATCCTTTCCCCTCTCATGTGTTTTTGCAACCTTGTCAAAATTCACTATAAATGTATTACAGAGTCTGTTCTGTTTCTTCATGTATTTTTTTTTTTAGAGAGACACAGAGAGAGACAGAGAGAGAGTGAGGGAGAGGAAGACAGATAGAGATGGGTGTGCCAGCAGCCTCTCAGCTGCTGCAAACGAAATCCAGATGCATGTGCCCCCTTGTGGTCAAGTGTGGCATTGCACCCTTGTGTCACTTTGCATCTGGCTAATCGTGGGACCTGGAGATTGGAACCACTGGAGATTGGAACCAGTGTTCTTGGGCTTAGGAGGCAGGCACCTTAATCACTAAGCCATCTCTCCAGCCCACTTCATGTATTTTTTGACTGCAGTATTAAGCTATGTTCATATATGACATAGTATTGTAACAGATTTTCAAAATCAGATTGTGTGATACCTCCATATTGACTGTTTTTATTAAAGATCACTTTGATTACTGGGGATCTCTAGTTCCATGTAAATTAGAGGATATTTTTAAAATTTTTTGAATAAGTGTTTTTGGTATGTTGAGAGGAACACAGAATCTCTATATTGCTTCTGTTAAAATGGATTTGTTTTACCTTAAAAAAAGTTTGTGTGTACGTGTGTATTTGCCTGGGTGGATATAGGCATCAGTGTGCCATGGCACACATGTAAAAACAACCTAGGGTGTTAGCTTTCATCTTCTTCCTTGCTTGTGATAGGGCCGTTAGTTGTCTGCCCTGCATGCACAGGGCCAGCTGGCACCTGTACCTGTGGGCTTCCATGGACCTTCTGTCTCTGCTTCCCTCCTTACCAGAGGAGCACTGGGATCAGAGATGTTCCCCATTGCACTTGGCTTTACATGACTTCTGGAGATCCAAACTCAGGCTGTCACTTGTACAAGTATTTTACTCACTCAGCTATCACCCAAGACTTTGAACGAATATTTAACCATTATTAATTTTTCCAACCAGTGAGAACTGTGAAGAGAATGCTCTCTTTCCATTTATTTGTTATCTCCATTTTATCAATATTTACTATTTCTGAATATAGAGAAATTCTGGGCCTACTTGATTAAATTATTCTCAATCTTTGTTACATTTTTATATTTATTGTGATTGGATTGTTATTTTTCTTGGTTAGTGAACCGAAATACTATGGGTTTCTGCTGTTGATTGTGCAAACCACAAATTGACTGAGTATTTTAATGAGTTTTAACAGCGTTTTGGTAGTCAGCATCCTTTAAAAAATGATCATGTTGGGCTGGAGAGATGGCTTAGGGGTTAAGGCGCCTGCCTCCTAAGCCTAAGAACGCTGGTTCCAATCTCCAGTGGTTCCAATCTCCAGGTCCCACATTTAGCCAGATGCAAAGTGATGCAAGGGCGCAATGCCTCACTTGACCACAAGGGGTGCACACATCTGGATTTCATTCTCAGCAGCTGAGGCACTGCTCGCGCGCCCATTTCTATATTCCTCTTTCTCTCTCTCCAAAAAAAATTTAAAAATTAAAAAATAAAAAAATGGTCATGTTATATGCAAAAAAACCCTGACTTTTTCCTTCCCAATTTGCACATCTTTTCTTATTTGTGACTAATTCTATTTCTAGGACTTCCCATACCATGCTGAGTAGAAGTGGATTTCCAGTGCTATGTTGGGTAGAATCTAACATAGTAGAAAGCAAGCATCCATAAGCCTTCTTGTTTTCACCACGGGGTGTGATGTTAGCTGTGAGCTTGTTTTGCATTTTGTGTATAGAGACACATTCTTCCCATAGTTAACGTTTAGGACCTTTAGTCATGAAAAGATATGACAATTTGTCAAATGTCCTTTACGCCTCTGCCTCTGGTGAGATGGTCATATAGATTTTCTGTCCTTCATTTTGTTCCTGTTGCATATCATATTTATTCACTTGCTGTTTTTTACCATGTCAAGGATAAACATCATTTAATCACCGTGAATGATCCCTGAAATATGCTGTCAAATTGTAGAGCTTTGTTGAGAAAGTTTGCATTTGTCTTTATAAGGTATATTTGCCTGTAATGGTTACTTCTTAGAGTGTTTTTTATAAAGTTTTGTACTGAGATATGTGGGTCTCACCAAATAAATTTGAAAGACAAACCCTCTCTTCAACTGAGCAGATTTTAAGAACAAATGTTTTCCTTTAAATTTCAGCAGCCTTGGTCAGTGAAGACATTGGAAACTGAGATTTTGTTTGGTGACAGGCATTTAAGTACTGTTTCCAACTTTCTGACTCATTATTGGCCCTTGAAGATTTTCTATTTATTCATAATTCATTTTGATATCTGTAAATTTGTTTCTTCTCAGTTTTCCAATATCATAGTATTCTCTGATGATTGTATTTTTGTGACATCAGTTGTAATATCTCCTACTTTGTTTCTGATTTATTTGAGTCTACTTCTTAGTTAACCTAAAGTTTGTTAGCTTTGTTTATCTGAGGAGTAATGGTCAGAGGAGGAGTTACGTTAATGGATACAGAATTTCAGTTTTGCCAGATGGAAAGTATTCTAGAGAAACATGCCAGTGATGGTTGGATCCAAATATAAATGTACTCAATGTTACCAATATGTAGCTGTTCAACATTGTAAATTTCATATGTATTTTGTCACCTTTAAAAATAAATAAATAAACCATGAAAATATACATAAATTTTAAATGCATATTGTTAAGCAAAAGAAATCAGATCAGCTTTATAAACTATGATCCCAACTATATGATGTTCTAGATAATAAAATGTATCAAAATGTTCTACAAGACCCACAGGTGCCAGGAAATTGGGTAGCAGGAAATAAGGTTGATTAATGGGGATGCAGGAAATATTTTAGAGCAGGGAAACCATATGAAATGACCTCTGCTAGCTGAGATGATTTCCCTTCACTATTGTTTTTGTAGGATTTCTCCTCAGTAGGGCTACACTAAAGTGGCTGTCCACTTCTATGTAGTGTTGACATACCATGCCATCATCTGGAAATTAGTTCAGGGGGTTGCTTCTTCTTTAATTAGTTTTAGATAATTACCCATGTCATCAAAGGTATGGACTGAGGAGGAACCTACAAAGCAGAGAAGGCATCCAGGACAGGATTCTGAGTCACCTACTGGTACCAAGCACTCATCTTTATGCCCCTGTTAGGTCCCAGTCTTTATAATACCATTTCCATTTGATAGCAGAATGCTGCTGTGAGCATTCAATTTTATGGTTGAGTAGACCAGATAATACTCAGTTCATAATGGGCAATTGGGGGTGCATAGTCACTTTATGCTCCAGTAGCAAACCAGGAGCTGATTTTCCATGAACACAAATTATTCTCAGAAGAGGCAATGGCCTTCTGCAACTCCCTAAGAGTCCGGGTCATTATTTTAATCCTGAAATTTATGATATAACATCTACCACAGACACTTAGAACTTCTGGATAAGACCCAAGTATTATAATAACTTCTATTACAGTCTGTATTTCATGAAGACCTGTTTCTTGCTCTGAGACAAGAGAGATCGGCAGTGCTATGGAACATCTAGAATATAGGCTAGAGTTGTTTGATAAATGTGATATGTATTGTTTTTAAATCCAAAGAGGCCAACAGCTTTCATATTTCTTGGATTTTTTTTCAGTTCTTGAATGGCTCAAAACCATTAAATTTTCTCTCATTTTGGAAATACATCTCAACATGCTATTACTACAGAACTTCTGTTCCATGGGGCTATTGCTGTAACTAGAGCAAGTGCCACCATACCCCAGGTGTCTTACTTTCTACTGTGACTGAAGAGCTAGCTGTGTCTTTAAAGCTCCATCTTCCAGAAAAAAAAAATCAAACTCCCTTGTTCTTTACTCACATGCACCTTATTCATCATTAAAGAATCAGGTCTGATACTGTAAATACAGTATCCAAGACTATAAAGGCACAAAGTAAGAATTCTTTAAGTATTTGACTCTTTGATTATTGATTAAACACTTCCTAAAATTCCCTTTCCCCCTCTGTTCTCATGGCTAACTCAAGCTCTTCCTTTCAAAGTCGGATCTAGGCAGCAAGTTTAAGGACTCTACCTTTCCCTGCTGGCAGCTGTGGGTTATGTGTTGCCATTTAATTGTCTCTATGTTGAGGAAACCACACAACCCATTCTACTGTTCTCAGGGTGTCTGTGCTCCACTTCTTGTGAGTCAGGGTCTCTTGCACAGCAAATGTAACACATTCCATTGTTCTCTTGTGTGACTTCTGGTGGGCTTAAGATGTGAAGATGTTCATGATGAAAATCAAAGCATCACACTCATCTGTCCACATCAATTGTAGAAAAAAATCCTCTGAAATTTGTTTAGAAACAACCCAATGGTCTCGGGAGTGCTGATGAAGCAGAATTTGTCAGAAATGAACATCATAGACGGTGGATGATGACCACTGTCTTACATGCTTGAACAACATTTATCTCGTCCAGTTCTGGAAGTTGGAAGTTAAATGTTAGAGGCCAGCAGATCCGGTGTCTAAGCAGTCCTCTCTTTTTTGGTTTGCCTACAGGCATCTTCTCTTTTATCCTCACATAAAAAAAAATTAAATAAAGGTTTTGATTCCTTCATCTCCCACCAGCCCAGTATGGTGCTCCATCCACATGACCTAATTGAATTCTCATATCCAAGTACTAACCAGGCCTGACCCTGCTTGGCTACCAAGATCTGATAAGAGCACAAGATCAGGCACATTCAGGGAGATATGGCCATGGACTGACCTCATTCAATTACCTCCCATAGGTCCTACTTCCAAATACTGTCCCACCAGAGAATACTATTTCAACTTAAGAACTTTAGAAGGACACAAACATTTCAGTTCATAGAAGGTACACATGAGTTCATTTGTTCAAATTTGTTCAAATTTTTCAGGATTTAGTTTTTTAAGTCCAACACAAATAATTCCAAGAGTTCAAAGACATTTTTCTCCCAGATTTTTAGTGACCACAAGTGTCTGTCATTTGTTCTCTGAATTGACTCTTGTTTCATTTCAGGCTCCAAGTGGGTGCCATGTCGCCAGTGTGTGCCTGAGTCATGAGCGTGGGTGGTTCATTCAATTCTGCATGTCAAGGCTACTGATGCCTGGTGTCCTGGTGTTCGAGGTAACTATGATTGGGCCAATGGCCAAAACTCCTTGTACAACCTCCTGCTTTCAAACCATTTGAAATAGTGATTGATTCCTGATGTTATAAATGTCCAATTGATATTTGGGCTAATATGTCCTATTTGGGATTATCTGCATATGTCTCCCATGGGAAGCATGAGATGAAGTTAACAAATCTATAGGAAAAGATGCTAATATGTCCTATTTGGGATTATCTCCATATGTCTCCCATGGGATGCATGAGATGAAGTTAACAAATCTATAGGAAAAGATGCTCAACCATATTTCTAGTAATGCTGTCCTTACATTTACCCACTAATTAAAATAAGCATGTGGTCTCACAGCCTGTGTTTCTGCCATAAAATCAATCCTAGTTTGGGAGAATATATTTGTTTCCATTTTCACTTCTTCACTGATTAAAAATTGCACTTAACATTGTCCTAGACACTATGTTTGTGATTTAAAAACTCATCCACACAATAAGTAAGAAAAGTAACATGCTTATGTCTGTACCAGATTATGGTATAAAAGATTATTATTGCAGAGAGAGTGTGCTCAAGCAGTATTCAGTTGGACTTTATTATAAATCATCTGGAAAGGCCTACAGGAAAGGACAGGGATAATTAGTGTAAATTACACTTTGTGCATGAAGTTCTTGCTCTGTTTAAACTACTCAGTCATTGATAGTTTGTACTTTACAGATGATCACTAAGTTATGCAGGGTACAAAGGCACTATTTACTAGTTTAATACTCCATAATCCTTAGAGCTAAACAGATAATTAAAAATCAAGTCATTCTTTTCCACTCATCCGGTGTATTACATTTGGTACATTACCATCACCTCAGGCAAATATAAAATCCAAACATAATAATACTTGGGTTTTTGGATGTTTGAAATAAGTTTAATTTTGACTTGTTAAAAGTGGTCCCATGCAACTGAATATTTGTAGTCAAGCTTAGTGGCCTTTATAAAGTGTTTTTTTTAATTAATAAAAGTTTTAAACTTTATTGTGGTATGAATGATATATAAATATTTCACATACCTAATACATCCTGGGAAGTTTGGACATGTACACATAGCATCACTATAATAAGAGTACTAAATACATCCCTAAGATAACAAAGTTGTCTTGTGGTTTACTTATAGTTTATTTAATGTATGTGTGTTAAAATATTTCAGACCATCCTCTTGACATATTTTAAGTTACACAACACCATCACTAACTATAGTAATTATATGTATGGCATACAGTTTGTAGATCTTACCAGGCTTGTACATCTGAAATGTTGTGCCCAATGAACAACAAGTGCACAGAGGCAGTAAAAATAGATGCTTTACTTTCTCCTTGGGCTGCAGATTTCTAGAGTTCTTCCCATAAAAGAACTACCTCAGCAAAACTAAAACTTTTATTCAAGGAATGCTTTTGTATACATATATAGATGGTTCATAGCACTTATTTTTCTTATGCTTACTAGATTTATATGGCTCCATAGTAAGGGGATCCCCATATGATACTTATTGTAATTACTTATACAATGCTGGGACCAAACACCCAGCCAAAAGAAGCTAAAGGGAGCAAAGGTTTTCATTCTGACTTACAGTATCAAGGGAAATCTTCATGATTGCCCTATTTGGAGGGCACTGTCCTGATTTAGGAAAAACTAAATCTCTAGAACTTTCTTATCCAGAAATTGCTTCTAGGAGCAGAGTCTGGGATGTGGGAGAACTAACTCCTGGTACCTCCAACCCAGTTGTGGGCTACCTGCCTCTCGCAGCAGCCTGAGGAAAAAAGAAACTGGGGAGAAGTTTATCTTAAACCACTGGTAAACCTTTTGCATCTGCTGTCCCTGCTGCTCTAATGTTACTTCAGCTGTGGCTTCCTCAGCATACAGGCACTCATGGGCACTTTTATTGAACAGAGAAAAACCAGTAATATGTGAACAAGCAGTACATTGCATGATCAATGAGTAAGAGACTTTCGACTTTGGATAATCCTTAAATATCTGTTAAAGGAAGGGACTTAGGGGTGTGACCTGCTGCACTCTGCTAATACAGAACACACATATACTCAGATCACAACTGTGATCACATTAAACTGACCTGTTGCCTTCAACAGATGTGTGGTCCCATAGTTACTGACCTCACTGCCTTCAACTCTATGGATCAGCACTTCTTATGCATGTATGTTTATTCTGAGTTGATAATCTAACCAGGCCTTTAAGGAGAGGAGCATAGAGCATATCTTAAGATCAGTCAGCATCTCTAAACATTGCTTGTCAATATTGGTCATCTATACTGTTCAGGCCAAAGATACACCAAGGCAGAAGAAAAGCAGTCACATTGTTTTAAGCAGGCAGATTACTTAGTTGTAAGATTAATTTTACAAAAAGTTATAAGTAAAGAATTTAGCATCTCATAGAAATAATATCTAAAAAGCTATTTGCAAGATCCATAAGAAATATTTCCAATTCTTTCCTGTAGTTCTTTCCCGTAGTTTGTCCCCACAGTTCATTCTTATAGTTCAACACCGTATGTGATGGCAGGAAAAGTTGGTCCTAGAGCAGAGGTTGGACGTTAGGTCTGCCACAGCAGATAGAAAATAGCAGCAAGATGATGGACTGAATTCTGACAGGAGGGAGCTGGTTATAACCCACCCCCAATAACACAGCTCCTCAAGCAAGGCTCTACCTCCCAAATTACCACCTGCTGGGGACCAAGTATTCAAAGCATGAGTTTATGTGGGGGATCTGAGTCAAAGACCAAACTACTAATATCTTAGGCTGAAGAGATGGCTTAGTGGTTAAGGTGCTTGCCTGCAAAGCCTAAGGACCCAGGTTTGATTCCCCAGTATCCACATAATCTACCAAATGCAAAAGGTGGCACATGTATCTGGAGTTTGTTTGCAGTGTTTGCAGTGGCTGGATGCCCTAGCATACCCATTCATTCTCTTTCTCTCTCTCTTGCTGTTTCTCTCTAGTTGCAAAAAAAAAAATATTTTTAAAATACTAGAATCTTGTTTATCGCTTTCTGTAAACAAGGCTATGGAATTCATTAGAAATGGGTTATTTTAGCATCTGCAGTAGTGCCACTAGAAGACAATGTCTAAAGTAATGGAAATAGTCACTACATGTGCTTTGTAACCGAGTAGCCACCAATTGAATGTGGCTACTGAGTTCTTACAATATAACTAGTATAGCTGAGAAATTACTTGACAAATTTTATTTCATTTAAAGTGGCCACTGTCACTGGCCTAGTGACTAATATTCTAGACAGCTCAAATATAGAACATAAAAGAACAAAATGGACGTTGGTAATTTTAGCTCACCTCAAAGCCCAGCTCTGTGTGAAACTTGTTGTTTGGCTCTAGGATGTAGATGTTCTGGGATTCAGAAGGAATGGATTGGGCTTGCTGACAAATGTTAATGGTCCAATCTCATGGCAGCACAAGCAGCTCAGATCTTTCATGTGCTTTACGAATACAATGCGTACACTGAGTAGTGTATCCTTCACAGTAACTTCTATGCACATTACATTCCTATGTTTGGGGCAACTCAGCACTATGTATCACTGCCATTCCAGCAACAGATAAAAGAATAAATAAATAAAATACCTCATTCACTCAAAAGTACAAACCTGATTTTGTTCAACATTTTTTTTTTTTTATTCTGTGTGTGTGCATGTGTGTGTGTGCATGCATGTGTGCACGTGTGTGTATACATGCCCTGGCACACATGTGGAGGTCAGACAGCAATCTTCCACCTTGTTTGGGACTGAGTCTCTTATTGTTTGTCTGTCTGATCCACAGGCTTCTGGAAATTCTCCTGCCTCTGCCTCCTCTTTCAGCCTAGGCACACTGGGATTACAGATGTACATCCTTTAAACCAGCTTCACATGGGTTCTTAGGATCTGAACTCAGGTAGTCATGCTTGTGCAACAAGCACTCTTACCCACTGAGACACACTCTAAGCTCAATTATTTTCTTGACATGACTGTATACATTGGCCCATTGAATGCTCAGTAATATAGTTTTGTTGGAATATAGTTGACAATTTGTAAATGAGTATGCTTTTAATTCTTTTTTGTTTGTTTGTTTTTTTTTTTTTTTGTTTTTTTTTGTTTTGCAAGGTAGGGTTTCACTTTGGTCAAGGCAGACATGGAATTCACTATGTAGTCTCAGGGTGGCCTCGAACTCTCAGCGATCCTCCTACCTCTGCCTCCCGAGTGCTGGGATTAAAGGCGTGCACCACCATGCCCAGTTTATGCTGTTAATTCCTAATAATTGGATACTAAATTCTGACTATTAATAAATCTTTGGAGTTTGCTAACTTGAAGCAACAACCTTTCCTGAAGTTGTCTTCCCAATAACTATACAATTGTACTGTTGTCACCTCATGCCCAAGCCAGCTGTTATTGAAACAAACACTGACGTTTCAGTTACATTAAATATGTAAAGCATGACCAAAATCCAAGGGCAAATGTTATTAGAAAGGCAATTATGCCATACAAATCATAGGGCTTAGCAAGGGTATATGTTTATTTTATAGCTGTTGGCATGTTTCTTAGACCTTTTAAATTTGATAGTTATGTACATGCTAGAACATTTTAAGAATATTAAGCATTTTTATATTTAAAAGTTCCCAAATGTTTACAACATAAACATTGTGCAAACTATGGTTATAACCATAAAATTAATTTGATAATTAAATAGTCAAGTTTAGCACAGTAATGTCAAGCACAAATCATAAACGTTCTCATTAGCCTTCTAAATTGGTACTTCATTAAATAGCATGGGAAACTGGCAAACTAACATGACAATGTAAAGCCAATAGGAATATCTGACCTTTCCCTCCTTCCACTTCTGAGGTGGCTGTTCTGTCAACATGCCCCCCTCCAAACACATAATTGTTTAAAAGGAAAAGAATGTGAAGAAAACTTGAGACAAATAATTAGGAACCAACTAAACTGAACAATTAGGTTTGCAGCTGCTCAGCATTTACAACCAGATTTTATTTTTCTAAGAAATTGTTTCTCAGAATTGGGGGAAAAATTGTCAGAACACATTTGAATTTATATAACCAATGCTCAGCACCTGATTGCTTTTTGAATGTGTGCTTATCTTTACTTTTTATTGTTAAATATCTTGGATGTGCCAGTCTTGCCTGCTATCTCTTTGCCCTACTATTCCACCCCTTTCAAGAGACTTCCTTCACATTATTCAACTATACACTTTTCACAAAGGTCACTTCTTATCAACTATAGAGGAATGATATAAATCTGCTTTCTCCCTAACCTATGTTTAAAGCAATCACACTCTCACAAATGCTTTTCCCCTTATTAAGCTCATGGTATGAAGCCATTCTTAATCCACTGTAAACTATGTAACACAACAATAAGAATTACTTGCAGATATGTAAATGCTGCACTGCATTTTCCTTAAAGTCCTCTTTTCCTGAAGTTTCTTAAAACAATATTTCACTTGTTTGTTTGTTTATTTACTTATTTAGGAGAGGGGGGAAGAGGCAAATAGAGAGAATGGGTGTGCCTGGGCCTCTGGCCACTGTAAATGAACTCTAGACACACATGTGCATCTGGCCTATGTGGGAATTCATTTCCTGAGGAATTGAACCATGGTCCTTAGGCTTCACAGGCAAACGCCTTAACTGCTTAGCCATCTTGGCAGCCTCTAAATTTTTGTCTTAGAAAACAAAGCGCAAGTCTTACTAGAAAGGACCATTGGTCAACTTTGGGGTTTAATAGATGACTCTCTGGACAATTTTTGCAAGACAGTTAACAACCTGGCTTTGTCAGAAGAGAAATGATATTTTGTATTGTATTTGTTCTTGTTTATGACATCAAATACTAGGCCTCAATGACAAAGTCTTGAGGAGAATCCTAGCAAAAACAGAGAGAGTATAGAGTTATTCAAAGAGTAAGATGAAGGGGAGTTTAGCCTAACGGTGGCACAGCATAGTGATTTGATGAGGATTGAATATTTCAGTCTTTTTTTTGTGTTAAATCCATCACTTAGTCAATGGACTCAGTTTATTCAGTTTCCACCTGTTATTATCTAGTGGTGGTGGTGATACCCACCTTTCTAAAAGTGCTTTTTCACAAAAAGTGGTTATTAGAATTTAATGCTAGAGCAATTAAAGTTAAGTACTTAATACCATACCTAATGATGATAAATGCTCTGATAGTGGTGATCAAGTACCTCAGCACTCACTTCCAAAACTCCCTTTTCTGAATCTTTAGATGACACTTCAGAAGAATCTCCTACCACAGCTAAACTATCTGAGGGAAGGCTGTGATTAGCTTCAAATCGCCAGCTCTGGGTTCCAGATATGGCCAGCACCTCTGAAGGAGAAACAAGAGCAAGATAGTTCTTCATAGGCGTTCATACAGAGACAGAAACCTACAGTCAACAAGGAGATGGGACCTGGCCTCCATCCCAAACCTGATTTTGTTTTATCCAACGTGGCTACAAGTAACACTTTCCAGCAGGAACTTGCTTCTCCCTCAGCTCAACACTCCCCTTTTGAGTCAGCCACTAAAGTCCATGAATCAATCAATCAAGAGGTACCATCCCCACCCCACTCCCCCTCTCCTGAGTCAGCCTCTTGAGTCCACAAACCAATCAGGACTCTCTTTATACACCCGTGTCTGATAACGGGGCTCACCCTAAGTGGATGAGAAAAGAAAGAGGAGGAATAGGTACATGAAAGTTACTATGAATACTTACTTAGATGATCTGTGTCTGCTCAGTATATGTCATTTACAGAAAGGAAAGGATCTTGGTATTTGTAGACACTGTTTTCTCTTCTCTATAAATCCCAGTATTTTGTTGACCCAACATAGCACATTTTATTTCTCTTATTGAAATTTATATCAGCTTGAATAAATATACAGTAAAAGTGTCACTTAACATTTCAGTGGAGAACATACCATGTAATTTTGCCTTACAGGTTTATGCTTTCAATAATAAGAATATATGCAGAGAGTTTAACCTAACTGGAGCTTCCCTATGCATGAATTTAAAGTATCTAAACCTTTAATTAAAAAAATATTCAGTGGAGGCTTTTATACTTGTTTCCAAGGGAGGAAGAGAAAGAACTCAAGTTATAGCCAAATCTATCCCTTCACATGTAAGATGTCAGGGTTTATGTGTTTTATATAAATTTTATGCTCAAAGTATGTAATAGGAGTCATTTTATCCAGATCATTGCAGCATTCCTACTAAATATTTTAAATAAAATAATGATTTAATTGTTTTAATTAATAATTAAATGTTTATGATATTTTTTATTTTTAATTTAAATTCAAATGCTTATTAAATTAACTTTCAGTAATTATGGATTTGTATAAGTAGTTCTTCATCTTCTAGTATGCAATGAGCAAATTATAGGCTGATCAAATCATCAGTTTAATAGTAACTGAATCAACATACGCTAGCTATTGTATCAAACTTTTAGCGGTATTTTAATCTGCTCCAAAGTAAACTTCAAATTAGATACATCTATATTTTGTCTCCCAGAGTAAAATTTAAATTCAAGAGACATTATTTCACCTGTCTGGATTATACAAATAAGCAAATCATGGGGTTCTAATCAGGTTTGGTTGATTTTAAAATCTAAACGCTTTCCAAGGAAAGTAGAGGAAACATTGTTTTGGCCTCGTATAGTACAGCCAGAGAAGAAGTAAAGATAATACCAGATCCTGGGCCTTATAAAAAATAAATAAAAACAAACTGTTTTTCAAAAGTCCTTGACAAGAGAATGGAAAAGCCAGTTTTAAAAACCATACAGGGCTGGAGAGATGGCTCAGCAGTTAAGCGCTTGCCTGTGAAGCCTAAGGACCACAGTTCAAGGCTCAATGCACCAGGACCCGTGTAAGCCTATGCACAAGGTGGCGCATGCATCCGGAGTTCATTTGCAGTGGCTAGAGGCCCTGGTGCACCCATTCTCTCTCTTTCTCTATCTGCCTCTTTCTCTCGCTGAATCTATCTTTCTCATATAAATAAATAAATAAATAAATAAATAAATAAATAAAATCTTTTTAAAAAGAAAAACCAAAAAAATTTTAAAAATACAACAAGATTTCTAATTATTGCCTTTATAAGGAGCATGCATTGTCCTAACAATGAGTTAAAATGTTGAACAGAGAAAAACAAACAACTCTTCTAGGATCAAAACAACGAAAATATAAAAAATTGATGCCCCAAAAGATGGGAGAGATGGGCATGTGGATAGGAGTTATAGTTTATTAGAGCTGACACCAGCTAGTTTAGTCAACCATAAGAAACAAGTGAGGGACAGGAAAACCTGAACTGGAAAGTCAGGTCAAGCCTGCGGTTTAAAAAGTATATGGGAATGGAGCCATGCAGATAAACTACTGTGAATTCCTCAGGTGGCTCTGAGAACATCTCATGGGAGGTATCTGAGGAATACCCCTTGGGAGTGCAGCAAGGGGGTTCTGCAATGGGCCAGCAATGCATAGCTGAGCATCTGTCTGAGCAAGGTCTGTCCTCGGCAGAAAGGACAGTACCTGAATCTAACCCAATCAACTTGGAGAAAGGGAAAACTGCAACTCTGGCTCATTCTAGAATTCCACATGGAAAAGAAAAATGACTCAACCTCAACTCACTTTAGCCATCAGTGCCAATTCTTTGTAGCTAGATGCAGAGAGAATAATCCCTAACTCATTCTGTGAGTCCATAACAGAAAAATCAGTAAAAGGTACTGAAAACAGAAAGGTACAGACCAACATCTGTAATAAAATGTGGAAAAGCCTTTAACAAACTCTTGTTGAATAGAATCATAGCATAGTCAAGATCCCAGCCAGCTGTTTGGTGATGCTAAACTTTGTGAAGGGACAAAAGACCCAGAAGAGCCAACAGAACATTGAAAGAAAAGAAAGAAAAATATTAGAAAAGGGTTACTACCTGACTTCTACACTTGCTATAAAGTTATAGTAATCAGAACAATGTGTTACAGGCCCAAGCAGAATAGACAAAGGGATCAATGTAACAGAGTAGAGTACTCAGAAATAATCCCACATTGGCATAGTACCCTGCCCTTTGACAAAAGAACAAAAGCAGTACACAGTGGAGCAAAGATAACATTCAAACAAATGGACTGAGTAAAGGAGGCATGAGCTTGCCCCATTTAATTTAGGAAGAAACCTTACACCTTTCGCAGAAATTAACCTCTGACTGACCAAACACCTAAGTAAGATTGGGAAAATCCCAGAATTGAGAAATTCTAGAACACCTTGGCTCTGGCAATGACTTTTTAAGATACAATACCCTAAGCATGGTGTATAAAATTACTGAAAACTGTAGCTTGCTAACATTAAAAATCTTTGCTGTTTGTAAGATTAGCTCAAGAGAATGATTGAGTATAAGCCCAGGATTATATCTGTCAAATTTCTATCACATAAAGGACTATTGCCTAACATATAACCAAGAACTCTTAAAAGTTGATAATAAAACAAAAATCCCAAGTTAAAAATCAGGAAGAAATCTTAATAGACACCATGCCAAAAAAAAAGATAAACAGAGGCAAGCAAATGTAGGGAAGATGCTGCACACTGTACTCCTAGAACAGGAACACAAGCACTCAGCTGTTCCAGTGGCCCATATCTAGAACACTGGCACGTGCAAACACTAGGGCAATGGGAGCATTCCCTCCTTGCCCACGATAGGTCAGATGCTCTGCTCCTCTGCATGACAGATCAGAAGTTTTTCCTAAGAAAAAAGCTAAGCATGGGCTGGAGAGATGGCTTAGCGGTTAAGGCGCCTGCCTGCTAAGCCTAAGAACCCGGTTCCAATCTCCAGGTCCCACGTTTAGCCAGATGCAAAGTGACGCAAGGGTGCAATGCCACACTTGCCCACAAAGGGGCACATGCATCTGGATTTTGTTCACAGCAGCTGAGAGACTGCTGGTGCGCCCATCTCTATGTCTTCCTCTCCCTCTCTGTCTGTCTCTCTCTGTGTCTCTCTCCAAAAAAATAAATAAAATAATTTTTAAAAAATTTAAAAAGCTAAGCATGCTTATGTCATATGGTCCAGCAATTGTACTCTTGCTATTTACTCAAGTAAAGAGAAAAAGTATCCATGTCCACATAAAGCTCTGAACCAAGATGTTTTCTAGACACTTGTGGAGGTTCAGTGAAGCATGATTAGAGCTATCTTGATCTACAGCCATGGCTGACTGAGAATAGCCCTGGTGCATTTTCCCTGAAGTTTCCCAGCACATCATAAGTAGACAAAACTATTAGAATTATATAGAGAGTTTTGTTTCTGGATTGTGCTCCCAGGAATGTACCTGATAGCTGATAGCTGTAGCCAAGTACATCCAGGCTTGGATGAAATCACTTTTGTCCTGACTATTACCCATTGGTTTACTTCAGACCTAGATCGCTGGGATCTAGCTGGTCTTGCTACCACCCACAACCACACTTTTGTCCCATAAGTATTTAATAAACTGCACTCCTGGTTCTGTTTGTTTCTTTCTCGGGTCTCTTAGCACCTTGCATCTAGTTCTCAGACTTTCTGGTATCAGTTTGTTCAAAACAAGCTTTATTCCTGGCTACCAAAACTTGGAAGCATTCATCCAAACAATGGAATATTACTCAGTGCTAAAGAGAAATGAACTATCATGCCATGTAAAGAAACAGAGGAAATCTAAACACATACAGCCAGGCAAAACAAGTCAGTTTCTAAAAGGATACATACTACGTAATTCCAACTACATTACATACTGGAAAAAAAAAAAAAAAAAAAAACAAGACTGTGGAGGCAGTAAAAAGATTAGGGTGTGGAGTGTGATGAATAGGACTTAAAGGACAGTGAAAATATTTCACAATATACTATAATAGTGGGTACATGACATTCCACATATGTACAAACCCATAGAATGCACAACAGCAAGAGTGAACCCCAATATAAACTATATACTTTTGGTGATAATAGTGTGTCACTGTTGATTTCATCAACAACAGTAAAAGTTCCACTCTGATGGAGAATGCTAATAGTGGGAGAGGCAATTCAAGGTAGAGTAGATGGAAACATGGGGGGGGGGCAGATTTCTTCACCTCCCTCTCAAATTTTCTGTGTACCCAAAACTATTACAAAAAATAATCTGAAAAACCTTGTCCACTTCTCTCCTCTCTCCTCTCTCCTATTTGCCCCAACCTATGGAAACTACTATTCCACTCTCAATTTTTACTAAAGTACATTTTTTATATTCCAAATGAGAGTAAGATAATATAATGTTATAGGTAGAGAGAAGGAATGCTGGCGATTCTGTGACACAGTAATTTGAGTACCTTCAACAACAACGCATTCTAAGTTCCAAAATGATTTGGAAAAAGGATTTCAAATGGACTCCATAAAAAATATGTTGGAGGGCTGGAGAGATGGCTTAGCGGTTAAGATGTTTGCCTGCAAAGCCAAAGGATCCCGGTTCAATTCTCCAGGACCCACGTAAGCCAGATACACAAGGGGGTGCATGTGTCTGGAGTTTGTTTGCAGTGGCTGGAGGCCCTGGAGTGCCCATTCTCTCTCTCTCTCTCCCTCTCCCTCTCTCAAGTAAATAAATAAATAAATAAAATATATTTAAAAAAAATATGTTTGATATAAAGGGTATGCTAATTACCTTGATTTTGTCATTGCACAATGTATATAAACATCAAAATCAAAACACCATATTATAACTCTTAAAATGTACAAACATATAAGTAATCGAATAAAAATTACAATTAATCAAAAGTAAAACTAAGGCTGGAGACATGGCTCAGTGATTTAAAAGGTGCTTGCTTTTCTTGCCAAGCCTGGAAGCCTTGATGACCTGGGATCGTTTCCCCAGTATCCACATCAAGATAGATGCATTAAGTGGTACATGTGTCTGAAGTTCATTTGCAGTGGCAGGAGACCCTGTCCCACCCACACTCTCTTTCTGTGTGTCTTTCTCTCTCTTTATCTCTCTCTCTCTTTCTCTAATAAAATAAAATATTTTTTTAAAGTAAAATTAATTTAAAATAAAATCTTTAATTTAAAAAACTCATCCTAAGCTGGGCATAGGTGTGCATAACTTTAATCCCAGCATTTGGGAGGCAGATGTAGGAGGATCACATGAGTTCAAGGCCACCATGAGACTACACAGTTAATTCCTGGTCAGCCTGGGCAGGAGTGAGACCCTACCTCAAAAACAAAATTAAATTAAATTAAATTAAAAGTCCTCCTAAGTTATTTAAATGGCACGGGGTATTAATATTCGTCCAAATTTTAAGCAAAGTAAACTATTACCCAAGACTATTCCTGGCTAATCTTGTGTTGCTGATGCTGACTTCACAATCCTTTACAAGTGTAAATTTACAGATAGGCTTTCAACACTTCCACTCACCCAAACTCACCGAGGCAGAGAACAGGTAATCATTTATAGAAGGTATATATGCTATGTGACAAAGCTACAGTCTCAAGTTGCTATCCCATATAGTATCTCCTCAAGGCAATCTATCCTATCAAATGCTCTGTTTACTCTATTTTTCCTTTTATTAGCATTTGCATGATTCAGTTTGTCTCAAATTGGATTCTGTTTTATGCTGCTGGCATTTGGCTCTTGTCAGTTCTACTCTCCACTGATTCTACTGTTTTTCTAACTGCAGTTGGTTCAAATCTCTATGAGGATTTCAGTTGAGTCATTTGGGGCTTAGACTTCTACACCTTTCTCAGCAAGTGCAATGTGACAGGATCTCTTGAAAGCCTTTCTAAGCCTTGTTTTTAGTTCACTAACATTTTGCCAATTGACAAGCTCCTATGTCAGGGACAGACTTGTGAAGCACATTAGCTCTAGGCCTATCTCGGCATGATAAAATACCTCCTTTTTTCAGACAGTTCAATACAATGTCTAGAAAGAAAAAGTAAGTGGAGTCGCAAAAGTTACTATGTGCTTTCATGTCAAACTATCCTTAAGTACCTTAAAACAGTTCTCTACAATATCATACCATTCCCTTTATCCAGGGTGAAACAGACTACAAAGAGGGTTATGAACTCACTTCCCACAAAGACTTTGTTTTTGAAAAATAGAGATATGTATCAGCTTAATCTCTGCTTTATAGTCAGCCAGGGAATCTGAGTCACGATACCACCTGTCTGTGATTCTGGGCTAAATGCATGCATCCACAGTAATCGGAGGCAAAATATAAACCTTTAAAACAAATTATTAGAATAACATTTTTAGCAACTCTCTGAGATTCATCATTAATGAAATGAAACAGACCTGCACTCAGAATGCTGTTGCAGCAATTCTGTGAGGCAAATTGTGCACAGCAGTTATCATACTTCTTTATATTGTATGATTTTTAAAAACTTACAATTGCTATTTTTAATCATTAGATCCATGAATTAATTTAAATTATGAGAAAACGTCTTTTTAAAAAAAATTTGGAAAGTAATAGAGAGAGGAACTAATGTTGGGAATAAATGAGTTATAGAAAATATTACAAAAAATCAAAAATTGCATCATTATGACATAATTTTATTAGAACCTTTGAAAAAGTGTTTTGATTTAGTAGGTAAAAATTATTTCTGACTTTCTACTCACTAACTATAAGATTTTTAAATTACAATACATGGTTAAGGAGTACAATACATGGAGTACAATACATGGAGTCCAACTTTCTGGGTTCATTCCTGGTTTTGCCCAACATTGCTATGGGACTTTAGACCAGTATTTCATGTACTTCTTTACTTCAAATGTGTTCTTCATATTGGGTTGAATAGCTAATGTGTGTGTGTGTGTGTGTGTGTGTGTGTGTGTGTGTGTGTGTGTATACACTATTTTATAAACATCCCTGCTATGGAAAAACATATGCCATCAACTTCATAGTAATGCTGTGATATTCTTGCTTTCATTCTTTCATATTTTCAATTTCTTTGTCCAACAGTGAGAAGCTGGCATTCCATTACTTTTAATATGCTTACTTCCATGCCCAGTAATCCCCATGTAGACAATGTGTGAACCTTACCAAGAAGCCATGCTGCTCAGCATCTTCCCTTCCCTCTTCTACACTGCATCTCTCCCAGACTATCATGACTCTCTGAACCAATATGCTCCTTGAACCAACATAGTGGTTCTTAACATCTTCTTACATTAACATGTTCTTCTCTGAGAAGCTCATACGCTCTACATACTCTTTCTCCAGAAAAGACAGATGAACATATCTGCACAAAACTTTACAAAACTTAAATTAGCTTTATAACATTAAGCAACTTACTAAATCTCTCTTAGACTCATTTGTTTAATTATGTACATCTATGGTATAATAACTATTATGGTTTGAAATGTCTTGGTGAAATGTCTTTGTAGTAGTTTGGATGTCCCCCATAGACTCAGGTGTTTTATTAAAGCTTGGAACTTGGGTCTCCAGTCTCCTGGCTGGAGGAGGTGTCACTGTGGGCAGATCCTGTGGTCCAGCCCAAAGGTGTGTTTGTGGTTGGATCTGAATTCCAGCCCAAAGAGAAATTGAGCTCTGGAGGTCCTGCTCACTATAGGTTTGTGCTTGCTGTCTTTTGCTGGCTGGTTGTGGTTTCTCTCTCTGCTTGGATTTATGAATGGGAGAAGTTTCTTCCACCAATGCCATTGATGGAACTTCCCCTGGATCTATAAACTTGAAGTAACTCTCATTTCTCCCATAAACTGTGTCTGGTTTGGACGTTCATCCCAGAATCATAGAACTTTCTACTACAGTGTTCCACATTCCCATATGTTTTAACTCTTGGTTCCCAACTGGTGATGCTATCTGGCGAGCTTCTGGAACCTTTGCAGTGAGATGGCATAGCTGATAGAAGAAGTGGGTCAATGGAGGTGGACCTTTGAGGGTTATAGCCTTGCCCCACTTCCAGCATGACATCTCTGCTTCCTAATCCCCAAGAAATAACTAGCTCCTACAAGCCTTCATCACCACTGGTCACTATGCCTTCCCCGCTATGATGGCCTACATCTGCTAAACTGTGTGACAAAATAAATTCTTTTGCCAGTGAGTTGCTTCCCTCAGATACTTTGTCACAGCAATGAGAAAAGTAACTAAATATAATAATAGTGCCCTTAAAGGTCCATGAATGTTTCAATTAGAAACTACCTATTTGCTTAAAACATAAGGAACATAACAGAAATGTGAGATATGAGAATGATCTTCCTTAGTCAGTGATTGTTTCATAGTATTGCTCATCACTTACCAATGCTACTGAGCTGGATTCCTTTTCTCTAAAACAAGGTTTATGATACCCCACAATTATTCAAGGAAATTGTAAAATTTAGGATTAGTGTTACACAGTGATAGGTAAAATATAATCATAAAAATAATAATTGTTATTGTATATCAGATTTTATATCAATGCTTCATTAGTCACTTCATATAAATTGTTTTTATTATCTCACTCTAATTCCTACATTCAACTTTCTAAAAAAAATCTTGCTTTAATAATTTACTACAATTCAATTTATAGATAGGTATAACAGTCCTCCACTTAATTAAAAAAAAAAAAAAAAGGTATAAATGATAGATATAAGATAGGTATAGGTATAAAAATTAGCCAATGGCACTATCCACTTTTTCCATCACAGTTTATACAAAGATTCATGAGCTGACTCCCTTGGTAAATTTAATTCCAAAAAGTTTACTTCTGGAAATAAAGTTATACACAAGCAGTCTTGCATTGGAGAAGTAGGATGGAAAATCTTTGAATTTGGTCAAGTAGATTGACTTTCTGCCTTTGTCACATTCCAGACATGTGTATTTGGAGAATGCACTGGAGACTCCTGCTGATATTTTGTGAAATGGAAAGGATGAACCTTCCTCCAAGGATTTTACTAAAGATTAAATAAGAATGTTTATGTGGAATTCACAGATCCATGCTCCAGAGGGTGCCGGTGTGGAGTGAGTTGGCCAGAGCTCCCTGTTCCATCTCCACCTCCCAGTTCTCTGGTCCTGGCTCCCCTGCTGCTGGCTTGGTGCTTCTTGGACCCTATAAGCTTGCTGCAGAAACAGGACCCTTGCTCCACCTTCATTATTGTAGGGTCCCTGGGTCCCCACCTCATGGATCCCCTGCTCCAGAGGGTGTGCACTCTAGGGGTGAGTAGGCAAGATCTACCTGTTCCTTCCCCTCCCCATCCTCTCAGTTCCCTGGGCTACTGCTGGCTTGGGACTGCCTGGACCCTGTGAGCTTGCTGTAGAAGCAGGTCTCTTGCTTAGCCTTCATGATTGAATGTCCCCTGGGTACCCAGTTCCTGGATCCTATGCTCAGGAGGGTGCACCAATTGAGTGAGTTGACCAGAGCACCCCCTTCCTTCCACACCTCCCAGCTCCCAGTTTCCCTACTGCTGGCTTGGGACTGCCTGGACCCTCAGAGCTTGCTCTTCTAATCTATGCCTATCATTTTTTCCTTAACTATTTTATTGCCTTTTCTTTGAGGAAACATACAACTAATCCATATAAGTTTATTCTTTTTTAAGAAATATTTTATTTTTATTTATTTATTTGAGAGAGAGAGAGATACAGAAATAGGCAGGTAGAGAGAGAGAAAATGGGTGCACCAGGGCCTCCAGCCACTACAAACGAACTCCAGATGCATGCATCCCTTGTGCGTCTAGCTTACGTGGGTCCTGGAGAATCCATCCTCAAACTGGGGACCTTAGGATTCACAGGCAAGAGTCAAACTGCTAAGCCATCTCTCCAGCCTGAGTTTATTCTTTTTATGTGTGTATGTATATCTGCACATCTATGTGTATGCATGTGTGTTTGTTTACATGAGTGTACATGCATATATATGAATGTGGAGGACGGAGGACAACCTCCTTTGTCCCTGTCCACCTTCTATTTTGAGGTAACATTTCTCATTGGTCCAGACATCTCCAACTGGACTAGACTGACCCTGCTTCCTCCCCTTCTTCCCGGTCCTGGGATGACAAATACATGCCACAGTGTGGGCTCTGGGGATCCACTTGGGTCTGCATTCTTGTGAGCCTGAGCCATTTCCCCAGCCTTAAGTTTATTCTTTATTGATCCAAAATGTCTTTTTGGCAAGTGTAACTTTTAGAAGGATAAATGGAATAAGTTTTAAATAATTAAAATAAGAATTTTTATAAAGTGTAACAAAATAAAGTATCACAATATTCCCTCAGTTCAGCCAGTTGAAATGACATGGCATGATAGTAGTTAAATATCAAGACTGTATATGCCTAAACAAGAATAGAGACATCCTGGGGATACTCCGGTCGCATACTGACATAAATTGCCTGTCCTTTCCTGAGACAGGCAGAGTGACAGCGTGCCCAGCACTATAGTGGGCTTCTTGTCATGCTGCTGAGATTCAGCAGGGAAAGCAGAGTTCTCAGAACCACACCACTGCCTGCAAGAACCAAAACCTCATATCTGTAGTCAGTACGGTCAAATCTACAAATAGCGATCAAGGAAGTACAATCTTCCACATGTGCGGGCAGCGGGTGACCACGTTACATGCTGCCGCTTGCACTTTCAAGTGCTTCTGCTGGCTGTTTGCCGAGGTTTTACTATAAACACTTTAGAAGTGAATATAACACTTACCAAGCCCGCCATCCAGGGCAGTGATTGCAGTTTGGCAATCTGAGATGAAATATCTAGTCTGAGTGCAAATAGGTTTTACTATGGAATGTGAGGGCTTTCAAAGAGGAAAACAAAGTAGAATGTTAGGGACATAAACTAGTTTCAAGTGCCACCAACATAAGTGTTTGTGTTTCAAAGGTATCTTGATAACAAAGTATAATTTTAAAAATACATATAAAGGCCATCTCTGTTCCCTACACTTAGCCGACATCTGAAGCTCCTGGTGTAGTGTTTATCAAAATTGTTTGTTTGGAAGTGAGTATGACATTTCTAGACTGCTTGCTACATATTTAGGAAAGGTCTGTCAGATAGTCAGGGCCATAAATAAGAGCCGGAAGCAGGTGGAACAGAATTGAATTCCCCAGGATAATTGGCAGATGTGTCACCCAGGGAGAAGTAAGCACTCTGCCTAAAATAATGTTGACTGATGAGACAGGTCTTATCGTCCCACATTTTCCATATGTTCACACACACACGCACACACACACACGCACACACGCATGCACACATTGACATTCCAAATTTCATGACTCTACTCTTTAAAACCAAATGGGCCAAACCTTAGTGAAAAGAGTCAAAATGTCAACCTTTTATGGTAATCAATCTCAGCCTCTTGTTTTGGAATCTGCATGTTCCCCTAAGTACAACAGGATGGGAAACAAAAGCTCAAATAGAAAGGTCTCAATTAAGCATATTTATGCAATGTCTACCACCAAGCTAATTGTATAGAACTATAAGGCTTAGCAGTGGGAAAACATCCCACATGTTTCTATAAAATGCCTCTCTGAACATAAAAGAAAGTAATGAAAAGTGAAAAGAATGTGTTCTATAACCAGAGCTATCTATAAAAAGTATCATTTTATTATAGAATTAAACATAAAGTTATATATTATAATGAAATCTTTTTTTTGTTTGTTTGTTTTTTCAAGGTAGGGTTTCACTGTAGCCCAGGCTGACCTGGAATTCACTATGTAGTCTCAGGGTGGCCTTGAAATCACAGCAATCCTCCTACCTCTGCCTCCCAAGTGCTGGGATTAAAGGCTGTGCCACCATGCCCAGAGTGAAATCTAGTTTTGATGTCTGTATATTGACAAAACTACTCAGTAACTCCTTTGTCTTGCCAGGTGTCATGGGGTAGGCCTGTAATACTAGTTCTTGAGAAGTAGAAGTGGATCATGAGTTCAAGGTCATCCTTGGATATAGGGATCTAAAAGTCACAAGACCCTGTTTGAGAGAGAGAAGAAAGAAGAAGGAGGAGGAGGAGGAAGGGAAGAATGAAAAGTAGTTCTGTTTAAGTATAAGTGGAATCATGCAGCATTTGTCCTTTTGTAACTAGCATATTTCACTTAGCATGACATCCTGCCAGTTCCTCTATGTTATTACAAATTGCGGGATGCCCTTAGTGTTAGAGATAAGTACTATTCCACATATCACATTTTCTCTGTTCATTCTCATGTTTGTGGACATCTAGGTTTTCTCCCTATATTTCTACGGTGAAGAAAATTACAAGAAATGTGAAAATGCAGATATCTTTCTGAGATCCTGACATAAATTCCATGGGTTATATACCCAGAGGCAGGATTACTAAAACATACACTTATACCTAGTGGAGGAAGAACCCACACTATTCTTCATAGCAGGTGCACCATTTTAGTATTTACCAGTAGCAGAATAGAATTGCAATTTTTCCATGGCCTTGCCAATATTAAGATTATTGTTTTAATTGATGAGAGTTGATGTCTCACAGTGCCTTTTAAAAAAGAAACTATTTGTTTATTTATTTGTTTACTGAGAGAGAAGGGAGTGGAGAATGGGTGTGCCAGGACCTCCTGCTGCTGCAAATGGTCTCCAGATACATACACTACTTTGTGCATCTGGCTTTATTTTGGTACTAGGGGACCAAACTTGGGCCCTCAGGCTTTGAAAACAAATGCCTTTAACCATTAAGCCACTTCCCCAGCCCTCACTTTACTTAGTGACATTCATCATCTTCTTGTGTGCCTCTTGGTTATATCTATGATATCTTTGGCAAAATGTCCAAATAATCTGCCCATAAATTAGGCCATTTACATTTTTTTAAATTATTTATTTATTTATTTATTTTATAGAGAGAGGCAGAGAGAGAGAGAGAGAGAGGAGGGAGAGATTGGGTGTGCCAGGGACTCCAGCCACTGCACACTACAGACTCATACACCACCTTGTGCATCTAGCTTACATAGGTCCTGGGGAATTGAATCTGGGTCCTTTGACTTTGTAGACAAGTGTCTCAGACTATGCTCTATCTCCAGCCAGACAGAGAATTTTCTTTCTTTTTTTTTTCTGAGATGGAGTCTTGTTCTAACCCTGGCTGGCCTGGAATCCACTATGTAGTGTCAAACTGGCCTTGAACTCACAGTGATCCTTCTACTTCTGCCTCCAGAGTGCTGGGATTAAAGGTGTCTGCCACCAGACCCAGCTGCTTTGTGATATTGTGTTGTAGAAGTTGTTTTCATATTTTTGGCTATTATATTTTTTTTCCAGTGCTACATCAAGAAGCAATTGCCAAGACCAACATGAACAAGTTTTCCCTCGTGTTTTGTTCCAATAGTTTATCATGTTCTGATTGTGATGGTTAATCTTCATCGTCCATCTGGGCAGATTTAGAATCACCTGGGAGGAGAGACACATGATGTCTGGGTTTATTTATGAGTGGTTTTTCCAGAGAGGATTAACTAAGAAAGCACAGCATGCATGTGGGCACATGGAATCATCCTACAGCTGAGGCCAGACACAACAAAAAAAGAGAAAGAAGGAAGATAAAGGGTGCTGGAATTTCTATTGTCTCTGCTTCCTGGAATGTCACAGCATAAACTGCTGTGCTATGCCACACCATCCCCACCATGATACACTGGACCCTCTAAAACTGTGAGCCAAAATAAATGTTTCCTCCTTTAAGCTGTTCCAGCCAGAATGTGGTCATGGCAACACCAAAGTCCTAAGCTTACGTCTCCATTACACAGAAACAATGCACTGATTGTTTATAGAGGCTATGGACAGGAAATGGTGAGGTGGTGTTCAATAGATGTGATGAAGAGAACATCAACTTCTCATGTGAGTTAAATAAGGTAGTATTCACAATAATTTGTTATTCATAAATGGTCCAGAAATGTATTACTCATTTTCAAGGGAAAATGCATGAATATATGACAACACAGGTACGAATCAGATTTTAGGATTATCAAGCCAAAGATTCAAGCAGATTTTAAACCTGATTCAATCCTGTAAAAAAAAATCATAACCTAGAGAGAGGCAATTAAAAATATAAACTGAAAACCAGACTTAACTACTAGAACTGAAAACTAAAATTTTTGAACTAAGTACTTTAATGTGTAAGAACATGAAAGAAAATATAATCAGCCAGGTGTGGTGGTGCACACCTTTAATCCCAGCACTTGGGGAGGCAGAGGTAGGAGGATCGCCGAGAGTTCAAGGCCACCCTGAGACTACATAGTTAATTCCAGGTCAGCCTGGACCAGAGTGAGACCCTACCTTGCAAAACAAAACAAAAAACAAAAAACAAACAAAAAAAAAAGAAAATATAATCAGGGACTGGCGAGATGGCTTAGCAGTTAAGTGCTTGCCTGTGAAGCCTAAGGACCCCAGTTCAATGCTCGATTCCCCAGTACCCACATAAGCCAGATGCACAAGGTGGCACATACATCTAAGAGTTCGTTTGTAGTGGCTGGAGGCCTTGGTGCGCCCATTCTCTCTCTTTCTTTCTCTCTCTGTCTGTCACTCATAAATAAATAAATAAATAAATAAATAAATAAATAAATAAATAAATAAATAAATAAAAATATAATCAGCAAATAGATCAATAATATAATATAGTCCAGTATAGAGATTATGTTTCAGACTTTTCCAGTCAATACTTGCAGCATAGAAAATTTACTAGCCTTGAATACTTTCTAAGAAAGTTCTGAGTTGGCCATTCTCTGAGATAGTATTGTATCTAAGTGTTTTGTTGGGATGAAAAGTGTCATTTTTTTTTTTCAAGATAGGGTCTCACTCTAGGTCAGGCTGACCTGGAATTCACCACAGAGTCTCAGGGAGGCCTCGAACTCACGGCGATCCTCCTACTTCTGCCTCCCAAGGGGATTAAAGGGGTGAGCCACCATGCCCAGCTTCAAATTTTTAAATGGCAATAAATAAATAAATAAATAAATAAATAAATAAATAAATAACAAAAATATTCCTCCTATGTACTGTGGTAGATAGTCACATACACTGACATTTTAATAACTTTACCATCTACCAAGTAGATTCCACAGTAGATAGTAAATTCTAAATCAGCCAATACTCATGATGATGAGTGTTTCTTCGGCAGATACTTCTGGTTGTGACATGTTCACCCTTAATCTACGTTCCTATTTGTCTGTTTGGTGCTTCTGTACTCAGTTTGTATCTCACCAAATTCCTCAAAGACTTATAAAGAAAAACTGTCAGTCTTTAAAAGTTGTAATGATAGCTATACTAACTACACTTAGAAGAATATGACTTTCTCCTGTGCTTTTATATGTTCCTAGTGTGAAGATCAATGAAACAATGAAAATCTGAAGCTTTAGGTATATTTGATTCAGGGTATATATCTGGTGTTCATAAGATATTAATAAAGCAAGCAAAGCCCAACAAGGATTCTTCCATATATATGTTTTGAGCCAGGGTTGGTGACGCATGCCTTTAATCTCAGCACTTGGGAGGGGCAGAGTTAGGAAGATCACTGAGAGTTCAAGGCCACCCTGAGACTACCTGGAGAATTCAAGGTCAGCCTGGGCTAGATCAAGACCCTACCTTGCAAAACAAAAACAACAACAATAAAATAATAATAATGATAATGTTTTGAGGTAAAAATGTTATCCATTGATTTTTACTTTGGCATGATAATCTACCCAATTTATTTAATATTTTCATTTAAGACTATTGTTCTAATAGTTGTCTGAAACATCTGTGTGCTTTCTATGAATTCACATCTGAAAATTCAAGCTATCATGTTAAGACATTTTAGAATCAGTTCATTCCCCCCACTAGGCATAGAAATCAAAAGGGGTAAATTCCTACTCCTCATATGCTGGATCCAGTAATGGTCAGTGATCTCAAATTTCAAGCTCTACCCGAGTTCAAGTTTCTTTTCTTCTTTGGGCCTTTGTGTGTATAAAAGGCCTCAGTTAGTTCTGTGGCTGTACAGCCCCTTAGAGTGCATATGCTCATTTCCATCTCTTGTATATTTCCCTTACTTCATTTTGCCTCTGGTAACTTGATAATGAAAGATCCTCTCATCCTTCTAATGTTCATCTTGCTCATATTAATAACCCAGGCTTGCAATGACTACTTTTCAAGTCCTACAGAAGTTTAAAAATACTTTATTTCTAGAGCCAGGCGTGTTGGCACACACCTTTAATCCCAGCACTCGGGGGGCAGAGGTAGGAGGATTGCTGTGAGTTCAAGGCCACCCTGAGACTACATAGTTAATTCCAGGTCTGTCTGGGCCAAAATGAGACCCTACCTCGAAAAACCAAAAGAAAAAAATAACTTTATTTCTAAAGCTTTAAGGGACCATGTTCTTGTGATAAAACCAAAGTCTAAAGACACTTCTGTCTTGTCTAATTTTTGTATAGCTTCATATTAAATGCCAAGCCAATTGTCGGCTTCCTTTTACTTTTGAGCAAATGAAAACAAAGAGTAGAGAATATCCATTTGAGGAAGAGTGATTTTATATTACATTTTCACTCGCAGTAACCCAAATGAATTCTTATAATAGATGTTCAATTGTGTATTGAGTCAGAGAACCAGTTCAAAATAGTTCTTCTACTTACTATTGCTTCTCTAAATCCTCGTTATGATCATTCCTGTCCCCCCCTCAATTTCTTAGAAAGAAAAGCCATGGATCATTTTGCACGAAAATAATAGCATACTTTTTCCTAATGAAATACATTTGCATTATGGAAGCATGGGCATGATGCTGATGAAGACAGCATTAAATATGCACTAGCCAAGTAGATTGCATATTCCCCAATGCCATAAACTGAACATTCACAAAGATGAGATTTCTCATGATACTGACAAAGTGAGCCTGAGCAGTGGGAAACTGGAAACACTCTCACAGTGGTGGTGCTTTATACCCTGTGAGTACTTGAAGATTTAAAATGTAGTATTATCTCAGTGTGAGGCCAATGTTAATAACTAGTCCTATTCTAGGGAAGCTTCAAGAATTCGATAATTGAAAGTTGCTCAGTTGTGCATGGATGAACCTCACTCTCGAGTAGCACAATTCATCTTAGGCAGCATCACACTTAAATAACAAAGTTTCAGGAAAAGCAGCAAGGGCCTTCACTTTCTGTATTATCAACTTTGATGTCCCGAATGTGCTTCTGCCTTTGCAAATGACACTGCATGTAAATAGCATTCTGGCAGCTTCTGATTACAAAATCAGGCAGGCACAAAAATTCATTTATGGTTAAAAGAACAGCAAATGTTACATTTCACCATCTTCAGCAAAAATCAGTCATCGTGTTACCTACAGCTAAGTTATTATCTGTTGTCATGGCATACATTTTTGACAAGTAAAACTTTTATGATTCTTTTGATTGAGATTTTTTTAACCAAGGCAATGCTTTTTCGTCTACTTTAATTTACATTCTTTCTGATTATTGAGATTTTTGTCTGTGAGAACTAATTAGACTAGAAGAGCAAGCTTGTTTAAAAATGAGAAGTATAATTTTCATAATTGCATATTCTATATGAATGATATCCAAACCCCCAGCCATGATTCATGGGTGTTTGCAATATTTTTTGATAGATGACCCAGGGAAAGAAAAATAATAAAACAAGGTTTTTTCTATTGTTTCTCCCAGTGGGATTCAGCCTTGTATCTGCTTCTCTTTGGTCTTCTTGACAAAACATAAATCTAGACCTGAGAGTCATTTAGGCATCACTTGAAAATCTCCATCAAGGAGAAGTTAATAAATGTCTGCACTTGTAGCATCATTTCATGCTTCTGCTTCAATTATTCATAACTGTCCTGGAGCTACTATTTGTCTAACAAACACATTTATCATATTTACATGGCCAGATTTTGAGATTTAGTATTGTTTTCAACTCTAGTGCAAGAGATAAACTCAGACACACAGGCTATTGTCTAACATTGTCACATGGAGATACTTGAGTTTAAAAAAAAAGAAATTCTTATTAGCTATTCAAATGAAATGTACAGGGTGATGTCTTGGCATGATTGTTCTCATCACCATCTGTCATCATAGTTTGCCCATCTGCATTATGATATGCCAACATGAACCACAGACCAAAGCCAGGAAAGGTCTGGACAAGGGGTCCACTCTACAAGACAAACACTCGGACTTACTTTGTTCTTATAAAATTATTTGTACAGAGACCAAATTAGTGGCAACTGTTGTTTTAAAAAGGGTTTTCTAATATTCATCTTCTAAAAGTATACATAGTGGTGAATAAAAGCTTTCTTAGATTTTTTTGATGAGAGTCAATATTATGAATGTAAAATCGGAATAATATAAATAATTAAAAAAATAAAAAATAAAAAAATAAAAAATTTTTAAAAAGATATAAAAAATCAGAAGAGAATTCAGTGGAGGGGAGATGGATGGGAACAAGGAAAATGGAGGGTGTTGGGAAGGGATTATGATCATGGCATATTGCCTATATTTATGAAGATTGTCAATAAAGCTTTATTTTAAAAGAAAAAAAGAGTCAATCGCATAATCAGATTTTCAACACATTTCCAATTTTTATATTCTAATATAAAAATATGTTGGAAATTAAGACAAGAAACAGCTTATTTTAGGATTTAGAGATACTCATCTTAATAAGATGATGAGAGTCTAAACTCCTGTTTGCACTTTCTAGGAGTTCATGTAATGAGAACAAAAGATGCATAACTGTGTGAGAAGGTTGTGGGGAGAGTCAGAAGACTGAAGTTCAGAGACGGAATCAAGTTAGCAACCAAAAGGAGAACACACATGTCTCATTTTGGAGCTGTTGCATAACAAACAAGTATAATGTTGTGCTGGAGATATTGCTCAGTTGTTAAGGTGCTTGCTTTGGAAACCTAAAGACACAGGCTCAATTCTCACATATCTATATAACTATATCTATACACACACACACACACACACACACACACACATATCTGCCTCTCTCAAATAAGTAAATAAATAAAATTTTAAAAAATATAATGTTATCTAAGCTGACACCAACACCCTCATCAAGGTTAATAGTTATCAAATAGGTTACAACCTTGTAAAATCTCAGAAACATTTCCTCTGGCACTAATGAATAAACTAAATATTGTGGTAATCTGGAGCAAAATTAATTTGATGCAAGCTGAATAGCCAGATATTGTCTAGTGTGTGGACTAAGAGGAACATCCAGCTTTTTCAGGTTTTGGTGCTTACTTGAAAGACCAGTTCCTGGCTAAGGAAGGTGATTTCACTGTGAGGTTCCAAAAGCCTATGCATTGACCTGGATCTCAAAATGTTCAGTCTTCTTTGTAACCCTATGTGTTTTAGTCTACACAGCATTATCAGAAAGAGTTCATAGGTTATACCAGACAGCCGAGAGTGTCCAAAGACCTAGTTAAGAATGCTCTGAACCAAAAAAGCCAGGAGATATATAAGATATCTACTTGACATGGAAGTGATAAAATATACTGAGTGAAATTGTCTTAAATAACAATTGATATTTTTCTTCTGCTTTGTTTATACCAACAGATATAGAATAGACCATGAATAACTAGAATAGACTGATTGTTTCCTTGATAAATTGGAAACCCGTAACTGAATTCAGCTTTCAACATGCCAAAAACACAGCAAACGAGCAGGGAAAGTGTCATCTGGTATCCAGAAGCACTGCAGGACTGTGTCACAACCAACCACCCTGAGTATCTGAAGAGCCTGCTAAAAATATCATAAAATAAATTAATTGATGATTGTTAGATATATGTAGCAATAAAACATGTTCAGTAGGGAAATTTGAGGACTCCATGTTGTAGAGACAAATGGTAAGAAAGTTTCCTTTTTCAGGGCTGGAGAGATGGTTTAGCGGTTAAGGCACATGCCTGTGAAGCCTAAGGACCTGGTTCGATTCTCCAGGTCCCACGTAAGCCAGATGCACATGGTGGTGCATGTATCTAGAATTTGTTTGCAGTTGCTAGAGGCTCTGGCGCACCCATTCTCACTCTCTTTCTCTCTCTCTCCCTCTCTTTAATAAATAAATTAATTAATAAATTAATATAAAGTCTTTAAGAAAAAAAAAAGAAAGTTTCCTTTCATTACTCATGTGAATGAGGCTAAGAATGCTGTGCCCCAAGTTTCATAGTTTATAGAGCTTTCATGTTTTATTTTATTGCTACTTAAGATTCCATGCTAAGAAATATTAGGACCCTATTTTAAAGAATAAAAGCTCTGTTTATGGTTTAGTTTTCCCATAGTGTCATACATGCTTTCATACCTTTATCATTCTACCTAATTTTCTGAAGAGTTTGGATTTATGTTAATTTTCCATTATAGGCATTAGATTTGATTTACAAGAACTCTAATGGAGAGTCCTTTTTTTCATTTTATAGAACAAAAAAGATTCAGGCTTGTTGCATAAATTTCGCCACCCTCAAAGGCTTTGTCACGGCCAAAAGTCTCACATGGAAGTGATACGTACATCCTTTAAGAGTGGCAGCAAATCAGAATCAGCTTGGCTACAAGCACAAGGCATGGAGTATTTCATTACAGAAAGCCTTAGAGTGCATTAGGCAATTAGTTATCCTTTGACTGCGAGTACCTCTTCATTCTGCCATTTGGCATGGCATTTATCCAATAGAGTACTTTGTACCAATGATGAGAGGAAAATAGACTACACCATGAACCTCTCCTTAGAGAAAACTACATTGTAAATATATAGGTAATGAGAATTTTTTTCTGAGCTCTGAATACATTAAAATGGAATGTAGAGCTTTGATGCTATCATTGTGCATTTGTTTTCTTTTCTTCTTTTTCTTTCTTTTCTTTTGTTCTTCTTCTTCCTTTTTTTTTTTTTCCTATCTTGGTGATTATTTTGAAAGTGAGGCTTCATACAATCAGTGAAGCCACAAACCCAATCCTGAATATGTACGCACTTGGAAAAATAAAATTAAGAAGCCAGTGTAAAATGATTGATTGATAAATTGAATTTGGAAGAATCAAATGTTCTGCTAAGCCTAATAGAAGCACATACCTAATATCACAAGGCACAAATGCAACTAAAGTTAGTAGTCAGCATAATTTCCTATTATGTGAAATCAAGACCTTGTGAAAATTTCTCTTTCTCCAGGAATTAAACTTAAAACATATGGGTACTTTTATAAGTTCTTGGATTCTATATTGGTGTGACAGTCCTGAAATTTGGAAATAAGATTATATTGCTCATAGAAGATAGTGAATCACATGATGAGAAATCATTGAATGGAGCACAGTTATATTTATGATTTACATGATCATTACGTTGTCCGTTTCTTCCAGCTTCCCAAGCCACACACATTAGAGCCCTTTGTTACTTGCACTTTCCCTCCAAAATTAAGCAAATCCTGTGGTTCTAGCACTCAACATCACCACCTAGGCTGGCTCCATTCTTTCTCAAGGAAATTGTTTTCTGTTGATAAACCATTGCCTCTTGACATCGTTCTGTTTCTTCTTGGCACATCTTCAGGCCATTGTGAACACAACAGCCAAGGTGAAATTATCCTAATTCATGTTATACCAAAAACATCTTTTTCTAGCCTCTCACCCCACTCCCAGGCCAAAAGCTCCCAAGTGACTCAGAGCTTAAGTCAGTGGCGCCTTCCGTTCCCTATATATACTGGCATTACCATGTCTCATCTCAACTTCTGGTACCCACCTCCTTGGCCATACCTGGCCACACTGAACATTTTGCTATCCTTTAAATTCAAAAGGCCAGGTTCTAAGTCAAGAACATTGTACATGCTGTAAGCTTGTTTGGGACTTTTATAGTTACCTCACTTCCGTTAGATCTTGATGCAAATGATCTCTTCTCAATATA
Organism: Orientallactaga sibirica; assembly: GCA_036365145.1. Classification (NCBI taxonomy): domain Eukaryota; kingdom Metazoa; phylum Chordata; class Mammalia; order Rodentia; family Dipodidae; genus Orientallactaga; species Orientallactaga sibirica. Next base: position 16,820,440 of record JAEOAD010000017.1, read on the forward strand.
AGTTTCCCTAAGATTGTATTTAAAATGATACCACAACCCACTTTCCCTGCTAATCACCATAGTCTATTCACTCTTTTCATTTGTCTCCATTAGCATGTCACTTAAAACCTACTGTAAATTTATTTTGTTTATTGCTTGTGTTCTTTTTCATGTTGGAAAATTCCTTGAGAATAGAAATACTTAACTGTTCTGTTAATTGCAGTATATTATTACATTAGTACCTTAGACTGTGCCTTGTATGTGGTAGACAGCCAAAAATTATTCATTAGACATTATGACTCATGAACAATTACATAACCTCTTCTTTGGAGATCTGATAAATTTCTTCATTTAGTAAATTTGCAGATAGAAAAGTTTTATCTTTCTTATCCTTGGCATATCACCTAAGGTTATTCACTGCTTATATACAACATCTATTCTAAGTATTCTGGGACCAATATTTCAGGTATAAATGAAAATTTTTGCAGAAATTTATATATACTAAATTGATTTTGAGTCAGAAAGATTATTTGAGCATATATTATTTATTGAGCATGATTTTTGATACCTGGAACATGCATATATTTTTAAATATGAGCAGAGCTCACCAGTCTCTAAATGACTTTTTTTCTCCTGTTTAAATTCTTTCTGGGTCTGCGTCCAGGACATATACACACCAAGAACAGAAGGTCAAGGGTAAAATATGCTTTTAACATTGAATATCTAAATCTTACTCAACACACCTTCTGGCAGCTAAATGAAATCATCTATATACCTGTGTTTCTTAGTAAGCAACCAAAGGTTCCCTGACATTACACACAATGGCAGATCTCTAGTTTATTGTCCCATGTGTTTTAAAGAGAAAATGAATGCTAAATCACCTACAGTCTCACATTATGGAAATTAACTTCACTCTTCAGGCCCAGCCAAGCATCAAGACCGTGATCCTTTGCCAGGCCTCGGCTGCCTTAGGGTCTGCTGGGGATGATTTAAGAAGCACTCTCACCACCTTGGACACTGACTCGAGGGAAACCATGTTAGTTCAGCTGAATCTCTTTTCTGTCATCTGTAGGTGGGGTATGAGAGCCAAGGTCCTAAACAAACAAAAGAGAAATACAAATGCAGCAGTATCCGAGCACTGTAAGACATGAAACCACTTCCCGAGCAATGGCAGGTCACAGTTATAATCACAGCTCTGCTTTAAGGCTACATGAGGGATGCTTGCACAGACTTGTGTTAGACATTCTTCATCCCACACATCATTACAAACAGCCTGGGGCAAACAGCCTCCTAAAATAGTACACTAGTAACAACTCCACACTTTTCCATTGTTTCTTCAAAGGCTGGGATCTCAACTGCCCCCATAGCTGTCCCACAAGCTTCTTTGGAGAAGGTATCAGTGCGCAGATTCAGAATCTGTCCACAAGGGCACTGATAGCCCATTACATGCTAATTTGAATCTCCATTTGGAAATGGGGCAGAGAGATAACAATCTAAAAATCATTTTTCAGCAAGTTTAAGAATTATTAATATTATTTTAATTTAAATATTATTTACTCAGATGAGTTCCCCTGAACAAACAAGTGTTCAGATTGGAATACATTACCAGTACTCCACTGATGAAGCCTTTATGGTTGTTAATATTGCCTTTGGCATTTTGAGGCCAAGTCTCACTATAGCTAAGGATGACCTGGAACTCACTCGGTAGTCAAAGCTGGCCTTGAATTCTCAACTGATCTCTCCCTTGGACTCCAGAGTACTGGTATTAAAGGCATAAGCCCACATGCCTGGCTTCTGGTCAGGACTTTAAACTGGAAGTTTTCTTCTAGATACCTCAAAATTAGAATATACTAATCCTTCAATAATCTGCACCTTTTCGGACTTTCATACTTTATTTTAATGGATGCAGCTACAAGACATTTATACCAGTAATTTGGTGTACCAATTTTGGTTATACCAATTTTTCTATCTTTCTTAATATTTTTGTATGTAATTACATACTAGTGAACTTGGCCCAATGAGTCCATAAAGACTATTGAGGCTATGCACTAATTTCAAGGTTAAGTTCAATTTTACTTTATCTATTAAGCAAGCTATAAACAGGGCAAACGTTCTACATAAATGTGCTTACTCAGGTAAGTAGACATAACTTCTGATGGCTTTCTTAATTACTCCCAGAACTGTGCCAGAAGAGGAATGGCCAGTGTAGGTCATACAGAAATAAAAGTGCAGGAGGCACTAGAGAGAGAGTTCTGTTAGTGAAGTGCGTGCCTCACATGCATGAAGACCGAAGTTTGATCTCCAGAACCCATGTAAAAATGCCAGGCATAGTGATGCACACCCCATAAACACCCCACTGGGGAGGCAGACACAGGAAGATCCCTGGCTCTCACTAATGAACCAGTCTAGCCTGACTGATGAGTTCCAAGCTAATGAGTGAACCTGTCTCAAAATATGTGGATGGCTGGGACTGGAGAGATGAATTAGTGGTTAAGGCACTTGCCTGCAAAGCCAAAGGACCATGGTTCGATTCCCCAGGGCCCACGTAAGCCAGATGCACAAGGTGGCACATGCATCTGGAGTTTGTTTGCCATGGCTGGAGGCCCTGACACTCCCATTCTTTCTCTCTCTCTCTTCCTCTGCCTCGTTCTCTCTCTCAAATAAATAAATAAAAATAAAATATTAAAAAATATGTGTTGATGGCTTTCTTAGAGATGGTACATAAAGTTTTTCTCTGGCCTTCACATGCACACACAAACATGCTTTATATACATGTACACATCATATTATACACACACAGGGGTAGAGAGAGAGAGAGAGGGAGTCCACCCATTACATAATCCAAAATTTGAGGGCTCTCTGCATTGTACTCAGCTAGTGGAAGGACCTTCATAGCACTCCAGGGTTTATCTCATTGTTAAATGTGGGCTTCGTCCCAGTCCTATACTTGATATTTTTTCTTACAGCATCATAGGTCCAGTCCAGTCCAGCTCCACAGAGGAGCTCATGATCCACCCACACCATCCATGCTGCTCACCTGCTTTCTGAAGAGCTGTAACATTTTTGCCTCAGATACATTCCTGTTGCCACTGCCTCAGTGCCTCCATCTCTGAGCCATCCCACTTGGACCCATCATGTGCAGTGCTGGAAGGTCAACAGATTCATGGTGCCTGCTGCGTGGAAACTATAACTCACTGCAGAAAGCAGTGCAATGCCCTCACCATGGATCCACAGGCCTTTCATGTCCTGACTCCTGGTTGTATTTTGTTTTGTTTGTTTTGTTATTGTTGTTTCTCTGATGTTATTTCTATGCTGTCTCCCTCATAATTTCCTTTACAAAAACTGCCCACTAGGGTAGCTCTGAGACAAGGCTTGATAGTTTCATGCCACCTTTACCTTTTTCATGCCCCTATATTAGCCTCACTCCTGAGGCTCCAGGCAAGAAGGAAATGATCTTTCCTGAGGGGAATATACAATTTGGAGGAACTCTACACACAAATGAATAGTTAATTTACAAAGTTATACAGAAAAAGAAAGATTCTGGGAGAGATCCACTTAGAAGAAAGGGGGTGTCTGTTTAAAAAATACATAATTGTCTGTACTATTGAACTATTTATCCCATGTCCCTCCTAACTATGGACATTTCTAGGACTGTAGTTCATTGACCTATTTCTGCATGCTTTAGCCAGACAGCAGAGCATCATTTCAGTGGTCTGACGTGCAAGGAGAGATTTTCTTCCAAATGAAAGCATGTTGTTGATACCTCAAATAATTAGAAATATCTTTCCTTGCATATCATCATCTATGTACTTACTCAGAGCAGATGAAACTTTGCTGCCTTCTTACTGGTGATTGCCTACAACACTAGCCACAGACATGCTTTGGAGGTCCGTTGAAGGATTACGGTGTGCCTTCTTGAAAGTTCTACAAGTATTTTATCACATGTTCGTAGGCTTCTTTTCTTATACCAAGCATGCCTTTTCTCAAAGCATATCCTACTGCAAAAATTTTCCCAATGCACTATTTTGTACAATTTACGCAAGAAAATACAGGAATCTGAAGTCATTAGAAGTGCACCTAAATAGACTTTGAACTAAGACTAAAAGAACTTTCCAAGAAATAAATTCCATGGCATCTTGGTCTTTCTGGTGACAAAGAAAAGAAAAACATATCCTCCAGGCTCAAGTCTTGAAATCTACTCTGAGAAAAATCCTGCAGATGAATGAAGCCTACATGTGGATTTTGTGGGCTTGAGTGTTGTACTTAATAAATACTGGCAAATAAATAAAGGGAACAATCTAGGAATGTCCAAAACAACACAAAAATACTACTAACAAGGAACTTAGCACAAGTGAATTCTTGGAACTTGAGTTGCATTTTCTGAGTCATACTTAGTTTGACTATTTTGTAGCAACCTTTGGGAAATACTCTGTGTGCATATATATGTGCAGGTGTTCATAAGTGGAAAGCACACATGTATAATCAAACAAAGGTTCTACTGCTTTCCTAAGATAGCAGTTACTGCACGAAAGCAGATGTGGAAAGTACTCAGGGCAAGAAACAAGCATACAAGCCTAGAAATGTAACAGTATCCTTTCTAAGAAAGGTAGCTTATTTTTTTTTCCAATTCATTAAATATTATGAGGAATTATCTTTTTACATCAGAAGAAACATTTGTTTAACGATCTGATGAAAAATTTCTATGAAACATTTAAGCTTATTAATTCTTATGAAATTACTTCAATTGTTTCGATAGAGTATCATGTAGCCCAGGGTAACCTGTAATTCCCTAAATAGCTGAGGCTGCCCTTAAACTCCTGATTCTTCTGTCTCCACCTCCAGAGGTCTAGGATTAATCACATGCCTGATTTGAAATTAATTTACAATTTAAACATTTTTCCATAAATGCTTTTCAATTCAAACAAATATCTACTCTATTGTCTAACAAACATATTCTGCTTTCCACTACTGTGTATTATAATAAAAAATGTAACACAGCATGTTTGAAAGCATTTAATGAGTGCAAAGCATCTTAAAATATTAACTAATAATTTTGGGGGCCTGTTTTCAGATATATTGAGTTTTACTATTAGGAATTCATCAATGAGAAGATTCATTTTTCCTCTAGAAATAAAAATATACTGGCTTGCAAACTTGCCATTTCTCATTACTATCATTAAGAATAAGTAGTTTAGGGGCTGGAGAGATGACTAGTGGTTAAGGCACTTGCCTGTGAAGCACAAGAACTCACTTTAGAACCTCCAGGTCCCATATAGCCAAACACAGTGCCTCAAGCATGCAATGTCACACGTGAGCACAAGGGGGAGCACAAGTCTGGGGTTCATTCACAGCAGCTGAAAGCCCTGGTGTGCCCATTCTCTCTTTCTCTCTCTCTCTCTGTCTCTCTCTCTCTCTCTGACTCTTTCTCTCAAAATTAATAATAAAAATGTATAAGTAGTTTAGTTGTAAATTATTCAGAATTTAAGCAAAGTCACAGGTTCTTCAGGACTTGCTGCTTCAGCACTATAATTGTGTAATTGCCATTTGTTGTCAAGTGGAATTCCCATGAAAAACAAATGTACCTATTGCCAACAATGACATTAGCAAACAAGCAAGCTGTCTACATTTTATTAAAACACCTGAGCACATTAACAAGGATAAAGTGTTTCAGTACTCATTTGTGAATAATCTTATAACCACCAGCCACTACAACTTGCTCCTTATGTTGTGATTATTTGCACACAATTGAAAACTATGATGGGATTTACTTGCCTTTATGATTTATGTTTTAACTGATTTTCCCTATTCTGATGTCATATTATAGAATTTGTACTCCATCAGCTTTGTTTCTATGCTTCAAAAGCTTTTCTTTGTTTGTTTTTCTTTGAAGTAAACTGGAAGGACTGGCATAATCAGGAAGGAAAGCTTCCAAGATGCAGACTCTCTGGACCACTGGATTAGAACCTGCACTTGAACAAGATCCCTTGGGTGATTCAGAGATACACATAAAAGTTCTGTCCTGGAGTGAAAGTGCTCTCAGCAATGGCCGATACCCCCATATGCATTTTATCAGACTGTAATGTGTAATGAGTCTGAAAACTCTGCAACTTGAATTTTCAAAATATTCTTTATTATCAAGCAAAGTGAGAGAGACAAACAGAAACACAGACAGTCAGAGAATGGGTGTGCCAGGGGCTCTTGCTACAGCATGTAAATTGCAGGCGCATGTGCCACTTTGTGCCTTTGGCTTTATGTGTGTGCGGGGGAATAGAATATAGGCTGGCAAGCTTTGCAAATAAGTGCTTTTAGCCCGTGAGCCATCTCTCCAGTTCTGCAATTTGATTTTTAACTGAAAACAAAAAAGAATGTTATTGTGTTAAACTTAAAAGTTATGTTGATACTTCCAAACTTACATCTCTTAAGTTTCATCATGAAATAAACAATATAGAAGTGAGTAAAGCAACTCTAAGGACAGTGATGGATACTCATATTCCAAATGACATTTGTAGTGTTTGTTGCTTGTTTGTGTGGTATGTGATAATGTGGTGCAATTAGGCCTCAATGAAGGGGAATACTGCTATGTTCACTCTCACAGGGCAATTTATGCAGTCAATCCATTGCATGCTCATGGAAAATCCTATGTCAGCCTTATTATTTTGAACCTTATTTAGAAATAAATCCTAGACACTGTGTCTGTGGTAAAAATGCCCAGGAATAATCACTGTCTTCAGGTAGACTGTTTTCTGGTAATTATATGGACCAATAGCAAGTATTGATAGTAAATGAAATCTATAACTCCAGCCCATAAAAGTGTGTCCATAATGAGAAATATTGTTCTGAAACAGTAATCCTTTCTCCAGTGATTTCACATACTTTTTCAGGGAGAATGTAGAGTATTATGTCAAGATCACAAAGAGAAAGCAGTAGAAAAAAGTTCATTTTTATTGTAATTGCTATTTGTTGTTTTATCTTGTAAAACAAAAAACAAAAAACAAAAAAGAAAAGTGGTGAAGGGAGCTGATGAGATTTCCCGCTGAAGTATATTGAAAAGCCTCAAACCAGTATAGAGAGCCTCTTACCTGTTTTTCAATCTCCAGGTGGGAAAGAGTGAGAATATGTGTGTGGAATGTGAGACAGAGAACCCAGATGCAGGTATGGTAAATAAGGGAGGTGGTGCGCATGACAGTTGTAGAATGGAATTCCCTTTCAACACCTGCCAGCAGCACGAAAAGCAGACAAGGCCTTAGAAAGAGGGGAAGCTGGTCTTCCAGTAGCTGCTGGAGACGCTCCTCCCTAGATAGTCAAATTATCAGAGTGTGACTGAACATAGTATTCCCCTTCATTAAGTCCCAATCCCACCACACCATCACACACCATACAAATAAGCACCAGAAATGAAGATGACTAACCCACAGCAGGCGACTACCAAAGCAGAATGGGACAGCCCCAGAACCCGTTTCTTATTTGGGTATCAAACAATGAGTGCATACCCCTGGAAATCCTATGTCAGCCATATTATTTTGAGCTCATTTAGAAACAAAGAAACATGCTCTGGAAAATGAACGGACTTGCTCAAAATTGACAGAGCAATTCACATCCTATATGGCAGGTTCAAGATTTGTCAAATTCCATAGCGGTGATCTAATCCTCTAGTGCATAAAAGTAAACCCTAAGCAGAAGATGCACACAATTATTGTGAACTTTTATGTGGAAACTGCAGGTAGTTCCATCTAGAGAAGACGGAAAAGAACTCACGTGGTAGAGGTAAAAATCAGTACTAAGTCGTCAGGATCAGCAGAGGGGCTGCATTGACAGGGATACAGCATACAAACAAATGCACTCACATATAAACAAGCCCAAGGTCAGCATCAGCAGAGCATGGGGGTGGGGGCAGGCTGGGAGGGGAGTGTGTGAGTGCTCAGGATGGCTAGAGCAAAAGAGCAGCACAGTGGGGTGGGCAGGGAGGTAACACAACATGTTAAATAATGTGAACTCCAAGAATTTCCGAAGAGAGTTTAACTGGAATACTTTGATTATGTCTTTCGTGTAATGAGATGTTAATTTTTTCATATGTTCAGCATCCTTACTTTTTACAATTCCTTATAGACTTTGGAGTGTCTGTTTCTGCAATGTCTCTGTGAATTTCATGCCTTCAGGTTTCCTCCCCACACACTTATTCTTGTTTTCTTTCATAATTAGTTTCTTCAAGCATTTACTGAGAATAAAGCAGGCATTGAAACGTGAGAGTTCTGTGTATAAGCACAGGCATGTTGACTGCCAGACCTCACCCTGGGACGGCCAGGCCAGCGGCTTTAACAGATAAGCATCTCAGCCCTTTTCACTGATATTAGGGCTCAATTGATTTGAAGTGAGACACAAGCTCAAGGCTATGAGCACTCTTCTGTGGGAGAATGTAATATGTTGGTCAGGTTGAAATAACTGCTTGAAGGTGATCTTGGAGAGACCATTGGTTTTACATTGGGCTGGGTATGTTGTCCAATGGTGAAATCTAAACTCTTCTTTAATTGGAAAGTGAAATGATGCAGTGGTCCAAAACGGATCAACTGTCCACATCCAAGGAAGGAGGAGGGAAGGAATAGTATGGAGGCCTAGTTTTCATGTGACTAAACCCATATTCAATCTACTTTTGTGCACTCTCTGTCTCTCTCTCTTTCTCTCTCTCTCCTTTTTCTTTTTCTTTTTCTTTTTCTTTCTTGGGTTTGGCCACTGATAATTTTACCTCTATAGAAAGAAAGCTGAAGGCCTCTGTCAGTGTAGGGAGACACGGGTGTGATCTGGAAGCTTTGAAGACATTGCCAGTAGTCTGCATTCTGCCTGAGCTTGCACACTTTTATGAGGCAACGGCCATCCTTATTTCAGAATCTTTCTGAGTTTTGTTCTCTGGCCAAAAAGACTTGCCTGTGTGTGTCTAGGTTACCCCTTCCATGCTGGAGCTCAGAGTTCTTACACCAGCTCACCAGTCCACATGCATCACGTCTGTTTTGAACTTCTGAAAAGTTGGCTTTGTTTGTTAAATAATCTCTGTCACTTTTGTCTTAATGGATTTGTTCCTTTTTGCTCATTTCTTTTGAATATTTATAAGAATAAATATAGAAAAGACGTCTATCCATAAATCTCATCTACTCTTGGTTTCAAATTCCATCAGCTTTAATGGAAAAATAAATAAATGTGAAACTAAACTAGAAGCTGCAAGACAGCATCACAACACAGAAGACAGCAAGTGCCTTGTAGGATGAACTTATATTTTAAGCCACTGCGGTGCCCATGATATTAACACACGCACTAAGTCTGCTGTGCCTTGGACTACCAGTTCTTCCAGATTGTCAATTAGTCCACCACTTTATGAATCTTTTATTAAAGATATTCTTTTACATGTTTGCCTAAAGCTCTTTCTAAAGTATGCATTTCTCAATTTTCTTTGGAATACCTAGTATAGAATGTGATTCCTGAGATTTGGTCAATTAAGCTTTGATATAAAAAAAGAACGGTAGGATAAGAAAAGTAGGAGCTAATCTTAGTAAGATGATTGTGATCTAGAGACATCTGAACATTGAAATGGCAAATATGACGTAGCCTATAGCTATTTGGTCTTCCTGTATTCTACCACTGTGCCACCACTTTACATACATGGTCTTTTAAATTGATTAATCATCATAACTATATGAGGTATCAGCCCCAAATGCAAGTCAGGAAAATTTGATTCGCAGAGAACAAACAAGTAATACAATGTCACAAAATTAAAGTCAGATTGTAAGAGGCTTTTATTTTGTGATCCACACGCCTGTGTGTATCGCACAAGGCAACTCATCAGGAATGAAACCCTCGTTGTAATACTGTGTTTTTCCTATGCACAGGCTTATTGAGCACATGAAGGATGTTCCCATGACATAGAAAGAAGCTGGTGGAAAGAGGATGAACATTACAGGCAAGAGCCTTTCTTCATCAGTGCATCTCCAATGACCCCGTACTGACCAGATCTACTTAAATACAATAGCTCAGTAGAAACACACTAGATTTAAACACAGTTCCTTCTACTTCAATCGAAACCCATTTCTTTGTTTTTATCCTTAATCAGGAAGGGAAGCATATCTGATAATCTTCTTTCTTTCATTAAGAATGCTAAAGCTTTAGAATAAATTATAATTCATAGTTTATCTTACACCAGAGCAAAAACAAAACCTTCTCAGTACACACAGCATTGACCAGCCCTTTATTTATGCATTCATCCCTTAGAGGATTTACACAGTCTTTTCCCTGAAGAGCTCATGGTTCTACACGAGAACTTTTAAGCTGCAAACATTACTTGAGTATAATGAACCTAACTTTGTTTCCTCCAGAAAGAGAGTAGAAATCATAAATTCAGTCAGAAGAGAATCACTAAATCTAAATAAGGCAAGCTCAGTGTAAGAGGGTAAAGTTCCCAAAGAGGAATGTTAACACAGCCTGAGTGGATAGTGTCTTTATCAGATCCGAGAGGTAAAGCCCTTCATCCCACCTCCTTATTTCAGTGCAATACTGGTCCTGGAAGCAGCTAAATGAAGTGGAAGAAAAAATGCCCAACCCATGTCCATAACAACTGACTACTAAAGACAACGAACAAACAACTCTCAGGGAGAAGACTCACAGGGCCTGGAGAAATATGGTGTAACTTGAGCGAAGTAAGAACAAAGACTCACCAAGAGACACTCAAGCAATAGAGAGACACAAATATCCACATGAAAGGAATAGATTTTGTCCTAGGATGACAAGACTTTTATTTTACAGAGTATTATTTCTCAAAATTGCTGAAAAGCATTCATCTTAACAGAACTTTACCTGTCTCCCAAATACACAATAGACCAGAATATTTGCAAGATTGGGATAAGTATATATTAGAACATTCTATTATATATTCTCTTAACCTCATAGGACTTAAGACAATAAAAAATATAGCCATAAATGTCAGGTTATGCTTCAGGCTTTGCTACTAGGTTATTGGATGCATTTAGAAAGATATCCAAATTCCACCAGACCTGGTAATACAGGCTTGTATTTCCAGCTGCTCAGGAAGCTGAGGTAGGAGGATACAGAAGGAATTCAAGATAAGCCTAGGGAACTTAGTTAGATCCTATCTTAAAATAAGAAGCTTAACAAGGTCTAGGTGCATGTAGCTCAATGGTGAAGTTTCCCTAGCATACACAAGGTCCTAGTTTTAATCACCATCATCACAGAAAGAAAAATTAAAAAAAAAAAAGCAACGTTCTTCAGACTTCAGTCCTAGTATAGGAAAAGGCACTAGTAATTATGACTGCTTTGTCAAACTTGTGGCATGGTTAAATGAAACAAATATGACAGAGTGCTTACATAGTGGTTGAACATCTGATGACCTAGGAAGCACTCAGTGAATATTGTGTGTGTGTGTGTGTGTGTGTGTGTGTGTGTGTGTGTGTGTGTTTATGTGTGTGTTTGTTTTGTTGTCTTTTGAAACAACCTCACTATCTAGCCCAGGTTGGCCCGGAATTCTCAGTTATCCTTGGTTAGCCTCCTGAGTCCTGGGATTAGAGGCACACATCCAACATCACACTTGGAGAACATTGATTTCTATCAGCATCATGATTATCATGTTATTATAGACTCCGACTTTTATATCTCAGCTAATAAGGAGTACATATTATTCTTTTTATCATTGCATGCCCTGGGCCTAAACTTCTACTGTGTGTGTGTGTGTGTGTGTGTGTGTGTGTGTGTGTGTGTGTCTTGGCAACTGCACTATTTTATATTTTCATAATAATTATAATTTCTTTATATCCCTTTATGATCTGATTGCTACGCTAGGAAGAAGCATCAAGTGGACAGGTCTGTATTGTTGATCCCTGCATTGGTGGTACCAGCCAGGAATGTGGCAGATGCCAACAAAAAGGATGGAAGCATGGAATAGACTCCACACATACTTCAGGCTGCCTAAGTCAGTAAATTGATATCAAAAGCTATAAACAAGTGTGTGGGTCCAAAGAATGTTGGGAAACAACTTCATTTGAGTGTGTCAGTGTTGGTTCCACATGAGCCATTTCTATGCAACGGGGGACACAGCAAGTGGCTTCTCCTTTATTGCTGATTGAAAACTGCTTAATGAATTATGACTGCTTAGCATAACAGAGAGGGGAGTAAATTTGAAGAGGGACAGGTTGATCAGCAGAGTGATTTAAATGTGAGAAAATAGGATTTAAAATGAGAGGCTAGGGGAATTGGGGTTATTTAGCTTGGAGAAGAGTATGGGAGGATGTTATACAGCAGATGAAGGCCAGCTGTTCCCCATTTTTAAAGACTAATCCATGTAATGAAATGCAGGAGGTGATGTGTTAAAATAAATTCACCAAGGGACTAGGGAATTTTAACATATATTTGTATTATGACTTTGGGGAACTTTCAAATTTAAGCTATACTAAATAGTTATAGTTGAAATAACTATAATTAGGTATGTGGAAATACATACATGAGTTTAAAATAAATATGCCATTAGTCAAAATATGAAATCCACAAAGAAACTTACTGCACACCTTAATTATATGTATAACTCTCATTTTTCAAGTTTATTGTTCACTCATTATTTATAAGATACTTCTCTAAATTCATTATGATTTTAATACGGATAGGATTTGTTGCATGTTTTCCTTGGAGATAAATTAATCTAGAACTTTATGGGTAAAAGAAAGATGCAAAACAATGAATATCACGAAGTTTGACATAATTTTGATTTGGTAATAAAAGTACTAGGATTTGATGATTTGGAATAATAGTTGTAACTTTCATCTCACTTTATGTAATTTTCTTTATAAGACATATCAGTTGCATAACATTATGAATACATTAAAACAAATTGCAACTTCAGAATGTGTCATTTTATAGGTCTCTCTCTTAGTAAAGAATTATTTTGCCACTTAAAAATCATCTTTATGGCAAAATTCTGAGACTATATACTTAATGAATATTGTAGGACTGAACATACCTGTACAAAAATATCTTTTCCAATTTTGCCCAAAGGATGAATGTGTGCCTTGGTGCTTTTCTATGCAGGACTTTCTTTCCTCAGTGATCATTTAGGCTTCACCAGTAGAATGAAGGCACATCTTGTTAGATTTTGTCTCAAAATAATTACTCCCACATGCTGAAAGCTTACTGATATAAACATTATCTATCTCCTACTTCTATACCTTACAACAGTCCTTGAAGGAAAGCACTGTTGTTGAATCAGCACTGTTTTCCAGATGAAAGACCTTCTCCAAGATGATCTACTAACAGTCAGCATATTGGCTTCTTTCTTCGAGATGGAGGACTCTGGAACATAGGCTTTCCATTTCTAAATGTGTCCATGCAAGTTGCCTTCATGCGGGAGTTCGAGTTGTAAGAAAGTTTTAAATATTATTGTTTTGTATGTAATTGATACAAGATCACATGTGGCTCAGGCTGGCCTAGAATTTACTATGTAGCTGAGGCTGTTGTTGAAATTCTGATCCCCCTGCCTCCATCTCCTGAGTGTTGGGATTGCACCACCACACCTGAAAAATAATATTTTCCATGAACCTTAAATTCACATGTAAAATAAAATATACATAGTATTAGTGGCTAAGAATGTAAGGTTAGGAATTAGATCAATTGGGTTCTAAATGTCTACCAATGTTTTCAATTACTAAACTAGCATTACTTTCTTTTTCTTTAAGATGAATTGGAAAAGACACACACACACACACACACACACACACACACACACACACACACACACACACGAAGCTATAGTATGGATGAAGTAAATTCCTTAATTGAAAATATTTATCAAGCAGGACCTGGTGGCACATGCCTGAAATCTCAGCACTCTGCAGACTGTGAAAGAAGGAGCATGCATTCAAGGCCAGCTTACTTACTAAAATCTTATTTCAAAAAGACAAAAGTTAGAAATGTGACCTTGTCAATGGAGTGCTTATCTAGCATGTACAAGGCCCTGAGTTAAATCCCAGCAGGGGAGAATGTGACTGATCACAGTGAGGCATACAGTAGATGTGAAATAATATTTCTTCAGATGTGGAAAGCCCAATCTTTATCTTTGCAAACTAGACAGTGAGATTTTTGTTAATTCTGATGGCTGTTTTCTAGATTTTATTTAATTTTTTGTTGAGGATTTCAACATATGAACATATGCAAATTGGTGTATTCCCATTGAATCCCCCTATGGCCCCTCTCCCCCATTCCACTGAGAAGACTGAGTTTCAAATGAACATGTAACAGGTGCTTTCAATGGCCTGTCTTACCATTTCATTTTGTCATTCTTATGCTTTATCATAGCTTTGTTGCTGATGTGGAACATAATAAAATGGTTGCAAAATCTTGCACTTCTTTTACCTGTGCTTGAATTGGGTATGTTAGCTCTTTCATAAGAGGCTGCTATACAATCATGCATTTTCAGAGAAGCATATTTTAATTGTTTACATTTCGAATGTAGTATGGCAAAATGCAAGTGCCTTATTCCACAGTCTTAGTTTTCTTGTGTTCTCATGCATTGAAAGAAAGCTTTTGGGCTCGAGAGATGGCTTAGTGGCTAAGGCCCTTGCCTGCAAAGCCAAAGGACCTAGGTTCAATTCCCCAGGACCCACGTAAGCCAGATGCACAAGGGGGCGCATGCATCTGGAGTTCCTTTGCAGTGACTGGAAGCCCTGGCGTGCCCATTCTCTCCCTCCCTCCCTCCCTCCCTCCCTCCCTCTCTCTCTCTTTCTCTCTCCTCTTAATCTCTCTCACTTTCAGCCTCTTTCCCTCTATCAAATAAATAAGTACTTTAAAAAAAACGAAAGCTTCCTTCCTCTTCATATTCTCTCTTTAAGTACAGATACATAAGTACCATCTTTTGGCAAAAATGAATAATAAATTTAAGTATTTTTATAATGGTTGTCACTCAACCTTGTATGTGGCCATTAAAAATTGTTTTGAATATACATAAAATAAACACAGCTACATTATCATGTTTTAAGAAAATAGACTCTTGAAAGACTAAGCAAGGCAACTTATATATTGTCCACAGTAATTGTGCAAATGAACAGTTCAGATATTTAATAATAAGTTTTGTGGATCTAGAGTCCTCTTTCTACTCATAATTGTACTTATCCAAAAACTCCAGACTCTCAGAGGACCATAAATTTTATGAAAACCATGTATGATAAGATCTTATCACAGCCTGACCCCAGATCCCTGCAAAGGTACCACCGGCCACTCTGTGACTGACACTGAGGCTCCGGAGCCCACAGTCGTTTATCTCTGGGGCGGAATTCCAGGCCTCTGCCTTTTTCCACAGCGCATGCCACTGCCAAGCTTTTTGCGAGGCCCTTTCTCTACTATGACTGACACTATGGAGTCAAGTGCTGCTCACATACTCTTCCTGTCTACATAACATGTTAAAAGAGAATGTGTAAAAGAAGGGTGGGGGAAGAATCAATCAAAATTCAAGATATTCTGAAGAAGACTTATGTAAACCTACTTTTTTGAATAATGGCACATCCAGAAGCTATAGATTGTTACTAGAAAATTTTCAGTGCCTGGGATGGGATACCTTCCAGTGAGTTGTTGGCCAGGGAGGTCCCTGTAGCCTCCAAAACATTAAAGGCTATTGCCAAAGCCCTTGGTTGCCCTTTAGAAACAGATGGCAAACCCCTATTGCTGAAGACCTCACTTGCCTGAGGGGCAAGGTCACTGAGAAAGCAAGCTGGTGCTGAGCAGAAAACCTTCTCCCTGTAGGCCAGCCAAATGAAACCTGGAAAAAGCTGCACTGCATGCAGCTGTATGGGAGACAGAAATCATCACTGGTGAAAACAGTGGGTACTGGAAACCTCAAGTTGGGCCAGACAGGCCCAATGACAGAACGGATGCAATAGTGGCATGTCTGCTCCTGAGGAAACCAACTGCTCCCTAATTGCACTGAAGGCCCGCTCTATGGGAGGGAATACATGCCTGGTACTGAAAAACTAATCAAAAGTCTATGGCAGGGGAGGTCATGAGCCTTAGGGGTATAAAGCCTGCCCTTGTCTGGCTAAATGTATATATTATTCCCACAAAACTGCCCTGAAAGCACTACACTTAATGTTCATATTCACATATTAATGCTACTTTCACTTCTGGTTAGAGAAGCTTCTCTTTTCAGATGGCGATGACCACTGGGATCACCCAAAAGTCAACATAGTGCTGAGAAGAAGGAACAGAGGAATTTCCAGCACTGAAACATCTCTATCACACCCTCCAAGGCTCAGTGTCCACTGCAGAAGAGAGGATGGAAAGAATGTAAGAGCCAAAGGAAGGATACAACTCCTTACAATGCAACTGTCCAGACAGAAATTGGCCTCTATATCCATGACCTCTCAGTGCCTAGCAATACCTTCACAAGACCCTCATAATAGGAGAAAAAGATGGTGACAGCAAATTAAAAGAGAGACTAATGAAGAGAGGGAGGGGATATGATGGAGAGTAGAGTTGTGAAGGACAATGGTGGAGGGGAAGGAAATATCATGGCTTCTTGTCTCTAAGTATAGAAGTTATCAATTAAAAAAATTAATTTAAAAATAAGTCAATACAGAAACAAACCTGAAGAGACATAGCTCAGTGGGTAAGAATGTGACTACACCAGCTTGAGGATCTGAGTTCAATACCCAGCACTCACATAAAAATCTGGTCTTGGGGCTGGAGTGATGGTTCAGCATTAAAGTTCTTTCTCACAAAGCCTGATGACCTGGGTTTGATTCCCTAGTACCCCCGTAAAGCCAGATGCCCAAAGTGATGCATGTTCTGGAGTTTATTGTAGTGGCAGGAGGCCCTACCATGCCCACACTCAATGTCTTTCTTTCTGCCTCTCTCTTGCTCTCAAATAGATAAATAAAATATATGCTTTTAAAAATCTGGTCATGGCCATTCAAACCTGTAACCCCAGTCCTGAGGGGAGCAGTGACTAGTCAGCCAGACTCCCTGAAGCAGCAGCTCCTTATTCAGTGAGAGACTCCATCTCAAAGAAACAGAGATGAGCGATAGAGGGGGACACTGGGCATTTGCCTTTGGCCTCCACACACCTGCTTCCACACCACATATGTACATGCCACATAAGATGCACACATGCACAAAACACATTGAAATCCCATGGAAAAGGGGGTCAATAAAATGTAAGAGCAGGAGGATGGGGAGGAGAGCTGTCTACACAACAGTCATTACACTTACTCTATTTGACAGCAGCTGTGATTTCCAGAACAAGATCGAGCCTGTCAATATTGCACCATTCATGGAGGAGGGACACCCGAGACCTTAGACCACACAGACTACCTAATGGCAGCTAATAGCTGCAGGGACATAGGAAGTTACGTGCATCAGCGATGTGCTCACTGGTAACTGGCCATGCCTGGCTGTTCACACTGGTGTTGGGGTTGGGCTCAGATGCTGTCAGGCCCTCATGCTTACACTGAAGGTGATCTTACCTGCTGAGCCATTTTTGTAGGCTCAATCAGTCCATATTTTTCTTTTTTAATTATTAAGTATATACTTTGCATGGGTACATCCTGTATTGGTACCATCATTTCCCTCCTCCCTTGGTCCACTTCATTGAGGGCCCTCCTTACTGGGATTGCGGCTATTCACCACGGAGTTGTGGGTTATGAGTTGTGAGGTCTGCAGAAAGAATAAATTATTATGGCAGTATTTTCAAGACTGTTCTTTAAGCATCTTTGTCCCCTTCCAGGCCATTGCAGCAAAGAACATGGAGAAAGAACTGTAAGATATTTTTAAATTGCTACAAAAACACAGCAATGGCAAATAGCATGAAAACTACTTTCTCGGCGTAGTTTATGGTTTGAACAGTAGATCCCTGTATCATGTTTTCTTTTATTTTGTTTGGGTGTGTGTTTGAGGGATGTGGTGTGTGGTGTATGCATCAGTATGTGCCCTTCATGTGCCCTGAGGTGGGTGCACTCAGCAGTGGGAGCCAGAGTGTAACACTGTGTGTCCCACTCCATCCCTGTTCTTACTTCAACCTGAGTCACTTACTGATACCAGAGGCGAAGGTTTTTTTTTTTTTTTTTTTTCATGAGCTCCAGCATACACGGTCATACCCAGGTGTTGACATGGGTCCTGGAAAAAAAAGAAAAGAAAGAAAAATGGTGTGGTCTCTTAGACCTCCCCAGGGCCTTATGCCTGCACAGGAAATGCCTTTAACCACTGAGCCATTTCTCCAGCCTTTCTATGTATTCCTTTTGATAACAAAATTTTCAATAGTTTTAGGATGAAAAACCATTTTGGCCATGCAAAAAAAAAAAAATCAATGTCGAAAAAAAAATGAGATGGCAAAGGCTAAGCCAATACTGGCGTTAGAGAAGTTGTGTAAGTCCTAGCACATGCACACATCCATGAATAAGTAATTGCAACTTTTATAGAAATATGAAATATTGTTTTTCTCTCAATGTAAGTGTATTACTTTTTACATGACAGAAAGAGAGAGAATCTTCTATCTGTCTCTGACACACATGTTTTAACAACTGTGAGCAATGTGAAAATTACTGAGTCAAAAAAAAAGGTACCCTGGCTTAGTAGTTAAGGTGCTTGCCTGCACAGCCTAAGGACCCATGTTCAATCTCTCTCCAGATCCCATGTATATCAAACACACAAAGGTGAGGCAAGCACAAGATGGCACATGCCCACTAGGTGGCACAAACATCTGAGTTCGATTGCAGTCACTGAGGCCCTGGCATGCCAATTCTCTCTCTCAAAACAAAAAATAAAACAAAAGGTATCCTGAACAAAGAAAATTCAGTAATCATTATTGGGCTTAGGGTTGCTCCAAGGCAAAAGCACTTCACAAGCAATAACACTGCAGGGAAGGAGTGCTGTTCTGTGTGTGTGTGTGTGTGTGTGTGTGTGTGTGTGTGTGTGTGTGTGTGTGTGAATAGAGCAGTCATAAACCACTTAGTACTTCCCATGAACAAGAATTGTCCAGTACTCATGCCACCATTGTTCACTGGCACAAGAAGAGGTGGCTGAGGCAGAGTGAACCAACTTTGAAGCACATTGTAGACCTCATTACTGAAGAAAAGTGGTATGCCATCAGAATTTTGTTCAAAAAAGATAATTCTAGGGCCTGGAGAGACAGCTCAACAGTTAAGGCACTTGCCTGCAAAGCCTAATAACCCAAGTTAGATTTCCCAGTACCCACATAAAGCCAGATGCACAAAGTGGCACTTACATATGAAGTTCATTTGCAGTGGCTAGAGGCATACCCATTCTCTCTCTATATCTGCTTCTTTAGAAAGAAAGAAAGAAAGAAAGAAAGAAAGAAAGAAAGAAAGAAAGAAAGAAAGAAAGAAAGAAAGAAAGAAAGGGAGGAGGGAAGGAAGGAAGAAAGAAAGAGGGGGGGAGGAAAGGAAAGAAGGAAGGAAGGAAGGAAGGAAGGAAGGAAGGAAGGAAGGAAGGAAGGAAGGAAGGAGAGAGAGAAAGAAGGAAAGAAAGGGAGAGAGGGAGGTTGAAGGAAGAAAGGAAGGAAGAAGGAAATTTAAAAAAAAAAAGATAAACTGGGGCTGGAGAGATGGATTAGCAGTTAAGGTGCATGCCTGCAAAGACTAAGGACCCCGGTTTGAATCTCCAGGTCCATGTAAGCCAGATGCACATGGTGGCACATGCGTCTGGAGTTTGTTTGCAGTGGCTGGAGGCTCTGGTACACCCATTCTCATTCTCCCTCTCTCTCTCCCTCTCTCTCTCTGTCTCTAATAAATAAATGAATAATAAAAATAAAATGATAATCTGGATGTCACTATTAATACCAATGTGTTTTTTATAAATATTTGAGATAATTTAATGGTCCAAGAGAGACCCAATGAGTGAAAGCAATACAAGCTGAATTATAGTAAAATGGTATGTATGTATATTACACACCCACATTTGACATCTTTGACAGATAGAAAGATGTTCACTGTTAATTGTGAAATGTGATGACTGATTCAAAGACAACTACCAGAATTTTGTCTTTTACAATTTGAAGATGAGTTTATGTAACAAGATTAACAACCTTTTAGCCAGGTAGAGAAATATATTGTTCCACAACGATGCTATTTTTTTTTTCATGTGGATTTTGTAAATACAAAGACTGAGATAATTACGTACATAGGTCTAGAAATACATGAAAACCAAGAAACAAAATGGCATCTTGTGCCAAGACGATGAGGCTGTCCTTCTATGCATAGTGTTTAGAAAAGGGAAGGTTATAGGGCTACCATCGAGGGGAGTAGTTTCAGTTGAAAGTCATCCAAAATAGTGGCGTGGTCATCAGCACCTAGCCTTATGCTCTGCTTCCTCAAGTGTTAATGGTTCCTTTTTATTAATGAAAACTCCACATCACAGAAAATGTCTCAGTTTCAGAAAAATCAGCAAGGGTTGTCTTCCTAGTCACATATATCTGCAAAAGAGGCTGTAACATGCAGTATGTGAGCATTTGACAAGCAGAGGTAGTATTACTAAGGAGGCAGGGACAGTGGGTATGCAACTAGCCCACAAATGCATTACACAGATGAGCAAGCACATAGCAATGACTTCTGTGATGGCCAGTGATGAAAACCTGGGCAAACCAACAAAGAGCTGAGCACAGAAAGAAAGGTCGTTAAGGAGTTTGAAAGGTCACCACTTAAAAGGAAGAACAAAAGCAGTGGAAGAAAAGGGGCAAGATTCAAGAGGATATTTTTGCCATTCAATCAAATGCTAGAGATAAAGCTGAGAATTCTGTTAGGATTTGGTGCTGGTCCTGAGAAGGAACAGTTACAGAATACTAGCGAGAAGCACAGAAAAGGAGGGCAAAGGTAAATGGAAATAAGCCTCACACACATGTTATTATGGTCTGAATTTTACACGCCCCTCCACAGGCTCGTGTTTTGAATACTAGGTCCACAGCTTGTGATGCAATTTTCAAGACTGTGGACCTGTTAAGAGGCAAGGCCTGCCTGGCATCAGTGGGTCATTAGGGTCAGTCCCTTGAAACCTTGAAAGCCCTATTCCGCATCCATCTGTCTGCATCTACCTGTCTCCTGATATGTTGTGAAAAGGCTCATTGCACCTTCCTGCCACCAAAGACCCCACCATACCTTCCCAGCCATGATGGGCTAGAACATCTGAAACCATGAGCCACAATAAACCTGCCTTCCATTAAATTGATTCAGTAAAATACTTGGGCCACAGAAACTCAAAAGTCACTAATCTGCCATCAACACACCAATGCTGAAAGCACAGAACTAATTTTCCAACACAAGTCATTGAATGTACTTTGAGAACTTACGTTTTTCTCTGCCCTGAACACCTTAGTTCCAGGAGCAGAGAGCTTTTTATAAATCAAATACTCTATCCTGGTTGTGCTTTTCTGCTGGAAACATCAAAAAGCACCACTGGTAGTCAATGTAAAAGGAAGAGTCCAGCAGTTCACACTTCAAGTCCTCACATCTGTGATCATAAGATTCTTGGGCTGGAGAGATGGTCCAGAAGTTAATGGCACTTGTTTGCAAAGCCTGATGGCTTGGGTTTGATTCCCCATCTAAAGCCAGGTGCCAAAGTGGCACATGCATCTGGAGTTCGTTTGCAGTGGCAAGAGACCATGGTGTACCCATTCTACTCATGCCTCTCCTTCCAAACATATAAAAATAAAAAAATCTGATTTTAAAAGAGAATCGTTTTTGAAAGTTTTTATTATTATATTTTATTTTATTTTAGAGAAAGTAAGAGAGAAAGAGAGAGAACTGGTGCTCCAGGGCATCAGCCACTGAAATAGAACTCCAGACACTTGCACCATCTAGTGGGCATGTCTGACCTTGTGCTTGCTTCACCTTTGTGCATCTGGCTTACTTGGGGTAACACATGGGTCCTTGGGCTTCGCAGGCAAACGCTTTAACCTCAGTCATTTCTCCAGCCCAAAAAAGATTCTTCTTTACAAGAATACCTCAGTCATTTCTCCAGCCCAAAAAAGATTCTTCTTTACAAGAATAGATAGCTGAAACAGATCCATTCAGTGGAATGTAACTCATTGCTGGAACTGGGAAACAAGTCAAAACCAGGTACAAAAATAAGCTCAGTCTCCAAGAGCAAGATACCACCAAATGTGGGCTAGAAGAGAGCCAACACATACAAAATTCCCTCCAAAACATAGATGGTCATCCCTTCTACCTAGTACTAACTTCTCTCTCCGTTGGAGAATTTGCTTATCTTTTTTCAGGTGGACATCGAACCTGAAGGGAGGATCAGCTAACCACACCTCACCAGGGCCCCCGCTGAAACCATAGAACAATGCAGGGGAAGGGCAAGAGTTCAGCGTTCATGGCGATCATGACACCAGAAAAAGGCTGAAGGAGATAAACACAGAGAACATCCAACTCCAACTAAGCCAGATATCCAGAGACACAGAGGCCTCCAAAACCTCATCACTGAAGCAGAACTAAAATGACCCCAAAGTGGCTCAGGGAAACTCACGGAAGAGGGGGCGGAAAGATTGTTGGAGTCACGAGTTGGGGCATTATGCACAGAGACTGGGGCCTACACCCACAGAACTCTTGACTAACCTCACAATGCACAACCCACATTCCCCATTGATGAGGGTCCCTTTGAAAGTGGGAGGACAGGGAGGAGGACAATGGAACCAATACTATGAATGTAAAATCAGAATAATATAAAAATAAAGAAAGAAAGAAAGAAAGAAAGAAAGAAAGAAAGAAAGAAAGGAAGGATAGCTGAGTTCCCATCTTGGGAGGAGCCACCTATCACACATCAGCCAGGGCCCAGGTGACACCACAGAGGAGATGGTGAGTTAAGCAAGAGAACTGCTCTCAGTGCAAGCCTATCAATGTGCACCAGGTGACGGTGATAGACACTGAGGACATTCAAAGCACATCAAAGCAGAATTGCTGAAAGCTCAACACTAAAGTAGACTTAAAACACACCCACCAAGGCTCAGGGAATTTTGCAGAAGAGGGAGTGGAAAAATTGTAAGAGCCACAGGGTGGAAGGGAATCTCCAGAGGCATTGCCCCTCCCCACAATGACTGACTGCTGCTCTAACAACTCATAACCCACAACCCCACGGTGAATACCAGCAATCCCACTGAGGAGGGCCCTCAGCAGAATGGAGGCAGGGAGGAGGGAAATGATGGTACCAACACATTGTGTCTATACAAAATGTGTACCTTATAATAAAAGAGAGAGATTCTTCTTGTGCTATAAATATGCAGAGACAATGGATTATTTTCTGTTGTTTGGCTGGTTTTGAGACAGTTTTATGTTGCCAAGGCTGGACTTGAACTTGCTATAAAGGCCTTGATTGCCTAACCCTCCTGCCTCTTCACCTCCCAAGTGCTGTGTGCCTCCACACACAGATGAAACGATGTTTTCTTTTTATGGAAAATGAAACATAACTTCATTAGAAAAATAGATCCTCTTGTTGATATTATTTCTTCCTTTTTTAAAAAAATAACACCTATTTTTCTACTTTGCTGATATAATTACTTAACCACAACATTGTCTACCTTATCATGGTTTGAAGTCCACAGCCCATACCTCTGCTTTTCTCCTTTTCTACCCACATCCCATGGCCTGCACTCCTTTTCCTCTGCAGGTTAGACCTCATGGCCCGCCACATCCACCTTTCTTCCTTTCCTTCAGGGTCTTTAGTTCACTTCTCCTCCTTCTACTGGCTAAGTACCTGCTAAGCAAACTTACAGAAACTCTGTGTCTGCTTTCTCACCTGCCTGCCTTCCTTCCACAAGAAGGCTACTGTCCTATCAGAATCCCACCCACTTCCTTCACTCATCTGCACTTTAATCTCCCATCACCAAGGCACAGTCATGGTCATGCAGGAGCTTCCCCACCCCTGCAGAGTTGCACTCTTCTCTCGCTTCTTTGGCCTTCTTCCCTGTGATAGTATCATTATATTGCCAATTGTTCTCTCCTCCCCATGTTAAATAACCATAAGTTCCCCCCTTTCCTTTCTTTTTAATTTTTGAAGGGGGTACTTAGCCATTCATAAACAAGGAGAAATTTCCATGAAAAGTCCTTCCAAGTCCTTTCCTGGTTCTTCTGTTTCTACCCTCGCTTTACAGTGGCATATAACTGGAATGAGTTCTTTTTTTAATTTTTTTATATTTATTTTATTTTTTTATTTTGGAGAGAGACACAGAGAGAGACAGAAAGAGAGAGGGAGAGGAAGACAGATAGAGATGGGCACGCCAGCAGCCTCTCAGCCACTGCGAACAAAATCCAGATGTGTGAGCCCCCTTGTGGTCAAGTGCAGCATTGCGCCCTTGCATTACTTTGCATCTGGCTAAACGTGGGACCTGGAGATTGGAACTGACTTTCTTAGGCTTAGCGGGCAGGTGCCTTAAACTGCTAAGCTGTCTCTCCAGCCTTGGAATGAGTTCTTTATGCCCACCATCTCTCGTTATACTTCTCCCACAATGTCTACAGTTTATGCCACTCTGAGTCCGCACCTCTTATACTACTGAAATGACTTTGAGAGAAGTCACTGGTGACCATAATTTTGTTACAGGAAACAAATTTACTTCACACCCTTTTCTCTTGAACTGTGAGTCAGGGTGTGGTAAGGCTTCCAAGTCAGACTATCTGAATTACATCAAGGATTTAACTACTTGCTAGCTGCATGACTCTGGACAAGTGCATCAGACTTTTAGTACCTGACTTTACGTATGAAATGACTTACTGAATAGTATTGCAGTAAAAGAATTAGAGAAATTATAATTGAATGTATACCCAAAGCGTGCTGATCAGTGTTAGTTTGGCTTATAATCAATCATTTTATCTCCTTCCCTGATGGAAGATTTTACTTCAAGGGATTCTTCACTTTTGAATACCTGATAAAAGCAGAGCCCCATAATTTTTGTTTTGTAATAAAGTCTTTTCAAGATTTTGTTTACATATGTCTTCTTGGAATATGGAGAATCCTTTAAGACAGAGGTTATTTTATTCATTGACCAATATAATGAAAACAAAGTCTCCCTCCCTGGAAAACCGGACTTCTTTGGTGGGAGTCCATTTTAAAATCCTGAGAATCCCTCAGTTCTGAGGTGCAGAGCTATCATGCAAACTCACTCTTCCATCACTCGCCCAGCCCCACTCTTCACCAGTAACACATACAGATTAGCACAGTCCTCCAGCACTGCCTAACGTCTCAAGACTTCTGTTACCATACTTGAAACTGTGGCTCACACTTGTTAGCTCACAAATAAGGTAAGCATCCAGACCTTTCATAGTTGTTGACACACCTCACTTAAGGAAACTGGACTCAGCCTACACCACACTGC
Organism: Orientallactaga sibirica; assembly: GCA_036365145.1. NCBI lineage: Eukaryota > Metazoa > Chordata > Mammalia > Rodentia > Dipodidae > Orientallactaga > Orientallactaga sibirica. The sequence continues at coordinate 16,845,767 of JAEOAD010000017.1, forward strand.
ACTCTTGACATCACCTTATACTTCTCGGTTTCTGACTCAACTACCGCCGTGACATTGTTCCTGAGTTCAGTCTCTCTTCATCCCTTCATCTAATTCCCCCATGGCTCTAATGTCTGCTCCACAGCACTTTTCTCTTCAGCTAACACAAAGTACAAACATACCTATACTCCAGATCTTTCTTTCAACTGCCAAAATATATGCCTGGTTAATTGTTGGACAAGTTCACTTGAATACTCCCAGGTGCCCAAATCCAGTATTTTGAAAAGAAATTATCTATTGGAGACCTGTTCGTGCTTCGTTACCTTCTATTTGTGGAGCAGAGCTGCCTCTCCAGCCTCTGAGTGCAGCCAGTGTTTGGTCCTTTACAAACCATTAGAAGGGCATATACCACATGCTCAATATCTGATGGATAAACTAAAATGGATAGATATGCATATTATACTAATCATTGATTTTACGACCTAAGACCTACAATTGTCTTTAGGTTACTGATCTATCCTCAGAGAGCTATTTTTAAAATGCTCTCTTCCAGCCTTCTGATGATCTATACTACTCAAGGCAAGGTTCATGTATTTTTTGTACCTACATTAAGACTTTTGCTACAATTTTTTCTAGCAATTAGTTTTACATTTTCTAAGTTCATACAGGTTTAGTGCTACAATACACATTTTATCACTTCACTTTTTATTCTTTTTCGTAACTAGCAGCTCAGTAGTATTTTTTTTCTCCTACATGAAAGCTGTGGTTTGAAAGTAGTGTTCCCCATAGGCTCATGTGTTTGAATACTTGGTCCCCAGCTGGGAGTGCTATTTGAGAAAGTTGTGGAACCTTTAGCAGGTGGAGCCTCACTGGAGGAAGAGGGTCACTGAGCAGCAGGTCTTGAGGTTTTGCAGTCAGGCCCCACTTCCTATTCACTGTCTGCTTCCTGACTCTGGCTGAAATGTAACTAGCTGGCCTGTTCTTCCTTCCCTGCCTTAATGGACTAAGTCCCTTCAAATCATAATCCATATAAACCCTTTCCTTCTGTAGAGGCTTCTGGTTAGGTATATGTTCACAGCAATGAGAAAGTAATTAATCCTCCCAGCATGGTGGTGTGAGCATTTAATCCCAGCACTCAGAGGCCAAAGTACAAAGGATCGCTGTGAGCTCAAGGCCAGCCTGAGATTACATAGTGAATTCCAGTTCAGCCTGGGCTAGAGAAAGACCCTACCTAATTAAAAAATAAATAAATAAATAATAAAATAAAAAAGAAGTAATTAATACAGTGGCTATCTTGTTTTCTATCACTATAATGTTACAACATTGATTGGGTAATGTGTAAATATGCAGGTCTTTACTCAAGTCTGTGGGCCCTCAGTGGAATGGGGGTGGCAAGGAGGAGAATGGGACCAACACATGACTTGTCCATAAAAGAAAGTTTCTAATTAATAAATATAAAAATTTAAAAATAAAATCTGTAGCTGGGAAGGTCATGGCACTAAATTATTGCTCTGGTTGGCTAAGTGAACATGTTGTTCCAATCAAATTGACCTTGAAATATTGATGTACATATCCATACATGACTGCTGTTCTTACACTTCTTTTTGCAGTTCATGGTCACTACTAGGAAAACTCATCAAAGTGCTGAGAATGGGTGACTATTGAGTGCTCAGGGCTAAATGAGACACCTCTATCACCCCATCCAAGCCTCAGAGAATATTGCAGAAAAGGGGTTGGAAAGAATGTAAGAGCAAGAAAATGGGGAGGAGTGCTGTGGCACAGACAATGGCCAGTGCATTCATGACTTCAAAGCAACTGTGGCCACCTGCAAAAGCCCTCTACAATATTAAGTGTAGCATCACTCTATCATGGATGGTGGTAGAGGGTATGCAGCGCCCATCCTTCTCTGAGTAGTTATTGACAGTTGAGAGTTACTAGGGATCAGGGAGACATTTTCTTCAGTTCTGCAGCCACTAGTAAGTTTCATGTACTCTGGCAAATGACCCCTCCAACACATCCACATGCAAGCAACCTTAATTAAAATCAGTGGGAGGGAAATACCATGCCTTTTTTGTATGTAAGTATAGAAGTTGTCAAAATATATATATATATATATATATATATATATATATATATATATATATATATAAAATTTAAAAAAATCAGTGGGACACACATGTGACATCAAAGCAGATGAAGGGCTAGCTGGGAAAAAGAAGGGGTTCAGTGAGAAAAGGAAGCAAAAAGGAGGAGTTAGGGGCTGGAGAGATGGCTAAGTGATTAAGGCACTTGCCTGCAAAGCCAAAGGGCCTTGATTCAATTCCCCAGGACCCATGTAAGCCAGATGCACAAGGTGGCACATGCATCTGGAGTTCGTTTGCAGTGGCTGGAAGCTCTGGAGTGCCCATTCTCTCTCTCTATCCCTCTGTCAAATAAATAAATAAAGTATTTTTTTAAAAAAAGAGGAGGTAATGGGAAATGACTATGATCAAAATAATTGCAGCATATACAAATATTGTATTTAAAAAAGAATACAATTCTATTCATATCATGATTCTAGAGATTGGGAGGGGCAAAAATATGGTGCCAGAATCTGTTAAAGGGCTTTGTGCTCACCTTAACATGCAGAAGGCATCTCACAGCAAGTCACAGCAAGCACACTAGCTTGGGAGTCTCTTCCTGTTCCTGTAAAGCCACCAGTGTCAACATGGGGAACACAATTAACTTACAACTCCTTGATTTTTAAAAATATTATTTATTTATTATTTATTGATTTGAGAGAGACATAGAGAAAAGAGGCAGATAGAGAGAGATTGGGCATGGACAGGGCCTCCAGCCACTGCAAATGAATTCCAGACACGTGGGCCACTGTGGGCATCTGGCATACGTGGGTCCTGGGGAATTGAACCTGGGTCTTTAGGCTATGCAGGCAAGTACCTGAACTGCTAAGTCATCCCTCCAGCCCAGAAAGGCCACCATTTTTATGTCTGCTATACATGCAACATTTTACTGAACTCTGTAGAGTGATGTAGACATTGAGTGATTATGAATTGAACTTTATTATTACGAGTGAAAACATGGTGACAAAAATAAGCAAATTGAGAAAAATTATGAGAGCAGAACAGAGGATGTAGCTCGTTATCCATATAGGATTTATAACTGTAACCTACCATCAGGTTTCTCTTCATTTAAAGGACTCTCAGGGTCATTTTCAGTTGTTTCCTTTTGCTTTCTCTCCATTGAAACGAAGGAGGCTGATATGCTAGTGATTGCTAGTTTTTAGTGGGGTTTGACTCACTTCCTTTGTCTCATCTTCAGAACAGAATGTATTTGAAACATAAGAGAAAGGATGTGGTGTGTGTTATCTTCTCATTGTCTTAAACCATTCATCACCTAGCAGGCCTTTCAGGTTTACATAATTAATTAAATCTTAAATCCCACCATTTTTTTTTTCTAGCCAATCTAGTCCACATGATCTTTCCCCAACACTTTTTATGTATCCCTATTAATTCTGGATCTGTTGGTAAAGTAATAACTTTCCTGAAAACATGGATTAAATAATTTTTTGAAAATTTACCTGAGAAACTTAGTATTTAGGGAGCAACATAGTCAGATAGCCAGAATATATTAGAAAAATGTATGTTCAAGCTCTTAGAGAAAAGGAAATGATAAACAAGAAACGCAAAGGATCACAGATCCAGGAAACTAAAATTGAAATGAAACAAAGCTTTTAGTGAGCAGAAGGAAGAGGAGATGGACCACCACTTTGAAAACTGTAAGAAAAAGAGTATTTTCTGGAGTCCTCAAAGGAAAAAGCAAATCATTTGGCACAAGCAGAGATTATTTAACTTTGTTGAAACAATAAGGGCAGGATTACAGAACCACATAATGACCCTCAGATTGTCCTCAGATACACAGCATCAAGAGACATGGGATAAAAAGAAAATTGAGATGAGAAACAGGAGTTCACTGTACACATAAAAAGTAAGCACGAAAAAAGTAAAAGCAAAACCGTTGTTTAGTGAAGAGTACCGCCAGAAATAAGGACAGTGTATCCAGCACAATAGGTGCTCAGTATCTGTCAAAGATGAAAGAATGAAAGCAAACCTGCCAAAAAGGCAACAAAGGGTAACTGTTTTAAACCTGGTGAGTTACCTAGCACAGATCAACGATAATTTTTATTGACAAACATAGGCTAGAAATGAAAGTGAAGTCAAGTATCTGAGACATGTGGAGGGGATTTTCAACAACCCTGGGGACTGGAGGGTGTTACACAATTGCAAATCTAAGTGAACAGGTCAAGTGCTGACAGTCACAGTGCATCTGCCACTCTAGGCTAGGACTCAGTTAGTGTGACAAGTATGTCAAAAAGTGAGAATAACCTAAAGTCAGGCAAGAGGTCATCAGACATCACATGTGGACATGTCAGGAACTTGAACCTGCTTGACAGTGGCAGAGAGGGTACACCGGACATTAAGACAGTGAAGGTGACATAGCAGTATAGCCAAAGACAAGAAGGCCAAGGTAAGAGTGAAAAGCAAGCCAAAATTCTGAGCCTCAGAGATGTTGAACTAATATTTCAGAATTACGAGGGTAGTGGCAGGTGATATATCTGACACAAACCACATTTCAACTAAATCATCTGCGGCATTCAGGAGGACAGAAGACCTCAAGGATGAGTTGTTGTTGCCATGAAGGAAGGCACATGGGATGCAGAGGTCCTCATTAGAAACAAGGGTAGAAAATCACTGCATCTTCAAGCTTCAGTCAGAAATTATGCCTCCCAGGAACAAAGACAGAAATGCAAAGAGTGGGCAGGAAATAGAAGAGTCCACCATTCAACATAAGGCATCTGAATCTTGAATTGGGGAAAATAAATCACATGAAGAAAGTCCACTTAAATTAATAATAAGCAAAAAAACAAATAAATGAAAAGAGAAGTGAAACATGAAATAACTGCTTTGTGCATGGCAGCATCCTACAAAATAAGCTTCAGGTATGTGAAGAATAATATCTTATAGAAAAAAAACTACATTTAGGAACATTTAGGAAAAAACTTTCCCTGTCTCCTGGTACATAACCAACTCACTTCAATAGTAAATATTAAGGTGTACTAAGCCCTTCTGGGCCCATATATAAACATAAATCCAAAAATTGGCCAAGAAAATACCCACATGTCAAAAATCATCATGAGAGGGAAAGAGGAGATGGCTCAGTGAGGAAGAGTATCTTCCATGAAAGCATGAAGACCTGAGGTCAGTCTCCTGGACCCATGTAAAAGTCCAGGCATAGCCACACATGCCTTTAACCCCAACACTGAGTCAGAAAGCACAGGAGGATCTCAGTGCTCACTGGTCAGCCAGTCTAAATGAAAAGCAGCATGAACTCCAGGTTCAGTGAGAGAAACTAAGAAGATGACAGAGGAGGACACCTGACATTCTCCACTAGCCTTTGCATACAAGTGCACAGGGTGAATACATCTACACACATGTGTATAACACACACCTCACAAACTATGCACACATCAAAAAATAGATAATGCAGGCTGGGGAAATGGCTTAGCAGTTAAGGTATTTGCCTGTGAAGCCTAAGGACCCTGGTTTGATTCCCCAGGACCCACGTAAGCAAGATGCACAAGGGAGCACATGCGTCTGGAATTTGTTTGCAGTGGCTGGTAGCTCTGGCAGGTCCATTCTCTCTTTCTTTCTATCTCTCTCCCCCTCTCTCTTTCTCTCTCCCTCTCTCAAATAAATAAATGAATGAATAAATAAATAAAATCAAAGCACTTTTACAATGGTAGATAACACATACATAAATAAGTAAATAAAAAGCATCATAAAGTATATAGTATTGCACATATGTAAGTAGAAGAACAGATTACAGGGAGGGGAATGGCCTAAGTGAGGCCATGGGAAGAGAATGAGTAAAAGAAGGGCAGGGGGAGGGTCAATCTAAATTCAAGGCAGTGTGAATAAGACTTATGTAAACATACTTTTTTGAATAATGGCACATCTAGAAGCTGTAGACTGTTACTAGAAAATTTTCAGTGCCTGGGATGGGATACCTTCCAATGAGTTGTTGGCCAAGGAGGTCCTGGTAGCCTTCAAAACATTAAAGGCTTTTGCCAAAGTCCTTGGTTTCCCTTAGGAAACAGATAGTAAGACCCTATTGCTGAAGACATCTCTTGCCTGAGAGGAAAGGCCACTGAGAAAGCAAGCTGGTACTGAACAGAAAACCTTCTCCCTGTAGACCAGCCAACTGAAAGTTGGAAAAAGATGCACTGCACACAGCCTTATGGGAGACAGAAGTCATTAGCAGTGAAAACAGTGGACACTGAATATTCAAGTTTGGCCATACAGGCCCAATGACTGAACAGGTGCAATAGTGGCATGTCTACTCATGGGGTAACCAACTGCTCCACAACTGGACTGAAGGCCCTCTCTACAGGAGGGAATATATACCTGGTACTGAAAAAACTAAGCAAAAGTCTATGGCAGGGGAGGTCATGAGCCTTAGGGGTATAAAGCCTGCTCTTGTCTGACTAAATGTATATTTTATTCCCACCAAGCTGCCCTGAAAGCACTACACTTAATTTTCATATTCACATATTAATGCTACTTTCTCTTCTGGTTAGAGAAGCTTCTCTTTCAGATGGTGATGACCACTGGGATGACCCAAAAGGCAATATAGTGTTGAGAAGAAGGGATGGAGGAGTGCCCAGTACTGAAACATCTCTGTCACACCCTACAATGCTCAGGGCCCATTGCAGAAGGGGGGTGTGGGTGATAGAATGGAAGAGCCAAAGGAAGGGTACGACTCCTTACAATGCAACTGTCCAGACAGAAATTGGCCTTGATATCCATGACCTTGCAGTGCCTAGCAATACCTTTGCAAGACCCTCATAATAATAGAAAAAGATGATGACATCAAATTAAAAAAGAGACTAATGGAGAGAGGGAGGGGATATGATGGAGATTGGAGTTCTAAAGTGGAATGGGGGAGGGGAGGGAAATACATGCATTTTTTGCATGTAAGTATAGAAGTTGTCAATATATATATATATATATATATATATATATGCATCATAAGTAATTATAAAAAGCAAAAGCAATTTTATAACACAATAGGAAAAATATTTACAACCTAACAATTTTAATAGGTATGGGCTACAATTTTAAAAGAAGCATCTCTCCAAAATAAAGAAGAGAAAAAGACCTAAATTAATGGCAGAACAGGAAATTCACAAAAGAAGAAACACAAATACCTTAGAGCCTTTAAAAAAGCTCAATGCGGGCTGGAGAGATGGCTTAGCAGTTAAGGCGCCTGCCTCCTAAGCCGAAGAACACTGGTTCCAATCTCCAGCGGTTCCAATCTCCAGGTCTCACGTTTAGCCAGATGCAAAGTGACACAGGGGTGCAATGCCGCAATTGACCACCAGGCGGCACACACATCTGGATTTCGTTCACAGCAGCTGAGAGGCTGCTTGCGCGCCCATCTCTATCTGTCTTCTTCTCCCTCTTTCTCTTTCTCTCTCCGAAAAATAAAAAAAAAAAAAAAAATAAAATAAAAAAAAAAAATAAAATAAAGATCTCAATGTCATTGTTCCATCAGGAAATATAAGACTATGAAATGATATAATGGCCTATTATGACAATCAATTCAAAAAAACGTTTTAAAACAATAAAAAAAAATCTTGCACTATCAAGGTCTCAGGGAGAGATGCCAGGTTGCTTGGGGCCTATGCATTGTGAAGGTCTGTTTGGGGCCTATGGCTCAGACCAGAGGAGGTACCAGTGTGCTTGGAGTCTGAGCTCTGGTTGGGTTAGGTTCAGGTGTGTTTTGGGCCTGTGTGCTTGGGGATGGGTGATGTGCCAGAGAGTTTGGGGGCCTATGCAAAAGGTGTTGGCTCACTTGGGGGTCTGAACACTCATAATGGAATGTGCAGGCATTTTTAGGGCCTGTGGCTCAGACCAGGTTAGGTACAGGTATGTGTGAAGTCTGTGAAATCAGATTGAGTGTGGTGCCAGGTCAATTAGAGCTTTTGAACTCAGACCAAGGGGAGAATTTCCAAAGGACCTGCCCCCTCCCACCCTGGGATGAGGAATCTGTTGATTAAAGGCCTGTGTGGGATGCCATACAGGGAGGTTCAAACAAATTTTCCCATACATCCTGAACTCAGGGGACCAACCCTCTAGGTGTGAACACAGTGAGAGAGGGCCAACTCCTCCACCCCACCCTCCCCACACATACTAGGCAGGTCCTCCACCCCAAATGGGCCCCTGTTGTTCTGGTCCATGGAGACCTGTAACCCCCACTTCTCCCACCACCCCTCTCTGCCAACCAGCAACTACTTGGGTCATCACTTCTGCCCCAGATAGGGAGTTCAAGAATATCTGACAACCACCCACCAGGAGGAGCCAGTGAGTCTTCCACAACTGGTTCAGCTGGGTAGAGTAGGGGAGTAGGGGCAAGTCCTACTGCCACTGGGCCCACAGGAAAGGCACAGCTGTGATTCTGCAGAAGAGATTACAGACCTCCAACTGTGACTTTTGTATCCAGAGCTGATGGCAAACTTGACACCTCAACAACCTGCACATCCATGGATACAACACCATCTCATGCCAATCCTGTTCAAACACCAAACAAAACACTCACTGAAGGTCCTACAAGGGCAAATACTTGCTTCCTCCTTAATAAAATAAGACTTTTCCCCATAAATGGGTAGAGCCCAATGAAAAAAAGAAAGACAATAAACAGATCTTCACTGTGGTAGTTTGAATAGATGGCCCCCAATATATTCAGTGCTTTACTAGTTTGTAGTTTGCATCTGCAGCCACCTGGCTGGAGGCAGTGTCACTGGGTGGATCTTAAGGTGTGGTGGTGGGTTTAGGATTTCAATCTAAAGATATGGAAAGTGTGCCTAGCTGGGAGTTCTTGAGGTGTGCTGTGCTGTGTGGCTTTTGGCTTTTAGCTTGGGGCCTTTCTCTGTGCTTGGTCCCTGTGAAAGCAGGCCTGCTTCTTCTGCCATTAGGGAACTTCCCCTGGATCTATAAGCTTTAATAAATATCTCTTCCTCCATATCTTTGCCTGGTCTGGAAGTTTATCTCAGCGAACCTGAAGCTGTCCACTACAGAAAGTGATAACAAGAGTGGGGTGAGATGAACCTAACCATATGGATTTTTGTCTTTTGGAACCTTTGTTTTGGAGGCACAGGCATGGAGTTGGTGCTTGCAACTGAAGATGCCTTCTGGAGTGGCAAGCTAAGTATTATGGTCTATTCTGATGAGAGTTTGAGAATGCTAAATGCAGACAGTATTGAACTTCAAGGCTTGACTGATGAGCTTTCTAAGGGGAAGGAAAGAGGACTTTGTTGGAACTGGGCTACTGGCATAAGGGATGGCTGCGTCCTGCTGCTCAGGCCCAGAGAGTTTGATCAAAGTTAAATTTGTAATGGACTGATGTGCTTGGCTAAAGATATTGGACTGAGAGATTTAAGATTTTAAGTTGGAAAGCCTCAAGCTAGTTAAAATTAGAGATGCTGAGACTGGTTTTAGGTTACTGGAGCTGCTATTGTCAACCACATTAGCAATCTTAAAGAAGATGGAAGGAAGGTGGCCCAACTGCTTTACATTAAAACAATGGAAAGGATGCCTGAGGAAAGACCATTAGAAATGCAAACTCTTTTGGAAAGAGTTGACTGGAGAAAGAACCTGCTTTTCAAGGCTATGATTTATTTTATCCCTAGATTAAGAATCTGGCTGTGTCCTGCACACCTGGTATTAGTTTTGGAAGCATGAAAAATGCATGGAGTGGTCATGAATTGCACATGGTTCCAGGAGCTGCTGCTGAAATATGGAATGAGGAAGGGCATGATACCCTGATAGACGGAAAGAGCCTTTGGAAGATGGGCTGTGGTTTGCATGGAGACCTGAAGATGTTTTGGATATACCAGGACTGTGCAAGGGCTACCATAGAGTGCAGTGTTGGCCTGGGATGGAAGTTTTCCCTGGCTACTCTCTCCAGCTGGAGGTGTAGAATTGGAAAACCTGGAGACTGTCAGTCTCAGGTTGTATTGAACTTGAACTGCAGAAGTTTGATGATTGCTGATGGTGGCTGAGTTTGCATTGTTCTAGTCTCTCCTTGCTATGCCTTATACCAGTTAAAAATGTTTATTCTGTGCCTTTATATGTGGAAAGTATTTAACTTGTTTGATTTTACATGACTCACTATCTTAAGTTGGTCAAGACTTTGGGGACCTTTGAAACTGGACTGAGTACATTTACAATCTGTTTTAGTTAGAAATCTATTGGGGGCCAGGGGCAGAATGTGGTAGTTTGTATAGATGTCCCCCAATATATTCAGTGTTTTATTAGTTTATAGTTTGCATCTACAGCCACCTGGATGTAGGCAGTGTCACTAGGCAGATCTGAAGGTGTGGTGGTGTGTTTAGGATTTCAATCTAAAGATATGGAAAGTGTGCCTAGCTGGGAGTTCCTGAGGTGTGCTGTGCTGTGTGGCTTTTGGCTTTTGGCTTTTGGCTTTTGGCTTGTGGCCTCTCTCTGTGCTTGGTCCTGTGAAAGCAGGCCAGCTTCTTCTGCCATTATGGAACTTCCCCTGGATCCATAAGCTTTAATAAATATCTCTTCCTCCATAATTTTGCCTGGTCTGTAAGTTCATCTCAGTGAACCTGAAGCTGTCTGCTGCATCCACCAACATTGCGTAGATCCACAATGAAAGTCCCAATGAAAGCATAGAAAAGACAACAGATACAGAATCCCAAATTGAAAGCACAATAAGCTATGTGACCCTGACCAAGTGAATCACTAAACTGGAAGCAAATTATCAAAAAAACAAGAATTGCATAAACGAAATTAAGCAGAACCATCTCTTACAGAACACAACTTTCTAAACTAAGTTCAACTTAATTGAGGAAAATCAGAGACCTCAAAAGAGAGATAAATGAAGTGAAGGTTAGTCAACAAATAAAGGATCACAATAACCAGTTCATTCAATTTAACAAAGACATGATTAAATGCATGAAATTAAAATGAACCCAAGAAACTTCAAGAAAATCAAACATGACCTGAAATTGGAACTCAAGAAAGGAATGAACATGACACAGAGAAATGCAATAGAAAACCAAAAAGCCTACTAGAAATCTTCAGTGACAGAGTTAGTCATGTGGAGGACAAAACCTCAGATCTGAAGATAAGACAGAAGAAATGGTTTGGGAGTCCAAAAACTATGATAAGTTCAAAAAATCATGTGAACAGAATATGAGAGAATTGTGGAATACCCTAAAATGACCAAACATCTGGATTATGGGTACACCAGAAGGGGAAGAAATTCAGGCCAAAGACATGGAAAAGTATGAAACAAAATTATTGAAGAAAACTTTCCCACCCTTTCAAAAGAGAGACCCATCCAGGTACAAGAAGCTCACAGAACACCAAACAGACTGGAGCAAAGAAGAAACTCTCCAAGGGACATGATAGTTAAAACTATAAAAACAAAAACAAAGAGAGGGTGCTAAAATAAGCAAAAGAGACTAGAGCACGCATGAAAGCATACAAAGCCCAAGAAAACACCAAGCCCCATAAAGCCTCCAGCATGGCAGAAGCTAAATTCAACCTCACAGATATTATCTTAAATATTAATGGTCTTCACTCACCCATCAAAAGACACAAGTTAACAGGGTGGGTCAGAAAAATGGACCATTCTATCTGCTGTCCGTAAGAAACGCTCCTTAAAAAAAAAAAGAAAAGAAAGAAACTCTCCTTACCACTACAATAGACACCTCGTCAGGATGAAAGGATAGAAAATGATTTTCCAAGCAAGTGGCAATAAGAAACAAGCAGACTTCAAACCAAAAGTAATCAAAAAGGACATAGAGGGACTGCAAATATGGCTCAGAAGTTAGGTTGCTTTTCAACAAAACCTAAGCACCTGGGTTGGACGTATGAGTACCCATGTAAAGCTGGGTGCACAAAGTGGAATATGTGTCTGGAGTTCTTTTGCAGTGGCTGGAGTACCTGACACTCACATTTTCTCTTTCTGTCTCTCTCTTCTCTCTCTCTCCTTGCAAATAAAAAAATAAATAATATTTTTTTAGAAAAAGGACAATAAAGGCCACTTTTTATTCATCAAGGCAATGGTCCAACAAGAGGACATCAAAATCATAAATCTATATGCAACAAACACAGGTGAACCACCTTTTGAAAAATAAAACCTACTTGACAACAAACCAGAAATAAACCCCAATATCATCATAGTAAGGGACTTCAACACCTGATCATCAATAGACAAATCATTCAAGTAAAAAAATCATTTTGGAAATAATAGAGATTAACAACATAGATCAATTAGACCTAATAGACATCTACAGAACATTCCATCGCAATTCTACAAAATACACATTTTTCTCTGAAACCCACAGAACATTCTCCAAAATAGATCATATATTAGGGCATAAAGCATGTCTCCATAAATTCAGGAAATTAACATAACTTCCTGCATCATATTGGACCACAATGTGTTAAAGCTAGAAATTAACAAGAGAAACAATAAAAATTTTACCAGTTCCTGAAGACTGAACAACACACTGTTAAATTATAAATGGGTCATGGAAGAAATCAAAAAGGAAATTGTAGAAGCCGGGTGTGGTGGCACACCCCTTTAATCCCAGCACTCAGGAGGCAGAGGTAGGAGGATCGCCGAGAGTTCGAGGCCACCCTGAGACTACATAGTTAATTCCAGGTCAGTCTGGACCAGAGTGAGACCCTACCTTGCAAAACCAAAAAAATAAAGGAAATTGTAAAATTTGTAGAACTGAATCGTAATGAAAACACAGCATACCAAACTTATGGAACACAACAAAGGCAGTTTAAGGGGGAAATTAACAGCACAAAATGCCTTCATAACAAAGACAGAGAGGTCTCAAATTAAAAACCTAACTATCCACCAAAAGGCACTGGAAAAACAAGAAAAATCCAGCTGCAAGACTTCCAGATGCAAATAAATAATTAACACCAGAACATAATTAATGAATTCAAATGAAAATTGGTGAAATGAAGAGCTGGTTCTTTGGAAAAATAAACAAGATTGATAAATCCGTGGCCAATTTGATCAAATGAAAAACACAGAAGTCTCAAATTAACAAAAGTAGAACTGAAAAGGGAGCATCACAAAAGACATCAATGAAATTGGAAGAATCATCAGGACATATCTCCAAAACCTCTAGTCCACATAATTAGATACCATGAAAGAAATGAATGAACTCTTAGACACATACCACCTACTGTTATGGGGTCCGGTGTCACACAAGTAAGACCATCAACTCATAGAATGTGAGGTAAAGTTTTATTGGATAAAAAATAAATAAAAGGAAAAGAAGAAAAGCTGATGCCCACCTGGGCTACACCCAGAGTTCAGGTTCTCAGGATGCAGCATTGTACTGTTCAGAGTGTCAGCTTTTATTGGGAAAAAAAAAAAAAAAAACACATGATGTTCATAGAAAAAACAGGATGGGAGTTAAGCCATAAATCACAACTTACATTCTTAGAAGATTATAGGGAAGAAAAAACAGAACAAACTTGTGAACAGGTCTGTTGGTCAGTTACAGGAAGGGCCTGGGGGATATGAGGTAGGTCTGCTGACCAAGAAAGTCCACTTATCTGCCCTTAAGGATTTTGCTTAACAATACAGGCCTGGGGTGTTCAGACCAGCAGAGCATCCTGTTTATCTATCATCCCTATCTTCTCAAGCAAGTGTTTCATTCCATTCTTTTATGGGCTAACATTTTGCTCTCTTTACACTATCAAACTGAATCCAGAGCAGATAAGTCTTCTAAACAAACCTATTACATCCATTGATATTGAAAATGTGCCAGGCATGGTGGTTCATGCCTTTAATCCCAGCACTTGGGAGGCAGAGGTAGGAGGATTGCCATGAGTTTGAGGCCACCCTGAAATTACATAATGAATTCCAGGTCAGCCTGAGGTACAGCAAGACCATACCTTGAAAAACCGAGAGAGAGAGAGAGAGAGAGAGAGAGAGAGAGAGAGAGAGAGAGAAAGGGATTGAAAATGTAATTACAAACCTCCTCAAAAGGAAAAGTCCAGGACATAAAATTCTATCAAACCTTCATACACAAACTGAAACCACTTTTTTTTTTGAAACTACTTTTTCTCAAGCTTTTTCAAATAATTAGAGAAAGGGAATGCTCCCCAACTCCTTCTCTGAAGCTAACACCACCCTAATAACAAAACCAAATGGAGACTTAACAAGAAAAGAAAACTAGAAGCCTATATATCTGATGAACTTAGATACAAAAACACTGAACAAAATCTTTAGAAATTGAATTCAGAAGCATTATCCACCACAACCAACCAGGGAAGCAGTCATTATTCAACATATACAAATCAATGCCTATAATACACCACATAAATAATCTTAAACACAAAAGCCACATGATCAAATGAATGAAAATAAAAATAAACATAAACAGCTGGGCATAGTGGTGCATGCCTTTAATCCCAGCACTTGCGAGGCAAAGGAAGGAGGGTTGCTGTGAGTTTGAGGCCATCCTGAGACTGCATAGTGAATTCCAGGTCATCTTGACCTAGAGTGAGACCCTCCCTCAAAAACCCCCAAAATAAATAACCAAAAACAATATTTGTGCTGGAGAGATGGCTTAGTAGTTAAGGCACTTGCCTGAGAAGCCTAAGGACCCAGAATCAAGTCCCTAGTACCCATGCAAGCATGGTGGCACATGCATCTGGAATTTGTTTGTAGTAGCTAGAGGCCCTACCATGTCCATTCTCTCTATCTGCCTCTTTTTCTCTCTCTCTGTAATAAATAATTAAAAATAAAAAAGAACCACATGATCATTTCAATTGATGCAGAAAAGGCCTTCAACAAAATACAACATCACTTCATGATCAAAACCCTGAAGACAGTAGTCATTATGGGTTTATATCTCAATGTAATAAAGGCTAAATACAAAGCACCTAAAGCCCAAATCATGCTTAGTGGGGAAAGACTCATGGAGTTCCTATTAAGATCAGGAACAAAACAAGGGTGCCTACTCTCACCCCTGTTATTCAACATAGTACTAGAAGTCCTAGCCCAAGCAGTAAGACAGGGGAAACATATAAAAGGGATACCAATTGGAAAGGAAGAAGTCAAACTAGCCCTATTTTCAGATGGCATGATCCTATACATAAGTGACCCAAAAGACTCTACTATAAAACTTCTAAAGGTGATATATTTCTCTAGCAAAGTGGCAGAATACCAAATCAATGCACAAAAATCAATAACCTTCCTATATGCAAAAGACAAGTACATAGAGAAAGAAATCAGTGAGGCTATCTGATTTTCAATAACTACTAAAAAAAAATCAATTACCTTGGAATAACACTAACCAAAGACATGAGCAACCTATATAATGAAATCATAAAGCACTCAAGAAAGAAATTGAGGAGGACATGAGAAGATGGAAAGACCTCTCATGCTCCTGGATAGGTAGAATTAATATTGGAAAAATGGCAATCAACCAAAAGCAATATACAGATTCAACACAATACCACTAAAATGACCATCATCATTCTTCACAGAGATAGGACAAGATAATCTCAAATTTTATGTGGAATGGCAGAAGGCCTCAGATATTCAGAAATATCCTCAGCAAAAGAGACACCTCTGGAGGTATCACCATACCTGATCTAATGCTAGAATAAAAGCCATAGTGACAATATCATGTTATTATCATAAAAGCAGACATATAGACCAATGGAACAGAATTAAAGACCTGACCCTTGGTTTAAGTAACTATAGCTACTTGATCTTTGAGAAAGGAGCCAACAATGTACAGTGGAGAAAAGACAGCATCTTCAAAAAAGTGGTGCTGGACAAATTGGATAACCACATGTAGAAAAAATGGAACTAGACACACTATTCTCATCATGCACAAAAATCAACTCCAAATGAATTAAAGAGCTCAATAGAAGACCTGAAAAACTCTTAAATGATTGGAACAAGAAATATGAGGAACTATTCATGAGATAGGAGTGGGGAAAGATTTCCTGAATAATATCACCATAGTCCAGGAAATTAAATAATCACTCAACCATTGGGATTTTATGATGTTAAAAAGCTTTTATAGACAGTTACAACCCTCTACTGGAGTATGGGGGGATAGTTTGGTGTAAGGGCCCTGGAGAGGGTGGGATGAAGCCTAACCCTAAAAGATTTAGTTTTGGCTTGTAAATAACTCCCCCAATACTAGAAACCAGTTACAGCCCACATTGAGCTATTGATTGGAAAGACCTAGGAGGTCCCCAAAACAAGACAAGCTTCTGTCAAATCACTCTATTACCTATCTGAGATGAAATGTAAGACCTTATTGCAGAAGACAATGCATGCTGCCAACACAGAACATTGAGAGATCTGGCTGGAATTTGGACAGAAGCCAGCTTCCAGATGGTTAGCCCATCTAGTGCTGGAAAGCACTTCATGAGCTGCTGGGGGAAATTGGCAAACATTGTGAGGAAGCGGAAGACACTGCAACCAGCCTGACAAGATTACACACCTATTCAATGGTGGCACCCAGCCTAGGTGGGTAACAAATGGCTCTCTGACTGGCTATGGGATCTGCTCAGTGGAAAGGAAACTATAGCTGCAACTGGGAACCAAGTCAGAATCCTATGGAGACCAAGACTGGACTCCACCAAGAAGCTCCCACAAGTTTTTGGCCAAAAGAGAGGCTACAACGTTCAAAATCTCTGAATTAACAATGTTTTTATCCCCTTTAACCTATATGGATCTCACTGTCCTTGGGAGGATCTGTTTTGATTTTTTTCAGAAGGCAGCAAGAACCGAAGAAAACCAAATTCTATCAACAAGACAAGAAAAGACAAGAGACTCCATGGCAGGAAATGAGCCACCGCTTGCACATCAGCCAGGGCCCAGGTGAAACCGTAGTGACATTGACAAGATGAGCAAGAGTGCTTCTTCCATGGTGAGCCTGATGACCTGGGCCAGGGTAATGGAGTCAGACACTGAGGATTTTCAAAATGTACCAAATCAGAAATCCAGAAGCTGCCAAGAGTTCAACACTAAAGTAAACTTAAAACACACCCACCCTGGCTCAGGGAATTTTGTGGAAGAGGGAGTGGAAAGTTGGTAAGAGCCACAGGATGGGAGGAAATATCCAGAGGCATTGCCCTTCCCTCAATGACTGCCTGCTGTTCTCACAATTTATAACCCACAACCCCATAGTGAATACCCACTGAGGTATAATCCCACTGAGGAGGGCCCTCAGGTGAGTGGGGCAAGGAGGAGGGAAATGATGGTACCAACACATGATGTATCCATTCAAAGTTTCTACTTAACAAACAAACAACAAAAAGATCTCACACAAGCAGGTAGTCACATATAACCCTGAACAGTTGTAAATGGATTTTCTGTTCTCTGGAATTATTGGGCAACACTTACCATAGTGTAGAAAATAAATTCAAAATGAGAATCTCTTTTTAGTAGAAAATAAGTGAGACCTCTAATTCCCAAGCTAGTTAGGAGGCTGAAGCAGCAGAAGCATACATTCCCTGCACTACAGAGAGAGTCAAAGGCCAGCCTGAGCAACTTAGTGAGATTCTGACTCTAAGTAACACAGCTTAGAGGGACTACAAGCCATAGTTCACTCTGCAGTCACTTGCCTGCCATACACAAGGCTAGTACTCCCCTCTCCCCATAAAGAACAAAATATAAAACAAAAAAAATCTTCAATTTCTTCAACAAAACCAATTGAAGAACTATCAGAGAAAAACAGTGGAAACCAATCTTTTCTTAAACAGTCAACAAATCACTCAACATAGAATAAAATATTACACTGAATTTTTAAAAGTAGAGTGAAATCATGATCATTTTTGTTGCTCAGATAGGACAGTTATTAAATTATGTGAGTTGCAAATGCTGCCGTGTGTTTGTGTGTCGGGGGGTGTGTGTGTGTGTGTGCACGTTCACATGATTGTATGGAAAAAGAAAAAAGACAAAGGATGAAGAAACTAGCTGGCTTAGTTTGGACATAAAGGAAAACCACCTAGGGAACATTTCAAGGAAAGTAAGTCTATGGAAACAAGAGGTCAAATTTGACTTTGCAGGATCAATATTGATGAGGATGACCCCTTCTAGCCCCAAGAAAAAGGAAAAGCAGTTGCCCACACTGCACTGGGCATAAGCTGACACATCAAGGGCTCTGGTGGAGGAGGGAGAAGAGGACAGTAGGAGAAGAATCTTAAAGATGAGGAAAAGAAGCGCGCTATGTGAATATTTTAAGACTCTACAACTGAACCCTGACTTTTAGAGAAGATTACTTTTAGCGTTGAGGTCAGTTCTGAAAAGAGGGAAAGACAAATGAGTGAGTTCTTTCCCGAAGTTCATGTCAAAAACTGGAGAAAGCATGAAAACATAAAGGAGAGTATGCGGGCATCACACAGGATAGGGTTCATGTCCAGTTGCTCCAACTACAAGGAAAAGAGCTGACTAGAGCATGAGGGAAGAATGAAGGCTTGGGATGTTCCAGAAAATTTCCACAGAGAAAGCAAGGTTGTGACTCCCTTTTGGATGGCAGAAGACGGGGAGACAACTGAGGATGAACAGAGTCAAGGGGTGTGATGTGCAGTTTCTCTGAGGGGAGAGGAAAGCCAAAGGGAACCAAAGCAAGGTCAACAGAAGGGGCGAGCCAGGGTAAAGCGCCTTCACCTCAGACATCAAAACGGTCACCTGAGGTGAATGGGGAGAAAGGTACCCTCTCTCAAGAAGTCAACTTTTTTAAAAAATAAAATTTACATTAAAATATTTAAAGAGTACAAGTGATTCCTAGAGGGGCTGTGGAGAAGGCTCTGCTGGCAAAGTGCTTGCTGCACAAGTGGGCAGGCCTGACATCAGATCTCTAGAACCCACTTAAATGTGTGGCAGAAGGTACCTGCAATCCCAGAGCCCCAGAAAGGGAGACAGGCTGGTCTTCCCTGAGGCAAACTAGCTAGCTAGTCTGGCTGAAGGGCGATTTCTGGGGTCAGTGAAAGACTGAGATGGCTGAATTCTGTAGTCAGCTTGGTCAGATTAGGAATCCACAGACATTTCTCTTGGGCTGGTCTCTGAGGTTGTTTCCAGGAAAGATTCGGTGAAGAAAGAGGTATATTCTCTAGTGTGACTCTTTCCTCCCAGAGTGACTACACTCTAAGGAAGCTCTGAGAGCAAACAACCCCTTTTCCCAGCTGGCTTCCTGTACTCCTTGCTGGGCAGTGCCTTCACTGGTTCAAGCATCTATCCTGTTGAGCTACCTCTGCTCAGCATTGGACCCAAGTTTCCTCAGCCTTCCGATGTGGACTGGAAGACCAGCGGCTCTTCTTAAGGCCTTCAGTGCTGGATTGGGACTGCTGAGACATCCAGCCGCTGGGACTGAGCAGCTACTGGGCTCCTTAACTCTCAAGCCTGCAGACTGCTATTAGTGGACTGCAGGAAACTGATCCAATAAATTATATATATATATATGGAGAGAGAGAGAGAGAGAATGGATGCACCAGGACCTCCAGCCGCTGCAAACAAACTCCAGATGCATGTGCCACCTTGTGCATCTGGCTTACGTGGGTCTTAGAGAATTGAACCTGGATCGTTTGGCTTTGCAAGCAAACACCTTAATCGCTAAGCCATCTCTCTAGCCCCAAATTTCCTTTCTAATACCAATTCATTCTGTTGGTTCTGTTCTTCTAGAGAACCCTGACTAATACAAAGACCCTGTTTCAAAATGAAATGACCCCAGTGAGGAGGGCCCCCAGTGGAACTGGGTGGAAAATAGAGGACTTAAGAGGATGACCTGATGAGAATATTACCAACATGCTGTGTGTTCATACTATAAAGTTCATAATAATAAAAACAATTTTTAAAAAATTATGATGAAGAGAGCTGGGGAAGTGATTGAGCAGTTAACAGTGCTTGCTTACAAAAGGCTGCCAGCCCAGATTTGATTCTGCAGAACTGACTTGAATTAGATGCCCTAGACTAGGTTTCAAAAGAAAGGAGTACCATTAATATTTTTTTTGGAATGTCAAGATTTTAGAAACACAGTGCCAAAAGTAAAACTTAATAATACACTTAAGAAGAAAAGTCAAACATATCTGAACAGGGAGAGGAAGAAATGTGTCTTGTATCCTCGAAGTAAGGGAAGCAACTTGCTTTCCTTGACAAGCAATAATGACAGAAGCTTGCAGGGAGAAGAAAACAGAGCCGGGCACCATGGGAAGTGAAAAGGACTACCAGGGGCTTGCAAAGCAGCAACAGTAGAACAGAAGGTGCAGGCATGCTGCATCTGTGCTGGGAAGAGAAGCCATATGCATGTGTGCCACATTGTGGGGGAAACACAGCAGATCTGGGTAAGTGACAGGAAGACGACTCACGGGGATGACTAATAAAGACCCACATCAAGATCCCTGGGTTCCCTGGAAGGAAATGCAAAGCATCTGGATCACACTGGGAACAGAGGAAGCATATGGGGGGAAGGTGAATGTGGAGTCCACAGAGATATGGTGGGCAGGAGGGACCAATAAGGAGACAGAGGAAAGGATGCCACTGATAGGTACTATGGGAGCAAGAATGGTGCTCATGGGACCATTGAATAGGGAATCTTCTTGAGTCTTTCTAGGGAGAAAGTGAGGCACTCAGTTCTTGTTGCTAGAAATGTACATGTGCCAGGGAAGTATCCACACAAACGAATCCTTAAAGAGTATGTCAGAAGTGACAACCGTCATCATAAAGACATGGACCTTGAGCCTAAGCGAAGACTGAATAACAGGCATTCTGTTCCAGCTGTGTTCTGAGCGCATAGAAGGAAAGATTGGAAAATAATCATAGACACACAGTTATTTTTTTTAAGAAAAGAAATGCCCACAAGAGGGAAACGAAGAAAATACAGAAATAAAACCCTGGGATGCACATAAAGGATGCAGAGAGCACCTGGAGAACTTTGCAAACAGCTACAAGTATTCCCAGAGTAGAAGCAGAAACATACTATCCATGGGCTGATCTGGGGGAAAAAATGGGCAATGAAGGTGAATGTGGGCATGTCCCAGGTAAATGTGAATATTATTTGGCTCTTCTAGATTATATTTTTAAATACACTATTTACAGATCTTATATGAAGAAAAATATGAAATTTATGTCAGAGTATCCAGTGGAAGCAAGTTTTATAGGATATTTCTAGCTGGGGCCTGGGGAGACGGCTCCGTGAATAAATAAAGCACTTGCTGCACAAGCTTGAGGACCTGAATTTGGATCCTCAGTGTTCACATAAAAGCCAAGTTTGATGGCAAATATCTATAAATCTAGTGCTGGGGAAGTGGAGACAGGAGGATGGCCAGCTTCAGTGAGAGGCCTCATCTCAAAGGAAAGAAAAAGACCAGTAAGGTGGAGAGCAGTTGAGAAAGAAGCCTGGCATGGACCTCTGCTCTCCACATGCACACACATGCAGCAGAGCATGTACATATGATCACACATTCATACCACACATACACATACTATGCACATACACACAGAGAATATTTCCAGATTGACATGTCACTGCCATTACAGAATAGACAGGTAGATCTGAAAGATATAATCAATCAATTACCTAAGATGCCAATCAATTTGTTTAACATAAAACATTCAGCTTTGGTGGCATAAACATAAAAGTTCAGGCTTATCCTATGTCACGAAAATCTGATTCTGTGGGGTCTATCCTCATGCAAGGAGATATATCTGTGAAAGTAACTTGTATTTGTAGCATCCTGGGACCTAATACTTAACAGCAGCCCTAAGACAGTCCCTGGCTACCTCTATGCAACGTACGTTGAGTTTTCTTACATGGAAATAAAGTACTGAATTACAAAAAGGAAAGAGAAAGGCCTAAGCAGGTAGGAAGCCTACAAGATTCAGTGCAAAAGAACAAATGAGACTGCCATGGAAAAGGTACCTCTCTCCCTCCAAGGTTATCAGCCTTTGGTAGGAGCTCGTCTCCAATGCCAGTGTGCTGCTCAAGTCCATGGTCAGGGGCAAACTTTTTCTTTGCCATCATCCCTACCACTAATACTACTCAGCATCTCCCCACATTTATTTTACACAATAGCCTTACACCCACCCTGTGACTTCTGCCCTGCCTCTCATCCATTTACTGACTGAATCTTTTGTTTGTTTGTTTTGTTTTGTTGTTTTTTTCAAAGTAGAGTCTCACTCTAGCCCAGGCTGACCTGGAATTCACTAAATAGTCTCAGGGTGGCCTTGACCTCACAGCAATCCTCCTACCTCAGCTCCCAGAGTGCTGGAATTAAAGGCATGATCCACCATACCCAACAACACTGACCACATCTTTATCATTCACCTGCTTATTTGCCTTCAACGCTTCCTTCTCAGGGAATAAAATCTATGCTACTATCCATAGTTTTATGTGGGACAGTTCATGACCTCCTACCATCTGCTTTTCTGTTCTCAACTCACATCTCCTATACGGCATCTGCAACAAGTTGCTGGTAAGACTTGAGATCTGTGCCTTAATACTTTGTACTTCATCTCTCTGGAATCTTCCCTCTTGTCATACAATGACCTGCCATTTGTATTCACATTGCTACTCAGGGTTGTTTTATTCTGAGAAGCATTTCCTTATATTTTTAGAGTTAGATATCCCTTCCTCTGTCCATTTATAGGCTTTCACTTATGTACATTTCAAACTGGAATGTAATGATTGGCTTAAGCATGTTTTGCCTTTTCTTGAATCAACGACTTTTATTTCTGTCATATGGCAGTATTTATTAAAATGATGTGTAGAGTTGGATGACAATACTTGTTTCTTGGACCATATGGCACAAATTAATTTGATAAAAATAATCTGAAAGAAGTGGGAATGTACTAAAAATACAAATAGAGAAAAATGACACAGGAGATAGACATTTGAGACAAAATGAAATAAATGATGCAAGTTAATGAGTTGTGAGATTGAAATGGCAAGATGTAGTAGTTATTAAATCTGAGGAATCTCAGGTTCCTTGGATTCTGTCTTTTGGGGTTCATGTATGCTTTAGTAAGCAAAATCTGTAAAAGTTATACATGAAAATCATGAAGATCATATGAGAAAAATTCTACCAATTCAGACTTACCATCAGGAAAATAGACTATTGTGTGTAGAAGAAGAAGCAGTGGTGTACTGCCAAGATGAGAGAGGACAGAAGTGGCTGCTGCTGATTCGAGCGAGAGCACACAATGCATACTTATTTACAACTGTGGCCAATACAAAAATGAAGCTCCATGGGGTAGCAGGAGGAATGAAATGCTTAAAACCTCTGAACCACACAAGGACATATGAAATAGCCTCAAGTTAAATGGAGAGCCCAATCCATAGGCACAAATGTGAAATGTGGAATTTATGAATGATAAAACAAGGGATGGTGAATCATATCTCCCAAAAGAAAGGTGACAATTCATCTATTGGACAAAGGGAAAAGTCTATGCAATTTGGTATAAAAAGAAAAAGCCATGATTCAGAACAGAAAATATTTTTCTGAACTTTAATAAGAAAATCTTCTGCTGAAAGAGAATGGAAAACTTTGTCTCAGGGTGCATCATATACTAATACCAAAAGTAGTATGAAATAGTCTCCTGGAGGGAAGCATGCTGCTTCTGGGGAGCAAAGGAAGGAGAACCAGAAGTAAGGAAAAGAAGACAAAATGTGTGGACAAGATGTAGAGGTGAGGTTCTGGCCCTTACTCTAAACAAAAGAATACAGGGTGTGGACAGAAATGTTGGAAATAGCCTGGTGTGGTGGTACATGCCTTTAATCCCAGCACTCAGGAGGCAGAGGTAGGAGGATGGTCATGAGTTTGAGGCCACGCTGAGACTACATAGTGAATTCCAGGTCCGCCTAAGCTAGAGTGAGACCCTAAAAAACAGGAATGTTGGAAATAAGATAGAGCATAGGTGTATATACAACAAAGACATCAGATTCATGATGGAAATACTGTGATCTTTCACAAGACGAGAGAAGTCCAGTGACAAAGAACCAGAAAGGCAGACACACGCAAGACTAGTGAAAGAAATCCAGAAGCTCTGGCTCCTCTAGAGCACTCACTAG
The DNA here is from genome assembly GCA_036365145.1 of Orientallactaga sibirica. Lineage (NCBI taxonomy): Eukaryota > Metazoa > Chordata > Mammalia > Rodentia > Dipodidae > Orientallactaga > Orientallactaga sibirica. The sequence goes on from JAEOAD010000017.1 coordinate 16,869,900, forward strand.
TGAGCAAAAAGGGAAAAAGGGGACTTTCTAGGCTTAGAAAACACTAACTTTCTCCAAAAAAAAAAGAAAACTTTAATAAGAAATTTCTGAGTGCACATAAAGGAGATAAAAATATAAATAACAGGGCTAGAGAAATGGCTTAGTGTTTAAAGCATTTGCCTGCAAAGCCAAGGGACCCATGTAAGCCAGATGCACGAGGTGACGCATGCAGCTCGAGTTAGTTTGTAGTGGCTGAAGGCCCTGGCATGCCCATTCTCTCTCTATCTGCCTCTTCATCTCTCTCTCTCTCTCTCAAATAAATAAGTTTTAAAAAATAAATAGTTTTTAAAATATATAAATAAAAATATAAAGAGAAATTTACTATGAAAATAAGTTAAAATAGGAAGTGTCTAATGTGTATAAAAATAGATATAAGCCTGGGCTACAGTGAGACCCTACCTTGAAAAACCAAAAACTAAAAAAAAAAAAAAAAAAAAAAGATATAAATGCAGGAATTCTCCAAATCATAAACAGACTTGGGAAATACGAGACAATGATGGTCACCAAAGAATTTCAAAAAAATAAAACGGCTAACCCATCATCTTTGGTCATGCCCAGTGCTTATATATAAGATTGTATATGACAACTGCTTTCTGGGGGAAAGGATCATATATCTTATTTTAACAAATAATAAAAAATTAATATATTATGTTGGGAACTCTATTTTTAATTTGAGAGTATTTGTAAATAAAAATGGCCTGACTGACTTTAATATTAGTACAGCAGATAAAATCTATACAATCTGCTGCTGTTTATTTATTTATTTAAGAGAGGGAGAGAGAGTGATAGAACAGGCACACCAGGGCCTCCAGCCACTGTAAATGAACTCCAGACGCATGCTCCACCTTGTGCAACTGGCTTATATGGGTCCTGGGGACTCGAACTGACATCCTTTGGATTTGCAGGCAAATGCCTTAACCACTACTCTACAGAGGTGCAAGATACTATCTTTAACTTTTAGAAACTTAATATCTAATTGCATATTCTAATTGAATTGAATACTAATAAGGAATTTAAATAATTACAAAATTAGGCAATGCAAGAAATGTAACAGCTTATAATACTCAGAAAAGAGAAGAAAAATAACAGTAAAAATAGAGAGATTTTGAGCAAAATTTCAAGAATAGTTTGAAAGATTTGATAAGAAAGTCCAGACAGCTAAACCTGGATGGACGTACTACTTAATCATCTGGAAAAGGAAAATTAAGCAGAGGTTTTAGATTCTGAGTAAAGAATCCTAGATGAAGAACAAAACAAGCCAGGCATGATGGTACATGCCTGAAATTCCTAAGGCTTAAGAGAACACAACATACAAGATGTTAAACTATGAATAATGCTCCAAACAAATACATTAGTGAGTCAGGACTACGTTTCTCATGCGGAAGTTGAAGTTTGATACTTCAAACCTAAACCTGTAAAAAAAAAAAAAAAAAAAAAAAATAGACACACCTACTCTGTTTTTCTATCTTTGGTCTTTGGAGAATAATTTACAGCAAGATCCTCAGAGACAGAGGATCCTACAAAAACATACATGAACTACTACACCATCACATGAAAGGAAAACTTGTGGCAATGCTGCAAAATCCAACATGGCCTGTTACTATGTAGGACCTTAAATCGGGCTCCATGTTCAGTGATGTTCTGACTGGGAAAGGGGAAGGACCCTGATGGGCTGATGCAAGTTCTACCTACCCAGTTCCTATGAGTCAACCATAGTCCTTACCAAAGTCACCAGACATAGTCCCTCCTTATCTCTGAGTAGTGGGCTTCAGATCCTTGTCTGCCAGCAGAATTATTCAACCAAGTGAGCCACACTCTCTCCTATTGATCAAGGTGAGCCTAATCCTCTTGATGCTACAAAACCTGCCTCCCACAGCCCCTGCTCACCCACTGGAATCCTCAGATCAAGCCCATGTGGAACTGTGCACCTGGCAGCACACATCCTTCAAGGCTGTGAAGACATGGAGCTTATAAACAGCTGTCAATCTCATCTGTCCAGCATAAGGTGTTTTGTGTTTGGCATCCCCATGACTTCAAGCAGGAATTCCTCCCTCAAGAGTGGGGTAAATAAGAGACAAGTAAAACTTCTGCTTAAAAACAAACAAAAACCAGGCCGGGTGTGGTGGCACACACCTTTAATCCCAGCACTCGGGAGGCAGAGGTAGGAGGATCACTGAGAGTTCGAGGCCACCGTGAGACTACATAGTGAATTCCAGGTCAGCCTGAGCTAGAGTGAGACCCTACCTTGGAAAAACAAAAAAACAACAAAAACAAAAACCAAACAAAAACAAAAAAAAAAAACTATGCTTTGATCTTTTATTTAATCACTTGTGTCAGACTACCTGAGACAGAGGGGAATGATATTAATACATCTGGGAAGCCCTTTCAGTGACTCTGATGTGCATCTGAAAGTAGGAGCTATTGTCTTGAAGGAGAGGCTATGTCCTCCTTCTTTATGCCACACCATTTTGAACCATGCAAACAAGAACAAACTTTAAGAATAGTGAAGCAAGTGTGAATGAGAGAGATACTGAGTACACTCAACCCCTACCAAACCAGAGATACAGAGGCTCCTTAGAGCCCATCACTAAAGTAGACTTAAAACACACCCAGCATGGCTCAGGGAATTTTGCAGAAGGGGGCAGAAAGATCGTTAGAGCCACAAGTTGGGACATTATGCACAAAAGTGTTTCCTCTCCCCCATAACTGACTGAGGCCCCCACAATGCACGACCCACAATCCCCGTGGGAATAACCTGCATCCCCAATGAGGAGGGCCCCCTCCAAAAAGGGGCAGGGGTGAGGGAAAGGATGATACCAACATGTGTTGTTTAAATACTAAGTATGTCCATATCTAATAAAAATAAATGTAACAAAAAAGAATAGTGAAACAAGGAGACATAATTATGGGTCCTCAAACCATCACCTTATATAAAACATCAAAGCTCTGTCCTGTTTTAGCATGTTGCAGGTCTCTTCAACAAATGCCAGAAATATATCTTAACTAAAACACCTGTGATTCTGATTCCATCACTGTCACCAGAGGTGTTTTATGATGAAAAATATCCTTTAATGTTCCCTCTCTGATGTAATTATTTCATTTTTGGAAATGGATCCAATTACTATTTCTAAGAATAAGGAAAAATTAAGATTTGGGAACAAGTGCTAAGTATTATAAGAAGAAAGCTAAAGTACAGACAAAACTATTCCATTTTGGCTTGTTTCAACAATTCTACAAATGAGATAAGAAAATAACATCTTCTTGAAATTGTCAGACACTGATAAAGTCATATAGGTGGTAAATGATGAAACTGGGATGCTAATTTAAACATTTCCACTACAGTTTCTGGGATTTTATCTACTATACTATACTACTGAGTATCAACTAAATGCAAATTGATATATGAAAGCACATGATCTGACTATACTTGTCACACTCAATGTGTTAAACAAATTTCTCTTCTTTCTAATTGTCAATGAATAAACCTGTTTATTTGTATACACACGTATAAACACACACACACACACACACACACACACACACACACACACACTTTTCCTCCCTCCAGGCATGAGATCATTTGTAGTAACGGTTTTTCAGAGAATGGCATTAAGACTAAGAGAACAGAAATGACAGAAAATATCTTTGGCATTGAATGAAAATATAAAATCTCTACAGAATGTGAAAAGCAAACATTCCATTTCCTCTGCCAAAATGCTCATTATTCTAACACTTTCAAAAAAAACCCAAGTCAAAATGTCTTTTTATTATCTCAATACAAAATGCAGCAAGTTAAAATGCATGAAGTTACTGATAATACAATAGCAAATATATAAACATGTAATTGGCAAACAAATTAAAAACAACAGCCATAAATAAAAGTACACCATTCTGAAAAAAATGAAATATGGATGTCCCAAAGACATAAAAGTGTCACAAATGGAAGGCACACTGAAAAAGATGTCCCTCCATAAACACATTAAAAGGAGTGACTGTCACATACCAGACCCATAGACAAGAGATCATGTCCTGGTGAGGCAGGGAGAAGAGCATACTCCTAGAGCATATGGTGATAAAAGATGAGATACTTGAATACAAAGGAGGGGAATGACTGACCCACATGTCATAAAAGATGACACACTGGAGATGCTGTGAGGGAAGAGCTGACTTCTCAGAGAAGTTAGAGGGTAAAATATGGGATCTTTTACTATTACAGAGACAGCTGTTGTCTTGTGAATTGCTCTTCTGAGCCAGCCTGCTCAGCTTCTTTTTGCCTTGCTTGTTGTTGGGTGGGGCAAAAGAATTATCAAGAAGCCTCCTGAGATCTTCCAGTCTTACTAGTATTCCCTTTGCTTCTACTGAATGCATTTAACAGTTCATCAAAATGTGCTTTCTAAATCTGTTAAGAATAGCAGTATAATTTCTACTCCAAGAAGCAAAAACAAAGTCACAAATCTGAAAATATCCATGCAAGTTCAGGAATATATAAACAAAGGAACTTTCCAAGAAGTGGTAATATGAATCCCATGCCACATTGACTTTAAAATATCGATGATCTGCCTGTTTCTTCATTCTTATTATGCATAACATCCATCCATAAAACTTAATTCTTACAAGTTGTCTGAGTTTAAACTGGCTGTGGAAAGAAGGAAAAAATGTCAGTGAAACACCACACTCACATTGAGTCAAAGGTACACTAAAAGCCTTAGAAATCCAAGCCCAAATTATTTTTAAGAATCATTTTATTAATCTGAATAAGGACAGATAGCTGTCTCATGAAATGATTCAACAGAAAGTTTCAATAAATCAAACTTCTCTTGATGGCTGGGAAAGAATTACAACTGATCTGAGTTTGTTAAGGACCCACCTGTGCACTAACCGTGGTAAGAATCAAAGGTTTGAAAGGCTAACCCTAAAGTAGATAAACCGGAGTATACTGCTGAGATGATGTTCAGCACTTAAAGCAAAATGGAGGCTTTAGTCCTCCTGCTGCCTCTTAAAGATGGTGCCATTGTAGACAAATTATCTAAGCTTCTGTTATCTCTGCTTAATCCTCTGTAACATCAGGATACAACTGATAGTGTAGGGTTTTCGTAAGGAATAAGTGAATTAAAATCTATCAAGTACTTTGAATAACAATTTGTATGCATATGATTGGTATTGCAATAATCTATTGCCTGAAAATACCACCAACTTAAATAAATAGAAAATTTATTAAAGAGTTTGAATGGAGGTATTCTGCATCGATGGACAATGCCACTACCAGAAGCCATAGGTTAAAAAAAAAAAATCCCAGCGCTAGAGGTGGCCCTGAGGCCTCCAAAACAATACAGGCAAATGCCACCGCCATTGGTTACCCACTAGAACTAGATAATAAGACTGCGTTGCTGAAATGATAAGTGCTTTGATCATAGTCTACAGAGAAATCAAGTCAGACCTGAGCTGACATAGCCCTCATGGTGCTGGAAGGAACTCTGCAGGCTGTTGAAGGACTACTGCTATCAACAGTCTAATCCAGCTATGGACCCCATGTGTAATACCAACCAACCAAGCAAGATGAAACCTCTGGTGCAATGGCAGTGATTCTGCTATGGAGTATGACTTTGATGGCTCTTTGACCAGATTTGAGGCCTACTCCACAGAAGGGAATCTATGGCTGATACTATAAAGCAAAGCTAGTGGGTGGAGGGCAGAGGCCCTCGTGGGGAAGCTGTTGCTGTTGTTTTGCAGAATGGACATGATGTGTCCATCAAATTGCTTTCTATGGGCTGGAGAGATGGCTTAGCAGTTAAGGTGCTTGCATGTGAAGCCTAAGGACCCCTGCTCGATCTCTCTTCAGATCCCACGTCAAGCCAGATGCACAAAGGTGAGGCAAGGCCCATGCCTTGCACATGCCCACTAGGTGGTGCAAGCATCTGGAGTTCAATCACAGTGGCTGAGGCCCTGGTGTGCACCAATTCTCTCTCTTTCTGTCTCTCTCTCTCTCCAGTGAGTTGTTGGCCAAGGAGGTCCCAGTAGCCTCCAAAACATTAAAGGCTTTTGCCAAAGCCCTTGGTTTCCCTAGAGAAACAGATAGTAAGACCCTATTGCTGAAGACATCTCATGCCTGAGAAGCATGGTCACTGAGAAAGCAAGCTGGTGTGGAGCAGAAAACCTTCTCCCTGTAGACCAGCCAACTGAAAGCTGGAAAAAGCTGCATTGCATGCAGCGTATGGGAGATAGAAGCCATCAACAGTGAAAACAGTGAACACTGAATATTCAAGCTTGGCCAGACAGGCCCAATAACTGAACAGGTGCAATAGTGGCATGTCTACTCTTGGGGTAACCAACTGCTCCATAATTGGACTGAAGGCCGTCTCTACGGGAGGGAATACATACCGGGTACTGAAAAACCTAAGTAAAAGTCTATGGTAGGTGAGGTCATGAGCCTTAGGGGTATAAGCCTGCTCTCATCTGACTAAATGTATATATTATTCCCACCAAGCTGCCCTGAAAGCAGTACACTTAATGTTCATATTCACATATTAACACTACTCTCACTTCTGGTTAGAGAAACTTCTCTTTTCAGATGGTGATGACCACTGGGATCACCCAAAAGGCAACATAGTTCTGAGAAGAAGGGATGGAGGAGTGCCCAGCACTGAAACACCTCTGTCACACCCTACAAGGCTCAGGGAACATTGCGGAAGAGGGGGCGGATAGAATGGAAGAGCCAAAGGAAGGGTATGACCTCTTACAATGCAACTGTCCAGACGGAAACTGGCCTCGATATCCATGACCTTGCAATGCCTAGCAATACCTTTGCAAAACCTTCAAAATAGAAGAAAAAGATGATGACATCAAATTAAAAGAGAGACTAATGGAGAGAGGGAGGGGATATGATGGAGACTTGAGTTCTAAAGTGGAATGGAGGGAGGGAAGGGAAATATCACGTGGGTTTTTTTTGTATGTAAATATAAAAGTCAATAAAAAACAACAATTAAAAAATCATAGAGAACCTTCAAAGATCATGTTATTAAATATTTTATTAATAGAAAATTATTTTATTTTAAAAATTAAAAAAAAAAAAATCCTAGGCCTAAGCAAGGCCAAGGGAAGAGAATGTGTAAAAGAAGGGTGGGGAAAGGGTCAATCAAAATTCGAGATATTCTGAATAATACTTAAGTAAGCCTACTTTTTTTGAATAATGGCATATCCATAAGATTGTTACTAGAAAATCTTCAGTGCCAGGGATGAGATACCTAAAGTGAGTTTTTTGCCAGGGTGATCCCTGTTGTCTCCAAAACATTACAGGCTATTGCCAAGACCCTTAGTTTCCCTTGAGAAACAGATGGCAAGACCCTATTGCTGAAGATCTATCTTGCCTGAGTGGCAAGGTCACTGAGATATCAAGCTGGTGCTGAACAGAAAACCTTCTCCCTGTAGACCAGCCAACTGAAACCTGGAAAAAGCTGCACTGCATGCAGCCCTATGGGAGACAGAAATCATCACCGGTGAAAACAGTGGATACTAGAAACCTTAAGTTTGGCCAGACAGGCCAAATGACCAAATGGGTGTAATAGTGGCATATCTGCTCTGGGGGAAACCAGCTGTTCTGTAATTGCCCTGAAGGCCTGCTCTAGGGGAGGGAATACATGTCTGGTACTGAAAAACCTAAGCAAAAGTCTATGGCAGAGGAGGTCATGAGCCTTAGGGGTATAAAGCTGCTCTTGTCTGACTAAATGTATATATTATTCCCACCAAACTGCCCTGAAGGCACTACACTTAATGTTCACATTCATATATTAATGCTACTCTCACTTCTGGTTAGAGAAGCTTCTCTTTTCAGATGGCGGTGACCACTGCGATGACCCAAAAGGCAACATAGTGCTGAGAGGAAGGGACAGAGGAGTGCCCAGCACTGAAACATGTCTGTCACATCCTCCAAGGCTCAGGGTCCATTGTGGAAGAGGTGGTGGAAAGAATGTAAGAGCCAAAGGAAGGATACGACTCCTTACAAAGCAACTCTCCAGACAGAAATTGGCCTTAATATCCATGACCTCGCAGTGCCTAGCAATACCTTCACAAGACCCTCATAATAGGAGAAAAAGATGATGACAGCAAATTAAAAGAGAGAGAAATGAAGAGAGGGAGGGGATATGATGGAGAATGGAGTTGTGAAAGGGAAAGGGAGGAGGGGAGGGAAATATCATGGTTTATTGTCTGTAAGTATAGAAGTTGTCAATAAAAAAGAAGAAAAAAATCCTGCTAAATGATGTTCATGTTCATAATTCTTCAGAGAAGCTCCTTTGTGCAGAGGTCAGCAGTGAAGTAGACACTCATGATGGAGCCAAGTGCTAAGAATAAGTGAATGCTTAACTGAAAATGGGAAATCTCTACTTTACCTCACAAGGCTCAGGGAACATTGCATAAGAAGGTGGAGAAAGAATGAAAGAGTAGAAGGAAGAGTGTGCAACCCTGACTTCCAGGTATGACGTGGCTTTTACACTCGTGGACTCACAGCAGCTATGATTATCTGCACAGGTCCTGCACAAGATGGGACCTATCAACACTGTCATGGAAAGGGGTGGGGCTCATGAGGCCCCACTGCTCCCTGAAATTTATGGTTAATAGAGAAGAGCACTTCTTTGGTGGAGTAGCCACTGATAAGGTGCCCTCCCATACACATACCCATTCTCATACAAGCAACGTTAATTACTCTCATTAGCTCACAGAACAAGTCATCAAGTAGAAGAGGGCTGGTTTGAAAAGGGAAGGAGATTAGCAGAAGAGAGAGGGGGACAAGAGAGAGCAATGGGGGAGATTAAAATGATCAAAGTACATTAGGTACATGTATGAACACGTCGTAATGAAACCCATCATTATGAGTACATAAATGCTAACAAATGCATTTTTAAATGTCAATATGTCTAGAAGCCATATTTTAAATTAAATGGTCAAAAGTGAAACAATATTAACAAGACTTAATGCTCTTAAATGAATGGCTGAATAGGAATCTCCTCATCTCGCTGGTACATAGATAAATTAGGACAGTGACTTTAGAACCTAGTGGATTATTTGGCAGTAATTCTATGAAGAAGAATTGAATCACTTTTATTTAAATTAAAAGTGATTATTTCAATGTAGCATGTACTGTGAAAACATTATTTTTGTGTGTATAAGAATGAAGAGAAGATGGCCCTAATGCAAATAGTTACATTGTGTAGAGAGTCATAGATGTCATAAGAGATATGGAGTTATTTGATGATTTAGAGAAAGAAGTGTTGTTTTCAATTGCCAATAATTGCATGAAGTTCCAAGTGATCATGGCATTTGTGCAAGCTGGAATTTATACTGTCAGAGAATGAACACAGAAAGACATTTGATAAGATGAAAAAGCAATCAAATATATAACAAGACTGAACATAATTAGGAAAGGTCAGGCCATCCAGTTTTTCTACAAGATGATAAAAATGGATGTTTTTCATCATGTATAGTCATAATGGTAAAATCACATCCATGGGGTCCTATTGCATTGTTGTGAATATAAACGAAGAATGAGAGGGAGAAGGAAAAGAAAAAGTCTTCAGGCAAATTTGTGTTTACCATATTTTCAGTAAGTCTCTGCAATTGTAAGAGTGCATACAAACGTGGCAGTTTCTGGAGTCCAAGCCGGGAGATGGTCCCAGTGTGTGCTTCTCTGTTGATTGTGTGTCCTTCCCAGAGCCCTGTCCTGCGTGCACTTCATTCAGGGGACATTATAGGGCACTACAGGAGGACATTAGAAGCCTAGTGAGTAAGATTTGTTCCAGGACCATACTGTCACTGAACATTTTAAAAGTACTCATCTACTACTTTACACCAGGGACAGTCACATCTTTACCACTGTGCATGTTACATGGTAAAGAAGGTGGGAGAAATGTTCTAATTTTTGATTTTTTTCTAATTTTCCCCTTAAGGAAAAACAAAACAAATTCAAATGTTTCTGTTTATTCTCTCCTCTTCCTTCTAATGTGTTTTTCTTCTTCCCTCTTCCAAACAACACTAGAAAGATGCATGGCCTGCTTATTGATGTCTCTTCAGAAGAGTATGAAATGCTTTTCAATGCTTATTGTTTATGCCATCAGCTTCATCCTTTTCTGGAACAGGATACTACCACTTCCTGGCATGTATCACACTGGTGCAGTTCTTGCTATTCCTTAATATTTTTAATTCTTTTAAGGCATTGAGATTATATATATGACCACTCTATGCTATAAGTCTCTCACAAAAGTTGATCTAGGAAACATTCATGCTGAGATTTTGTTCTGTTTATTGAAAAAAATACAATTTTTTTCTGTGTAAAATAATTTCTATGCAGAAGGATTGTGAACCATAAAAGCTGTTAGATGCCTCTCCATAGAAGCAGGAGTCTGCTCTGTAATGATAATAATGTGAACGCTTATTGAATATTTCTTACAACTCAGGCTGTGCCCCTCCCTTAATACTAAATTTACATTAACACACTCACTCTTCATAATAGTATCAGCTGTACAATTTAGAAGGTAGAAGCTATGTATTTTTTTATTATTTTACTTTTAGAGGTAGGGTCTCACTCTAGCTTAGGCTGACCTGGAATTCACTATGTAGTCTTAGGTTGTCCTGGAACTCATCGCAATCCTCCAGCCTCTGCCTCCCGAGTGCTGGGATTAAAGGAATGTGCCACCAGGCCTGGCAGTAGAAGCTATTTTATGCCCATATTGTACAGATGGCCTTTAGGGAGCACAGTTTTTTTTTTATCTTGGCATGATCTAGTTTTTTTTTTTTTTTTTGATCAAAGGTATTAGTTTATTGTCAAGAGCTAATCCATTTCCAGCCAAGATAAATACTTCCTTATAGCTCACCCCTCTCCTCAAGTAACATGTAGAAAGGAACCCAGTATCTCCAAACCTATTCTTGCAACTGTCTTGCTAAGGTCATCTTAAAAAGTAAAATTCTCATTAAACTTTGGTGTATAATGGTTTCAATTTTTCCACCTTCCAGGAGACTAACTTAGCAATCATACATTTTAGCCAATCAAATCCTCCATCTAAAACTTTATTTATCTCTCCTGTCACATTGTGGAAGACCTTGAAGTTTCCCCTTGCTTTTCTCACAAAATATTTTTAGACTTCAAGTTAGTTCCGAAGAAATCTTCCACAAAAGCACAAGAACCAATAAGTGCTCTTTAAGCCTCATATCAGTCATCAAATCCCTTAGTCTTATAAGCTGAATCGGCACATCTGTGAGGAGCTGAGTTTCATCTTTTCATTCTCTTTCATATATTCTACTTTGGGGAAAGAGTGCTTTAAGCATATAAGCTTCATGCTGCCATCATCCCCATTTTTAACTTCCAAGCAAATGCCCAAGAATCCTGCTATCACCTTATTATTATGCCAAGGAGATTCTAAAAACCACTCTCAAAAGGATTCATGTATTAAGTCCTCCTCACTTACAAGAATAGCAGCCTTTGTCTTTGCTAACGCATGTGGGGAGGTGGAGGTTCCTCCTTCAGTAGCAGAGAGCAGATCATTAGACCCAGCAAGACTTGCAAATTCTTGGCCTGGCTGGCTATAAACAGATATATATATATATATATATATATATATATATATATATATATATATATATATATATCAGTAATGTTTGTTCTTATGTTTTCTATTAAAAGTATCTTGGGTTGGAGAAATGGCTCAGTGACTAAAGGTGCTTGCTTGCAAAATCTAATAGCCTGGGCTCAATTCCCCATTATCCATGTAAAGCCAGATACACATGGTGCATGTGTCTGGAGCTCATTTGTAGTGGCAGAAGGCCCTGGTATATGCATGTGCATACTGTGGCTCTCTCTGTATCTTTCTCCTCTCTCTCTATCTGTGTGTGTGTGTGTCAAACAAATCAATGAAAATATTTGAAATAAATAAAGTATCTTGTAATTAGCTGCATCATATTTCAGCTTGTGCATAAATCATCATTATTTATAATAGTCATAGATTCATATATGCAAACAAATTTGGTACAAGCATGTAAATAAATAAAAGCTATTGTGGTAGAAAAGAAGCTAAAAGTTCAACTGGTGATTCACTGAGTTACTGTAAGAGTTAATTGCTAAGGAGCTAAAACTTATCTTTGTCAGCAGATGGAAAAATCCCAAAGAAGGAACTGTCCAGAAAGGGCCCAAAGGGATGATAAGAAGGAAAGACAGTTAGGCTAAAACAAAGTAAAATGGAGTTCATTGTTATGGTGGCCTGACTACGGAAATGATTGATATACAAATTGCCACATCTTGTTTGTTCACTTACCCCTCCCCTTGGCTATGAAAACTATAAAATGGAAATAAAATCTCAGATCGAGGCCAAAGATTCTTTTGAGGGCTACATCAAGCTTTTTGGCCCCCAGGTAACTACTTTTACTCATACTGACATTGGAGTGGTCTTTCCAAAGAATATCTACAACACTAGTATACCTATTATTTTTCTGTAGAAAATAATATTCCTATGTGTAAATATCATTATTTATGTCATATCATGTAAACATTTTGGAGTTACCTTCCTATTGCTGAGACAAAACACCTGACCAGAAGCAACTGATGTAAAAGAAAGGGTTAATTTCAGCACAGAAAGACATGGCAAAGCAGACAGCTGGCTATCACATCTCCACAGCAGCAGGGAAGAAGTAGGGAGAACGAGCTGACTAGCTTTCACAAGCTAGGCTGGAGTATAAAATCCTAATGCCTAGCTCCTGAGTCACACTTTCTTCAAGTCTCCAACCTCCAAAGGTTCCACCAGCTGGGATTAAGTATGTGGCTTAATCACAAACATTTCAGGCTAAGGAGTCCATTTTACGCTCAAACCGGAACACATATAAACACATGCTCACCAACAGCTGGAATAATAGCTGATAATACATAAGAGTAACCTATATTGCTATTGGGTTCTTAGTACAATAGTATGACCTCTGATCTTGAGAAAATTAACAGAGGTTACAGAGTTACAAATATATCTACACATAGGACACATAGATATTGCAACGCTGTGTGGAAGTACACTTTCATATGGCATATGCTCCTGAAGTAATTTATCCAAATCAGATAGCATAAAACTGATCAAGGAGTGTGGTAGTTTGAATATATGTCCCCCAATATATTCAGTGTTTTACTAGTTATAGTTTGCATCTGCAATCACCTTGCTAGAGGCAAGGTCACTGGGGCCGGTCTTAAGGTGTGGTGATGGTTTGAGATTCCATTGTAAAGATATGCAAATGTGCCAAGCAGGAGTTCCTGAAGTGTGCTGTGTGACCTTTTGGCAGTAGTTTTGCTCTGTGTGCTGTGGTGGCTGGTTGGTTTTTCTCTCTCTGCTTGGCCCTGTGAAGAGCAGGTCGCTTCTCCTGCCATTATGGAACTTCCCCTGGATCTGTGAGCTTCAATAAATAATATCCCTTCCTCCATAACTGTGCCTGGTCTGGAAGTTCATCTCAGCGAAACTAAAGCTGTCTGCAACAAGGAGCCTCTTGTCCTTGGTTATAAATTCTTAGGTAAACAATAGTGTCTCCTTGAAGACAAAAGCATGACTCAGGCATGTTTGTATATATAAGACCCAAGCAAGTGTTTGTACATAGTTCCAATAGAAGACAGACAATACCTTCTCTTCCCTGGTGACTTTTTAAGTTAAGCTTTCTGGTAAAGTGTTACTCTTCCTAACATGACAAAGTGCAGTTCACAGAACAAATTCCAGTTCTGCCCATTCCAAGTCTATCAGTGGTCATCCAGAACACCTTCTAGAGGAGGAATAGCTTATACTGGCTCAGGATGCAATCTCAACCATTTTGTTTTCTAGCTCAATGGTAATATACCACTAGTGTCATACCCATAGTGCTTCTGAGCTCTAACTTCCTCCATGTTAGTTGCAACTTGCATGCCTAGTATCTCTATCATTCTTGCTACTAATACAAATTTCCTGTGCTCCTAATTCTGGAGGTTTAAAATTCTCTCTCATAGTACCCATGAGGATTCATGGATGGACCAGAAGGCAAAGGCCTTGTTGCTGGAGAAGCAAAAAGTAAGACAATATTCAAGGAGAGCAGAACCATTTGAAGCTCTCTGAAATCCACAACATAGTCTCCAGTTGACAACTTCCCACTTTGGAGAACATGACATTCTCAGAAAGATTCCTCTAGCAGTCCCATTCCCAGGATCAACAGGCCCATGCCAATAGCCTTTCATAGTATGAGCAGTTTTTTAAGTCTCCTATAACTAAGATGTCTTCATTTTCAAAGGCTGTGATATAGAGCTAAGTATCTAATCTTAAAGTTTCTGGCCCTCTCATAGGAGCCTCGGGACATACACACAGCCAGCTATGCAGTCTAGTGAGGTCTCTTCTGCCTAGGAAATGGAAAACCCAGTTAACCCACTCTGCTTTTAACACATACTCATTTAACTTCCTGGGTCTGAGTTACATATACTTACCACGCTCTTAGAGGTCATCTCTTACATTAGTGGTGAGTTAAACTACGTTTCTATGCTTCCTAATGGATAAACTCCACAGGCCTTTATCTATTTTTCTGCCCGTGAGCTCTTTCTAATGTTATCTCCATTTCTCTGATACTGACATTTTTGCACTAAGTTTAGTAGCACATACAAAACGGTTTTACTGCCTTATGAAAGAAAATTTAGTTTATGCAACTGTGAAATATTGTTTTTCGGTTTTCTCTGTGTTTCCCACTTTCTGGAGGTGATGTCTAAGTTTATGTGTTTGCCACTTCAGGCTACAGAGTCAACCTCACAACAGTCTAAGGTTTTGTGGTATTTTTTAAATTTTATTTTCAAATTTCTATTTTGTCCTTTTTTAGAAACCAATTTTCTATTCTATAATCTTGGTAATTCTACTTCTTTCAAATCTTATTGAATGAAAAAGAAAATGAATTAATAGGAAATTCAATCTGCATGAAAAAGTAGAATAGACCAATTAAGTAATGATCTACTTGACATAATATTATGTATAATTAATGCAGAAGAATTGCTTATCTTATACTGTTATTTCAAGTTTATGTATTGAATCTGACATATAAATATTCTGTCAAGAAAATCAAATAATCTTCTTTTAAGGACAAGGAAAAGAAAAGGGGGAGGAGTAGAGATGTGAAGGAAAAAGAAAAGGGATTTTTCTAAATAAGAAAAAGTATTATAGCCCCTGAGTTTATTTTTCTGAATATACCAGCCAGTATCAGTGTGCTATTTGCTGTTACAGCTTTTGTGAGTGGTACTAGCACAAAAGGAGGCATCTACTCCTTAAATGTCTTTCTTACTTTGCCATCCCCTAGAGTCCCATCTCTGAAAAGCCCGATAGGCCTGGGTTATGTCTGAATATGTATCTCTAATTAGTGGCAAAAATAAAAAAAGGAAGAAGAATGTTATAAAAGTCACACCCCAGAGGAAAATAACCCTTTGAGTCAGCCCACCTATGATATGAAATCTTGGTTTATTTCACTTAGAATCAATATTCAAAACCTTGCTGGTATCTTGTGGGTTTTTGCTAAGGACTTGAATTTTATTAAAGTATTTTAATATTTTGAAACTGGGAAAATAGCTGATCAGCTAGCTGCTAAAAAGTACATAAAGAAACGTATGAACAGGGCTGGAGAGATGGCTCAGTGCTTAAAGGCACTTGTTTGCAAAGCCTGCAGGCTGGAGTTCAGTTCCCCAGTACCCATGTAAAGCCAGATACACATAGGGGCACATGCATCTAGAGGTCATTGGCAGTAGCAGGAAGCCCTCACACACTCATCTCTCTCCCTCTCTTTCTTTCTTTCTCTCACTCTCTCTCTGTGTCTCTGCAAATAAATCAATAAATAAAATTAAAAAAAAAGAATCCTAGACATAAATCTGTACATTTTAGAGCTGATTCTTGAGAAACACAATTAGGGTAAAAACTTCAAAATATGAGTAGAAGCAAAGATTTTGTGACTAAGACCCTGCATTAGTCAGGGTTCTCTAGAGGAACAGAACCAATAGAATGAATTTTATTAAAAAGGGGTTTGGGGCTGAAGAGAAGGCTTAGTGGTTAAGGTGCTTGCCTGCAAAGTCAAAGGACCTCATTTTGATTCCCTAGGACCCATGTAAGCCAGATGCACAAGGTAGTGTAGGCATCTAGAATTCGTTTGCTAGAGGCTAGAGGTTCTGGAGTGCCAATTCTCTCCCTCCCTCTTACTTGCTCTCTCTCTCATAAATAAAAATAAAATACTTTTAAAGGGGATTTATTGGATTAGTTTATGGCAGTCCAAAAATATCAGTCTGCTGGGCATGGTGGCTCACGTCTTTAATCCCACACACGGGAGGCAGAGGTAGGAGGATCGCCATGAGTTTAAGGCCACCCTGAGAGTACATAGTTAATTCCAGGTCAGCCTGGGCTAGAGCAAGACCCCTACCTTGAAATCAAACAAACAAACAAAAAAAAAAGCAGTCTGCAAGTCTGAGAGTCAAGGAATCCAGTAGCTGCTCAGTCAGTCCATATGGCTGGAAAGCTCAGTAGTCTCAATCAAGCACCGAAGTCCCAGAGGCTTCCTGGAGAGCTGTTGCTCTTCAGTCCACACGGGAAGGCATCCAGCAACACCAACAGCCAGGTGGGAGGAAGGGATTCTTTTCTCCCAGAGCTTCCTTAGATCAAGCCCTCCCCCACCCCAACTTCCCTACCCCCTTTTGAGAGGGACAGCCCACTCTGGAGGAAGGACTTCCTCCTCTGGTTAATCTTTCCTGGAAGCAACCCGCAGAGACCCACCCAAGAGGAATGTGAGTGAATTCATAAACGGATCAAGTTGACAGTAGAACTTAACCATTATAGAGTTCCATATCAAACTAATTACTGTACAGTAAAGGAAGTAATCAACAGAGTGAAGAGACAATCTACAGAAGAAAATATTTGTAAACTATTCAACAAAGGATAGATATGCTCTCAGTGGAAAATTAGATAAAATCAAGGATATCACATTATATGAAGTGAGCCAGATATAGAAAAACAAACACTCCAGGTACAACTTACTCCTAACAGCTAGCAGTACTTTGTTATACATTATCCAACTTTCTTCTACACTTCTTCTCTTTATCCTTCACAACCCTGAGCAGCCATTAACTACTCTATTCATTGACATGAATCTTTTGAACTTTCACCTGTGAGAAGATACAGTGTTTATTTTTAATACAGTTTGAGGCCTCCAAATACAAAGAAATAATAAGGATACCAAATGATAAATTTCCTGATTTGATCATTATAAATTGCAAACACATGTTGAATAGTCACAGCATACTCAACAAATATGTACAATCATTGCATGACAAATAGAATGAAAAATAATTTTAATAATTTCTTTAAGTTCAGATAAAGTAGATCTTAGACCACAGTAAAGTCCAGACAGATTAAGATGACCTTGAATGAGGAAAAAAGCCTGAAGGATGTGCATGAATGCTCTCTAATTGTCCTCCTTAGTGGTGACCCCTAAGTATTAGAAATAAATGGCAGTGGGCCAGCTTCTTTTTACTTAGTTCATTTTTGTATAAGAATCAACTTTTTCTAGCTTCTTCAGCTAGAACATAATCCAAGAACTTTTACTTTCTTTATATGTCATCCTAAATTAATCCCAAACAGAATGGATGCATTAATTTTCCATATTAGATAATTAGAAGTATCATCATACAAACCAATCACCTGCATTCAGTTCTTCAAACAAGCATTTCCCAGCTAGAAATGGATCCACATGCCCTTTCTTCATTGACTCTCAAGTCTGTGTGAACTCCTCGGTTTTATTAGCATAGATTTAATTAACATTGGTCTTTTACACGAGTTATAGTGAAAAATGGACCAATATATAAATGCTCAAAACTATTATGGTGCTGAGAAGATGATGCAGAAGTTAAAGGTGCTTGTTGGCAAAGGCTGCCTTGCAGGGTTCAATTCCCAAGTCATCCAGGTAAACTGGATGCAAAAAAATGAAACAAGCACCTAGTGTTTGTTTGCAGTGGCAAGAAGCCCTGGTGTACCCTTCCCCAATCCATACACACATATACCTGCCCACAATACATGCATGTGTGTGCATGTACAATTAAATAATTATTTCTTAAAATTACTGCAATATTATTGTGTAAGACTGTCTAAGGAGAAAGAGTGTGGTCTCCAAAGCCATGCCTATAAAACAGGGCCATTCTATAACCTTTCATTCATTTATTTATTTATTTATTTATTTATTTATTTATTTTTATTTAGGATGGGGAGGAGAGAGAGGGACAGATGGGGGGCAGAGGAAGAGGGGGTACACAGAGAGAGAATGAACACACCAAGGCCTCCAGCCACTGCAAACAAACAAATATGTGCCACCTTGTGTATCTGGCTTATGTGGGTACTGGGGAATTGAACCTGAGTCCTTAGGCTTCAGAGGCAAGCACCTTAACTGCTAATCCATCTTTATGGCCCAAAGCTACTTTTTAAGGAGACAGAGTAGGAGAGGTACACAAAGATAAGAAGGGAAAGATTCAGGAGATGATCATAATGCAATACTAATAATGCCAGCTTTTGTAAAGTGATCATCCACACCTTCCTCCGCTCATCTTGAGACTCATGAGGCTGGGATCCAAAGCAGTGAATTGTGTAGCCAGTCAACATATGATAGTTACATCACTATTCTTTATGTTTTATTGAAGAATCTCAGGATATCTAATATATCTTCTATTTCTGCCATCATCTCTATTTTTCTGCAGCATGAATCTCAAGCCTTAGAAATTGCCTTTCTAGCTGGATTCTTCATCTCATTTCATCCTCAAGTCTATAACCTTCAGCCACTTTCACCTACTACTTGTATTTCTGCAAACACATCAAGATTCTGCTCTTCATCACCTTCAACTATTCCCTTAGCTTGGAAGTTGTCACCACCTTTCTGACCTTGTGGGACCATACAGGCAGTTTCCAATTGCCATTCACTTTCATAGCTTAGAAGTCTTTTCCAATCTTCTCTGTTTCCTTATGTATGCCTAAGTCATATATATGATTTGATATGGTGTTTTCATTTTGTTTGAGTGTACTTTTTAACTCACTAGGGAACATGCATTTTAAAATTCACGAGAAAAGGATCAGGCATGTAATATGTAACTAATGTCTATTGTAAGAATGGAGAGATATGTTTAATTATTAAAGTTAAAGGAAGTTAATACAATACAAAAATACCTATTGTATTCATAATTCTAGGTTAGCAATATGACAAACTAAAAACAAAGGAGTTGTTTACAACACTTATTCTCTTTAAATTAAAAAGAATTCTACCCCTTTCCTACTTAAGTAAATTTGAATCTTCTCTCAAATGACTAAATTCTCTATTTACCCATTCTCCTCCACAGATATTCCTCCAAAGTCCCATTTTCCTAGAACCGGCTTTTCCCTGAAATATAGAAAACTAAAACAATTACTTTAGAATTCGCACATAGGAATTGGTGTCAGAAAGCCTGTTTCCTAGAACTTAGGAGAAAAAAAATGATGACTTAACTAGCAGGAAGAGAAGAGATTTCAGTGACTCTGATCAAAAGTACTTGGGGGTCCTTTATAGTGAAAAGAAAGCACTGGTTCCTCACCCGCCCTCTCACAGTGACCATACTGCAAAGCAAGGAAGACAAATCTTCCCTCCATTTATAACATATCATCTTGTCCTATTAGTTGTGTTTTTCCACTTTTCCATAAAATATGCCAAGCCATGCTTTAGTCTGATTATATTTGATCAAAAACTTTCCTACTTTATGAATGGAAACAAACACATATCCTGGATATTAACTTCCTAGCAATGAATGCACAGGAAGGAATTTTCTTCCCTTTAAAATTAAGAGTTCAAAGGCCCACATTTCATGTTGTGTGAAGGTACAATTTATTCTAAGAGGTACAAATAGAGTGCATGCTGACTTATGCCTACACTTTACCTGGAAGAAAATAACAGTGATTCTCCGTGAACAGTCCTTCATGTTGTGGAAGACCATTGAAAGTCAAAGTAGAGTTAATTTAGAACATCTTTGTTTAGCATAACCGGCATGATACAAAATAGAGTAAAATTAGTGAGTGGGAGGATTACTCCACAAAATATAATTCTTTATTCCTTTTTATCTTCTCTAAATGTGAAGTATGTAATAAGCATAGACACCATAATAATCTGTTAAGAAATAGGTAATGGAGTCAGGTAATTAAATCCCAAGTTCAAGCTCACCAGCTGCAAGCCACAAGTTTCTTTGTTCAAAATATGAAAAGTAATAAATAGAACATTATGAATTAGCTTTCTACACAGAAAGCAGGAAATCGATGAAACATTCCTTCTACCTCAACCATGAGAACAAGCTGGTTACACTATGACATCATAGTTTTAAAAAGCATTCTTCACAGTGCCAAGAAGCCTAAATGAACTAATGCCAGAAAGCAATGAGCTTTGCCAGCAGGTGAGAACCAGAGGTGCTTTCTGTACTCTCATAGTGGCAAAGGGAAGATAGAGCAGACAGCCAAACTCCTAATCATGTTTGGTGGCTCCATCCAGGCTACCACTGACAATCCACCGATCCCCAGGCACAGAGCAAGTCCACTTTTTCATACAGGTCTTCCCCTGGTATGTGGGAGAAATGCTAAGACCAAGGAAAGAGCACAAGAGCTGAGGCTGAAGGACATCTCTGATGGGTCTGGAGGCTTCTTTCAGTACAGGGCAGAGCTGTGCCAGCACACTCTGACAATGATAGTGCAGAGACATAAATCATGTTTCTGTGGTCTTCGTGAACACAGAAGTAAAACCTTTAAAGGAATCATCAAATTAACTCCAACTAGTTAAAACAATAAACTCCAAATGAAGTTCCTCTGAAGAATGTAAAAGCTGTTTTACCACAGTAAATGGACAATTATGTGGTGCTATTAACCAAAGAAAGGAAATAAATCATATGAATAGCTCAAGGCAAGTATTAAAATTCAATCATAGCCTCCATTCACATTTTTTGAAGTCTCTGAGAAAAGTCAGAATAAAAGGAAGCTTGTTCAGTTTGTTAAAGAGATTATATGGGAAACCTATAGATAAGATTAAAATTAGGAGTGTAACATTAGAATATGTTTTTCCTAAAATCAGGAAGACCAGGATGCTTGTTATTACTAAAAAGATGCAGAGTCATACTGGAGGTCTTCAGACAGTAATGAGAAAAGACAAATATATAAAGAACAATTAGACTGATAAAAGTAAAACTATACTTACTAGGCAAGAGTGCATGAGGAATGAGTTCAATTCCCAGCACCCATGTAAGAGCTGTGCATGTCCACATGTGCCTGTAACCTTGGTTCTTAGGGGGATGGAAACAGGAGAAGCATCAGGACTCCCTATTCACCAGTCTAATCAGAAAATAGGAAGCTCCAGGTTCACCAAGACTCTGCCTCAGAGAAATAAGACAGAAACGTGATAGAGGAAAAGACCAGATATCCTCCTCTGCGCACCACATGCATACACAGGAAGCATGCGTATCTGTACACACAGGTACAGATACCACATGCACACATACTACATAAGTTACACACACACACACACACACACACACACCAAAAAAATTAGAAGATAAAAATTAAACCAGAAACAACATGTTATATGCATTGAAAACTCTATAAAACTGGAATTTACCAACCATCTCTAATACTATTAGATTTAATATTTAATAATTAACATTAAGTAAATTTAACAAGATCACAAGATACAAGTTCATTATGCAAAAAACAATTGTACTTCTATATACTAGCTACTATTAATTAGAAAATAAAAAATTAATGATATATATAAATATAAATATAATTTATAATATTATTGAGAAGCTTCCCTAAAAATTAGGAAATAGTATTAAAAATTAAGATATAAAAAAAGATAAGCACTTCAATGCTCAGATATAGGACACCTTTTTTTTTTTTTTTTTTTGGTTTTTCAAGGTAGGGTTTCACTCTAGTCCAGGCTGACCTGGAATTCACTCTGTATTCTTAGGGTGGCCTTGAACTCATGGTGATCCTTATACCTCTGCCTCCCAAGTGCTGGGTTTAAAGGCATGTGCCACCACACCTGGCTAGGACACCATATTTTTAAGAAGTCCACTCTTTTCCACAGTTGTCCACAGATTTAACAATCAAAATATCAACATGGTTCTTTGTCTAAACTAACAAGTGATCCACTTTGCAAACAGATAAACATATAACCATTACACTCTCAAAATCTTCTCAGCATTGTTAATCCTCACAAAAATTAGAAGCAAAGCCTCAAGAGAATACTGTCTTATAGACTAGTTTACATTAGATAGATAGCAGTAAATTTGATGGGTATGTGGAACCAGAACTTTCACACAGTGCTGCTAGTACAGATTGGAAATTTAAAAACATCTCATTCTCTTATAAGGATAAACTTCCACCATCCTTGTCATCAAGAAATTCCAATAGTAGCTGTGGTAGTTTTAATGAAAATGACCCCTGTGGACTCATATGTTTGAATACTTAATCCCCATTTGGTGGTGCTGTTCGGGAAGATTGTGGAAACTTTGGGAGGTGGAGCCTTGCTGGAAGGAATGTGTCACTGGGAGTGGGTCTTGATGTGTTATTGCTGACCCTGCTTGTTATTCATTCTCTCTCTCTCTCTCTCTCTCTCTCTCTCTCATTCTTTCTTCCTCTTTCTTTCTTTCTTTCTTTCTTTCTTTCTTTCTTTCTTTCTTTCTTTCTTTCTTTCTTTCTCTCTCTCTCTCTCTTTCTTCCACTTTTTCCACCTGCTCATGTGATGATATGATGCTGATTTCCTGCTCCTACCATTCTTTTCCCACCACAATGAACTCTGCCTTCTGTAACTATAAGCAGAAATAACTCTGCTTCTGCTCAGGTATTTTATCCCAGCAATGAGTAACTGACTGATACAGTAAGCATTTACTAGAGGAGTGAAAACATGCATCCACAAAAACATTTGCACAAGAATCTTCAAAGAAGTTTTATTCATAAACCAAAAGCAGAAACAATGAAAATGCTCAGCAATAGAAGGTTGAATAATAAATTACACAATATATTGATGCAGTTACTACTCTTCAACTAAAAGGAACACTGATACACATGGTGTCATGAAAAGTACCAAAGATTATTATATTATGTTCATTTAACCAGTACATTCACTAGGCATACATTGAAATATCATATTTAAACCCAATGACTATGTTTAGATAATATGTTTTAATAAAAAATTAAATTTAAAAATCATGATAATGAGTGAGAGAAGCCTGGCATACAAAATCATATAGTGCATCATTATAATTATATGGACTTCAAAAACACTTAAGATAATCAAAACTGGAAATGATTCCTCTTGAGTTATGAGGAGTACACCTTGTCTACAAAGGGATACCAGACACTTTATGGAAGAATAAGCATTCTCTAACTTGTTTTGTGTGATGGTTATAGGGATATATGGAATTGTCAAAACACTTCAAACCAAATACTTAAATTTTTATATATCAAAATACCAAAAAGTGTCATGTGCACAATATATACATATATAAATTTAAAAATTATTTTCTTATAGAATTGAAAAAAATTAGAACAATAGAAAAAATACCAGAACACAATCTATTTCACGTTTAAATTATGAACTTAATACAGTGGCTGCCAAAACTTATAACCAAAAATTTTAATATGATGTTACCTGAGAAATGGTGGTTTATTTCACAAAGTAGGCCAGTGCATATAAGAGAAGAACCTCACTAGATGAAGACAGCAGTCATGCTAGCCCTTTTCAGCACTGACAACACACATTTTCACATCATTGTATCTCTTCTGCACAGGGGCATCTTTACCTATGCCTTGCATACAACTTCTGGTGAAGCAGAAATGAAAGTTTAGAGTAAATGAATGTGTTTTGAAAATTGTAAAATCCTACTCAAACACTTGGAACCAATAAGACCACAGTGACCAAATGCTGAATCTGTAGCAGGTGCTACTGTTTCTTCTCAGACAGCACCCATTATAAGAGTCTGAAGAAGGAGGAGTGAGAGTACCACCTCTCAAAGCTGCAGCTGAACCTGCACTCCATCCTGGAGTGCTTTCTCTGGGAATAGGTGTCTTCAATTTCCTGTGGAATCAGGGCAAAGCAAACTGTACAGAGAAATGAGACCTCCCAGTGGGCCTCAAGGGTACCCAGGGAAATTCAATTCCAGCAGAAGAGAAAAGTGGAGGAATAAGCAGGTCCTTCAGGATTTCTGATTGCTCAGGATACAGCTCTCCACTGTGTATAGTTGAGGAAGTTACATTTCTCTGTGAATTTGTATCTTTCCATTTTGATCCCAGTCTCAGTAATTACGAAAATCATGTCATGTTTGACTTTTATAGCTTGAGCCATTTGTGACTTGCATACCACAAATAGTATTAATTAAATTCCTCTGCTTAATTTTCTTTATGAGTCAAGAAAAAGTAAATAACTGTAAGTTTCAAATTCTGATTTATACAATTTTATATGAATATTTATGCAGCTATCACTTGATTTAATACTATTCTGAAATATATGAAACTATGATGACTTCCTATAAAATATTATTAACAAAAAAGTAATGCTAAGTTGACACTTCACATGGATCTGGTTTTGTGATATTTCATACAACTTTGAATAAAGATGCTGAAGCTTCTATTTTAAAAAAGATGCCTGGGAGCTGGAGAGATGGCTTAGCAGTTAAGATGCTTGTCTTCAAGGCCTAAGAACCTAGGTTTGACTCCCCAGATCCCATGTAAGCCAGACACACAAGGTGATGCAGGTGCACAAAGTGGAGGATGCATCTGGAGTTCTATCACAGTGGCTGGAGGCCCTGGTGCTCCAATATTCTCTCTCTCTCTCTCTCATAAAAATAGGAACATGAAAGTTGGGATGCAAATCCCATCCCAAGACCTACTATCCATATTGCAGAAACAATTCATTCATCATTTTATTCTCACTTAGCTAGGCAGAAAAGAAGGAAAGCCCAGGAGGAACAAGTACAGAGGGGAAACAGTGGTATTTTTAATTTGGAACTTGAGGTACTTTGGCTTTTCATGAGTTGTATCATCCACAATGAAACGATCATAATGTTTAGAAACAGAGACAAGATTTCCAAATCTGAACAGTCAACAGTGGAGAAAGGGAATTTGGATTTTCTCTGGGTTTTGTGTGACCTTAAGCATGAAATTTTGTCTTTTTTATACTAGACTCCCTTGTGCAAAACCCAGTTGATAATGTCTGCCCTAGCAGTATAGGCCTGCAGTGAACACAATATCCAAAAGATGCATAAATAGGCTTTGAAAAATGCAAATCACTGTCAAATGTGAAGTATGATTAAGGTATAAATTTCAAAAGCATACCAGCTGGGCACCTTGTAGAGCGGGGTCAGAGACCAGAAATGACTGGCAATTTTCCCAGTCAGAGCATAATTGCTGCTCCATTTTCAGCCTGGGCTTTCTCTTAACCCTTTGGAAGAGGGGAAGCAGTGACTGGTGTGGAGGCTGCCAACAAGGTCAGCATGGAGAGTGCCCTGTTTGATTTCTTTACAAGCTTAAAACAGTGAGACAAATGCCCCTGATCTTCCAGGATCACCAAGAAATACTACAGAAAGAAGAGAATGACTCATAGAGAAGCTCCAAGAGTATGAATTTCACAGGAAATCTAAGGTTTTTACTAGAAAAATGGATCACTCATGTGTGTCAAGGGTAGGACTGATGTTTCCAATAAATGCATGCTATGTTTCTATATAGAGAGAGTCTGGGTGTAAGCTTTCTTCATTTTTCTAATTCTTTTTCATATAATAGAAATAAGGTCTGTAGAAATATTTAAGTTCAAATAACTCAAGAAATGTCCTTCAGCAAAGGAACTTGTATTTTGCCTCATCCATGCTTACTTAAATTTCCTTTTTCTGAGCTGTCTCTGATTTTTGTCTTACTCTAATTTTGTCCTATCCCTTCAATCCCTCAAGTACATCCATCGCATCACTTGGACCATTTCTATTGCATATGCAATAGAAGCATGAAATCCAGAGACCTCGTGGCTGCTGCAGTTTGTCTCTGAAGTGTCTTGCTCAAGCTCATGTGTTAAAATCTTGGTCACCACACTGGCATCCCAAAAGGCACCATGGTGCTGAGAAGTGACGGAGAAGTGCTCATCACTGAAACATCTCGATTACACATTTCAAGGCTCACGGTCCATTGCAGAAGAGGTGGCGGAAAGAATGTAAGAGTCAAAGGAAGGATAGGACTCCTTACAATGCAACTGTCCAGACAGAAATTGGCCTCCATATCTGTGACCTCACAGTGCTTAGTAATACCTTCATAAGACCCTCAAAATAGAAGGAAAAAAAAAAAAAAAGACGCATGCCTTTAATCCCAGCACTCGGGAGGCAGAGATAGGAGGATCGCTGTAAATTCAAGGCCAGCCTGAGACTACATAGTTAATTCCAGGTCAGCCTGGGCCAGAGTGAGACCCTACCTCGAAAAACCAAAAAAAAAAAAAAAAAAACGGGTGTGGTGGGGCACACTTTTAATCCCAGCACTCAGTTGGCAGAGATAGGAGGATTGCCATGAGTTAGAGGCCACCCTGAGACTACATGGTGAATTCCAGGTCAGCCTGGACTAGAGCAAGACCCTACCTGGAAAAAACAAACAAAAATAAAAAATAAAAATAAAAGAGACACTAACAGAGAGAGGGAGGGGATATGATGGAGAGCGGTATTGTGAAGGGAAAAATGGGGGAGGAGACAGAAATATCATAGTTTACTGTTTCTAAGTATAGAAGTTTGTCAATTAAAAAAAAAAATCTTGTCCACCAGCCTGTGTCACAACTAGGTGCTTGCAGAGCTGTTAGGAGGTGAGACATAATAAAAGCAAGTTAGAAAATTGGAAACAAGCCCTTGCAAGCGATGCTAGAACCCTGTCCCTTCCTCTCTTTTGTATCTCAGCCACCGTGTGTTAATGAATATTTCATTTGTGATATACAACACTGCCACAGACTTAAGGCCACATGGTCAAGCCATCATGAAGAAAAAATTCAGAAACCATGAACCAAAATCAACTTCCTTACAGTTTGATTTTTCTCAGATACTTTGTCACACAGATTGGAATCCAATTGACACAATGGCAGATAAATTCTAATGTTATTTGTTTTGATTCAAAGTTCAAAAATTTCCCTGAAAATATCCATCTCTATTAAAATTTTGATTGACTCTCCTCTCTGGTACATTTTGTTCTATTCCATTTCTCAAGGGTTAGAAATTATCTTCTATCTAACATTAGTGAAAATTAAAACTTACTATAAAACCAATAAACGTTACAAGCAGTAAAAATAAACGCAGTGTATTAACCTGACTTTTCCAAGAGGAAAGACATGAGGCAGGTGCTAAAGGAAAGTGCTCCTTTCTCTGCCCCCTTGATGCTGCCTGGAAAACCAAGAGCATGAAGCTAATAGATGCTAAAACCTAGTGGGGGGGGGACTAACTTTTGTTAGTAGGAAACATATGTATTTGAGGGAGTACATTTAAATTTTGATATGGTTTTCACAACAAAGGAATAGATTTGTGTGTTAGGGTAGGAGAAATACTTTGCTTGGAAAGTTCAGTGGTGGGTGCCTGTGTTCATTCATTAGACACTCGCATATTTTTGTGATATTTTCATTCATTAGACAATTATGTAAAAGTAAGCCAGTCTAGTTCTCACACAAATAAAGAAACTGGAAGGCAAGGAAAACCCTACATGGCTTCATCTTTCATTGTGAATTTTATTCAGAGTATAGCGAGGCGCTGGTTTCAGAGGGTGTTTGGCTCAGTGAATCCCTAGTTGTTTCTGCGTAAAGGAGGAGCCTGGGGTAGAAAAGGCACTTCTGACATTTCTGAAATAGTTTGCTGCTTTCACATTGAGAGGAACTGCGAAATACCAATTCTTCTCTACACGTAAGAGAATTGAGGAATGATTGATTTTCAGTACTCTGCCAGTCGCTCTTGCATTCTGGGTGCAAAGTATGGACTAGAGCCCAGCTCCTGCGACTCCAGCGGTCTGTCTGCCTGCTGAAGAGAGACTGCCTGGTGCAGCCACCACTAGTTTCCTATCCTTGTTTTGAGAGAATGAGAGGTAAGGACACCCATACTTTGTACGGAAAAGAGCTTCTATTTCCTGCAAAAAAATAATTTTAAAAGAAAGGATCTGGTTATGTTGTTTATCTACTTGCTTCTTACTGATTTTATTCCCTCTATTTTAGGAATCAAATCTCTGTGAACACCTGCTTCAAGGAGGCCGTGGGTCACATTTCTCTGACCAACAGTGACATCTGGTGGACGCCTAGAAAAGTGATTTTCCTTGAATGTTCTAGCATTTGGTGATCTTTCCAGAAGCATGACACAGGGAGTGTAGGCTCAACATTAGAGAGATTTGGTCCTTAGCATGAGATGGGAAATCAGGAAAAGAATTTCAAGTGAGCTTCTGCAACGGTTGAGAAATCTCTTCGATAGCTGGAAGCTAACAAGGAAATGACCCCATAGGTGATGCACCACGCTTAGTAGCTCATTCCTTTCTGAGACATTTGGTATGTTCCATTTCTGGAGTACATGAAGTCGAAACTGCCCTTTCTTTCATTAGTACTGAAGCTAGTAGTTAGAAAAGGGGTAGGTGTCAGAAAAGAAAAGCAGAGCAAAGAAAAATAAAGTCATAATAACCAAAAAAAAAAAAAAATTCTCCCTGCTGATATCTATACCTTTGAGGTTCAAAAAGCATAAATGAAAGAGATTCAGAAGAAGGTGGCCTCGTTTTCTAGGTAGCTAGTTAGGGAAATGGGCCCAAGAGAACACACCTCAAGTTGCCTTGACAAAGCCAGAAGGCAATTCCAGTCGGGAAGCTAAGATCCAAAATCCCTGACTCATGAAGATGGCTGCTGGACACCAGTCCTTTATGCTCTTGAGTCCATGGTACTTAGCCCTCCTTGGAACATTGTGCCCCCACGGCCTCTGATGGGCTCTTTCTGAGTCTGCACTCTTCTCCATAACCCACTACTGCAGTTACCTTTGCATTGCTGAAACAAAACACCCCACCAAAAGCAGCTGATTGGAGAAAGATTCTATTTTGGTTCATGAGGGGAAGCTGCATAATGGCAGGGAAGAACATGGCATGAGCAAAGGCCGAACATTACTTCAGTCACATCAGCTGGAAAATAGCAGCAAGAAAGTGAGCTGCCAAGCTCTGCAAAGGGGAAGCTGGCTATAACATGACAAAGCCTTCCCCAACAACATGCCCTTCCCACATTGTCACCAACTGAGTACAAAGCATTTGACAACTGATTTAAGCCACCACATTCCACCCTCAGCCCACATTCATTCATGACCATCTCAGAATGTAAAAATTCATCCCCCCCGACTTTAAAATTCCACAGTTTTCTGGGTTTTTCTTTAAAAAAAATTTATTTATGTTTATTTATTTATTTGAGACAGAGAGAGGGAGAGAGAGAGAATGGGCACACCAGGGCCTCTAGCCACTGCAAATGAACTCTAGAAACATGCACTACCACATGCATCTGGCTTACCTGGGACAAGGAGAATCGAACCTGGGTCCTTACGCTTCTCAGGCACGTACCTTAACTGCTAAGCCATATCTCCAGCCCTGTTGTTGTTTTGTTATCAGTCCCAACACTGTTCAAAAGTCCAAAATTCAAGGTCTTATCTGATGCTCAAGAAGCACAGATTAAACAATTGCCCTGCAAACAAAGGCAACGTTTGAACTAACCCTTGTCTAAAACAAGCAGGACAAATATCAAAACCCATAGCTCCATGTGTGGCATCTAAGACCTGAGACAATGTCTTGAGACGTCCAGTTCTGTCCCTCCACTATGGCTGCACACAGCCCAGGGAAGACTCCAACCAGAGCCAGCAGCCCAGCAGCTCTTTTTAGTAGCCATCCCTTAGTCCGGACATCTCCAGAATTCTGGAATCTTCACTACAACTCATCATTCATCCTCATGGCTCTATCAGGCCTCTCCCTACACAAGGACACCGACAACCCTGCCTCACATCACACAGTGGCCATTTAGAAAAACAGAAACAACGCAATGCAAATGCAATGACTCTTGCTTGCTGCCTTTGTCATACTTCTAAAATCTGAAGCAGGTAGGTTACCAAATTTAATCCAAGAGGGGTTGAAATAAAGTCGACTTTGAAGAGAATGAAAACTCCTTCAGCATTCTTCTTATTGTCCCAATACGGAACAGCTGGCCTAATGTCAGTGGTCATAATCACTCAAATAATTGTAGTTGAACTGAGCTTTTGTGTCCTGACTCACACTTTCAATTCTTTCCATGCCATATTCTTCTGCCCTATGTTCCACTATTACTTTTAAATTTAGTTTTGCTTAACTTCTCAGGACACAGGACAAGCACAACCAACCTCTCAAACTGCCTCTAGCCCAATCTGGACAAAGTTATTTTTCCCTTCATAACCAAGCTTCATAGTCCATAGTTCTTTCTGCATTTAGGTCCACCAAGCTCTACTTCTTACTTACAGCATAGAAAGGTGTCTCTTAGTCCAAAGTTTCAAATTCTTCCATATGCTTCGTACAACACAAAAAAAAAAAAAAAAAAAAAAATCAAAGCCACATAGTCAGGTTTCTGGCAGCAACAATCCTACTGCTCTGATACCAATTTTCCATTGTAGTTACCTACATATTTCTGGACAAAAACACCCAACCAAGGGCTAGAGAGATGGCTTAGTGGTTAAGGCGCCTGCCTGCTAAGCTTAAGAATGCTGGTTCCAATCTCCAGGTCCCACATTTAGCCAGATGCAAACTGATGCAAGGGCGCAATGCTGCACGTGCGCAGGGGGGAGCATGCATCAGGAGTTTGTTCACAGCAGCTGAGGCTGATGGTGTGCCCATTCTCTGTCTTCCTCTCTCTCTCTCTCTCTCTCTCTCTCTCTCTCTCTCTCTGTGTGTGTCTCTCTCAAAAAAAACCAAACAAACAAACAAACAAAAAAAAAAAAACACCCAGTCAAAAGCAGCTGATGGTGGGAGGAAAGGGTTTATTCTGACTTGTAGTCTTGAGGGCAGGTTGCATGATGACACAGGAAAATGTTGCATTAGCAGAGGCTGGGCATCACTTATGCCTCAGCAGGTGAAAAAGAGTGCAAGAAAGTGAGCCAAACTCTGTCAAGGAGGAGCTGGCTATAATGCTCCAAAACCAAGGCCCACTAACACATCTCCTCCAAGAATGCTCAATCTCCCACATGGCCACCAGCTGTGAACCAAGCATTCAGAACAGTAGAGTTTATGGGGTATATGTGGTAGTTTGAATATATGTCCCCCAATATATTCAGTGTTTTACTAGTTACAGTTTGCATCTGCAATCACCTTGCTAGAGGCAATGTCACTGGGGGCTGGTCTTAAGGTGTTAATGGTGGGTTTGAGATTCCATTGTAAAGATATGCAAATGTGCCTAGCAGGAGTTCCTGAAGTGTGCTGTGTGACCTTTTGGCTGTAGTTTTGCTCTGTGTGCTGTGGTGGCTGGTTGGCTTTTGCTCTCTCTGCTTGGCCCTGTGAAGAGCAGGCTGCTTCTCCTGCCTTTGTGGAACTTCCCCTGGATCTGTAAGCTTCAATAAATAATATCCCTTCCTCCATAACTGTGCCTGGTCTGGAAGTTCATCTCAGTGAACCTGAAGCTGTCTGCTGCAGTAAAGTGGTACTGAGGAGTGTGGGGTGAGATGAACCTGACCGTGTGGATACTCGTCTTTTGGAACCTTTGTTTTGGAGGAATGGGCATGGACTTGGTGCTTGCAACTAAAGATGCCTTCTGGAGTGGTAAGCCAAGTTTTATGGACTATTCTGATGAGAGTTTGAGAATGCTAAGTGCAGTCAGTATTGAACTTCGAGGCTTGGCTTATGAGCTTTCTAAGGGGAAGGAAAGAGTGCAGAGGACTTTGTTGGAACTGGGCTACTGGCATAAGGGATGGCTACGTTCCACTATCCAGGCCCAGAAAGTTTGATCAAGGTTAAATTTGTAATGGACTGATGTGCTTGGCTAAAAATATCGGACTGAGATTTTAAGATTTTAAGCTGGAAAACCTCAAGCAAGTTAAAATTAGAGGCACTGAGACTGATTTTAGGTTAATGGAGCTGCTATAGTCAAACACATTAGCAATCTTAAGGAAGGTGGAAGGAAGGTGGTCAGATGGCTTTACATTAAAACAATGGAGAGGATGCCTGAGGAAAGACTGTTAAAAATGCAAATTC
This sequence comes from Orientallactaga sibirica, assembly GCA_036365145.1. NCBI lineage: Eukaryota > Metazoa > Chordata > Mammalia > Rodentia > Dipodidae > Orientallactaga > Orientallactaga sibirica. Next base: position 16,902,197 of record JAEOAD010000017.1, read on the forward strand.
CTGGAAAGAGCTGACTGGAGAAGGAACCTGCTTTTCAAGGCTATGATTTATTTCAACCCTGGATTAAGAATATGGCTGTGTCCTGCACACCTGGTATTAGTTTTGGAAGCATGAAAAATGCATGGAGTGGTCATGAATTGCACACGGTTCCAGGAGCTGCTGCTGAGATGCGGCATGAGGCAGGGCATGAAGACCCTCAGGAATAGGCTGGAAGAGCCTTTGGAAGATGGACCGTGGTTTGCATGGAGACCTGAAGATGTTTTGGATATACCAGGACTGTGCAAAAGGGCTAACATGGAGTGCAGTGTTGGCATGGGATGAAAGTTTTCCCTGGCAACTCTGCCCAGCTGGAGGGGCAGAATTGGAAAACCTGGAGACTGTCAGTCTCTGGTTAGATTGAACTTGAACTGCAGAAGTTTGATGATTGCTGATGGTGGTTGAGTTTGCATTGTACTAGTCTCTCCTTGCTATTCCCTATACAGTTAAAAATGTTTACTCTGTGCCTTTACATGTTGAAAGTATTTAACTTGTTTGATTTTACAGGACTCACTATCTTAAGTTGATCAAGTCTGTGAGAACCTTTGAAATTGGACTGAGTACAATTTACAATGTGTGATAGTTATAGATCTATTGGGGGCCAAGAGCTAAATATATTGGGGCCAGGGGCGTAATGTGGTAGTTTGAATATATGTCCCCCAATATATTCAGTGTTTTACTAGTTATAGTTTGCATCTGCAATCACCTTGCTAGAGGCAATGTCACTGGGGGCCGGTCTTAAGGTGTGGTGATGGGTTTGAGATTCCATTGTAAAGATATGCAAATGTGCCTAGCAGGAGTTCCTGAACTGTGCTGTGTGACCTTTTGGCTGTAGTTTTGCTCTCTATGCTGTGGTGGCTGGTTGGCTTTTGCTCTCTCTGCTTGGCCCTGTGAAGAGCAGGCTGCTTCTCCTACCTTTATGGAACTTCCCCTGGATCTGTAAGCTTCAATAAATAATATCCCTTCCTCCATAACTGTGCCTGGTCTGGAAGTTCATCTCAGCGAACCTGAAGCTGTCTGCTACAGTATATATGATTGAAAGTACCTTACCTAACAACCAAACTTCTCTATATACATTTAAACTTAACCAATCCCAATTGTATGCCTAATTTTCATACAGGCCAAAGATGGACTTGTCCTCAGTGTATAAAAGCCCTGGTCCAGAGTGCAATGTTGACAGCTTTTGTGACCCCCTCCCAATTACAGGGAGCTTTTTATTTTCACTTATCAATAAAACTTTCCTTCCTTTCCCCTCTTCCATCTACATTCATCATTCTTCATCATCATCATAGAATGAACTCAACTCCAATCCAGAAAACCAGTAACATACACACACGTGTCAATAAAGACTGTATAGTGGGCTGGAAAGATGGCTCAGTAGGTTAGGCACTTACTTATAAAACCTAAAGTACTGAGTTTGATTCCCCAATACCCATGTAAAGCACAGAGTGGCACATGCATCTGGAGTTCATTTGCAGAGGCAGGAGGCCCTACATGTCCCTGTCCCTCTCTCTTTCTTTCTGCCTTTCTCTCTGCTTGCAAATAAAAAACAATACTTTTTTAAAAACAGTAAACTAAACTGCAAACAAGTTATCAATATTAAGAGAGAGGAGATTTTTCAGTAGGCATGTTGCTTCAGATATCAGATGAGTTATTGGCACCTCTTATCTTCCAGATCCCAGCTCTTTCAGGGAATGGCTGCTGTGCATGACCAAATGAAACCATAGAGAATGAGCTAATAATTGTTAGGGGAAGCAAGAGTTCCAGTGCTCATAGGAATACATCAGGCCCCATACATGCAAAGGTCAGGGGAGTAGTCCCAAGAAGACAATGACCTTGGATAACTTGGTGGATGTCGCATGGACTGATGATACCTAAAATGAGAAGAGCCCCTTCTGATCTCCCACTACCATGGTACTGAGGTAGGAGAACAGGGAATAGGCTGGAGGAGGAGATTCCAAAGGCATCATAACATGAAAGAAGCCAGTTGACAGAAGACTAGAAACCCTTCCTCACAAGGTTAATTCTGCAGTCTGCCATCATGTGCCAGGAAAGTGCTCATGTGCCCCTAATGTGTGCAAAGTCACGTACTATGCAAATGACCCATAAAGTATCAGGACTCTGGTGACAAGAGGCTTTTGAACTTGAAACTGGCCTAGCTTCATAGCCAATGTCCATTCTAGACAGTGTCTTTCCCGTCTGTTCTTTCTTTTTTTTTTTTTTTTTTTGGAGAGAGAGAGAGAGAGAGAGAGAGAGAGAGAGACGGAGAGGAAGACAGATAGAGATGGGTGCGCCAGTAGTCTCTCAGCTGCTGCGAACAAAATCCAGATGCATGTGCCCCCTTGTGGCCAAGTTCGGCATTGCGCCCTTGCATCACTTTGCATCTGGCTAAACGTGGGACCTGGAGATTGGAACTGCTGGAGATTGGAACCGGCGTTCTTAGGCTTAGGAGGCAGGTGCCTTAACCACTAAGCCATCTCTCCAGCCTCCCTTCTGTTTTTAATAAATTGCCTTCAGTTCTAGCACTATTCATGTATCCCTGGTTCAGTGCTTTGTTCTGGGACACAAGAACCTTAAAGTTTCAGCAGAAGACTTCTAGACACTGATATATGCCTATAACAGTACTACATACATCATAATGATCGATTTTATTTATCAATTTGGCCACTTAGTCAAGCATTTTTCTAGATATTTCTGTAAAATTGTGGCTTAAATGAGATTAAAATGTAATAACACTAGATTTTGAATTTCATGCCATAATATGACAGACCTCATCCAATCCATTAAAAATCTTTCTTTAGCAGAAAAGACACAGGTTCCCTAAGAGAGGGTCCTGCTAACATACTACCCCTGGACATAAAACATTCAACTCTCCCCCATCAGGCTTCTCTGCCAATTTTGGATTTGCCAGTCTTCACATTCTAATAACCTAATTCTGAAAAATAAAGTTTCTTTTTTTCTTTGTGTCATCCCCCTTCATGTGTGTGTCATGCTTCATGAAGTGCGTGTGTATATGTGTGTCATATATAGAAGAGATAATATGTATGGTAGGCTATTTAATATCACAATTTGAAAACAGTGTATTATTTCAAAAACTAAATCCCTCTATTGAGGACCTAAACAGTTTTTACCAGGACAACCCTCTCAGAGAGGCTCTGACGTAAAGACCTCCCATTAGAGTCAGCTAAGCAGATATTCCCCTCAAACAACAAAATCCTTGCTGATAAAAGCAAGAATAATGGCTAAATCATCCAGCACAAATACATAACCCTGTGCATTTGGTGTCACCCTAATGTAGTGGCTATCTGCACTGTCACCATGACTGGAGGGTCCTGGTGGAATAGGAGTGTTCAGGGAGAATTAAGTGGTTATACAGAAACCTTCTTTTGTTCATCCACATTCTGCACTGTGATGCCGACCTGTGATGAAGAGGTCACAGGGTGAGGTTCCTTTACGCTGAGAAGAGTGGGCTCAGGGCAGGACAGTCAAGTGCTTCTCATTTTTGCTATTCTTTTCTAGCTCTGATGTGTCAGATTCATTAGCAGTATTATTTTCAGAGACTGTAAAAATCACTTCTCATTAAAGGAAATATACAATGCAACTGATACACATAAATCTCTAACATTTGAACCAAAAACTGTATCTATAAATGCATAACAGAGTCACTGACATTTTCCCTTTATTATGCTAAGTATGCAATCTGACATCCAACTTCTTAAAATCTTAATTGTACAATGCAGTGTTGCCGACTATAGGCTCAGTGTTAAAGCAGATCTCTAGAATTTATCTTGCTTAACAGAAATTTTATGCCTTCTTTAATAGTGACAAGCTTTGGCAACTACCATTCCATCCTATGAATTTTATGTCTTAAATTATTTTGGCTCCCTCACATAAATAGATTCATGTAATATTTGTTGTATTACCTTCCAAATGGCTTATCCAATTTATCATAATGTTCTTCAAGTTTATCCATATTGTATCGTATAAAATTTCTCTCTTTTAAACTTTGAATAATATACCTTTGTGTTTCTATGCCACTTTGTCTTTAGTCACCTGCCAAGACATTTAGGTAATTTGCACACTTGGCCATAGTGAATAGTGAATAATGCTGCTTTAACCATGAACTAGAAAGACCTCCTGAAGATCCTGAATCCAATGCTTTTAGACAAGTATATTTATACTTTTACATATTCAGAGAAGACCTGCATAGATAATAGCTTGGGAAACATAATTATCTATGTCAGCAAGTACAGTGTGAGAGAGACATGTTCATTTTATATAATGCTGTTGTTGAGTGCATTTCTCTGGGAAATTCTTGAATGAATAGATTTAGCCTGTGGAATGTTTCATAAGTGAGTTACCAGAACATATATATATAAAATCGCTGGATAATATTTTTAATTTGTCAAGAAACCTGATACTGTTTCCCACAGTAACTGCACCCTTTTGCATTCTCAACAGTGAACCAGTGTTCCAATTTCTCCACATTCTTGCCAAAGCTTCTTGCCTTTTGTTTTAACGGCAGTCACTGTGGCAGGAGCGAGGTGGTATCACACTGTGTTTCTCAGATGGCTAGTGGCACTGATCATCTTTTCATTAGCCTGATGGACACTGTGCATCTTCTGTGGAAAGTTTCTACTTAAGCCTTTCGTTCCTCTTTCAGTTTGGTGACTAGATGTTTTGCTGTAGGATTGTAGATGTTTCTTATGTACTTTGGAAATTAGCCTCTCATTTACAAACATTTTCCCCATTTCTGAAGGTTGCTTCTTTATCCTGTTGCATTGTTTGATATGTAGAAGCGTTTTTATTTTAACATGGCCCTCTTGTCTATTTTCATTGCAAAAAGTACCCTTAAAATTATTTTCAGATATATATCTGCTATTTATTCAAGTATTTACCTATTTATTTATTTTGGTGTGTGTATACATGTGCTCGTGTACATGAGTGTGGACACACACTTGCCACAGCATACGTGTGGAGGTCAGAGGACAACTTTCCAGTTGATCCTTGCTCTCCACCTCAGTGGAGACAGGATGGGTCTCTCGTTATTACTCACTCTTCCACTCCCAGATTCCTGGTAACTCTTGTGTTTCTGTCTCCCTTCTTGCCAGAGGCACGCTGGGATTACAACCTGTCAAAGTTCTGGGCTTTTTTAATGTGGCATCAAAGAATCCAAACTCAGGGACTCTTAGAGCTGTCTTGCAAGCACTTTATCTACTGAATCAACTCCCCAGCCCCTAGATCTGCTTTTTATTTTATTTTATTTTATTTTATTTTAGTTTAGTTTAGTTTAGTTTAGTTTAGTTTATTTTTGAGGTAGGGCCTCTTTTTAGCCTAGATTGACCTTACTATATAGTCTCAAGCTAGCCGCTAACTCACAGCCATCCTCGTACCTCTGCCTCCCAAGTGCTCGGATTAAAGGCATGTGCCACCACACCCTACAGGACGATAGAGAGAAAGAGGCACAGAGCAAGGAGAAAGAGAGAGATAATGGGTATGCCCAGAGCCTCCAGCCACTGCAAAAGAACTTCAGACACATGCACCACCTTGTCCACCTGGCATTATGTGGATACTGGGAATTAAACTCCAGTTGTTAGGCTTTGCAGGCAAGTGCCTTAACCACTGAGCAATATCTCCAGCCGAAGATATGTTTTTTTACTGAAAGTGATAAGCTAGTTATGAGGAATAGATTAGGATATTAATGTGAAATTTCTTATTTGAGAAGTAGCTTTATTTTTCACAAATAGAAATTGACTCATCAAAGTATCAACAATATTTTTGAAAAAAATTAATTCTCCTTTTATAGTTAGTTTTATACTTTATATTTAACATTTTGTCATTTAGTTTGACTTGTTACTGGATTTTTTTATAATTAAATTTTGATCCAGCTTAGCCTTTTTTCAAAAAGTTTTAACTTATTTAAAACAATCCTTTCGCTGATAATTAAAAAGCATTCATTCTAAATGTCAGATAAAAATATGTGTGCCTTTTATTTACCACAGGAGATCTTATGTTAGCTTTAAAAACAGAGGATTCCTGTATCAGCAAGTATGCCCAGTGAAAGAGAGGTTGTCGTCTTGTACAACCCTGCTGTTGGCTGCCTCTCTCCGGGAATGACCTGAATGGATAGCTTCAGCCTGTGGAATGATTCAGCAGTGAGTTAACTAAAGAAACAGGTCAATAGCAATAGTCAGGCTACTCTGGCAAAGTCACAAGCTGATCTAAGACTGTTTGAAAAGGGTCTTGGGGATCTTTCTGCCAGGAGTCAGCTAATACATCCACCACTTCAAAAATATTAGATAGGATCATTTTAAAAGAGTTTACCAGAGAAATTTTTAGGCATTTTTCTTTCTAAATTCTTGAGAAAGTGACAACATAATAAATCAGCTAAGAGACTGAATACCAGTAAAAATATTAAAACATTGTATATGCTTTGTGTCCATCCATCCTGATACAAAAGTCTTTAAAATATGTTTCGCAATGTGTAAGAAGATGGAGGATGGCTCAGTTAGTAGCAACATAAGCACAAGGATCTGAGTTCAGATCCCCAGTACCCGCATATATGCTGATCACACCAAGACACCTGTCATATCAGTGCTGGGGATGTGGGGACAGAAGAATCCCTAGGGCTTGTTGCCTAACTAGTCTCACAAGACCAGTGACACTAAGCATTCATTAAGCAATTCTATCTCAAAAAATAAGGTGGAACACACTCAACATTGACTCCTGGCTTCTACACACACAAATGTGCATGTACACACACACACACACACACACACGTGCCCACACATACACACATGCACACACCACATAAGCTAAATATCATACCAAAATGTTTAAGTCTGTCTGTACCTATAAAAATATTAATATATTTTAAATATCCATTTGAAGTAAGTCCCTGGTAATCCTATATATAAAACAAGAGATTCTGGGTTTCTTTAAATTTTTAATGGTTAGATTGTTTGGAGGTGTCAGAAAGCTATTATAACTAATTTGTACTTATCTGCATTTAAGTCCTTGAAATCTAGAACATACCACATCTGTCACTGGTTCTGCGGTAGAAGCCAACAAATTCCCATTGCAGCCCGTCCCTACTTAAGGAGTCAATCAGATCTCGTCAGGAGCCCCACTCAGAGTGGCTCCAAAGTTAAAACCTGCTGCTCAAGACAGATTTGCAGACAATCTGTCAACAATGAAAATTGTCTTTCCTTCCTGTTCAAAGCAAAACCAATGACTAAATACAATCCTATGCATTATGAGCACTAATGAAATTCACAACTCCCCTGCTGCTATAGTCCTGTATCTTTTCCTCCCATTGTTAATGTACAAGTATATGAGCATTTGGGGATTTTTATTGTGTCTTTTCTATCACAGGTATTAAAGATACACTCAAATTATTAGCACAGAATTACCATTATCTAGAGAACAGACAACATGAAGAAAGACACGCTTTAACTGCATACTGACTCATTAGGTAAGTGATACTCATGGGAGAGCACAAACCTGCATTTCACAGTAAGACACATACGGAGAGTACAACATTCCCACTATATAAGTTTTTGATCTCTCTCTCTCTCTTTCTTTCTCTCTCCCCCCCAAGGCCCTGTAGCACACACCTTGCTACCTAACTATATCCCCAGTCCCCCATCCTATTTATCCAATGATGCAGCTGAACCATTAAGAAGAGGAGAAAAGAACTAGTTTACAATAATATCTAGAAAACCCCATTCCCTCATCCATTATTCTGGTTCTTACCATAATATGCTTTTCATCCCTACCCTGAAATTCTAAGGCTGTTGGGAAAAGCTACTGTGCATTAGAAGTAACTTCCTTCAGACCTGGGATTATGAGGATATAAAAGTATAAGAGGGGCTGGAGAGATGGCTTAGAGGTTAAGCGCCTGCCTGCCAAGCCTAAGAACACTGGTTATATTCTCCAGGTCCCATGTTTAGCCAGATGCAAAGTGACAAGGGTGCAATGCCGCACTTGCCCACAGGGGGCGCACAGGTTGGAGTTTGTTCACAGCAGCTGAGAGGCCACTGGGGTGCCCATTCTGTCTCTCTGTCTCTCTGTCTGTCTGTCTCTCTCTCTCTCTCTCTCTCTCTCTCTCTCTCTCTCTGTCTCTTTAAAAAATAAAATAAAAGTATAAGAGGATATGGTGGAGTCCAATTGTGTCCCTCTGATAACACTTAGAAATGATCCTATACCTTCCAGTGAGTTGGCCAGGGCAGTTCCCAAGGCCCCCCAAACCAATCCTTTTTGTTTGCCCACCAAAACTAGATGTTAAGGCTCTATTGCTAAAGACACCCCATGCTTTATTTACAGGACACTAGGCAATCAAGCTGGAACAGAGCTATAAGCATCCTCCCAACTGGTTAGCTGTCATGATGCTGGAAAATGCTGTGAAAGCTATCAGAGGAGAAAAGTCATCAATAGTCTTGACCACAAGTAGATGCTGTGGACTGCATAACTGGCCAGCCTTGCAGCATGCGCTCACCCGTGCAATAATGGAATGTCTGGTATGGGAGTAGCCACCAGCTTCTGACTGATTTGAGGCCTGATCCACATCAAGGAATATGCCTGTTACTGAAAACTTAGTCAAATCCTATGGCTGGTAAGGTCATAGGTCCTAAGGGGAAGTGATGACTGCTTTTTGGTTAAATGGATTTGCTGAGCCCATCAAATTGCCCTTTAAATATGTATGTTTATGCCCATAGACTAGCACTGCTCTTACTTTTAGTCAGAGAAGCATCTTTTTTACAGATGACAGTGATTACTGGGAACACTCAAAATCTAACAAAGTGTTGAGAGGTGACATTTGAGTGGTCAGGCTAAATCTCTATCACACCCTTCAAGGCTCAGGGGATGTGAAAGAGGTGCTGGAAAGAATGTCAGAGCCAGAAAATGAGGAGGTGTGCTCTGGAATGCTGTCTTCCCAACACCAAGAAGCCATGGCCGTTGCATTCATTTCCTCACAGCAGCCATCTACCTGCACAGAACCTGCACAAATTGGACCCATCAACATTTCCTCATGGAAGATGGGAAAATGACATAAAAGAAGAAGAAGGACTAGCCAGAAATAAGGGATCCAATGGAAGGCAATGGGGGAGAGACGATATGGAAAAGTCATGGGTTGGCATTATGATAAAAATATATTATGTATGAAAATTGTCAAAAAAAGGTTAAGAAAATAACTGATCCTTCTGAAACTGAAAGCACTGTGAAAGCACATGAAGGAGGGGATGAAGAAAGGGGATCTTCCAAGGTGAAACTGAGTCCAGGTCTTGGGATGTGTGTTCATCCACTGGCTTCTCATTCATAAGATAAATCAGCATTAAAGGTGAACTTCACAAACAAGACACATCAGATGAGCTTGCTGCAATTTCTAGAAATACTTATACACTTCAAGAAAATCTGTGTTTATACCTAATTTTTCATTACCATCTTATTAGTGAAAACAGCTATGAGATATGCTTTGTAGATGCAAAAGACTGAGGTAGGGCTGGAGATATGGCTCAGCTATTAAAGGTACTTACTCACAAAGTATGGTGGCCCTGCTTAGATTCCCCAGTACCTACATACACCCAGATACACAAAGTGGTGCATGTGTCTCCAGTTGGTTTGCAGTGCAGGAGGCCCTAGCATGCCCATTCATACTCATTCTCTCTCCCTCCCTCTCTATCTCAAATAAATAAATAGTTTTCTTTAAAAATGATTGTAAGAAACGTTTTATGATTTTTAAAATAAATTTAGTGAATCTAAAAAAATGATTGAGATGTACAGAGAACTCAAAAGTGAGTTATTCATACACTTCATCATAAGGTGAGCACTATTCAAGAAATTGATAAGGAATTGTAACTTTGTAGATATCCATCATTCAGAATATTCAAGTTCTTGAGGAAACAAATAAGGAATTCCAAAATGGTCAGACTGAATAATGTTTACAGCACAACTGTAATGATGGGGTAAGAATGTTTAGGGGACTTAGTATATCTGAAAGTTTTAACAATATATAAAACAATATAACATTCATAATAATATGTAACATATTCCCAGGAAGTACCTACCTTGAAATTTTCCTTTCCTGCCCCAAAGCAAAAGCATATATAAAGTTTCTAATCATATTTATTGGTATCCACAGTAAATATTGTAAGAGTAATTGTAGGGAGAGCATAATCCTTACTTAATATTTCTATTCCTAGCCAAGATATATATTATGTTACTCAATGTGAATTTGGGCCCAGATTATATTTTTATGTCCATTCACTTATTTATTTCTATATTCATCAACTTACTTTAAAAAATATTTTATTTGGGTTGGAGAAATGGCTTAGCAGTTAAGGCATTTGCCTGCAAAGCCAAAGGATCCCAGTTCAATTCTCCAGGACCCACATAAGCCAGATGAACAAGAGGCACATGCATCTGGAGTTTGTTTGCAGTGGCTAGAGGCCCTGGCATGCCCATTCTCTCTGTGTCTGCCTCTCTTTTCTTTCTCTGTCTGACTCTCTCTCTGCCTCTCTCTCTCTCTCTCTGCTTGCAAATAAATAAATTTAAAAATAAATAAATAAAATATTTTATTTATTTGCAAGGAGAGACAGAACGGGTGTGCCAAGGCCTCCAGCCACTGCAAATGAACCACACATACATGAGCCACTCTGTGCATCTGGCCCCACAAGCAAGTGCCTTTAATCACTGAGCCATCTCTCCAATCCCAACTCACTTTATTTTTTTATTTTTTTTTATTTTATTTTTTTTTGTTTTTTTGAGTCAGGTCTCACACTAGCCCAGGCTGACCTGGAATTCACTCTGTAATCTCAGGGTGGACTTGAACTCACAGTGATCCTACCTCTGCCTCCCGAGTGCTGGGATTAAAGGCGTGCACCACCAAGCCTTACTCCAACATACTTTTTTAATTAAACTTGAGTTCCATTTAAATTTCACTTTAAGGCACTCATTTTTCTGATTTAGATTCTTCATTTTATTTCAGAGACAGAATTCCCTTGTTTTCAAGAAAACCCCTAGGATGTCCCCTGGTAACTGGGGCAAAAAAATAAGCCCTTGTCTTTTACTAAACCCTTATGGTACAACGACAGGAAATCTTGACTTGATGGTTTCAGTACCTCAAAGTATGCTGAGACAGGGAGAGTTACCCACCTCATATGCGGTTGTGGTTATGAATCCAAGCTGGTGCTTATCACAGAAGAACAGGCCCAGCACATGGGGCTATCATGGGATCAGCATTGCCAGACCATAGTTCTGCTGAAAGGAAAGCCTGAAGACATAGATCTTGGGTCATTGTGGACATATTTGGTGCAATCTTGGGAAATAGAAGGAGGAGAAGCTATACTATTAGAAGGTCATGGTAATTGAAACTCATTATAATATAATTATAATAATAAGGGAAGTAAGGCCTGGCTTTGTACTCTACAGTTGGCAAAGGGAACAGTCTGATGTTAGATTGTCATGGAACAGAGTTCACTGCCAAACAATTCACAACATGCAATAAGGACAGTAACTCCCAGCCATGCCACACTGAAGGAAAGGGGCCTGCGGAGTGTGTGTGCGTACAAGTGAGCATGCTTAACCCTTGCCACAACACCATGAACATGGAAAACAAAAGTGGCACAGAAGAGAAAAATCTATGTTTTATTAATTTGAATTTTTTATTGACAACTTCTATAACTATAGACAATAACCCATGGTACTTCCCTCCTTCCACCCCTTCCCCTCTCAGTCTCTTTTATTTTGATGTCATGATCTTTTCCTCCTGTTATGATGATCTTGTGTAGGTAGTGTCAAGTGCAGCAAGGTCATGGATATCCAGGCTATTTTGTGTCTGGAGGAGCATTTTGTAAGGAGTCCTACCCTTCCTTTGGTGAAAAATCTATGTTTGAAGACCAGTTTCCTTCCTTAAGGGACTGGCAGTCACCCCACAGCTGTGCAAGAGGAAGGGAAGAGCCAACAGCGGGAAGCGAAGAAAAGTGCATGAGCAGCACGCATTCTCCTTGTCTGAGAGTTAGGCAAGGCCTGTCTCCTGCGACTGGCTGTGCAGCATTGTCTTGAATTAGGAAGAACAGCCCTGCAATGAGCTCAGAGGACTTGGCTTTCGATTTACGCCTCCTTTCTCCCTTGGCTCTGCAATTTAATATTACAGATTACTCAAAGCCTAGTCTTTGTCATATCTAAGGTTTTGTTTAACTTAAAAGGATAAATAATCAGATGTTGACAGAAATGAGCAATGCCCCCTTCAAAAATCTAATCTTTCTGGCCTTTGTTAAAGAAACATCAAAGGAAATTGATGACCATAAAGATTTATGTTTATTAATCTGAAGGGATTTTTTTCTCACTCTGGAATGATAATAGTTATCTGAGTTATGGCTGAATAGTAGAGACTATTGAATCAAGGAGTCCCCTTATGTTTAACACTCATTAATCATTTTTATAATTAGAAATGTATTTCTCAACTCAGCTTATTTTTCACATTAAAGAATACCTATTGGAATAAAACTTTTCAGATATTCAACAAGGGAAAGTAACTTTTAAAGAATTACTGAGTAAAGAGAAAGTCTAATCAACCAAACATTATCACATATAGAATCATGCATATGAGATATATGATTAAAGATATTTGTGGTTTATATTTACATAGGATTTTTTTGTTTTGATATTAAAAATAATAGTTGAGGGCTAGAGAGATGGCTTAGTGGTTAAGGCATTTGCCTGCAAAGCCTAAAGACCCATGTTCCACTCTCCTGATCCCATGTATGGCAGACACACAAAGGTGAGGCAAATGCAAGATGGCCCATACCCACTAGGCGGCACAAGCATCTGGAGTTTGATTTCAGTGGCTGAGGCTCTGGAGCCTTCTCTCTGTCTGTGTGTCTTTCTGTCTCTCTGTCTCTTTCTCACTTGCTCTCTCTAAATTAACAACAAATACATAAATAATAAAATAATAGTTGATAAAGTTTGGACGTGAAATGTTCTCCAAAGGCCTATGTGTTAATGCCTCAGTTCTCATCCCGTGTCTTATTGGTAATAGAACCATTAGGAGGTGAGGCCTAGTAGAAGCACGTTAGGCCACTGAGCATTTCCCCTTGAATGAGACATGGGTCCCCTGACTCATTAACAGGATTCCTCCACCATGTACTCTGTACTTCACCATGATGTTCTCAGCGGCCATAGGCCCAGAATGATGGGGCCTAGCAACCTTGAACTGGAGCTTCTGAACTCCTAAACGAAAATAAACTTTTTCTTCTTATAAGTGGTTTACCTCAAATGTTTTGTCATAGATGGAAAAGCTAACAATAATAAACTGATTCGTGAACTTAAAATGGTTCTATTTCTTTTTATGTAAATGATGTTTATGTATGCACTGAAAAAAAAAGGTAAGTAGGGCTGGGAAGATGGCTTAGTGGTTAAGGGCGTTTGTTTGACAAAAGAGGCAAATGCAAAATACTATAAAGAGAGAACAGCTCTACACTCACCGCCAGTGCTCACCAAGCTCAGTATCAGCGACCAGTCTGAAGATTACTGGTTGTCCAAGCAGATAAGCAGAAGCAGACCCTTCTCGGGCAAACAGCCACAAAACAATGGAAATGATCACACTGTCTGCGTGAGAACAGAAACCATTTCTTTAGGATTTGCTGTAGGAAGAGATTCAGCCACCATGACTTGGATTTGATGGAGACCCACAGGTCAAGAAGTGGAAACGCTTCTTCATGAGAAAGGGTGTCTGGTATGCTGTGATGGGAGGGTATTGTCTTGGGGAAGGTGAAAGAATCGGACTTTCTCTGGGTGGCACAGAGATGGAAACAGAAACTGCAAAGGAATAGCATCTCTGAGGACCAGTGACCAAGCCTTCATTGTTTCCAATTTGTTGCAAAGGTTGTGATTTAACTGCCCAGGCTTGTTGCTCATCGGTTGTGGGTCAGACTTCTACTGTCACATATGACCTGCTCATTGTCCCTCTGTATAAACAGGCATTCGCTATCTATGACTGAGATATAACTTGGATTTTTTTTCATTTAGTAATAATTCCAATTAATATTGACCCTCACATTATTAAAAACTGAGTATGGCTTCATTTTATTGGTGTGCTATACTCTGATACCTGTCTTTCACAGCATTATGTCACCAATCCCTTTGTGATGCCATCTGAACATTTCAAATTGTCCTCATTTTATATTTTTTTATTGTTATTTTTTTATTGACTTCTATACTTACAAAAAAAAAAAACACATGATACTTCCCTCCCCTCCCCCATTCCACTTTAGCAGTGATGAAATGAACTCCATTGGAATTGCAACTATTACCCACCTGCATTTAAAACTATATTTCTAGAGTAGAGTTTTGGTTTTAAATGTTTCCCATATTGAAATATGAATAGATTGTTAGATTATTCTTCCCTGTAATATTTAACTGTGTACAACTGAATTGACCAACACATTCTATTAATAGGGTCATTTTTAAAAGTAATAAGGCTATAGATAGCAAATTTTTATTTGATTTCAAACATGAACATCTTTAGTGGTCATTTTGATTTTTTTTCTTGCCAGTTCATGCTTACTGCCCATATTTATATTGATATAATCTACTTTACTTTTATTTTTATTATTCTGTGAACAAAGTATTTTCTAAGTTATTATCTAATTTTCAAATGACATTGCATGTTATTTCTACAGTGTGAAAGGTTTACTTCTAGTAGTATTTGCAAAGTTATTAAGATTTTATGCTTACATATCAAAAGTTAAACCAGATACCACTATTTTTACAGATATATAGATCATCAGATCGCAAAAGCTTGCCTATAACTTTTAGATTTTATGTAACAATAAAAAATAAACTCTTAGCCAGGGGTCATGGTGCATGCCTTTAATCACAGCATTCAGGAGGCAGACATAGGAGGATTGCTGTGAATTTGAGGCTATCCTGGGACCATAGAATGAGTACCAGGTCAGCCTGGGCTAAAATGAGACCCTATCACAAAAAATTTAATATAGAGCCTGGCTTGCCTCAAACTCTTGTTGATACTCCTACCTCTGCGTCCCAGGTGTTAGGATCAAAGTCGTGTGTCACTCTATATAGCTGTGAGGATTCCTCTTTTGATTTGTTCTGTTTTGTTTTTGTTCTTGATTTGAGGTAGGGTGTCATGCTATCTCAGGTTGACCTGGAATCACTCTGTGGTCCCAGGCTGACCTTGAACTCACTGTGATCCTCTTCCTCTAACCTCTGCCTTCAGATCAAAGGTGTGTGATACTATGCCTGGCACTGTGATGATTACTTTTTTTTTTTTTTTTTTTTTTTTTTTTTTTTGGTTTTTGAGGTAGAGTCTCACTGTGGTCCAGGCTCTCCTGGAATTAACTATGTAGTCTCAGGGTGGCCTCGAACTCTCGGCAATCCTCCTACCTCTGCCTCCCAAGTTCTGGAATTAAAGGCATGCGCCACCACGCCAGCTGTGATGATTACTTTTAAGGAAAGAAAAATAAAAAAAGAACAACAAAGTTTCAACTTAATAAAAAACAAACAAACAAAACAAGGCTGCAGAAATGACTCAGCCTTTAAATGCTTACTTGTAAAGCCAGATGGCCTGGGTTTGTTTCCCTAGTACTCACGTAAAGCCAGATGCACGAAGTGGCCCATGCATCTGGAGTTTGTTTAAAGTGTCAGAAAGCCCTGGTGAGCCCATACTCACATTTTGTCTACCCTCTCTCTTTTGCTCTGTCTCAAATAAATAAATAAAAATATTTTTAAAAATTATATATATATCTTATTTAAAATATTCTCTCTGGGACTGAGGAAATGGCTCAGAGGTAAAAAGCACTTGTTTGAAAAGCCTGCCTGCCCAGGTTCAATTCTCCAGTACCCACGTAAAACCTGATGCACAAAGTGGAGCATGTGTTTAGAGTTCATTTACAGTGGAAAGAGGCCCTGGTGTGCCCAATTTCTCTCTCTCTCTCTCTCTCTCTTTCTCTCTGTATTTCTTTCTCTTTTCTTGAAAGTAAATAAAATAAATAATGAATAAATAAAGTGTACTGAGATGGGCATGGTGGTATATGCCTGTAATCAAAGAACTTGGAAACCAAAGGGGGAGGATTGTCATGAGTTCTAGGTCATAGTAAATATCAGGTCAGCCTAAGCTACATAGCAAGACCCTGTCTCAAAACAAAATAATAAATAAATAAAATGTTCTCCAAGTTACTCCATAACAGCTAACCAAACATGTTTTGCTTCTATATTAATAATAAGCATCCCAGAATTCATTTACCAGAATTCTGTCACCTACCCACACAGGCTATACCTTCTTGTGCACACTCAATTTCTGGCATTTTCTCTGTTTAAGCTATCCTATTTATAAGCCAGATTGATACAGGAATTTGGGGCACTTGAGAGAACTGAAGTCATATGTTGGTTCTTGGGTGGAGCTAGGGGCCAGAAACTCAATAGTCACACAAAGCTTCCACTGAATTAGTGGCCTTCCTGGCTCTTGTCTTATAAATTTCAGCTAATGAAACCCACAGAGCAGAGGATAAAATTTGGAGAGATTTTATTACAGAGATTACAGAGATAGGGCCCACACAGCTTAAGAGAAGGAAGGATACAGAGCTGCTGCCCAAATGGGCAAGATAGAGGTCCCCATAAAATGGGAAAGCCCACCCAGAGGCACAGATTGGGATCTTTTAGGGAGTCTACTGAAGGTGGGATTAAATGGGTTCATTCAGTTAGAATGCCATGTGTCTGAATATCGCCAGATTCCCAAGAAGGGACTTTTTACATTCCTTTCTCTTCTCTGGCAGAAGAGGTAAGATCAGAGATGCTTATTCACCTCCTCTAGTGAAAAATTCACCTTATCTTCAAAAACTATAGGAAAAAAACTTGGCCTTACTAGCCCAAAGACACCCCTCACTTTTACTTTCTGGGGCTCTGTTACCCTTTAACGGTCTCAAGGTGAGTGCTACCCTTAGGCTTGCCTCTCCACCCTACTGAAAGAAAGGAAACTAGCTGTTCTACATACTCTAGTATGGGCAGTTAGACAGCCCTCTGCCCATGTACTCCGAAGGGCCAGAATCAGTGATTCTTCCTCTCATGGGTAGGACATTCCAGAGCTGCAAGTGTTTCTACATTCTTTGTGTAATTGGCACCCTGTAAAAGTCTTCCGTGTGGTGGCTACTCCCAGAAGTGTTCTGATACCCTTATTCTATTACCAAAAATTCTGGTAATGAGCTGGTAGGAGGTGAATTCCCAGCACCAGGATGTTTAAAACTCTCTCTAGGTGATTCACATGCGCCTCCAGAATTAAGAATGGCATCATGATTCATTTTCCCTTCTAATCAATGTGCCATTGTATACGAGAATGCTTTCTATAATAGACATGTCAATTATAATATTATCTCAGTAGAAACCAGTTAATTAAATCTATTTCTAAAGTGTATTATCTTTTGAATAGTCTTAAATATAAAATAAGAGTTTCAGATTATTATGTATAAATACTTTTTCCATATTCAAATCATAACATTGAACCAGATTAACCCCACCACTCAGTCTCATAGACTCAGAAAGATTCATATCTATTACATCTAGAAAATGGTTTTAAAATTATCTAATTATAATTTATTTGTAGAAAATGTGTATATGTAAAATGTTTTCATATAGTATATATAGATTTAAAATACTAATGTTTAGACCCAGAATAATCTGGGGTTAATCACAGTACTATCTAGTCATTAAAAATTAGTCAGTGCAGCCGGGCATGGTGGCACATGCCTTTAATCCCAGCACTCGGGAGGCAGAGGTAGGAGGATCGCCATGAGTTCAAAGCCACCCTGAGACTACATAGTTAATTCCAGGTCAGCCTGGGCCAGAGTGAGACCCTACCTCGAAAAAAAAAAAAAAAATTAGTCAGTGCTACAACATCATGTGTACTTAACAAAGTCAGGAAGAGAATTAAGGCAAAACTTGGCCATGAACCACTTCCATACATACATAAACGTATAATTTCATGCATTTAAGAGAAATATCACTAGATGGGTAGATATTTCAGCTCACTGTATTTTAGAAAGCTACAACCAAGATGTTAATCAAGTTTGCAATTATCTGAAGGCTTGACAGGGCTGGTGGATCTGCACCCAAGGTGAGTCACTGTATTAGTTTCCACCCTTTTTTCCTGTGACAAAAATACCTGACAAGAAGCAACATAAAGTAGGAAGGGTTTGTTTTGGCTTATAGCTCTAGGGAATGCATTCCAACATGGTGGGGCAGACATAGCAGCAGGAATGGGAGGCAAGCTAGCCACATCGCAACCACAACCAGGAAGCAAATAAAGCGAATAAGAAGTGAGGTCGAGCCACCCAGTGAATCATTTCCTCCATCAAGGCTGTGCCTTTTCAAACAGTACCTCCAGCCAGGGTAGAAGTACTCAAACACTTCTACATTGGTAAGGTTATGGGGACATTTCAAAATTAATACACAGCAGTTGCTCTCGGGTTCCTTGCCACAAGAATCCTTTAGGAGGCTAAATGTCCTTGTGACTTGGCTTAAACCCAGAGCTCAAAGTCTAAGATAATGAAATGGGAAGGTTAGTCTATTTTATGAAAAATGCTTTGGAAGCCAGATTGTATTTTATTTGCAATAGCCTGTTAGTTAAACAAGATATGGGTTTGTTAAATCTTCCATTCAATGGCATGAATACCAAAAAGCAAAAATCCATTGTGAACAACTTTGGAACTGATTGCTATCAATTTTGGCTTGTGGTAAATCATAAAATTTGGTAGCCCATAATTTGGCTCAGTTTTACCACCAATAACATAACAGTTTGTCTTATTATCATGTAACATTTCGTGTTTTGGTTTGACAATAGTCATCTAGCACCATTTGAGAAAATGAGACTTTAAAATTGTTTTAATAATATGAGATTCTTAGATAAAATTTGCATTAATGTCATTTAGCATTTTGGAATTTATCTTTAAAAGTTATATTTTTCATTTGGGCATGGTGGTCTACACCTTTAATCCCAGCACTTGAGAGGCAGAGGTAGGAGGATCACTGTGAGTTCAAGGCCACCCTGAAACTATAGTGAATTCCAGGTCAGCCTGAGCTACACTGAGACCCTACCTCAAATAATCAAAAAAAAAAAAAAAAAAAAAAAGAAAAAAGAAAAAAAAAAGAAAGAAAGAAGAAAAAGTTATAATTTTCCAGTGATCTTAGAATACTAAGAAGAGAATTTTTATCTGTTTTGAAAGGATTAAAATGTTTGTCTCCTCTAAACTGTTACATAACTTATTCTATGAACAATAAATAATTTCTCAACTGCCATTAAATGCTCCCTGTATCTGTGCATCAGCCAGTTCTCATATGAGATAGCCACAAACTTCAACATTGGACTAAGAAATACATTAGCATATTAACAGTATTAATTTTATGTTAAATGGAATGTAAACATTTTCAATTTTTGTTTATAAAAGCAATATTACAGTGTTAGAATTTATTTTTTTTTTTTTTTTTTTTTTTTTTTTTTTTGGTTTTGCAAGGTAGGGTCTCACTCTGGTCCAGGCTGACCTGGAATTAACTATGTAGTCTCAGGGTGGCCTTGAACTCTCGGCGATCCTCCTACCTCTGCCTCCTGAGTGCTGGGATTAAAGGCATGTGCCACCACACCCGGCTTAGAATTTAATTTTTTTAAAAAATATATTTTTTATTTATTTGCAAGAGAGAAAGGCAGAGAGAGAGAGATAGTGAATGCATGAGTACGGGTGTGCCCAGGCCTCCTGCCACTGCAAACTCACTCCAGATGCATGTGCCACTTTGTGCATCTGGCTTATGTGGGTACTGGGAATTGAACCCAGACCTCAGGCTTTGCAAAAACGTGCCTTTAACTGCTGAGCAATCTCTCCAGCCCAGAATTTAATTTGTACTTTTACATGAAAGTAATATTTAAAACTCATCCTTAGAGCCAGACATGGTGGAGCATGGCTTTAGTCCCAGTACTTGGAAGGCAGAGGTAGGAGGACCACTGTGAGTTCAAGGCCACCCTGAGACTACATAATGAATTTCAGGTCAGCCTGGGCTACAGAAAGACCCTACCTCAAAAAATCACAAATAAAATAAATAAAATCCATCCTTAAACACTGTTTCTGAATACCTAGCATGGTGACTTATGCCTTAATTCCAGCACTCAGTAAGCTGAAGTAGGAGAATCACCATGAGTTTGAGGCCAGCCTAGAGAAAGGCTTCAAAAAAAAAAAAAAAAACTATAATAATGTCTCATGAAAGGTTAAATGTATAATTATGGAATGTTTCATTTCTTATATACTCTACCAGTAAAATCCTTGCTGGGCCTGAAAGACTAATGCAAGGAATTACATTATGAGAGTATATTATGGCTTATAAAATCACTACACCTATTGAAACAGGATATTAACAATCATTCCTACAGTCTTAAGGCGTATTGAACCATTCAAATAATTGTGAGCTAATGGTACTATTCACTTACATTATTACTAAAAGTAAGACAGAAGTGAGGAATCTTCCCGGTCCATGAGCCAAAATCTACCTTCTGATAGCTTTAACACAGCTTATAAAGCAGATATCTACAGGCAATATGTTCAGAGGATGCTAAAATGAAATATAAATTTAAGTGGTTTTAATGCAAAATCATAAATGACTCCAGAGTCAGAAATGTCATTATAAGAAAGAGTGGTACAGGTATGTCTATTTGTGACCTCTGTCTCAATTCACTTTTGTACAAGTTACTGAGTCTCTGTCAATCATATTTTATCTCTCTCTTTTTAAAAATATTTTATTTTTATTTATTTATTTGAGAGAGAGAGAGAGAGATACAGAAATAGGCAGGTAGAAAGAGAGAGAATGGGTGCTCCAGAGCCTCCAGCCACTGCAAATGAACTCCAAATGCGTGTGCCCCCTTGTGCATCTGGCTTACGTGGGTCCTGGAGAATCGAGCCTTGAACCGAGGTCCTTAGGCTTCACAGGTAAATGGTTAACCACTAAGCCATCTCTCCAGCCCCCCATATTTTATCTCTCTTAAAATCCACCTCCACACAGAAGTGTCGGAAGTAGACCAGTCCTTCAATGCTCATAGGCATGTCTTATATGAATGTGGGAGGATATCTGATCATTTGCATATCTGATAGATTCACATCTATTCCTTTGTCTACATTTGTCTATGCCAGTGTGTCTTTCTGAGTTGAACTATTGTATTTGTCAATAGCCTTATACTTTTACTTATTTCAAAGACAGTCACGGACAGCTACATTTTTCTACATGCACAGTTTTCTTGGTTAACTCTTCTTCATTTGTCTTTTTCTTCTCCTGCATTCCATCTACCAAAAACCTGACATTTGACAGTTTTTCTTTGTAGTCTCTTCATTAAAAACTTTGTCTCATTATTCATCACAGATGAGTTTCTACATAGTCTTAGCATCAGTTCTGCCATCTGTTTCCCAAAATGTGACTATCCTTTAGTGACTGCAGGGTACTTTAGCACCCCTGGTGAATCTCAAATATATCACAGGGGAGCTTTGCAGAAGCACTGCTTCTTAAGGTTCTGATCACAGCCTCTGTCCCCAAGCTATTTAAAGATCTATTGCTGAAGTCACAAAATAAGTCTATTCCTCAAGCAAGGCTATCAAAGGCAGTGGTGGTTTATGAGTCATGACCGTGCACACGGCCATGTGATGAGTACTGGAGAACATGGGCCATCATCACCTGCAACGGCTGGTCTTCTTTTGCTTTGCTTAAAACTGACACCTGCCGTTAGTGCTAATTGAGATGGTAAATGAATTCAGAAGCTGAGGACTGACTCAAAGGTCTTATTCAACTCTGGAATCCAAGAATACTATAAATAGTAAGTAATGAAACAAATTAATTTTTAATAATAATAAATTATAAGAAAATATTCAGGTAAGAAAGAAAATTTGGTAGCTCAGAACTCTCTTGTTTGTCCTGTAGAAATAAGATTTCTGAAAGAAGGACAATAGTTAATATTTTGAAAGACATCTTTAGAGTCAATCTCTTGCTCCCACAAAATGACTCCCATTTTACAGTATCATATTTAGCAGATCAGTTTTAGGCATGTCTTTCATGGAAAAGGAGACTCTAAATGCCTTTCTTAGTTTGGTTTGACCTCCGTGACAATCTTAGCCAATGAAATGTAGTGGAAATGAAAGGATGGGGTTATTTCTAAGGATAACATGTATATAGTCTTTCATTTTCCTTGTGGCTTTTTAGGAACATTGACCTGAAAATTCTCTGGAAAATCATCCCAGGGAATCTTGCCTTCTAGCTTCCCGACCTAAGTAGCTATGGTATATGTTGAGTCATAATGTGCCCTCAAGTCAGGTCATCTGCAATTGAATACTAATGCATGAGCCCCATCAATCCATGCACATGGAATAGGGGACAGATAGGGAGATATTAACTCCACTACCTTCACATAACAAAACTTATAACAGTTTTTGGAAGAAATACAATTTTACTTGAAACAATCAGACACTCCTCAGAGATTGAGTCACACTCCTCTTTTCCTAAATAATATTTGTTTTATTAACATTTAAAGTAATGAGTTACATTATGCCATTTTCATATATTCATATATTAAAATAATGATGTATGTGCATATATACATGTCATTATCCTTTGATCTTATTCACACTTTCTCCCTCCATGCCTTGTGCTATTCACCTCCTGTTGCTGGTTCCTTTCACCTCCACAAGTAACCTTTTTCTACTTTCATGTCACACATAGTCTATTGCCCTTCCTTCTTTCCTATTCCAATTTTTTTAGACCTATCCATCTTCTCATAGTCTCCTTCATAGGAATTCAGGAAGATGGATGGAAGTGGAGATTTTTATGTTAAAAAAATAAGTCAGACTCAGATAGACAAATATTACATCTTCTCTCATATGCAAAACCTAGATTAATTAAATTTTCACATGTGTGTAGATATGTGAATATATCCACATATATAGGCATATGTAGGACATCAGGTAGAAAAGAATCAAACACATCACTATGTACCAATTAATAGCTTAGAAAAATCAAAAATCCTAGTTTTTCAAAGATTGTTCATAATTGTTTACTTTGTACAAAGAAAAATAAAAGAAATAATAGATTTGGGAGGGGGAAGGAAGTAGAAATAGGCCTTATGACATTTTCATCAAGTTCTATAAAAACCTTTGTTCTAATGAGATATCCAAGCACTATATTCAGACTAATAGTTTCTTTAGTACTGTGCCCTTTAGAATGAATTTTCATTATTTTAGCTATTTATTCAGTAGGTTTCTTCTATTCATCAAGTTGATATTCTGTATTCCAGACACAACTGCTAAAAACAAATTACTGTACTGAGTTTCATAGACAGCAGATAATAAATATTTGTTTATTGATTCGCTGAACCTTCAACATGAAGATTTCTCTCAGAAAATCTTTCTTTCCCTGTCTGTGCTTCAGAGGCAGAACACCGACAGGATTGCTATAGTAATTGACAGCACAGGGTTTCTGCCACATGTTTCTACAGGAGTGCACTCCCAATTACAGCAATGTAGGTAATCAAGAAAACAATTCCCAAGAGCTCACTTTTCAAACACAACAATTTTTTAAATATGTAGTGGCAGGAATGAAAATAACTGGAGCCTATAGCCATGACAGTCCTTTCCATTGGACGGCTCTCTTAACATCTAATGTTACCAGGAGAGAAATGTGTCCACATGTCTATAAATGTACATATTTTATTGTGGTTAAAAAAAAATCCGCTTCCCTCTCAGGACCTCAGATTCCCATTTCACACTCAAGTACACTTCAAACGGGGCCCTCACAATTATTTTGTGGGGCTTATACTGCAGGGAGTTGCACTTACACATTTAATGGTGCCCTCTTGAGTTGTGAAAAGTGGAAGCACATGTTGCCTCCAGATTCTTCCTCCAGTTTCCCCACCTTGCCCTATCATCTTCTTAATAGCTCTCAACTTGTACTCAGGAAAACGATTTTCTTTTTGACTTGGCAGATCCAGACTATTCAGGACTAGCTTGGGAAAGTTTTCTTCTTATCCAGAGCAATAATAGGAAGAGCAGAGTAAACATGGTGGGAAATGTACTTTGCTAGTTGTGTGCAATGGAGGTAGGGGAATTCTACACCAGCTCACTGGGGGAGTTGAACAATTTATGATTTCCTTTGATACTCTCCAAAGGCCAAATGTACAAATGTTTTTTCACAGAGCAAAGGAAAGAATGAAAGCAAAACTTCCTATGTTGTTAGTATTACTCAAATGCCATCAGAACTAATGTCACTGACATTATCCACAATTTTTGGTTGCTTTTCACTCTCTGATTTAAGGTAAACAAGAGAAACAGGTATGTTAGTTACTCTATGCATTGTTGTGACCAAATACCTAACAAGAAGCAGTTTAAGGAAGAAGAGTTTATTTCAGTCCATTGTGGAAATGAAGTCATGGTGGCAGAAGCAGAACGCCAGCTGGACACAGTGCATCCACCATCAGGAAGCAAAGATTCATGAATGCTGCTATTCAACTGTTGTTCTTTTATTCAGGCTGAGATCCCAGCCCATGGAATGGTGCTTTCCACCTCAATTGAGTTAATCTAGAACATCCCTCATAGACATGCCAGAGATTTGCTTCCATGATTATCTAAATCCTATCAAGTTGGCAATCAGAGATTAACAATCACAGCAAATTCTCAAAGAACCTTTTATGATTTAGATCACAGATCAGAGAAATCCACCTAGTTACAACCGAAGTGTGGCTCTATCCAATGAACCTTAGTCCTGGCTAAGTGATGCCCCCAGATGAAATGCTGAAAGCAAGCGGATTGTTTCAGACTAACAGTCTCCAGTTGACTGATGATGGCCAATCTGGAACTCTAAAGTCTCAAGAGTATGAAGAGATTTCTAACAAGCTGTGGTGATGCATACCTGTAATCGCAGCTCTTGGGATAGGAGGATCAGGGGTTCAAGATCATCCTCCAATACACAAACAGTCTAAGGCCAGCCTGGGATATGTGAGTCCTTGTCTCAAAAAAAAAAAAAAAAAGTTATATATGGAAGGTTAAGTCAAATAAAAAAAAAAAAAACATGAACTCCCACATGCACACATGCACATTGGATTGGCTTTAGAATTCTCTATCTCCTCAAATAATTAAAATCAATGTGGAACATTCTCAAGAACAAAGAGTAGTATTTGATGATTTTGTCCTTGGAATACTAAGTGGTACAATAGCCCAGCAATTTCTAATTTACTCTAATTCCTCATGTAACTCAGAATCCAGACAATACCTTGATCACATTACTGAGGAGTTAGCCTCCTTTCTTTAGTCACATATCACACCTCAGAGTTGGTCCATGTGTCCTTCTCCATTGATCTGCTACCACCTGAGGAAATGACTCACTTGGAAACATACAAGAGCTTGGAGTGTCTACATATCACCAAGGAGTGTGCCCACATATTTAGAGTTCTAAATTACTCAAATCATTTTCATTGGGACTAGTTGTCTTGTCTTAGGAAAAGTATAGATAGGAAAAGGAGATGTATATGCTATTTTCTGTTACTGTAAATAACATTGAGACTACCATAACCCACTGTTTTATCCCTTTTTATAATTAATTACAATGATCTGTGAAAACTAGTATCAAGAAGCTGGATGTGGAGGCACATGCCTTTAGTCCCAGCACTTGGGAGGCAGAGGTAGGAGGATCACCATGGATTCAAGACCACCTGAGACTACATAGTGAATTCCAGATCAGCCTGGGCTAGAGCAAGACCTTACCCAGAAAAATCACACACACACACACACACACACACACACACACACACACTCACAAGCAAACAAACATAAAGTTTTCCTTGGAAGTGATTGAAAGTTTTAACAACTATTTCTACATATGACAGATATCGAAGGACCAAGCTATAATTATTTATGATTAATTTTTTTAAAAAACTGTTTCCCTTTGTTAATAGACCCAGGGACTGCCAGGAAACTGTATCTTTTCAGAATGTTGGGGCTATCATCCTCCATAACAACAGAAAGTAGCTACAATTGCATATAGGAACTTTAAAAAGATAATTAAATTGAAATGATAGCATTAGGGTGGGCCCTAATCCAACATAATTTTTGACCTTATAGGAAGTAATTAAGACACATGGAAGACACCAGAGATGTCATGGAGAAGCCAGAGTCATGGAAACACAGAGAGAAGGCAGCCATGTACTTGCAAAGCAAGGAGAATCTTTGGGAAAAGCCAACTTTCTGATAATTTCATTTTATTTCCAACCTCCATAGCTATGAGAGAAAAATGTAAGTTTCACTTGCTTAAGTGGCTCTTTTGGTGGAATTTGTCAATGGCCAGGCTAGCAAATAAATAAAGTGTCTTTCTAAAGTTTAGCTCTCATATTTGTCTAATATAAAGAAAGTAAGCACTTCTCTTAATGTCCACACCCATATATTAATGCTACTCTCACTTTTGGTTAGAGAAGCTTCTATTTTCAGATGGCAGTGACCTTGGGATGACTCAGAAGGCACCATGATGCTGAGAAGAAGTGACAGAGGAGTGTTCAGCACTGAAATATCTCTATCACACCTTCCAAGGCTCAGGATCCATTGCAGAAGAGATGACAAAGAATGTAAGAGCCAAAGGAAGGGTAGGACTCCTTACAACACGCTCCTCCAGACACAAAATGGCCTGGATATCCATGACCTCACAGTGCCTGACACTACCTTCACAAGACCATTGCAATAGGAGGAAAAGATGATGACATCAAAATAAAAGAGAGACTGATTGAGAGGGGGAGGGAAGGAAATACCCTGGGTTGATATGATAGAGAGTAGAGGCTCAAAGGGGAAAGTGGGGGGAGGGAAGGAAATAGCATGGGTTATTGTTTCCAATTATGGAATATGTCAACAAAATTAATTAATTTTTAAAAATAGAGAAAAAAGACAAGAATTGACACCACAGAAGTTTAAATTTTGGGACTAGCTAAAAAATTTTATGAGAGGGACCAATTTCTTCATGGAAAGAAACATTTGTTTCCTCTAGAAACTACAGCAAAGTCATGGTGATATTACACATTTTTTTAGAAAACATTTTATATTTAAGCCAGGTGTGGTGGTGCATGCTTTTAATCCCAGCACTAGGGAGGCAGAGGTAATGTGACTTTGAGGCCACCCTGAGACTACATAGTGAATTCCAGGTCAGCCTGGGCTAGAGTGAGACCCTATCTCAAAAAAAAAAAAAAAAAAGAAAATATTTTATATTTTTATTTACTTATTTGAGAGACACACACAGAGAGAAAAGAGAGAGAGAGAGAGTTAATGTGCCAAGGCTTCCAGCCACTGAAAATCAACTCCAGATACACACAGCACCATGTGCTTATATGGGTACTAGGGAATCAAATCTGGGTTCTTAGGCTTTGCAGGCAAGTGTCTTAATAGCTAAACTATCTCTGCATGTATAAATGTAATTAATATATCATTTTCAAATATTTTAAGTAAAAACAACTTGTTAATATTATTAACCATTGCTTTGCATCTCAAAACCACTTCTAGTTCATCAGGAACCTTATTGAACAATAAAGTAAGAGGACTTGTATTCAAATTCTGCTTCTCCTCTTATGATGGGACTACTATTTAATCCTAGTGTGCTGACCTTTTCCTCTAGTTAACTTGTTCCCTTTCCTCTCCTGTACACATCATTTTACACAGTCTTTCCCTTTGATGGAGGCTGTGAAAGACACTTTACACAACAAACCCAAACTTACAGCAGAAGTTTTCTGAATAAATACAAATTCTCAATTCTCATTCAACTTTCTTCTCTAATATCCCAATAAGGTCTTAGGTCAGCTTTTTAAAACTGGCTGACAGTTTAACATTTAACTACATAACACAGTTACAAAATTTCAAATTTGAATTCTATAATATTTATAGTCAGTTTCCCAGGTAATAATTGAATCTTGGCTTTGTCCAAAATCTCTCTATTGCAGTAGATTTTAAGTTTAATGAAGTTCAGATGAACCCTCAATGTCTCTTGTATTTTCACAAATCCATATTTCTCAGCTATTGCTAATTATTTTACTTAGTTGCTTTTTAAATCAGCCTTTATTATGTCCACTCTTTTATCACTTTGTCATATAACAATTTGGACACATAGCTTGATGAATGTTCAAATCCAAAAAGAATTTATCACTTTACAACTGCATGAACTTGCAGGTGTATTTTTAGAAAACCTCAAATGTGTATGTGCTGTTTCCTCCAGTTAACTTTGTCTCCTCCAGCTCTAAACCAATCTCTACTAAAAATGAGCATGTAATTTTCAATCCTATATCTGTTGCGGGAAAAAGGATACGGAAATATCTGTCCCTGAAATGGTGAGCTCCTTTTAGCTTCCCTTTATAAAAGGCAGAACAAATGGTGAAGTGTGAATCATCTTATATAGCTTACCTAAGAACAAGATTTTAAATTGAGTCTATATAAACTTATCCATTTGTCAATAGTCAATGAACAATGTGTTTATATAATCTTCAATATAAAACACAATGTAAATGATACCATTATTATTTCCTTCACAACAACACACAAAAGCAATTCATTTAGAGTTTTCTGTACATTATCTGAAAATTTTCCTTTTGCAATTAAATACCTCATAAAACAATTCTGCTTCAAAGATATTAAACTCAGCATTAAAAATAGGAAAAGCAAAGACCTCACGCAGAGGCACTATTACCAGAATATGTCAGGCAGGAAACTCACAAACATTAAAAAATTTCCTTCTCTAGCCCACATCCATATAGTTGTTCTAATGATTCATTATTTCATTAAAGACATCACATGTTTAAAACTAGGTTAATTTTATCCATATATTCAGTAAGATAAGATGGGAGTTGAAAAGTCTCACTGCTAATTTGATCATCAGAGTTCTTGATGTGTGGTTGAGACATCTATGGAATGTGGTATGAAGGCCCTATGTACTGCTGACCTGGAGGTGACAGCAGTTTCAAGATCATCATTACTCTTGGGAGGGCCTTGATAAGGTCACATGGTTGCATGGTCACTCATTTTCACTTCACCATCAGGTGGGTAATCTATAGATGGAAACAAAAATAAAAGCTACAGATGTTAGCCTGGCGTGGTGGAGCACGCCTTTAATCCCAGCGTTCGGGAGGCAAAGGTAGGAGGATCGCCATGAGTTCGAGGCCACCCTGAGACTACATAGTGAATTCCAGGTCAGCCTGGGCTAGAGTGAGACCCTACCTTGAAAAACAAAAAAATGAAAAAAAAAAAAAAAAAACCCAAAAATCCACAGATTTTACAAAGTGGGGGGGGGGGTGACTTAAGAATCACGGTGACAACTTGAAATGGCAAGCTTCCTACTATGAGGGTCTCATTAAAGAAAGGGCAACTCAGAAAAAAAAAATGAGGAGGCCTTAGTATTTTCAAGAGTATGAAATATAAATAAGACAGTCAAAAAGGAATGAGTTGATTATATTATTACCTACACATTTATTTTTCTTCTATCACTCAATCCGTTATTATTCCATTTCCTGAATTCAATGAAATAGTTTGCAAGAGTGAAGCTTCCCCATTCTTCTTCATGAGGCCATCCCATTTTGGGGGAGCTTCTGATACTGTATAGTTATTTCTGATATAATTTTCAGGCTCTAAACATTATGTCACTTCTCATTCTTACACACTTTCTACTCTACT
Source organism: Orientallactaga sibirica (assembly GCA_036365145.1). Classification (NCBI taxonomy): domain Eukaryota; kingdom Metazoa; phylum Chordata; class Mammalia; order Rodentia; family Dipodidae; genus Orientallactaga; species Orientallactaga sibirica. Next base: position 16,931,950 of record JAEOAD010000017.1, read on the forward strand.
AAATGACTCCTCTCGTGCTTCAGTATTTATAGCTTCAGGTCACTGTAGGTTATCACACTCCCTAACTGGCCTAAAGTATCTACTTGGCTCTGGTCTAGCAACATCTTATGAAAACTGTGCATGTGTGTCATGGGGTTCCCTGGGGTGACAAAAACACACATCTTCTCCCCAGATAGTGCTGAGCCAATGAGTTGACTGAGGTTACTTACAGAGCAGGGGGCAGGGTGGCTTAGAGGAGCAGTAGATGATTCAAATGCTACTGCGCTACCACCAGTCTCATCCCATCCTGGATGATGACCTTTCCATAGCTGCTTTGTGTCAAGGCAGCTGCATCACCAGGAAGCCCACCTCAGCATAAGTGACAACTCACAGAATTTATATCTCTCGAGCACACGGCCTCGCTGACAGGCAGCTATCTGCCTGCAAGGGATGTTTCAGTTTCTAGCTGACAATTTTGGGGAGCGGTTTTGTGACCTATTTAAGATTCAGGTCTCCCAGACTTGACATCCTGAATCTCTAGAGCCTCCTTTCTCTCTTCAATTCTGAGGAATCTGCGACATAACAACGTGTCATTTTCTGTGTCCATTCATTTTGAGTTGATTTAGAAAATTATGCAATCACATATTACATAAAAGTGAAGGCAATATTCTGATACACCTGACTGGTCACACATCTGTCTTTCAGTTCTAGTCTCTCAGTTTTTCAGTGATGAGAATGTCATGGTGTGTGGTAATTCCCGACTTTGCCTTCGTCAGTCAGCACAATGAGGACATGTAGGTGCTGGCACAGCAGTAAAGCAATCCCTCTCTGAGATGCTAGAGATTTCTTTGCCCAAGGATCCCACAGAACTCCACCCATCAAAAAAAGGCAGCCACTGCATGGAAGCGACACGACCCTGCTTTCCTTGGTCACAGCTGGGACCATCATACAAACTGTCAAAGCAGCGAGTCTTCAAGAGACTTGTGGAAGTTCCCTGCCGCTCGCAGGTCCTTCCGTCTTTTTAGTTCTCAATGAGAATGTCAGCGGTTTGCATCTCACCTGCTATGATACACTTTCCGTCATTCTTCTCTTTCCCTTTTTCTGTCATCTACATGACAAAGACTTAATGTTCTAATATAAAAATGCTCTGAGAAAATCTATTTGAATGATAAAACTGGCTCTGCCTTGAATCTATTGGCTATTATATGTGATTAATCAAGTCTTGTAAAGGAGACTGTGACAATGGAACTTAGCAAGCAGAAAATGCCCAAAACAGTGGCAACCATTGGCTGTGGCCATGCCACTGAAAGTTGTAAGATAATGGTTATGCTGTGCAGGTGCTAGTTTTAGCTTTGTCTCCTATTAAAGGTCATGCTGACTGTGGAACAACTGGACTAACAGATGGTCAGTGGTCCAGTACATGGTGTCTTTACCTGGATAAGCTTCACAAGTAAGTAGTAATATTTAAGTAAGATAACTAAAGTGTGTTTTAGATATTAGTGTAATCTAGGGACTGACCAAATGGCTCAGTGGGTAAGAGTATTTGACATGCAACCATGGGGGCCTGATAATGTCTGAGTTCAATTCCTAGCACACACATAAACTGCTGGGCATGTTACTCATGCCTGTAACCCTAGTCTTATGAGAGGAAGAGATGAGAAACTTGTTGAGGCTTGCTACTCAGCCAGTCTTACAAAAAAAAAAAAAAAAAAAAAGACAGCTGCAAGTTCAGAAACAGACAGAGGAGTGAGGGAGAACACCCCACCTTCTCTGTCAGCCTCTGCAATTCCAGCACACAAAGTGCCAGCATCTGCACATACACATGCACACCCTATACATACACACACACATGCAACCCCCACCCCACACATACTATACTCACATATAATCCCCCTGTATGGCACAATACAGGCCTGGTTCTAGCCAGACCGCATGGCAGAAAAAACCAGGAAGTGGCTTCTGTGAACATGGAGTTCTGCACAGGCCTGGCGTGACAACAGCTACAGTCCCATGCTCGCGAGAAACCTGCTACGAGATGACCTGCCCAGAGACAGGCTGTCATTGGTCACAAAAAGGGGACCACCCCATACAATGATTGGCCAGCCAAGCCCCTTAAAAGCCCCTGCACTTCCTCAATAAATGAGTTTTGCAGCAGCTCGCTCTCTGCTTTCACCTAACTCCCAGAGTCTGTGTCTTGGTTCCGTGCTGCTCACGCCCAACTCGGCAGAGACCCTGCCGTCCCTCCTGGGCTGGCCTTAGGGAGGACCACAACATCTGGCACAACATCCCCAACAAAAATAGAGAGAGAGAGAGAGAAAGAGAGAGAGAAAGAAATTATTTCATTTGATTCTTTCATTTTGTGGAATTAGGAAGTTGAAACTAAGGGAAAATACCCTGAGGCGTCATGATGAATTCAAACCAGACCGGGATAGGAGACTGTCATTTCCTTTCCTCCCTACCCCTCGTACTTCCCTTTGTTTCTTAACTAAGTTAATTTCCATGCTGGGAAAAAAAAACCACATTTTTAACATAGCACTACAAAACCATATAAATTCCATGTTATTGGGTTTTTTATTCTTTTACTTTAACAGACACCAAAACCTACTAGAGAAACCTATTTTCAAAACTTTTTTCTATGCTCGCCAAAAGAAGACAAAGGTGAGTTACTATGAGGAACACCTCCATCTGCCAAAGGAATGTCTCAGGCTGGGGAATGCGGCAGGTTCTGTGGATATAGATGCAGAAATGAAGAAGCGTTTTGGCTCCTACTGGGTGTCATAATTTCTGAGTGATCCAATCCGTGTATGACAGAGAAACAAAATGTTGCAGATATTAAGATTTGTCAGATTGCCAAATACCTCAGAGTTGTTAAAAATTGTTGCAGCATATCTTAGTATATGAACTTTATTGCTTCCCCTATAGGTTATTGTGAGGTTCTGGTTCAAGAATAGAGCACCAGGTCTGGGCTGTTTTTTGGGTCCAAATTTTATTTCATGCTGGTGGTGGTTTGATTCAGGTGTCTCCCATATACTTAGGTGTTCTGAATGCTAGGTTCCAAGCTGATGGCAATTTGGGAAATAATGCCTCCTGGAGGTGGTATATTGTTGGGGGCAGGCTTATGGGTGTTATAGCCAGTTTCTTCTTGCCAGAGTTTGGCACACTCTCCTGTTGCTGTTGTCCTCCTGATGTTGGCAAGGAGAAGATGTCCAGCCTCTGCTCATGTTGTCATTTTCCTCTGCTGTGATGGAGCTTCACCTCCAGTCTGTAAGCCAAAATAAACCTCTTTTTTTTTTTTTTTAAACCACAAGTGCCCCGACCGGCAGGGTTCAACAGAGGCTCGAGGGGAGGCTGTACCTGGATGGGGGAACAAACAGACACAAAGAAGAAAGCCCTGCTTTCATCACCAGTCAAGGCTTCATTTATTATTATTCATACAGAGGTATATAAAGGGGAGGCAGGAATGAAGGTATGTGGGATTTATGGCTATAAGGGAGGCAGGAATGAAGGTATGTGGGATTTATGGCTATAGGGGAGGCAGGAAGAAGGCAAATGGGATTTATGGCTGCCTAATGGATTTTATGGCTACCAGAGGGTCGGGGGTCTCTTGAGTGATAGGCCTCAAGAATGTCTGTTGAGATTACAGGCAGGGAGGTTTTACATCAATCCTGTTTGTTAAGATACATATCATTAGGTTACATCTTGTTCTTATCAAAGCAGGCTTTTTGGGAAGGCTTGGTAAATTTCACAGGAACTCAGGAAGCTGAAATCTTAACACAAAGAGTGGAGGCTTCTTCCTCCAAATGGTTGCAGTTTGGCTCAAGGTCTCCAACACACAAGCTGCTCTTGGTTGGGTGATTTCTACAAGCAATGTGAACCTGACTGCAACAATGCCAGACCAGAGAATGGCAGGATTCAAATCCAAAGGAAGAGGCCTTGGCACCCCAGGCAAGGGGAGGAGGGAGGTTGTTAAGGCTTTGGGAGAGGACAGAGAGATTCTTACACTGTGAGGGAGGGGCTAGTAAGCAGAGTATAGGACATTAAGTGAGGAGCAATTGAGCCACTGCGACCCAAGCCTGTGTGAACTGGTGAGGCTTAGAAAATGGTCTTCACTCAGGGCCACCATTGGTGGCTGGGAGGAAGTCACCTTCCTTATTCAAGCCCTGGTGCAGTGAAGCATAGTCAATTTCCCTATAAGCCAGAAGGAATTCCAGAATCTTAGACTCAGTCTGGGGAAATTGGGAATATCTGCCACTGCTATAAAAGGGCAAAAAGGAAAAAAGCTACACTCTAGAAAGCTAGAAGTTATTATTTATTTATTAAACTTCTGTTTGCAGTGCAAATTAGGTTTGAGTGAATGGTGCATAAACTGGGCTATTTCTGACAGAAGTGCAAATTAAGCTTATAGTCTAGACCGTAGGAAGAAAGTAGTCCTTTCTTTCATCTTCTCATATCATTGCATTTTAATTATAAGCATTTTTAGGTATAAAACATTAACAGAAGATTGACTCAATAAATTACTTAAAGGCAAAAGTGTCCACTGTTCTAACAGTTTGGATATTTTGTAATCAACCTCATAATTTAAGGAGTTTTCAAAATTGCCTCCTAGAGTATGTACATGTCAGTATTGAAAACCAATAGATGAGAGATGGCTCTGCAGTTGAAGTGCTTGTCTACAAAGCCTAATGACCTGGGTTCAATTCCCCAGTACCCACATAAATATAGATACACAAAGTGGTGCATGCATCTTGAGGTTCAGTTGCAGAGGCTAGAGACCCTGGTGTTCTCTCTCTCCTCTCTCTCTCTCTCTCTCTCCTTGCAAATAAATAAATAATATAAAAAAATAAAACCAGGGCTGGAGAGATGGATTAGTGGTTAAGACACTTGCCTGCAAGCCAAAGGACCCAGGTTTGATTTCCCAGTACTCACATAAAGCCAGATGCACAAGGTAGTGGGTGCATGTGGAGTTCATTTACAATGGCTTGAGGCCCTGGCACACTCATCCTCTCTCTCTCTTTCTCTCTAATAAATAAATAAAATTTAAAAAATAAAACCAATTACAATTTCCTTCAAGAGCTTTCACTAGCATTTTGATGTTCAAGATAAATTGCATGAACTGTATTTATGTGAGGTTTGAATGACTGTAAAAATCATTTTTTAACATTTTTGAAAGCAATAAGTACTTATGTCTGACTAGAATTAACCAAGTTTGGCAAATTTACAGCTAAATTGCTTCACCCTCAGATGCTACTCATCCAAGCAGAGAAAGGGTAGGCAAAGAACACCTGGATATGATAAGATACAACATAGGAAAGCCAGTAGTTTTCTTGCGTTCTGGGTTGAATGATTCTTCTCAAATGTCTGTGAAAGTCACCTCAACTGTCATAGTTTTCTTGGTCTTCTCACCTGTAAGCAGATGGTAGAAATTCCTTTTCCTATTGACAAGCTTATAATCTACTGATTGAAGCAGTACTTTCCTTGCAATGTCACATCCTCCATCATTCATGGGACTTCTGAGATAAAGTATGGAAGAAAAGGGGCATATTACATGTAAGGTTTGGGAGTGACCACGACCACACAGACCACTCTGAGGGAAAGATGAGCTGCCAGGGCTGACTCACAAGAGAGGAGCACAGCCCAATTGAGTTCCTCGGGTAGTGGGTTTTATAGGCTTTTTCAGTTTTTTCAGTTGGGGGAAGGTGTTATTTGCCTTATCCATTTCAAATAGCTAGGGTGTGAGACCAGAACAGTGACCGACAACTTATGAGATAAGGGGCAGGAAACCATGACTTGGGGGCATTGTTAGGTAAGGAAGGAATAATGGCTAGGTGGTTTCTTGAGGAATGTAGATAATCCACTTTCTTGTCTCTGTTGCCATCCTGCTGTCCTTGGTGACTCCATTTTTGGGAGCCTGTCTGACCTAACATTACATACATATGGAATATATATTATATAGAGAGATTATATTTTATACATGTATATGGAAAAATGAATATGCTCATAGTTTTGGACAAAACTGGACAGAGAAATTCTCGATCCTGTGCCTTCCCCATAGCAGGGTCAGTACAGTAAGAAAGAATGGAGAATTCTCAGTAGCTCCCTGCCAGGTTTGTGGCCCCAACATTCTTGACTGGTTTCCTTACCCCTTCATTTCTGTAAATAGCCCCCTCTTAAAAGTCTCTTCCTTGGGTTGGAGAGATGGCTCAGCAGTGAAGGCACCTGCCAGCAAAGCTAAAGGACTCAAGTTCTACTCCCTAGTAAGTAGGTAAAGTAAGATGCCCAAGATGACTGGAGTTCGTTTACAGCAGCTAAAAGCCCTGGTATGCCCATTCTCTATTTGCCCCTCTTCTCTCTCTCTCTCTCTCTCTTTCTTTCTCTCTCTCTCAAATAAACAAACAAATAAAATTTTTAAAAAATTAAGTCTTCTCCATTAATTCAGTGGCTGTGCTCTCTGTCCTGCCATACTGTCTACATCAAAATCTAAGCCCCAAGCTAGGTGTGGTGGTGCATACCCTTAATCCTAGCACTTGCGCTCCGGAGGCAGAGGTGGGTGGATCGCAGTGAGTTTGAGGCCATCCAGAGATTATATAGTGACTTCCAGGTCAGCCTGGGCTACTACAAGTTAAGACCCTACCTTGAAAAAAAAAATGTAAACTCTATCTCTCCCACAATTTCCAGAGAGAGCACTCTACACACATGTTGACTAAATTAGTGAATTCACAAAGCAAATATCCTTCAACCACCACCCCCCTAAGCTGCTCCACTAGTAAAACTAAGGCTGGATTAGTGTATATGTGATTATTCTGTAAAGAGGTCCATAATTTCCATCAGAGCCTCATGAGAGTTCAAACATAAGTCAGAAAGGCTTGTCCTAACATGGTTTTCATCTTCCTAGAATGTTTCATCTTTCATTGAGATAGCAACATTTAATGGCAAATATACAATAATTACAAAAAGTATCATGATTCTTCTCCAGGTGATATCAATTTTATTTTAACTATTAAAAAAGAGGCTTTAGACAGGCATGGTGGTACACACCTTTAATCCAGCACTCTACTCTACCTGAAGATATCTGTCAATCCAATTAAATTTATATACTGAACCCAAATAATTCACCAAAGTCCAAAGTTGAAAATGTTCTGTGGGATGAAACAAAGTCAAGCATCAACAACTATATATATTACACACACACATATATATGTGTGTGTGTATAGATAGATAGATAGATAGATAGATAGATAGATAGATAGATAGTTTTGATATATATTTATTTGATATTACATATATCAAACGATTTTTGTCTAAGGTCATGTCCACACCTTTCATTACAGTTTTTGGATCATGACACATTGAGATAGCACATAATAACTGCATAAGTAAATTTCAGAGATTTGCTCTGTTACATTTTCCTCATAGAAGAAAATTTATTTCTCTCAGTGATGAGTGAGATTCAACTAACAATTCTAATTTGTTTGGCACTAAGTAATATCTTCTGTACAAGATAAAGTTTTTTTACAACTCTCAACATGCATACCAGACATTGATTTCCCTCCCTGGACCAGACTAGAGCCTAGACATTCGTTTAATCTTTCTTGCCAGGAGTGTGCTGTATTTTAAGAAGACAGAATGGAGCTGCATCTTAATTAATGTCCTGGAGGTTGATAATAGTGGAAAGTCTCATTTGTTTTGAATTGCCAAAAATCTTGGGGTGGGGCCATCACCATCTCTGTCAGGGGGAGACATGGCACTTCTAACCCTCACTCAATCTGGTATAGGATAGAACAAGGCTCAGTTTGCTTCTTTCCCTCTCCCTCAGGCCTTCTCATTTTATTTTTTGCCTGAGTTTCAGGAAAAAATAGTTTTTATTTAATTGTGTTTCATTTGCTTCATCCCTGTAAAATGTTTTCTCAGTTACATTGTGGCTGGGCTGTGACTTCAATCACATGGACCTGTGTTCTATACATCAATTTGATATAAGAACCACTTGGCTCTTTCACAGCTTACATTATTAAAGCATGTAATATACCTTAAAATTTTCAAATTTTGATTGCAATTGAATAGTTCATAGTATATATAGACCTTACAGGGTCCATTTAACTAAAACATTTCCTCATTGCTTAAGCTGAAATACAAATTTATTTGAAGAACCTGTATTTTTATCTCCAAAATCTGACAACAGTCTCACATTCAAAAAACAGCTACAACCCAGAACTTGGGTGCTATCTAGAAGCACATGTTTTCCCAATGTATATTCCAATGGTGATCCTGGAACTTGCAAAACTTTTAGTGGATTCAGAAGCAAACACAATGCCATCATGTGGTATATGCATCTCTTTCTTTCTTTCTTTCTTTCTTTCTTTCTTTCTTTCTTTCTTTCTTTCTTTCTTTCCTTCCTTCCTTCCTTCCTTCTTTCTTTTTTCTTTCTTTCTTTCCCTTCTTTCTTCCTTCCTTCCTTTCTTTCTTTTTTTTTTTTTTTTTTTGAGGTAGGGTTTCACTCTACCCTAGGCTGACCTGGAATTCACTATATAGTCTCAGTGTGGCCTTGAACTCACAGTGATCCTCCTACCTCAGCCTCCCAAGTGCTGGGATTAAGGTGTGTGCCACCACGCATGGCTGCATCCATGTCTTATGGTGCAGGTGACCACCACAAAATTGGTGGTTGAAAAAAAGAGTGGGACTTTATTGTTTGTAGTACTGGAAGGGAAAGATTTGACATTAGTGTGATTCCGATGAAGCCAATTTATTTGAAGGCCAAGGTCCTTCCATAGCCATACCCTTTCATCCCTGTTGTTAGCTGTTTATGGCTCCTGGAAGGCTTTGGCTTATTCCTGCATCGTTACAGTCTCTGTCTCCATGGTCACACTGACATTCCTTGTGTGTATGAAATCTTTCTCTGTCCCCCTCATGTAAGGACATCAGGGATGGCATAAGCATTCTGTAAGAAGACCTAGCCTTATGGCTTCAACATTCTCCCCTTATTTCTAGGCGCAGTCTTTGTCAAGTAATAGTCATAGGTTCTAGTGAAAAGAAGGCAGATACCTTTGGGAGATCATTTTTACTGTACTGCAAAACTGCATAGATTTTGAAGCCTTCAATTCAAAGCAGCCCACCTTGGCATAGGGCCCCATAGTGCTCCTTGACTGTGGGCCCTAAACATGGCCACTCTGTAAATCAGTCCTTCTGACTTAGTCCCCATGAGGATAGTTTGAGAGTGATCACAGAAATAAATTCACCACTGACAAATGGGGATTGAATAACTAAGTGCCAAGAAAAAAAAAAATGTCAATTGGGAAATCACCTGTCCCTATTTTAATTCAAACTCAATGCCTTAGATTTGTAATCTCAGATCTAAGCTTTCATTTTTACTTATATAAGATCCTAGTAATTAAACTTCTATTATACAGTTTCTGATAAGATTAAGTGAAACAATTAATGTAAAGTGCTTAGCACTGGTCCCAGCTTATGGAAAATGCTCTGTAAATGGGAGGTGATTTATCAGAATTAAAACATTGCTGCTCCCATTGTTTCTACGCTGGACTAGTTACAGATAAGTGCAGTTCAAAAGAAATTCTTTCAGTGAAGATACATTGAAGTGGTCCAAGTTCCAAACAACTTGTAAAGAATTTATAGCTTAATTTAATAGCATGGTATGGAAGCAATGTGTTTAAATGCTTTTATCTTTCAGCCTAGCAATACTTCTGGCATGGTAGAGCAGAAAGACTTGTGGCAAGCTTACTTCTGTGTAAAAATGTATGACTTATTAACATGTCTTCATCCCATGATATTGACTCCAAAGGTTTGTGGTCACAAATGCCATGGAAATTGGGCTGGAGAGATGGCTCAGTGGTTAATGGTGCTGATTGCAAAGCTCATGTAGTAGTTTGAATAGATGCTACCCAATAGATGCAGGAGTTTTATTCAAGCTTGTAACTTGGTGTCACTGTGGGTGGATACTGGGGCCAGCCTTAGGGTATTTTTTAGGGGGGTCATATCTGAATTCCAACCTAAGATACACCTGGGGTTTCTGGAGTGTGCTTTCTTGTTGTGCAGGTGGTGGTATATCTTTCTGTGTGGACCTATGACAGGCAACCAGTCTCTCATGCAATAATGGAACTTCCCATGGATCTGTAACCTTCAAGAAATTTCGTTCCTCCTGTACACTGTATCTGGTTTGGAGGATCATCCTAGCAATGTGAAGCTGACTATGACAGAATTGGTACCAGGAGTGTGGTGTTGCTGCGTGATGAATCTGACTGTGGATTTTGGTCTTTTCGAATTTTTGTTTGGAGAAAAGGACATGGACTTGGTACTTGCAACTGAAGAGGACTTCCAGTGCAGTAAGCCAAGTTTTATAGGTGATTCTGGTGAGAGTTAGAAAATACTAAGTGCAAAGAGAATTATATTTGGAGACTAGATGATATGAATTCTTCTTAGGAAGGCATAAAATTCAAATTTTAAGTTATTTTGTCACACATATTCCCACATGTATCTCTAAAATAGCATGATGCATGTTGTCAAATATTCTATTATTTTTATAATAAGTTACATTGCCTTTTCCAGAAATGTATATGCCTTTAGTAAAGCTAGGGCCCTACAGAGATTTTCACTGGATCACCAAGTTTTTATGAACAAATCACTATTTTTCCAGAAATCACTTCACCATTTTCAATTATTTTTAAATATACAAAAAATAAGTAATTATATTTGAGTACTTATAAAACACTATCAGAGTATAACAAATAGAAATAAAAATGTGGAAAAGCCTAAGACGTTTCCCAGGATAATCAGAGCAGCATCTCCCTATACAGAACAGCATGAAACAAAAGTCAGAACTAATGGACTAAGTCTCGTGAGCATATTGTTTTAAATAATTGAACAGGAAAAAACAGATATTCAAAATTTTTTAAGTGACATCAGTAAGAGCTATAGAAATGGCAATATTTCCTTTTACAGAACTGACTTAATTTTCTTCCTGTCTTGCTGTGCCTAATATCTTCCATAATTGTTGAAGGCAAGCAATTTATATTGAGTGATGGGATAACTTAAATATGAAATTGCATGCTGGTTTCTTCCACTGAAACATAGAGAGCTAAAAACAATGAATTGGCTGTTTCTGGATATGTGAAAACTGCTCAGCGGATAATATAGTCTCCTTATTATATGCATTTTAATTCCATGTGAAGTATTTTGCCATTTCAGCTGATTGATCTGTTTTCAGTCTGCAATGATGAAGCAGGCATCTTTCAAGGGCTTCACTGAACCTCCCAAGGTTCTCTCCAGGCCCAGTCCTAGCATGCTGATTCCTTGAATTCTTCTCACAGCTCTCCAGTTATTTACACTGCCCTATTCACTTTTGTATCTGTAGCCTTTCCCTCCATCTCATTCACCTGTTAACCTTGTCAAATGTGTATCCTGTTTTTGTAATGGACTGATATGCTTGGCTAACGATATAATACTGAGAAACTTAAGACTTAAAGTTGGAAAAAACTCAAGTAAGTATAAAATTACTGGCACAGTGCAAAGGCTATGATGGAGTTCTGTTAGCTTGGGATGGATGTTTTTCCTGGCCACTCATCCCAGCTGGAGGGACAGAACTGGAAAGTCAGAGACTGTCAGTCACTTGTTATGATATCAAACTTGAGCTGCAGGTGTTTGATGTTTGCTCAATGATTGTTCACTTTGAATTGATTCAATCTCTCCTTGTTATGCCTTTTAGCAGTTGGAAATGTTGACTCTATGCCTTCATATGTTGACCATATATACCTTGTTTTGATATTACAGAACTCACAGGTAAGAGACAATCTTAAATCTCAGATGACACCTGGGACTTTGGAACTATCTTAAGTTGGTAAAGACTATGGGAACTTTGAAGTTGAACTAAATACAATATAAAATGTGAGGTGGTTGTGAATCTGTTGGGGGCCAGGTAAATTGGTAGTTTGAATGAATGTCCCCCAGTAGATTCAGGGGTTTTATTCAAGCTTGTAATTTGATGTCACTGTGGGTAGATCCTAGGGTCCAGCCCTAAAGTGTGGGGCAGATCTGAATTCCAGCTTGAGTTCTGTCTTGGGTTCCTGGAATGTGCTTGCTTTATGGTGCTGGTGTTGGTATTTCTCTCTGCATGGATCTGTGAAAAAGAATCAGCTTCTTCTGCCATTATGGAACATCCCCTGGATCTGGAAGCTTTCATAAATCTCTTCTTCTTCCCATAAACTATGGCTGGTTTGAAGGTTCATCTCAGCAACATGAAGCTATGATAGCAACAGGAATATTGACTACTGAATATTTTCAAATGAAGAAATGGTTTAGCCAATATGAATTTTGGTTTTCTTCATTTTTCTTTATTCTTTCAAATGAAGAAATGGCTTAGCACAAAGACCCCTAAGATTAAGATCTATGGCATTTTAATGGAATAAAAATGTCATTAAAAAGGTTCAGGACCTCCCTAAAGATCACTACAAGTAACAAATAAGAGGAGTCTGTGGTGAAAAAAATTCAAGAGATAAGGATAAGCAAATTTATTTATAGCTGCGCCTCTTGTGCACTTGGGCTGTATGAAACTTACTTTAACCAACCTTTGTCTAAATTGACTTTGCTAGAGAGCCTCCCCTGAGAATATTACCATTGAAGTGAGTATAATAACTTCAGTCTACTGTGGATAATACTAAACACTGCCAGTGGATACCAATGTTTGGTGTGTATGTTCTAATGATTTTTAATATAAAAAGGGTTCTTCCCTATGAAATTTATCAACAAAATGTAATGTGTTGAGCCTCAGGGAGATGTGTCATTTCTTTGGTATTTTTATACCATGGGTCTAAATCTTACTGCCTGTCTTCAAAGTGCCTCTCATGTGGTTAAAGTTTTCTTGCAAATAAAACCTCATGAAAAATAAGCTCTTGAATTTAACATCATGGGAAATAATTGTCTGATGAGGACCTGACTATAATATCTGTAAAAGAATCTTATAAACACTTGTCTTGTTAATAAGTTTCCTACTTAAAATCTGAATTAAATATATAAAGGTAAGATATTCCTGCTGAAAAATAATTTCCTAATGAACAGCTAACTCATACAACCTATTTAGTTGTTATTACAGTTATTACTAATAAAATCGGCCTCCCATTTAAATGTAGAGAAGCCACAACGGTTCCAATATCAATTATACATTATCTCTAAATTACATATTGAAACTTAGTGGAATTATGCCAAGATGTAATCAGAAGGAATCATGAGGTGAGCAATTTTCAGAGCTCAATTTAATTCAACATCTCTTTAACTGTATCTTCCAAGATTATAATTACATTGAACAATTGGTTTGATTGAAGGGAGAAAAAAATCATATTGCTTCACTGACCACCATTTTACATTCTTGCTTGAACAACATGGCATAAAATTTAATCTGTAAGAAGACCAATTAGGATAGCAAGAGCATGGGAAATTCTTTAATTCTGGTGGAAGTAATATAAAAGGTCAAAGGGCCTAGTTTTAAGAACTCAGTATCACAAAATAGATACATTTTCCCCATTTACTATGGTAATAATCACTATACTAGTTTAACAGAAGAGAACAGGAAAGTAGGAGAGTGTTGTATTTCTTAACCTGAACCATGTATTCAATGTATAATTAGGCAAGATGTTTAGCTAACATTGTTTCTTTTAAAAAAATATTTCATAGTTTATTTATTTATTTATTTGAGAGAGAGAGAGAGATACAGAAACAGGCAAGGAGAAAGAGAATGGGCATGCCAGGGCCTCCAGCCACTGCAAATGAACTGCAGATGCATATGCCACCTTGTGCATCTGGCTTATGTGGGTCCTGGGGAATCAAGCCTCTAATCAAGGTCCTTAGGCTTCATAAGCAAACGCTTAACCACTAAGCGATCTCTCTAGCCCACTTTGTAGAATTTTTAAGTGGAAAATAGATATATACCAAATAATGTTTTATATTGCCTATATACAAAACTAAATTTCTATATATCTATATAACAAAAATTTATACAAATATGTGTGTGTGTATGTGTGTGTGAGAGAGAGAGATCTGTGTATTGACTAATGTAAGAAAATTCTCCATTAGACTGTCACACTTTTACAAAACTTGTGGTGCTTTTGTTCTGGAACATTGTTTTAAACATGTTTGTAAAGCAAAGAGGTAAAATAAAGTCAGTATTTCTTTCTAAGACAAGAAAAAGGCAAACTTGTTTGTCAATGAGCCTAATGAAAATACAGCCTATCTTTGGGGCAAAGTTGGATGGGTTTCCCAGTAATTCTAAGGTCACATGGGGAGTGGCTTTCAGGCTCACTGTTCCTCAGTATGACACACTCCGTATGTAATATTCATTCCCTCTGTGGAACTGGAAAGCAGGGACCACACTTCTTGCTATGCCAAGCATACTAAGTTCCTTTGTCTCTGACCCAAGATTTTGTGTGTCTTACTGTCTTCTGTGAACCAAAGGTAGTCTCACTGGTCAGATTATAAGGAAGAAAACATTTTCCTCTATTCACTATTCTACACCCAGGATGATCCAAGCACTTTCTACAGGAGGTTTTATTTCATGCCATCTTGATTCATGAGATTTATTTCTAAATACTATTAGAGAAACAATCAGTAGCTCCACTTAATGCATAATTTTAAAATTTATGTGTCAATTTCATACTCATATGTGTGTGTATTTTGATCATATTTAGCTCCTATTACCCTATCCTAATAATCTCTCTTGAGAGATTGAAACCCTTCCCAACTATTCCCCTTCTAATTCGATGTCTTCTTTTATTCTTTTGAAGACCCAATAACTTTTTCTAGGGTTGCTTACATGAACCAATTGGTAGGGCTTATTTAGCACAGCAGACAACTTATCAGACAATTTATAGTAACAGCTCCTCTGTGAGGCATGGGGCCTTGTCTCATGATAGAGTATTTATGAATATTGTGCAAGTCTTGTGCAGATTGACCATAGCTGCTGTGAGCTCATAAATGCAATGACCATGTCATGAACGAAAAGTAGGGTTCCATAGGAATCCTCCTATTCTGTGGCTCTTACACTTCCCCTCCCCCCTCCAACAGTGTTCCCTGAGCCTTGATGTGGGTGATTTAAATGTCCCATTTAGGGGTGAGCACTCGACAGTCTCTCCTTCCCAGAACTTTGACCAAGTATGGGTTTCTGCCGTGTGGTGGTTTGAGCTAATGTCTACCATAATCTCATGTGTTTCCAATACTTGGTCCCTCACTGGTGAAAATTTGAGAAAGTGGTGAGGCCTTTGTGAGGTGGAGCCTTCCTGGGTGGGTTTTGGCATAGTCCAGCTCCAAGCCCATTCCACAGACTATTTCTACCCAGCTGATGGAACAAGATGATAGTGCCCTGGCTGTGTGCTCATGCCATTCTTTTCCTGCAGAAATGAATCCACCCCTTGAAACTGTAAAACAAAATAAACGCTTTCCCTTCATACGCTGCTTCTGGTCATGTATATATTGTCTCAACAATGAGAAGGTAACTGCTACATGTAGTAACCACCACCCACTGCTAAGAGTTTCTCAGAGCAAACCTGACAGCAGCACTAATATATGAGCATAAACATAAATGTTCATAAGACTCTTTGATTGGCACAGCTGTCCATTTAGCAAAACAACAGTAGTGACTTCCTTGCTAGGGCCTATGACCTCCCTCGCCACAGTGTTTTGACTAGGTTATCAGCATCACACATAAATTCTTTCCGCAGATCCAACCAGAAAGCAGCTGCTCTAAAGTCAGTCCACTATTGCCACAGTGGGCACATCTTACATTGCAGGTCAGGACCCACAAGACTATTTATCTTTCTCCTTCCTGGCAGTCTGCATCTCACCTTCTGGCACTGTGAAAGCTAGAAAACGGGGAGGAAGCTTCCACCTCAGTTCCAACTTAACTTTCTCATGCCTATAAGCAAAGCACATGGTGTCTTAAATAAGAGGCTCTTGCCATCTAGCTCTGGTGGCAACCAAGAAAAGCTGCAATAGCCTATATTGTTTTGGAAAATCAGAGGCTTCTCTAACCAATCCCCACTCAGCACTGGGATGTCATTCCCTATACCTTCTGAGAGCAGCATTATCCACCTATCAGGGAAGCATCAGTTCTTTTTTAATGAAACTGGCATATACATGCCTGATTGGCCAACTCATGTTTCTTCTCTATGTTTTTCCTTTCCTTCACTTAAAGCAAAAGTGTTGATAGGAAAACAAAATTAGAGAAGCCCAAACATTTGACCTAACCTGAGAGTCAGCATCTTAGCTCACTTCCTATTGTGGTAAAGGGAAAACCTGGGAGCAGAAACCCAATGCCATCTGCCCCACTGGCTAAAGTGGCTGTATAGCCCAGCTTCTCTGCTGAGACAGAACACCTGACAAAACATCAGTTTAATGGAAGAAACGTTTTGTTTCGGCTCCTAATTCCAGATTATGGTCATCAGGGCAGGGAAGAAATGGCGGCGGGTGCTGGAGGCAGCCGCTCGCATGCATCCAGCACAGTGAGGAGGCAGGGCAGAGGGATGGATGCCATTGCTCAGCCTTCCCTCCCCTACTTAAGCAGGCCAGAAACACTACCCGTGGGAAGATGTCATTTTCCTACCTCCACTAACCTAATCTAGAAAATCAGTCACTCATGCCATCCGAAGTTTGTTGCCCTGGTGATTCTAAATCCTGTCAAGTGCTAGAGAGCTGGCTTAGCAGTCCAGGGGCTTGCCTGCAAACCCTAAGGACCCAGGTTCAGTTCCCCAGTTCACGCGTAAGCTAGATGTACATGGTGGCACATGTGTCTGGAGTTTGTTTGCAGTGGCTAGAGGCCTTGGTGTGCTCTCTCTCTCTCTCTCTCTCTCTATCTCTCTCTCTCTCTCCCTATCTGCCTCTTTTTCTCTCTCTAATAAATAAATAATAAAAATAAATATCAAATTTTTTAAAAGGACATTAAATTCTGTCAAGAGGACAATCATAGATTAACCATCACAGTAGCAAAATATACAAAATGATCCAACTATTCTGGTGGAACACAAAATTGTTTTGAGTATCTTTAGAAGGAATCTGAGAAACTCTTGCCATTTTGAAACACAATCCACATAACTGGAGAGATATTTGATAAATCTTTATTTCAATAACCTATATAACTGTAAACCGAAGCCTTTATTTCATGATCACATTATAGTTACCATTGTCATCATCACTTAGTTTTAAAGAAAAAAAATCCAAATGTAATATTTACTTTTTTTTCTATTTTTTTAGGAGTCCTACTTCAAATCTTTAGGAGATTAAAGAACGTGTGTCTTCTCCACAGACAGGAGTACAAATACCCATCAACATGTGACAGTTCTTTTATTAGAGGATAAGCTATGCCTCTCTTTCTCCCACTAATGATGGCTTTGGCGTGAAATGGAACAGGATTTAGCTATGCCTGTCCAAGATTCTAAAGAGAGTAGCAAACACATACTGCTACTGTCACTCTCTCTGAAATATAGATCTGTCACTTTAATATATCAGTTCTTACCTTCTGCCTTTAAACATTCAAAAACTAATTACGAAACCAAAGATTACCATGAATAATTTTGAATATTATTTTATTAATGCTCAATGGGATGTATATGGCCCTAAATGTACTATAACAGCTACATTCTCCAAATTAATGCTGAGACAGCTCAAAGATAAAAGGAGTGGGGATCACAAAAATAATTAACAGTGTGAGCTTTCCTCCATTACACCCTGCAGGGTTAGTTTGTACACTAGCTGTCTATGTGTGTGTGTGTGTTCCTTGCAGAGCATCATAGCAATGACCATTCAAATCAGAGGACCACTCTAAAGAACTTATGGGGTTTTATCACAAAAACAAGGAAGGAAACTTTGTTGTGGTGTCAGAACTTGTATATCTGATTTTGGAAGAGAACTGACTTCAAAGAAAGAATCCTAAAGGCTGGAGAGATGGCTTAACGGTTAAGGCACTTGCCTGCAAAGCCAAAGGACCCAGGTTCAATTCCCCAGGACCCACTTAAGCCAGATGCACAAGGTGCCACATGTGTCTGGAGTTCATTTGCAGCAGCTGGAGACCCTGGTGTGCCTATTCTCTTTCTCTCTGTCTGCCTCCTCCTCCTCCTCCTCCTCCTCCTCCTCCTCCTCTCTCTCTCTCTCTCTCTCTCTCTCTCTCTCTCTCTCTCCCCCCTCATAAATAAAATGTTTAAAAGAAAAAAATATTTTTATAAAAAGAATCCTGAAAGGAATAAGCTTGACCCCAAAACAGTCTTCTTCTCCAGGTGATTACCCTAAGTAGTTACAACCATTTTGTGTATACTCTTAGCCAGTATTAAGTTTAGACAAGGACATTTTGGCCAATTAAAATGACAGGAAATTATAGGAATGGATCTCTTGTCCTTACGTAGTAAGTGGACTTTGAGAAGAAGTCTCTTTATCTCTCTGGATATAGTTCTGTCTGTATGGTGAAGTGTCTTGAAAAGTGGAGAAACTCGTGGAAACTACAATTCTAATAGGATTACAAGGCAATGATGGGTCCTAGTCACTAAGTCGACTAACTTCCTGACCCACAGGTTTGTATAATATGATGTGTTTCTTGGTTTAAGTCAATTTGAATCTTCTAGCTGAAGTATTATAGCCGGTGGGCTATCAAGGTATATATTTAATGGTCCTACAAATGTTTTCAATATTATAAAGAGAATGAGATAATAGTAAAAGTTTCTTTCAATTCAAAGAATATGTGCTTATCCTGAAATTCTGTGAGTGCTATTTTAATGAGTGGAGTTGTTTGTATAAACATAAAAAAGAGGGCTGGAGAAATAACTTAGCTGTTAAGGCACTTGCCTGTGAAGCCCAAAGACCCATGTTCGGTCTCTCTCCAGATCCCACATAAGCCAAATGCATAAAGGGGAGGCAAGCACAAGGTCACACATGCCCACTAGGTGACACAAGCATCTTAGTTCAATTTCAGTGGCTGAGGCCCTTATGCATCAATTCTCTCTCTCTCTCTCTCTCTCTCTCTCTCTCTTTCTCTTTTATGCACACTCTCACCCTCTCTCTTGCTCTCTCTCTAAAAAAGAAATTAATAAATAAATAAGAAAAGAAAATGAATCCATTCTAGTGAGTCAAGACCACACTCTTAGATGATTAATATTTACCTCCTGCTACAATTTAAATGTCCCCTCCAAAAATTCTGTTCAAATTTAGTTCTCATTAAAATCGTGTTCTTAGGTGGGACTTTTAAAAATGAATAGGTCACCTGGACTCTGCCATTGTAAATGGGTTAAAGCCATTATTAAATGAGTAGCTTAGTTGTCACAAGAGTGGTTTTACTGTAAATTCACCCCTATCTTGTGGGTGTTCACTACATTGAGACTCTGGCCAGATATGGTCCACTGGTTTGGGGTATTCTATTCTTAAAATCGCAAGAACAATAAACCTTAATTGATTATAATTCACCCAGATTTTCTGTTAAACAGCAGTATAAAATAGACTAAAATACTCCTATTTACTCTTCAGAAGATAGGTTACCAGTTAGGAAAAAGATTTTAAAAATTCAACAAATTTGACTAAGTGCAGCATATCTGGATAGACCACCAGCCATGATACTTCAGCTCAAAGATTCAAATTGTTTTAAACCAAAATAAGTAGCTGGCAGAGATAGGATATTACCACAGTTGTTTTTTCTCTGACATTTTTGTTTTGTGCAATGATTCAAAGATAGTACATTGTAGGGGGGAGGGAAGGGAAATATCATGATTTATTGTCTGTAAATATAGAAGTTGTCAATAAAAAATAAAAATTAGCTGGGCCTGGTGGCGCATGCCTTTAATCCCAGCACTCGGGAGGCAGAGGTAGGAGGATCACCATGAGTTCAAAGCCATTCTGAGACTACATAGTGAATCCCAGGTCAGCCTGGACTACAGTGCAACCCTACCTTGAAAAACAAACAAAAAAATTTAATTAAATTAAAAAATTTAAAATATAAATAGAAAAAAAAATAGAACATTGTTTAGTATCTAGGTGCATGAATGAGCAGTAGAAGGGTGAGTAGCAAAGGCTATACAAAGAACATGTGAGCTACTAGTTAGTCTGGTTGGTTTTACTTCAATGCAGTTTGACCCAAATCTAAACACCTTGTGAAAATGGAATAAGCCTTTGCAATGCTATGTGTTATATGTATCAAGATAAAGAGCTGTGGATATTGGTATTATATGGAAATTTGAGGCAGATATTAAAATAATTCAAACTTAGGAAGCTACATTAATTCTTCATGTTCCTTAAAGGTCAAATAAGGGTGTGGGCATCTGATTGGATGCTTTGGATTCTACTCCAGGGTGGGAGAGTGTGTCAACAGGCACTAGACACTAATATTGCCATTTGATTTCCATTCCAGAATGAGAGCTGTGGACCACAAAGTATTCACTGATCTTTTCCATTAAACTTTGAGGGCAAAAATAACGCCCCTCTGATGGTTGTTTGTGCACAATGTTTCTGCCACCCCAGAGGACAAGGAAGAGCACAGCCCGTCTCTGCCTCTTGCCAGACCTGCTAATGCTCAGTCACAAAATGGAAAAGAAAAACTCAAAACATGACATAAAATAGGAATGAAGAATTATATGTTGTGGTGTTGGCTTTGGATTATGGTGTCAGTCACCATGGGTTCTACAACATTAGACATTTGTATACTTGGTTTATTATGTCCCCTTTTATTAACCAAATGTTTAGCTTATGTATGTCTTGTTTTTCTAAAAATTAGTGAGTTATTTGATGAAAGTCAATGGGCCTTGTAATCATTTTTTTTAAAAAAGAAAGGAAAAACCATTAGTCATAGTAAAACAGTAACTCAATATCTCACCATCTCATTGAACACTCTAGGAAATGTATTTTCATGGTGATGTGGAATTCCACTGTTCTAGGCATAGTGGGCTAAAGAAAGAGGCCAAGTGTTGATGTTGGTCAACATTTTACTTACAGGAAAATTTTTAAGTAAATGTCTGATTTCAATGGAAGGAAATCTGCATTATCAATCAACAAATCAATCAATCAGGGAGATATTGAGTACCCACTGCATCTTTAGTACTGAGCATAGACACAATTACACTCTCCAAATTGATTGATCATGCTTACTTCTATCCCCTGAGCATCATGAATCAACTTTTCTCCCTATTTCTTTTGTGTCTTTTTCCCATAAAAAAAAGAGTGGCATTTCAACCTATAGTATCGCTGAAATTTGGTACAAACCTAACATAAAATAATTTTTTTCATATTTGAAAATTGTCAAAACTTCTATGAATAAATTACCACCAGAGAGTTCACCTTTCAGATGTGTGAAACAGCTAGACAACATGTAGAAAGGATTCTGACATGCTTCATCATTTTGGCTTTGAGTGTAATGTATGCTGTAATGGGATCAAAGTACAACTTTAAATGAATATGTATATTTTACAAATTCAGCTCATAAATTTAGCTCAATAGGTAAAATAAGAGCTATTAAATGTAAAGTTGTTGACATTTAAATTTGGGTGATAGATAACAGAATTATTTCTTTTTCATGGTTAGGGAAAAGTATTGCACTGATCATTTAAAATACATTTTAACTTATACTAATCAGCATATTTGAATTTTAAAAACTAGTGAACCAGATCTTAAAGCATTTACCTCTGCTCAGTGGAAGATAAGGTGTTAGAAATAGCTGTGATGTCTTAGGAGCACCTTGACTCATAGACTAAAGACCTGACGCACAGCTGAAAGGAGAAAGAAGCAAGAGAACAAGGAGAATGAATATTAAGCAGAACTTTCTATGTGCATGGCAGTAGCTTGAGGGGCGTGGCATCGGGTAGAGGCCGTCCTTAGCACCTCGCCTGTACTAGCCCAGGGACAGGCAGATGAGTGTTTGCTGCTAAATGCACCAGCCACGCTTTAACAGAAACAGTATTTAAGTATTCACAAAGCAATTTTCAAAAATGACTTTCCTCCCTAATTTACTGCGTAAGAACAAGCTTTTAACTTTAATCTGGTCTCAAATTGTAGCCCTGGAATGTCTTCACTGGAAGAGCTTTGTCATTAACATGTCAGTTTTAAGCAGGAAAGAAATAGTTGTGCAGATAAATGTGACAGATGTATATCATGCAATATTTTTCCTAAAATGGATGGAATGATTTAGGATACAGGCAAGAACATCAGCTTTGTTGTTAGGATTATGCCTGATTACAAAGATGCACCAAGTTATATAGGATCAGTTTATTTGCAAAAGGCATTTCAAAGTAAATTCTCATTTAAAGGAATATGTATCATAGTTAAAGCTGCTAAAGTTGTTTCTATTTTTAAAGGCTATTAATGCAGTACAAGACGCCCCTCCTCCCTTTTGTAAAAAGAAACTCAAAGATTATTAAACAGGCCCAAAAAATGATTCACTTGGTCTTTATAAACTATTGCCACCTAGTGGTCAGTTTGTGCAAAGGCATTTTCTTGCTTGTTCTTTAATGGAAAAAAGATAATTAAATTTATAACTTTCCTAACTAGTTATTTTCTACATGACACTGCAGTATACAGAAGTGCAAGCTGAAGAAAAATGTGGTAGTGAAAAACTTTAAATTTTAATACAAAATAATTCTGTGGTCATAGATGTTTATGTAGTTTAAAACTTGACAATCATGGGCTGGAGAGGTAGCTTAGTGGTGAAGGCATTTGCCTGTGAAGCCTAAGGACCCCAGTTCGATTCTCCAGGTCCCACGTAAGCCAGATGCACATGGTGGTGCATGCATCTGGAATTCGTTTGCAGTGGCTGGAGGCCCTGGCGCACCCATTCTCTTTCTCTCTCTCTCTCTCTCTCTCTCTCTCTCTCTCTCTCTCTCTCTCCATCTCCTCCTCCTCCTCCTCTCTCTGTCTCAAATAAATAAATAAAAATAAAATTAAAAAAAAACCTTGACAATCATTTCAATGTGAATTTTATCCTAGGTAAAATGCTTAATTAAATAAAATCTATATTGCTATGTGTTGGTTTCTGTATTGAAAAATGCATATGGCGTCAACAGTCACTCCACATGCTGTTATATTAAGTACATGAGTCTCTGTAAGTGAAGCTCTCTAAATTAGTTAGTCCAGCAGTTAGTCCAGAATCACTGAACTGATACTAGTCCTGTGGTCTCTTGTGGCAGAAGATAAGTGCTTCCTCGGGCCTTGTCAGAATTCTTGGATAGCTCCTGGGCCTTTTGACTAAGATCAGTTGTAAAATTCCTTAGGGAATTGAAACATTCCCACCCACCCACATCTCCCACAATCAATTAATTAATTTCCCCAGAAACTCTTTTGTTTTGTTTTTTGAGGTTGGGTTTCACTTTAGTCCAGGTTGACCTCGAATTTACTATGTGGCCTCAAAATCATGGTGATCCTCCTTCCTTTGCTTCCCAAGTGCTGAAATTAAAGGTGTGGGCCACCACTCCTGGCTTCCTCAGAAACCTTTTAACAATAAAAATGAGTTCAATGCCTCATGTGTATGCTGTGAACAAATTATTCTGAACTGTGATCTAGATGCTAAAAAGCCAATTGTTCTGACTTGTAGGAGCATTGATAAAAAGGGTGTGCTAGAAAACTTGTAAAGAAAAGTGCATTAGTTTCCTACTGTGAACTTATTCTATAGATGTGGAAGCCA
This sequence comes from Orientallactaga sibirica, assembly GCA_036365145.1. Lineage (NCBI taxonomy): Eukaryota > Metazoa > Chordata > Mammalia > Rodentia > Dipodidae > Orientallactaga > Orientallactaga sibirica. The sequence continues at coordinate 16,955,561 of JAEOAD010000017.1, forward strand.
GAAGTCTGAAATGGGCAATACAGGGCTGAAATCAGCAAGTGAAGGGCTGCATTCCTTAGAGGGGCCAAGGGCAGACTCTCTTCCATTGCCTTCCTAGTCTCTCGAGGTGACCGGCATTCCTATGCTCCTTACTATCTTAGAAGCCAAGAATGACTCCATGCTGAATTGTGTTTCTGTGCTCTGGTCTTTGACTATCCTGCCTCTGTTTTCCAATTGTAAAACCCTTTATGTTTATGTTGGACCTGCACTGAAGACCTAGCATGATTGCTCCATTCCAAAAGCCTTGATTAAAGCCCATCTCCTAAGTCACTCTCTTCTCATAAGATGACATATTCACAGTTACAGGGACTAGGACATGGCCATCTCTGAAGGCCTAATATTCCAACCACCATGGAAGCTCAACTATTTAACTAGGAACAAGAATTCTTGGAAAGTAAAATAAGTATAAATTTCATACAATACTGTTGTGGTTCAAATGTAAAAATGTCCCCCATGGCCTCTTGTGTTTGTAACTAAGACTTAAATTTAATCCCCAAAGGGTGGAGCCTTTGAGAGGTGGAGCCTTATAGGAGGAGGTGTGTTGCAGGAGGCAGGCCTTGGGGGCTTGGCAAGCAAGCCATGCTTGCCACATTGACCTTGCTGTACTTCCTCCCTGTGATGTGATGATGGGAGTCTGGCCATCTGCTCTTGACATGCTTTCTCTACCATGATGAAGCTTTCCCTCAAAACTGTGAACTAAACCCTTCCTTCCACAAGTTTCTCCTGGTCTGGCACTTGGTTTTTTTGTCCAACAACAAGAAGGTAATTGCTACAAGTACATAATGAAAGCCATCAATGACTTAAAACAGTAAAATCTCACACATGCACACACACACACACACACACACACACACACAGTACCTACATAGAAATCAACACACAATCTGTAGATCAAAATATCACAAGGAAGAGCTTATTTCAAAAGGCTTTGTATTATCAGTATAGTAACAAGATTCAGTTCTACAATTCTTTATTATCCTTTAGCTATGTGGACTTGAAAAATTAAATTAAGATATTTTTGTGCTTCAGTTTCTTCTATTAAAAAGGTGAGAAAGGAGGAGTGATAACAATAGATATAAAATAATATGGGTATCTTCTTATTGTCTGACACTCTCTCTGGCATAACCGTTTTGCAATAGTGGAAGTCAAAATGATATCAAGTTGATTTTTCATTATTAATGATAAAATTGTTATTTATGTCAGGGATCTATTGACAAACATTATTCTTATCAGGTCCCTATGTTGTGTTTTTACTGACTCCTTGTTCCTATGATTGTAAAGCAATGCCACTGGGTAAAGGGAGCCTACAGTAATTCCTACTGGAAACAGTAACATTATCCATAACTATCAGGCATACGTGCTTACAGTTATGCCAGATGTGGATCGAATGTCTTCCAGCCTTCATCTGTTTTAATCACAGAAACTCTAAAAGCACATGGGTAGTAATGTGTCATCATTTGGCAAGACTCTTCTCATGCTAAGTCCTGACTCACTGCATGTTACACAAAACTAGTTTGCTAATGAAAGGGAAAAAGAGAGTAAAATGAAACGTAAAAAGATTTCCGGAAATCCCTGAAATCACTTTGTCGAAAATGTGTGGCTGAGAGATACGAGTTACGTAAATTCTGCGTAACATACTTTTCAGTAAAATTTATTTGTATAAACTGTTTGAAATTTTTACAGACAAAAGCCCAAGGGTGGGCAGACGACCTAACTTCAACCTTTAAACTGAGCATGCGTGTCTTGACCAGACTAAGTAATCCTTCTTTGACACTGGCTTGTGCTTTCAGTGTAGTACAGAAAACCTCTCACGGCTTCCAGATGAATCACTCTGTCTAACTGTTGTGAATTAAGTAAAACACAGGCCAGAGTTGAAGACTTGGATGTCTGACAAGTACATGAAAGTTAAAGGGGGAAAAAAAATCCCAGCATAAACACCACCCATGGGGATGAACCCTATGCGTATCTAATGCATCTTACAACACTGACCAGAAATCCAGACTCATACTATGGCTCAGTGAAAAAAAAATCAAAGACAGAAAAAAATAAAAGACTGCACTTTCTCATCTCGGAGTACTTCCACCCAAAGAAGCTTTAAAAGTATAAACATACATGGTTTTTTTTTAGTTTTAGTATTTATGGTCATTTCAAAAATGGACACATAAAATAACCACAGGACTATAAACTTTCTTTTTCATTATTCGGACAAAAAGGACTTGCAACATGGTGGTTGCTTGAAGAACTGTTAAGCCAAATGTGATGGTTTGGTTGGTGGAAACAGAAAGTTCAAAAGTTCAAGGTCATGCTGGGCTACGTAGAAAGTTCAAGGCCAGCCTGGACTACATGGGTTACATAAGACCCTGTTTCAAAAAATGAAAAAGGGAGGGGCTGGAGAGATGGCTTAGCGGTTTAGGCGTTTGCCTGCAAAGCCAAAGGACCCTGGTTAGACTTTCCAGGACCCACGTCAGCCAGATGCACAAGGGGGCACATGCATCTGGAGTTCATTTGCAGTGGCTGGAGGCCCTGGCATGCCCATTCTCTCTCCTTCTCTCTCCCTCTTTTTCTCTCTCAAATAAATAAATAAAATATATTTTAAAAAATGAAAAAGGGAGGTCTATTATTTATATTACTTGATATGGACTAAACCTCCACATAAATTCTAAAAGATAAAAATAAAAAAATAACAATAAAAACAAATGGTAAAGCTCTTCTTTAATAATATTTACCTTGTGGTAACTGGAAAAGAGAATTAGTTGGATGCACTGTCCATATGTGCAAGCAAAACGAGGAATAAACTGGGATGCGATTGAATGTGATTAAATGACCAAATTTGTATTTAATCCTCAGACAAGCACTGAATATCCAAAACTATGATGGAACAAATTACTTTCATGTTTCTGGGACAAAACACCCAACCAGAAGCAGCTTGCTTACAGTGTTGAATTGTCATTCCATCATGGTGAGTGTAGCAGACAGCTTCAGGTTCGCTGAGATGAACTTCCAGACCAGGCACAGTTATAGAGGAAGGGATATTATTTATTGAAGCTTACAGATCCAGGGGAAGTTCCAATAATGGCAGGAGAAGCGGCCTGCCTTTACAGGGCCAAGCAGAGACACTGCACACTGAGCAAAACTATAGCTAAGCCACAGCAAGCTTCAGGAACTCCTATTGGGCACACTTTGCATATCTTTACAATGGAATCTCAAACCCATCACCCACACCTTAAGACCTGCCCCCAGTGACATTGCCTCTAGCAAGGTGATTGCAGATGCAAACTATAAAGTAATAAAACATTGAATATATTGGGGGCCATATATTCAAACTACCACAGTGAGGAAAGCCTAGCAAAGCAGAGACTGGGCGTCACATCTTGTCACATCTGCTGGGAGAGAGCAGCGCAGCGAGAAGCAAGCTCTCAACAGCCAGTGGTCTGGACTAACAAACCTCAAGGCCCGCTCCTGTGACACACCTTCTCCAGCATGAGTCCACCTCCCAAATTCTCCACCCCTGGGGAGTGAGTATGAGGCCTAACTACAAACACATGACACTAGGGGGGACACCACCACATATGGCTATGAGGTCAGTTCCCTGGAAACTTTCTTGAGCCATATGTATTTCCTAGGTTGTAAGATTTTTTTTTACATGCATGCATTCACTTGCTTTCAATGCTTATTTCTGTGTGGCAGAAAGAATCTCTGAGAATGAGAAGAAGAATGACTGATTGGGAAAGGGGAGGACCTGCTCTCATGGACAGCCAAGGAAGCACACTCCTTCCTGGTTGGGGAGACTGGAAATCAACTTCTGTGAGGAGGTTGAAGTTAATTAATTAGTGTGGCATTTAATGCATAAAGAAAGACTTAGCAATGTTTCATGAGTTGAAAATGATGGTGATGATTAACATTTGAGTAGCCATTGTATGCCAGGCATTCTTTGAAATGCTTCACATTTTGGGATCAGTCCTTGCTTCCTCAGGGTTACAAAAGCCTGCTGCAATTTTCAGCTTTTCAGCGAGATTTGGCGATATGAACTCAGGTGTTCAGAGTTGTGTGGTAAGTACTTTATTCACTGAGCCACTGGCCTAGCTAGGCTTCACTTTTTTTGTTGTTTGTTTTTGTTTTTGTTTTTTGAGGTAGGGTCTCACTCTAGCTCAGGCTGACCTGGAATTCACTCTAGTCTCAGGTGGCCTTGACCTTACAGCAGTCCTTCTACCTCTGCCTCCCTAGTTCTGGGATTAAAGGTGTGTGCCACCACGCCTGGCTCTTGGTTTCTTTTTTTTTTTTTTTTTTTTTTTTTTTTTTGGTTTTCTGAGGTAGGGTCTCACTGTAGCTCAAACTGACCTAGAATTCACTATGTAGTCTCAGGGTAGCCTCGAACTTACGGTGATCCTCCTACTTCTGCCTCCCGAGTGCTGGGATTAAAGGCGTGCGCTGCCACATCCAGCTGGCTTCACGTTTTTAGAAAGTCTCTTCTACTTCAAGCAACCCCATGAAGTAACTGTTGAGGTGGCCAGAGAGTTCAGAGAAGCTTGCTCAGAAAAGGATCACCTTCCCATTTGCCTGACACTCTTTTTATTTAACCCACAACTAGCTATCTGGCAGGCTGAAAAGCCCTGTTTGCTTATAACATTTTATTTATCTCATGCTACAATAGAAAGAATTAGAACCCTTATAATTTTACTCCATTTTCCTCTCCTAATTCTTTTCAATATATCTTGCCCCCTAAAGTCATCCTCAAGAATTGTTTCCAATTAATGGTTCCATCTTTGCCAGTGTATAATTTTTGTATATTTAATATAATTGAATACTCTTTCCTACATCGTCAAATACTGGGAAACCATTTAAATAGCTGGAATGGAGAATTTGCTTCTACAATGGGATTTCCATCTGATCGTTCAATATTGTCCCCATCTCCTTGCTTACATCTGAAATTACTGTTAGCCAAAATGAGGCCTTTTCTTTCTCTGTGGGAGGTCCAGTATCAATTGTGTCCTGCTGAGGAAGGCAGATCATGGATTTAAGATGATATCAGTGGTTGAGGAGCTGGCTCAGTGGGTAAAGTGCTTGCCATGCAAGCACGAGGACCTGAGTTCAGATCCCAGCATCCACATAAAAAGCTGGGGATAGAACTGGAGAGATGGCTCAGTGGTTAAAGGTGCTTAATAACAATGCCTAATGGCCTGGGCTCCATTCCCTAGCACCCATATAAAGCCAGATACACAAAGTAGCACATGCATTTCAACTTTGCATTGGCAAGAGTCCCTGCCATACCCATTCTCTTTCACACATCTCTCTCTCTCCTTGGTCTTTCTGTCTCTCTCTTCTGTCTCTCCTTGCAAATAAAGAAACACATAATGTAAAAAGTTGGGTGTAGTGGTTCATGCCTATAATCCCAGCACTGAGGAGGTGGAGCCAGGAGAATCACACCTAAGTCTTACTGGCTAGCTTCTCTAGCCAAAATAGTGAGCTCTCGGTTTGTTGAGAGACCTTGTATGAAGACAGCAAAGAGGAAGAACAATTGAGGAAGACAACTTATGTGGACCTGTGGCTTCCATATGCATACAAACACATGTGCACCCACACACATACCACAAAGAAGAAAAGATCGTATTTAGTTGTAAACAATATAAGCTTCTTTGAGAATCATCCATTTTGATTGTGATACTGATGTTTAAGTGCTTCATAAAGCCATTCTCAGCTCTCAGTGCACTTTACTCAGGTGGCCAAGATGCTAAAAAAAATCAATGGCCCCAGAGCTGCACCCCAAATCAGAGGCCCTTGAGTTCACTGTCATGTCACAAGCCAAAGAGGAATTAAGGAATTCAGACAAGCCATGAGCAAGCAAAACTAGATTTATGATGGACACAGTGAGAACTCTCAAATGGAAGGGGCAACAAGAGAGAGAGTTCACTGCTTTCTATGGGTCTTATGATGAAAACTGGATGGATAGAGACCAAGGTAATCTTTCTGAAATTGGTTTTTCTTCACACATAAAGCAGGCTGAATCAATAAGGTGCCTACATGCCCTGAGAATGCCAACTTCAGCCCAACCAAGGGGCTGATCATGTGCCTTGCCCTTCACTGGAGTGGTCACAGGTCATGATTTTGCACATTTTCCTCTCCCAACTATGTTTACTCGTTCTGAAGGTTATTGGCCACTGACTCATTTTCCTCTCTGGACCATGTGCTATGTAACTGGCCTATAATTCACCATGGACTCTCTCCCTTACTGCCTGTGGAAGTCACATCTTAGCCTAATTGAATAAAGCAAAAGAGCCCTGGGGGATTGTGATGGTTAAGGTGCTGTCAACTTGATCTGTTTAGGAATTCACAGAAATCCCTTTCGGGTAGGTCTCTAATGTTGCTTCCAGGAAGGATCAACTGAAGGAGGAAGTCCTTCCCCCAGAGTGAGCCCCTCTCAGAGGGGACTTTATGTAAGGAAGCTCTGGGTGAAGAGAGCCCCTTCCTTCCACTTGGCTGCCGGAGCTGCTTGCTGCCTTGCAGTGTGGACTGAAGACCAGCAGCTCCTCAGGAAGCCTCTAGGCCTTCAGTGCTGGATCAGGACTGCTGAGGCATCCAGCCACATGGACGGAGCAGCTACCAGGTTTCTTGATTCTCCGGCCTGTAACTGCTATTGGACTACCATAAACTAATCCAATAAATTCCCTTTTTCAATATAATTCATTGTAATGGTTCTGTTCCTCTAGAGAACCCTGACTAATATAGGGATGTAGTGGCAACAGGATACAGAGAAAAAGGGCAGTTGTAGAGAATGTGGTTGTGGGTAACAAACCATCTGTCTCCTACTTTTCCTGATTCTACCAAAGATTAATGCTAGTTTTTATTCATCTCATAGAAAAATGTACAAACACTCACATACGGTTAAGAACTTGAATTTATGACCCAGAATATCCAGATTGAAAACCTCACGCTGCCAATTTTTTCTCCTTCACCTCTATTCCCATCTGTAAGACAGACTAACAAGAGCAACACTTCATAGAGCAGTTAGGATCGAATAAACAAGTGTGTAAGCACACCGAAAGATGGCTGCCATATAGGACCTGCACTGTTAATGTTTCTGGATTCCTTGTTGCTGTCAGTAGTGCTCTTGCTCTGCAAACATGATTAGTAAACAAAAGGGATAGCTTCTCACACAGAACATTTAGTTGGCTATTTCTTTTGGTCACATTCAATTAAAGAGTACCAGCACTAATAAGCACAAGTTAATAACACTTATGGTTGTTTTCCTTTAAATATTTCTCCACTGGCTGCCAAGGTTATGTCAATTACACTTAGAGGCTGTTTGCTGATCAGAAAGATGCTAATCTAATCACAGATTGCACTGAAACTAGAAAATAAATAATTACTGTATGTCACTAAGCATATGTAAAGTTACTTAATAGGATTTACAAATATTGACACATGAGTCATTAAAGAATAAAACTTTTGTCCTTATTTTAGATACGGTTATTTATAATGTCCTTCTATAATTTGGCTAATGTAAATTGTGATCCTACTATTTAATTTTGTCCTCCTCGCATCATTCATTCTGACAATATTGAATACTAAAAAAATAGGAAAATGAATTACTTTGAGAATGAATTTAGAATCATTGAATTTTAGGGCTGAAAGTGACCTTGTAATTCATCAATTACAAGCTCAATCCAGAGAAGGCATGGTGTCATGCCTCAGGCAGAAGAAATTATACTTGTTACATATGATAATTTTTACTCATTCTTACATAACTGATAAAGTTCTTATAATGTATATGCTCCAGAGCCCAGAAGGCTAATGGCCTATTGTGCTTTTATCTAGTATAAACCAGAAGTCACACCAAGATCCATGGGACTGGCTGTGTTGCTACTCACATGTCACCTATTTAAAAATCACCTTTTTTGTCCTACTACTAAGCATAACTTCAGGCACCACCACTGACATATTCTTTCTTCTTATTATTATTTTTAGATGACAGAGAGAGAAAATTGGCACACTAGGACCTCAGACACTTTAGTAGAACTCCAGATTCTTATACCACCTAGTGCACATGTGCAACCTTGCACTTGAATCACCTTTGTTCTTCTGGCTTAAGGGGATCTGAAGAGTGGAATATGGGTCCTTAGCCTTCACAGGCAAGCACCTTAACCACTAAGCCATCTCTCCAGCCCTTCTTTTATTATATAAAATATTTATTTATTTATTTATTTGAGAGAGAGAGAAACAGGCAGATACAGAGAGAGAGAGAGAGAGACAGAAAGATAGAGAAAGAGAGAGAGAGAAAATGGGTGCACCAGAGTCGCCAGCCACTGCAAATAAACCCCAAATGCATGTGCCACCTTATGCATCTGGGTTTTTTTTGTGGGTACAGGGGAATTAAATCTGGGTTCTTTGGTTCTGCTGGCAAGCACCTTAACCGCTAAGCCATCTCTCCAGCCCAACATATTCTTTATAATTGTTATTATATATGTTTTTCAATAAAGCAATTGCTATTGGTTAGTTTAATTCACATCTTTCTCAAAAGAATGCAATCTCAGCAACAGATGGACTTCATTTCTCTTTTTCCTATTGTATTACCAGTTTCTAAGCTAATACCTTGCACACAGTACTCAGTAAGTACTTTGTCCCCAGTGTTTATACTGTGCATATCCTGAGTGCATATATACAACTGACACGTTACTGTTCAGTTCTGAAAGTTCATGTATGGAACCAGGGGGGAAAGGAAGTCTTTTCTTTCTACCAATTATAAAGCTAATACAGACCCATGTGCACAAGAAGCTCTTGCAAGTTTGTTAGAAAGATTCTAAGCACAAATGGTGCTGGGGAAACTAGAAATTCTCATGTAGATGGATGAAACTAGATCCTTATCTCTCACCCTACACAAAATCCCAGCATAGGCAGAGGTAGGAGGAGCGCCATGAGTTTGAGGCCACCCTGAGAAGGCATAGGGAATTCCAGGTCAGCCTGGGCTAGAGTGAGACCTACCTTGAAAAAAAAAAATCAATTCCAAATTAACTGAAGACCTTAATGTTTGACCTGAGACTCTGAAATTGTTAGATGGAAAAGCAGAAAACACTGCTTTAAGATATGGAACTAGGCAAGGCCTTTCTGCATAGAACTCAGTTACTCTGGAAAAAAGGCCAAAAATGAACAAATGAACTTCATAAATAAAAATATTTTGCACACCAAAGGAAACAGTTAATGAGAGAACAGATGGCCTATAAAATGGGAAAGAGAAAAATCTTTGTTATTAGATATCTGACAGAAGATTAACATCAAGAATATACAAAGAACACAAAAATCTAAATAAGATATCAAACAACCAAATCAATAAATGGCCAATAAACATGTGAAGAAATGTTCAGCCTCACTCACTAGCCATCAGAGATATGCAAATTAAAACTGCATTGAGGGCTGGAGAGATGGCTTATTGGTTCAGATGCTTGCCCGCAAAGCCAAAGGACCCAAGTTTGATTCCCACATAAAGCCAGATGAGCAACATGGTGCATGCATCTGCAGTTCATTTGCAGTGACTAGAGGCCTTGGCACGCCCATTCTCTTTCTCTCTATCTGCTTCTTTCTCTCTCAAATAAATAACTTTTAAAAGTCTTTTTTAAAAAACTACATTGAACCAGGCATGGTGGAGCATGACTTTAATCCCAGCACTTGGGAGGCAGAGGTAGGAAGATGGTTGTGAGTTCAAGGTCAGCCTGGGCTAGAGTGAAACCCTACCTCAAAAAAATAAAAATAAAAAAGCAGGGCATGGTGGTGCTTGCCTTTAATCCCAGCACTCAAGAGGCAGAGGTAGGAGAATCTCCATGAGTTCGAGGCCACCCTGAGACTACATAGTAAATTCCAGGTTCACCTGAGCTAGAGTGAGACCCTACCTTGAAAGAAAGAAAGAAAGAAAGAAAGAAAGAAAGAAAGAAAGAAAGAAAGAAAGAAAGAAAGAAAGAAAGAGAGAGAGAGAGAGAGGAAGGAAGGAAGGAAGGAAGGAAGGAAGGAAGGAAGGAAGGAAGGAAGGAAGGAAGGAAAGAAAGAAAAACTATATTTAAATCCCATCTTACTCCAGTCAGAATGACTACCATTAAGGAAACAAATAACAAAAAGGAACCTTTAGGACCTAAGAGAGGGCTTAGCAGTTAAGGCACTTGCTTGCAAAGCTAAAGGACTCCAGTTAGAATCCCCAGGACCCATGTAAGTCAGATGCACAAGGTGGCACATGCATCTGGAGTTCATTTGCAGTGGCTGGAGACCCCAGCATGCCCATTTTCTTTCTCTCTATGTGCCTCTTTCTCTCTTTCTCTGTCACTCTAATAGATAAATAAATAAACAAATAAATAAATAAATAAATAAATAAAAATTTTAAAGAGGAACATTCATACACTGCTGGTGGGAATGTAAAAGAGTCCAGCCTCTATAGAAATGAGTGTGGAGGTTTCTCATAAAAGTGAAAATAGAGCTACCATAAGACTTAGAGTTCTTTGCGTAAATACCAGAGTGGTATATCTAAGGTAGTATATAACAAAGATACTTGCACATCAATGTTTATTGCAGCACTATTCATAAGAGTTAAATTATGAAACCTATCTAGGTGTCTCACAGAGGACTGGATGAAGAGAATGTGGCATATATACATAATGCAATTCTTTTACCAATAAAGAAGAACAAAGTTATGTCATGTTCAGAAAAATGGATAGAACTGGGGATAATCATATTAACAACTTAAGCCAGTGTCAGAGGACAATATGTTTTTTCTCTCATCTTTATTTCCTAGATTTTATATAGTTACATAAAATTATGTATGTATATATGAAACAGAAGCAGAAATAAAACTGTCTAAGAAACAGAGAACAAAAAGAACACTGAAAGCTGTGAAGGAATAAGGGAAATATGTTCATAAAATATGTACCTCTATGAAAAAAAAGTAATTGTTTTAAAAAAATAGCAAGATTCTAAGGCAAGAAACTCCAAGAGATGAAAAGGAGAGACGTATTGGTGAGATGCTTCACATTTCTCTTCCGAACAAACCAGACACACCTTTCCCATCACAAACTCCAAAACGTCTTTTCTGTTTACTTATCTAAGTTCTGCTCCTGTCATTTGCTCCTGACCAGGTCTCAATAGTGGAGAATCTAAGGAGAGCAATCTCGGGCCTCAGACCTGGCTTAGGTTCTTACTGTTGTATTTTGCCAGATGCGGTTTTGAGATGCCTCTTGATTGGCTTCAGGTTTTTTAATTAAAAGGGAACAAAATCAAAAGGAGTACTTATTAATCACTAGGAGGATTTATTTATTACTAGGGCAGTGCCTGGAAAAAAATCAATTCATTGCAAATGTTTCCTGCAGGTTTGCAGATTTTAGGCAATTAACAAAAGTTGCTGTAATTCACACAAAGAGAACATTCACTATGCTGCCAATAACTCATTTTGATGAATTAGACCCTGATTATGTTGAATTTTGGGAGAAATGAGTTTAAAACTCCAGAGTAGCACAAGCACTATCTGTCATGCCCAGGTGGTATGGAAGCTGACCACATGAGCTGGACACAAGCCCTTCAGGCACTGAGGTCTGCAGGGCAGGGGTGGAGGAGCAATTGTTTGGAGTTCAGCTTCTGATCCTTAAAGATAATGACATGGATATGAGAAAAATATTAAGTAGTTCATCTTGTAGGAAATGAGAAAGTTAAAAACCAAGCAAAGACTTGATCATTTAGTCTCTCTCAAACTTGAATGATAACGTGGGAATAAATGTGGCTAGAATTCTCTCGGTTTCTACCCAAAGCATGTCATTTAAAATATTTTTCAAATTCTTCTCTCATTTAATTAATTCAAAAAACATAGCCGTAGCCGGGTGTGGTGGTGCATGCCTTTAATCCCAGCACTTGGGAGGCAGAGGTAGGAGGATCGCCGTGAGTTCTAGGCCACCCTGAGACGACATAGTTAATTCCAGGTCAGCCTGGGCCAGAGTGAGACCCTACCTCGAAAAAAAACAAAAACAACAACAACAACAAAAAAAAAAAAACCATAGCCAGGCATGGTGGCGCGAGCCTTTAATCCCAGCCCTCGGGAGGCAGAGGTAGGAAGATCGCCATGAGTTCAAGGCCATCCTGAGACTACATAGTGAGTTCCAGGTCAGCCTGGGCACGAGACCATACCTTGAAAAACCGAAAAAAAAAAAAAAAACATAATCACTATTTGTTTGCACAGTCCTATTCTAGGAATGAATTCCTCAGTCTGCCTGAAGTGAGGAGGCAAAGGAACAGAAGATTGATGTTTCTAGAACACCAGATGTATAATGAAATTAATGATCACAGTATGGTGAGTATGGAGTAGAAGGAACTTGGGCTCAAATTTGGCTCAGCAATGGATATCAACAATGTTTTCAGTATGGAGATATTTATTATCCTCTTCATCTCTTCACTCAGCATAGGGAAAATGGTAATTAGCTCAGACTCAAACATTAAAGGAAAGTGATTGTTATTAAACACATTGATTTGGAGTAGGCAGAACCTTCAGAAGATAGATAGTATGGCAGTTCTCATACCTGGGAATGGGTGCAACCTAAAACATTTCCATTCCCAGACAGTTGCTCAAACTAAAATACCACCATCATAGTTATTTGCATGGATTAACCCATCCTCAGTTAAAATATAATCAGAACTAAAGAACTCTGACTTGGAAAGTATCAGGAAGTCATCTAAATTGTCCCTTACTACCCACCTCATAAATGAGTGCCCTGGATGCATTCCGCTTCCGTACGTGAATAGCACAGGGACAAGGAATTTATCATGGGTTTGAACAAATCTAACTGGTAGGGACACTTTACTGATTGGAGTCCCACCAAGTCTAGTTTTGCTTTCACAAGATACCTAGTAGTGATTTGCATTCCTATGCCAATTCCAGTCAAATACTGAGGCTGACCTGTGGCACAGGAGCAAGAATCTGAAACTACATCCAGATTCAACAGTGGGAAGAACAGAAAGGCAGTGGCAACATGCGTAGTATATTTCTTACCTCCAAACTGAAAGGATTTAGAGATAACTATAATAATTACATCATCTTTATAGTAAAGGATTTCCTTATAAATGCCTAGTATGTAAAAGAATCTTATCTTAATATAATCTAAATAAATTTTCACCACTGTTCCCAGCCCTCAGTTGTGTTCTACATGTGAAATTTCTCCCATAGGTTCATGTGTTTAATATTTGGTTTCCAGATGACAGCACTGTTTGGGGCATTATGGGGACTTAGGAGGTGGAACTCATTTCGGGAAGCAGACTGCTGGGGGATGGACTTAGGGGTTATAATTGGAGTAGGTACTGGCCCAAGTTTGTTCCACTTCTTGGTCCACCAACATGGAAGCATTTCTCCAGCCCTGTCACACACTTTTGTAAAGAATATTTTATTTATTTATTATTCATTTATTTGAGAGCGAGACAGAGGCAGATAGAGAATTTGAGATGATGGGTGTGCCAGGGCCTCTATCCATTACAAATGAACTCCAGATGTATGCACCCCCTCCTGCCTCTGGTTTTATGTGGGTACTGGGGAATCAAACCTGGGTCCTTAGGCTTTGCAGGAAAGTGCTTTAGCCATTAAACCACCTCTCTATCAGCTATCACGCACTTTTGACAGCCAGGTTGGACTTTGCCATCATCACATAGTAACAAAGGAACTAGAGCCACCATCTTTCTGTAGGCTTTCACTTCTCTCCTGATTGGTCTCCATGATGTTCACCTCATTTGCATGCATTGATCCCATCAGGGTCCACCTGGCTGAATATAAACCTTTGTGCACAGCCTCTCTGACTCAGATTCTTCCTGGGACTAGTTGGCCCTCCTGCCTCAGGTGCCAGAAGCAGACATGTCTGGCCCCTAGAGTCACTTGTTCTTAGTCCATTGAAACTATTCCTGCCTCCAAGACCTGTCAGAACTGCTCTTGGCTCCGGAATCTGTTTCTAATCACAGTGCGTGGACCTTGTCTAGTGCCAGACCTGCTCCTGCATCCAGATCCACACTGTCAGTGCCCAGACTTGCTCCTGCCTTGGAGAGAGACCCCAGCTCCTGGCTCCTGAAATGGGATTTGCAGATTCCCATTCTCACTCACTGCTCTGGCAGCTTCCAGCTCCTGCTCCCGCAGGACATGGAGTTGCAACCTTCCCAGACCCCACTTTGACAGAATGCCTCTTGACTGGTACACTGAGGACTACCGAGGGTTAGAGCTAGAACACTTGATGGCAACCCCTCAGCTGGCACCCCACTGCCACTTAGAGTTCATAGCTTTCACTCTTCCTTTTGAGTCATGCTCCCACATATACAGTCTGTCTTGTTTATTGACTTAATTCTTCATGGTGAGGAGATCAGAACCCAGAAATAGGGATGGCTGTGTCACAGGTAAAAAAAAGGGATCTTGGGGTAGGAGAGATGGCTTAGCGGTTAAGGCGCTTGTCTGAAAAGCCAAAAGACCTCGGTTTGATTCCCCAGGACCCATGTAAGCCAGATGTACAAGGTGGCGCATGTGTGTGGAGTTCGCTTGCAGTGGCTGGAGGCTCTGGTGTGCCCTCTCTCTATCTCTCTCAAATAAATATAACTAACTAACTAACTAAACAATTAAATAAAAATTTTAAAAGGGATCTTGGAGGAACACCAATCATTCTGCCAAGCATGTCTCTTGCACATATGATATGCACATAAATGATTACTGATCTGTATTGTCCAACCAAGAAAGCAACTTCTCTATTCGTCATACATTTTATTACTCACTTTGTTATTATGCATATGTAAGCTAAGAGTGGCATTAACTTTATTTGTAATGTTTGTTGTATTAAAGAAATACAAGAAACACAAACCACCAGGATATCATAAAATGTTCACCCTCAAATTATTTGAAAAAACACTACTCAAAATTATTGAAAGTAATTCTATGGAAACATTTGTCAATAATTTATATCTTTGGCTTTTTTCAATATAGAAAAAATAGGATTTGTATTGATCAGCTACATAAAGAATTAACAAACAAATTATGGATATGAAAAGGGAACCACTGATGGAAACCCCTTTAATTTTTTTGAGAGAATCTTTTGACTGAAATTCTATTGCCACAATTTTAAGCAGTTTGTATCATTTTAATAAAATGTTACACATGCAGAAAAGTTTGAAATATAAGTACATTTTCTTTTGTTTGTTATTTATAAGTACATTGCCAACATGATGTGCCATCAATCTGAATAATGTGTATCTATTAAAATAAGTGTAACATATCAGTAACATAACTGCAGCACAACCATCAAAACGTGCATAATCAGCCAGGCATGGTGGTACACATCTATTGATGCTATACTGCAGAGGCAAAAGCAAAAGGATTGCAAACTCAAGGCTAGCCTGGGCTTCATCCTGAGTTCAAGGACAGCCTGGGCTATGTAGAGAGATATTAGAAGTAATGGGAAAAGAAAAAGTCATGGAGCTGGTGCCAAAATATCTATGAAATATCCTCAATATTAGACAGAATGTGTGCAAAGTAAACTTTCATCTTTCATTAGGAATGAGAATATATATATATATATATGATTTATTACTTTTCAAATAAATGTCTGATATTGGCCAATTTGCACATGGATGAGCTAAAGTAGAATCCCTGTCATAGACACGAAAAAGCAAATTGGGAATGTTGAGCTGATGTCAGGAAGGGAAAGAGCTGAGCTCTGATTCCTGCTTGGATGTTGGTGAATTTTTGGAAGATTAGGACATCCCATGTACCAGTCCTTCTTTAGGGCAGAGAAAGAATGAAAATGTAGATCCGTAAATTTAATTTGACATGAAAACATGTGTTTGGGGCTGGGGAGAAATCTCAGCAGTTATAGACTTAGAGTGCTTACATGTGTACCTGCGTTTAGACACAGTAATGTGTGTGTGTGTGTGTGTGTGTGTGTGTGTGTGTGTGTGTGTGTATGCCTACATGTGATGGGAGGTGGAGCTGAGAGAATCTCTAGATGCTCACAGGCAAATGCAGCAGTAAACAAGGAGAGACCCTATCTCAATACAAGGTGGAAGGCTGGGGAGGTGGCTCAGTGGATAGAGCACTTGCCATGCAAGCATGGATACCCGTCTTCATAGCTGCATACCCCACACTAAAGGTGGACACTGTAGCAGGTGTATGTAATCCCAGTGCACCTATAGCTAGAAGAGAGGTGGAGAGAGCAGAATCTGCCAGAAGTCCCTTTATGTCTGTCTTTCTTTCTACTGTCTATCGTGAGGTGACCTGCTTATCCACATGTTCCTGCCACCATGATGTCCTGTGCAGACATATGGGTACAAGCCACCACAAGACAAAATAAATCCTCCCTCATATTGTTGGCAGTGACAAGAAAGTCCTCAAGGCAAGCGCATGGTCAGCTCAGTCCATCGTTTGTGCCCCCAGCTCCTGTACATGGCTAAGGGTATGTGGTATACACTCATTTGTCATTTACATAAATCAATGAAAAAAGGAAACTTTCTAGCTTCCATTTATTCTTTATTATTGGTTTCTTTCCTTGTAGGAAAAAAAATGTGAAAGGAAAGAGAATAAAAAAAAAAAACAGTGGAGAGCTTAAAGAAAAGAAGGGTAGCAAAGAGCAGAGCATAAGGAAGTCCTCAGACTTGGAAGATCACTTCCCAGCCATGGCATTTCCAGTGCCTGGAACCACAGTCCTACAGGAAAGGCAGTTCCTGAGACAGCCCTCGCAGACGCAAAGCGCAGGCCACTTCATTAGCCTGACCCAGCCCTTGCCACTCAACGGTTTTCTGGGGCCAGCAGTTCAGGCTGGTGATAAAGAGGCCAGGATAACATCAGCAAAGTAAATCACTACTCAGGAAGAGGTCATACATTTGTACTTGTGAAATAAATAGATACCACTTATTAAACAAATTATATGTGCTTTCTCTTTGAAGCAAGAAAAAAACACATTTTAAAATGTTTTACATTTGAAGGAGTAACACCTGTGGTGTGTAAAGTCAGTGAATCTGAAAATCTTTCATAATGGTAAAATATCTAAATAAAAAGAATAGCTGGGAGTGGTGGTACATGCCTTTAGTCCCAGCACTTAGAGCCAGAGTTGGGAGGATCACTGTGAGTTCAAGGCCAGCCTGAGATTTCAGATTAAGTTCCAGGTCAGCCTGGGCCAGACTGAGACGCTACCTCAAAAAAAAAAAAAAAAAAAAAAAAAAAAAAAAAAAAAAAAAAAAAGTGACTATCTTCTCTAAAAAAAACACAGTGGAAAAATAATCATTAGAAAGAATAAAAAACTCAGTTATCTCATAGAAACTTGCGCATTGATGTATTTATTCCATGTGTACATATGCATATATAAATAAAAAATAGTGTTGTATCATGTAATGAATAAATCTAGTCAGTGACTAATATTCACACAAGATGAGAAACCTTACTAAGATTGAACTATTAAATATTTTCAATAGAAAACCCACATTTTTAAAAAGGCACATACAAAAAAGGTTGGTAAGGAATGTTTAAAATACTATATAAGCCCCTATCTTTGTATCAGGAAATTCATACTGACAGACACTTGCTAAGTGTATTGTTACATAATCGACATTTTCCCCCACCTACCATATTTGTAACAGTATCGTTTCATTTAGCAAAATAACTGCAGCTGAGTATGAGCCAGTCCTTAGTTTCAGTAAACTATCTGTAATATGCTTTTGAGTCCAGTTCCATGGAATTTCAAATGACCTACACTTTCTAGCTCACAGATTACACTGTGGGTTTACTTAGAAACTCCTTGTTGAAAAATCTTCTTGCCTCAACATTACTGAGGGAAACAGAGCAACGAGATGGATTTTGTCTTCTGTACTCAATGCTTTCAACCATGGCATCCTTTATCACCTACAGGTAGGAACAGAAGATATGCAATTAGTCATTCTACACATTTGTGGGACGGAAACAAAAATCCAGTTGATGTGTTCTCAGAATATTCTTTTTTACATATGCTGAGGGAAATCTGAGAAATCTTACACGTACATTTGAACTGAACATTCAATCATTTCACTCTTGTTAAAACCACATCCTTCACACAGGTATCTAGGAATGCTTCTGATTTTGTTATATGCAGTTGTAAATAAAATGTGTGTAACATGTCAAGAGGCCCCACCTCTCACAGAGAAAATATGAACAGTCAGTGTTTTGCTGGGGAGGGGAGACAACTTTAGTCCTGAGGCAATTAGGGTTACATCTTCAGGGGGACATGAGATAGAAACTGGCTAAAATGTTCTGGCACCTTTAAGGGGAATCTGTTTTTTTTTTTTTTTTTTTCTTTTCTCTTCTTCCCTAAAGTGGGCCTCCCTTCCTAGAAACCTGACATGAAGATGTGAATAAGATGACAAGATGTCTGTTCATAAGACATGGGATCTGCATTTTCCTCATCTATTTTTCCCTGAAGAAGTTCTCCTTCCCTAGAAACCTGACATGAAGCTGTGAATAGGATGACAAGGCATCCAGACACTTGACATGGGAACTACATTGACCAGCTCAAACACCATCCAGTAGATTAGCATAAAAGACCAAGAGCTCTGCCTTCTTTCCTTCTCTTAAGCTCTATAATAAAATCTTTCCAAATTTCACCCTCTATGGCTTACAGATTTCATTCTTCAAATTCACAAGACAAGAACCTGAAGGCCACTGACTCCGTGGAAGTTTTGCATGACTGTGACCCTTCAACACCCTAGCTCCTGAGTTAAAGCCCAACCAAGAGCAAAAAAGGCTCCATTGATCTCAAGGACACTCCACATTCCTGTGTCTGTGGTGTAGGGACTGACAAGTTACCCATACTCATGTAAATAAACCCCCACCCTGCTCATGTAAGCAACCCTTATTAAACTCATTGGATCACCAAGAAATAAAAAATCAAAGTAGAAGGGGGACTAGTTAGGGAGAGGAAGGTATTCAGTAGGTATGGGAGGGGGACAAGAGAGGGTATTGGGAAGGGATAAATATGATACAAATACATCATATGTATATATATATATATATATATATATGCATGGAATTACCAAAGAAGTAAAATATTTGTAATGTGATAAATTTACATTTGCTGTTACAACCTTTACAAGGAATTGCTAATATGAAAGAAAGTGGTAATTACCATATCCATAATCTGCATGGTGTTTTATAGTTAACAGACCGAAGGAGATGAGAACACAAAGAAGTAACCCTTTCCCTAATGAGGAGCAAAGGCCTTGCTGAAAGATTCCCTGCTTCTCGAGTAAACAAATGAACACACAGAGGACACCAACATTCCCCAGCTAGAACTCACCACACTTTGTAACTCCACTGATGAAACAGTGCTGCCATTGCACTCAGAATAATCTTTATGTTTATGAAAATTGATAAGAACCAGAGGAAAATATAGCATTAGATACTGTTTTTTGGTATGAAGTTTAACTGAAGAATTCTAGGAGAGAAAGTAATTCTGAAATTTGATCAGAGCAGTTAGTGCAGAGAGATGGGAAAAGGCCTTGGAAAAGGGACCAGGATGGCTACCATGGATGGATTTTCCTCTGCTTTGAACCCTGTCCCATTAGGAAGCTTCTACTGCCAGGACAGGGATATAGGATTCCAATCTTAATTGTCAACAGACTTGATGATTCAGCCAGAGGCCAGAAAGGCTCAGGGTTCTTCTGCACTTCCCCTTGTTCTCCAGCCCAAGGATTAAGTAACATCAAGGCACTATGCACTTTGTAGCCCTTTGCTAAGAGGAGGAACTTTTGGCAAGTCTGAGCAGCTTAGGACTGACTCCATGGCTTCCTCCCACTCAGATCTCATGTGGCATCTGGTGTCAGAGCCAAGCATAGACGGCTTTTCCCAATCTCACAGCTCATGGAGCAAGTGTGGCTAAGGTGTGAAAAAACAAAAAAAAGGTAAGATCTCAGAATTGTTAACACATGGTCACTATTCTGCAACTTAGCATCTGACCCAGTGGCAGAAAACCTCTGTTTCTCTCAGAGTAGCTATCTTTAAATAATAAACACTCATATTCTGGAAAGAAGCATTAGTGAAAACAAACAAACAAACAAAAAAAGATTCTCTCATATGCTTAAAGTATCCCATTATCTTCTTGAGGAAATGGGATGCATATTACCAAGCTTTGTAAGTAAAGCAGGTATTTTCTGACCACATACCCGTGCCCGTGAGCAAGGGAGACACAATTAATTCTGTGGTAACAGGTGCTTCAGACCTACAAGAGGTTTCAATCAAAGGCCTGCTAGTCCTCATCATTTCTAAGCCATGTGTGATCAAGGGAAGGTGGACTAAGAAGGCAAGAATGAGCTTATTACATGGCATAAGCCAGCCATCCATCCCACTATTCAAACTGTCCCACAATCTTTCTTTTTTTTTTTTTTTTTATGATTTCTGTCTTTCTGGAAATCGCCCCACAATGTCATCATTGGTTTCTGCCTGTTCATACCAGACAGAGAAATAAAAAAACCTGCATTGCAGAGAAGTTCCAGGAAAAATAAAACTCTTTACTTTTAAACACCTAAAAGAGCATTAGAACAGAAAAGACTATGGGGAAAATCAGACTAATAATGACTGTTGTCAATTCCTTTATCAAGAATTCACAAAAAATCAGCAATAATAGTTTTAGAAACTAGTCAATTTACCAAAATCTGGCCTCAGCTGCTATTCCTAGTTTAAAAAAGAAAACGTTCTCAAAAGGGAAAAAACAACATTTACAACTAAAAAATTCAAATCAAGTGGAATAAGAATGTTCATGTTTAACCACTAAGGGGCACTATAAAACCAGTAAGCAGGTTCTAAGATCACTGCAGAACACCGCCAGTCCCGGGAGTGCTAATTCTGCAAGTGAAATAGAAGATAAGTCAGTACTGTATCACATGTTAAATTTAACCCTGTCGGCATGCCACACAGTACATCTAGATGTTTCAAATCAGCGTCAAAGTTGAATATTTTTTCTGCATTTATACTTGCATTGATGTCTAATTTGCCCTTTCATTCCTCTCTGAAATACATGGAGATTCTAAATCCTTCCTATGAGGTTTATCCCACAATAGCCCTCAAACCCCTACCTTCTGCATCCACACGGTCCATCCCAAATCTGACCCACGATACCTTTTATTTGCATCACTCAATACCTTCCTATAACTTTTGAAATCATTCACTTAATTCTTTGGCAATAAAGGTAGATAATATGAAAAAAAGTCAATATTAAAAATATGTAAAATATGACTTTCCTCATAAAAGAAACAAATATGGAGATGCACAGTTCAGCAATTTGTAAAATCAAGTGAGTTTTTATACTATAAAAATTTACGGCAGGAAGAAGAATGCAATTAAAAGCTTTCCTTGGGCTGAGGAGATAGATGAATTACTTTGCCTGCAAAGCCTAAGGAACCAAGTTTGATTCCCCAGTACCCACGTAAAGCCAGATGCACAAAGTGGCACATGCATCTGAAGTTAATTTTCTATGGCTACAGGCCTTGGAATGCCTATTCTTTCTATCTGCCTCTTTCCCTCTCTCGCTCTCTATCTCTCTCAAATAAATAAATAAATAAATAAATAAATAAATAATTTAAAAGAACAGAATCTGGACATTAATAATTGTAATTTTATCAGCTGCTTCAATTTTCTATTACATTCCAAGCCTTAAATCTTATCATATTACTTAAACCCCAGGCTGATCTTATATGACATATAATAATTGTTTCCCTTGCACAGGAAGAAGGTAATTGATGTTGCAAGGTTCACCAGCTAAGAGGCTTCAGAGCAAGGACTAAACACCCGATTTGCCTGATGCCCACGCCTCTGCATCCCCCGCATACCACATGTCTGCCAGCCTAAGTCACTATATGTTACGGTTCTAGAAAGGAAACCAAAGGGGGGGGGGAAATCCACCCAATACTGTAATTGTAAAAGCATGATGGCTATGCTCACTGAAAAGGAATTTAGGAGGATTGAGTAAGTACAGAAACCTGATGCTAATGAAGATCCTAGGCTACTGTCAAGAATGAGCAAAAGCACCAGTAAAGTGCTCCCAAAATAAACTAGAATGTAATATCCATGAAGCAGGCCAGCTAGGATGTCCCGGGAAAATGCAGCAACAGAAGCCTGCAGCTGTTAAAGAAAGGACGGTGCTACTGAGAAAATGAACTAAAGAGGAATACTGCCTTAGCCACAGTGGTCCTGACCACAAATCCAGAACAACTGTCTTCTTAGCATCACTAGATGAGAGACTGCGTTCTAGCAGCTGCATTAGTGTCTTCTGCTTGCACATAACCCTGACAGTCTGAGTGCCCATGGCAGACGTGGAAAGCAGTGTCCTGCACCATTCAGTGTGGGATTAGTGAGCTCACTCATCAACTAAACCGGCCAGCATCCTACCTAACCTCAGCAAAACTGTTGCATTTTAATATCTCATCATTTACCAGGAAACTTTGATTGAAAAGTGTGTTTTCCTAGTTAAAGTGTATGTGGAAAAGATCATCAAGATAGATTTTTAAAATCAGTAAAAAGTGAAGTTTTATCATATATATAATTTATTTATTTATTTGAGAGAGAGAGAGAGAGGTACAGAGAGAGAGAGAGAATGGGCGCACCAGGGCCTCCAGCCACTGCAAACAAACTCCAGATGCGTGTGTCCCCCTTGTGCATCTGGCTTACATGGGTCCTGGAGAATCAGACCAGGGTCCTTTGGCTTTGCAGGTAAATGCTTTAAGTGCTAAGCCATCTTCCCCAGCCCGAAGTTTTATCTTGAATGTGCACGTTCATGCACACACACACACACACACACACACACACACACACACACACCTTGAACCTGAGTTTCTATGGCTATGTCATTTAGAAGAAATCCCATATTCATTCATCCAGAAAACATTGATTACTTCCTACACTATCATTCCCAATCTACAATGTAAGTTCTGCACATTTGCACAGCTCCTGGGGTATGTTTCCCCTGCACCTTCAAGGATCCAAGACATGGATATGCAAGCTAAGATCCCTTTTTATTAAGTAGCTTCTGTTTATATAGAATTGATTGCCACCCTGTTACATATTTATATTGTCATTATACTCAGTCCTATTGCGCTTGTTTTCCAGAAGTTTGAGCAGTGTATTCAGAGTCACAAATGACCCATACTGGATTCAAAAATGACATACAGAGCTGGGGAGATTGTTCAGAAGTTAAAGTACTTGCCTACAAAGCCTAACAACCTGAGTTTGATTACCCAGGACCCATATAAAGCCAGATGCACAAAGTGGTACATGTATCTAGAGTTCATTTGTAGTGGCAAGTGACCATGGTGTGACCACTCTCACTCATTCATTCTCTCTCCATCTCTCTGTCCTTGCAAATAAATAAAATAAAAAATATTTTTAAAATGACATATAACCATGGCCAGTACCTCTATGTGTCATGTCACAAATGTTCAGAGATGCTATTGAAAAATGGTTGGTTAATGGCTTATAAAGAATCATCATTTAATGAGCTATTAAAAACATTTTGGAATTCAGTCTATTTTTATTCAGGCCTTAACTTTTTCATGTACATGACAAACAAACTACCTTAAAGAATGTTTGTAAAATATGTAAGTGGGGCTATATTGTTTCTTATAATAAATCAACAAGTTTTATATAAGCAAGAACTAAAAACTGCAAGATAACTACTATTTAAGACATGTATGTGTGTTTATTCCCAAGACTGATAGGATATTTGTGATCCTTTCTACTAGAGGATTACTTATAAACTTTAATACATTTTATTTCACATAATAAATGCTTTTATTAGCTTCATATTTGGAAAACAGGATTTTGTAACATTATCATAGGTCCTCTATTTTAGTAGTGTGAGGCTTTAAAAATGTACTTCTATTTTGAGAATTTCTTTATTCTTTATATCAGTTTAAAACAGTCTTGTTTTCATTTTCTTTAAATTTTAACAATCACTATAGTGATAACATAGTGTATTTTTTATATCTTATTTATTTATTTGAGAGCAAGAGAGAGGCAGAGAGAGAAACAGAGAGAGAGAGAATGGGTACACCAGGGCCTCCAGCCACTGCAAACGAACTCTACATGCATGCACCCCCTTGTGCATCTGGGTCCTGGAGAATTGAACCAGGATCCTTTAGCATTGCAGGCAAATGCCTTAACTGCTAAGCCATCTCTCCGGCCCTAGTGTGAGAGAGAGAGAAAAAGACAGACAGATAGAGAACGGGCAAGCCAGTGGCCTCTTGGCCACTGTGAACAAACTCTAGATGCTTCGCCCCCTCGTGGGCATGTGCAACGTTGCGTGCTTGCATCACTATTTGCATCTGGTTAAACATGGGTCTTGGAGAATCGAATGGGTGTTCTTAGGCTTCGCAGGCAGGCACCTTAACTGTTAAGCCATCTCTCCAGCCCCTAGTGTGAGTATTTTAAATGTCTATTGTTTGTAATTTTTTTAAATGAGATACATGTATCAAGAAAATAACGCACACTTAAACAAGCAAGCACATGTGCCAGACTACTCAAAGCCACACAACCCCACTAAAGAGAACATGTTCACAAAGTGTGAATGCTTTGATGCCGTTCAGTGTCCAAAGACATGAGCAAATCCGACACAATGCCTTTCTCCACTTAACTTATTTTTCCTCTATTTTATAATGTGCAAAATCCAAGTAGGCCAATGGATTGGAGCTTTCACAGCTGATAGTAATTTGTCCAGCAATGACTTGGGACCACAAGCTGATGGCATTAATGACACAACAACAGTGCTTCTAGATGGTGAATTTAGCACCAAGCAACGACACAGAGACCCTGAGTCTCAGCAGCAGATACACCAGTGGTTGATACTGAAGGGAATGACTTGTTGCTAAAGTGTGCAAAGCACACTTCATATCTCAAGGGCTAACAGTGCAGGTGGCTGTTATATTTGGCAATGTCCCCAAGAGACACAAAAGTAAGAGAGTTGCAAGCAGGAACACTTTCATTAAAAATTATGTCATGAGACCTGTAAGATGACTTCTGGTCACCTTGACTTCTGGTCATCTTGTCTGACCACCTGGAGACATTAATCTCATTATTTGTAAATATTATTAGGGTTCTTTCGTAGATTAGTAAAATAGTTCACAAAAAACAAAGCAAGACATGTTGAATTTTGTCATTCATGACTTTTGTTTTCTTCTTAGTAAGGAAGCCTTGCTTACTCCCTGTGATAGGACAGCACTGTGACATGTGTTGGGGTCACAGGAGATACTTACATCTATGTTGTTTAGGGTGTTGAAGTGCATCAGATCGTGTAGCCTTTTGAAAGCTTGATTTGGATACTGAAAGTTGAAGGTTGAAAATGGTGATTCGGGATCATCAAAAATGTCAAAGTCAGCCACTTCCTTCTCTTCTTCAGTCTCTCTTGGGACACCTAAATATCAGAAGAGTCGCCAGTGGTGTTACTTTGACAACTAAAAGCTACCTCTAAAATCCAGGGAATAAACATGCACACAACCATGAATATAGCACTGAAAGCCCAGAGAGGGGGTATCATGTGTCAGCACCCATGGGCTTGGGACTTTATCATCTCTGTGTGTGTGGACCAAAGCCTTCTGAATGATGGCATCTGCACCTCAGTGCCTTGAGGATCTCATCATTGCCCACTAGCTTCAGGCTGGAAATTGTAATAACCCACTGCCCAGTCAGCCACAAGCAGGGAGTTGGTATAAAATAGCCAGCTTTCTTGCCTGCTGATGGTACAGGTGACTCTGGCATGTGTGTCTATTCTATTTCCTGTGTTTTCCAGGCAGGTCAAGTTCCCCTTGAGGTGGCTGGCTTACTATTAATGCTCACTTTGCTGTCTGCCCTCCTGCCTTGTATCACTTCCTCCCTCCCTTGCATTTGAATGGTGTTCTGAGGATCTGTTTCTGAGGGAGCCTGAATCCTCTTCAAATCACAGACATCCTGGTGCAGGCCAACTCCTTGGCTTCTCCTTAAGACCTAAACACTAATGGAAAATTGTCTAAGTTTCCAGGGTTCCAGTGTTGAAAGACAAAACAATGTCCCCAATTCTTCCTTCTGCGCTGGGGTATGCCTCACAGTACCCTTCACCCTCACTAATCTTTTATCTCCCAGAGAAATCTAGAAAAGACCATCTTCTTTTCCATGCTCACTTCATCCATCATGTCTATTATTTGTGTCTTTCCATTCACAAAATGAAAACTATTTTCTGGACCGAAAGTTATATACAAAGAGATTTAAGTTTCCTTGTTATCAATCTGCGGATCGTGGTAAATCAAGATTTTCTAGGGTACAGAAAAGTGCACAACTCCACCTACGGTGAAGCAGAACAATCATCCCGTAAATGTGATTCTTACTTGCTATAGAGTACACCAGCCACGCAGGGCTGTACCATGAGATGAAAACGTCAGCCACACTGTGCTGTACTGTTAGGGTCCATCAATTCTGTGGTCTATTTAAATTTCCCGAGCTTTTTGAATGATTTGTTCTGAAACAAGAACTAGGGTGATAGGCAAAATATTTAATATCCCTCATGACAGGGACACCAAATTAAACCAACTTAATCCAAGATTTTGGTTCAGGGCCATTGAAACTTTTGCTGAACTAATCAATAATCTTTCAGTTTCTATTTTGAGGAATTCAGGGACTCTTGGGGTTAAACAGAAGAAGAAAAAGAGAAGTACTCAGGCTCTCAGATTAATAGCTATTTGTCAGGGCAAGAGAAACACTGGTTGTTGTGATGGCTTGTGGAGCAATGCCAGTGTGAAACAGCTTGATATCAGTCTCATTCTCCTACCAGACTCCTGCTTTATAGAAGAGAACTTACTCCCAACATACCTGGGGCCTTGTACTTTCTGAAGTTGATGTTGGCCAGAACAAAGTGAATGATAGTTGGGCAATCTTTCTCCACATCAGGATTCTTGGGTTTAAAGACATAGCACTCCTTCAATCCCTCCCGATCGAACACATAAGGATCAATCTTTGGAAAAGGAAGCTTGTTCATTTTAGCCCACTTTTCTGCAAGTAGGAGTTCCTGTGGGAAAGAGAAAGAAGTGTTTGGGAATTTTCCCGTCTTGATTTATTCAGTTGCTCTGACCATTATTCAATAGTCATTAGGTGTTGCTCTCTGCCAGCAGTGTGCTCTTTCCCAAGATAAATAACAACCCTGTTCTCAAGGGCCTCACATATCTCTAAACTCTATAAAGTTGCTCCTCAAATAAATTGAGATTGTTAAATTAATTTTGCATGGCTAGCTACCTAGCACAAATTTGAAAAGTTACTGACGAACTGAATTGAATGAAATTATGCTCAAGAAATTGCTACAGTGAGAAAAATAATGTGTCCAGAATATGTATAACTATGTGAATAGTTTTGGAGCCTTAGAAATTTAAAATCTGATAATACAGAATGAGAAACTCTGTTAACCAGGCTTTTTACTTTTCATAATCTCTGCCAAGGTGTTAAAAATAGCAATTAAAATTAATTTATTTTATGTAAATACTTTCATGTCTGTGAATTGGCTTTTGGGGCTTCTGTTTATGAAAAAGGAGATAAACTCCTAGCCTCAAAATATTACCATTATATATACAGTGGTCAAGAGTGGACCACAGAGAGTACCAAGGACTTAACAATGAAGGAAACTGCATGATTACTTTCACAAATCAGCTTGCTTCCCAATAAGAGGATTCTTCACTTCCACTAGAATGGAAAGATGGCACACACAGAACATTCCCAGAAGTGACTTTGTTGCTGACAGGTAACATGACCAAGAAATGCATGCCTGCTGTCAGCCACGAAGACTTGAGCTTTGCTTGTCTCTGCATCCAACCCAACTCAGTGCCTAGCAGCAAAAAAAAAAAATTAAATTTAAAATGGGGAATGTAAATCAATATGGAGTGGTGTAGAGAATTTCTGTGTACAGGTAGCCTTAGGGAGAGGAGGATGAGCAATGGTGGAATGTCATAATGCACACACACAGATGGGACTAGACGCACACCTTATAGCCATGGACTGCCGGGGCTTTTTTCCCTCACCACCGGCAGGTAGAGCAAAAGAGAGAGAGAGAGCCACGTTTCTTATAGCCATGGGCATGCTTCATTTTTAAATATTTTATTTATTTATTTAAGAGAAAGGAAGAGGCAGATAGAGAGAGAATGGGTGCACCAGGGCTTCTAGCCACCTTGTGCGTCTGGCTTATATGAATAGTGGGGAATCGAACCTGGGTCCTTCAGCTTCACAAGCAAGTGCTTTAACCACAAAGCCATCAACATCTCCTTTACTCCTTTACTCCTCAGCTGTGAGATATGGACGATGATGCAAATGTACATCATTTAGGAGTATAACTAGAATTCAATGAATAATATCTGCTAGTTAAAACAATGCTTATCACATATTTAATACCACATGAATATTCAGTAAGTAAATAGAATAAGAGAAGAACAGAAGTGAAAGGGAAAAGTGAAGAAAACAAAAAGAAAAGGAAAAGGAAGATAAGCAGGAAACATATTACAGAAATTCCTAGAGAAAGGAAGTTTGGGGAAGTCATCATTAAACTCTTGAGTTCTCAAAACTACTCTTGTCATATTGATCCAGTCAACAATAATCATGAAGTCCCATGTTAGAAGCTGGGGATGAAACAGAGAGCAAAACACTCATGGCTCTTGCCATTCCGCCAGCTACAGTCTACAGTGATCAGGTAACCCTCCATGTTCACCTGAGAATGTCAGAGGTTACAAGAAGGTAAGAGGTGGCCAGGAGATTTTGCAGTAAACCTTGACTATTTCATTAGAGTATTTTTTAGTTCATTCAACACACACTCTTGAGTCTCTTGCTAAGTACAAGGTATGAGAGAGACTGCCTTTGGAGCACTACTGGGGAGAAATAAACAAATGATATGATACAGTAAGGTGGGGGGAGGGCTGGAGACAACCAGATACCTGGTTATACGCGTAACAGGCCCAGCTCAAATAGACAACTGCCTAGCCAGATAGCTCAGCAGGAAATAATCATTTGGAGGGACCAAAAATAGACGATGGCATACCCTTAATGACACTGTGAGAAAGACAAACACTTGCCCACTGTCCCCAAAATGGCAAGATCCCGATCCCTCTCATCTACAGTTCATGTTTCGTATTTCTCAGCTAACACAGTTACCTACTTTACAGCATGGCTATGAGCATTAAATGAGCCCAGGTATAAAAACCTCTGCCATTTAGAATCATACAAGTACGTATACTTTCATTCAGAGAAAACATATTACATTCAATCTTCACTGCTCTTGATGTTTTGTGAATGCTATGAATTTTAAGTTGATCAACCTTCCAGCATTTATAAATAAATGAACTCCAAGAGAACACAGGATGTGTGGATATTAGAACATTTGCTTTATAAATGGCTACAGTGAGTACAGCAACGTTCCGCTAATGTCCACATATGTGTAACTTTTTGATAGGAACTTGAAATAAAGTTTTACCACGATTCCCTTCTCCCATGTTCCATTCAACTGAATTAATCTGCTTGTTATCTTACGTCTGTGAACTATCTTACTGTGAACAATTATTCACTCGTGATTGTTCAACATCAAAATAAGAGCAAAGTTCACACAGCAAG
Source organism: Orientallactaga sibirica (assembly GCA_036365145.1). NCBI lineage: Eukaryota > Metazoa > Chordata > Mammalia > Rodentia > Dipodidae > Orientallactaga > Orientallactaga sibirica. The sequence continues at coordinate 16,985,196 of JAEOAD010000017.1, forward strand.
GCAATTGCGTGAGGGCAAAGAAAAGAAGGAGCTTTCTAGTGTTTACAAACATGACTCACAGTATGACCAACGATGTGTGGAGAAAGAGGAAAAGGGAAATGCATGAGGTAAAAGTTGGGCTATTTTTAGATTTTAAAAAATCACACTGGGATGAGAAAGAGATGGAAACTTTCTCTTTCCCACTATGATCCTGATGTGGAAAAGATTAAAAACTGGTGATTTTGCAGGACTGTGATTACAGAATGGAAAAACCATCCTCTTCCTGATGTCTCCTCTCTCTCTGTAGAGCCAGAAACAATGACACGGACATGAGGAAAACCCTTAACCAAATAAAAATAAAATTTAGAAGAATGCAGTAAACAAAACGTAATGATTCCCAAATGCCAGCAAAATGCCAACAGGGTGTCCTAATTGTTCTTATACACAGCTACTTCATACTGCCATGCCCTAAATCACTGTGATTTTACATATTACTTCTGCAGGGAGAAAACTCGAGAGCATCTTTCAAGGTGATACTTTCTAAAATATCTATGCTCATTTTTGACTACCAAAACATGTAAAAAGTCTTAAGAGGGTCGGGCGTGGTGGTACACGCCTTTAATCCCAGCACTCGGGAGGCAGAGGTAGGAAGATCACCATGAGTTCAAGGCCAAGGCCACCCTGAGACTACATAGTGAATTCCAGGTCAACATGGGCCAGAGTGAGATCCTACCTCAAAAAACCCAAAAAAAAAAAAAAAAAAAAAAAAAAAAAAAAAAAAAAAAAAAAAAGTCTTAAGAGGGAAGGAATATAATCCAACAGACATATAAACAAAAATAGTGAAAAGGGCTTATAAGTCCTATTTAATTAATTTGTACATAACATACAGTTCTCTACACACAAATAAGTTGGTATTTTACTAGAAGAAATGGGATTATTGGTCTCTGTGCAAACAATACATATTCAAGCTATGCTGCAATGATTCTCACTATTAAAACCTATTTTTATTAATTATGAACTTTACTATATGAACAAATTGTGCATTGGTCTCATTCCTTGTGTTATCCTTTTGCCCCCCCTCTTGCCTGCCCCCACGGCACTGAGGGTCCTTCTCAGTGGGTTGTTGATATTCTCCATGGGGTTATGAATGCGTCAGTCAGTTTCAGGGCGGGGAGGGAGAAACTCTGCCTCAGGATAGTCCTTCCCACAGTGTGGCTCTTAAAATCTTTCTGTCCTCTTTTCCGCAGTGTTCCTGGAGTGCAGGTGGGAATTTAGAAGGAACGTGCTATGCGCGCTGCTGGGGGATAATGGCCACCAACAGCGTGAACAAGCATGGGATCCTGTAAGCTAGGGAATCAACTAGCTGGACAAGATGTACACACCTGTGCGAGAGCAGCACATGGCCTAGGCAGGTAATCAGTGATTACCTGATTGGGCAATACCTGATTGTTCTGATTGGATAAGAGGCCTGTTCAGTGGGAGAGAATGCACACCTAGTGCTGAGAACCATGTCAGAGTCCGTTGGATATGATAGAGCTCCCACCAGTTTTTGGCCAAGAAGAGGGGCTACACCCATCAAATACTCTCTCAGTTAAAACTTACTTCTTAAAAAGTATTAGGAAGATGGATAACCTATAAATATGCAACTAATGAACTTTTTCATAAAATGAAATCATTTAAAATACTGAAGCTGAGCCTGGAGTGGTGGTGTACACCTTTAATCCCAGCACTCAGGAGGCAGAGGTAGGAGGATTGCCATGAGTTCAAGGCCACCCTGAGACTACATAGTGAATTCCAGGTCAGCCTGGGCTAGAGTGAGACCCCACCTTGAAAAAACCAAAAAATAAAATAAAATAAAATAAAATAAAATAAAATAAAATAAAATAAAATAAAATAAAAAATAAAATACTGAAGCTGGGGCTAGGGCTAGAGAGATGGCTTCGTGGTTAAGGTACTTACCTGTGAAGCCTAAGAACCCAGGTTTGATTCTCCAATATCCATGTAAGCCAGATGTATAAGGTGGCAGATGCATCTGGAGTTCATTTACAGTGGCTAGAGACCATGGTGCACCCATTCTCTGCCTCCCTCATTCCCCCCTCTCAAATAAATAAAGAAAAAAAAATTAAATACTGAAGCAACTAATATAAGCTAGGACAGGCCTAAGTACCACTTAGAATTCACTGTTTCATGGTTATGGTCATTGTTACTTCCAGTAAAAGACATGCTGTGGTTAGGCTGCACAAGGCAGTAAATGCAAACATAATTTTTACGGCCCATGTGATACAGTCTACATAATATTTTGCAGCTGTTAATTTCTTCACTAAAAAGTAAAAGATACTTATAAAAATATCCATGGGAAAATTCATCTTGGATGCATCTGCTCATCACAAGACACTTGAGGGCTAGAAAGATGGCTCAGGGGTTAAAGAACACTTGCTTGCAAAGCCTGACTGCCTCAGGTGGATTCCGTTATCCACATAAAACCAGATGCACAAAGTGGCGCATGTGTCTGGAGTTCATTTGCAGTGGTAAGAGGCTATGGTGTGCTTATTCTCTCTCTCTTTTCCTCTCTTTCTCTCTCTCTCCCTCTGCTTGCAAATAAATAAATTATATATATTTTTTAAAGACACAGTTCTCAGTAACTAAAATGGGTGTGGTATGCTAAATAATGCCCTCCTAAAAGAGAGGCCTACACCCTAACCACCCAGCCCTGTGAATGTGACCTTATAAAAACAAGAAGGTTCTGCACAACATCTTGACTATGACCATCTTGTTTCTATGAGTGGGACCTAAGTACAATGACAACTGTCCCTAGAAAAGGCAGCAGAGAAAAGCCCCCAAGAAAAAGACCATGTTAAAATGAGACAGAACTCGAGGACAACCACCAGCCAAGACAATGAGCACCATGAGAAGCTGGACAAGGCAGGGAGAATTCCACCACGAAGCCTAGGGGACTGTGGCCCTCCTGGCACTTCAATTTCAACCTCTGGATCCAGAACTACTAAACAATGCATTTTCTTTATTTTAAGCCACCATGTATGAGGTCACTTTTTAAATAGCAGCATCAGGAATTGAGTATAAAAAGCAAGCCAGTAATAATAACATTTGATGCTCTGCAGTTGCCTCGATCAGTCATAGTGGGTCGGCATCTTCATATCTGACACCTGGCCTGATGTGGCTGTATCGTTTTCTTCACTGGCCAAAGTTGGTCAGTGTCCACAAAGATGATGCTTGCACTGGTTTAGCCAGGATGTGATCCAATTTAAGAAGTGAATCAACATATAGGGGTTCTAAACAAAGGGCCACACCCTAATGCCAACAAATATATGAAGTTAATGTGGAAAAACACAGATTTGTTTCCATCTATTTCTGGGTCTAAATGGAATTATGCAGCTGATGGAATCAGAAGGAGATACATTTAATGCCACGAAGTGACTTCTACCATTGCACAATTTCCTTCTTTCTTCCTCCTTTCCTCCTTGGTCTTTGTTTCCTTTTCATTTTAGAGAAGGAATGCATTGTTCTGGCATAAAGAGAGCAATAAAAGTGTGAGCCAGATCGAGATGCAATCTATGGTAGTAAAGTACAACATGACATAAGTTATGGCACAATAACTTATAATATTGTTTCCCCAAAACTTAGTAAGATAAAGAGAAATTCTCTAGTGGTAAATGGAACTTTGCTATATTCTACATTCCTAGTTTACTTGCCCCATAATAAAACCCAAATCACCCTTCCCTCCACATTCATAGTCTGCCAGACCTGAGTATGAATATTCTGGCTTACTTTCATGACCAACATTATGAAAAGTGTCATCATCAGATGGACCATAATGATAAATTAAATTTACACGATCTATATCCACATCATTAAATGGTTAACAAAAGCAACTTGATCAAATAAAACACAGGGCTGCTTTTCCCAAGGAAATTCATAAGATAATATTTAGAGTCACGAGACTCATTATATAGATCATGACTAGTGTGTGCTATCTCATCTGACTAAAATCATTAACTTTTATGGCCAGTTACTACACACACATACACAATTATATATAAGACTGTAGCTACTTTTATGAAAAGCCACGAGAGTCACATTTTTATGTCTTTCTAACATCTCAGATTTAATTATACTTTATGAAATGTTAGATTTTTTCAAAGCCTACTATTTCTAGAGTAGCTATCCTGTTTTAATATGAGACTTCCTATTTAGCATTAAATAAGAATTATCAGGCTGAGGCAGCATGGAGGGGAGCACAGCCATGGGTGCCTGGAGCTGCTGTTTGTGTAGAATTCCAAGTCATGGTGGGGCTGTTAGGTCATGAGCACCTTCAAGACATTCACCTGCATGATATGCCCCAACGGCTCTAGAAAATCTAAGGTCATGGATGTTCTTAGTTTTGTAATGGGAGAGAAAACAGCTAATTTAAGAGTGAAAAATATTCAAGAACTTATTAATGGAGCACATATTGGAAAACCCGTTTCTTCTCCTGCAAGTGTGAAAATGATATATGTGGAGGAAAGTGGAGAGGAGAAAACATTTATAAGGGTTATCTGAGGGGGATGCTAAGAATTTCATTTTAATGACAGTTTCGTGAGTCGTTCTGCATACATAGCAGAGTTGGAAAAGATAGGCATAATACTTAAAGCCCAAAATTGTCTAATTTTTTCAATCATTATTAGATTCAATTCATTAGAATCAATTTCCATGAAAAAGCCCAAAGCAAGAGCCCAATTTTTTGAGGAAATCAGCACTTCAGGAGAGCTTATAAAAGAATATGAAGAAAAGAAAAGAAAGAGCCGGGCATGGTGGCGCATGCCTTTAATCCCAGCACTAAGGAGGCAGAGGTAGGAGGATCACTATGAGTTCAAGGCCACCCTGAGACTACATAGCGAATTCCAGGCCAGTCTGGGCTAGAGTGAGACCCTACCTCAAAAAATCAAAAAAAGAAAAGAAAATTACAAAAAGCTGAAGAAGATGCACAGTTTCATTTTGATAAGAAAAAAATGTAGCTGCAGAGTGCAGGCCTGCAAAATTAGAGAAGGTAGAGATCTCTTGACACACTTTTCAATCAGAAGAGACCCCAGAACATTAAAGCTAAAGAAAGCACTTCTCACCTTCTCAAAAAACTGGATGTGAGCAGGGGTGTGGTGGCGCATGCCTTTAATCCCAGCACTAGGGAGGCAGAGGTAGGAGGACTACTGTGAGTTTGAGGTCACCCTGAGACTACATAGTGAATTCCAGGTCAGCCTGGGCTAGAGTGAGACCCTACCTTGAAAAACCAAGACAACAACAACAACAACAACAACAACAACAACAACAACAAAAAAAAAAACTGGATGTGTCTAGGAAATCAATAAAGGACCATGAAACACAATGTTCTAAACAGAAAGATGACATTAGAGCCCTAGAGGCAGAGCTGGTTGACTTAGATAGTGCACGGAAAAGTTTTGAAAAGCAGATTGAAGAGGAAGTCCTGCATAAAGGGCGAGACATTGAATTGCAAAGCTAGTCAGTCAGGTGAAAAAAATGAAAATATCAAAATAATTTTCTATTGTTTGAGTTTTAACTAGAAGAGAATTTAAAGGATGACTTCTGATACATTCAGCGATTATTCGCAGAATGTAAATGATGGGAATTCAATTTTTAAATCTTTATTCAGAATCAAAATTTAAGCTTTACGTTATTTTTCCTTTATATAGTCAGATGACATTATAAAATTGATGAGTTAATGAGAGCCCCAAATTTTATGGTATCATATAGTAGTAAGAACAAGGTAAATAACTTATTATCTATAAGATAAAACCATTTTCTTGGATAGAGAAAATGGCTTCTTTGAGGAGATTTAACTGACAGGAGAAACTACTTACTTAGGGTGATTTTAAGTGTTCAGTAATATATTAGTGTCCACCTTAGTACAGTATACAAGATTTAATTATGAGTCAGTAGTAAATACTTAAAACATGTAGCTGATAGTGTCAAACACTTTCAACGAAATTTTTAAAAATTATTTATTTGTAAGGAGAGAGTGAGAATGGGCGCTCCATGGCCTCTAACCACTGCAAATGACCTCCAGATGCATGTACCACTTTGTGCATCTGCATTTTATGTGGGTATGGGGGAATCAAACCCAGGCTATTAGATTTTGTAGGTAAATGCCTTAACTGCTGAGTCATCTCTCCAGCTCCTCAACTAATAGAAAAAGAATTGTGACTATGTAAACAAAAAGTATTTGCTCTAGAATCACCATTCTCCGAATTTTCTGGCAAACCAGAATCTTAATCTAAAGAGTTTTAAGTAAAGCTTCATACTATGTTCACATTTTACCTGGAGAAGACGGCTAATTATGACCTAACACATATAAGGGTTTGAATACGATCATCTGCTAGTACATGATGTCATACAACTGATTTCATGGAAATAAACAGTGTGTCAATGTGGTTTCTATGGCTGAATGGTTACAAAGAGCTAAAGGAGCAAGTGAGAGGGAAAGTACCTATAATGACGCAACAACTGGAGAAGCTACCGTGGGAGCAGAAAAGGAAAGACTAGCATTTGGAAATGAGAGGCATGGAGAAGTTCAGATACCATGGGTTGTTCAGTACTGATTTAGAATTATGCTCAATAAAATTTTAATGCTTTTTGTAAAAAAAAAAAAAAAAAAAAAAAAAGAATTATCAGATAGTCACATAGACCAATAGAATACATAAATAAACACAGAACAGCTCATTATGTCCTCTAATATTAATATATAATAGAGGGAGCATTGCAAAATTAAGATGGGAGAAGTCTAAGAGTGATAGGTTTAGAAAGATTAATGAATAGGAACAATGAACTATCTCATAAAAAGGAATGATATCAATCAAGATTTAAGTGATCTTAGTGGGATGTATGAATTTGAAGAATGAAACTAATGAAGTCACTACACCCAAATATATAAGGTAATAAATGGTAAATCATCTACAATTAAAAACTCACGATGGACATGACATATTAGGTCATATTTCCATTAAAAATAAGATAATATGGACTGGAGAGATATATGGCTTAGCAGTTAAGGTGCTTGTCTGCAAAGCTTAAGGACCCTGGTTCTACTCCCCAACACCCACATAAGCCAGATGCACAAGGTGGCACATGTGGCTGGAGTTTGTTTGCAGTGGCTAGATGCTCTGGTGTACCCATTGTCTATCTGCCTCTCTTTATCTCTCTCAAATAAAAAAAATATTTTTAAAAGATAACTTTTAACTTTAAAACATAACATTGTTGGAATGTTAATGTCACTTTAAGAGGCTCTACTGCCCAGTGACTAGGGTCAGGAGAAAAAAGAAGACCAGTATTCTATTGCCAGGGAAACCCAAAGCAGCAAAACAGGCCCTCCCCTTCTTAGAGACGCTGAAGGACCAGTGGCCTTCTTCTCCCACTTTCTCCTTCATTGCCTCCATGACTTCTCTCACATAGTCTGTGCCCAGAACACTTCCCCCCCCCTCATTAAAACCTTGACCTTGGGCTGGAGGGATGGCTTCTTGGTTAAGGCGCTTGCCTGCAAAGCCAAAAGACCTTGATTCAATTCCCCAGGACCCACGTAAGCCAGATGCACAAGGTGACACATGTGTCTGGCGTTCCTTTGCAATGGCTAGAATCCCTGGTGCATCCATGTGTGCGCTTGCTCTCTCTCTCTCTCTTTCTCTCTCTAAAATAAATTAAAAAATAAAATATTTTTTTAAACCCTACCTTGCTTGTTCGAGTCTCTCTCTCTCTCTCTGTGTCTGTGTGTGTGTGTCTGTGTGTGTGTGTCTGTGAGTCTCTAGCACTGTGCCACCTGTGTTATGGTACTTCCAAACTCTCTGAATGAAACTTTAATTGTAAAAAGACATCGTCTCAGCTCATGTCTCTTTGACAGGCTGTCCTCCATCTCAATAATATCTATCACAACTGTTTGTTGTTGTTGTTGTTGTTCTCTTTGTTTGTTTGTTTTTAATCTTGCCAGGGATTGAATTTAGGACCTCACACATGCTGGACAAGTACTCTGACACTGAGTTACATCCCCAACCCCTAAAAATGTTTCACCATATACATATGTTTTATTTTTTCATTTATTTTGCTATATTTTGTTGGTTTTAAAATTTTTATTTGAGAGACAGAGAGAAAAAGAGGCAAAGAGAGAGAGAGAATGGGCACGCCAGGACCTCTCCCACTGCAAACAAACTCAAGATGCATGTGCCACCTTGTTCATCTGGCTTACATGGGTCTTGGGGAAGCAAACCTGGGTCCTCTGGCTTTGCAAGAAAGTGGCTTAACTACTCAGCCATCTCTCCAGCCCTCCTATTTATTTTTGAGGAAGAGAGAGATAATATGGGCACTCTAGGGCCTCTTGCCACTGCAGATGAACTCCAGATATATGTGCCATTTTGTCCAACTGGCTTTATATGGGTCTGGAGAATTGATCCAGACTGGCAGGCTTTGCAAGCAAGCACTTTTAACTGCTGATTTATCTCCCCGACCCCTAAAAATGTTTCCTAACGAATAATAGCAACATTTATTAATCCAATGGAAAGTAGTCCCAAACCAGGAATATACAGTAAACAAGACAAGTCATTTAATCTTACAAGCAAGGAAAGAAAACTAAAGCAAAAATGTGAGAGACTGCCGGATGTGGTGGCGCACACCTTTAATCCCAGCACTCAGGAGGCAGAGGTAGGAGGATCGCTGTGAGTTTGAGGCCACCCTGAGACTACATAGTGAATTCCAGGTCAGCCTGAGCCAGAGTGAAACCCTACCTCGAAAAAAAAAATGTGAGGGACTTTCCAACATATAACAATTTTTTACTTTGTTTTTAATATTTTTTCATGCCAGCAATATACATCAGATACATAATGTGAACTGGTGAAGCTTTTACAGAGCACAATCTTGAAAGTGATTAAAAGCCATAAAATAGATAGATATGTAGAAGAGATATGAAGAAAAGAACAAAAACTTGATTAAACTTTCTTGTAAAAGGATGGTAGTTATAGTAAAAATCTAAAAATTGAATATAAAACAATGTTAAGTAAGTCCCTAGACATATAGACACATTATTTATTTTTATCAGAGTATTTTATAGGTATTGTATTTATTTCTTTAAAAAAAGATTTAGTGGCATGGAAAAAAAAGCTTACAATATAGTTGTAAGTAGAAAAAACAGAATACAAACTTTTATAACCATGGGGAAGGCACACACACACACACACACACACACACACACACACACAATTTCAAGAATTATTTAAAATACCAAAATATTATCAACTATTACCTAGAAAAACTTGGTATATATTCCAAATTTTATTATGGTCAGCAGTATATATTTTTCATAAACAGAAGTAATGAAATATTTTAAAGTGCTCCAGAGTTTAATGCCTCTTTTGTAATGCAAAGTCATATCCTAAAACTTCCTTCCAGTATCCACTCATTGTGGTAGTGAGGTTCTGATTCACAGGTAAAATGACGGCATTGGTAGTTAACACTCCCATTGATGAGTGCAGTAATACAGCATCCTTCATCACCGTTCCAACATGGAGTCCACACTGTAAACCACTCCCCCTTCCTCCTCATGGGTGACCAGGTTCTTCCCACTCCTGGTTACTGTAGTCACCAACCCTGTTGCAATACTTTATTCTCCCCTGCTGAGATTGCAATAAACCTTTATGTTAATGCTTTGCCCTCTATCCTCCAACTCATCCAACCTTCTAGTCTCAGGTTAGTCATCTTAAAATTCAAAGTTCATGATGCCATTTCTCTTTTGGAAATCTATACCTGACTCTCCATTTCCTATCCAATGACTTTCAATTCTTCCACTAATCCCTTCTCATTGGAGCTTCACACCCATCACTAAATGAACAGGGAATAAATGAAAAGGCAGGAAGTGCGTTTGAGGGGCTGGAGTGTCATTAATGCCAGAAGCAATGACATGTTGGCATACTGACCTACCATGATATATATCATTTGTTGATGAACTCTTATCTCACTAGCTCTTGTTTTCTTGTCTGAATGCCACTAATGACCTCAAACGGGATGAAATTCATTGAGAATGTGAAGTTTTACATATACTAAGACATTATACCCACTGCTCATCCTAACAACAGTTTGTACCTAGCACTAGAGAAGGGGACTATGTGCTGTAGGAGTACCAGAACCAGTGTTCTCACTGACTTCGTGTTGGGAGATCAAGGACAGTTTCACCTGGCTGCAGGCGTTTCTACGTCTTGAGTTATAAAATGGGAATGGTAACTCCATCCTTCTGACAGCATTTCATTCATTTACCTGTTAAAATGCCCTCTGTTCTCACATTCTGGCCAGAGGTTACAAGGAACTAAGGATCAAATGGTTTAAAAACACACACACACACACACACACACACACTCACTCACATGTTCTCATGTGAAAGGAGTTCAAAGACAGTGAGAAACTGTAAATGTAAGCAGATACATAGAATTCACCATGACAATCCCTGTATTAGAATTTACAAAATCCTATAAACTCTAAATCTATGTGTGTAAATCAAGAAAAGCATTTTCAGTGCTGGGTATCATGCCCAGAGCCTCATCCATGCTAAGGAAGTGCTCTATTCCTGAGCCACACCCTAAGCCCCATGAAAGGCAACCTTTGAGATGCGTTCAGAGAACATTTCGGGTATTTTGGGTGGATGGAACGTACACCATCAGTCTCACTTGGGTGAAGCCACAGTGTTTCCCACCAGTCTCCCCAGCTAGCCTTCTTCAAAATACTTATCATTTCTTCGCAGAGGCCAGCAGAATTCTCTCCACATGCCTGCCTCTGCCTCCATTGTCTCACCCTCAAAAATGTCTTTTCGGGCTGGAGAGACGGCTTAGTGGTTAAGGCATTTGCCTGCAAAGCCAAAGGACCTCGATTCGATTCCCCAGGACCCACATAAGCCAGATGCACAAGGGGGCGCATGCATCTGGAGTTTGTTTGTAGTGGCTAGAGGCCCTGGTGCACCCACTTTCTCTCTCTTTCTCTCTGCCTCTTTCTCTCTTGCTCTCTCTCAAATAAATAATAAGTAAATAAATAAAAATGTCCTTTCCTCCACATCCCTGGAAAAGCTAGATGTCCTCCAATGGCTACTTTCTTTACTTTCCTTCTCTGTGCTTAACAATGAACTTGCATCCACCGTCTCTGTTGCCCCAATATAGATATTTCTATATTATTCTCCTCTGGGATCTTTATATTCCTCCCCATTCCCATCCCTACCTATAACTTTCCCAGAAGACATCTTGCATGCTCCAATAATATTTTCTTCATTGGCGACCATTAGCTGTTAGTATTAAACATGTTTCCTCTATTAAAAAACAAAAAACCAGTTTTGCTAGGTGTGGTGGCACACGCCTCTAATCCCAGTGCTCAGGATGCAGATGTAGGAGGATTGCTATGCATTTGAGGCCAGCCTGAGACTACAGAGTGAGTTCCAGGTCAGCCTAGGCTAGCACAAGACCCTGTCTGGGGAAAAAAAAAAAAAAAGAAACCATTTTCCTCATCATAACATTTTGCAGATATAGTCCATCTTTTTCTCTGGACAGTGTAGATGGCTATCTCCTTCTTGTCAAGCTTCTACTCCTCCTTCAAACTCCTCCGGCCTGATTTTTGCTTTCATACCCTATTGAAATGGCTCTTGTCCAGGTCACCAGACTTGCTAGCCTACTATTTTCAACCAGGTTTAATAACTATGCACGTCCCTTACTTCCTTCCTTCTCCCCGGATATTGTGATTATTCAACATCTATTCTATGTGCACTTGTCAGGGTAGCCCCTCTCCACACACGGCTTTTATTAATTTTTACCATACGGCTCCCACACTTCAGCCTACTTTCCCTCTTAAACCTCAGACCTGTTGTATCATTCTTCTGCAGTTGAACTTTGCTATGCTCACTGAACTCACATATTTCTCTATTCATGGAGTGACTGAGTCATATCTTCACCAGAAACATATTACTCATTAAAAATGAAGGAAATAGGTGAAAGAGATAGGAAAATTGACTCAGGAATAGCAAGAGATCCATGTAGTATGCAAGAGGATTCCCAGGAGATGGAATGGCACTGAAGTCCTCTTACCTTGAATGGAGGGCTAGTGTCACTCGGCCTTGCAGAAAAGTCAAAGGAGATGATGAGATCAACCCCTCTCTGAGGGCGCAGGATCAAGGGATACGGCAGGTTAAATGTGAGCCCACTGTCCACTACATGAATCTTTTTACTTTTGACATCCAGTGGTTCATATATTCGCTCAAATTCATCAGGATCTTAAGAAAGACAGAGGGGGTGGGGAGAATAAATTGAATGATCACTTGACATTATTTAAGATACAATTATGTTTATTATAAACTTGAGAGACAGAATTCTATATGCTTAAGTCCTTCAGTTTTGTTAGAACTGGGTTTGGATCTAACTTTGACAATATAGGTTAACCAGTAGCTTGAAGTATCCAATAAGGTTGATGACAGGATGGAGTGTGGCAGTGCATGGAGAGAACTGAGCTTGGGCCCTGGACCTGACACTAAGCTATGACCACTTTTTTTTTTTTTTTTTTTTTTTTTTTTTTTGGTTTTTCGAGGTAGGGTCTCATTCTAGCCCAGGCTGACCTGGAATTCACTCTGTATTCTCAGGGTGGCCTCAAACTCATGGCAATCCTCCTACCTCTGCCTCCCAAGTGCTGGGATTAAAGGCGTGCGCCACAACGCCCTAGCTTGCTATGACCACTTTAACAGCATTATCTCTCATTATAGAGTCTTTACTGGTTTGCAAACATTTCTTCAGACATTCTGTGTAATTCTTGTAGAAGGTAGGAGAAGACAGGTGGCAGGCAGGATATCTCTAAATGGAAGGTGATGTGAATGAAGACTCATCTCTAAGGTGATAGAACTGGGGAGAGGCCCACACTGCATCTTTCTGGGCTGAGTGCACATGCTACAAAAGGGTGAGAATCCAAGGATAGTCCAGCCCACACACTCCATAAACATGGGCTGTCTGCCCTCATTCAGGCACAACTATGGGCCCTGAGCAAGTCAGATAAACTCTACCCTAATGGAGATTAGGTTGTGAATACACTGCCAATGAGTCAGTAAACAAATATAGTGACAAGACAGTACAAACAGTGATAGATGCAGTGAAGGAAAGAACAGAAGGAACTGTATGGAGGAGTAAATGTCTGGAGATGTTCATGAGAACCTTTTCTTAAGGGGAAACCTTGAGCTGAAATAATAATAATGACTGAACTGTCCAAGTACAGATCAGAAGGGATGGTGAGCGAGATTGATAAGGACTGGAACGACCTAGAAAAAAGTCCCTAAGACAGAATGATATCATGTTTGAAACACAGCAAGGACCCCATTGGGACAACAGTAAAGGAGGAGAATGAAATGAGATGAGCAAGGTAGGCAAAGCAGCTTGATTTGGAGCTTGCTAATCTGATGAGGGAATATTAATGACATCCTACTCTCCCCTGGGATGCATGACTCAGTGCACATCCTGAAAGTGAAGCCGATGCACACTGAATTCATTCAACTTGACCTAAGCGAACTGTGAGGCACCTTCTTTGTTGCCTCCTTGTCCACTCTCTTGTTCCGACCTCTGTGCAAGGAAGGGAGAGAGGGAGGGTTAGAGAGTGAGGGGGAAGGAGAGAGGGCCTTACAATAGAACAGTGAAGGGGTTCGCACCAGACATGTGTCATGCGTGTGAGTGAGCTGCTAATTCTGCTTGGAAGCATTATTCATATGGAATCCAAAAAAAATGAGAGTCAGAGTGGCCCGCGTCTGTACACTCATCTATTAATGTAGTTAGTGCTTACCTCATGAGAACCTGCACTTTACGTTTAAAAAGTATAAAAGCACCCAGGGAAATAGCCATCGTGTAACAGAAACCCAGTGCTGTCACCCTCTAGGTTTCCAAGTAAAATGACCCTGATGCTCTTACAGTCAATTAACTTCCTGCATTCTAAGAGCACAAGAATAAAACAAGTTTGTTTTTAAATTGTTACAGTCCAACTGAATACATGGTATTTATCATTAGTAAAAGCTGAAATTAAAATAAAATTTAATTAAGACAATTAGCCACAAAGCTTGATATAAATTGAAATGTTGCTTAATTTAGAAAGCACTACCAAGGCCAGGCGTGGTGGCACACGCCTTTAAATCCTAGCACTCAGGAGGCAGAGGTGGGAGGATCATCATGAGATGACCTGAGACTACTAGTAGTGAATTCCAGGTCAGCGTGGGCTAGACTGAAACCCTACCTCGAAAAACAAACAACAACAAAAAAACTAAAAAAAAAAAAAAAGGCACTACCATATTTCTGAGTTTCTAGTTAACAGTATTATTTAAGTATATCTATTAAAATTGCTGGTTTCAAAAATAGTTAAAAAAAAAAAAAAGCAAATGTTAATGTTTACTGTGAATAAAAAGGAAAAGAAGTTGAGGCAATTCATACCATTCCTAATATCTGAAGGAAGGGGGGTTGGCATACAAAAATGCTTTTAAATGAAAACAATGCTGGAGAAAACTCAATTTTTGAGGACAAAAGTATGTCATATGCCTGAATGACAAAGACAAAGCAAATAAAAGGAAAAAAAAAAAGAAGGGAAGAGGAAGAGAGGGGAGGGAGAATAAGGGAGGGGAAGAGTTAGGAAAGGGAGAAATAATATTCATTGCCTCCAGCCAAGAAACTAACTTTGTGTCTACGCCAGAATGTGACATCGAAGATTATATAACTGAAATATGTGAAGATTTTCCAATTTGGTTTCTTCTGTTTTTATTATGTCTATCAAATCCAATTTTAACATTCATTCTTTGGTCTGAGATTTTAATTTAAAAATTATGTTTGTTAGCTTTTTAATGGTCAAAAATCATAACTATTGGATTACATTTATTTAAAAATATTTTTCTAAGAAGATGAAAGTTCATTATTTAGGTGTTCTTATTTTATAAACAACTTCATTTACATTAAGTATCAGTTGTCCCTTAGAAATTTAATTTTAACTTGAGCCTTTTTATAACTCTGAGGCCAAGAGAGGTAAGATGAATTGTTTAGCACCCATGTTATTCCTCACAAACATAATAAGAGTCAAGGTTTCAAGCCACATGACGAGGTCTAAGGCCAGGCGCACAGTGTTGCGCTATTACAGCTACCACCACTTCCACAGGGGCTAAGTGCCAAGGCTTTAATAAATATTTGCCACCATAGATAGCACCTAGAGACCTTTATATAACTATGTTGTTGCCAACATATACACACCCATGTCAAAACCAAACTATAAAGTAAGCAAGAAGAAATTAACATTAACTAATAATAAAATAGAACTATTACAAATAATTTATTTCTGGAACTCTCTGATATTTTCAGACCACTATTGAACTGAAGGAATTGACACCTTTGAAGTCAATAAGTCAGAGGTGGTCTAGTGTGCTATCAAAAGTAAACTGTCTAAAATGCCAAAAAACCTTTGAAATGGATAACTGAGAAAGCAGTGTCTACTGTGCATAAGCATCTACACATACTGATCTCATTATTAAAACCACATTGATAACAAAAAGTTATTTACTTGCATGTGTACACAAAAGACAGAAAGAAAGAGAGAGAGAACAAGCACGAATGTTCCAGGGCCTCCTGCTCCTGAAACTAACTCAGAAACATGTGCCACCTTATGCAGCTGGCTTTACATGGGTACTGGCGATTTGAACCCAGGCCAACAGGTTTTGCACCAAGCACTTTCAACCTCTGAGTCATCTCCCTAGCCCCCCAAATGTTTTTCTTTAATTTTTATTTATTTATTTGAGAGAGATAGAGAGAGAAAGAGGCAGATAGAGAGGGCAAATGGGCATGTAGGGCCTCAAGCCACTGCAAATGAACTCCAGATGCATGCGCCACTTTGTGCATCTGGCTTATATGGGTCCTGGGGAATCAAACATGAGTCCTTTGGCTTTGCAGGCAAGCCTCAACTATGAAGCCCTCTCTCCAGCCCCAAACAATGTTTTTAAGTGTAGTGATTTTTCCCAAATATAATATATGCTTAAGAGTTCAAAAATACTTTCCTTTGGCTTTGCAAACTAGGTGTTTTCTTTCTTAATTTTTGTCAAAGGGTTAACCCAAACAGACAACTTCTCTCATACTCTGAGTTGCCCATTCTCATCAGGAAATTTCAGTCTTCTCTTTGTCTTTCTTCAGCCCAAGATTTCATTTAAGGATATAATTACTATAAGAATGAAATCCTGGCTGGGCATGGTGGTGCACACCTTTAATCCCAGCACTCGGGAGGCAGAGGTAGGAGGATCGCCGTGAGTTCGATGCTGCCCTGAGACTACATAGTGAATTCCAGGTCAGCCTGAGCTAGAGTAAGACCCTACCAAAAAAATTAAAAAAAAAAGGAATGAAATCTAACTCGGGCATGTGGCTGAAGACAGCAGCCCAGCATTCCAGATAACTGGCATTAAGTAGTTTTTCTTTGCTGTGTTGGCATTATCACAGTTTTGGAAACAGGTGCTTCATACACAAAACAGGAGTTCTATGAGCAAACAGGTGTAAGAAAGACAAGTCTTGCCATCTTAGAGTAATAGCTAACTACAATGCATGTTCCCTATTCTCCTTACTGTGCCTCAGACTAACAGCAATGTGTGTAAAAGAGCTACCTAATCCTCACAATAACACTATCTGATAGATACCACTCTCGTTTCCATTTTAGAAGTAAACTGGGGCTGGTGCCCAGTTTCTGCTCAAGATTGGCCAGCTAATAAAAGGCCTATCTGGGATTCAAGCATAAGCCTGTTGGCTTTGAAGGGACATACTTGAGGCTTCTCTAAGTAGCACTTAAACTCAATAGAGCATCTCACGACATTTTGAGGGAGAGAGTTAGGAGTTTTTCAAAATTTATTTTTACTTAGGCCCAATTTATTATATGGCAGCTACTAACACATAGAAAGTTGGATGAATTCTACTATGGGAGAATGTCCTCCCATAATTAAAAACAGACAAACTTTCCAAGCCTGTGTTAATCAGGTTCTCTGGAAGGTATGGAAACCATGACTTATAAGCATGTAAGATTTCCAGAGAGCAATTCAGCTGTGTGTATTTATGATGATCATACAAAAACATCACGCAGATTCAATTTACCATGTACAAATATTTGGATATCTGTGTTTTGAACTCTAGCTTAAATGTCTTGACTTCTTATTCCAGATCGTGTGTGTCACAGTAAATAATATAAACCCAAAGTAAACAGGAAAGAAGTCATGTGACTACTGAACAGCTTCTCCAAAATTTGTTTCTACAGGTATTTAACTATTTTGCAGTAAACTAATGAAGGGAATTTTATCATTTTGTAATTTATCTTGGTTTCAAAAGATGTGAAAACTAAAGTAATAGGTACAATAGTTCAATTTTCTCATTTTAAATTGAAACATTGTTTTAAGATATTTGTAACATAATTTGCATAAACCATAGGATATATTAAAGTACAAACTTTTCCCCAAATAACATATAGATTAGCTGAAAAAAAATTCTCTTTTCTTTCGACATGGAGAATATATAAAATTGAAAGAAAAATACTCTTAATCAAACATTGTTTTAATTATGTCATTTCAGTTGTATTATAAATGGGAATTTTTAAAAAATTTTAAAAATGTTGTTTATTATTTATTTATTTATTTATTTATTTATTTGAGAGTGACAGACAGAGAGCAAAAGAGGCAGGTAGAGAGAGAGAGAATGGGCATGCCAGGGCCTCCAGCCACTGCATGTGCCACCTTATGCATCTGGTTTACGTGGATCCTAGGGAATTGAGCCTCGAACCGGGGTCCTTAGGCTTCACAGGCAAGAGTTTAACCACTAAGCCATCTCTCCAGGCCCATAAATGGGAATTTTAATGAAGATATTTTGAACCAAAATGTTCATCTTGTGAAAAACCTTTTAACTACTTTAAACATGATTTTCCAAAACAAACAGAAGAAGATGAACAGAATCTATCTTAGGAAGGCCCTGATCTGGAAAAGCATTAATAAAGTTGATAACTTCATTCTAAAATGCAATGATTTTAGCAATGTTAGCAAGAAAACAATAAAACTGAATGAAATTGTCATCTAACTGGCTTAACTTTTTTATTAAAATTAGTACTAATTTTTTTCAATTGCATAACCATAAAATATATATAAAAGGTAATTTAATGTGATATACCCTAAAATAATAAAAATAAATGATTTTCCAGAGATCATTAATATTTAGCAAATTTAAATTAGAACAACCTCAAAAAAGAAATATTTTACATAAAAATGCTATATTTGGGGATAATTCATGACTATATTTCATTATAAAAACTACTCACAACTCTTCTTTCAGGAGGCATTAAATGAAGAAAGCAATGAGGCAAGATGATGTACAGATATTATTCTTCAGACCCTATAGAGAAAGGAATGGACCCACACTGGCCCATCTTCTTCATTTGTATTTGTACCTCACTGGCCAATAGTTCCCTCCATAGAAGTCAGGATTGTTAACCAAAGTATTGAAATCCTCTCCATGAAGCAACCAACTTTAAGCTTTTACCCTTGCCATGCTGCCCAGTGAATCCCAAAGACCAAGTACGTTACAAGTTCTTATAAAATCTCTGTGAATTCAAGAATGAATAATAGAAAGAAAGCAGATGAAAATATGGAAAAATTTTAAAAACAGAGATGAAGAGACATGCCTTCTAATGTTGCCAACTGTGGCCAATAAAAATACAAGATGGAGAAATGGCTTAACAGTTAAGGCACTTGCCTGCTAAGCCTAAGGACCTAGGTTCAATTCCCCAGTACCCACATAAGCCAGATGCACAAGGTGGCACATGCAGCTGAAGCTTGTTTGCAGGGGCTGGAGGCACTGGCATGCCCATTCTCTCTCCTCTCTCTCTCTCTCTCTCTCTCTCTCTCTCTCAAATAAATAAATAAGTACATAAAATATTTAAAAAGACAAAATGTTCAGTTTTAATTCATATTTCAAATAACCAACAAATAATTGTTTGTCTAAACACATCCTAAATGTTACAAGGATTAAATATGTATGCATAGTATTTAAATTAAAATTAAACTACACATTCTGTATTGTTTCTGACAATCCTAACACCACCAAAAATTTCATACAAAATATTTCCACACTGCCAAGAAGTTGGTAAAAGGTGGAGTATAGAAAGTGTGATATGCCAACCACAGAGAACCACATTGGCAAAGTAATAATATAAAAATAGATGCAATAAAGTAAGTTAACACAGAAAAACTTCCCTTCTTACATCAGCAAAATAATGACTCACAAATCCAAGGCAGATGGTGCTTAATGGAAAGGAAAAAAAAAACTTAGAAGCAAGATAAGAGACCTGTGCCCCAAGCCCAGATCTACTGAGTAATTTTGGACAAAGATAATAGGGTTTTGTCTTTGACCTTCCTTTTCTGTAGAGTGAAATAACTGAAGGTTCTTTATAGATTAGAATGCTCTGTGGGTATCATTTGCTCCTGAAGCCCTTCAGCAGTCATCCTAAAGCACAAGGCTCTGGAGAAACAGCTCTACCTGACATGGGAATGTCAGAAAGCATGAACATGTGCTATAAGCAGGAATAATAATGTCCCTGATCATGTGGAGGAATGTTTTCTATTTTGGATAAAAATTTTAAATATACATTTACTTTATCACAAATAAACCTTAACAATAATTACTATGAAAGTGTGAATTACACATATATAATTAAACATACCTCATAGTCTAGAATTTAATGCCATAACATAATGAAAATATAGTTTATTCCCCATAAAGTCAAACAGCAAACAGAAATGTTTCTAGAAAAACAACAAAACCTAAACCCTATCCTATTTTCACAGATGTTTTAGAGCTATGGGAAAGAGCAGTGGTAAAGTTTTTTTTTTTTTTTTTTCAAATATCTCAGTTAAGGTTTATAGCAGCTTGTTAATGATTCTAATGCATTAATGATTCTGGACAATTAAGGGGAAAATGATATAACACAGTAGAAATTAAGACCACAGGATCATCACAGGAATGATCTGTTATTCATCATCAAAGCAAATTTAACAATAACATACATGGGGCTGGAGAATACAGGGAATTATTCTTGAGTATTTGGCTAAGGCAAACCTGAATGTGATGAAGGTCTGACCAGCAGTCACAGTAAATGACAGCTAGAGGCAGCTTCCCTACCAGGTGGGCACAGCAGGCTGCCCAACTCCTTCACCACACGGGGGCGCCAGGCCAAGTGCATCTCCACCACATTCCCCAAGCTCTGGACAGACCCAGAATCTGCCACGCAGGATCCCGGATACAAAGGAGGAAATGAGTCAGGTGCCTTCTGCTCTTTCCACTGCCAAGCACAGTTGCGGAGGCGTTTGTGGGGATGACTGGAGTGTTTCTGGAGTCTGTCCTGAAAACTCACCGAGAACTTTCTCCTCTAATCATTAGAACAATTTGTAAGCACCTATTCCCCAACTGTATACCCATTATTATCTTAAAAAAAAAAAAAAAAAGGTGTAAGGGGCTGGAGATATGGCTCAGCAGTTAAAGCACTCGCCTGCAATGCCTAATGACCTGCGTTCGATTTCCCAGTAACCACGTAAAGCCAGATGCACAAAGTGGCACATGCATCTGGAGTTCCATTTGCAGTGGCTAGTGGCCCTGCTGTGCCTATTCTCTCTCTCACTCTTTCTCTCTCCCTCTCCCTCTGTCCTTCCCTCCCTCGATCCCTCTCTGTGCAAATAAATGTTTAAAAGACAAAACGATGTAAAGTTTCTCTTCTTCAATGAATGTTTTCTATATGAACGTGACTAGTCTATTTCCTTAAAACAAAAACCCAATAGATTGCTAACCGTTTGAAGCCCTTCATAAATTAAATACATGTTCTTGAAACTGAGTCTAAATAAATGTTAAGCTGGGCGGGGTGGCACTCGCCTTTAATCACAACACTTGGGAGGGAAAAGTAGGCAGATGATCGCTGTGAGTTTTATCCACTCTGAGACTACATAGTGAATTCCAGGTCAGCCTGGGCTAGAATGAAACCCTACCTCAAAAAATCAAAAAATAAAATAAATAAATAAATAAATAAATAAATAAACAAACAAACAAACAAACAAACAAACAAACATCAACAGTAATTAAAATTCTTCTTCCTGGAAAAAGAACCAAGATGTCCCGGGTAGCTGGCACTGATGTCTGGTTATGTTTTGGTACCCACCTGCTACTGCTGCATCCAACTCATCGTCATCAAAGGAGTCCTGTGTGCTAAAGTCTCTCAGAGGAGACAGCGGATAGGATGTGTTCAGATTCAAGCCCAACATGAAGTTATGCACCTTCCCAGCACGTCCTTCTCTGGTATTGAATAAAGCAGAATCGCTCACCAGGGCCATTAGCATGCGGTGGACCCAGCTGGCTTGGTTGTCGTTTTGATGCTCTCTTTCTGCATCTTCATTTTCAGTACCTAAGGAAAAGGGGAGCACAGCCAATGTCCATGTCTGTTTGTGTTTTTTTTTTTTAATAGATCTTTAGTTAATTGAAAAAGTGGAAATTAATAAAGGTTTAGGGTTTTGATTCAACATATGTCTATTTGTATAAATTAACATAGTAAATACTTAATCACTTTGGTATTAAAATGTTTAGTTACCGGTTATCTATAGGCAGTGTAAAGTCTATGTTCTTGACATTGTCACATTCTCTATTCTTCAATTTCACATCAATGTCTTCCATTTCCACTTTTCTGCCCTTTCCTAGTTCTTTATTTTCTTTGTCTCCACATACATATGCATACATGCACGCCAAAAATCCATAGCCACTAATATTACCCTCTACATTTCCTAAGTTTTCTTAATGGTCCTTATCCTGTTTAGTAAACTTCCAAGGATTATACAAACTTAGGAAAGACAACTAAAGGATCTGACATATAATTGCTGTTCAATAAACAACCTCATGAGCCAGTCATATGACTGGTCATTTCATCCTTGTTTAAAGAGTTTGGAGGTTTAATTTCCTTTAATTTAAACAAGTGGTAAGAAATGTCTTAAAACTCCATAATGGTCCAAAGAAGCAATTTTAAAGGATTTCCCCCACCTCCAAGAAAACCTAAACACAGAACATTACTTCTAGAAGCAATCACTAGAGAACAGGTTCAGAATCAAACTCTCGACAATCCTGTCCTCTCTTTACTTTTGATTGGCCACCTGTCACATCTCACCCTTCTTTCCCTACAAGGGTTGTTGGGAGGAATAACTGAATTCAGACACCCATGTGAAGATCTTAAGTTTCAAATAAATATTAGGTAAGAGTGCAACCATCATAACAGGAACTACAGTGCAACCATCAGTCAGAGTCAACATCAAATGCTTTATGGAAGCATACAAATTCACCTGCTGAGTTTACTTCTGTTCTGATTTCTAGGACCCTATAAATATGCATGTTTATGTAAAACTCTGTGTGAATACTTTGAGAGAAGAATATCTACATTCAACTCTCATAATTTCTAATAAGTGTATAATAAACATACATAAAATCATAATAAATGTTGGCTTTCATCTTCTCAAATAATAGCTTAATTGAGCAGAGTAAATAAATGCCTCTCTTTCAGTAACCAATCGAGATGACTATATATTCACTAACTACAGCCTTTTATATTTCCAAATATGACAAAATATTTCACCCGAAGAAATAAGGCTGCAAAAATAAATGACTTGCAGCTCTAATTATAGAGACTATAAATAAGATAGTCAATAACTTCTGATGATGTGTGTCTTTTTATTCAGTAACTCACATCTCTGTACCAGCAGAGAATTAAGCTCCTTTGTATTATATCTGAAAGTCACATGTTTATTCCTTATTGACTAGAATATTAACAACAAATTTCAATTTGTTTGCCTTTACAATGGAAGGCTCTTTTGTATGTATTGACTGTTCTAATGATTGGAACAGTTTAGTGAAAGCAGTAACAGATGCTAGTATAGATGTAAAGAGGTTAAAGTTGGAAAGGCCTGTTCAAAACCATGTTACCAAAAATGGAGGAACTTCAATAGGATAAATAGGCAAGCTAAAGACTGGGAGAAAATGGGTGTGGAGATGCACACTTGTAATTCCAGCACTTTGGGAGACAGCAGCAGGAGGACCAGGAAGGGCCAGGTCAGCTTTGGCTACATAGTTCATAGTACAAGTTCAAGGCCTGTCTAGGCTAAATGAGACCCTGCTTCAAGAAACCAGAGCAAAAAAATATGTAAGTAAACAAATAAGTGCATAAATAAATAGTCCTGCAGACGAGGAGAAGCTATTCACAAAAGATATTAAAGGACTGTCCTCCAAAACAGATAAAGAACTCTCAAAAGTCAGTAATGAGAAAGCACCCTGACTGAAGATGGACAGATGGCAGGGAAGAGTATGAAAAGATGCCACACGTTATACACCACTGGAGAAATGCAAGTTAGCACAGAGAGGTCCCGTTACTCACAAACGCCAGCACAAAGCACCAAATGCTAGCAAAGAAACAGAGCCATGAGAGCTCTCACTCCCAGCCCTTGGGAGGCAGTGGTAGGAGGATCACCATGAGTTCAAGGCCAGCCTGGGCTAAAGTGAGACCCTACCTTGAAAACCACCATCAGCCAAACAAATATATAAGAGCGTCACAATATCCATGTTGAGAAGCACAGCTCTTGAATCAAACTTCAAGCATTCAACATTTCACTTCATTTGTTCAAGAGCAAATACTTCTGAGGTTTTAAAAGAAAAGAAGGGATGTACAGCTGCCATTATGTCAGAAGTGCAATATGTGATCTCTGTACAGAAAGCTACAGTGCTGACACGGCAGTCTTAGGATAGCATCAACATCCTGAGTGAAAGCCGGGGCATTCGTCTTTGCTCACCACCTGCTGCCAGGGGAGAATCTGCTCTCTTACCTTTGGGTCCCTGTGACTCATCATCACTGTCCGAGCTGTCATTACTCACAATATGCTTTGCTGTAAGATTTTCTGTGGAAAGATGACAAAAGCATTGAGGCATCGTGGGGATCAAAATTCACAATTCTGTTTGCTATAAAGAAATAATAGGAGGGGCTGGAGAGATGGCTTACTGGTTAAGCACTTGCCTTGAAACCTAAGGACCCTGGTTCAAGGCTCGATTCCCCCAGTACCCACGTAAGCCAGATGTAAGGGGGCGCATGCATCTGGAGTTCATTTGCTGTGCCTGGAGGCTCTGGTGTGCCCATTCTCTCCCTCTCTCTCTCTGCCTCTTTCTCTCTCAAATAAATAAAATAAAAAAAAAAAAAGAAAGAAAGAATCGGAGCCAAACTACAGAAGGAAGTCCATGACATCTACATGTAACTTTAGATCAGGGTAGTAACTCTATAATTACATGTATCAGTGCTTTAAAGTTTATTAGAAGAGGGAGATGGCACCACAGTTGAAGGTGCTTGCTTGCAAAGCCTGATGGCCCCGGTTCAATTCCTAAGCCACCCGCATAAACCAGGCACAAAATGTGGTACAAGCATCTGGTGTTTGTTTGTAGCAACAGAGGTTCTGGCATGCCCGTAAGCATACACACACATGCAAATAAAATTTTAAAACATTTATCACTGGTAAACAAAATATTCTAGTAAATGAAAATTCAAGCAGTCTAGATCTATGTATTCCTAACTTAAGGGAAAATGTTATTAGTTTATCTTAATTTTGATCAAAATAACTCTTGATTACATCTTTAAATTGTGTTTATGAAGGAAGATAAAAGATGAAGCCAAGTGAGTTCAAGTTTGAGGCCACCCTGAGATTACATAGTGAGTTCTAGGTCAGAAAACTAAAAAAAAAAAAAAAAAAAAAAAGATGAAGCCAAAACCTATAAGATAATCTCCAGAAAATGAATAAAGGCCACTAATTTAAATTATTTTTTGATGTTTAATAATACTAAAATCATCTTCTGAAATAAAATTTACCTTTTGGAGGGCTGGAGAGATGGCTCAGAAGTTAAGGCACTTGCCTGCAACACCTAAGGAACCAGGTTCGATTCCCCATTACTCATATAAACTCACTAAGTGGCACATGTGTCTGGAGTTACTTTGCAGTGACTAGAGGCCCTGGCACACCTATTCTCCCTCCATCTGCCTTTCTCTGTCTCATAGATAAATAAATAAAATATTTTTTGGTATGCCACCATGTCTGGCTTTAATAATTTTTATGACAAAAGCCATTTTATTTTTTCCTACATAAATTTCAAAATAAAATACTTTAATGAACACATTTAGTACCATCATGTCACTCTGGATGTGAGCAAGCCTCTCGATCATTACGTGCATGGGCAGCCGGGTCAAAGCACAGTCAGCACACGTTGCTTCATGGCCCTTCAATAGTTTTGCATATTAATAGAATATTTTTTTAATTTTACCTTTTGGTGTCAAGAATTGCTTTTCCTTCAAAACTTACTTGGAGCAGCTATAAAAACTAAAAGCACACACCAATCATTAACACATGGGTAGCAGCAAAATCCTACATAACTACTTGTCTTTTTCTCAAGGAAAATGTACCTAATTTACATAATCTCAAGAGCACTCTCATATTGCTCCTCTTCTATTAGTAAATATGATTTTTGAATTTTTTTTACTTGAGAGCAAGAAAGAGGCAGATAGAGAGACAAAGAGAATGGGTGCTTCAGGGCCTCTAGCAAACAAACTCCAGAGGCATGTGCCACCTTGTGCATCTGGCATATATGGGTACTGGGGAATCAAACCGGGGTCCTTAGGCTTTACAGACAAGTGCCTTGACCACTGAGCCATCTCTCCAGCCTAGGATTTTAAAATTTAGTAAACTACTTCCAAATTTGAAGATTTTATTGACAGGAACCATCTGGGAAGCTGGGAAGCATTAAACTCAGAAGAATCCAGGTGCAACATTTTTATTCCTCTTATTGCTCTACGTATATTGTTAAGCAAACATAAATGCAGGTGTATGTAATGGGAAGGTGAGGAAATAGATTTTATTTTTACTAGCTTGGCTTATTAACACAAAATTCAATAAAATAAAATATTAAACTAATCTTACTGTTCATTTCATTGTATGACTATTATAGTAAATGATTTTCTTGTATGCAGGAGGGGCAATATTAAGGAAAAATGATCCACTCCAGATGTTCTTTCCTTAAGCATCATTTTTTTTTGTTTTGCCCATATTTGGTAATTTGTTTTAGGGAAAAGGTACATCAAAATACTTTCTTCTTTCTAAGGAGGTTTTCATGGCATTAAGAGTTAAATGTTCTGAACTTTTATATTTTGTTTTGTGATAGCATAATATCCATGTTTTCAAGAGTATAAATTGCTCATATACAAAACTCCTTGAGAAGGCAAATCATTTTTCATGTAAAGATACTTAGTTGTGGTCCAACTTCTGTTATTCTTTAAGGTGAAGGAGAAAACAAACAACACCTCTGAGCACGCCTTTAAGAGAAAAATTTCAGCCACAGGATGAGCCAGTCACCAGAACCCCCAGTCATCTTGAGACCCCCCCCAATTCATCTCTTCAGCCTCGTGTCTGGAAACCCTTATATAATGTGATGTAACAAATGTGCAGGTGGCCTGTGAAGGCCAAGTGCACGGCCTTCAGGCCCCCCATGACACACATCACGTCAGGCCAAACTGCCATCCTCAAAGGGGACTCCTGCACAGAGCCAGCCTTCTCAGAACCATTTCGTGCTAACATCTTCCTTTTCCTTGGCCTGTAGCCACCGTCTTGCCCACTTTCTTATCTGTTACTTCAGTCCTATTCTCTTCCTGCCTTAGGAGAAAAAAACAAACAAACCTGAGTTATCAGGTTTACTCAACAGAGAAGGAGAGCAGAAACAAATCACCCAGCATGGGCTTCCTCGAGCTGTTATTCTTTTTCAAAATCTTCACATAATTGTGAGATGATGAAGAGACTTCACCCAAGTTACAGTTAAGAATAGGACACTCATCTTGGAAATAAAGATTAATTAAATAAACCTTTATACTTTACACAAGACTGAGCCAGAACTTTCTATGAAGTCTGGACTGGTCTAGATCTCATGATCCTATGCTATAAAAAAAAAAAAAAATGGGTAAAAGCTACTCTCTTCTTATTGTTGAGAGCTGGGGGTCAAACCCAGGACCTAGAAATGCTAGCCTAATGCTTGACCACTGACATACATCTCCATTTCTTAAATTCATACACTTTGCCTTGCAGTTTTCCATTAAGAAAACATGACTCTGTACTGAAGATATCTCAGCATTGACAGCCTCACTTTGCCTGTTCATTACCTGGGTGCTCGGAGGACTGGAATAACCACAGACCAGTTGGCTTTTCTATATGATTTCATTTAAAAATATTTGACCCAGCTGGGCGTGGTGGTACACGCTTTTAATCCCAGCACTTGGAAGGTAGAGGTAGGAGGATTGCTGTGAGTTTGAGGCCACCCTGAGACTACATAGTGAATTCCAGGTCAGCCTGAGCTACAGTGAAACCTGACCTCGAAAAACCAAAAATCAAAAAACAAAAAAATTGACCCAAATAAAACTGTGAAATCACTTCACCATTACTTAGTAAGAACTATCAAAAGTTCATATGCTAGCCTCAAAGAAAATATTAATGAATTAAGAAGTTTAACTGGGGACTAGAGAGATGGCTTAACACTTAAGGTACATGTCTATGAAGCTTAAGAACCTTGGTTTGAATCTCCAGGTCCCACATAAGCCAGATGCATATGGTGGCTAATGTGCCTGGAGTTTGCTTGCAGTGGCTGGAGACCCTGGCACGCCCATTGCCACTCTCCCTCTCTCTCCCTGTCTCTGTCTCTAATAAATAAATAAAAATTAAATCTTTTTTAAAAAAGTTTAACTGTACTACATATAAATATCAAACAATAATCAAATAAATCAAATAAATCTTGCAAAAGGAGTAATAGCACCACCACTCATAATACCACTTATAGCACTCCAATTAATGTCACAATTATATTTTCTTTTGTATAATAAGCTTAAATGTATCAAATACCATTGTTTGTGCTAATCAAAGGTAGTTTGTTAAAAAATTCTACAGGGGCTGGAGAGATGGCTTAGCAGTTAAGTCGCCTGCCTGTAAAGCCTAAGAAGGCCGATCAAATCTCCAGATCCCACATTTAGCCAGACGCAAAAGGGATGCAAGTGCACAATGTCGCACATGTGCACAAGGGGGCGCACACATCTGGAGTTCATTCACAGCAGCTGAGAGGCCCGTGCTTTCTCTCTATCTCTCTTTCTCTCTCAAATTAAAAAAAAAAGTTCTAAAGTAAGCTTTCCATAATGAATGCATTCTTCAGATGAACTGATCATTCAAAAATCTGTTGCTATTATTCTATCAATTTCTCTGTTCTCAAATAGACCTGTAATTATCTCATAGACAGAAAGAAAATAGGCAGTTGTCTGATGGTCCCCAGGACTCTTGCCCCTGGTCCCAAATGGACTGATCCTCAATTCTGTTTTTCATTTAACTTTTTGTAGACTGGATTTCAGGTTGTCCTCAAACTCACTATGCAGTTGAGGATGATCTTGAACATCTGATCCTCTTACCTCCCAAATGCTGGGATTGCAGGCATGTGCCACCATTCCAGATAGTTTTATGTGGTACTGGGGATCAAGCCTAGAGCTTTGCACATGCTAGGCATCTGCTTTACCAACTGAGCTATATCCCCAGTTCTCAATCTAATTTAGTGTTCCATGGCTTCTTCCTAAAGTCACATAAAATAGCTAGTGCTAATTAGACACAGATGGCACGTTCTTGAGAGAGGTCATGAATAAATATTCTGCCTTGCTTCCTTTAAGTCAAACATTCATTCAAGAATGCTACTATGGCTGGGCGTGGTGGTGCACGCCTTTAATCCCAGCACTCGGGAGTCAGAAGTAGGAAGATCGCAGAGAGTTTGAGACCACCCTGAGACTACAGAGTGAATTACAGGTCAGCCTGAACTAGAGTGAGATAGTACCTCCAAAAAGCAAAAAAAAAAAAAAAAAAAAAAAAAAAAAAAAAAAAAAATTTCTATGATCCTATTCTTACAATGAATGAAAACTCCTAGTCCTAGGTTCCTAGATTTAGTTTGTATTTTCAAGTTTTATAAAACTTATTTTTAATTGATTATAGGATAATGACTTCGTTTTAAATAAAACATTACTTTTGATTCACACAAAGTGACAATTTTCTTGCCTTCTTTTGAGTATAAGTGCACATTGTATAAGAGGCTAACAAAGTTCTAGTGGGTTAGCAGTAGAGAGAAGCTATGATGAGTGTGGTTTTATTCTTCATTGTCATACTGTGTTCAAGTGTTGACAAACCTAATCTTAAAAAAAAAAAAAAAAAAAAAAAAAACTATCCCTTTTCTTTCTATTAATTACAGACATACTTAGTGGGGCTCTCCTCAGTGGGGTTGCCGGTTTTCCCATAGGGTTGTGGGTTATGCATTGTGTAAAAGGCAATATTCACTTTCAAAAATGAGTTTGTTTAGAAGTCGGTGAGGAAAAAGAGAAGACATGCGCTAAGAACAATTATCCTTGTGACCCAATGGCCTGTACCAAATTCACAACTGCAAGATCAGAATAGTACTGAAGAAATAGTTTGCATGAGGAAAAACTTAGGTTGATTCAAATTAATGATCAATTGAGAATAACTACAATCCTTATAAAGCTTTCACTATTCTCCACATAAGTGTACGTGCGTGTTCATCTTATCAGTGTAACATGACTTTAATCAGTGCAAGAATTTTTACAGTACCTAATTCCTCCTCCATTGTGGAACCTTTATTTTGTGAGCCAGAAACTCCCAGTACTCTGTTGAACAAGATAGAAAAGGCACTGCCCCAGACACCTGAAATAAAGGACACGCAATAACTTAAAATGTGCTGCGTTTAAAAGAACCAAAGCAGTCATAGGTCTTGATCACTTACCCATTAAGAAATGTAAGGGGTTTTCTTCATACTTTTTCACAACTGTGCCCATAAAAAATTTGCTTCCAAATAAATCCGGAGCCATAAAAGTACCATATTTAGCCATGCCAATCTCATATGGACTAAACTCAACCCAATCTAAAATAATTTAAAAACAAAATGCTTCATTAAAAGGAAAACGATACAGAGATATACACAGTTAATAATGACTCTAACAATGTCATGCTTGACCTCATTTAAAGTTATTCAATAAAAACATTAACCAGGCTGGAGAGATGGCTCAGAGGTTAATGTGCTTGCCTGCAAAGCCTAATGACCCTGATTCAGCTCCCCAGTACCATATAAAGCCAGATACACAAAAAAGTGCATGCATCTGAAGTTCATTTGCAGCAGCTGAAGTCCCCAGCACACCCATTCTCTCTGTCTGTCTTCTCTCTCTGCTTGCAAATAAATAAAATTAAAAAAAAAAAATTAACCAATGCCTATGAAGTCTAGGACACTGTGTGTAGGCTGGGGAAGAAAAGCTTAGATAACAAGATGAAACAACATAAAAAGATCCCTTGTAGTTGGCTGGGGAGATATCTTTGCAAAGCACTTGTCATGCAAGCATGAGGACTAGCGTTCAACCCTCAAAACAAAGAGCTGGAGGCAGTACCTGCCTGTAATTCTAGCCCAGGGGAAGGTGGGCGGAGACAAGAGGATCCCTGGCTAGCCACTCTAGCCTAACTTTGTGACCTCGGAGTCTCAAAAGAGGTGAATGGAAGGCCGGGCACACACCATTAATCCCAGCACTCGGGAGGCAGAGGTAGGAGGATCACCATGAGTTCGAGACCACCCTGAGACTACATAGTTAATTCCAGGTCAGCCGGAGCCCGAGTGAGACTCTACCTCGAAAAACCAAAAAAAAAAAAAAAAAAAAAAAAAAAAAAAGAGGTGAGGTGAATGGCATTCATTCCATGACACCTGAAGTTGTCCTCTCTCTCTACACACACACACACACACACACACACACACACATTAGACATCTTTTAAAGTCCACCTTAATTAATTTTTTTTTGGGGGGGGGTTCAAGGTAGGGTCTCACTCTGGCCCAGGCTGACCTGGAATTCACTATGTATTCTCAGGGTGGCCTCGAACTCACAGCAATCCTCCTAACCTCTGCCTCCTGAGTGCTAGGATTAAAGGCGTGCGCCACCACACCCAGCTAAGTCCACCTTAATTTTAAAGAATATAAAACTGAAATCTACTCAGATATATAATCTATGTATGAGATGGAGGAAATTAAACTGTCAGACAAATCAAGCCATCTATGAACATTGTGAAAATGTTTTCTGATATTTTCTTTTTCTTTTATCATTATTTAATTTTGTCTATTAATCATCTGTTCTAACTCCCAAAATCACAATGTAAAGGTTTTATAGTGATAACTTAGAAATGCATAATGAAAGGGACAAGAAAGCACACAGTCTACAAACAGAGGCTCTGGGGCCAGACATTCTGGGTCAAACCTCCCCTCTGAAGCTCACTGACGACTCAACACTTGGAAATGCTACTTATATTTATTGAGATTTAATTCTCTACTCCGTAAAATGTGAATAAAATCATTAGGTGGCTTGTAAGGTGGATTGAGAATCCAGTGGAATAAGAGCTGTAAGAAGCAAAGGAAGAGAAATGGCTCGTTTCAGCAGCTTGGTCAGCAGTAGACCTGTTGGATACTGGCTACTGTTATGCCCAGTTCATGGTGCCCCCAGTGACCACCAAGGAAGACCAAACACGTATGCAAACACAAAGAGCTTTTTACTCGGGCTTAAGCTTGGTCTCTTGCCTTCACCAACGCAGTGGATTCTAGCAAGAGCCCAGAAAATCAGAATGGCGGGCTTTTTATTGAGGTTTGAGCAAGGGGGAGAGGACTATCACCCACGCAACCACATTATTGGCTAATTTGAACATTAACTGTACTTGGGGGTTCTTGATTGGTCTTAGGATTTTGGCGGGCTAGGTCTAGGGGAATTTCAAACTTAATTGGCTCAGCAAGTGGCAGTTACATTTGAACAGGTTGGCGCGCGCAGTTACATTCATTTGATTGGTTGACATTTACAAAACTCTGAGACGGTGGATCTTATTGGGCCATCCAGCCCAGGACCGTAAGAATGTTGAGTCATGCTCACACAGCAAGTTTATGGTTTTTCCTGGTACTGCTTGTTCTTCCCTTGATTCTGGGAACTTGCCCCTGTGGCCTACAGAGGGACTGAGGCCTGTCATGGTGCTACTCTGGCCTGGGTCTTTCAGCTACCCCGTGGCATTGCCATAGTTAACAATGTTGGACATCTTAACAAACCCAGACAACCTTCTAGCTTCTGACTCTTGCTTTCCAAATTTGCATCTCCTTCAGAATGCCTTTTCTCGGGAATGTGCTAGCCAACACTTTTCATCAACTTCCTTTCTTGGTTCCCTTCCTTGGCAGCTCATGTTGGAAAAATCAGATGCTATAGGTCCTAACTTATTCATTTGGGCCATCACTACCATATTTTTACAAAGTGCCATCCTCCCTGTCTTTCTTTATTTCTTTTTTTTAAATATTTTATTTATTTATTTGAGAGAGAAAGAGGTAGATAGAGAGAATGGGCACACTAGGGCCTCTAGCCACTGCAAACAAACTCCAGACGCTTGGACCCCTTTATGCATCTGGCTTACATGGGGTCCTGGGGAATTGAACCCATGTCCTTAGGCTTCCCGGGCAAATGCCTTAACCATTAAGCCATTGCCCCATCCCCCTGTCTGTCTTTCTGCAACAGCTTCATTAAAGGCTTCTACTCACTTGTCTTCCTTCTACTTTTATTTTCTTCTTTCTTTCTCCCTCCCTCCATTCCTCCCTCCCTACTCTCCATTTCTTGCTTCCTATCCTGCAAGCAGAGTGAACTTTAAAAAACAAGAATCACAGAACACCAATGTCATCTGAAAGCTTTCCGGTGACTTCTCATTATACTGACATTTAAAACACAGCCTACAAGACACCATGAAGATGAGCTCCCAAGCCCAGTCTGCCACTACTCCTAAACAATTTCCCATGATATGATCTATGATATATCCATTTTAGTCACACAATCCTTCTCGTTATTCTTCAGAAGTCAAGGCAGTTTCTACATCAGTGTCTTCAAAGTGCTATTTATTCTCCTCTTCAGTGACATGGCCTCTCTTGCTTCATCTTTAGTTCAAGGTCTTTGTTGAAGACTCTCTACCATCATATACCCCTTCTCAATCTAAAATCCTCTGCTATTTCTATCACTTTGGCTTTCCTTTTTCTGAAATGACAATGTCCTAAATATCATATTCAACAATTAAAAACGCAAATAAGGGCTGAAGAGATGGTTTAGCAGTTAAGGCACTTGCCTGTGAAACCTAAGAACTCATGTTCGAATCTCCCAGTCCCACATAGCCAGATGCAGCGATGCAAGCACACAATGTTGCACATGCACCACAAGAGGGTACAGACATCTGGAGTTCATTCGTAGTGGCTGAAAGCCCTGGCATGCCCATTTTCTCTCTCTCTCTCTCTCTCTCTCTCTCTCTCTCTCTCAAAATAAAAAAATGCACATAATTCCATAATCCACAAGCTTTTATAGTGATTCATGGCAAAGTCTGATGTGAACTCATTTAACATTGAAAAGATGGAGAAGGGGTGCCCCTAATGACAATATTGACACATTCTATTACAAATATTACAGTGACTTTAAGACTCCAGGGAAGTATTGAGCAATATAGATTAAAGGTACATTTTAAACTTTAAGATCTAAAATATTTTAACTTCCAATATAACTACTGTCAAAGTTTTAGAAAGGGAATTATGGATCTATGCTTATTACATACTTAGTGATAGGGGAGAATATTCAACTTTCAAGAAGGAAGCAATGAAATTACAATTATGATGAGATAACATAATTCATTCAAACCCTAGCTCAATGGCACAGCTTCTCTCCATCAGAAAGTGGTTTGTTTTGTGATTTATGTGGGATTGTTAAGACATGACTACCAATGAATCAGAGGCTACTAGGAAAATTCCTATATCTGGACTATAATTTCCTATGTCCAAATTGTATAACCCTAACTTGGGAATTAACGTGAAACTTCCACTCCCCTGTTTTCTTTACATTGATCTCTTCTTAACTATTGCTGTAGTCGTATACCCTGTAATTATGGTCCTTTTCAAAAGCTAGGATTTACCCTGTAGTCCTCATGGAAGAGCTATTTGTGCTATTCTGCCCCTACTCTCCTGCCAGTGAGTCATACGTTTCAACTTCAACCCCTCTCCTACACCCCCATCTGCTCATTTCCAACTTCCTGTTGAGCGCTACACTCAGATGTTCTGTCATCACTTCCTACTACCCTTGCCTGAGAAAACTCATCACCTTGCCTTCCCTCCAGCTTAACTATTTTGGTAAACTACACTAGCCCAGATAATTGTTCTGTTTTTATACTGAAACCTCTCCTTGGATCCATGAAATCTTTCTTTGCATCCCACTGGTCTTCCACATCCATCCACTCCTTTCTTTCCTTATGAGTATCTCCCTAGCCCCAGGATCTCATCCAAAAAAAAAAAAAGGGATAGCCTTGCTTCCTGGTGCCTTATTTTCCACCACTTGTTTCTGCATAAGTCACCAAAGAATTTTTTCATAAACATTACTCAGCTAATTTAATTCCCAAGCTCCAGTGACATTTCCTATCATCATAAAAATTAGACATTTGGAAATTAAATATTTTTATAAGTTAGCGCTAAAGTTTTTTCCAAATACAAACTGATCGTTCTCTAGTACGTGCACGGGTCCAGGGTGAGTTTCTTTTCACAGATTCCCCAAAACAAACTTGTGCTCTGTTTTATAAGATTTTTCTCATACTATTCCCACCCAACGATGTCTTTTTTACCTGTACTTCATAGATCCTTCCAAATTCAACTTGCATCCAAGCTTAATCACCCCTCTGAAATGGTTTTAATCATGATACTAGCTCTCTAACTTTCGTTCCACATATATACTCTACATTCTACATATATACATATATACTCTTTGGCCAATAACATCCCAGATGTACATTATTTCTTTTTCCATATTTTCCTTTTGTGCTTTGCACTTTCCTCCTGTAGAAGAAGTAAGCATGGAGCTAGCTAGGCATGGTGACACACTTCTGGAATCCCAAAAACTTGGAATGATGAGGCAGTCTACCAGAGCTACATAGCAAGACCTTGTCTCAAAAACAGATTAAAAATAAATAAATAAATGTGGCTTAATGTTGAGTCCATAAGTATAAGTCATGCTCAGCAAATGTAGTTTCTTTAGCATTGGAAAACTTTAAATGAAGTTTTAAACCTTCTCAGTAATGTAACAGAGTGGAGGAGTCAGAAATATTTCATGCTTTACACACTAATGTTCATTTCTTGAACATCTTCCAAAGGAAAAACTGTCTAAAGTTGTTCCAAGAGGAAAGAAAAACAGTCTCTGGTATTTATGAAGTAAAGTTCTTGATAAAACTGTAGGGTGATTTAGTTCTTTGACTTGTTAAAATATAGTTCAGAGGTTTTTTTTTTTTTTTTTTTTTTCTCTCTCTCTCTAAAGAGCATTTTCAAGCAATGAGGTACAGACATGTTTACTTTTTTATTCTAATTACGCAGGTAAAGCTAACTCCACACTCATGACATGCACCTCAGAATGTCTTACGTGGGTTCTACAGCCCAGCTCTCCTTATCACAGAAGCTGAAGAGTGGCAGTCATTGTTTTACCCCCCATCAACAATAAGATCCAGGGAGCCTGAGGTCCAAGTGAGACTCCATGAGACCCAAAATCTACAAGAGAGGTTACAGCAGCCTCTTCCTACTCAAGAGGAAACCAAGCCATTAGCCACCAGAAACAGAACTTATTTTTTAATTTAGTTAAGTATCCCCTGGAGGTAGCTATCAACTCAAAATTTAGAATAAGCTGTGACCACTGTGAAAAGACCATAGCAATCCTAACACCAACAATAAAATAATTAGACCTCAAGTCTCTTTGTAAGGTTCAGTCTTATGCATAACTTAGTAACTGTCTTCATAGCTCCATAAAAGAAACTTCATGACTAAAAATATTTTTTAGAAATAATGAGGAAAATAAGTATCCCAGAGATTAAATGTTCCATCTCAGAAATTTCAGCTCTGAAGATAAGACTTCTAAGTTACAATCTAGTGCTCTTTTGACCTTATCACAATGCCTCCTGGGTGAAAGATAATTCCTTTGCTGTTCAGAGATATGATTAGCATGCTAATGCTATTTATCAAGTCAAATGTCCAGAGAACAGCTATCAAGAGGTGTCTGTGTAACTGCATCATGGCATTTATTTTTCTTATAAGCTGTGAACTCCACCATGGTCAAAGTCATGAGTCTGGCTGCTGCTGGCCATGCCATGTTACATTGGACCTCTGCTCCATGCCTCCCCATGACCCTCTATAATCTGATCAGTAATTCACCTTCCTCATACAGGATCTTAGTAATCTATAAAATCTGGACCATTGATTTTTCTTATATAGTTTCCATAGAACAGTATAAATTATTATGATATACTGGAGCTTAACTGTTGCTAGTTACTATCATATTTTAAATATTTTATCAGATTTATTTCTCAAAACAGTGTTAACAGGTGAGGAAGCTTCGGCTATATGAGGCTGGTGAGGGTGTACACTAACATTGCCATACTCTTCCATCCTTTGATTTCTTAAACATCATGTAGCTGAGGTCGTGGGCAGATACGTCTTGAAGGATGGTAAAGCTACTTTCAACAGGTCACTAACTAGAGAAGCCACTGCATTGTCACAGAGAGAATAAAGGGATTACGAGGTCAGTTCTCAGCTCTGCTAGTTACTATCCAAATAGTGATATGCAAATCGTTTTTCTTTATGAAGTTCTGTTTCTTTTTTCTGCTGTGAAGCATACTAAAAACACCCACCTTCTTGGGATATAGTAAAAATAGAAAAAATAAATAAATATAAAGAATGCTTTCAAAACCATAAGCATGATAAACATTCAATCAATATCAGTAAAATAAATGCTTGCTCATTAGTGAATAAATAACTTTTGATAGACAATTAAGAATTATTGCTTGAGCTGGACACGGTGGCGTATGCCTTTAATCCCAGCGCTTGGGAGGCAGAGGTAAGAGGATCACCACGAGTTCAAGGCCACCCTGAGAATGAATTTCAGCCTGGGCTATAGTGAAACCCTACCTCAAAAAAAAAACCACCACCAAAAAGAAAAAAAAAAAAAAAAAAGGAATTCTTGCTTGACATGTCCCATGTAAGCCAGACACACAAAGGTAAGGCAACAGTCAGGATTAATCGATAGCGTGGTGCATTGCAGGCGGACACTGATAGAATGTTTATCATGCTTACGGTTTAGAAAGCATTCTTTACTGGAAATCTGAGATTTAATACAAACAAGGCCTCTTGTCTACCAGCTACCATAACTGTGGACTGGTACTTCTTAAGTGCTGAATTAGACAAATTAGAATGACGCTGTGACTGTCAGGCAAATGCATATCATATTGCCTGGTTAATAAAACAGACCCAGGACATAGAAGCATGAACACTGCCTGCCCGACAGCATGAACAAAGCGCACTGTTTTGTTAACAGTCATCACGAAGGGGATAATTAACTTGTCTTACTGACCTCATTCATGACTTCCTTTGTATTTCACTAACTGAAATGAACAGACCTTAGTTACTAGAGTCAGGGAATTTTGACTAGAACCAGAAATTCATCTTGCTTAATATTTTCTGATGTTTTCAAATTTCCTTATAGAAAAAAAATTAACAACTGAAATTAGTTCTGGCCTAAAAAAAAAAAAAAAATGGAAACCACCATTCCAGGAAATGTCCTGAGAAACAGAATGACATACCAGCAAACATCAGCTCTGACACATCTGGTTTGACATGGAGACAGGTGAAAAGAGGCAAAGGGCACGTAGCTGCATTGACTTTCTCCTTCAAACTACTCAAGGTAGTGTTCATTCTCTGTTCACAGAATAAAGAATGAATGGGTAAACAGACAGATAAAAAGCAATTTAAACAACAAAAAGAAAGTTCTATGATAATGCTTTGCATTCTAAAACAATATCTAAGTACCATGTCTACATTTCAACTGGAAAATAATTTTGCAGCTATGGAGCCTGGGAAATGTTTATTCTTTGGAGTCCCTGGCACAGGCTGTACTTTGTCTCCCCTGCTTTAACCTTGGATTGAATATCACCTTGCAGAGACTGTCAAGTACATAGGTTTCTTGTGACCCACTTCCTTTTCTGACTCTTTCTAGGTAAAATCACTCTTCTCTTACTTTTTACATAGTAATTGTATTCACTATTCCATCTAAAGAAATTAGCATTGTTGGAGGGAATAAGCAGCGGAAATGTGAATTTTCAAAAGAAAAAAATATGAAAGATCTTCCCCGTATATCAATGCTGACAATATCGTGAAGGAATTAAAAGACACCAGTTTGAAATGTACAGCTATAATGCGTGGTGAGAATGTGTTTTTCCAGAAATACAGTTGAAGGAACAAATGGAACTGAATGAACTGTGCAAGTTGTACATATCTGCTTTCATGTAAAAGAAGATGACATAAGTTGGCCACGTGAATTAAAGTGATTATAGAGGGAACTGTGGCTTACATTTTGAATTAGTGTTTCTCCTATTAACATCCCAAAGATGTCAGTAAAAGTGACAGGTTGGCCAGAGCTTTTCTTCTTCCATAAAGACTCAACATATCTTTTAACTTTCTGTGGTGTGAGAAGCAAGAGGGGGTTGTGGCTAACATTTTTCATCAGCTCTTCATTAATCTCCTCTGGCCCTTTTTCTGGAAAATCAGGGTGAGAGTACAAAGTTGACATGTACCTATAAACAAATCAAAACACAATTAGTAAAGATAAAAGGCATTCCACAGGAGTCTCCAAAGAAAGAAGGCACTCTGTCACAAGATAAGGAAGATCATATATAACTTATCTGATTGAAGGCATTGATTTAAGCTAATGAGATAATATGTCAATTAGAAAGAAGCTGATCAACAATGGAAGCAAAGAAGGGGAGAACAAAGGAGAAAACAACAGAGAGTTCTCACAGTTGGCAGGAAAGAATGACCAGACCTAGTGTCCACTAGTGAGCCAAGAATGGGTATCCTTATCAGATACTTATCAGACACTGATGACACAACACATTGAGTCATAGGTAAACGGACTTTTCTGGCTACAGCAGCAGTCAAGCAACCTGATCATTTCACTTTCCATGATGAGCATCTACATGGAGAAACTGTGTTGTCCGACTACCGTGAATGGCTCATGCGCCTGACGAATGACTTTTTCTTTTTAATTATGCATTGGACAACTAGTAAAAGTCCCATACTTGGCCCAAGGTAGATATCAGAATTCCTGAGGACATGGATCTGAACACAAAATCCTACAGAAGAATAAGGTTTCATAGTAAATGAAGTCCAATGGTAAATGGTCAATGGTAACTTCTAGCATTACTGGAAGTCACCATGTATTTAAGCTACTAGACATTTTGTTACTGGCCTGCCTCCTGAAAATCAAGATCTCTAGGACTGTAGGTCTCACAATGAATACCATTTATTTCTTTACTTATCTGTTTCCTCTGATCTTCTTCAAGGAAAAGAAAAACTTGGCTTATTTTTCATGTTCAGCCATGGTTACTAACCTGGATATGATACACCAGTTTATTGAAGTGACAAAACAAAGTACAATTAAGATATACATGATCTACAACTTCATCTAACCAAA
Source organism: Orientallactaga sibirica (assembly GCA_036365145.1). Taxonomy (NCBI): domain Eukaryota; kingdom Metazoa; phylum Chordata; class Mammalia; order Rodentia; family Dipodidae; genus Orientallactaga; species Orientallactaga sibirica. The sequence continues at coordinate 17,024,926 of JAEOAD010000017.1, forward strand.
ACCAAGCAGCACCACTTTCCCGTCCTGCTCCTGCAGGATTCAAAGCAGCATGCCACATGTTCTCTTCGGGAGGGAAGAAGCTTAACTCGTACTGAGACCTATGCTGTCCTAAGTTCTGTGCTATTCCTAAGCAGTTGTCTTCAAGATTCACAACAGATTTCAAATACTGTGTTTTGAAGATGAGGGAAGATAGAATTGGTAAATTTAACTAATGGGCTCATGTAATTAATAGCAACACTAGAATGTAAAGCGTATCCACTCTCTGGTGACTTGTTTTGGTTTTTATTTCTTGAAACAAGAGCTTGTTGCATAGCTTAAACTTCATCTGGACTGGTGAGTTTCCTGCCTCGTTCTCCCAGGTGTAGACATTATTTTTAAGTTACTGTATAAGATTTGAGTTCTTAAAGACCAAAATATTCTCACTTTATCACAAATTGGAATTTCTTGATGGATTCAGAGTTTTATAGACAACTTGGAAATAATGAAGTTAATAAATATAGAGTGAGAGATCCAAAGTAGATAGCACACATTCTCAACAACAAAGACAATTTCCTAAGGGACCAAGATGATAAACATTGAACTTGTAACAGTGGAACAAACTACTTGGGGAGGCTTACTCTGACTCTGGTCCTGGTACAATCAACAAATTAACTATAAAAATACAGAACACACAAAGATAGGGCACGCAACCATTCTCACAGCTATTCCAAAGTCTACAATAGGATTGATCTACATATACACAGCTGAGTTTTCTGGACCTTTTCATTTATTTTAATAAATGTATGCATAGCTACAATGGTATTGGTTTATACTCAAGGGCATCATAAAAACAGGAAAATAAAACATTTTGAGGCTTTAAGGTAGTCAGTTCTGAAAATATACATATGATAACAAAAAGAGCTTCTTTACTAGTTTTATTTATCAAGAACAAATCTGCCCTTAATGTTTTACTATGTGTATTATTTGATTACATATAATTTTTTTTTTTGATTTTTCAAGGTAGGGTCTCTCTCTCTAGCCCATGTTGACCTGAAATTCACTCTGTTGTTTCAGGGTGGCCTCAAACTCATAGCAATCCTCCTACCTCTGCCTCCGGAGTGCCTGGATTAAAGGCATGTGCCACCTGGAAAGCTTAGATGTAAACCTGTGTTACATATTCACCAAATGCTAGAAAATTACAGCGTATGTTTTCTTACTTCCAACTATATCTCCCCTTTCCTGTCACATCTATATTTTATGTTTGTAATTAATTCCATTTTATAATAGGAAACATGAAATAAACAAAAATCAGTCAGAAATGAATTTGATATAAGAATAACTCTTCCTTTATTTCTGTTTTTTTTTTTTTTTTTTTTTTTTTTTGAGGTAGGGTCTCACTCTAGTCCAGGCTGACCTAGAACTCACTTTGTACCCCAGGCTGGCTTCAAAATCATGACAATACTTCTACCTCCGTCTCTAGAGTTCTGGGATTATGAGCAAGAGCTACCACACCCAGTGAGGATGATTGCTTTAAAGTCAAGTAAGAAGGATGTGATATGATCATTTTGCTATTGGAAGCTGTCATTCTTTACAGCACAGAATGATGCAACTATCCAAATCCTTACACGATAGTAAGACTTGTCCACCTAAATTAAGGTGAATTTTCTTTTTCGTTATTTTTTTTCCCCCGAGTTAGGGTTTCACTCTAGTCCAGACTGACCTGGAATTCACTATGTAGTTTAAGGGTGGCCTCGAACTCAAGGTGATCCTCTTACCTCTGAGTCCTAAGTGCTGGGATTAAAGGTGTGTTCCTCCCAATGTAGATTACTGGATGTAAATGAAGAAACCTCTTCCCTTAGGAATTGTTAAAATCTCAGAGTGGGTCATAGTTCCAGGCAACAAGGTATATGTATGTGTCAGCCCAGCCCTCTTTGCTTGCTGTAGAATGGCTAAGTCTGTTTCTACTCTCTGATGGGAAAAGTCAACTCATTCCCTTGTATTCTATCTTTATTTTTCTTTCCCTTTCACAAACTAGATGGCTTGGCAAAACAAGCTCCAGTAGAAAAGGGGGAAAAAGACAGAAAAGACCTCACCCATTGGCATTGAGTTAATGGTTTCTTGTCAAACACTTATGAATACATAATCCCTAGAATTCACAAGGGTGAGTTGGATATCCTTTAAATGATGTCATTGTGGTACATCCAAGACTTGGGGTTTGGTGTTAGTGACAGATGAAGATGGAATGACAGGCAGCTGGTTTTCCAATTCTGCTATTTAAGGTTAAATAGCTTTCTTTGTTTTCTTGGTTGCACCAGTAGAGGACTCAAATAGACAGGGCTTCTAGGGATATATGACCATCTACAACTCATCCATATGGTCACAATTTATAATTCCAGTATTATGCTTAATTTTTATTTCTTTAATAATAACTGGTTTCCATTTATACTAATTAAGTTTCCAAAAGTGAGTCCCAGAACTCGGGAAATGGCACAGCTTGTAAGAGCACTTGCTGCTCAAGCAGAAGACTCTGGGAGTACCTGATTCATCTTGGATTTGATTTCCCAGCACCCATGTAAATAGCTGGGCATTTCCACTTACGTCTGTAGCACCTGTCTTTTGGGTAGTGGAGAAATGAGAATCGCTGGGACTTGTGAAAATGGGAGTTCCTAGTTCAGAGAGAGATTTGATCTCAAGGAAATGTGCAGATGTGCAATGGAGGAGGACACCTGATGTTCTCCTCTGGTCTCCACATGTGCACATGGGCGTGGGCATCTGACACACATATGTGCATACACCATTATCCCCCCCACACCAAGCTCTACAAATTAGTGAATGAAACAGACATCTACTTACCTATCAGTCTGTATTTGCCTCTAAATTTTAACTTATTTATATGATAGGATACTTCAGTTTTTCCATCTAAATGCATCTGTGTGCAATTATCAAAGCTAAATATACCAAAAAGGAAAAAGTTGAATTATATCCTTATCTTCAAATCATACAAACCATATTTGAAAACAGCATTGCCTAGCTCCTAGGAATCACTGAATCAGAATCCATAGGTGTTTACATTTGAAAGTTTTGTACTTAAAAATGTGCCATTATTCTTATCCACAACGGAGGTTTGGGATGACTTGAGAAGACCCTCTCCATTACTGCAGGAATTCTCCACTCAACTCAATAAAAGTTTTCCTTCTCAAATTCTACTTTAGCCACCAATTCAACAGAATCAGTCCTATTATCTATCAACAGAGAGATACTTCCATTTCTCTTAAGCAGGCAATGCCAAACAAACATGGCAATTAATATCAAACAGCCTCTTACAGAAATGCTCCAGGATAACAGTGTTACTGAAGAGGAAAGTTGTGCTAACCCTTGAGGCAAGAGAGCAAAGTATGATTATCATGACTCCCCTAGTTACTCATGCCAAGTCTCCAAGGTTGTCTAATGCTTACATTTAATGAATCATAAGCACGATCTAAAAATAATTTCAAGAATAATTACCATTAAGGTAGCTATAGTTAAAGGGAACCTTTGTCCTTACTGAAATTCTATTTTGTGATCACAGAAAACTGTCTGGGAGGTCCAGGACTTCTCCAGATTATTTTCATATTACTGCACTTATGCCAAATAATGGTCATGTCTCTGTAGAATATAAAACCTTACACAACACGGACGTGTAATTTGTTTTTCCAAGTCTTTCCGAATTCCTTCCTTTGAACTTTTTACTTTCTCACTGATCCTTTTCAAGCAAAAGTCATTCACATGATTCATCTCATTGAGGGCCTCCTCTCTCCCAGGAAATGTCCCTGGTTTCCGAGTTCACACCTCCCCCTGCACTCTCTACATCGCAGCCCATCTCTGTCTGAATCTTTCATTTCCTTATCTTCCATCGATCCCTCTGCGCTATTTCCTTTACCTTAGACTTCTTCAGAAACATGCAAGCGCCTTAAATTATAAAAACAAGATGAATAAAAGAACCTTCCCTGAGCCCTGTATCAGGCACAACTGTTCATTTTTTCCCTTTCTGAACAAACTGCTTGAAAATATACCCTTTTTGAACTTTGGCCTTTTACTCATGTAATTTCATGACCAAAATTAATTTATTTACTTTCTCAAATAATTCCTGATAAGAAACACTAATGGTCTTCAAACCCAGTCCTAGGCTGAGTGTCAAGGCATCTGGCACTCTTGCCCTCTGGAGCTCACTGTGTACTTGACTTTACAGTTTATTTGCATCATCTATTTGGGTCTCCTTCTTCTTCTTCCTCCTCCTCCTCCTCCTCCTCCTCCTCCTCCTCCTCCTCTTCTTCTTCTTCTTCTCCTTCTTCTTCTTCTTTTCTTTATCAAATTTTGGCTTGCTTAAGTTTCCACAAATTAAAGCCTTGGTTATAGCAGAAGTGGCCAAAGTTGTTGGAATTAGTAAAGAATGTTTTATAGATATAATAGAGCAAAAGCGAAGTCAAGGAGAACAGCTACCATTCAAGAAAAATGTAGGGAGAACAATCAGAGAGAATGAAATGAAACCAGTAAGGCATGACAAGAGCAATCTTAAAGAGTGTGTGATAGGTGTCAACCTCTTCTCCCCACCCCCCACCAAAGAAATCAAGGAAAATACATATCAACATATCTGGAAATGAAATGGTTTGTTGATAAAACTCTCTTACAAGGATTTAAGGAGTATGTGGCTTTTATGGAAGTAGAATAAGAAACACAGACCTAATCTTTAATGAATTAAGACTTTGAAAGGTATAGCAGAAGTCATGTCTACACAAAAGTATGTGCAGTGCACATTTAAAAGCCTCTTTATTATCTTTCATGGGATTTGTTTAGAGAATCCTCACAGGAGAATGTAAGACTGTATTGTCCAAACCTATAACCAAAATAAGATCTACAGATCTAATCTATGCCATCAATACATATTTTCCTCCACACCATTACTCAAGGCCTGGACTTTCAAGCAGGAGTTTTACAAAGTAGATCTCTTGAAGTACACTACTCTGTACTGGGCAACAGGAACATAATCAATCTTGAATTCAGAAGAAAGCCATGTAGGGGACAAGAACAAAATTATTAAGTAGGAGATTAAACTTAAAGGTCCAGGTTTTTCATCACATGACTCATGAAACAGGCAGGTGCCTGCTCTTTCCTTCAAGGGAAAGGATAATGATGGGCTACACCCTTCTTTCAGAAGAGATAAATCATGTCCAGGGTACACACAAACAAAGCAGCAGCTGTGGCTATGAGTTGTTGGTTTTTAACTACAGAATCAGGTTCAAGATGCTGAAGCAACCATAGATCTTTTAGATGTGAAAGTCCATACAGTACAGACAGCTGTCCAGAAGAGTGTCCTTCAGTGGAATGTCAGCACAGGAGTTTCAAATCTGGCTCAGCTAGAGATAGTGGACAAATCCCTTGGCCTGTGAGTCACTTTTTCTTTAGCTAAGAAATGAAGACACTCCTATCTATCTCACAGGATGAAATAATATAGACACTTTAAAGTGCGAGACATGTAAAATCTAATATCATGACACATGAACTTCGCAATGGCTGAGTAACTAAAATGGCCTTGCAGGTCAGAGGCAGACATTATGAAAGGAGTGATACTCTCATTGGAGATGTAAACATGAGCTTTTCCTTGATTTCCAACATGCAATGTGGGTTGGGCACACAAAAGAGAAGGCAGTTGTCTTTATGAAAATGCTTTATACTTGAGAAAAGGCAAATGTACAGGACATGAATGCTATCCATGTAGGTGTTAGAACTCTCCATCCAAGCTTAGCTGAGCATACATGTGTCAGAAGCACTGATTCCATATTTAGTAAGAAATAAATCAATGAAACATACGTATTATATCCCTGCTGTCAAAACTTATTTTCCCTTTTTTGTATTACTATAGTGTCTTGAATTTCATCCTATTTGCCCTAAAGAAGAAAATGAATACCCAGTGAATCATATAGACTTAGGCATGTGGGCTGAAAGACTACAAATCAGCAAATTATAGAAGATTAAATTAATTATGGGTGGAGTATGTTATTCCACTTCTGTGATATTTATCTAAAATTATCTTGCAGTTGGTATATTTTTTCAGTTTATGTTCTAAGTAAATTTTAACTTACAAACAGGCTGAAAAGGAGTCTTTATGGCAAAAGAAAAAAAGTGTTAGACTAAAAAATTCTTTAGCTGATTGTGGCATCAAGCTAGAACATTTTAGTAATGTGAAGTTAACATTCAATTCTGCAGATCCTCTTTGCTCCTGTCTGAGTTAGGTAAGTCATAAATGTTCAGAAAGCTAAAACTAGAATTAAAAAGTATACTAACCATGTGGAGCCAGAAAGACCAGCAACATAGGTAGCACAATCCAAGATTCCAGATTCATATAAAGCCTTCATCACACCAGAGAAGCCCACCATGGCCCGGAAACCTCCACCGGAGCCCAAGATGGCCACCACGGGCACCTGAAATGATGTAACACAGACAGTGTACAGAGATTAAGAACCACAAAATAATTTCCCTTCTTAACTTTCATGTTATGCCTTCCTCACTTTAACCTTAAGGAGCATACTTTGGTAATGTTCAATTCTTTATTTTTAAAAATATTTTTTATTTACTTATTTGCAAGTAGAGAGAAGAGAGAGAGAAGTATGAGGTGCCAGGGCCTCTTGCCAATCCAAATAAACTACACACACATGCACCACTTGTGCACCTAGCTTCACTGAGGAATTGAACTGTGACCACCAGCAGGCTTTGCAAGCAAGTGCCTTTAACCTCTGAGTCATCTTCCCAGGCTAATGTTCATTTAAAAAAAAAAAAGAAAAAGAAAATAGTGAATTATTTTACAAATTAAGACTTGATGTCAATTTTAAAAGAAATGTTAGTAAAATGACCAACTGGCCTCCGGGTATGATGCAGCATAGTAGCCATACCAAAGCATCCTGGGGGTGGGGAGTGGAAGAAGCAGAAAAACAGCAAAATACAATCTTCTACCAAAAAGTGAAGTAATATAAGGAATTATCAACCTCAGTAGAGAAGCAGGATAGATCAAGGACTTCTAGAAAGCAGGCAGCTAGCAAGAATCGGCTGCTGCTGCAGTGTTAGTCCATGCGGCCACCCAGCTCTGCCTGAGCTGCAGGAGAAACCAGGTAAAGGGATTCTCCTCTCACAACAGCCTCCTCACACAGTCAAGAAACCTGAAGGAGAAGATTTCAGGGACCAGGTGAGAAGTTAGTGAAGAAGAGTATCACAGGGTCCAGCTATGTAGCTCCAGTACAACTTCAGGCACCCTTCACAGCCCTCCCTCCCCCAACTGCAAGTGCTGGCAACCACTGAAGACCTGGGGAAGGGAACTCAGCTACACAGTACCCAGCACAGGTGATCAGAGAAGTGGACTCACCAACCCAGCTAGCCTAGCAGATGCCACAATACAATAAAGACCGACCCAAGTGAGCATGCAACATAGGTGAGACTGAAGCCATCCCAAAAGGTAACAGGGCCTACCTACACTGGGTCAGTACCTGCCCCAAAGCCTGGTATATAGGCCTGCATTGGAAGTGCTAATTATATCTTCCATGTCAGGGAAGGTTATATGTTAGATCTGATTGATGGTTGGCTTTGCAATTCTTAAATAAGCTATATTTTGGGGTTGTCATTTGTTGCTTCCTGATTTATAGTGCCTTTGTCTTCTTTTTCTGTCATTCTTGGGGGCAGAGTCTCACTTAGCCCCAGGCAGAGCTGGAACCCTTTACAATCTGGAAATCTCAGCCTCCCAGTTGACAGGATTAATGGTGTGTGTCAACAAACATCCTTAGAGACTTTGACTTTGTTAGATTATCTGTTTGTTTTAATACCCACTCTTAGATGAATAACTCCATGCTGGTTTTGATCGAATGTGTATATCGCTCAGTTGAATTTTAGAATTTGCCTGTAGTTTGCTCCACCCAACCTACTAGAATATTTGCATAGCAGGCAAACCCAACACCTAGGGTCACTTTTGCTGTTACTCTGGGAGTCATTAAAAAGCCACACCTGGCACCTTAAGCTCCTACCCTGAAGATATGTAACATCAGATTTACACAACTAAGAATACTGCAGATAATTAGAAAACCCAAGCATCAAATTAACCCAAGATGGAAAGATATCTACATTATAATAAAAGAAACACAAAAAATCAAGATAATATAATTCCATCAAAAATTATAAATCCATCAGAAATGACCACCAGTGAGACTCATTTGGTGAATGCCTGACAAAGATTTCAAAAGAATGATTACAAATATGTTCAAAGAAATCAAAGGAATCAAAGAAAACAAACTCCTAAAGGAGAACACAGGAAAGCAACTTAAAGAAATAAGGAGATCAATACAAGGCATGTGCGAGGAAACAGAAATACTGAAAAATAAACCAATCAGAATTACTAGAAGTGAAAAACACAGTAAGTAAAATAAAAAATCTGTAGAAAGTCTCACAAATAGAATTGATGAAGGAGAAAATTGAGTATCTAAACTAGAAGATAAAGAGGCAGCTCTAATACAGTCCAACAAAGAGAAAGACAAACTAATAGGAAGGTATGAATGGAAATTTCAAGACATTCAGGACACTATGAAGAAATCAAACATAAGAATTCAGAGTATAATAGGAGAATAAGTTCACTCCAAAAGTACAGTAGGTATGTTCAACCAAATAGGGAAAGAGATACCAATATAGATACAGGAAGCCTTCAGAACATCAAACAGACAAAACCAAGAAAGAACCTTACCATATCATAATTAAGCTATTAAACACAAAAACCAAAGAAAATGTATTGAAAGCCATTGGAGAGAAGCATCAAGTCACTTATAAAGGCAAGGCTGTCAGGACAACAGCAGATTACTCAATACAAACTTTAAGAGACAGAAGGTCTTGGGATAATGTATTCCAAGTTCTGAAAGATAACAACTGTCAACCAAGATTACTTTATCCAGCAAAGTTATTCATCCAAATTGATGGAAAAATAAGCACATTCCAAAATCAAAACAGGCTAAAGAAATATATGAACTAAACAAGCTCTATAGGAAATGCTTGAAGGGATCCTCATGCTGAAGAGGAAGGAAGAATAAAAACATACCTTCAACAATAACACTTTTTTTTTGAGGTAGAGTTTCATTCTAGTCCAGACTGACCTGGAATTCACTATGTAGTCGCAAGCTGGCCTTGAACTCATGGTGCTTATCCTAATTGTGCCTCCCTAGTGCTGGGATGAAAGGCGTGCACCTACATGCCCACCTAATAACTCTTTTATTACTTTTTTTTTATGGGACAGAGAGGGGTGCAGGGAGAGAATTGGCATGCCATGGTCTCCAGCTATTGAAAATGAACTCCAGATTCATGCACCATCTTGTGCACTTGCATCACCTTGTGCATCTGGCTTACAAGGGATATGGAGAGTTGAACATAAGTACTTAGGCTTCACAGGCAAGTGCTTAACTGCTAAGCCATATCTCCAGCCCTCAGCAATAACTCTTAGTATCAGTGGCCTTAATGCCCCAACCAAAAGACACAGGCTTGCAGACTGTATTAAAAGGCAAGATCCTTCTGTTTGTTACCTCCAAGAAACTCACCTCTCCATAAAAGTCAGACACTATCTTACTTGAAAAGATGGAAAATGGTATTTCAAGCAACTGCGGTGAGAAAACAAGAAGGTATTGCTATCCTAATCTCTTACAGGATAGACTTCAAACCAATATTAGGAAAGATAAAGAAGGTCACTTTATTTTGATTAAAGGAACAATTCAACAGGAGGACATTACAATTCTAAACATATGTGCACCTAACATGGGTGCTCCCAATTTCACCAAACAACAGTATTAGCCTAAAGGTCACAGATACTACCAAGCACAATTGTACTTGGTAACTTCAATACTCCACTCTCATCAATTGACAGTTCATCCTGGAAAAAATTAAAGAGAGACATCTGGGCTAGGTGTGGTGGCACACCCTTTAATCCCAGCACTTGGGAGGCAGAGGTAGGAGGATCGCTGTGAGTTCGAGGCCACCCTGAGAATACAGAGTGAATTCCAGGTCAGCCTGGGCTTAAGTGAGACCCTACCTCAAAAGAGAGAGAGAGAGAGAAATATCTGGGTTAAATGATGTCATAACACAATTGGACTTAATCAGATATCTACAGAACATTCCATCCAAATGTTGCAGAATACACATTCTTTTCAGCAGCACATGGAACATTCTTTAAAATAGATCATATATTAGGACAAAAAGCAAATCTTAACAAATACATGAAAACTGAAATACTATAGAGCATACCCAAAATCATGGAAACTAAAATAGTACACCACTGAATGATGAATGGGTTATTGAAGCAATCAAAAAGGAAATCAAAACATTTCCTAGACTCAAATACTAACACAACATACCAAAACCTTGGGACCCAATGAAGGCAGTCCTAAGATGGAAGTTTATAGCTTTAAATGCCTATATTAAGAAATTAGAAAGCCAGGCATGGTGGCGCATGCCTTTAATCCCAGCACTCGGGACGCAGAGGTAGGAGGATCACTGTGAGTTTGAGGCCGGCCTGAGATTATCTAGTGAATCCCAGGTCAGCCTGGGCTACAATGATACCCTACTGCAGAAAAAAAATAAAAAAGAAAAAGAAATTAGAAAAGTCACGAGTACACAACTTAATGCTTCACCTTAAGGCCTTGGAAAAAGAAGAACAAGACAAACCAAAAATCAGTACATGGGAAGAAATAATAAAGATTAGGGAAGAAATTAATGAAACAGAAGCCAATATATATATATACAAAGAATCAATGAAACAAAGAGTCAGTTCTTTGAAAGCATAAACAAGATTGATAAACCTTTAGCAAATCTGACCATAATAAACAGAGAAGAGACACAAATTAACAAAATTAGAGGTGAAAAAGGCACCATTAAAACAGATACCAAAGAAATTCAGAAAATCATAAAGACATGCTTTAAGAATATATACTCGGGGCTGGAGAGATGGCTTAGTGTTTAAACGCTTGCCTGTGAAGCCTAAGGATCCTGGTTCAAGGCTTGATTCTCTAGGACCCACGTAAGCCAGATGCACCAGCGGGTGCATGCATCTGGAGTTCGTTTGCAGTGGCTGGCAGCCCTGGTGTGCCCATTCTCTCTCTCTACCTGCCTATCTCTGTATCTCTCTCTCTCAAATAAATAAATAATAAAATATATATTTTTAAAAAAAAAGAATATATACTCGACCATGTTTGAAAATTTAAAAGAAATGGATGAGTTCCTAGATTTATATGACTTACCAAAATCAAATCATGATGAGGTAAAGCCTTTAAATAGACCTATAACAAGTATGGAGATCCACTTATAAAAACATCTCTCAACTAAAAAAAAGTCCAGGCCCAGATGGATTCACTGCTGAATTTTATAAGACCTTCAAGGAAGAACTAATACTAATGCTTCTCAAACTTTTCCATAAATAGAAAAGGCAGCAATACTACCAAACTCCTTCTACAAAGCCAGTATCACCCTGATTCCAAAACCAGATAAAGAACAAAAAAAATGAAAATTACAGAGCAATACCCATCTTGAATATAGATGCAAACATTCTCAACAAGATATTGGCAAACAGAATACAAGAATATATCAAAAATACCATTCACAAGCCAGGTGTGGTGGCACACGCCTTTAATCCCAGCACTTGGGAGGCACAGGTAGGAGGATCATGTGAGTTCAAGACCATCCTGAGACTACATAGTTAATTCCAGGTCAGCCTGGACCAGAGTGAAACTCTACCTCAAAAAACCAAAAAAAGGGCTGGAGAGATGGCTTAGCGGTTAAGGCACCTGCCTCCTAAGCCTAAGAACACTGGTTCCAATCTCCAGGTCCCACGTTTAGCCAGATGCAAAGTGACTCAAGGGCGCAATGTCGCACTTGACCACAAGGGGGCAAACACATCTGGATTGTGTTCACAGCAGCTGAGAGATTGCTGGTGCACCCATCTCTATCTGTCTTCCTCTCCCTCTCTCTCTGTCTCTCTCTCTCTCAAAAAAAAAAAAAAAAAACACAACCCCCCCCCCCCAAAAAAAAGCCAGAAAAAAAAATAAACATCATTCACCCCAACCACGTAGGCTTTATTCCAGAGATGCAGGGGTGGTTCACCATACACAAATCGATAAATATAATACACTATAATAATGGACTGAAGGACAAAAACCATATGATCATATCAATAGATGCAGAAAAGGCATTTGGCAAAAATCCAACATTTCTTCCTGGTAAAAGTCCTAAAGAAACTGGAACCAGAGGGAACATATCTGAACATAATAAAAGCTACTATGACAAACCTACAGTGCTCATAGTACTCAATGGGGAAAAAACCTAAAGCTTTTTCACTAATATCAGGAAAAAGTCAAGTGTATCCACTGTCCCCACTTTTACTTAATATAGTACTGAAAATCTTAGCTATAGCAATAAGGCAAGAGACACACATAAAAGGGATACAAATTGGAAAGGAAGAGATCAAATTATCATTATTTGCAGATGATATTATTCTATATATAAAAGACCTTAATCCTCTACCAGCAAACTGTTAGAGCTGATAAACACTTATAGCCATGTAGCAGGATACAAAATAAACACAAAGAAATCAGTAGCCTTTCTATATAAAAAAAAAAAAAAAAAAAAAAAAAAGTTGAAGATGAAATCAGGGAATCACTCCCACTCACAATTGCCTCAAAAATATATATAAAGTACCTTTGAATAAACCTAACCAAGGAAGTGAAGGATCTCTTTTAAAACTTTACAACACTCAAGAAAGATATTGCAGAAGACACTAGGAAATGGAAAGACATACCATGTTCTTGGATTGGCAATATTGTGAAATTGTCAATCTTACCAAAAGAAATCTACACATTTAATGCAATCCCCATCAAAAATCCAATGGCATTCTTCACAGAAATAGAAAAAAAAATCCTAAAATTCATTTGGATGGACAGAAACCCTCAAACAGCCAAAACAATTTTGAGCAACAAAAATATCACCATACCTGCTTGTATGCTACACTACAGGGCCACAGTAACAAAAACAGCATGGTACTGGCACAAAGACAGATGCGTAGATCAGTGTAACAGAATAGAGGATCCAGATGTAGCTCCAGACAGCTACAGCCACCTGATTTTCAACAAAAATGCCAAAAATATTCATTGGAAAAAACAGTATCTTACAAATGGTGCTGGTACAACTGAATATCTATATGTAGAAGTAAGAAAATAGAACCTTATCTCTCTCTCCATGCACAAGAATCAACTACAAATGGATCAAAGACCTTAATATCAGACCCAAAACTCTGAAACTGCTAGAGGAAAAGGTAGGGGTAACACTTCATCATATTGGCATAGGTAAGGACTTTCTGAATATAACCCCAGTTGTTCAGGAAATAAAACCACTAATCAACCACTGGGATCTCACGAAATTACAAAGCTTTGGCACAGCAAAAGACACTGTGAATAGAGCATAGAGGCAACCTAGAGAATGGGAGAAAATCTTTGCCAGCTATATATCCAACAGATCAATATCCAGTATATACAAAGAACTCAAAAAACTAAATAATAAGAAATCAACCAACCCAATTAAAAAATGGGCTATGGACTTCCAGGTAAGACGGCGGCATAGGAGCCATGCCAAACCGGATCAGGGAGGGATTTAAGCAAAACTACACTCTTCTTTGGAAAAGAGCAGAATATTTTTTCCCAGAAACAGCGGAAAAGCTGGAGATGGCCAGAACCCCACTGAACCGCTGAGCCTCAGCTGCAGCTGTCGCTGCCCAAACAAAAATAAGAGGTGTGGGGGTGGGGGACTTTCCAACCTCATCAGTCTCCTCACAGAGCCCAGAAATAGAAGAAAAGTCTGCTGAGCTACTGAAAGAGGTACAGGGGAACAGTGTGAGCTACTGCAGGCTTCCTGAACTTGCCCATCCCCCAACCATCAGAATCCCAGTGAATTGGCAGAATCCAGCAACTAGCAGCAGCTCTGCACCACATCACCAACACCAGATCCAGCACAGCTGAGCCAAGCTCCACAGCTCAGGGAACGAAGTGGGCACTCAGCATTGAGAAGCTTCTCTTTTCAGATGGTGAAGACCACTGGGATGACCCAAAAGGCAACATAGTGCTGAGAAGAAGGGATGGAGGAGTGCCCAGCACTGAAACACCTCTGTCACACCCTCCAAGGCTCAGGGCCCATTGCGGAAGATGGGTTGGTTAGAATGGAAGAGCCAAAGGAAGGGTATGACTTCTTATAATGCAACTGCCCAGACAGAAATTGGCTTCGATATCCATGAACTTGCAGTGCCTAGTAATACCTTTGCAAGACCCTCAAAATAGAAGAAAAAGATGATGACATCAAATTAAAAGAGAGACTAATGGAGAGAGGGAGGGGATATGATGGAGACTGGAGTTCTAAAGTGTAATGGGGGGAGGGGAGGGAAATATGTGTTTTTTGTATGTAAGTATAGAAGTTGTCAATAAAAATAATAATTAAAAAAATAAAATAAAATAAATAAATAATGGGCTATGGAACTAAACAAAGAGTTCTCAAAACAAGAAAAACAGATGGCATATAAACATCTAAAAACATGTTCTACATCCTTAGCCATCAAGGAAATGAAAATTAAAACTACTTTGAGATTCCATCTCCGTCCTGTCAGAATGGCTATCATCAAGAAAATAAATGACAATAAATGCTAGCAAGGATGCAGAAAAAGAGGAACCCTTTGACACTGTTGGTAGGAATGTAATCTGGTACAGCCATTGTGGAATCAGTGTGGAGGCTCCTGAGACAGCTAAAAATAGATTTACTTTATGACCCAGCTATACCACTTCTAGGCATATATCCTCAGAGATACTTGCATAACCATGTTTATTGCCACTCTATTTACAATCGCTACGAAATGGAACCAGACTAGATGTCCCTCAACTGATGAGTAGATAATGAAGATGTGGTCATTTAAACAATGGACTTCTACTGAGTGGTAAAGAAGAATGAAATTATTAAATTTGCAGGTAAATGGATGAGGTAACCCAGGTCCAAACAGCCAATCATCCCATATTCTCTCTCATATGTGCATCCTAGCCATAAATGTTTAGACGTATACATGATTCGGAATAAAAATTGGTAATAGAGGCTACTAAGATAGAAAGGAGGGATGAGAAGGGAGGAATTAAGGAGATGGTATTCCATATATTTAAGTAGATGAATAGATTACAGATTACTGGGGTGCAGTGGCCTAAGTGAGGTTGCAGGAAGACATTGAAAAAAATAAGGGTGGGTAGGGCTAATAAAAATTTAAGATGTTATGAATAAGCCATATGGAAACCTACTTTTTTTGATAATGGCACACCCAGAAGCCATAGACTAATACTAGAAAAATTTCAGTGCCAAGGATGGGATACTGTCTAGTGAGTTGTTGACCAGGGAGGTCTCTCATGTCCCCAAAACATTAGAGGCCATTGCCATGGCTTTTGGTTTCCCACCAGAAAGAGATGGTAAGACCCAATTACTGAAGACAACACATGCTTGGGCTGCAAGCTCAGTGAGAAATCAAACTGGGGCTAAGCTGAAAACCTCCTCCCTGTATACCAGCTGATAGAAAGCTAGAAAAAGCTACACTGCATGCAGCCCTATAGGAGTGAGAGGTCATCAGTGGTGATAAACACCAGTGGACACTGCAAGCCTTAAGTCTTGCCAGCCTGGCCAAATGACCAAATGGTGCAATAGCAGCATGTCTCTTATGGGGGAAATTAACTGCTCTCTAATTGGACTGGAGACCAGCTCTATGGGAGGGAATACATGCCTGTTATTGAAAACCTAATCAAAAGCCTATGGAGGAGGAGGTCATGACCCCTAGGAGCATAACACCTCTGGCTAAATGCATATATTATTTTCTCCAAACTGCCCTGTAAGCACTTTTCTTAACATTCACACCCATAACTCTCACTTTGTTTAGAGAAGCATCTCTTTTCAGATGGCAGTGACCACAGGATGACCCAAAAGGCACCATAGTGTTGAGAACTGACAGAGGAGTATTCAGCATGAAAACATCCTATCATAACTTCCAAAGTTCAGAGTCCATTGCAGAAGTGGCAGAATGAATTTAAGAGCCACAAAGTCCATTGTGGAAAAGGTGGGAGAAAGAATGTAAGAGCCAAGCAGAGCGTAGTGGTGTACACCTTTAATCCCAGCACTCAGGTGGCAGAGGTAGGAGGGTCTCTGTGAGTCCCTGTGAGTTCAAGTGAATTCCATGTCAGCCTGGGCTAGAGTGAGACCCTACCTTGAAAAAAAAAAAAAGAAAGAAAGAAAGAAAGAAAGAAAGAAAGAAAGAAAGAAAGAGAGAGAGAAAAGAAAAGAAAAAAGAGCCAAAGGAAGAGAGGAAGAGTAAGACTCCTTACAAAGTGCTCCTCCAGACACGATATGGCCTAGATATCCCTGACCTCACAGTGCCTGACACTACCTACACAAGACCATCATAACAGGAGGACAAGATGATGACATCAAAATGAAAAGAGAATCGGGCGTGGTGGTGCACACCTTTAATCCCAGAACTAGGGAGGCAGAGGTGGGAGGATCACCATGAGTTTGAAGCTACCCTGAGACTACATAGTGAATTCCAGGTCAGCCTGAGCTAGAGTGAGAACCTACCTCAAAAAACTGGACAAAAAAAAAAAAAGAGAGAGAGAAAGACTGATTGAGAAGGGAAGGGGATATGATGGGGAGTGGAGTTTCAAAGGGGAAATTGGGGGGAGGGAGGGAAGTACCATGGACTACTGTCTACAATTAAGGATGCTGTCAATAAAAATAAATAAATAAATAAATAAATAAATAAATAAATACATACATACATACATACATACATAAATAAATAAATAAATAAATACATAAATAAATAAATAAATAAATTTAAGAGCCAAAGGAAGGGTAGGACTGCTTACAATACAATCATTCAGACAGAAATTGGCCTCAATATCCATGACGTCACAGTGCCTAGCACTGCCTTCACAAGATCCTCATAATAGGAGGAAAAGATGATGACATCAAAGTAAAAAGAGATACTAATTGAGAGGGAGGGGATATGATGGAGAATGGATTTGTAAAGGGGAAAGTGGGGAAGGGGAAGGAACTATCATGGTTTGTTGTCTATAAATATGCAAGTTGTCAACTAAAAAAGTTTTAAAAAATTAAAAACAATGACCAACTGAACCTATTTTACAAGACTAATACTATCCAACACACTGGAATTCTATAATTTGCTCTACTGCTTGCAGTTTGTGATTTGCTTTCGGGAGCATTGCTTTAATGGATCCTCTCAGATACCCTGTGAGGTAAGCAGAAGTAGACTGCCCACTTTGCCCATAGAAGTTCTTAAAAGGGATGATGCTACTGGTGTAAGATCTGATAGCTAGTGACATACACTTGTGGAAGTGGCTTGTTTTCAACTTACAGAGGAGTCTTTAAACTCCGGTGAGAGATCTGCTACAAGGAGGGAGGCACATGGTCAGAACTTTTTTATTTCCATTTTAAGGGGCTAAGCTCATACAGTGCACACTCCATAGACAGATAGCTAATTGAACTGAGGGATGACAGGAACCAAACGTCATGCTCTTTCCTCCCTTTCTTGCTCAGAAAGGAGTAATCTTTACCGAGAGAAACCACTGGATGCTGAGTCAAACTGCATTTCATACTCACATCTGACTGCAAAAAATAGCATCATTTTATGCAATAAAAGAAGTCTAATTTTGGAACTTATAATAGTGTTGGTCATTCCAAAATAACATTCAAAGAAATAATGGGAGAGTTACAAGGTGCATCTGTTAATCTTGGCTATAATTCAAAAATAATCAAATAAGTAAATGTTGTTAAGAAATTTTTTACAGTATATTTAGACCTGATATTTTTGTATAAATGATGTCAAGAAATATTTCTCATACTTTGCTCATATGACTACAGGAAATGAACTTTCCTTTACTAAAAACCTTTCATTTGTCTTGATACACAAGATTACAGATCAATTGATTTCTTTCCTTCCAGAAGAAAACTCTGAGGTATTCAAGCACTTTTGAAATTTTACACAGATTCTAAAATCGAACAAGTATAAGACATTTTTATCTTTGGCCCCTGCTTGAAGGTTCTGTAAAGAAAGAGAACTGATAGGATGTTTAAGTATATAGAAAGATATTTATCTTTTTTTTTTTTTTTTTTTTTTTTTTTTTTTTTTTTTTAGGAAGACATTTCTTAGGAGTAATTGGCTAACACAACTGTGGAGCTTGGCAAATCCAATTCTACAGTAAGAACCAAAAGGGACGAGTCCCAGGAGAGCTGCTAGTCAGCTAAGGTGAAAAGGAAGTGCTGTTCAAGTCCTTCCTGCTCATCAACCCATTCTTTTTATTCTTTTTATTCTGCTCTGTCCTCCAAATGCTTGGATGAGGGCCACCCTCATGACTGAGGTTAGTCTGTTGCTCAGGTAAGAAACAATGCCGTCAACAAATGGACGCCTGTCCCCATAGTCTTGCTCCTTCACTGCTTCTGACAATGCATTTCTTTCCCTCTCCCTAACCTAGCAGCTCTGCACCCTCAGCAGTCAAGGGCTTTTGAGCCTCTCAGAGTGTGTGATCCTACGGAGTGCAGGTCAGGTCTCCTGAACATCTGCTTTCTAGACCTCTTCCCAGCTGTTTCATTTCAGAGCTATTCACATCCCAGTGATAACTCAGGTCAGAGACATACAGTCCAGTCCTTGACTTATGCACTATGACCCCTGGAAGCCCAGTAATGCTGTTTCACCTTTCTAGTAAGGGCATCCTCTACTGTCCACCCACCTAGGCTTACAATCTGTGGGGGCGGGGGGGATGAGAATTAGTAGGACAAAGTGCCATGGCCATTGTCAAACCAAGGTGGAAATGGGAGGCAGGCTCTTCTAGATGAAGGGAAGCTATAAAAAGGGATAACCGTGCCTACTGGCCACTCAAGGTTGATTTCCATTTCCTGTGTTAGAAGCAGTTTTGCTCTGCTATGCTCCAGGACAGTCCTCCGCCCTTTCCTCTAGTCTCACTTAACTTGATGACAAACTTAGGTACAGAGTGGCACACAGAGAGGATGCCAGGGGCCACTTCTGCGTTCAGCCTCAGCTGTTTGTTTAACATGAGCTATAGCGCTTGTCAGCAACCATAGGAAAAAGCGTGTTCTCCCTAATGCTTGGACAAAGAGCAGCTTCTCTCGCTACTCTCCCATTCGAATTCCAGACTATAGCTCCCAGTCAATTTGGGGAACTTAGAGACACTCTAGCAACTTTCTCTTTCCATAGAAGCTTATAATCTAGAAGTTTCCTCTGACCTAAAAGAAGGGTTTCTGAACAATCCCAATGCATCAACAACTCCTGTGGATAAAGTTTTACATGTCCTGCTCCCAAAAAGAATCATCCCTGCCATTTAGTAAGGGAGGAATTATGCAAATGAGGGGCATGTTATAATCACAAGCTTGCTTAACTGATTTAAATTCCACGGCAATGACGATGAAAGAGAAAGGGAGTGGGGTGTCTGAAGACATTTCTGTGAGTGGACACATAAAGTATGGAAAACTAACAGTTGATGTCAAAGGTCACAGGTCACCAACAAGAGAATGCCAGAATCAACTGAAGCAAGGAGTAACAAAGCTGAGAAAGTCTTCCCATTTAAATGATTTCAAGCATTATTGTGGGCTGTTTGTTTGTTTGTTTGTTTGTTTGTTTGTTTGTTTTTTTCCTGTCTTAGAAGCTAGGAGAATAAACTCTTGGGCTATTAGAAAACTTAACTACATGAGTTTATCTAAGCAGAAAAGCTAAGGGTATTACCCTTGACAATTATTGTCCTAGGGTGCTATGCAACAAAACAATAGCACCCAACAACATTTATACTAAACTGCTTGACCGAGCAACTGCCACATATTCTGCAGTTTTCTGAGAGCATTGAAAGCATCAGTATTCATTTTCTTGCCCCTGCAAGAAATACTGTTTTCATTGTACAGTATTATCATAAGTAACACAATGGCCAAAATTCACTCCACATTTAAATTCAACACTGAATGTTGCCTCCTTTTGAAGAGTTAAAACAGGCTTCTACTTTGAGTCTTGGTGTTAATGCTGTGCATCTGAGAAGGACAACCCACACTTCCATACACTGAGGGCATCTGTTCAGTCCTGACCAGAAAGACTTTGACAGGGAGCAGGAAAGCAGGAACTTAAGAAACCTAAGGATCAACATAATGACAGAAAAATGCTGTTTTATGGGAATGTGTGATGTTGATTATGAAATGTGTTGATTGGTCTAAACTGATCACTTCTGCCAAGAGGAAAAAGGATAGACAAAATCTAAAACAGGATTCTGGAAAGGACCTCTGAACATATGAATGTTAATGTTTTAAATAGTTCAGAGAAAAAAGGCATGATTATCTCACTTTCAACATGTCATAAAACATTTATTATACTATTATTTTTTAATTGTGGAAGACTGATGTGAAGAGAGAGTAGAAATAAAGCAGAAAAGCTCCCAAGCTCAGACCTCCTCCTCAGCTAAGAGGGGTCCAGAAAGGGAAAATCCAGAAGATCCCAGTGTGCTATTATTTTCATGAAAATATGAAATGAAGCCAAATATTACTTTCCCAGGAAGATTTACAACTCTTTTCCACAGAGAAATGTGTAGCTCAGGGCAGCAGCATCAGTTTCTTTTATGAAGAACATAACAACAAATGCCAACTGGAAATGTGCGCATTGTGCCCCATGAATGTGTCTCCTTTATCATTCTACCCTGTGATCTTGTCATCCAAATGTTCCTTTTGGTCTGCTTCTCTTTATTATTAACCTAATATTGTTGTACATCTATTGTGGAACCCATCCATCCCCCTCCAGTCAATCTCCCTCTCTCTGTAAGTGTGCGTGTGTGTGTGTGTGTGTGTGTGTGTGTGTGTGTGTTCATCTCTTCCTCCTTCCATCTCTCCCTCCCTCCAATGGATATAATGCCAGCCTCTGCTTAAGCCTGTGCCTTGACTCATACAACAAAATATTTACTTATATCCTCGGAGCTATGCTGGGTGCTAGGAATGCACAGATGAAGAACACAGGGCCCTCCTTCTCATGTGACTTGTATGTAGACAGAAGAAGTGGACATACAATGACTACTTGTGCAAGCATTTTTAAGCATTGCCATTGTAAACGCCAAGAGGATAATATACATGTAAGTGTATAAAGCATATAACTGAGAGCCTTTACTTAAATTTAGGGAGAGCCGGGCGTGGTGGCGCACGCCTTTAATCCCAGCACTCGGGAGGCAGAGGTAGGAGGATCGCCGAGAGTTCGAGGCCACCCTGAGACTACATAGTTAATTCCAGGTCAGCCTGGACCAGAGTGAGACCCAACCTCGCAAAAAAAAAAAAAAAAAAAAAAAAAAAAAAAAAAAAATTAGGGAGAAAAGGGGGAGCTGTTGATGGAGAGAACCTTGGAAGGGAGCGCTGAACTGACTAAGGAATGAGAGGATATAAGTTAGTAAGAAGGTATGATGCATGGGAAGCAGATCGCAGAGAGAAGAAACAATCTTTAAAGGAACACTAAGTGGGAAAGGGTTTGGAAGAAATAAGACTATGGAAGCACTACCTGGAAAGAATGCATAAATTTGATATAAACTAGTAAAAAGAAAGCTGGAGATATGATGTGGGGTTGAAATCCCAAAAACAATAGGATAAATTTAAGCTGCTATTGTTATAGTCAATTTATACTTTGTAAAGATCACTCTGAATTCCAGGTAGACAGAAAGGGGATGAAGGAGGACAGACACAAACAGAGCTAGAATAAGAATTTCATTTTCAAATACAGAGGCACTGAGTTGGAGATATGAGAGGTTTGCAAGACACTCAGGTCTGAAGGTACCATGTTGGGCCTTGCTAGTAACAGGCTGGACCTGTGAGGAGGCTGGCCTGAACTATTGGACATGGCCAGGGACCCTGGGCTGTGGGGTTTCAGCTGGCTCTCTGTCAGGAAGTCCCTAGTGACGGTAACGGCCTTCCCTATGTTGTAGGGTGTAGTGAGCTGTCATCACCCAGAGTAGGCAGAACTGACGAGGTGCTACCCCCAGACCCCAAAAGGCTCTGACCATTCCATAAGTCAGACTTTGGCCCCCACAGTTCCTGACCTTGTGGCTAACTGCCCAAGAGACCCTCATGTGGCTAAAGTCACAGTTTTGAAGTCACAGCCTTCTGTTAATCTCCTCTTCTGCCCTTCCCCCTACCTTCCCTTATCCTTCCCCCATAGCTTTGAAGTTACTAGTCCTTCCTCTATCTAGATAACAGCCCATAAACTATGCATCCGATTGCCATATAGTCTGTATGTGCCATCTCAACCTTCCCCAAGTGTTTATAACGCCCCCCCCTTGAATAAATGACTACTCTCCATCAGATGGTCTCCCGGGTGCTCATTGCCCAGTCATGTGTTCCTGTATCCTCGTGCGTCACACTCACCCGCCCAGCCAGAAATTACCCTGCTGCTCTCGCCCTCACCTGGGACATCGGTGGCCAATGACCCCCGGGAATGGGAACAGAACAGACCCACAGTACCTGGGATGCTTTATATTGTTAATAGAAACATGAAAGCCCTTACTTGCAAGGGCTGGGTGACATCATGGATGAAGAGTATAGAATGAGGCCAGAAAACTAGAAAGAGGCCATGGGTTAGGGAAGAATGCTTAAGGGGAGGGTTAGTAGATATGTCAGTAGAGGGACAGAATAGTAGGAGTGGAAAGGTGCAAGTAGGGTCAGGACAGGAGGATGGAGGGGAGCAGAGGGTAGGAGGAACATTAAGCGAAACTAAAAATGTTATGAAAATGCCATGTGGAAACCTACTTCTGTGTTTCAGAATTTTCTTTAAAAGAGAGAGCGTGGGTAGAAGGGCCTTGGGAGGGTGGATAATGATGCTTCAAGAAGCTCAAGGTTGCTACAGGAAACTCCCTGCACCAGAGGCGGGATACACACACTACCACAGTGAGTTGTTCATCAAGGAGGTCGTTTAGCCCCCATCCCAAACAATACAGGTTCTTGGTTGGCCACCAGAACTCGATGGTACAATCCTGTTTCTGAAGACCATATGCTTTGGTTACAGGACATACAGAAATCCAGCTGGATCATTGCTCCAAGAATGGAAGAGTCAGAGGATGGGAAGCTGTGTTTTAGAATGGTGTCACTGGACTTGGACACACAGTGGCTATTACATTCATGACCTCACAGTGGCTGTCGTTACCTGCACAAGACATGCATAATATTAGGGTTTTTGACATTCTGTCATGGATGCTTGAGGAGGGCATGCACAGGCATGTGAACACACGCATGCACACGCTCACACACTCACACACACAAAGACTTCAAAGGGGAAGAACTAGATGGAAAGAATAGGAATTCAGTGAAAGGAGCTGGAGAGGGGGCACAAAATAAGGTAATGAGAGGGGATTCTGATTAAAATACCTCATATACATATATTCAAATTGTAAATAAAAAAGTGTTTAAAAGAGCATAAAATGAGTCTAGCCCTGTCTTGAGGAGCTGCTTATACTTAGAGGATGCTCATAGAATGGAGACAGCAGGAGATAAAGAGATGGCTTAGTGAGGAGGAGTGCTGGTTGTGCAAGCAAGAGGACATGCATTTGATGCCCAGCACCCACATTCATGGCTTCACATTTCCGAATCCCCAACACTGAAAGAAGACAGACACTCTCACTAAACCCAAAGGTACAGGTTTTTTGTTTTTTTTTTTTTTTTTCAGTTAACTATACCGTTGGGTTTAGTGAGAGTGTCTCAAGGAAATAAGCTGAGACAGCAGTAAAGGACATCTGATGTTCTCTTCTGACCTTTGCATATGTATACATGGGGAAAACGCATATCCACACGCACATGCATATCTTTATGGACACCCAACAAACACACACACACACACACACTTTTTAAAAAGAGAAGAAAATGATAAAATCAAAAAGACATGATGAAAACCAGGAGAAATGAGCAAGTGAAGGGCAAAGAGGGTTTTAAAAAACCAGCTGCAGGCTGAAGAGATGGCTCAGCATTTTAAGTGCTTACTTGCAAAGCCTAAAAGCCCACATTCAATTCTCCAGTGCCCACGTAAAGCCAGCTGTACAGAATGGCCATGCATCTGGAGTCTGTTTGCAGGGGCAGGAGGCCCTGGAGCACCACTTCTCTTTCTCTCTCATTTCTTCTCTCTTACGAATAAATAAATAGAAATATTTAAAGATGAACAGCTGCAAGGTGAGGGGAGATGAGATTATGAAGACCCTGCCTTTGCATTTCTTTGTTGGTCCTGGTGGGAGCTTCTGCAACAACAGTGAATGAAGGCAGGAGCCTGAAGACTGAAGAAATGAAACGGGCTCATCTTATCCATGGGACAATCTTAGAGGTGTCTCTCAGAAGGAGCATATTTTGTGTCAGAAATATCCATCATCCAGTAGAGGCTAACTATGAGGGTTTCTATTGATCGTCAACATGACAGGATCTAGAATCAGCTGGGAGTGATGATCTAGAGTAAGCTAGCCCCTAGTCATGTCTTGACTAGATTAACAAGAAGAACCACTTTAACAGTGGGCAGCACCATTCTGTAAGGTGGGGCCCTGGTGTATAAAAGGAGAGAGCAGAAGAATGTTACCATCCATCTCTTTGCTTCCTGGTTCTGCAGCAATGGGGTGTCAGCTTCCCACTCTGACATGGTTTGCGTTCTGCTCCATGATGAAGCTTTCCCTTGAAACTGTAAGCCCAAGTAAACACTGTTCTCTCCTAAGCTGCTTCTGCTTGGGTACTTGCTCCCAGCAAGATGAAAGTAACTGCTACACTGCCAGTATGGATGGGGAGGAGCTTGGAAAGGATTGGACACTGACATATGAGGGTTCTTTTTGTTTTGTTTTTTTGTTTTGCAAGGTAGGGTCTCACTCTGGTCCAGGCTGACTTGGAATTAACTGTGTAGTCTCAGAGTGGCCTCAAACTCTCGGCGATCCTCCTACCTCTGCCTCCTGAGTGCTGGGATTAAAGGCGTGCACCACCACGCTCATATGAGGGTTCTTAATCCATGTCTGATGTGAATCTGCATTTGAGAGAAAACTCCTTTGCCCTCAGGCCTCATGGAAGTAAGAGGGACATTGCAAGCATTGCAAAAGACAGACATAGGCTACAGAGTACATCAGTTCTACAACCCCATCGCCCAAGAAAAGAATCAGAAAAGAAAACAAAGAGAAAGATTTATGGATTTGTTACCTCTCAATTTTTCATTTCTGTTTAATGTGGAGGCAACTTATTAGCTATAAATAGGATAAAAGCTGAATTGGAAGTAAAAACAAACATAATACCTGTTGCAAATCACTGAGCACCTCACAAGGAAATGGAGATTACAAGTCAGGGTCTTCCAAGCAACTCAGATGACCAAAAGTTTGCAGAGGCATCTGTTCTCTCCACTAAAGAACTAGTAAGCTTTTCTTCAAATCATGGCTAGCTGTCTTCGACTGTAGGAGTTTCACCTTTACCCTACCTCCTATGTACCTTCATTCACATGACAGCACACAATTAGTTTTATTTTCTTAAGAAGCATGCCCCCAAACAAGACAGTAAATCCACTAAGTAAATTGGCTTCCATATCATCCATCATCATCCTGAGCTTCATTTCATCTAGTAGCTCACAGAGTGTCTCAAGCAGTGACAATGAAGGAAATGAGATCAACCAGAAATTCATTTCTCAGCTCTAAGGGAATACAGTGTCAAACAAGGAAGGAAGCAAAAAGAAGTTGTAGAATTGTTGAGCAAAGCTTTGGTATCCATATAAAAGAAAACTGAGAAGTCTTCTGAGTAATATGCTGAAAAGGAAGTTTATTCAAATACTAATAGCCTGGCATGGGAAATAAGCATGGGTTCTCTCAGGGATCCCTTAGGCTGACAAAGAATACATGCATTGCTAAAAAAAAAAAAAAAAAAAACAAACAACCAAGAGCAGCTTATGGGAAAAAGTGTGTATTTTTGGCTTATAGACTTGAGGGGAAACTTCATGATGGCAAGGGAAAACAATGTCACGAGCAGAGGGTGGGCATCACCTCCTGGGCAACATCCAATGGACAACAGTGACAGGAGAGTGTGCCAAACACTGGCAAGGGGAAACCGGCTATAATACTTATAAGCCTGCCCCCAACAATACATTGCCTCCAGGAGGTGTTAATCCCCAAATCTTCATCAGCTGGGAACCTAGCATTCAGAACACCTAAGTTTATGGGGGACACTTGAATCAAACCACCACAAACCTAAAATGAGCCATCACTTCTACCCTTAGTTTTCTTCTAGCAGAAATTCTCCATAAGCAGAAGTGTATTTTTTTTGCATGTGTACAGTATGCGGTAAAGTGCCCTGTGGAGTGGTCTGGTACATGGTCTATGAGTATGGTGCATGCACCTGTCTGCATATGTGTGTTCTCTGGGTACAGGCCTACAGAAACTGGAGAAGAACATCAGATGTTCTCCACAGTCACACATGTATGCACATATGTGTGCTCTGGGTACCAGCCTCCAGAGGCCAGAGAAGAACATCAGATGTCTCCCTCCATCATACATGTATGCAGATGTGTGTGCTCTGGGTGCAAGTCAAAAGCACAGAGAACATCCAACTCCAACTAAGCCAGATATCCAGAGACACAGAGGCTCCCAAAACCTCATCAAGGAAGCAGAACTAAAATGACCCCAATGTGGCTCAGGGAAACTCGCAGAAGAGGGGGCGGAAAGATTGTTAGAGTCACAAGTTGGGGCATTATGCACAGAGACTGGGGCCTATCCACCAGAACTCTTGAGCAAACTCACAATGCATGATCCACATTCCCCATTGATGAGGGCCCCTTTGAAAGTGGGAGGACGGGGAGGAGGACAATGGAACCAATAGTATGAATGTAAAATCAGAATAATATAAATAAAAATAAATATTTATTTTTAAAAAATAAAATAAATAAATAAATAAATAAATAAATAAATAAATGGTGTGTGCCACCAAAAAAAAAAAAAAAAGAAGATTAGGATTTGAGTAGTAAGGAATATCTTCCTTCACAATGTGAACAGGCATCATCTAATTCTTCTTTCACAATGATGAATCCACATTTTAGTTTTAAGTCTATATTAAAACTAACTGGGGTCTGGGGAAATGGCTCAGTGAGTAAAGAGTTTGTATGAAAGGAACAGGACCTAAGTTCATATCTCCAGGTCCATGTAAAATGACAGAAGTCATAATGCAGACCAGGGAGCAAAATCCTTGGGTCTCATTGACTGGCTAATCTAACCAAATTGATGAGAAGCCGGTTCAACAGGAGACCTTGTCTCAAAGACTGGAAGTGGACAGCCATCACCCAGTGTCTACCTCTAGTCTCTACATGCACTCTCACACACCATGCACTTGTATATATGCATGTACACACATACTCCATGCTCACATACCATATGAACACAAAAACTAAACAATCCTTTGATATCTGAGCTAAACTCTACTTTGATGCATCCAGTTATTTAGTGTGAAAAGGTAAATAAAAAAAAAAAGAAAAGATAAATGAACTATTCAATCATGAAAAGACATGTAGGAAGCTTAAGCTTATATTATTATTTGAAAGAATCCAATTTGAAAAGGTTTATACACTCTATAATTACCACTGTAGAACATTCTAGAAAAGGTATGTTGACAGTAAAAAGAGTAGTGGTGGCCTGGGATTGTATGAGAGGGAGGGATCAGCAGACGGAAGATAGAGAACATTAGAACAGTGAATCCATTCCATATGATTCAGTAATAGCAGACACGTGTCATTATACATTTACTATGACCATGAAATGTACATTACTTGCAAACCTTTATGTAAACCATAGGCTTTGGATGATTTTGTGTCAAACTCATTGATTTTAACAAGCATACAGTTCTGATGTTGGTACTGTTAATAGTTTAAGAATGTGATGGTAAAATTTGTGTGTCAATCTGAATGGGTAAGGAGTTACACAGACAGATAACAGGTAAAGCATTACTTCCACTTGTTTCTATAAGGGTGGTCTCCATAGATTAGTGTTCAAGTCAGCAGACTCAGTAAAGATCTTCCATCTCCAATTTGAGTATCTGTCATCCAATCTTGAATAGAACAAAAAGATGAAAGGAGGGCAGATTTTCTCTTTCTCCTTGAGTTCCGTCATCCATCTCTTCCTGTCCTTCACCATCTGTGCTCCTAGTTCTCAAGTCACAGGACTCTGAGACATGACACTGACATCTTCCACACCAAACCATTCGAGTTGGGCCTTGGACTACAGACTACAGACCTTTGGCATGTGACTAAATTGTACCTCTGTCTTTCCTGGATCTCCAGCTTACAGAGGACATATCTTGGAACTTCTCAGCTTCCGTAATCACATGAGACAATATCTATCCATAAACACACACACACACATGCATGCACGCATACACGATTGACTTTGTTTCTGTAGAAAAATCTAGAAACTGAGAGACTAAATGTGTGGGAACAAGAGGCATGATGGGAATTCTCAGTAGTTCCTGCTCAGTTTTTCTGTGAACCAACACTGCTCTAAAAGTTCAATGATAAATATTCTGTCTGATAAATATTATCAAATATCATAAGCATTCAGTTTTACCTTCCTAAAAAGAGTTTGCATCTCTGAACCACATATCCTACCTTAAAAGAAGAAGAAATATCTGAGGAAAATATTTGGAGAAAGCACCAGAACTTTCATTAAATTCACTAACATGGGGTTCTCCTCACTCACATCTCGTGTAGAACACAATCCTTCACTCTTTTTTGGACCCAGGAATCTCTTCATACTCTCTTTTATGTTCTCCTTTCTCTGCTGTCTGAAGGTTTTCTCCTGATCACACAACGCCATACTGAACCGGAGGTCTGGGCATGAGCTATGATGGAAAACAGAGAAGGGGATGAATCAAGGCTCCCAGCACCCCCTCTTTGCAGCCAAGTCCCGGTATCTGCACGGTTCCATAATGACTGCTTCCCTTGAGCCACTTCCCAGAAATGAGCCTGAGACAGGAGCACAGCCGAATGTTGACCTTACAGCAGCATGGGCCCCATGACACATGACTCATTGCCTAGGACTGGTCTCTAAAGACAAAGAAAAACAAAAAAGGAAAAGGAAAAGAAGATTAACAATTTGTATTTGGAAAAACGTGGAAGTAAAATTATATTAATGGAATGTTGTCTCTTTGCCACTCAAAACTACAAGCCCTTCCTTAAGAATAAATCAAATTTGTGTCATTTTTTCAGTCCATTATATCTCTTCCTGGTAAAATAAGAATAAGAGGAGAAATTTTTAAAAACCTAGGCCACATTCTTTTATTTATTTATTTATTTATGTAATTATGTAATTATGAGAGAGAGAGAGACAGAGAGAATGGGCGGGCCAGGGCCTCCAGCCACAGCAAAGGAACTCCAGATGTGTGTGCCACTTTGTACATCTGGCTTATGTGGGTCCTGGAGGATGGAACCTAGGTCCTTTGGCTTTCCAGGCAAGCACTTAACTGCCAAGCCATCTTTGCAGCCACTGGGCCACATTATTTTTATTTTCCTTCTTTCTTTCTTTTTTTTTTTTTTTCTTTTTGTTTGTTTGGGTTTTTTGGTTTTTTGTTTTGTTTTGTTTTGTTTTGTTTTGTTTTGTTTTTCAAGGCAGTATCTCACTCTAGCTCAGGCTGACCTGGAACTCACTATGTAGTCTCAGGATGGCCTTGAACTCACAGCAATCTTCTTACCTCTGCCTCCCAAGTGCTAGAATTAAAGGTGTACCCCACCACACCTGGCACAATATTTATTTACGAAAGAGAAAGGGAAAGAATGGGCGCACCAGGACCTCTAGCCACTGCAAACAAACTCCAGATGCACGCACCACCTTGTGCATCTGGCTTATGTGGGACCTGGAGAATCGAACCTGGATCCTTAGGCTTCGCAGGCAAGCACCTTAACAGCCAAGCCATCTTTCCATCCCCCCTTTTTTTAATTAGAGAGAGAGAAAGAAAGAAAGAGTGAGAATGGGTATGCCAGGGCCTCTCTAGATACCACGTGCATCTGGCTTACATGGGACCTAGAGAATCGAACTTGGGTCCTTAGGTTTCACAGGCATGTGCCTTAACCACTAGGCCATCTGTCTAGCCCTGTGGGCCACATTTTTTATTGACTACTTAAAAAAAAAATGTCGGCCGAGTCAGCCTGGACCCTACCTGAAAAAAAAAAAAAAAAAAAAAAAAAAAGAAAGAAAAGAAAAGAAAAATGTCCTACTTCTAAGAGGACAAATTATCTAACTCATCAAAAAGAAAGTTCAGGGCTGGACGTGGTGGCACACACCTTTAATCCCAGTACTCAGGATGCAGAGGTAGGATCACCATGAGTCTGAGGCCACCCTGAGACTATAGAGTGAGTTCCAGGTCAGCCTGAGCTAGAGTGAGACCCTAACTCAAAAAATAAAAAAAATAAAAAAGAATTTCAGGGATGGAGGGATGGCTTAGAAGATAAGGTGTTTGTTTGCAAAGCCAAAGGACCCAGGTTTGATTTCCCAGGACCTACGTTAGCCAGATGCACAAGGGGGCATACACATCTAGAATTCATTTGCAATGGCTGGAGGCCTTGGCGCACCCTATCTCTCTTTCTCTCTCCATGTTTCTATGTCAAATAAATAAATAAATAAAATACTTTTTAAAAAAAAAAGAAAAAAGTTTAAAAATGTAGGAAATATTTGATTTGGCTGGCCAATGCAAAAAAAATACTTTTATTAAATTAATAATTTAAAAAGTATTTTAAATACTTTTATTCCACTTATAGAAAATATAACATAATATTGGAAAGGTAATATAATATTGTTCCCATTCATTTTGACAATACAATTTACAAAACATTTTGAAAAGTAGGCAGTGATCATAAGAAATTAAATTGTACTTGAGTTTTATTTGGGTTTGGTTTTTTGAGTGGAGTGTTGCTAAGCTGATTAGGAGGGTCTCAAAATAATGATGCTCCTCCCTCAACCTCTTTAGCACTGGGATTGTAGGCATACACCACTAGACTTGTCTCATGCACAACCCTACTTTTTTATTTATTATTTATTTATTTGAGAGAGAGAACAAGGCAGAGAGAGAAATAGAGGGAGAGAATGGGCATGCCAGGGTCTCTAGCCACTGAAAACAAACTCCAGATGCATGAGCCCCCAAGGGCATCTGGCTTATGTGAGTCCTGGACAGCTGAACCAGGATTCTGTGGATTTGCAGGCAAACGCCTTCACTGCTAAGCCATCTCTCCAGCCCCTCATACACTACCTTTGATGCTATTTCTGGGAAGTAGCTGTAAACTCAAAGAGATTATTAGTATCATTCAACCCCAAAGAAATGGTCATTAATTCATAGTTTAGCAAAGCATTGAGTTATATAGTTATTGAATTTGATATAAGAAAAATCATATATATATAATATATTAAGGGTACATCTTTGACTTTATTATGTTTATTTTTGTTATAAATTTTTTTAATTTATTTTATTTATTTGAGATAAAGAGAAAGAGGCAGAGAGAATGGGTGTTCCAGGGCCTTCAGCAGCTGCAAACGAACTCCAGAAGCCTGTGCCACCTTGTGCATCTGGTTTACATGGGTCCTGGGGAATTGAACCTGGGTCCTTTGGCTTTGCAAGCAAGTGCCATAATCGCTAAGCCATCTCTCCAGCACCTTATTTTTGTTTTTATTTATTTTTTTTTGTTTTTTAAGGTAGGGTCTCACTCTAGCTCAGGCTGATCTGGAATTCACTCTGTAGTCTCAGGGTGGCCTTGAACTCATGGTGATCATCCTACTTCTGCCTCCTGAGTGCTGGGATTAAAGGCATGCACCACCACACCCAGCCTTATTTTATTTTTTTTATTATATTTTATATTTAATGGAAATTTTGCTTTGAGTAAATTGAATTTTTCCTTGAAAGAAGGCAAGATCATCAAACATTCGAGGCTAGCCTGGGCTACCATAAGATCTATTGTGAGGTCCTTCCTCCCCACTGCCTTGCCAAAAAAAAAAAAAAAAAAAGGAAAGGAGGAAGGAGGGGGAAAAGAAGAAAATACAATTAACATACAAGAACACCTTGGGCTGAGAGATGGTTCAGTGGTTAAATGTGCTTGAAAAGTCTGACACTCTGGGTTCAATTCCCCAGTACCCATGTAAAGCCAGATGCACAAAGTTTCACATGTATCTGCTGTTTGCAGTATTAAGCCCTGGCACTCCCATACAAACTCTCTCTCTCTCTCTCTCTCTGTCTCTCTCTCTCTGTGTTTCTGTGCTTACAAATAAACATTTTTTTAAAAAAAAGAACAGCTTGAATAATGTTCCTTATACATACATATATAGTAAATTAGTTTTTGGTAAATATTTAGTACTTAGTTGTTTTTATTCTACATCTATTACAATATTGGGTACTTATTTGTTCATCCCTTTTCTTTTATAAAATGTGGTCCTAATCATCTCCATGGACATATTTCCCATTAAAATAAGCAGCATTACTTAAGTCAGTCAAATCACCAAAATACTTCAATGTCATATCAAAATATACCGGTTATACTTAATGAAAAATTGTGCAAAACAGCTTAGACTGTCCTTTAATATTTGTTCATATGTGTCAAGAGGCTGTGGAACTTTATCACTTATCAAGTTACATCTACATGTTCCAGGAACCAAAATCAGAGAAAAAGCTTCCCAAGCCCAAATGTATCTATTACCATAAGTTTAATAAATTGCAAGATATAAGAATGTTAGTCTACTATGTGCTATCAGCAACATGATCAAAGTCAGCTTCAACACAAGAGGATGGATGATGGATAGAAACATAAGAGGCAAGTTGACTGCACTTAGCCTTAAATCAGAGTTCAGGCAGAGCAGGGAAGATGTGGCTACCCTAAGGGGTAGCATGCAACATGCAAATGAATAAATCATTTCCCAAGGCTTATCCTGGAACAAGCAATGTGCTACATGGAATTTTTATATCTCTGGTTCTGCTGATCACTTCCTACAAAAGTAGTGCCCAATCAAGAATGGAAAATGGGCTTTTAAATGCACTCATTTCTATGGAAATACATGTGTTAGTAGAGCAAGAGCCTCTGGAAAAAAAAATACTTATTCTGACAACTATTATTTACCTTCCAAACTACTGGAAAAGTAAGAACAGAATACTACAACTATATCTTTTGAGTTTATAACTATTAAAAGATAGCTAAAGGGGCTGGAGAGATGGCTTAGCGGTTAAGGTGCCTGCTTCCTAAGCCAAAAATGATGGTTCCAATCTCCAGCAGTTCCATTCTCCAGGTCCCACATTTAGCCAGATGCAAGTGATGCAAGGGTGCAATGCCGCACTTGACCACAAGGGGGCGCATGCATCTGGACTTTGTTCGCAGCAGCTGAGAGACTGCTGGTGTGCCCATCTCTGTCTTCCTCTCCCTCTCTCTCTATCTCTGTCTCTCTCTCTCTCTCTCAAAAAAAAAATAGCTAAAGGAAAGCAGATTGATATAGTTTTATATATTTGAGGCTGTAAGAACTAAGTATTTAATATATAAAAAAGTATTTGCTTTAAAATTAAAAAACAAAAACAGTACATCAGTCACAATATGTTCCATCCAATTAAATCAATGAACTTACCAAACTTCAAGAGATATTTCCAGAATCAACTCAGTGACCTGAGAAAGAGGATATATTAACCAGATTAGATAATAAAATGGATGATTTTTTTTTTGCAAAGTCAAAATAAGTTTTGAGCATTGTAGCTACATTATGATTAATACTGTTTTCTGTTCATTTCATGACCTAAATCTATTTGACAAGTCATGTTAGCAAACATAAGAATGTCTCTTCTTGGTTATTTTTTTTCCCTTGCTGAAAAAAAAAGTTTAGCTCCATGAATACTATTCACATAAAAAAAAATGGCTGAAATATAAAAATAAGATATACTAATGTTGGTTATATTATTTAAGAGTTGACTCAGACCACACATTCAAAAGTCATAATGGCAAAGAAATTTTTTCAAAGCCTGGAGAAACAAGTGGGGCTGGAACTGGAGGACTCAAGCCTGCAGGACACAGGCTCCAGGAAACACGCACCAATGGGACTTGTGGGCCCAGAGTTTATTTCTCAAGACTACTTGAGCCAATGAAAACTTCATGTTGTCAATGAGACCATTTTTGTTAAACTGCAAAGTGAGTGACTAATGTTAACAATGAGAGAGGTATGGGAAGATGCCATCCAGAGATGGGGTCTCTCTGGCATTGAAAGACCTTTTCTATATGACTGCTGGCATTGGGGCCATAAAATGTATCTTTAGGTTGTTAAGAGAATCAACTGAGAAACTGCTTTGAAAGGTGCTGCATGATTTTAAAATCATGCTACTACTAGTATCAATTATCAACAGAAGACAGGTAGACTGAGTTGTTCAATAACTTCAAACAAAAGAGAACTAAAGGAGAAAAAAATACAGACTCCCCATGCAGCATAGGAACCATGCTAAAACAGCCTAGGAGAGAAAAAGAAAAAAAAAAAAATCCCACAGCAAAATACACTCTACTGAGAAGTAGGAGAGATCCAAGCATCTAGAGCCCACAGAAGCAGGTAGAAGAGGCTCCCAATTCCACACAGCCACAGGATTTTAAAGCCAGGTGAGGGGATTTTTCCATTCACACCAACCTCCTCACATACTCAAGAAACGTGGAAGGGAGGATGGCAGAGACCAGCTGAGCAGCTCATAAGGAAGAGGAACAGGAGGACCAGTGAGAGAACTTTAGTCACCATCCACAGCCTCCCCTCCCCCACTGCCAGCACAAGTGCCAACAAGCACCAGAGACCTGGGGAAGGGTGCTCATTTACACAGCACCTGGCACAGACAATCAAAGCAGTGACTCACAGACCCAGCCAGGCTACCTGAGGTCACAGCACAGCAAAAAGGGACCCAAACCAGCGTGCAGCATAGCTGAGACCAAAGCCATCCAAAAGGTAACTGGTATTACACCAGGTCAGTACCTGCCAGATAAGCCTGCTATATAGGCTTGCATTGGAAGTGCTAATTGCACCTTCCATGTCAGGTAAATTATGTGTTAAATCTGATGGATGGTCAGATTTGCCATTCTTAAATAAGCTATATTTTGGGCTTTTCGATTGTTGCTTCCTGATTTATAGTGCCTTTGTTTCCTCATCTGTCATTTGTTGGGGAAGAGCCTCACTCAATCACAAGCTGGCCTTGGAACCCTCTACTGACCAGAAATCTTAGCCTCCCAGTTGACAGGATTAAGGGTGTGTGTTGGGCCTTGCTAGTAACAGGCTGGACCTATGAGGAGGCTGGCCTGAACTATTGGACATGGCCAGGGACCCTGGGCTGTGGGGTTTCAGCTGGCCCTCTGTCAGGAAGTCCCTGGTGATGGTAATGACCTTCCCTATGTTGTAGGGTGTAGTGAGCTGTCATCACCCAGAGTGGGCAGAACTGACGAGGTGCTACCCCCAGACCCCAAAAGGCTCTGACCATTCCATAAGTCAGACTTTGGTCCCCACAGTTCCTGACCTTGTGGCTAGCTGCCCAAGAGACCTCATGTGGCTAAAGTCAAGTAGCCTTCCCACTCCCCACAGTTTTGAAGTCACAGCCTTCTGCTAATCTCCTCTTCCTCCCTTCCCCCTACCTTCCCTTATCCTTCCCCCATAGCTTTGAAGTTACTAGTCCTTCCTCTATGTAGATAACAGCCCATAAACTATGCATCTGATTGCCATATAGTCTGTACATGCCATCTCAACCTTCCTCAAGTGTTTATAACCCCCCCCTTTGAATAAATGAGTACTGTACATCAGACGGTCTCCCGGGTGCTCTTTGCCCTCTCATGTGTTTGTGTGTCCTCGCATTGCACTCACCCGACAACCAGAAAGGACCCTGCTGCTCCCCTCCCAACTCCTCTCTCCCTCGCCCGGGACATCAGTGGCCAACAACCCCTGGGGAACGGGAACAGAACGAGACCCACAGGTATGGGGCAACACACATTCTTAAGGACTATGACTTTGTTAGAAGATCTGTTTGTCATAATACCTACTCTTGCATAAATACTCTGTGCTGTTTTTCATTGAATGTATACATTGTTTAGTTAAATTTTTAGAATTTGCCTGTATTTTGTTTCACTCAGCCTACTTGAATACTCTCATAGCAGGCAAACCCAACACCTAGGGTCACTTTTCTGGTTACTCTGAGAATCTTGAGAGCCATGCCAGCACCTTAAGCTCCTACCCTGAAGATATATGACATCAGATTGATTGATAGATATAATACTGGATAATTAGAAAATCCAAGCATTAAATTAATCCAAGATGCAAAAGTCTCTACATTATAATACAAGAAACACAAAAAAATCAAGAAAATATAAATCCACCAAAAAGTATTAATGCATCAGCAATGACCTCCAGTGAGACTGACTTAGAGGAAATGCACCTAACACAGGGCTCCCAATTTCATCAAACCAATGCTATTGAAATAATTCCTTGCACTCTATCTGATCACAATGGAATCAAACTACAAATCAGTAGGAAGAAAAGCTATAAAACATATACAAAATCATGGAAACTAAACCATACACTACTAAATGACGGATGAGTCAATGAAGAAATCAAGAAGGAAATAAAAATTTTCATACAGTCAAATGATAATGAGAACACAACATACCAAAACCTTTGGGACACAATGAAGGCAGTCCTAAGGGGGAAATTTATAGCTTTAAGTGCCTATATTAAGAAATTAGAAAGGTCAATGCCAAGTGTGGTGGCACACGCATTTAATCCCAGCACTCGGGAGTCAAAGGCAGGAGGATCACTGTGAGTTCAAGCCACCCTGAGACTACATAGTGAATTCCAGGTCAGCCTGAGCTAGAGTGAGACCCTACCTCAGAAAAAAACTAAATAAATAAATAAGAAAAGAAATAAATAAATTAGAAAGTTCACAAGTAAACAGCTTAATGCTGTACCTTAAGACCTTGGAAAAAGAAGAACAAAGCAAACCAAAAATCAGTAGACATAACAAAGACTGGGCAGAAATTAATGAAATAAAAACCAAAAGATAATAATAATAAATAACAATCCAAGAAATAAATGAAACAAAGAGTTGGTTCTTTGACAGGATAAACAAGATTGATAAATCTCTGGCAAATCTGACGAAAAGAAAAAGAAAAGAGACACAAATTAATAAAATTAGAGAAGAAAAAGGCACCATCACAACAGATACCAGAGAAATTCAAAAAACATAGGGACATACTATAAGAACATATACTCTACTAAGTTTGAAAATCTCAAAGAAATGGATGATTTCCTTGATTTATATGACCTACCTAAATTAAGTCAAGATGAGATTAACCACTTAAATAGACCTATAACAAGTATGGAGATCTAAGCAGATATAACTAAAAAAAGTCCAGGCCCAAATGGATTCACTGGGGAATAGCAAACCTTCATGCAAGAACTAATACCAATGCTTCTTAAACTTTTCCATAAAAAGAAAAGGAAGGAATCCTACCAAACTCCTTCTATGAAGTCAGCATCACTCTGATATCAAAACCAAAGACAGAACAAAAAAAGAAAATTACAAACCAATCTCCCTCATGAACATAGACGCAAAAATTCTCAACAGAACACAAGAATATCATTCACCACAACCAAGTAGGCTTTATCCCAGAGATACGGTGATAGTTCAACATACGCAAATTGATAAATGTAATACATTATATAAATGGACTGAAGGACTAAAATCACATAATCATCTTATTAGATGAATAAAAATCATTTGAAAAAAATCCAACATTCTTTCATGATAAAAGTCCTACAAAGACTGGGAATAGAAGGAACATATATCAACATAATAAAGGCTATTTATGACAAACCCACAGCCAATCTAATACTAAATGGAGAAAAACTTGAAGCTTTTCCACTAAAATCAGGAACAAGACAAGGGTGTCCACTGTCCCCACTTTTATTTAATATAGTACTGGAGGTCTTAGCCATAGCAATAAGGCAAGAGACACACATAAAAAGGATACAAATTGGAAAGGAAGAGATCAAGTTATCATTATTTGCAGATGACATGATTCTATACATAAAGGACCCTAAAGACTATATCAGCAAACTGTTAGAGCTGGTAAACATCTATAGCCATGTAGCAAGATACAAAATAAAAACACAGAAATCAGTAGCCTTCCAATACACTAACAACAAACACACAGAGGCTGAAATCAGAGAATCACTCCCAGTCACAATTGCATCAAAAAATAAATAAATAAAGTACTTTGGAATAAACCTAACCAAGAAAGTGAATGATCTCTATAATGAAAACTTTAAAACACTCAAGTGAGAAATCGCAAAGACACTAGGAAATGGAAAGACATCCCTTGTTCTTGGATTCGAAGAATCAATATTGTGAAAAAGGCAATGTTACCAAAAGCAATCTACACATTTAATGCAATCCCTACCAAAATTCCAATGGTATTTATTACAGAAATAGAAAAAAATCCAAAAATTCATTTGAAAGCCTCAAATATCTAAAACAATTTGAGCAACAAAAATATGGCTGGTGGTATCACCATTTTAAGCTATATTACAGAGCTATAGTAACAAAAACAGCATGGTACTGGCACAAAAAGCAGACATGTAGATCAATGGAACAGAATAGAGGACCCAGATGCAACTCTGGGTAGCTAAAGCCAACTGATCTTCAACAAAAATGCCAAAAATATTCATTGGAGAAAAGACAGCCTCTTCAGCAAATGGTCCAGAGAAAACTGGATATGTATCTGTAGAAGGATGAAAATAGATCCTTATCTCTCTCTATGCACAAGAATTAAGTTCAAATGGATCAAAGACCTTAATATAAGACCTGAAACTCTGAAACTGCTAGAGGAAAAAGTAGGGGAAACCCTTCAACATATTGGTCTTGGCAAAGACTTTCTGAATATAACCCAAATTACTCAGGAAATACAACCACAAATCAACTGTTGGGACCTCATGAAATTACAAAGCTTTTGTTCAGCAAAGGACACTGTGAATAGAGCAAAGAGGCAACCTACAGAATGGGAGAAAATCTTTGCCAGCTATATATCCAACAGAAGATCAATATCTAGTATATACAAAGAACTCAAAAAATTAAATAAGAAATCAAACAACCCAATTAAAAATGGGCTATGGAATTAAATACAGGGTTCTCAAAAGAAGAAATACAGATGGCATATGAACATCTAAAAAAATGTTCTACATCCCTAGTCATCAGGGAAATACAGATTAAAACTACTTTGAGATTCCATCTCACTCCTGTCAGATTGGCTACCATCATGAAAACAAATGTCCATAAATGCTGGCGAGAATGCAGAAAAAGAGGAATCCTTATACAATGTTGGTGGGGATGAAATATTTTCCAGCCATTGTGGAAATCAGTGTGGAGGTTCCTGAGACAGCTAAAAATAGATCTATCATATGACCCATCTATAGCACTCCTAGGCATATATCCTAAGGATTCATCTCACTACCTTAGAGATACTTGTTTACTGCCACTCTATTCACAATAGCTAGGAAATGGAACCAGCCTAGATGTCCCTCAGCTGATGAGTGGATAATGAAGATGTGGTACATTTACATAATGGAGTTTACTCAGTGGTAAAGAAAAATTAAGTTATGAAATTTGCTGGAAAATGGATGGGTCTGGAAAGGATTATACTTAGTGAGGTAACCCAGGCCCAGAAAGCCAAATGTCACATGTTCTCTCTCATATGGAGATCCTAGCTACAAATGATTGGACTTTTATGTGAGCAGGAATAAAACTCAGTAGCAGAAACCAGCAAACTAGAAAGGGGACATAAACGGAATAGAAGGGAGGGAGGGGGACTTAATAGGATGGTATTGTATATGTGTAAGTAGAATAACAGATTAATGGGGGTAAAAAGGCCTAAGTGAGGTAAGAGGAAGAGATTGAGTAAAAGAAAGATGGAGGAAGGGCTAATCAAAATCTAAGAGGATATAAGTAAGTTATATGGAAACCTACTTTACTCGACAATGGAACACTCAGAAGCCATAGATTGTTACTAGAAAATTTTCAGTGCCAGGGATGGGATACCTTACAGTGAGTTGTTGGCTAGGGAGGTCACAGATACCCCCATAACATTACAGGCCATTACCGAGGTCCTTGTTTTCCCACCAGGAATAGATGGTAAGACCCTATTGCTGAGGATTCCACATACTTGGGCTGCAAGGTCACTGAGAAATCCTGCTGGAGCTGAGCTGAAAGCCTCCTCCATGTGGACCAGCTGACAGAAAACTGGGAAAAGCTATGCTACATGCAGTTCAGTAGGAGAGAAAGAGAAATCACCCGTGAAGATACTCAACAGTGGACATTGCAAACCTTAAATTTGACCAGGCAAGCCAAATGAGCCAATGGGTACAATACTGGCATGTCTGTTATGGGGAAAACAACCGCCCTCTAATTGGACTGCTCTGTGGGAGGGAACACATCCCTGATACTGAAAACCTACAACAGGGGTAGTCATGAGCCCTAGGGGTGTAACGTCTGCTGGTGTCTGGTTAAATGTATACACTATACTCACCAAACTGCCCAGTAAGCACTTTTCTTAATGTCCATACCCATATATTAGTGCTATTCTCACGTTTGGTTAAAGAAGCTTCTCTTTTCAGATGGTGGTGTCCTTGGAATGACTCAGAAGTCACCATGGTGCTGAGAAGTGACAGAGGAGTGCTCGGCACTGAAATATCTCTAACACACCTTCCAAGGCTCAGGGTCCTTTGTGGAAGAGGTGGCGGGAAGACTAAGAGCTAAAGGAAGAGTAGGACTCCTTACAATGTGCTCCTCCAGACACAAAATGGCCTGGATATCCATGATCTCGCAGTACCTGACACTACCTACGCAAGACCATCATCATAGGAGGAAAAGATGATGACATCAAAATAAAAGAGAGACTGATTGAGAGGCTGAGGGGATATGATGGAGAGTGGAGTTTCAAAGGGGAAAGTGTGGGGAGGGAGGCAGGGAAGTACCATGGGATATTGTCTACAATTATGGAAGTTGTCGATAAAAAAATAAAAATTAAGCCGGGCGTGGTGGCGCACGCCTTTAATCCCAGCACTCAGGAGGCAGCAGTAGGAGGATCGCCGAGAGTTTGAGGCCACCCTGAGACTACATAGTTAATTCCAGGTCAGCCTGGACCAGAGTGAGACCCTACCTCGCAAAACCAATAAATAAATAAATAAATAAAAAATAAAGTAAAAAAGAGAGAGAGAGAGAAGTAGGATATGCCCCTTGAAATGTGAAGGGCATGATTTCAGAACTATTACGAAATGCTACCAATCACTAGATGTGATACTATTCACTTTTAAGGGGCCAAAAAATAAAATAAAAGTTGCTTTCATAAAGTTAAAGCAAGTTCAAAACAAAACATAGTTAAATTCATAGATTACTCTGAGTATTGAGCTTAATGAGTAAGCAAAGGGTACTGAAATCATCTGTACAACATTTGCCTCTCCCATGACAATAAGCATGGTCAAAATTGATTTTCTATGTTAGCTCATTGCACAGCATTTGGAATTTGACAGATGATCAATGAGAAGTGCAACAGGCAATCTTGTCTTGACAAAAAAAAGTTTTTTTCATTGCTACTAGAGATAAAATCATGGGATGTTCTGACCCAAAGAACATTCCTTGTTCAAGGAATGCTTTGAGTCTTTATCATGAAACCAGATATAGATATTAGTTTTGAAATTGATAAAACAATTAAGACTCCTAGGACAAAGGGAATTATACAGGCCTTGGTGATTTATGGTTCCTCTAAGTCAAGTGTGATTGGCTACAAGGCAATAGATGTAATTGCCCTCTATCCCATCCCAGCATGTGTGTCCAACTGCCCATTTCGGGATTTCAGTTGGAGTCTTCCTCACAGAGGACCTAGAAAAGATTTTGTACTGACTGAATGACGTGACTAAGGTACTCAAGAATAAAATAAATGAGTCAAGCATATTCTGCTTTATTGCTGCTGCTGCTACTGCTACTATTGTTTTGGGACATGTTTTTAACTTAAGGTCTCACTACCTACAGGGTGACAAAGAGCCAGCAAACCTCTTTTCTCAGCCTCCCAAGTGCTGGAATTGAAGCTATGCCACCTTGTCTGGCTTCATATTCAGTGTTTCTCCCCAAAATATATAAAGGCTGTCACTGAAAAGAGACTAGACTTGCAGAAGACCAATTACCATGGATAAATGACATAAAATGAGCAATATGGTATGTCAGCATGGAGTTTGTTTTATTTTGTTTTGTTTTAAACCTATGGAAAGTTTCAAAACTGGAAGAGGCTTTCTTCCTCAGTGTGTCATCTCATGACAGTGAGCATTCAAGAAAAGCTGACTGGAGGCTCCCTGCCCACTCATATGTAACAGTATTCCATGCCTGAACACAGCCGACACCTGGCTGTCCTGTCAACTTAACGAATAAAAGTAAAACCAGCATGCCACCGAAGGCTATCCATTCTATGTTCATTGACATTTCTTAGTTATGATATCCATGATCCTCAACAGAAAGACAAGAAAGGCAGGACAAAAGAGAAGGCACAGCATGTTTCTGTTTCTGTGGATGTTTTGGGATGTGTTGCCCTGGATGTGTCAGCATGTCAAGGATCAGACCCTCACTTCCTTGCATTGCCCAAGTAGGTCACAGGATCAGCAGGAAGTTTGAAATTCTCCCAATTGACACGCTGTGTTCAGACTCGCTAGCAAACATATTTTCACAATCTCTCTGCATCTTTTGCCTGGAACTTGTCATTCAGATAAAAACAACTATGAAAATAAGTACTTCCTGTGAGGCATTAATAATTATTGCAGCTCCTTCCCACACACTGTATCAGCTACTGCACACCACAGGTATTCTACCTCACAGGTACTAGCAGAGCACTCAGAAGAAAGGGTGACCAAGTTCCGGACATCCCCAGCCCCATAATCCTTAGCAAGAAACCAGAACAAATTAGGAGAACTCCACCTCTTCTAAGAATTACAAATGTAAGATGTGGAATGTACTCATTATGGGTTTTTGTGGAAAAATCCAAATCTCTTTGCATTCCACAGTGGAAACAATTTTGATGCTTAAGATGTTTAGTGGGAGAAGGCAGAGGAACTGGAGGAAACTACTGTTTTTTTTTTTGTTTTTGTTTTGTTTTGTTTTGTTTTGTTTTGTTTTGTTTTGTTTTGGTAGGGTCTCACTCTAGCTCAGGCTGAGCTGGAATTCACACTGTACTCTCAGGGTGGCCTGGAACTCACAGCTATCTTTCTACCTCTGCCTCCCCAGTGCTGGGATTAAAGGCATGTGCCACCACACTGGGTTTGGAAACTACTGTTTTTATTAAAAACACACACTAGCAGGGCGTGGGGGTGAGTGAGACCCTACCTCAAAAAACAAACAAACAAAAAAATAATAAAATAAAATAAAATAAACACACACACACACACACACACACACACACACTCGTGGTGTGGTGGCTCACACCTTTAATCCCATCACAGAAGTAAAAAGATCACCATGAGTTCAAGACCACCATGAGCCTGCACAGTGAATTCCAAGTCAGGCTGAGATAGAGTGAGATGCTACCTCAACCAAACAAAATAAATAAATAAATAAATAAATAACACATGCTTCTGGCTGAGGGAGATTGCTCAGTGGTTAAAAGCACTGGCTTGCAAGCTTGATGACCTGGGATCCATCCCCCAGTACCCACATAAGCCAGATGCACAGAATGGCACAGGTATCTGGAGTTCATTTGCAGTCCCTATATTCATTTTCTCTCTGTGTGTTTCTCTGTTTCTCTCTTTCTCAAATAATAAACAAATTTTTTTAAAAGCACTTCATGGAGCTGGAGAGATTAGTCAGTGGTTAAAAGCACCTGCTTAAAAAACCTGATGGAGCCGGGCATGGTGGCACACGCCTTTAATTCCAGCACTCGGGAGGCAGAGGTAGGAGGAGCGCCATGAGTTCGAGGCCACTCTGAGACTGCATAGTGAATTTCAGGTCAGCCTGAGCTACAGTAAGACCCTACCTCAAAAAACTATATATAAAAAAAAAAAAACTATTGGCCCAGGTTTGCTTCCCCAGTAACCAGTAAAGCCAGGTACACAAAGTGGTGCATGCATCTGGAATTTGTTTGCATCTTGCCCAAGCATGCCCATTCATTCTCTCTCTCTCTCTCTCTCTCTCTCTCTGTCTCTGTCTTTTCTCAAATAAATAATTTTTTTTTTGAGGTAGGGTCTTGCTCTAGCCCAGGCTGACCTAGAATTCACTATGTAGTCTCAAAGTAGCCTCAAACTCATGGCAACCCTCCTACCTCTACCTCCTGAGTGCTGGGATTAAAGGCATGCACCACCATGCCCAGCTTAAAATTGTTTAAAATAACTAACATAACATAACATAACATAACATAACACAACACAACACAACACAACACAACACAACACAACACAAAATAAAATAAAATAAAATAAAATAAAATAAAATAAAATAAGACTGGAGAGATGGCTTAGCAGTTAAGGCACTTGCTTACAAAGCCAAAGGACCCAGGTTCGATGCCCCAGGTAGTACATGTATACCAGATGCA
This sequence comes from Orientallactaga sibirica, assembly GCA_036365145.1. NCBI lineage: Eukaryota > Metazoa > Chordata > Mammalia > Rodentia > Dipodidae > Orientallactaga > Orientallactaga sibirica. The sequence continues at coordinate 17,069,624 of JAEOAD010000017.1, forward strand.
CAAGGTGGTACATGTATCTGGAGTTCATTTGTACCAACTGGAGGCCCTAGCATGCCCATTCTGTCTCTCTCACTCTCTATCCCTCTCTCTCTCTCTATTTGCTTCTTTCTCTCTCAAATAAATAAATTAATTAAAAATAATAAAATAAGAAATACGCACTCCAGTCATGGACATCACTTTTAAAGTATCTAACCTACTAATTCTTGCAAACTTTGAAATAATGAAACTGAATAGAGCCCAGTAATAAAGAAGTAGTCTAAAGTTATCCTTACATTTACTATGCAGAGTCAAATCATTTTAAAATTGCTAATCAATCCTATCAGTGAGGAGTTCTTCAGCTGTGCGTGGTGATACACACCTTTAATCCCAGCACTCGGGAGGCACACGTACGGATCTCTGTGAGTTTAAGGTGAGCCTAGGACTATAGAGTGAGTTCCAGGTCAGCCTGGGCTAGAGTGACACCTTACTTGAAAAAAACAAACAACAACAACAAAAAAACTTTCTCTATATTTCAATATTTACAATGTTTCCCTGCAATAAATCATCTCTTTGACTTCTGATTCTTCTGAGCCAATTAAGTCATTGTTTCCTAGGCAGAAACAAACAGTAGCTTATCACATGAGGATTCAGGAACTGCTTGTATCATGTCAGTATTTACCCAACATGTGCAAGATAATGAAACAAAAATTAAAAGTAAGGGTCGCTTTCACTAAGCATATATTTCCATAGGCTATAAGTCATCCTATGAAGAACTCAAAGGTCAGTCTAATGAGAAAACAGTTCACGTGTCATGCTGGCTGTGCAAGACCCATCACAGCCACACAAACTCCATGTTCAAAAATGAGTGAGGGGCTGGAGAGATGGCTTAGCGGTTAAGGCGCTGCCTGTGAAGCCTAAGGACCCAGGTTCAATTCTCCAGGTCCCACGTAAGCCAGATGCACATGGTGGCACATGAGTCTGGAGTTTGTTTGCAGTGGCTAAAGGCCATGGTGTGCCCATTCTCACTCTTTCTCTTGGTCTCTCTACCCTCTCTGTCTCTAATAAATAAGTAAAAATAAAATCTTTAAAAAAAAATAAAAGTGAGTGAAGGGAAGCCGGGTGTGGTGGCGCACGCCTTTAATCCCAGCACTCAGGAGGCAGACGCAGGATTGCTAAGAGTTCAAGGCCACCTGAGACTACATAGTAAATTCCAGGTCAGCCTGAGCTAGAGTGAGAACCTGCCTCAAAAAAAAAAAAAAAAATTTTTTTTTGAGGGAGCTGGAGAGATGGCTTAGCAGTTAAGGTGCTTGCCAACAAAGCCAAAGGACCCAGGCTCAATTCCCCAGTACCTGCAGAAAGCCCAATGTGCAAGGTGGTGCATGTGTCTGAAGTTCATTTGCAGTAGCTGGAGGCCCTGGTGCATATATTCGCTCGCTCTCTCTTTCTCTCTCTCTCTCTCTCTCTCTCTGCATCTTTCTCTCTCTCTCAAATAAATAAATAGATAAATAAAATATTAAAAAGTGAGTGAGGCTAATGAAATCATTGTTTATATATATTTATATATAAACTTTTTCTAAAACAAAATTATTATTTCTTACCAGGAATCTTCTGTGTGAGCCAAGAATTCAGGGTAATTGCGCCCAAAATATAAAGCACAGTTTTTACAAAGTTGAAAGATGAAAAACTACACTATTTTTCCTGAAGCCTGCTTCACTTTTGTAGTGAATATTTTTCCTGATCATCTCACATTCCTCAACATAACAACATTTTCCTTCTGTGGACATTAGTGAAAGCGATGAAGACCTGCGTAAGCACTAAATGTGTCACACAACAGACAGACCTCCTAGGACACTAAGACCCAACCGCTCAGCTTCCCCTTTTACTCCCAGTGGAACTCCTGTGTCACCAGCTTGTCTTGTAAACTTCATTCCTTGTAAACGTTCTTACTCTTTTCCAAGCCTTTCAGCCCTTCAGGTGAGTACAGTGGCTGTTTTGTCCACACCTTACTCAAGTCCTTATGGCTGGGTGCAATAAGATAGCAGGGAAGCTGACTATGATATATCCTCTTAATAGAAGTCACCACCCAACACAGGAACCCCAAAAGCATGCTAAAATACCCTACAATTTAAAAGTTACAAATGATGGGGCTGGAGAGATGGCTTAGGGGTTAAGGCTCCTGCCTCCTAAGCCCAAGAACACTGGTTCCAATCTCCAGTGGTTCCAATCTCCAGGTCCCACGTTTAGCCAGATGCAAAGTGATGCAAGGGCACAATGCCACACTTGACCACAAGGGGGCGCACACATCTGGATTTCATTCTCAGCAGTTGAGACACTGCTGGCATGCCCATCTCTGTCTTCCTCTCCCTCTCTCTCTCTCTCTTTCTCTCTCTGTGTCTCTCTCCAAAAAAAAAAATAAAAAATAAACAAAAGTTACAAATGATGAAAGTCTAAGCAAAGACACTTTCCAGTTCCCAAATGTTTCAGGGCTGGGGAAACCCGGTTAATTTGCCTGAGCCAGGACCCATTTGGATTGTCTGGAGTTCATTTGCAGTGGCATGAATAGGTGATGCCCTCTACTTCTCATTGCCAAATGTTTCATAAAGTTATGTTCTTGACTTATGGTGAGGTTATATGTTGACAAACATATATACTTTGGAAGCACCATAAGTCAAATACACCCAACTTACGGGATCACCACAGCTTAGCAGGACAGGACCCTATAAAGTACTGGTTGTTTCTCCCAGTGATCATATAGGTTCTTTCTCCCTCTCTCTCTCTCTCTCTCTCTCTCTCTCTCTCTCTCCACCCCCGCCGTCTCCCACAAAATCCCACTTTTTAAATAATTGCCACTACCTCTTCTACAGAACTCAGTTTCAAGTCATATTGATGACTAAGCAACAGGGAGAGCAATCCACTAAAATTAGGCAAATTCCTCAGCAGCATGAAACACGACTATTTTTAAGCAGCAATACTGACTTCTAAATAAAGGCAACAAATTCAAACGCAGTGCAAACCGACAGGCTCAAAGTACTGGCCAAAATAAACTTATTTCCTCAAAGAAATAAAAAGGTATAATCTTTCTGTCTGGCTTCAAAACCTTAGATTACCATGGTTCTTCTGAAGTGGGCTACCTTGTTTACACAAAACAAAAGAAATTCTAAAGAATCTATCTTTATCTTTCTGTGTCAAAATGGGTTCATATACCCTGAAACCACATTTGATAAGCTCAGAAATGAGTGACTAGAACATCGGAACCACTTTCAAACAAATGATCATTAAATTAGGCACCTCTGTGTTTAAATAATGAGTTTGATTGGGTTAGGAAATTAATTTTTTTTAATTTTTTTGTTTTTTGACTTTCATTTTTGGTTTTTTTTTTTAATTTCATTTTTGACGCTAGCCCACACTAACCTGGAACTCACTCTGTAGTCCCAGGCTGGCCTTGAACTCACAGTGATCCTCCTATCTCTGCCTGCCAGTGCTGGGATTAAAGGCATGCACCACCAGGCCCAGCTAGGTTAGAAAATTTAAACAAGTCAGTTTAATATTCAGGAAATCAGTTTCATGAAGCACGTGACAGAGGTACAGTTAAATCTGGTCCATTGCAACGGTCATGAGGATTTCTAGTACTGACGTGGTGATTGCTGGGCAGTGTGCATGAACTCACCTGTTTAAACCCAGAAGTAGTTACTACATGTAACTCGTGCTCGCAGAGTCCGAGGCAGGGCAAAGAGAGAAAAGACAGCATGTGCACCATCATCAAGCTACTAAGTAGCAGAATCACAATCCCCACCCGACAGAGGCCCTCTGACTCTGAGGCCAGGCTGGGAAGCAGCAGGATGCCCAGCCTGTCTCAGTTGTCAACCATGGTGCTCTGCAAGCTCTCAGTTGTCAACCATGGTGCTCTGCACGCTCTCACTCCAACAACACACTACCCAGATGCAAACAACAAATATGGACCCTCAAAATAGAAGAAAAAGATGATGACATCAAATTAAAAGAGAGACTAATGGAGAGAGGGAGGGGATATGATGGAGATTGGAGTTCTAAAGTGGAATGGGGGCAGGGGAGGGAAATATCATATGTTTTTTGTATATAAGTATAGAAGGTGTCAATAAAAATAATAATAATTAATTTTTTAAAAAAATATGGACCCAGCTCTAAACTAACTTTACCTTCAACAAACTTTTTGAAGAAGCTGAGCCTGAGGGAGACGTCCCACATAAATCCCTGTTTCCAATTTCAGCCAGTCCTCATCCCTACTGAGCAGCTGTGTGATTCAACTCTTACAAATTAACACAGTCCCTTTCCTAAAGCTGCCTTGCATTCCCATGCTAGCCACTGTCCAAGGACTTGGGCATCCACCTTTTGGGTTACAACATAAACATTCTCTGTATTTTTACCTACTGACTTGTTGCTTGCTAACACTTTCTGAGGAAAAAGCCAAACCCTGTTTGCTGTCATTTCCCCATTTCCTGGGCACAAAACTGCTGTGAGTCATCACTATCAGTAAGATATCACTTGGATTCATTCCTACAGGGGCCGCTGAGGTCCAACCCACTGTACCTGTTCTTCATCGCTCATTAATGCTCTCTTTACCACATTTTGCTCTCTTACATTTTTTATTATTTATTTATTTTAGAGAGACAGACAGAGGAAGAGGCAGATAGAGAGAATGGGTGTGCCTCCAGCCACTGCAAACGAACTCCAGATGTATGCACCACCTTGTACATCTGGCTTACGTGGGTCCTGGGGAATCATGCCTCAAACCTGGGTCCTTGGGCTTCACAGGCAAGTGTTTAACTGCTAAGCCCTCTCTCCAGGCCCAACTTTGCTCTCTTTATCACACTATTTCTGAGCATGCTCACTTTCTCCTAGTTGGTGGCTGCCCTGAGGGCAATTCCCACAAGACATACCTTCTGTCCCCTTAGTGACTCATCCAAACCATCTAGGATAAGCTTAGCCTTTGATGCCCACTGTCACCACAATGGTCCACACCCCCTCTGCCTGCTGCCTCTCTGACCTCCTCTCTTGACACTCTCAACTCCTCTTTCACTCTACTTTAGCTGACCATCTCCTTGTAATTAGTCAGCCACCCAAGCAGGGCTCCCAAGTTGTATTGGTCAATCTCTGTAACAATGGAAGCTGCATAGTTTACAAAGGACACTGGTTTATTTAGCTTATAGTTGTTACGGCTGAAAGTCCAAAATCAGAAGGCCCCATAAGACAGCTGCTTTCACGATGACAGGAGCGCATGTGCGTTAGAGATCATTTGATACATAGGACATCAGAGGAGAAGGGACCGATCATATTCTGGTGTTTTTGTTATTTTCTTTTTCCTCCCAGGTAGGGTTTCACACTAGCCCAGGATGACCTGAAACTCACTCTGTCACCGCGAGCTGGACTTGAATTAACACTGATCTTCCTGCCTCATCCTCCTGAGCTCTGGGATCAAAGGAGTATGCCACCATACCCAGCTACAACCACTCACCTCCTCCCTAGAACACTCAACCCATTCCACCAGGTCAGCATCAATCCCCTTTTTGAGCGCAGGACCCAAACCACCTCCCACTAGGCTTCACCACTTAAAAGCTCTAATACTGCCACCCCAAGCACCAAATTTCGAACCCAGGATCCTCTGACGGACACACTCAAACCTTAGCAAAAGTCTTTCTTCCCAGAGGGCCTGCTACCCTCGGAAATTCCTTTTTTAGCCAAGCTGCTTGGAACCACACTCACTGCCCCCTTCATACATGTGCACAATCCTTCATCCTTCCCTGGTGTGTTTTGCACCCATCATCATCACTAGCAGGAGCATCGGTCACTGCTCTAACTTCTTTTCACCTATTTTGGTAAACAGAATCTTATCTCATGAGGACAGGGCATTTTGTTAGCTTTCTCAAGTCTGGAAGTGCTAAAGAGTGACTACCAAACACTGGGTGCTCAATAGTTACCTGAAGTCCGTGAGTTAATACATGAGGTATCTCTTTGTAGAACTGTCAGTGCACATGCTGCCTGCACTACTCACTTGGTACTTTAAACGTTCACATGCAAATCCTGAGTGCTAGTGAATGATAAGGCGGAAGTGTTTAGAACTACAGCATACTGCTGTCTGCAATCTATTTATACATAAAGGTAAGGGGGACTGATGAGTGACTAGAGCAAGAAACATGAGGGGGCTGGATAGATGGCTCAGTGGTCAAGGTCTTGCCTGCAAGGCCTAAGGATCCAGGCTCGATTCCCCAGTGCCCACATAAAGCCAGGTGCACAAAATGGCTCACATGTCTATAGTTCTTTTTCTGCTGTTAGAGGCCCTGGTGCACCCATACTCTATCTGTCTTTCTGTTTGCAAATGAATCAATAAAATATTAAAGTGTGATGAAAAAAGAAGCATGTGGCAAGCAAATCTAGTAAAATCTTCATTGCACAGTAGAGGGGGCAGTAGGTCTATGTTTGTGGAAATACTTCAACTTTAGATATGTTTGAAAATTTTACCATAAAACTTGGGGAAAATTACAATGCTTCAAAGAGGCCTTCTCTGACTGTGTGAACTGCAAACTTCAGATGCCCAGGTATTCTCTGTCACTTCTTTGTTATTTTTTGTCTTTAAGACAGACTTTGGCTTATATGCCAGGCTGGCATGCATCTTATTTCCTCCTGCCTCAGCCTCCCAAGTGTTGGAACACAGGTACGCACCACCACACTGGCTCTACTGCATCTCTTTGGAGTATTTTCGTGTTAGTATTCATCACCCGCTGGTGCTGAGTAATTCTTCTTTTACTCCAAGTTGTCTCTCTGCCATCCCTACCAGCATGCAAGCTCCTGGAGCTAGAACCCTGCCTATCGTGTCGTCTGTTGTTTGTTCATCATGCTATGTTGCATGGAACATAGAAACATACAAGCACCTCATAAATAACTTCTTAAGTACGTAAATCACAATAGATGCCTTCTGGTGCTGCTTAGTGTCTGACTCATCAGTTCACACAGGAGTAACTACTTCTCGAACAAGTCATTAGGTTCTTGAAAATGGAACCTTTTGATCCTTTATTAATGCTTACCTTAGTTTCAGGATTGCAATAAAGTCTCATATCAATTAATACATTCTATTCTATTCTATATAATTTTGAAATTATATACCGTTATAAATGAAAGGTTTTGCTTCTTGCTTAATTTAATCCTTGATATCTACAAAATTGGAAGCATTGCAAGTTTTTTGGTGAAGGTAGTCAAATGAAACTGAGATAGTCTCTCTGGATCACAGAATTGTTTTTCTGAAACAGGGTCTCATTTAACCCAGGCTGGCTTCAAACTCACTATCCAGCCTAAGATAACCCTGAACTCCCAATCATTCTGCCCCTACCTTCCAAATTCGGGCATTATAGGCATGTGCTAACCACCATGCCCAGTTTATGCAGTGCTGAGCACTGAACTGGGCTTCCTGCATGCACTCTACCAACAGAGCTACTTCCTGAGCTCCGACTCAGAATTTTACACATTAGAATGGAGCTTGGCAATAATCTACTCTAAATCCCACTTTAGAGAAGAAGGAAATAAGACTCCAAGAAAACAAATGGTAATGCAAACATCTGGAAGGAGACTAGTGACAAAGACAAGGGAAGAATGCAGCCTTGGGCTGGAGAAATGGCTTAGCAGTTAAGGTGGTTGCCTGCAAAGTCAAAGGACCCAGGTTCAGTTCCCCAGGACCCATGTAAGTCAGATGCACAAGAGTAACACATGTGTCTGGAGTTTGTTGGCAGCGGCTGGAGGCCCTGGTGCACTTTTTTTTCTCTCTCTCTCTCTCTACCTCTTCTCTATCTCATAAATAAATAAAAATAAAATATATTTTTTTAAAGACTACAGTCTCCAAATCCCCATTTTCTACCTCAGATGGCTAAAGAGGACCCCTGGGCACTGGCCCGTCTCCACTTGGAAGCTCCTGCTGGTGCCCCAGCTCTCCTGGCCATAGACATGATTCTGCTGCTGAGTCAGTATTAGCGTTTGGATCCGGGCGTTTAAGAGCGCTCCCACTAGTAATGTCTTGGCTTGGAGCATCTGTTCTCTTTTCACCACAGCCAAGTTCCGTTCTTATTCTATCAGATGGCCATAACCATCTTCAAGGTTTGTGAAAGTTCTGCTCTTCCAGCATTCCCTTGCGACCCATTCTGTCTTACCACCCCTGTGAAATGCTGCACAGAGAAAACCACCCATCTAGAACAGACGCTGTGATATGGAGAAATGAGGGCAAGGATGTCACGCTGAGCACTCCTACATAGTCTAGGAAAGAGCCATGGCACTCCCCTCTGCCACCATGCAATTCCTCTTCCCATCACCCACCCCAGCTCACCAACTCAAAGGAGTGACTACAAGGGACTCCATAACAGTGTAAAGAAGAAAGTTGTTTGGCCAAGTATTTTCTCAGGAACACAAAGGAAAACAATTATGTAAGCTACTTTAAATTCAGGAATGTAGAAATCCTTTTTCAGAGCCCAATGATTACATAACTTAACCATAGGAAATGACAGGAGAGGAAATATATTTTTTCCACAGTATCTTCTTTTTTTTAAGAATTCTTTTATTTATTTATCTAAGAGCGACAGACAGACACAGAGAGAAAGGCAGAGAGAGAGACAGAGAATGGCACACCAGGGCCTCCAGCCACTGCAAATGAACTCCAGATGCATGTGCCACTTTGTGCATCTGGCTTACGTGGGTACTGGGGAGTCGAGCCTCGAACCGGGGTCTGTAGGCTTCACAAGCAAGCGCTTAACTGCTAAGCCATCTCTCCAGCCCCACAGTATCTTCTTCTAAAATCAGTGCTAAGATTTGCAGTTGAACAGCAGACAAAAAGCTTCGCTTTGGAAAAGCGAATCCATATTTACAAAGCCCACATCAGACAATTACTGAAAACCTACCATGCAACATGCACTAGGCTGGACCTTTGGGGGTTTTGAACACGGCTATGCTGTGACTCCTTGTACCTGCCAACATGTACCTGGCAAGCCCCTTAGTGGGCCATGCCTCATCTTGCTTCCCTCTTTCGGACTCTATACTTTTGCAGTTTCTTCTGACAGAATGCTCAGAATTATTTCTCTGACTGCTGAAACTTTAGTCTTTCTTTTCTCAAGGTGTAGTAACAGCCACAAGAGCAAAATGCATTGATACAGCACTTAATATGTACCAGCCACAGTTCTAAGTACCATGTGCATGCATGAAGATAGTATGGATAGTATGTATGCTGTTTATGCACTAATATATCATTCATTAATAAATTAATAATGATTATATTAATAATATTAACAGTTTAAATTATTTATGCTATTTATTTATTTTTAATGAGGAGGTCATGGGACAATTTGAATGTGTCTGTGCTCTCCTTTCTTTGAAACAAGGTCTCTTGTCACTGAAAAATAATTGCCGACTAAAATCACACACCAGTCCAGCTGGCCTGTGAGATTCAGATTGTCCTAGCTCCACTTCCATTGTTCTAGGTGTGTTGGGATCACAGATGCATGTGCCACTTTGCATCTAGCTTTATGTGGTTCTTGGGGAATTGAACATGGGCTGGTAGGCTTTGGAAGCAAGCATTTTAATCACTGAGCCATCTTACCAGTCCTGTCTTTATACGTTTTAATCAGGTATTACAAACTTAAAAATAATATACTAATATATAAACCATTTAAATGATATGTAATTTATATTTGGTAATTTATAACAAGTTATAAGTAAATTCATTCGAATGTAATGCTCATTATGTTATATATTATTACATATATGTACCATCTACAAGGAAAATTAACTTATTCAGTTATAATGGCTCTATCTTTTAAGATATTATTTCTGTTTTAACAGATGAATAAACTAAGACACAAAGAAACTATTAATTTCTGGGAATCAAAAGGATGATAAGGGATGGAGCTGGGTTTAAAGGTCCGAGAGCCTAAAGTCAAAATGCAGCTGGGCATATGGCTGCACACACTTTTAGTCCCAGCACTTGGGAGGCTGAGGTAAGAGGATCCCTGCTGAAACTGTTCAACTCACCTGTTGCTCCCCCTCACAAAGCAGCACTCTTTATTCTGCTCTCCTGCCTCACTCTATCATGCACCACTGACATTTACCTCAGTGAATGATATTTCTGTAATAAATGTTTTGTGTGTGCGTGCAGGTACATGTGCATGCATGCGCAGGGGAAAGTCAAGGGAAGACTGTCCACTATTTTTTAATATATTTTTTTTATTTGACAGACAGAGAGAGAGAGAGAGAGAGGGAGGGAGGAAGGGAGAGAATGGGCACACCAGAGACTCACTGCAGTTGCACGCGCCCCCTTGTGCCTTTGGCTTACGTGGGTCCTGGAGAATCAAACTGGGATCCTTTAGCTTTGCAGGCAAATGCCTTAACCACTAAGCCATCTCTCCAGCCCTTGTCCACCTTTTTTAAGGCAGGCTCTCTCATTGCCAATTAGGCGAGGATGGCTGACCAGCAAGCCACAGGGATCGTCCTGTCTCTGCCTCCGCATCTCTGGGATTATATGTGGACGCCAGCATGCGTAGCATTTTTTTTTTAAATTTTATTTGTTTATTTGTAAACAGAGGGAGAGAGATGTAGAAGAGAGGCAGACAGAGAGAGAATGGGCATGCGAGGGCCTCTAGCCACTGCAAACGAACTCCAGATGCATGTGCCCATTGTGCATCTGGCTTACGTGGGTCCTGGAGAATTGAACCGCGATCCTTTGGCTTTGCAGGCAAACACCTTAACCGCTAAGCCATTTCTCCAGCCCCCATGCGTAGCATTTTTATGTGGATGATGGAGTTTGAACTCAGGTCTCATGTTTGTGAGACAAGCACTTCACTGACTACACTATCTTCCCATCCCTAATTTCTTCCTGTTATAGATCTCTCTATTTCCCAGTACAACCTCAACCTTACTTCTATCCCAGATAAAGATGATTGGGGAGAAAACTTCCTGTACATTACTCCTTATAGTCCTTGTATAAACACAATGGCTAGTGCATTGTAGGTTTTCAGTACGTGTTTATAAAAGGAATGAATGAAACAGACAAGGTTAGAAGGTGTCAATTGAAAGGTAAGGGGTACTGGCACTGAATAGAAGACAACCTCCTTGGAGCAAGGAAAGGACCACGAGGGAGGGCACAAAGGGACTGTCCTCAAAGTTTCTGGGTGAGGGCTGGAGAGATGGCTTAGTGGTTAAGGCGCCGGCCTGCTAAGCCTAAGAACTGCAGTTCCAATCTCCAGGTCCCACGTTTAGCCAGATGCAAAGTGACACAAGGGTGCAATGCTGCACTTGCCCACAAGGGGGCACACACATCTGGATTTTGTTAGCAGCTGAGACTGCTGGCACACCCCTTCTCTGTCTCCTTCTCCCTCTCTGTCTGTCTCTCTCTGTGTCTCTCTCCAAAAAAATAAATAAAATAATTTAAAAAAAATTTTTTTTTTTAAATAAGCCAGGCATGGTGGCACATGCCTTTAATCCCAGCACTTGGGAGGCAGTGGTAGGAGGATCGCTGAGAGTTTGAGGCCACCCTGAGACTACATAGTTAATTCCAGGTCAGCCTGGACCAGAGTGAGACCCTACCTTGCAAAACCAAAAAAAAAATTATAACAAGAGGGGCTGGAGAAATGGCTTAGCTGTTAAGGCGTTTGCCTGAGAAGCCAAAGGATCCCGGAGGGGCACATGCATCTAGAGTTCATTTGCAGTGGCAGGAGGCCCTGGCATGCCCATTCTCTCTCTGTCTGCTTCTCTTCTATCTCTATCTCTCTCTCTCTGTTTGCAAATAAATAAATAAAAATGTTTTTTAAAATTATAACAAGAAATGTAATTGTTCAAATGTTAGACCCAAGTTTCTAAATTAAATAGATGTGTATGTAGCATGAAGTTGAAAATCATTCTGCTGTTCCTTACTTGGTTGAAAATAAAAGGAACCTCTTTCTTCTCTCCCACTTTCATTGATGACACAGGAAATGTTGCTGTCCCTAGAGTTTCATCCATGACGTAATTGGCATCCATTAATGTGATCTACAGAGCAAAAGAAAGAGCATGAGTGTAAAGTTTCTGAGGGATCTTTGGAAGTCCTATCTAAATGTCTTTGCTGGGGAGATAAGCTGCTCACCCGGGTCTGACTCCCTAGTACACATGTAAAGCCAGATGCACGAAGTGTTGCATTATGTCTGGAGCTTGTTTATAGTGGCAGGAGGCCACTCACTCTCTTTCAAATAAAAAGTTTTTTTTTTAATTAAGTTCTCAAATGACATTTCTCATAGTCCTTTAAGGTTCTCAATTTTTTTACTGCAGTTCTGGGGATCAATCCTAGGCCTCTGTCCATGCTATACTGCTGATCTACAAAAGAGCACCTAGAGGTCATAAATATTTAATTCACAACAAGAATTTTGTCTTTTCCCCTATGAATACTGCATTTTCTATTTAAACATTATTTTTACATATTCCAGACTGATCCATAGTTCCAAAAATAGCACATTACTACCTCTGTTTTGAAATATAGTTAAGAAATTAATGCGGAAGCAGCTCCAGCGGCTCAATCGGTTCGTGCATGGCCCTTATACAGAAATTAATGCGGGAAATTAAATACAACTAGTAGGGGGGAAAAGCTATTTTAACTTAAGAGTAATTGAAGATGTTTGTATTCTGTTCAACAAGGATGCTCATCTTGATAGCAGAAAGTATGTGTTCTCCGAAGTGCACAAGGAAGAAAGAAGTCATCCCTCTGCATCTTGAATTCTCACTGGATGCTCAGATCACTCCATGTGTCACCACCGAAAGGCTTCGCAGCCATGCCAGCCAGGACGAAGCTACCCCAACAAGGGGAGGAGGAGGAGGAGGGGAGGGGAGGAGGGGAGTGGGGGAGGGGAGGGGAGGGTGAAGGGAGGGGGGAGGGGAGGGGAGGGAGGGGAGGGGAGGGGAGGGGAGGGGGGGAGGGGAGGGGGGGCAGTGAGGAGCAGAGCAGACATCTCCCTCCACAGGAACAAGGGCTATCCACAACCGCCAGATGATTCACTCACCTCCAAAACATTTTCCTGATTAGGATCCAAAATGAATTCAAAAGTCTCATTCCACACGGGGTTTATGTCATTATTGAAATGTCTTGTTCTCTTCCTGCTGTCTGGGGTTGTGGAGATGAAAAGTTCCACATAGGGATCTGGAGTGTCAACTGTGGGCAGTAAACACAGAGGAGCAGAAGGAGCACAATGTAATTCATGGATCTTAATGATTGTTTTTGGGGGGAGTTTTGTTTGTTTTGTTCTGTTTTGTTTTGTTTTGTTTTTCAAGCTAGGGTCTCGCTCTAGCCCAGGCTGACCTGGAATTCACTGTGTAGTCTCAGGCTGGCCTTGAACTCACGGCAATCCTCCTACCTCTGCCTCCCGAGTGCTGGGATTAAAGGCCTGTGTCACCATGCAGGGCTCAATTTTTATGAATATATTGTTAGGTTATTTCCAATGAATCTGCAGTAATGTACTGAAAACATGATACTATATACCAGAACATCAGGGGTGTCACAAGCTATACACAGTAGACCAATCAGAAGGGAATGTTTAGTGCGTGGTTTACCCAAATTCTTCAATGCATCTAAGATAGCATCTTACCACAGCCAGCTGCCACCCGATGATGACTACAGCACAGCCTTCATCACAGGGACAAGATCAGGGGTTCAAGATCATGAGGCTTGTCTGCCTTAGAAAAATCACTGTGTTTCTTTGTTTACCAGGAAAATATGGAGTCGTTGTTTGCATAGTATTGTTTACTGATGGGCTAGCTTTGTCTGGTTGTACAGGTTAGACAGAAAACAACTACTAAATAGCAATGACACGAGCAGTCAACATGTGTTTATCATGCAGCATGGGTCTTATATGTGTATTGTGATCACAATTCCCTCTCACTCCCTCATTTTATTCCCTCCACTGAACTCCTTCTTATTTCCAATTAGTCCCTCTTCTACTTTATTTTTAGAAATGTTGTTTATTTATTTGAGAGACAGGAAGAGGCAGATAGAGAGAGAAAGAGAGAGAATGGGCACACCAGAACCTCTAACCACTGCAAACGAATCCCAGATGCATGTGCCACCTTCTGCAGCTGGCTTACACGGGTACTGAGGAGTCAAACCTGGGCCCTTAGGTTTCATAGATAAGCGCCTTAACTGCTAAGCCATCTCTCCAGCCCCCTTCTTCTACTTTTATGTATCATTTTATTTTTTGTCTTCCTCTACAGTCCATGTCAATATGTTGATGGGTCCAGTGATATGTCATTGTTATGTATGTAATGACAGTCATAGTCACTGCAAGGTCAACTATGCAACTGTCACTTCATGTCAAGAAGATAGCATTTCAGCCAGGTGTGGTGGTGCACGCCTTTAATCCCAGCACTCGGGAGGCAGAGGCAGGAGGATCGCTGTGAGTTCAAGGCCACCCTGAGACTACATAGTGAATTCCAGGTCAGCCTGGACCAGAGTGAAACCCTACCTTGAAAAAAAAAAGACAGCATTTCAACGCATTCCGGCCCATCCTCTGGCACTTGTTAGATTTAGGTATCATTTTGGAGGGCTTTTTTTTTTTTTTTTTTTTTTTTTTTTTTGGTTTTTGGAGGTAGTGTCTCACTCTAGCCCAGGTTGATCTGGAATTCACTCTGTAGTCTCAGGGTGACTTCTATTTTTTTTTTGATTATTAATATATGTTTTATTAACACCAGACACATACTACACAAATAGTGACAAGCAATATTCCCAATTTCTCTTTCCATATGGTTTTTCTCCTGGTATCATATTTCCCCACAAGTCCTAAGAAGAGGGCATAGCATTAGTTCTGGTTCACTAATGGTCTTCCATTATGAAAAGAAGACCATTAATGAATCAGGGTGACTTCTTAAGGCAATCCTCCTACCTCTGCCTCCTGAGTACTGGGATTAAAGGTGTGCACCACCATGCCTGGCTTTTTTTTTTTTTGAGGGGAGGACATTTTTAAAAAGAATGTGTTTTAATTGATTCTCATCCCCTTCATTCACTGCCCAAGCCTCCTCTCCTCCTGTTGCCCTTTCTCTCTCCGATATCCTCCCTCCTGGTCACATGTCACATGTGTCTTTCTGCCCTTGCCCCGCCCTCTTCCTGCTCTTTTCTCTAAACTTGCTCGATTGCCTCCATGTCTTCATAGGTTCTCCTCACATTTGCCTCCCTGAACATAGCTATCCTCTGACTCTTCCGTTCTTCCCATTCCTCTTCCACAATGTTCCCTGAGCCTTGGAGGCCTTGATAGAAATGTCTTGTTTAGCACTGAACACTCAAGAGTCGATTATTCTTAGCACTAGAGTCTCCTAGAACTCACTATGGAGCCAAAGATGACCTTGAACTTCTGATCCTCCTAGCTCCACTTCCCAAGTGCTAGGATTGCAGATGTGCACCACCATGCTCAGTTTATGAGGTGCTGGATATAGAATCCGGGGCTTCTTGCATTATAGGCAAGTATAGTTGGCATCCTACTTTCAGAAACAGGCAAATCCTGCCTTATCTAACTTAGTGCTCATTTCTTAACAGGACTACAGAAGATAAGCTATGAAACAGTAAAACAAACAAGTGGAAAATGATGAGAGCAGTCAGGCGTGGTGGCACACACCTTTAATCCCAGCACTCGGGAGGCAGAGGTAGGAGGATCACCATGAGTTCGAGGCCAGCCTGGGACTACATAGCTAATTCCAGGTCAGCCTGGACCAGAGTGAGACCCTACCTCGAAAAATCAAAAAAAAAAAAAAATGATGAGAGCAAAATGCCCCAAAAGATGTGTACAAAAGTGGCTCTAGGGCTAGAGAGATGGTTTAGCAGTTAAGGCACTTGCCTGCGAAGCCTAAGGACCCAGGTTCAATTCTCCAGGTCCCATGTAAGCCAGATGCACATGGTGGCGCACGCATCTGGAGTTCCTTTGCAGTGGCTAGAGGTTCTGGCGCACCCATTCTCACTCTCTCTTCCTTTCTCTCTTGCCCCCTCTCTCTGTCTCTAGTAAATAAAATAAATAGATAAAAAATAAAATCAGATAAAAAGAAAAAAAAATTTTAAGTGGCTCTACTCCCTCACACCAAGGTACCATTGTTCCTTTTCCTTGGCATGCTTCTGCCATATCTCTGGTGCTCAGGACACCAAACCAGAAACATAGTTACATGTTTAGAAGAGCAGCAGGCATCAGATTATAAAGAAATACTTGTCTTCCTCTTTTGAGTAAACACATGATTTAAAAGAAAATAAACATGTACTCTTCTATCACCTCATAGAACCAGTCCTTTCTCATAGCATCAATTTTTTAAAAGTATGCTTCCCAGAAATACCAGGGGTGGGGGGATAGGTGATGGAAAACCCAAGTGAGAATATAAAATCGGTGTCCAAAGGGGAAACAAGAAGATGGTAAACACCATTCACTCACTTAAACTTTCAAGGGCCTCCTGCTGTGTGCCAGGAAATGCCCATCAAAAATTCATTTGGCTTTGATAAAGAGCCAAGGCTTAAACTGCAGATTTGAATTATGAAAGTGAATCTAATTGCAAATAGCCTAATTTTAACAGGAAGGTAAACAAGAAACAAGCAGATACACCACACCAGTCACTCCTAATTCACTCACCCGAGGTGGTTACACACAAATCAGATCAAATCATAGGTGGAGGAATTGCCCTTTGAGGCTTGATCTTCAAGTCTTAGAGTATGCAAGGAAGAGAAAGCAGAAAGTTCCTTGGAAGGAATCCAATAGCAATAGAAAGTGACAAATGAGCTGGGTGTGGTGGCGCACACCTGTAGTCCCAGCACTCAGGAGGCAGAGGTAGGAGGATTGCCATATGTTCGAGGCCACCCTGAGACTACATAGTTAATTTCAGGTCAGCCTGGGCCAGAGTGAGACCGTACTACCTCAAAAAGCCAAAAAAGGTGGGCCGGAGAAATGGCTTAATGGTTAAGGTGTTTGCCTGAAGCCAAAGGATCCCAGTTCAAATCCCCAGGTCCCACATAAGCCAGATGCACATAGTGGCACATGCATCTGGAGTTATTTTGCAGTGGCTAGAGGCCCTGGTGTACCCATTCTCTCTCTCTCTCTCTCCTCTCTCTCTCTCATGAATAAATAAATAAAAATAAATCTTTTCTTTTTTTTTTAAAGGGCTAGAGAGATGGCTTAGTGGTTAAGGCACCTGCCTCCTAAGCCTAAGAATGCTGGTTCCAATCTCCAGGTCCCACATTTAGCCAGATGCAAAGTGACGCAAGGGCGCAATGCCGCACTTGACCACAAAGGGGTGCACGTGTCTGGATTTCGTTCGCAGCAGCTAAGAGGCTGCTGGCGCGCCCATCTCTATCTGTATTCCTCTCCCTCTCTCTCTGTCTCTCTCCAAAAAAAAAAAAAAAAGAAGAAGAAGAAGAAGAAAAATAAGAAGAAAAAGAAAAAGAAAAAGAAAAAAAAGAAAGTGACAAATGAACTGCCAAGTGTCAATCAGTGACATGGCTATTGTAGTCCTTTTAGACTCCCTGTGGATTCCTTGGCTTAACACATTTTAACTGACAAAATGATAGAGAAAATACCATAAAAAGATTTTCACCTAGGCGTGATGGTGCACACCTTTAATCCCAGCACTCAGGAGGCAGAGGTAGCAGGACAGCAGTGAGTTCGAGACTACCCTGAGGCTACACAGTGAATTCCAGGATAGCCTGAGCTAGAGTGAGACACTACCAAAAAAAAAAAAAAAAAAAAAAACTCCATCATATTTATATGTGAAAACATCAAGACACTTTTTTTTTTTTTAGATTTTTATTTAGTATTTATTTTGAGAGAGAGAGAGAGAGAGAGAGAGAGAATAGGTGTTCCAGGGCTTTCAGCCACAGCAAACAAACTCCGGAGATGTGCACTCCCTTGTGCACATGTGCAACATTGCACGCTTGCATCACTGTGCATCTGGCTACATGGGACCTGAAGATTTGATTTTATTTCTTTTTTTTTTTTTTTTTTAATTGTATTTATTTGTGAGAGCAAGAGAGGGAAAGGGGCAAACACAAACAGAGAGAGAATGGGCACACCAGGACCTCTAGCCACTGCAAACGAATTCCAGACACATGCTCCACCTTGTGCATCTGGCTTTCATGGGTCCTGGGGAATCGAACCAAAGTCCTTTGGCTTTGCAGGCAATCACCTTAACCTCTAAGCCATCCCTCCAGCTCTGAAGACACTGTTTTAAAAATTAGATTGTGGTTCAATAATGTCCCTTGTCTTTTTGTTAGTTACTTTACTCATTCTGTAACCAAATATCTGACAAGAAACAGCTTAAGGAAAATGATGTTTCCATTACATTTTCAAGTGCATACATTCAATCATGATGAGCAAGGTGTGGTGGCAGGAGCAAGAAGCAGAGCTGGTCACATTGTAGCCAGAGTCAAGAGTAAGAGAGCTGGAGAGATGGCTTAGTGGTTAAGGTGCTTGCCTACAGAGCTAAAGGACCGTGGTTTGACTCTCCAGGACCCATGAAAGCCAGATGCACAAGGGGGTGCATGCATCTGGAATTCGTTTGCAGTGGCTGGAGGCCCTGGTGTGTCATTGTCTCCCTCTCTCTCTCTTTCTCTCTCTCAAATAAATAAATAAATAAAATACATTTTAAAAAAGAAAGATTGGATAGGAGGTAGGGCCAGGCTATATAAAACTTCAAAGTTCATCCCTAAAAACCCACTTTCTCCAGCCTTCTTTAGAAGGCTCTACCTCCTATAAGAACCACAACCTTCCCCAGCAGCCCAGCCAGCTGGGGATGAAATGTTCAAGCACATAAACTTAGGTGGGACATTTCATATTCAAACCACAATTACCTTTCTTTTTTAACATTTATTTATTATTTGTTTTATTTTATTTGTAAACAGAGAGATGAGAGGCAGAGGGAGAGAGAGAGAGAATGGGCACTCCAGGGCCTCTAGCCACCGCAAACAAACTCCAAACACATGCACCACTTTGTTCGTCTGGCTTTATGTGGGCACTGGGGAACCAAACCTAGGTTATTAGGCTTTGCAGGCAAGCACCTTCCCTGCTGAGCCATCTCTCCAGCCCCCCGCAATTTTCTTATATTTATTTTTATTTGTAAACAAATTCAAATGTTCTTCAAGAGTGATAATTTTTCTAGTTGTTCCTCTTGCTCTGTCAGCAAGACAATGGATGATGGAAAGATGAGGATAGCTGTCAGATGGAATTGACAGCTACAAACTTTGATGTTGCAGGATAATCTTTGCAAGCTACAAAACCTCCATAGCCTTGATAGAGGCTACAGGATGAAAGGGCGTTTTAAGAAGTGAGTTTTGATCACCACCATCAATTTTAAAACTCACTAATCTCTACTCATAATTAGCATGGTAGCACGACTGCAAGCTGTAGAAGGGAAAAGCAGTCTATTATTTGTTTTATTTATTTATTTTTATTTTGGTTTTCAACATAGGGTCTGCCTTTAGCCCAGGCTGACCTGGAATTCACTATGTAGTCTCAGGGTGTCCTCGAACTCAAAGCCATCCTCCTACCTTTGCCTTCCCAGTGCTGAGATTAAAAGCATGTACCACCATGCCCAGCAAGCAGTCTATTCTGAAAGCAAAAGCTTAGTCCACTTTACAGAAATGGCTTTAGAGAAATGGCTAGACGTACATTAAGAAAAATCAGAGAAAAAGAACCCTCCCCATATATTTCTTTCTGTGGCTTTGTAAATTAACACTTGCAGGGCAATTGGATATCGCTGGCTCACCCTCACCTTGATTATTTCCAGCTAAAGGAGGTGGTGAAGTGAATATGTAATGTGTGGGCAGAAACGCTCACATCTCATACTTCCATCTACAACCTGACAAACAATAATGATCGGCATGGGGGATATACACCTTTTTCAAAAATTTATTTATTTATTTATTTATTTATTTGAGAGAGTATGGGTATACTAGGGCCTACAGCCACTGCAAATGAACTCCAGATTCATGCACCACCTTGTGCATCTGGCTTACGTGGGTCCTGGGGAATCAAACCTGGTTCCTTTGGCCTTGCAGGCAGCATCTTAACCTCTAAGCCATCTCTCCAGCCTAACTTTTTTTCTTTTTAATATTTCATAAAGATGACATGAAGCTACATGCATCAGAAATAGCCTGAGAATTCCACTGTTGTAAAACTTTAAACTCATAAACTTCAGTAGTTTAAGGAGAGCCTGCCTGAAGTCATAAGAGTCCCATCTATCACTTCAGCTTTATCCCAGTTATGTTCTGTGTGATTCATGACAGGAACCAAGGAAACTCCTGCACTTCTAATTTTACTTCAAATATTCTTCTCTTGTGTTTTCATTTCCACTTTATTCCTGAACAACTTAAATCCCTTGCTTGAAATAAAGATAATAAATAATCTGCTATTATTTTGGCTACTTAGTGATAAGTAGCCAAAAGTATCCAAAAGAGGAGCCACCCCACACACACACACACCAACCTCTCAGAGGCATAGCCAAAATTTCACCTGTCTGAGCTGGGTGTGGTGGCACACGCCTTTAATCCCAGCACTCGGGAGGCAGAGGAAGGAAGATCACTGTGAGTTCAAGGCCACCCGGAGACTACACAGTGAATTCAGGTCAGCCTGAGCTAGAGTAAGACCCTACCTTGAAAAACAAAAAACAACAACAACAACAAAAAATCACCAAAGTAAAAAGGTTAAAGTAAGAGCAAGAATTAAATGATACTTTGTTTAAAGACATGCCTCTGAATAATATTTGTAAACTTGGTCTTTCCTTTGAAACTGTTAAGATTAGTGATAATGGCAGTTAGACCCAGAGGCTCTCTGGCAGCCTTGGAGACTGCCAGTGTTTTCTGTACCCACATTCTAAGCTGGCTGAGCAGTCGTCATGAACCATAGGAGAGCAGGAAGTGATGGTCCAGTTCCACTATATACATGTGAATTTCAAAATGAAAAGAAATTTATTTTCTTAATGTGAATGCTCTATCTGAAGGCAAAAAAAAAAAAGGAAGGAAAGAAAGAGAAAGGGAGAGAGGGAGAATGAAAATTTAGCAGATTATAACAGCTAAGCTGCCAAGCTTGTTGAACTTTTATAAACTGGATTCCCCACCATGATACCATCATTTAAACCAAAGTATAAACCACTGTCAGCCCTTTGGAAGCCTCCGCACTCCCTCCACAACCTTTACCCTGGCG
The DNA here is from genome assembly GCA_036365145.1 of Orientallactaga sibirica. Lineage (NCBI taxonomy): Eukaryota > Metazoa > Chordata > Mammalia > Rodentia > Dipodidae > Orientallactaga > Orientallactaga sibirica. The sequence continues at coordinate 17,090,785 of JAEOAD010000017.1, forward strand.
TCTACCGTGCAAATTATGTTGAGTCTAGGGTGGTGCTCAGGTGGACTCCCCACAATTGTCTTTCTGTAGCACATTTTTACTTTCACTGCCTTCTCTCACCATACAGTATTTTTGCCTATTTTTAAATCTTCATGTAAACAAACTCAAGAACATAGCATATGCTTCTGTTCATCATTAAATCTGAGGTTCACATGTACTGACTATGTGGAATAATTTGCAAAGTAGTTACCACAGTTATTTCCGTAGTCTTAAAAGCAGTCACTATGCCCTCCTCGTGTCATACAATCCTGTAGTCGAAGTCACTGCCAGTCCTTTAAAGTTAATTATCGCTGAGGTTTACATGGCAGCCAAGAAGCATCCCTCCTTTCCCTCAAGGCTACGGGGAAGAGGCAGCGTAAACATGACAGGAGGAAATTCTTGATTACATGGCCACATATAACTTATTACTGAGTAATACATTTTGAAAGGGTTCATCCTTTTCTATCATGCTGAGTCAGCTTTAGATTTTCTTGAACCCTCCTTTAGGGGCTCTGGCTTGCATAGACCTGTCACTGACTCCCTAATAACCATCTGTGAGTATCACCTCCATTCTGAGAGCTGAAATCTGCTCTTGCATGCCTTGAGAATTCTTCAAAATCTGTATGTACAAAACAAATTTATTTATTTGCTATCCTTCCTCTAAATGCCAAACAAAACAAAAAGTAACATAATAAAAAAAAAACCCTCAAAGTAAAAAGTTGTGATTTTTCTTGACTTTCTTTTTTTAATGGATTATTTTATTGACAACTCCTATACTTACAGACAATAAACCATGATATTTCCCTCCCTCCCCCCATTCCCCAACTTTCTTATTTTACCTATAGTACCAATTACTGCTAGCTGTCAGAGCTAGAAACTTGAGAGTCATTCTCTCTTCCTCATAGTCTTTTTTTTTTTATTTTTAAAATACCACATTTTATTTAGCTATCACAGGGAAAAGAGCTGAAGATGGGAAGAGAAGGTGAGGAGAAGAAAGATCATGGAGCCCAGGGCCCATGTATCACAGAGATAAAAAAAAAAAAAAAAAAAACATGAAAACGGGTTTTAAAATGTGGGCTTCTAGAAAGATTAAAAGTGAAGACAATAATGAAAATAAAAGGTGCGCTGGGTGTGGTGGTGACTTGAATCCCAGCAACTAGGAGGCAGAGGTAGGAGGATCTCTGAATTCATGCTTTTACACGCAATTTGTCTCCAAAGTTTTAACTTTAATTCTACTTAAAATACCCCTGCTGTTGGGTATAGTGGTGCACACCATTAATCCCAACAAAGGTAGGAGTGTCACTGTAAATTTGAGACCTCCCTGAGACTACATAGTGAATTCCACATCAGCCTAAGCTGGAGAGAAACCCTATCTCCAAAAACCAAACAAAAAAAAAAAAAAAAAAAAAAAAAGCCCCTGCCCCAGTTCAACTGAGCATCACTCTGCTCTGGACCCTTAGAATAACTTTGCAGTAGTTTAAGCCACTTTTCATAATGTCACCACAATTATATTTCTGCTGCGCGTTTTTACTGTCACTGCTTACATAGGCCTAAACATGCTAGTAAGATGTAAAAAAAAAAAAAAAAAAAAAAAGCTGTACATGGTGGCACACGCCTTTAATCCCAGCACTTGGGAGGCAGAGGTAGGAGGATGGCCATGAGTTCAAGGCAAGTCTGAAAATACAGAGTTAGTTCCAAGTCAGCCTGGGCTAGAGTGAGACCCTACCTTGCAAAATATAAAACAAAACAAACAAACAAACAAACAAAAATAGAAAGGTCCCTGCCACCAACCTCCAGGTCCTCTGGTTAGTGACCTTCACCCACAAACTGGAATATCACTGACAAGTCAATATTTAATTTAGACCAAGAAGCATCCTAAGAATCTTACAGTTCAAAGTTTGACACAGGCATATTGAAGGCAGAAAGCTTTGTTCTAAGAACTTGTTTGTTCTTAATACTGATAGCTCAAACTTATGTGAGCCATTCTTCTTGTCCTAGAATGTTCATGATAGGTGTCCAACAACTGTGTAATTAAAGAGTAATGGGAATAAGATGTTCTCTTCACTCTTCTCTTATCTACTTCATACTGTCCCAGCCTACTAATTGGCTCTTCCATGTTCCTGCTGAAGAGGCTGTAAATCGTGTTTTCAAGAGGGTCAATCTATATACATCTGCATAAGATAAAAGAATAAAGCTTCAAGTTGTTGCTTAGACATACTAAATCTTATCAGGCAGATCAAGAAAGTAAGACTCATAGCATTGTGAGTCAGACTTCATTCAAATACAGGATTCTAACCCAGTCTTTCTGAAGTCTAAGTCTTCACTCTTCCAAATAAGTCAATCCTAAGAATTCTTGGATTTTTTTGCCTGTATGACACTACAAACACCATCACAGTAGAAAACATATGTTTCTTATTCACTACAATATCTAATGATTAAAAATAATGTCTGAGCCGAGCGAGGTGGCGCACGCCTCTAATCCCAGCACTCAGAAGGCAGAAGTAGGAGGATTGCCTCGAAAAAACCAAAATAATAATAATAATGATGATGGCTGAAATGCCACAGGAATCTCTTAAATGATGCTGAAGGAATAAATGGGACAAAGCATGATGGGCACCCAGGGAGAGGTAACCTTTACCAAAAGCTCAGTGTCCTGCCCCTCTCTTTATCTTCTTGCTCTCGGGTATGAGGCCTTAACTCTGCTGCTGTATTTTCCCCACCCCTCTTATTTGTATTTCAAGATAATCAGTTTCAGCTGCTTCTTCCAACTGTATTCATATTTAAACATTATTTCCAAGTAAGGAATGAAAAATAAATCCCCAGGCTGAAGAAGTGGCTCAGTTAGGGAATTGCTTGTTGACTATGCACAGGGTCTTAAATTCAGTCCCCAGCACCACGTAAGCTGAGCATTGTGACATACTCCTGTGATCCCAGCACTTGGGGGGAGGAGGCCGAAGGATCAAAGTTCAAGATCCTCCTCAGCTATATGGTGAGTTAGAGGACAGTGTGAGCTACAGGAGACCTCGTTTCATGTAAATCTATTAGACCCTATTTAGCCAAAAAGATCCCCAGACCCTACATAAAAGCCATAAGCTGTGGTGGGCTTCTGCAAACCCCATTGAGCCTACCACAAGAATGAAGGTAGAGATAGAAGTTCCTAGAAGCTCAAGAGACCCAGCCTCAAAAACCAAGATGGAAGACAAGGACTGACCCAAAAGTTGTCCTCTGATCTCCACATGTGTGCTGTTGCACATATGCACACCCACACTCACGCACATGTGCACATTAATTTTTTTTAAGTTTAAAAAGTGCACGTACACACAAACCCCCCAAGTCTCCCAAGAACAGACAGCCTGTCAGGGGACATGAACAAGTAGTAGCTGATGCTCCTACAAAAAGGGCTCTGAATTTGAGTTGTCATGGCTAGTGACACTAAAATGCAATCTTGAGGAATCAAGAAAAGTGCAGGAGCTAGAAAAGGAAACTTAAGCATAGATCGAAAACAGAACTAAATGTTTGTATGACTGTACTGCTGTTTCATCTAATACTCTGATATCCTCCTGAAAGGAAACAAACATAGCTCCTTAATAAGCATTTATGCTTGGAAGAGTTTAAATATTTATACTCTAAGAATGGTTCTTGCATTCTATTTTGGGTTAGACAGAAAGAGTAACTCTCCAGAAATCCTTGTGTAGTATTCGAAAATATTTTTATTTATACTATATGTTTTAGCCCTACAGATTCAGCTATATAAGAATTCCATTCTGCTCTAGGCAATAATAATTCTTCTTTTTCATTAAAATAGGAGTCCTCAGGCTGGAGAGATGGCTCATTTGACTGTGAAGCCTAAAAACTCATGTTTGTATCTGCAGGTCCCACATAGCCAGATACACAGTGATGCAAGTGCACAATGTCGCACGTGTGCACAAGGGGGTGCATGTGTCTGGAGTTTGTTGACAGCAGTTGAAGGTCCTGGTGCACCCATTCTCTCTCTCTCTCTCTCTCTCTCTCTCTCTCTCTCTCTGTCTGTCTCTCTCAAAATAAATAATAAACAAAAATAGAGGAAGCCGGGCGTGGTGGTGCATGCCTTTAATCTCAGCACATGGGGGGCAGAGGTAGGAGTATCATCATGAGTTCGAGGCCACCCTGAGACTACATAGTGAATTCCAGGTCAGCCTCAGCTAGAGTGAGACCCTGCCTCGAAAAAAATCAAAAAAAAAAAAAAAAAAAAAAAAATAGAGGAGTCTTCAGCATTTAGCCGGGACTAAAGTGAGGCCTTACTTCGAAAAACCAAAAATTAAAATTAAAATTATTTTTTAAAAAAAAGCCGGGCATGGTGGTACATGCCTTTAATTCCAGCACTCAGGAGGCAGAGGTAGGAGGATCACCATGAGTTCAAGGCCCCGCTGAGACGATGTAGTGAATTTCAGGTCAGCCTGAGCTAGAGTGAGACCCTGCCTCGAAAAACAAAAACAAACAAACAAAAAAAAAAAATAGAGGAGTCTTCAGCATTGGCACACTGATATCTGGGGTTGGATAATTCCCTGTTCTGGAATGCTATTCCTGACTTCTACCTGCTGGATGCCAAGAGAAATCCTCATGACAGTTTTTCACATGGTACTTGGAATTCCCAATTTAACAATCTCTCTAGACACTGCTTTGTGGTATGAAAGGAAAACTCATTCATTAGTCGAGAACCACTGCATTAAAACATAGCATAATCTTTCTACTTTATGTTTATACACTGTCAGAAACCACAAAATAAGCCAAATTCTCCAACTAGTGTAGTTTTACATACTTATGTCAATCTCGTTTTTCAAATTTGTCTTGAATTTTTTTCCAAATTAAAATGCTCCTACAGGGCTGGAAGGATGGCTTAGCAGTTAAGGCATTGGCCTGCAAAACCAAAGGATCCCGATTCGACTCTCCAGGACCCACGTAAGCCAGATGCACAAGGGGGTGCATGCATCTAGAGTTCGTTTGTGTGGCTGGAGGCCCTGGCATGTCCTTTCTCTGCCTCCCTTCTATCTCTCTGTTCTTCCAAGTAAGTAAATAAAAATATTTTTTTAAAAAAGGCTGGAGAAAACCAGGTGTGGTGCACATGCCTTTAATCCCAACACTCAGGAGGCAGAGGTAGGTGGATTTCCATGAATTTGAGACCACCCTGAGACCACAGAGTGAATTCCAGGTCAGCCTGGGCTACAGCAAGATCCTACCTTGAAAAAAACAAATAATAATAATAATAATAATAATAACAACAACAACAATAAATAAGGCTGGAGAGATGGCTTAGCTGTTAAGGTACTTGCCTGTGAAGCCTAAGGACCAATGTTCGACTCTCTAGATCCCTTGTTAGCCAGACACACAAAGGTGGCAAGTGCAAGGTCATACCTGCCCACTAGGTAGCACAAGCATCTGGGGTTTGATTTCAATGGCTGAGGCCCTGGCATGCCAATTCTCTCTCTCTCTCATTCTCTCTAAAAAAATAAAAAGAAAAAGAAAGAAAGAAGACAGAGGAGGAGTGCCCTGGGAATAAAGAGAAAGGAGATCCAGTTTTAAAAATGGTAGCGGGGGGGGGGGGACCATAGAGAGATAGTGGATAAAGCTCTTTATGCTATATACCCAAGTCCATTCCCAAATGGGCTTCTGTAATGCAAGCACACTGACCCGGATGGTAACATGAGATGTGGAGGCAGGAGAATTTCACAGAAGTTCATGGCAAGTGCATCAAATAATAGCAGAGTGAGAATCCACACCAGGAAATTCTCAAATGAAATGCAGTGAAGAGGCAGGACCAAGTGGAAACTGTCCTCTGATCTCAAGAGTGCCATGGCACATATGCACCTGCACACGTGCACAAGCGCGCACGCATGCACACACACACACACACACACACACACACACAGACCCACAAATATAATAAAATTTTAAAATGGAAAAAAAAACAGGACTGGAATGATGGCTTAGTGGCTAAGATTTTTGCCTGCAAAGCTGAAGGACCCAGGTTCAGTTCCCCAGGACCCTCAAAAAGCCAGATGCACAAGTTGGCACATGCGTCTGGAGTTCATTTACAGTGACTGAAGACTCTGGAGTGCCCATTGTCTCTCTTTCTCTGTCTCTCTCTATATATCTGCCTCTTTCTATCTCTCAAATGAATAAAATTTAAATTTAAAAAGATTAAAAGTGGAAAAAAACAAATGGAATGAATATGATCAAAATCCATTATAGACTGAAATTGTCAAAAATAAAATGAGTTGAAAGGAAAACCTCTAAATGTATTTATAAAACAATTTAACAGCTTATAAACTACATGACATTCTAAATAGATGAGGAAAACATAACATTATTACACATTACACTTCTCCAGCCCATAGAAAATAAAAAATACGATATGAGATAAACATGTTACAAAACACTTTATTCGTCTTGAAATTATCTTTCATAAAATGATCATTGGGAAATAGTTTCATTAGACTCAGAGTGTTTTAACATCTGGGTGGTTACTCAAAAACATTCCAAAAACATGAGTAAACTAGTATTCATGTTCAGCCATAACCTAAAGGCTGATCCTGGGAAACAAATTAACGAAGATGTATTTTAGGTAGCAAATGGCTATAAGACAGTAACAATTCCATTAAAAAATAAGATTTGAAACTCTATAATTAATGTAAGAAAATTTTAATTAACCCCAAAGTAAAGGCCAGGCATGATGATGCACACCTTTAATACCAACACTCAAGAAGCTGAGACAGGAGAATCACTGTGGGTTATAGTTCAGCCTGAGCTACAGAGTAAGTTCCAGGTCAGCCTGGATTAGAGTAAGACCCTGCTTCAAAATTCCAAAAACAGGCTGGAAAGATGGCTTAGCAGTTAAGGCGTTCACCTGCAAAGCCAAAGGATCCCTGTTTGACTCTCCAGGCCCCACATATGACAGATGCACAAGGGACCGCATGCATCTGGAGTTTGTTTGCCGTGTCCAAAGGCCCTGATGTGCCCATTCTTTCTCTCTCTCTGCCACTTTCTTTCTCTCAAATAAATAAATAGAATATATATTTTTAAAATCCAAAAACAAATAACAGATGTGTTTATTACCTACAAAAAAATGGAACATAAAATTATTTTTCAAATTCTTCTTCATGGAGACAATAAAGAAAGCCTTTTTCAAGAAAAATTAATAATTATACATTTTCATTTCTTCTAGTTACTTTTCCAATATTCCCTAAGCTCTTACTGAACTGGACTCAGGGCTAAGTTCTAAATGGTTAGAACAGCAAGTGAAGGAGAGGCCCCGCCTCCCAGTGCGTTTCCACTCTGAGTGACAAGGGTAAGCAGATGCCTGTGGGAAGCACAGGGATGCCCAAGTCTTCAGTAGGAGCTTAAAGGAAAGAGCCAGGCCTCTTCCTTCTCCCACGCCAAGAGAGGAAGATTTACTAATCTGCTCAACACAGAGATCTGGAATACAAATTGATCTCCCAAACTGGAAGAACCTAGGCACAGGCGACTCCAAACGATATCTCTGTTCTCATGAAGATGATGTTTAAGAAAAGAGTATCTTCTGATATGTAAAATATTTTAATACATAGTATTTATTGAACACTTACTATACATCATACATGTAAGAACTTCACACATCCTAACTCATTAAATTCTCACATCTCCAATGTGAAGAAAGAAATAGAGACACAGGCTAAGTATTTGTCCAAGGACATGGGGCTGATGAGTAGTAGCAGCCTGCTGCAGGCAGACACCACCCCCTTCATCAGCAGGTGTTGCCTCTCTCCTAGAGCCTTTGATCACTGTGCAATTCAAGAATGGACACAGGATGGGGTGTGATATCTTTATGATAATTTCTATGGGTGGCCCTTGCTGAAGATGCTCAAAAGACTAGATAGATAATGCCTGTGTATACAGAGATCCAAATCCCTCCTCTCATGTCACCATTTACAAATAGGAAGAATGAGATCTAAGCTCCCTTTTACAAAATTATTAGCATTTAGTGTTCAGAGTTGGATCTTCTGAAGAGGATCAAATTGGGTGGTCTTAAAGATAGACGGTAGAGACACAAAAGTGGAGGAAAGATGGTAAGCTTTCTTAAAATTCTCATGGGTTTGAATTCCTTGTGTGTGTGTGTGTGTGTGTGTGTGTGTGTGTGTGTGTGTGTGTGACAAACACATGCCACATTGTGAATGTGGAAGTCAGAGGACAACTCTGGAATATCGATCCTCTCCTACTATGTGATTTGAGACACGGTCTCTCTGCAAACACCAGATTGGCTGGTGCGTAAGCTTCGGGATTCTCCTGTCTCCCTGGCCCATTGCCATACACATGTTGGGATGACAGACATTTGTGCCACCATGAGTTTAGCTTTAAGTAGGTGCTAGGGATCCATACTTTAGTTGTCAGACATACAGAACATGTGCTTTTTAACCACTGAGTCATATCTCCAGTCCTTCTTGCATTTTTAAAGTGTTAGAAGCCTGGTGTTTCTCAGCCACTTGCACCGTGTATGGCATGGTCACTACAGGATGACCGTGAGTGTGGACTCTCAGCCTCCTTGCTCTGCGAATGGTTTTAGGTTCTCTCTGATGTGTTGGGTGGTCTCTGGTGAAGTCTTCTCTGAGGCACTTCATTGACTATCAAATGTGAAATGTCAGGATCCATGAAAACAACATGGAACCAAAGGTTGGAAGCCAATGGTGATCACCACCAAAGCTTACTGCAGGTCTGTTCCTAACTTACAGTCAACTCCACATACCCAGAATTCCTGTAGGAAGATCACCTACACAGAAGTCTAGTGAGCAGGGCTTCAGAATCAGTTTAATGTGATTTAGAAAAATCATTGAGGGCTTATCCCTGAGAATGAATCTAAATATCCAGACCAATCCACTGTGATGTGTTAACTAGGATTATTGTTCCAGAGGACTGCAAAGACATATAGAAAAAAGCATGATCAAGAGCAGGAGAGATGGCTCAGTAGTGAACGTGCTCACCTGCAAAGCCTAACTACCCTGGTTCAATATTTTAGTACCCAAATAAAGCCAAATGCACAAGGTGACACATGCATCTGGAGTTCGTTTGCAGTGGTTGGGGCTCTGGTGTGCTCATTCTCATTCTCTCTCTCTCCCATAAATAAATAATTAAATTACAAAAGAAAGCATAATTAAAAAGAATTGAGCACCAGGCATGGTAGCACACACCTTTAATTCTAGCACTCAGGAGGCAGAGGTAGGAGGATTTCTGTGAGTTCAAGGCCAGCCTGGGACTATAGAGTGAGTTCCAGGTCAACCTGGGCTAGAGTGAGACCCTACCTCAAAAAAATTGAGCTTCTGTAAATATTTTCCACTAGATAATCACTTTATATATAAACATGTAGCCAAAACCAAGTTCAAAGAAACTTTACAGTGATTTTGAGATTCTTACGGTTGCTCAATCTGCAATCCTCAGGTCACAAGTGACAAGTGTTGCCAACTGATCTAGAGTCTTATCTGTCTCCCACTGGCAGAAGCAAAACCACAATGTGCCACTTGTTTCCAGGCCTATGGTGGTCCAAACAGGTATGTCATGGTTACCCACATGAAGGCCTGTGGTCTAAAATGTTTAACCTCTTACATCCTGCATGAATGAACTCTGATATCATGTGAAAGCAGTAAGAATTGAAAAACAACAACAAAAAAAAAAAGGATTCAGGGCTGGAGAGATGGCTTAGTGGTTAAGGCACTTGCCTGCAAAGCCAAAGGATCCTGGTTTGACTCTCCAGGACCCACACAAGCTAGATGCACAAGGGGGTGCACGCATCTGGAGTTCCCTTGCAGTGGCTGGAGGCCCTGGTATGTCCATTCTCTCTCACAAATAAATAAATAATATATATATATATATATATTTTTTTTTTAAAGGATTCACCTAAAAACTTCACACAGTCAACATTCGCACGACAAAGATGAGTTGCAGATGCACATAAAACAATGGCTTACAAGTCACACTGGTTAAAAGCAGAGTACTTAACATTATCTTGTCTGGGTTCTTGAACTCTTCTCAAATATCACACAAAAATAGTAAGTTGAGGGCTGGAGAGATGACTTAGCGGTTAAGGCGCCTGCCTCCTAAGCCTAAGAACACTGGTTCCAATCTCCAGCAGTTCCAATCTCCCACGTTTAGCCAGATGCAAAGTGAGGCAAGGGCGCAATGCCGCACTTGACCACAAGGGGGCGCATGCATCTGGATTTCGTTCGCAGCACCTGAGAGACTGCTGGCACGCCCATCTCTATCTGTCTTCCTCTACCTCTCTCTCTGTCTCTCTCTGTGTTTCTCTCCAAAATAATAATAAGTTGATGAAACATTAAACCTTAGGATTCTTTATGTATAAATATGAGGAATGTTGTCTTGGGAATTTATATGTCAACACCATACCAGCCATAAATTTGGTTATTTGACTTTAAGTAAGAACTTTAATCTTTGGAAAAATAAAAGGAAATACTCTTTTGTGATTGTTTGTAATCTTGTCTAATGATTCCAGTACAAAGAATTTCAGGAATGATTACCATAATTGTGGTGCAAGTTTAAAGCATTTATGTTCATTTTCTTTCTATCATTAATCTCAGTGATAATTGAGTGATTAGAGAATTAAGAGCATTTATCAGAACTAAAAAATAAAAGGTATTAAGTTATTCAAGTATTTCATTTAAGAAGTAAAATCAAGCCGGGTGTGGTGGTACACGCCTTTAATCCTATTTAATCCTAGCGCTTGGGAGGCAGAGATAGCAGGATCGCTGTGAGTTCAAGGCCACCCTGAGATGACATAGTGAATTCCAGGTCAGCCTGGGCTAGAGAGTGGGACCCTACCTCGGAAAAAGAAGAAGGAGGAGGAGGAGAAGAAGAAGGAGAAAAATCAGATGGATCAGTGATTTAAAGGTACTTGTTTGCAAAATCTATCAGCCTGGGTTAAATTCCCTAATACCCACATGAAGCCAGGTATGTGCATTGGCATTCAGTTGCAGTGATAAGAGACCCTGAATCTACTGAATCAGAACCTGTACTTTCAACAAGATGCTCTGGTGATGTCTATGGATATTACAATGCAAAAAGCACTATTGAATCTACATTAGATCAGTCTCTAACTACAAATGGTATCGCCACTTAAAAAGGAGGAAAACAAGCAGGGCATGGAGGCACATGCCTGTAATCTCAGCACTTGGGAAGCAGATGTAGGAGGATCACCATGAGTTTGAGGCCACCTTGAGACTACATAGTGAATTCCAGGTCAGCCTGAGCTACAGTGAGACCCTATCTCAAAAGGGGGAGGGGGAGCTGGAGAGATGGCTTAGCAGTTAAGACACTTGCCTGAAAAGTCAAAGGACCCAGGTTCGATTTCCCAGTACCCACATAAAGCCAGATGCACAAGGTGGTGCATGCATCAGGAGTTCATTTGCAGCAGATGGAAATTCTGGTGCACCCATTCTCCCCCTCCCTCCCCCACCCCTTTCTGCCTCTTTCTCTCTCTTAAATAAATAAAAATAAAATAATTAAAATTTTAAAATATATTATATTTATTTTTTAAAAGTAAGAAAATGGCTAAAGAGATGGCTCAGAGGTTAAAGGCACTTGCTTGCAAAGCCTGACAGCCTAGATACAATTCCCCAGTACCTACATAAAGCCAGATGCACAAAGTTCATTTGCAGTCACAAGAATCCCTGCCATGCCCATACTCACTCTTTCTCTATCTGCCTCTTCTGTCTTTCTCAAATAAATAAAAATATTTTTTAAAAGTAGGAAAAGCTGACACAAATACTGGTGTGAGCTCATCTGAAATAAAACAATGTTTTGTCCTCAGACACATACATTATAAAAAATAAAAGCTTGATGTTATTAAGAAGATTATAATAGAGTACCTTAAAAGATTATTTGATAGTCTTTTAATTGGTTTAAATACAATGATTTCATAAATCTCCTAAAGATATTTATTTTTAACCCTAATTGTATACATTAAATTCTTTTGTTTTTAAATAATTAAGAAAAGTTGATCTACCCACAATTCTACAACTGTCTTTAGAAGCACTAATATTTATAATGATAATATGTATGGAGAAAGAGCTCAGTGTCCTATGAAGGGACAGAAAAGAATCCTTAGAAGCCAAGCATAGTGTCATTTGTCTATAATTCTAGCACCTGGGAGGCTGAGGCAAGAGGATTGCTGTGAGTTCAGGGCTATCCCAGGCTACATAGTGAATTCCAGATCAACCTGGGCCATATAGTAAGACCCTATTTTAAAACACCAAACCAAAAGCAATAAATCAAACAAAACAAAAAGAATCTTTAGTATTTGTTCATAATTAATATATTAAGATATCTGTTCTGTTCAATGGCATTTTATCTTTTAAAAGTATTATACATTCACTCTCTGATGTCATGTTAGAGAATGAAATATGTACGGCATTATCCCCTTACAGAATAGAGGTGTGCGGTGCTAATCACGTCCTAAGCAGAGGGACACCAGTGGTTTCTAAACAGCATAGGCATTGACAGAACAGGGCCACAGCTTTGTCCAGGAGATAATAACTACAAGTTTAAAAGTCAAATTAGGTCTATCTTTTGCATGCCTGACACATTATTGGCATTATTTGCCAGAACAAAGAATGGCCCTTTCAAGGAACAGCCCCACCTGCTCCACTGTGAAGGCCTGTGAGTTTCCTTAAGGTATGCGAGACTCCAACTTTACAATGGGACTTCTTTGTCACAGGAAGCCTTTCTTCCATAGAACCAGCATTTAAAGTGATGAAAATGCAAAGAATTATAAAAAGCAAAATAGGTGCTGGAAAGGTGGCTTAATGGTTAAGGCACTTGTGTGCAAAGCCTAAGGACCCAGGTTCGATTCCCCAGGGCCCACTTAAGCCAGCTGCACAAGGTGGCTCATGTGTCTGGAGTTCATTTGCAGTGGCTAGAGGCCCTGGCATGTCCATTCTCTCTCTATATATCTGCCTTTTTCTCTCTATCTCTCTCAAATAAATCAGTAATAAAAATTTAAACAAAGGATGCCTTTAAAAAAAAAAAAGCAAAATAGGAAAACATTGGCAAAGGGGGTTTAAATAGTACAGATTAGTCTAAAATGTAGAAGCTAACTCTCTGATTCAGACCAGTTCTGAGGACTGCCATTGTTCTCTACACCTCCACCAGTACAATTAGACTCCAGGCCCATTTTTTTTTTCTAAAGTATTTCATTTATTTATTTAATAAGAGAGCATGGGCATACCAGGGCCTCCCACCACTACATACAGACTCTAGACACATGAGCCATATTGTGTATCTGGCTTTACATGAGCACTGTAGAATCAAACCCAGCCCTGCAGGTTTGCAAGCAAGTACCTTTAACCACTGAGCCATTTCCTCAGCCACAGTCCCATTTTTTTTTTTTTTTTTTTTTTTTAGAGAGAGAGTGAGAGTGAGAACAGGAAAGGGAGAGAGAATTGGCACACGCCAGGGCCTCAGCCACTGAAATTGAACCCCAGACGTTTGCTCCACCTAGTGGGTATGTGCAACCTTGAGCTTGCCTCACACCTCTGTGCATCTGTCTTATGTGGGATCTGGAGAGTGGAACATGGGTCCTTAAGCTTCACAGGCAAGTGCCTTAACCACTAAGCCATCTCAACAGCTCCCCACCAGTCCCATTCTTAATTCTAACATCCATCAGCTTCCTACTCTTCTTCACAGGCTTCTTTCTTTCTTTTCTTAATATTTAACTTGGTCTTCTCTATTAGCCTTCTCATGGCTATGTCAACAAGTTAAAATTGTTCTTATTACTTACTTGCAAACAGAGAAAGATAGAGAGAAGAGAGAGAGAAAGAGAGAGGAGGGAGAGAATGGGCATGCCAGAGCCTCCAGCCACTGCAAACAAACTCCAGATACATGCAGCACGTGCATCTGCCTTTACGTAGGTACTGGAAAATTTTACCTGAGTTGTTAGGCTTTGCATGCAAGTTTCTTAACCTTTGAGCCATCTCTCTAACTCCTGTTCCTATTATTTAAAAACAAATAAATGGGCTGGACCCTCCCTCCCCACCCCTTTCTGCCTCTTTCTCTCTCTTAAATAAATAAAAATAAAATAATTAAAATTTTAAAATATATTATATTTATTTTTAAAAGTAAGAAAATGGCTAAAGAGATGGCTCAGAGGTTAAAGGCACTTGCTTGCAAAGCCTGACAGCCTAGATACAATTCCCCAGTACCTACATAAAGCCAGATGCACGAAGTTCATTTGCAGTCACAAGAATCCCTGCCATGCCCATACTCACTCTTTCTCTATCTGCCTCTTCTGTCTTTCTCAAATAAATAAAAATATTTTTTAAAAGTAGGAAAAGCTGACACAAATACTGGTGTGAGCTCATCTGAAATAAAACAATGTTTTGTCCTCAGACACATACATTATAAAAAATAAAAGCTTGATGTTATTAAGAAGATTATAATAGAGTACCTTAAAAGATTATTTGATAGAGTCTTTTAATTGGTTTAAATACAATGATTTCATAAATCTCCTAAAGATATTTATTTTTAACCCTAATTGTATACATTAAATTCTTTTTGTTTTTAAATAATTAAGAAAAGTTGATCTACCCACAATTCTACAACTGTCTTTAGAAGCACTAATATTTATAATGATAATATGTATGGAGAAAGAGCTCAGTGTCCTATGAAGGGACAGAAAAGAATCCTTAGAAGCCAAGCATAGTGTCATTTGTCTATAATTCTAGCACCTGGGAGGCTGAGGCAAGAGGATTGCTGTGAGTTCAGGGCTATCCCAGGCTACATAGTGAATTCCAGATCAACCTGGGCCATATAGTAAGACCCTATTTTAAAACACCAAACCAAAAGCAATAAATCAAACAAAACAAAAAGAATCTTTAGTATTTGTTCATAATTAATATATTAAGATATCTGTTCTGTTCAATGGTATTTTATCTTTTAAAAGTATTATACATTCACTCTCTGATGTCATGTTAGAGAATGAAATATGTATGGCATTATCCACTTACAGAATAGAGGTGTGCGGTGCTAATCACGTCCTAAGCAGAGGGACACCAGTGGTTTCTAAACAGCATAGGCATTGACAGAACAGGGCCACAGCTTTGTCCAGGAGATAATAACTACAAGTTTAAAAGTCAAATTAGGTCTATCTTTTGCATGCCTGACACATTATTGGCATTATTTGCCAGAACAAAGAATAGCCCTTTCAAGGAACAGCCCCACCTGCTCCACTGTGAAGGCCTGTGAGTTTCCTTAAGGTATGCGAGACTCCAACTTTACAATGGGACTTCTTTGTCACAGGAAGCCTTTCTTCCATAGAACCAGCATTTAAAGTGATGAAAATGCAAAGAATTATAAAAAGCAAAATAGGTGCTGGAAAGGTGGCTTAATGGTTAAGGCACTTGTGTGCAAAGCCTGAGGACCCAGGTTCGATTCCCCAGGGCCCACTTAAGCCAGCTGCACAAGGTGGCTCATGTGTCTGGAGTTCATTTGCAGTGGCTAGAGGCCCTGGCATGTCCATTCTCTCTATATATATCTGCCTTTTTCTCTCTATCTCTCTCAAATAAATCAGTAATAAAAATTTAAACAAAGGATGCCTTTAAAAAAAAAAAGCAAAATAGGAAAACATTGGCAAAGGGGGTTTAAATAGTACAGATTAGTCTAAAATGTAGAAGCTAACTCTCTGATTCAGACTAGTTCTGAGGACTGCCATTGTTCTCTACACCTCCACCAGTACAATTAGACTCCAGGCCCATTTTTTTTTCTAAAGTATTTCATTTATTTATTTAATAAGAGAGCATGGGCATACCAGGGCCTCCCACCACTACATACAGACTCTAGACACATGAGCCATATTGTGTATCTGGCTTTACATGAGCACTGTAGAATCAAACCCAGCCCTGCAGGTTTGCAAGCAAGTACCTTTAACCACTGAGCCATTTCCTCAGCCACAGTCCCATTCTTTTTTTTTTTTTTTTTTTTTTTTTAGAGAGAGTGAGAGTGAGAGCAGGAAAGGGAGAGAGAATTGGCACACGCCAGGGCCTCAGCCACTGAAATTGAACCCCAGACGTTTGCTCCACCTAGTGGGTATGTGCAACCTTGAGCTTGCCTCACACCTCTGTGCATCTGTCTTATGTGGGATCTGGAGAGTGGAACATGGGTCCTTAAGCTTCACAGGCAAGTGCCTTAACCACTAAGCCATCTCAACAGCTCCCCACCAGTCCCATTCTTAATTCTAACATCCATCAGCTTCCTACTCTTCTTCACAGGCTTCTTTCTTTCTTTTCTTAATATTTAACTTGGTCTTCTCTATTAGCCTTCTCATGGCTATGTCAACAAGTTTAAATTGTTCTTATTACTTACTTGCAAACAGAGAAAGATAGAGAGAAGAGAGAGAGAAAGAGAGAGAGAAGGAGGGAGAGAATGGGCATGCCAGAGCCTCCAGCCACTGCAAACAAACTCCAGATACATGCAGCACGTGCATCTGCCTTTACGTAGGTACTGGAAAATTTTACCTGAGTTGTTAGGCTTTGCATGCAAGTTTCTTAACCTTTGAGCCATCTCTCTAACTCCTGTTCCTATTATTTAAAAACAAATAAATGGGCTGGATGGATGGCTTAGCAGTTAAGGGGTTTGCCTGCAAAGCAAAGGACCCAGGTTCAATTCCCCAGGACCCATGTTAGCCAGATGCACAAAGGGGCGCATGTGTCTGGAGTTCATTTGCAGTGGCTGGAGGCCCTGGCGCGTCCATTCTCTCTCCCTCTTTCTCTGTCAAATAAATAAATGAATAAATAAATGAATAAAAATTTAAAAATAAACATAAAAACAAATAAACGATTTCTATGTTCTCCTCCAAAATAACAAATTAGTTTAGTATTTCACATTATAGACAGAACATTTTTAAATGAAAACCAATCATGTGACTTGTAACTGACATGGCATCTAATCCTTCCTATTGCACGTATGATAATTCAGTCCCTGTGCTTGTCTTTCCAGAACCTGTCATATTAGCCCTGTGAGCTCTTCTAGCTCACATCTTTGCTCCCTGTTCTTAAATTAAATATATATATATGTTTATTTGCAAACACAGCGAGAAAGACAGAGGGAGAGAAACAAAGATAGAGAAAAAGAAAATGCGTGTGTCAGGGCCTCTTCTGGGGAATCAAATCTGGGTTGCTAAGACTTTGCAAGTAAGCACCTTGACCACTGAGCCAGGTGTGCTTTTATAATACATAGTCGGGTTTTGTCCATGGTTTCTAGATCGTGAAGCCTTCTCCCATGCCCTAGAAACAAGATTCCCTTGGCGCAGATCGCAGACATTCTAATCTTCTCTGTGGCCATCAAGAGAGTCTGGGACTTGCTCTTCTTGTCCTACAGCAGATCATAAGACTCACCTGATTCCAAGAAGCCTACCCTATACCCTAGAGGGGAAATCCTAAACAGATAGAACAAGGAAAATGCTGACACAGGACCGGCTGGGTTTCCCACCAGGTCTATGAACATGAGACATGAGACAGGCCTTAGAGAGCTTCCAGATTGTTGAACAAGGAGAAGTTCCCCAAGGGTGATGGCTAAGGGGGCCAGGGAAACTAGGCACCCTTTTCCCTATACCTCACTCTGTGCATCCACTCATGTGTATCAATGTAAATATTGACTTGAGTTCTGAGAGCCACTCCAGCAGGTTAAAGGAACTCTGGGAGGGAACACCAGTAGTTAACCATAAGTTAACCATAAGAAGGACAGGTTGCACAACCTGGAGCTTGTGACTTGCATTTTAAAGTGGGGAGGGAGAGCAGACTTCAAAAAGTGTCTTCAACCTGGGTGATCTGCCATCCCCAAATAGACAGGATCCAAACAGAATTGAGTTAGAAGACCCCCTGTTGTTTTCTACTTGATGATCAATTGGTTACTTTCTGGCAGAAACATCCCCACACATCAAGTCTCCCCTTGATTACTTTGTGAGAGCACAGGGAAAACAGAACAAGCCAGGTATTTGCCTAACATGTCCGGGAGACGCCTTCTCTGTTCCCACATTGATAAATTATAATTTTGTTCTTTCTCCAACACTTGTTCTGAGGATTCATTTGCCTGGTCCCATACTATGGCAATAACCAAAATTTTACCTAATTCCCTATCATAATCATTGTACATAGCATTCCGTATCCACCAGCTCCAGCTATCTGATTTGCAAGGTGAACGGGGAAAGCAGCGAGGAAACTGCCAGCACAATGAATCAATCAACCTGATCCCAGGACTGTGCTTCATAGCACTCCCGGCTGTCCTTCCCCAGTTTCTATAGCCATCCCTCCCCAGTTTCTATAGCTATCCCACACATAATAAACACACTCAGAGGCAGAAGAATTACATGAACTGCACTTTTTAATCCTAGAAGCAAAATACCTCACAGAGGCAACCTGTTTGAAGTCCTGACTCAGCACTCTTTCCAAACAGGATGAAATAGAACTTTGAGTTCCACAGATCCATGTGTCATAAGACAGGTATTCTGCCTCACTGCCTTGACTCTCAGCTAACAGAAAACCCAAGTAAAAAGCTATTGGGGCAGATAACAAACTGCATCAGAATGGTTCAAAATATGATCACTCAAAGATAATCGCATTTATGGAAGGAAAAGTACATGGCATGTCAAAGAATAGAGAAGTGAACCGTGAGCCATAACTATGGTTCAATAGCCAAGGGAATGAGCTACTCACGCATATCACCGAAGGTCCCCTTCGTTACTTTAGTAGCACTTAGCACCACTACTGTGAACTTATGGGAATACTGGTGTTCCACCTAGAAATAAAATGACAGCAAATTTAAAATACACATCTATTTAAAATATCACTGCTTCCTTAAAACTAACCAAAAATAGTCTAGTAGAGCATAAATAAACATACCAGAAACATCTTTAATGCTAAGGTTGTTCCTTTTACAACTCTCTCTTCTCTCCCGTCACAGAATCATGGAGAGGTCTAGATCACGCTAGACAGCAGCAGGACAGCTTGACTATTAGAACATCTGGGCTGTCGGCCTTAAGGATTACTTGGGGGAAAATGTAAATCAGGACTGCAGGCATTCTAGGAGCACAATTAGTCTTTGTACTGGCTGACTAGGAAGCCCTGGCTTAGAAAGGTAAGCCCACAGCAAGATGTTTACATCACTCTGCTCCTTTGTTTCCTTGTTACCGTTCAAGACCAAGCAAAAGTCTTTCTCTGCCTGACATTTCTAAGGTGCTTGTTGAAATAGTTCAAACTCAAGACAATTAACCATAAACTACTTTTATTAACTTGAATCCATCAGTTATAAACCATACCTAGCAATGTTAAAATTTTCTATTGTCCCAAAAGATTACATACAAATAATAAAATTAATAGACAATACTAAACACTTCCCCTAAATGGAAATCAGTTATCAAATAACCCTACCTATTAAAATGAATAAAGAAAAATGAATTTACATAATTTTTTAGAGTAACTAAAAAGACAAAAAAAAATCAAGCTCAAATATTTTTTTTCTTGTTTGTTTTAATCGTAGGAAAGTCCACCTCACTTAATTTTAATAGGCTTGCCGAGCAAGTTGAAAAGTCTGCAATTAATTAGAAAAAGGCTAAGATAAGGGCAATACTATAAAGTAATAATAATTTAAAAGCATAAAATATTTTTTTAAAAAAAGAGTCATAAGAACTAGCAACAGTAGAATATAAAGGCAGAAGTTACATAGTACTTAGCAACTTCTGAACAAATCACTCTATCGATTTAACAATTAATATTCAGAGTTAAGAGTGTTGAAGAAGACACGGAGTCATAGATGTGAGCATACTTGGTTTCTAAAGTCAGAGAGGCACAAAAAATCAAGATGATGCTTCATAACTCTGTTTTCAAAGAGGAATAACTTCAACATCCAAAAGTTATGAATAGCCAAAATTTGATGCTTTGTAACTAAAATTAACAAAATGAATAAAATATGAATGCCTTAAGAAGTATTTCATTATACTACAAATAAAATCACATGTGTATTCCTGACACAAAAAAGGCAGTTTCAAAATGATGATGTATAATTTTGAATTGTTTTATTTTAAACCCAAAATCCATACACGTTTTCTTCATTGGGATACCTGTTATATAAACCTCATAATGGTTATACATTAAATATGCTTAGTTTAAAATATCCCAAATGTGGGGCTAGAAAGACTGCTTAGCGGTTAAGGTGCTTACTCACCTACAAAGCCTCAGGACCCAGATTCAATCCCCCAGTATCTCTACATAAGCCAAATGCATAAGGTGGAGCATCTGGAATTCTCCATTCTCTCTCTCTTTCTCAAATAAATTAATTAACTAAATTGAAAATTTCAAAAATTTCAAATGTTGAAAGGGTTACAAACTTGCTTTGAACATTCATATTAACCAAAAACTCCTTTGATCTACTGAAATAATATAGAACAAAATAAAGTTTCAAATGATCTCTGGTAAAAACAAGCAAAAATCAGAGTTATATCCAACTCCTCACAAACCATAGAAACAAAGAGTGCAATATATATATATATAATTTATTTATTGGACAGAGAGAGAATGGGCACACCAGAGCCTCAAGCCACTGCAAACGAATACCAGATTCATGCGCCCCCTTGTGCATCTGGTTTACATGGGTCCTGGAGAACCGAACTGGGATCCTTTGCCTTTGCAGGCAAATGCCTTAACTGCTAAGCCATCTCTCCAGACCTGGAGTCAAACATTTTAAAACTGGGGGAAATGTAAAATTCTTCATCCTATAAAATTAACTTCAAAAGTGGGAAAAACAAACTTTCTCAGACAAAACCTGAAAGACTTTGTTGCCATTATATCTACTTGGGAAGAAGTGTTCAAAGAACTTCTCAAAACAGACAAGGTGGCTCACACCTGCAATCCCAGGACTTGGCAGAAGAAAGCAGGAGAATCAAGAGTTTCAAGGTCATCCTTGAAACCACAAAGACTGACACCAGCTTGGGCTGCATGAGACACAGACTCAAAAACATTTAAAAGAAAAAAAAAAAGAGGAAAATGTTATAGAAACTCAGATAGTGTTAAAGAACAGCATTGAAGAAGTGAAGGCAAATAAAAACTGTTTTTGTTTGTTTGTTTGTTTGTTTGTTTGTTTGTTTGGTTTTTGGAGGTAGGGTTTCACTCTAGCCCAGG
Organism: Orientallactaga sibirica; assembly: GCA_036365145.1. Taxonomy (NCBI): domain Eukaryota; kingdom Metazoa; phylum Chordata; class Mammalia; order Rodentia; family Dipodidae; genus Orientallactaga; species Orientallactaga sibirica. The sequence goes on from JAEOAD010000017.1 coordinate 17,111,985, forward strand.
CTGACCTGGAATTCACTATGTAATCTCAGGATGGCCTCAAACTCACGGCGATCCACCTACCTCTACCTCCCAGTGCTAGGATTAAAGGTGTGCACCACCACGCCCAGCTATTTTTTTATTTTTAATCTCATGCATAGAGATTATTCAAACTAATATTATCAATGCACATAAAAAAGCATATATGCATGTTTATATATAAAGGAATAATAGCAATAATATAAGGAAAAATAAAAATTAAAAAAATTGTAATTATGAGTTGTTTACATTATTCATGAAGCTACCCGAGTATCATTCAAAAGTGAACTCAGATTAGTTGTAAACTAATTACAAACTCTAAGACAATCATTGTTAAAAGTAGAGAAAAAGATTACAGTTTAGTTTGTAAGCTAAGATAAAATAGAATACTTTTGGAACTGGAGAAATGGCTCAGTGGTTAAAGGTACTTGCTTGCAAAGCCTGCCAGCCTGGGTTCAATTAGCCAGTACCCACCTAAATCCAAATGAGCAAATCAACACATGTATTTGTTGTTTATTTGTAGTGGCAAAAGGCCTTGGCATGCTCTGTCTCTCATATACACACTAGGTTTACAAAGAAATAAAACATATATATTTTTTTATTTTAAAAATAGAATATTTTTTAATAAATTCCCAATTAAAATAATGAAACACATAGAAAGTTAAGTAGAATAGAGATCAATAGGAGAAAATATAAAATAGTAACAAATATAGTAGATATTGAGCCTATTATATCAATAATAAATTTAATAACTTTTTATTAAATGCCCAATTAAAATGATAAAACACATAGGAAGATTAAGTGAAATAGAGATCAATAGCAGAAAATATAAAATAGTAACAAATATAGTAGATAATTGAGCCTATTATATGAGTAATGAATTTAAAAATCAATAGTTTAAATAAATTAGCCTTAAGGCAGAGATTGTAAGAGTGAGCCAAAAAATGAGACCAAGCCATATGTTAACTACAAGAAAGCCACTTTATTTTTATGCTTTGATTGTTTTTATTTATCTTGCTATGGAACATGATAGTTATTCAATTAATTTTTAAGTTATCATACAAAGTAATACATATCATTGTAGTATTGTCATACAATTTGTCCTTCTGTTCTAATCTCTGTCACTTACAACCCTCCCCATAGTACCCTGGCTGTTTCCTTTCCTCCCCTCCTTTTTGTCTTTCTTTTTGTTTTCATGCCACATATATTCCCTTGCCACCACCACCCCCATTTAAGAGTTCTTCCTCTTCCTCTCTTCTCAGGATCCCCTTGGAGTTTCATGAACTCTACACACACACACACACACACACACACACACACACACACACACACAATTTTAAAGCCAGAGTCCACATCTAAGAGAAAATGTGATATTTATCTTTCTGAGTCCAGCTTATTTTGCCTAACATATCAATTTCCAGTTCCATGCATTTTTGTGTAAATGTCAACTGGCTATAAGTACCACATGACCTTTAGTTGCCTGTTTTGAATATCTAAGCTGGTTCCATTTCCCATTTACAGTGAATAATCATTATAGACATGCAGTACCTGTGGTAAGGTTCGGAGTCTTGGGATATATATCCAGGAGTTGTGTAGCTTGATCATATGATTGCTCTATTTTCCACTTTTTTTTTTTTTTTTTTGAAAATATATCCATGACTTTGATAGTGTCTGCATCAGCTTACATTCCCACCAGCAATGCATATGGGTTCCTCTTTCCCCAAACCTTCACCAGCATTTGTTGTCATTTGTGTTCATGATGACAGCCACTCTGACTGGAGTGAGATGGAATCTCAAAGCAGTTTTAATTTAAATTTCTCTTATGGGCTGGTGGTTGCTTATGGGCGGCCGACTAGGGTCATGTGACCGGAAGGGCTCCCGACGTGGTCCCTCCTTGGCTCGGCTGAGCGCCCTGCCGACCAGGCCATGGGGTTCTGCTACAGCAGCGAGAACGAGGACTCGGACCAGGACCGGGAGGAGCAGAAGCTGCTGCTGGACCCTAGTAGCCGCCCCCAAAGCCCTCAATGGAGCTGAGCCCAATTACTACAGCCTGCCTTCTGCACGCACAGATGAACGGACCCTGCTCTCCTCCATCCTCGCCAAGACAGCCAGCAACATCATCGACGTATCTGCTGCAGACTCCCAGGGCATGGAGCAGCATGAGTACATGGACAGAGCAAGGCAGTACAGCACCCGCTTGGCTGTGCTGAGCAGCAGCCTAACCCACTGGAAGAAGCTGCCGCCGCTGCCATCTCTCACCAGCCAGCCCCACCAAGTGCAGGCCAGCGAGCCAGTCCCCTTCTCTGACTTGCAGCAGGTCACCAGGATAGCTGCTTATGCCTGCAGTGCACTTTCTCAAATCCGTGTGGACGCAAAAGAGGAGCTGGTTGTACAGTTTGGAATTCCATGAAGAGGGGTCCTTGGACAGCTCTTCTCTCCTCTTCATCCCGTCTCCACCCCATCTCTTCTGGCTCCCAGTCTCACTGCGGCATATACAGTACTCTAACCTGCTACTGATCATGGAGAAGAATGTGGAGGAGGAGAAAAGCGAGGCTAGAAGCTGAGCAAGAGAGGACTGAGCTGGCCTGGGTGCGGTGGGGGCCAAGAGAACAGGGCCTGGCAGTCTTCACAGCCGTGATACCACTGCAGGGGTGAACAGTGGGGGACCTAGGGAGATCCCCTTCTCACCTTTTCTCTTGGCCTCTGGTTCACTCCTGTCCCCCTCCCCATGACTTGGTGCTCACAGGCACCTTAGTAGGGATTGTGACCAGGGTCTAGATGGGCTTGAATTTGAATGAATTGAGTTTGTATATCTGGCACCCTGGGTTTTTACATGTTTGGTCTTTTTCTTTTTGTTTTTGTATGTCACCCTCGATAAAGGAAGTATATTCATTTGTGTGCTGGTTTACACCCCCTGTCCTGACTGCCACTCTACTATGTACCTGTGGCTGCTAAAGTCTGTGGTCAGTGAGATGTGGGGAGGGATGTCTTTTATGGACTTTCAAGAAGAATCCAAAGATTAAGGTTCAGGGTTCCTAAGTCTTAAGACAGCTAGCCTCATATTGGATAAGACTGTTTATGTACCTTCCCTAGTGATGGGAACACTGTCAAAGCTGAGCATACTTGAATCTGAGGCACCTTTGACTGTTGGGGACCCTGCCCCAGTCTTGGTGGAATTACCCACTGCCCCTGGGGGTGGAGAGACCAGACTTCTGGATCATTCTTTTTAGCAAATGATGAAATCTTAAGCAGAATCCCAACACATAAAAATCCAAGGGGAGCCGGGTTTGGTGGCTCACGCCTTTAATCCCAGCACTTGGGAGGCAGAGGTAGGAGGATCACCATGAGTTTGAAGCCACCCTGAGAATACAGAGTGAATTCCAGGTCAGCCTTGGCAAGAGTAAGATCCTACTGTGGGGAAAAAAAAAAAAAAAACCAAGTGGGCCAACTCTGATCTGAGAAGTGGTCAGAGCCCATCTTCTAGGTCTAGCTGGAGGCTTCCAGACAGCTCCACTCTGAAGAATTTGGGCTGCACAGTGGTTTATACCTGTAATTCCAGCAATCAAGAGGTTGAGGCAGGAGGATTACCACAAGTTTGAGATTACATAGTGAATTCCAGGTCAGCCTGGGTTAGAGCAAGACCCTACCTCGAAAAATAAACAAAATAAAACAAACAATATATATTTATACATATATGTATGTATATATAAATTTATTTTAAAATAAATAAGTTTCTCTTGTGGATAAGGATGTTGCTTGTGTTTTTCTCCAGCAGATTCAAAGTTTCATGTCTTTCATTAAGGTTTGTGATCCCCTTTGAATTGATTTTTATACAGAGTGAGAGATATGGATTTAATTCATCTACATGTGAAAATGTTGGGAGTTTTTTCCCAGTACCATTTATTAAAGACACTGTCTTTTGTCTGCTTTAAGATAGAAGCATAGGCAGACTTCTAAAAAGGACTCCAACAGCACAGGAAACAATACTAAGAACTAGCAGATGTGATTACATGAAATTAAGAAGCTTTTATATCACCAACAACCACCAGAAGAAGAGATAGCCTGCTGAGTGGGAAAAATACTTCACCAGCAAAATGTTTAAAAACTGCAAAAACTAACGTCATCCAATCAATAAATGGGTTTAGTTATTGAATATTCATTTCTCAAAAGAAGAAATAAAAATAATAATTACTGGAAAATGGTCAACATTCTTAGCCGTAAAGGAAATGCAAGTTGAAACTCCCTTGACAGTCTATCACACCCCAGTTGCAATGGATGTCATCATGATATGTACATACACATATGTTGACAAGGATGTGGGGAAAGAGGAATCTGTACTACAGTTCATAGAAATGTAAATGGGCCATTATGCCCATTATGGAGGTTCCAGAAAAAGTGATCCTATGAGTCCTCCACTCTGGGGTTTATCAAGGACTCTAAGTCAACACTCCACAGAGATACTTACACATCTATGTTGACTTCTGCACTATTCACAATATTCAGGAACAAGAACCGACCTGGCTAAATACCAGCAGATGAATGATAAAGAAAATGTGGTACGTATACACAATGGGATTTTTATTTAGCCATAAAGAGAAATGAAATCATAACATTTGAATGGAAACTTATGTTAACTGAAAGAAGCCAGACTCAGAAAGACAAGTACCATATGTTTTCTTTCAGATACAAAAATCTAGCTTCAAATATATATACACAGGGCTGGAGAGATGGCTTACCAGTTAAGGCTCTTGCCTGTGAAGCCTAAGGACTCATGTTTGACTATCCAGGTCCCACATAAGCCAGACGTACAAGGTGACACAGCATGCAAGGTGGCACAGGTGCACAAGATGGCATATGCATTTGGAGTTCAAATGCAGTGGCTAGAGGCCCTGGAGCACCAATTCTCTTTCTCATAAAAATACTTTAAAAACTGTGTGTGTGTGTGTGTGTGTGTGTGTGTGTGTGTGTGTGTGTATGTGTCTATAATATGAATCTACAAAGAGAATCATAAGAGGGGAGAAAGAGATATTAAGGGAGAGGGGAAAAAAGAAGGTAATAAAAATATGTGACATGATGGCACAAGGAGGAGCTATCCAGGGGAGATAAGGGACCAGGCTCAGGGGAGAAGGAGGCATAAGGACTGGTGTGTGTGCTGGGGGTTAGAACAAATGAAAACAAAGCTTAATCACACAAGTGTGAAAATGTCATAATAATACCATTAGTTGTACAATAACCTAAAAATTAATTTATATAAATAAAATATAATATAAAGTAAATAGATTAACTTAAAAAGATATCTTGAACTGAAAGTTGGCTTAGTGGTTAAAGCGCATGCCTGTGAAGCCTAGGGACCCAGGCTCATTCCCCAGTACCAACATAAGCAGATGCACAAGGTGGTACATGTGCCTGGTTTAGTTTGCAGTGGCTAGAGGCCCTGGCATGCCCATTCTCCACCTCCATCCCCACCGATCTATCTATCTATCTGCCTCTTTCTCTTTCTCTGTCTCAATCAAATAAATGAATAAACACAATATTTTAAAAAAATAATTAAAAAATAAAAAGATATTATGCTATTAAAAATAAAACAGGGCCCGGGCTGGAGAGATGGCTTAGCAGTTAAGGCACCTGCCTGCTAAGCCTAAGAACCCAGTTCCAATGTCCAGGTCCCACGTTTAGCCAGATGCAAAGTGACGCAAGGACACAATGCCGCACTTGACCACAAGGGGGCGCACGCATCTGGATTTTGTTCACAGCAGCTGAGAGACTGCTGGTGCGCCCATCTCTATGTCTCCCTCTCTGTCTCTCTCTCTCTCTCTCTCTCTCTGTGTGTCTCTCTCCAAAAATAAAATAATAATTTAAAAAATTTTTAAAATAAAACAGGGCTGGAGGGATGGTTTAGTGGTTAAGGTGCTTGCCTGCAAAGTCAAAGGACCCAGGTTTGATTCCTTAGGACCCATGTAAGCCAGATGCACAAGGTCGTACATGTGTCTGGGAGTTTGTCTGCAGTGGCTGGAGGCCCTCGTATACCCATTCTTTCTCTCTCTCTCGTCTCAAATAAAAATGAATAAATTAATTTTAAAAAATAAAGAAACAATCCAGCCAGGTGTGGTGGCCCATGCTTTAAGCCCAGCACTGGAATGCAGAGATAGGTGGATTGCTGTGAGTTCAAGACCACCCTGAGACTATATAGTGAATTCCAGGTCAGTGTGGGCTAGAATGAGACCCTTCCTTGGAAAAGTAAAAACCAAAAAATAAATAGATGAAAATAAATACAATAAAACAGTTTGAGAATCATGCATGCTGGTGCACACATATAGCCCTATCACTTGGGAAACAGAGAACAGAGGCAGTAAGTTTGAGGCCAGTCTGAGCTACATAATCAGACCTTGTCACAGAAAATATAAAAACAAACAAATAACAATAACCTGGACTTAATAAATTTAACCCATGACAATCAAAGTCACAGCAAGTTTTGTGAGAATGAGAAAGTAATCCTACAATTTTTTTATTCAAAGGCAAAAATACAGAATAGCACATATAATATTAAAGCAGAAAAAGGCCAGAGAACCAGCACTATCTGATGTCAATATGCGCTTATCATGCTACACAGTAAGTATAGCATTTATTTAAAAACTGAAAAAAGAGCTAATGCAAGAGAATTTGTCTTTTCAACAAATGGTGCTTTAACAATGGAACATTAATATGGCAAAAATAAATAAATTTAGACAAATGATACCTGGGTCAAAGACAAAGTGAAAAATGCTTTTAAAAAAGTAATTTAGGGCAGGGCATGGTGGTGCACAACTTTAATCCCAGCACTCAGGAGGCAGATGTAGGAGGATCACTGTGAGTTCAAGGCCACCCTGAGACTATATAGTGAATTCCAGGTCAGCCTGAGCTACAGTAAAACCCTACGTTGGAAGGAAAAAAAAAGTAATTTAAAGGATTAGATTTCTCTAATAAAAATGTCTTCTCAATACTATTATAAAGCAAGCACAGGGGTACACACTTAGAGTCTCAGTCCACGGAAAGGGGAGAAAAGAGAGTCAGGAATTCAAGACTATCTCAACTACAAGGCAAGTCCAAGGCCCACATGGGCCCTCTCAAGAAATCATTAAAATTTACTATTATATAATTTTATCTCCCAAAATGATCAATGCTCTTCTATATCTTATAACTTCTTTTAATATATTCAAATGCTTAAAATTTCCTCATAATGCCCAAATCAAAAAGAGTTTTATCTATGATATAATAACTTGTTTCTTTAATGCTGCAAGTATATTCATCTGTCTAATGTTTATTAATAATGTCCAGAAAGCAAATGCTATCATTACAAAGTTATACTGAGTATGTGAGCAGTATGTCATGCACTCTACTAGATGCCAATTCTCATTTAATCTTCCCTAAAGCCTTCCTGTTGACAATGTGTCTTTTATAATTAATAAATGTTATCAAAGAAATTATCATAAATGATAATATTAGCTATTGATATTTAAAGATCAGTAAAGTTAGATTGAGAGGCTAAGTGATTTCCCAGTAATTCATCTGTTATAAATGGCAAGACTATAGTAAATGCCAGCCTGATTGTCCCCTGTGACTTTGTCTTTTCCATATTCCTTACTTGCACAGAGAATGAAACCATGTGAGTGACTTTAAGTAGTATTAAAGACTGCTTCCATGTATCAAAGTGGCATAGACAGCTGAAATCCCACCTGTGTATGTCTCTGGTCAATCTACCTAAACTTTTGGTCATTGGTCCTTACTGTTAGGCATTCAGCTCTTCTTTTGAATCTGTGTTTATTTTCATCATCATGTGTCTTTAACTTGAGGAATGAAAATTATTCTTGTGTTCTTCATAGGAAATAAAAGCAAAGTACCTCTTTCTTAATTTTAATAAGTTAATTTTGGAAACATTAAGCCTTCAGATCACCTATGAACTACTTCCTAAACAGGAATGCCAAAATCTCGTACCATCTCTTTCTAAGAGCAGTAAGGATTAACAAGAGAGTAGCTATAAAGTGAGTAGGGCACGCATTCTTGGAGAAAGGTATTTGGTGTCAATAAATGATTATTATGAGTATGCTTTGCCATGTCTCCTGAAGCCAATATCACGTATCATTTCAAAGGAGCCAGTCTGGGCAGGGTTCCCACTTGGATAGGAGATGTTTGCTTATGGCTCAGGGTCGGTGCCAGAGGAAACGACACTGAATCCATGACCAGCATTCTCCAGGGGAAACCAGTGACTCAGGACAGTGCTAGGCAGTAGTTGGCAGAAGAAGATGCCATATTTCTATTGAGATGTCAACTCTACGCTCAACCTACTGATTTAGTCACCAAGATTAAGCCTTGCCTGCAGGTCTAGAATTACTTCACTTTGAGGATCTGTCTTCATCCATAATCTTTTCTATGGTAAAAATCAAAACTTTTTCTTTTCACAGTTAAAATTTAGCAAACAATAAGAAAACAACTAGTGTGCTAAGTTGATTCTATAGTTAGGTGGATACCTGTAACTAAAATGACTAGCATTGAAAAACAACCTGTACCAAACCAATGCGATGATTTCCCTGTGTTTGAAATTCTTCTGTGACAAGAGCTTAAGACAAGATCCTAAAGTTAATAAGAAAGAGTAGAAGGTGTACTTTGTATGTCAATATCTTTTCTCCCTACCTCAATGCCATTGCCCAACATTAATCAAAACCCAAACTAAAGACTGTTAATATGAAAAGGTTTGTAGAAGTTCATTACTGACCTAAGAGATAGTAATCACTGTAATCAGCAACGTGCAACTTCAAACAGATCTCAGAACTGTTAACAAAATACACCTGCCTTGATATGATCCTTACCTCACGAAATGTCTTTTGTGTTCGCTTATTTTCAGTTTCACTTCCTGATGTGGAGTTTCATTCTAATCCATGTAACAAGTGCAGGCAGTGCACTAGCATTTTCCTGATTGTGTGTGTGTGTGTGTGTGTGTGTGTGTGTTGTCATATATATATATGTGGTTAGGCATGTGTGCAGGTGCATGTGTGCATATGTGCATACATGTGTGTGGAGGCCAGAGGTCAACATGAGGGGCCGTCCTGTATCACTGTACCTTATTTGGAGACAAATTTTCTCACTAACAACATAATTATTATTCAACCATAAAGAAAAGGAAATCCTATTATTTGTAGCAAAATGGATTTCTCAAGATTCCTAGCCAGGTGTGGTGTGTACTTAGGAGGCAGAGATAGATCACTGTAAGTTCAAATGTGGCCTGAGACCCCACCTCAAAAAATAAAAAATAAAAAGAGTTCAATTTGCTTCAGGCTGGAGAGATGGCTTAGAGGTAAAGGAGCTTGCCTACAAAGCCTAGGGACCCAGGTTCCATTCCCCAGGACCCATGAAAAAACAGATGCACAAAGTGGCACATGGATCTGGAATTTGCTTGCAGTGGCTGGAGGCCTTGGCAAGCCCATTCTCTCTCTGTTTCTCTTCTCTCTGTCTCTGCTTGCAAATAAATAAAAGTACTTTTAAAAAAAAGAAAGGTCGGGCATGGTGGCGCATGCCTTTAATCCCAGCACTCGGGAGGCAGAGGTAGGAGGATTGCCCTGAGTTCGAGTTCACCCTGAGATTACATAGTGAATTCCAGGTCAGCCTGAGCTAGAGTGAGACTCTACCTCAAAAAAACAAAAAAAGAAAGAAAAAGGAAGGAAGGAAGAAAGGAAGGAAGGAAGGAAGGAAGGAAGGAGGGAGGGAGGGAGGGAGGGAGGGAGGGGAGGGAGGGAGGGAGGGAGGAGGGAGGGAGGGGGAAGGAAGGTAGGTGCCGGGTGTGGTGGCTCACACCTTTAATCCCAGCACTTTGGGAGGCAGAGGTAGGAGCATGCCGTGAGTTGGAGGCCAACCTGAGAATACATAGTAAATTCCATGTCAGCCTGGACTAGAGTGACACCTTACCTTGGAAAAACAAAGCAAAATTAAAAAAAAAAAAAAAAAGGAAGAAGACACTGAATGTCAAGTTTGGGGGTAATTTTCATGAGTAGATTTTTAAAAAATATTGTTATCTATTTTCATGGGCTCATCTGGAGACACCGAGTGTAACAAGTAGTTGGGGAACTGTACTCATGACAATAGCCAACAAAACATCTGGATAACTACTTTTTAAATTTTTATTTATTTATTTATATGCAAGTAAAGAGAGAGAGAGAGAGAGAGAGAGAGAGAATGGGCACGCCAGGGCCTTCAGTCCCAACAAACTCCAGATACATGCACCACTTTATGCATGTGGCTTTACATGGGTATTGGGGAATCAAACTCAGGTCATTACGTTTCACGAGCAAGTGCCTTAATGCTAAGCCATGTCTCCAGCCCAAAATAAATATTTTCTTAAAAGAAAAGAACTAAGACACTAAAAATTGCTAAATACTTGGACAGAGAGTAAAGATCAAGGGAAGCACAGAAACTCCAAGAAAGAGACCAGTTTTGCTGAAAGAATGAGTGGTCTTATGAAATATGAGTGATCTAAGCACGAGGACCCTGGGGGAGCACACTCCTGTTAGTGTTGAGAACACCCTGTGATACAGCTGCCTCACTCGGAGGTGTATGTACAAAGAAAATGAAATTGACATACAAAAGAGACACCTGCAAGCCCTAGTTCATTGTGGCACTATTCACAGTAGCAAAGACACAGAATCAGCATTCTTGCCTATAAAAAGATGAATGCGTAAAGAAGATAGGGCATAGATAGTTGGCAGATAAATGATAGATCGATGATAGAAAAATAGATAGATGGATAGATAATAGATAGATGCCCTCATAATATTCATACACACATATGTTATATAGTATACATCTGAATGTCATTCAACCATAAAGAAAAAAAATGAAATCTTATTGTTTGAAGCAAAAAAAAAAATGGATGAAACTGCAGGATGCCATGTGAAAAGCAGTAAACAATACACAAAAAGACAAGTTGCATGCCCCGTCTTGTATGTGGAAGCTGAAAAAATAGAAAGAAAAATAGAGTGAAAAAAAAAAAAGAAGGAAGGGAAGAAGGAAGGAAAGAAGGTTGGCATGAAAATAGAAAAGTGATTACTGGAGTTTAGGAAGAGTGAAAGAGACTGAAGCAAGAAAGATGGATGGGTATGATCAGTGTATTCTATAAGCCTGCATGGAGATATCATACAGAATTTAATAATGTGGTAACTAATATGCACTAATTTAAAAAGCAATGATCCCAGTACTTGAGAAGTAGAGATAGGAGAACCAGAAGTTCAAAGTCAGCCTTGGCTACATAGTAAATTTGAGGCTATCCTGGGCTAGATGAAGACATGTATTTTTTAAGAAGTGAGAGATGCAGAAACCCCACACCTGTACCATAGAGCTAAGTATGAACAGCCTTTGGTTCCAGACAGATCTCTTGAATGGAATCGAGGCCCCAGAGCAAACCAGCATCCTGGAACTAGAATCAAATGCTTCCCAAACTGAGTTTCCCCAGGGATCTCACAGACACAAAGTTCGCTCTAAAGAATTTTTCTACAGCTTTTTCTGAGGTTGTATCTCACTCTAGACCAAGCTGACCTGGAATTCACTCTGTAGTCCCAGGCTGGCCTCAAACTCACAGCAATATTCCCACCTCTGCCTTCTGAGTGCTGGGATTAAAGGCATCTGCTATCTAAAGAATTTTTCTATCAGTGGACATTGCAAGCCTTAAATCTGGCCAGCTGGGCCAAATGAGCCAGTGGGTGCAATAGTGGCATGTCTGTTATGGGGAAAAGCAACCACTCTCTAATTGGACTGAAAGCCCACTCCATGGGAGGGAATACAACCCTGATACTGAAAACCTACAATAGGGGTAGTCATGAGCCCTAGGGGTATAACATCTGCTGGTGTCTGGCTGAGTATATACTATGCTCACCAAACTACCCAGTAAGCACTTCTCTTAATGTCCATACTCATATATTAATGCTACTTTCATTTTTGGTTAAAGAAGCTTCTCTTTTCAGATGGCAGTAACCTTGGGATGACTCAGAGTACTTAGAAGAAGGGACAGAGGAGTGCTCAGCACTGAAACATCTCTATCACACCTTCCAAGGCTCAGGGTCCATTGCAGCAGAGGCGGAGGAAAGAATGTAAGAGCCAAAGGAAGGGTAGGACTCCTTATAACATGCTCCTCCAGACACAAAGTGGCCTGGATATCCATGACCTCAGAGTGCCTACACAAGAGCATCATAATAGGAGGAAAGATGATGACATCAAAATTAAAGAGAGACTGATTGAGAGGGGAAGGGTTATGATGGAGAGTGGAGATGCAAAGGAGAAAGTGGGGGGAGGGAGGGAATACTGTGAGTTATTGTCTACAATTATGGATTTTAAAAAGTATTTTTCTACAGATAACTAATCATAATATTTGGCACACATTCAAAAATGATTAGTAGGGCTGGAGAGATGGCTTAGCGGTTAAGGCGCCTGTCTCCTAAGCCTAAGAATGCCAGTTCCAATCTCCAGGTCCCACATTTAGCCAGATGCAAAGTGACACAAGGGCACAATGCTGCACTTGACCACAAGGGGGCGCATGCATCTGGATTTCATTCGCAGCAGCTGAGACTGCTGGCGCGTATCCCATCTATCGTCTCTCTCTCTCTCTCTCTCTCTCTCTCTCTGTCTCTCTCTGTGTCTCTCTCCAAAAAAAAAAAAAAAAAAAAATGATTAGTAGTGCTGGCGTGGTGGTGCGCGCTTTAATCCCGGCACTCAGGAGGCAGAGGTAGGAAGATTGCCGTGAGTTCAAGGCCACCCTGAGATGACATAGTGAATTCCAGGTCAGCCTGGGCTAGAGCGAGACCCTATCTCGAAAAACAAAAAAACAGGGCTGGAGAGATGGCTTAGTGGTTAAACGCTTGCCTGTGAAGCCTAAGGATCCTGGTTCGAGGCCTCGATTCTCCAGGACCCACGTAAGCCAGATGCATAAGGGGGCACATGCATCTGGAGTTTGTTTGCAGTGGCTAGAGGCCCTGGCACGCCCATCTCTCTCTCTCTCTCTCTCTCTCTCTCTCTCTCTCTCTCTCTGCCTATTTCTGTATCTTTCTCTCTCAAATAAATAAATAAATAAAAATAAAATATTTTTAAAAAAAAGAAAAAGAAAAACCAAAACAACAACAACAACAACAAAAAGATTACTAGCCTAAGGATGTACATCACCAGGCATAGTTGATAGGCACAAAGTCAGAACTATCCATAGGATAGCTGCATTACCCAACATCTGCAAAGTTGAAGGAACTGGGAGTCCTGATGGAATATGACCATGCAGAACAGGAAATTAAAAAAATGACTGAAAAGATTGTATAAAGAAGCAAGCAGAAATCTGAAAGTCAAAGGATAAGGTGACCTATGAATTTCTGATTTATGATCCACAGAGAAAAAAAAAGAAATGCAGATATTATTTTAAATTTGTGCACTTTACCTCCTAGACACTTGTGGCAGGGCAGGGTACTTACACAAAGGGTAAATGCACCAACTTGAATGGACCATATAGCAGCTGAATATGACAAAGTCTCTAGGTGTGTCTGGAAGGATTGGGAGGGTCTGTATAGCAGCCTGCACGCCCAGTGTGGTGGAACTTCACACAGTCTGTTGAAGGGACTTGAAGACAGAGGAAGGAAGGCTGTGCCCCTCTTTTCCTGTCTCACTCTTTGAGCTGGGCCCTCTCAACTCATCTGGCTCAGTTCTTGAACTGAGAACCCGGAGACACTAGCCTTCCTTTCCTTCACTTTCCAAGACTGAATCAGTGTTCCCAAAATTAAATGATTTGCCGTAAAACTCACGAAAGTCTAAGTCCAGTGCTGTGCTTTGGTAAGAGCATTTTAGTCATTTTGATATGTATGACTTTCCAATAATTGTATCTTATGTTCTAACTTCCCTGGGAGATCTTGATTATTTTTTACATTTCATAAACATTCCTATGTGCACACACTAATTTATTGCTTATGAAAGGCTGTGTGGCAGACACAGAAGATATTATTCATACCCTGCATTCCGCATGATGCTGAGCCCTGTGCTCAGGAGCACGTCTCTGGGAAGACCTGCACAGCTGCCAGAACACTCGTTCTTTGAGTCTGTAGCCAGTAGTGGTGTTTTTTTTACCTCCCCTGGCACTGTAAGAATCTGGAAAAAAATACCTGTCTATATTTTTTGGTAAAACTTCCAGTCCTCCTACAACAACATTTTTAAAGGTCTTTGTATCACCACAGGTCATGCTAGCGTGCCACTGTGGTCCACTGTCTCTAGAATGATGGTCCGAGGAAGCAAGCAGTGGCTCTCCATGACTAATAGGTGGTAACAAGTGACGTGAGTATTTTTACTTCAAGAGATGACTCATTTTCAGAGTAAAAATATGGACGCTTTCATAAAAGTTTATTTTTTGAGGCAGGGTCTCCCAATGTAGCTAAGCCAGGCTGGCCTTCTGAACCCTGGGATCACACACACGAGCCTCCTCACCCAGCTTCATCAGTGTTTTCTGCTTGGTCTCTCCTCATAAAGTGATGCTACTCTAGACATAAAGCAAAGTCTCTGCAACCAATTCTGAAGATAGTAAGATCGGAATGCAGGGCTGGAGAGATGGCTCAGCAGTTAAGACGCTTGCCTGCAAAGCCTAATAACTCTGATTCCCCAGGACCCATGTAAAGCCAGATGCACAAAGTGATGCATGCATCTGGAGTTCGTTTACATTGGCTGGAGGCGTTGGAATGCCCATTCTCTCTGTCTGTCTGTCTGTCTGTCCTCTTTCTCTCTCTCTGTCTCTCTCTCTGCTTGCAAATAAATAAATAAATAAATAAATAAATAAATAAATATTTTTTAAAAGATTGGAAAGCAACTTAAAACACCTCCAGACAAATGGGAAGCTAAATTCTGTTATATACTTATCACTCCATTTTCTAGTATCTTTTTATGAGCCAGCACCACTGGAAGCAAGAGAGCTTGCTGGCTGCAAATGGCTGCATCAGATGCTCTAACATGTCTCTGCACCACAGGTGTGGTGAGAATGAGCCCCATCTCTTATGCCTTGAGGCAGCCAAAACTGTTGGCCCATTTGGCATCAACTGCTCATTACTCCCTAGCTGGCTTCATTTCCATCTTCCATTGTTACTAATACTGTTTCATGTTTAGAGTATTCCCTAATATGTTTTCTTTTTAAATTTTTAAATATTTTTTATTATATTTGAGAGAGAAAGAAAGAGGCAGATAGAGAGAGAGAGAGAGAGAATGAGCATGCCAGGGCCTTCAGCCACTGCAAAGGAACTCCAGAGGCATGTGCTACCTTGTGCATCTGGCTTACATGGGTCATGGGGAATTGAAGCTGGGTGCTTTAACTTTGCAGGCTAGCACTTTAACCCCCTAAGATGTTTTTCAAAATATATTTCTAGTGAGGTGTGGTGGTACACTCCTGTAATATCAGTAGGAGGAAGGCTGAGACAGGGAGATTTGCTAGTGAGCTTGAGGCCAACATACATAGTGAGTTCTATGTTAACCGAGGTTACATAAAAGGACCTGCCTCAAAATTAGTTAAGTAATTAATAGAAAAATATCTTTCTGGGAAAACCAGAGAGGCATTTTTTCATTAAAACAATTTATACACATGCACATGGTTATGCTTTTATTATAAATATGGCAAGAACAGGAAGAAAAATAGGAGTTTAGGAGCCATTCATTTAAAAGGGCTTCACGAGTAAGACAGACAATATCACATGCTTTGTCTCAGATGTGGAATCAAGACTTAATAACATACAAATAAGACATAATCAGAAGGGGAACTATTTGGACAAAGGAAGGGGACCAGAAGGAGGGTGAAGGGAGACAAGAAAGAGTAATGAGGGCTGGAGAAATTGCTTAGCACTTAAGGTGCATGCCTCATAGGCCTAAGGACCCAGGTTCAATTCTCTAGATCCCACATAAGCCAGATGCACATAGTGTAATTTATTTGCAGTAGCTAGAGACCCTGGCGTGCCCATTCTCACTCTCTCACTGTCTCTCTTTCTCTGTCTCTCTCTCTCTCTCTCTATTAAATAAATAACAAAGCAAAATTAAAAAGGAAGAAGACACTGAATGTCAAGTTTGGGGAGTATGGTATTTTTCATGAGTAGATTTTTAAAAATATTGTTATCTATTTTCATGGGCTCATCTGGAGACACCGAGTGTAACAAGTAGTTGGGGAACTGTACTCATGACAATATTAACTCTAAAACATCTGGATAACTACTTTTAAATTTTTATTTATTTATTTATATGCAAGTAAAGAGAGAGAGAGAGAATGGCACGCCAGGGCCTTCAGTCCCAACAAACTCCAGATACATGCACCACTTTATGCATGTGGCTTTACATAGGTATTAGGGAATCAAACTCAGGTCATTACGTTTCACGAGCAAGTGCCTTAATGCTAAGCCATGTCTCCAGCCCAAAATAAATATTTTCTTAAAAGAAAAGAACTAAGACACTAAAATTGCTAAATACTTGGACAGAGAGTAAAGATCAAGGAAGCACAGAAACTCCAAGAAAGAGACCAGTTTTGCTGAAAGAATGAGTGGTCTTATGAAATATGAGTGATCAGCCTGCACGAGGACCTGGGGAGCACACTCCTGTTAGTGTTGAGAACACCCTGTGATACAGCTGCCTCACTCGGAGGTGTATGTACAAAGAAAATGAAATTGACATACAAAAGAGACACCTGCAAGCCCTAGTTCATTGTGGCACTATTCACAGTAGCAAAGACACAGAATCAGCATTCTTGCCTATAAAAAGATGAATGCGTAAAGAAGATAGGGCATAGATAGTTGGCAGATAAATGATAGATCGATGATAGAAAAATAGATAGATGGATAGATAATAGATAGATGCCCTCATAATATTCATACACACATATGTTATATAGTATACATCTGAATGTCATTCAACCATAAAGAAAAAAAATGAAATCTTATTGTTTGAAGCAAAAAAAAAAATGGATGAAACTGCAGGATGCCATGTGAAAAGCAGTAAACAATACACAAAAGACAAGTTGCATGCCCGTCTTGTATGTGGAAGCTGAAAAATAGAAAGAAAAATAGAGTGAGAAAAAAAAGAAGGAAGGAAGAAGGAAGGAAAGAAGGTTGGCATGAAAATAGAAAAGTGATTACTGGAGTTTAGGAAGAGTGAAAGAGACTGAAGCAAGAAAGATGGATGGGTATGATCAGTGTATTCTATAAGCCTGCATGGAGATATCATACAGATTTAATAATGTGGTAACTAATATGCACTAATTTAAAAGCAATGATCCCAGTACTTGAGAAGTAGAGATAGGAGAACCAGAAGTTCAAAGTCAGCCTTGGCTACATAGTAAATTTGAGGCTATCCTGGGCTAGATGAAGACATGTATTTTTTAAGAAGTGAGAGATGCAGAAACCCCACACCTGTACCATAGAGCTAAGTATGAACAGCCTTTGGTTCCAGACAGATCTCTTGAATGGAATCGAGGCCCCAGAGCAAACCAGCATCCTGGAACTAGAATCAAATGCTTCCCAAACTGAGTTTCCCAGTATAACATCTGCTGGTGTCTGGCCTAATATATATACTATACTAACCAAACTGCCCAGTGAGCACATCTCTTAATGTCATACCCATATATTAATGCTACTCTCACTTTTGGTTAGAGAACATCTCTAACACAAGGCTCAGGGCCCATTGCGGAAGAGGTGGCACAAAGAATTTAAGAGCCAAAGGGAAGGTAGGACTCCTTACAATATGCTCCTCCAGACACAGATTGGCCTGGATATTCATGACCTCACAATGCCTGAAACAACCTATACAAGACCATCATAATAGGAGGAAAAGATGATGACATCAAAATTAAAGAGAGCTGTGCACTTGACCACAAGGAGCGCATGCATCTGGATTTCGTTTGCAGCAGCTGAGACTGCTGGCACGCCCCATCTCTATCTGTCTCCCTTTCCCTCTCTGTCTCTATCTGTGTCTCTCTCCAAAAATAAATAAAATAATTTAAAAAAAAAAAAAAGCATCAACTTGAGCCTGGCCATTGGCACATGCCTTTAATCTCAGCACTCCGATGTCAAGGTGAGGATGGCCATGTGAGTTCAAGGCCACCCCTGAGATGAAGAAGTGAATTCTAGGTCAGCCTGGGCTAGGCGAGACCCTATCTCGAAAAACCAAAAAAACAGGGCTGGAGAGATGGCTTAGTGGTTAACGCTTGCCTGTGAAGCCTAAGGATCCTGGTTCCAAGGCTCGATTCTCCAGGACACGTAAGCCAATTTCTGTATCTTTCTCTCAAATAAATAAATAAATAAAAATAAAATATTTTAAAAAAGAAAAGAAAAACCAAAACAACAACAACAACAACAACAAAAGATTACTAGCCTAAGGATGTACATCACCAGGCATAGTTGATAGGCACAAAGTCAGAACTATCCATAGGATAGCTGCATTACCCAACATCTGCAAAGTTGAAGGAACTGGGAGTCCTGATGGAATATGACCATGCAGAACAGGAAATTAAAAAATGACTGAAAAGATTGTATAAAGAAGCAAGCAGAAATCTGAAAGTCAAAGGATAAGGTGACCTATGAATTTCTGATTTATGATCCACAGAGAAAAAAAGAAATGCAGATATTATTTTAAATTTGTGCACTTTACCTCCTAGACACTTGTGGCAGGGCAGGAGTACTTACACAAAGGGTAAATGCACCAACTTGAATGGACCATATAGCAGCTGAATATGACAAAGTCTCTAGGTGTGTCTGGAAGGATTGGGAGGGTCTGTATGGCAGCCTGCACGCCCAGTGTGGTGGAATTTCACACAGTCTGTTGAAGGACTTGAAGACAGAGGAAGGAAGGCTGTGCCCCTCTTTTCCTGTCTCACTCTTTGAGCTGGGGCCCTCTCAACTCATCTGGCTCAGTTCTTGAACTGAGAACCCAAAGACACTAGCCTTCCTTTCCTTCACTTTCCAAGACTGAATCAGTGTTCCCAAAATTAAATGATTTGCGTAAAACTCACGAAGTCTAAGTCCAGTGCTGTGCTTTGGTAGAGCATTTTAGTCAT
This sequence comes from Orientallactaga sibirica, assembly GCA_036365145.1. Classification (NCBI taxonomy): domain Eukaryota; kingdom Metazoa; phylum Chordata; class Mammalia; order Rodentia; family Dipodidae; genus Orientallactaga; species Orientallactaga sibirica. The sequence continues at coordinate 17,131,060 of JAEOAD010000017.1, forward strand.
TTTGATATATGACTTTCCAATAATTGTATCTTATGTTCTAACTTCCCTGGGAGATCTTGATTATTTTTACATTTCATAAACATTCCTATGTGCACACACTAATTTATTGCTTATGAAGGCTGTGTGGCAGACACAGAAGATATTATTCATACCCTGCATTCCGCATGATGCTGAGCCCTGTGCTCAGGAGCACGTCTCTGGGAAGACCTGCACAGCTGCCAGAACACTCGTTCTTTGAGTCTGTAGCCAGTAATTAGTGTTTTTTACCTCCCTGGTACTGTAAGAATCTGGAAAAAATACCTGTCTATATTTTTTGGTAAAACTTCCAGTCCTCTACAACAACATTTTTAAAGGTCTTTGTATCACCACAGGTCATGCTAGCGTGCCACTGTGGTCCACTGTCTCTAGAATGACGGTCCGAGGAAGCAAGCAGTGGCTCTCCACCCAAACTAATAGGTGGTAACAAGTGACGTGAGTATTTTTACTTCAAGAGATGACTCATTTTCAGAGTAAAAAATGGACGCTTTCATAAAGTTTATTTTTGAGGCAGGTCTCCCAATGTAGCTAAGCCAGGCTGGCCTTCTGAACCCTGGGATCACACACACGAGCCTCCTCACCCAGCTTCATCAGTGTTTTCTGCTTGGTCTCTCCTCATAAGTGATGCTACTCTAGACATAAAGCAAAGTCTCTGTAACCAATTCTGAAGATAGTAAGATCGGAATGCAGGGCTGGAGAGATGGCTCAGCAGTTAAGACGCTTGCCTGCAAAGCCTAATAACTCCGATTCCCCAGGACCCATGTAAAGCCAGATGCACAAGTGATGCATGCATCTGGAGTTCGTTCCCATTGACTGGAGAAAGCGATTGGAATGCCCATTCTCTCTGTCTGTCTGTCTGTCTGTCCTCTTTCTCTCTCTCTGTCTCTCTCTCTGCTTGCAAATAAATAAATAAATAAATAAATAAATAAATAAATATTTTTTTTAAAAGATTGGAAAGCAACTTAAAACACCTCCAGACAAATGGGAAGCTAAATTCTGTTATATACTTATCACTCCATTTTCTAGTATCTTTTTATGAGCCAGCACCACTGGAAGCAAGAGAGCTTGCTGGCTGCAAATGGCTGCATCAGATGCTCTAACATGTCTCTGCACCACAGGTGTGGTGAGAATGAGCCCCATCTCTTATGCCTTGAGGCAGCCAAAACTGTTGGCCCATTTGGCATCAACTGCTCATTACTCCCTAGCTGGCTTCATTTCCATCTTCCATTGTTACTAATACTGTTTCATGTTTAGAGTATTCCTAATATGTTTTCTTTTTAAATTTTTAAATATTTTTATTATATTTGAGAGAGAAAGAAAGAGGCAGATAGAGAGAGAGAGAGAATGAGCATGCCAGGGCCTTCAGCCACTACAAAGAACTCCAGGGCATCAAGTACTACACCTTGTGCATCTGGCTTTATAGTCATAAGAGTGAACTGAGTCTTTAACTTTGCAATTTAGCACTTTAACCCCTAAGATGTTTTTCAAAATATATTTCTAGTGAGGTGTGGTGGTACACTCCTGTAATATCAGTAGGAGGAAGGCTGAGACAGGAGATTTGCTAGTGAGCTTGAGGCCAAGATACATAGTGAGTTCTATGTTAACCGAGGTTACATAAAAGGACCTGCCTCAAAATTAGTTAAGTAATTAATAGAAAAATATCTTTCTGGGAAAACCAGAGGCATTTTTTCATTAAAACAATTTATACACATGCACATGGTTATGCTTTTATTATAAATATGGCAGAACAGGAAGAAAAATAGGAGTTTAGGAGCCATTCATTTAAAAGGGCTTCACGAGTAAGACAGACAATATCACATGCTTTGTCTCAGATGTGAATCAAGACTTAATAACATACAAATAAGACATAATCAGAGAACTATTTGGACAAAGGAAGGGGACCAGAAGGAGGGTGAAGGGAGACAAGAAAGAGTAATGAGGGCTGGAGAAATTGCTTAGCACTTAAGGTGCATGCCTGCGAAGCCTAAGGACCCAGGTTCAATTCTCTAGATCCCACATAAGCCAGATGCACATAGTGTAATTTATTTGCAGTAGCTAGAGACCTGGCGTGCCCATTCTCACTCTCTCTCACTGTCTCTCTTTCTCTGTCTCTCTCTCTCTCTCTATTAAATAAATAAATAAAAATAAATCTTAAAAAATAATTTTTAAAAGAAAGAGTAATGAAAGGGTTGAATGTTATCAAAGTACATGATATACACTATGAAATTGTCATAATGAAGCTAATTAAAACACTGAATACACAAAATGGATTTATAAATATATTTTATTTATTTATTTATTTATTTATTTATTTGAGAGAGAGAAAGAGGCAGAGAGAGAGAGGGAGAGAATGGGTGCACCAGGGCTTCCAGCCACTGCAAACGAGCATAGATGCATGTACTTGCCCATGCCATCTGGCTTATATGGGTCACAGAAATTGAATAAGGATCCTTTGGCTTTGCAGGCAAAGGCCTTAACTGCTAAGCCATCTCTCCAGCCCCACAAAATGCATTGTTAAAAGGAGGGGCAATAAATTAGAGTAGTATTATAATATATAACTCTGATGCTGAAGAAAAAATTTTTAAATAGCTTCAAATATGTGTGTTTTGCATTTTCATTATGTTAAGACACAGAGGTAATTATAGTGGCCCAAGTAGTCTGCTGTAGTTAAGAAATTTTATAAGAAAAAAAAAGGTGCTAGTAATGAGCCTTAAAATGTCCAATGCAGTCTTATTTTTAAATGTCCTCTGTTTTAAATTATCTATTTACTTATTTACTTGAGAGAGAGAGAGACAGACAGAGTTAGATAGAGAGAGAATGGGCATACCAGGGCCTCTAGCCACTGCAAACAAATTCCAGATGCATACGCTACCTTCTAAATCTGGCTTACATGAGTCCTGGGGAATCAGGCCTGGGTCCTTGGGCTTCACAGGCAAGCACCTTAACTGCTAAGCCACCTCCAGGCCCCTTGTTTATTTCAAGCACAAAATTTGTGTGTTATTAAGAGAAGAGCTCAATGGCCAGGTCATAAGGTCATCTGATAAAAGATGTGTGGGGGCTGGAGGTGCCTCCACAGTTAAAGGAGCTTGCTTGCAAAGCCTGAGAGCCTGGGTTTGATTTCCTAATACTCATATAAAGTCAGATGCACAAAGTTAGCATATGCATCTAGATACATTTGCAGTGACAGGAGACCCTAATGCACCCATTCTCTCTTGCTCTGTGTGTGTGTGTGTGTGTGTGTGTGTGTGTGTGTTTCTCTCTCTCTCCCTCCTATCTCCTTGCAAATAAACAAAATAAATAAAATAAAATAAACTAATAAAATAAAGCAAAAATAAGGCCTGGCAAGCTTAGGAGAGATGTGAAGACCATTCACAGTGACAGTGTTCAGAGGCATCTTCCTGACTCTGCAAGTGTCTCTTAGTTTCTTGACTCACTCATGAACTTTCTCAGCTTCAGATATTTTACACACATGCTTTTCCTACGAAGCGTTCTTGGTTAGGTTCACTTGTCACGTATATTAGTTATTTCTCTCATACATCTTCAGAGCGATCTTCACTATCTTTTATCAATGTCTTTTCCAAAAGTCATGAAACATATGAATAAATTATTCATCTTTTCTGCTATTTACAATCTCAGATATAGTGGTACTTTGCCTGACTTACCCTGTGCCCCAGTTGGTGGCTCACACCTTTAATCCCAGCACTTTGGGAGGCAGAGGTAGGAGCATGCCGTGAGTTGGAGGCCAACCTGAGAATACATAGTAAATTCCATGTCAGCCTGGACTAGAGTGACACCTTACCTTGGAAAAACAAAGCAAAAAAAAAAAAAAAAAAAAAGGAAGAAGACACTGAATGTCAAGTTTGGGGGTAATTTTCATGAGTAGATTTTTAAAAAATATTGTTATCTATTTTCATGGGCTCATCTGGAGACACCGAGTGTAACAAGTAGTTGGGGAACTGTACTCATGACAATAGCCAACAAAACATCTGGATAACTACTTTTTAAATTTTTATTTATTTATTTATATGCAAGTAAAGAGAGAGAGAGAGAGAGAGAGAGAGAGAATGGGCACGCCAGGGCCTTCAGTCCCAACAAACTCCAGATACATGCACCACTTTATGCATGTGGCTTTACATGGGTATTGGGGAATCAAACTCAGGTCATTACGTTTCACGAGCAAGTGCCTTAATGCTAAGCCATGTCTCCAGCCCAAAATAAATATTTTCTTAAAAGAAAAAGAACTAAGACACTAAAAAATTGCTAAATACTTGGACAGAGAGTAAAGATCAAGGGAAGCACAGAAACTCCAAGAAAGAGACCAGTTTTGCTGAAAGAATGAGTGGTCTTATGAAATATGAGTGATCTAAGCACGAAGACCCTGGGGGAGCACACTCCTGTTAGTGTTGAGAACACCCTGTGATACAGCTGCCTCACTCGGAGGTGTATGTACAAAGAAAATGAAATTGACATACAAAAGAGACACCTGCAAGCCCTAGTTCATTGTGGCACTATTCACAGTAGCAAAGACACAGAATCAGCATTCTTGCCTATAAAAAGATGAATGCGTAAAGAAGATAGGGCATAGATAGTTGGCAGATAAATGATAGATCGATGATAGAAAAATAGATAGATGGATAGATAATAGATAGATGCCCTCATAATATTCATACACACATATGTTATATAGTATACATCTGAATGTCATTCAACCATAAAAAAAAATGAAATCTTATTGTTTGAAGCAAAAAAAAATGGATGAAACTGCAGGATGCCATGTGAAAAGCAGTAAACAATACACAAAAAGACAAGTTGCATGCCCGTCTTGTATGTGGAAGCTGAAAAATAGAAAGAAAAATAGAGTGAGAAAAAAAAAAAGAAGGAAGGGAAGAAGGAAGGAAAGAAGGTTGGCATGAAAATAGAAAAGTGATTACTGGAGTTTAGGAAGAGTGAAAGAGACTGAAGCAAGAAAGATGGATGGGTATGATCAGTGTATTCTATAAGCCTGCATGGAGATATCATACAGAATTTAATAATGTGGTAACTAATATGCACTAATTTAAAAAGCAATGATCCCAGTACTTGAGAAGTAGAGATAGGAGAACCAGAAGTTCAAAGTCAGCCTTGGCTACATAGTAAATTTGAGGCTATCCTGGGCTAGATGAAGACATGTATTTTTTAAGAAGTGAGAGATGCAGAAACCCCACACCTGTACCATAGAGCTAAGTATGAACAGCCTTTGGTTCCAGACAGATCTCTTGAATGGAATCGAGGCCCCAGAGCAAACCAGCATCCTGGAACTAGAATCAAATGCTTCCCAAACTGAGTTTCCCCAGGGATCTCACAGACACAAAGTTCGCTCTAAAGAATTTTTCTACAGCTTTTTCTGAGGTTGTATCTCACTCTAGACCAAGCTGACCTGGAATTCACTCTGTAGTCCCAGGCTGGCCTCAAACTCACAGCAATATTCCCACCTCTGCCTTCTGAGTGCTGGGATTAAAGGCATCTGCTATCTAAAGAATTTTTCTATCAGTGGACATTGCAAGCCTTAAATCTGGCCAGCTGGGCCAAATGAGCCAGTGGGTGCAATAGTGGCATGTCTGTTATGGGGGAAAGCAACCACTCTCTAATTGGACTGAAAGCCCACTCCATGGGAGGGAATACAACCCTGATACTGAAAACCTACAATAGGGGTAGTCATGAGCTCTAGGGGTATAACATCTGCTGGTGTCTGGCTGAGTATATACTATGCTCACCAAACTACCCAGTAAGCACTTCTCTTAATGTCCATACTCATATATTAATGCTACTTTCATTTTTGGTTAAAGAAGCTTCTCTTTTCAGATGGCAGTAACCTTGGGATGACTCAGAGTACTTAGAAGAAGGGACAGAGGAGTGCTCAGCACTGAAACATCTCTATCACACCTTCCAAGGCTCAGGGTCCATTGCAGCAGAGGCGGAGGAAAGAATGTAAGAGCCAAAGGAAGGGTAGGACTCCTTATAACATGCTCCTCCAGACACAAAGTGGCCTGGATATCCATGACCTCAGAGTGCCTACACAAGAGCATCATAATAGGAGGAAAGATGATGACATCAAAATTAAAGAGAGACTGATTGAGAGGGGAAGGGTTATGATGGAGAGTGGAGATGCAAAGGAGAAAGTGGGGGGAGGGAGGGAATACTGTGAGTTATTGTCTACAATTATGGATTTTAAAAAGTATTTTTCTACAGATAACTAATCATAATATTTGGCACACATTCAAAAATGATTAGTAGGGCTGGAGAGATGGCTTAGCGGTTAAGGCGCCTGTCTCCTAAGCCTAAGAATGCCAGTTCCAATCTCCAGGTCCCACATTTAGCCAGATGCAAAGTGACACAAGGGCACAATGCTGCACTTGACCACAAGGGGGCGCATGCATCTGGATTTCATTCGCAGCAGCTGAGACTGCTGGCGCGCCCATCTCTATCTATCGTCCTCCCTCTCTCTCTCTCTCTCTCTCTCTCTCTGTCTCTCTCTGTGTCTCTCTCCAAAAAAAAAAAAAAAATGATTAGTAGTGCTGGGCGTGGTGGTGCGCGCCTTTAATCCCGGCACTCAGGAGGCAGAGGTAGGAAGATTGCCGTGAGTTCAAGGCCACCCTAAGATGACATAGTGAATTCCAGGTCAGCCTGGGCTAGAGCGAGACCCTATCTCGAAAAACCAAAAAAACAGGGCTGGAGAGATGGCTTAGTGGTTAAACGCTTGCCTGTGAAGCCTAAGGATCCTGGTTCGAGGCTCGATTCTCCAGGACCCACGTAAGCCAGATGCATAAGGGGGCACATGCATCTGGAGTTTGTTTGCAGTGGCTAGAGGCCCTGGCACGCCCATTCTCTCTCTCTCTCTCTCTCTCTCTCTCTCTCTCTCTGCCTATTTCTGTATCTTTCTCTCTCAAATAAATAAATAAATAAAAATAAAATATTTTAAAAAAAAAGAAAAAGAAAAACCAAAACAACAACAACAACAACAACAAAAAGATTACTAGCCTAAGGATGTACATCACCAGGCATAGTTGATAGGCACAAAGTCAGAACTATCCATAGGATAGCTGCATTACCCAACATCTGCAAAGTTGAAGGAACTGGGAGTCCTGATGGAATATGACCATGCAGAACAGGAAATTAAAAAAATGACTGAAAAGATTGTATAAAGAAGCAAGCAGAAATCTGAAAGTCAAAGGATAAGGTGACCTATGAATTTCTGATTTATGATCCACAGAGAAAAAAAAAGAAATGCAGATATTATTTTAAATTTGTGCACTTTACCTCCTAGACACTTGTGGCAGGGCAGGGTACTTACACAAAGGGTAAATGCACCAACTTGAATGGACCATATAGCAGCTGAATATGACAAAGTCTCTAGGTGTGTCTGGAAGGATTGGGAGGGTCTGTATAGCAGCCTGCACACCCAGTGTGGTGGAATTTCACACAGTCTGTTGAAGGGACTTGAAGACAAAGGAAGGAAGGCTGTGCCCCTCTTTTCCTGTCTCACTCTTTGAGCTGGGCCCTCTCAACTCATCTGGCTCAGTTCTTGAACTGAGAACCCAAAGACACTAGCCTTCCTTTCCTTCACTTTCCAAGACTGAATCAGTGTTCCCAAAATTAAATGATTTGCCGTAAAACTCACGAAAGTCTAAGTCCAGTGCTGTGCTTTGGTAAGAGCATTTTAGTCATTTTGATATGTATGACTTTCCAATAATTGTATCTTATGTTCTAACTTCCCTGGGAGATCTTGATTATTTTTTACATTTCATAAACATTCCTATGTGCACACACTAATTTATTGCTTATGAAAGGCTGTGTGGCAGACACAGAAGATATTATTCATACCCTGCATTCCGCATGACGCTGAGCCCTGTGCTCAGGAGCACGTCTCTGGGAAGACCTGCACAGCTGCCAGAACACTCGTTCTTTGAGTCTGTAGCCAGTAGTGGTGTTTTTACCTCCTGGTACTGTAAGAATCTGGAAAAAATACCTGTCTATATTTTTTTTGGTAAAACTTCCAGTCCTCCTACAACAACATTTTTAAAGGTCTTTGTATCACCACAGGTCATGCTAGCGTGCCACTGTGGTCCACTGTCTCTAGAATGACGGTCCGAGGAAGCAAGCAGTGGCTCTCCATGACTAATAGGTGGTAACAAGTGACGTGAGTATTTTTACTTCAAGAGATGACTCATTTTCAGAGTAAAAATATGGACGCTTTCATAAAAGTTTATTTTTTGAGGCAGGGTCTCCCAATGTAGCTAAGCCAGGCTGGCCTTCTGAACCCTGGGATCACACACACGAGCCTCCTCACTCAGCTTCATCAGTGTTTTCTGCTTGGTCTCTCCTCATAAAGTGATGCTACTCTAGACATAAAGCAAAGTCTCTGTAACCAATTCTGAAGATAGTAAGATCGGAATGCAGGGCTGGAGAGATGGCTCAGCAGTTAAGACGCTTGCCTGCAAAGCCTAATAACTCCGATTCCCCAGGACCCATGTAAAGCCAGATGCACAAAGTGATGCATGCATCTGGAGTTCGTTTACATTGGCTGGAAGCGTTGGAATGCCCATTCTCTCTGTCTGTCTGTCTGTCTGTCTGTCCTCTTTCTCTCTCTCTGTCTCTCTCTCTGCTTGCAAATAAATAAATAAATAAATATTTTTTAAAAGATTGGAAAGCAACTTAAAACACCTCCAGACAAATGGGAAGCTAAATTCTGTTATATACTTATCACTCCATTTTCTAGTATCTTTTTATGAGCCAGCACCACTGGAAGAAAGAGAGTTTGCTGGCTGCAAATGGCTGCATCAGATGCTCTAACATGTCTCTGCACCACAGGTGTGGTGAGAATGAGCCCCATCTCTTATGCCTTGAGGCAGCCAAAACTGTTGGCCCATTTGGCATCAACTGCTCATTACTCCCTAGCTGGCTTCATTTCCATCTTCCATTGTTACTAATACTGTTTCATGTTTAGAGTATTCCCTAATATGTTTTCTTTTTAAATTTTTAAATATTTTTTATTATATTTGAGAGAGAAAGAAAGAGGCAGATAGAGAGAGAGAGAGAGAGAATGAGCATGCCAGGGCCTTCAGCCACTGCAAAGGAACTCCAGAGGCATGTGCTACCTTGTGCATCTGGCTTACATGGGTCATGGGGAATTGAAGCTGGGTGCTTTAACTTTGCAGGCTAGCACTTTAACCCCCTAAGATGTTTTTCAAAATATATTTCTAGTGAGGTGTGGTGGTACACTCCTGTAATATCAGTAGGAGGAAGGCTGAGACAGGGAGATTTGCTAGTGAGCTTGAGGCCAAGATACATAGTGAGTTCTATGTTAACCGAGGTTACATAAAAGGACCTGCCTCAAAATTAGTTAAGTAATTAATAGAAAAATATCTTTCTGGGAAAACCAGAGAGGCATTTTTTCATTAAAACAATTTATATACATGCACATGGTTATGCTTTTATTATAAATATGGCAAGAACAGGAAGAAAAATAGGAGTTTAGGAGCCATTCATTTAAAAGGGCTTCACGAGTAAGACAGACAATATCACATGCTTTGTCTCAGATGTGGAATCAAGACTTAATAACATACAAATAAGACATAATCAGAAGGGGAACTATTTGGACAAAGGAAGGGGACCAGAAGGAGGGTGAAGGGAGACAAGAAAGAGTAATGAGGGCTGGAGAAATTGCTTAGCACTTAAGGTGCATGCCTGCGAAGCCTAAGGACCCAGGTTCAATTCTCTAGATCCCACATAAGCCAGATGCACATAGTGTAGTTTATTTGCAGTAGCTAGAGACCCTGGCGTGCCCATTCTCACTCTCTCACTGTCTCTCTTTCTCTGTCTCTCTCTCTCTCTCTCTATTAAATAAATAAATAAAAATAAATCTTAAAAAATAATTTTTTAAAAAGAAAGAAAGAGTAATGAAAGGGTTGAATGTTATCAAAGTACATGATATACACTATGAAATTGTCATAATGAAGCTAATTAAAACACTGAATACACAAAATGGATTTATAAATATATTTTATTTATTTATTTATTTATTTATTTATTTGAGAGAGAGAAAGAGGCAGAGAGAGAGAGGGAGAGAATGGGTGCACCAGGGCTTCCAGCCACTGCAAACGAACACCAGATGCATGTGCCCCCTTATGCATCTGGCTTATATGGGTCCTGGAGAATTGAACAAGGATCCTTTGGCTTTGCAGGCAAAGGCCTTAACTGCTAAGCCATCTCTCCAGCCCCACAAAATGCATTGTTAAAAGGAGGGGCAATAAATTAGAGTAGTATTATAATATATAATTCTGATGCTGAAGAAAAAATTTTTTAATGACACAAATATGTGTGTTTTGCATTTTTCATTATGTTAAGACACAAGAGGTAATTATAGTGGCCCAAGTAGTCTGCTGTAGTTAAGAAATTTTATAAGAAAAAAAAAAAGGTGCTAGTAATGAGCCTTAAAATGTCCAATGCAGTCTTATTTTTAAATGTCCTCTGTTTTAAATTATCTATTTACTTATTTACTTGAGAGAGAGAGAGACAGACAGAGTTAGATAGAGAGAGAATGGGCATACCAGGGCCTCTAGCCACTGCAAACAAATTCCAGATGCATACGCTACCTTCTAAATCTGGCTTACATGAGTCCTGGGGAATCAGGCCTGGGTCCTTGGGCTTCACAGGCAAGCACCTTAACTGCTAAGCCACCTCTCCAGGCCCCTTGTTTATTTCAAGCACAAAATTTGTATTAAGAGAAGAGCTCAATGGCCAGGTCATAAGGTCATCTGATAAAAGATGTGTGGGGGCTGGAGAGGTGCCTCTGCAGTTAAAGGAGCTTGCTTGCAAAGCCTGAGAGCCTGGGTTTGATTTCCTAGTACTCATATAAAGTCAGATGCACAAAGTTGCGCATGCATCTGGAGTACATTTGCAGTGACAGGAGACCCTAATGCACCCATTCTCTCTTGCTCTGTGTGTGTGTGTGTGTGTGTGTGTGTGTGTGTCTCTCTCTCTCCCTCCCTATCTCCTTGCAAATAAACAAAATAAAATAAAATAAAATAAAATAAAATAAAATAAAATAAAATAAAATAAGGCCTGGCAAGCTTAGGAGGAAGTGTGAAGACCATTCACAGTGACAGTGTTCAGAGGCATCTTCCTGACTCTGCAAGTGTCTCTTAGTTTCTTGACTCACTCATGAACTTTCTCAGCTTCAGATATTTTACACACATGCTTTTCCTACGAAACGTTCTTGGTTAGGTTCACTTGTCACGTATATTAGTTATTTCTCTCATACATCTTCAGAGCGATCTTCACTATCTTTTATCAATATCTTTTCCAAAAGTCATGAAACATATGAATAAATTATTCATCTTTTCTGCTATTGACAATCTCAGATATAATTGGTACCTTTGCCTGACTTACCCTGTGCCCCCAGTGCCAATGACAAGGATGGTTTCACAGCAGGCATCCACTAAACCGTGGTAAGTGCTCAGTTAAATATTGGAATAGATGTAGAGGCTCAAGGAATTTAAAATCCAAATACTAGAATTGGGAATTGTTGTTGGCTCTTGTCTCAAGCTTAGGGTCACAGACCCTAACCTCTCTTCCTTCTTCCTTCTCCATTCCAAATGCCAGAGTCCATGTGAAAGTTTGAGAATTGCCATTTGGAGCAAATTCTCTGAAATTAAGGCAAAATACCCATCTCTCTTATGGTAATGGAGTAAGAATTAAAAGCTTACTCTGTAAATAAGATATAAAAATAGTTTGCTAATATTAAAAGGTAATTAGAAACTAACTTCATTTTTAATAAATCTGCAGAAATCAATAAATGTGAAAGATATGTAGAATATTGTTTTAGGAAACAAAGATTATCTCATACTCGTCTTAAAAGAAATTCCATACCTTTTTATTAAAATTCATGTAGCTGGGTGTGGTGGTATACACCTTTAATCCCAGCACTCAGAAGAGAGAAGTAGGTGGATCACTGTGAGTTCAAGGCCATCCTGAGACTACATAGTGAATTCCAGGTCAGCCTGGGCTACCGAGTTAGACCCTACCTCGAAAAAAAAGAAAAAGAAAAAGAAACACACACACACACACACACACAAATCAAAATCGTGTTTTAAGTATAAGAAAAAATAAAGGCTGAAATTTAAATAATACATATGCTGACCAAAGAAATGCCTTTAATCCCAGCACGTGGAAGGCAGAGGTAGGAGGATCGCTGCAAGTTTGAGGCCACCCTGAGACTACATCATGAATTCCAGGTCAGCCTGAGCTAGAGTGAAACCCTACCTCAAGATAAAAAAGTATATTAATAAAAGTCAAAGTACCCAGGTGTAGTGGTACACGCCTTTAATCCCAGCACTGGGGAGGCAGAGGTAGGAAGATTGCTGTGAGTTCAAGGTCATCCTGAGACTACACAGTGAATTCCAGGTCAGCTTGGACTAAAGTGAGACCCTACCTCAAAAAAAAAAAAAATAAATAAAATAAATAAATAAATAAATAAATAAATAAATAAAAATAAAAAAATAAGCCAGGCATGGTGGCGCATGCCTTTAATCCCAGCACTTGGGAGGCAGAGGTAGGAGGATCACCATGAGTTCGAGGCCACCCTGAGATTACATAGTGAATTCCAGGTCAGCCTGGGCTAGAGTGAGAACCTACCTCGAAAAAAATAAAAAAATTTTAAAAAATTAAAAAATAAAAGTCAAAGTAAAAATTGAAATTAATTACCATTATAGATAAGATCTATCATATTAAAAACCTAAATAAATAAATAACCTAATGGTGTATAGTTTCTGAACACAAAAATTAGATATCAATAACACAAGCAAATTAAAAGATCATCAAGTGTTTCAAAATTAAAACATATCTAAAATATGTGTCAAATTAAAAATCACAGTGAAAGTTAAAAATATTTGAACTGGGGCTGAAGAGATGGCTTAGTGGTTAAGGAGCTTGCCTACAAAGGCTAAGGACCCATATTCCACTCTCCAGTTCCCACATAAGCTAGACACACAAGGTGACGCAAGTGTGCAAGGTCACACATGCTTACTAGGTGGTGCACATGTCTAGAGTTTGATTATAGTTGCTAGAGGCCCTGTCACACCAATTCTCATTCTCTTTCTGTCTCACTCTTGCTCCCACTCTCACTTTCTCACATAAGAAAAGTCTAGTCTGTTGGGCTCGTCTCAAAAAATTTTGAACTGAGTAACTGAAAATGCAATATTTCAAAACTCATGGGCAAGCAGATGGTCTACAAGCAGTAAAATCAGAAGATAAATATTTAAAGATAGAAAAATAAGTCTCTCTTTCTCTCACTCTTCTCTCTAACTGCTTCTTTCACACACTTTCTCAAATAAATAAATAAAACACTTAAAAAATAAAAATGGAAAAATAAGAAGTAAAACTAATATTATTCACAAATGATAGAAATGGTTGAGTTGGAAATCCAAAAAATATATAAAAGATTAATAGAAATGCAGTAAGAGTCTACAAGAAGCAGATTTATTTCCATATAAAGACAACACTAATTGAAAAAGTAAAATTTACAGCTATCTTTACAATCACATTAAAACATCAACTATCATGAAAGACATGCAAATATATGTATGAAAAATTGCTAAAAGCTATAAAATATTTTGAATAAACTAAAGATGTTTAAATGACATTTTGTTTTGGATTAGGTTTATGAGTTGTTAATAGATTGGAATACTCAGTATCACTATAATGTCATCTCCCCTATTTGATATGCTCTATAAAATCATGATAGCGGGCAGGAGACATGGCTTAGTGATTAAGGCGTTTGCCTGCAAAGGCAAAGGATTCCAGCTTGACTCTCCAGGACCCACGTAAGCCAGATGCACAAGGTGGTGCATGCATCTGGAGTTCATTTGCAGTGGCTGGAGGCCCTGGTCCACCCATTCTCTCCTCTCTCTCTCTCTCTCTCTCTCTCTCTCTCCCTCCCTCCCTCCCTCCCTCTTTCTCTCTCTCAAATAAATAAATAAAATATTTTTTAAAAAGTCATTATAGCTCCGACCAAAATCCCACCAGTTCTTGGAATGGGGGTATGCATGTATGAATATATGTATGCGTGAATGTGTGTGTACATGAGTAACTGCTTCCAAAATTTATATGAAAATGCAAAAGAGTAAAAATAAGAGTAAACTTTGCTCTTCAAAAAGAGAAAATACAAGTTTTTGACATATATACACACATGAATTTCACAATTATAGATTTATGACAGGTTGGTACTAGTGAGCACAGACTAATAGAAAAATCAGAATGGAAAAGAAAAGAATTTGGCCACATATGTGGCCTGACTTTTAGCGCATCAGTATTGCCATGCAGAATGAATAGGTTGACTATCAGTAGAATGGACAAGAGGCCGCAGCATAGTGCTACACGTACAGATAATAAAATACCTCACAACAGTATAGAAGTGTGCAAGTCTCCTATTTACGACAATATGAATGAACCACAAAATGTAATTTTGAACACGAATGATTTTAGTAATGTCAAGAAAGAAGTAAGGGCTACAGATGCGGCTCAGGTGACAGAGTGCCTGGCCAACACTCACTCACAAAGCCCTGTGCTCAGTCCTCAGCACCACGTAAACTCGGTTTAGTGGTATGCCTGTCATCCCAGCACTGAGGGGATGGATGACGATACTTGACCTTAAATATTGATTTTTCTCTGGGGAGATTTATTGACCAGAAGAGACGAGAGTCTTCTAGAATATTTATAATGCCTACCTTTAATCTGGATGATGGTTCATGGATAGAATACATATATAAAACTCCATCAAGACCAAGTTTAACAATGACTTACCTCTGGGTGGAGGGGGAGAGAAAGAGAGAAGAGAGAGAGAACACCAAAGGTAAGAAAACAGGGGAAATATTAAAGTCATGTATGAAATATCTCAAGAAGCGGGGGAACAGCCAGCAGAGTCAGGAAGGAATAAAATTGGAGTCCACTGAGTTTAGCACCAAGGTGCATATTAATGAGAACTTTCATTGAAAAGGAAGGGGCTGAATATCACTTTCAGTGGTTCAGATTTTGAGTAGATGGGAACAAAGAACTGTAAGAAATATGGTATATGGACCTTGCAACCCAGGCAGAGTAAGAAAGAGGCTAACTAGAGAAGAAGGTGGGGTAGAGTACAGGGTCATCAAAGGCTAGCTTATAGTGGGGTAGAGTACAGGGGAGAGAGAGGCTAACTAGAGAAGATGGTGGGGGTAGAGTGCAGGGTTTCACTGTAAGTAAAATCAGGCTATGGATTATTACTCAGTATCCACAATACATTTCTAACCGATGCAAAACTGTGTTCCATGTGTTGAAGTCAGCCTCTCCTCTGCTTTTTGATCAGAGGAAAGAATGTATATTTCTGGTGGAATTTGGAAAATTCCAGTCAATTACTAAAATTTGAATTACTCACCTCACTAAAACTTAACCAACTGTAGAAAAAAATTAAAACATTTCTAATTGAGGGAAATTTTACAGAATGACTTGTCTTAGAAATGTATACCTAAATACAGCCCTAAACTCAGAAGACCTGTTTATCTTCTAGTCACCAAGCTGCATAAAGGTTGTAACCACACATGCTGATAAATGTGTACTAACTACACTTATTATTCCATGAAAGTATGGTGTTGTTATAGGTATATTAAGTTCATGAGCTTGTTGGTTTTGGATTTTTTTAATGTTTTTCCTTTGTTTGTTGGTTTGTTTTAAGGCAGAGTCAATCTAACCCAAACTTACTTGGAACTCATTCTATAGCCCCAGCGTGGCCTCAAACTCATGGTGATCCTCCTACCGCAGTCTCCTGAGCACTGGGATTAAAGGCATGCACCACCACACCCAGCAAGTTCATGCGTTTAGTAACAAATCCAAGGAGTTGTCATAAGTTTGGTTTTCCTAACAACATCAGCTACACTCATAAACAGAAGTAGATCAGCTTCCCTCCCAGAAAGAATGCATGAACAGTAAATGACTTACTATAATGTGCTGATAAGGATCTATGAATGACATTGTGATTCCAAAGGCAGGGATTTTCACACTTCAAAGGTCTTCTTAGGACTCTGGCTTCTTTAAAGTCTACAAAACAAACAATTACCATTGTTAAGTTTCCTCTTGGACTCAGTTCCAAAACTTAAATGATGATGACCAGGCACTTTGGGAAGTGAAATTCTGCCCATGGGGTCCAGGTGGACGGAGCTCCCTAGCCGCATATCTGACTGCGTACACACAATGACTTCAGTAAACGTTAAACAGATTCTGATAGCACTATTTAACCTCCATATTTATTTGTTCAACTTTATTCTGTCATTAGTAGGAAACTACAAGGTTTTCTTTAATTTTGTTTTCATTTGCCGAATATTGCACGAGCCATTTATTGAAATTATAGAAAATTTAAATTATTTTGTACCATTTATAATTAAATAGCATATAATCTTTGGTTGGTGTTTTTTTTTTTAAGTTAGAGTTATATAAATTCACAATAATAAAGGAATATTTTTCACCTTAGCTATTTATTAGGAAGTTTTTTTGTTTTTGTTTTTGTTTTTGTTTTTTTTTAATTTTCATTTTTGGTTTTTTGACGTAGAGTTTCACTCTAGCCCAGGCTAACCTGGAATTCGCCATGTAGTCTCAGGCTAGCCTCAAACTCATGGTGATCCTCCTACCTCTGCTACCCGAGTGCTGGCATTAAAGGCGTGTGCCACCATACCCAGATCTAGGAAGTTTTTAATTGCATTAAACTTTAGTAATAGCACTGGAAATTTTTTTTGTCAATTCCAAGGTACCAGTTCATATAGAAAACAAATGAAAATGATTTGAAAAAAAAAACCCTCTCTGTCAAGGTGCAGGAAACACTGCAGAGGAAGTGGCAAGTTAGATATGAGTGCTGCTCCCACTGCTGGCCTGAGAACGTCCTGCAAGGAGATGGCGGTAGATGCTGAGGAGACTCAAAACTTATCAAAGTAGAAAATCAGATGCTACTGAGAGCTCAACACTGAAGGACACATATAACATGTCCTCCCAGGCTCAGGGAACACTGAGGAAGACGGGGTGGAAAAATTTTAAGAGCCACAGGATACTAAGGAGTATCATGAGGCACTGCCTGCCCCCCTGGACTGACTGGTGCAGTCATGACCCCACAGTGACTACCAATGACCCCACTGAGGAGGGCCCTTAGTGGAATGGTGGAATGGGGAGGGGGAAACAGAACATAAATGTATAACCCAATGGGAATATAATCAATATACAGTATGTTAAAAATAAATAATTTTTTAAAAAGTATTCTTGCTGGATGTAGTGACACACGATTTTAATCCCAGCACTCAGGAGGCAAAGGTAGAAGGTCACCCAGAAGCTCAAGGCCAGATTGGGACTCCAGAATAAGTCAGCCTGGGCTAGAATAAGACCCAACCTCAAAAACAAACAAACAAAAAAATACCCTCTATACTTTCTTTTTCTTCCACAATTTGTTTTCTTTATTTAATTGATTAAGTCAAAATTTATTGAAGTTAAAATAAAAATATTCAGCAAACAAGATGTGCCTATTGATGCAATAGTGGTATGATGGTTATTGGAGTAACCATTTGCTCTCTGATTGGATTTGAGGCCCATTCCCCAGGAGACCATTCATACCTGGTACTGAAAACCTACTCAAAAGCCTATGGCTGGGAAGCCACCGGCCACAGAAGGGGGCTACTGCTGTTGGTTGACTGACTGGATATATTGTACCCATCAAACAGTTATGTGAATAGTTATGCGTATGCTCATGGGTTAGTGGTGCTCAGATCAATCTTTGGTGTGGGAAGCTTCTTTTTGCAGTGACACTGAGAACACTCAAAGAACTTGTTAAAGTGCGAGAAATAAGTGACTATGGAGTGCTTGCTCTGAATGATGACCTCTATCCACCCCCTCTGAGGCTCAGGGAACATTGCTTAAAAGGGGAGGGGGGAAGGATATAAGAGCCAGAGGATGGAGAGAGGTGCTGTGGAATTCTGTCCTTCAAACATGACACGGCTATTGCATTTATGGCCACAGAGCAACTCTGATTTACCTGCACAATGCCTGCATAACACTGGGCCCATCAACATCCCATCATGGATGGTAGAGGAGGCCATGAGGCCCTCATGCTTCCCTAACGAGTTATTGGCAGCAAATGGTTGCTGGGGGAGAAATTTTCTTCAGTGCTATAGTCACCAGTAAGTTGTACATGCTTGATAAATGATCCTTAACACATGCTCAAGGGAGGCAACACTAAACTTGCTACATCTCATACATGTACTAAAGAGAAAAAAGACCTCAAAGTAGAAGAGGGACTATTTTTGAGAAGAAGGGATTCAGTGGAAGGGGACAAGGAGAGAGTCAAGAAAAGGCAATGAAAAAGGATTATGGTCAAAATACATTGTATACATGTAAAAAGATCGTTGATAAAAATAATGCCAGGGGGCTGGAGAGATGGCATAGTGGTTAAGGAGTTTGCCTGCAAAGTCAAAGGACCTCGGTTCAATTCCCCAGGACCCACGTAAGCCAGATGAACAAGGTGACGCATGTATCTGGAGTTCGTTTGCAGTGGCTGGAGGCTCTGGTATGCCCATTCTCTCTCTCTCTCTCTCTCTCTACTTCTTTCTCTCCCTTTCTCAAATAAATAAATAAAATATATTTTAAAAAATAATAATAACACAGGCATGGTAGCACATGCCTTTAATCACAGCACTTGGGAGGCAGAGGTAAGAAGACTGCCATGAGTTCCAGGCCAGCCTGGGCTAAGGTAAGACCCTACCTCAAAAAAAGTAACAACAAAAAATTAAATATTCAGTGAACATCTTTGTTATTCCAGCACCTCTTGCAAATGAATGCTATGCATGAGCCACTTTGTGCATCTGGCTTTACATGGGTACAGGGGAATCAAACCTGCGCCAGTCCTTCGTGCGAGCATATGAAAGGCCACAGGAGACCTAGAGCCGAGAGTATGAGGCCTTGCCATTGCTGCAGTAGTGGTGACACCTGAGAGGCATGGCCTTCATCACATACCAAAATCCGCATGCAGTTGTAAGACAATACCAGGATAGGACTGCAGGAATTTAATTATTGAGGGAAAAATCATACTATATTTTCACTGAAGCAGCATTGTCTGTTGAAAACAGAAGTATGCATTGGATCAGAATATTATTAAGAGTAACTGAAGATTTAGGATACTTTCTCATAAACATGACTAGTGGGAGCATAGAACTTGAGCCAAGCTAATCTGTATTCCAAGTCTATGGTCACTCATATTTGGCTCCAGAATAAACAATTATTCATTTTGAAAACCTTATTTAGGGCTAGAGGGATTGCTTAGTGGTTATGGCACTTGGCTGAAAAGCCAAAGGACCCAGGTTCGATTCCCCAGGACACACATAAGCCAGATGCACGAGATGGTGTATGTATCTGGAGTTCATTTGCAGCAGTTGGAGGCCCTGGCATACCCATTCTCTCTCTATCTGCTTCTCTCTCTCTCTCTCTCTTTATCTCTCTTAAACAAATAAATAGAAATAAAATATTTTAAATATTTTTCAAAACCTTATTTAAATTGGAGCTGTAAAGATGTCTCAGTGGTTAAAGATGCGTGCTTGCAGTTTCCTTGTCTAGCACTAAACTGTGAATATTATAGTAAGGACTAAACACCTAATGCATTTACATTGGGTTTCTCCTTTAAGGACAATCTCACACACATTTGCCAGCAATAACAGCACATTTTAACTGGGAAGATAATGCTTTTAAAAAAAAAAATATTTATTTATTTATTTATTAGAGACAGAGAGAGGAAGAGACAGAGAGAGACACAGAGAGTGAGAATGGGCATGCCAGGGCCTCTAGCCACTGAAAACAAACTCCAGACGCATGCACACCATGTGCATCTGCCTTACATGGGACCTAGAGAATCAAACTTGGGTCCTTAGGCTTCGCAGGCATGAGCCTTAACTGCTAAGCCATCTCTCCAGCCTGATAATGCTTATTTTAACCACCACTGTGCCTAGAAAATGAGAAAATTTTAGTGGATTTGTCATCCAACAGACACATGCCTTTAATATACTTTTCACGATGCAAGGTGCTAAGAAGTTGAACCAGACAGGTGTGTGTTAGGGCACTCTAAGGCCCAACAGACTCTGTGATGGGCAGTGTCCATGCTGGAGTCTAAGCAAGTAAACAGAATTGTCATTATCATTCTCACCTAAATCATCCATGCTATAAAGAGTACTCGTGCATGGATACAGCTCAGTAGAGAGCACTTGCCCAATATTTAGCTTTAGGTAAATGTAAACATTTCTTTTGTTTTTGTTTTTCACGGTAGGGTCTCTCTCTAGCTCTGGCTGACCTGGAATTCACTCTGTGTTCTCAGGGTGGCCTCAAATTCTTAGTGATCCTCCTACCTCTGCCTCCCAAGTGCTAGAATTAAAGGCATGCAACTATGCCCAGCCTAAACATTTCTTTTAAGGCACTTGCTCACTACCTAGTCTTTGCTAAGCATTGGCAATGCAACGAATAAGGCATAGCTGCCCCCAAGAAATCTGAGTGATGTAGACATGGAATAAACGCAGCCTTGCTACTCACATGTTGCTTTTATCTATTTATTTATTTATTTATTTATTTATTTATTTATTTATTTATTTATTTATTTATTTTTGCAGAGACACAAAGAGAGACAGAGAGAGAGGGAGAGGGAGACAGACAAAGAATGGGCATGCCGGCAGCCTCTCAGCAGCTGCAAACGAAATCCAGATGTGTGCGCCCCCTTGTGATCAAGTATGGTATTGCACCCTTGTGTCACTTTGCATCTGGTTAAATGCCGGACCTGAAGATTGGAACTGACGTTCTTAGGCTTAGCGGGCAGGCGCCTTAACCACTAAGCCATCTCTCCAGCCCACATGTTGCTTTTACAAGCAAGATCACTTTCTAGGATTGATGTCTGGATAGAAGGGAAACATTTTTATAAGTCCCTAGTCTTTAAAAAAAAATTGTATTTCTTTATTTGAGAGAAAGAGAAAGAGAGAGTGAATGTGTGTGTATGAGCATGCCAGGGCCTCTTGCAGTTGCCAATGAATTCCAGACACATGCGCCACTTTGTACATCTGGCTTTATGTGGGTGCTGGGGAATCAAACCTAGGTGGGCAGGCTTTGTAAGCAAATGCCTTTAAGCACTGAGACATCTTCCCAGCCTCAAGTCCTTGTTCATATTATAGAAAATCAAGCTTTCTTAACTTGTTTTGTTTTTATTTATTTAGTTAGTTGGTGTTTTGAGGTAGGGTCTTGCTTTCGCCCAGGCTGACCTGGAATTCACTGTATAGTTTCAGGGTGGCCATGAACTCACAGTGATCCTCCTATCTCTGCCTCCCAAGTGCTGGGATTAAAGGCATGTACCACCACATCCAGCTTCTTAACTTGGTTTTTAACTGAGGTTTTCATATCAATTTACTACAAACCAAAGCAGCAAGACCTTTTTCTATCATACTATAATACACAAATTATATATATACATATATGTATATCTATATATATAGAAATTGCATTTCTATATATATTATATATATAATATATATAATTGTTTAACTTGATACTTTTACTATGATAAATATGCACTTTTTAAATATTTAATTTATTTATTTGCAAGGAGAGAAAGGGAGAGAGGAAGAAAGAGAATGGGTGCACCAAGGCCTCTAGCCACTGCAAGTGAACTCCAGATGAATGTGCTACTTTGCGCATCTGACTTTACATGTATACTGGGGAATCAAACCCAGGTCTGAAGCATTGCAGGCAAGCACCTTAACCATTGAGCCATCTCTCCAGCCCATGATTTTTTTAATTCTGTCTCATTTGATTAAACACTGGCAACAATCCACCAAATTAGTTTCATGACTCAACTAATTACAGTTTGAAAAACACTGATCTGAAAGACTTCAAGACTGGATTTCTATCAACTTCCTCATCCTGTTTCCCTCACCTTTTTTTTTTTTTCTATTCACAGAAATACTGGTTTTCTCTCCTTTCTCCACATGTGGGATGCTTTTTCCAGTTCAAAGCTGTAACCTATTTCTTCTGCAAATCCATTTAGTCAACGTTTAAATAAAACATTCAATAGCATAGGTCAGTTGTTTTTCAGAGTTTCAGAGGCAAAAATGGTGAGATAAGTTCCCTTCCCCTCTCATCACTGACATTTTCACAGGACAATCAGAAAACAATAGAAATAGTTACTTATAAAATGAGGAAAATGAGAAAAGGCAAAAAACAATTACCTAGGCTAGGTTCTGGAAAGAGGCTGGCCACAGCGGGAAGAGTAAGTAGAGTTAGAATGTAATGTTACTGGCAGGCATCTTGAGGAAGTGAGAGACAACTCTGGCTAGTGAATGGTGACCCAGCAAAAGTAACTTTAGATGAGATTGGAAATGCAGACAGGAGCAGACCACGTACAGGGCCTTGTAAACAGCGCCAGTGCCTGTAGCTATGTCTGACCCAGGCTCCAGGCCTCACTTAAATGACACTTCCACAAAGAATTTTTCTGTGGCCTTCAGAGTATTTGGTTCTCTTTGTACTCAGAACCTCTGCAAGCCCTTCATTCCACCTACATGCATCTGTCTTTCCTTGGAGAAGTAAAGATGCATAAAGTTGGTGGCTATATTTATGCTACTCATGGATCCATCCCTCGTGCACAGTACAGTGCCTAAATAGGTTCAATCGATATGTTAATGGACTGATACCAGGATTGTGCCTGAAGGACATTCACTAAATAGTACTGACTCTCTCTTCTGATGTTCCACATGTTCATGCCTATTTTTAATGTTAAAGGGTGTTAAATAGGTCTGCCTTAAAAAATAAAAAGCAGAACAAGGAAAATTCCAGAAGTAAGATAAGAATTCAAAATATTTAGAGGAAACAGGTTGCTGAGGCCCAAAGCTTGGTGTATGCAACTTTATTTCCTCTTTTGCATTTCCAGAAACTCCATTCATAACTATTTTGTTCATCATCGAACTATTAACCACAACTGCATCCTATAACCAGACCTGGACAGAGACTCCTTTCTCCTTTGATACTAAAGCTTTAAGCAGGAAACGTGTTTACGACATTAACTTTCCAGGTAATAGTCTTGAAATCATTCTCTTTCTCTTCCTTCCCCTCTCTTCCTCCCTCTTTCCTTCCCTCCCTCCTTCCCTGCCCCCCCCCCACATACACCGCCTTCTATAAAACTAAGACAAGAACTACAAGATAACTATACATTAAACAAACATGACTCATGGCATTTAAGCCTTTAATCTTAAAACAACTTCCTTTTTCTTTTCTTCTTTAATTCTATACAGGGCCAACCTTTTCCCTACATCAATGAAACCTCAATCTGCCAGAGAACTGTAGTGTTAACTTTGGGACAAAACAAAAATGAATTCACACCCTTAAATGCCAGGCCTGCCTAGAGTGGAGGCTGGAGCCTAGCACAGGAAGAGAAAGGTGAGGCCACTGCCTTCTCTGTCCCTAGACTCAGATGTCACCCTTCCAAATGCCATACTTGACTCTGAGCCTTTTTGACTGAAGAATAATGAGGAGGAAGAGATTGAGAATGAGAAAGTAAATCTTTTACTTGTTCTTTCCAAAACTGGTTCTGGGCCTGGTGCTAGCTAAAGCTAAGTCTTTTCTAGTCTTTTTCTATGAATTTCAAGTTTCTTCCCTGTTTCCTACCTTATGCAAATGCCTCCCCCTTCTAGAGGGGCTATACTTCCTTTACCAGCCCCAGTGAATCCTGGTCCATTTCTCTTAAGGCAGCAAACAAACACCATCCAAGAGGCTTTGTAAGCAATGCCTTTAACCATTGAGCCATCCCAGCCATGAAGACCCCTCTCTTGATCACAAGTTAGAAGGTATTCTTCGTGTTGGTCTCCCCAAAGGAAAAGGGATGCCACCCATAGCAGTACTTTCCAAAACAAGAACAAAACTCTGCCAAAGTTTCCTTTATATTTCTTCTATTTCAATCCTCTAATGCCTATGTAAGTTTTAGATTTATCTATTTTGTTTGTGTTTTATAGTATGTACAGAGGGTTGAGGCTGTTGCTCAGTGGGTGGAATGCTTACCCAACACGCACAAAACACCAGGTTCAGTCCTCACACAAGCCTGTAAGCCCAAAACATGGAATGTCAGAGACAAGAGGGTCCAAAGTTCAAGGTCATCTCCTCAGCTACATAGTGAGTTTAAGGCCAGCCAGGGCAACATAAGACTCTGTCTCAAAACAACAACAACAAAAACGTACAGTATACTAATAATCTGTTTTTGTATTTCAGACCTTAACTATAATATCTTAGGGTCTTCCCTTGAGCTTCCACTCTAAAGTTGAAATAGGTCGACTCACTCACTTCCAACATGACCAAGTAAAGAACTTGGAAAGTCCTTTTCCCAGAAACATCGATGGTAGAAGGCAGAATTATCACAAGCAATCATTTAACAACTCTAGCAACTGACCAAGGACATAGAACAAACACAAACCCTTTTTTCCCAATATACTAAGTATCAGGAACAATAAAAGCCAGTGACATTTTCAGAAGGAGCTGCCCCAGTCCCTCAGCATGAAGTTCTAGCCAGGAAGGCAGGGCAGCCTTGAGAACAGGTAACACTGCTTACTGCCTTACTGGTCAGGGGTGGGTAGAACTCTATTTAGAGCAAAGCACGGAAAATTCCATTCTCAGGGAGTTGTCAGAGACAACAGAAATCACAGGAGCAATCAGGAACATTTCAGGTCAGCATGGAACTCATCCTGAGCAGGATAAGCTCTAAGACAACAGATGCCAACCAGAAAAATTTTAAAGAAGATCTATAGAGCCAAGTAAGGAGAGCCCTGTGTGAGAGGGTGGTGAGAGAGAGAGAGAGAGAGAGAGAGAGCAGGAACCCTTGCTGAGGCCCAGTTGATTCCTTGTGTTGTGGAAGACAGTGGCATATGCAAGACTACCAGGCTTTCTCGTGAAGACAGAAAGTAAAACCCAAGGAGGACTTAAATACTGTATCCAGAAGTAGGACAGTCTTTGTGAGTTCAAGGCCAGCCTGTCTATAGAGTGAGTACTCTCTCTCTTTCTCTCTCCCTCTCTCTCTCCCTCTATGTCTCTAATAAGTAAATAAAAATGAAAATAAAAAGCTTTTTTAAAAAGTTAGCATGAAGGGCTAGAATGAGATTTTGCCTCAAAAAAAATACAATATCTAACAAAACTATCCATCAGAAATGAAGGACAAATAAAGATATCATCACATCAAAACCCACACAGACAGCCGGGTGTGGTGGCACACACCTTTAATCCCAGCACTTGGGAGGCACAGGTAGGAGGATCGCCATCAGTTCAAAGCCACCCTTAGACTACATAGGGAATTCCAGGTCAGCCTGAGCTAGAGTGAGACCCTACCTCGAAAAACTAAAATAAATAAATAAATAAATAAATAAATAAATAAATAAAAATCCACAGAGAGAAGTTATTGCTACAGATAAGCATTATTAAAAATAATAATGGCCATGGAACCCAAACTTAACATTATATGCATGTATATTTTTATATGTGTGTGTACTTATAAGTCTTGAAACTAGAAAAGTGATCATGAGAGGGAAGAAAATTATTTACAGGAGGTGGGAAATGGGAACATATGGGGTATATGCAAGAGGAAAGCCAAAAAAAGGAAACAACTGGGAGGAAGAAAACCGATCAAAGGGGGCAGGGAACACCAGGGAGGGTAACGGGAGAGGGAAATGAATGAGAACAAGATCTAATGTCACGCGAATGAAGATGCCATGATGAAAATCATTCATTTGTATGCTAACCTTAAAAATTAATTTTAAAAATACTAAAGAAATAGAGCTTAGTAACATAGCTCTTGCTAAGCTGCATAAGACCCTGTGTACAATTCTTTTGTTTGTTTGTTTGTTTGTTTGTTTGTTTGTTTGTTTTTGTTTTTGTTTTCTGAGGTAGGGTCTCACTCCAGCTCAGGCTGACCTGGAATTCACTATGTAGTCTCAGGCTGGCCTTGAACTCGTGGCAATCCTCTTATCTCTGCTAGGATTAAAGGCGCCACCACAAACAGCTGACCCTGGGTACAATTCTTAATGAAGAAAGGAGAGAAGAATGGAAGAAATAGCAAAAAAGAAAAGAAAAAAAGAAAAGAAAGAAAGAGAAAGGAAAAGAAAAAGAAAAAAATTCTCTCCTCAATGCAAGGAACAGAAGAATTAAATTTAACACAAGTAAATAGGGCAGGGGAGCTGGCTCAGTGGATAAAGTTCTTGCCATGAGTGTGGATCCCCAGGCCCCAGGCAATTTCCCAGAAGCTTGCAAACAAAGCAGTGAACAAGAACCCTGCCTCCCTGGTGTGGAGGCGCACACCTTTAATCCCAGCACTCAGGAGGAAGAGGTAGAAGGATCGCCATGAGTTCAAGGCCATGCTGAGACTACATAGTGAATTCTAGGTCAGCCTGAGCTATAGCAAAACCTTACTTCAAAAAAATCAAAAAAATAAAAAGAAAAATAAAAAAAGAACGCTGCCTCATATACTTGGTGTATAGCACATGTGCATTTGCACTCAGAAACATACATGTACACAGACACCAAATAAAACAATAAGTTTAAAAGTAGATATAGAAATGAGCTAGCAACATTGAATGTAAAGACAGGCATGATGGCACAGGCCAATATTCTGAGCAGTCAAGAGGCTGAGGCAGGAGGGTTATGGGTTCAAGGACAGCCTGAGCTGAAAATATCTTCTAAACAAAAACAAAATTAAATGTACATGGATTTAACCTGCAATCAAAAGTCAGTGATGGGCTGTAGAGATTGCTTCGTGGTTAAGGCTCTTGACTACAAAGGATCCAGTTTCGATTCCCCAGTTCCTATGTAGAGTCAGATGCACAGGGTGCTGCATGCATCTGGAGTTCATTTGCAGTGGCTGGACTCCCTTGCACACTTTTTCTCTCTCTCTCTCATAAATTAATAAAATATTTTTTATAAAGTCAGTGGTTATCAGATTGAAGAAAAGCTAATACATATCAATGACTAGTAAAAATCCAAGGAAAGGGGCTAAAGAGATGGCTGCATGATTGAAGCACTTGCTTACAAAGCCTAATGACCGGGGTTTGATTCCCTAGTACCTACTTAAAGCCAGATGCATAGCGGTGCATGCATGTGGAGTTCATTTACAGCACCTGGTGCTCCCATTCTCTCTCTCTCTCTTCTCTTTATCTCTTACACTTGCAAATAAATGAATAAAATAATAATAAATGAATAAAAACAGTTTCAAGCCGGGCATGGTGGTGCTCACCTTTAATCCCAGCACTCGGGAGGCAGAGAGTTGGAGGATGACTGTGAGTTCAAGGCCACCCTGAGACTACATAGTGAATTCCAGGTCAGTCTATACTAGAGTGAAACCTTACCTCAGAAAACCAAAAAAAACAAACAAACAAACAAACAAACAAAAACTGTCATTTAGTAATTAGCACAGTATCCATGGAAGTTTCCTTCTTTTGATAATATATAATGGTTATGTTATATATTACAAATGGGAAAAACGTAGTAAATGTAAATTTAGTAAATGTAAACTCTATAATACTTTAAGATTTTCTTAATTGTCTCAAAATTTAAATAGTTCACATAAGGTCCCATGCACGTGAATAGATGTAATTTATGCGCCCAATTTTCATTCCAGGAAATAGCCAAGCAATCCCATGGGCAAACTGTTAGCATATGGTCACTTGTCCTCAGGACATGATCACTGGCAATTATTGTCAGACCATAACCACCCCTGCAATTCCAGTTAAGAATCAGCATCCAGCCACCCATTTCCCTCCTGTAACGTTAGCAGTAGCCGCAGATGCTTTGGGTGTCTGTGGAATGAAGACATCTCTTCCAACTATCCACATTAAACACCAGAAAAATGTTTCTATCCCATACTCAGCTCAGTCCTGGAAATCTTACTGCAACTAAGTTGCACAACCATCATAATGAATGGTCTTAAAACGGAGTTTTGGTTTTTGTTTCTTAGAACTAAGCTAAATAACCAGGTTTGGTGAGTATACATGATCCTTGAAGTCTTAAGTAAGAGATACAAAGCTCATTTTTTTTTTTTTTTTTTTTTTTCCAGCTCTGTAGTTAGACGTCCAGAACATGAATGAGAGGAGAATTTGGATACATTTCCCAACATGCACTTGCCTGTGCAATGCTGCCTTCCAATGAGTGCTCAAACGTGTGTGGTCTGACCAAAACCCTTTTAGTCATATTGTCAAAGCAATATGGGCTTCTCAGAGAAAGTGAGTAAGAACCAAAAACCCAGGACTTTTTTGTCACTTCTTTCTCTTTGCATAGGGTGATGTAACAAAGGGACATCGTTTGTAATTAGAACCATACCATCACAAGGAAAAGGAACACTCCATGAACACTTAAGTAGACATCTCACCAGAGCCAGACTGGGCCCTTAATGCTCACTCTCTCCCTCTTCCTCTCCCTCTCTCCCCTCTCTCCTTCCCTCCCTCTCTCTCTACTAGCCACTGCAAACATATTCAAATTCCAAACACATGTGCCACCTTGTGCATCTGGCTATATGTGGGGACTGGGGAATCAAACTCAGGTCTTTAGGCTTTGCAGGCAAGCACCTTAACCACTGAGCAATCTCTCCAGCCCTATTGATACATATGTATTGGTTTTTCGTGGTAGGGTCTCACTCCAGCCCATGCTGACCTGGAATTCACTATGTAGTCTCAGGGTGACCTCTAACTGTTGGTGATCCTCCTACCTCTGCCTCCTGAGTGCTGGGATTAAAGACGTGTGCCACCACACCCGGCTTCCTATTGACATTTTTATTTATTTTTTTATTTATTTATTTATTTATTGGTTTTGCAAGGTAGGGTCTCACTCTGGTCCAGGCTGACCTGGAATTAACTATGTATTCTCAGGGTGGCCTCGAACTCTCGGCGATCCTCCTACCTCTGCCTCCCGAGTGCTGGGATTAAAGGCATGCGCCACCACGCCCGGCTTTTGACATTTTTAATATGAAAACAATCCAGAACTGGGCATGGTAGTTCATCCTACAATCCCAGCATTCAGGGGGCTGATAGAGTTTAGCCAGAGTGTGACCCTAAAAAAAAAAAAAAAAAAAAAAAAAAAGATTAAAATAAAAATAAAATTAAAAAAGAAAGAAAGAAAGAAACAGGTCTACTGTCAGTGTAGCTAATGACAGTTAATGGTTCCTGGGAGAGAGGAAGTCAAGTTCACCTTCCACCCATGATGTTTAACTCAGTGAGTGAACAAAACAGAGAAAGAGGACATGAGAGAGATGGAAATCAATGGGGAAGAAGGGTATTAATGGGAGTAGAGGGAGGTAAGAAAGAGTAATTAGGGCAATAAGATCAAAATTAATTTTTATACATATATGAAAATGGCAAAATGGAAAAAATAAAAGTTTTTTTAAAAAGATAAAAACAGGTCTAAAATGTTGAATGTTTAGTATAACTGACAAGTCAAACTCAGGCACCTTCCCACATGCTCTACATGAAAACATTCCTCTCAAGAAGTCAGCCAGGCCTCTGGGTTAACAGGGCAGAGCTGCCCTGAGAGCATGCCCTTTGGTATCCTTGTCATTCTGCCACTATACACAAGCCACCAAAGGACAAGCAGGGATTCTGAGAAATTATAAAATAAGCAACAGAGAATCTTAACAAGAAGGTGGCATGAGGGCTGGAGAGATGGCTTAGCAGTTAAGGCACTTGTCAAAGGATCCGTGTTCGATTCCCCAGGACCCATGTGAGCCATATGCACAAGGTGGAGCATGTATCTGGAGTTTATTTGCATTGGCTGGAGGCCCCTGATGCACCCATTCTTTCTCTTGCTCTATGTACCTGCCCCCCCCTCTCAAATAAATAGATAAAAATTTTTAAAAGGTGATGTGATGGAAGTGTATATTTACTAAATAAGATACTGTTCACTGTGACTTATTCTCTTACACTTCTAGAAGACAAGTCAAGATGTTGCAGGCCTGGATTTTTCTATCCTCTCTCTCTTCATTGTAGGTGGAAGCCTTCCCACCATGTTCCCACTTGAACTTTCCCTATTGCCTCAAATGTCTGTCTATATGTTTGTGTTCACATTTTTTATCAGGATGACAATAGTCTGATGAGATTATGGCCAGTATTATTGGTTTTGCTTTAAATAAATCACCTCTTTAAAGGGCCAGTCTCCAAATACACTCATATTCTGAGGTACTGGAGGACAGAATTCCCATGTATGAATGTGAAGGATCTGCGTAAACCTATTATACAGTTCGCACTCAACTGTGAATGGAGAGGTTGTGCTTGAGAGAGCTCACAACCACCCAAGGAAGCCCAGCTGTGATAAAATCTGCACTGAACCAGGATCAGTCCTGGGAGTGGTCATGAGATAGCATGGTACCTTTAACCCCCATCTGACTTGACTCATATGAAAGCTCCCACAGGCACGCTCAAGCACTCTATACAATTGGAAGCCAGTCCCCACACACTAACTTGTACCTCCTCACACCTGGGAAGTACTCCTTCAGAAGAACCTGTCTGTTTTAAGAGTCAACAAACTGGACCGCCCAGTTCCATGTACTGAATTACTAACTAAGCAAGAATGTCTCCCCACTCCCCAGACGCTTTTCTCATTTTCTCATTCTCTTTCCTTGATCACTCTGGCTGACGGTTATTTTCCATCCTTGCATCTATTAGGTGAAATCAAGCGGCCATCCAGCTATACATTAAAATCATAAACACTTGATGTTGGAAGAAATACTCCTTACTGTATCTGACATCACTGTGCATCAGATTTATACACTGAGGCCCAAGGAATACACAAATCTAACCAACTTCATTCAGGGAACAGCTGACCAACCCTGCTCATTTCCAGTCAGGAAGTCTTTTTTTACACCTTAGCCTGTACATCAAAGGTAAAAATTAATTAATTAATTAACTAATTAATTAATTAAAAAGGAAGAGCCAAAATAAAAATGACACATCTTCATTTTAGTAGTTTGGCCACAACTTTTAAGTTGATATCACTGGGTGAAATGGACTAGGCTCAGTAGCTGATTTTGAATGTCTCCATGTGGTTGGTCAAGTGAAGCTTATGGTGACTTTCATCTTCTGTATTTCTCTGGGTTTGAAACATAGTTATAAGCTGTTTTCTTACAAATATTAGACGGATGATTTTAAAACTGCATTTCATCACACAGACCAACATGGAATAATATCATGTTGACAGGTGGAATATATATATACCCACTTTCAGAAACTGCAGGATGGTCTGACTTTTCCTTAAAAGAAACTGATAAATAGAGCTAGGGACGTAGTTTCTTTGCTAGAGTGCTTGCCTCCTTTGCACAAGGCCCCAGGTTCTACCCTCATTATAAAAAATAATAAAATAAGCCGGGCGTGGTGGCACACGCCTTTAATCCCAGCACTTGGGAGGTAGGAGGATCGCCGAGAGTTCGAGGCCACCCTGAGACTACATAGTGAATTGCAGATCAGCCTGGACCAGAGTGAGACCCTACCTCGCAAAACCAAAATAATAATAATAATAATAATAATAATAATAATAATAAAGAGGATGTGGCATATTTGGCAGACCGTTTGCCTACCATGCACAAAACCCTGGGTTTGATTATCATCACCATATAAACAGGCATGGTAGCACACAAACTCCTGAGAGACAGGATGGTGGAGAAGTTCAAAGTTATCCTTGGCTAGACAGCAAGTTCAAGGTCAGCCAGGGACTTATGAAAACTGTCTCAAACAAAACAAAAGACAGACCAAGTGATGCATAGTCAGTGCTAAGCCTTTTAAACTTTTCTAACCACGTGGCACAGAATGCTAAAAACTGTACCATGTTTGGAGACCCACTTCTACACTTGCCCACTACAGACTGGAACTTTGAAAATAAGCTCCCCTAGGGAGTATTTGTGTTTTGTTTAGAGCTCCACTTTCTTTAATTGCTGTGTTTTTGTTTTTTATTATTTCCTCCCAATTGTCAGAGTAGGGAAGGCCTTATCTTTTCTCTAAGGTAAACAAACAGTCCAGGGAAAATCTCCAGCACATGTTTCATGCCAACCATTTTATTTCTGGATGGAGTTATTCATATTCTGGATTTCCTGTGGTTTTCAACTAGCATGGCACAGTAAGTAGCTATTTCAGACAGTTGGTAAGCCAAATTCTGTTTGTGTTTAAAAATGTAGATGTTGAAGATGATCTTCTTTTTTATATTTTTAAATATTTTATTTTTTTATTTGAGAGAGAATAGGCACGCCAGGGTCTCCAGTCACTGCAAACGAACTCCAGATGCACCCCGTACATACATCTCGTTTATGTGGGTCCTGGAGAGTTAAACCAGGATCCTTTGGCTTTGCAGGCAAATGCCTTAACTGCTAAGCCATCTCTCCAGCCCTTAAGATTGTTTATTTATCTGGGAAATAAGACATTGGAAGTTTGACAAGTGCACTTTTTCCAGTAATCCTGACCTTGGAAACATTTCTTTCTTTCTTTTTTTCTTGTTTTATGAGAGAATTGGTGTGCTAGGGCCTCCAGCCAATGTAATCCAACTCCATACACATTCGCCATCTTGTGCACATGTGCAACCTTGTGCATGTGTCATCTTGTGTATCTGGCTTACATGGGATCGGAGGAGTTACACATGGGTCCTTAGGCTTCACAAGCAAGTGCTTTAACCACTAAGCCATCTCTCCAGCCCTGTTTTCTTTTCTTTTTTTAAATAATGTAAGTTTTCCTAGTGAATCTTTTTTAAAAAAAAAAATTATTATTTGCAAGTAGAAAGACAGACAGACAGAACAGGTACCTCAGCAAACTCCAGATGCATGCACCTCTTTGTGCATCTACCTTTACATGGGTAACTGGGGAATCATACCCAAGCCATTAGGCTTTGCAAGCATGCACCTTTAACCACTAAACCATCTTTCTGGCCCCATTCCTGCCTTTTAAAATTTTTGTTTTGTTTTGTTTTGTTGAGGTAGGGTCTCATTCTAGCTCAGGCTGACCTGGAATTCACTATGTAGTTTCAGGGTGGCCTCAAACTCACAGCATCCTCCTACCTCTGCCTCCCAAGTGTTGGGAGTAAAGGAATGGGCCACCATGCCTGACTTTAATTTTTTTTTTTTTTATTTCAGAGAGAAAGAGGAAGACAGAGAGTGAAGATGATCTTTAATTGGAACAAAGTTATAGGAAAATATAATGAACTGTGGAAGCCCAGAGGCACAGTATGCCCACCTGTTTCAAGGGTCATTGTAAAGTTAGGTCATTACACATGAGAACAGTGTTCTACACATACAGGACTGTAACATTAAGTAAGGGTTGAAGTTCATCATTCTTCCCTCAGGTTGTAAGAGTTTTAGAAATGTGCCTTTCATCCTGCAACAGGCATTTACTTTTGAAATGAAAAAGGAACTCAATCTTTTGCAGGCTCAAGAACTCTGTGAAAAGGAGTAAGTATGTAGGCTGGAGAGATGGCTTAGAGATTAAGGTGTTTGCCTACAAAGCCAAAGGACCCAGGTTCAATTCTCCAAGACCACATAAGCCAGATGCACATGGTGGTGCATGCATCTGGAGTTCATTTGCAGTGGCTAGAGGCCCAGGTGTGCCCATCCTTTCTCTTTCTCTCTAATAAATAAATAAAAATAAATTTCAAAAAATTTAAGTGTGTGAGGGAAGACGTCAGGGCTTTTACTCTTGTTCGGTGTCCTGGACCCTTTTGGCAATCTAATGAAGCTTAGGAACTCCTCTATCCAGTCTAACATATTAAAATTCATGAAATGAAATAGTCAGATTATAAAGGAAACCAATTATGATGAAATGTTCAGTCATGACAGTCTGTGGATATTAAATAATATTTATGTATGCCCGGGATCCTTTGAAGCACATTTCCTCTTTTACTTTTATACAGTACACCATGCTAAATCTAAAGTTTGATGTAAAGAAAACTGAGGAAAAAATAACTTAAGCACTATAAAGAATAAAATGATGGAAAACATACTCTTTCTGGGCCAACGAACTCTTCTGGCATAAAAATAAGCCTATACTATATCTTGTATATCTAGGTGCTATCTAAGGACAGGTTGAATGAATTAGAAACACTGTCATTTGCTCTGAAATGTATTTCCTCAACCTCTGATCAAGAAGCTGTGCCAGAAAAAAAAAAAAAAAAAAAAGAAGAAGAAGAAGAAGTTCTGCCAAGGACATTAATAAAACGTACAAGAGGGTTTTCATTTGAGCCTCTGCTGACTTGTTTTTAAAATACAAAATTAACAAAAAAAAAAAAAAAAAAAAAAAGGTTATATCTCCACTTTACAGAGGAGGAAGTTAGTTAACTGTGGCTAAACCATAGCCTAACAAATATGGGCAGGACCAAGAATAAGCAGATAATGACGTTCCATTTCATGACCTGTCAGGGAGGGGGAGGCAGCTGGAGGAGACGCAGCTCCTGAGAACCCAGCAGGGAAGCTGGCTGCAGCACATCCCCAAAGCAATGGAAATGCATCTAATCACCAAGTGCCTCCTCTCCCCTCACGGCCCACCTTCAGACCCTCAGCCTAACTGCTTTAGTGAGTAAAAACTAAGGCACTTTCATATTGAGAGGATTTATGAAAATGGCTAATAAAAAGTATCATGTAACTTGGAAGAAGTTGGTCAATATTTCAATAACATTGTTTTAGTCCTTGTAAAAAGAGACCATCATTACTTATGATAGCCAGCTATTCTCTAAAGCTCTAATGATTGAAAAGAAAGAAAAGTAACCTTTAGATATAAATGAAGCCTTCAGGAAGGGTTGAAAAAAGAACACCTTGACATCAGGGCTGTGAGAAAGATCTTTTTAATAGTCTGCCATTATTACTATTGTTTCAGACCTCTTTACATTGCAATTTTGTTTCGGTTTTGTTTTTCTGGTACTGGGGATGGAAGCCAGGGCCTCACACATATTAGGATAGCACTCCACCACTTAGCCAGACTTCCAATACTACACTGTAGAATTATCCTGAGGGACTAATGAGCCTTCAGAGCCAGGCATGGTAATACACACTTGAATCCCAACACTCATGGAGCTGAGACAGGAGGATTATGTCAATTCAAGGTAGCTTCAGTTACATAGTGAGTCCCAGGAAAGCCTGAATACCTGTCATGAAAAGAATATAAATAAATAAAAAGTCTCCTCCAAAACTGGACAAAAGGCTTGAGGGGTGCCATACAGGCCAGAGGGAAGAACCTGGCTGGGCACCCAGCAAAGGCAGGGGAGACCAGCTGTTAAACATGCACAACTTAAATAAGAGCAGCAATTCCACCAAGGAGGACAGCAAGAAAACAGATGCCAGAATGGTGGCTCCAGGAACAGGTAAGACCAAGGAAGTTCCCTGGCCTAGAGCCAAGTTTAACCACTGACAGGTATGGAACCAAGGGCAGTTAGAAAGAACAAAGGGTCCATTCCAGCATACTGGAAATCAAGCCAGTAAGTGGTTCCTCCCTACCAGCCACTAACTGCTGCAGATAACATGCGTGGATTTCTTCGCATTTTGATGTGGCATGTTTTCAGACTGGGGGCTTGGTTTTGTTTGTTGTGCTTTGCATAGGGCAGGACTTCCAATTCGCTTCTTCTCCTCTCCCCTTCTCTATTCCTCTCCTCTCTATTCTCTTCTTCCCCCTCCTCCTCCTCCTCCTCTTTCTTCTACCTTTCTTCCCCCCCCCCTCTCCTGCTCACTCTCTTTGAGGGAAGAAAACTTCACATTATAAAGTACTCATTGCACCTGGCATCTAAATATGGATGGAAAGACACCACAGAACTGGGCAGAGTGGCTTTATTTTAGGGTCCCATTCTCAGAGCTGAAAGAGGCTCTAGATCAGCATCTGTCTCTGGTGATTCTGCATTCCCATTCCAGGAAGTGACGTGCCTCCCTTCTTCCCCTCCAGGCTCTCAGATACCACCCACTCTTAGTTTAGGGCCACAACATGGCCTGTTACAAAAGAGGCAGCCTAAGAAAGATGTGGCACACATGGCTTTCTGAATAGAAAAACTTTTCCTCAAGAACCTAAACCCTGACACCGTGAAATTCTTTACTGAATCATCAGACTTTACGTTCAACCAAACTATCTAATCAACCATTGGTTTGGCATGAACCATGTTTTTCTGTGATCCCTCGTGAAAGCATCTCTTGTTCACTGAACCCACACCACACCATTCTCCTCGTTCACTGAACCCACACCACACCATCCTCCTTATTCACTGAACCCACGATACACCCTCCTCCTTGTTCACTGAACCCACCATACACCATCATCCTTGTTCACTGAACCCACGCCACACCCTCCTCCTTGTTCACTGAACCCACGCCACACCCTCCTCCTTGTTCACTGAACCCACGCCACACCATCCTCCTTGTTCACTGAACCCACGATACACCCTCCTCCTTGGTCACTGTCCCCACGATACACCCTCCTCCCTGTTCACTGTACCCACGATACACCATCCTCCTTGTTCACTGTATCCATGATACACCATCCTCCTTGTTCACTGAACCCACGATACACCCTCCTCCTTGTTCACTGAACCCACGATACACCATCCTCCTTGTTCACTGTATCCATGATACACCATCCTCCTTGTTCACTGAACCCACGATACACCCTCCTCCTTGTTCACTGAACCCACGATACACCATCCTCCTTGTTCACTGAACCCACGATACACCCTCCTCCTTGTTCACTGAACCCACGATACACCCTCCT
This sequence comes from Orientallactaga sibirica, assembly GCA_036365145.1. Classification (NCBI taxonomy): domain Eukaryota; kingdom Metazoa; phylum Chordata; class Mammalia; order Rodentia; family Dipodidae; genus Orientallactaga; species Orientallactaga sibirica. Next base: position 17,167,887 of record JAEOAD010000017.1, read on the forward strand.
CCTTGTTCACTGTACCCACGATACACCCTCCTCCTTGTTCACTGAACCCACGATACACCATCCTCCTTGTTCACTGAACCCACGATACACTCTCCTCCTTGTTCACTGAACCCACGATACACCATCCTCCTTGTTCACTGAACCCACGATACACCCTCCTCCTTGGTCACTGAACCCACAATACACCTCCTCCTTATTCACTGAACCCACACCACACCCTCCTCCTTGTTCACTGTACCCACGATACACCATTCTCCTTGTTCACTGTACCCACGATACACCCTCCTCCTTGTTCACTGAACCCACGATACACCCTCCTCCTTGTTCACTGAACCCACGATACACCCTCCTCCTTGTTCACTGAACCCACAGTACACCTCCTCCTTATTCACTGAACCCACGATACACCCTCCTCCTTGTTCACTGAACCCACGATACACCCTCCTCCTTGTTCACTGAACCCACGATACACCCTCCTCCTTGTTCACTGTACCCACGCCACACCATCCTCACTGTTCACTGAACCCACACCACACCCTCCTCCTTGTTCACTGAACCCACGATACACCCTCCTCCTTGTTCACTGAACCCACGCCACACCATCCTCCTTGTTCACTGAACCCACGATACACCCTCCTCCTTGTTCACTGAACCCACGATACACCCTCCTCCTTACACCCTCCTCCTTGTTCACTGAACCCACGATACACCCTCCTCCTTGTTCACTGAACCCACGCCACACCCTCCTCCTTGTTCACTGAACCCACGCCACACGACTACACCCTCCTCCTTGTTCACTGAACCCACGATACACCCTCCTCCTTGGTCACTGAACCCACAATACACCTCCTCCTTATTCACTGAACCCTCCTCCTTGTTCACTGATACACCCTCCTCCTTGTTCACTGAACCCACGATACACCCTCCTCCTTGTTCACTGAACCCACGATACACCCTCCTCCTCCTTGTTCACTGAACCCACAGTACACCCTCCTCCTTGTTCACTGAACCCACGATACACCTCCTCCTCCTTGTTCACTGAACCCACGATACACCCTCCTCCTTGTTCACTGAACCCACGATACACTTGTTCACTGAACCCTCCTCCTTGTTCACTGAACCCACGATCCACACCCTCCTCCTTGTTCACTGAACCCACGCCACACCCTCCTCCTTGTTCACTGAACCCACGCCACACCCTCCTCCTTGTTCACTGAACCCACGATACACCCTCCTCCTTGTTCACTGAACCCACGATACACCCTCCTCCTTGTTCACTGAACCCACGATACACCCTCCTCCTTGTTCACTGAACCCACGATACACCCTCCTCCTTGTTCACTGAACCCACGATACACCCTCCTCCTTGTTCACTGTACCCACGATACACCCTCCTCCTTGTTCACTGAACCCACGATACACCATCCTCCTTGTTCACTGAACCCAAGATACACCCTCCTCTTTGTTCACTGAACCCACGATACACCCTCCTCCTTGTTCACTATAGCCACGATACACCATCCTCCTTGTTCATTGTACCCACGCCACACCCTTCTCCTTGTTCACTGTATCCATGCCACACCCTCCTCTTTGTTCACTGAACCCACGCCACACCCTCCTCCTTGTTCACTGTACCCACGCCACACCCTTCTCCTTGTTCACTGTACCCATGCCACACCCTCCTCTTTATTCACTGAACCCACGCTACACCCTCCTCCTTGTTCACTGAACCCACGAACCCAAGCCACACCCTCCTCCTTTTTCACTGTACCCATGCCACACCCTCCTCCTTGTTCACTGTATCCCATCACCGTTTGTACACTCCTCTAACCCTATTCTTTTCAAGATCATGTGTGACCTCCCTTTTTGGGTTTTTGTTGTTGCTGTGTTTTGTCTCACTGTAGCTCAGGCTGACCTGGAATTCACTGTGTAATCTCAGGATGGCCTTGAACTCATTATGATCCTCCTACCGCTGCCTCCTGAGTGCTGGGATTAAAGGCGTGTTTGTTTGTTTGTTTGTTTCATTGTTTTGTTTTTTTCGAGGTAGGGTCTCACATTAGCCTAGGCTGATCGTGGAACCCAGTCTGTCATCCCAAGCTGGCCTCAAACTCACATTGACCTTCCCACCTCTGCCTTGCAAGTACTGGATTAAAGGCATGCACCACCATGCCCAGCCCAGAGCCATCTTGAGACATGTTACCTGCACTCCATTCACCTCCCACACACTGCTCATATGGTGCTTAATGTGACCCAGAAGCCCTTCATTTCCCTGTTATCCTCCGTTATCAAAAACCATTTATGATTTATCTATTTGCTTATTTTTGTCTCCATCCTCCAAGAGGGCAGTAGCTACAGCTGCATCATTAATCAGCTATGTTGAAATGTGGCCCAGTACCCTCAGGCTGTCAGTAATCTTTAAGATGTCCTGAAGGAGTGAGTGCACACAGTCCAGTGATCAACAATGGGTGACCAAACAAAAAAGCGCAAAACAACTAAACTGAGTCATATGCTACATGTTCTTTTTCTGAGAGAGATTTTCCTACTCATCTTCCAAGCATACTGTGCATATTCAAAAAAGGGAATAGGGCTGGAGAGCAAAACAACTAAACTGAGTCATATGCATGTTAAGGCATTTGCATACTGTGCATATTCAAAAAAGGGAATCCTGAGTTCAATTCTCCAGGACCCAGATAAGCCAGATGCACAAGGGGCACATGCATCTGGAGTTCATTTGCAGTGGCTAGAGGCCCTAGCGTGTCCATTCTCTCCCTCCCTTTCTTTCTCTCTCTATCTCTGCCTTTTTCTCTCTCTTAAATGTATAAATAAATAAAATACGTATTTTTTAAAAAATGGAATATATATTGGGCTAGAAATATGACTCAATCATTAAAGTACTTGCCTGAAAACCCTAATGATTTAAGTTCTAGCCCCCAGTACCCATGTAAAGCCAGACACACAAATTGGCACATGCAACTGGAGTTCATTTGCAGTGGCTAGAGACCCTGGTGCACCCATTCTTTCTTCCTCTCTCTCTCTCTCTCTCTCTCTCTCTCTGTGTGTCTTCTGTCTCTCTCTGCTTGCAAATAAAATAAAATTAAAAATAAATAAAATGGGATATAAAAATCATCTTCCTCAACCAGGTGTGGTAGTGCACACCTTTAATCCCAACACTCGGGAGGCAGAGGTAGGAGGATCGCCATGAGTTCAAGGCCATTCTGAGACTACACAGTGAATTCCAGGTCAGCCTGGGCTAGAGTGAGACCCTACCTTAACCCCCACCCACCCAAAAAAAAATGTTGGCTTTGACTGACAAATTTCTTTGGTTATTAATACTAATAAATGCTAATCAAATTCCTTGGCAATACATATTAATATGCAATATTAATCATTAATATTTGTTAACATTTGAAGTAGTATGTATTAAGTCATCCATAATTTAAATGGATTTACTCATATTTTTAAATATTTATTTCTTTCATTTATTTGAGTGAGAGAGAGAGAATGGGCACACCAAGTTCGTCAGCTGCTGTAAATGAACTCCAGATGCATGTGCCACCTACTGCATCTGGCTTACTTGGGTCCTGGGGAATTGAACCTGGGTCCTGGGGCTATGCAGGCAAATGCCTTAATCACCAAGCCATTTCTCCAGCTCTATTTATATTTATTTTTAATATGCATGAGTACAGATAATAAATCTTATTAGTTAATACTAATACTATTATATGTTAATATCTTATATAATCAGGTATATTTTATTTATTCTATTTATTTATATTTATATTTTTTTGGTTTTTCAAGCTGGGATTTCACTCTAGACCAGGCTGACCTGGAATTTACTATGTAGTCTCAGGGTGGCCTCAAACTCATCACAGAGATCCTCCTACCTCTGCTTCCCAAGTCCTGGGATTAAAGGCATGTGCCACCACGTCTGACTGTATTGTATTTATTAAGATCACACGTTAATAGAGTATATTTTATAAGGCATCTTAACACCTTTTATTAATATGCAATGTGTTAATTAACCAAACCAATTTCTCAATTTAAAACATAATTTAAGCCAACAGTAATAATTTCTACAATAGATAAATCTCACAATGTTGATTCTTTGTTTTTAAATTTTAATTTATTAATTTGCACTTGTGCAAGTGTGTGTGTATGCAAGCAAGAGGGCCCCTGCTTCTTGCCACTGCAAAGGAATGCCAGACATTTCTTTGCGCCCGTTTTTGCCATACAAGCAAGCACATGTAATCCCTGAGTAATCTTCCTGGCCCTCTCTTACTGTTTTTTTTTTTTTTTTTTTTTTTTTTTTTTGGACAGAGGTATCACAAAATAAAACTGCAAAGAAAAAGACAAATTCCATGTAAATATTATTAACTTTTAGATTCTTTTAATTTATGAATTTCAAAGTGACCCAGACATTCATAGTGGCTGATGCTACTTACACAAGACCTGCACAATCCAAGGGGGACAAATTATGACATCAAAACAGAAGAGAGACTAGTTGGAAAAAAGGGATTCAGTGGAGGGCATTTGGGAGAGGGGAAAGAGGAGTGGTGGGAGGTGATTATGGTCATGGTATATTGTCTATATTTATAGAAATTATTAATAAAAAGGGTTAAATTATGAAATTTATGTATTTTAAATATAAATCTCTGATTTCCAGCTCAGAAAATAAGTACTAAGCAACAGATTTTAACTGATAATCTAAGAGCTTTGCAATTAAATCTTTAACCATGAACTTTTTTGGGGGGTTTGTTTATTTTTTATTTAGTTTAGAGTGACAGACAGAGAGAGAAGGCAGAGAGAGAGAGAGAGAGAGATGGGTGCACCAGAGCCTCCAGCCACTGCAAACGAACTCCAGATGCATGCACCACCTTGTGCAGTTGGCTTACGTGGGTTCTGGGGAATCAAGCTTTGTACCAGAGTCCTTAGGCTTCACAGGCAAGCACTTAACTGCTAATCCATCTCTCTAGCCCCCAAGAACTCTTTTTGCTTATTTTAATTATTTATTTTGTGGTACTGGGAATTAGATCTAGGATCTTGCACACGTTAGGCAAGCACTCTACCACTAAGTGATATTCCTAGCCCTTATTAAGTTGCTCTGACTGGCCTTGAACGTGTGATTAGCCTTCCTCAGCCTCCTGAGTAATTAGGATAACAGTACTATGTAACGATGCCTGGCTCCAGGAAACTTTTGAAGTTATTATTGTTGGAGCTATCTTCTTGAATTGTGCAAGTAGCAGTTTCTAAGAATCAAGACTATACCAATACTTAGAAGACATTATTTAAACATATATATGAAACCATTGTACATTGAGGGTTGTTGTGCCATTAACTACAAAAATGTCTGTTTTCAGGCTGGAGAGATGGCTTAGTGGTTAGGTGTTTGCCTGCAAAGCCAGTTCGATTCTCCAGGACCCAAGTAAGCTAGATGCACAAGGGGTACATGTATCTGGAGTTGGTTTGCAGTGGCTGGAGGCCCTGGCACACCCTCTCTTTCTCTCTCTGCCTCTTTCTCTCTCTCTCTCTCAAATAAATAAATAAAATAAAATATATTTTTTAAAAAATTGAGTACTCCTTTAATCCCAGCATTCGGGAGGCATAGGTAGGAGAATAACCGTGAGTTTGAGGCCACCTGAGACTACACAGTGAATTCCAGGTCAGCCTTGACTAGAGTGCAACCCTACCTTGAAACCACCCCCCGCAAAAAAATGTATTTTTTCATGTTGAATTCTAAGCTGCTGACCTCCAATAATTCTAAATTCATCCCCTCTCCTTCCTGATAGTTGAATTAAAAGGAGTCTGATATGTATCTGAGGTTGTACTAAGCACAGAAACTGGTAGATACTAAGGTATCATTACTATAAATGAAAATCTCTAAGAATAGTTGGATAACTTCATACATCTTGACACACTTCTCCCCGAGTTGATTTTCTATAAATTCGTATATAATTACTCTAAATTACTTTCCTTAGTGCTTCCCTAATGGCAAAGCCAAGGAGCAGGGTAGGCTTTTGTTCTGGTAGGTAGGTAGGTAGGTAGGTAGGTAGGTAGGTAGGTAGGTAGGTAGATAGGTAGGTAGGTAGTGACCCACAAAATCATGGATGACACCTAGCCTTCTGGAGCAAGACTAGAACGCACATCTGGTCTAGTCTCCACCAAGATGGGTATAAACATAGTTCAGGCATCAGCTTCCTGCTTCTTCCTCACTTTGCCTGGGCTTAACACCCCTCTGGGCTGGCCCTTCCAGATGCAACCTCTTGAGAACAGGAACCAATCAGGTCCTTCCCTTACATGCCTCAGTCTGGGGATAAGGTTCATTCTGACTGGATGTTTGGTTTATATAAATGGTCCTGAAGCACATGTGTAAGTCTCTTTAAGCTCCCTTAGCCCTCTCCTTCTGCTTTCTCACCCCTGTGGAAGGGGAATCTTCTCAACCTACCCTCCCGTTTCCCAGCCTCGGAAGGGGGGAGAATTGCTTTTGTGCATAGGTGTTTTCCTGCTTTGCTTTCTGTGTGTGGTGTGTGTGTGTGTGTGTGTGTGTGTGTGTGTGTGTCCCTTTCCCACAGGCTTCTTTCCCAGAGAGAAGTCTCCCCATGTGAGAGGATCTTCTCCATTTCCCTGCCCCCTTTTCCAGCCAGCCTAGGAAAATGGAGAACTTCTTTTGGCTTGGGTTTTCCTGTTTGTCTTCCCTCCCAATCCTTGAAATAAATCTCATAATTCATAATTTACTCTTCTCAGAAATCATGTTTTCTATTCTTTAGTAACTTAGGCAAGGACTTGAAGTTGGAGTTTACCTGCCTGGGGGTCTCCTGCATCTTTATAGAGATCTAATACAACTCCCAGAACTCCAACCCGTTTAAATACAGATTAAAAAAAAAAAAATCACACAGGGCTGGGCACGGTGGTGCAGGCCCTTAATCCCGGCATTCAGAAGCAGAAGTAGGAGGATCACCATGAGTTCGAGGCCACCCTGAGACTATGTGGTGAATTCCAGGTCAGCCTGGGCTAGAGTGATACCCTACCTCGAAAAACCAAAAAAATAAATAAATAAATAAATAAAATCACACAGTAGGCTGGAGAGATGGCTTAGCAGTTAAAGTGCTTGCTTGCCTGAGAAGCCTAAGGACTCATGTTCAATTCTCTAGGTCCCACGTAAGCCAGGCACACACAACATGACACAATATTGCACATGCACACAAGGTGGCGCACATGTCTGGAGTTTGATTACAGTGACTGGGAGGCCCTTGAGCACCAATTCTCTCTCTCTCTCTCTCTGATTAAAAAAAAAGTTTAAATAAAAATACAAAAATTTTAAAAAAAATCACAGGGAGGGAATTATCATGGTTTCTTGTCTGTAAGTATGGAAGCTGTCAATTAAGAAAAATAAAATAAAATAATTCACAGGGCTGGTAAATGGCTTAGCAGTTAAGGTACATGCCTGCAAAGCCTAAGGACCCAGGTTTGATTCTCCAGGTCCCATGTAAGCACACGGTGGCACATGCATTTGCAGTCTGTTTACAGTGGCTAGAGGCCTTGACATGCCCACTCTCACTCTCTCTCTCCCTCTCCCTCTAATAAATAAATAAATAAAAATAAATCTTTAGCTGGGTGTGATGGCACATGCCTTTAATCCCAGCACTCAGGAGGCTGAGGTAAGAGAATCGCCATGAGTTCGAGGCTACCCTGAGACTACATGGTGCATCCCAGGTCAGCCAGGGGTAGAGTGAGATCCTACCTCAAAAAACTAAAACCTCACATGCCTTTAATCCCAGCACTAGAGAGACAGAGGTAGGAGGATCACTGTGAGTTCAAGGCCACCCTGAGACTACTAGTGAATTCCAGGTCAGCCTGGGCTAGAGAGAGACCCTACCTCAAAAAATCAAAACAAAAAAAAAAAAAAAAAAGAAAAACTAAAACCTAAATAAATAAATAAATCCTTTAAAAAATTCACAAAGTGAATTGTCTTTTCATTACATTAAGTAAAATGAGAACCTAAAGAAAACATAAGGCATCCTTTTTCCTTCCCCTAGACTATTCCAGGCTCTTCCCATCAGGGGTTAACATCCAGTTTGCTGCTTATATACTGCACTCAACTTGCTTATCTTGTCAAAACTGTGGGTGTAAGGGTATGAGGCAAATAGGAAATGTGCTAATTTACTGACTGCAATTCCGAAGCTATCTGCTGACCTAATGTTTCTAGTGGCAGAGCTGAGCTCAAGCCTGTATGACTTACTACAAAGCCAGACATCTGAGCACCAGGACACATTTGTGATAAAGGTAGTTTTCACCCCTGATGAAGCACCTGCCTTACCATAAGCTACTGGATTGTTTGGAAAAGTAAAACAATTACTTTTTTTTCCCACAAATGATAAATGTGAAGTCAGAGTAGCCATGCAAATGTTTTACAACAGACAGAGCCATAGGCTCCATGGTACTCAAGAAAGTTCTCTGCTGCCAATATGGATGTCAAACCTTTGGTGAAATAAGTATGTCTTATATGACCCATAAAATCACTCCTTAATGTGTATTTTTTATAAAATGGCCTTTTACTTGCTTGAAAGCAGTATGGATCTGTATAAAAGACTGTTTCAAAAAATACAATTTTTTGTATCTGTATAAAAGTATTATAAAAGTATAAATATATCTGCATAAAAGACTGTTTCAAGAAATACACATTATAATCTACACTTCCAATCATTCTTGGTGAGCACAACTTAGTACAACTTCTTCTATTGCATCCCCATTATGTCAAGCAGTAACCAAGTTACGTGAGAGAAGAACAATTGAGTTGCTGTGGCAATGTGCTTCGCAACAGTGTACTTTCTGAGCCTTCCCTTGTTATTTATCTGTTAACTCTCATGGGAAGAGGCTGCCGACCTCAAATAATATATATCAAAGTTGAGAATGTGCCGGGTGTGGTGGCGCACACCTTTGATCCCTGCACTCTGGAGGCAGAGGGAGGAGGATCACCATGAGTTGGAGGCCACCCTGAGACTACACAGTGAATTCCAGGTCCAGACCTTACCTCGGGGAAAAAAAAATTGAGAATATAAGCTAATCAGCTGGTCAAATGAAATATATAAAATATATCAACGTGGAAAGCTTAAGACTTGGACAAAGAAGATAACTGATTCTTCAACATTTCTCTTGCCTACATCTGCAAAATATGGATAGTAATAAATGTTCTGCTAATTCATACAGTTATTGTGGAAAATGAAGTTTTTTGGGTTTTGTTGTGGTTGCTGGTGTCTGCCTTATTCTTGAACTGGGGGAATTGAAGACAGGGCCCAGTGCATATGAGGAAGCACTTGACCACTGAGCCACTGAGCTACACCCCAAGCTCTCTTTTTACTTTTTCTCATTTTGAGACAAGGTTTTACTAAGTTGCCCCGGCTGGCCTTGAACTTGCTATATAGCCAAGATAGACATTTGAGTTATCTTCCTGTCTCATCCTGTCAAGTAGCTGGTATTGCTCACTAGGCCCAGCAATGAATAAAGTTTTTAAGTAGTCTCTTTACAAACCATAAAATGTTATGTAAGCAGAAGGTAATATTAATCATCTGGCATTGATACAACTAGATAATCAGTAAACGGTACATAAATTAAAGAACAAAATGCATAAGAAAGTACAAAATGAGTACTGCCAACTCACAATCTCTCTGTCAGAGAATATTAACATTAAACTGATTTTTGGACGTTTGTTTTCAAACTCAAAACATACTGCTGTTAGCCAGGCAGACATATGTCTTTAATTTAAGCTCTCAGTAGGCAGAGGTAGGAGGATCACCATGAGTTCGAAGCCACCCTGAAACAACATAGTGAATTCCAGCTCAGCCAGGGCTACAGTGAAACCCTACCTTGAAAAACCAAAAAATAAAAATAAATTTTAAAAAAAAAACATACTGCTACCCAAAATACCTAAATTTCACTGCAGGAACCAAAAGCCAAGCAAATGAGTGGGAAACTAAAGAAACAGAAATTATTCCCAGCTGCCTGCATGTGCTGAAGAGTGGAAAAAAAAAAAAAAGCTACTTGGCATCTTATCTTTGATTCCAGTTTCCTTAGAGGTGCTTGCTGAGTTTTTCTACCATCATTTGAATTAAACAAGTGATTAGACTGGTAGAGCAGCTTTACAAAATTGATTTTGGTCAGCATTGACGTATGTTTGTTTTTTATTTATGAGAGAACTAAACTAAGTATCACAGACAAAAAAAAAAAAACTGGGGCTAGAGAGATGGCTTAGCCATTAAGGCGTTTGCCTGCAAAGCCAAAGGATCCCGGTTCGATTCTCCAGGACCCAGGTAAGCCAGATACACAAGGGGGTGCATGCGTCTGGAGTTCGTGTGCAGTGGCTGGAGGCCTTGCCATGCCCATTCTCTCTCTCTCTCTCTCTCTCTCTCTCTCTCTCTCTCTTTCTCTTTCTCTTTCTCTAACAAAAATAAATAAATAGCTGGGCGTGGTGGCGCACGCCTTTAATCCCAGCACTCGGGAGGCAGAGGTAGGAGGATCGCCATGAGTTCAAGGCCACCCTGAGACTACATAATTAATTCCAGGTCAGCCTGAGCTAGAGTGAGATCCTACCTGGAAAAACCAAAATGAATAAATAAATAAATACATAAATAAATAAATAAATAAAATATATTTTTTTAAAAACTAACACCTACATATTGAGAGCAGCAAACAGATGGGGCACCCCTAGTTTTCCTCTCAGATGAGTAATGATGCTGTGGGAACAGAACGGTAATCCCTGTTCTACTTCTGTCTTCTCTGAAAAGATCTCCAGAGCTCCGGGTTCCCACTGTTCGCAGCCCCAACACTCCAGAAGTAGAAGAGGAAAAGACAGTGATAAAGCTTATTCTCTCAAAGTTCATTACTGATAACTATGGGATTCTTTTCTCTTTAAATAGTCATCACATAGCCAACCCTTACTTTCTCTACATTAACCAAAGCTGGATAGCCCCAGAGCTGTGGAAGATTCTAGCAAAGTCTTAGCCATCCTCTCTGAGTCCTCTTCCATTTCCCCGAGTTTTATAAACTATGAATCTATACAAATAAAAATTATTTGCTTTCATTTTCCTATACATTCTCATCCATTGTTAAGGTAAGTCCCAAGACAAAGTAAGACCAGTTTTCCAAAAGATGAGAAAGACAGTGTTTCTAGAATTTCTATTTTTAGTTCAAAATGTCACCTGTATTATTAAGACCCTTAACATTCTCCAAAATATTTGAGGATCCCAAAAGGACCTTTGATTATGCAAATTATAATAATTTGTACTTACTCCATTATACATGTTTTCCTTTTTTAAAAAATAATTTATTATCATTATTATTAACATTAGACATTTTTATTGAGAAAAGTTTTTATTTTATTTTTATTTTTTGGTTTTTGGAGGTAGGGTTTCACCCTAGTCCAGGCTGACCTGAAATTCACTATGTCATCTCAGGCTGGCCTTGAACTCATGGTGATCCTCCTACCTCTACCCTGAGTGCGAGGATTAAAGGCGTGAACCACCACACCCAGCAGGGAAAAGTTTTTAGATCCCACTGAATGATGCAAACAGCATTTTTCACTGTGCACATCCGACAACTGTTCAAGAAAGAGATGCAGTTTTCAGTGAGACACCTCTTCCATGCAACAATTGCCGACGTGACTGGATTTGTTGTTTGCTCAGTATGGTGATAACATCCAACACTACTTAAAGAAACTCTATGACTTATACAGCTGATAAGTGGACAGGTTCTTTCTCAAAAGCACAATATCAAGAAGAATAAAGAGTATCCTACCACATTTTGCTAAATATTTTGAGATTCCTCAGCATACCAAATTACTATTATTCCTATTTTACAGGTGAGAAAATGTCAATTTAAGGAGATAAAGCAACTGGTCCATGACGTCACAACCTGAAAATCGTAATTTTTTATTATAACCTGGAAAATATATTTTAAGACTTTAAAGAAGTATATGAACATTTATTGAAGGGTTATAGATATGTATTACTTCTAATAATGGAATAAAAATAAATATTCAACAAATTATGATTGATCAACTTAAAATGACCATAGACTAAGAATAGTTTATGATAAAAAAACGTACTATTAAAAAAAAAAAAAGAAGAAGAAGAAGCTGGGCATGGTGGTGCATGCCTTTAATCCCAGCATTCAGGAGGCAAAGGTAGGAGGATCGCCATGAGTTCAAGGCCACCCTGAGATTACATAGTGAATTCCAGGTCAGCCTGGGCTAGAGTGAGACCCTACCTTGAAAAACCAAAAAATGAAAAAAACAAAACAAAACCGTATTCTAAGCTCACAGGCAGATTGCCATCACTTGTATGGTGTCTAACATAGTAGAGACTCAATAATGTTTGCTAAAGGTATGGAGAAATATACAAGAATGCACATTATACAACATTATGTTTTAACAGAACAGCTTCTGAATCGGGGTAAACACTATCTTAAAGACGCGAACACTCCCCCAGCCTGTCATTATTGCTTGTTCATGTGACGATGGGGCTGATATGGGTCTCAGAAGGTAAAGAATTGACCAGATCTGTGATGGGTGGAACTGGCCTCAACCCAGCTGCCAGGTTAATACTGTTAGAAATTTCACTAAACAATGCAAAAGTGCGTAAGTGAATCACTGGCCAGTACATGGGGAGCATGTAAAGTTAAATCTGAAAAGATCTTAGATAACCATCCAGCTAACTCTTTAATTTTTAAAAGGGAAAAGAGTCTGAGCTTTGGTTCCTTTGCCAGAATCATCCATCCCAAGACAAAGGTGGGAATTCCCTGTACTGGCTCCAGTGCAGCCTTCTCATCCCCTGGTTGAGCACTATCCTATCCCTGCCCAGCACACTTGGGTTTGCATTGTTGATTTATTTCAGATTCGACTGATGAGCTTTGCAGAAGTGCTATGATTGGTCAGTGTCACTACCTTTGTATGCTAGTCATTTGCAAAGGGACTGGCATTCAGAGAGCTCTCTTGGGCTAGAACTGGGATATCAAATGTGAAGATTATTATGTATGGTTATTTGGCTTCAATGGTAGACTGTATTTTAACAGATTTACTAGTTATTATCTCTACTGGTGTATGTATGCTGATCTACCACAAAGTGAAAACTTTAGTTTTAATGATATATATCAGACTTATTCATTGTTACAAAATCAATATTCTATGGAGAAAACATAAGGCATTAAGTTAAGTAGCCATCTTTGTTTCTCAAAGCAAAATTGTTACACATTTTAAAAAACAGAGTGTGGCTGGAGAGATGGCTTAGTGGTTAAGGTGCATGCCTGCAAAGCCTAAGGACCCCAGTTCAATTCTCCAGGTCCCATGTAAGCCAGTTGCACATGGTGGGACATGCGTCTGGAGTTCGTTTGCAGTGGCTAGAAGCCCTGGCGTGCCCATTCTCACACTCTCTCTCTCCCTCTCTCTGTCTTTAATAAATAAATGAATAAATAAAAAGAAAATCTTTTTTTTTTTTAAAAAAAAGTGTGAACAATGTAATCACAACTTTGTAAGTCTACATGTGAGTGAATATATAGAAAAATGGGTAGAAACGGGTTGGAGGGATGGCTTAGCAGGTAAGGTGTTTGCCTGCAAAGCCAAAGGACCCAGGTTCAAGTCCCCAGGACCCAGATTAGCCAGGTGTACAAGGGAGCACATGTGTCTGGTAATCGTTTGCAGTGGCTGGAAGCCCTGGCACACCCATTTCTTTCTCTCTCTCTCTCTCTCTCTCTGTCAAATAAACAAATAAATAAAAATAAAATGGAAAAATGGGTAGAAACAAAAATAAATGCACACACATGGATTCTATGTTGTCACACAAATGCATGCTGAATAACCAATAAATATTCAATGACTGAATAGATAAATGTCATGTTAATAGTACTCCAATTATTTTTTTTTTTTTTTTTTTATGGTTTTTCAAGGTTGGGTCTCGCTCTAGCCCAGACTGACCTGGAATTCATGATGTAGTCTCAGGCTGGCCTCTAACTCACAGCCATCCTCCTTCCTCTACCTCCAGAATGCTGGGATTAAAGGCATGCAATACCATGCCGGGCCATTATTCCCGATTTTTGTTTTGTTTTTAATTTTTTGAGGTTGGGTTTCACTCTAGCCCAGGCTAACCTGGAATTCACTATGTAGTCTCAGGGTGGCCTCAAATTCATGGTGATCCTCCTACTTCTGCCTCCCAAATGTTGGGATTAAAGGCATGTGCCACCACGCCCAGCTAAATATTTTATTTATTTATTTATTTGTTTGTTTGTTTGTTTAAAAGAAGGAGAGAGAAGCAGATAGAGAAAAATGGCACACCAAGGCCTCTAGCCACTGCAAACGAACTCCAGAAGCATGTGCCATCTCTGCATCTGGTTTATGTGGGTACTTGGAATTCGAACCTGGGTCCTTTGGCTTTGCCAGCAAGTGCCTTAATCGCTAAGTCATTTCTCCAACCCATTTACTCCTTTTTAAAAAAGGACTTAGACTTTCCTAAAGTAAAAGAAGGAAATGAAAGAAGGTACAGAGAGGTCTTGCCATGTGGAAGGAAGAAGGGGGTAGAGAGTGCACGTGCGAGTAAGGAGGCTTACTAGAACAGGGACCTCTGCTAAGTTCAAGAGAGGTGAAAAAAAAAAAAAAAAAAAAAAAAAAAAGTGGGGGGGAGAGCTGTAGAAATGGCTTAGCAGTTAAGTCGCTTGCCTGCGAAACCTAAGGACACAGATTTGATTCCCCAGTACCCACGTAAACCAGATGCACAAGGTGGCACATGTATCTGGAGTTTGTTTGCAGTGGCTGGAGGCCCTGGCATGCTGATTCTCTCTCTATTTGCCTCTCTCTCTCTAATAAATAAGTAAATAATTTTTAAGCCAAAAAAGAGCTATTTTTTCTTTTTGTTCTTTGCAATGTTCTGTATTTAATAAGATTTAAACGGTAAGAATGATTTGTCTTTGTAATAAGCAATGATATCAAAAACCAGAACTATTCCCACTGTGGAAAATGCCATTTATTTAGAGATGAAAGTAGAGAATGTAGATGCTCCACAATCCAACCAAAAACTTGTGTCTCTTTCTCTTTTGTTTCAATTCCTGCATTCAATCAATAAAAATATCAGAAGTTACAGTAAGGTAGCAAGTCTAATGTCATATGGCTGATCATTATTGGGGCTGAGTCTAGAATCTAGTCACTTGGTTTCAAGAAAGTAGTTTTCTCCATGCACTAAATTGCTTGAAATTCTAAACACCAGTGAGTAAGTGCCAATATGGAGAATGCAATAAGGACAGGGAGGCTGCCCCTTACTGATACGTGAAATGCTTTGCTGCTTATTTTATATTATTCTTCAATGTTCTAAGAAGTACTCCACTGCCCTGTGACAAGCTGTCTTTGGGGGCTTGGAGATTTCCTGGTGGTATTTTCAAAGCTCTGTGTTTGCAAGAATATGTGTGCAGTATTCTAGAAGGAGTCCAGGGTTGTTATCAGATTTTAAGAGTCAGAGATCAAAAAAGAGAAAATGTAAAAGGAAACCTGTAAGTGTGGGGTGGAAGTGATGATAAGTAAGATATACAAAAGGAAAAGAAACCAGAACTAATTCTGTCTTCCTCCTTTTTATTCCTAGAACATACTTTTTAAAAATTTTATTTATGTATTTGCAAGCAGAGAGAGAAACAGAAGAAGAAGAGAGACAGAGAGAATGGGCACGCCAGAGCCTCTAGCCACTGCAAACGAACTCCAGATGCATGTGCCCCTTGTGCATCTGGCTTGTGTGGGTCCTGGGGAATCGAACCTGGTCCTTTGGCTTCACAGGCAAACACCTTAACTGCTAAGCCATTTTTCCAGTCCTATTCCTAGAACATACTTTTAATAATGTAAATGATTCAGTTTTATGACTTTATTTTTTAATTCTCAGCACGAGGAAAGATAATGATGGATTAATAATAGAGCAAGTGTGGCCCAGTGGCTGAGACCTACAATCCCAGTACTCAGCTGAGGTTGGAGGATTGCTGTGAGTTTGAGGCCAACCTGGGCTGGAATAAAACTACATATATGCCTAATTACTTCTAGGAAATAAACTTTATCAGGTGCTAAGGAAGTTATTTAATAATTTTCGTTTTCCTAATTAAAATAAATGTAAAATATTCTTTTAAAAATTAAATTACAATGTTAAAAAGAAACAGCATCTTGTCCCACAAAATATATTTGCCTTACAGGAAGTTTGTTAAATTTCTTTGAGAAAAGACAAATTAAATACTTCTCTATGCATTTCATAAGTGTTGCTTAATTTAAAATTTAACTCTTCCTGAATTCAGTGAAAACAAATTCCAACTCTAACTTCACTTAAACCATCTAAGTATATCTGGAATATAATTTTAAGACTCTTTAACAGGTTTATTTCATTAAATTCCCTATGATGCTCCAGCTATAATTTCAAATTCATTCAACATACAGAAACACAGTATAAATCCTTCTTCCCCAAATTATACTTGCAAATTGGACTTTAGAATTGACCCCAATCTAATACTCTCCATTAATCTTTGCTAAATAAAGGATAAATCCTTAGCCTGCGGGAAGATTTCTTGATCTAGCTTTGGAGGTGAAAAAGTACTTTTAACATTAAAATCATGACAAGTTTTAGGAGACTTTAATCGGATAGGTAACTGTCACTTCAAAACCTAATGCTTTCTCCCTTTGGTGCTTCTGAAACAAAAGTTACTGAAGTGGTCCTTTCACTCACAATTTAACTGTGTAACTTTTCCAGTACTTAGCTCTGCACTGCTCGGTCAGCCAAGGAACCAAGGAGGCCAGATAAAAATTCATCCATTTCCGTGTAGGTTTTCAGTATTGTCACTCTGCAACACGTTAAATAGCCAGGAATACCTCACACAAGTAACCAAATGCCTTTTCCCTTACATTAAAGTGTTAATGAGTCAACCAAGCCTGTCCTTAAACATCCTCAACTGTCAAACAGTTTAAGACCAGGAGTCAGTAAGCGCTGGGCAGCATCACGTGGGACACAAGTAAGGGCCACCTCGCTACTCTTCTGAATGCTAAATTTCCGGGCTTTACCAACCACTCATCCATCCACGACTCCACAGTGCACTTACACCCAGGAAGGCAAACTTGCACCGGCCAGAAGGAAACTGAAGCGTCTGCTCCTTGCATCATTTGAAAAGGCACTGCGGTTTCCCACGTCCTTTCTACCTCCAGCTAGGCTAGGAAGGGATGGCTGGGGAGGGCAGGGAGAAGCGGGGCAGGGGAAGGGTAAATGCATGGCTTACAGTTCCCAGATCAGTGAGAATCTTCCGTCTCACGGTGCCTCTAGCTCTCAGCCAGGATGCCGGTTCAGCTCGGACTTCAAGAAAGTTATCCCCTGGTAGGAGGGGCTAAAATGTAGGCTGGTCCCGCGTGTTAAGGTGGAATTAAAGAGAGGGAAAACACTTCTTGTAAAGACTAGTGTTCTAAATGTAAATGTTTAGTTTTCAGAACCAGGCGTTTGAGCCAGAAAATATACTTTAAAAACATGGAAAATAACCCATCCCAAATTACGTGGACTGCTTCTCTGTGTTTATAAAGACTGGAACTGCTCCTTGCCCTTAAGCAGTCACTACTTCCTTTTTTTTTTTCTCCCCAAACCAGTCGAAAAAAAAAAAAAAAAAAAAAAAAAAAAAAAAAAAAGGAATATGAAAAGGTTGTGGGACTTAAACTAAAGCTTTCGGTTGCCTGTGGTAAAATGGTTAACTTAACAGTTTTCATTCTTCATTTGTTTTTCCTCACCTTAATTGTTCATATAGTTCAGACTTTACTCTTTGTAATAAGTTGATAAGTTTATTTACATTGTCACATTTCAAATCAAAGTTAAATTGAGTTATACCTATATTTCCTACTGTTAAACTGACTACAAAAAACTAAATGTTTAACAAAATCAAGATTCTTTTTTAAATATTTTATTTTTACTCATTTATTTGAGAGAGGGAAAGAGGCTGAGAGAAAGAGAATGGGTGCACCAGGGCTTCCAGCCACTGCAAAGGAACTCCAGACGCATTTGCCACCTTGTGCATCTGGCTGACATGGGTCCTGGGGAATCAAACAGAAGTCCTTTGGCTTTGCAGACCCATGTCAGCCAGAAGCACAAGGGGCACATGCGTCTGAAGTTCATTTGCAGTGGCTAGAGGCCCTGGCATGCCCATTCTCTCTCTGTCTCTCTTTTCTCCTCTCTCTCTCTCTCTCTCTGCTTGGAAATAAATAAATAAAGGTTTAAAAAATTTTAAGAAAAGAATGTTTAAAAAATTAAAGTTCTCAATCAAGTTTACTATATTCCTCTATTTGTCAACCTATTACTATTTAATAAGATTATTCTATCAAAAACAAACAAGCAAACAACTGTAACCTTAAGATGGTTCTTGTCTTGTTCATGCTATTTTACTGGGTGAGATTATTGTCCAAGTCTTATAAAAGGTGATTTAGTCACTGTGACTTTGTTCGTAGGGAAACTGAAGAAACTCCTCCTGTCCTAGGAAAGTCTGAAATATACAAACAATGTTGATATAGCTTATCTAGACTTCATATATTCTGCCATTTGTAAATATTGCCTTATGTTAAACTTAAAAATGATTCAATGCCTAAAGGCAAGATGAAGAAATCACTTTCTGTCTGTCATAATGTCTCTAATGTATGTTAAAATCAGACTAATTTAGCTCAACAAGATCAAATTTGGTTTTATTCTTAAGCTATGTATACTCAGTCTCAATCAAGATTTTACTTAAATAATTGTCTCATTTCTTGTATCTTAGGTTCATTGCTTATAGATATATTGATACTTAAGACATGTTCCCTGCTCTAAAAAGAAAAAAGATCTTAAATGCTGCTCTTCTGCTTCCAGTTTGTGGATATCTAAACTAAACACACAGGTATCTAAACTAATCGAAGATGTTACCAAATCCAAATGCCAAAACTTTATGCTGTCTTACTTGACATGTTCTGCCTATACTTATAACTATTACACATTTAAAAAATAAGATGTGCCTACCTCATAAAAAGCTGTTTCTCTGTATTTCTCCTGCCTTAATTGTTCACATAGTTCAAACAATTCTCTATAATAAGGTGATAAGTTTATTTATAATGTCATACCTCATATTACAAAAAAAAAGTTAAAGGTCTGTGGCACAAAGTTATGTCTTGTTCTGTAATAACCTTTCATGCTTATTATGTCCCATACTACATAGTCTTTTGTATTGACGCTGTAGTTTTTGTACTGTTTCCAAGCCATAGTTTGTATTACAACTTCTGGCCAGTACTAAAATTATGTTTCTTCTTAACTCCACAACACAGCTACAGGTATCTCTCTACTAATTAGCCATTTTCTCAGGCTTTGGAAGAGATTCCCCTGAACTCGCATGGATGTAAAAATAGACTGATTCTCCACTCTGTCTCTGGTGCCAGTTCTATAAGCTTTGGTTTCCCATATCAATGTTAAAGTTAACAAGATCAAGATATTTTAACTAGTTTTGTTTATTTTTTAAGGACTATCTTAGTGTGACATAAAAATCAAAACTAAGGGATGGAGAGATGGCTTAATGGTTAAGGCACCTGCCTGCTAACCCTAAGAACGCTGGTTCCAATCTCCAGCGATTCCAAACTCCAGGTCCCACATTTAGCCAGATGCAAAGAGATGCAAGGGCACAATGCCGCACTTGCCCACATGGGGCACACACATCTGGATTTCATTCACAGCAGCTGAGAGACTGCTGGCGTGCCCATTATCTATCTGTCTCCCTCTCCCTCTCTGTCTGTCTCTCTCTGTGTCTCTCTCCAAAAAATTTAAAAAAATTAAAAAGTTAAAAAAATCAAAACTAAGTCTTTATTTTGTTACATAGGACACCTGTTTACAACAATAAGTTTATTAAATGTTATACTCTTATGTTTTCCTATTGGGTAAGACTTTTATTTATTTGCTATAAACTGATTAATAAATAAATATTAATATAATATTATAAATAAAGCTGAGTCTAATTATATAAAATATTTCATTATTTTATATAACCAGTATAATTCTATAAAACACAATTTCATTATGTTTATAAAATAAACAACTGGTAATAACAAATTATCAAGACTAATCAACGTTTTAGCCTTTCAGCCTAATGTACTTTCATTAGTTCTCCTAAAGATAAGACTTTTTGAGCCAGGCATGGTGGCGCAATCCTTTAATCCCAGCACTCGGGAGGCAGAGGTAGGAGGATCACTAAGAGTTCAAGGCCACCCTGAGACTACATAGTGAATTCCAGGTCAGCCTGCACTAGAATGAGACCCTACCTCAGAAAACCATAAGAATAAATAAATAAATAAAAATAAATAAATAAATAAATAAAATAATTTAAGATATTTCAAAAATTGCTTCAATGCTAATCTCTTATACTTCCTACCTTACTTAAACCAAATCTTTATATTTCCACAAATTTCAATTAACCTCTCATCCAAGTTAGTAACTCCTTCCTTACCCATCTCTTATATTATTTTTTTTCTACCTTAAATGTAATGTCCATGTCACCTGTAAATATCATGTCACATGCAAGAAAACTCATACATGGATAATAACCAGATCATAATGGCTAATAGATTTGACATGATCTAGGTATTTCTTTCCCACTGGCTCTGATAACTATCACTCTCCTCAAGAGCTGCCTTGCCTTCATAAGATCAACGTGGGATAATAGCCTACTATGTACACAAACTGCAAGATGAAGTTGGGCAAATGAAAAACTAAAAGCTAAAACTGCCAAAATCCACACCTGTGTGACAAAGACTTCAATGATGGACTACAATGATTGCAGACAGGTAAATGTTACCAATCCAGAGCCAATAATATTTTGGGCTATATTAGCCTTTTTAATGGTCAATAATATTATTTCTCTACATGTGACCCGACATCTCTCTGTGACCAATTAAGACATCTATTGCTCTAAGTTAAGAAATCTCACAGCTCTACTCCCTTCAAGTTAAACCTATCCTGTCTCTGACATGTACTTTATTCCCCTGATTATGATAACGTTCACCCTCTCTTTTGGTCCCATACTCTTTTGGTCCTCCTGACAGAATACTTCACTGCACAAGCAAGTCACTGAATTCCTCCTGGACAGAATGCACGCCTTCACTGCACAGCGAGTCACTGAATTCCTCCTGGACAGAATGCATGCCTTCACTGCACAGCGAGTCACTGAATTCCTCCTGGACAGAATGCACGCCTTCACTGCACAAGCAAGTCACTGAATTCCTCCTGGACAGAACATCCAACTGAATTCCTCCTGGACAGAAGGACTTCATGGGATTCACTTATGGCCACTATAACTTGACATCTCCACAGGACTGCATGGGACACCCTAAGACATCTACTGCCCCCCCCCCAGCAGGAAGCAGTATAAGAGTTTGCCACCCCTCTTCCAGCCCATGCAGTCCTCCCCAAAATGTCCCACTCACCCCGGTTCTCCCCAATTTCTTTTATCCTTCAGAGTCTGTACTGAAGGGTTAATAGCCTTCCCTGAAAACTAAAGGGAACTAAAGAGTTAATAGCTATCCCTAAAGCTTTCCTGCAATAAAGAAGTTTGGCACCCTTCTCTGATGTATGTACTCCCCTTAGCCTAGATGGCCTTGAAGACCAGAGACCATCTGAGTACCCTCCCTTCGACATTCCTGGCTGAAGAAGCCTATTCTGAACAAGGACCCAAACAGCTACAATTTTCTTATCAACTGTACCTGGTACAATCTGTTTTTCTTAAGAGTCTCCTTATAAACTTATACCTTAGCCTGGCTCAGTGCTTCAGCCTTCATCCCACGGGAAAGCTGAGGCCCCTCGCTGTTTTCTCTAATAATAAACAGTCTGTATGTAGAAATCAAATCCTGCGTTTTCTTATGCTTTTATACTTTCCTTATAATAACACTGAATATTTTCATATTTCTTCAAAAGGTAAGTTTATTACAAACCCAAAGTATAAAATACACATCTGAAAGTTGAACAATGTAGGACCACTTTAGAAATAAAATCTGTCCAGGGGCTGGAGAGATGGCTTAGTACTTAAGGCACTTGCCTGAGAAACCTAAGGACCAAGGTTCAATTCCCCAGTCCCCACATAAGCCAGATGCACAAGGTGGCCCATGCATCCAGATCTGGAGTTCATTTGCAATGGCTAGAAGCCCTGGTGTGCCCATTCTTTCTATGCTATCTGCCTCTCTCTCTCTCAATCTCTCTCTCTCTCAAATAAAAAAATAAAATATTTTTAAAAAGTAATACAGGGGGGAGGTAAGGGGAGGGAAATATCATGTGTTTTTTGTATGTAAGTATAGAAGTTGTCAATTAAAAAAATAATAATTAAAAAAAGGAAAAGAGAAACCTGAGTCTTTAGAAGATGCCTGACTGTCCAAATGAATGTATAACTTTGATGGAAGACAAAATGAATAAAAGTGGTCTGCACCATAAGATAAAAAAAAAGTAATACAAGCTGTCCAAACTCAAAACATCTGAGTTTTTGATAACATTTCAAACAATGGGACACATAAATTGAGGTTTGGAATCCAACTAACAAATCAGGCAAAATTCCTAATTTCCAATATAATATAAATTACTTGATAACATTCATATTAGGAAAGTACACTGATAAGTTTCTTAAGAATCCAAGCTGGACATTTCCAGCTCATTGGAAGGCAGAGGCAAGAAGATCAAGACTTCAAGGGAAGCCTGAGCTTCCAAGGGAAACCCTGTCTCAAAACAAATACCGTAAGAGCCCATGGAACTCCATTATCTAAGTACCCAGGCCAAGCGCTTTCCACTGCTCTTCTCCATGTCAACAATGCTGCAGTCTCATTCCTTCATCCTTCTCCTGCGTCTCTTCATTCATCTTCTGATTGCTACCTGTAATTTTATAAAAATCTTCATTTATTTTTCATTTCTTCCCACTTTATTGTTGAAATATTAATTTATAATCTTACTTTCTTGTTACTTATATATACTTTCATATGCTCTTTTCTCCTGGTTCTCTCTTAAAACCATGCCAGGCTTGACTAATAGATGTAGTCAGATTGTTCCACTGCCACACTAGGCAGTTTTCCACACTACCATGCTGACCTGGCTATGTAGCTGAGGAGGGCCTTGAACCCCTGATCCTCCTTACTCCACCTCCCAAGTGCTGGGATGACAGGCATAGGCTCCCATACCTGCCAATTCTCACTGTTACATTGTTTAAATATTGCTTTTTCATTCACAAGTAAGATAAAAGTAAAACCAAAATTCCTTGATTCTATCACAAATTACAAATGCATGTGGTACAAAAGGAATGTTTCACAAAGTTAAAATAAATATGACAACGCACAGTAGAAAATTTGGCTGTAGACAAATCTTGTTCAAGAATTTTGACTAATAGTTGGATTAAGAACTGGGTTTTCCTGATTCATTTTTTCTACTTGTGGAAATAATTTCACAAGTTCTTGTCTGCTCTCCTAGATACCTCCAAATATAGTACAGCAATGCCATTCTAGTTTTAACAACTTTGTCACAATAGGAACAAGCCCCATTACTCAGCTCAGAGTGACTTCCAGGCACTCTACAGGGTTTTAAATGTGTTTATGCTCATGGAATTTAAAAGCACTAATGGCAATGCATGGGGTAAGCCCTTGTCTCTGTGTTGAAGTAATCCTCACTGGGAAGAAAGATTGGTACTTAATTCCCAGTGTTCCTCCAGGAACTGAGTCCTGATCAATATCACTATAGCAGGTTGTCTGGGGCTAAGAAAAGAACAGCATTCCCACGTGTTTTTATAAAAACCAGTGATAGAAACTTCAACATTTTTGCTACTTGATCTGTCAGGCTCCAACACTTACTTGAAATTGATCTTCCTTCACTCTTCATATGTGTGTCATTTCACTTGGATTAGAAATACAATAGGGGTATCCAGCTGGGCATGGTGGCACACGCCTTTAATCCCAGAACTCAGGAGGCAGAGGTAGGAGGATCACCATGAGTTCGTTCAAGGCCAGGTCAGCCTGGGCTAGAGTGAAACCCTACCTCGAAAAAG
Source organism: Orientallactaga sibirica (assembly GCA_036365145.1). Classification (NCBI taxonomy): domain Eukaryota; kingdom Metazoa; phylum Chordata; class Mammalia; order Rodentia; family Dipodidae; genus Orientallactaga; species Orientallactaga sibirica. The sequence continues at coordinate 17,191,941 of JAEOAD010000017.1, forward strand.
CAAAGAAAGAAAGAAAGAAAAAAAGAAAGAAAGAAAGAAAGAAAGAAAGAAAGAAAGAAAGAAAGAAAGAAAGAAAGAAAGAGAAAAGTAAAAAGAAAAGAAATACAATAGGGGTTAGGGAAATGGCTCTGGAGACTGAAGACCCATGCTTGCAAGGCCTGCCAGCCTAGGTTCAGTTCCTCAGCCACCCACATAGAGCCAGACAGGTGTGCTGTTAATTTTGCAACTCTGGTGTGGCCCAACATGATAGTGCATGCCTTTAATCCCAGCATTCTAGATAGAGGCAGAGGTAGGAGGATCACCATGAGTTTGAGGCCACCCTGAGACTACAGAATGAATTCCAGGTCAGACTACAGTGAAACCCTACCTCGAAAAAAAAAAAAAAAAAAAAAAAGGAAACCCTGGTATGTACATGCATACACATCCAAATAAATAAACAAATATCAAAAAGAAATACCACAAAGCAGGGGCTAAAGATGTAGCTCAGTTGATAGAATGGATACCTAGCACACAAGAAACCCTGAGTTCAACTCCAGATACCCATCAATAAAGCTTGGTGATGAGGGAAAAGAAATTCCTACTTGGCTTTATAATGAGTTGGAGGTCAGTCTGGGATTCATGAAACCCTGTCTCAAAAAAAAAAAAAAAAAAAGCAAAACAAGTGTTAATCTAATCTTTCAAAACACAGAGATAGTCACATATAAGGACTTAAATTTTACATTTTATGTTTTTATTTTTATATATTTATTTGAGAGTGAAAGAGGCAGAGAGAGAAAGAGAAAAAGAGAGAGAATGAGTGCAGCAGGGTCTCTAGACACTGCAAAGGAATTCTAGGCTCATGTGTCCCCTTGTGCATCTGGCTTACATGGGTCCTGGGAATCCAACCTGGGTCCTTCAGCTTTGCAGGCAAGCACCTTAGCTGCCAAACCATCTCTCCAGCCCTAAATTTTACAGTTTATAGTGAAATAAAATAGAGATAATTCACAACAAAAACATTTCAAAAGATGCTTTGAAAAAGCAAATTCCTCATCAAAATAATCAAGCATTCATTCCAAATTCACAAAATCACCCAGTTACCTTGCTCCTCTGGATGGGATCATTAAGAAAAGCTTGTATAGCACAAGTGACTTACATGTTTCTTAATAAAACGACTGTAGTGGTTTAAATTAGATGTCCCCCCAATCAACTTCTGTGTTCTGAATCCTAGGTCCCCAGCTGATGGCAATTTGGGAATTGGGTCCTCCTCAAGGCAGTGTATTGTTGGCTAGCTTCCCCTTGCCAGGGTTTGGCACACTCTCCTGCTCCTGTTGTCCACCTGATACTGGCCAGAGGGTGATGTCCAGTCTCTCATGCCACATTTTCCCCTGCCATCATGGAGCTCCCCCTTGAGTCTTTAATCCAAAATAAATCCTTTCCTTTCACAGGCTGCTTCTGGTTGAATGTTTACCACAGCAAGGAAAAATTGACCACAACACCTACTATACTATGATGGTTACATTTTGTAGGTCGATGTCCAGGTTGTTGGTAGAGCAGTACTTCTGAGAAAGTGGAGTTTCACTACACAAAATTAGTGTTTGAGTCAGTAGACTAAGGATGATACATCATCATGTATGCAGACAGGGCACCATCCAAGCCTTTGCCATCTAAATAAAACATAATGGTATACTGTGAGGTCTGGAAGAGAGAGCAAACAGGAGAGTATTTTCACAGAGTGTATATCCCGTTGAATGGGACAAGCAAGGAATAAGAAAAGATACTTTGGAGAGATGGCTTAGCAGTTAAGGCACTTGGCTAAAAAGCCTAAGGACCATAGTTCAATTCTCCAGTACCCACTTAAAGCCAGATATACAAAGAGGTGCATGCATCTGGAGTTCATTTGGAGCAGCTGGAGGCCTGGCATACCTATTCTCTCTATCTCTCTCTGATGGCAAATAAATAAGCATTATTTTAATAAAAGATACTTTGGGGGCTGGAGAAATGGCTTAGCAGTTAAGGCGTTTGCCTGCCAAGCCACAGGATCCCGGTTCGATTCTCCAGGACCCATGTAAGCCAGATGCACAAGGGGCACATGCATCTGGAGTTCATTTGCAATGGCTAGAGGCCCTAGTGTGCCCATTCTCTCTGTGTCTGCCCCCCCCCTCTCTGCTTGCAAATAAATAAATAAAATATATTTTTAAAAAAATTAAAATTAAAAAAAAAGATACTTTGGGAAACCATCTCATCCTGGAAAAGTATCTCTCTTCCAAAGATCTACCATTTCAGAGAGGCTTGAAAGATGAAACCAAGTGTGGGAGCAATGTTCAGACAAATAAACCAGCAAGTATGCGCGTGAAACCCAACCAACACAACACATTGGAACAATACACAGAAGAGTTCCATGAGGAGTGTCTTTGGTCTCTTTCTTTCTTTCTTTCTTTCTTTCTTTCTTTCTTTTTTTTTTTTTTTTTTTTTTTTTTTTTGAGGTAGGGTCTCACTCTAGCTCAGACCGACCTGGAATTCACTATGTAGTCTCAGGGTGGCCTTGAACTCATGGTGATCCTCCTTCCTCTGCCTCCCGAGTGCTGGGATTAAAGGCATGCGCCACCATGCCGGCCCATGATGACTGTCTTAAACAGCAAGCACTGGAGTGAACAAAGAAACCAAGTGAGACCAGATTAAATCAGAAATCCAGGCTGAGCCATGAAGCCAGGGCTGGAATTTGGGAAAATTCAAGATCAACTGAAGCAGCAAAGGCAGAGGCAGGAACTCGTGGGTTGTGGAGGAAGAACGGAGGCAGTTCTCATAGGAGAGGTTGTGAGGGGAGCAGGAGAGGAGCTGGAGGTAGTTTTAGAAATGCACATTGAGGGTCAAACTTTAAAACATTTTGACAGATACTAGGATTTGGCCCTACAATGAATAAGAAACTTACCCATTATCAGAGGTGCTATATGGAGTAACCAGGGTATGGTAGCACACTAGGGAGGCAGAGGTAGGAGGATCACTGGGAGTTCAAGGCCAGCCTGGGACTACATAGAGAGTTCCAGGTCAGCCTAGGCTAAAGTAAGACACTACCTTGCAAAAAATAAAATAAATAAAAAAGCTACATTGGGCTAGGGAGATGGCACGGTGGATAAAGCACTAGCAGCATGATTTGAAGGACCAGAGGTGTGGCAGCTACCTGTATCCCAGCACATGGGAGGCAGAGACAGGAGATCCCTGGGGCAAACTAGTTAGCTAGACTAGCATGATGGTGAGCTCGGGGCTCTAGTGAGAGTCTGTTTCATTAAGACAAAGAAGAGAGAGACTGGCACCTGGTGACAACCTCTGGCCTTCACATACCTACACACATCCGCACACACACGCAGCATGCAGCAAAGCAACCACAAAAAAAGTGCTGTATCTTAGTCACCTGACTTTTCTTTGAATCTGGAGGCTGATTGCACATGGCTATTGGGATCTTAGAGCTTTGCTGGGAATGACTTTGTTAAAGTGCTCAAGAGCAGGTTAGACTGGAGTGGAAACAGGAAGGTTACAAGGGGGCACCCAGAGTATGGTGCACTGAGACCTGATGGGAGGAAGCCCGTCAAAATGGGAACGATGGATAAACAAAACAGATCAAGGTTAGCTGCATGAATACATCAATGCATACTGTGGAGGATAACTTGTAGAAGACTGATGATAATTTGTATAAGACAGACTCGATTTAGAAAGGGGAATTTATTATTTTATAGAGACCTAGTGTAGAGTTATACAATTGCATTAAGACTGAAGATTTCTTTTCCTTGTTTTTCTATCTTTGTTTTTGTGATAGGGTTGCATGTAGGTTTCACTATATAGCTCAGACAGGCTTTAAACTCCTTATTCTCCTTCCTTTCCCTCCCATGTGTTGGCATTCTAGGCATGTACCACCATATCTGGCTCAAGATTTAAGATTTAATCTTCAAAATGCTGTTTATATGGGAAATTTATGCCCAAACAAGTAAGCCAACTTCATCTTAATTGGAATCAGTTTTACCATTTGAAAATGATGGCCGGGCATGGTGGCGCATGCCTTTAATCCCAGCACTCGGGAGGCAGAGGTAGGAGGATCACCATGAGTTCAAGGCCACCACCCTGACACTAGTGAATTCCAGGTCAGCCTTGGCTAGAGCAAGACCCTACCTCAAAAAAACAAAACCAAAAAATTACCCAACATACATAAATAAACCACCATCAACAAGAAAGACACATATAATTTACCCATAAATAAATAAAACACAGCCTGGTGTGGTGGTACACGCCTTTAATCCCAGCACTTGGGAGGCAGAGGTAGGAGGATCTCCAAGAGTTGCAGGTCACCTTGAGACTACATAGTGAATTCCAGAACAGCCTGAACTAGAGTGAAATCTTACCTTGAAAAACCAATAAAATTAAAATGATGAAAATAATTTGGGGGAAAAAAGAGGAGATCTGATATTATAAACTATTTCTTTTAAATATATTTTCCTAAGAATATGAGTCATTTGGTACTATTCATTTTATAGCATAAAATAAAACAAGCTATGATCTCACTAATAACTTTAAAATAAATGTACAATAAAAAGTTATTGTCTGAAGTTTATGATCTTTAAGTTACGCATGTCAAAAGCTTTTAAGCTGTTTTAAAACATACAGGGAAGGCCATCTAGAAGCAAAGCCACTGTTCCTCATACAGTCACAAAGATCCTGTCCTTCTTCTCCTTTCAATTAAACAGGCAGCTCCACGTCCACTTGACAGCATTTACCAGAGACATGGTTCTTTGGTGCTGAGGGGAGATGTTGAGGCAGAGCTCAGCAGTGTCCACAGAAAGCTTGTGTTAGGTTTTGTGTTAAAAAAACCCAAAATCCCAATTCACTTGCTTTTAGAGGTTAGTGGGGCTGGAGAGATGGCTCAGCAGTTAAAGGTATTTGCTTGCAAAGCCTGCTGGCCTGGTTCAACTCTCCAGCACACACATAAAGCTATATGCACAAAGTAGTGCATGTGTCTGGAGCTTCTTTGCAGGGATAAGAGACATTCACATACCTTTCTCTCTCTCTCTCTCTCTCTCTCTCTCTCTCTCTCTCTTTCTCTATCTCCTTGCTAATAAACAAATAATAAAAACCTTAAAAAGAGGTTTGTAAACATAATGTTAAGGATTAAATTATAAACATCTGGCATTAAAGAACATCACCCCTTTCAAAAAACGAAGTATTCATATTCCTCTGGGCAAGTGTCACAAGAGCAGTGGCCATCCTTCGCAGCTTGCCTTGTGCATGAACTCTGGAGGAAGGCCAGCACAGTGCCAGGGGTGTGGAGTCTCAAAGGGCATAGCTGTCCCTTTCTGCTTCCCATGAGCACAGAACACACTGAGTCTGAGTGACCAAAGCCAATGTACCCACTAACCATGCATCAGGTGGTACCAAGCATGCAGAAATGACTGGGGTGGATCCTGTGCTGGATGTCCCACCCAGGACAAACCAGTTTTTAATCCAACTGCCAGTGTCTTCTTGCCCATAATTTGTTTCCCTCTAGGTGAAGGACTTCTGGGCAGATGTATCATCTCAGTATTTTCTACATTCTCTAGCTGGGTATGGGGTTCACACCTTTAATCCCAACAGTAGGGAGGCAGACGTAGAAGTGCCATGAGTTCGAGGCCACTCTGGGCTACATGAGATCCAGCCACAAGTAACAAAATGAGACATTAAAAAGGCATCAGAGAGGGCTGGGGGGATTGCTTAGCAGTTAAGGCATTTGCCTGCAAAGCCAAAGGACCCAGATTCAATTCCCCAGAACCCACGTTAGCCAGATGCACAAGGGGGTGCATGTGTCTGGAGTTCCTTTGCAGTGGCTAGAGGCCCTGTCAAATAAATAAATAAATTTTTAAAAAGCATCGGAGGAGCTGGGCGTGGTGGCTTATGCCTTTATTCCCAGCACTTGGGAGGCAGAGGTAGAAGAATCACTGTGAGTTTAAGGCCAATCTGAGACTACATCATGAATTCCAGGTCAGCCTGGGCTAGAATGAGACCCTACCTCAAAAAAAAAAATACATTTTCTACAACACAGTAGAGGAGAGCAAGCAGTAATGACAAAAGGGAAGTCACCCATGGCTCAGGTTCCCACCATTGTCCAAAACACTAGTGTCTTCCCACACACAAAGTGGGAAGTGTATCAAGAAAACTTGCCTTGCCTGATTAAAAAAATCTGATAAGAGTCTAAATCTGGGGCTGGAGAGATGGCTTAGCGGTTAAACGCTTGCCTATGAAGCCTAAGGACCCCGGTTCGAGGCTCGATTCTCCAGGACCCACGTAAGCCAGATGCACAAGGGGGGTGCATGCATCTGGAGTTCGTTTGCAGTGGCTGGAGGCCCTGGCGCACCCACTCTCTACCTGCCTATTTCTGTATCTCTCTCTCTCAAATAAAGAAATAAATAATAAAATATTAAAAAAAAAAAAAAAGAGTCTAAATCTGAAAGCTACCACATTGGGCATAAGTCCTGAGAGTTCAGAACCAAAAGAGGTTTCTCTTCAAGTGGAAGCATGGGAGGATGCACAAGAGTCACAGGGATTCATCACATAAACCAGACCTGAGCTTTATGGGCTGCTTCCCCCAAAAAAAAATTCTAGAGAGAGTTAATTTCTTTATAAGGCTTTGTAGTTTTGGCTTTTACATTTAGGTCTACAGTGCAGCAAGAATTACTTTTACTTTTACAGTGTCAAATGGTATCAAACAATATTTGTGCATAGAAATAGCTAATTACAGCCAGGCGTGGTGGCGCAAGCCTTTAATCCCAACACTCCAGGGGCAGAGGTGGGAGGATCACTGTGAGTCTGAGGCCACCCTGAGACTACATAGTAAATTCCAGGTCAGCCTGGGCTAGAGTGAGACTCTCCCTCAAAAACCAAAAATAAAGAAAAAAGAAAAGAAAAGAAAAGAACTAGCTAATTATTAAAATTCAACCACTTATTGAAAAGACTACTCATTGGATTGCTTTTGCACCTTATCAACATTCAAACAGCCTCAGTGGGTAACCAATAGCTTTCTTATTGGCTAAGAGATCCACTCAGTGTAAAGGAACCCATACCTGGAATTGGGAACCAGTTCAAAATCCTATGGAGACAAAGATTATGTTCTCCAGTGTCAAGCTCTCACTAGTCTTTGGCTAAAAGAGGGGTTACACACATCAAATTCTCCCTAAATTAATAATGCTTATCCCATTTAAGCTATGCTGACTTCACTCTCCGTTGGGGAATCTGATCTTTCTTAGAAGGTAGCGAGACCGGAAGAGATAAACTAACCCTTGCACTTTAGCCAAGCCACAGCTGAATCCACACAGGAATTGGGGAGATGAGCAAGAGTGCTCCTTCCATGCTGTTCCTGATAATCAGTGCCAGGGTGAAGGAGACAGACCCTGAGGACACTCAACACCTACCAAAGCAGAGATGCAGAGACTCCTAAGAGCTCATCACTGAAGTTGACTTAAAATTCACCCACCACGGTTCAGGGATTTTTGTGGAAGAGGGGGCAGAAAGATTGTAAGAGCCACAGGTTGAGACATATGCCCAGAGGCAGTCTCCCCCCCCCCCCAAATAACTGACTTCTGCTTCCACAACGCATAATCCACAACCCCATAGGGAATACCTGCAATCCCACTGAGGATCCTCCCCAGTGGAATGGGGGCAGGGGCAAGGGAAAAGAGGGTACCAACACATGGTGTATTCATATGAAATATGTTGTTAATAATAATAATTAATAATAAACATTAGTAAAAAGAAACTGAGCAATACAGTAGAACAGAATTTAGAAGTAGATCTACACTATGGGCTCTTTTGACTCTGCTTTCCAAAATGGCCGTCATCAAGCCCTTTACATATGACTTTTTTTTTTTTTTTTTTTTTTTTTTTTTTTGGTTTTTCGAGGTTGGGTCTCACTCTGGCCCAGGCTGACCTGGAATTCACTATGTAGTCTCAGGGAGGCCTCGAACTCTTGGCAATCCTCCTACCTCTGCCTCCCGAGTGCTGGGATTAAAGGCGTGCGCCACCATGCCCGGCTCAATTACATATGACTTTTAAAGGTCTGAAGGGCATGGTGACTCAGCCTATCATTCCAGCTACTGAGGCAGGAGGATTGTAAGTTTGAGATGAGCCTAGGTTACATATCAAGACCTCGGTCTCAAAAGTTAAAGAACTATGGGTGGTTCTGGTGGAAGAATGTTTGACTAGTGTGTGTGAGGCCTGGGGTTCACTCCCTAGTAATGCACGGCTGGCAATCCTTAGGGCTTTTGCCCATATTCTATCTTCTGCCAGACATGCCTCCAGTGCAGATGCTAAAAGGAGTGGGGCTGGTCTGGGTCACTGACAGGAAGACAAGACATGTTTCTAGGTAGAGTCTGGGGCCTTGAGTTCAAAGTAAGCCTCGTCAGCAGGCCAGGGTAGGGATGACAACTGGGAGGGTCGGCTTTCAGAGCAGGAGGCAGCGTGCTCTGGTGAAGAAAGAGCTGACCTCTGACCCTTCCCCCCAGAGAGCCACAGTTGGGCACACATGGTAATATTTATTTTCCAGCTGTCCATTATCTGGTCACAGGGATACTCTCAAGACTCTTACTGTGGCACCCATCAGCCTGAAGGAATGCTGATTTAAAGAGAAATTGGTCGAGTGGACCAATGGTTGTTCTGCTGGTTCTGACACCAGAATACATTCCTGTGCTCCTCAGAGTCAGGGCGCAGTTACAGCACATGCCACAATCAGTCACTGGGTCATTGCTGCAAGCCTAGGTCTGCTGTTTCATTCTAAGTGGAGGCTGGTCATCACTGAGGTCCAGCAGGGAGAGCAGACCAAATTGCATCAAGGTTTCACAAGTCACCCCCTTTAACCAACAGGGAAATATTTTAACATCAACAAACACAAATCGTTAATGGTAATTGGCTAAGGAGGCTCTCTAGTCACTCCACCCTAGACCTCCCATGCAGGAACCCATGTCCAGAACCATACTTCCCTTGTTCAAAAGACTCATGGGGACTGCAGAAATGGCTTAGCCTTCAAGGCACTTGCCTTTGAAGCCTAATGACCCAGGTTCAGTTCCCCAGGAACCACATAAGCCAAATGCACAAGGTGACACATGTGTCTGGAATGCTTTTGCAGTTGCTAGAGGCCCTGGCATGTGTATTCTCTCTCTCTCTCTCTCTCTCTCTCTCTCTCTCTCACACACTCAAATACGTAAATATTTTTTTAAAGCCTCCTGGAAACTGAATCTATAGAACCAGAAACAGCACCATCTTTCTCTGGCTGCTTTGGGAGTTTGGGCCTGGGCAGGGAGGGCTGAGTGGGCTAGGCTGGAGAGATGCCTCAGAAGTTAAAGGTGTTTGCTTTCAAAGCTTGTCTGTCCAGGTTCAATTCCCTAGTACCCACCCACATAAGGCCAGATGCACAAAACAGCACACACATCTAGAATTTGTTTGCATAGCAAAAAGGCTCCCATTCTCTTTCTCTCTCACTCCTTGCAAATAATTTTTTTTGTTTGTTTTTCTTTTTTAGTTTTTCGAGGTAGGGTCTCACTGTAGTTCAGGCTGACCTGGAGTTCACTCTGTATTCTCAGGGTGGTCTTGAACTCACGATGATCCTCCTACCTCTGCCTCCCGAGTGCTGGGATTAAAGGCGTGCACCACCACGCCTGGCTATAATTTTTTTTAAAAAATCTAATATAATGATGCATTAATGAATCCAGTAATTCAATAAACAACTTCATTTTCATTTAAAAATATTGTTATTTTTAATTTTTTAAATGTTTTTATTTTATTTATTTATTTAGTATTTTATTTATTTATTTTTTATTTATTTATTTATTTATTTATTATTTTTCTTTTGGTTTTGCAAGGTAGGGTCTCACTCTGGTCCAGGCTGACCTGGAATTAACTATGTAGTCTCAGGGTGGCCTCGAACTCTCAGTGATCCTCCTACCTCTGCCTCCCAAGTGCTGGGATTAAAGGCGTGCGCCACCACACTCGGCATTATTATTTATTTTTAAGCACAGACTAAAAGAGAGAAAGAAAAATGGGTGCACCAGGGCCTCTGGCCACTGCAAATGAATTCCAGATGCATGTGCCCACTCTGTGCACGTGGGTGCTGGGGAATTGAGCCCTGGGCTGGCAGGTTTTGCAAGCAAGCACCTTTAACCACTGAGCCATCTTCCCAGACTCATTTACATTAGAAATTTAAGCTCACATTCATTGAAAAGTTGGACAGGAAGCTGGCCAAGCACCACTGCTCCTGTCACCAATAAACTGTGAAAATGATGACTTCCCCAAATCTTACTGCCAACTCTGAGCTTGCTAGGGACAAAGTAATTCAAGAAGCCGTGCACACAGTTTGGCACACCATGGCTGCTGAATGTACCTGTGTGGGAGCATGTATGTGTGTATTGTTTGTTACATAGCAAAACAAGGTACTTGGGGCTGGAGAGACAACTCAGTGGTTAAAAGAACTTGTTTGCAAAATCTACCAGCCTACGTGCAATTCCCCGGCCATTCACATAAATCGGGATGGGCATTCATTTTCAGCAGCAAAAGACCCTACTCCATTCCCCCCCCCACACACACACACCACCACACACACACCCCTTTGCTTACTGGTCTTCCAATGCCAAAAGAAGAGTGAAAGTCAAATTGCAGGGGTTCAGGAAAGAGATCTCTCTTGAGGTTCATTCATTTCCTTTGCTATCTGTGATAGTTTGAATAGATGGTCCCCAATATATTCAGTGTTTCATTAGTTTATAGTTTCATCTGCAGCCACCTGGCTGGAGGCAGTGTCTCTGGGTGGATCTTAAGGTGTGGTGGTGGGTTTAGGATTTCAATCTAAAGATATGCAAAGTGTGACTAGCTGGAGTTTCTGAAGTGTGCTGTGCTGTGTAGCTTTTGGCTTGTGGCTTTCTCTCTCTCTTGCCTGGTCCTGTGAAAGCAGGCCAGCTTCTTCTGCTATTATGGAACTTCCCCTGGATCTGTAAAGCTTCAATAAATCCCTTCCTCCATAACTGTACCTGGTCTGGAAGTTCATCTCAGCAAACCTGAAGCTGTCTGTTACACTATCCAAAGAAAAACAAGTTGGCAACAGAGGCTCTGCTTTGCAATAGCAGCATGTTGGAACTCGCTGCAGCCTTGAGCTTTCTGCATCTAACCCAACAGAAGCAGTCCAAGAGGAGGTGTAGCTCAGTGGGAGAGCAGAAGCAGTCCAAAGCAGAACGGCAGTGACCAGAAGAAAGATTCTGTCACTTCTCTCCCTTGTATCTTCCACTAGTACTTGAAGACTCCTCAAATGAGCTACATTTGACGATATGACAATGGCCCGTGCCAGGAGGCAGCTGCCAGGTGCATGCTGGCTGTGCAGGAGACTGCCAGGCTGCAGAACAGCAGCAGCAGCACTGTACAGCTTGCTTATGAGACAGAATGCTTTTCCACCTCCCAGGAGACCACGAAGCAGCAGGGATCGGCGGGGCAACAGCAGTCTCTCCTCACTGGGGTTGTCAGGGTCAGTGCAGAGGTGGGAAAGGCTTTGCCCCTCTCCACTTGGCTTCCCACTGGCCATTTATATTCAACCCTGTGAACTTGACAACGTCACCAACTTCTGACACTGAGGCAGTCTCCTCACAAGCACAGGGTACTTTCTCTGGATTATTTTCATCGCTCTGTAGATGGCAAAAGCTTTATGCTCCCCAGGGGTACTGGAGGGACAGGAGTTGTGCTGTGTGGATGAAGGTACCAGTAAGCAGATTCTAGCAGAACTCTTCACATCCCTAGTCCCATAATTTCCATGAGGCTCTCATAAGCTTTTGGTCATTGTTGTTTTTCTGAGGTAGGGGCTCACTCTAGCCCAGGCTGACCTGGAACTCACTATGTAGTCTCAGGCTGGCTTTGAACTCACCATGATCCTCCTACCTCTGCCCTCTGAGTGCTGAAATTAAGGGCATGTGCCACCACACCTGGTTTCTCATAAACTTTTCAATGTTTGGGACAAGAATCATCCCAACTGGGCCACCCTTGCTTCCAGCAATGCACTGCTGTTCTTGTGACTTCTTTATTATCTCCAAGATCTTGCTGGGAAAATGGCTCAGCAGTTAAAGGCACGTGCTTCCAAAGCCTACCAGAACAAGTTTGATTCCCCAGGGCACACTTAAAGAAAGACAGATGCACAAAGTGGTGCATACATCTGTAGTGCATTTGTACGCAATAGACCGTGGCATGCCCCTTCTGTCTGTCTCTTTTTCTCTCAGTTTCTCTCTCTCTTCTCTGTCAAATTAGAATAAATAATAAATATTTTTTAAAAGGCAGGCCCTTGGCATCATTCCCAGGAAAATCAGAGTCTGTCATACATAGTCCAGAGTTTCTTCTCTGTAGGCAGGTTGGATGCTGAGACAACACCCACTGGTGGGTGTGAATACCTGATGCTGTTCAATTCAGGTGGTGATATCCAAGCAGTCAATCTGGAAGAACTCCAGCAAGGGCCACAAATGATCAAAGCTCCGGTCCCCAATTTTAAAGGCAGGAAGTTGATGATGAAGTGGGAAGTACAGACAGTGACTTGTCCCTGGGGGCAGATAGAGGAAGCAGGGATGAGGAAGCAGGTGGGTACCACACACCAGGAGTGGTCTGAGGAATACAACCTGGAGCAGAACCTACAGCTATCGGGGAGGTAACTGATCTCACCTGTTCCAAAAGCTTTTGGGACAGTCAGCTCTGGGGCCAAGAAAGAGTACCTCAACATATTCCAGGAAAGCTTAGAGTGCCGAGCCAGGACCTTCCTCTCAGCTCCAGATCCACAGCAGCAGCGCTCTTGGCCTTGGCCTGCCTATTCAGAGCTGCTTCGCAGAGAGACCTGGTAGAGGAATACCAGGCAAAGCCCTAGAGTCAGAATGGACCAAGCCAAGCTATAGCAGAAACTCCGCTAGTTCTTATGCTGTGGGTCATACTGAGGTAGCTCCAGTGACTCCCAACTCCAAGCACCCCACATCCAGGAACCACATGCCTCCAGGAAGTTTTGTGCAGCCCTTTCCTAATAGCCACAGCAACAACAACAACAAAAAACCTTCTTATTATTATTTGTTTTGTGTGTCTTCATTGTACATAGTGCTGGGTTTTATAGGCAATGTCTTTCAAGTATGTCATGGCCTTTCTCACTCTTCCTCTTCCTCTCTCCTGCTATTCTCCTTCCACCCCTCTTTGCTTTCATGTCATATATAAATACTAATTGGAAATCTATAATCCATGTGAGAGAAAATAAATATTTATGTTTCTAAGTCTGGCTTATTTTGCTACATCTGATTAGGTCAAGATATAACCATATTCCAGCAAGCAACCTAATTTCTAAAAGTATTCTTTATGAAGCCGGGCATGGTGGTGCACGCCTTTAATCCCAGCACTCAGGAGGCAGAGGTAGGAGGATCTCTGTGAGTTTGAGGTCACCCTGAGACTACATAGTGAATTCCAGGTCAACATGGGCTAGAGTGAGACCCTACCTCGGAAAAACCAAAAAAAAAAAAAAAAGTCTTTATAGCTGAATAAAACTAATATTAGAAATAAAAGAGATATGGCTAGGTGAAAAAAAAGGTCAAATTATCTGTACTTACAAATATGATCCCATACCCAAGAACCTCAGAACTCTTAGAACTGATTAACTTTCAGCAAAGTAGTAGACTACAAAATCAACATACAAAATACAACATACAAAAATCAGTAGTTTTTTTTGTTTTTATTTTTATTTATTTATTTATTTATTTATTTTTTTTTTTTTTTTTTTTTTTGGTTTTTCGAAGTAGGGTTTCACTCTATCCCAGGCTGACCTGGAATTCACTATGTAGTCTCAGGGTGGCCTCAAACTCTCAGCGATCCTCCTACCTCTGCCTCCCGAGTGCTGGGATTAAAGGCATGTGCCACCACGCCCGGCTCTTTATTTATTTTTAAATCTTTCTTCTGTTTGTATGTTTTCCTTTATTTTAAACATAATCCCCTATTCCACAATGTTCCCTAGGCTGTTAAGGGGGTGTTAAAAGTATCCTTCATTGGCTTTCCAGTCCATCAGTAATGAACATGCTAGGAAAGAAAGTAGAATAACAATTCCATCCATGAAGGCTTGCAACAAAAACTAGCAACAAACCGAACCAAGGAGACAAAATACCTCTACCTGGAGCACTCTAAAACACCCAAGAAAGAAATTAAAGCAGGCAGGGGAAGATGGAAAGACTTCCCTCCTCTCTCCCCCCATGTTCATGACCAGCAGCAGCATTAAGATTGTGGAAAATGACTATATTGTCAAAAGCAGTCTACAATTAGGCGTGATCCCAATCAAAATCCCAGTGACATTCTTCACAGACCTGGGGGAGGGTGGGGAGGAGTCCTAAAACCCATATGCGGGAGCAAAAAAAGATCCTGGCACTCCTGAACAGGAAAAAGACATGTTGGAAGTATCACAATACCTGATTTGCAAGCTATACTGCCAACTGTGTTCTTGACTGATGCTTCCTCAGAGAGGCAGACATGGCACTTACAACCCGTATAACAGTAGTGCATATGAGCTCCGGGTTGAGCTGGGAGGTATGCAGAAACTGAACAGCATGGCTGCGGTCTACAGTGTTATCATGCCCCTGACAGGACAGGACAGGAAACCAAGAGCTCTAAGAGGGTCCATGATTTCCCAAGATTGAGTTTAAACCAAACTTCTCACTTTGATTTACATACCTGTTTCTTCAGCCACGTTCCATTCCAGACTCTCAGATCTATGGAGCTTTGGAGGTCAGAGGTGTAGGGCCCACGGGCTGCTGGAGGTTTAGGCAGACCTGAGCTGTCAGGCATGACTAGGGCCGCGGACCCTGCGGTTGCATTGAGCCCAGAACCCCAACAATCTCCAGACCACAGGAGTGAGGCCACTCCACCCCCGCCCCAGAGCACTTGGACATCCTGATAACACTTAGGTTTGCTTTCCCCAGAGCCTTGTGACCTTTGTCTGCTTGTGGCCCTATATGTTAATGAGGTATCAGCCAGCAGCCCTCGCCCAGCCAATCCCTCTACAACCTATACCCTATACCTTTTCCCGCCACTACTTAGACCATGTGACCCCCTCCCCCCACCTGTGATGTCATGTCACTACAAGCTAATTAGGCATCAGCAGGACCTTTGAACTGACCAATCCCCTTATGCCCCATACCTGCCAGTCCCTCTTCCCACTCTTTCACAAATGCTTATTAAACCATTCCCCTGGCAAAAAAGGAGCTGTTGTCTGAAGCTGTCTCCTCGGTGTTTCTTCCTATTGTACTCACGGCTGCTCAAGACCCTGCACCCCTGTTGCCTGGAACCCCCTCCCCCTTCCCCCACATACCGAGGTGCCACAGCCCCAGGACAACCAGGAACCACACAAAGGGAGTATTCTCAAGTAAACAGGTAGCGGAAAATACAAGTTAAGAGGTTTTTTGTTTGTTTGTTTGTCTGTTTTGGTTTTCCAAGGTAGGGTCTCACTCTAGCTCAGGCTGACCTGGAATTCACTATGTAGTCTCAGGGTGGCCTCGAACTCTCCGCAATCCTCCCACCTCCCGAGTGCTGGGATGAAAGGCGTGTGCCACCACGCCCGGCAAGAGTTTTCTATGCACATACAACCTTATATGGTTAACAATGTGATGCACTCTGATAAATGTGTCAGGTGATGTCATCATTTTATGAATCTCATAGAGTACGCTTACACAAATCTAGAGGTATAGGCCACTACGTACAAAATATGCATATCTAGTCTATCATTTTTAGTCTATGAACTTTCTCAGCATGCTAAGGGACTAAACACTGAAGGCAGTTATAACACAATGATATTTGTGTTCCTATTCCTAGAAAAGACACAGTAAAATATGGTAAAGAATATTAAAATATAATTACCCGTATATATAGAATTTAGTGTGAAAAGAGATTGTAAGAAGACTGGAAGTTGTTCTGAGTGAGTGGTGGTGAGGGAGTGTGCAGGCTAGGACATTACAGAATTCTGCAGACAGGGAACACTGTCCTCGGACTGCACTACATTTACATGTTTTAATATTGTTTTACTTCTTAATTGAGGAGGGGGAGAGTATAAGCACTCCAGGGCCTTTAGCCACAGCAAACAAACGCCAGATGCATGTGCCACCTTATGCATCTAGCTTTTATGTAGGTACTATGGAATCGATCCCAGGACCTCAGCCTTTATAGACAAGCACCTTAACTGCTGAGCCATCTCCCCAGCATTTTGTTTTGTTTTGTTTTGTTTTGTTTTGTTTTGTTTTGTTTTGTTTTGTTTTGTTTTTCGAGGTAGAGTCTCACTCTGGCCCAGGCTGACCTGACCTGGAATTTACTATGTAGTCTCAGGGTGGCCTGAACTCATGGCGATCCTCCTAAGTCTGCTTCCCGAGTGCTGGGATTAAAGGCATGTGCCACCCCTCCTGGCTATCCCCAGCACTTTTAAAAATCATTTTGAATACTAAATTAACCTTAGCTTGCTGTAATGTTTTTACTCTATAAACCTTAAAAAAATATTTTTGCATGTGCATGTATGCATGGCATGTGTGTGTGTGTGTGTGTGTGTGTGTGTGTGTGTGTGTGTTTGCCTGTGTGGACACACATATATGTGCAGATTCATGTACATGTGTGCATGTGTGTGGAGGCCAGAAGTTGGAACTGGGTGTCTTCCCCAATTGTTCTCCACCTTTCTTTTTTTTTTTTTTGAGAGAGGGTCTTTCGCTGAAACTGGAGCTCACTAATAGCTAGCTAACACACGCTCTGTGTCCCACAGAGCTGGGATTTTGGACAACATTGCACTAAGCTTTTATATGAATGCTATGAATCCAAACCCGGGCTTCCATATTGACATAGTAAGCACTTTACTAATCCAGCTGCTATTTTAACATTTTGACTCTTCTGTAAGAACAGCTTAAAATAAAAACATATTGCAGGGCTGGAGGAATGGTTTAGTGGTTAAGGTGCTTGCCTGCAAAGCCCAGGACCCACATAAGCCAGATTTACAAGATGGCACATTCATTTGCCTGGAGTTCCTTTGTAGAGGCTGGAGACCTTGGTGCACCCATTCTCTCTATCTGCCTCTCTCTCTTTCTCTCAAATAAATAAATAAAAATAAAATATATTTAAAATCTATATTGTATAGCAGTACAAAAATATTTTCTTCTACATGCTTATTCTATGAGCTTTCCTCCATTTATAAAAGTCTTAATTTTGTTTGTTTGTTGATTGGTATTGCTTTTTAAATTGTTTTATTAAATATGAAAACAAGGCCAGAAGTGGTGTCACAAACCTGTAACTTTAGCATTTACAAGGCTTAAACAGGAAAGAAGAGTACAAGATTAAAGCCAGCCTAGCCTACATAAGGAGACTCTGTTTCAAAAAAGAAGAAAGGAAAAAAAAGGAAATGCACAAGTAAAGAGAAGCGGAACTGTAGAGATTGCTCATTGGTTAAAGAGCTTGCCTGTAAAGCCTGATGACCCAGGTTCGATTCCCAGTACCCACATAAAGCCAGATGCACAAAGTGGCATATGCATCTATAGTTTATTTGCAGCAGTTAGAGGCACTGGCTTGCCCATTCATTCTCTCTCTCTTTCTGTACTTGAAAACAAATAAATATTAAAAAAAAAAGGTAAAGATAAGCAGATTTACTTATTAGTATCACTGTCTCCCCCTTACATCTTGTCCCACTGCAAGGCCTTCTGAGACCTGGCCTGAAGGATCTTCCCAAGGCTTTTTGGCCTATGGCTCTTTTTTTTAAGAAGTAGTATACTGTAACAATAATAATACAGTGAATATATTAACTATCACTATCCAGTATGCAGTCTACTTAATTTTTTATGCTAGACTTTATGCAACTGACCACAGAGTAGTTTGTTTATACAAGCATCACCACAAAAATGAATAATGAGTTACAATGGGTTGCTCCTGGGGCTACAATCACTATTTATCACTAACTCTGCAGGGCCACCATTGTACGTTGCATTCACCACCAACCAAAAAATCATGAGGCACATGATTGGGCCTTTATAATTTTTACAAATTATATTAGATAAAAAAATCATAGCTAAAATTTTAGAAATACGTGTTATGGCTTTGTGTTTAGCATTCATGGCTATGAATAATTTTTTCCTTGACCATTCTAAATCAAAGAATCTTTTAGATTTGGATAACCAATAAAACAAAAAGCATAAAGTGTGAAGATCTCTACCTTTTCCTTCCATCACCCTTCGTGATTATGTGGCAAAGCCAAAATTTTGATAAGGAAATTATAAGAATAACGAATACCCAGATGAGGAGTTGCAGCTCCACGTCATCCATGCTCAAGAACCTCAAGCAGCCTCTGTCCGAAGGTTAACAGCAAGAGCTCTGGAGAGTTTTAGGAGAAGACATTTTGTACATAGAGACTTAACTTAAAAGGACTTCAGGGTGGGTTGGGGAGATTGTTCAGTGGTTAAAGGTGCTTGCTTGCAAAGGCAGACAGTCTGGGGTTCAAGTCCCCAGCATCCACATAAAGCCAGATGCAGAAGGTTATGCATGCGTCTGGAGTTTGTTTGCAGTGGCTGGAGGCCCTGGTATGCCCATTCTCTCTCTCTCTCTCTCCTCTCTGTCTCTCTCAGAAATAAATTAAAAAATATTTTTAAGCCAAGCGTGGTGGCTCACGCCTTTAATCCCAGCAGAAGGCAGATGTAGGAGGTAGGAGGATCGCCAAGAGT
The DNA here is from genome assembly GCA_036365145.1 of Orientallactaga sibirica. Lineage (NCBI taxonomy): Eukaryota > Metazoa > Chordata > Mammalia > Rodentia > Dipodidae > Orientallactaga > Orientallactaga sibirica. Next base: position 17,210,645 of record JAEOAD010000017.1, read on the forward strand.
TCCAGGCCACCCTGAGACTACATAGTTAATTCCAGGTCAGCCTGGTCCACAGTGAGACCCTACCTTGCAAAAAACAACACACACACACACACACACACACACACACACACATATATATATATATATACATATTTTTTTTAAAGGACTTTGGTGGCTAAAGAGATGTTCAGCAGTTAAAGATACTTCCTTCCAAACCCTGATGGCTTGGGTTCAGTTTCCCAGCACCCACATAAAGCCAGATGCTCATAGTGCAGATATCGAGAATTCATTTACAGTGGCAGAATGTCCTGGTATATCCATTCTTCCCCCCCCCCCCGCCATCTCTCTCTGTGCCTTTCAAAATAAATGAAGAAAAGCAATTTATTTTAAGGATTTCAAAGGGCTCGGAAAATGGCTCAGTGACATTTCAGTGGGTCTTCCAGTCATGGTACCATTCCTCAGTACCCATGTAAAGCAGATACAAAAGTGGCACTTTGTCTAGAGTTCCTTCACAGTGACAACAGACTCAGGCATATCCATTCTCTCTCTCTAATTCTGTCTCTCTCTCCTTGCAAATAAGTATTTTTTTTTAAAGGACTTCAGCAAGGCATGGTGGTACATGCCTTTAATCCCAGTACTCCAGAGTCAGAGGTAGGAGGATCACTATGAGTTCAAAGCCAGCCTGAGACTACATAGTGAATTCCTGGTCAGCCTGGGCTAGAGTGAAACCTTACCTCAAAAAAAAAAAAAAAAAAAAAAAAAAAAACAACTAGGGAATTCATACATTATACATACACACAGCAATGCACATAGACACTAGTATATAAGAAATATTACTAAAAATACACTTAATAAGATTTTTTTGGCAGGAAAGGGTAAGGCAGGGCTTCATATAGTCCAGACTAGCCTCAAACTCATTGTGTAGCTAAGGATGACCATAAACTTCTGACCCTTCTGCCTCTCCCTCCCAAGAGGTGGGATAACAAGCCAGTGCCAGCACACCAAGCTCAATGTCTAAGACTCAACATTGAACCTTCAAATTGCTGCTTTACAAATAATAGCTGAATGAACCAGTTTATTCTTAATGGGAGGCAACTTTCCCTATGAAAATTTGAGGGCTGGAGAAATGGCTCAGAGGTTAAGGTGCTTGCTTGCAAACCCTAAGGGCCTAGGTTCTATTCCCCAGTACCCATACTAAGCCAGATGCTCAAAGTGGCATATATATTTGGAGTTTGTTTGCAGCAGAGGCCCTAGCAACCCATTCTCTCTCCTTCCCTGCTTCTTCCCTCTGTCTCTTTCTCTCCTTAAAAAAAAAAAAAAAAAAGACCTAAGGTGAGGGGAAATGAAGAGACTTGAGATTGCAAATGCAAGGAGCACATGTAATTTGTGACAATGTCTGTAGGAGCTCCCAAAATAAATGCTTGATGCAGATGCAAGAGATTAGCTTTTCAGTTACAAAGCATGATATGACTTGAATTGTAGATATATCAATCATATGGCTACCAGTATGGAACAAAACCAGATGATTGTTTAATAGCCTGAGACTTAACAAAATTCATAGGACACTCACAAAATGTAAATAATTTGAGGGGCAAAGAAGTTTCAGTAATGTCTGAAATTAAATTTCCTCTGCAGTTGGAAGTTTAAATCTTAACTTATTAGCATTAAAGAAATGTGACATTATAGAAGTCATATTCACTACACCTAGTTATACTAAAAAAAAAGAAATAAAAGCCATATAAGCAACCATCCAGAGGAAACTAAGGTTAGCATTTTGTTTAATGCCATTTTTATTTGGCACTTTATTCTGAATGACATTTTTATTTATCATTCTGCATGTAAACATAATGTCATTAGGATTATGTACCATTTTATAATCTTTATTTCCTTTACTGGTAGTAGATTAGATGTATCTTTCCATGCTAATAATATATTTTAATGATAGTATAATACTGCAATGTATAGATACACTATAAATTAAACAACTTATTTTAGGATATCAAGCCATGTCCAGTTTCTTCACTATTACAAACAAAACTTTGGCAAAGTTTTAACTGAACAAAAAAATGTCTATGTGAATGTCATAAGAATGATAAAAACTGTATCTCCAAAATGGCCTGGATATCCATGACCTCACAGTGCCTGACACTACCTACATAAGACCATCATAATAGGAGGAAAAGATCATGACACCAAACTGAAAAGAGAGACTGAGAGGGGGAGGGAATATGATGGAGAGTGGAGTTTCAAAGGGGAAAGTGGGAGGAGGGAAATAACATGGGATATTGTCTAGAATTAAAGAAGTTGTCAAGCAGATGGATGGAGAGGCTTCTGAGTGTCTGGTGAAACATGACTAGAAAAGAACTTGGGATTTCTGGGTAAGATGGCAGCATAGTCTCCATGCCAAAGCAGCATAGGGAAGGAAATATGCAGAAAAACAGCAAAATACACTCTTATACTGAAAAGTGAAGGAGTATAAGTTCTTATCAACACAGCAGAGAAACAGGAGAGACTAAGATCTTACAGAAAAGAGGAAACTAGCCAAAATCCTGCAAAGGCGCCAGCAGCCCCAGTACATGAGCCTGCCCGTCTACCCACCTGGTCTGCAGCACAGAGCTGCAGGAGCAAAAACCAGGTGGAGGGATTTTCTACTCCCATCAGCCTCTGCACAAAGTCAAGAAACATGAAGGGAAAGACAGCAGGGACCAGCTCAGCAGCTTCTGAAGGGGAAAACAAATGGGACCAGCTGAGCAGCTCTGGAACAACTCCAGGCATCTTGCACAGCATCCCATCTCCCAACTGTCAGTGCCAAAATCTCCAGAGCTGATCAGAGCACCAGATCCACAGCACAACAAAGAGAGATAGAGATGGGCTGTCAGCATTGGTGAGATTGGACGCCATGCCAAATGGTAATAGGATCTACTTACACAAAGTCAGGTACACAGGTCTGCACTGAAAGTGCTAATTTCTCTTTCTGTGTCAGGGCAGGTTACATATTCTTGGTTGGCTTTACCATTCTCAAACAAGCTGTATTTTGCTGTTGACTATTGTTGCCTTTGACATTTCTTGATTTAGAGGGCCTTTGTCTTTTTCTTCTGTCATTGTTGGGGGCAGGGTCCCACTCAGCCCCAGGCTGACCTGGAACCCATTTCAAACCAGAAATCTTAACCTCCCAGTTGACAGGATTAAGGGTGTGGATAACACACACCCTTAAGGTCTTTGGTTTCAATAGATTATCTATTCGTTTTAATCTCCACTATTGCATAAATATTCTGTGCTAGTTTAGATTGAATGTGTATATTGCTTACAGCACTTTAGAATTTGCTAGTAAATTGCTCCACTCCATCTACTAGAATACTTAAGTAGCAGGAAAACTCAACATCTAGGGTCACTTCTGATGTTTTCTTGGAGTATAAAAGCTACACTTGGCACCTTAAACTCCTATCCTGAAGATATATAAAGTAAGTTTTGTTGAAAATACCTGGTATTTCTCTGGTTTGAAATTCTTCTCTTTCTACTATGCCCTGAAAACTTATGTTTCATTTCTTCATTGTGTCCTGAATGTCTTGAAATGGGAATCATTGATGCCTTCCTATTAGTTTGTCTTTCTCTTTGTTGTTTTGTATTAGATCTGCCACCTGGTATTCTAGTTTAGATATTCTGTCCTTTGCTTAATTCATTCTACTGGCGAGACTTTCTATACAGTTTTCTATTTGACTTACTCTGATTTTCATTTCTAATATTTATGACTGTTAACTCTTGATTATTTCTGTTTCCTTACTCTTATATTGACCACCATATTTCATTAAGTTGGTTTCCTGTGTTCTCCTTTAGGAGTTTGCTTTTTTCTTTGATTTCTTTGGGTATAGATTTATAATCATTTTTTAAAACTTTGTTAGGCATTTCATTTAAAACTATCTCATTGGGAGTCATTTCTGATAGATTTATAAATATAATACACTATATAAATGGACTGGAGGTCAAAAATCACATGATCATCTCAATAGAAGCAGAAAAGGCATTTGACAAAATCCAACATCCCTTCATGATGAAAGTCCTACAGAAACTGGGAATAAAAGGAACTTATCTCAACATTATAAAGGCTATTTATGACAAACCTACAGTCAAAATAACACTAAATGGGGAAAAACTTGAAACTTTTCCACTAAAATCAGGAACAAGACAAGGGTGTCCACTGTCCCCAGTTTTATTTAATATCATACAGGAAGTCTTAGTTATAGCAATAAGGCAAGAGACACTCATAAAAGGGATATAAATTGGAAAGAAAGAGATCAAATTATCATTATTTGCAGATGATATGATTCTACACATAAAGAACCCTGAAGACTCTACCAGCAAACTGTTAGAGCTGATGGCAATGTAGCAGGATACAAAATAAACACACAGAAATCAGTAGTTTTCCTATATGCTAACAACAAACACACTGAGGATGAAATCAAGGAATCACTCCCATTCACAACTGTCTAAAAAAAAAAGGCTCTTGAAATAAGCCTAACTAAGATCTCTACAGTGAAAATTTTAAAACACTAAAGAAAGAAATTGGAGAAGACACTAGGAAATGGAAAAACATCCCATGTTCTTGGATTGGAAGAATCAAAATTGTGGGGAAATTTCAATCTTACCAAAAGCAATCTACACATTTAATACAATCTCCATCAAAATTCTAATGGCATTCTTCATGGAAATAAAAAAAAATTCTAAAATTCATGTGGAAAGATAAAAAACCTCAAATAGCCAAAACAACTTTGAGCAACAAAAATAAGGTTGGTGGTATCACCACACATACATTATACAGAGCCATAGTAACAAAAACAGCATGGTACTGGCACAAACACACACAGATACATAAATGAAACAGAATAGAGGACCCAGATGTAAGTCCAGACAACTACAGCCACCTGATCTTTGATAAAAATGCTGAAAACATTCATTGGAGAAAAGACAGCCACTTCAACAAATGGTTCTGGGAAAACTGGCTATCTGCATATAGCAGGATGAAAATAGATCCTTATCTCTCTCCATGCATAAGAATTAAGCCCAAATGGATCAAAGACCTTAATATCAGACCTGAAACTCTGAAACTGCAAGAGGAAAAAGTAGGAGAAACCCTTCAACATATTGGCATAGGCAGTGAGTTTCTGAATATAACTCACTTGCTCAGTAAATAAAAGCACTGATCAACCGCTGGGACCTCATGAAATCACAACGCTTTTGTACAGCAAAGGACACCGTGAATAGAGTAAAGAGGCAACCTACAAAATGGGAGAAAGTGCTCATTTGGCAGCACATATAAAAAAAAAAAAAAAAATGGAACAAAATGGGAGAAAATCTTTGCCAGCTATACATGTGACAGAGGATTAATATCCAGGATATACAAAGAATTCACAAAACTAAATAATAAGAAATCAAATGACCCAATTAAAAATTGGCTATGGGGCTGAAGAGATGGCTTAGAAGCTAAGGCATTTGCCTACAAAGCCAGACGATCCCAGTTCGATTCTCCAGGACCCACGTAAGCCAGATGCACAAGGAGGTACATGCCTCTGGAGTTCATTTGCAGTGGCTGGAGGCCCTGGCATGCCCATTCCCTCCCTCCCTCCCTCTCTCTTTCTCTCTCAAATAAATAAATAAAATATTTTTTTAAAAGATGGGCTATGAAGCTGGGCATTATGGCGCACGCCTTTAACCCCAGCACTTGGGAAGCAGAGGTAGGAGGATCTCCATGAGTTTGAGGCCAGCCTGAAACTACAGAGTGAATTCCCAAGTCAGCCTGGGCTAGAGTGAGAAACTACTTCACAACTCCCCCCACAAAAAAAAATAGACTATGGAAATAAATAGTTCTCAAAAGAAGAAATACAGATGGCATATGAACAGCTAATAAAATGTTCTACATCCTTAGCCATCAGGGAAATACAAACTAAAACTCCTTTGAGATTCCATCTCACTCCTGTCAGAATGGCTATCATCAAGAAAACAAATGATGATAAATACTGGCAAGGATGTGGGAAAAGGGGAACTCTTCTACACTGTTGGTGGGGATTTAATCTGGTCCAGCCATTGTGGAAATCAGTGTGGAGGTTCCTGAGACAGCTAAAAATAGATTTACCATATGACCCAACTATAGCACTCCTAGGCATATATTCTAAGGACTTATCACACTACCTTAGAGATAGTTGCACATCCGTGTTTATTGCCATTCTAGTCACAATAGCTAGGAAATGGAACCAGCCTTGATGTCCCTCAACTGAAGAGTAGATAATGAAGATGTGGCACATTAATACAATGGAGTTCTATTCAGCATTAAAGAAAAATGAAATGCACAGGGAAATGGATGGACCTGGAAAGGATTATACTTAGTGAGGTAACCTAAGCCCAAGCAGCCAAGTGCCATATGTTCTCTCTCATATGAAGATCCTAGCTACAAGTGTTTGGACTTGCATGTGAGTTGTAATAAAACTCAGTAGCAGAGGGCAGTAAGGTAGAAAGGGGCTATAATGGAGGGAGGCGAGAGGAGGATTTAAAGGGTTGGTATTGTACATATATAAGTAGGAGAACAGATTACTGGGCTGGGGGAAAAGACCTAAGTGAGGTCAGGACAAGAGACTGAGTAAAGATAGGGTAGGGGGAGGTTTAATCAAAATCCAAGAGGATATGAACAAGTCATATAGAAACCTAATTTTTTGGACAATGGCACATCCAGAAGCCATAGATTGTTACTAGAAAATTTTTAGTGCCAGGGATAGGATGCCTTCCAATAAGTTGTTGGCCAGGGAGGTCCATGATGCCCCAACAAACATTACAGGCTATTACCGAGGCTCTTGGTTTCCCACCAGGAATAAATGGTAAGACCCTATTGCTGAAGACTCTACATGATTGGGCTGAAAGGTCACTGAGAAATCTTATTGGAGCTGGGCTGAAAACCTCCTCTGTGTTGCCCAACTGACAGAAAGCTGGAAAAAGCTATGCTACATGCAGCTCCTTGGGAGTGAGAGAAGTCATCAGTGGAAATAAACAACAGTGGACACCGCAAGCCTTAAATTGGGCCAGAGCCAGCCAGGCCAAATGAGCCAATGGATGCAATAGTGGCATGTCTGTTATGGAGGAAACCAACACCTCTCTAATTGGACTGGAGGCCCCTCCACAGGAGGGCATACATGCCTGATACTGAAAACCTATGATGAGGGAAGTCATGAGCCCTAGGGATGTAATGCCTGCTGGTGTCTGGCTAAAATGCATATATTATTGTTTACCAAACTGACTAGTAAGCACTTCTCTTAATGTTCATACCCATATATTAATGCTACTCTCACTTTTGACTAGAGAAGCTTCTCTTTTTAGATGATGGTGATCTCTGGGATGACTCAAAAGGCACTATAGTGCTTGAAAGAAGTGACACATGAGTGCTCAGCACTGGAACATCTCTATCACATTTTCCAAGGCTCAGGGTCCATAGCAGAAAAGGTGGCAGAAAGAATGTAAGTGCCAAAGGAAAGGTAGTGCTCCTTATAATACACTCTTTCAGACACAAAATGGCCTGGATATCCATGACCTCACAGTGCCTGACACTACCTACACAAGACCATCATAACAGGAGGAAAAGATGATGACATCAAAATAAAAAGAGACTATGGGCTGGGGAAATGGCTTAGCAGTTAAGGCATTTGCCTGAGAAGCCTAAAGACCCAGGTTTGATTCCCCAGGACCCACGTTAGCCAGATGCACAAGGAGGCGCACATGTCTGGAGTTCATTTGCAGTAGCTGGAGCCCCTGGCGCACCCATTCTGTCTTTCTCTCTGCCTCTTCCTCTCTCTCTCTAAAATAATTAAATAAAATATTTTAAATAAATAAATAAATAAATAAATAAATAAATAAATAAATAAAGAGAGACTGAGAGGAGGAAGGGGTATCATGGAGAAGAGTTATGAAGGGGAAGGTGGGGGGAGGGAATTATCATGGTTTATCATCTATAATTATGGAAGTTGTCAACAACAAAAAATTAAAATTAAAAAAATGAAAAGGATTGGCTGCTAGGATCTGGAGGATGACTACTACAGGAAAAAAAACTTAGAAAAATCTCACTTAGTTTTCAATAATACCACATCAAGGGATTACTCTCATTTTAGAAATGTAAAACTCCATCATAAATTGATTAAATTGTCCAAAGTAACTTACTGTTAGCACAGAGATTCCAATGTAAGTTTTAGAATTTTTTTTCTTTATTTACATACAGAACTTGAATTTAATCAACTTCACCATTTTGCATAAGTAGGATTTGACCTAGTAGTAATGGTATTGTTTGCTCTTAGTAAATAAGTAAGGAATGATGAAAGGAGCAGAAGTTCAAGGGTGTGGGAAAACTTCTGTCAGCAGGATAGTGGAAGTGCGCCTTCTCCTACACACTTTCTTAAACTTGCTTTATACAGACAAGACATTGCATTGTCACAAAAACTCTTCCACCAGATAAGCACATTCATAAAAGTGAATCAAGGTCATGGCTGGGGAATGCTGCTCAGCTGAGTACTTGCTCAGCATGTGTGAACCTTTCCATTCCCAGCACTGCATAAAGCATACCAAGTTTGAGGCCAGCTTTAGCTACTGGAGACCCCGTCTTCAAATAAAATAGAAAAAGAGATTGGTTTTTGTTTTCCCCACCTAAAACTTCACTTTTATTTGTAAAGCTGCAGTGCTCACTGTATAAGACAAACATTTTCAGAGGTGGTCACTAACTTTTTATTTTCTACATAGTTTCAATCTAAACGAATTCATGCAGAGCTACTTTGTTTTGTGGGTATAGCCTTTAAGTAAAGGACATAAGAGAAGTCCTAAAATAGGAGATTTTTTTCAGTTTCTGTTCCTATTCTGAGGCCATGGTTCAGGGTATGTCTGTGAAAACATGATGACTCATCAGGATTGTCACCAAGGCTGTATGCTGGGTGTATTTACACACCCAGTAGCCATCCCACAAAGAAATGCTCTCCAAGAACCCTCTGCTGTCTCCAGTGAGTGACAGCTCAGGCTAGTTCCTTTTTTGCCCAGGTGACCTGAAATTCACTATGCAGTATCAGACTGGCCTCAAATTCACAGTGATCCTCCTACCTTGGCCTCCCCAGTACTGGGATTAAAGGTGTGCACCACCATGCCAGGCTTTAGGCTAGTTCTTTATTAATAGAGTTTTCAAGATGTCTAGTCCATTCTAACTAGCACACCTACAGAAATAAGTTGTATCTCAAATCTTCTGTGATCTTGGGTGTTCCTCATTCCCAGGTAAAGGCAGTACCTGCTTTTATCCTGTCCCATAGGTAGAGTTCAGTCACTGGGCCATTGTGGATGTGACACAATGTTGCAGGTTTGTGAGCACAGGAGTCAAATGGGGAAAATTCATACACACAATAAAGTTACTAACTGTCCTCTTGGGAGATTTAGAAAGCTTACCCTTTATTGTGTGATAATGACTTTCTTTCTTTCTTTTTTTTTTAAAGGATCTTATTTATTTATTTGAAACAGAGGGAGATAGAGAGAGGAAGAGGCAGATACAGAGAGATAATGGGTGTGTCAGGGCCTCTAGCCACTGCAAACGAACTCCAGATGCATGTGCCACCTTATGCATCTGGCTTACTTGGGTTCTGGGGAGTCAAACCTGGGTCCTTAAGCTTCGCAGACAAGCTCCTTAACTGCTAATCCATCTCCCCAGACCATATTGTGTGATAATGACTTTCTTAAGCTTTGGTGTTCAAATGTTACTCCATTTTTTATGTGGGTTGTTTGGTTGGTTGTGGGAGGTGGGAGAGGAAAGAAATTTCCTGAGTCTTCACATCTAAAAGTCTGGGAACTGTGGTGGAAAGCCTTTTCCACAAGGTTGGGCACACTTATTTTCATAAATCCTTCCAACAGTACAAAAGTTCACAATCTTGCTCGCTTTGGCAGCACATATACTAAAATTGGAACAATACAGAGAAGATTAGCATGGCCCCTGCGCAAAGATGACTTGCAAATTCGTGAAGCATTCCATATTTAAAAAAGAAAAGCTTGACAATCTCATAACACATGTGATCATTAGGAAGGGACACCTCACCAGAGTGCACAACTATGTATATGTGATCAATCCTCATCTCTCCTCTGCTGTGTATTTAATCTGTAGTAATAATGTGCTTTCCTCTACTGCTTCTGTGTTGTGCTACTAAATCATGCTCCTTAATTCTGACTGAAGGCCTTTTTAAAATTTTTTTTTTTTTGACAACTTTTATACTTACATACAAAAAATGCATGATATTTCCCTCCCCTGCCCCCATATCCCCTTAGAACTCCAGTCTCCATCATATCCCCTCCCTCTCTCCATTAGTCAGTCTCTCTTTTTAATTTGACCTGACTGAAGGTCTTTTGTTAAACGATAAGGAACAGCACTTGAATTATGATCTTAATGAACATAAACTGGTATTCTGCTGCTCTCATAGTGAGGTTTTATTGTTTGTTTGTTTGTTTGAGAGAGAGAGAGAGAAAGAGAGGGAGAGAGAATGGGTACACCAGGGCCTCCAGCCACTGCAAACCAACTCCAGACACATGCACCACCTTGTACATCTGGCTTTCGTGGATCTTGGGGAATCAAACCTGGGTCCTTTGGCTTTACAGGCAAGCACCCTAACTGCTAAGCCACTTCTCCAGCCCATAGTGAGGTTTTAGAAAGAACTTTGAAAACACTGCAGCTGATGGGTGAAGACTGATCCTTTCCTAAAGGTGGGCCATAGTGATGGGATTGAAATGAGAATGAACCAAAGTTTTATCAAATGATTCTTTTAGAGGAAGTTGCACAAGGAAGCAGATCAGCCCCATTCTAAGCAGTGGTGAAAAACCAGGCAGTTGTGTTGAGAAATGTTTATTGAAGCCAAGAAACAGTCACAAACATGTCCAGGCCCTGGGAACCAAAACTGCACTTTGTATGCATAAAATCTGAGGAAGACCTCTAGTTAGAGTCATGTCTCTTTTCTTTTTCTTTTTCATTTTGGTTTTTCTAAGTAGGGTCTCGCACTAGCCCAGGCTGACCTGGAATGCACTATGTAGTCTCAGGGTGGCATCGAATTCATAGCTATCCTCCTACCTCTGCCTCTGGGATTAAAGGCGTGCGCCACCATGCCTGGCTCCAGCTCTGATTTTTTTTTTTTTTTGTTTCTTTTTTGAGGTGGGGTCTCCCTCTATCCCAGGCTGACCTGGAATTCACTATGTAGTTTCAGGATGGCCTTGAACTCATACCAATCCTCCTACATTTGCATCCTGAGTGCTGAGATTAAAGGTGTGTACCACCACAACTGCCTTTGTTTCTTTTTTTTAAAGTAGGATTTAGCCGGGCGTGGTGGCACACGCCTTTAATCCCAGCACTCAGGAGGCAGAGGTAGGAGGATTGCCGAGAGTTCGAGGCCACCCTGATACTACATAGTGAATTCCAGGTCAGCCTGAGCTAGAGTGAGACCCTACCTTAGAAAAAAAAAAAAAAAAAAAAGAAAAAAAAAAAGTAGGACTCCTTATAACGTGCTCCTCCAGACACAAAACGGCCTGGATATCCATGACCTCACAGTGCATGACACCACCTACACAAGACCATCATAATAGGAGGAAAAGAACATGACATCAAAGTGTAAAGAAAGACTGATTGAGATGGGGAGGGGATATGATGGAGGGTGGAGTTTCAAAGGGGAAAGTGGGGGGGGGAGGGAAGTACCATGGGGTATTGTCTACAGTTAAGGAAGTTGTCAATAAAAAAGTAACTCATTTAAAAAAATAAAAAATATTTATTTATTTAAAAAATAAAAATACAATTGTTTTAAAAAGTATTTTTATTTAATAGTTTGCATGTGTGTGAGCGTGTGTGTGAGAGAGACTGATACTATGGGAGCACCATGCCTCTTGCCACTGTAAACTCCAAAACTTTGTTCATCTGGCTTACATGGGCACTGGCTAATCAAACATGGGTCCTTAGGCTTCACAAGCAAGCACCTTAACTTCTAAGCCATCTCTCCAGCCCCTAAATTTATTTTCTGTTCAGATAATGAATGTTTTGAAGTCCATTATTTTGAAGTAAAAAATGGAAAGAAAAGGGCCGTTAGAAGAAAGAAATGATTCCAGTTTTATATAGGACAGTGACCCTTGCAATCACCTGAAGAAATTTCTACTGAGGCATGGGTTGTATGTTGATCCACATTCACTCATTCCATAATTTTATTTTATTTTTTTTTTGCTTTTTTGAGGTAGGATCTCATTCTAGCTCAAGCTTATCTGGAATTCACTATGTAGTCTCATGGTGGCCTCAAACTCACTGTGATCCTCCTACCTCTGCCTCCCAAGTACTGGGATTAAAGGTGTGCGCCACTACACCCAGCTCATTCCATAATTTTTAAGTGAACATTAAGAGATCTAAAAATTACACTGAATATGAAGCAGCATTTTGCTTCTTCCTTAAATTAGATTCTGTGATGATTAATTTTGATTTTTAAATGGACTGGGGTCTTAGTGGGACATATATTTAAACATGTCTGTGAGAGTATTTCCCAAGAACACTCACTGATGTGGGAAGTTCTGTCTTGAATGTGGGCAGCACTGTCCTAAAGGCTAGGATCTCAGCCTGAATATGAGGGGAAGGAGAAAGCCAGCTGAGAACTGGCATCCGCTTACTCTGCTTCCTGACTTCATGCAAGCGCATGCCTCATGCTCCTACCATGACGGAGCTGCCTGTGCAATGCCTTCCCCACCATGATGAACTGTATTCCTTGAGCCAATGTGCCACAGCAAATCCCTCCTCCTTTATGTTGCTTTGTCAGGTATTTGGTCCCAGCAATGTGGAACATAACTAATACAGATGCTATTCCTTGTTTCTTTATGCCCTTAAGAACAAAGGCTCATAATCCTGAGGTTATGTTTGAATGAATTCTCACTGTTGTTGCTGGGGGTGGTGGCAGTGGTGGTGGTGTATGTGCATCCGTGTGCACATGCATGTGTGTGCCATGGCTTCTTGCCACTGCAAACGAACTCCAGACGCATGTGCCATATTTGCATCTGTCCACTTGTTTCTTGCCTGCTCCTTCTTGGCCATGCTGACATGCCAGGGTTTTGAATTTTGTCTGTTACTGGGAATTGTTCCACCTGGCTGTGATGTGCCAGGCCACGCATCACTAAGTGTTTGTCCTCCAGTCTGAATTTGAATGTTATTTTAAAGATCCCTGCACCATCACTACCACCTCTTTCCCCTAGCCCCAAATTAAAAAAAAAAGCATCTCATAGCTGGTTGTGGTGGTGCCTGCCTATCATTCCAACACTTGGGAAGTGGAGACAAGAGATCAGCCAGATAGTGAGTTCAAGGCCTGCCTGGGCCACATAAGATCCCATCTCAAAAAACAAAAAAGCCAGGCTAGACATGTAGTGTAGTTGGTAGGGCACTTCCCCAGCATACAGGAGACCCTGGATGCACTCCTCAGCACCAAATAAACTGGATAAGGTGGCACATGCCAGTAATCCCAGCACTCAGAGGTAAGAGGCAGGGAGGTCGGGAGTCAAGGTCATCCATCTTCAGCTACATAGTGAGTTTGAGGTCATGTCTGAGCTACATGAGACCTTGAAAAAAAAGGAAGAACAGGGGCTGAAGAGATGGCTTAGCTGTTAAACACTTGTCTGTGAAGCCCAAGGTCCCCAGTTCAAGGCTCAATTCTCCAGGACCCATGTAAGCCAGATGCACAAGGGGGCACATGCATCTGGAGTTCATTTGCACTGCCTGGAGGCCTTGGCATGTCCATTCTCTCTCTCTACCTGCCTATTTCTTTATCTCTCTCTCAAATAAATAAATAAATAATAAAATATTTTAATAAAAAAGGAAGGACAACACGGGCTGGAAAGATGGCTTAGCAGTTAAGGTGCCAGCCTGAGAAGCCCAAGAACGCTTGTTCAAATCTACAGGTTCCATGTTTAGCCAGACACAAAAGTGACACAAGCGCACAATGTCGCACATGCACACAAGGGGGCACACACATCTGGAGTTCATTCACAGTGTCTGAAAAGGCCCTGGCGCACCCATTCTCTCTCTGCCTCTTCCTCTCTCTCTCTCAAATAAAAAAAAAAAAAAAGGAAGAAGATGGGCTGGAGAAATGACTTAGTTGTTAAGGCATTTGCCTGCGAAGCCAAAGGGTCCTGGTTCAATTCTCCAGGACCCATGTAAGCCACATGCACAAGGGGCACATGCATCTGGAGTTCGTTTGCAGTGGCTGGAGTCCCTGGCATGCCCATTCTCTCTCTCTCTCTCTCTCTCTCTCTCTCTCTCTCTGCCTCTCTTCTATCTCTCTGCCTGCTTGCAAATAAAAAAGTAAAAATAAAGAAGAGCAGAAAACAAAAAAATTTTTTTTTAACTTTAAAAAAAAAGGAAGAACAACTCAATTTTTTTCTCTCATTTTCTTCATTACAATTATCTGATAATGTTCTTATTTGTTTGTTTTCTTTTTATTTTGTGACTTTTTCCACTCAGTGCCATAGGCTTGGGGTCTCCTTTGTTATTTTCCTTACAGCATCCATAGTGCCTAATACTTACTGTGAAATGTAGTAAGTGGTTAATAAAGATGAGATTGATGAATGAACAGATGAATATCTCTGCTTTCCCCGCTGACCTCTGATCATAGATTCTTGCTTTCCCTGGAGTTCTAGTTTTCAAGTCCCAAAACCCACCCACTGGTCAGTTGCCACATAAAGCTTTAAACCCACATGAGTCAATTCAAGCTCACCCATTTTCTCCCACATACCATTCTTTTAAAATATATTTATTGCCGGGCGTGGTGGCGCATGCCTTTAATCCCAGCACTCGGGAGGCAGAGGTAGGAGGATTGCTGTGAGTTCGAGGCCACCCTGAGACTACATAGTGAATTCCAGGTCAGCCTGGACCAGAGTGAAACCCTACCTCGAAAAACAAACAAACAAACAAACAAAAAACAATAAAATATATTTATTTATTTATTTATTTATTTATTTATTTATTTATTTAAGAGAAAGAGGCAAAGAGAGAGAGGGAGAGAATGGGTGTGCCAGGGCCTTTAGCCACTGTAAACAAACTCCAGATGCATGTGCCCCCTGTGCGTCTGGCTTACGTGGGTCCTGGAGAATTGAACTGGGATTGTTTGGCTTTGCATGCAAACACCTTAACTACTAAGCCATTTCTCCAGCCCCCCACATGTCATTCTTTATCTCACAATTTATTTATCATCAATTCAACCCTGCACTTAAATGTCACCCTGCCACCAGATGTACTAGTTGTCCTTGTGCATTTACATGGGTCACTACCTAGACTTAGCTAGAGGATTTCTTTCTTTCTTTCTTTTTTTAACTTGAGAGAGTGTGAGAGGGAGAGATGGGCATACCAGGGCCTCCCACCACTGCACATAAACTCCAGACACATGTGCCACTTTGGGTATCTGGCTGTACATGGGTACTGGGGAATCAAACCTGGGTCTTCAGGCTTTGAAAGCAAGTTCCTTTAACCAATGGAGCATCAATCCAGCCCTTAAATGTGTTTTTAAATTTTTTATTTGATTTATTTCCAAGGAGAGAAGGGGGAGTGCGAAAGGAATGGGCACACTCGGGCTTCTAGCCTCTGTAAATGAAGTTCAGACGCACATGTCACTTTGTGTATCTGGTTTTATGTGGGTACTGGGGAATTGAACCCAGGTTGTTAGGCTTTACAGGCAAGTTCCTTAACCACTAAGCAATCTTCCCAGTCACCCCTGATGCACATATGCTATACCAGCAACTCCACAGTGGTGGCTACATCCTGCTCATTTGATCCAATCAGGATAATGCCAAAATATAATGGACCAACTTGACACCTTGTGGAAGGGACAGGTGATCAAGATCCCTGTGAACTAAGCTATGACACAGGGCTGGAGAGGTAATATAACCTTGAGGTAAAACAGTAAACGTGTACTGCTGACCTTGCCAGCTGAAGGCAAATTGTTTCTGGTGGTCCTTATGGACAGGTATGAAGAAGGCATTCACAAGATCAATAGCTGCATACCAGGTACCAGATGTGTTAATCTGCTCAAGTAAAGAAACCATGGGCTGGCGGGATGGCTTAGTGGTTAAGGCATTTGCCTACGAAGCCAAAGGAACCAGGTTTGATTCCCCAGGACCAGTATAAGACAGATGCACAAGGGGCAAATGCATCTGTAGTTTGTTTGCAGTGGCTAGAGGCCCTGGCATGCCCATTCTCTCTGTCTGTCTCTCTTCTATGTCTTTCTCTCTCTCTCTGCTTGCAAATATATAAATAAAAATAAAAATATTGTTTAAAAAAGAAACCACATCTGGGGCTGGAGAGATGGCTTAGTGGTTAAGGCATGTGCCTGCAAAGCCTAAGGACCCTGGTTCAATTCTCCAAGTCCCATATAAACCAGATGCACAAGGGACACATGTGTCTGGAGTTCGTTTGCAGTGGCTAGAGGCCCTGATGCACCCATTCTCACTCTCCCTCTCTCTCTCTTTCCCTCTCTCTGTCATAAAATAAATAAATAAATAAATAAATAAATAAATAAATAAATAAATGTAAAGTTCAAAAAGAAACCACATCTAGTATAGCAGCTGCAATTGGAGTCACCACCTGATTAAGTTTCTGATAATCCACTGTCATTCTCCAGGATCTGTCTGTCTTCTGAACAGGCCAAATAGGAGTGTTAAAGGGAGATGTGGTGGGAACCACCACCCCTGCATCCTTCAAGTCCTTTATAGTGACATTAATTTCTGCAATCCCTTCAGGGATGCAATACTGTTTCTGGTTCACTATTTTCCCTGGTGGAAGGAGCTCCAATGGCTTCCATTTGGCCTTTCCAATCATAATAGCCCTCACTCCACAAGCCAGGGAACCAATGTGGGAGTTCTTCCAACTCCTAAGTACATCTATCCCAATTATGCATTCTGGGACTGGGGAAATAATCACAGGATGAGTTCAGGGACCCACTGGACCCACTGTCAGTCTAACATTTGCCAAAACTCCATTGATCACCTGACCTCCATAAGCACCTAGTTTAACTGGAGGGCCATGATACCATTTGAGGTCTCCTGGAATCAATGTCAATTCAGAGCCAGTGTCCAGTAAGCCCCGAAAAGTCTGATTATTTCCTTTTCCCCAGTGTACAGTTACCCTAGCAAAAGGCCGCAGGTCCCTCTGAGGAAGGATAGGACTAAGCTTAATCTTGAAACTTTTGGGGATTGTGGGAGGGTCCTTCCTCAAGGGGACCTGGCTACCCCTTTAATCAAGGGGCTCAGGATCTGAAAATTGGCTCAAGTCTGGAAACTGGTAAAGAAGCCTTGATTCTCTGTTGCTGAAATTCAAAGTGGCCTTTTGTTCCTTTGCTCTGGAACTCTTCTGCTTGTACAGATCAAGCAGGAACTCAGTAGGCTTTTTATGTATTTCACTTCCAGGAAGACCATGATTAATTAGTCAGTACGAAAGGTCTACACGAGTCATACTATTACGAGCATTGTTTTGCCTTCGCTATCCATTACAGCAAACATCCTCACCTTGCCTTTGGCGATTCAGTGCTGATACTTGGCCCTTGTTACCCCGAGATCCAGTTAGAGCCATTGCGTCTAAGTCACCTAATGCAGCAACTGTGGCTCCCACTGTGATGTCTTCTTTACATACTATGGCAACTACTGGAAACTTTAAGTATTCTGCGGCTCCCTTCACAAATCTGTTTCTTATAGTCTTAGTGAAGGGCACATTGTTAGGAGGGGCTGTGCTCAGAACAAAGGACCTAACATGGCGGCCATGCCCTCCAACAACCCCACCACCCACATTCCTGAGCATGATTGGGACCAGCAGTCTCCAGACTCCCCTGCTAGCCACATGGTTGGCCCCTTCCTACTTGTGACCTTATAAGAAGACCTCTACCCCTCCCATCCTTGATTCAGTTACATTCCTCAGCCTGCCCCTGGCTCCTAGCTAACACGTCATCTCCCCCCCCCCACCCCAAGCCTTTAAAAGACCTCCGTCTTAGGTTCCCAGATGCGACTTCCCTGGCCTCACATCTCGAAACTGGTGAGCCTCGCCCAAGAGTTGTGCCAATAAACCTGAACTAGCTTTACTGATCTGGTCAAATCTGGTTCCTCGCATCAGTCAAGCCTTTCACACATCTTCTGGGCGCTCCCATTGTGGGGGTAAAGGTGGGTTTACATGGCAAATCCACTCCAGCATTCCAAGTTCTCTGAGCCTTTTAATCCCTTCATCAACATTAAACCAAGGGATATCAGGCAGCTTGAGCTCATTCACAGTAGGCCATCTTTGGATCCATACTTCAACCAACCAATTAAATAAACTCTTGGCACCTCTTTCAACTGCATGAATTGCAGTGTTAAACATAAAATCTTTCCTCAGTGGGCTCATTTCAATAAATGCAGCCTGATCTAATCTTATATTCCTTCTGCCATCATCCCACACCCTCAAACTCCATTCCCACACATATTCCCCATGCTTCTGCCTGTACAAGTTAGAAAGCTCCTGAAGTTCTTTAGGGGTGTACCTCACTTCCTCTTGAGTCACCTTTAGGGGCATGCCTAGCCTTATGCCTTCTTATAGGCAGGGAGGGTCATTGCTGGTTCCCCAAAGAAGGAGTGATTCCCTCAGGCAAGTGTAAAGAGGGCAATACTTCAGGGTGTGGAGGTGGGGATGCAACTGCCCCTAAAGAAGGGGAAGCTACATTCTCATGTAAAACAACTTCTTCAGAATCTGAGAGTTCAATGTCCCCAGATTCTTCAGGGTCATCTCATACATCCCCATCCCAAGTCATGGGATCCCACTCTTTTCCAACCAATGCCCTCACTTTAACTTCTGATAGCCTGTGATGCTGGGAATTGAGCTTAAGCTGCACGTTAGCTAATCTTACAATGAGAGTTTGGGTTTGGTTTTCTGCAATTTGAGCCCTGTTCTGGCTAGAGAGGAGACTTTCCTTCAGGGCACCCTTAGAAACCATCATATCATGTATGTGGGTTTTAAGCTTGGAAACTTCCTTTCTGAGCTTCCGCTTTTCTCTCAACAGTTTATCCAGAGATGCCAGAAGAAACCATCGAGCATCATCGTTCATTTTACTTTTCCACAAATGTTCTAGGTACAGAGTCACTAAATTCCATGCTCTTCACAAGATATGACTCAGGATCCCCAAATACATGCATCTCATGGAGTTCTTTAAATAGTGCACACCATGGTTATTAGTGCCCTCCTTATTACCAGTAAAAGCGCTCTCCTTATTACCAGTAGAACCTTTAGTGGCACTAAAGTCAGAATGCCAACTCCACAGAGCACCAAGCCCACTAGGGAAATCCATCCTTACAATTCTGTTTCTCTAGGACCATTCCAGGTACCACAATCTGTATTAGTCAGGGTTCTCTAGAGGAACAGAATGGACAGAATGAATTGTATTAAAAGGGAATTAATTGGATTAACTTAGAACAGTCCAGTAGTAGCAGGTTTCAGGCCTGAGAATCAAGGAACCCAGTAGTTGCTCAGTCCATGAGGCTGGAGGCCTCAGCAGTCCCGATCCGGCACTGAAGGCCTGGAGGCGTCCTGGAGAGACGCTGCTCTTCAGTCCATGCTGGTTTTCAGTCCATGCTGGGAAGCAGCAAGCAGCATGGCAGCCAGGTGGGAAGAGGGGATACTTTCCTTCCCAGATTTAGATAAAGTCCCCCCTCCGAGAGGGGCCGCCCACTCTGGGGGAAGGATTCTTCCTTTAGTTAATCCTTCCTAGAAGCAACCTCAGAGATACACTTATGAGGAACGTCTGTGGATTCCTAAACAGATCAAGTTGACACAAATTTAACCATCACACCCTCAAATGTGTTTTTACCATCATCGAAAGGCTCTACTTCTAAAGTCCACTATTCTCAAAGCCTCCTCTGATCACCTTCACTTTGTTGTTTTTCAAGGTAGGGTCTCACTCCAGCCCAGGCCGACCTGGAACTCACTGTGTAGTCTCAGGTGGCCTCAAACTCATAACGATCCTCCTACCTCTGCCTCCCAAGTGCTGGGATTAAAGGCATGCGCCACCACGCCCAGCTCTGATTGCCTTCAAATAAGAGCTCCTGATTATATGCCCTTTATCAGTTTATTCAGTCTGTACAAAGTTGCAGTTTTCAAAGTGCTGATTTTAATTATTTTATGCTATAGGACATATGCATTTATCCTCCCTAACTACATTGCATATGTATGTGTGTGGTATGTGTGCATGTGTATTCTTGTTTGTATAAGTGTGAGTGCAGGTGTGTGAGGGCATACGTTCACATATGTGCAAGTGTGGAAGTCAGAGGTCAAGGTTGGGTGTTTTCTTCTCTCATTCTCTCTCATTCATATACATATCTTTTCCCCTCAATCATAGTTTATGTACCTTAACTTCTCTCTGCACCAAGCAAACTCCTGAGCTCCCTGAGGGAAGATATCAGGTCTTACTTCTGTATTAGTCCCTAAACCAGCACATTTAATATATATATATATATATTCCCCTCAAGCCAAGTATCACTGCTCACACTTTTAATGACAACACTCTGGAAATAGGGTCTGTCACTGAACCTGAAGCTCACTGGTCCAGCTAGACAAGCCAGCCAACCTGCAAGCTTGGAGATCCTCCTAGCCCCACCTCTCTGGTGTTACGCACATGCCATCATACCTGGCATTTTATGCGGGTACTAAAGATCCAAACTCAGGTCCTCATGCTTTACTCATTGACTCAACTAGAATCATTTAGAGGAGCTCCAGTAAAGCAATCAATTAACACACAGTACCTATGAAGGAGGAAGGAAGAAAGCTAGCTCTTTAAAAGGCAGCTTCAGCTGGGGATTGAGGCTCAAGAGAGAACCAGAAGATACCACCCTACATGCCATCTCGCCCTAACACAGTTCCTAACACGGAACTTGGCAGAAGTGGAATTCATCTGATGGAAACTAATCTACAGTGCCCCCTGCCGCCCAGTCTGGCACGCTACCTAGACAGACAGCCCTGGGTGGGCTGGCCCAGGGATCCACCCTCAATCTACCAATCAATCAATCTACCAACCTATAAAGGCTCCTGTCTTCTTCCTGCCGGGAACTCAGTGAATTCCACCCTGCCCCACTCAGGTCGGCTTCTCTGCTTGGCCTCTTTTCCTTGGAACACAAGGAAACACATGAGTCTGGCACTCAGCCAGAGCTGGGTGAGGAGAAAGAGCATAGAACTGTTTCTTGGTTTGGATGGCTTTTCTGCTTGTCTCTGCTTTATTGTTTGGGGTAACTTCTCTTTTTGATTACACACATGATTTTTTTTTTAGTTTCTAGATTTACCATGTGCTGGTTCTTTCCAAGCTCCTAGATTCTATTTTAAAAATTTTTATTTTTTATTATATTTTTGGAGACAGAGAGAGAGAGAGAGAGAGAGGGAGGGAGGGAGGGAGGGAGAGAGAGATGGGCGCGCCAGCAGTGTCTCAGCTGCTGCAAACGAAATCCAGATGTGTGCGCCCCCTTGTGGTCAAGTGCGGCATTGTGCCCTTGCGACTCTTTGCATCTGGCTAAACGTGGGACCTGGAGATTGGAACCGCTGGAGATTGGAACCAGTGTTCTTAGGCTTAGGAGGCAGGCACCTTAACCCCTAAGCCATCTCTCCAGCCCCTAGATTCTATTTTCCATGTGTTTGCAGCTTTACCCTAATGTCTCTTTAAAAGCCTCAGTTTCTCTTAAGCCCACATGCTTGCAGCTCTACTCGTTTTTCCCAAAAGAACCCTCAATTTCTCTTAAACAAACATTAAAAACTATGCAGTGTTTCCACATGAGAGCATGTTTCCTAAACCCCACAATTTGTGATTTCTCCCTTAAGTAAGCCCCACAATTTGTGATTTTCCCTTAATAAACTTAATAATTCATAATTTATCCTTCTTGAGTCTGCCTTTATCAATTCTTTGTTAAAGGTAAGACAGAACCCAAAACTTGGGGTTCATAAATTCTGGGAGACCCCCTCCTGAACCCCTAAATCCTGCATCACTTACATGAGATTATCACTTATTTCCTTCTTATGTTTTTAAAATAATTTTTAAGAATATTCATATATGTATTTATTTGGAAACAGAGAGAAGGAGGGAGAGAATGGCATGCCAGGGCCTCTTGGCCCTGCAAAGGAACCCCAGACATGCATCACTTTGTGTATCTGGCTTTACATAAGTGCTAGGGAATTGAATCCAGGCCACAGAGGTTTGCAAGCAAGGTGCCTTTAACCTCTGTGCCATCTCCCCAGCTCTCTTTCTTATGTTTATCTGCTATTTTTGTTTATCTGCAATTTGTGATTACTTCTCAGGCCATAGTCGATGCTTTCAAGTACAGTTGCATCCCAAGTATGATTGACATTGCAAAGTTTTGTTTGTTGTGACTATCCAGTGGCTGATTTTCACCGAATTCTAAATCTTTTTCCCTCTTTACCTCAATCATAGTTTATGTACCTTAACTTCTCTCTGCACCAAGAAAGCTAGTGAGCTCCCTGAGGGAAGATATCGGGTCTTTCTCATGTATGAGTCCCTAAACCAGCACACTACTGAGCACATTTTAAGAACATTTTATTGAAGACTTAAACACCTATGGTACAGAGCACAGTCTAGACTCTTTATTCTATCAGTAGCTTAACATGGGACACCAAAGTGCTGGATCCGGGCTGGGGGGATGGCTCAGTGGTTAAACTGTTTGTTTGTGACGAGCTGGATTCACTGCTTCCATTTCCATGAAGTTACCACAGAGTGAGTGTTGCTTGCTCAAGGGGCTGGCTACAGATGTACCAAAAGAAAAGGGATCCAACATGCTTAATCATCTTTGTCTTTCTTACAGATCGTCCATTCTTTCCTAAATAGGAAAAAAAATTAGGTGTATAATATTTTAGGTGATTTTTTTCAGCCTATATTACTCAAGAGTTTGTGGTCTACTTTTATATTGTCTACCAAGGTAAAAACTCATTTGTGTGTTTGTGGTAAAGAAGAAAAGAGGTAAAAGTTTATTATACGCCTGAGTAGCATGCCAAATAAACCAATGATTTGGAACAAAGGAATAAGAAATTAGAAGGGGATGCTCTGCCAGAAGATCAGAATGAGATAAAAGGGACATCTTTTACTAGGCTGAGCCAGCAAACTTAACTTAGGGCTCATTACATTTCATCTGATTTGGCTCCCAAGTCAGAGTGGAGCCAGGCTGTGCACATTGTCAAGTAGGTCATGAGGTAAAGGCTTGAGAAAAGCAGTGGGAAAGAGGCACCTCTGACCTCGGCATTCATCTGGCCCTTCTCTTTCTGAAGTTCATCTGCTCTTTCACATGGTTGCAAATTTTCATGCTAGACTATTTATGCTCACCAAACTGCCCAGAAAGCACTTCTCTCAACATCCACACCCATATATTAATGCTACTCTCACTTTGGGTTAGAGAAGCTTCTCTTTTCAAATGGTGGCAACCTTGGGATAACTCAGAAGGCACCATGGTGCTGAGAAGAAGTACAGAGGAGTACTCAGCACGGAAACACCTCAAACCTACCTTCCAAGACTCAGGGTCCATTGCGGAAGAGGGGGCGGAAAGAGTGTAAGAGCCAAAGGAAGAGTAGGACTCCTTACAACGTGCTCCTCCAGACACAAAATGGCCTGGATATCCATGACCTCACAGTGCCTGACACTACCTACATAAAACCATCATAATAGGAGGAAAAGATGATGACATCAAAATGAAATGAGAGATTGATTGAGAGGGGGAGGGGATATGATGGAGAGTGGAGTTTCAAAAGGGAAAGTGGGGGGAGGGAGGGAAGTACCATGGGATATTGTCTATAATTAAAGAAGTTGTCAATAAATAAATAAACAAATAAATAAATAAAAACAAAGAAAAGAAAATTCATCCCCACATTGATGAGGCACCAGGTAGAACAAAAAGAGAAAGGAAGTGTTATTAGAATGGACTTTCTCTTACAGAGCCAAACATCTATCTTCTGCTTTGAGACATCAGATTTTCGGATTGTGAGACTTGGATCAACAGCTTGCCAGTTTTCAGGCCTTTCACCTTGGACTGGCAGGCACATACAGACTCCTCTGGTGCTCAAGTCACTGATCTTAAACTGAATTGCTCCACCAGGTTCTTCAGAAGGCAATGTGTCAGACATTCTGACTTCCACATCACATAAACCAATTCTTGTAATAAATCTCCTATCATCCATCATCCATCTATCTATCTATCTATCTATCTATCTATCT
Organism: Orientallactaga sibirica; assembly: GCA_036365145.1. NCBI lineage: Eukaryota > Metazoa > Chordata > Mammalia > Rodentia > Dipodidae > Orientallactaga > Orientallactaga sibirica. The sequence continues at coordinate 17,234,887 of JAEOAD010000017.1, forward strand.
ATCTATCTATCTATCTATCTATCTATCTATCGAACTAATCTATCATCTGTGGTGGTTTGAATGTGAAATGTCCCATAGCCCCATATGTTTTGAATGCTAGGTCCCCACATTGTGACAATTTGGGAGATTGATGGAGCCTTACTGGAGGAGGTCTGTCCATTAGTCTAGCCCATTGGATGTTCAGAGTTATCTCACTCAGATCACTTCCTTCTTATGATGTGGAGATGTGACCCAGGCCTGCTTAGGCCAGCCATGCTTCCTCCCCCCTACTATGATGAAACTTCCCCCAAACCATGAACTGAAATAAACCCTTTTCTCATAAGCTGCTTTCAGTCACGTGTTTTGTCCCAGCAACAAGAAAATAATTGTAACACTGTCTGCCGGTCTGTCTATACTGGGGTCCTGTTTCTGTAGAACCCTGACTGACATAAAGTTTTACTGCTTACAGTGGGCATTCTCATACTTGGTCCCACAGTAAGCCTGTAACATGGATACTATTCTCAATTATAAATGAGATAGTTAAATACAAAAACATTGCTTTTTAAAAAATAAATAAATAGCTGGGTATGGTGGAGCACCATAATCCCAGCACTTAGGAGGCAAAGGTAGGAGAATCGCCATGAATTTGAGGCCAGCCTGAGACTAGAGTGAGTTCCACGTGAGCCTGGGCTAGAGTGAGACCTTACTTCAAAAGCCCCCCCCCCAAAAAATCAAAAATAAATAAATAAAACCATGATATTATTTAAATTTTCCTAGTCATGAATACAGTTTGAAATTATCTTTTTACAACTCCAGTACCTATTGTTTACCATACTGCCTAACACTAAGAAAAGTACCACAGGATTCCTTGTCTCAGTTTGCCATATTATATTAGCATTAGGATTTGAGACAGGATCATATGTACACTGTGAACACAAAGTACCTAAGTCACATTATTTATTGAAATTTCATTTCTATATATTACATGAAAAGGGAAAAGCATGGCAGAAACTCAGGCCTTGAACTTCAAATGAGACGTGAGAGGGAGAGGTGCAGCTGGAAAGAGGGAGGCGGCGATCCTGTGCGTAGATGAGGAGGTTTGAGAGAGAGAGGTGTCCCTCCGAGCCTTTTGTGCTTTGAATACTTGGACCCAGCTGGTGGCAATTCACGAGGAGGAGCCTTGCTGGAGGAGGTGTGTCACCGGGGACAGACCTTGAGGTTTATTATCCCAGCGCCATGCCCAGTGCTGACTCTATTTCCGCTCAAAGATTCAAGCCAGCTTCCTGCCCGTGCCCTAATGAAGCTTCCCCGAGAAACTGTAAGCCTGAAATAAACATTTGGTCCCATATGCTGCTTTTGGTTAGACACTTTGTGCCAATGACCAGAAAAGTACAGAATAGGGACTACAAATAAAGCCCTACAGTCAGAGTCGGCGTGTCCTATGCTGGGTTGGGGAAATGCTTTCCTACCTGTGCTGGAGAGCTATGGAAAAACATTTCATAAGCACACAGTCTGCGTACAAGTAATAGTTGAATGTCTATGAAGGCTGGCTGAGGAGTTTTACCTTAAAGGTAATAGTGAGCCCCTACAGAAGTTTATACCTGGCAATGGCTAGATCCAACTCCACTTTAGGAATGATTTTTAATTTTTTTGCCTGTGCCTAGAAGCAGAGAGAGCAGCGCTAAGAGAATGCTATAGAAATCCAGGTGTTATGTGATGGCCACTAGTCGGGGAGAGAACAGTGGGGATGAAAAAGGAAAGAACAGTGTGAAACAACGTTCCAAGAACAGGCAGTACCATTGACAGCTGACTAGTAAAGAAAAGGAAGAGGTCAAGGCTGCACTGATTTCTGGCCCAGGTAAAGGCGTGCCAGTTAGAACATGTAGAGACTATGAGAGTTTGTAGAACAGAAAAGGAACCCTAAAAAAATTACTACCGTGAAGTCAGGCATGATGGTCAAGCCTTCAAGCCCAGCCCTCGGGAGGCAGAGGTAGGAGAATCTCTGTGAGTTCAAGGCCAGCCTGGGACTACAGAGTGAGTTCCAGATCAACCTGGGCTAGAGTGAGACCCTACCTCGGAAAAAATGAAGGAAGGAAGTGAGGGAGAGAGGGAGCAGAAAAGAAATTGTGATGCTAGCAGTTATGCATGATTTTTTTTCTCAAAATTACTGAGACCCATATATTTCCCTAAATCTTACCACTAGTAATTACATTTATCCTGAAAGCATTTTGTTTATTAATATATATCTGTGGTCACAATCAATTGTTCCCTTCTCTGGTTTCTTTCTTTTCTTTTCTCCAGAGAGGGCCACATTCTAGTCTAGGCTGACCTGAAACTCACTCTGTAACCCCAGAATGGCCTTGAATAAATAGTTCCTACCTCAATAGCCCAAGTGCTGGGATTAAAGGTATATGCCACCATGCCTGTCCTCCCTTCTCTTTTCAAAGCATCTGTTTATTTTTTCTTTATGGCCAGCATGTACCTCACTATATAGATCATGTTGGACGCAAACTTGTAGTAAAATTCTGCCTTAGCCTATCAAGTGCTGGAATTATAGACATACACTCCTGAGCCCACTCCCAAAGCAAATATGTTTTTAAAGAAGATTTTATAAACTATTTTCACTGAGTTGGAGAGATTGCTCAGTGGTTAGAGGCACTTGCCTGAAAAGCCTGACCACCAAGGTTAAATTCCCTATTATCCACATAAAGCCAGATGCACAAAGTGGCACATGCATCTGGAGTTTGTTCGCAGTGCAAAGACCCTGGTGTTCCCCCCTCCCTCCCCCTGTCTCCTTTCAAATAAATACATAAAAGTATTTTAAACATAAAATAAAAATATTGTTATTTATTTACTTTAGAGAGGGGAAAGAGAGAGAGAGGGAGGAAAGGAGGAGGAAGAAAGAATGGGCATTCTAGGACCTCTTACCATTGCAAATGAATACCAGACATATATGCACTTTGTGCATCTGGCTTTATGTGGCTACTGGGTAATTGAACCTGGGCTGCAGGCTTCAAAGCAAATACTTTTTAAGATATTTTATTTATTTATTTATTTATGGGGGGGGAGACAGGAAGACAGAGAAAGAGTGGATGGGCACACCAGGACCTCTAGCCATTGCAAACAAACTCCAGACACTTGCGGCCCCTTGTGCAGCTGACTTACGTGGGTCCTGGGGAATTGAACCCAGGTCCTTAGGCTTCGCAGGCAAACACCTTAACCGCTAAGCCATTTCCCCAATCCGCAAATACTTTTAAAATATTTATTTATTTATGAGGAAGAGAGAGAATACAGGCACACCAGGGCCTCTCGCGGCTACAAACCAAGTCCAGAGGCATGTGCCACTTTGTGTATCTGTCTTTATGTAAGTACTAGGGAATGGAACCTGGGCCTGCAGGCTTTGCAAACAAACACCTTTAGCTGCTGAGCCATCTTCCCAGACCTTGAATATTTTCTTTAGAATCCACTGTATATTATATCATTGCTATGTTCTTGTTCATTTTCTTTGCAGAAATTCAATTATACCCTGTGCTCCCAAGCGTCAGACTTCAGACTACCCACTCCGGAGTACTTCTCATCCTCTGTAGCCTCAGGAATCTTATATACTCTTGAAAGTTTTTGAGAAAGCCTGTGATGATCTAGGTTGTAATTACTGATCTATCATATTTGATATCAAAACTTAAATGTGTAAAATACTTGCCTATATATTCATTTATGATACAAATTACTCATATCTAAGCCTTAATCATATATTTTTATGATAAATAGTTGTATTTCTCAAACAAAACGTTCCGTGAGAACAGTGGCATTATTGTATGTTTTCAAACCCTCTCGTGTCTGGCTGGACAGATGGTAGCTGGGTTCTTGCACTGCCTCTGTATCCAGCCTACTGCCATATATTATTTTTTTAAAGATTTTATTTTTAGTAGCTGGGCGTGGTGGCACACACCTTTAATCCCAGCACTCTGGAGGCAGAGGTAGGGGGTCACTGTGAGTTCAAGGCCACCCTGAAACTACATAGTGAATTCCAGGTCAGCCTGGACTAGAGTGAAACCCTACCTCAAAAACCCAAAAACAAACAAACAAACAAAAAAAGATTTTATTTTTATTTATTTATTTATTTATTTATTTATTTATTTATGTATTTATTACAGACAGAGAGAGGAAGAGAGAAAGAGTGAGAATGGACATGCCAGGGTCTCTAGCCGCTGCAAAGAAACTCCAGACGCATGTGACACCATGTGCATCTGGCCTACATGGGACCTGGAGAATCGAACTGGGGTCCTTAGGCTTCGAAGGCATGCGCCTTAATCACTAAACCATCTCTCCATCCCCCATATATTATTTTGATTAAAATATTCATGTGTTTTAGAAAGCCAACTTCATAAACATGTCATTGGAAAAACAGGAGTATCTTCCCCACTCTGTTGGCCAGGCTGGCCTAGAACTCACAGCCACCCTCCTAACTCAGTCTCCCAAGCACTGGGATTAAAGCATGCTCCACCATGCCCTGTATCACAAAAGTATTCCTAAGTGAAACTTGCTTCTGTCTTGAAGGACGATTCGTGGTCTCAGAGGATGTGATGACCGTGAGTACCAGTGTTTACAGCACAGAGTGCACTGACTGCTAGTGATGGTCAAATAATGGCTACCAGACCAAAACAACAACAACAAAAACCCACCCTACTATAACCATGAAAATAGGGACTTAAGAGATGGCTTAGCAGTTAAAGGTGCTTGCTTACAAAGCCTGATGGCCTTGGTTTGATTCCTCAGCACCCAGGTAAAGCCAGATGAACAAAGTGGTATATGTATCTGGGGTTCATTGCAGTGGCAAGAGGCCTTGGTATGTCCATATTCTCTCTCTATCTCTCTCTTTCTTTCTGCCTTTTTCTCTCTGTCCCCCTCTCTTAATCAATCAATTACATAAAAATAAACATTTAAGAAATCATGAAAAAGTCTTGCCTTCTGAACTGCTGATAGGATTTTAGAGACCCCTAAGTGTCTTGTCTATCACATTCTGAGAAATTCTCAGAACTATCTCGCTAGGGAGTCAGTCCCTTGAGGAAGTGGCTCAAGGGGGTAAAGTAGTTTTCATGAAAGCAGAAGTAAAGGGACATAATGAGTCACTGATTATCAGATCATCATAGTGACTGATGGGCAAGTTCTGGAGACAGCCTGCCGGTCAGTGAGGCATAGCACCGCATTTTCCCAAGGTCAGCACGGGATGTCACCTCACCAGCCTCCTTGTCATCCAACAAGAAAAGATCTTTAAACAGCGGTATTCAGGTAAAACTCGCCCGCACACCTGTGACTCTCCTCTCTTCAGTTTTTCCTATTCATTTCACGTTTTATTTTGGTTTTCAAGACTACATTTAACTTTCTTGGTTTACATTTTACAAGCGTACTTATGTATCACTGTCCAAATAACCATTTGTTAAGGATAACTGAATCAGATTTCCCAGGTTTCGCAAAAGAAATAGAACAACAGGCAGCTCAGGAAAATCTATAGAATTTCTCATATGACAAGAGTGTAGCCACATAGGGACAAACAGGCACGATTTTCCTCTTGGGAATTCAAATGATGTAGTAAGAGATACACTCACACACTTGCATGTGGGCCTGACTGTGGCGGAGAGCTGTCCACGGCTCACATGATCATAGAAAGGGACAACATGGGGGGTGGTGGCGCACGCCTTTAATCCCAGCACTTCGGAGGCAAAGGATCTCCGAGAGTTTGAGGCCACCCTGAGACTACATAGTGAATTCCAGGACAGCCTAAACTAGTGTGAGACCCTACCTCGGGGGAAAAAAAAGTGATATCAGAGTTCTCTGGGTATGCAAAGACAATAGAGGTGGAGGTGAGGTAAAGACTGAGAAACACAACAAAGATGAAGTTAAATGATTGGCTGAACAAACATAAAAGGAAATGAGCTATGGTTTAACATAAAAAACACCCAAGACAAGTGGAGAAAAAAATTCTCAGGGAAGAATAATGGGGAGAAAGTGTGCTTTCTTTTCACTCATTTAAAAACTGCATACGACAGCAATGAAAATAAAGAGCGGCCTTATGCCCTTGTATGTCCATCTCTGGGTCTATACTCTGCCATGCTGCTGTGTCTGCACCCTACCACGTCCACATGATAACAAGTCCATTTTAGCATCCTCTCTGATGAAGAGGTAGGAAGAAAGCCCTTATCATGTTAGTCTTGCATAGGTATAAATAGCTCAAACTCACTCATGACTTACTTGAACTTTAGACTGGCTTTGAGGGTGGAAGCAGTTTGGCCAGGTTCGTTATTTTTACTGCAGAACTGATCCATGCAATATGTACTCTGCATTCAGGGAACAGACCAGGACAGTCAGGCTGTTTTCAGTAGAGACTAGTTTTTTTCCAAAAGAATAGAAACTATATGGAACAAAGTCAAAGTGGATTTTTTTTTTAACTAACTGTGCACCCATATACACACAACCCATATAAACAACAACCTGAGCAGCATGCGTTTACCATTATTCACCACCAGTAACATGACCTGCACGGCTGAAGAACTGTAAACACTGGTGAAATGTCAATGACAATGACAATGATGAGGCCCAGGAGCTCAGGTGGCAGGTGGCATTTCTATAATGATACAGGAGACTCCCAAACTCCTGAGCCCTAAACCATGGGTCCTTGTCCAAGTTATAAAAGAATTAAAAAACACGAATTCAGAGAAGAGTAATTTGGGGGATTTTATTTTAGGAAGAGTTGAGGCAAGAAGAAAAAAATAATGGTGCACCCATACTCACTCTCACTCTCGATATGTCTCTTTCTCTCTGAAATTAATTAATTAATGTTTTCTTATTTATTTATTTATTTATTTATTTATTTATTTATTTATTTGAGAGAGAGAGAGATACAGAAATAGGCAGGTAAAAAGAGAGAGACAAAGAGAGAGAGAATGGGTGCACCAAGGCCTCCAGCCACTGCAAACGAACTCCAGATGCATATGCCCCCTTGTGCATCTGGCTTACATGAGTCCTGGAGAATCAAGCCTTTAACCAGGGTCCTTAGGCTTCATAAGCAAGCATTTAACCACTAAGCCATCTCTCCAGCCCTCTTTTTTTTTTTTTTTTTTTTTTTTTTTTTTAATCTCACTGTTGGGGCTGAGAAGATGGTTCAAAGGCACTAGCTTGAAAAGCCTACCAGCCAAGATTCAATTCCCAAGCCACCCACATAATCCAGATACAAACAGTGGCACAAGTGTCTGACATTTGTTTGCAACAAGAGACTCTTGTGCACACACATACACACACACACACACACGTAAGTGCAAATTGGTTAAAACATTTTAAAATATATTTTATTTATTTATTTGAGAGAGAGAAAGAGACACAAAGAGAGAATGGGTATACCAGGGCCTCCAGCCACTGCAAACAAACTCCAGATGCATGTGCCCCCTTGTGCATCTGGCTTACGTGGGTCCTGGAGAGTTGAGCCAGGAATCTTTGGCCTTGCAGGCAAGTGCCTTAACCGCTAAGCCATCTCTCCAGCCCCCTGATTAAAAAAATTTTCATCGTATTGTTAAATGTGTTCATTGTGGATACAGGGATTTTTAAAACACTGAATGTTAATATGGGTTGCAGATATTCAGAAGGCTGTATGTAGCATGAATAACCTTGTATGTCCTTGAGAAAATGACTACGTAATAACTCTGTCCTGCCTGGAAAATGAAGTTTCAAGAACATTTACAGCATAATTCATTAGGTTTCTGAATAGTCTCTCAAGTTTTTCAAAGCTTGTCCCTGGTTAAAGTGTAACACCATGACTATTTCCCTTTCCCCAAGGGAGCCTTTTAAACCGCAATATCCTGTTGGAGACCTGGGACTCCGATACCCCCTGAGCAGTGAAACCTCTCTCAGAATAATTGTGGCTCTGTGGTTCCATTGTTATGCGGTCTCCAAAGGTACTTTGTAAATGCTTCTGAAGAAATGAAAAATAAATAAATAAACCTTTGTTTATTAGTTTCAAGCATATTTCCTAATGCAACAGAAAGTATTGGTCCTTGTCACTCTCACGCATGTCATAGCTTTTGAGAAGAATCAGACACAAATCAATTGTTTTCCTCTAGGAAATACTGACCATCAGATTTGAGCCCTGGGTATTTGTCTTCAAAGATCTCTGACCCTTCCTGTCATTGTGTCTTGTCCTTTCATTAATTTATAAAGAATAGGCTAGGAGCTAGAGAGGTGGCTTTATGTTAAAGGCACTGCTTCCAAAGTACAATGGCCCAGTTTCAGTTCCCCAGTACCCATGTAAATCAGATGCACAAAGGGGCATATATGTCTTGCATTCCTTTGCAGTGGAAGGAGACCTTGATGCTCCCATTTTTTTTCTCTCTTTCTCTCTCTGTTAAGCAAATAAAATATTTTTAAAGGGGGGGGAGGAGGGAGCACTGGAGAGATTGCTCAGTGGTTAAGGCATTTGCCTGAAGGCCCAGGTTCATTTCCCCAGTACCCACGTAAAGCCATATGCACAAGGTGGTGCATGCATCTGGCATTCATTTGAAGTGACTGGAGGCCCAGGAGTGCCCATTCTTTCTCTCTCTCATAGACAAAAATAATATATATATATATATATATATATATATATATATATATATGTATTATATATACATTATATAATTAATATATAATATTTATATACTATAAATCATATGTATCATATATAATACAGAATAGGAGTTGGGTATGGTGGCCCACACCTTTAATCCCAGCACATGGGAGGCCGAGGTTGGAGGATCACCATGAGTTCCAGGCAAGCCTGAAGCTACAGAGTGAGTTCCTGGTCAGCCTGGGCTGGGTGGGAGTGAGACCATGCCTCAAAAAGGCACAAAGCCAAACAAAAGAATAGGCCTGAAAGTAAACACACATACAGTGGTCATAGAAACCTCTTAACCTCTATGAGCATGCAGATGGCCCCCTTTGTGAAAAGTAATCATAGGCAATAAAAAGCAGAATGTACAGGAAATAGTCTGAAAAAAAAATGTGGACACAAAGCATTCCTGGGCCAAGGGTTTCCTCCTCCCTCTTTGTCCCTACAATTATTTTCACACCCAAGACCTGAGAGCAGGATTCCAGTCCACTGGCAGTGAAAAGCACTCAGGGCCTTCACCTCCCACCCCACCCCCACCCACACACTGGGCCCAATCAATCACACTGTCTGCTTTAGGCAATGGGACAAGTGGTGAATGGCCAGGCCACATGGCTGCAGTAGGAAGAAAGGAAAAGGAACCGGGCAACTGTATGGAAGCTAGCTGTGTGGCCTGGAGCAAGACATGCGTGGTCAGGTAGACTGGTCTCTCGATTAGGGTCCTCATACCGCAGTGCCTAAGTTACAATAAGTATTTCACTCAGTGTGTAATACTTTGGTTAAGTGGTTAGGTCTATGGATAGAAAAGTATGGTCTAGCAAGATGCCTTCCACACAATGAATAAAAGAAAAGAGACTCTTTTCTTAAATTATTTTTTTAACAGATCATGCTCATTTATTCCCTGTTCTTATTTCCCTGACGCCTTCCTCAGTGGGGTTATGGGATTCACTGTGGGGTCAAGAAGGCCTTAGTCAGTCCCAATAGGATAGTCAGGGGACCCTGCCTCAGGGTATTCCCACCCTCTCTGCGGCTCTTACAATCTTTCCGCCCCTCTTCCGCAATGTTCCCTGAGCCATGGCAGGCCTATTGGCAGTCTGATTTAGTGCAGCATTCTTTGTAGCCTCTGGATGTCTGCTTTCATAGGTTTTGCTTGATCACTAGTCTGCTACCATCACCCTGGAGCTGGTTGTCAGGTTAGCAGGAAGAGCAGTGTTCATGGTGTCCCTTCCATTGCAAGTTCTCCTGGGCCCTGGCAGATGGCGAAGAGGTGGCAAATCTCATGGGTGGTATTCAGTGATCTTCTTGTCTTATCGATGGATCTTGACTCTCCCCTGTTTTCTCTGCCATCTAAAAGAAAGCAGATTTTCCAACCAAGAGTGAGAGCAGCTTGTGTTAAAGGGGGTATGCAAAGTTGCTTGAGAGATTTCTGGTGTGCAAGCCCACTCTTCTCCAGAGAATGGTGGTGTGAATCTGACTTGGTTTCAGTACCAGATAGGAGTTATCTCCCATGGAGCAGACTTCATGCCCAATCAGAGAATAGCTGGTTACCTGCAGAGTCTGTATGCCTCTACTGCACAAGTGTGTGCTTCTTGTCCTGCTGGTTGATTTCATAGTCTGCAGGGTCCCCTGCTTATTCATGCCAAGTGTCATTCTGCAGAGGGTTCCATAGGGCTTTCCAACACAGTAGGTGCCAGCCAGGAGGGAGTTAGTTTCCCATTCAGTTCCAGCATGCTATTCCAATATCCTGTGACCACAGCCTGTGGTGTCTTCAGCAGTAGGGTCTCACCTTTTAGCTGCAGCAGGTAATCAGGCGTTTTGGCAATGGCCTACATTTTGGGGGACCTCATTGGTCTCTGTGGCCAATAGCTCACTGTGGGAAGCAACCCAAGTCTGGGCCTGGGAGTGACTGGCCAGAGTCCTTAGTTTTAAGACAGTTATGTTTTTCCACCTTCTGTCAAGATGGTCCCCTCTCCCCTTTATTGGTGGTTCTGTCTTGTAGAATGCTAGTCAGAATTCGGATTTCCATGGAACTGATTCCTGCTCTCTTAACTTTGGTGTAATTCCCTCCTCACCCTCTCTACTCCCTACCCCCCCAAGACCCCCGACGAACCCAACATTCTGCCCTCCCCTACCTAACTTGTCAGGTAACTCCTTTCCTCTCCTCTCCCTACTTCTTCTTTCTACTGGCCTTGTGCTGGCAATGACAGCTGCTGTGAGGTCATGAATGCAGTGACCACTTTGGGTCTGGAAAACTGAATTCAATCTCAAAGCACCCCTCCCCTTCCTTGGGCTCTTACATTCTTTTCACCTTATCTTCCGTATTGCTCCACGACCCTGGCAGGGTGTGATAGCTTGATTTCTCAATGTGCTGCAACTGAAGCATTGTGGTATCTTCAGGAATAGGGTCTTACCATTTAGTTCTGGTGGGCAACGAGAAGCCTTTGCATTAGCCTGTATTGTTTGCGGGGGAGGGGGGTGCTGAAAGGCCTGCTTGGCCAACAACTCACAGGGAGGTATCCCACCTCTGACACTGGTTCTGATAAGTTTGCACATAACTAAAGGTTTAGACATTTAAATTTTTTCTTTTGTTCCACCAGCCATACTTCATATTTTTTCATTTTAATATATTATTTATTTATTTATTTTTATTTGCAAGAGCTAGAGAGATAGAGATAGGGAGAGAGAAAGAGAAAGAGAATAGGCATGCCCAGGGCCTTCAGCCACTGCAAACAAACTCCAGGTGCATATGCCACCTTGCGCATCTGGCCTATGTAGGTTCTGGGAGATCGAGCCTGAGTCCTTTGGCTTTGCAGGCAAGTGCCTTAATCTCTAAGCCATCTCTCCAGCCCAATATTTATTTATTTATTTATGAGAGAGAAAGAAGAATTGAGAGAAAAGAGAGAGAATGGGCACTTCAGGGCCTGTTGCCATTGCAAATGAACTCCAGATGCATGTGCCACTTTGTGTGTGTGCCTTTATGTGGATACTGGGGAATCAAACCTGTCTGTCAAGCTTTGCAAGCAAGTCTTTAACTTCTTAGATAGCTCTCCAGCCCATGAACCCATCAGTATTAAATCTTTTCTTCTTCAGTACCTGGTTATTCAGACAGTAGAAAGGCATCCAGAATACAAATAGTAATCAAGAATCGTAAATGTTTAATGTTACATTAAACCTGGCATGGTGGCACATGCCTTTAATCCCTGCACTCACTCAGGAGGCAGTGGTAAGAGTTTGAGGCTAGCCTGGGACTATACAGTGAGTTCCAGGTCAGTCTGGGCTAGAGTGAGACCCTACCTTGAAAAAACAAACAAACAAACAAACAAAAAACCCAAATTCACTAAATCACCTTATAAGGAATAAAAATAACACACTTAACAAATACTGCTTAAGTAGAATAGTTTGATAATCTTCAAATCTGTAATCCTCAAGCCATTGCTTCTAGAATCTGACATCTTTCCAAATCTCCAAAATAGCTAAGAAATGAAATAGCACTGAACAGAGTCTGTAAGGTCCTGTCACCTTAAACCCCTATCTTGAAAGACAACACTTGCTCTGAACCAGAGTTAGTGAGGAAAAGGTTTTGTAATGACAGAGTTAAAACAGAAGACCTCATCAAAATTTCATATTAAATTTGTGTCTCTATATATCTCTAACACTACAAATTTTTTAAGTGTGCAAATTGAATACAATAGGTGTGATGACAGTTTTAGGTTTGTGGCAGCTTGGAGTGAGCAGTCTGACTTCTTTAATTGGATTAGAGGCCCACTCCATGGGAGGGAATACATCCCTGATACTGAAAACCTACAACAGAGGTAGTCATGATCCCTAGGGTGTAAGGTCTGCTGGTGTCTGGCTAAATGTATATACTATGTTCACTAAACTGCCCAGAAAGCACTTCTCTGAATGTCCATACCCATATATTAATGCTACTTTCACTTTTGGTTAGAGAAGCTTCTCTTTTCAGATGGTGGCGACCTTGGAATGACTCAGAAGGCACCTGTGCTGAGAAGAAGTGACAGAGGAGTGCTCTGTCACTGAAATATCTCTAACACACCTTCGAACACACCTCAGGGTCTATTGCAGAAGAGGGGGTGGAAAGAATGTAAGAGCCAAAGGAAGAGTAGGACTCCTTACAATGTGCTACTCCAGAAAGGCCTGGATATCCATGACCTCACAGTCACTGACACTACTTACACAAGGCCATCATAATAGAAGGAAAAGATGATGACATCAAAATAAAAGAGAGACTGATTGAGATGGGGAGGGGATATAATGGAGAGTGGAGTTTCAAAGGGGAAATTGTGGGGAGGGAGGGAAATACCATAGGATATTGTCTATAATTATGGAAGTTGTCAATAAAAAAATTAAAATTAAAAAAAACAATGCTCTCCATCAAGCATATACTGTATACAGTGTGTGTGTGTGTGTGTGTGTGTGTGTGTGGATTTGATGCATTGGATAATACCCCTCACTACTATGTAATGTGAAGATACATCATAAAAGAAAACCATCATGTCTTACAAAGGAAAACATGTAATCAATCCAGAACAAAAGTGTTTATTTCTGTCTCCTCAATAGTTTTATTTTTCTAATTTTAAAGGAGAAATGTGGGCAAACAGAGAGGTGTTCAAAAGTAAATTTGGCTCATAAGAGGAAACTTATTTGAAGGAAAGAGAAGAGAAAAGGGATTCTGAGGACCTAGAAACAAATGGTCGGCATCTTTTTAAAAACAGGGTCAAGGATGAGGAGATGGCTTAACAGTTAAAGGCATTTGCTTGCAAAACCTGTGGGTCTGGGTTCAGTTCCCCAGTACCCACCTAAAGCTAGATGCACACAATGGTACATGCATCTGGAGTTCATTTGCAGTGGCAAGAAGCCCTGGTGCATCCATATCCACTCTTTGTCTCTCTCTGCCTCTGTCAAGTAATATATAAATATATTTAAAATAACAATGAAATAAAATAATAAACAGGGTCGTAGTTAGAAACGGTCACTCAAACCTATAATCCTAGAATTTGGGATGCCAAGGTAGGAAGGCCAAATTGGAGGATAATCTTGGCTGCAGAGGGAGTTTCAGAACAGCCTGGTTTATAGCAAGAGACCCTGTCACAGCAATGTGAAACAGGGCTGGAGAAATGGCTCCATGTGTAATAGCTTCCTGTATAAGCATGAGGGCCTGAGGGACTTTCTGTACGAACATGACTACCTAAATTCAGCTCCCCAGAACCCATGCACAAAGCTGGGCATGGGTATGGGCATGCATGTCTGTAACCCCAGTCTTGTGGGGACAATCAGAATTAGAAAATCACCTGGGGCTTGCAAAAAATAAAACCCTTAAATTATGGAATCAGTGAAAGATTTCATCTAAATAAAACATGCAGATGAGCATGTTCTCCTTTGGCCACCACGTGTGCACACACCACACACACTAAAGTATTAAACGTATAAAAGCAAAATAAATTAAATTAATCATTAAATTAATTAATAAAAAGACAAACAGGACTATAACTTTATTCAACTTTATAATGTATGGGTAAAAAAAAAAAAGAATGAACTTGGGCTGGAGAAGAGATTGCTCAGTGGTTAAAGGCACTTGTCTGCAAAGTCTAACAAGGTGGAGTTCAGTTCCCCAGTACTCCTATAAAGCCAGATGCACAAAGTGGCACATGCATCTGGAGTTCATTTGCAGCAGGAGGAGGTCCTGTACTGCCCATTCTTTCTCTCTCTCTTTCTCTCTCCATCTCTCTTTCTCAAATAAATATAAAAAAGAAATAAGAAGAATGAATTGCTCAAAGGAATTGGGTTGTCTTTTGTCTTCTAGCTCAGTAATTATTGGTACCAGTTGGCATGATTTTAATTATTTAACAGTAGTAAAACCAATGGCTCCAGATTAATATTTTTATTTATTTTGCTTCCGATTTGATTTCATCTGTGGTTTAAGACTCAAACATGTTTCCCATATCACCAATGAGCTATGTCTAACCACAGCCTAAATGTACAATATCTCATTAGCTTAAAAATTTTCCATCATTACCAGTCAGCTGGGAAAGGTAACAATGGAAAGGACTTTGGTTCTTTGACTGTGATTTTACCTCACAACAACTTAAACAAATTGTCCTGTATTTTGAAGATAGTAAATATGTCTCATCCCAAATTGTATCTAAGGTCATACTCGAAAATTGCTTATAAAGAGATTATATATGCTTGTTTATCTCTTGACTGAAGTTCCTGGAGTATAAATATGAACAAACTTTTTAGACCCATTGGAAGTACTGTGTAAGAAATGCAAGGCTTGCCTTGAGACAAGATGGCGGGCACACTTCTTCCAGACTTCCTGAGCCTCTCCTTACTGTCCCCCCAACCATGGCCTCTTCACTGACCTTCTTGTACGCACCTCTGTTGGGAAATTGTCTGATCCCTATGGAGTCACTAAGGTGCATTTGAACAAGGAGTTTTCTATTAATTACCATTCCTAGCAGCATTCACAGCAAGAAATAAAAATTTTAGCATGAAAGCTGGCCATGGTGGCGCACGCCTTTAATCCCAGCACTCAGGAGGGAGAGGTAGGAGGATCATGGTGAGTTTGAGGCCACCCTGAGACTACATAGCGAATTCCAGGTCAGCCTGGGATAGAGTGAGACCCTACCTCGAAAAACAAACAAACAAACAAACAAAAATTAGCGTGAAACAATAATGGTGAAATTCCAAGTGCTGTTTGGTGAGAGGTACTAGGCAGAGGCAGTGCCAGAAAGGAGGAAATGCTGGATGGTGCTCCTGATGCACTGAAAAGAAACAGTTAATGACTAAACTATGCACACATAGCAGTCTCTTAGCTATTTAAGCATGTATTAATTGAGATACTGTGTGTACTATAAAAGAATCCTTCACGAGCAACTGATATTAAAACTCCAAAATCTGGCTTCTGAAACTGACCCTGTAACATTTCCTACCCTCAGACATTGTCAGGAGTTCCATCTGGGATTGCAAATGTTGTCAATGGAGGTGAGTTATGGTTTCCAACTTGTACTCCCACATATGCTTTGGGCTGATAGTCACGTGAAAGAGACTATTGCCCTTCCCAGGAGATTCAGAACTAACACAGATGAATGAGGCAGGTAAATATTGACTGATGCTTTGGAAACCAGGATGCAAGCTGAGCCTGGCCAGTGAGCCGACTCGTCTTGAGCACGATAGTTCCACAATCATCAAGGCTTTTGAGTTATTGGATTGGCTTGTTTTACTTCCTTGAGAAGATCTAATTAATTACTCAAAGGTTAGTGGCCTATTTATGATTATAAACCTTCTTTAGTAAATTATAAGCTTTGCTACTCAATAAAAAGTTTATAATATAATGAAAAAAGCAGAGTAAAACACTAACACATAGAAACTACACCTGAGGGCCTGGAGAGATGGCTTAGCAATTAAGCACTTGCCTGTGAAGCCTAAAGACCCCAGTTTGAGGCTCAATTCCCCAGGACCCACTTAAGCCAGAGGCACAAGGTGGTGCATACATCTGGAGTTCGTTTGAAGTGGCTGGAGGCCCTGGCACACCCATTCTCTCTCTCTCCCTCTGCCTCTTTCTCTGTCTGCCTGTCACTTTCAAATAAAATAAACCAGAAACTACACCTGAACAGTCCCAAGGTCGTAAATAACAAAAGCTCTTGAGCATGCCAAAAAGACTCTTTAATCCCAGCATTTAGAAGGCAGAGGTATGAGGATTGCCATGAGTTCCAGGCTGCCCTGAAACTACATAGTGAATTCCAGGTCAGTTTGGGTTTGAGTGAAACCCTACCTCAAAAAAAAAAAAAAAAAAAAGCCAGGCATGGTAGGGCATGCCTTTAATCCCAGCACTCAGAAGGCAGAGGTAGGAGGATTGCCAAGAGTTCGAGGCCATCCTGAGACTATATAGTAAATTCCAGGTCAGTCTGGGCCAGAGTGAGACCCTACCTCAGGAAAAAAAAAAAAAAAAAAAGAATAGTTTACAATCACAATCAAAGTGGGTGAGTTTGATCAAGCTTTATCAAAAATTGAGTATTACTTTGGGATATTTCATTTATTCTTTATTTATTATTATTATTTTTTTTTGGTTTTTCGAGGTAGGGTGTCACTCTCAGGCTGACCTGGA
This sequence comes from Orientallactaga sibirica, assembly GCA_036365145.1. Taxonomy (NCBI): domain Eukaryota; kingdom Metazoa; phylum Chordata; class Mammalia; order Rodentia; family Dipodidae; genus Orientallactaga; species Orientallactaga sibirica. The sequence continues at coordinate 17,251,623 of JAEOAD010000017.1, forward strand.
ACTCACTATGTAGTCTCAGGGTGGCCTCGAACTCATGGTGCTCTTCCTACCTCTGCCTCCGCCTCCGGAGTGCTAGGATTAAAGGCGTGCACCACCACGCCTGGCTCATGGCTCGTTTATTCTTTTTTTTTTTTTTTTTTCCACCAGAGTTTCCTCTGGCTTCGCCCTGCCCAGGCATAGTTCACCATCTTTCGGGTCCTAACATGTGCGCTCATGCTCCACTTCCCCGGCCTCTTCACTGACCTTTATAAATGATCATAGTTGCCCTTTTCATTAGATAAGGTAATTTTTATTGTAAAAAGCATGGTTTTTGAAATCGTGAGATTTAATAGATGTTGCAGTTAGCTTCTTGTTGCCAGATAAATGCCCAACCAAAAGTAACTTCTAAGAAAGATGTTTAGGGCCGGGCGTGGTGCCGCACGCCTTTAATCCCAGCACTCGGGAGGCAGAGGTAGGAGGATCGCCAAGAGTTCGAGGCCACCCTGAGACTACATAGTTAATTCCAGGTCAGCCTGGACCAGAGTGAGACCCTACCTCGAAAAAAAAAAAAAAAAAAAAAAAAAAGAAAGATGTTTAGTTCAGGCTTACAGACTGCAGGGGAACACCGTCAATGGTGGAAGAAGCTAGCTCAATTCCACAGATATAAGCAGAGAGACATCACCAAACAGCCAGCAAACACTACCACCTGCAAGCACAAATTGGCAGGGCTCCCACTGCTCTCCACACAGCTTAGGGCTGCACTTCAAGATCAGCCCCCAGTGACGTACCTCTTCCTAGTAGGGTTTCACCCACTGGAGACTCAAGATTCAAGCCTGAGTCTATGGGGACATACGTTCTAACTGCCACAACAGGCTAAAGCCTTTTTTTTTTTCTTGGACTTTTAAAATGTTCTAAAATTCCAAGTTCTAGACTATGTATCCCTCTCTACTTGACATCTCCACTTAATGTCTTAAAGGTACCATAAGTTCAGTAAAACCCACACTTGAACTACGATATTTGTTCCACACCTGATTCTCTGCTAGTGTCACCTCTCTCGGGGAAACACACACACACACACACACACACACCCCTTTGGTTATATCCTTGATGGCTTATCCCATGACTCCCTTCTATCCCCAGGCTCTGGATAAGACTTCTAAACTATCCTTCAACTATATGTACATCTCTCTCCCTGCCTTGCTATTGTCAGATAACAAGATCTCCTACAGTAGCCTCCTGATCTGATTTCCCCTCACAACCTGCACTTACTGCCATTGACTTCCACACAGTAGTCACTATGAGCTGCCCAAAATACGAATCCCATCAGGTAACTGCTCTCCAGCATAATCCCTTGCAAGGTAACACGCTGCTGTAACAGAGGTTCATGAACCATCCTCTGAACCTCCCACCAACCAGCTCTGGATCACCTCAGACCCCGCTTTCCTCCTCATATTCTTTACTCAAGCTCACTGGCTCTCGGGAGATTTGGGTGATTCCATGATCTTTGTACTAATTCACTCATGATTTCCTCTACTCAGAATATCTCCCATGTGCCATTCACCTAATAACATTATTTTATCTACAAATTGTCCAAATATCTCTTTTCAGGAAATACTATCCCCACTCACAAATTGGATCAGATCCCCATGTCTTTAATGGCACCAATCACTAGTCTTAATGTGTATACTTACTTGAGTCCTGTCTGCTTCCCTCACAATAAACCTACTAAGTGGTTAAGGCATTTGCCTGCAAAGCCAAAGGGTCCCGGTTCGACTCTCCAGGATCCACATAAGCTAGATGCACAATGGGGCGCATGCATGTGGAGCTTGTTTGCACTGGCTGGAGGCCCTGGTGTGCCCATTTTCTCTCTCTTCCTCTCTCTCGAATAAATAAATAAATAAATAAATAAATAAATAAATATTTTTAAATTTCTTTTTATTTATTTATTTGAGAGAGGGAAAGAGGCAGAGAGAGAGAGAGAGAGAGAGAGAATGGGTGCACCAGGGCTTCCAGCCACTGCAAACAAACTCCAGATGCATGCACCCCCTTGTATATCTGGCTTACGTGGGTCCTGGAGAATCGAACTGGGAACCTTTGGCTTTGCAGGCAAGTGCCGTAACAGCTAAGCCATCTCTCCAGCCCAAATATATTTTTTTAAAAAAGAAAATACTTGAATCTCAAAGGTATTAGGGAACGAGTGAAAGGAATCTCAAAGGTATTAGGGAACGAGTGAAAGAATGGATGTTGGAAGAAAGTCTTCAAATGTCAATCAATTGTCTTTAAGCCAATCATTAAGCTAATCTGTTGCTGAGTTTAATATTTCCTAGAAAGAAATACAACAAAGACCCTAAAAATAAGAGACACACTAGAAATCTGGGAAATATTGCTGGGGATATGAAACCCATGTATTAAATTTCCAGTATTGTTTTAATACAAAGATGAAAAAAAGAAAGAAAGAAAACAAACATTTGGACATGATAGTACACATCTGAATTCCCAATACTCAAGAGGCTGAAGCAGAGGATTTCTGTGAGTTCAAAGCTAGCTTGGGCTATATAGTGAGTTTAAAGCCTGCCTCAAATAAATAAAAGAGAAAGTGTCTTGATTTATACAGAGATAATTATCTGCTATCCTAGGAATAAAACTCAAGTGATGCTATGAAAGGAAATGTAATGGGGCGCTGAGGGCACAAAATATACGAGTGGCATGGGCCAGTGAAAGGAGAACAGGGGGAGTTCACGTGAGAACTTGCACTAAGTTGTGAGTTACTGTATTCCCCAGCCTTACCACTCAACTATCAAGAGTGAGTCCATGTGGCTTTGTTTGCTTGGATGCATGAATATTGAAAACCAAGTACCATGTTTGGCTTGAATGGAAAATATACCCCAGAACACTCAAGCATGTAAATCCCAAGAGACTAAGCTCCAGGCAAATCCAGCCTCCACTGCCAGATCTCTCATAAAGGTCATTAGTGCAGTTCAACTACCCTGAGTTTATTCAGTGACGTATTTTCCCCTCTTCACACTCTCAAGGACAAGAATGGCCAGAAGTCATGAACCCCTAAAAGAATGTTTTCTTCGCACAGGATGTTGACTGAGTATATGCGAGAATCCACTTCACTTACCTGGTTGTTGAGTGTGTAAACAAAATAATCCAGGTCTCCTCACATAAACAAAATAGAAACAATGTTAAACACACACTAAAGGCAAAGATACCTTCTGAAAACTTATAACTCTCAGTGCTCTGCTTCCATGTTCAAGCTTCCTCAACAAGAAAATGTTAACTGTCTTTAATTGATGTATGTATCTAAAAGTTGTAGCAAGAATTCTGCAAATTCTTCATCTTCCTATAAAATATATTAGTATAAATGAAAAAAAAAGGATTTAGACTGCAATCTTAGAGTTCATATACACTGTTGGCCTAGTTTGGTGCTATGAATTAGGTGTCCCCCATAAACTCATGGTTTTTGTAAGAGAGACACAGAGAGAGATAGAGATAAAGGGAGAGGAAGACAGAGAATGAGCGTGCCAGCAGCCTCTCAGCCACTGTGTATGAACTCCAGATGCATACTCCACCTTGTGGGCAAGTGCAGCATTGTGCCCTTGCGTCACTTTTGCGTCTGGCTAAATGTGGGCCCTGGAGATTGGAACCAACACTCTTAGGCTTAACTGCTAAGCCATCTCTCCAGCTCTAAACTCATGTGTTTTGAATGTTTGGTTCCCAGCTGATGGCACTTTGGGAAGTGGAGCCTTGCTGGAGGGGTGTGTTATTGGGGACTAGTGTGAGCAGATGCATATGACACAAAAAAGAATAAACAAAGTTTCAGGTTGGAGACAGCACCCATTCAGCTGCAATTGTTTGAGAGATTACCACCAATGAGACTGGGCCAACTATTCTGCATTGGGACAGCAGAAGGAATGTTAACTCTTGTTTTTTTGAGGTTGAGTCTCGCTCTAGCTCAGGCTGACCTGGAATTCATTATGTAGTCTCAGGGTGGCCTCAAACTCATGGTGATCCTCCTACCTCTGCCTCCAGAATGTAGGATTAAAGGCATGTGCTATCACACCTGGCCCAAGAATGCTAACTCTTGAAAGTAGGGAGCCAGAATGCTGAAGAAGGGCCCTGCTCTTCAAAGTCAGCTTTATTCCCCCGTGGATGAACAAATCTGGTAACCTCCTGGTACTATGTGAGTATAGCATGCAGGACAGCGTCACTGGATTTACAATGTAGTTTGTTTTTTTGGAAATGGCCACTGGGTGATGTGAGGCAGAGTCGTTGGGTACTGTGTGGAACCCTGATGGAGTCATTGAGGATGAACTATGGGCTGCAGTGAAGACCCTGTGGTTTTATTGAGAGGCTGGGACTATGGCATGGAAGCCTAAGAGAGCTGCTGGCTCTAGAAGGAGTTCTACCCTCTCACCCTGGCGGTGAGCAGCCCAGCTGGAGGATCAGAATTGGAACCCCAGAGAATTCATTGTGGGTCCCAAGTGGACACAAAACTGCAGGATTTGCTATACTGTGGGTATACAGTTTGTAAAAACTGATGAAAAGTTGCCCATAAGAACTTTTTAATTCATTGACATAAAATAGATATCAATAAAAATGCTTGTTTTGTTTCTTTTGAGGCAGGGTCTTATGTAGCTCACTTCATAGTAGAAGTGAACTTGAAGCCTACCTTAGTGAGTCATCAGAACCCGGGGTATCACCTCCTTCATGCATATTGCTTGCAGATTCTACTACTCTGTCATTATAGACTAACCTCACCTCTGACTTGGTAAAACTTCTATTACATTGCAAAATATAATTTCCCAATATTATTCAAGAATTGGCCGCCTAATCTTTATTGCTAAGATATGTTTCTTATTATTTCATCAATTATTATTCTTTTTTTTTCTGTCTCCGATTATTATTCTTATATAGTCAAACTGATCTTTGATGTGATATTTCTGCTTCCAGCTGTCTTAAGGTCATAGACTGATGTGTAATTTATAGTGAAACATGGCATTGTTTCTTCTTTTTCATTCATGCCACTCTCTCTTTTATTCAGTATCATGCCAAGAGAAACAACTAGAAACTTTTGTGTTCCTAGATTACAACAAAATTCCACTGTCGTGTTCTATTGTGGTACTTGCCTTACACTTTCCATGTTATTTGCCCCTGGTATGAAATTGGCTGCATAGTCCTAGTAAGTAACTGGTAGGTCATAGAAACTGTGCCCTGGGTGTTGCACTTACCTTCACATTGCTACAGTAAAGCTCCCCACCAGAAGCAGCTGATGGCACGAAAGTTCACCTTTTGCCCCTTTCTAACAATGTCTTCTTTCCCATAACAATTTATTTTCTATTCTGTAACTTCAGATAGACATGTTTACATCAGGATTATTTTACTCTGCGTAAGGCTATTGTATTCTTCTATAATCTATAGTGTATTCATTTTCATAGCTGAATATTCATCAATTGTATTTTCATTCCTCCATTCTTTCATTGAGGGCAATTTCGAGGCTACTTCTGAGGCTGGGCTATTGTAAATAAAGTTGCAATTAGCAGTCGTACAAAATTGTGTGAACACATACTTTAATTTACCCTGAATAAAAACCTAAGAAGGGAGCTGGAGAGATGGCTTAGCAGTTAAGGCTTCTGCCTCCTAAGCCTAAGAATGCTGGTTCCAATCTCCAGCGGTTCCAATCTCCAGGTCCCACGTTTAGACAGATGGAAAGTGATGCAAGGCCACAATGCCGCACTTGACCACAAGGGGGCGCACGCATCTGGATTTCATTTGCAGCAGCTGAGATGCTGCTGGTGCGCCCATCTCTATCTGTCGTCCTCTCCCTTTCTCTCTGTCTCTGTGTCTCTCAAAAAAAAAAAAAAAAAAAAAAAAAAGCTAAGAAGGGATTTGCTGGACCACAGTGTACAAATATGTTTACATTTTTCAGGATCCTACAGGGTTTTTGTTTGTTTGTTTGTTTGTTTGTTTGTGTTTTTCGATGTAGGGTCTCAATCTAGCCCAGGGTGATCTGGAACTCACTCAGTAGTTCTAGGCTGGCCTTGAATTCACAGCAATCCTCCTGCCTCTGCCTCCCAAGTGCTGGAATTAAAGGCATGCACCATAATGCCTAGACACTCCATTTTTAAAAATTAATTTAAAAGGCTACATAGGTGCCAGGTGTGGTGGTGTACTCCTTTAATCCCAGCACTCAGATGACAAAGGTAGGAGGATCACCATGAGTTTGAGGCCAGCCTGGTACTACAAAGTGAGTTCCAGGTAAGCTTGGACTAGCGTGAGACCCTATGTCAAAAAACAAACAAGCATGCCAGGTGTGGTGGTGCACGCCTTTAATCCCAGCACTCGGGAGGCAGAGGTAGGAGGATCGCCATGAGTTCAAGGCCACCCTGAGACTACATAGTGAATTTCAGGTCAGCCTGAGCTAGAGCAAGACCCTACCTCAAAAAATAAAAAAAGCCAGACATGGTGGTGCACGCCTTTAATCCCAGCACTGGGAGGCAGAAGTAGGAGGATTGCCGTGAGTTCAAGGCCACCCTGAGAATACATAGTGAATTCCAGGTCAGCCTGTACCAGAGTGAGACCCTACCTCAAAAAACCAAAAAAAAAAAAAAAAAAAAAGAAAAAGAAAAAATAAAAGCAAGCAAGCTACACTCTTTTTCTCTCCTTTTTTTTTTTTTTTTTTTCAACTTAGGGTCTCACTGTAGTCCCAGGCTGGCTTTGAACTCACAGCAATTCTACCTTGGCCTCTTGAGTGCTAAGATTAAAGGCATGCACCATCACACCTGGCTTTTTCTTCTCTCTCTCTCTCTCTCTCTCTCTCTCTCTTGGTTTTTTTGAGGTACGGTCTCACTCTGGCCCAGGCTGACCTGGAATTTACTTTGTAGTCTCAGGGTGGCCTTGAACTCAGGGCAATCCTCCTACTTTTGCCTCCCAAATGCCGAGATTAAAGGCATGCGCCACCATGCCTGGCTCACAGGTCTCTGTGTCTCTGGATCTCTGGTTTGGTAGGAGTTGAGTGTTCTCTGTGTCTATCTCCTGCACCCTTGTGCTGATACCAGGTTCACCAAGAAAGCAGCACTCTTGCTCATCTCCCCCGTTACTCTGTGGTTTCAGCTGGGGCCCTGATGAAGTGCCTGAGCTGATTCTCTCCTCAGGTTCTGAGTCCACCTGAAAAAGAGAAGCAAATTCTCCAGTGGAGAGAGAAGTCAGCACCAAATAAATTGGATAACCATTATTATTTCAGAGAAAATTTCATAGGTAAAGGCCCTCTTGTAACCCACTATTGGTGGGAGCTTGATATTAGAGACCAGGCTCATTTTTTGCATATGGTTCTGACTTGTTTCCCAGTTCCATCTATGGGTTCCATTCTACTGAACAGATCTGTTAGCCAAATCAAGAGCAATTAGTTACCCACCATGGCTGTGTGCCACTTTTGCACTTGTGTGAGCATCATCTCAGGTTGTTTGCTGCTGAGAAGCTTAAACCATGTGTTGCTTGGACAGATGTTGGTCACTTTGCCCCAATCACTCATGTAGCACCTTCTGGCACTAGACAAGCTAACTGTCTGGGGACTGACTCTTCCAGATTCCAGCCATGTCACTCCATGTTCTGTAACAACAGCATATGGTGTCTTTGGCATTAGGGTCTTACCATTAACCTTTGGTGGGTCACCAAGTACTCTGACAGAAATCTGTCTTCTTTTGGGAACCCTTGTAGGTCTCTCTGATCAACAGCTCATTGTGGATGTTAACTGCATGCTGGTCCTGTGAGTTCCAAGCCAGTGCCAAGGCTGATCTAGAATTCACTATTTAGTCTCAGGCTGGTCTTGAACTCACAGTGATTCTCCTGCCTAAGCCTCCAGAGTGCTGGGATTAAAGGCTTGTACCACCACACCTGATGATGATTCTTTTTCTACGTGGCTATATTTGATTTTCATTTGCTTTTTGAAGGAAGGATTTTTACATATGTTTAGAAAGAGTATTCATTTGTAATTTATTTAAAGTTAACTTCCATGGCTGGAGAGATGACTCGGCAGTTAAAGGTGCTTGCTTGCAAAGCCTGGAGGCCTGGGTTTGATTTGATTTTTTTTTGTTCTTTTTTTGAGGTAGGGTTTCATTCTAGTCCAGACTGACCTGGAATTAACTATGTAGTCTCAGGGTGGCCTCGAACTCACAGTGATCCTCCTACCTCTGCCTCCCAGGTGCTGGAATTAAAGATGTGCACGATGGTGCACGCCCAGCAATTTACTATTTTTTCAATTTCTGAGAAACAATAACATATGAATGGTGTGTGAATGAAACAGTAAAGTGGAATCTCAGTTTTGCTTAGATTGAGGAAAGGCTCATTTATTGACCATGGAAGAGAAAGTTTCAGAGTGTGGATAGTGGGTTAGTCTTACTAGAGACAGAAACTTCACAGGGAAAGAAAGATAAGGCTTGCCTCCCCCCACCCCCCAGGGCTTTTTCTAACCCAGAGACAATAGGACTGGTTAGTTCACGTGTTTGCAGGTGAGCCAGTTTTGGGACCAACGGCAATGTGTTCATTGTTTGCTTTGTTTCCCTGACAACAGCAACTGGGGCTCCCCAAATCAGGGGATCCTCACAGGAATTGGAAAAATCCAGGCTATATCTTGTTTACTTATCAAAGTATTTGACCCATTCTAACTGCCTTCTGAAATTGAACTCAAGATTACTAGTGTGAAAATCTAAACTTGTGAAAGATAAAGACATCCTCAAAAGATAAAATAGGAATTTTTTTTCAGCCTACCCTGAGATGGGAAGGGACAGTAATTGTTAAATGATCACAATATGTAATTCCTCTTGGATTTATACCCCAGGACAGCCACTTCAAAGACTGCATTTATACTTAGCCAAGTTTGCTAAAATTTGTTTCAAGAAGCTGTAAAAAAGAGCAGGGTGTGGTGGCACGTGCCTTTAATCCCAGCACTGGGGAGGCAGAGATAGGAGAATTGCTGTGAGTTCGAGGTCACCCTGAGATTGCATAGTGAATTCCAGGTCAGCCTTGGCTAGATGGAACCCTATCTCGAAAAACAAAACAAAACAAACAAAAAAAGCTATAGCTGTAAAGAAAAATGGAACCTCCTCGTAATGACAACAGAGGGGAAGAAAGAAACACGGCGCCTAGCGCATGTGGTGCACTGTGTGTGTAATTCAGTAACCCCCTGAGGTTTATATCTTCTCTATCCTTGTTCACAAAGACAGCACGCAGAAGTAACTGACGTTCCCAAGTAGCCATACAGCTTCAGTGTGCCAGTGTGGCCGCAGTTCTGAATGCCCAGGGCATGAAACCAGATGTGGATCCCAGAGCTCAGAGCCCTGGAACCGGGAACCCAGCCGATGGAGTGGGAGAGGTACCATCTTCCAGTGGAAAAAACAGGCCTCTGTGCACAGGTGTGACACATACTTCCTGTGTGACCTGGAGCTACTCATAACTTTCTCTGCCCTCTGTTTCCTCAAGGGTTGGGGGGAAGGCTTTACTATGACCTCAAAAATTCCTATCTCTCCAATGCCGGGTCTCAGTGCAACTGCGCGCGCTGCATCCAAGCACAGGCTCACCTTTTCCTAGCACTGCCCGTGGTAGCCAAGGCTTCAAAGGAGCGAGGGCTTGTCCAGTGCACCCATGGACTAGAACAGGACAGAACACAGCTGTAGATCAGAGCAGAGTTCTGCCTGCAAAGAACGCATGTCACGCGGGCACAGCACCTCACCATCACCCCGGGCTGCCTGGCCAATCCCAGATTGCATTTGTTCCCTTGGGCTCACTGTCCGCGGCTAGCCTCTGTGCTGTTTTTGTGAGTTCTGTGGTGGGTGACCCTGTGATAAGATTATATTGTACATTGCTTGTTTCCCATTATGAGGCAATATTATAAATTATATAATAAACGCTCTCTACTAAAACAGTAAGAAGGCTTAAGGAAAGTACACGTTGAGGATTTAAGGTGAACATGTGCGTGTATATTCAACCAGAGAACACTGTGACCGGAAGGGACAATAGATCATCTTGTCCACAACTTTCCAATGACAAGGGAGGTCATTCGAGTTCAGTGCACTTCCACGAGCCCTAAGCACAAGAACTTCTCCTAGGAACTGTCTGGAACTCCCGGAGGGGCCTGCCACTCAATGCAGTGATGAGCAGGAGATGGCCCAGGATCTGAGGGCAGAATCCCTTCTGCCCAGCAGAGGCAGACTGAAGGGGAATATACACAGTCCTGGGATGTGTTAAAGAATCAGCTCCCCGTGCAGCGTTCCTGGGCTTTGATTCTGCAATGAAGAAGTCTTTCGTCCTCGTTTCCAAGTGTTCTGCCCAAACATTTCCTCTAGAAATGTGTATTTTTTTATTTATTTATTTATTTATTTATTTATTTATTTATTTATTTATTTATTTATTAGAGACAGAGAGATGGAAAGAGAGAGAGGGAGAGTGAGAATGGGCACACCAAGTTCTCCAGCCACTGCAAACAAACTCCAGACGCATGCACCCTCTTGTGCATCTGGCTTACGTGGGACCTGGAGAATCAAACCGGGATCCTTAGGCTGTGCAGGCAAATGCCTTAACCGCTAAGCCATCTCTCCAGCCCTAGAAATGTGTATTTTAAATGCCCTCGGAACCTAGTATAATTTTCAACCACTATTCATTTACTGATATTGAACGATGCATTGAAAGACTTTCAAGTGAGGCAGATCTTGCAGCTGGACTTTCTGCATCACCTCAAATGGGCCAGTGGTAGTTGCACCTTTGGCTCATCTGTAAGTTTGGCTCAGCTGCTGTGGGTGTCTGTGGGTGTCGCAGCAGTTAGTTTCATAGCATGCTTAGTTGCTTATAGGGTTACAAATTCACACAATAAACACAGAGAACAGAAAAAGACTGAAACTAGTCTATTCATTCCGTTTGTGTATTGTTTTGGCTTATTTCCATTTTTTGTTTGTTTTTTTGTTTGGATTTTTTGCCTGTGCATGTATGTGTGGTATGCCTGCATGTGGGCATGAGTGTGGGTGAATATGCACATGTGTACACAGGCATGTGGAGGTCAGGGGTCAACATCAGGCATCTTCAATCACTCTCAACTTTGTTTCTTTCTTTCTTTCTTCTTTCTTTCTTTTGAGGAAGGGTTTTACTCAAGCCCTGTAGTCCCAGGTTGGCCTCAAACTCATAGTGACCCACCCCCCCACCTCTGTCTCCTAAGTGCTGGAATTAAAGGCATGCACCGCCACGCCCGGCAAACCTTATTTTTTGAGATTAGGGCTCAAACAGAACCCAGTGCTCCCTGATAAGACTCACCTGTGAGATCAGGCCATTCTCTATCTCCATCTCCCTACTGTTGGGATTACAGAAACTTGCTCTTCTGCCTGGTTTTTCCCTGGGTGCTGCGATCTGATCTGGACTCAGGTCCTTGCGCTTGCATGATAAGCACTTTACCCACTGAGCCAGCTCCCTACCTAATTGTTTGTTTTTGAGATAGGGTTTCATGTGCCCCGGGTGGCCTTGAACTTACTGCGTAGCTAAGGATGACCCTGAACTCCTGATCCTCCTGCCTCCACCTCCTGAATGCCAGGAGTATCAGTATGCACCACCATATCTGAATATTACAGTTTTTAGTTAGATGAGAGAAAGAAAACGAGAGAGAAGGACTAGATCAGTGCTAGAACACGCGGATGGATAGATGATAGAGAGACACAGGATGGAACTCATCTTGAAATGTGGTTGCTAACAGTGTGAGTACTTGCCAGTAGAACCAGTATTCTCTGGACATCTGAGAACTGGAGTGCTTGCCACACACTGGGCAGCAGGTGTGGCTCACCTACGTAGGGAGAAAATAATACTCACGTCAAAGGAAAAAGATAATAAGGGGCGGTTCAAAAGTTAAGTGGCAAGAAAACGGACTCCAGCATCAGTCATGGGGAGAGGCTGTGATTCCAGTATCTGACATGACACAGAGCTGAAGGGACGAGGCACAATCTAACAGTTCAGCGAAACAGACTGAGGCACAGTGTTCATTCTACTAAGGTCAGACTAAAAGAGTCTGATCAGAGAGGGAATCTGCAAAGATCAACGGAGAAGCTCAGCCACAAAGTCACCAGAGAACCTGGTGGATTATCAGAATTGAGGACTACGATGGTGGCAGGTCATGGAAGTTGCCTAGGACCCTATTATGCAAAGTGGGAGATGAGGGGAGAGTAAGGTCAATAGAAAAGGTGAGATTAAAGAGGCCATTTCTTTTTCTTTTCTGACCCTGAGCCTTGGAGGGTGTGACAGAGATATCTCACTTAGTGCTGAACACTTCACTGTCACTTCTTCTCAGCACTTCTGTGAGTTTTCAGTCTCCCAGTGGTCACCAACATCTGAAAAGAGAAGCTTCTCTAATCAAAAGTGAGAGTAGTCACTTCTGGTTAGAGAAGCTTCCCTTTTCAAATGGCGATGACCACTGGGATGACCCAAAAGGCAACATAGTGCTGAGCAGAAGGGATGGAGGAGTGTCCAGCACTGAAACATCTCTATCACACAGGGTCCATTGCTGAAGAGGGGGCAGAAAGAATATAAGAGCCAAAGGAAGGGTACAAATCCTTACAATGCAACTGTCCAGACAGAAATTGGCCTCAATATCCATGATGTCACAGTGCCTAGTAATACCTTCACAAGACCCTCATAATAGGAGAAAAAGATGATGACATCAAATTAAAAGAGAGACTAATGTAGAGAGGGGGAGGGGATATGATGGAGAGTGGAGTTGTGAAGGGGAATGGGGGGAGGGGAGGGACATATCATGATTTATTTTCTGAAAGTATAAAAGTTGTCATAAAAAATTTTAAAAAAGTGAGAGTAGCAATAATATATGGGCATAAACATAGCATTTAGAGGGCAGTTTGGTGGACATACTACATCCATTTAGCCAGATAGTATTATTAGTTCACCCCTAGGCTTATGACCTCTGCAGTCATAGGCATTTGACTAGGTTTTCAGTCCCCTTCTGGGGAGTGGGCCTCCAGTCCAATCAGAGAGCATTTGGTTTCCCCCATAACAGACATGCCACCATTGCACCAGTTAGTACACTTGGCCTGGCTGTCCGGCCGCTTTGCTCCACGGGATCCTGACAGCTAGTCAACGGGGAGGATAGCCTTGAACTCTTGATACTCCTGCCAGGCCATCTCAAGTGATGAGATTCACAGGCGTATGCCACCAGTCCTGGCTTGAGTACACTTTCATCCCTTCTCTAATGTGGTTCTCTCAATAAATGCCCCTGAAGTAGGTACTCTACTATAGCAGCTTTTACAGATAAGGTAACTTGCTTACCTCACCACAGATAAAATGGCAAAGAACTTAGATCTGGTCTTAGGCTATCTTGTTTGGAGCCCACACTTGTCTCCACTAATCTACCAAGGTAGAGTCTCACTCTAGCTAACCTGGAATTCACTATGTAGTCTCAGGTTGGCCTCAAACTCACAGCAATCCTACTACCTCTGCCTCCTGAGTGCTAGGATTAAAGGTGTGTGCCTCTTTCTCTCTGTCTCAAATAATTATTTAGTTTGTTTGTTTTTGTTTTTCAAGGTACAGTCTCACTCTAGCCCAGGCTGACCTGGATTTCACTCTGTAGTCTCAGGGTGGCCTCGAACTCATGGTGATCCTCCTACCTATGCCTGCCAAGTGCTGGTATTAAAGGCATGCACCACCACGGCCAGCCTATCTCTTTTTTAAAACATATATTTTCATGTTTTTAATTATTTATTTGAGAGAGAGAGATGGATGTGCCAGGACCTCTTATACCATATACAAACTCCAGATGCTGTGCACCACTTTGTGCATCTGGCTTTATGTGGGTGCTGGGTAACTGAACCCCAAGCCATCAGGCTTTATAAGCAAGTGCCTTTAACCATTAAACAATCTCACCAGCCCCATGTTCTATCTCTCTCTCTCTCTCTCTCTCTCTCTCTCTCTCTCTCTCTTTTGTTATCAAGGTAGGGTCTCACTCTAGCCCAGGCTGACCTGGAATTCACTCTGTATTCTCAGGGTGGCCTCGAACTCACAACAATCCTCCTACCTCTGACTCCTAAGTGCTGGGATTAAAGGTGTGCACCGCCCCACCCAGCCCTCTATCTCTTCTTGATGACATTTGTTCCTGCTTCCAAGAAAGTTATTACACTATAAGTTATGTGGGACAGAGCTACGGAAGTGCAATCTTATAACAAATAGGTATGAATTAAAACTCAATTACCTTGCACTCGGGAGGCAGAGGTAGGAGGATCATTGTGAGTTCAAGGCCACCTGAGAATACAGAGTGAATTCCAGGTCAGCCTGGGCTAGAGTGAGATCCTACCTTAAAAAAAAAAAAAAAGGCTTTTTCTTACAAAGCCTGATGTCCTGGGTTCAGTTCCCCAGTAACCACCTAAAACCAGATACAAAAAGTGTTGCATGTATCTGGAGTTCATTTGCAGTGGAAAGAGGCTCTGGATGTGCACTTGAATTCTCTCTCTCTCTCCTTGCAAATAAATAAATATATTTTAAAAAATATTTATTTATTTATTTATTTATTTGACAGAGAAAGAGGGGGAGAGAAAGAGAGAGAGAGAATGGGCATGCCAGGGCCTTCAGCTGTTGTAAATGAACTCCAGACGCATGCATCCCCTTGTGCAGCTGGCTAACATGGGTCCTGGGGAATTGAACCTGGGTCCTTTGGCTTTGTAGGCAAGCACCTTAACTGCTAAGCCATTTCCTGCAGCCCAATAAAAAAAATAATTTTTTTTTTTTTTTTGGTTTTTCGAGGTAAGGTCTCACTCTGGCCCAGGCTGACCTGGAATTAACTATGTAGTCTCAGGGTGGCCTTGAACTCACAGCGATCCTCCTACCTCTGCCTTACGAGTGCTGGGATTAAAGGCGTGTGCCACTATGCCCGGCAATAAAAATATGTTTTAAAATTTAATTATCAGTTTTGAGATTTGGGTAAATGAGGCTGGAGAGATTGCTCAGTAGTTCAGGTGCTTGCATACAAAACCTAACAACCAGTGTTCAGTTCCCCAAGACCCATGTAAAGCCAGAGATACAAAGTGGCACATGCATCTGGAGTTCACTTGCAGTGGCTGGAGGCCCTGGTGCACCCATATTCGTGTCCTCTCTCTCTCCTAGCAAATAAATTAATAAAATATTTAATTTTTTTTCAAAAAAGTGGTACGAGATTTGGGTAAATGTCTTGGAACTATTACTAATTCCATCCTTATCTAGCTAATGAAATGACTGAAAGAAAAAAATACATTGACTTACTTAGTTTTATCCCACTCTGATGGGGCACACCTTTAATCTCATCACTCAGAAGGCTGAAGTAGGAGTATTGCCATGAGTTCAAGGCCAGCCTGGGGCTAGAATGAGACCTCACCACAAAAATAACACAAAAGAAATGACAGACTTAGTTTTAACTTGAATGTACTGTTTTTGCAAGGTAGGGTCTCACTCTGGTCCAGGCTGACCTGGAATTAACTATGTAGTCTCAGGATGGCCTCGAACTCTCGGCGATCCTCCTACCTCTGCCTCCCAAGTGCTGGGATTAAAGGCGTGCGCCACCACGCCAGGCTTGAATGTACTGTTTTCACAATAATTGTCTATCACATCATTCTTTAATGGACGAGAACACAAAAGCACAGCTTGATTTTATCACTTCAAGGACAAAGAGAATGAAGACATACAATGTTATCAGTAGTAGTGACAGCTGCTGTGAGACTTAAGAAAATTGAAATAATCCCCTAGAGATGTTCATTCAAGGTTGTCATCATGTGACTAAACTTTTTTTTGCAAAAGAAAGGTGGAAGATGCAATGTGGACGAATAATACATTGTTAAGGAAATGAAGAAAACTGGGAAATGTTACCATCAAGTGCGGCTAAGAAAAAGAGTCAAGTTCAAGGATTTTTTTTTTCCTTTTATATTTGAAGATTTGGTCATTTTAATATCTTATCACCTACGATGAGTAAGAAAAACAGGAAAATATTTTGGAGAGGGGGCAGGCTAATGAAAAGATGCTAAAACACACACACACACACACACACAAGAGAACAAGCCTGGTGTGGGGGCTCTTGCCTTTATTCCTAGCACTTGGAAGGCTGAAACGGTGCCATGAGGTCAAGGCCAGCCTGAGCTACAGAGTGAGATATTTCAAAAAGGCAAGAGATGTAGCTTTCCCCAGAGAAGTGCAAAGGCATCTTCAGCATGTCTTGCTCTGCCACTTGGCTTTGAGATGTCCACATCCATGCTCTGGAGCATGTCTTTCCTTCTGAGCACCTCTCTGCTTTCTCTTAACCCTTGTGCTCAGAGTCTACATAAAATATCTTCAATAAAACCCCGACTCAGCTTCAGAACACAACAACAAAAAATATGTAAAACAGAACAGGAACCTCACACTACCATATGTCCAATTTTCCTCCAAGGAAAACAAGCCCAGTAAGTTTCTGAGCTACTTTGCTTAAAAGTCAAGCGAAGGGCTGAAGAGAGGGCTTAGCAGTTAAGGTGTTTTCCTGCAAAGCCAAAGAACCCAGGTTAGATTCCCCAGGACCCTGGTAAGCTAGGTGCCCAAGGTGGTGCCTGTGTCTGGAGTTTGTTTACAGTGGCTAAAAGCAGGGGCACACCCATTCTCTATCTACCTGTCTCTCTTTGTCTTTCTCTCAATAAATAAAATAAAATTTAAAAACTTTTTAAAAAGTCAAGTGGAAAAAAAAGGGGAGGGGGTGCTTTAATCCCAGCACTTGGGAGGCAGAGGTAGAAGGACTGCTGTGAGTTCGAGGGCACCCTGAGACTACATAGTGAATTCCAGGTCAGCCTGGGCTAGAGTGAGACCCTAACTTGAAATCCAAAAAAATAAAAATAAAAAAATATAAAAGTCAAGTGGCTTTAATATCTCGCCTAATAGAGTTTCCTAAATTTCCTGATTTTTTTTGTAATGAAGATTTATTTATTTTGTAATTAGGTCAACTAATAATAAATTTTGATTGTTATTAGCACAAACCCACAGATTTCCTGTTTTGACCAAGTTACTTTGCAATCCTAAATTCCTGTAACCACATTTTCATATCTGATATTTCCTTTCATGTAAAAGTTTTGTTTAAAATAGGTTCTAAAAATCAGATAAATTAGCTTAAAGGAGGAAAAGGGATAAATTTATGTTTGTGTATATATTTTATCAGTCCAAAAGATGAAACAGGATATTAAATGTTAAATAAACCAAGTTTATCTTTAAAAGCCTTTTGAAAATTAGTGCAACCATTATTATTTCCAAGAATTGAAATGTCAAAATGTGAAGTTAATTCTCAATTATTCACATAGTTTGAAGCAGAGTTGAGTCAAAGTTCTAAAAGGGTAAAGTGACTACACTTTGAGGACACATCACTTTATGGAATATGTAATGGAATTTACAATATATGTACATATATATATATATATATATATATATATATATATATATATATATAAATACTGATGCATAGGTTGTGGAAAGGGTACTATACTATGCTCAGGGCACATGGTATATATGCATGGAGACTGGCACTGAAAAAAAAGTTAAAACAAGGGCTGGGGAAATAGCTTACCTGTTAAGGCATTTGCCTGTGAAGCATAAGGACCCCGGTTCAATTCCCCAGGACCTATGTAAGCCAGATGCACAAGGGGGCACATGCATTTGGAGTTCATTTGCAGTGGCTGGAGGCCCTGGTGCACCCATTCTCTCTCTCTGCCTGTTCCTCTCTCTCAAATAAACAAATAAATAAACTAAAAAGAAGAAGAAGGAGGAGAAGAAACAAAAGATATTTTCCTGAAAAAAAAAAAGAAAAAGGAAAAGCCAGCCTGGCATGGTGGCATACACCTTTAATCACAGCACTAAGGAGGCAGAGGTAGGTGGATTGCTAAGAGTTCAAG
Source organism: Orientallactaga sibirica (assembly GCA_036365145.1). Classification (NCBI taxonomy): domain Eukaryota; kingdom Metazoa; phylum Chordata; class Mammalia; order Rodentia; family Dipodidae; genus Orientallactaga; species Orientallactaga sibirica. The sequence continues at coordinate 17,269,511 of JAEOAD010000017.1, forward strand.
GCCACCCTGAGACTACAGAGTGAGTTTCAGGTCAGCCTGAGCTAGAGAGAGACCCTGCCTTGAAAAACCAAAAAAGAAAAAAGAAAAAAAAAGGAAGAAAAGCCATGTTGTAAGCACCTACCTATTGACTTAGATTTCTCCCAGTGCTGTTTACAAAAACCAGAAGTATCCTCAGCTGTAGCTCCTTGTTTGAGGAAGGCAGGTAACTCTGTAGCTTCAGGTACCTAAAACAGACAAATGCATTAACTAAACAGGGAGTTAGTCACTTACCATCTTAAAAAGATTTGTTTTTCATACCAATAAAATAAACCTACCTAACTAAACTCAGAAAGTCATAACACTGGTTAAAACAATTAGGTACACTGAGAGTTAATTTTATATTGATATTGGATTTTTAAAATTTATTTATTCATTAGAGAAAGAGAGAGAGAGAATGGGAACACCAGGGTCTCCAGCCACTGCAAACAAACTCCAAACACGTGTGCCACCATGTGCATCTGACTTATGTGGGTATTGGGAATTGAACCTGGGTCCTTAGGCTTTCCAGCACCTTAACTGCTAATCCATCTCCACAGCCCAATATTGGATTTTTAAATAAACAATAGAAGTTTATTTGGGCCATGCTGGCCTCAAACTCAAAAACCTCCTGCCTTCACCTTCCATGTGCTAAGCGAGACTACCACAGATGTGTACCACTACACTCAGTATTAGATTCTTATAATCTCTCCATAGAATTTTCTGTTTTCACTAGATCCTGCACCTTTATCCATGATTATAGGTACATGTGAAAACTTCCTCAGGTGTATATTTTTTATACAAGCTATGAAAACCCAGAATTAGAGGAAAGGGGAAACTTCTAGAGCAAGTGCACACCAACTCAAGAGGGATGTGAAGTATTTGAAGGCTGTTTAGAAGTCTTTATTACTTTTGGTCAGGGTGGCTATAGAAAGGGATAGAGATTGTCATTGCATTTCTCCTGGAGAGCTGTAATTGAGCAAATTCAGTGTGTTCCTCGGGGCTTACTAGCTAATATGCCCGGTCACCGAAGACTCACAGCTGTGTTTCAATCTTGATTCCTTCAGCTGGGGGAATACATGAGTGATCTGGACAATTATCTGCAGATATACATAAGCAAATCTATTGATTTAATACCTGCACCATATTATTTTCCATGTGCTATAAAAACAAGTGTCTTAGAAAGCATCATTGTAGACAAAATAAAGAAGTTGGTATGGCTACAACATGGAGTGAAAAATGGGTTGGTAAGGACATACAAAGGCAGGCATGGAAAGATCATAAAGCTTTTTCAACTACTAGAACCACCCAGGAAAGCTAGTTTTTGAACTTTGACAGAGAACAAATGAGAGGAGTTTTGCATTTTTCAGAAATCACTATGGAAATCTGGGACTGAGATGGAAACATGCATCCTGCTGGCTAGCTTTCATAGTGCTAGAAGGCGCTATTCAAGATGCTGGGGGAGGAAAGTCATCAATAGTCTTAACCTGAGCCATGAATTCTCCATAACACAGCTTTCAGGCAATGTGTTCACTGGTGCAATAGTGGCATGACTGGTATGGAGGTAACCAACAGAGGCCCACTCAACAGGAGGAACGTTATAAACTGGACCAAAACCAGGTGGCTGGGGAGGTCATCATCCTGGGGTGAGAGACCTAATACTGATTCTATGCAAATGGACAGGTTGTCAAACTGCTTGCTTGCTTTTTTTGTGTGTTTGTTTGTTTATTTTTTGTTGTTGTTTGTTTTTTGAGATAGAATCTCGCTCTAGCCCAGGCTGATCTGGAATTCACTATGTAGTCTTAGGCTGGCCTCAAACTAATAGCAATCCTTGGACCACTGCCTCCCAAGTGCGTAAGAGCCAGAAGATAGGGGAACCTGCCATAGAATGCTATTTTTTGGATTTTTATTTATTTATTTACTTGAGAGAGAAAGAGAGAAGAAGGGAGGGAGGGAGAATGGGCACATCAGAGCCTCCAGCCACTGCAAACGAACTCCAGATGCATGTGCCCCCTTGTGCATCTGGTTTATGTGGGTTCTCAAGAGTCGAACCTGGATCCTCTGGCTTTGCAGGCAAACGCTTTAACCGCTAAGCCATCTCTCCAGCCCCGAATGCTATCTTTTGGACACAACATGATGGTCACAATCATGAACTCAGGACAGCTGTGGTTCGAAGAAGCCTGAGCCTGTCAGCATTCCATCATGGATAGGGGAGGGGGCTCATGAGACCCCACTCCTCCCCGAGGAGCTATTGATGTTATGGATGCTGAGGAGGAAGAGGCATGTTCTTCAGTGATAGAGCTGCCGAAGAATTGGTGAGTTACCTATACTCCATGCTTATTTTGCAAACAATCCCAATTTAACTTAGTGGGCACAGAAAAATAAAAGCAGGAAAGGGATTAGTTGAGAAGAAGGGGTTTAGCATGAGTAGAGAAAAGAGTGTAATGGCGCTAGAGAAATGGCTTAGAGGTCAAGGCATTTGCCTGCAAAGCCAAAGGACCCAGGTTCGATTCCCCAGGACCTGCCTAAGCCAGATGTACAAGATGGTGCATGTGTCTAGAGTTTGTTTGCAGCAGCTGGAGGCCCTGGTATGCCCATTTGTGCTCGCTCTCTCTCTTTCTCTCTCAACTAAATAAATAAAAATTTAAAAATAGCTGGGTGTGGTGGCTCATGCCTTTAATCCCAGCACTCGGGAGGCAGAGGTAGGAGGATCGCCATGAGTTCGAGGCCACCCTGAGACTACAGAGTGAATTCCAGGTCAGCCTGGGCTAGAGTGAGACCCTACCATGAAAAAAAAAATTAAAAAACAAAACAATTTTAAAGCAATCTCTATGGGTACAGTGAGAGAACTGAAAAGAGGTCAGCCACAGGGCAAGGGACCTAGTTAATGTGTTATTACTGTGATTCTGTAGAGTAGGATTTCCTGGTTGGCTGGTTTGGGCAGAAAGAGTAAAGGACATGAACCAGTCCTGAAGACTATTGGAATAAAAGCCGCAAAACTTGGGAATTAGGTACATCTCAGAGGTGAAAGACGGATCGGATTCGCATATATTCAATGCACTCAAGTACATGTTCAGAGTAATAGTAGATGTTTTCTGAGCACTGTGTTTGTTTGATTTGTTTTCAATGTAGGGTCTCACTCTAGCTCAAGCCTACCTGGAAGTCACAGTCACCGTTCACCCACACCCTTGAGAAATCCTCTGGGGATAAATGTGTTTGTGTGTATTGTATTACTTTTTCTAAACTTTTCATTGATAACTCCCATGAATATAGACCATATTGTATGTGTATTATATATGTGCCTATTATATACATTTAAAAATTTTTTTCCTGATGTCCTTAACTCATTAAACTCTTACCAAACCCAGCCTTTACTTAGCAGGTAGGGAGATAACTTTTCACTTTCATGTATACTGTGAAGAAGAAAAGCCAAGGAAATTTTTGTAGCCATTTTCCCATGATCACTAAGAGCCCAATGTGTATTGAGGCCTCCACTGATAGCTTGGACCCACAAAAGTACTCATTCTTTTGTTCCTTACATAATTAACTTAGAGACAAAAGTCTCATGTAGCCCATGATGGCCTCAAATGTGTTTTGACCATAATCTTGAACTTCTGATCCTTATACTTCCAACTTCCCAGTCCTGAGATGATAGGTATGTGCCAGGTTATGTGGTGCTGGGGCTCAGACCCAGGGCTTCATGCACACCAAACAAGCACTCTACCAACTGAGCTACATCCCAGGCCTCTGTATCCCCTGTCAATGGAATAGCCTATGGTGACAAGACACTAAGGTTTTTGAACCCTTTTCTTGGTGTGTTTGTGTAGAACATCATCTGAACTAATGGAAAGATTTCAGTCCAGGTAGAAAAGTTTAGGAACTTAAGTATATGGTATTGCACATATGTAAGTAGAAGAACTGATTACAGGGAGGGGAATGGCCTAAGTGAGGCCATGGGAAGAGAATGCGTAAAAGAAGGGCAGGGGGAGGGTCAATATAAATTCAAGATATTGGGAATAAGACTTATGTAAAATTACTTTTTTGAATAATGGCACATCTAGAAGCTGTAGACTGTTACTAGAAAATTTTCAGTACCTGGGATGGGATACCTTCCAGTGAGTTGTTGGCCAAGGAGGTCCTGGTAGCCCTTGGTTTCCCTTGAGAAACAGATAGCAAGACCCTATTGCTGAAGACATCTCTTGCCTGAGAGGCAAGGTCACTGAGAAAGCAAGCTGGTGCAGAGCAGAAAACCTTCTCCCTGTAGACCAGCCAACTGAAAGCTGGAAAAAGCTGCACTGCATGCAGTGTATGGGAGACAGAAGTCATCAGCAGTGAAAACAGGGGACACTGAATATTCAAGTTTGGCCAGACAGGCCCAATGACTGAACGAGTGCAATAGTGGCATGTCTACTCTTGGGGTAACTAACTGCTCCATAATTGGACTGAAGGCCCTCTCTACGGGAGGGAATACACACCTGGTACTGAAAAACCTAAGCAAAAGTCTATGGCAGGTGAGGTCATGAGCCTTAGGGGAATAAAACCTGCTCTTGTCTGACTAAATGTATATATTATTCCCACCAAGCTGCCCTGAAAATACTACACTTAATGCTCATATTCACATATAATGCTACTCTCACTTCTGGTTAGAGGAGCTTCTCTTTTCAGATGGCGATGACCACTGGGATGACCGAAAAGGCAATAGTGCTGAGAAGAAGGGATGGAGGAGTGCCTAGCACTGAAACACCTCTGTCACACCCTCCAAGGCTCAGGGCCCATTGCGGAAGAGGGGGCAGATAGAATGGAAGAGCCAAAGGAAGGGTATGACTTCTTACAATGCAATTGCCCAGACAGAAATTGGCCTCGATATCCATGACCTTGCATTACCTAGCAATACCTCTGCAAGACCCTCAAAATAAAAGAAAAAGATAATGACATCAAATTAAAAGAGAGACTAATGGAGAGAGGGAGGGGATATGATGGAGATTGGAGTTCTAAAGTGGAATGGGGGTAGGGGAGGGAAATATCAGGTGTTTTTTTTTGTATATAAGTATAAAAGTTGTCAATAAAAAATAATAATTTAAAATAAAAAAAGAAAAGTTTAGGAAATATGTGAAGGATGAACTGATTTTATTCAGCTTATTAAATAGGAATTGTGAGCACAGTCTGATAAATCATTTTCTCCACTACTTTTAAGACTTAAGAGCTGGGTGTAGTGGTACATACCTTTAGTCCCAGCACTGAGGCTCAGGTAGGAGAATGAAGGCGAGTTCAAAGCCAACCTAGGGCTACAGACTGAGTTCCCCGTCAGCCTGGGTGAGAGTGAAACGCTGCCTCAAAAAACCAAACCAACAAAACACAACAAAAACACTTTTAAGAGATGGACAAATATGGTTTTGACAGAAAAGTTAAGACAAAATGAATCCGTCCCATAGCATTCTACAAGATGCAACCACTAATAAGGGAGGAGAGGGGAAAGTCAGACAGAAGGTTGAAAAAGCTTAACCTTCTTAAAACCATGGACTCTGGCCAGAGTTTGGTTGCCCCCCACAGTGAGCTGTTGACTTTTCCATTTCTAAAGCCACAACGTACTACACTCACATTTCTCTGTCCTCGGCCAAGGAAATATGTCATTTCTGCCTTGGAACTCCAAATATTCCCAGGTCAAACTTGAAGGGCTCTTTCTCTAGAATTTATAAGTATCATCTCTCTGCCTCATATTTGAGATTTAGAATTTTTGTTTGTTTGGTTTTTTGAGGTAGGGTCTTACTCTGCAGCCCAGGCTGAGCTGGAATTCACTATGTAGTTGTAGTCTCAGGCAGGCCTTGAACTCACAGCAATCTATCCTCCTATGTTGGCCTTCTGAGTGCTGGGATTAAAGGTGTGTGCCATGGGCTGGAGGTATGGCTTAGTGGTTAAGGTGCTTGCCTGCAAAGCCAAAGGACCCAGGTTTGATTCCCTAGGACCCACATCAGCCAGCTGCACAAGGGGCATCTAGAGTTTGTTTGCAGTAGCTAGAGTCCCTGGCATGCCCATTCTCTCTCTCTCTCTCTCCCTCTTTCTGTCAAATAAATAAATATTTATAAAGGTGTGCACCACCACACCCGGCAACATTTAAGGCTTTTTGTTGTTTTGTTTTGTTTTTGTTTTTTTGAGACAGGATCTCACTCTAGTTCAGGCTGATCTAGAATTCATTATGTATTTTCAGGGTGGCCTTGAACTCAGAACTCACAGTGATCCTCCTACCTCTGCCTCCTCAGTGCTGGGATTAAAGGCATACCCCACCACGCCCAGCTCCCAACATTTAGGTTTTATGAGTTGTTTATCACAAGTAGCTCTCCTAAATATCATTTTCCTTTTTTAAAATTATACAAAGTAAGCTGAAAAGCATAACATTTCTATACATGCACATAGTGTTCTTTGATATATTTTCCCTCTATTATGCTGTATTGGTTTTTATTTTTGGTTTTTCGAGGTTGGGTCTCACTCTAGCTCAGGCTGACCTGGAATTCACTATGTAGTCTCAGGGTGGCCTGGAACTTGTGGTGATCCTCCTACCTCTGCCTCCCCAGTGCTGGGATTAAAGGCGTGCACCACCACCGGCTATGCTGTAATTTTTATCTTCCTTTCCTCTTCCTTTTCCATTGTATCCACTTTTACCCCCTTTACCCACTTTTACTTTCATGTCTTGTAAATTCATACATTCCATATATTAGAGAAAATTTGTCTTTGTGGGACTACTTTAGTTCACGTAACCTGATAACCTCTAATTTTACCCATTCTCTTGAAAATGTAATTTCTTCTTATTTATTTATGGACTAAGTAATTTATCCACTGTGATAAATATGTGATCACAAGTCCTTTATCCATTCATTGATAGGCACCTAGGCTGATTCCATAATTGGGCTATTGTGAATTAGTGCCCATGTTGTCAACTAGACAGGATTTTGAGTCTCTCTCTCTCTCTCTCTTTTCTAGGAAGTGTCTCACTCTAGCCCAAGCTGACCTGGCACTCACTCTTTAGTGTCAAGCTGGCCTGGAACTCACAGTGACCCTTCTGCCTCACAAGTGCCGAGATTAAAAGCATGCCCATTTTAGAATCACCATGGAAACAAATTGTTGTAGTCAGCTTCATGTTGCTGGCATGAACCTCCAGACAAGACACAGTTTATGGGAAGAAGAAGCAGCCACCACCAACACCACTCCAGGAACCCCAGGCAGAGCACTCTGCATATCTTTAGACTGGAATTCTAGATCTACCACCACGCCTTAGGGCTGGACCCTAGAATCCACCCAGTGACATGTCCTCCAGCCAGGTAGCTGGAAATCCAAGAAGCTTTTATAAAATTCCTGAATCTACTGGGGGATGTCCATTCAAACTACCACACACATCTCTTAGTATGTTTGTTAGAGCTTCAAGACTAGATTAACTGAGGTAGAAAGACCCATCCTGACTATGAGCAGCACAATTCCATGGGCTGGGGAACCCGAACTGTATAAAAATGAAAAGGCAGCTGTGTGTGATGGCATACACCTTTAATCCCAGAACTCAGAAGGCAGAGTAAGAGGATCACCATGAGTTCAAGGCCACCCTGAGACTACATAGTGAATTCCAGGTCAGCCTGAGATAAAGTGAGACCCTACCCGGAAAAAACAAAACAAAACAAAAAAAGATACAAGAAAGGGCCGCAGAGATGGCTCGTGGATAAGGTGTTGGCTGCAAAGCCTAAGGACTCATATTTGATTCCTCAGTACCTATGTAAAGCCAGATGCACAAGGTGGAGCATGCATCTGTATTTCCTTTGCAGTGGCCCATTCTCTCTTTCTCTCTTTTTTTTAAAAAAAGATATTTATTTATTCATTCATTTATTTATTTGAGGCAGAGAGAGAGAGAGAGAGTGGGCACACCAGGGCCTCTAGCCACTGCAAAGGAACTCCAGACGCATGCGCTACCATGTGCATCTGGCTTACATGGGAACTGGAGAATCAAACTGGGGTACTTAGGCTTCGCAGGTATGCGCCTTAACCACTAAGCCATCTCTCCAGCCCTCTCTTTCTCTTCCTATCTGCTCCTCTTTTTTTCTCTCTCTCTCTCAAATAAATAAATAATATGTAGTTTAAAATACAAGAAGCCAGACATGGTGGTGCACTCCTTTAATTCCAGCACTCAGGAGGCAGAGGTAGGAGGATTGTTGTGAGTTCGAGGCCACCCTGAGACTACATAGTGAATTCCAGGTCAGCCTGGGCTAGAGCAAGACCCTACCTTTGAAAACAAAAACAAACAAACAAAAAAACCACAAAAACACCAAGAAAATTGGAATGACATCTTATATTTTATCAAATAATAATGGCATTAACTAGAAGTCAACAGCAAGAAAAACTATCCCAAATAATCAAACATGTAGAGATTGAAAAACACAGTTAGAATGATCAAGTGAGTCATCAAAGGAATTTGGGGGGGGGGTATAAAGTTTTCTAGACCCAAGCTGAGTATGGGAGCTTATGCCTATAATCCAAGAATTTAAAACACCGGTGCAAGAGATTGCTGAGAGTTTGAGGCCAGCCTCAGCTATGTAGTAAAAATCATGTCTCAATAAACAAACAAACAAATAAATTTCATAGAATCAAATGCAAATGAAACCACTACATACTAGAGCCCATGGGTACAATGAAAGTGGCGCTCAGAATGAAGATTATAGCTAAGAATGTACACATTAAAAAATAAGAAGGCAGGGCTGGAGAGATGGCTTAGTGGTTAAACCATTTCCCTGCAAAGCCAAAGGACCCAGGTTCAATTTCCCAGGACCCACATAAGCCAGATGCACAAGGTGGTTCATGCATTTGGAGTTTGCAGTGGCTGGAGGCCCTGGTGCTCCCATTCTCTGTCTCTTTCTATCTGTCTCTTTCTCTCTCTCTCAAATAAATAAATAAATAAATAAATAAATAAATAAATAAATAAATTTTTAAAATATGAAAGCAGACAGGGTGGTGCACACCTGTCATGCCAGCACTTGGGAGGTGGAGGTAGGGGATCGGGAATTCAATCTTGATTACGTAATTTAGTTCAAGGCCAACCTTGGCTACATAAGATCCTGTTTCAAAAGAAAAATGATAAAATAGAAAAGAGTAGGTGTTTCAAAGTGCAGTGTAGTTCTCAGATTAATTAAACTGATGTAACAGGATGTGGTGGCACACACTTTTAACCCCAGCATTAGGGAGGCTGAGGTAGGAGGATCACTGTGAGTTCAAGTCCAGCCTGAGACTACATAGTGAATTTCAGGTCAGGCTGGGCTACAGTGAGACCCTACTGTGAGAAACCCAAAAAAAAAAAAAAAAAAAAAAAAGGTAATGTATAGGTGACTCTATTCTCCAGGGATTAAGCCCCCCGCCAAATACATATTTTATTTATATATTTATTTGATTATTTATGAGACAGAAAGAGAGAGAGAAAGGGTCTCGCTTTAGCCCAGGCTGACCTGGAATTTACTAGGTAATCTCATGGTGGCCTCAAACTCACAGCAATCCTCCTACCTCTGCCTCCTAAGTGCTGGGATTAAAGGCATGTGCCACGGGCCTGGCAAAATTTTTTTTTAATTATTCCCAAGGTTATCTGGCATCTGGGTCTCGCTTGCAGTGTCTGGGCTTGGGCAATGACTATTAAGAGTTCTACTTTGAAGCCGGGCGTGGTGGCGCACGCCTTTAATCCCAGCACTCGGGAGGCAGAGGTAGGAGGATCGCTGTGAGTTCAAGGCCACCCTGAGAATACAGAGTGAACTCCAGGTCAGCCTGGACCAGAGTGAGACCCTACCTCGAAAAACCAAAAAAAAAAAAAAAAAAAAAAAGAGTTCTACTTTGGAAAAGTCCCCTCATCTTCTCAGGGAAAGGCATAGGTATTGTGCAGCATACGTCCCCGGAGCAGGGAAGCTAAAGCCTTTTGCAGATCATCCAGCTTAGGTTAGGGAACCCTTTGAAGTAGAGAGGTGGACAGCAAAGTCAACCCCTGGTGGACCACAAAGGTGTCTCTAGTCATGTCCCTACCATCAGTGGAGTAGGAAAGGAGCCTGGAATATATTCAAAGAGTTAGAATCCTGGATAGCTAAGGGAGTGACAAAAGACTATGCCAGATAGGAGAAGTCCAGAGGAGAGGCAGACAACAGCTGGGGAGGACACCAGGGTAAGCTGTATGAGGAGATCCTCAAATGCTTGTCTGAACCTTTTGTCATGCTCACTCATAGTCTGGCCTGCAGGGTAGCTCGGAGAACATTTGTTGAGATAGCGTTGGCACGATGGGACTGTCTTCAGGTCCTCTCTGAGGTCTGCGAAATCTTAGCTGATGGTTAGGCAGGTGGTAGTCATGGAAACCAGGGCTCAGTTTGCTCTGAGTGCCCGCAGCTTCCAGATAGACTGAAAAATGGACTCCTGCCCACTTTTGATTAAAAGCTTAAAACCCTTCTAAGGTCACCCACTTGCCTTTAGGAACGCTTTAGAAGATTAAGGGCTTGCATGATTTGACTTTTCTAGCTAGACTAGGATTTCTCAAAATCTGACTACCATTGATACTCTGACTTGGGCAATTTTTTATTGAATTTTTCTCTTTTGAGACATGATCATAGGCAGCCCAGGCTCATCTTGAACTTGTTGTGTAGCCAAAGTTGGCCTTAAACTTCTGATCCTCTTGTCTCTACCTCCCCAAGGGCTATAACAAGGGTGCACCACCACATCTGGCCCATTTGGACTTTTTTTTTTTTTGTTTGGGTAGGGAGTTCTGTCCCTGACCTGTACATCTGAGATGCTAGAAGCACGAACCTTTCCAGTTGTGACAACAGAAAATATCTCCAAACACTGCCATATGCCCCTGATTAAGAGCCACTGGAGGGGCTGGAGAGATGGCTTAGCAGTTAAGGCGTTTGCCTGCAAAGCCAAAGGATCCTGGTTCAATTATCCAGGGCCCATGTAAGCCAGATGCACAAGGGGGCACATGCATCTGGAATTCGTTTGCAGTGGCTAGAGGCCCTGGCGTGCCCATTCTCTCTTTCTCTCTCTCAAATGAATAAATAAAATATTTAAAAAAAAAAAAAAAAAAGAGCCACTGGAAGGGAAAACCATCAACCTCTTTGACCCTTTCTTATCTCCTCTTACTGTGTCTTTCCCCATTGCTTCTGCACACATCTCCCCTCTGCACTTGGTCGATCCATATTAAACCTGTAAACATCAGGTATTCTGACCCCTAGGAAACCTTTCTGCTTCCTTCAGGCTGGTCAGCGTTCCCCTCTGGGCTTTCCTATTCCAGCCCTGCTCACCCTGGGTTGTCACTTTCTGGGACACAATCTGTCCATAGGATTATGCGCACCAACAACAGAGCTGGCTCTCTTTGGTCACCACTCTTATCTCCAGCACTCCACTCTCGGAAGTGAGGTACAGAGCAGCAGTTTGGAGTTTCTGCAACGAGTAGGTATTGAGGCAGGTGGAGCAGAGATGGAATCCCCGATGAGGACAGTGCAGGAGGGTGGACAGTGGACGTGCTGAAAAGCCAGCTTACCTCTGCACAGCTTTTGCCGTCTCAGCTCTGTCACTCCCGGGCCCCTGAGGGGACGTTTCTGATCACTGTCTCTGAGACTGGACGAGTGTGTCCAACAGCATCATGGGTGCTGCCGCTACCACTGTGGACACAGCCACCACTACCCTGCCTCACTCCCGGAGACCTAGCGCTTAGCACGTGGCCCTGGGACCAGCCTTATACCCAAGGCACCCTGCTTCAAACAAAATGGTTCACACACCTGCCAAGAGCTTTACTTGTTTTCCCCTCTGCTAGCGTGTGTTTTTGATTCTTGGCCTTGTGCCAATGCTGGGAACCCCGCTGTGACCCAATAGGTCACAGTAGGTCCTGACCTCTTAGAGCTTGTGTGAGATTTCTAGCACGGTGACAAAATATCCAAGATAGTCAATTCTACGAAGAATATTTTCTTTTGGCTACTAGTTCCAGCAGTTTTCGTCCATGGTCAATTGTCTATGTAGTATAGTACATCAAGGTGGACCTTGTGATGGAGGAAGCCTGCTCAGCTCATAGTGTCGGGGAAACAGAGACTTGAAGTTCCCCAAATCCCTTCCAAGGACATGCCCCTGTGCTGGCTTCAGCAGCACATATACTAAAATTGGAAGGACAGTCCCCAGATAACTAACATTTCTACTTGGTCCCTCCTCTTAAAGGTTCCCCACCTCCCAATAGCATCACAGGCTGGGGACCAAACCTTGACTACATGGGCCTTTGGGAGACATTCAAGATCCAAACAATAGCAGAGCTGGTGGTCTGGATATTAGTGGATGAGGAAGATGGGCAGGGACAAACAAGAGAACCAGATGAGCAAGAACAGATAGTAAGCCAGACTTGGTAAGTGCCCTGAAGAGAAATAAAATGGAGAGGGATGAGTAGGTGGACTGCAATTTTTTTCTATTTTGTTTAGTTTTGTTGTTGCTGCTGTTGTTTTGGGTTTTTTTGTTTGTTTGTTTGTTTGTTTTTGAGGTAGGGTCTCACTGTAGTCCAGGCTGACCAAGAATTCACTATGTAGTCTCAGGGTGGCCTCAAACTCACAGAGATCCTTCTACCTCTGCCTCCTGAGTTCTGGGATTAAAGGCATGCACCACCACAACCTGCAGTTTCCTTGTTTGTCTGTTTTCTTTTCATTTGTTTATTTGCAAGCAAAGAGAGAAAAAGAGAGAGACAGAACAGTTGTACCAGGGCCTCAGCAACTGCAAATGAACTCCAAATACATGCACCCTTTTGTGCATCTGGCTTTATGTGGGTACTGGGAAATCAAACCTGGGTCATTCAGCTTTGCAGCCAAGCACCTTAACCACTGCTCTCTCCAGTCCAGTTTGTTTGAGACTAGGTCTTTTTGTTTGTTTGTTTGTTTGTTTTGTTTTGTTTTTGAGGTATGGTCTCACTCTGGTACAGGCTGACCTAGAATTCACTATGTAGTCTCAGAGTGGCCTTTAACTCATGGTGATCCACCTACCTCTGCCTCCTGAGTGCTGGGATTAAAGGCATGCGCCACCAGGCCCAGCTTTTTTTTTTTTTTTATTTTTCTTGAGGTAGGGTCTCACTCTAGCCTAAGCTCACCTACGATTCACTATTTAGTCTTAGGCTGGCCTCGAACTCACAGCGCTCCTCCTACCTCTGCCTCCCAAGTGCTGAAGTGCTGGGATTAAAGGCATGCCCGGCTCAAGACTAGGTTTTATGTAGGCCCTGAGTGGCCTCGTGGCCTCTAGCTTTCGACAGCCCTCCCACCTCAGCCTCCAGAGTGATTGTAGGTGTGTTCGACCTCACCCGCCACGACTTTCTGTGTCTTGAAGTGGAATCAGAGCAGCTCTCTTCAGCTTCTCCCATAACAGAGACAAGCGTGCTCGGGTAAGCCTAGATTCAGGGCACAGTGCGACAATGCTGAAAAAGTTGTCTAAGCACAAGCAGGTATAGGCCGCCATTTAAATAGTGCTGACACAAGTACTAAGGGTCTTGCTCATGTGGAACCTGAAAAAGTTGATTTTGTAGAAACCTGGGTATGGGGACACATACTGTCATCTCAGCACTGGGGAGCTGGTGGAAGATTGGGAGTTCAAGGTCATCTTTGGCTATATAACAAGTTTGAGGCCAACCCGGGCTGCATGAGACCCTGTGTCAAAAAACAACAAAACTTTTTGTTTGTTTGTTTTCGTGGTAGGATCTCACTCTAGCCCAGGCTGACCTGGAACTCACTCTGTAGTCCCAGGGGGGAGTCACAGTGACCCTCGTACCCCTGCCTCCCAAGTCCTAGGATGAAAGGTGTGCACCACCATGCCTAGCTACAAAACATTTTTTTTTTTAATGTGGGAAAAAGGGTTTATTTTGGCATACAGACTTGAGGGGAAGCTTCATGGTGGCAGGGGGAAACAACGGCATGAGCAGAAGGTGGACATCACCTCCTGGCCAACATCAGGTGGACAACAGCAACAGGAGTGTGCCAAACACTGGCAAGGGGAAACTGGCTATAATACCCATAAGGCCCCCAACAATACACCGCCCCCAGGAGGCTTTAATTTCAACTTGCCATCATCTGGGGACCTAGCAATCAGAACACCTAAGTTTATGGGAGACACCTGAATCAAACTACCACATTCCACCCCTGGCCCCCATAAACTGATAACCATCCATGATTGAAATGCAATGCATTCAGTCCAACTTTAAAAGTTCCCATAGTTTTTACCAATCCTAATGATGTTCACACATTCCCATAATCCAAGGTCTTTTAACTGAGCCATAATAACCAAAAAATAAACCAAAAAACCCATAATGGCACAGAATACACATTCATACTACAAAAGATGGCATTGGGCATAGCAAAGAAATATTAATATTTAAACAGGGCAAACATCAAACTCTGTAGCTTCAAGTCCAACAACTCTATTCAGTGACAAATCTCCAAGTCCAATAATTCTAACCAGCAACAAGACTCTGGGTTTCAATTCCACCCCTCCAGCTAGGCTACTCACAGTCCTGGAAAACTTCATCTGGGGCTAGCAGCTTTCCTTAGCAGTCATCTCATGGTCCCGGCATTTCCACTGGGTCTCCACTGCAACCCACAGTCCATCCTCACTTCTCCATCAGGGCTCCGTGCTGGCAATCCTTAGCAGGCCTGCTTCACACTGCCCATGGCCATTTCCAAAACACAAGACCATGTTGCACATTATATGACCCTCTCTTTCCTGCATTTCTTATATTCCATAACACCAGGTAAGGTACCAATTTGTTAAAGCAGACTTTGAAGAACAGGACACTCCTTGAGTATTCAGGCCCCTTCAAAAGACCCTACATTTTCCCTGTCATTCCAGTGCAGGTCAGCTTGTAACAGGGAAATTGGGGTTCTGGGGTGCTTCCAGGCCCTGAGTTCATATCTGATTACTAACCAAAGAATTAGCAATTTCAGACTCAAGAGAATGATTGTCAAAATACCACATTTTGTTCAGATTTCATGAAGGAGTGCGGAAAGGGGAAGTCTGGAAGGTAAAGGGAGATAAAGTGGGGAGAAGAGAAGTACAGCACACGGTGCCCAAAAGCCCACATGGGCCATGTGAAGCTCAGGAGTCCATGTGACCAGATAGGGATCTGCGGAAAAAAGCGCTGAAAGAAAACAGCAAAGAAAGTTCAAGGAGGGCTGGAGGGATGGCTTAGCAGTTAAGGCATTTGCCTGCAAAGCCAAAAGACCTGGTTCAATTTCCCCAGGACCCACGTAAGCCAGATGCACAAGGTGGCGCATGCGTCTGGAGTTCATTTGCAGTGGCTGGAGGCCCTGGCACACCCATTCTCTCCCTCTTCTCTCTTTCTCTGTCTCTCTCTGACTCTCTCAAAATAAAACTTAAAAAAAAAATTAAAGGAAAAAAAGAAAAACAAAAAAAATTCAAAAGAAAGTTCAAGGAGCTCTTGCCACGTGGGGAGCTGGAGGGGATAAAGAACCCATGTGGGGAGTAAGGACTACTACGGGGGCCCTCTCAGCTGGGCCTGACAGAGCCAGCCCAGGCCCACCCACAGCTGGACGTTCCCAAGTGATCAGAGAACCTTCCCTTCCCTTGCAAAGGTATTTATAACCTTAGGATGGTGGGCTGTCCTTGGGCCCAGGTAAACCAGAGGACCAGCCGATTGGTTAGGGGCTATCTCAGGAAGAGATTAGCTTAATTTGACCAACCACAATGTTTAATCCTATAAAAGACCTCCCTCCCAGGAGGGGTCCTGACTGTGGAAAAACAGTTCTTTGGAACTAGGCAAGAGATAAAAAAAAAAAAACAAAAAACAAACTTTCCTGCCCTTTTTACCTTCAGGGGTCCAGTCACCCTAACTACCCCCCTTCAAGCTGGCCCAGTCTCAATGGTTGTAATCTGTAAATTGCAGCCGAATGGATTTCTTTTTTTTTCTGTGCCATATCCCTTTGCTCCCACCAGTCCATTTCTATGCAATGCAACCGTGCACAACTTCTCAGAACAAGGGCATAACAGCAGGCCTCTCTCACAAACTGCTCGTAGCCCAGTCTAGGCAAAGCTCTTTCTCACCCTCATAGACCAAACCTCACAGTCCATAGTTCTTATTGCATTCAGGTCTTGCAACTCTGACCAAAACAGCCCATCATGCTATACTTACAGCACTGCAAGGCATCTTTTAGGCCAAGGTTTCAAACCCTTCCACATTCCTTTTGAAAATCAGCTCCCAAAGGCCAAAGCCACACAGGCAGGTTTCTAGCAGTAATGACCCCACTCTCGGTATCAACTTTACTGATGCTGTCAGGTCCATATTGCTGACAGGAAACACCCAAACAGGAGAGTTTATGGGGAAAAAAAAAAAAAAAAAGGTTTATTTTGGCTATAAGCTCCATGATGGCAGGGGAAAACGATGGCATGAGCAGAAGGTGAACATCACCTCCTCACCAACATCAGGTGGATAATAGCAACAGGAGAGTGTGCGCCCCCCAAAAAAATTTTTTAAAGAGTACATGGAGTAGAGGATATAGCCCTAGGAACTAAGTCATCTCCAAAGCACTCTTAAACTGTTGGCACAAACATGGCTTCTGCCCAGTGCACAAAGTGGCACATGTGTCTGGAGTTTGTTTGCAGTGGCAAAAGGCCCTGATATGCCCATTCTCCACCCCCACCACACCCCACCTTTCTCTCTCGTCTTAAAATATGGCTTCTGCTTTATAAAGCACCCAGGAATAACATGTGCCTTCACTTGCTGTGAAGTGTCTGAGAGGATAGAAGAGGCTACCGAAATGCCTAACTGGGAAGGACAGAAGCCCTATATATGGGTTCAGAGGCAGTTTTTATAGAAATTCTCTAAAAATAGATAATAAAGCCAAACAAATAAAAAATATAGTATAGTTTTTTAGGTCAACCCTAACCAGGAACAAGTTCTAGTTTATACCATAGCTTTCACAGAGCCCTTGATGATTTATTTCAACATAATTTCCCCTCTATCCCTCTTCTTCTTCCCCCCCTTTTCCCACCCCACCCTGTTTCTTGCTTGTGTTGAGGTCTGAGTGGAAGAGAGACAAGTTCCCTTGCTGAGATAGCAGGAACATAGATGAAGGAAGGACAGCTGGAGGTCCAAGAGCTCAGAGAGACTCTTGGCTGAGTGGGTGTCATGGTCATTGGCTCAGAACAGGTAGTGCTTGAGGCCAGGGTGCAGCACTGGCATATGAGATCCCAGACTTCATAAAAATCTGGGAGAGAGGCACTGAGCTCCAGCAAATAAAAGAAGAAATGCTTCTTTTTCTTTGTTTATCTTTTTGTTCTTGTTGGTTTTTAGTGTTTTAAGATAGTTTTACTCTATAGCCCAAGCTGGCCTTGGAACTCAACTACATAACCCAAAATGGCCTTAAACTCACAGCAACCCTCCTGCCTCAGCCTACCAAGTGCTAAAATTATAGGCATGGGCCACCATAACATTTATGTTGATAATATATTTAAAGTGAAATCAATTCTAGCTACAGCCTAGCCCTTGAGCGACTGGAGCTCCAGTTCGGGAGAAGTTACGGTAATGTATCTCCATCATTACACAGTCAGGAGGACACTAGTTGGGCGTGAGGGCACACACCTGTCATTCCATCACTTGGAGCCTGAGGGAGGAGAATCATGAGATGGAGGCCAAGTTGGGTTCTATCACCAGACCTTGCCAGGAAATATAAAGAGATAATAGAGAATTCACAGTGATCATGCTACATCTGCCTCCCTAGTGCTAGGATTAAAGGCATGTGGCACTATGCCCAGCTTAATATATACTTTCAATGGACAATAAATAAGAATATCTGGTCTGGGGAGACTGCTCAGTGGTTAAAGATGCCTGACATCCTGGGTTCAATTCCCTAGTACCTCTGCACAAAGTGGCACATGCATCTGGAGTTTGTTGACAGCAGCAAGAGGCCCTTGTGCATCCATTCTTTTCGGTCTCTCCCATTTGCAAATAAGTAAATAAATTCATTTGAACAAAGACCTGAAGGAAGCAGGGGAGACCACGGACAAAGAGCAAAGGGAGCAGCCAGTGAGTGCAAAGGCCTTGAAGAGGCAATGGCTCCAGTATGTGAATGAGGGAAGGACAGAGGCAGAAATGGGACCAGATCCTGCTAAGCCTTGGGGTCCAAAAAGATGATGTCATTACTCCTAGTGAAGTGAGGGCCCCAGGAGACTCAGTTCTTTGTGAGGCCTAACTTACATAACGTGAAAATAAACAGAGAAGCCAAGGGCTTTTAGGTCATTCATGTAACTGTTCAGAACAGACATTCTCATAGTCCTGTCTGAGGACACTTTCCACAGGAAGTTCCTATTCTTCCCTTTTCCCATTTACAATCCCAATCCATCCCATTGCCCCTTCCCTTCTCTCTCATGTGTTTGTTTGAGGTTAGTTTCTTTTTTCTTCCGTAGCTCCGGCTGTCTGGGGACTTTGTAGTTCATTCTACAGCCCAGGCAGACCTCCAGCTCGTGGTTATGCTCCCGCCTCTGTGATTACAGATGTGACCCACCGTGCCATGCTGTCACAGTTACTTCCCACTGCCATCCCCAGCCTCAGACAAGGCACTTTCTGTCTCTATAATTTGTCCTTTTATAAGCATTTCTTTAAAATGGAGTTAGGCCAAAAGACTTGTGTCTTGTTTGATGTGTTTCTTAAGTGATTACCCACCAGTGATGAGTTGCGAAAGTAAACAGAGATATAACTAAAAATCAAGACAGTGCTGTCTTTTTAGTTCAGTTTGTAAACTGAGGCACGAAGGGGGGCAGATGAGTCACTGAGACCATAAAATGAGTCAATCACATATGAAAAGGGAAAAGAGAGGATGTGTATCAAAGCCTTAGACTGGCTGCTTAAACTTTTCACCCTGTCATGCTCTCTCCAGTGAAAACAGGCTTAGGTAGGAAATCCCTATGTTTGTAGACTCACTTGGAAAAGAAAGCTTTGTATGTTTGTGTTTGATAACATTGTTATAGTTACCAAGCCATCAGCTCATGTTTCTGGAATTTTGTAGAATTCCACAATAAGGAATAACAAACTTCTTAGTTCAACACTTCCTTACTGTCAGGTCGCTGTAGGATAATATAAATCCCAGTGTGTTTTCACTATCCAATCTGATCTAAATGGACTTTCAATATGACTGAACATGAATGAATAGCATGGAGCAGCAATTTTTCTCCCTGTAAGCTGTTTTACAAAAGAAGGCTACATACACAGGGACTCATCAGAAAGAAAAACAGAGTGAAAACCAGGTTCAAAACCAAGCGGGTCACTTGCAGCAAAACAGCCTGATTAAGATCTAAAGTTTGGGCTGGAGAGATGGCTTAGCAGTTAAGGCACTTGCCTGCAAGGCCTAAGGACTGGGTGTGATTCCCCAGCATTCAGGTAAAGCCAGATGCACAAGGTGGCACATGTGTTTGGAGTTCCTTTGCAGTGGCAAGGGGCTCTGATGCTCCCATTCTCCTTTTCTCTCTCTGTCTCTCCCCCTCTGGCTTTCTCTCTTTCTGTCTCTCATAAATAGAATAAATAATTTTTTGTTGTTGTTTTTGGTTTTTCTGAAGTAGGGTCTCGCTCTAGCTCAGGCTGACCTGGAATTCACTATGTAGTCTCAGGGTGACCTCGAACTCTTGCCAATCCTCCTACCTCTGCCTCCCCAGTGCTGGGATTAAAGGCATGCACCACCACTCCCGGACCAAATATTTTTTTTTTAAAAAAAGAATTAAATGATATTATGACATGTAAAAGAAAAAATCCAAAGTTTACAGGCTGATGGTCTCCTCTGACAGCATTTATGTATCCCTGACAGTGACTCCCCTGGGAAGCAGGATTTTCAGTTGTTATGATACATGACTGGTTGAATGAATAAGGCTTATTTCCAGACATAAGTGAAGAAATTTTATTTTTATTTTATTTTATTTTATTTTATTTTTTGAGGTAGGGTCTTACTGGCCAAGGCTGACCTGGAATTAACTATGTAGTCTCAGGGTGACCTCGAACTCATGGTGATCCTCCTACCTCTGCCTCCCAAGTGCTGGGATTAAAGGCGTGCGCCACCACTCCTGGCAAGTGAAGAAATTTTAAAATTGGATCTAAAGCATGGAGGAAATAAACTAAAGCATAAATCTTATTTATTTAGTTGATTCTTCAATCTTCACTCTTGTTTGTGTTGCTTGGTTATTTTATGGTTTTACAACATATTCAAGGCAGATTTTCAAATCCTGAAGGTACAGAGTCTATTCTTTTTTTTTTTTTTTCCCTATATAGTTTCTCACTCTAGCCCAGGCTGACCTGGAATTCATTATGTAGTCTCAGGGTGGCCTAACTACCTGTGATCCTCCTACCTCTGCCTCCCGAGTGTTGGGATTAAAGGTGTGTGCTACAACACCCAGCTTAAGGTCTATATGTTTATTTATTTATTTTTGGTTTTTCGAGGTAGGGTCTTACTCTAGCCCAGGCTGACCTGCAATTCACTATGTAATCTCAGGGTGGCCTCGAACTCACAGCAATCCTCCTACCTCTGCCTCCTGAGTGCTGAGTGCTGGGATTAAAGGTGTGCGCCACCACACCTGGCTTTAAGGTCTATTTTTAAGCAATTCATAGAATCATTAGTGTACAATGATCTCACAGCCAGAGGGAGACAGCACACAGGTTAAATTTTCAAGTCCAAACAGAAGAAGGCTCCATAAGCATTCTGTTAAAGAAAAATTTTAAAAAATAAATAAAACACACACACACACAGCAGAGAGCTGGGAAGTAACTTACTTAGTAGAGCCTAGCAAACAAGAAGCCATGGGTTTGATCCCCAGTACCACATAAACTGTTAAGGCCAGCCAGGGATATTAATGAGATCCTGTTTCAGAAAAAGAAAAAAAAAAGAATAGGAATAAATATGAACCACATTCAAAAAGTGTTTTCTTAGCCGGGCGTGGTGGCGCACGCCTTTAATCCTAGCACTCAGGAGGCAGAGGTAGGAGGATCGCCGAGAGTTCGAGGCCACCCCGAGACTACATAGTTAATTCCAGGTCAGCCTGGACCAGAGTGAGACCCTACCTTGCAAAACCAAAAAAAAAAGTCTTTTCTTTTCTTTTCTTTCTTTCTTTCTTTTTTTTTTTTTTTTTTTTTTTTTTGAGATAGGATTTTACTCTAGCCTAAACTGACCTGGAACTTACTCAGTAGTACCAGGCTGGCCTCCTACCTCTGCCTCCCAAGTATGCACCACCACGCCCAGCTTCAAAGAACATCTTAATGGACAGTACATTACATTTCAAGATGATGGAGGGCTGACATCTGCTTCAGGTAGCAGCAGCTGCTACTGATAGTATCAGAGAAAGTTTGTGCAGAGCAGAAAGAGCAACCCCTGAGAAACCATGAGAAAGGACAGGACATATTAGTACTATTAAAGTTATACAAGTTTTCATCTGGGCATGGTGACACAGACCTGAAATCACAGTACTGGGGAGGCTGAGGCAGGAGGATTGCTACAAGTTCAAGTCCAGCTTGAGCTACCTAGTGAGTTCAAGGCCAGCATGAGATACATAATGAAATCTTGTGTCAAAAGAACAAAAAAAGAAATAGGGCTAGAGAGATGGCTCAGTGGCTAAGGCGCTTGCCTGCAAAGGACCCAGGTTCGATTCCCCAGGACCCACGTAAGCCAGATGCTCAAGGTGGCACATGTGTCTGGAGTTCCTCTGTGGTGGCTAGAGGCCCTGGTATGCCCATTTTCTCTCTCTCTCTCTCCCTCAATTGCTGCTCAATATAATCTGCCTCTTTCTTTCAAGTCAATAAATAAAATATTGATAAAAGGAAAAAGAAATAAACCAAAAGAATGTTCACATGTGAGTGAAATGAGATGATCAAGAGCAAAAGCAAAGCAAGAAGAGCTTTATGTAACTGTTTCATGGTTTACTCAGACTGGTCCTCCTGTTTGGGGATTTGGACAGAATGAATCATTCTCCCTAAAGAAACTTACTGAAGGCCAGACTAGTGATCTATTCCAGTGTCTCCACTGATGGACATGACATTCCTGAAACAGGCGAATTTAAGCACATTATCAGATCTAGGAAGCAGGCAAAGTAAAATCAGGTCATCTGTGGGGTGATGGTTGGAGTTGTTTCAGAGAGAGGACCTTGCTGTGTAACCCTGGCCAGACTGGAACAACTTGCTACGTAGAATAGGCTGGACTTGAACATTCGGCCATCCTCCCCCACCTCCCTGATGCTGGGATTATAGGTATGTGCTACCACACCCAGCTCAAGTTAGATATCTTTTGAGCAAAAATGAGATGTAGATCTGGAGAGGTGGTCCAGTGGTTAAAAGTGCTTGCTTAAGCCGGGCGTGGTGGCGCACGCCTTTAATCCCAGCACTTGGGAGGCAGAGGTTGGAGGATCGCCATGAGTTCAAGGCCACCCTGAGACTACATAGTGAATTCCAGGTCAGCTTGGACCAGAGTGAGACCCTACTTCGAAAAAAAAAAAAAGTGCTTGCTTAAAAAGCCTGATAGCCTAGGGTTTGATTCCCTAATACCCACATAAAGCCAGATACTCAAAGTGGACTGTGCATCTAGAGTTTGCTTGCAGCAAAAGGAGGTTGGAACACCTATTCTCTTTCTCTTTCTTTCTCTCAAATAAATACAAATATTTAAAAAATGAGATTTAGGGCTGGGTGTGGTAATGCACGCCTTTAATTCCAGCACTCGGGAGGCAGAGGTAGGAGGATCGCCATGAGTTTGAGGCCACTCTTAGACTACATAGTTAATTCCAGGTCAGCCTGAGCTAGAGTGAGACCCTACCTCAAAAAACCAAAAGAAAGAAAAAAAAAAAAAAAAAAAATGAGATGTAGGCCTGGACAGATGGCTTAGTGGTTAAGGAAATGAGGGAGGTGTAGGAATGGACAGATGGCTTAGTGGTTCAGGTGCTTGCCTGCAAAGCCTAAGTGCCCAGGTTCCATTCTCCAGGTCCCATGTAAGCCAGATCATGGTGGCACATGCGACTGGAGTTCGTTTGCAGTGGCTAGAGGCCATGGCGCAGTCATTCCCTCTCTCTCTGTCTCTAATAAATAAATAAAAATAAATCTTAAAAAATGAGGTGTAGCCAGGCGTGGTGGCACACGCCTTTCATCCCACTACTCGGGAGGCAGAGGTAGGAGGATTGCCATGAGTTCAAGGCCACCCTGAGACTAAAGAGTGAATTCCAGGTCAGCCTGAGCTTAGAGTGAGACCCTACCTCGAAAAACAAAAAAAAAAAAAAAAAAAAAAAAAAAAAAGAGAGAGAGAGAGAGAGAGGTGTAATATCTAGTATTAAGTGAGCAGAACTTTAAGGATCCTATTAATTATGATATAAGGCACACCAACAATGATTCAATAACACTGGGTTTTTCTCCATCTAAGAGCCAAAGCGTACATTAAACAACCCATCAAAATGTATAACATAATTTCTGGGTTTTTTGTTTGTTTGTTTGTTTTGGTCTTTTGAGATATGGCCCTGCTAATTTCTGTAAATAGAAGGCTAATGCACTTGTTTGCATGAAGATGCAGTGGTCTGCTATTCCAGAGCTCCCCTTTCCAACAGCAGTGTCTGTTTCCTGTAAGAGGAAGGAGAGTGTATGATTGAGATGGGGGGAGTGTCATTAAGACTATACCGCTCTGACAGACTGCAACGGAGTCGACAGTGGCCCAGTGAGCAAGTCATTTCACCAGGGTGACTCTGTTTCTTTACCACCGAAGCACAGAATGTAGACATGCTAGCTAATAAATTAACTTGTTCAAAAACATAGAAAAGTGACTGGCTTAGAACACGCATTTAAGAAATCTCCATCTTGCCGGGCGTGGTGGCGCACGCCTTTAATCCCAGCACTCGGGAGGCAGAGGTAGGAGGATCGCCGAGAGTTCGAGGCCACCCTGAGACTACATAGTGAATTCCAGGTCAGCCTGGACCAGAGTGAGACGCTACCTCGAAAAACCAAAAAAAAAAAAAAAAAGAAATCTCCACCTAGGTAGCTATTAACATTAATCATTGCAATTCTAGTGAAAATAAAGATGTGCAGCAAAATGGATCTAAAGAACCATGTGCCTACATCATGGTAAAGCACAGAGAATTATATCTTTAGCACAGAGAAAATATGTTCTTGGCTAAGGATGTGACTCAGTGGATAAAATGCCTGCTTAGCATGCGTGAAGCCCTGAATTCAATTCCCAGAACAGCCTAAAGCCCTGCATGGTGGTGCACACCTGTAATCCCAGCACTTGGGAGGTCGAGGTTGGAGGATTAGAAGTCTACTTAGTTTAGTTCAAGTTTAAGGCTAGTCTGGGCTAAATGAGACCCTATTTCAAAAATAAACTCTATAAAGTGGGTGTGGTGGCTCATGCCTTTAATCCCAGTACTCAGGAGGCAGAGGTAGGAGGATTACCATGAGTTCGAGGTCACCCTGAGACTACATAGTGAATTCCAGGTCAGCCTGAACTAGAGTGAGACCCTATCTCAAAAACAAACAAACAAACAAACAAAAAAACACTATAATAAATAAATATTTTTCAAAAAAAGCAGAGAATGATTGTATAAAGCAGAATTCCTACTTCTGCCACTTATTAGCCTCTACATGAGAAGGAACATGTGCATATTAAGTCAGTGAGGTTTCGGGTTTATCTTTATAGCTTCTGGCATGCTTTAACATAGAACCTGCATTGGGTATAATATGCTTCCACAAGAAAATTCAAATGATGCCTTAGAAGTTAGACTAAACGCTCTGATCAGGTCTAAACTAGACTTATAACTATTCTGGCAGTTGAATAATAAATATTGAACCATTACATGGCCATGGTCATTGATGGGCTTGATATTATTAAGAATAATAAGCCCATTTAAAATATTATTTATTTATTTGAGAGAGAGAGAGAATGGAAAAAGCAGACAGAGAAAGAGAGAATGGGCACAACCAGTGCCTCCAGCCACTGCAAATGGACTCCAAATGCATGCACCCCTTTGTTCATCTGGCTTACATAAATCCTGGGGAGTCGAACCAGTCCTTGGGCTTTGCAAGCAAACACTTTAACCACTAAGCCGTTTCCTCAGCCCCCATAGCCAATTTTTTAATTGGGTTTATTTCTTATTATTTAGTTTTTTGAGTTCTTTGTCTATCTTGGGTATTAATCCTCTGTTGGATGAATCACTGGCAAAGATTTTCTCCCAGTCTTTGCTCTATTTAAGGTGGACTTTGCTGTACAAAAGCTTAGAAATTACATGAAGTCCTAGTGATTGATTAGTGATTTCCTGATTCCTGAGTAACTGGGGCTATAGTCAGAAACTCTTTGCCTATGCCAATATGTTGAAGGGTTTCCCCTACTTTTTCCTCTATCAGTTTCAGTTCTTTTTTTTTTTTTTTTTTTAGGAGGTAGGGTCTCCCTATAGCCCAGGCTGACCTGGAATTCACTATGTAGTCTCAGGGTGGCCTTGAACTCAAGGTAATCCTCCTACCTCTGCTTCCCAAGTGCTGGGATTAAAGCTGTGCACCACCATGACTGGCTAGAGTTTCAGTTCTGATATTAAGGTCTTTAATCCGTTTGGACTTAATTTTTGTGCATGAGGAGAGATGAGAATCTATGTTCATCTTTCTACATATAGATATCCAGTTTCTCCAGCACCATTTGTTGTCTTTTCTCCAATGAGTAGTTTTGGCAATTTTGTCGAAGATCAGGTGGCTGTAGCTTCCGGGACTTACATCTGGGTCCTCTATTCTGTTCCATTGATCATCTGGTTTTTGCCAGTACCGTGCTGTTTTTATTACTATGGCTCTGTAATATAGGTTAAAATCAGGTATGGTAGCCGGGCGTGGTGGCACACGCCTTTAATCCCAGCACTTGGGAGGCAGAGGTAGGAGGATTGCCGTGAGTTCGAGGCCAGCTTGAGACTACATAGTTAATTCCAGGTCAGCCTGGACCAGAGTGAGACCCTACCTCAAAAAAAAAAAAAAAAAATCAGGTATGGTGATACCACCAGCCTTATTTTTGTTGCTCAAAATTGTTTTAGATATTTGAGGTTTTTTGTGTTTGCACATGAATTTAAAATTTTTTTCTATTTCCATGAAAAATGTCATTGAAATTTTGATGGGAATTGCATTAAATGTGTAGATTGCTTTTAGTAAGATTGACATTTTCATAATATTGATTCTTCCAATCTAAAAACATGAGATGTCGTTCCATTTCCTAGTGTCTTCTGCAATTTCTATCTTGAGTGTTGTAAACTTTTCACAGTTGAGATCCTTCACTTCCTTGGTTAGGTTTATTCCAAGGTGCTTTTTTTTTTTTTTTTTTTTTTTGAGGCAATTGTAAATGGGAGAATTTCCCTGATTTCCTCCTCAATATGTTTGTTGTTACCATATAGGAAGGCTATTGATTTCTGTGTATTTATTTTGGTTTGGGGTTTTGTTTGTTTGTTTGTTTGTTTGTTTGTTTGTTTGTTTTTGAGGTAGGATCTCACTCCAGCCCAGGTTGACCTGGAACTCGCTCTATAGTCTCAGGGTGGCCTCAAACTCACAGTGATCCTCCTACCTCTGCCTCCCAAGCGCTGGGATTAAAGGTGTGCACCACCATGCCCAGCCTGTGGTTTATTTTGTATCCTGCTGCCTTGCTAAAAGTGTTTATCAGCTCTAATAGTTTATAGGTAGAGTCTTTAGGGTCCTTTATGTATACAATCATGTCATCTGCAAATAATGAAAATTTGGGTTAAATGTTCTATAGATTTCTGTTATGTCCATTTGTTTTGTGACCTCATTTAATCCAGATGCTTCTCAGTTCATTTTTTGCCAGGATGACCTGTCAGTTGATGACAATTGGGTATTGAAGTCACCCACTACAACTGATTTGTTGTGATCAGTGACCTTAATTCTAATAGTATTTGTTTTATGAAACTGCGAGCCTCCGTGTTAGGTGCATATATATTTTGGAGTGTAATGTCCTCCTGTTGAAGTGTTCCTTTAATCAAGATCCAGTGACTTTCTTAGCTTTTTTATCAACCCAGGTCTGATAAATCTTTAACCCACACACCTTGGATTGGTCCTGCTATGGCACACTCAGGTGACCCCAGCTGCCAGGAGACCTCCTCTTGGGCTATTGCAAACTGCATTGAAGCTCGGAGTGTACCTGAGACCCCATCCCAGGTGGCCTCTGAAGTCACAGGTCCTTAGAGTCCTTGGCTCCTCCTGGCTCCAGGAAGGCCACCCAGGCTGTAGTCCCCTTCTGGTGGCCATACAGACAATGAAACTGCTCAGCCCCAGCCCTGAGGTCTCGGCCTACCCACTTCCTGCCAGCCCAGCATGCCTTGCTGCACGATTTCTCTTGCAGAGTGTGGTAGTTTGAAGTTATGTCCCCCAACAGACTCAGGAGTTGATTAAAGCTTGAAACTTGGATTTCCAGCTATCTGGCTGGAGGTGCCACTGGGGCGGATCCTAGGATGGAGCCCTAAAATGTTAGTGGGGGTGGATCTGCCTTCCAGCCTCAGGTGTGGAGGGTGCTTGAGCTCTGCCTGGGGTTCCCCAAGTGTGCGTGTTTGTGGTGCTGCTGGTGATTTTTCTCTCTGTGAATTTGATAAAGGGGGACAGCTCCTTCTGCTTTCAGGGAACTTCCCATGTATCTGTAAGCCTGAAATATGCTATTTTGCCCATTAAAAAGAAGTGACTTTCTTTATCTTTCCTAACTATTGTTGGTTTGATGTTGTATTAGTCAGGGTTCTCTAGAGGAACAGAATGGATAGAATGAATTGTTGGATTTTTGGATTAGCTTACACAGTCCAGCAATAGCAGGTTGCTTGAGTCAAGAAATATAGCTGCTCAGTCAATAGGCTGGAGGCCTCAGCAGTCAAATCGGCACTGAAAGCCTTGTTTCCTGGAGAGACGCTGCTCTTCAGTCCACACTGGTCTTCAGTCCACACTGGAAAGCAGCAAACCAAGCAGCAAGTACCAAGCAGAAAACACCAATTGCAAGCACCCAGTGGCAAGCAGCGAGCAGCACCAGCAGCCAGGATCCTTTCTTCCCAGAGCATCTTTTTTTACCAGAGACGCCCACTCTGGGGTTTCTTAAAGGCAACAAATTCTTCCTTTAGTTAATCCTTCCTAGAGGCAGCCTCAGAGACACACTTAGAATGTCTGTGGATTTAAACAAATTTGACACAAACTTAATTTATTTATTTACCTTTATTTTAGTGACATCTGCTTGTTTTTGTTTGTTTGTACCATTGTTCTACCTTTCACCCTAAGATCATGTCCATCTTTTATGGAACGGTGGGTTTCTTAAAGGCAACAAATAGAAGGATCCTGCTTTATTTATTTATTTAGTTAGTTAGTTAGTTAGTTTGTTTGTTTTTTGTTTTTCAAGGTAGGGTCTCACTCTAGCTCAGGCTGACCTGGAATTCACTATGTAATCTCAGGCTGGCCTCGAACTCTTGGCAATCCTCCTACCTCTGCCTCCCAAAAACTGGGATTAAAGGTGTGTGCCACCACGCCCAGCTATTCATTATTTTTTTATTGACGACTTCCACAATTTCCCTAACTATAGACAATAAACCATGGTAATTCCTCCCCCACCCGCCTTTCCCCTTTGCAACTACACTGTCCATCATTCCTCCCCCTCCCCCTCTCAATCAGTCTTTCATTTTGATATCATCATCTTTTCCTCCTATTCTGATGGTCTTGTGTATGGAGTGCTTGGAATTAATGGCATGCATCACCATACCGCAGCATACTACTGTTTTTTTAAGCCAAGCATGGTGGCTCACACCTTTAATACCAGTACTTAGGGAGCTGAGACAGATAAATCTCTCTGGATTTGAGGCCAATATGATCTGGAAAATGAGTACAGAGTAGCCTAGACCTGCATATCAAAATAGCAACAAAAATTTTGCTTCAAGCCTTGAAAATTAAAAAAAAATGCTTCAACTAAAAATATAAGAAGCAGAAATATAAGAAGGAGAAATGGCTTAGAGGTTAAGGTGTTTGCCTGCAAAGCCAAAGGATCCTGGTTCAACTCTCCAGGCCCCATGTAAGCCAGATGCATAAGGGGGCACATACATCTGGAGTTCATTTGCAGTGGCTGGAGGCTCTGCCATGCCCATTCTCTCCTCTCTCTCTCTCAGTCTGCCTCTCTCTCTCTTTCTCTCTGCCTGTTTCTCTCTAATAAATAAATAAATAAAATGTATTTTAAAAAATAAACTCCTGCGAGTGTGTGTGTGTGTGTGTGTGTGTGTTTGAGACAAAGTCTAATTATGTAGCCCTGGCTGGCTTCGTCATGAATTCTGGAATTATAAGCATACATCATCCAGATGTTTCTTATATACTTTAAAATACATTTTTTTTAAGGTAGGGTGTCACTTTAGCCCAGGCTGACTTGGAACTCAATCTGCAGTCCCAGACTGGCCCCAAACTCACACTGCCCTCCTACCTCTGCCTTCCAAGTGCTGGGATTAAAAGCATGCACCACCATGTCCAACACATACGGTCTTTTTGATCATAGATTTTTTAAAATTTAATTTATTTGTTAGAGAGTGAGAGAGAAAGAGACACACAGAGAGAATTGGCATTCCAGTGCCTCCAGCCACTGCAAAAGTACTCCAAACACATATGCCACCTTGTTCATCAGGCTTATGTAGGTTCTGGGGATTCAAACTGGGTCCTTAGGTTTCACAGACAAGCACCAAAACTGCTAAGCTATCTCTCCAGCCCTGATCGTGAATTTTTAAAAATACTTGTATTTATTTGAGAGAAAGAGATTATGTGTGTGTGTGTGGGCGGGGGGAGTTCACCAGGGTCTCCTACCACTGCAAACACATGTGCCACATTGTGCATCTGGCTTTACCCAGGTCTTGAGGAACTGAACTTTGGCAGTTAGGCTTTGTAAGCAAGTTCCTTTAACTGTTGGGCAATCTTCCCAGCCCTGATCATAAATATTTTCTTTTTCATTTTTTATTAAGCATTTAAAATATAGTGCTAAACTCATAGGCAATTTATTTGACTTTTCAGCACAATTTTTTAAAATTTGTATTTATTTCTTTATGTGAGAGAGAAAGGGGGAGAGAGAGAGAGAAAGAAAGGGGGGAGATTGGGTGTGCCAGGGTCTGTAGCTGCTGTAAACAAACTCCAGACACATGTGCCACCTTGTGCATCTGGCTTACATGGGTCCTGGGGAAACAAACCTGGATCCTTTGGCTTTGCAGACAAGTACCTTAACCACTAAAGCCATCTCTCCAGCCCAGCGCTAATTTTTTATATACTGATATTATAAATCTGCTCTAGATGTCTCCATAAATGTGTGGTGTTATTTCCTAGTCTCTTATTATATTTTACATGTTTCTGAATTTATATCATATTTATGCACACTAACCTAGCAGGATCATTTAAGCCATTAAACTAGTGCTCATCTCACATACACATTCACCTGTTAAACAAGACAAATGTTATGTGTGTGTGCGTCCTTGTGAGTGCCAGTGTCCATGGGCCACTGTAAGTTACGAGGCAACTTTGGATCTCACTTGTGACTTTCCACCTTGTTGGAGGCAGGGTCTCTTTTCGCTGTTCACTGCTGCATATACCAGGCTAGCTGGTCTTAGAGCTTCTGGGAGGAAGA
Source organism: Orientallactaga sibirica (assembly GCA_036365145.1). Lineage (NCBI taxonomy): Eukaryota > Metazoa > Chordata > Mammalia > Rodentia > Dipodidae > Orientallactaga > Orientallactaga sibirica. Next base: position 17,300,149 of record JAEOAD010000017.1, read on the forward strand.
TATAACATTATATTTTAAACATGAAGAGGCCAGGCATGGTGGTATATGCCTTTAATCCCAGCACTCGGGAGGCAGAGGTAGGAGGATTGCCATGAGTTCGAGGCCACCCTGAGACTACATAGTGAATTCCAGGTCAGCCTGGGCTAGAGTGAGACCTTGGAAAAAAAAAAAAAAAAAAAAAAAAAAAAGTCGGAGTTGAGCTGAAAGCCTCCTCCATGAAAGCCTCCTCCATGTGGACCAGCTGACAGAAAGTTGGAAAAAGCTATGCTGCATGCAGTTCAATGGGAGAGAGAAAACACCAGTGAAGATACTCAACAGTGAACACTGCAAGCTTCAATTTGCCCAACCAGAGCAAATGAGCCAACGGGAGTGGAGGCCAGCTCTATGGGAGGGAATATATCCCTGACACTGAAAACCTACCACAGGGGTAGTCATGAGCCCTAGGGGTGTAACATCTGCTGGTATCTGGCTAAATGTATATACTGTGCTCACGAAACTGATTAGTAAGCACTTCTCTTAATGTCCATACCCGTATATTAATGTTAATCTCACTTTTGGTTAGAGAAGCTTCTTTTTTCAGATGGTGGTGATTTTGGGATGACTCAGAAGGCACCATGGTGCTGAAAAGAAGGGACAGAAGAGTGCTCAGCACTGAAACATGTCTATCACACCTTCCAGGGCTCAGGGTCCATTGTGGAAGAGGTGGCAGAAAGAATGTAAGAGCCAAAGGAAGGGTAGGACTCCTTACAACGTGCTCCTCCAGACACAAAATGGCCTGGATATCCATGACCTCACAGTGCCTGACACTACCTACACAAGACCATCATAATAGGAGGAAAAGATCATGACATCAAAATAAAAAGACTGATTGAGAGGGGGAGGGTATATGATGGAGAGAGGAGTTTCAAAGGGGAAAGTGTGTGTGTGGGGGGGATTACCATGGGACATTGTCTACAATTGTGGAAGTTGTCAATAAAAAAATTCATTTAAAAAAATTAATGATGGCATAAATCCGTACTATAGAAACCTTCATCTTGGTTAGCTAATTAAAATATATAACTTTTTTTCAAGTAAACATGTTTCAGCCAGGAACCGTAGTGCACGCCTTTAATCCCAGAACCTGGGAGGCAGAGGTAGGAGGATCACCATGAGTTCAAGGCCACCCTGAGACTACATAGTGAATTCCAGGTCAGCTTGAGCTAGAGTGAGATCCTACCTCGGAAAACCAAAAAAAAAAAAAAAAAGAAGAGTTTCATTTTAAAAAAGTAAAATAAAATAAAGTATGAAGAAGAAGCAATGCCATACTTGAGAGGTAGAGCAGGAGGATCGGGAGTTCAAGGCCATCCTCAACTGTTTTGTGAGTTTGAGGCTATCCTAGACTACATAAGACTTTACCTGAAAGAAATAAATAGCAAAACAAAGAATCTAGTAATCAGAGAGGCATTTTTCAAGATTATTGGCCTATTTTATGGAAAAGCCAAAATTCTAAATGTGTACCTGTAAATCTAAACTGTTCTTATGTCATTTATTTATTTATTTATTTATTTATTTATTTATTTATTTTGGTTTTGCAAGGTAGGGTCTCACTCTGGTCCAGGCTGACCTGGAATGAACTATGTAGTCTCAGGGTGGCCTCGAACTCTCGGCAATCCTCCTACCTCTGCGTCCAAAGTGCTGGGATTAAAGGTGTGCACCGCCATGCCCGGCTTTATTTATTTATTTTTATTTATTTATTCATTTTGGTTTTTTGAGGTAGAGTCTCACTCCAGTCAGGCTGACCTGGAATCCACTATGTAGTCTCAGGGTGGCCTCGAACTCATGGCAGTCCGCCTACCTCTGCCTCCTAAATGCTGGGATTAAAGGCGTGCATCACCATGCCTGGCCTTCATTTCTCTTTTTATTCATTTTATAATATTTTATTTACTTACTTGCAGGGAAAGGAGAAAGACAGAGTGCACAAGGAAGTCAGGGCATCTAGACACTGTAAACGAAGTCCAGACTTTGTGCATCTGGCTTTATGTGGGTACTGGGGGAAACAAACCCAGGTCATTAGGAATTGCAGGCAAGTGCCTTAACCGCTGAGCCATCTCGACAGCTCTTGCATTTATTCTTTCAGTGTGCGTGTTTATGTGTTCGTGTGTGAGAGAGCAGGTGCTCAAGTGTGGGTATCAGAGGCCAAGCTTGGATGACAAGTTCTCACCCTCCATCTCGTTTGAGGCAGTTCCTCATTGACTGTTGCATTTGCCAGGGTAGCTGCAAACTACCAGGTGCTTCTCCTGTCTCTCCCTGCCATCTCACCACCCACAAGTTGGGCTCGCAGCCACTGGCTAGAGCCTTCCCAGTGCTAAGATCACCTGGGATTTCAGGCATGTGTGGCTATGCCCAGCTCTGCTCCTTTATTTGGTTACAGATGAGAATATAACAAAACTGGTGTCATTCCACAATGACACAGATGACTAGAACTTTGTCTCTCATATGTGCTGAGAATGTGAATTTTACAAGGGGGAAATTAGTGATGAGCGAAAGAGGCTGGAATGTTCACCTGCAGATACCATCGACTTCCCGTAGCTCCGTACAGTCAGGCTGCATTCAGCCCGTGGAAGACCCAGCTATAAAAAGCTCCAGAGCAGATTTCTCCGAGATGTCTCCCCTGCCAAACTGCTCCAAGGTGATTGCATTCCTTTCTGTGAAAATCACAGTCCTTTTCAGTGGCCTTCTGTGCTTGACCCTCTCTGGGTCCTGATAATTCCTTCCAGCCTTTATGACTCCCTTCAGGCCTGAAGCCATAAGATCTTACTAGAGTATTGTGCTATTTTTGCTTTGCTGAAAGATTGCTCACATGTTTGAAAATAGTCCCTGTATTGAACCCTCCTGAAAGTAATTACTGGAACCCAGCTGCTGTGGAATTTATGGTGGTGTGTCCTTGTGTCCTTATAATGGTGTGTTGTGTCCTTACCAGTCCCTATACAAGGTTCAGCTCACAGATGTCAGCATGTGCATCTGTGTGTTTAGCAGTCTATGGTACATGGTGTAAGAAGGGAATCCCCTGCTCCCATTTAACACTCATCCTGGAGCCCATATTCAGCTGCTCATTTCCTGAATGGACAGAATTTTGGGGCCCAATAGATAGGAGCTACACATAGCTGATCACTGGAGACTCTGCCTTTTCAGAGATTTTAAGTCTAAATAGCCCTTGAAAGGGAACCCATTGCTGCCAGTTACCAGAAGATTCCTAAGGGGTAGAACTTAGTAGGTAAGGCCTTCTAGAGCCCAAATTTCAGTGTTGGCAATTCCCTATGTTTTGCCACTGATATAAACATATTGGCTTCCGTATTGAGTTAGCCATGCGTAATGATAACACTCAATATACCATTAGCGGTCTGCAGCAGGAGGAGTACCACAAGACAGAGGCCAGATTACCCTACAAATCCAGTTCCAGGCCATCCAGAACTACATCGTGACTTGTCTTAAGACAACCTGTCTTAAAATCTCTCTCTCCTCTTAATCTGATAAAATCTCTCTAAACCTTAAAAACAAAGCTAAGAGTAATCATTTTTCAATTAAAGAGTTAATAAAACCACAGAATGAACCTGAAAACAAACTGAAAGGTAAAATCAGGACCAAGATTTAAAGTTTTGTTATTTAACTGGTGTGTAAACGACAACAAAGTGGGAGTGGGAAAGTACTGGAAATGTTTACACCAGCCAATGCTATCTCAGTTTCTACACGTGTGCAGCTTTCATTTCTGAGCAGCCATTGTGTACCAACCACTAGGCATGTGAGCGGTGCTTATCACTAGGTTTTGAGAAAAAGGAGGCACCGTCTTTCTCCTCCATTCTACTACTGAAGAAACTGGGACAAACATTTAATTAACCATTAATGTCTTTCAGTTAACTAATTTATTTTTATTACCAATTTTTATTTTATTTTAAAAATATTTTACTTATTTATTTATTTGAGAGAGAGAAAGGCAAAGAGAGAGAGAGAGAGAAAATGGGAGCGCCAGGGCCTCCAGCCGCTGCAAAGGAACTCCAGATGCATGCGCCCCTTGTGCATCTGGCTTATGTGGGTCCTGGAGAGTTGAACTCGGATCATTTGGCTTTGCAAGCAAGTACCTTAACCGTTAAGCCATCTCTCCAGCCCCACTAATTTTTATTCTTTTTTTTTTTTTTTTTTTTTGGTTTTTCGAGGTAGGGTCTCACTCTGGTCCAGGCTGACCTGGAATTAACTGTGTAGTCTCAGGGTGGCCTTGAACTCATGGCGATCCTCCTACCTCTGCCTCCCGAGTGCTGGGATTAAAGGCATGCGCCACCACGCCCGGCTTAATTTTTATTCTTAATTAATTAAAAGTTGAACTTTATTATTGAAAGATTACTAAGCATTCAATTTGAGCCTCAGAGCACATGCTCCTGCCCTCTACACCACATTCCCTTTGTCTCCAGAAAAAGAAGAAGGTGGATGTGCATCTCCATCTCCAGGGTCCTTGTTTTCGGATATGTCCCTAAGCAGAGGATAGGTTCCTTTGACATCGAAAGTGTCCTGGGTTCATGTCACTGGCACACAAGACTGCTCATGAAGCCATCAGCCCCCACTCTTCCACTGCCTCAGTTAGGTTAGTCATTGTCTTCCTGCATGGTCACTTTTCCTTGCAGATACTTTCACACTGGGAAGCTCTGTGGTCCTAAACCACATTTATCCTCCTGGGAGCTCCTGTCAGGAAATGCCCACAGGCAACATTCTAACACTAGCAACCTCACCATTTACAGAGCTATACAGTAGAGATGACACATTTCCACAGCAGTCTGGAGTCTGCAGGTCTATGGATGATAACACACATGCCTGACATACTTTAGCAGTTCAGGGCTCAAGTGTATTTGGGAGAGGAAGGAGACAGAGTCTCACGCTGTAGCTCATCTTGACCTGAAACTCATGGTGACTCTCCTTTCTCAGCTTCCCAGTGCTGGGTTTACAGGTGCAACATCAAGGGCTTTTTGTTGTTGTTGTTTTAATTTTAATTTTAATTTATTTATTTGAGAGACAGACAGAGAGAGAGAGAGAGAGAGAGAGAATAAGTATGTGCACACCAAGGCCTCCCACCACTGCAAACAAATTCTAGACATATGTGCCACCCTGTGTATCCGGCTCTATGTAGGTACTAAGGAATCAAACCAGGACCATCAGGCTTTGCAAGCAAGTGCCTTTAGCAGCTGAGCCACCTCTTCAGCCCTTCTTTTTTTTTTCTTTTTTTTTTAGCATTTAAAAAAATTATTTTTATTGGCAACTCCCTTAATTGTACACAATATCCCATGGTACTTCCCTCCCTCCCCCACTTTCCCTTTTGAAACTCCACTCTACACCTTATCCCCTCCCCCTCTCAATCAGTCTCTCTTTTCATTTTGATGTCATCATCTTTTCCTCCTATTAGGATGGTCTTGTGTAGGTAGTATCAGGCACTGTGAGGTCATGGATATCCAGGCCATTTTGTGTCTGGAGGAGCACATTGTAAGGAGTCCTGCTCTTCCTTTGGGTCTTACATTCTTTCTGCCCCCTCTTCCGCAATGGACCCTGAGCCTTGGAAGGTGGGTTAGAGATATTTCAGTGCTGAGCACTCCTCTGTCCCTTCTTTGCAGCACCATGGTGCCTTCCTTATGAGTCATCCCAAAGTCACCGCCATCTGAAAAGAGAAGCTTCTCTAACCAAAAGTGAGAGTAGCATTAATATATGGGTATAGACATTAAGAGAAGTGCTAACTGGTCAGTTTGGTGAGCATAGTGTATACATTTAGCCAGAAACCAGCAGACGTTATTCATGACTACCTCTGTTGTAGGTTTTCAATATCAGGGATGTATTCTCTCCTATGAAGCCGGCCTCCAGTCCAATTAGAGAGCGGTTGGTTTCCCCCATAACAGACATGCCACTAATGCATGTGTTGGCTCATTTGGCCTGGCTGGCCAAATTTAAAGCTTTCAGTGTCCACTGTTGAGTATCTCCACTGGTGATTTCTCTCTCTCCCATTGAAGTGCATGCAGCGTAGCTTTTTCCAGCTTTCTGTTAGCTGGTCCACATGGAGGAGGCTTTCAGCTCAGCTCCAGCAGGATTTCTCAGTGAACTTGAAGCCCAAGTATGTGGAGTCTTTAGCAATAGGGTCTTACCATCTATTCCTGGTGGGAAATCAAGGGCCTTGGCAATGGCCTATAATGTTGTGGGCATCAGGGACCTCCCTGGCCAACAACTCACTGGAAGGTATCCCATCCCTGGCACTGAAAATTTTCTAGTAACAATCTATTGCTTCTGAGTGTTCCATTATCCAAAAAACCTTGTTGTTGTTGTTGAGACAGGATCTTGCTATATAGCCCAGACTGGCTTCAAACTCCCAATCCTGCCTTGGGCTCTGAAGTGCTTGGATTAGAATTGTACACCCCCACCACACTGCACAATCTACTTCCTTTGACTCGCCCAAACCTTCTCCCATTTTCTTGACCTTTTCTTCCTAAGATGCTTTCTTTCCATCATTTGGTCTGACTGGTTCTTTTATTGTTTTCTCCTCCAAGTCTCAAGTTGAAACCCTCACCTCAAGCAAACAAATTCAACTGCTTCTTCAACCTTAGTTTAGTAACTGTATTTTTGGAGTGAAGATAGCATAATTGACATTAAGATTCAAGTGTGGGGCTTTACAGATGGTTTAGCAGTTACGGCACTTGCCTCCAAAGCCTAAGGACCCAGGTTTGATTCCCCAGTACCCATGTAAGTCAGATGCACAAGGCGGCACATGCGTCTGGAGTTTGTTTGCAGTGGCTGGAGGCCCTGGCACACCCATTCTCTCTATCTGCCTCTTTCTTTCTCTCCCTCTTCCTCATTAATTAATTAATTAATTAAATATAATAAAATAACTATAAAAAAATTCAAGTGTGAAATGAAACATGGTGGTGCACACCTTTAATCCCAGCACTCAAGAGGCAGACGTAGGAGGATTGCTGTGAATTCAAGGTCACCCTGAGATTATATAGTGAATTCCAGGTCAACCTGGGCTTGAGTGAGACTGAGACCCTACCTTGAAAGAAAAAAAAAAAAAAAAAAAAAAAAAAAAAATTCAAACATGATGGACTATGTTACAACTACTATAACTTCTCTTTAGGAACTAAATAACTAGCCCCTAGACTAAAAATAACTTACTGCTCTTTCTTTAATTGAACCAGCATGTGCACACATGTCCCAGCTGAGACAGCAGCCTGGACCTTAGTGCTTCATGGAAAATGCAAATAAGTAGCCAGGTCTTCAATCTGATCATACTTGAGATAAAGAAAGCATGTTTTCAATGCAAGCAGATGGATTTGTTTAGACAAACAAAGGTTTCCATTGATTTTAGTATGATCGGTTCATATTCAAGTTTCTTTAAAGGCCTGGCCAATGCTGACCTACACATAAACTCAAAATTTAATCCAAAATAAAAGTTCAACAAGTAGGGGCTAGCAGCTGGGCCTTTAGTCTTAGCATTTGGGAGGCTGGAGGAGAAGGTTCAAGGTGAGTTCGAGGCCAGACTGGAACTACAGAGCAGTTCCAGGTCAGCCTGGACTAGAGTGAGACCCTACCTTGAAAAAAAAAATAAAACAAACAAGTAAACAAACAAACAAAAAGAACCAGTGTGCTAACGTTGTGCATAAACTACTGTTGGCTACTAGGAGTTTATTTTTCTTTTCTAATTTTAAAGGATATTAGACGGGTCTATATTCCCAGACTGAGACAAGGGGATTACAAATTGGGTTACGTTTTACTGGGTTCCTAAGCACCGTTCATAATCCATTAAGAAGTTCATAGTCCATTCTTCACTTTGCTGCCAAAGAATATTTCTAAACATTTCCCTTTAAATGGATGGACCACAGAGAACCTTGAAGGAGACTCAACTCAGCACAATTCTTCCCAGATCCTGTACTTGGAACTCAGGACTTCACTAAAGCCAGCTCTGTCTGCCAGGAAAACCTGAACCCCCAAATCACCTTTCCTTTCCCCAGACCTTTCTCTGTAGCCCAGTTTTGTTGTGTACTGGAATAACCTTGAATCATTTTGTTTGTTTGTTTCTAATCCTGATTCCTAAAACCAACCGAATCTGAATCTCTGGGTATGAAAGGCAAACATAAATGTTCTTTTTCTCCCTCTCTCCTCTTCCTCCCTCTTCCCTCCTCCCTCCCTCTTTCTCCATTCCTCTCCCACCCACCTCACCCACCCCCAGCCCAGACTAGCCTGAAACTCTGCCTTAGCCTTCTGATTAGGGTAACTACAGTCACGCACCAAGATTCACACCTAGCTTCATCACTTTTTTTTTCTTGGTTTTTCAACGTAGAGTCTCCCTGTAGTCCAGGCTGACCTGGAATTCACTATATAGTCTCAGAATGGCCTCGAACTCACAGCGATCCTCCTACTTCTGCTCCCTAGTGCTGGGATTAGAGGCGTGACCCACCACCCCCGCCATCATCAGTAATTTTTTAAGTTCTTCAGGCAACTCTAACTTGTAACCAAGTTTGAGAAGCTGTTATGTAAGAGACAGAAAGACATTCATTCTGAAACACTCATTGTGAAACACAGGATGGAGATTGTGTGCACATATATGCAAGCATCATATCACATCATAATAACTGCTTGACTCCTTGACTAAGTCTTTTCTTTTTTTTTTTTTTTTTTTTTTTTTTTGGTTTTTCGAGGTAGGTTTGGTTTCATTCTGGTCCAGGCTGACCTGGAATTCACTATGTAGTCTCAGGGTGGCCTTGAACTCGTGGTGATCCTCCTACCTCTGCCTCCCTAGTGCTGGGATTAAAGGTGTGCACCACCACGCCCGGCTGACTAAGTCTTTTCTGGGTGGAACACTTCATGTATCTTTCCACAGTCATTTCTATTTGACCCACCACCCAGTTCAATGACTAGCCTTGCATACGCAGTGACTGCTTTTTCTGAGTAAGCGGATGAACATATTCTTAAACTGTTACTTTTCCTCTTTCCCTTTCTTCCGCATTGACTTACTCGTGCCTGCACATTAAAACCACTTGAGGTTGGGGGCTGGGGAGATGACTTAGTGGTTAAAGGTGCTTGCTTGCAAAGCCTGATGGCCCAGGTTTGATTCCCCAGTACCCACATAAAGTCAGGTGAAATGTGGAGTTCATTTGCAGTGGCAAGAGGCCTGGTGCACCTATTCTCTCTCTCTCTCTCTTTCTCCTGCCTCTCTCAAATATATACATTTGTTGTTTTGTTTTGTTTTTTTGAGGTAGGGTCTCACTGTAGCCCAGGCTGACCTGGAATTCACTATGTAGTCTCAGGATGGCCTTGAACTCATTCATTGCTTCCTGAGTGCTGGGATTAAAGGCGTGTGCCACCACACCTGGCTCTCTCTCTCTCTCTCTCTCACACACACACATACATATTTTATATATATTTTATTTTTTATTTTTCTAAAAATATGGAACACTTCATGAATTTGCGTGTCATCCTTGGGCAGGGGCCATGCTAATCTTCTCTATTTCGTTCCAATTTTCGTATATGTGCTGCCGAAGCGAGCACTATATTTTTAAATCACTTGGGGATCTTTGTAAAATAGCCTGGGCCCCACACAATTAAACCATGATCTCTGAGGTTAAAGATCTGTACGCAATTTTAATGCTCACTTTAAGATCACTGTTTTTCGCCGGGCGTGGTGGTGCACGCCTTTAATCCCAGCACTCGGGAGGCAGAGGTAGGAGGATTGCCGAGAGTTCGAGGCCACCCTGAGACTACAGAGTGAATTCCAGGTCAGCCTGGACCAGAGTGAGACCCTACCTTGCAAAACCAAAAAAAAAAAAAAAAAAAAAAAAAGAATCACTGCTTTTCACTCATTTTTGTTTGTGTATTTATTTATTATTTATTTGAGAGCAACAGACAGACAGTGAAAGAGGCAGAGAGAGGGAATGGGCTCACCAGGGCCTCCAGCCACTGCACATGAATTCCAGATGCATGCTCCCTTGTGCCTCTGGCTTACATGGGTACTGGGGAATCGAGCCTTTAACCTCAGTCCTTAGGCTTCATAGACAAGTGCTTAACCACTAAGCCATCTCTCCAGCCTCTTCCCCCACCCTGCTTTTTTTCAGGCTCTGGCCCAGGCTGACCTGGAATTAACTGTGTAGTCTCAGGGTGGCCTTGAACTCAAAGTAATCCTCCTACCTCTGCCTCCCAAATGCTGAGATTAAAGGCATGCACCATCCCAACCAGCTCACTCATTTTTTAAAAGGCTCTCTTTAAGGTCTGACATGTCCAGGAAAGTTTCTGGAACTATCTTATAAACATCTTTCAATTTCATAAATTCTGCTTGCTTTTTTTTTTTTTTTTCTCGAGGTAGGGTCTCACTGTAACCCAGGTGGACCTGGAACTCACTCTATAATCCCAGGCTGGCCTCCAGCTCATGGGGATCCTCCTACTATTGGCTCCCAAATGCTGGGACTAAAGGCATGGACCATCACAACCTGTTTGGTTGTTCTTTTATTTTTTAAATATTTTTATTTATGTAAGAAGGGAGTGTGCCAGTGTCTCTTGCCACAGCAAATGAACCCCAGGTGCATGGGCCACTTTGCATGTCTGGCTTTTGTGCATACTGGGGAACTGAACCTGGACTGGCAGATTAGCAGTCATGGGCCTTCAACTGCTGGGTCTTCTATCCAGCCCTTGGTTTTTCTTTATAGAGAAATGTAATTAGGGGCTAGGACGCCCATGTTCTTTTTCTTTCTCTCACATAAATAAAATAAATATTAAGGGCTGGAGAGATGGCTTAGCAGTCAAGTGCTTGCCTGTGAAGCCTAAGGACCCTGGTTCGAAGCTCGATTTCCCAGGACCCACGTAAGCCAGATGCACAAAGTGGCGCATGCATCTGGAGTTCGTTTGCAGTGGCTGGAGGCCCTGGAGCACCCATTTTTTTCTCTCTTTCTCTATCTGCCTCTTTCTCTCTCTTTCTGTCACTCTCAAATAAATAAATAAACAAAAAAACCCAAAATAAATCAATATTAAAAGAGAGAAATGCAATAGTGGTCTTAACTGTGCTCTTGCGTGTGTGTGTGTGTGTGTGTGTGTGTGTGTGTGTGTGTGTGTGTGTGTGTGTGTGAAGCCAGCACGAAGCTTGAGAGCAAGCTTCGTGCTTTTGATTAATTTACTGTCCTCAGAGATGAGGCCAGGGTGGAGCCTAAACCCAATAATTATTGACTGTAGGGTGTTAGATGGATTTTGTGTTAACATTACATGTTTCTTCAGCCAGACTTGACATATACACTTAGAAGATCTCAGATTGTGCAACCAGTATATTGTTAAAATGCTCAGTGTATTATAGCCATCCATTCATTTTCTCAACCAGTCCCGACTTTTAAAAGTTTTGATATGCCTGTCATCCAGGCACTGGGGAGGCTGAAACAGGAGGATTGCTACAAGTACAAGGCAGGCCTGGGTTACATAGCAAGTACACGCTAGTAAGACTTCTCTTCAAAGTGAAAGAAGCAGAAATGTTTTGACTTAAACTAGAATTAGAGCTTTTGATGAACCTGAGTTTGAAGTCACATGTGATGACCAACTCCTGAAAGACAGAGTTCAGCTCATCCAATGAAAAGCAACAGGCTCATTTCAGTTTGATGAGAGGGAAAAGACAAGGAAACTCAAAATGCAAATTTCATCATTGTAGCATGGGGCCACAGTCCTGCTGTTACTAGATATTTTCCCAGGGGAAGTGAAGATGGTGCAAGAATTTAGGAGGTTCCTCTTGGCATTCATCTTGGGCATGTGAACACCTGATTAGTGCGATGGCTCGTTCAGGGAATACCATGACGCTTGCTAAAAGTGCTGATGGTTTCGTTACTCAGCATTACTGTGCCACTGAGTGTATGACTCTGGCAACTTAGCAGTTAAGGATACACATTCGTCAATGACTAATTTAGTGCAGCATATTGCATACAGATTTTAGTTAACATATTTTGTCAATTACAGTGCTTGGAAATTCACTCTTCATGAAATATTTATTAAAATAACACATTTAGCTGGGCATGTATCCCAGTGGTAGACTCCTTTCCTAGCATGCTTAAGATGGGTTTAATATCCAGTAAGGTCAAATAAATAAATACATTACAGTAAATTATACTAAGGGGGAAAATCAATTAAAATGTAGATATCATTACTGAAAATGTTTACTGTCATGCCCGTGGACTTTCATACACCTAAGGACTTTATTTGGGACGAAATTTATTTCCAACTTACGGCAAGTCCTCCTTTCAAACAGAAAGCCAAGGAGCAGAATAATCTTACGGGCTAGCATGCAAGCTGAGCATGACTATTATTCTTTGTGGAGGGTTTGTGTCGTCTCAGTATGGTTCTAGGCGCTTCTTTAAGCTCAGTACCAGTGCTGGCATGTAGCTTGGTGGTAGCAGAATCACTTGCTTAGTGTGTGCAATGCCCTGGGTTGGATCCCTGGCACCACAGGAAAACAAATGAAAACAAACCTTGGTAGCTCAGCCACCAGAACCTGCACAGCTATGCAAGCTAGTGCTTTCTTCAGATCCCTCTCCACAATGAGCCGTCAGCGGATCCTTCCAGCCGCAAGCAGCTATCTGAGACATCCTTTCTCCAGGCAAATGCTGCCTCATTGCACATTGTTTATCTTGGTGACCTCTGTCATTGCACACAGAAGCTGCCCTCCCACCAAGGAAGACTGCTCTGAAGACCATCACCCCACCCACCCTTCAGAGCCCTAGACTTCACCCTTAGATTTTAACTTAGTTTTTGATAAGATTTTTGTGTTGCTTTTTAAATTTTAATTTTTTTGAGACAGGTTCTTGCTATGTGGCCCTGACTGGCCTAGAACTCACTAAACCAGGCTGATCTGGAAATGGTAGCCAATCCTCCTGCCTCAGCCTCCTAAATGACAGAATTACAAGTGTATGCCACCATGCCTGGCTGGGCTGCATTCTTTTCTCTTTCTTTCTCTCTTTCTTTCTTTCTTTCTTTCTTTCTTTCTTTCTTTCTTTCTTTTTTTTTTTTTTGTTTTCTTTTGTTTTGTTTTGTTTTGTTTTGAGGTAGGGTCTCACTCTAGCTCAGGCTGACCTGGAATTCACTCTGTAGTCTCAGGGTGGCCTCAAACTCATGGTGATCCTCCTACCTCTGCCTCCCGAGTGCTGGGATTAAAGGCGTGCGCCACCACACCTGGCTTTATTTATTTATTTATTTATTTATTTATTTATTTATTTATTTATTTATTTTGAGACAAGATTTTGCTGTGCTTCCCATATTGGCCTCAGACCCCTGAGTTCAAGGGACCCTTTCTGTCTCTACCTCTAGAGTAGCTGGGAGTTAAGGCATGCATGGCCATGCTGTGCTAGAAACTAATTTTCAAGAGGAGTTTAGTAATCCATATCTTTTTTTTTTAAAAGCAACTGTTCATTGACAACCTCCATACATATAAACAATATACAATGATCCTAATCCCCTTCCACCCCATTTCTTTTTACAGTAAGGATACCTGTTGTTCATCCATGAATGCTGTTCTTTTTTTTTTTCTTTTTTTTTTTTTTTTTTTTTTTTTTTTTAGTTTTTCAAGATAGGGTCTCACCCTAGCTCAGGCCAACCTGGAATTCACTCCTACCTCTACCTCTACCTCCTACTTCTGCCTCCTGAGAGCCCGGCTATGTTTTCTTCTTATTTATTTATTTACAAGCAGGGAGACATAAAGAATGAGATAAAGAAGGAATGGGTGCACCAGAGCCTCTAGCCACTGTAAATGAACTCCAGATGCATGTTTCACTCTGTGCTTCTGGTTTTACATGGGACTGAGGAATTGAAGTCAGGCTTGGTAATCAAGGGCCTTTAACCACTGTACCATCTTTCCAACCCCCCTAAAGTTGTTCTTAAAGTTATTTAATCTTGATAAGGACCAATTTTTGGATGGGCAAAGATCTGCTAATTACCAAATATTTGAAAAATACTCAAGCCCATACAGACATAAACACACACAAACTCACCCAAGAAAGGGGGCTTGGTTTATAGTCCGAAAAGCAAAAAAGAAAAGATTAAGAAGGAAAATTCTCAATGTCGGCTCCTGTACTTGAATGGAAAAACTAATTTAAATGCCTCATAGTAAGTCAAATATTTACAGTCTGATATCTTTAGAAACCCACCATTGTTATATACCAAAGCAAATAACAAAAATGAGGTTTCTACTCATTCATTCATTTCCATGTTCTTGAAAGACTCTGAATGGATGCTTTTGTCCAGGACCGAACCAAATGATCTACCTTTATTCGTGAGTATTGTTCTCATGTGGGTACAGTGGTTAAAGTAATCACAAAACCTAAGGACCGATTTGTTCACCCTGCTTACGCATCTACTACTTCATATGAGGAGGAAAACTCAGCATGTGCTTTGTAATCTAAAAATCATTTGTTATTTTTCCATGTGTACATAGTATGTGTGGGTGCACCTGTATGTGTGGGTGTGCATGCACATGTGTGCTTCTCATCCACTTTCTGCTTTATTATGGTATTTTTGAGGCAGGGTCTCATTCTAGACCAGGCTGACATGGAACTCACTCTGTAGCCCAGACTGGCCTTGAATTCACTACAGCTCACTTTCCCGAGTGCTTGGATTATAGGCATAGGCCTGTATGCCTGGCTCTCCACTTTTCTTTCTTTGTTCTTTCTTTCTTTCTTTCTTTCTTTCTTTCTTTCTTTCTTTCTTTCTTTCTTTCTTTCTCCCTCTCCTCTCCTCTCCTCTCCTCTCCTCTCTTTTCTTTTCTTTTCTTTTCTTTTCTTTTCTTTTCTTTTCTTTTCTTTTCTTTTCTTTTCTTTTCTTTTCTTTTCTTTTCTTTTCTTTTCTTTGATGTAGGGTCTTGCTCTAGCCCAGGATGACCTAGAATTCACTATGTAGTCTCAGGGTAGCCTTGAACTCACAGGGATCCATCCTCCTACCTCTGCTTCCCAAGTGCTGGGATTAAAGGTGTGGCCACCACACCTGACTCCACCTCACTTTTTGAGATAGGTTTTCTCATTGAACATAGTCTTATGGATTGGGCTAAACTACCTAATCAGAAAGTCCTGAGGATCCTCCTCTCCCCAGTGTTGAGATTAGAGATGCAATACCTGGCTATTTTGTGGGCTCTGGGATCTGAACTCAGGTCCTCATGCTTGTGCAGCAAGTACTTTACCCACTGAACTATCTCCCCAGTCCTCTAAAATCATTTTAATATGAAATTTTTTTGCCATAGTGACCTGTAAGATTCATATTATTTTGCCTATCTACTAGAGATAAAGTAAAGGAGACTCAAGTTTTATTTTCTCAAATTTCTTTAATCTGTAAACTCAATGGTAATTGAATTTTTTTGTTTGTTTGTTTGTTTTATTTTTTGTTTTTTGAAGTAGGATCTCACTGTAACCCAGGCTGACCTGGAATTCACTACATAGTCTCAGGGTGGCCTTGAACCCATGGCAATCCACTTACCTCTGCTTCCTGAGTGCTGGGATTAAAGGCATGTGCCACCATGCCCAGCTGGCAATTGATTTTTTATCTGTTATGAACATAGCTGCTTTATGACAGAAAGCTGCTATAAGAGACATAACACAAGATTTTATGAACAAAACTTGACCACTGTACACTTCTCACTTCAATAAAACCTTGACATAAACCAAACCTTTCACCAAACTTCCCAAGCAAGCCACAGGTACTTGGAAAGCACTGCCCCCTCCCATCAGCTTGCTCATTAAGTAGTCATTGTTGAGGTCAATCCTAAATAAAAATCCAGATAACTCCAGCAACTGAGAACAGAGCCCATTCATGCTGACTGCCAGCCATCTCTTCGGGCTCCAGAACTGGCATGAAACTGGCAGTATTTCTTCACAAATTGGTTTTTAATAAGTGTTGGTTCCTCACACCATGGTGCTTGTAAATGTGAATAAACTTCCTACAAGGGAACTAGAAGTGGAAAGTTTGATTGGTCTACATTTTATACTCCACTTGCTTAGCATGGACAATTACCCAGTTCCCTGAGGCATATATTATTCCTTGAGTGTTTAGCAGTTAATGAATATAAATAGTAGCAAGCCAGTAACTTTCAAAACCATAAGTAATTGTTCCTCTAAAAGCTCACACTAATGGGAAAATTAAAAAGAACTGACGTAGCAAAATAGACATATAGGAACTGAGGCCAAAATTGAGGCTCCAAGCCTTGAAAAGTTGTGTGGTCCAGGACATTGTAAATCTATCAACCCACTAGAAACGGAGCGTAATAGAGCTCTGTGCTAAGCAAGCGCTTCTCTTTTATCTACAATATTTATTCATTATATAATCCCTATAAAGCAGGCACCAGGCTACGATTATTAATTATTGTCTGAAATGCACTGTCCATCAATGATCAGCAGATTTGATCTGGATTGATAGTCTCTCTTCACTACTTGTTTCTTCTACTTTCTTCTCCTTCTTCTTCCTCCTCCTCCTCTTCTTCTTCTTCTTCTTCTTCTTCTTCTTCTTCTTCTTCTTCTTCTTCTTCTTCTTCTTCTTCTTCTTCTTCTTTTTTTTTTTTAGCTTTTTGAGGCAGAGTCTCATCTCACTCTAGCCCAGGCTTACCTGAAATTCATATGTAGTATCAGGGTGACCTTGAACTCATGGCAATCCTCCCACCTCTGCCTCCTGGGCAATCTTCCCACCTCTGGGATTAAAGGCATGCGCCATCACACCCAGCGTGTACATCTTTCTATTGAGAACTTTAATATCTGAACATATTGAAAATTGGCCATGATATTGGGTTATTCTCATGTCCCCTCTCCCCTGCCCCCATTCCACTGAGGGCCCCCTTCAGGAGGGTTATTGATATTCACAGTGTGGTCATGGATGCACCAGTCATTTTGGGGTGGGGGGAAGCAATGTCTTAGAGTACACCTTCCCACTTGGTGACTCTTGCATTCCTTCTGCTGCTTCTTCGTAATATTCCCTGAGCCTGGGAGGGAGCACTATAGGTCTCCTGGAGTGATGAGCTCTCAGACCTGTTTTTGAGAACTTTAGTACATGAATGTACTGTAACTTGATTAAATTCCCATGCATTATTCTCTTTTGTCCTCTGTCCTCCACCTCCATTCCACTGAGGATGCTGCTCTTTACAAGCAGAACTTCCTGTTAGTTTTTAAATTGTTATTATTATTATTATTATTATTATTATTATTATTATTTTGAGGTAGAGTCTCACTCTAGCCCAAGCTGACCTGGAACTCACTGTACTCTCAGGCCTGCCTCGAAGTCACAGTCATCTTCCTACCTCTGCCTCTTAGTGCTGGGATTAAAAGCAGGTGCCGGGCTGGAAGGATGGCTTAGCAGTTAAGGTGTTTGCCTGCGAAGCCAAGAGACCCAGGTTCGATTCTCCAGGATCCACGTTAGCCAGATGCACAAGGGGGCGCACTGGTCTGAAGTTCATTTGCAGTGGCTGGAGATCCTGGAGTGCCCATTCTTTTTCTTTCTCTCCCTTTCCCTCTTTCTCTGACAAATAAATAAATAAAACATTAAAAGCAGGTGCCACCATGCCCAGCTTCTGGTGTTTTGTTTTTTAAGTGTTTATTGACAACTTCCATACATATAGACAATAGAACATGATTATAATTCCCTCATACGATGCTCACTTTTCCTTACCCTGAATCCAGCTTCCACTGAATCCCTTCTTTTCAAATATTCTCTCTTCTATATTGATGTCATCATTTTTTCCTATTATGCAGCTTGTAAAGGTAGCATCAGCTACTGTGAGGTCATGAAAACCACGGCCCCTTTTTGTCTGGAAGACAGTATTTCAAATCACTCCTCCCCTTCTTTGGCTCTTACAAGAGCTGAGATGATAGGCACATACCACCATGCCTATCTCTTAGTATATGCCATTTAATGTCCTAAGGAATTTGCTTCTTACCTGAAAGTGTTCATTTTAATATGTTTGTACTTCTATTAAAAAGTTGTTTCTGGGCCAGAGAGATAGCTTAGCAGTTAAGGCACCTGCCTGCTAAGCCTAAGAATGCCGATTCAATTCTCCAGGTCCCACGTTTAGCCAGACGCAGTGACGCAAGGGAGCAATGCCACACTTGCCCACAAGGTGGCGCACACATCTGGAGTTTGTTCACAGTGGCTGAGAGGCCACTGGTGCGTCCATTCGCTGTCTGTTTCTTTCCCTCTATCTCTCTCTGAATCTCTCTCAAAAAAAAGTTGTTTCTTTGGGCTGGAGAGATGGCTTAGCAGTTAAGGCATTTGCCTACAAAGCCAAAGGATCCTGGTTTGATTCTCCAGGACCTACGTAAGCCAGATGCATAAGGGGGCACATGCATCTGGAGTTCATTTGCAGTGGTTGGAGGCCCTGGCACGCACCCATTCTCTCTCTCTCTTAAATAAATAAATAAATAAATAAATAAATAAATAAATAAAAGTTTTTTTTTTAATCTCTGCATCATTATGTAGACTTCCTTAATTATGTCTGCAGTAGAATTTCAATCTTAGTGTATAATCTAACCATCCTGTTTTCATGAGATTTGAGAGGCTTAGAGTGGGCTAGAACTCACTTTGGGATTTATATTACTTATGTCACTCACTTTTAGACTTTTTTCCTTCATAACAAAATGCAAAAACACAAAGACACAAGAACCACACCCACAAGCCAAACGACCCATGAAGGAGAACACCCACAACCCAAACTATGACCTCAAGTACATTTGTCAAACAAAATCCATGGGCATATTGCTGTGAACTAAACGCCAGACTTTATTCAGATTTTGCTAATGTTTCCTTAAAGTTTTTTTTTTTTTTTTTTTTCACTCCAGAACCCTACCCAAACTCCTGCATGACATGTGGTGATCAAGTCTCTAGTCTTCTCTGGTCTGTCATAGTTTCCTTTCTTCTCATTCTTCAAGGCCTTGGCACGTGTGAAGAGTGCTGATCAATCATTTGATTATGTTCTTCCTGCTGGGTTTCTCTCATCCCTTCCTCATGGCTCCTGGGGCCATGGGCTTGGGGAGAACATCACAGAGGTAGCATGCCACCGTCATCACGCATCACCAGAAAGACATCCTTGGCAAAAGTAACGTGATCACTTGGTTCAGTTGGTATTTGCCAGTTTTCTCCAGCTCATTGTTCACTGCTACCTTCCCACACTCCATTCTTTGGAAGCAAAGCCACTAAATGCCGTTCATACTCGAAAGGAGGAAGGTTCTGCTTATTTTACTTTTCATTTTTTTCTGAGACAATGTATCTTGTAACTAAGGCTGGCCTCAATGACCTTGGCCTTGTATCCTCCTCCCAAGTGCTGAGGCTACAGAGGAGTGTGCCACCACGCCCAGTGTCTGCTGCGGCTCCAGCCAGGCTTGGTGCATACTAGACAAGCACTCTATCCCCACACCATGATTCAGCATTTTTTGAAAACCTTATCCAGGAATTCTTGCCCAATTTTCCTATTGTGAGCACCCAGAGGAGAAATGAAGTTATTAATCTTTGTCTCCAGTTTCCTCTAATATGCTGAACCATTTCTTTATCTTCAGTAAACTGTATTAAAAAAAGTATCTTGATTCAAGAGAGGAGGTAAGAATGGAAGGGAGCCTGGTGTGGCGCATGCCTTTAATCCCAGCACTTGGGAGACAGAGGTATGGGGATCGCCATGAGTTTGAGGCCACCCTGAGACTACACAGTGAATTCCAGGACAGCCTGGGTGAGAGTGAGATCCTACTTCAAAAAAAAAAAAAAAAAAAAAAAAAAAAAAAAAAGAATGGAAGGGAAAGAAGAAATATAAAAGATTGACACAGGTAGATATTTATCTAATTGCACAGCTCTTTGCGTTTGTTTGTTTTATGAGACAGGGTCTCATGTAGCCCAGACTGGTCTCAAACTCACTATGCCTCCAAGGATCACCTTGAGTGCCTGAGCTACCTGCCTCACCTCCCAAATGTGGGGATTTGCCATGATGCCTGGCTAATTGTAACTATGTTCATGTACCTCAGGATTTTTTTTTTTTTTTTTTTTTTTTTGAAAATAAGGTCTTACTTATGTAGCCCAAGTTTGGTTTGGGACTCACTTTGTAGCCCTTGCTAGCCTCAAACTTAACAGTGATTCTCTTGCCTCAGCCTCATGAGTTTTAAAATTACGGATGTAGGCCACCACTTCTAACTAACCTAGGATTTTGAAGATACATTTAGCAGAGTGTGTGTAAAATGAAATGGAGGCCAAGCATGGTGATATATGCATGAAATCTCAGCAAGAAGACACTTAAGCAACATGGTGCTAAGTTTGAGGGCAGCTTCAGATGCACATGGAGATTTGCCCAGTTAGCTTGGGCTATATAGTGAGTGAGACCCTATCTCAAAATAAGTAAATAAACACTTAGGAGTGAGACAGAAGGGAAAGTAAACATAAGCTGATGGAAAATAAAATTCCCAAAGTTGCTTTTTTCCTTCTTCCCTCCCTCCCTCCTTCCCTCCCTCCCTTTCTTCCTTCCTTCCTCCTTCCTTCCTTTCTTTTTTTGTGGTTTTTCAAGGTAGGTT
Source organism: Orientallactaga sibirica (assembly GCA_036365145.1). Lineage (NCBI taxonomy): Eukaryota > Metazoa > Chordata > Mammalia > Rodentia > Dipodidae > Orientallactaga > Orientallactaga sibirica. The sequence goes on from JAEOAD010000017.1 coordinate 17,320,680, forward strand.
CTCATTCTACTCCAGGCTGATCTGGAATTCCCTATGTAGTCTCAGGGTGGCCTTGAACTCATGACCATCCCCCTACCTCTGCCTCCCAAGTGCTGGGGTTAAAGGCATATGCCACCATGCCCCGCTCAAGGTTGCTTTTAAGTGACTCTGAAACTTTATTCCTGGTATTTCAGCAGATACAAAAGTATTTTGAAAGAAATAATAGCATATATAGACCTTGGCTTTTCATATTATTTGAACTCCTCATCCATTCAATTCATAGTGACTGAACATGTAGACGTGGTTCTGGGCCGAGAGTGAGCAGTGACCAACACTGTCACTGAAGTCATTGGCTTTCATGAGAAAAAGCAACTCAGGGGAGAAAGAAAAGTAGGAGGGTGACAGAGACAGACAATAAACAAGCAAATAAGCCAATGAATGACATAATGAAATGGAAGGAAGTCTGAACAGTATTCTCTGGATAATAAAAATGGAGGTGGGTGTGGGGAAAGCTCAGGTTACTTTGTATTCTTCATGTTGGCTGGTTAAACTCTGATCATGAGGTCATAGTTTGGGTTGTGGGTGTTTTCCTTCATGGGTCTTTTGGCTTGTGGGTGTGGTTCTTGTGTCTTTGTGTTTTTGCACATCTAAGAGTGACTGACATAAATAATATGAATCTCAAAGTGATTTCTAGCCCATTAAGCCTCTCAAATCTCATGCAAACAGGATGGTTAGATTGTACACTAACCTTGAAACTCTACTGCAGACGTATTTAAGGAAGTCTACATAACAATGCACAGATAAAAAATCCCAACTTTTTAATAGAAGTACAAACACATTCAAATGAACTCTTTCAGGTAAGAAGTAAACTCCTTAGGACATTAAACGGTATGTGTGAAGAGACAGGCATGGTGGTGATACCTGTAATCTCAGCTCGTAGGAGCTGGGGGCAGGAGGATCAGGCGTTCAAGGTTGTCCTTGTCTATACAGTTAGTTAAACTACACGAGACTCTATTTCAAAAGAGAGACTGAGATTGAAAGAAAAAGATACTGTACCTTCCCTATGAAGTCAGAAAATAAGCTAAATGGAGGAACCTATATGCCCTGAAATGAATAATTTTTAATAATTTAATTTTTAAAAATGGAATCAGAAGCCGGGCATGGTGGCGCACGCCTTTAATCACAGCACTCGGGAGGCAGAGGTAGGAGGATTGCTGTGAGTTTGAGGCTACCCTGAGACTACATAATTAATTCCAGGTCAGCCTGGGCCAAAGTGAGACCCTACCTCAAAAAACCAAAAAAAATAAAATAAAATAAAAAGGAAACATCATTCCACTTTGCAATGGGTCTGCATATTCTAGTGTAAGCCATCATCTCTGTTACACTGTATGGTTTTACAGGTCTTTCTTTAATACGTACACATTATATGTAAGTAGAAAGAGCCATGTAAGTTTTGATGTAATGACTCAAAAATTTAATTAAAAGTATGTTGAAAAAGATTTTTTTAAAGAATGTAGCTTTATGATTGGTGAGGCGTAGGCTTATAACAATATAAAAATTTTTTTTTTACATAAAAGTTTAAAAGCAGAGGTTTATATGTCGGTTGGTAGAATCCTTGCCTACCATGCACAAAGCCCTGGGTTTAAGCCCCTCATAAACCAGCATGGTGGGGCACACCTATAATCCCAGCACTTAGTGGACAGAGGCAGAGACATGAGTTCAAGGCCAACCTTGAACTCCAGGCTAGTCCTACACAGTGAGACCCTGTCTCAAATGAATAAATAAATAAATGACTAAATAAGCAAACAAACAAATTCAATAAAAGCAGAGGTTTTCTCTTATCTATAGCGAAGACATAGCTTAATGATATTTCAGAATTCCTACAAACAAAAGCTATAAAGTTAGTTTTTACCATTAATATACAGCAGTTATTTTGATGAAAATTAAAGCGACCTATGATTTCTGTTTAATGACACAATTGTAACATATAACAATGATTACTAATTTAATAACTCAGTATTAGGCTTGTAGCCTGTCTTAAAGACTTGTAGCCCATTTCCAGTATAAAAGGAATGGCAAAGAATATGTAATTCTTTAGACATAATAAGGAAATCCATCTTTGATTTTAACAAAAATCTCAGGAGCCCCATGGCCAGTCTTTGTCGAGTTATAGAACTGAGTTATGCATATCTTACTACCTTTGCGACCAGCTCGTCCATAAAAACCTTCGGAAAATTACAAGCTCTCCATTGATAAAGTCTAATTGAAGTGGGCATAGCTGACTAATGGCAATTTCTCACTCATTTGCTTAGCTAGCTTTGGGCTGTTCTTTTGCCCTCAGGTAACTGGCACACCTAGATATTCCACGAGGAAGACAATCATTTTGGACTGTCCAAACAAGCTGCTCTGAATCGGAAGTGAACCAAATGAGGCAGAAACATTAGACTTTGTCATCAAAGATGACTCACTGATACTTGCTAGATCTGGCTACTCCCTGACATCCACCCTACTTTTTGTTAGCCTGAACAGGTTGAACTTATGGCACAAAAGATGCACCTTTCAATTAATTTCACTTGGTTACTATTATCACGACTCTCTTCCTCTGTCCCAGGTATTGTGCAAGGCTCGCCATCAATCACACTCAATTTTACCCTGGAGGCGCATATAATTCAGAAAAGTTAGATAAGCACAAGAATAACTTTGAAACCTTTGGAGAAATGCAAAATCATAGATGTGATATGCTATGTCTTGAGAGGGTCTGAATCCAGCTTTGTAAAGTCAGGAAAAACAGTCAAGAGGAAGTTAAAATCTAAGCTTAGACCTTAAATATTAACTGATTTTTTTTTTTTTTTTTTTTTTTTTGGTTTTTCGAGGTAAGGTCTCACTCTGGCCCAGGCTGACCTGGAATTAACTATGTAGTCTCAGGGTGGCCTTGAACTCACGGCGATCCTCCTACCTCTGCTTCCCAAGTGCTGAGATTAAAGGCGTGCGCCACCACGCCTGGCTTAAATAAGCAAAATTTAACCAGCGTTGGTCACCATTGTCCTCCACAGTGCTGTCATAAGGTCAATCCAAACTTCGTCTGGAACTATTGAAAACTTTCACATGCTTGATCACTTCTACAACTATCTTCACATTGGCAGAAGAAAATCATGCCTCACTGGCTTTCTTAACCACGTGTGTATGTTGTCCCATTTCCTTTATTCCTCAGATATTCTGAATATTAGAGCAGTGATATGCCCAGTCTTTGAATTATTTCTCTTTCTCTCTTTCATTTTTTTGAGGTAAGGTCTTACTTTAGTCCAGGCTGTCCTTTTTAACCCCAGCTGGCCTTGAACTCATGGCACTCCTTCTACCTCAACTTGCTAAAGGCTGTGATCATAGGTGTGAGCCACCATGCTTGGACTCTGTCTCTCTTTCTCTCTCTTCTCTCTTTAGTCTTCCAATTCCCAATCCCAGTTTCATAATCTTATATTTGATCCATATGCTGATTCCCAAATTATACTTCCAGCCCAATCTTCTTCCATGAATCCAGAATTACCAAAAAGTATACTCAAATTCTCCACCCCCAGCACTAGTAGATACTGCAAACTAAACATCCTCAAAAGCCAACTTTTGGCCAGGCATGGTGGCCCATGCCTATAATCCCAGCACTGGAGAGGTGGAGACAAGAGGATCTGGAGTTCAAGCTCATCCTTGGCTATAGTGAGTTTAAGGCCAGTCTGGTCTACATGTGATCCTGTCTTAGAAAAAGAAAAAGAACCCAAGTGTGGTGTCTCACGCCTTCAACCCCAGCACTTTGGAGGCAGAGGTAGGAGGATCACTATGAGTTTGAGGCCAAGCTGAGACTACATAGTGAGTTCCAAGTCAGCCTGGGCTAGAGTGAGACCCTACCTCAAAAAACCAAAAAAAAAAGAAAGAAAAGAAAAAACATCAAAAGTAAACTTACATCCTGTGCTAATATCTGCTCTCTATGTCTTCTTTCCCATTCTCTGGTCACAGTAACTCCACACTTCCAGTTCCTCAGCCCCCAAAACCTTTGCTGTACATTTTGATCCTTCCCTTCATGCTTCATCTCACAGGAATCCACTAGTAATTAGCATCTCCATCCTCAGATATCATCCTAAACGAACTTCCTGTCAATATCACAGGATCATTTTCATTAACCTAATGGCTTTTCCTTTTTTTGTTTTGTTTTGTTTTTCAAGGAAGGCTGACCTGGAACTCACTATGTAGTTTCAGGCTGGCCTCAAACTCACAGCAATTCTCCTACCTCAGCCTCCTGAGTGCTGGGGTTAAAGGCGTGCACTTCACTGACTGAGCTATGTCCCTGGTCACTCTGTTTCTCCTTTTTCCTAATGAGTATAGGAGTTGTAGGCATCAATTTCATACAATTAATTCAAAGGCTGAGAGCCCTTAGTAGCTCTCTAGCAGAGTTCCTTCCATGTTTTGATGGCCAAGACTGGGTTATAGGTCCGCTCTCAAATCAGTCTCCTAAAATGGTCTTTGTCATTGGAGAATGAGTCACTGGGATGGCTAGACCTGGCTGGTTTTGCTATGCACACTTTCATTTTACCCTGGAAAGAGTTGCTTTCACAGGGAAATCATATAAAGTCCCTTGAATAGGGTGTCACTTGCTCCTTAAAGACAAAAAATCTGGTGTGTTAAAAAATGAACATAGGAGCCAGGCGTGGTGGCACACACCTTTAATCCCAGCAGTCGGGATACAGAGGTTGGAGGATCGCTGTGAGTTAGAGGCCACCCTGAGACTACATAGTGAATTCCAAGTCAGTCTGAGCTAGAGTGAAACCCTACCTCAAAAAACCAAAAAGAAAAGAAAAGAAAGAACATAGGGTTCCCTGTGGGAGAGTGTACAGGCAGGCGCAGTGGTCTGGAACAGGAACTGGACCTGGGGAGATAAACAAGCCAGTGCACTCCTCCGCCCCAGCTGAAACCACAGAGGAACTGGGGAAATGAGCAAGAGTGCTGCTTTCTTGGTAAATCTGATAATTAGCACAAGGGTGAAGGAGGTAGACGCTGAGGACACTCAACACCTACCAAAACCAGAGATCCAGAGGCTCCTGAGTGCCCATCACTGAAGTAGACTTACAATGCTCCCAGCGTGGCTCAGGGAATTTTGTAGAAGAGGGGACAGAAATATTGTTAGAGCCACAAGTTGAGACATTTTGCACAGAGACATTGCCTCTCCCCCATAACTGACTGCTGCCCCCACAATGCATGACCAACAGGCCCCACGGAGTTGACCTGCATCCCCAACAAGGAAGGCCTCTTCAGAAAAGGGGCAGGGAGGAGGGAAAGGATGGTATCAACATGTGTTGTTTACATACTAAATGTGTCCATATCTAATAAAAATTTTTAAAAAGATAAAAAATATTTTTAAAACTTAAAAAAATGTGTACTGAAAAAAAAATGAACATAGATCTTAGCTAAATGAAGCTATTTCTGTCATCTACAAATGTATATGCATAGATATGTATATGGGTGTTAGAGGCAGGTCTTGCTATGTAGCTTAGGGTAGCCTGAAACTTAGTATATGGCCCAGGCTGGACTCAAACTCATGGCAATCCTCCTGCCCCAGCCTCCAAATTATTAGGATTGCAGGTGTGAGCTTTCACACACAGATGAAATGACACTACTATTATGGGAACCTTGAGAAAGCTATGCTTCAAAAAGGAGAGGAATGACATAAAATATTGTCTTATGAGGTTAAATATGATAAGGGTTTAGGGCCTGGGATATGGCTTAGCCTTTAAGACCCTTGCTTGTAAAGCTTGCTGGCCTGGCTTCATTTCCCCAGTACCCAGGTAAAGCCAGATGAATAAAGTGGTGTATGCTTCTGGAATTGTTTATAGCATCAAGAGGCTCTGGCACACCCATACTCTCTATTTCTTTTTTTCTCTCTCACACAAATAAATAAATAAATAAATAAATAAATAAATAAATAAATAAATAAATAAAAATATTTTTCAAAAAAATCAAAGTTTAGAGCCGGGCATGGTGGTGCATGCCTTTAATCCCAGCACTCGGGATGCAGAGGTAGGAGGATTGCTATGAGTTCAAGGCCACCCTGAGACTACATAGTGAATTCTAGTTCAGCCTGGATTAGAGTAAGACCCTACCTCGAAAAACCAAAACAAACAAACAAACAAACAAATAAATAAATAAATAAATAAATTTTAAAAGGAAAAACAAACAAACAAAAAAATATCAGAGTTTAAAAGTATTATTTAGGCTTTCATCCTTCCAGTTCAGTCATAGTAGCTGGACTGTGCCTCGTCTTCCTTGAAGGTTCTGAGTGTCTTCAGAGGTTCTGGAATGTGAGTGGGAGGATATAGGCAAGGGTCCCGACATCAGTCATTGTTGCATGACTGTGCCTCGTTTTCCTGAAGGTTCTGAGGATCTTCTGAGATACTGAATGTGACTGGGAGAACGGAGACAATGGTCCTGGAGGTTAAGCACGAGAAGGTCCTAAACTTCCCCACAGTGTTTGCATTATTAAGCACTGGGTAGAGTTTGAGGTTTTCTGCCTGTAAACCAAACTAGCTTGTTGAAAAAAGAAGTAACTCCTGTCTTTATCCGTGGAAAACTCAGTATACCCCTTACGTGTCTGCTACTGAAGCGTCCACGGTGCTCTTAAGCTTCAAAACACTGCCCAAGCATCAGGCCTGAAGTGTTCATGATGCTGGGCCCCGAGACTGTGTGGTCAAACTCTTTGGCCTGTCCTGGTTCTGCTCACTTAAGAATATACAAAACGTCCTCTCTGGCAGCATAATTCACCATGGGATGGGAGGTGATCCTTTCATTTGCTCTAGTGAAGGCAGGAGAGTGGTGAGGCTTTTGTTGACCTTAAGTCAGAAGAGGATGTAAAATTAACCTTGTTAAAAGACAAGGAAGCGGGGCATGGTGGTGTACGCCTTTAATCCCAGGCAGAGGTAGGAGGATCGCTGTGAGTTCAAGGCCACCCTGAGACTACGTAGTTAATTCCAGGTCAGCCTGGGCCAGAGTGAGACCCTACCTCGAAAAACCAAAAATAATAAAGTAAGAAAGAAATAGGGCTGGAGAAATGGCTTAGCAGTTAAGGCGCTTGCCTGCAAAGTTAAAGGACCATGGTTCGATTCCCCAGGACACATGTAAGCCAGATGAACAAGGTGGAGCATGCATCTGGAGTTCCTTTGCAGTTGCTGGAGGCCCTAGAGCACCCATTCTCTCATTATTCTCTCATTCTTTCTATCTCTATCTGTGAACCCCACACACAAATAAATAAATAAATAAAAATTTAAAAATATTTTTAAAAGACAAGGAAAAGGCAGGCATGGTGGCACACACCTTTCATCCCAGCACTTGAGAGGCAGAATTAGGAGGATCACTGTGAGTTTGAGGCCAGCCTGAGACTACAGTGAGTTCCAGGTCAGCCTGGGCTAGAGTGAGACCTTACCTTAGAAAATCTAATGAATAAATAAATAAATGACAAGGAAAGCATGAGATGCACGTATACAGAAATGTTCAAGTCACACAGAACCAAGATGGATTGGGTGTGGAAGCACAGCCGTCCAACAGTGCTGCCAGTGCCAAAGATGGCTTTGTAAGGCTTCAGGGACTTCACGTGGCATATACAAAGGAAGAAATTGTTCAGTTCCTCCCAGGATTGGACATTACGCCAAATAGGATCACGTTACCCATGGGCCCAAAGGGCAAGATTACAGGGAAGACCTTTCTGCAATTTGTCACATGGGAGTTAGCTGAGAAGACTGGAGGGAAGCACCAGGAGAGAAGAGGACATAAGTATATTGACGTGCTCAAGAGCAGTCAGGAGGAAGTGAGGTCATCCTCAGACCCACTTCTGAAATTCATGTCTGTGCAGAGGCCAGGTCCCATGACCCACCTGGCAGGGCCAGGAGCTACACTGGCATGGTGAAGCAGGCAGATCTCCCTGGATAGAAGGAGGCCAGGTGTCTGTCGTTCAGGCTGCGGGGGCTCTGAGGATTACAACGGCTTCAGTGCTGGCTATGGCTTCACCATACACTTGTTGGGAAGAGACCACAGCTACCGTGCCACAGGTACAGAGGCCACACGTTCACAGTGCAGAGCACCAGCGGCCACTGCATCCACATGAACGGGCTGCCCTACAAAGCAATGGAAAATATTGATAACTTCTGTCCACTGAACCCTGAGAGAGTACATACTGAAACTGGCCCTGTGTGATTGCGACGATGATGTTGAGTTTGACTCTGAAGAAGCTATGGCACCTGTCAAAAGGCAGGGCCAACATGCAGTCCAGATCCATCCAATTTGTTCTGAATTCGACAACGGGACAACAGTGGGGCTTAGAGCAGCCACGTGATGCTGAGAATGGGGATGTCCGTGGCCCAGGCCACTGCAGTCTCTTATGGGACTAGCCGCAGCTGTCAGGACAGAATGGTGGATATGACTAGTAGTGTAGGAACATTCGAGTTGTTTCACCAAAACTTCACAGACAGTTACAAGCTGAGAGAACAGTTTATAACTCCATAGGAGGAAGCCACCGGACCCACCTTGGCACCCTGAGTTTGTGGAATCTGGATTCATGCAAACTTTTCTTCTGACATGTAATAGTGAGTAAGCTAAAACTTCTTCCTGCTGCGTTGTCTAGTTTAACATTTTGGTAATAGACCTCAGAGTGATGTTACCTGAGTGAAAATTATTTTAAGTACATGAAGTGTGGATGTCTCACAGCACACTGCACGGAACACGCTGGGGAGATGGACTTTGGAGAATTCAAAGGTGTTAGATCTCTAATTCAAAGAGAAGCATTTTTCATAATAATTCAGTGTGTGTGTGTGTGTGTGTGTGTGTGTGTGTGTTGAGGTAGGGTCTCGCTCTCGCTCTGGCCCAGGCTGATCTGGAATTCACTATGTAGTCTCAGGCTGGCCTTACTGACCTTGAACTCACAGTGAGCCTACTCCTACCTCAGCCTCCCAACTACTAGGATTAAAGGCGTGTACCACCCTGCCCAGCCAAGTTTATCTTTTCAGTTAGGTTACATTTAAGTTTTTTTTTTTTTTTTTTTTTTTTTTTTTTTTGAGGTAGGGTTTCACTGTAGCCCAGGCTGACCTAGAATTCATTATGTAGTCTCAGGGTGGTCTCCAACTCACAGTGATCCTTCTACCTCTGCCTCACGAGTGCTGGGATTAAAGGCATGCACCACCACGCCGGCTTTTTTAAATTTTTTAATTACTTGCTTATTTGCAAGGAGAGAGAGAGAATAGGCACCACTGTAAATGAACTTTAGACATGAGTCACTTTGTGCATCTGGCTTTATGCAGGTACTACCAGCCGTCAGGCTATGCGAGCAAGCGTCTTAACCACTGAGCCATCTCAATTCATCCAGCCCAAGTTTAAACATTCTAAAACTTAGTCTTGAGAACTGAAACACAATAATGGGTAAGGCTTTGACTTAAAGCTTACTGTGATTTCCCTTGGGTGTGTTTTGCTTAGAGAAACTGGTTAAATTTTTTCGTTAATAGTTTCTTCTTAAAATAAAGATTTTTTTCACAACAAAAAGTATTATTTAGATTATATGATGAAACAAACATCTGAGGACTTTTGGTTTATTTGTGTATTTTATTGAGGCAGTATCTCACTCTAGCTCAGGCTGACCTGGAACTCACTCTATAGCCCAAGTTGCCCTGGAATTCATGGTGATCCTTCTAACTCAGCCTCCCCAGGCCCGGTAGGGCAATTTTGATAATAGTTACTGAATTGTTCTGTTCTGAGACAGAATTAGGAGGATCACTGTGAGTTTGAGGCCAGCCTGAGACTACAGTGAGTTCCAGGTCAGCCTGGGCTAGAGTGAGACCTTACCTTGGAAAAACCAATAAATAAATAAATAAATGACAAGGAAAGCATGAGATGCACGTATACAGAAATGTTCAAGTCACACAGAACCAAGATGGATTGGGTGTGGAAGCACAGCTGTCCAACAGTGCTGCCAGTGCCAAAGATGGCTTTGTAAGGCTTCAGGGACTTCACATGGCATACATATACAAAGGAAGAAATTGTTCAGTTCCTCCCAGGATTGGACATTATGCCAAATAGGATCACGTTACCCATGGGCCCAAAGGGCAAGATTACAGGGGAGACCTTTCTGCAATTTGTCACATGGGAGTTAGCTGAGAAGACTGGAGGGAAGCACCAGGAGAGAAGAGGACATAAGTATATTGACGTGCTCAAGAGCAGTCAGGAGGAAGTGAGGTCATCCTCAGAACCACTTCTGAAATTCATGTCTGTGCAGAGGCCAGGTCCCATGACCCACCTGGCAGGGCCAGGAGCTACACTGGCATGGTGAAGCAGGCAGATCTCCCTGGATAGAAGGAGGCCAGGTGTCTGTCGTTCAGGCTATGGAGGCTCTGAGGATTACAACGGCTTCAGTGCTGGCTATGGCTTCACCATACACTTGTTGGGAAGAGACCACAGCTACCGTGCCACAGGTACAGAGGCCACACGTTCACAGTGCAGAGCACCAGCGGCCACTGCATCCACATGAAGGGGCTGCCCTACAAAGCAATGGAAAATATTGATAACTTCTGTCCACTGAACCCTGAGAGAGTACATACTGAAACTGGCCCTGTGTGATTGCGACAATGATGTTGAGTTTGACTCTGAAGAAGCTATGGCACCTGTCAAAAGGCAGGGCCAACATGCAGTCCAGATCCATCCAATTTATTCTGAATTCGACAACGGGACAACAGTGGGGCTTAGAGCAGCCACGTGATGCTGAGAATGGGGATGTCCGTGGCCCAGGCCACTGCAGTCTCTTATGGGACTAGCCGCAGCTGTCAGGACAGAATGGTGGATATGACTAGTAGTGTAGGAACATTCGAGTTGTTTCACCAAAACTTCACAGACAGTTACAAGCTGAGAGAACAGTTTATAACTCCATAGGAGGAAGCCACCGGACCCACCTTGGCACCCTGAGCTTGTGGAATCTGGATTCATGCAAACTTTTCTTCTGACATGTAATAGTGAGTAAGCTAAAACTTCTTCCTGCTGCGTTGTCTAGTTTAACATTTTGGTAATAGACCTCAGAGTGATGTTACCTGAGTGAAAATTATTTTAAGTACATGAAGTGTGGATGTCTCACAGCACACTGCACGGAACACGCTGGGGAGATGGACTTTGGAGAATTCAAAGGTGTTAGATCTCTAATTCAAAGAGAAGCATTTTTCATAATAATTCAGTGTGTGTGTGTGTGTGTGTGTGTGTGTTGAGGTAGGGTCTCGCTCTCGCTCTGGCCCAGGCTGATCTGGAATTCACTATGTAGTCTCAGGCTGGCCTTACTGACCTTGAACTCACAGTGAGCCTACTCCTACCTCAGCCTCCCAACTACTAGGATTAAAGGCGTGTACCACCCTGCCCAGCCAAGTTTATCTTTTCAGTTAGGTTACATTTAAGTTTTTTTTTTTTTTTCGAGGTAGGGTTTCACTGTAGCCCAGGCTGACCTAGAATTCATTATGTAGTCTCAGGGTGGTCTCCAACTCACAGTGATCCTTCTACCTCTGCCTCACGAGTGCTGGGATTAAAGGCATGCACCACCACGCCGGCTTTTTTAAATTTTTTAATTACTTGCTTATTTGCAAGGAGAGAGAGAGAATAGGCACCACTGTAAATGAACTTTAGACATGAGTCACTTTGTGCATCTGGCTTTATGCAGGTACTACCAGGCCGTCAGACTATGCGAGCAAGCGTCTTAACCACTGAGCCATCTCAATTCATCCAGCCCAAGTTTAAACATTCTAAAACTTAGTCTTGAGAACTGAAACACAATAATGGGTAAGGCTTTGACTTAAAGCTTACTGTGATTTCCCTTGGGTGTGTTTTGCTTAGAGAAACTGGTTAAATTTTTTCGTTAATAGTTTCTTCTTAAAATAAAGATTTTTTTCACAACAAAAAGTATTATTTAGATTATATGATGAAACAAACATCTGAGGACTTTTGGTTTATTTGTGTATTTTATTGAGGCAGTATCTCACTCTAGCTCAGGCTGACCTGGAACTCACTCTATAGCCCAAGTTGCCCTGGAATTCATGGTGATCCTTCTAACTCAGCCTCCCCAGGCCTGGGTAGGGCAATTTTTGATAATAGTTACTGAATTGTTGTCTATTCTTAGGCTGACTTGAAGTGCTTTGAAGAGATGAGGCTAGAAAGAGAATGACACTCCTCTTTAAAGTGGAATAGAATGAGAACAAAGGCAGAAGATAAATGAGACTGTATCATTGAATGGAATGTTCTTATTTATGTTAGATGAAAAATTCAGAGTATATGTAAGGGCTGGAGGGATGGCTTAGTGTTTAAGGCACTTGCCTGCAAAGCCAAAGGATCCCTGTTTGACTCTCCAGGACCCATGTAAACCAGATGCACAAGGGGGCGCATGCATCTGGAGTTCTTTTGCAGTGGCTGGAGGCCCTGGCACACCCATTCTCACTCCTCTCTCTTTCTCGCTCTCAAATAAATGAATAAAATATTTTTAAAAGAGTATATGTAAATGCTGATATGTAGGAGCTAAAAGAAGAAAATGAGCTTCTTGTGAAAGAGGAGAGGCTGGGACATGACAATAAGTATCAGGAAGTTTTCTCTTCCACTGATATAATTGGAAAATATATAGGTTTAAGAAAATTATAAATATAACATATATGTTTGAGTTCAGCTTCTATTTAATAACTACTTTTATATCCTGACAGAAGAAGTTCAAGGTGGTAGGATTTTCCCCACATTTGGTGAAAAGGGTCAGTATCCTAAATGCCTATTAAAACTGCTCATAAAAATACCAAGATCTGAGTATGGTGTTATGTGCTGAAATTACAGCACTGGAGAGGATAAACAAGGAAGGTCATGAGTTAACAGCAAGACGTCTTTTAAATTGTTATTCATTGGATTGACTGTTTTATTTATTTATTTATTTATTTACTTACTTACTTATTTATTTGAGAAAGAGAGACAGAGATAAAAAGACAGACAAAGAGAGAAGGAGTATGGGTATCCAGGGCCTCCAGCTACTGCAAACGAACTCCAGATGCATGCACCACTTTGTGCATTTGGCTTTATGTGGGTACTGGGGAATCAAACCAGGGCCATCAGGCTTTGCAAGCAAGCACCTTTAACCACTGAGCCATCTCTCTGGCTCGCAAGATGCCATCATGAAAACAAAAGATAAATTTGAGCCGGGCGTGGTGGCGCACGCCTTTAATCCCAGCACTCAGGAGGCAGAGGTAGGAGGATCGCAGTGAGCTCAAGGCTACCCTGAGACTGCATAGTGAATTCCAGGTCAGCCTGAGCTAGAGTGAGACCCTACCTCAAAAAACCAGGAAAAAAAAAAAGAAAAAAAAGATAAATTTGTTGTCATTTTTCTTTTTTATTATGTCCTATATTTTTCTGAATGTATTTGAATCCTCTTATAAGTAGAATTTCTTTCTTTGTGCCACCTCCTGATACAGGATTGTGTGACTAATGGATAGACAATAGCATCAAATGATAGTGACCCTCACATTTTTTAAACAAGATTCTAGGGTTTCCACATAAAGGTGGGAATCTTGTAAGTTAGTTTTCCACATTTATGTGATACACAAATTCCTATGGGATAGTAGTGTACCATCTGGAATTTAATGAGATTTGAATTCTAGCCAAAGTTGGGCATCAGAATTGAACAAGGATTCTACAGTGATAGATCATTAGGTGCAGCACCATCACCTCAGGTGACCACTTGAATCATCAGTGACGAAAAGTCAATTTATGCCTAAGGAGAGACATCGCTCTCTAAATAACCAGAACAGGTGGGAGGGAATGAAGGGTGAAACATAAGAGTAAACTTCTACCTATTTAAAACGAATCATAATGCACAAAATGTCACTGGGTAATTAATTGAAACAGGCCCTATCCTGTCTTGAATTTAATTTTAGTCACACGGTTGGAGCTGACATTTCTTGTTTTAACAATCAAGTGTGTCACTTCACATTTTAGAACTTGCTGCAATTCTAAAATTCATGCCTGCATATTGTTCTCCTTTTACAGAGCATTGAATGTAGCATTGATTCAACAGTACTTATCAAATGCCAATTACACTCCAGAAGCCAGGAATTCAGAAATGTGGGCATCTTTGTTTCCAAGTACTTCACAATCCAGTAGTGAATGATTTTAACTGCATAACGTCCATCTAACTAATCATTGCTACTTAAAAGATTCATTTCTCGGGGCTGGAGGGATGGCTTAGTAGTTAAGATGTTTGCTTTCAAAGCCAAAGGATCCCCAGTTCAACTCTCCAGGACCCACGTAAGCCAGATGCACAAGTGGGCGCATGCATCTGGAGTTTGTTTGCAGTGGCTAGAGGCCCTGGCATGCCCATTATCTCCCTCTCTCTCTCTGCCTTTTTCTTTCTCTCAAATATACATATATATGATTCATTTCTCTGAGCTTGTGTAATTAATACAAAAATAAACCTCCAAATTTTCTGTTCTTTCATCTATATATAAAAAGTAGCTTTTAAAAGGCAAAAGTAAAATACTGGTTTAAAAAATAGTGGTCCTTTTTCAATGATTTTATAATCAAAGATATCTCATTACTATTTATTTTATTTTATTTCTTTGTTTGAAAGGGGGGCAGAGGCAGAAAGAAAGAGAAAATGGGAGTGCCAGGGCCTCCAGCCACTGCAAACAAACTCCAGATGCATGTGCAACCTTGTTCATCTGGCTTACATGGGTCCTGGGGTATAGAAGCCGGGTCCCTTTGCTTTGTAGGCAAACACCTTAATGGCTAAGCCATCTTTCCTGGAATTAACTATGTAGTCTCAGGGTGGCCTCAAACTCATGGCAGTCCTCCTACATCTGCCTCCCCAGTGCTGGGATTAAAGGCATGCACCACCATGCCCGGCCGCATTACTATTTTTTAAAATATTTTATTTTTATTTATTTATTACATTTGGAGAGAGAAGGAGAGAGAGAGTGAGAATGGGCATACCAGGGCTACTAACCGCTGCAAACGAACTCCAGACACATGCAACACCATGTGCATCTGGCTTTACATGGGATTTGGAGAATCGAACCTAGGTCCTTGGGCTTTACAGGCATGCACGTTAACTGCTAAGCCATTTCTCCAGCCCAGCATTTATTTATATATATACATATATATGTATACATATATATATATATATATATATATATATATATATATATATATATATATATATACTGTTTTTGTTTTTCAAGGCAGGGTTTTACTCTGGTCCAGGCTGATCTGGAATTAACTATGTAGTCTCAGGGTGGCCTTGAATTCATGGCGATCCTCCTACCTCTCCCTCCCAAGTGCTAGGATTAAAGGCATGTGCCACCACGCCCGGCTAACCAGCATTAATATTTTTAATAGAAATGTGTATCACAACATGATAGCACACAGTTGTAGCCTCAGCCGTTGGAAGCAGAGGCTACACTGGGATATCTTTTTTGTTTGTTTGTTTTGTTTTATTTTTTGATTGGTTGGTTGCTTTGTTTTGAGGTAGGATCTCACTCAAGCCCTCACTGATCTGGAATTATGTAGTCTCAGGGTAGCCTCGAACTCATGGTGATCCTCCTACCTCTGCCTACCAAGTGCTGGGATTAAAGGCGTGCGCCACCACGCCTGGCCAAACTGGGATATCTTGTCTCAAAAATAAATAGATAAGTAAAAGAAGACAAGCTCGGGAGATGGCAGAGGAGTTGGTAAAGCACTTGCTGTGAAAGTGTGAGGATGAGAGTTCTCGAATTCCTAACATCCGCATACATTCGGGCTTTGGGAGACAGAGAAAGGGAATCCCCTGAGCAGCGAGCTGACTGGCTAGACTAGCCCAGTCAGCCAACTCTGGTCTCACGTGACAGGCCCTGCCTCAGGAAACAAAAAGGGGAATAATCAAGGAAGACACAGATCTCCACCTCTGGCCTCAGTGTGCACCTACACACACGTGTGCCCACAGGCACACAGACAGACACATGTGAGAAAGAAAATAAGGAGACAACGAGAAACGGATAAACCAGTGGAAATATCCATAAATGGTTTTAGGTATATAACAAATATTTCTTGGCAGGTGTTCAAAGATCTCATTGCTATACCAGCCCGCTTCTGAGTTCTAACTCAAAAAGCATTATCTTTCCTTTCTCCCTTTCTTTGGATATTGGTCCATATGCTTGTCCTGGCACTCTGAGCTTTCTCTCATGTTTTTTCAAGAAATTTTCTTTGCTTTACAAGAAAGAAAGAAAAGAAAGAAAGAAAGAAAGAAAGAAAGAAAGAAAGAAAGAAAGAAAGAAAGAAAGAAAGAAAGAAAGAAAGAAAGAAAGAAAGAGAAAGAATGGGGGAGGGAGGGAGGGAGGGAGGGAGGGAGGGAGGAAGGAAGTGAAGGGGGGAGGGAGGGAAGGAGGGAGAGAGGGAGGGAGGGAGGGAGGGAGGAAGGGAAAAAAAGAAAAGGCAGAGTGCATGCACAAGGACTTGGCTTCCATCCCCAGCACGACATGCCTAGCTCGGTGTGGCAGTGCAGGCCTGAAAGTCCCAGCACCTGAAGGTAGTCAGGAGGGTCATTAAGTTCAAGGTTATCTGAGTCATATAGAAAGTTTGAGGTAAGGGCTGGAGAGATGGCTTGACTGTGAAGTCTAAGGACCCTGGTTTGAGGCTCAATTCCCCAGTATCCACGTAAGCCAGATACACAAGATGTTACATGCATCTGGAGCTCGTTTGCAGTGGCTGGAGGCCCTGGTGCACCCATTCTCTCTCCCTTTCTCTCTCTCTCTCTCTGCCTCTTTCTCTGTCTCTCTCTGTCTCTCTGTGTCACTCTCAAATAAATAAATAAATATAAATAAATAAGAAAGTTTGAGGCAAGATACATGCTAAGATACATGAGAGAGACAGAGAGATTAGAAAATAATGAAGAAAATGAACAGAAAAATAATTAATGGATGATTAAATGGATGATTCTAGGTAAACTCAGAGATAGAAAACATGGATTGTGCATGATCTCAGCTACTGGTTTTTCTACACTCTCTTAACAATGAAGAAGATTAATTCTATGAATTAGTTCATCTAAACCAAGTATATTTCCTTGATATCTTGTTTCCTAAGTGAGTTAGCAGGAATATTTGTATACTTCTGAAATTCAAAGAAACAGTCAGGGCTGGAGAGATGGCTTAGCGGTTAAGGTACATGCCTGTGAAGCCTAAGGACCCTGGTTTGATTCTCCAGGTCCCATGTAAGCCAGATGCCCAAGGGGGTGCAAGCATCTGGAATTCGTTTGTAGTAGCTAGAGGCCCTGGAGTGCCCATCCTCACTCTCCCTCTCTCTCTTTCCCTTTATCTGTCTCTAATAAATAAATAAATAATAAAATAAAACAAAGACCCATTCAGACTTTCCATGGTTACTAGTAACCATGGCTAACTGGCTGTGAGTTAACAATAACAGGGTGCTGATGTGTTCTCACATTTACCTATTAGCACAACTATTTCATAGTCACCTTACTTTACCCTCCTCAGTCATTTGCTTTTCCAATATTACCAAGCATTAAATAAATACAAGGATATAGGCTAGAGATGTTCAACTAACTTATAATTTAACAGAGACAAAGATCTGAAACCACGCTGCCACACAAAATCCATGCAGATGTAACTGAGAATTAAAGAAATACAGAAGCGCTCATCTGCTACTTACAAACCATCCCTGTCTCCCTGCCCACCACCAACTGGTTTTACATTGTGCAAAGCAGAAAAAAAAAAAGGGCTGTCACAAATCATTCAAGATGTGCCATGCAAGGTGTGGTTGGGAGAGGCTTGCCGAAGTCTCCTTCTTTACTTGCCAGAAACACATTCATGCTGAAATTATTCCAAATCATGGCTGTCCCTACATGACAGGACTCATCTCAGTGAGTCAGTCTGTGAGTCATGGCAGCTCACGGCATGACCCGTGCAGGTACAATGCAAAGTATTTAATATTTCCATCAATAAAATAAAGGGTATTCCACGCAGTGGTATATCCATATCATGGCCTATCACGCAGTCACTGAAAATGATTTCGAGCTGTGTTGACTTGAAGGAGTTTCCACAAGGGGAACAGTTGACAAATACTGAGGCATTTCTCCAGCCCAAATTTTTTTTTTTTTTCTTGAGACAGGGCTCATGTAGCCCAGGTTAGCCCTAAGCTTACTACTTAGCCAAAGATTACCTTGGACTCCAGATCCTCCTGCCTCTACCTCCTAAGTACAGAGATTGCAGGCATACACTTGGCTACTAGAAGCATCCATATTGTAAATGGGATATAGTAGACTCTATATTGTACCAAATATGACATTTTTGTCCTTTAACTGGAATATTTACTGATACCTCCATTTCAAATATTCTTCCAGAAAGAAAATATTGTAAAAGTAAGAAACGTGATATAGCTAGGCATGGAAACTTCAGCACTTGGGAGGCTGAGGCAGGAGAATTGATGAGAGCTTGAAGCCAACCTGGGCTTTATTGTGAATTCCAGACTAGACTGTGATACAGTGTGAGATCTTGCCTTGAAAAAAAAAAAAAAAAGAGGGGCTGGAGAGAGGTGCCTGGGAAGCTTAAGAACCCAGGTTCAGGGCTGGAGAGATGGCTTAGCGGTTAAACACTTGGCTGTGAAGTCTAAGGACCCCGGTTCAAGGCTTGATTCCCCAGGACCCACGTAAGCCAGATGCAGGAGGGGTGCATGCATCTGGAGTTTGTTTGCAGTGGCTGGAGGCCCTGGCATGCCCATTCTCTATTTATCTGCCTCTTTCTCTGTCTGTCGCTCTCAAATAAATAAATAAAAATAAACAAAAAAAATTAAAAAAAAAAAACCAGGTTCAATTCCCCAGTACCCACATAAGCCAGATGCACAAGGTGGTGCATGCATCCTGTGTTCATTTGCAGTAGCTGGAGGCCCAGGCACACCATTCTCTCCCTTCCACTCCCTCTTTCTTTCTCTCTCTCTCTAAAATAAATAAATAAAATATTTTAAAAACAAACAGAGAGCCAGGCGTGGTAGTGTACTTCTTTAATCCCAGCAGTGGGGATGCCAAGTGTGGTGGCAGAAGCAGGAGGATCACTGTGAGTTCAAGGCCATCCTGATACCACAGAGTGAATTTCAGGTCAGCCTGGGCTAGAGCGAGACCCTATCTCAAAAACTCACACAAAGCCGGGCATAGTGACATACACCTATAATCCTAGCACTTGGGAGGCAGAGGTAGAAGGATCACCATGAGTTCAAGGCCACTCTGAGACTACATAGTGAATTCCAGGTCAGCCTGGACTAGAGTGAGACCCTACCTCGAACACACACACACACACACACACACACATGAAAGAAAAGAAAAGAGGGCTGGAGAGATGGCTTAGCGGTTAAGCGCTTGCCTGTGATGCCTAAGGACCCCAGTTCAAGGCTTGATTCCACAGGACCCACGTAAGACAGATGCACAAGGTGGTGCATGCATCTGGAGTTCGTTTGCAGTGGCTGGAGGCCCTGGTGTGCCCAATCTCTCTCTATCTATCTACTGCTTTCTCTTTCGATCTGTCACTCTTCAATAAATAAATAAAAACAAACAAAAAAACTTAAAAGAAAAGAAAGAATCATTATGAATGAACAAGATATTTTATATATTTGACTTAGAAATAGCACATCGTTTGAAACTTCTTCAAACTTTTCCACCAAATGAAAGTGAGTTTCCTCCTGTAATATAGTCTACTACATAATGGGCAAATTACATGAAATAATACTTGCCTTTGTCTTTTTTCTCTGGTTCATGCAATCCTGGTATCTCTCTGGTGTTTCAGCTCCCCTCCTAGGAACTCCTTAGTGTATTTCTCATCAGTACATCCTACAGTAACAGTATAAATTAGGGACTGCTTTCCTAGTGTTTGTATCATTCTCTTTCCATGCTTCCTGATCATGGCTAAACACTACCATTCACAATACACAGTTTCATCATATTATCCTCTAATCCAAAATAGTATGCACTTGTGGTGGTATACACCAGTCATCCCAGCACTCAGGAGGTTGTCAAAGTAGGATGGAGGGCTTGAAGTTGGTCATCCTGGGTTGCACATGGAGTTCCAGGTAAGCCTGGCTGGGTAGTAGGACATTCAAAAACAAACAAATAAATAAATAAATAAATAGCCAATAAACAAAACATCCAGACATCTATTTGTAGTTATATCTCCAAGAAGAGCTATTTAAGGCCAAATTCACTAATGCTTGACTTGTGAAAATGAGTGATATCACAGCTAGACCATCAGGAAATATATATTTCAGCTCAATAATTTGCACACTATATTTTTAGCTCAATTCTTGACTGTAAGTCCCAATAATTGTATCCTAGTGAATTTCTGTTCTGTTTCACCCCAGTTACCTCTCGTCTACTCGGCATTTCTCTTGGGTTCTATTCTAGTTATTTTCCAAGCTTGAGAGAGCAGGAATAGTAAGACACTCACCCCTAGTTGCCTGAAGGTGATGAAAAATTCCAAGACACAGAGTGTTAGAGAAAAAATTTGAGAGAAAGGTGTCCATCCAGTTCTCTCACCTCAAATTCATGATAGAGCCTGGAATATTCTTCAGCCTCCACCTCCTGCTGGGTTGACAGGAGCACAGCATGTGTCCAGTCTAGTTCTTTTTATAATCCATTTACTCCCTATCCCACTGAAGGCTGCAGACCTAATGAGCACCACATCTCCCTGAGCGTCCAGAGGCTGAAGTGTACGCTAATCCTCATGACCCTCCCAACTGAACTGGTGGTCCTCATCCCGTTTAGACCACATCATGTTCATCCCAGCATCAGTTACCTGTAATCAGTAGCAGAAATACAAGCAGAGTAGCCAAGAATGCTGAATCATTTCTGTAACCCCAGCATGGAGGAGGCTGAGGTAGGAAAATTACAACTAGTTTGAGTACAGCCTGGGCTACATAATAAATACCAGGTCAGCCTGGACTAAAGAATAAAACCTTGTCTTACCTTCTCCTCTCCCCAAAACAAACACAGCTGAGTGCTGAAGAAAGTGAAAAGCTTCATATATCTAGGCTAAGGTTTGATTGTTTCATTCATTCATTCAATAAGTACCTTGGGATGGAAAATAAGTTTTACTGTTTCATTTTACCAACATTGTCTCCCAACAGGTACAAATTATAGGGTCTAGTAGAAAGGAAATGTCAGGAAAGTATCTGGAAAGGGAAGCATACCAGAACAAAAATCTCAGTAGAATAAACATTCAGTTTGCTGATTTGTTCACTAAAGTATTCTTTCATTCAATGTTGGTGAGCACTTACACTCTATCTGGATGCTTTCGAATAGTAATTACACAGTGAACAAGATATGGTGACTGCCCTTGCATCATTGATAATCTAGTATAGCTGGTAGAATATGTGTCAAAAATGGAGTTACATGACATAGCATCTGAAAATGAATAAATAAGATAGAAGAAAGCAAAAGGAACAGGAGGAACCTGAGGCAAGTTATGTAGATTGTTTCGTTTTTTTTTTAATTTAAATTTTTTATTGACAACTTTGATACTTACATACAAAAAATGCATGATATTTCCCTCCCCTACTCCCACACCCCTTTAGAACTCCAATCTCTATCATATCCCTTCCCTTTCTCCATTAGTCTCTCTTTTAATTTGATGTCATCATTTTTTTCTTCTATTATGAGGGTCTTGTGATGGTATTGCTAGGCACTGCAAGGTCATGGATATCAAGGCCAATTTCTGTCTGGACAGTTGCATTGTAAGGAGTCGCACCCTTCCTTTGGCTCTTCCATTCTATCCGCCCCCTCTTCTGCAATGGGCCCTGAGCCTTGGAGGGTGTGACAGAGATGTTTCAGTGCTGGACACTCCTTCATCCCTTCTTCTCAGCACTATGTTGCCTTTTGGGTCATCCCAGTGGTCATTGCCATCTGAAAAGAGAAGCTTCTCTAACCAGAAGTGAGAGTAGCATTAATATGTGAATATGAACATTAAGTGTAGTACTTTCAGGGCAGCTTGGTGGGAATAATATATACATTTAGCCAGACAAGAGCAGGCTTTATACCCCTAAGGCTCATGACCTCCCCTGCCATAGACTTTTGCTTAGGTTTTTCAGTACCAGGTATGTATTCCCTCCCATAGAGAGGGCCTTCAGGCCAATTATGGAGCAGTTGGTTACCCCAAGAGCAGACATGCCACAATTGCACCTGTTCAGTCATTTGGCCTGTCTGGCCAAATTTGAATATTCAGCGTCCACTGTTTTCACTCCTGATGACTTCTGTGTCCCATATGGCTGTATGCAGTGAAGCTTTTTCCAGCTTTCTGTTGGCTGGTCTACAGGGAGAAGGTTTTCTGCTCAGCACCAGCTTGCTTTCTCAGCGACCTTGCCTCTCAGGCAAGAGATGTCTTTGGCAATAGGGTCTTATTATCTGTTTCTCAAGGGAAACCAAGGGCTTTGGCAATAAAATACTTTATTTTTTATTTATTTATTTATTTATTTATTTATTTATTTATTTATTTGACAGAGAAATGGAGGGGGAGAGAAAGAGAGACAGACAGACAGAGAAAGAGAGAGAGAGAGAATGGGCACGCCAGGGCCTCCAGCCACTGCAAATGAACTCCAGATGCATGTGCCTCCTTGTGCATCTAGCTAACATGGGTCCTGGGGAATCAAACCTGGGTCCTTTGGCTTTGCAGGCAAATGCCTTAACCGCTAAGCCATCCCTCCAGCCCAGGTTATGTAGATTGGTTGGCATAGTGCTTACCTAGCATGGACAGAGCCCTGTGTTTGATCCCTGACACTATATATTTTTAAAAAGTGGGTTGAGCGGGCATGGTGGTGCACACCTTTAATCCCAGCACTAAGGAGGTAGAGGTAGGAGGATCACCATGAGTTTGAGGCCACCTTGAGACTACATAGTGAATTCCAGATCAGCCTGGGCTAGAGTGAGATCTTACCTCAAAACAACAACAACAACAACAAAAGTAGGGTGGAGAGATGGCTCAGCAGTTAAGATGCTTGCAAAGCCTATTGACCTGGGTTTGATTCCCCAGTACCCATGTAAAGCAAGATGCACAAAGTGGCACATGCATCTGGAGTTCATTTGCAGTGGCTGGAGGCTCTGGCATGCCCATTCTCTCTGTCTCTCTCTGCTTGCAAATAAATTTTTTAAAGTATTGATGGTACACCTATAATCCCAGTTCTCCAGTTCTAGAGAGGAGAACAAATCCATCATCCTTGGCTATGTAATAAGATGGAGGCAAGTCTGGGATACATGAAATCCTTTCACAAAAAAAGAAAAATTTAAAGAAAAAACGAACACTTTAGTATGTAAAGTTGACATTTAAAAAAAATTAGCAGCTATCTTGATCTAGAAATATCAAACTTATTTTTTGTTTGTACAATATTCAATATGTAAACTAATAAATTATTCTCTAAATAATGAAAATTAAAAGAAAAAAGAAAAATTTTTAGAAGAGTGTGACATTTCAGTTGAATTTTTAAAGAATGAATAGAATAGAGTTGGGTTAATTAGACGTAGGGAGAAAGGGCACTGGATAATGTCAAATGTTTCGTAAATGTATCATAGACCAGTGAACAAACTGGAAATTTACATTTGACTCCAGTGAGACTTTTATTACAGGATTTTTTTTTTTCAAATTTAACGTCAGAGAAAAGTTAAGAAAGATAATCCCACAGCTCCTGGCTGGTGGTTCTGAAAGATCAAAAGCAGCAGAAACTCAGAGGAAAGATACTGAGAAAGGATGAGTTAAAGAGAAAATTCTATTTAAGATTAAGGTTACATCTGATTATTGTGGTGACTCCTTAGCAGTATCAAAAACATTGCTCATTTCAATTAAGCCAGGCAGGTGCATATCTGTAATCCTAGCACTCAGGAGGCAGAGATCGAAGGCTTGCTGAAAGTTTGAGGATAACCACCTCTACTTAGCAAAACCCTGTCTGATAAAAACTGAACCATTCTTTTCATGCATGGATGATTCAATAAACAAGTTTCCTTCTACTAGCCAGTGCCCTACATAAAAGTCACAAGAGGCTGAGGCAGGAGGATTGCTATGTGCTTGAAGCCAACCTAGGCTACATGGTGAATACTAGCCCAGCCTGAACTTCTCATAAATCAACTTAAAATGAAAATTCTTATTTACAGTGAGCTGGGCATGGTGGCACACACCTTTAATCCTGGCACTCAGGAGGCAGAGGTAGGAGGATTGCCGTGAGTTTGAGGCCACCCTTAGACTAAATAATTAATTCCAGGTCAGCTTGGGCCAGAGTGAGACCCTACCTCAAAAAAAAATTCTTACGTAGAGCTAGAAAGATGGCTTGATAGTTAAGGCTCTTGCCTGCAAAGCCTAAGGACCCAGGTTCAATTCTCCAGGTTCCACATAAGTCAGATGCACAAAGGTGGTACATGTGTCTGGAGTTCATTGGCAGTGGCTGGAGGCCTGGCATGCCCATTCTCTCTCTCTTTCCCTCTTTCTCTCTATCTCAAATAAAAATAAATTTTAAAAATTATTTTAAAGATTCTTACCCAAAATAAGAGAAAACAAAGACCCAAGAAACTCACAGTTACATAAAGCTCAAGGCAAGGACAAGGAAACAGAATATAGTTGAGTGTTGTGTCACAGATACTAGAGAGAATCCATCAAAATATGGAGGCAGAGGTAGGAGGATTGCTATGAATTTGAGGCCAGCCTGGAACTACAGAGTGAGTTCCAGGTCAGTCTATAGTGAAACTCTGCCTTGAAAAAAACATGTGTTTGTGAGAAAGAATGAAGGGCTCCATTACAATCATTTGCTTCCATAATCACTGCTAATATTTTTATTTATTTTTACATTTACCGTTTTCTGGTTTTCTTTGCTTGGAGATAAGATTGACTGAGATTACTAAACACGCATGATTTTATTAGTGAAATAATTAAAAAGAAATGCTTTCTCAAGATCTGGAATTTTCCATTTTACAAATTCTCACCATGTCAAATAAAGATGGAAAAATACAGATTAGCCAAAAGCTTCTTTATAGAGGTAATGCATCCTCATTCAAAATGTGCCAAGTAAGGACACTCACTTGCAGTTAATTTTTATGAACTTCACAATCATCAAAGATTTATTAAGCATTCTCCATGTGGACAGATAGTACCAAATTCTAAGGATAAAATAAGGGGAGCCATCATGAGACAGATGTCTTGTTCTAACAAAAACAATCCAGTAAATAATGTATGCTCCAAACAGAATTATTTTCAAGATTACTCATTTCAAGCATAAGTCTTCATTGCCTTTCAATGTTTCAGTAGCTTTTATTAAAATTGAATCAACAGCCGGGCGTGGTGGCACACACCTTTAATCCCAGCACTCGGGAGGCAGAGGTAGGAGGATCACCATGAGTTCAAAGCCAGCCTGAGACTACATAGTGAATTCCAGGTCAGCCTGAGCTAGAGTGAGACCCTACCTTGGAAAATAAAAAAATTTAAAAAGAAAAAGAATCAACAAAGTCACAAGTGAGGCACACATCTGTAACCCTAGCACTGAGGAGGCTAAGGCAGGAGGATCAGGAGTTCGAGGTCATCTTTGGCTGCATAGAATGTTTTAGGCCAGCCTGAACTACAAAAGGAACAAATATGTACATAAACAAAGAAAAAAAAAAAAAACCCACCTAAGATAAAGAGAAAAAGCTCTCTAACCCCAAATACATTCCTACTAGATCCTTGCCCTCAAAGTATTAATTAACTTTTTAATTTTTTGACAAGCAGATGGACATAGATTGATATAGCATTGGGTTTAAAATTTGCAAATAACTGACAACTAATAAGGTGGAACATCTTTTCACGGTATCTATGAACTAGCCCCTCCTGGATCAGCCCCTTGAGTCCTTGAACTAATCAGGTCTCTCCTGACACATCTGAGTCTGATAACAAAGCTCGCCCTAACTGGATGTCTGATCCATATAATGGAGATTGACCACATGCAGCTCTCTCTCCTCTTTCCTGTAACTTCCTGTGGACACATGCTCAGGTCTGTCTGTCGCCTTCCCAGCCTGACGTTTTTCTCCTCCGCCTGGCTATTTTTCTGCTTGCAGTCTATCTGTGTCATGTTTGGGGTACTCTCTCCTTTGATGATTCTTCTTTACTCTCTGGGTCCTTCACTATTTCTTAATCCTCTCCAATCTTTTATTTGAAGGGGATCTTTTGGTTCTTATGCTTTGCCTTCAGTGGGTATCTGTGCCTTTGTGATGGAAATTCTCTCCTCTCAGGCTTGAATCTTGCAGCTAGCCTCCTCCCTAGATCTAAATACTTCCGTTGTTTGTTTGTTTAGACCGGGGTCTTACTCTGTACCACAGCTGGCCTAAAACTTACTTTATATAGCTCACACTGGCTTAAGCTTGTGACAAACCTCTTCTCTCAGCCTCCTATGTGCTGAGATTACAGGTGTGAACCACCATGGCCGCCTGTACTAATATATTCTTTTAAAAATATTTATTTGCACATGTGTGTGGGTGTGCCAGGGCCTCTTGCTGCTGCAGATGAGCACCAGATGCTTGCACAACTTTTTGTGTCCACCTTATGTGAATCAAACCTTAGCTGGCAGACTTTGCAAGCAAGCTCTAGTGCTTCCTAGTTCCTACTAATACATTCTTTGGTTTGTTTGTTTGTTTGTTTGTTTGTTTGTTTGTTTGTTTTTTTTTTTTTTTGAGGCAGGGTTTCAGTTTAACCCATGCTGACCTGGAACTCACTTTGTAGCCCTAGGCTAGCCTCAGACCCATAGTGATCTTCCTAGCTCAGCTGGGACTAATGGTGTGTGCCACCAAGCCTGACTAATGCATTCTTTTTGTTGTTGTTGTTTTGAGGTAGGGTCTCACTCTAGCCCAGGCTGACCTGGAATTCTCAGGGTGGCCTTTTACTCATGGTGATCTTCCTACCTCTGCCTCCCGAGTGCTGGGATTAAAGCATGTGCCACCACGCCCAGCTTCCTAATGCATTCTTTAAAACAAAACATTTATCTATTTATTGTTTGAGAGAGAGAAAGGCAGGCAAATAGAATAGGCATGCCAGGGCTTCTGGCCACTGCAAATGAACTCAGGACGTATGTGCCTCCTTGTGCATCTGGCTTATGTGGGTTCTGGAGAATCAAACCTGGGTCCTTAAGTTTCACAGGCAAGTTCCTTAACCCCTAAGCCATCTCTCCAGTTCTCTAATACATTCTTGGTAGTAATCCATATTAGCCTTGTACCCTAGGTTTCATAACAAAACCTCAACATTGGACAAGAGTCTGCCTTCTAATAATAGAAAGATTTTCCCAGAAGCACCCTACGCGCAGTCCTGTGGTTCTTTCTTCTTCCTGCGCATGTTCTCTCCTTGGTACTTGTGACCCTAAAAAGTATCCCCTAAGCAAATTAAAGACTTGCCTTATGACTTTTTGTCATTAACCAACTAAGACGGGTTTCCAAACACAGCATCTTTTAAATTTTTCCCTCATTATCCTACTCACCATCCACAAGGACCTGTACAAGGTTTCCTTGAAGAGCTGTGTTCCAGGTTCATAAATGCAGAGACCCTATGTTGGCTAAAACTTGAAATTTTTTTATCACTGCTTCTAGAAAGCCATAGTTTCTCTTAGCCTCCTAATCGACACATACCACATAAAACCCACTGCAGACATCATACATAATGAAAGCTACATTTTGGCCAGGGGTGGTGGCGCACACCTTTGATTCCAGCATTTGGGAGGCAGAGGTAGGAGGATCGCTGTGAGTTCAAGGCCACCCTGAGACTACATAGTGAATTCCAAGTCAGCCTGGGCTAGAGTGAAACCCTACCTCAAAAAACAAAAACAAAAAACAACAATAACAATAACAACAAAAGGTTACATTTTGTTTGGTTTGATTGTCTTTTAGTCTTTGAGGCAGGGTATAACTATATAGCATTATGAATCTCCATAGAACACTCCTACCCCCAAAACTGCTATGTTGTAAATTATTTTTCTTATTAGAGTATAGATCTGTAAATATTGACAACTAATAGGTCACTACCCAGATTAGTAAACATTTGATAAATATTATGTAGTAAAACTGGTGTTAGACTAAATGTACCTAGTTTATCATAATTTACTTCAATGTTTTACATTGCAAGGAAAGGTTTCCATTCTTGGCTTGTCTCTGCAATATTATGCTGTATCTTACCACCATAATCTATCAGTATTTTAGTATGTGTACTGCTTTTCCAGCTTCTTCCTCTCTGTTTCATCATTTCTGGTATAAAATTATGCATATATATGTTAACTTGGGGATAAAAAGCCTATTAAAAACAAGAAGATGGGGGGAGGATTCCAGCTGGTACAATGCACTGAGAGTTCTAAAGCGAAGTCTTAAGAAATTGGGTTCCAATCAGTTGAGTCAGACAAATTATAAAGATCATATTCTAAATATTTATCAAATTGTAGCTTATTATCATTAGTCCTCTGGACTCTGTTTATAAGTAGATTTGGGTCTTAAGTGAGCTTTCTCCAAACATTTCAACAGTTCTAGATCACAGGAAGCAGATGCTTAGGATAATAGTAACTGATCTAAAAAAAAAAAAAAAAAAAAAACTTTCTTTAGAGAGAACTCAACTATGACTACTAAATTGGTTGGCTTTTTTAACAAAAATGTCATGAAAATGATAATCAAAGATCCTCTTTTTGAATTTCCTCATAGATTTGAATTACTGACTAATGTGAAATGTCTAGTGCTCACTCTTTCCCCAGCTCACTTCCTTCCTCATTCCTTTTTTAAATTTTATTTATTTATGTATTTATTTATTTGAGACAGAGAGAGAAAGAGAGAGAATGGGAGCATCAGGGCCTTTAGCCACTGCAAACGAACTCCAGATAAATGCACCACCATGTGCATCTGGCTTATGTGGGTTCTGGGGGCAGGGTCAAACCTGGGTCCTTGGGCTTCTCAGGCAAGTGCCTTAACCGCTAAACCATCTCTCCAGCCCCCTTCCTCATTCTTTCTTTTTATTTTATTTTATTTATTTATTTGAGAGAGAAAGAGCAAGAGATACAGAAATAGGCAGGTAGAGAGAGAGAGAGAATGGGCGCACCAGGGCCTCCAGCCACTGCAAACAAACTCCAGATGCGTGTGGCCCCTTGTGATTCTGGCTTACATGGGTCCTGGAGAAGCAAGCCTCAAAATGGGGTCCTTAGGCTTCACAGGCAAGCGTTTAACTACTAAGCCACTAAGCCATCTCTCCAGCCCCTTTATCTAGGAAGGGTGTGGCTTTTGCCCATATAAGAGGTAGGTGATGTTCCCAGAGATTCAGCAAACCCTATCTTTCACTATTTTAGCACATTTTAAGAATTTAAAGCATCTTTCTTTCATTTTAAAAAATACATCTTTACATTCTCATTTCTTAGCTTTATTTAGCTCTTTGAAAGCAAGTGATATGTGGTGATTTGGTAGACAAATCTCACTATGTAGCCTTGAACCCCTGGTGATCCTGCTGTCTTAGCCTTCAAATGCTGGCATTGTAGACATTCACTACTCATCCAGCTAGTGCTTGGTTATTTGTAACGGCATGCTTAGATATTCATTTGCCCAACCTTCTTCTAACATCCTAAGAAATGCTCACTCATGAAAGTTAATTAAGACAAATATCAGGAAATAAGGCCAACAATCAACAAATGGGACTTCATGAAATTTTAAAAAGTTCTGTATAGCAAAGGAAATTGTTAACTCATCAAGTAGGCAGCCTACAGAATGGAGGAAGGCAAATCTTTGCTATCTACCATCTGACAGGATTCATATATAGAATATACAAGGAACTCAAAAAGTGAAACAACAGTACTGGAGAGATGGCTTAGTGGTT
This sequence comes from Orientallactaga sibirica, assembly GCA_036365145.1. NCBI lineage: Eukaryota > Metazoa > Chordata > Mammalia > Rodentia > Dipodidae > Orientallactaga > Orientallactaga sibirica. Next base: position 17,350,535 of record JAEOAD010000017.1, read on the forward strand.
AAGGGGCTTGCCTACAAAGCCAAAGGACCAAGGTTCGATTCTCAGGACCCACATAAGACAGGTGCACAAGGTGGCACATTCATCTGGAGTTCTTTTGCAGTGGTTAGAGGCCCTGGTGTGCCCATTCTCTGTCTCTTTCTTTCTCAAAAAAAAAAAAAAAAAAAAAAAACTAGCCAGGCGTGGTGGCCCATACCTTTAATCCCAGCACTTGGGAGGCAGGGGTAGGAGGACTGCCTTGAGTTCGAGACCACCCTGAGACTACATAGTTAATTTCAGGTCAGCCAGGGCCAGAGTGAGACCCTACCTCAAAAAACCAAAACAAAAAAATAAACAAAAAAACAAAAATATGGGCTATAAAAGTGAACAGAGAATTCTCAAAAGAAGAAATACAAATGGCCAACAATATTTTTTTTTTTTGCTTTTGCTTTGTTTTTCTGAAGTAGGTTAACCCAGGTTGACTTGGAACTCACTCTGTAGTCCCAGGCTGGCCTTGAACTCACAGAGATCCTCCTACCTCTGCCTCCTGAGTGCTGGGATTAAAGGTGTACACCACCATGCCTGGCTGGGTGACAAATATTTTTAACAGTGTTCATCATCCTTAGCCATCAGAGAAATGCAAACTGAAACTTCTTTGAGATTCCATCTCATCCTGACCAATATGGCAGTCATCAAGGAAACAAATGATACAAACGTTGAGAAAGGTGTGGGAAAAGAGGAACTGTTTGTAGGAGTATAAACTGGTGCAGCCAGTATGGAAATCAGTGTGGAGGTTTCCCAAAAATCTAAAAATAGAACTACCATATGACCCAGCAATAAGTGCTCCTGGGCATATACCCTAAGGACCTAACACCCTACTACAGAGATACTTGCTCATCCATGTTTACTGCTGCTTTGTTCACAGTAGCAAGGAAAAAATAAGTAGGCTAGATATCCAGGAACTGACAATGGATAATAAAGCAGTGATATATAAATGCGGTGTGATTTTATCCATCTGTAAAGAAACATGAAACTGTGAAAACTTTCAGGAAAATGGATGATATGGAAAATATTTTACTAAGTGAAGTAACCCGAGCTCAAAAAAAACCAAATACCATATGTTCTCTTTCACATGCCAATCCTAGTTTTGAAGTTTTAGATTTGTATGTTTAAGTTGCAGTGAAGAGTCGGTAGATGCCAGGAAGCTAGAAAGGAGCTGTGAAGAGGAGAGAGGCTTAAATAGAACACATGTGATAAGAGAGAAGAGGACAGAATATTGGAAGTAGAAAGGTTTAAGTGGAGAAGAAAGGTAGTACAAAAAAGGGAATGGAGAGGGGAGTTTTAACCAATACCAAAAATGTATTCAAAAAATATGGAAACCATATTGAAAGCTAATTCATTGTTAGTTAATTTAAAACAAATTTTAATTTTTTAAATATTTTTATTTATTTATTTGAGGAAGAGAGATACAGAAATAGGCAGGTAGAGAGAGAGGGAGAGAATGGGTGCACCAGGGCTTCCAGCCACTGCAAATGAACTCCAGATGCATGCTCCCCCTTGTGCATCTGGCTTATGTGGGTCCTGGAGAGTAGAACCTGGTCCTGTGGCTTTGCAGGCAAACGCCTTAACTGCTAAGCCATCTGTCCAGCCCAAAATTAAATTTTAAAAGAGTTTGAATGGAAGTACCCTCCCTGAGTGGTAATGCTGCTCTCAGAAGCCATAGTTTATTAATGAAAAAGTCCCGCACCAGTAGTAGGTTACTCCTCAGTGAGCTGTTGGTCAGAGAGTCCCCCTCAACCTCCCCCAACCCCCCAAAAATATAGGCTTTTATCATGGTTCTAGCTTATCTACCAAAACTAGATGGAAAGACCTTATCACTGAAGACAACACAAGTTTCTGTTGCAGAGCACAGAGGAACCAAGCAGGAACTGAGCTGGAAGCTTCTTCCTGCTAGCTAGTGTCATAGTGCAGGAAGGTGCTATGCAGGCTGCTGGTAAAGAAAAGTCAGCCATGGTCTTACTCACCTATGGATCCCATGTGCTGTTCAACCCGGTTTCCAGGTAAGATGTGCCCCACTACTGCAATGGTGGCATGACTGTGATGGTGGTAACAAACTGCTTTCTAATTGGATTTAAAGCCTAATCTACAGGATGAAATTGATGCCTTGTCCTGAAAAATCTAGTTAAAAGCCTGTGGCTGGGAAGGTCATGGCTTCTGGGAGGAAAGCCACTGCTGTTGTTAAGCTAAAGGGACATGTTGTGTTCATCAAACTGCCTTGTAAATATTTGTGTCTATGCCCACAAATGAATACTGCTCTCAGGGCAGAGAGATGGCTTAGCAGTTAAGGCATTTTGCCTGCAAAGCCAAAGGACCCCTGTTCGATTCCCCAGGACCCATGTAAGCCAGATGCACAAGGTGGCACATGCATCTGGAGTTCGTTTGCATTGACTGTCTGCCTCTTTCCCTCTCTTGCTCTCTCAAATAAATGAATAAATAAATAAATAAATAAATAAATAAATAAATAAATAAAATATATTTTAAGGACTAGAGAGATGGTTTAGTGGTAAAGGCATTTGCCTGCAAAGCCAAAGGACCCAAGTTCAATTCCCCAGGTCCAAGATAAGCCAGATGCATAAGGGGCACATGCGTCTGGAGTTCATTTGCAGTGACTAGAGGCCCTGGTGTGCCCATTCTCTCTGTATCGGTCTTTCTTCTATCTCTCTCTGCTTGTAAATAAATAAATTAAAATTTTAAAAAAGATTTTTTAATAATTTATTTACATTATTCTAATTTTACATTCATAATGGTGACTCCATTATTCTCCTCTCTGTCCTCCCTCTTCCAAAGGGACCCTCATCAATGGGGAATGTGGGTCATGCATTGGGGTAGTCAAGAGTTATGGAAGATAGGCCAAGTCTCTATGCATAATGCCCCAACTTGTGGCTCGAACACTCTTTCCGCCCCCTCTTCCGTGACTCTCCCTGAGAAATACTGCTCTCATCTTTGGTCAGAGAGAAGCAGCAAGGACTGAGGAGACACAAAACTCATCAAAGTGGTGAGCATAAATGATTATTGAAAGCTCAGCCATAAGTGGGGCATCCATATCACCTCTTCCAAGGCTCAGGGAACATGACAGAAAAGGAAACAAAAAGAAAACATGAGCTAGGTGTGGTGGTGCACGCCTTTAGTCCCAGCACCCAGGAGACAGAGGTAGGATCGCTATGTGTTTGAGGCCAGCCTGAGACTACAGAGTGAATTCCAGGTGAGTCTGGGCTAGAGCAAGACCCTACCTCAAAATATATGTTCAAGCTGGAGGAGTGCTGTGGAACTCTGTTCCGGACATGAGATAGTTGTTGCAGTCATGAACTCATAGACACAGAGGCTACCTACGCAAGGCCTGCTCAGGATGGAGCCCGCCTTTCTGTTATGGATGGAGGAGGGGCTCATGAGGCCTCCATTCCTCCTGAGGTATTGTTGGTAGTTAATGGTCACTGGGAGAACAGTAAACATTTTCTTCAGTGCTGTAGCAACTGGTATTTGCCCCTATTCTGGTAAATAGCTCCAAACCCAGGTTCATGTAAACAACCCTAATTAAACTCAGTGGGTCAGAAAAAAAAAAAAAAAAAAAAAAAAGATCAAAATAAAAGAGGGACAAGTTGGGAAGAAAAGGGGGTTCAGTGTGAGCAGGAGGGTAATAAGAGAAGTAATAGAGGTGAATTTAATAAAAATACATTATATTATATACATGTATAAAAATTTTTTTAATAAAAAGCCAGTGGGGCTAGACATGGCAGCGCACACCTTTAATCCCAGCACTTGGAAGAGGTAGGAGGAGTGCCATGAGTTCAAGGCCACCCTGAGACTACATAGTGAATTCCAGGTCAGCCTGAGCTAGAGTGAGACCTTATCTTGAAAAAAACAAAAGCCAGTGGGGTGATTCATACTTTTAACTTGGGAGGCTGAGGTAGGAAGATTACCATGCGTTCAAGACCAGCCTGGGCTACAGTGTGAGTTCTAGGCCAGCCTAGGATAGAGTGAGACTCTAAAAAAAAAAAAAAAAAAATCTAATTAATTAAAAAACTAGTAAAAGAAAGTCTGGAAAAGGGCTGGATGTTCCAAGGATTAATTGGGATTATACATGTGAAAGTGCTTTCTAAGTACTAACATGTCATGTACACATACATGTATGATAAAACATAAAACACAGCACACATAAATACATATACTTAATTCTGGTGTTTTTTTTTATTATTTTTACTTTGAAATAGCACCTTATGTAGCCTCAGCCAGCCCCTGCTTTATAGTCTTGTAGTGGAATCATGCCTGCCAGAAAACTGAAAATGTAAATCAGCAAGTACATTATTTGGGTTTATAGTTTATTTCAATAGCCATGCTTAACTCATTAATTTCCAAATGAATGACAGTCAGCCATAGGCAAATTTCCAAAATTTACAGACCCATAAACACAAGCCAACATACATTCTTGAAGTATTTCATATTACATTCTTGCATTAGCACTAATAAACCTCTGGTGAAAATTCTTGGAATATCATGTATTATCTATGATTTACCGTAGAGGAAACTGCAACTTAGACAAATTAATAGCATTATGCAAAATTATCAAGCTAGAATGTTAGGAGTGAGATTCCTTCCAGACATTCCATTTGGAACTCGATGCTGAGCATTTCCTAAAGGCAGCTTCCTGTTCCCTAGTGTCTGGGTGACCCTGGCAGTCAGATATTATTCTATCCAAGAGTTTGAGTAAAATTACCAAGTCCATGTTTTTCAGTGACTGGGGATAGACATGTTGCATAGACGAGAAAGAAAAAGAACTTCAAGATCTGTAGACACCCGATTCCTACTCTGTCCTCCAAACCTACTAGCCCTGGTCTCATAGGCAAATTGTCCAGTGCTTGTGCACAGCAGAAATGCCATGGGATTACTGTGAGTAACCGTACCTGGCTCATCCCCCGTGCTCACTATGTAGCAGCTACCGAGAGAGTGACAAGTCCCAGCAGTGGTGGAAAACCTGGACTGGCCACCAAAATGACCTGTAGAATGTTAAAAACCAAAAAAACACCTGTTTATGCATTAGAAGGATCAGAATGAAACCAGCCAACACTGGTAACAACACTGTGAGATAGACATATTTTTCCCCAAGAAACGAGGGTTGATGCAAGTCAGAATTAAGTCTGAAACCTGTCTAAACGCTGTTGGTCCACACAGCATGTTGCTACATATTCACATTTGCTGCAGCTGTGACATATGTTGTCACCGAGGCTGTCTTCACAGTTAATGTAATTATGGCAATGACGTACTTCTGAACCATAAAATCATTGATTCTGATGAATGTCACATGAGGTGAATAGGTGGAAATATACAGCATTGTGTAAATGGTTAGATTTCTCTTGAAGGGCCATAGTTGTTTACTTATTTCTCAAGACTGGGTTTTGAACTTAGACTATTCATTCAGCTTTAGTGAATCACTTCTTCTCCAGTGATATCACCATAAATGCCATTTTGCAAGTAGAAGATTCTATAACTCAGCTTATTTCAATAAAACTATGCTTAGGTAAAAGTTCACCCTCAAAACCACCTAAGTGTATAGTTGTACATGTTTCTCTGTAAACTGCATACTATAAAGTATCCATTATTTTATAAAAAATTTCACTGTTATAAGGAAACAGTTCTGATATTAAGTTTTAATAGGTAGTTTAACTGATGCATAGATAGTAATGACCATGCAGTCAATTAACATTCATTCAAGTACACATTCATTCAGTAGATGAAATCAACACATGATGTTAAGAATACAATGATGGCTGGAAACTGCAACTTAGACAAATTAATAGCATTATGCAAAATTATCAAGCTAGAATGTTAGGAGTGAGATTCCTTCCAGACATTCCATTTGGAACTCGATGCTGAGCATTTCCTAAAGGCAGCTTCCTGTTCCCTAGTGTCTGGGTGACCCTGGCAGTCAGATATTATTCTATCCAAGAGTTTGAGCAAAATTACAAGTCCATGTTTTTCAGTGACTGGGGATAGACATGTTGCATAGACGAGAAAGAAAAAGAACTTCAAGATCTGTAGACACCCGATTCCTACTCTGTCCTCCAAACCTACTAGCCCTGGGTCTCATGGCAAATTGTCAGTGCTTGTGCACAGCAGAAATGCCATGGGATTACTGTGAGTAACCGTACCTGGCTCATCCCCGTGCTCACTATGTAGCAGCTACCGAGAGAGTGACAAGTCCCAGCAGTGGTGGAAAACCTGGACTAGCCACCAAAATGACCTGTAGAATGTTAAAAACCAAAAAAAAACACCATGCGTTCAAGACCAGCCTGGGCTACAGTGTGAGTTCTAGGCCAGCCTAGGATAGAGTGAGACTCTGCTCTAAAAAAAACAAAAAAAAATCTAATTAATTAAAAAACTAGTAAAAGAAAGTCTGGAAAAGGGCTGGATGTTCCAAGGATTAATTGGGATTATACATGTGAAAGTGCTTTCTAAGTACTAACATGTCATGTACACATACATGTATGATAAAACATAAAACACAGCACACATAAATACATATACTTAATTCTGGTGTTTTTTTTTTATTATTTTTACTTTGAAATAGCACCTTATGTAGCCTCAGCCAGCCCCTGCTTTATAGTCTTGTAGTGGAATCATGCCTGCCTGAAAACTGAAAATGTAAATCAGCAAGTACATTATTTGGGTTTATAGTTTATTTCAATAGCCATACTTAACTCATTAATTTCCAAATGAATGACAGTCAGCCATAGGCAAATTTCCAAAATTTACAGACCCATAGAACACAAGCCAACATACATTCTTGAAGTATTTCATATTACATTCTTGCATTAGCACTAATAAACCTCTGGTGAAAATTCTTGGAATATCATGTATTATCTATGATTTACCGTAGAGGAAACTGCAACTTAGACAAATTAATAGCATTATGCAAAATTATCAAGCTAGAATGTTAGGAGTGAGATTCCTTCCAGACATTCCATTTGGAACTCGATGCTTAGCATTTCCTAAAGGCAGCTTCCTGTTCCCTAGTGTCTGGATGACCCTGGCAGTCAGATATTATTCTATCCAAGAGTTTGAGCAAAATTACCAAGTCCATGTTTTTCAGTGACTGGGGATAGACATGTTGCATAGACGAGAAAGAAAAAGAACTTCAAGATCTGTAGACACCCGATTCCTGCTCTGTCCTCCAAACCTACTAGCCCTGGTCTCATAGGCAAATTGTCCAGTGCTTGTGCACAGCAGAAATGCCATGGGATTACTGTGAGTAACCGTACCTGGCTCATCCCCCGTGCTCACTATGTAGCAGCTACCGAGAGAGTGACAAGTCCCAGCAGTGGTGGAAAACCTGGACTGGCCACCAAAATGACCTGTAGAATGTTAAAAAATAAAAAAAACCTGTTTATGCATTAGAAGGATCAGAATGAAACCAGCCAACACTGGTAACAACACTGTGAGATAGACATATTTTTCCCCAAGAAACGAGGGTTGATGCAAGTCAGAATTAAGTCTGAAACCTGTCTAAACGCTGTTGGTCCACACAGCATGTTGCTACATATTCACATTTGCTGCAGCTGTGACATATGTTGTCACCGAGGCTGTCTTCACAGTTAATGTAATTATGGCAATGACGTACTTCTGAACCATAAAATCATTGATTCTGATGAATGTCACATGAGGTGAATAGGGTGGAAATATACAGCATTGTGTAAATGGTTAGATTTCTCTTGAAGGGCCATAGTTGTTTACTTATTTCTCAAGACTGGGTTTTTGAACTTAGACTATTCATTCAGCTTTAGTGAATCACTTCTTCTCCAGTGATATCACCATAAATGCCATTTTGCAAGTAGAAGATTCTATAACTCAGCTTATTTCAATAAAACTATGCTTAGGTAAAAGTTCACCCTCAAAACCACCTAAGTGTATAGTTGTACATGTTTCTCTGTAAACTGCATACTATAAAGTATCCATTATTTTATAAAAATTTCACTGTTATAAGGAAACAGTTCTGATATTAAGTTTTAATAGGTAGTTTAACTGATGCATAGATAGTAATGACCATGCAGTCAATTAACATTCATTCAAGTACACATTCATTCAGTAGATGAAATCAACACATGATGTTAAGAATACAATGATGGCTGGGCGGTGGTGGTGGCCCATGCCTTTTAATCCCAGGCAGAGGTAGGAGGATCGCTGATAGTTCAAGGCCACCCTGAGACTACATAGTGAATTCCAGGTCAGCCTGGGCTAGACTGAGACCTTACCTCAAAAAACCAAAAAAAAAAAGAGAGAGAGAGAGAGAGAATACAATGATGGAAGTAGGTATATTAGCTCATGCCTGTAATCCCAGCACTTGAGAGGCTGAGACAGAAGGATTACCATGAGTTCAAGTCTAGCCTGGTATGCCTAGTAAATTCCAGGCCATCCTGGCAAACAGAGTTATATCCTGTCCAGTGTGTGTGTGTGTGTTTGTGTAAAATGATAAGGCTAAGTGTGGTGGCACACACCTTTAATCTCAGCACTTGGGAGGCAGAGGTAGGAGGATCACTGTGTGTTCGAGGCCAGCCTGGAACTGCCAAGGTCAGTCTGGGCTAGAGTGAGACCCTACCTTAAAAAAGGGGGGGGCGGGGCTGGAGAGATGGCTTAGCATTTAAGGCATATGCCTGCAAAGCCTAAGTATCCCAGTTCAATTCTCCAGGTCCCACGTAAGCCAGATGCACAACCAGGCGCACACGTCTAGAGTTCGTTTGCAGTGGCTAGAGGCTCTGGCATGCCCATTCTCACTCTCCCTCTCTCTAATAAATAAATAAATAAAAATAAAATCTTAAAAACAAACAAAAAACCCACACAAGCAAAAATACAATGGTGAATAAAAACAGGGGAGTCCATTTTATGAAGTTTACATTATACATTCTAGAGGCAAACATAGATCTTATCCAGTATTCACATAAATAAGTGTAAAATGCAATTGTCAAGGCTAGGGAGATGTGAAAGCATGAGGCCTGAGTTCAGAGCCCCAGTTCCCACATATAATGCCAGGCATGGTGGTACATGTCTGTCATCCTTCTGCTGGGGAGGTGGAGATGGGGAAATCCCTGAGACTCACTGGCTACCTAGTGTAGTGGAGTCAGTGAGTTCCAGGATCAGCGAGAGCCATCTCAGAATAAGGTGGAGAGTGACAGAGGAAGACGCCTAATTCTGACCTCTGGCCTCAACATACATGTGCACATGCACCCATACACATACAAGCATGCAAACACACATATAACAGAACTGTCATTAATACCTTGAAGAAAACGTGTACAGTACCATAGGAAGTTATAAGTAAAGACTTTTTTATTTTTATTGTTTTGGAGGTTGGAACTCACTCTAGCCCAGGCTGATTTGGAATTTACTCTGTAGCCCCAGGCTGGCCTTGAATTCAGCCTTCTTTTTTTTCTTTTTCTTTTTCTTTTCTTTGAGGTAGGGTCTCACTCTAGATCAGGCTGACCTGGAATTCACTATGTAGTCTCAAGGTGGCCTTCAACGCATGGTGATCCTCCTACCTCTGCCTGTACCACTACCCCCAGCCATATCTTGGGTTGTATTGTCATATATATGACCAGATAAGAAAGCTATGCTTCCTGGTCATAGTTTTCAAATTAAAGGGTGAATTTCTATTATAAGATACTAGTCACACATACACAAAATCTTAGTCTCTGAAGTATAAAAAGTCATGTGGGTCAACCATGGCAAAAGAACTCAAGCCTCTTCAGAGCCAAGTATGTTCTTTTTGTCTAAAAATTCAATAAAAGGTGTAGAGCCTTCGTTACACCAAATAAATAAAATCTACTTTCATAATGTAAGCATCTGTAAAACAGGAAGGCTAGGAAAGCTGAAAGGAGTACAGGAAATGACACACAGTCGCTAAGCAAGAAGGCACTGGTGAAGAGGTCAGAATCAACCAATACTGAATGCAAGGAAAAAAGGCATTAAGTGAAAGACATTGTCTCTGCAACAAGTCCAAATCAAGACACGTGGATTGTGAGCCTTCATGTGTGGAATAAAATTGAAAGCTACAGAGAGCATATTGAAAACAAACATAACAACACAAGGATACGTACCGAGAAAGCAACGTTAAGAAACATTATCAGGAATGAGATGAAAAGGCTTCTGCAGCCAGGTGTGGTGGTACAGGCTTTTAATCCCAGTGCTCAGGAAGCAGAGGTAGGAGGATCGCCATGAGTTCAAGGCCACCTTGAGACTACATACTGAATTCCAGGTCAGCTTGGGCTAGAGAGAGACCCTACCTCAAAAAAAAAAAGGGGGGGGGGGCTTCTGCATATTAAAGACAGCAAGCATCCGAGTGGGAAGACAGCCTACAGAATGGCAAAAAAAAATTTCCCAACATCAGATAGGGGATTACATCTAGGATATATAAAGACATCATCTAAACAAGAACCAGTGAGGAGCCGGGCGTGGTGGCACACGCCTTTAATCCCAGCACTAGGGAGGCAGAGAGGCTGCCCTGAAACTACCTAGTAAATCCAGGTCAGCCTGGGCTAGAGCGAAACCCTACCTCGAAAAACAAAAACAAACAAACAAACAAACAAAAAAACAAAAAAAGAACCAGTGAGGGCTGGAGAGATGGCTTAGCAATTGGAGTATTTGCCTGCAAAGCCAAAGGACTCAAGTTCGATTCCCCAGGACCCACATAAGCCTGATGCACAAGGTGGCACATGCATGTGGAGTTTGTTTGCAGCAGCTGAAGGCCCTGGTGCACCCATTCTTTCTCTCTATCTGCCTTTTTCTCTCTCTCAAATAAATAATTTTTTAAAAAAGAAATGGGTTAATGAACTCAAGGTGATTCTCCTACCTCAGCTTCTAGAGTGCTAGGATTAATGGCATAAGCAACGATGCCCAGCCCATTTTCTTTTTCATTTTACTTACTTATGTTTTTTTTTTGTTTGTTTTGTGGGGTTTTTTTTGTTTGTTTTTTGTTTTTTGAGGTAGGGTTTCACTCTAGCCCAGGCTAACCTGTGTAGTCTCAGGTGGCCTCGAACTCATGGCGATCCTATTTATGTATGTATGTATGTATGTATGTACGTATGTACGTATGTATGTATGTACGTATGTATGTATGTATGTATTTGAGACAGAGAGAGTGAGAGTGAGAATGGGCACACCAGGGCCTCTAGCCACTGCAAATGAACTCCAGATGCGTGCACTTCCTTGTGCATCTGGCTTACATGGGACCTGGAGAATTGAACTGGGGTCCTTAGGCTTTGCAGGCATGTGCCTTAACCAATAAGCCATCTCTCCAGCCCCTATTTATGTATTATTAAGACAGGGTCTCTCCTATATAGGTCTGGCAGTTTTCAAGCTGGCAGGGGTCCTCCTGCCTCTGATTCCAGAGTGCTGAGATTAAAGTAGCTCCACATAGCTCCACTATAACCAGTGTGAATCCATTTATCCATTTTCTTGTATCTTTCTTTTCTTTTCTTTTTTTTTAAGTAGGGTTTCACTGTAGCTCAGGCTGACTTGGAATTCACTATGCAGTCTCAGGGTGGCCTTGAACTCATGGCAACCCTCCTACCTCTGCCTCCTGAGTGCTGGGATTAAAGGCATGCACCACCACGCCCAGCTCTTTTCTATTTTTCTTGAAGCTAAGACTTTATTGTAACAGAGGAGAATGAAAAGAGGGGATAAAGAGAGGAGAAAGATGAAAAGAGAGACAAAGAAGACATGTGTAAGAGAGACAGAGAGATGGGAGAGTGATGGGGAGAAAGGGGAGAATGCAGGTACCTAGCAAGAGAGCCAAAAGAGGCATTTTTCCATTTTCTACAAACATTAATCAGAATATGTTTGTATTTCTTCTGAGAATACAGACTGACAACTGTCATTCAAACACTAAGAAAAGCTGGGCTGGGTAAATGGTTAAAGTTACTTGCAAAGTCTGACAGCCTGGGTTCAATTCCTCAGTATCCATGTAAAGTCAGATGCATAAAGTGGTGAATGGCCGGGCATGGTGGCTCATGCCTTTAATCCCAGCACTTGGGAGGCAGAGGTAGGAGGATCGCCATGAGTTCAAGGCCACCCTGAAACTACATAGTGAATTCCAGGTCAGCCTGGGCTAGAGTGAGACCCTACCTCAAAAAAAAAAAAAAAAAAGTGCTCAGCTGGGCGTGGTAGCACACGCCTTTAATCCCAGGACTCGGGAGGCAGAGGTAGGAGGATTGATGTGAGTTCTAGACCAGCCTGAGACTACATAATGAACTGAGGTTAACCTGGGCTGGAGTGATACCCTACATTGAGAAACAAAAACAAAAACAAACAAAAAAAACCAGACCAGTCATTTTACACATAAATATCAGTAATGAAGTTGGTTAGGATACAGCAACATTAAAAAAAATAATAATTCACGCTCAAGCTCTACGACAGCTGGACGGAACCTTTCGCCTTCCACATGCGCAAATCGCTCTAGGGCTTCTTCTGGAAGCAGCAGGGCACGCTGGAGATGGTGTGCGGCTGCACGGTGGACATGCTGCAGCCATGTGCGAGTTGTGAAAGACCCAGGCCAGAGTAGCACCATGACAGGCCTCAGTCACTCTGTAGGCCACAAGGGCGAGTTCCCGGAATAAAGGGAAGAACAAAGCAGAACCGGGAAAAACCATAAATTTGCTGTGTGAGCATGACTTAACATTCTTGCGGTCCTGGGCTGGATGGCCCAATAAGATCCACCGTCTCAGTTTTGTAAATGTCAACCAATCAAATGAATGTAACCGCGCGCGCCAACCTGTTCAAATGTAATCGCCTGAGCCTTTAAAATTAGCCAAAAATCCTAAGACCAATCAAGAACCCCCAAGTACAGTTAATGTTCAAATTAGCCAATAATGTGGTTGCGTGGGTGATAGTCCTCTCCCCCTTGCTCAAACCTCAATAAAAAGCCGGCCATTCTGATCTTCTGGGCTCTTGCTAGAATTCACTGCGTTGGTGAAGGCAAGAGACCGAGCTTAAGCCTGAGTAAAAGCTCTTTGCGTTTGCATACGTGTTTGGTCTTCCTTGGTGGTCACTGGGGGCGCCGTGAACTGGGCATTACACAAGGATACCATCCGCCAAAGCAATTTCTTTGACCATGCCCACCTCTGCGCCAGTAGTAAGAATGGTGCTTTTGGACACATCCATGACCCTGTTCCTTCTCTCTCCCCTGCCTAAGCTGGCACTGTTTGGAAGTAACAACGTTACAGGGCATCTCTTTCAAACTCGTGTACTGGCCCAAACAGTGACATGCATCGATGGGGGACTACCAGGACCAGAGGGACCTGATTTAAATAGACTGAGGTGACATCTCAACTGGGGATTGGTTCTCAGGCATCCAGCAAGAGTCACCTCCAACCCCAGTTTGTCACAAACACATCCCTGAAGTACCTCTGTTCTAGAACTTAGGCATCAGATAACCTGATGCTTGCTGGACAACCCTCACCAGGAGCCCAAGAGCACCCCTGGTTGCCAGCGGAACCCGGGCCCAAAATCAGGCAAGGCCTCCCGCCGCCAGGAGCAAACTGGATGTGGTGGATGGGTAGTTTGTTCAGGCATCTCACCAGGGTCAGGCAGGGTGGAGTGATTTAAATGAGCGTTAGAAAAAGGCAGAGAGGGAGGATGTGGGGCGGGGGTCTTAAGAGGACCAGAAATGGCTGAGTGGAGTCACCTCACCACTCAAACCCTTGCAAATCCACAGTCAGGTCTTTCAGCTCAAAAAGAATTAAAAAATAAAGAAAAGAAAAAACTCTCATGACTCTTGGGTTTTTTTAAAACAAAGGTTTCCATTATTAATAAATCTCAATATTTTATAATTGTTATAATTAAAATTTTCAAATTTCTTTTTTCTTCTTTCTTTCTAGATTTCTTTCTTTCTTTCTTTCTTTCTTTCTTTAATTCAAAATTTCTTTCTTTTTCTGGTGAAAAAAGAAATTATAGCCTTTGAAATAGCATAATTTCCTTCCAACACGAATTGTATCATGCCTAATAAATCTAAAGCCACAGTCCGACCAACATCAGGACTAAGAAAACATGCAAACCCACTGCCTTAATATTAACTAACATAATTTTTTATGATAGGGACAAATTATTTAGGAAAAAGAAAACTTGAAACTGGACATGGTGACACACACCTATAATCCCAGCACTAGGAAGGTAAGGACAGTGGGTCAGATTTTCAGGGCTCCAGCCTGGATCATAAACAGAAAAGTGATCTTTTCTAAAAAAAAAAAAAAAGGAAGGAAGGAAGGAGGAAGGCTGGAAGGAAGGATACCTGGAGTGGTGGGAAGGTTGGGGAGATGGCCACAGGTGTTCTTTCTCTGCAAAAGAAGAAGACTGGAAGTGGACCCCCAAGCACCCCCATAAAATGCCAGGTGTGGTGGCATAAGCTTGCAATAGCAGTGCTGGGGAGACAAACTCAGGCAGAACAGGTCAGTGGCTGGTCACTAACTAGGCAACACTTGGAGTGAAGTCCAAGTTCAGGGACACCCTTTCTCAAAAACATATATGATGGCACACGCCTTTAATCCCAGCACTTGGGAGGTGGAGGTAGGAGGATCACTGTGAGTTCAAGGCCAGTCTGAGACTAGTGAATTCCAGTGATTCCTGAACTCTGTGAGACCCTGCCTAGAAAATCCAAAAATAATAAAAATATAAAATTTTTAAAAATAAGGTGGAAAGTTTCTTAGGTAAAGACATCAATGGGAAGAGTGACCCATTATCTATTTACAACGGGTTTTGGTAGAGTGTTTGCACCATGCAATTTTCAAATCATAAAATTTTATAATAGAGAAGACTATAGAAAAGAACTATTAGTCCAAATCAATAAAAAGTACATTACAATCCAGCAAGTATATCCCTGATGTTCATGACAAAGATAATATGTCTATCTGGAGAGATAAATTAAAATTTAAAAAAAAGTTGTATAATAAAGGCTAATGACCTATATTTTATTCTCCAGTAGTTCTTAAGTAAGTTTTTATATTTTAGCTAGTTTATGGTGGCACACGCCTTTAATCCCTGCACTGGGGTGGCAAAGGTAGGAGGATCGCCAAGAGTAAGTTCCAGGTCAGCCTGAGCTAGAGCGAGACCCTACCTTGAAAAATAAAAACAAAAAGTATAAATAATTAATATTTCAGGCTTGTTGTGATCCTATGTAGCCTTAGTCATTCTGGGGCTTCTCTTGATTAGCTATGACTTTATTCAAATGAAAAAAATTTGTGGTTGAGTGCCTTTATTCTATAAGCACCCAGGAGGCATCACTCAGGAGGTTCTTTATAGAGTTCAAGGCCACCCTGAGAACATAGTTATTCCAGGTCAGACTGCATTAGAGTTTGATGCCTCTCATTCTCAAACAACAACAATAACAACAAAAAATCCCTAAACTTTTATTTTGATTTTCATAACTGTTTTCTTTTTTCAGTGTTTTTTTAAATCAAATACTTCTGTTTTTAGAAAAACATGAATGCTGTTTTATATGATTAGATTGGGTTATGTATGTATTTTTGTTGCTGGCACAGGGTTTCACTCCAGTCCACACTGACCTGGAACTGACTTTGTAGCCCAGGCTGGCCTTGAACTCAATAGTGATCCTCTTACCTCAACTTCCTAAGTATCAGGATTACAGATTTGATCCTGGGGATAAACCTTTGTTTTCTTTTAAAATTTTATTACAACTTTCAGTTAATTTTTTAAAATAATTTTTTGTTATTTATTATTTATTTCAGAGGAGAGTTTATCCACAAAACAGTGCAGAGGACAACGGTGTTTATGGGCTGTCCATCATCTGCCATAATGACCCTCCCTGAACAACGCTCAATCTGTGAATCAAACTCCTCTCCTTTGCCTTCAGGCAAATGTTCTAACCTCAACATCTGCAAAGGCATGCATTTTCCTCATTACAACAAATTGACTTTGTGTATATAAATGAAGCCAGACTTTATTTCTGGTGATCAGTAATGATTGTTAAGTGCCTAACAGAAAAGTAGATGATTATAGGCTGGAGAGATAGTTCAGCCATTAAGGTACTTGCCTGTAAGGCCTAAGAACCCAGGTTCAATTCCACAGTACCTACATAAAGCCAGATGCACAAGGTGGCACATGTGTCTGGAGTTCATTTGTAATGGCTAGAAACCCTGGCACACCCATTCTATCTCACCTTTTTCTCTATAAATAAAAAAAAGTAAATCTGTCTGTTTGTGGTGGTGTTTGTTCTTCAATCCTAGCACTGGGGAGGCAGCTGTGGGGAGGATCTGAGGTGGAGTTCAAGGCCACCCTGAGTCTCACAGTAGTGAATTCCAGGTTAGCCTGGGCCAGAGTGAGACCCACCTTGAAAAACCAAAAAAAAAAAAAAAAAAAAAGATTGATTGATTAAACTTGGGTTCAAGAAAGGTTGTTAATAAGTCAGTGGAGAGAGGCTGGTGTTAAAGGTGGGTTTCTTGAAAGCCTGATTGCCTGGATTCAAAATGATCAGTAACCATTCAAACTGGTCACATTCAAAATATATTCATTTGCATCATGGAGGATGAAAATTGGCTTTTTACCCCTCACTAAATCTGTCTTTCAAATAAATAAATACATAGCTAAAAAATAAAATCTATGCCAGGCATGGTGGCAGACAACAATGTGCTTTTAATCTCAGCAGTGCTGGGAAGCAGTGGATAGGAGGAACTGCCAAAGTTTGTGGACACCATTTCATTACAGTGATCCAGGTCAGCCAGCTGAGTATGAGACTCTATTAAAAGCCTGAAAAAAAAAAAAAAAAAAAAAAAAAATTCTAATCAAGATATCTGCTGAGAGATTAAAAATAATTACTAGTTTCCATTCCCAACACCACCATGAAATAAAGACTATAGAATAATGAAAGCCATGTCCACCAGTGTCTGCCACACATATGTTGAATAATTACTGTGACTAGAACTTACCACTGTCCCCAATGACATGTTCACACATAAAACCAGGCTTTTGTTCTATGGTTTGTTTTGTTCAAAATCACACTTCACACTGTTTTTTTTTTTTTTTTTTTTTTTTTTTGGTTTTTTCGAAGTAGAGTCTCACTCTAGCTCAGGCTGACCTGGAATTCAGTATGAAGCCTCAGGGTAGCCTCAAACTCATGGTGATCCTCCTACCTCTCTGCCTCCCCAGTGCTGGGATTAAAGGCGTGCGCCACCACGCCGTGCTCACACTGTATATTTTGAATCATACATAAGCTTAATATCTTCTATTCATGGAAAACAGTAAATATTTTGAAAAAAATAAAGGAATAAAAATAGATATTAAACAAAAATATATATTTCATAAAATGAGTAAATATACCTGGACATGGTGGTGCAACTTGTAACCCTTGAACTTAAGAAGTAAAGACAGGAAGATCAGGAATTAAATTCATGGTCATCCTAAGCTACATAGCAACTTTGTCTAAAATGACAGAAAGTGTAAAATGAATATAATATTAAGTGAAATATATAAAAATATATTTCAGGTTAAAATTTTAAAATAAGTTATAAGTAGCCTGGTTCATAGTAAATATACCCATTAATATCTTTTTGTTTGTTTTTTTCAAGGCAGGGTCTCGTTCTAGCCCAGGCAGACCTGGATGGAACTCACAGTGATCCTCCTACCTCTGCCTCCCGAGTGCTGGGATCAAAGGTGTGTGCACATCAAATTACTTTATGGTTGTTTTTCTGAGACAGGTTGTTTTTCTCAGGAATCCCAAGCTGATCGTGATCTTGCTATACAGTCAAGAATGATGCCAGGCGGGGTGGCGCACGCCTTTAATCCCAGCACTCAGGAGGCAGAGGTAGGAGAATTGCTGTGGGTTTGAGTCCACCCTGAGACTCCATAGTGAATTCCAGGTCAGCCTGAGCTAGAGTGAGATCCTACCTCGAAAAAAAAAAATTTTTTTTAAAGGCATGCACCACCATGCTTGGCTGACTATGACCTTTTTATCCTTCTAGGGGTACTGATATGACAGACAGACATGCATCAAATACTTTGGGTATAACAAGGGATGGACAGGGATACCTAGTTTCAAAATTATTCCTATCATGAAGATAATTGGTAATAAACATAAAAGTTTGGTTAGGGCTTGAAAGATGGCTTAGCGGTTAAGGTGCTTTCCTGCAAAGCCAAAGGACCTAGTCTCAATTCCCCAGGACTCAGGTAAGCCAGATGCACAAGGTGGCACATGCATCTGGAGTTTGTTTGTCAGGGCTAGAGGCCCTAGCCTGCCCATTCTCTCTCTCCCTCTGCTTTTTTTTCTCTCTCTCTCTCAAATAAATAAATAAATTTTGTTGAATGCAAAAAAAGAAAAAAAAAGGTTGGGGTGGACATTTTCTTTAAATAGATTTTTTTTTTTCCATTTGCTTCTAAAATAAATGCCCTTCAGCTCTTATAAGTGAAAACAGCTGATTAACAGAGCGAGCACTGACTTAAATGTCAGTTGTAGAGCCTAACCTTAGAAGGCTTTTGGGATTCTTCAAAGAGCACTGAAATGGAATAACATTGACCCACACAAGGAACCATGTTCTGGACTGCCCAGGATCAACTCTGAAGAAGAAGAAAAACTTTTGTCACAACCAGCAGTCCCAAGATCGATAAGAACAATTCAAAGTATAAAACTAAAAAGATGAAAGTAGAAATGAAAAGACACACCACATTTCAACAGCTAAGCACAGTCATGAGTGGCCTGGATTTGAAGGGATTTCAGGAAGTCAGTGGATATTAAGGGACTTAGGTTTCTTCTTTGAGAACTCAACAGGGTCCATATGATACACTTCAAATGGATGGAGGAACTGAGGATTCACAAATGTAAAGACTTGTCTGAGGCCATATAGTCATTGCCTCAAGTGTGCTTTTCTTAAACTATGTTTGCAATTAATAAACAGGATTTTAATATATATATCATATATATAAATATAAATATATATCATATATATTTGCTTTTATTTGAGCGAGGGAGGAAAGAGGCAGATAGAGGCAGTGAGAATGGGCAGGCCAGGGCCTTCAGCCTCTGCTAACAAACTCTAGACACATGTGCTATCTTGTGCATCTGGCTTACGTGGGTCCTGCAGAATCAAACTTGGTCCTTTGGCTTTGCAGGCAAACACCTTAACTGCTAAGCCATTTCTTCAGCCCAATAAATAGGAAGAGAGATGGTTGGAGAATTGCTGTGGGTTTGAGTCCACCCTGAGACTCCATAGTGAATTCCAGGTCAGCCTGAGCTAGAGTGAGATCCTACTGAAAAAAAAAATTTTTTTTTAAAGGCATGCACCACCATGCTTGGCTGACTATGACCTTTTTATCCTTCTAGGGGTACTGATATGACAGACAGACATGCATCAAATACTTTGGGTATAACAAGGGATGGACAGGGATACCTAGTTTCAAAATTATTCCTATCATGAAGATAATTGGTAATAAACATAGAAGTTTGGTTAGGGCTTGAAAGATGGCTTAGCGGTTAAGGTGCTTTCCTGCAAAGCCAAAGGACCTAGTCTCAATTCCCCAGGACTCAGGTAAGCCAGATGCACAAGGTGGCACATGCATCTGGAGTTTGTTTGTCAGGGCTAGAGGCCCTAGCCTGCCCATTCTCTCTCTCCCTCTGCTTTTTTCTCTCTCTCTCTCAAATAAATAAATAAATTTTGTTGAATGCAAAAAAAGAAAAAAAAAGGTTGGGGTGGACATTTTCTTTAAATAGATTTTTTTTTCCATTTGCTTCTAAAATAAATGCCCTTCAGCTCTTATAAGTGAAAACAGCTGATTAACAGAGCGAGCACTGACTTAAATGTCAGTTGTAGAGCCTAACCTTAGAAGGCTTTTGGGATTCTTCAAAGAGCACTGAAATGGAATAACATTGACCCACACAAGGAACCATGTTCTGGACTGCCCAGGATCAACTCTGAAGAAGAAGAAAAACTTTTGTCACAACCAGCAGTCCCAAGATCGATAAGAACAATTCAAAGTATAAAACTAAAAAAATGAAAGTAGAAATGAAAGACACACCACATTTCAACAGCTAAGCACAGTCATGAGTGGCCTGGATTTGAAGGGATTTCAGGAAGTCAGTGGATATTAAGGGACTTAGGTTTCTTCTTTGAGAACTCAACAGGGTCCATATGATACACTTCAAATGGATGGAGGAACTGAGGATTCACAAATGTAAAGACTTGTCTGAGGCCATATAGTCATTGCCTCAAGTGTGCTTTTCTTAAACTATGTTTGCAATTAATAAACAGGATTTTAATATATATATCATATATATAAATATAAATATATATCATATATATTTGCTTTTATTTGAGCGAGGGAGGAAGAGGCAGATAGAGGCAGTGAGAATGGGCAGGCCAGGGCCTTCAGCCTCTGCTAACAAACTCTAGACACATGTGCTATCTTGTGCATCTGGCTTACGTGGGTCCTGCAGAATCAAACTTCGGTCCTTTGGCTTTGCAGGCAAACACCTTAACTGCTAAGCCATTTCTTCAGCCCAATAAATAGGAAGAGAGATGGTTCAGTGAAAAAAAAAGCTTACCAAAGCCAGGCGTGGTGGCACACGCCTTTAATCCCAGCACTCAGGAGGCAGAGGTAGGAGGATCACCATGAGTTCAAGGCCACCCTGAGACTACATAGTAAATTCCAGGTCAGCCTGAGCTAGAGTGAGACCCTACCTCAAAAAACCAAAAAAAAAAAAAAAAAAAAAAAATCTTACCCAAGTGTGAGTACCTGAGTCTGGATCCCCTGAACCCATGTAAAGCCATCGTCTGGAATTCCAGGACACCTAGGGCCAGAAGGCCAAGGGAGACAAAAGAATGGTCTGACAAACTCAGTGGTAAACAAGGAGAGACCCTACCTCAATCAAGGTTTTAGGTGGGAATGACACCAGGAGTTGTTCTCTGACTCTCACCATGCTACATGGCACATGGGTGTGCGTGTGCGCGCGCGCACACACACACAGAGAGAGAAAGAGAGAGAGCGCAAAACAAATTAAATAAGCTGGGCCCAGCACCCAGGAGGCAGAGATAGGAGGATTGCTATGAGTTCGAGGACAGTCTGGAACTACAGAGTGCCAGGTCAGCCTGGGCTGCAGTGAGACCCTACCACAAACAAACAAACAAACCCCACAAATTAAACAAGCTGGATGTAGTGACACGTGTCTGTCAGGAGACCAGGTGGGCAGATCAGGAGGCCAAGGTCAGCCTGGACTACTGAGAAGTCTCAAAACACAAACAGCAAAGAAGAAATAAGATGTCCTTGATAAAACGGTAGTAGGGAAAGGATATTTTATCTATGGAAATTAGGCATTCTTTGTATCTAACAAAACACAATCACTTATCTCATATTCATGGATTCATACATTTATCTTTGTTATTCATTTGCAAGTGCTATCCATTGTAATTATTTGTCAGCTACTCTCCTGGAGTAATTTGTCTTTTTGTTTTGTGTTCTTTTGTGGGGTTTTTTTTTTTTTTTTTTTTTTTTTTTTTTGAGTGCTGGGATTAAAGGCATATGCTACCTAGCTTTAATTTGTCTTTTGTTGTTATTGTTTTGTGTTTGTTTATTTTTTGTCTTTCTTTTTTTTTTTTTTTTTTTGGTTTTTTGAGGTAGGGTTTCACTCTAGTCCAGGCTGACCTGGAATTAACTATGTAGTCTCAGGGTGGCCTTGAACTCATGGCGATCTTCCTACCTCTGCCTCCCGAGTGCTGGGATTAAAGGCATGCACCACCACGCCCAGCTGTTTTTTGTCTTTCTTTTTAAGTAATAGAGATTTTTAAAAGTTGATTAACAATGAGAAGGGCATTACATTACCAAGAATGGGAGTGAAGTAATGAGATATATAACTTAAATTTAAATGTTGTTTATTGTGGACATTTTTACTATGTAGAAGCATGTGATAGTCCCTTTCCTACCTCTCAGGAGGATTGACTATTCAAGGCCAGTCTGAGCTACATAGTGAGATCTTGTCCTCTTGCCTTTTCCTCCCAACCCCCCAAAACCTAAGAGGGTTGGAGAGATGGCTCAGCAGTTAAAGTCTCTTCTTACAAAGCCTGACAACTTGAGTTCAATTCTCCATTATGCACATAAAGCCAGATTCATAAAGTGGCACATATGTCTGAGACAGTTAGGGTGACTGCACCCCAGAAAGAAAAGGCAGAAATGTCCTTAAATCCCCACTTTGCAGTCTCCACTTTGCTGGAGGTCAGAGAAGCTGACTTCTTTCTCCTCACTCTTGACAAAAGGAGTTCCTAGATCTGTTTTTCTACAACCTTAGCCACTCCTGGGAGGAAGTTCCCCTTTCCTCAGATTTAAATCTAATCTTGAAATTATGGTTGGTCTCAAAGCCACTAGTCTAGTCTTCCCATAGATATCTTCATATGATCATACTAAAAACCCAGTTTAGCTCCATGTGCTGTCTCACACCTGCAATCCCAGCACTCAGGAAGCTGAAGTGGGAGGAGCTCCTTGAATTCAAGACCAGCTTGGGCTGCAGAGTGAGTTCAGTGTGGGTCGGAGTGAGTCCCATCAAGAAAAATAAAAGGGGCTGGAGAGATGACTTAGCGGTTAAACGCTTGCCTATGAAGCCTAACAACCCCGGTTCGAGGCTCGATTCTCCAGGACCCACGTAAGCCAGATGCACAAGGGGGCACATGCATCTGGAGTTCGTTTGCAGTGGCTGGAGGCCCTGGCGCACCCATTCTCTCTCTCTCTCTCTCTCTCTCTCTCTCTCTCTCTCCTGCCTATTTCTGTATCTCTCTCTCTCTCTCAAATAAATAAATAAAAAATAAAATATTTTAAAAAAAGAAAAAGAAAGGAAAAGAAAGGGAAAGGAAGGAAGGAAGAAAGGAAGGAAGGAGGGAGGGAGGGAGGGAGGGAGGAGGGAGGGAGGGAGGGAGGGAGGGAGAGTCCCATCAAGAAAAAGAGACCCAGGTGAGAAGAGAGGAGAGGCACGCTCCAGAAGCAGGACACACTGAAGTGCTTGTTGAAGCTGTGGGAAAGGGTGAGAACCTTTGAGACAGGAGAGAGAGTCAGGCAGGGGAGAAGGAGGCTCTCTAGACAAGAGAGGAGGGAGGGAGGGAGGAAGGAATACATTCTTCAGCTGTTTGCCAGGGAATCGCTGCCCTTGGGGAGGATAAAGTTCTAGTTCAAAAGGAAATGGACTTCCCATGACTGCCATCATGGAGCATCTGACACTATTTAAGACTATGGCATGCAACCGCCAAGATTTCTCCAGAAGTTGTCAACACCCACCAAACCCGAATCCCCTTCAGCAGAGCCATCTGGTGTCTCATATGGTAGAAGCTGCTTCCTCACATTGCCCAAAATGAAGTGCGATGTCTGCCAGAAGTGGAACAAATCAAAAGAATAAACAAACAAACAAACAAACAAACAGTGGCTAAAATCAAAACTCATTATTTATAGGTTCAAGTTCAGTTTTAAATAAAGCTTGTAATTTAGTACAGGAAGCAGGGAGTCACTGCATACCCTCTGTACCTGCACACTCACAGCCTCCTCTCACCATGTCAACTGGAGTGGAGCCATGGTGGCAATCAGTGACCCTACACTGTCATATCATTATACCCCACATGCACGCTTGACATGAGGGTGCATTCTTACTGCTCCAGATTAAGTGGGTTTTGACAAATGTCTAAGGGCATCTGTGCATCATCATGGCTTCACACTGGATGGTTTCACTGGCCTCAAAGTTCTCTATAATCTGCCTTCGCACACGTACACATACAAACACACACCACCACCACTCTTTTTCCAGAAGTGTCTTCTTGTTGGAATCCTCTAGTATCCTGCCTTTTCAGATTGTTGTCTTTCCTGTAAACCAGAAAAAAAAAAAAAAAATTGAAAAAAATTAAAAAGGCCACACCTGGGTTAGATTTTACACAGTTCAATGACTGATGAGAACTTTCCTATTCTGAGCTTATTTTTGGTCCCTTTAATTACTGTCTCTTGCCTACCCTCCTGTCTGACCTAACATCATCCTTTTTCTTTCTCTTTCTCTCTCTCTTTCTTTCTTTCTTTTTTTTTTTTTTGGTTTTTTGAGGTAGAGTCTCATGCTAGCTCAAGCTGACCTGGAATTCACTATGTAGACTCAGGGTAGCCTTGAACTCATGTCAATCCTCTTACGTCTGCCTCCTGACTGCTGGGACTAAAAGCATGCACCACCACGCCCTGCTCTAACATCCTTTTGACTATCAGGTAAAACCCCTCAAAATGTATTCATACAGACCAGTATCTTCCACCAATCCAAAAGCTAAGAATGTCACCAGATAATATATAACACCTTTAACAGTCCTCATGGGATTTGCTGTAACCCAACCGGCCAATGAGCAGTCCCCTCCTCTGAGTAAGTGCCTCGATTTATGACTTTCTTTGTTCTGCAACTAGTAAAATCTCATGTAACCATCTCCAAGGTGCAACATGCTGTTCAGGGCAATGGAAATCGGCAGTACTGGTCCACAGTCACTCAAATTTGGCTCCGAATAATCTCTTTTAAGCATTAAGGTGAGAGCTGTGTTTTGCTGTCCACATACATTCTTAGTAAGGAGCACTTATAATTTCCACCCTCTCTGTTAGGTCTGAATAAATGTCCAATCCTTTATTCATCTCTTCACCCTCTGAAGAATATCTTGGCTGTTTCCAAATTTGGAAAATTAAAAATAAAATTGTAAACATCTGGATGCCACTTTGTGTGGACTTAAGTTTTCAGCTCATTTTGGGAAATTTCCAAGTGTCTGGCTGTAAATCAGAGTAAGAGTCAGCCGATTCTCTGATGGCTGAACCATTTTGTGTTTGCACCAGCCACGGTTCCTGTAGCTCCCTGTTCTCATGAGCATTTTTTATTATTATTATTATTATTATTATTATTATTATTATTTATTTTGGGTTTTCAAGGTAGGGTTTCACTCTAGCTCAGGCTGACCTGGAATTCACTATACAGTCTCTGGGTGGCCTCGAACTCTTCCCCAATCCTCCTACCTCTGCCTCCCGAGTGCTGGGATTAAAGGTGTGCGCCACCATGCCCAGCTCGGTATCTATGTTTTAACTGGGTTCTTTTTTGAGTTTTAAGAGTTCTTTGTGTATTTTGTTTTTTATTTTTTTGGTTTTGCAAGGTAGGGTCTCACTCTGGTCCAGGCTGACCTGGAATTAACTATGTAGTCTCAGGGTGGCCTCGAACTCTTGGCGATCCTCCTACCTCTGCCTCCCGAGTGCTGGGATTAAAGGTGTGCGCCACCACGCCCGGCTTCTTTGTGTATTTTGGATAACATTTCTTTATATGATGCTTTCTGCAAATATTTTCTCCCAGTCCTGGGCTTATCTTCTCATTCTCTTGACATTAGCTTTTTGCAAAATTGCAGCTTTTTGTTTTATTACAGACAAGGTTTGCCACATTTCTTTTGTGGCTCATGCTCTTGGTATTAGCATTCAAAAGATCATCATCAAGCCGAGCGTGGTGGTGCACTCCTTTAATCCCAGCACTTGGGAGGCAGAGATAGGAGGATTGGGGAGAATTTGAGGCCACCCAGAGATACATAGTGAATTCCAGGTCAGCCTGGGATAGAGCAAAGTCCTACTTTGAAAAATCCTCCCTACATCCTCCCCCCGCCCCAAATAAAGATCATTATCATACTCAAAGCCAGATTCTAGATTTTCTTCTGAGGTATCAACTAGGACTTTAAAAATTTTTGTTAATTTAGTGTGATGTGTATGTGTGTGAGTTTGAGTATAGACATGTGTAGAGGTTTCATATATGTTTTTTGTTTGTTTGTTTTGTTTCTTGAGGTAGGGTTTCACTCTAGCCCAGGCTGACCTGGAATTCACTCTGTATTCTCACGGTGGCCTCGAACTCATGGTGATCCTCCTACCTCTGCCTCTCCAGTGCTGGGATTAAAGGCGTGTACCACCACGCCTGGCTTATATATGTAATTTTGAGACAGGGTGTCATGTAGTTTAGGCTGGCCTCAAATTTGCTATGTCACTGAGGATGACTTAAGATTCCTGATCTTCCTGCCTCCACCTCTGTGTGCTGGGATTACGGACCTGCACTACCACACCTGGTTGATGTAGTATTGCTTTTTTTTTTTTTTTTTTTTTTTTTTTTGAGGTAGGATCTCACTCTGGTCCAGGCTGACCTGGAATTCACTATGCGTCTCACGGTGGCCTCGAACTCATAGCAATCCTCCTACCTCTGCCTCCCGAGTGCTGGGATTAAAGGCATGCACCACCACGCCCATCTCCAATGTCTTTATCTTACTTTTTTTATTTTATATATATATTTTATTTATTTATTTATTTGAGAAAGAAAGAGGCAGTGAGAAAGAGAATGGGCACTCCAGGGCCTCCAGCCACTGCAAACAAACTCCAGATACATTTGCCACCTTGTGCATTTGGCTTATGTGAGTGTTGGGGACTCAAACCTTGGTCCTTAGGCTTTGAAGGCAAATGCCTTAACTGTTAAGCCATCTCTCCGGCCCCACTCAATGTCTTTAACAGATACATTCTTGTATGAGTTTCTACAGAGTGTGCTTGGGGAAAAATTGGTATAGCACACTGAAGTTATAAAGCCCTGGCTGGCCTGAACTCCCTGTGTACATCAGGCTGGCTTCTAACTTTCAGTGGTCCCTCGTCTCTGTCTCCTGACCACTGGGATTATAGGTGTGTGTACTCTCACGTACAATTTGTGTGTTTCTTTTTTTTTTTTTTTGTTTGTTTGTTTTTTTGAGGTAGGGTCTCATTCTGGTCCAAGCTGACCTGAAATGTAGTCTCAGGGTGGCCTCGAACTCACAGCGATCCTCCTACCTCTGCCCCTCTCGAGTGCTGTGATTAAAGGCGTGTTCCACCATGCTCGGCCAATTTGTGTGTTTCTATTATCCCCTTAATGTCCATGGTGTCTGTGGTAATGTCCTTGTGATTAGGTCATTTTCTTTTTTTTTTTTTTTTTTTTTTTTTTTTGGTTTTTCGAGTAGGGTCTCACTCTGGTCCAGGCTGACCTGGAATTCACTCTGTCTCAGGGTGGCCTCGAACTCTCGGCAATCCTCCTACCTCTGCCTCCCGAGTGCTGGGATTAAAGGCGTGCGCCACCACACCCGGCTTTAGGTCATTTTCTGTCTTTTGTCTTTTTAAATTAGTTGGCCTAGCCAGAGACATCAATTGTATTGGCCTTTCAAAACTAGCCTTGTTTGTGTTGACATTTTCTACTTATTTCCAATTTTCACAATCTGTTCTAACTTTTAATATTCATTCTCTTCTGTTTTCTTTGTATCTAATTGCTTGATATTTTTACATAAATGAGAGCCTTTCAAAGTCTTGTTTTTCCAGGTAGGGTCTTGCTCTAGTTCAGGGTTCAGGTTGACCTGGAATTCACTTTGTAGTCTCAGGGTGGCCTTGAACTCATGGCAATCCTCCTACCTCTACCTCCCTGAGTGCTGGGATTAAAGGTGTGCACCACCACGCCCGGCTTTTGTTTTTGCTTTTTGAAGTAGGGTCTTGTTCTAGCTCAGGCTGGCCTGAAATTCACTCTCAGGGTGGCCTTGAATTCAAGGTAATCCTCTTACCTCTGCCTCCCTCCCGAGTGCTGGGACTAAAGGCATGTGTCACCACTCTCAGCTCATTTTGTTTATAATTTTTATTATTTATTTGCAAGGAGAGATAGAGAAGAGAGAGAATGGGCCCACTGAGGCCTCTTGCTACTGCAAACGAACTCCAGACACATGCACCACTTTGTGCATCTGCCTTTATGTGGGTACTGGGGAGCTGGACCTGGGCCATAGGCTTTGTAAGCAAGTGCCTTAACCACTGAACCATCTCTCTAGCCCTGGATTTGTCCATTCTTTATAGAGTGGTATTGAAGTGCCTATTGTCCTTTTCTCATCAGTTCTGCTTCAAGCATATTGATTCTCTGTCATATCTTTTTGGAGAATTTATACTACCATCATATATAATGTTATTTGTTTCTAAGTTTTCTTGTTCTAAAGTCTACCTGTCTGAAACTAATAAAGCTATTTTAGCTTTCAATCATTAGTATTAACATGGTTTACCTTTCTACATCTTTTTACTTTTAACCTGCATATTTTTCTTTCTTTTTTCTTTTACTTTTTTTTTTTTTTTTTTTTTGAGGTAGGGTTTCACTCTAGCCTAGGCTGACCTGGAATTCTCTATGTAGTCTCAGAGTGGCCTTGAAATCATGGCGATCCTCCTACCTCTGCCTCCCGAGCACTGGGATTAACGGCATGCCCCCAAAAGGCCTGCTGCATATTTCTTTATTGAGTTTATGAATTAAATTGACTTTGAATGAATCAAAACTTCACTTTAAAATCTAAAATGAACATGGCATGTGTGATTGTATAACATTATAACATTAGATACAAAATCTGTGTAATCTATCTTCTTAGAATAAAAATTCAAGTAGCAGAAGGGGGCAGTCAAACTCAACAGAATGCCCTGGAAGATGGTAGTGTTCTTTACTTCCCTTTCTCTTGGACAGTTTTTTTTTTTAAACAAATAAAAAAGAAAAGTAAGATTTTTGTACAACAAACATATATATGTGGCAAAATATATATAGAAATATTAAATTTCCACAAAAATTGAGAGCTATAACTTTTACATAAACAAAATCTTATGTTTCAAGGCGTACTTTTCCTCATAAAACAGGTTCAACCATCTTGATTTGTTTGGTATATTCAGTATTGTCTTGTTACTAACATGCATAATGTACCTATTCATTTTATTTTAGTATATCAGACTCATCAAAATTACTTAATAAGTAATATAATATATATATTTGGCTTTTCAAGTCCAGGCTGACCTGGAATTCACTCTGTAGTCTCAGGGTGGCCTTAAACTCATGGTGATCTTCCTACCTCTGCCTCCCAAGTGATGGGATTAAAGGCATGTGCCACCACGCCCAGCTATATAATTACTTTCAATTATGTCCTTCTTTGGACTTCTTTTCAAAACTGTTCTTATCCTTAAAGTGTAAATTGCTCTTTGAAATCTTCTCAGATATAGTAGGCACATGGTATTCTGTGTATTTTACTCTTTTTTTACAAACAATATTTATATTTATTTGCAATCAGAGAGAGAGAGATAGAAGAGAGAGACAGAGAGAGTGGGCATGCCTCTAGCCACTGCAAAAGAACTCCAGACTCATGTGCCACCTTGTTCATCTGGCTTTACATGAATACTGAGGAATTGAATGCAGGTCATTATCCTTTGCATGCAAGCTCCTTAACTGCTGAGCCATCTCTCCAGCCCTTTATCCTACTCTTAATGATACAGGTTAAATCAAGTAATTGACCCACATAGTTGTTCACGGAATTTTCACTGTACCTAAATGAGATTATTCTGTAGTTCCACTTTACTTCCCTTGACACAATGGCTAACAAGTCTCTACATAGTAGGTACCCAACTAAGACCTGATAGGAGTAGGAGGAATGTTTGAAGATTACATTGTAGAATTATTTTAGTAGACTACAAGAATGAGGGTATAAGCCAGGCATGGTGGCGCACGCCTTTAATCCCAGCACTTGGGAGGCAGAGTTAGGAGGATTGCTGTGAGTTCGAGGCCACCCAGAGACTGAATTCCAGGTCAGCCTGAGCTAGTGTGAGACCCAACCTCAGAAAAAAAAAAAAAAAAAAAAAAAAAAAAAAGAGGGTACAGCCTTCTTCTTCTTCTTTTTTTTTTTCTTTTTTTTTTTTGGTTTTTCGAGGTAGGGTTTCACTCTGGTCCAGGCTGATCTGGAATTAACTATGTAATCTCAGGGTGGCCTCGAACTCTTGGTGATCCTCCTACCTCTGCCTCCCGAGTGCTGGGATTAAAGGCGTGCGCCACCACGCCCGGCTCTTCTTCTTCTTTTTTATTAGGCAGGTTCTTACTCTAGCGCAGGCTGACCTAGAACTCATTCTGTAATCCAGACTGTCCTTAAACTTCTGGTGATCTACCTACCTTAGCCCCAGCATGCTGGGATTAAAGGTATGTGTCTTCATGCCTAGCTAAGAGTATGGATTTTTATATGGCACACTAGTTCTACTAATGATAAAATCAGAATCCATTTAAGATGAAACAGAAAGGTTGGAGAGATGGCTTAGTGGTTAAGCGCCTGCCTGCAAAGCCAAAGGACCCAGGTTCAATTCTCCAGGACCCACATAAGCCAGATAAAAAGGTGGCCCATGCATTTGGAGTTCTTTTCAAGTGGCTGAAGGCCCTGGCATGCCCATTCTCTCTCTCTCTCTCTCTCTCTCTCTCTCTCTGCCTCTTTGTCTCTCTCCCCTCTCATAAATAAATAAACAAATATTTTTTAAAAGATGAAACAAAACTAAGGTTATTTTGAAAGTTGTTACTAAAAATATACTCTTGTGCTCTTAGTGGAATTTCACATCAATGCAGTGCAGTAAATGGGAGTGCCACAATCAGAATGATTAAACATGAATAGAACAAAGACTTCTTCCATGAGGTGGGATTTTAGTCATTTATGTCTCATATGGAATACAGCTAGTGTGTTCATGAAGCAGAAAAAAATTTTAAAGTTCCATAATGAGTTTTTATTTTTCTGCCAGCCTTCTGTGTGTGTGTGTTTGAATCTGAGGTTTTTGTTGGTTTCTTTTCTTTCTTTCTTTTCTTTCTTTCTTTCTTTTTTCTTTTTTGTTTTGTTTTTTTGAGGTAGGTGTCTCACTCTAACCCAGGCTGACCTAGAATTCACTATGTAGATTCAGGGTGGCCTGGAACTAATGGTGATCATCCTCCCCTGCCTCCCGAGTACTGGTATTAAATGCATGTGCCACCATGCCCGCATTGGTTTTTTGTTGTTTGTTTGTTTGTTTTTGATATTTCATCCTTGCACTCTTCTCTGACACCAAAACCAAAACTAGACATTAAAAACAAGAGGAAACTCAAAGCTATCAAAATTACCCTTCTATCCAGTTAATTTCTCTCTTTTTTTTCCTTTTCTTTTCTTTTCTTTTCTTTTTCTTTTTCTTTTTCTTTCTTTCTTTCTTTCTTTCTTTCTTTCTTTCTTTCTTTTTTTTTTTTTTTTTTTTGGTTTTTGGAGGTAGGTTTCACTCTAGTCCTGGCTGACCTGGAATTCACTATGTAGTCTCAGGGTGGCCTCGAATTCATTGCAATCCTCCTACATCTGCCTCCCCATTGCTGGGATTAAAGGCGTGCGCCACCATGCCAGGCTCCAATTAATTTCTTATGCAACTATTTTCCAGAATAAGATTTTTTTTTAGGATAGCCTTAATAAGCCTGGTTTTTGAAAACTCAATGCTATATTTGGATAATTGTCACCACACATCATCTTGAAAAAGTGATCAAAGATTTTCAAGAAGTAAATTTTATATCTTTTTGCAGTACCAAAGATTGAATCTGGGGTCTAACATGTTAGGTAAATTATCCACTTCTAAACTATATTTCCAACCGTCTGTGAGGTAGGGTTTTGCTTTAGCTCAGGCTGACCTGGAATTCACTATGTAGTCTCAGGGTGGCCTCGAACTCACCGTAATCCTGTTATCTCTGACTCCAGAGTGCTGGGATTAAGGGTGTGCACCACCACGCCCCGGCAAGAAGTAAATTTAAAAAACAAATTTATTTTATTGCTATGTCCTTTGGAAAGGCCCGGTGACTTAGACGGTGAAAGCTATGTGCCAAAAAAAAAAAGGTCTTCAAGCATGGCCAGGGGCATTTTGCATTCCTGAGAAGTGGATATCGCACTTCCGTCCCCACGGGGAGCTCCTCTGGTGATCTCTGGAGGAAGGATCGGGGGGTTTGGGGCTGCTGGCGTCCCCCTCTGTGGTTGACAGAAACCAGTGAAAAGCAACTCCCGATGCAAAATCCTTTAGTCCCTCCATTCGCTAACATCAAGATAAAAAGGAGTGTGTGTGCGCGCGCGCTCGCCCCACGCAGCAGCAGCCTAGGGAGGTCTCCCGTGCCCCTCCGGCGGCTCCCGGGTCAGGGCGGCCAGCGGGGCGCGCGGGGTGGCAGCTTCGTCGGGTCGCCCGAGCGTGGGAGCCAGGCAGCGAACCCGGCGCCGCGCGGGGAGAGGGATGCGCGCGGCGCCGGGGACCGGTCGCCCCACAGCACCTCGGGGCGGCCGACGGCGGCTTCCCCGGCTTCCGATGTTCTCATTTGCGTGGGTCCAGTCCGGCCCCCCGCCGGGCTTACGCAACTCCGAAGCGGAGAGGGAAAAAGTTGCAGGGGGTGGGGGCGAGGGCCAGGGAGGCGGAAAGAAACAGTCATGTCGTCACGTGGGCTTACTTTTCAGGCATAAAAGGAGGGTTCTCCCCGTTAGCCTCCAGTTGTCAAAGTGCTCGCCCGCCCGCCCGCTCGCTCGCTCGCTCGCACGCCGGGAGCCTGTGGAAAGAACGCCGCGCTGCCCGTCGCCCGTCCGCCGCCCGCGATGCTCGTCCGCGCTCTGCTGCTCTGCGCCGCGCTGGCGCTCGGCCACGCAGGTGAGTCCGCGACCGCCACCGCCACCGCCGCCGCCCCGGCCTCACCTCGCACCTCTGCTCCCTCCACGGACAGCGCTCTTCGCCTGTGCCAACCCGAAATGCCCTTAGTGATGCTAAAGCGCAGGCTGTCATTATGACTAAGACGGGGCCTGATCAATATATGGGAGGGAAATGTATTGTTACCGAATAGGTAGGAGTCATGGATTTAAAGACCCAACTTTGGGCTCTCTGGACCCAGGCAAGTTTAGATGACTTTTTTTTTTTTAATAAGCAGACTATGTTCAAAGTCAGATAGTTTTCTTTATTATATCCCCCCTCAATTTTTTTTGTTTTGTTTTATTTATTTTATTTATTTATTGCGGTAGGGTCTCACTCTATTCAAGGCTGACCTAGAATTAACTATGTAGTCTTAGGGTGTCCTCGAACTCATGGCTATCCTCCTACCTCTGCCTTCCGTGTGCTGGGATTAAAAGCGTGCACCACCACGCCTGGCTTTCCCCTTCCGTTTTGACAGATGGGCTAGATCCATTAATTTTTTTACTTTGAATGTGCTACTTAACACTTCTTGTTTGGAACACCTAAAAAGTTACTGTGAAATGTTAGTAATGTGAATTATGACGTTGGGAATTCTGTTACACTTGTTTACAACGCGAAATTGATATTTATACATTGCAACCATGTGGTAACGCAGACTTAAATTTTTTTTTTCTGTGACCAACTGTATATTTCTTGAATGTATTATGTAGTTAGCTAAACAATTCAATCTTTAAGACAAAAACACCAACAAAGGATTTATTTGCCTGCCTTTTATTGTAGCGAATCCATGCTGTTCCAACCCATGTCAAAACCGAGGCGAATGCATGAGCGTAGGATTTGACAAGTATACGTGTGATTGTACCCGGACAGGATTCTATGGCGAAAACTGTTCCACCCGTAAGTTCCTTGGGTTTTCCCATCTGTAATGGGGCCACATGCAGTTGCCCTCACTTCTCCCTAATTTCTCTCTCACTTTCTCTCTTCCTGCAGCTGAGTTTCTGACAAGGGTAAAGTTACTGCTGAAGCCCACCCCAAACACAGTGCACTACATACTAACCCACTTCAAGGGAGTCTGGAACATTATCAATAACATTCCTTTCCTGCGAAATTCAATCATGAGCTATGTGCTGATGTGTAAGTACAAATCTCTTCTGTCTCATTTCCTCAAAAAAAAAAAAAAATGAATGTATTACTAACCCTATCCCAAAGAACTATTTTTAACCTCTTCAGTATGACTTTAAATGGATTTTTTTCGATTTTCCTTTTTTTCTGAAAAGCTAAAAATAGTAACATGTAGTCCCATTGTCAGCTTTTCACGTACAACCTGCATACCTCTAACCTCTATTTTTCCAGCCAATTGCTGGAGGAAGTATGATCTTGTTTGTTGAATGTCCATGGCCCACAAAATTGTTTTAAAAGTGTAGCACCAACTAAAATAAGTGGTTGATTTAGATTGGGGCTAGCAAGAAAATAACTTTTTAAAATTTATTATTATTATTATTATTTATTTATTTGAGAGTGACAGACAGAAAGAGGCAGATAGAGAATGGGAGCACCAGGGCCTCTGGCCACTGCAAATGAACTCCAGATGCATGCACCACCTTGTACATCTGGGTCCTGGGGAATCAAGCCTCGAACCGGGTTCCTTAGGCTTCACAGGCAAGCACTTAACTGCTAAGCCATCACTCCAGCCTGAAAATAACTTTCTACAGTTGTAAAGTAAGGGCCATGCCTGGCTATTCTGCCATTAGCCGTATTAGCATCAAGTCTTCTAGAGAGTAATGTCCTGTGTAAAGCCTATATAATTTACTGAAAATGCATTTTCATTGTTGGTTACACTTTAAGTGTGGTTATTTTAAAACAAATATCTTTGTTGGAATTAAATCTAGTCTTTGTGCCACTTTGCTCATTTTGCAATGCAAATGGACATTGATTTGTTTTGAATATGAAAGCTAATCAATTTTTCTTAATTTTCAGCCAGATCACATTTGATTGACAGTCCGCCAACTTACAATGCACACTATGACTACAAAAACTGGGAAGCCTTCTCTAATATCTCCTACTATACCAGATCCCTTCCTCCTGTAGCTGATGACTGCCCCACTCCCATGGGCGTGAAAGGTGAGAGAGCAGAGCTGATTAGAGATATATGGGTTGCATTAAGGGTTGGGTGACTACCTAGACACTTGGACCTTAAACTGCCATTTATGTATGAAAATAGTGCAATTTTCCTTTATTATGGTTATCCACAGACGTTTTTTAAAGTGCTAGTTTATATTTTGATATAATGTCCTAAACTAAATTAATCCTAGTTAAAACAGATAAAACTTTTATTTTTAAATATATTTATCTATGTGTGTGTGTATATATATATTCTTATATATCAGGATCTCATGTGGCTGCAAACAAATATTTGAGGCACTTTTTGGCTCTGGTTTTACATGTGTACTGGGGAATTGAACCTGGGCCATCAGGCTTTGCAAGCAAGTGCCTCTAATCTCTGAGCCATCTCTCCAGCCCCATATAAAATTATTTAATAAATTGTTTCCCAGTATCTTAGATCATTTTTTTCTTTAGCCTGGGTATGGTGGCTCATGCCTGTAATCTCAGCACTAGGGAGGCTGAGGCAGGAGATTCACCATAAGTTTGAGGCCAGCCTGAGCTTACCAAATGAGACCCAATCAAACAACAAAGCAACTTTCAAATATGTTACGCTCCTCTCCACAAGCGCATTTACAAATGGTAAATGTCCACATCTATGTGAACTCTATGTCCTGGAATATTGAGATGTAGAGATTTTTTACTTTAGCTTTTTTGTGTTTTAGGGAAGAAGGAGCTTCCTGATTCCAAAGAGGTTCTGGAAAAGGTTCTTCTGAGGAGAAAGTTCATCCCTGACCCTCAAGGCACAAACATGATGTTCGCCTTCTTCGCCCAGCACTTCACTCACCAGTTCTTCAAAACAGACCAGAAACGAGGGCCTGCATTCACCAGGGGACTGGGTCATGGGGTAAGCTTCAGCAAATCATAATGAGATAGATGTTAACATCACTGCCAAACAGTGATGACTACAAAAAACACAATAGAATTTTCCGTAGTGATTTACTGGCTTAGTAAAAAGAAATACACACATAGATGGAAATATTTTTATTCTTTGTAATTTTTCCTTACTTTTGGATTTTTTGAAGTAGGATCTTGATCTAGCCCAGGCTGACCTGGAATTCACTATGTAGTCTTAGGGTGTCCTTGAACTCACTGTGATCCTCCTACCTCTGCCTCCCAAGTGCTGGGATTGAAGGCTTGTGCCACCATGCCCGACTTCCTTACATTTGCAGTTTAACTTTTTGGCACTACAAAATGTTTTTGTTTTCCAAAACATCTTTATAACATGATCATGCTGTTTTATGAAATATTTAAGGTCCATCCATATAGGATACTAATACTGTACAACCCAAGAAACATATAAATGGGCTTATGGCTCTGGCAAACAAATTTATTTACTATTTATGACTGAAAAATTCATTCACTGAAAATATTTTAATGAAGTTATAACATGAAAAGTTGACAATAAATGATATTAAGACATTCACAAGTTGAAATTTTCTCAATTGTCTAGGTGGACTTAAGCCACATTTATGGTGACACTCTAGATAGACAACATAAACTGCGCCTCTTCAAGGATGGAAAATTGAAATATCAGGTATGTTACCTGCCTCTTAAGAATTAGTTATGACTCAATGTATACCTAGATTTTAAAATTGGTAGAGATAAGGATCTGTCCTTTAACCCTGTTATTCTTATGGTTGTGGTTTAGGTTATTGATGGAGAGGTGTACCCTCCTACAGTCAAAGACACTCAGGTGGAAATGATTTACCCTCCTCACACCCCTGATCACCTGCGGTTTGCTGTGGGCCACGAGGTCTTTGGTCTGGTGCCTGGCCTGATGA
The DNA here is from genome assembly GCA_036365145.1 of Orientallactaga sibirica. Classification (NCBI taxonomy): domain Eukaryota; kingdom Metazoa; phylum Chordata; class Mammalia; order Rodentia; family Dipodidae; genus Orientallactaga; species Orientallactaga sibirica. The sequence continues at coordinate 17,386,996 of JAEOAD010000017.1, forward strand.
TGTATGCCACAATCTGGCTGCGGGAACACAACAGAGTGTGTGATGTGCTGAGACAGGAGCATCCAGAGTGGAATGACGAGCGGCTATTCCAGACTAGCAGGCTCATTCTGATAGGTGAGCGAGGAGAGAAAGTAACGGAAATAGACCCCCTGGGCCAGTGGAGTGGGGCAGGGGATTCATTTGTAACTTTGTGATGCCTTGAGTCATTCTAAGGGAATATTTATTGTGAAAACCCACATGCAATTCATTTAGTCCTTGAACATGAGAAGGTACATCAGTCCCTTTTTTTGTTTGTTTTTCGAGGTAGGGTCTCACTCTGGACCAGGCTGACCTGGAATTCACTATGTAGGGTGGTCTTGAACTCACAGCACTCCTCCTACCTCTGCCTCCAGAGTGCTGGGATTAAAGGCATGTGCCACCACGCCCAGCTCATCAGTCCCTTTTGTTTTGATATTAGCAAGGGAAAAATAAATAGAAATGACAATAGCAAAAGAACAAGCATGCATGTCAGTTGCTTGAAAACTTGTGATCAGAAAAGCTAAGGGTTATAATTCTTTATTTTGTGCCAATAGGAGAGACCATCAAGATTGTGATTGAAGACTATGTCCAGCACTTGAGTGGTTATCACTTCAAACTGAAGTTTGATCCAGAGCTGCTCTTCAACAAACAGTTCCAGTACCAGAACCGGATTGCTGCTGAGTTTAACACCCTCTATCACTGGCATCCCCTGCTGCCTGATACCTTTCAAATTGAAGACCAGGAGTACAACTTTAAACAGTTTCTCTACAACAACTCCATACTGGTGGAACATGGACTGACCCACTTCATTGAGTCATTCACCAGGCAGTCTGCGGGCAGGGTAAGCATTATTCCCAAAAGACAAAAACAAAGCAATGCTAAGGCATGCTCAGTAAGTTTAGAATGTCTGTCTTGTTACTAAAAGAATAGAATTATCTTACTGGTAAAGTTATTCTCTTGACATAAGCAACCTGGACATCTTTTGAAAAATCTACAGTTTTAGCCTACAACAAGCAGTCCAGCAAATAGTAATATGTATCTATACTTCAAAAAATTTTATTTATTTGAGAGAGAAAAGAGGTACATTGAGAGAGAGAGAGAGTACTAAAAAAAGAGGGAGGGAGGGAATAGGCATATCTATTTACCTGGGTCCAATAGGCTTTGAAGGTAAGTGCCTTAACTACTTGAGCCATCTTTCCAGTTCCATTTCTGTAATTTTAAAGATTCAGTTAGTTCCAGTGTTCCGTGAAAGCTTAAACACAAGTCCTGAATGGATGGATGCACCATGACTTCGTCTGTCTCTCACCTTCCTCGCACCTAAATAATGTTTTTTAAAACAGGAGTAAGTATGCCTAAAAATCTTGGTTTACAGTTTAACTCGTTTTCCTCAGGTTGCTGGTGGCAGAAATGTTCCGCTCGCAGTACAAACAGTGGCAAAGGCATCCATTGACCAGAGCAGACAGATGAGATACCAGTCTCTTAATGAGTACCGCAAGCGCTTCTCCCTGAAGCCCTATGAATCATTTGAGGAACTTACAGGTAAGAAACAGCTTCTGAACTTCTTACAAGAATCAAAGGTCAGATGGGAACACAGAATTTGAGAACAAATAGGGTGACTTGATTTCTGCTTTGTGAAAGTCTTATGTTTGCTGTATGTCTGCCTTCACCCTCCCAGGAGAGAAGGAAATGGCTGCAGAGCTGGAAGCCCTCTATGGAGACATTGATGCCATGGAGCTGTACCCTGCCCTTCTGGTAGAAAAGCCTCGCCCAGACGCTATCTTCGGGGAGACCATGGTAGAACTTGGAGCACCATTCTCCTTGAAAGGACTTATGGGTAATCCCATATGTTCTCCTCAGTACTGGAAGCCAAGCACTTTTGGAGGAGAAGTGGGTTTTGAAATCATCAACACAGCCTCCATTCAGTCTCTCATCTGCCATAACGTGAAGGACTGCCCCTTTACGGCCTTCAGTGTTCAAGAGCCACAACCAGCCAAAACTGTCACCATTAATGCCAGTTCTTCCCACTCCAGGCTAGATGACATCAACCCCACAGTGCTACTTAAAAGGCGTTCAACCGAACTGTAAAAGTTTATTGATCATATTTATTTATTTATATGAACAATTTCTTTTAATTTAATTATTTAATATTTATAGTAAATGCCTTTTGTTACTTAACATCTTCTATCACAGAAGGCAGTCTTCTTGAAGACTTCTGTGTCACCACTTTAAAAATGTTTTCAAGTTAAAGGGAAAACAGCTTTTATTCTTTTTTCAAAAGCCAGTGAAAGTGAGTCTTGACACTTCTTACTTGAATTTCAATGCATATTGTGTTTTCATAAGAGTAAAAGCAAGGACTTAAATGCTGTTGCCAGCTGGACAATGCTGCAAGTATTATCTGCACTGTTCCGATTTTCATTGTGCCTTCTATACTGCATTAGAAGCAGGTAATGTGGAATTTCAACAGAAATTCTGGACATCTGTGTGCCACCAAAAAGAAAAGGTACAAGTGCATTTTAAATGATAAAAGCCAAATCACTCCATCTCCAAAAACTGCCTTGAAATAATAATTTTAGATTTATAAATTCAGAGTTTAACATTACTTTGGAAAACTCCTTTTATTTTGTAGACTATGGTTATAAAACTTCAAAAATCTATCAAAAAAAGTGATCATCAAATCGTTAAGTTAGGAATTATATTACAATTTCTGGTTAAAATTTTGCATCAGAGATTGATTTTTCAGTTGAGTAAACATCTGTTTACTGTGACTGTTAAATCACAATACCAATGTGTTAAGGTGATGGAGCCACTGTAGTGCTATCTAATAATATCCTGTTCTATAAAGGATTTATTTCTATGAATAAACAAAACCCATTGCATCTAAAGATTTTACAAATAAAACACCAAGAGCAAAGAATTCTAAATTAAAGATAAAATTTGGATTTAAACATTTGAAGGTGACTTTCTTACCCTGTCTACTGTTGGCATGTTACTAAACAGATTTTGTTGTGAGGTTAATTATTTCCCAAGCTGACCTGAGTAAACTATTTTCTTTGATTTTTCTCTTGTGCAGTGTGATTGGGAGGTCCATATCATAATGCAAAAGGTTTTAGTGCTGTCATAAGCCTCTTCAGATGTTTAAATCCATGTCATATTAATTTCATCTGAATCTAAATAAGCAAATCCAATAAGTGAATCAAGCCTGGATACTGGCATGCTATTCCTGTTACTTGTCTCTTCTAGCCATTTTGCTAGAGAAAAACCAATTGGTCAGTTTCCCTTTGGATTCATTTTTCTGATTTTAAGATCAGAACTCTTGTCTTTGAACTCTGCTAATATTTTTTTACTTGAATTTTTACACATTCATGTAAACCTCAGCTCAGGACTACTACTTACCTCCTCTTTGGAGGCATAAACTTATTTTAAGTGAAAGGCAGAAATTTTTATTTATAATTTTACCTACTAATACTGAAGGACTCTACAAAGAGGCAGTGCCTTAGGAAGAACTATAGGGGATTCCTCAGTATAAGAAAGTTAAGTTTGTGTTCTAATGAATGCCTTTTCATATTTAGAAACAACCAATTAGTGAGTAGTTCTGGGCAATAATAATAAATATAAAATAATAATGGTGACAATTTTCTACATCTCATTGTCAACTGAGGTACTGTATATTACTTAATTTATTGAAGATAATTATTTATGTCTTTTGGACATTATTGTTATAAACTATGTTTAAGCCTACAATTGTTGATTTTTCATTATGGCAAAATCAATAAATTTTTGTGATTACCTCTGAATAATGATGTAAACAATTAAAGGAGATTATTTGTTTTATGAGGAAATTTTTAAGAAACTGATCTGGTATAGTGAGATGTGTAAGATTAGAATGAGTGTTCTTATACTTTATCTCTGTGCCAGACCATAGAGAATACTGCCTCATTTTAAACTTTTTTAAATTTATTTTTATTTGAGACAGAGAGAATGGGCACCCCAGGGCCTCTAGCCACTGCAGACAAACTCCAGATGCATTTTCTACCTTGTGCATCTGGCTTATGTGGGAACTGGAGAATCAAATCCTTAGACTTCACAGACAAGTGCCTTAAATTGCTAAGACACCTCTCCAACCCAACACTGTCTCATGTTGACCTGAACATGACACAATGATGACTTTTAACTCATTTTTGTAGGACTTGTGGATGCTTTGTTAATTCATTCAGTCTTAATTTATTGAGAAAGTATTCTGTGTAAAAACACTAGGAATATTTTGTAAATAACTGAAAATGTATGTCTTAGGAAGAGAAAGGACAAATTTAATTAAAGGGAAATTGCTCAGGAAAACATTTAAAATTTTATACTAAAAGGTTTAAGGTTAAGAAATAGTCAACATTGGGAAAGATTATATTTTAAAAATGTTAATTGTATGTTGATAAACAGACCAAGTTGGTTGAACCTGCTGACTGAGCCTGGAAATTCAGGCTGTGTTCGTGAATGTTTCAGTGCCTCAGACAAATGTGTATTTAAATTAACTTATGTAAAATGCAAGTCTTGAAACAAATGGTTGTTTATTTTTATACTATTTCAGAATGAAGAATCTTTTCTGAAAATAAATTTTGACTATTTATATCTTTGTGTAGCTTTATTCCCCTGAGTCATGACCCTTACAATAAGCTAGTATCACATATTCTTCTTGCCAAAGTTAAGCTAGAGAATGGGATGTAGCTTATTGATAGAGTGCTTACGTGGCATGTGTGAGATGCTGGGTTCTGTCCTCAGCACTGAAGGAGAAAGCCTGGACCTCAGTGAATGAAATGCTTCTGTCCTCAGTCCTGGGGAAGCTCCAAAGAGCTTATTACCTATTTGGTGAAAGAAATTGTATTGAAATATGGGCTATGTGCTCAAGGAGATAACAGTTTTGTTTTCATTGCCCAATCCCCTGCCTCTTACATTCTTCCTGCCCCCTCCCCCCCCCAAAGTGTTCACAGAGTCTTGAAGGCTGAGATTGAAATGTCTCAGGGCAAAGAGATGGCTCAGATTTTAAAGGCACTTGCAAAGCCTGACAGCCTGGGTTTGATTCCCCAGTACTGGTGTAAATCCAGATGTACAAGATGGTTTATGTGTCTGGAGTTCATTTGCAGTGGCAAAAAGTCTTGGTGTGCCCATATTCATTCATTCTCTCTCTTTCTTCTTGCAAATAAATAAGATAGTCTCAGAAAAGAAATGTCTCATAGCTGTAAGCTCTCAACAGCCTCATTCTGAGCACTTTGATAAATTTTGAGTCTTAGTCATCTGCAAAAAGAAGTTTCTCTGGTCAAGGGTGAGAGCATCATTAATATTTTTTAAATTTTCCTTGTGTATTTATTTGAGAGAAAGAAAGAGGCAAAAAAGAGCCATTGCAAATGAAGTCCAGAAACATGTGCCCCCTTGTGCATCTGGCTTACTTGGGTCCTAGAGAGTCAAATCGGGATCCTCTAGCTTTGCAGGCAAATGCCTTAACCGTTAAGCCGTCTCTCCAGCCCTATTAATGTTCTTTCTGACATCTCCTCCACAGTGTTCCCTGAGCCCTGGCAGGTGTGATAGAGATGTTTCACCCAGTGTAGAACACTCACCTGTCACTTCTCAGCACCTTGATGAATCTTGGGTCTCAGCAGTCATGAGCATCTGCAAAAGGAAGGTTCTCTGAGCAAGGCTGAGAACAGCACTTGGCCAGGTTTCCCACTCCTGGCACTGGCATTTTCTTGTACCAACCTATGGCTTCTGGGCACAATATCCACCCCCCCCATAGGGTACTTCTGCCAAAAAATGCCTTTTTAAATTATACTTTAAAAATTAGCTGACAAGTTTCCATATGGCTTATTTATAACATTTTTGGTTTGGGGTGACCCTATGCCTACTCCTTCCTCTCTTCTATCCCTTCTCCTGACTGCCTGGACTCTTCTACCCACAGTACATCTTGTTTACATCTCTACTATCCCTTTCTCTCAGCCCAGCACTTTCTTCTCCCCTCATGGCCTCTTTCTAGCTTCCCGGCCTCTACTATTGACTCTTATTCTAACTTATGCACAATTCTAAAAATCCACAGCTAGAACCTACTATGAGAGGGAACATGTCACATTTGTGCTTCTGACCTGATTTACCTCACTCAGTATTATATCAAATGATCATCTCAATAGATGTGGGCATTTGACAAAAATCCAATATTCTTTCATGATTAAAACAATGGAGAGACTAGGGATGGAGGGGATAGATCTAAACATAATAAAGCCTGCATCTAACAACTCCATAGCCAACATCATGATAAATGAAGAAAATGCTGAAACATTTTTACTAAGATCTGGAAAAAGATGAGTGGTCAGTTCACAGCTGCTAGTTAATCTAGTATTTGAAATTTTAACCAGAGTGATCAGACAAGAGAAAGAAATAAAAGATACACAGACAGGAAAGGAAAAAGTTAAACTATATTATTTGCAGATGATATGAATATATATATATATATATATATATATATATATATATATATATATATATATATATATCCCCTAAGACTCCACCAGAAAACTTGTAGAGCTGATAAAATAAGCAAAGTGCATGAATGATAAATAATTAATACACAAAACTCAGCCTTTTTATATACCAATGACAAACATATTGAAAAGGATATCATGGAAATAGTTTCATTCGCCATAGCCACAAAAATTTAAATATCTCAGAATATCTCTAACCATGGAAGTGAAGGACCTCTACACTGAAAACTGTAAAACACTGAAGAAAGATGTTGAAGTGGACACCAAAAGATAGAAATGCCTCCCATGCTCACAGATTGGGAAAATTCAAATAAGGATAATGGCCATCCCACCAAAAGCAATATACAGATTCAATGTAATTATAATCAAAATTGCAGCACTATTCTTTATAGAAACAAAAAAAATCTAAAAATCAATATGGAAGCACAAAAAGACCTCAGATAGCCAAAAATATCTACAATAAAAAATATTGCTAGGCTCTGCCCGGCCGCAGAGCTGGAGCGGGAGGGAAGTATCTCTCCCGGGTCCCGGCAGGCCAGAGGGTCTGGGGTGGACCCGGGTACCACCCGGGGCAGCGGCCCAGGATGCTGAATGTCCCTTCCCAGGCTTTCCTGGCCGGCTCACAGCAGCGTGTCGCCTCCGGGGGGCGTAGCAAGGTACCTTTAAAACAGGGCAGAAGTCTTATGGATTGGATCCGACTAACCAAAAGTGGAAAGGACCTAACAGAATTAAAAGGCAGGTTAGTTGAAGTAACTGAAGAAGAACTCAGGAAACACAATAGGAAGGATGATTGTTGGATATGCATCAGAGGGTTCGTGTATAATGTCAGCCCATACATGGAGTTCCACCCCGGAGGGGAAGAGGAACTAATGAGAGCAGCAGGATCAGATGGCACCGACCTTTTCAATCAGGTTCATGGCTGGGTCAACTATGAGTCCATGCTGAAGGAGTGCCTGATTGGAAGAATGGCCATGAAGCCTGCTGTTGCAAAAGACTGTCGTGAGGAAAAGAGAATCTTAAACGGCATGCTTCCCGAGAGCCCATTGTCAGATCCAGTGCCCACAGAAGATTCTAGTTCCCCAAGCTATGACTGGTTCCAGACAGCCTCTTTCGTCACCATTGTCATATACATTAAACAGAAGAATATCAGTTTAGACTCAGTCATAGTTGACTACCAGGATGGTTCCTTCAGAGCAGAAACAATTACCAAGGATTACGCTTATCTCTTACATATGGGGCTATGCCATGAAGTACAAGAAGATTTTTCTGTGCGAGTTGTTGAGAATGTGGGAAAAATAGAGATCACCCTGAAAAAAAGACAAACTCTTCTTGGAAATGTCTTGGTCATCCCCTGGAGAAGCATAATTCATTTCCTCCAGAGAAAGACACAGGTCTGCACTACAGAAAATGCCAGCTAGTGTCGAAGGAAGATGTTCCTCATGATAGGAAGCTTTTCTGTTTGATGCTGCCAGCAAGTGCGCATCTTCAGGTGCCAATCGGGCAACATGTTTACCTGAAGCTCACTGTCACAGGTGTAGAAATTGTCAAGCCATATACACCTGTATCTGACTCCTTACTCTCAGAGTTTAAAGAACCAGTAAAAAGTGCATCTACTTTGTGATCAAAATCTATCCTAATGGGCTCTTCACACCAGAGCTTGATCATCTGCAGATTGGAGATTTTGTTTCTGTAAGCAGTCCTGAGGGCAACTTCCTGGTTTTGATATTTTACTAGAATTAACATGTCAACATTTAAGAAGGTACTGTGATGTTCCTCTATGTATTCCTTTGCAACTTCCTATGAATGTATAGTTATTTTGAAAACCTGTGGGTTTTTATGGTATATAAATCCTTTTATTTTATTATTTTATTTTTATTGACAACTTCCATAATTGTAGACAATAATCCATCCATGGTAATTCCCACTCTCCCCCCGCACACTTTCCCCTTTGAAACTCCACTCTCCATCATATCCCCTCCTCCTCTCAATCAGTCTGTCTTTTAGTTTGATGTCATGATCTTTTCTTTTTCTTTTTTGTTTTTTCAAGGTAGGGTCTCGCTCTAGTCCAGGTTGACGTGGAATTCACTATGTAGTCTCAGGCTGGCCTCAAACTCATGTGGTACTATTCTTTTTTCAACCTCCCAAATGCTGGGATTGCAAGTGGGAACCACCATGCTGAGCCAAGGTAGAATTTGCTCAGAAAATAAATATTCAAATTATTCATGAGCTGAATCCCTGGAAAGAACTCAAGAAATGGACCATTATTTCACAAATGTAAGGAAGCAGGCAACCATCTCCAGCTCACACACCAATCAGTTTCTTTCCTAGATTACTCATCATGGAAATCAAATGGAAGCCAAGGTCTGGGCTACTGTTCCTGCGACTCTACCTGCCCTTTCATGCTCCCTATTGTTCCAAATAGGTGAGGCGGTAGCATTATCGCGTGACTTTTCCCTGGCTGTGACCCAAAGGTCTGTTCACAATGACACCTTTCACAAACACAGGGTGGGTGTACTATGCGTGCCCTTGACAGTGTCATCCTCTTACATAGTACTCTGAGAGAAGCAGGAGAAAGAGCCACTGGGAAACAGTCTTGCTCTGTCAGCAGAAAAAAGGTGGAAGTGATACATTGAAGAAGAAGTTTCCTTTCACCTACACTGAATCCTTAAAAATGGGAAATTTCTGTACCTTACCATAATATATTTTAGTCAGACTTGATTGATCACTATTATGTAATGTGATAAACACTGGGTTTTGAAATGGTCTTTATTATTATTATTTTGGTGTTTTTGAGGTAGGGTCTTGCTCTAGCCCAGGCTGACCTGGAATTCACTGTGTAATCAGCTTTGCTTTGGGCTACCCCTGTTCAGCAGCATGCTTAATAAGACCTCTACATTCCTTACCTTCCAGAGGTGAAAGTGGGGGAAACGTGTGTGTCGTGCGCACACACACACACACACACACACACACAATAAGTAACAATAAGCAAAAGTAAAATGCAAACAGTGCTGTCTACTATATTTGTAAGGATTGTCATACAATTAAACACAGCTGCTTTTCTATTTCAAACTACAACTCAAGGCAAATTAGCATTTCTTATTTATTTATTTTATGATTATTATTATTATTAACAACATTTTTCATATGGATACATCATGTGTTGGAACCCTCTTTTTCCCTCGTCCCTGGCCCCATTCCGTTGAGGACACTCCTCAGTGGGGTTGCAGGTATTCCCTATGGGGTGTGGATTATGCATTGTGGGAGCAGCAGTCAGTTATTTTTTTTTGGGGGGGGAGGGGAATGCCTCTGGGCATGATGTCTCAACCTGTGGCTCTTGTAATATTTTCTCCCCCTCTTCCGCAAAATTCCCTGAGCCGTCGTGGGTGAATTTTAAGTCTACTTCAGTGATGAGCTCTTAGGAGCCTCTGCATCTCTGCTTTGGTAGGTGTTGAGTCTCCTCAGGGTCTGTCTCCTTCACCCTGACACTGATTGTCAGGTTCACCATGGAAGCAGCACTCTTGTTCATCTCCCCAGTTCCTCTGTGGTTTCAGCTGTGGCTTGACGAAGTGCGAGGAGTGGTTTATCTCCTCCAGTCTCTTTACCTTCGGAAACAGAACAGATTCTCCAACGGAGAGTGAAGTCAGCATAGTTTAATGGGATAAGCATTGCTAATTTAGGGAGAATTTGATGTATGTAACTCCTCTTTTAATCAAAGACTAGTGAGAGCTTTGTCTCCCTAGGATTCTGATCTGGTTCCCAATTCCAGATATGGGTTCCTTTACACTGAGCAGATCTCTTAGCCAATCAGAAAGCTATTGGTTACCCTTTGAGTCAGGGTTCTGGTATGTAGTCCTGGCTGGCCTTGAACATGTGTTGCTCTCCCTGTCTCCCAGTGCTGGGATTACAGGAATGAGTCACTGTGCCCCACCAAACTTTTTTAAAAAATCATTTTATTTATTTATTTATTTGTCAGAGAGAGAAGGAGGGAGAGAGAGAGAGAGAATGGGTGCACCAGGACCTCCATCCACTACAAATGAACTCCAGATGGATGCACCACCATGTGCATCTGGCTTATGTGGGACCTGGAAAATAGAACCTGGGTTCTTAGGCTTTGCAGGCATGCTCCTTAACCACTAAGCAATCTCTCCAGCCCTTATTTATTTATTTCATAAAGAGAAGGAAATGGGGAGAAAAAAGGAGAGACAGAGAGAAAGAATGGGTATGCCAGGGCCTCTAGCCACTGCAAATGAACTTATGATGCATGCACCACCTTGTGCATCTGGTTTAAATGGGTACTGGGGAATTGAACCTGGGTCCTTAGGCTTTGCAGGCAAGCACTTTAAACTGCTAAGCCAAGCCATCTCTCCAGCCAAACTTTTTTTTTTTTTTTTTTTTTTTGGTATTTCCAGGTAGAGTCTCACACTAGCTCAGGCTGACCTGGAATTCACTATATATTATATATATAAGTCTCAGGGTGGCCTTGAACTCAGGACAATCCTCCTACCTCTGCCTCCCGAGTGCTGGGATTAAAGGTGTGCGCCACCACGCCTGGCCCACCCTCTTTTTTTAATGAATTAATTTTTTTCTATTGACAACTTCCATAACTGTAGACAATAATCCATGGTAATTCCTTCCCTCACCCCCTACCTTCCCCTTTGAACGCCACTCTCCATCATATCCCCTCTTCCTCTCAATCAGTCTCTCTTTTAGTTTGATGTCATGATCTTTTTCCTCCTATTATGATGGTCTTGTGTAGGTAGTGTCAGGCACTGTGAGGTCATGGATATGCCAGCTGTTTTGTGTCTGGAGGAGCACGCTGTAAGGAGTCCTCTCTTTCCTTTGGCTCTTACATCCTTTCTGCCACCTCTTCCACAATGTACCCTGAGCCTTGGAAGGTGTGATAGAGATATTTCAGTGCTGAGCACTCTTCTGTCACTTCTTCTCAGCACCATGGTCCTTCTGAGTCATCCCAAAGTCACCGCCATCTGTAAAGAGAAACTTCTCTAACCAAAAGTGCGAGAAGTGAAAGTAGCATTAATATATGGGTATGAACATTCAAAGAAGTGCTTACTGGGCAGTTTGGTGAACATAGTATATACATTTAGCCAGACATCAGCAGACGTTACACCCTGAAGGCTCGCGACTTCTCCTGTTGGTTTTCAGTATCAGGCATGTATTCCCTCCTGTGGAGTGGGCCTCCAGTCTAATTAGACAGCAGTTGGTTTCCCCCATAACAGACAAGCCACTCTTGTACCTGTTGGCTCATTTAGCCTGGCTGGCCAAATTTAACTGCCCACCTTCTTTTGCTGCGATAGACTACTGTGAGAATATGATAAAAATTTATACACCCAGAAAAAAAAAAACTAAAAATTGTCCTGAAACCTAAAGCACTGTGGATTCCCAAGCTATGAGAGGGAATCAGCAGTAACTTGGGAAAGAGAATTATCACAGAGAGCTTTCAACCAAGAAGTAACTAAGAAGTCCAATCTTGCCATATATTCATGGCCAAGTTATTTCAAACACTTTAGTAAACATCATGGAAGTGTTAATAAGCATGGTGCACATGGCTTTAATCTCAGCACTGGAGAGGCAGTAGGAGGATCGCTGTGAGCTTGAGGCCATCCTGAGAGTACAAACTGAATTCCAGGTCAGCCTGGGCTAGAGAGAGACCCTACCTTGAAAAGAAAGAAAAAAGAAAGAAAGAAAGAAAGAAAGAAAGAGAGAAAGAAAGAAAGAAGAAAGAAAGAAAGAAAGAAAGAAAGAAAGAAAGAAAGAAAGAAAGGAAGGAAGGAAGGAAGGAAGGAAGGAAGGAAGGAAGGAAGGAAGGAAGGAAGGAAGGAAGGAAGGAAAGAAAGAAGGAAGGAAAAAATTTGTTGTTGTTTTTGAGCATTTTTGTTTTGTTTTGTTTTGAGGCAGGGTCTCATGTAGCCTTAGACTGGCCTTGAACTCCCTATGTAGAGGAAGAAAGACATTTAATTTCTATGTGTGTTTGTATATGTATAGGTGTGTGTGCATGTGTGTTCACACCCATGTGGAGGCCATCAGGTACCTTCCTCTATTGTTCTGCACCTTATTTTGAGACAAAATCTCTCACTGAACCCAGAACTCACTGATTAGGTTAATCAAACTAGCTATCAAGCCCGGGGGATCCACCTGTATCCTCCTCACTAGGGTTGAGATTATAGGCACATGCCATCATGCCTGGCTTTAAAAAATTTTTTTAATTGACAACTTCTATAAATATAGACAATATATCATGATCAAAATCCCCTCTCACCACCTTCCCTTTTCCCCCTCCTGAGTACCTCCTCCATTGAGTCCCTTCTTTTTTTCTAAGTAGTTTCTCTTCTATTTTGAATGCCTGACTTTTAATGTGGATCCAAACTCAGGCCGTCATGCTTGTGTGGTCAGCTCTTTTCCCACTGAGCTATCTCCCCAGCTTATCTTTTAACTTCAGGTCCTCCTGGCTTCATTTTCTAAATGCTGGGATTACAGACAGGTCCCATTATACCAGCTCATGCAATGCTGGAGATCAAATTCTGGATGCATGAAAGCACTCTTCCAACTGATATACATCACCAGCCCAAATCAAAATAATCTTTAGGATGGCCTTGGATCCCTAACCTTTCCATCTCCATCTCCCAATTGCTGGGATTACAGGTGAGTGCCACCACACCTGGCTAGCATTCTGTCTGAATCTTTTTTTTTAAATACTTTTTTTGTTTCTTTCTTTCTTTTTTTGACAGAGAGAAAGGGGGAGAGAGAGAGAGAGAGAGAGAATGGGCACACCATGGCCTCCAGCCACTGCAAACAAACTCCAGATGCATGTGCCACATTGTGCATATGGCTAACGTGGGTCCTGGGAATAGAATGAGTCCTTTGGCTTTGTAGGCAAATGCCTTAACCTCTAAGCCATCCCTCCAGCCTTTAACCTCTTTTTACTATTTATAAAGTTCAGAGTATTGTGGTATAGACTGAATGTTTAATGCCCTTCTAAGATGGATATGTTGAAGTTCCAGTACCATGACTCAGCCATCTAAGGAAGCAATTGAAGTTAAATGGGGGTCCTAAGGGTGGGGCTTAATTATAAGAGATCGTAAGCCTTACAAGAAGGACAGTAGAGAGGTGGTTCATTCATTCTCTCTGCCTCCCCCTCCCACTCCATCTTTCCCTCCCCTTGGCTCTATCTTTAACTAAGTGCACAGAGAGGAAGTTATGGGACCATGTGTACACGTATAATACATTTACAAACAAAAGATTTAAACTGCAAAGCTACTTAAAATAGATCCATGAATCATGATGATTTTGTCATAAAATGATTTTGATTTAATATTTTAGTACATTTTCTCTCACTTTCTCTCCCCTCCCTCCCTCCCTTCCCCCTCCCTCCCTCCCTCTGTCTCCCAAGTGCTGGGATTAAAGGTGTGTGCCACCACACCCAGCTATTTTAGTACATGTTCACCTTGTTCTATGTACATATATAAAACTAGCATTCTACCAGCAGGTATATCCCTGGCCCAATCTCTTGATTCATTATTGTTTACTTGTTTATTTATTTGTACATGTGTGAGAGAGAGAGAATGACAGGGATTTTTGACACTACAAATGAATGGCAGGCATTTGCACCACTTTTTGCATCCAGCTTACATGGGTATGTTGGAAATTAAAAGAATATAATATATATATATATAAATTTACACATGAATTTTGAGAGTAGTGTGGTTTGAATGTAAATGTCCTCATAGCCTGATTTGAATTTCCTGCTTGGTCCTCAGCTGGAAGAGCACTTGTGAGGTGGAGCCTTGCTGAAGGAGGTGTAGTGCTGGGGGTGGGCCTTGGAGTTGAAGAGTCCAGCCTATTGTGTGCTCAGAGCCAACTCGTGCTGCTGTCCTCTCTGCTGTGGATGTGTGATAAAGTGAGTCAGCTTTCTCTGCCATGATGAAGCTTCCCCCTCAAAACTATCTGCCTGAAAAAAATCCTTTCTTCTCGTGAGCTGCTTTCGGTTTCTTTTATAATTGTATCAGTTGTCTTGTATTTATTGTTACTGTGAAAAATGATCCATGGATCCTGACTGCAAGCGATGTCAATGGATCTCTGGAAGCATATTGGTGCAGCAGTGTGATATAGTTAGAAATATGTATGTGGTCTATGCCCTGAGGGCCTGCCGCTGCATCCCAAGGCCCTTGAAATCTCTGAGAAGGGTGAAGACAAGACTGACTGTAGGGCTTACAGGTAGTTTCACGATAGGAACTGGTCCCCAGAAAGACCGAGGTGCAGTTAGAAGGTTAGGACTTTCAGCCTCCCTCCTCAACTTCTGGCAAAGGAAAAGAGGCTAAGATTGGATTGACCCCCTATGGCAGATGACATAATTAACCAACGTAAGGTGGCTTTCATAAAACCTCAAAAAACATGGTTTATAGGCTTCTAGGAATGGAGACCATCAAGACCCTTCCAAGCCTTGTCCTGGGTGTCTCTTATCTGATTGTTCATTTTTCTGTTTTTAAGTATCCTTTGTAGTCGTGACATCAATAAAAGGGCCAACTAGAGATGCCTGGCTCATTTTCCTCCACAACAAATGACCACCTCAAAGAAAATACCATAGCTACTTCACGTACAACCTTGCTGCCATGAAGCAGAAAACACATAGCAAAAGGATTGTCCAAGATTGTCAGCCAAACTTGTGTGCTCACACACTAAAATTTTGACAAACTGAGTTTACTGGAAAGAGATCCAAATACTAGAGCTGGAGGTGTGGCTTAGTGGTAGTCGTGTGAATGAGGTGTCCCCCCATAGCCTCATGTGTTTTGGATGCTTGGTCCCCAGCTCCTGACAGTTTGGGAGATGGAACCATGTTGGAGGAGTTGCACTGCTGGGAACAGGTTTAAGGGTGTTGTAGACCAGTTCCCCCTTGCCAGTGCAGGCTCCCAGAGACGACTTCCGTCCAGATATGAGCCAGCTCTTCCTTGCTGCTTTCTGCCCAGCTGCTGTGGCAAGATGTGATGCCCACCTTCCACTCATCCTTCCCTGCATGATGAAACTTCCCCTTGAGACTGGAAGCCAAAATAAAATTTTTCCTTGCATCAGCTGCTTTTGATTTGGTGTTTTATCCATGCATCAACAAGTATGTATAAGGTCCTGGGAATGATCCTAGCATCAAGTGGGGCTAAGGAAGGAGGAGAGGAGAGGAGAGAGAGCAAGACAGAGAGAGACCCTACTGGTAATAGAGGCTACTTCCTAATTCCTACTTTATTTCTTAGAATCTGAGATGCTATTGATTTGAAGATCTATGTACAACTAAAAAAAAACAAAAGAAGCTAGTTAACTGTAAGATGCTGTCAGCCATAAAATACGGGAGTAGTAATTTCTTTCATGTTTAAATGCAAACATAAAATGTGTATGTAGGAATCAATGAAATGTTGCTATACAATTCATACTTATTGATTACAGTTCACTCCTTGCAGAAATCAATTAAGGGACAGGAATTGAAAGCCTGAGAAATCTGATAAGATGTGACTAAATGGGGAGCTAGGGAGCTGGATCAATGATCAAAGGTGCTTATTTGCAAAGCCTACTGGTCCAGGTTCAATTCCCAGTACCCACATAATGCCAGATCCACAAAAGAGGCACATGTGTCTGAAGTTCATTTGTAGCAGCACGAGGCCCTGGCATTCCCATTCACTCTCTTCTGTCTCAAAAATAAATACTTAAAAATATTTTATTTATTTGTTAGAGAGAGAGAGGGGAGGGGAGAGAATGGGTGTGCCACGGCCTGTAGCCACAACAAACAAACCCCAGACACATGCACCACCTTGTGCATCTGGCTTACATGGGTACTAGAAACTAGAACTTAGGTCCTTAGGCTTTGCTAGCAAACGCCTTAACTGCTAAACCATATTTCCAGCCCAAATACATTTAAAAAATGACTAAATGTGAAAGAAATGTGGCCTAATTAATGCTTCTAAATTACTAATGAGACTATGATAAGTAAGACAATCTGCTTGCTCTGTTAGCACACAATGTAGAAAGCAGTGACCCATGCCCAGCACACATCTCAGTTAGATGAGGCTGATCGGAATTGAAGCACCTCCACGTGTCTGCAATATTGCTTACTGAGAGAAAGCAGAGCTCTGACCCACTCAGAATTATATTCCCAGGGCACCAGGGTAATAAAAGCAAATCCCTCTGACTCTGAATTTCTTTTCTTTTCTTTTCTTTTTTTTTAATTGGTTTTGCAAGGTAGGGTCTCACTCTGGTCCAGGCTGACCTGGAATTAACTATGTAGTCTCAGGATGGCCTTGAACTCTCGGCGATCCTCCTACCTCTGCCTCCCGAGTGCTGGGATTAAAGGCGTGCACCACCACGCCCAGCCCGACTCTGAATTTCTTAATAAATTATTTTAGTAAATTTGTGCAGGAGAAAAAGATAGTTGCAATATTGCCAGGACACCAGCAGCACTTTCATTTTCACAAGCTCAAATGTGTTCTTGGGCCTGGCTTGGTGGCACATTCCTTTAATACCAACATGTAGGAAGCTGAGGCCAGAGTTTCCAGGCCAGCCTGCTTACAGAGTGGGTTCCAGGTCAGCCTGGGCTAGAGTAAGACCTTGTTTCAAATTGAAAATGAAAATAAAAAATTATATTTGGTCTTGAAAGAAAATGTATGACAAACCAGGCATGGTGGCACACACCTTTAATCCCAGCACTAGGCAGGCAAAAGTAGGAGGATCACCGTGAGTTCGGGGCCACCCTGAGACTACATAGTGAATTCCAGGTCAATTCCAGGTCAGCCTAGACTACAGTGAAACCCTACCTCACAAAACAAAAATAACAAAAAGAAGAAGAAGGAGAAGGAGGAGGAGGAGAAAATGTACGACAAAACCTGGTGGTGCACACCTGTACCAACCACACTGGGAGGTAGAGGTAGAGGTACAAGGATTTTGAGTTCAAAGCCAGCATGGATTACATAGTAACACTGCCCCCATCCAAAGAAAACACAGCAAGTGTGTATGTGTGTGAGCATATTTCATATGTGTTAGTTATATGAAAGTCATTCAGCATCTTCTTTCATTTAGTGGTAGGAAGTGAGCAGAACTGAAAAAATTCTGGTAGCAAGCTATACCCCCCCCCGCCCAAATGTTTAAACTATATGGGGTCCTGGATTTCATTAGGGAGAAAATAGTACCTAAAAGTACTGAATGGCTGGACATGGTGGAGCACACCTTTAATCCCAACACTTGGGAGATAGGAGGATTGCCGAGAATTCGAGGCCACCCTGAGACTACATAGTGAATTCTAGGTCAGCCTGACCTAGAATGAGACCCTACCTCAAAAAAATAAATAAATAAAAATAAATAAATAAATAAATAAAATAAAATAATAAATAAATGAATGAATAAAAATCAAAATACTGAATGGCAATGGTGCATCCATAGATTGTTACTAGAAAATTCTCAGTGGCAGGGATGGAATTTCCAGTGAGTTGTAGACCACGGAAGTCCCTGATACTCCCCAAAACACTACAGGCCATTGCTGAGGCTCTTGGTTTCCCACCAGGAAAAGATGGTAAGACCCTATTGCTGAAAACTCCACATACTTGGCTGCCAGGTCACTGAGAAATCCTGCTGCAGCTGAGCTGAAAACCCCCTCCATGTAGACCAGCTGACAGAAAGCTGGAAAAAGCTATGCTGCATGTAGCTCCATGGAAAAGAAAGAAATCACCAGTGGAGATAAACAACAGTGGACACTGCAAGCCTTAAGTTGGGCCAGTCAGGCCAAATGAGCCAATGGGTGCAATAGTGGCATGTCTGTTGTGGAGGAAACCAACCACTCTCTAATTGGCCTGGAGGCCCCCTCCACAGAAGGGAATACATGCTTGATACTGAAAACCAATGATGGGGAAAGTCATGAGCCATAAGGGTGTAATGCCTGCTGATATCTGGCTAAATGCATATATTATGTTCACCAAACTTGGACAGTAAGCACTTTTCTTAATGTTCATACCCAGATTTTAATGCTGCTGTTACTTTTGATTAGAGAAGCCTCTCTTTTCAGATGGTGGTGACCTCTGGAATGACTCAAAAGGCACCATGGTGCTGAGAAGAAGTGACAGAGGAGTGCTCAGCACTGAAACATTTCTATCATACCTTCCAAGACTCAGGGTACATTGTGGAAGAGGTGGAAAAAAGAACGTAAGAGCCAAAGGAAGGGTAGGACTCCTTACAATGCATTTTTTCAGACACAAAATTGCCTAGATACCCATTACCTTGCAGTGCCTGGCACTACTTATACAAGACTCTCAAAATAGGAGGAAAAGATGATGACATCACAAGAGAGACTGAGAGGGGAGGGGATATGATGGAGAGTGGAGTTGTGAAGGGGAAAGTGAGGGGGTGTGGGAATTATCATGGCTTATTACCTATAATTATGGACATTGTCAATAATAAAAAAATTAGTCAGACATGGTGGTGCACACCTTTAATCCCAGCACTGGGGAGGCAGAGGTAGGAGGATTGCTTACCTGAGACTACATAGTGAATTCCAGGTCATCCTGGGCTAGAGTGAGATCCTACCTCAAAATACAACAAAAAAAGGGGGTCTGGAAAGATGGCTTAGTGGTTAAGGCATTTGCCTGCAAAGGCAAAGAATATCAGTTTGATTTTCCAGGACCTACGTAAGCCAGATGCACAAGGGTGTGCATGCGTCTGGAATTTATTTGCAGTGGCTAGAGGCCCTGGCACTCCCATTCTCTCTCTCTCTCTCTCTCTCTCTGCCTCTTTCTCTCAAATATATAAAATGTTTTAAAAAACAAAAAATAAATAAAATTAAAACTAAAAAAAAAAAAATACTGAATGGCCAGGGAGACCCCTGATGTCCCCAAAATGTTACAGGCTATTGTCAGGGCTGTTTGTTGTCCACTATAACTAGATGATAAGACCCTAACGCTGAAGACTCCACAAGTCTGCGAGTCACTGAGCAATCAAGCTGGAGCTGAGCTAGAAGTCTCCTCTCTGTTGATTACCTGTCAGGATGCTGGAAAGAGTTATGCTGCCTACTGAGGGAGACAAATCAGCAATGGTCTTAACTAGCAGTGGATCCTGTAAGCTTTATAGCTAGACATCCAGACCAAATGTACCAAGTGGCACAACATGGTGGCATGTTTGTTATGGCAGAAATAAACTACTCTCTGGCTGGATCTGAAGCCTGCTCCATGTAAGGGAATTCCTGCCTGGTACTGAAAACTTAATTAAAAGCCCTCACTTTGGGTTACAGAAGCTTCTCATTTTCAGATGGCAGTGACCATTGAAGTGACTCAAAACTCATCATAATGTTGAGAAGGGACAGAAGTGTGTTCAGCACCAAGACCTTTCTGTTACACACCCTGCAGGACTCAGGGACCATTGAGGAAGAGGTGGCTGAAAGAATGTAAGAGCCAAAGGAAGGGGAGAAGTGGTTATAATACTATCTTCTAGACACAAAGTGGCCTTGATCTTCGTGACCTCACAGTGGCTGATGCTATCTGCATAAAACTTGCAGAATATGAAGGGGGGGATGACATCAAAATTGAAGTAGTTGGAAAGAAAAGGGATTTGGTGGAGGGGGGTTGGGAAGGGTAAAAGAGAGCAGTGAGAGGGAATTATAATGATGGTATATTGTTTATAGTTATGGAAGTTATTATTAAAATGATGAAAAAATAAAAATATTCAATAAATATAAAAGATGATGGAGTCAGAAAAAGAAACGAACTTCAGGATTGTAGGAAACTGTCCACTAGCAGGATTATGTTTTTACTTTTCCTACATGTCATGGAAAGAGAAGCAAAACTGTCCTGGAATAACCACTAATGGTTGGCACTGATCACAATCACCAGACCACCCACAGAGAGTCAGAACATGTTTGTTTTACTGTAACTGTCTTTTGGGGGGTGGAGGGAGTCTGCACCATTTAGGTAAAGGGTAGGAGTGGAAATGTTTATAAAGGAACATAAATAAAATGAGTTCTTAAGTAACTTCCTCTGAATGAATCTGACTAATCTTGCCGGTGCTTGGTGCTTTCTTGGTTTCCAAGCAAACTTTATCAAATCAGGAAGTGTGTCAGCGAGACCTGGGGTAGACTGGACAATTGGTAGTAGGTAAATTTTTAAGTCTTCTCCTGTAAACCAGTAGGAGGTTTCTCAAACTTTCTTAGACTTAAAAGGTCCTGAGGCTCTCCCCACCTTTTCCGCTTCTTGCGTTGTGAGATCAGTGATTCAATTAGGTGAGAATATAAATTAAGAAGTAGAAATAAATAATAGGCAGCTGCCTGCCTGCCAATTCTCACTGCTAAACTGGCCTGCTTTTCCAAGTTCTGAGTAACTCAAAAGGCAGAACCTTTCCTTTCTCCCTTTCTATCTCGTCTGAGGATACCAGTTGAAATCTGAAGCATGCTTGCCCTGACACTCTGGTCTTTCTCACTATTTTCTCAAAAAACTTTCTTTGCTTTACTTTCAAAAATAAATACAGGGCTGGAGAGATGGCTTAACGGTTAAGGTGCCTGCCGGCTAAGCCTAAGAACGCTGGTTCCAATCTCCAGGTCCCACGTTTAGCCAGATGCAAAGTGACGCAAGTGTGCAATGCCACACTTGCCCACAAGGGGGTGAAAGCATCTGGATTTCGTTCACAGGGGCTAAGAGGCTGCTGGAGCGCCCATTCTCTCTCTCTCTCTCTCCTCTCTCTCTCTGTCTCTCTCTCTGCCTCTCCCTCTCCATCTCTCTCTGTCTCTCTCCAAAAAAAATAATAAATAAATAAATAAATACAAAATAAATAAATACATAAATGACAATTTTTAAATAGTTTGTTTATTTGTTTATTTGGGAAAGAAGAGAGAGAGAGAGAGAGAGAGAGTGTGCATGCCAGGGCCTCTAGCCACTGCAAAGGAACTCCATATGTACGTGTGCCACCTTGTGCATTTGGCTTTATGTGGGAAGCCAGATCCACAAGTTGGCACATGTGCCTGGAGTTTGCAGTGGCTAGAGACCCTGGCGTGCCCATTTTCTCTCTCTATCTGCCTCTCTCTCTCAAATAAATAAATTAATTAAATATTCTTTTGAAAATTTAAATGGAGGGGCTGGAGAGATGGCTTAGCAGTTAAGGTGCTTGCTGTGGATCCTAAGGACCCAGGTTCAATTCACCAGTACCCACATAAGCCAGATGCACATGCATTTGGAGTTCATTTGCAGTGACTGGAGGCCCTGGAACACCCATACTCTCTCTCTCTCTATCTGCTTCTTCCTCTTTCTCTCCTTCTCTCAAATAAATAAATACAATATTTTTAAAAAATCAAATGGAAAAGAATAATGCTGGATCTGAGGAGATACCTCATTTGGAAAAAGGGCTTCCAACACAAACATGAGGACCTGAGTTAAAATCCCAACAACTATCCTTGTCTACATAATGAGTTCATGATCAAAAAAAAAAAAAAAAACTTTTTTTGAAGCAGTACGTCACTCTAACCCAAGCAAACCTAAAACTCACTCACTCTGTAGCCCAGGCTGGCTTTGAATTCATAGTGATCTTCCTATATCAGTTTCCCAAGTGCTAGAATTAAAGGTGTGTGTTACCACATATGATAAGTTTGAAGCAAGCTTGGGCTACGTGCAGCCCTGTCTCAAAAAAGAAACCAGCTATGGATGTTTCTCAGTGGGTAGAGCCTGCTTAGTATGTATTATGGTTTGATTTCCCAGCGCCTCATACACTGGGTGTAACGGTACTCCTGTGATCCCAGTACTTGGGAGGTGGAGGCAGGAGGATCAGAAGTTCAAGGTCATCTTTGGCTACATAGCAAGTTAATGGCCAACCTGGGCTTCATGCAACTGTCTCGAAGAAGAAGAAGAAGAAGAAGAAGAAGAAGAAGAAGGAGGAGGAGGAGGAGGAGGAGGAGGAGGAGGAGGAGGAGGAGGAGGAGGAGGAGGAGGAGGAGGAGGAAGGAGAAGGAGAAGGAGAAGGAGAAGGGAAGGAGAAGGAGAAGGAGAAGGAGAAGGAGAAGGAGAAGGAGAAGGAGAAGGAGAAGGAGAAGGAGAAGGAGAAGGAGAAGGAGAAGGAGAAGGAGAAGGAGAAGGAGAAGGAGAAGGAGAAGGAGAAGGAGAAGGAGAAGGAGAAGGAAGAGAAGGAGAGGAGAAGGAGAAGGAGAAGGAGAAAGGAGAGGAGAAGGAGAAGGAGAAGGAGAAGGAGAAGGAGAAGGAGAAGGAGGAGAGAAGGAGAAGGAGAAGGAGAAGGAGAAGGAGAAGGAGAAGGAGAAGGAGAAGGAGAAGGAGAAGGAGAAGGAGAAGGAGAAGGAGAAGGAGAAGGAGGAGAAGAAGAAAAACAAACAGCAAAAGAAATAGAATTCTAGCTGCACCACACTTGATCTCAGAACTTGAGTGGTAGAGGCAGGAGGATTTCTGTGAGTTCAAGGCCACCCTGAGACTACATAATGAATTCCAGGTCAGCCTGGGCTACAGCAAGACCCTACCTTAAAAAACAAAACAAAAGGGGGTGTTGATTCTACATTCTATAGCTAGCCAAATTCTCAAATGTAAGGCCAGAGAACTTCAGCTATATAAACACTGAAAATTGAAAGAAAATGAAAAGAAAACTTGTAGAGGATTGCTATAGTAAGATATTGCCATAAGACAAAAACAACACAATAGCTTTTTGAAACCAATTATTCACTATAGCGGAGTGACAGAAGTTCACATTGATAGTGAAGTTTAAGGCCCCATGAGAACTACTCAGTGGATTTGCTAAACTGAAACAAAGGACCTGGATCTCCGGAGGAAAAAGAAAATATGGAATTGAGTGATGTGACAAGACTAAATTTTGGGCAAAGAACATTAATAACAACTTGTTAGGCACTGCTAGCATATCTGCAACAATGAAGGGATCATTCTAGAAAATAAACAGAGGAAAAAGCAGAATAATTTTAGCTGAAGGGAAAGTGATCTAAACATCAAAGCTAAGCAAGCTCTCTACACTCCTTAGTTCTAGGACTAATGTTTATCCCGTGACAGCGATGTCAGCACTCGATTTCAACCTGAACCATCAGACAATTATATTCAGGTGACAGGATATAGTAGATGCATCCTATCTAGAAAGACGAAGACTCACGTCAGGTGGCAAAGTGAAGCGTGAAGGAGCTGTTTGTGGAGGGTGGTAATGATTCGCATGGAGACGGCTGTTCTTAGGAGATGCTATGCTCGGCAGAGCAGGGAATGTAGCTCAGTAGAGCACATGGACTTTTCTGAAACCTTAATTCTGAAATAAGTTAACTCCATACATCGTTCTACTCATAAGACAGTGAAAACTGAAGCTATCTCTTGAACAGTAACACAGAAGGAGAGGCTGGAGCATAGGTGGCTGCTTCCATAAAAGGTTTTTTTTTTTTTTTTTTTTTTTTTTTTGTGGTCATATATACAGATTGGGGGTAAGCTGGAAGACAGGGCACTGAAGTTTAACTCTGAGGAGTGTGCCTTAACACCATGCAGCCAGTTGTGTGCTGATCTGCTGATCATATCTCTTTGGATGCGGGCTTCATATTCTTTTGTTGTTGTTGTTGTTGTTTTTTCTTGAGGTAGGGTCTCAGTCTAGCCCAGGCTGACCCGGAATTCACTATGTAGTCTCAGGCTGGCCTCAACTACTGAGTGCTGGAATTAAAGGTGTGCTTCACATTCTTGCACAAACTGCCTAAGTATCCCCCTGTGTGGATCACGAGCACCCCTATCTTACTATCTCCCTCAATTGCTGTCGCCATTATCCAGCATTCATATTGAACTAGAAATCTGGAGTTATCCTTGCTCATTCCCTCTTACCCAGTCCCCAAATCTGCTGCATTCTGCTGAGATTGCTACTTAAATATTTGGTGAGAGATACCTTCAACCATCTCTACTTGCCTAGCTCAATTTTTCATCATTAAAGTTCTGAATTATAGCCAGGCAGAGTGGTACATGACTATCATCATTTGGGTGGTGGAGGCAGGAGGACCAGAAGGTCAAAGTTATCCTCAGCTACTAGCTAGTTTGAGGCCAACTTGACTGACATGAGACCCTACCTCCAAAAAAAAAAAAAAAAAAAAATATATATATATACCTTGTCCCCTCAATTCTCTCTCTCAGTCACCAAGCAGATCTTGTCAGGTATACCCCTGTACCAATCTATGGTTCTGATCTTGTCAGGTATACCCCTGTACCAATCTATGGTTCTAACACCATATGTGTGTGTACATTACTGATTTAAAAAAATAATTAGTGATGCTGATATAAATTTATATAGTTCATGCCGGGCATAGTGGCCCACGTCTTTAGTCCCAGCACTCAGGAGGTGAGATCAAGGCCTCTCTGAGACTGTACATAGTGAATGCCAGGTCAGCCTGGGCTAGAGTACAACCTTACCTCAGGAAAACAAAACAAAACAAAAGATAATTCACTTCCAAGGAGGGGGAAGAGCTGGAGCAGAGTTCAGTGGCTCAGTTGGTCCCACTGGTGCTTTTACGTCACATAACAAGGGCTATGGGGGACATTTGATTGCACAGGCTTTCTTCCACAAGCAACTCCATGAATCACATGTCTCATTAGCATCTTAACTCTCTGCCCCCACTTTGTGCATCTGGCTTAACATGTGTCCTAGAGAACTGAACCTGGGTCTTCTGGCTTTGTAGGCAAACACCTTAACCATTAACTAAACCATCTCTCCAGCACTCTGGTGCCTTCCTGCCTTCCTTTCTCTTTCTTTCTTTCTTTCTTTCTTTCTTTCTTTCTTTCTTCCTTCCTTCCTTCCTTCCTTCCTTTCTTTCTTTCTTTCTTTCTTTCTTTCTTTCTTTCTTTCTTTCTTTCTTTCTTTTTTTTGGTTTTTCAAGGTAGGGTCTCACTCTAGCCCAGGGTGACCTGGATTTCAGGGCAGCCTCAAAGTCACGGTAATCCTCCTACCTCTGCCTCCTGAGTGCTGGGATTAAAGGCGTGTGCCACCACACCCAGCTCTGATGCCTTTTGTTTCTTATTGAAAACTTCCATAACTGTAGACAATAACCCATGGTAATTCCCTCCCTCCCCCCCCCACTTTCCCCTTTGAAACTCCACTTTCCATCAAATCCCCTCCATCTCTCAAATAAGTCTCTCTTTTATTTTGATGTCATGATCATTTTGCCTACTGTTATGATGGTCCTGTGTAGACAGTGTCAGGCACTGTGAAGTCATGGATATCCAGGCCATTTTGTGTGTGGAGGAGCATGTTTTAAGGAGTCCTACCCTTCCTTTGGCTCTTACATTCTTTTTTTTTTCAAGTTATTTTATTTTATTTTATTTTATTTTATTTTATTTTATTTATTTATGACAGAGAGAGGGAAAGAGAGAGAGGGAGAATGGGCGTGCCAGGGCCTCCAGCCACTGGAAACAAATTCCAGATGTGTGCGCCCCCTTGTGCATCTGGCTTACATGGAACCTGGAGAATCGAACTAGTGTCCTTAGGCTTTGCAGGCATGTACCTTAACCACTAAGCCATCTCTCCAGCCCCAATTTTTTTTTAATAGAGAGGATTTCTCTCTCTCTCTCTCTCTCTCTCTCTCTCTATATATATATATATATATATATATCTCTCTATATATATATATATATATTTGAGAGAGAGAGAAAGTGGGAGAGAGAGAGGGAATGGGTGCTCTAGGGCCTCTAGTCACTGCAAACGAACTCCAGATGCATGCATCTCCTTGTGCATCTGGCTTATGTGGGTCCTGGAGAATTGAACTGGAATCCTTTGGCTTTGCAGGCAAAGGCCTTAACTGCTAAGCCATCTCTCCAGCCCTGGGTCTTACATTCTTTCCACCACCTCTTCTGCAATGGACCCTGAGCCTGGGAAGATGTGATAGAGATATTTCAGTGCTGAGCACTCCTCTGTCACTTCTTTTTTTTTTTTTTTTTTTTGGAGCGAGAGACAGAGAGAGAGACAGAGAGAGAGGGAGAGGGAAACAGATAGAGATGGGTGCGCCAGCAGTCTCTCAGCTGCTGTGAACAAAATCCAGATGCGTGCACCCCCTTGTGGGCAAGTGCAGCATTGCGCCCTTGCCTCATTGCATCTGGCTAAAGGTGGGACCTGGAGATTGGAACCGGGTTCTTAGGCTTAGCAGGCAGGCACCTTAACCACTAAGCCATCTCTCCAGCCCCTCCTCTGTCACTTCTAAGCACCATGGTGCCTTCTGAGTCATCCCAAGGTCACCACCAACTGAAAAGAGAAGCTTCTCTAACCAAAAGTGAGAGTAGCATTAATATATGGGTATGAACATTAAAAGAACTGCTTACTGAGCAATATGGTGAACATAGTATATACATTTAGCCAGACACCAGAAGACACTACACCCCTAAGGCTCATGACTACTGCTGTTGTGGGTTTTCAGTATCAGGCATGTATTCCCTCCCATGGAGTGGGCCTCCAGTCCAATTAGAGAGTGGTTGGTTAACCCCATAACAGACATGCCACTATTGCACTTGTTGGCTCGTTTGCCCTGGCTGGCCAAATTTAAGGCTTGCAGTGTCCACTGTTGAGTATCACCACTGGTGATTTTTCTCTCGTTCCCATTGACCTGCATGCAGCATAGCTTTTTCTAGCTTTCTGTCAGCTGGTCTACATGGAGGAGGCATTCAGCTCAGCTCCAGCAGGATTTCTCAGTGACTTTGCAGCCCAAGTATGTGGAGTCTTCAGCAATAGGGTCTTACCATCTTTTCCTGGGAAAACCAAGAGCCTCGGCAATGGCCTGTAATGTTTGGGGGGCATCAGGGATCTCCCTGGTCAACAACTCACTGGCCGGTATCCATCCCTGGCACTGAAAATTTTCTAGTAACAATCTATGGCTTCTGAGTGTTCCATTGTCTACAAAAGTAGCTTCTGTGATGCCTTTTTAATGTTTCATTTTGTTACTTGCCACAGGGTCTCATGTAGCCCAGAGTGGCCTCAAACTCATGGAAATTCTCCTACCTCTGCCTCCCCAGTGCTGGGATTAAAAGCACATGCCACCGCGCCCCACTGCCTCTGATCCTCTTGCCTGCATCTCTCAAGCACTGGGATTACAGCATGTGCTCCCACACCCAGCATTGTGTTGTGTTGTAAAAAGAAGGCTCTTAATGTCTGTGGATTTTACCAGCTAAGTTTGGGAGGAGGAAGTGGAAGGTCCATTCTCTTTCAATGCACAAACATGCCTAGGATAAAAGTTTGACTTTATTTAGTAAACTAACTGCTGCAGACAGAGAAACAGACACTCACTAATCTAGCTTGGTCTTTATTTAGAGCAGGTTAATATCAATATGTGGCATGTGGTTATGCAAAACGAGCACGCATTTCCTCCTTCCACCCTGATCTGGATTATGTTACACAGCATTCCTGCGATGACTAACAGTGAAGAGTGGATTTCTTGTGAAAAGAAAGATAATTGATGCTATTTCCTGATTTCTTATTATTCCTTCCCCAGGACCCAGAGAGAATGCTCTTCCCTAGTTTCAATAACAGTTCCCTGCAGAAAGCGTCAAGTGAGCCAGGCTGGGACCATTCACTCACCCTCAATCACTGTGAGGTCAGGGTCTGATGGGTGCCATGGCAGCCCCAAGGAGAAGGTGACATGATGGACAGTCAGCTTAACAAAAACATCAGACGATCTGAAAGCCACCAACTTCTACAGCCTCATTGTGTCCCACTTTACACTTACAGATTTTTTTTTTCGTTTTGGTTTTTCAAGGTAGGGTCTCACTCTAGTCCAGGCTGGAATTCACTATTTAGTCTCAGAGTAGCCTCAAACTCATGGTGATCCTCTTACCTCTGCCTCCCAAGTGCTGGGATTAAAGGCATGTGCCACCATGTGCAGCTCTACATTTACATTTCTCTTTTCCTCCTCCTCCTTCTCTTCTTTTAAAAAATATTTTATTTATTTATTTGAGAGAAAGAGTGGGAGGGAAAGAGGCAGACAGAGAGATACTGGGCAGAGCAGGGCTTCTAGCCAGTGCAAACCAACTCCAGACACACGTGCCACCTTGTGCATCTGGCTTTACGTAGGTACTGGGGGAATCAAACCTGGGTCCTTAGGCTTCACAGGCAAGTGCCTTAACCACTAAGCCATCTCTCCAGCCCCTCGTCCTCCTCTCTCTCCTCCTCCTCTTCTTCTTTTCTTCTTTGAGGTAGGACCTTGCTCTATAGCTCAGGTTGGCATGGAACTTGTAATCTTGCTTCAGCTTCCCAATTGCTGGGATTATGATGGGCATGCACCATCACTGCCAGGTCTTTTTTCATTCTTGTTCACCTTTTGTACCTTACAAGTAGAGCAGAGTACAGTAGGACCAGAATTTTTAAGGTTAGCAGATCTAGGTTTGTAAAAAGTGTTGGTAATTAAACAAAATCGTTTTCTATCCTTGTTTCTTTTTTTATTAATTTTTTATTGACAACTTCTATACTTACATACAAAAAACACATGGTATTTCCCTCCTCTCCCCCCATTCTACTTTAGAACACCAATCTCCATCATATCCCCTCCCTCTCTCCATTAGTCTTTCTTTTAATTTGATGTCATCATCTTTTTCTTCTATTTTGAGGGTCTTGTGATGGTATTGCTAGGCACTGCAAAGTCATAGATATTGAGGCCAATTTCTGTCTGGGCAGTTGCATTTTAAGAAGTCATACCCTTCCTTTGGCTCTTCCATTCTATCCGCCCCCTCTTCCTCAATGGTCCCTGAGCCTTGGAGGGTGTGACAGAGGTGTTTCAGTGCTGGGCACTCCTCCATCCCTTCTTCTCAGCACTATGTTGCCTTTTGGAGATCCCAGTGGTCATCGCCATCTGAAATGAGAAGCTTCTCTAACCAGAAGTGAGAGTAGCATTAATATGTGAATATGAACATTAAGTGTAGTGCCCCCAGGGCAGCTTGGTGGGAATAATATATACATTTAGTCAGACAAGAGCAGGCTTTATACCCCTAAGGCTCATGACCTTACCTGCCATAGACTTTTGCTTAGGTTTTTCAGTACCAGGTATGTATTCCCTCCCGAAGAGAGGGCCTTCAGTCCAATTATGGAGCAGTTGGTTACCCCAAGAGTAGACATGCCACTATTGCACCAGTTCAGTCATTGGGCCTGTCTGGCCAAATTTGAATATTCAGCGTCCACTCTTTTCACTGCTGATGACTTCTGTCTCCCATACGCTGCATGCAGTGCAGCTTTTTCCAGCTTTCAGTTGGCTGGTCTACAGGGAGAAGGTTTTCTGCTCAGCACCAGCTTGCTTTCTCAGTGAACTTGCCTCTCAGGCAAGAGATGTCTTCAGCAATAGGGTCTTACTATCTGTTTCTCAAGGGAAACCAAGGGCTTTGGCAAAAGCCTTTAATGTTTTGGAGGCTACCAGGACCTCCTTGGCCAACAACTCACTGAAAGGTATCCCATCCCAGGCACTGAAAATTTTCTAGTAACATTCTACAGCTTCTAGATGTGCCATTATTCAAAAAAGTAGTTTTACATAAGTCTTATTCACACTATCTTGAATTTAGATTGACCCTCCCCTGCCCTTCTTTTATCCTTGTTTCTTAAGTAGGATAACTAATTTATGAAACAGTAAAACATGGGACTGATAACCAAGTGTGGGACTTCAGGGAGCTGATGGATTAGCACCTCTTTTCTGTTCAGTTTTGTTTGTTTAGAGAGATGCTGGAGACTCCAGAATATGGAAATTCCTTCTAAACCTGTCAGATCATGTTTTTATGCTCAAAATCCTGAACAGGTTTCTTTTCCACCCTACGTGGTCCTGAAGTTAGTAGCTCTTGTCCTCACATATGGCCAGCAGCCTTGCTCACTTTCCCCAGACCACTAGCCTCCTTACGCTTCCTCAAACTTGCAGGAAGTCTCCTACCCCAGATTGTTGGTCTTTGTTTTTTTCCACACACTCACATGGCTCACTTTCGCTTAGGAAAGGAAATATTATCTTTGCCCTCACTGAGCTTGTAAGCAAGTGGGAAGAGGAGCCTTCGAGGCATGAGCAAATTCACGACGGGGTTAGGAAGTCAGATGACAGAAAAGCCTGTACTCTAAGGAAAAGCCATGGGGCAGAAGTACTGAATTCTGAGTGGTAGATGAGGTGAGGGCTCCATGAGGAAGTGTCACTTAATATGGAAGTGGTATGCAAATTAGTCAGAAAGTACAGACTTCTAGAGATGGAGCAATAACACACCGTCGCCACCTGAGATCCAAGCAGGTGGTCAATGTCTGATGTTAGTCACGGCCCATTCCTGACAGGCAGGAATTCAGAAGCAGAAAGTCAGTATGGACAGAATCCGATTAAAATGGAGCTAGCCCAGTGAGTTCAGAGCAGAAACTAGAACAAGACTGACTCAGTGGTTTATTGACAGTGAATCACTGGGCCTCTTCCTAACCCCTGCTCTCAGGGAAAACTGTTCTCATGACAAAGTGGGGCCCATTCTTTACCTCCTCATCTGAATGTCAATAAGACAAGCTTCCAGCCCAGGAAAAATAGATGTCCACTTTGTATATGTCCACTTTGGCCTGATCTCAGAGCTAAGCAGGTTAGGCCAAGGGATGGGAGATTTCAAGTAAGCAGGGATGGTGTTATTTCAGGCATAGCTGTGGTTATTCTCGAAACTTGAAATTTCTCAAAAAAAAGTCTATTAAAAAAAAAAATGAGGGCTGGAGAAATGGCTTAGCGGTTAAGGCACATGCCTGTGAAGCCTAAGGACTCCAGTTCAATTCCCCAGGTCCCATGTAAAGCCAGATGCACAAGGTGACGCATACATCTGGAATTTGTATGCAGCACTGGTGTGCCCATTCTCTCTCTCCCTCTTTCTCTCTGTCAAATAAATCAGTAAAATTTAAAAAAATAAGCCGGGTATGGTGGTGCATGCCTTTAATCCCAGCACTCGGGAGGCAGAGGTAGGAGGATTGCCATGAGTTTGAGGCCATTTTGAAACTTTGAGACTACATAGTGAATTCCAGGTCAGCCTCAGCTAGAGTGAGAACCTACCTTGAAAAACCAAAATAAACAAATAAATTTTTTAAAAGTAGAAGTAGGACTGGAGAGATGTATCAGCAGTTAAAAGTGCTTGCTTACAAAGCCTCTCTGCCCTGGTTTGATTTCCCAGTATCCACATAAAATCAAACACACATGACGCATGTGTCTGGAGTTCGTATGCAATGACAAGAGGCCCTTGCACACATTCTGTCCCTCTCTCTCAAATAAATAAAAATATTAAAAAGTAGTAATAAGGGCTGGAGAGATGGCTTAGCGGTTAAGGAGCCTGCCTGCTAAGCCTAAGAACCCGGTTCCAATCTCCAGGTCCCACACGTAGCCAGATGAAAAGTGATGTAAGGGCGCAATGCCGCACTTGCCCACAAGGGGGCGCACACATCTGGATTTCGTTCACAGCAGCTGAGAGACGGCTGGCGTGCCCATTCTCTGTCTGTTTCCCTCTCTCTCTCTTTCTCTCTGTCTGTCTCTCTCCAAAAATAAAAAAAAAATAAAAATAAAAAAGTAGTAATAATAAGAGTAGAAATAGATGAGTCATAGTAGCTGCTACCATTTGTAATGGATATTACAAGGATGCCATTTGAATACATACAAACTTGCAAGAGTACCTTTTAAAATTCCAGTACTACTTAGTTTATAGCATATGCTTTAGAACAAAACCTACTGTGCCATAAGGGGCTAAGATATGGAAGAAAGAAACAAAGGGCTAGAATGTAGCTCAGCTTGTAGAGTGTTTCCTTGGCCCACACAAAGCCCTAGATTCAATGCCCAGCATCAGGTAAACTGGGCGTAGTGGAGCATATCTATAATCCTAACACTCAGGAGACAGGAAGATCAGAAGTTCAAAATCATCTTTGGTTGACTAGCACATTCAAGGCTAGCTGGGATACATGAGGCTCTATCTCAAAAATCAAAACAAGGCAGGCAGATCCAAGATTGTACCAAATGCAACTTATGAGAGGCTTTATGGGTTTATATGCCGCCAAGGAGCAGGTACTCAGTCTAAAAACAACGAACTTGGCCACTGTCGGGGAGAAATCATCCCAGCATTACTGGCTCTATTTTTATTTTTATTTTTATTTTCGGTGGTAGAAGGGTGCTAGGCATTGAACTCAGGGCCTCACACATCTTGGAAACACCTTCCCTCTGAGCCCCGCCTTAGCTCCTCAGATGGCTGTCTTAATGGTTTGCCATGTTTTATAGGACTTGGGATGCACATCAGGGTCACCTCGTGGGCAAAATGATACTGATAACCAAGATCTTTTGTTGTTGTTGTTTGTTTTGTTTTGTTTTGTTTTGTTTTGTTTTTCAAGGTAGGGTCTCTCCCTAGCTCAGGCTGACCTGGAATTCACTATGTAGTCTCAGGGTGGCCTTGAACTCATAGCAATCCTACCTCTGCCTCCCTAGTGCTGGGATTAAAGGTGTGCACCACCACGCCTAGCAGACAACCAAGATCTTTATAATCATGTCAGACTGGGTCCCTGCAGCTGACTTCTAAACTTAGTCAAGTCTGGGGAGCCTGTGAGAAGAGGGAACCAGACATGGTGGCATGAGGTTGGTCCGGTCAAGATGTGACTACAGAGGAAGGAAGAAGAGTAATAGGAGGAAACGGTGTGGAAATAAGAGAGCATCATCTTTCCTGAGGTTCTGAAACAGGAACGATGATGTCACAGGCACCTAGGACTCTTCCCTTAAGTCACCAGTAGCTGCTGTCACTATCACACCATTGCCACGCCCCTTTGAGCCTGCACTCTGTATCTGGAAGTGGCCATTTCATTACTAATTTCACAAAGCTATATATGGAAATAAGGCAGAATGGCAAGGTGGTACACTATAGCAAATTCAGAAGAATCTTTTCAGGAATTGTTTTTTTCAAGGTAGGGTCTCACTGTAGCCCAGGTTGACCTGGAATTCGCTATGTAGTCTCAGGGTGGCCTCGAACTCACAGAAATACTCCTACCTCTGCCTCCTGAGTGCAGGGATTAAAGGAGTGTGCCACCACGCATGGTTTCTTTTTAGGAATTTTTGTTTTTGTTTTTCCTGTTTAATACAGGGTCTCATATATCCCAGTCTAGTCACAAACTTTCTATGTAGCTGAGGATTGCCTTAAACTTCTGATCCTCCTGCCTCTACCATCCAAGTGCTAGGATTATAGCCACCCAGTTTTTTGTAGTGCTGGGGTTGAACTCAGAGCTTCTTGCGCAGCAGGCAACTACTATACCAACTCAGCTACAGCCCCAACCTAAGAATATATCTTGTTTTCAATCAAGTAAGTTTCTATACATTTGAATTTAGATTTTTCCCACCTTGGATAAACAATTTACCCAACCAAAACTTCACTTAGTATATCTACACAGAAAGAACAAACAACTTATCTTCCCGAAGATAATGAAACATAAGGGAAAAAAAATCCTTAAATTGCCACTTTACTATTTCATTAATATCCTCCAAATTATACTATAGGAGGGCTGGAGAGATGGCTTAGCAGTTAAGGCGCATGCATGCAAAGCCCAAGGACTCCAGTTCGATTCTCCAGGTCTCATGTAAGCCAGATGCACAATGGGGCGCACGTGTCTGGAGTTCATTTGTAGTGGCTAGAGGCCCTGGCACACCCATTCTCACTCTCCCTCTCTCTCTTTCCCTCTCTCTGTCTCTAATAAAATCTTAAAAAAAAAAAAAGACAAAAATCTTATTTAGAAAAAACAAATTATTCTATAGGAAAAAATGTTGTAAGTCTCTAGGTAAATAAGTATATTCTTTCTTTCATTCATTTAAAATCAGAGAGAGGGAGAGACAGAGAAAGAGAGAGAGAAGGGACATACCAAGGCCTCTAGCCGCTGCAAATGAACTCCAGATGCATGCGCCACCTTGTGCATCTGGCTTTATGGGGGTACTGTGGAATTGAACCCTGGGTCATTACTCTTTGCAGGCAACCACTGAGCTATCTCTCCAGCCCATGTATATACTTTAGACAGTCGTCACACCAGGGCCACTATTTGCTGCAGAAAACAAATAGTGACTAAATAAATACTGAATGTGCAATATTTATATGTGTGTACATAATTATATGCAAATTATATTATTTAAGCCATTAAAAATCAACATTTTATGGGCTGGAGAGATGGCTTAGCAGTTAAGGAACTTGCCTGCAAAGACTAAGGACCCAGGTTCAACTCCCCAGAACCTATATAAGCCAGATGCACATCGTGGTTCACGCATTTAGAGTTTGTTTGCAGTGGCTACAGGCCCTGGCATACTCGTTCTCTCTCTCTTTCTTTCTTTCTCAAATAACGAAATAAATAAAAATTTGAAAAACAAATCAACACTTCATGGCTCACTGACTTTCTCCTCAAGTTTTCCCTCAGTCCATTTTCTTTTTCTTTCTTTTCTTTTCCTTTCCTTTCCTTTCCTTTCCTTTCCTTTCCTTTCCTTTCCTTTCCCTTCCCTTCCTTTCCCTTTCTTTCTTTCTTTTCTTTCTTTTTCTTTCTTTCTTTCTTTCTTTCTTTCTTTTTTTTTGTTTTTTTGTTTTTTTTTGTTTTTCTGAGATAGGGTTTCACTCTAGCCCAGGCTGATGACCTGGAATTCACTATGTAGTCTCAGGATGGCTTTAAATTCACAGCGATCCTCCTACCTCTGCCTCCCAGTGCTGGATTAAAGGCATGCACCGCCACACCCAGCTCTCGCTCCATTTTCTATTGGTATAACAGAATATCTGAATATGGGTGATTTATCTTTCTTTTTAAAGGAGGTTTATTTTGGTTATTGGTTTTGGAGACTGAAAAGTGCAAGATCAGGTGGCCATATCTCATGAAAGCCATATGCTGTTTCACCCCACAGCAGACAAACAGAAGGATCAACTTGCAGGGCAAGAGGAAGAATGTGTGTGAGTATGGGGAAGCCAGGCTCACTTATAACAACTCACTCTCAAGAACTGATCCATTCTCAGAACTAATCCAGTTTTGAGAGAACTAACCTAGTCTCAAGAAAAATACATTAATCCATTCATGAGAACAAAGCCTTCATGTCCTAACTACCTCTTTGTTTGCTCTTAAGTTTGTTTAGACAGGGAATCATATAGCCCAAGATACCCACAAATACCCTGTGAGACAAAATTATCTTAACTCCTGGTCTTCCTGCTTCTACCCCAAGTGCCATGGTTACAAGCCTGCATCACCCCATCTATCGGTTTGCTTAATTTTTTTAAAAAATTTTAATTTAATTTAACTTAATTTATTTGAGAGAGGGAGAGATAAACAGAACAAGCAGAGAGAGAGTACAAACACCAGATGCATGTGCCACCTTGTGCGTCTTGCTTATATGGGTCCTGGAGAATGGAGCCTCGAACCAGGGTCCCTAGGCTTCACAGGCAAGCATTTAACTGTTAAGCCATCTGTCCAGCCCCCCCCCCCGCCCATCATCTATTTTAGAATAGTGTAAAAGTTGAGACATCTGCATCAACAGGTGAAAACTAATCTATGCTCCAAGCTGGGCTTAGTTTGGGAGTCTAGATCAATAGCAACCTTTTTTCTTCTTAGCTCATGATGCCAGGAAGACTGCTCTCCAACTGTAGGCCAGCATGTTCCAAATACACAGAAAGGCCAAAAATAGAACAAAACAAAATATACCAGGCACTGCCCAGCTTTAAGTCTCTGAAGTCCAAGGAGAAAAAGAATGAGATCAGCAATGCTATTCATGTGAGTTAGGGGAAGATTGTCCTAACTGTACACTTTAGAATATTTTATTTTATTTTATTTTATTTTATTTTATTTTATTTTATTTTATTTTTATTTATTTTGCAAGCAGAGAGAAACAGAGAGAGACAGAGAATGGGCATGCCAGGGCTTGTAGCCACTGCAACGAAGTCCAGATGCATGTGCCCCTTATGCATCTGGCTTACGTAGTCTCAGGGTGGCCTCGAACTCATGGCAATCCTCCTATCTCTTCCTCCCAAGTGCTGGGATTAAAGGCATGTGCCACCACACCCGGCCACAACTCAAGAGTATTTTGAATAATAAAGATTATGCCAGTAATGTGCTTGTGCATTGGAACAGTTACTCAAGCACCCTTGCAGGTTGAAGAAGGAATAGCCAGGGAAAGAGGCAGATAAATTCTTGACAGGACACCAGAAAGATCAAAATGAATGTTAGAAGTCAGCAGAGCACAGCTCAAGAGCTGGACAGTCATACCCTACAGATTAATCTCCCAGAGTGAATGGGGAATAATTAGGGTAAATGATTGGTCATTAGCAGTCACGTGCTGAACTTGTATAATCAATGATCCATCTTCCAAATACTCTAATGACAAACCTAAAACTCTGTCAATGAATTCTAGGTTCCTGATTCAAATTGGTGAGAGTTTTTTTTAAAGATTTTATTGTTATTTATTTATTTATTAGAGATAGAGAGAAAGAGAGAGAGGAAGGGTGAGAATGGGCGCACCAGGGCCTCTAGCCACTGCAAACGAACTCCAGACATGTGGGCCCCCTTGTGCATCTGGCTTACGTGGGACCTGGAGAATCAAACTGGGACCCTTAGGCTTCACAGGCATGTGCCTTAGCCGTTAAGCCATCTCTCCAGGCCCAGGTTTTTGGTTTTCAAACAGGGCCTTATTCTCTTTTAAATTTTTTTAAAGGACAGCCTTTTAAAAGTTTTATTAATTTCTTTATTTGAGAGAGTCAGAGAGATAAAAGAGAGAGACTGACAGACAGAGAGAATGGGTGCACCAGGGCCTCCAGCCACTGCAGATGAACTCCAGATGCATGTGCCATGTTGTACATCTGGCTTACATGGGTCCTGGGGAATTGAACCTGGTCCTTTGGCTTTGCAGGCAAATACCTTAACTGCTAAGCCATCCCTCCAGCCCCAGGGCCTTATTTTATAGACCAGATTGGTCTCAAACTCACAATAATCCTTGTGTCTCAGCCTTAGGGCTTGGGATTTTTGGTGCAAACAACCACACCCAGGTAAATTTATGTTTTCTTTTATGAAAAATCAGGTAAATGATGGAAGACCTAATGGGTCTTGTATTCATAGAAGGCACAGAAGGTAAGATGATGGCTCACATTCTCATCTCAGCCAGCCAGCCAGAAAGACCTTTCTGATGTAAATTGACAAGCTATGGAACTTCAACCGAAATCAGAAGACAGTAAAAAAAAAAAAAAAAAAATTTGCCAGGTATGTTGGCTCACGCCTTTAATCCCAGCACTCAGGAGGCAGAGGTAGGAGGATCGCCATGAGTTGAAGGCCACCCTGAGACTACGTAGTAAATTCCAGGTCAGCCTGGGCTAGAGTGAGACCCTAACCTTTAAAAACCAAAAAAAAAAAAAAAAATTTTTTCTAGGGCTGGAGACTTGGTTTGGTTTGGTTTAGGCACTTGCCTACAAAGCCTAATGATCCTGGTTCAGTTCCCCAGGACCCACATAAAGCCAGAAGCACAAAGTGGTACATGTATCTGGAGCTCATCTGCAGTGTCTAGAGGCCCTGATGTACCTATTAGCTTACTCTCTCTCTCTCTCTTTGCAAATAAATAAGTAAATATTAAAATGTATAATTTTGGGCTCGGCATGGTGGCACACTCAGGAGGCAGAGGTAGGAGGATTGACATGAGTTCGAGGCCACCCTGAGACTACATAGTGAATTTCAAGTCAGCCTGGGCTAGAGTGAAACCCTACCTCGAAAAACCAATATATAGAATTTTCTAAAGCAGATACATTAGACATACTCTTCTAAACCTCAGGAAACGCCTAGTAGGTAATTTGTTATACTGCACCCTGTTTGCTGGGGTTACCATAACAAAATACCATTGACTGCAGGGAAGAAGGACAGGCTTATAATTCACCAAGCATCTTACTTTTTGAAGAAGTTCAAAATATCACATTATTTAAAGTCAAACCATTTAAATACTCTCCCAGGAGGAAACACCATCTGCTTAATAAATATTAGCATTTCTAATTGAACTCCCTTCACTTTCAGCCAAGTTATCTGCTGACACGAATCTTCTGAACTTGTGCCAGGTCCTTTGCTTCTCATGGCAACAGTTGGATGGGCTATCTGCCATCCTTGCTCCAGTCCAGTTCAAGAACAGCCCTCGGGAGTGTATAGACTGTTTACTCGTTACAGCCCTGCATGGCAACAGGCTTTGGTGTCTCCTCATTTTAAAGGCGCTTTTCCATGACCCCCACAAGGCCCTCTAGCAGGAAGACACTCTCAGCACTTTTGCTCATGTATCTTAGTAGCTGATTATACCCACTCGCTTGTTTCCAAAATACTGCCCGTCACAACTTGCATAACTTGGAAACAGACATATCAGTTCATTATGCAAAATCTAATGAAAATTTGCCTTCTTTTCCTGCAGGCACCAAGTTGCAATGCCCTGCCCTTCCGAACCATTCACAGGGTTTGAAGGGTAGGGCAATCACAGACTACATACTCACACAACATTGCCATAGCTGAGGAACTGGCTCGAGTAAAACACCCCAAGGGAATGTTCTATTAGGAGACAGGGAGGGAAGCCCTGCGTGGCTTACTCCAAGGATTTCTCTGCAGAACTGGGTAATGCTGTAACCTGCCGCCGAGGATGAGACTCTGCCTAGAAACAGCAAAAGCCAAACAAGAGTGCAAACAGAAGTCCTCAATGGTACATTGTCATCCTAATTGTCAGCAAAAGTGAATGACTCTGCAGATCTTAGGTTCAAATGGGAAATCGATCCTGATTAATAAGCAATGTGACAAATGTAGTGTTTGAGAAATTAGACCGAGAACACATCCCCGCTCCCAAAGCAGGCATTCACTTTGCAGTCCAGGCTGGTTTTTTTTGTTTTTTGTTTTCTGATAATAAGGAGAGCTAGGTGGTACCCTTTTCCAATCACAAGGGCTGCTCTCTTGCCAGCTCCTCACAGTGTGTACCCAAACTGTCCTCCTGTCAACTTCAGCTTAGCTGAAGGCCACGGCTGATGGTCCAGGCTCTTCTCTTCTCACCACATCCCTGATAGCAATTCCATTATTCTGGGTTGGGATGTCCCCGGGGAGGCTCTGGTGTAACCAAATGTTTTCACTATTTGTTCTTTAAATGGCAGAAAGGTTTGAAGCCAATGTTAAATACAACTACATAAATTATCAGAGTGGGTTTCATTTTCTTTTCTCAGTTGGCTCTTTTAATTTTATAACCTTTATCTTGAGCATCTTCTGTGCAGATAAATCAAATCTTTTTAGAAAAATCAATATAAAATTTTCTTTCTTTTTTTTTTTTTGTTTTTTTTAATGTTTTTTCTGAGGTAGGGTCTCACTCTGGTCCAGGCTGACCTGGAATTCACTATGTAGTCTCAGGGTGGCCTCAAACTTCATGGTGATCCTCCTACCACTGCCTCCCAAGTGCTGGGATTAGAGGTATGTGCTATCGTGCCCAGCTCAAGATAAAGCTTTCTTTTTTTAATTATTTTTAAAATTTTTATTTATTTATTTATTTAAGAGAGAGAAAGAAGCAGAAAGAAAGAGAGACAAATAGAGAATGGGCACTCCAGGGCCTCCAACCACTGCAAACGAACTCCAGACACATATGCCACCTTGTGCATGTAGCTTATGTGGGTCTTGGGGAATCAAACCTAGGTCCTTTGGCTTTGCAGGCAAGTGCCTTAACCATTAAACCATTTCTCCAGCCCAAGATAAGACTTTCTATTGGTGGCTTTAGACAGCTTGAAATGTGAAATCCAGCCATACAAACATGGTCTTGGTTGCTTAGCGGGAAAGAAGAAAGAGAAAGAAAGAAAGAAAGAAAGAAAGAAAGAAAGAAAGAAAGAAAGAGAGAGAGGGAGGGAGGGAGGGAGGGAGGGAGGGAGGGGGAGGGAGGGGAGGGAGGGAGGGAGGAGGAGGAGGGAGGGAGAGAGGAAGGAAGGAAGGAAGGAAGGAAGGAAGGAAGGAAGGAAGGAAGGAAGGAAGGAAGGAAGGAAGGAAGGAAGGAAGGAAGGGAGGGATGATCAGTCTATCAGAAAAGGAATCTTGGGGCCCCAGGAGATGGTTTGGTGGGTTCAGTGGTTAAAGACACTTGATCGCAAAGCCTGCTGGCCCCGGTTCATTTTTCTAGCCACTCACATAAAACCCAGATGAGCAATCACTTGCAGTGGCAGGAGACCCTGGCACACTTGATGTTTGACACACACACACACAAATAAATAAAACATTTTTTAAAAAAGGAACCTTGAAGTCAGAAGTGGCAATGCACACCTTTAGTCCCATCATTGAGAGGCTGAAATAAGAGGGTCACCATGAGTTCGAGGTTAGCCTGGGGCTACAGAGGGAGTTCCAGGCAAACCTGGGCTAGAGTGAGACCCTTCCATGAACCTACCTTGGCCAAAAAAATCTTGAAGTCATTTACTGTCAAGCATATGCCTTCAAGTTTAATCCACAGGTATTTCTCCAACTGGCCATTTATTATATCGTACAAAACGTACTAAGTCAAAAGTATCCAGTTGGTAGGTGCATTAAATTACTAAGCAAAAGCGGCACATGGTTAAAGTACAATGGTACACAGAAGTAGAGTTCTTCTAAAATGAGGGATTTGTAACCCATAACTCAAAGTTTATTTAAAAATAAGCCCTTTTGAGCCGGGCGTGGTGGCGCACACCTTTAATCCCAGCACTTGAGAGGCAGAGGTAGGAGGATTGCTGTGAGTTCAAGGCCACCCTGAGACTACATAGTGAATTCCAGGTCAGCCTGGTCTAAAGAGTGAGGATCTACCAAAAAAAAAACAAACAAACAAACAAAAAAAAAACCTTCTTTTCTATTCTAACAGACTAGTTTCCAAGACAATTTTTCATCAACTTTTATTATAGATAGTATTACTGTTTTTAATTTTTTTTTGTGAAAGGGTCTCATGTAGCTTAGGCTGGTCTTGAACACTCTATGTAGCCAAAGATGACCTTGACCTTCTAATCCTCCATCTGCATTCATCTTCCCAGTGGTGGGGTATAGGCATGCTATACATAGCATTATTTATTATTATTATTTATTATTATTATTATTATTATTATTATTATTATTTTGATTTTTCAAGGTATGGTCATGCTGTAGCCCAGGCTGATCTGGAGTTCATTATGTAGTCTCAGGGTGGCCTCAAACTCACAGCAATCCTACCTCTGCTTCCTGAGTGCTGGGATTAAAGGCGTGTGCCACCACACCAGGCATTTTACATAGCATATTAACAATGTTTTTTTTTTCTTTTTTTTCAATTACATATTTTTATTTATTTATTTGAGAGAGGCAGAGAGAAAGAGGGAGAATGAGAAAGAGAGAGAGAGACACACACAGAGAGAATGTATGGGCATGCCAGAGCCTCTATCACTGCAAACAAACTCTAGATACATGCACCATTTTGTGCATTTGGCTTTTTGTGGGTATTGGGGAGTCAATCTCAAGTGCTGTGATTATTGGTATGTACTCCACTAACAATGAGACATTGTTAAATTTACCTAATTGTTATAAAATAGATGACAATAAATATAAAATACAAATATAATCAGCAGTGCATTCACTGAATATAGAAAATTAACAAAATTCTAATCAAGAGAACCCCAACTATTCCTGGTTTTGAGTTCATAAATTCCACTTACAAATAAACAGTGGTCCAAGTTAAATAAAAAGGAATAGTTTACTAATATTTTAAAAAATATTTTCATTTTAATTAATTTATTTATTTGACAGAGAAAGAGGGAGAGAGATTGAGAATGTGCACGCCAGGGCCTCCAGCCACTGCAAATGAACTCCAGATGCATGTCCCCCTTGTGCATCTGGCTTACATGAGTCCTGGGGAATTGAATCTGGGTCCTTTGGCTTTGCAGGCAAACTCCTTAAGCACTAAGCAATCCCTCCAGCCCAGTTTACTAATATTTTTAATGTAGACTTAGGCATAATTATAAAGATCAGTTCATTAAGTCTGGAATATGGTTAACTGAATGTGGTTTAATGAATAGATGGGTTATATAGTCTTGGAAAATAGTACAGAAACATGTTTTTTAATCAAGATTCTTTGAAGAATAGATAGTATGAGGCTTTTACTCATTAATAAAAGCTTGGAATTCAGATATTCAATATAGAGGGAAATTTTCTCTCAAAGGGACAGAGAGAAAGAGAGAGAGAGAGAGAGAGAATTCATCATAAGTTTTTGTTTGTTTGTTTGAGATAGGGTCTCACTCTAGTCCAGGCTGACATGGAGTCTCAGGGTGGCCCTGAACTCATGGTGATCCTCCTACCTTTGCCTCCCGGGTGCTGGGATTAAAGGTGTGAGCCACCAAGCCTGGTCATCATAAATTTTAATATTATGGAACACTAGAAGCATAACTGAAGCTCAGTGCTATCTTTTAAGTTAAGATATAAATTGTTTCTTTTTCCTATTTTTTTGTCAGTGCTGGGTATCAATCTGAGATCCTTGTACTAAGCTATCCACGAGTTAGCGGATAAATTTACATGAAAAACTATAAAAGGATTCTGCATTTCAAATAAAGGATATGTATGTTTTCACTTGACTAAGGTATCTGGCACATGATAACTATCCAATAATGGTAATTAGCTTATTGTGATCCTCATAAAATAGTGGGGTTTTTGTTTGTTTTTTTGTTTTTTTGAGGCAAGGTCTCACTCTATTCTAGGTTGTCTGAAATTCATTCTGTAGCCCAGGTTGGCCTTAAAGTCATGATGATCTTTCTCCCTCACCACCTCAGCCTCCTGAGTGCTGGGATTAAATAAAGGCTTGAACCACCATGTCTTTCCTTAAAATAGTGGTTTTTAATATACTGCCACGACCCCTCCCAAGACTATTTATTTATTTATTTAGAGTGAAAGTAAAGGAGTTTATTTCCTAGGGACCGAAGCTGGGATCTCTCTCCAAAGTAACTCTGGTATTAAGTTGAGATTTTCCTTTTATTTTTATTTTTTTGGTTTTTCGAGGTAGGGTCCCACTCTAGCCCAGGCTGACCTGGAATTCACTCTGTATTCTCAGGGTGGCCTTGAACTCACAGCAATTCTCCTACCTCTGCCTCCCGAGTGCTGGGATTAAAGGCAT
Organism: Orientallactaga sibirica; assembly: GCA_036365145.1. NCBI lineage: Eukaryota > Metazoa > Chordata > Mammalia > Rodentia > Dipodidae > Orientallactaga > Orientallactaga sibirica. Next base: position 17,430,583 of record JAEOAD010000017.1, read on the forward strand.
GTGCCACCATGCCTGGAGAAATTTTACTTTTTATAGTGTTCATAGCCAAGGGGAGGGGTGAGTGAGCAAGCGGGCAGCCGGATTACAGAGGCAGGACGTGACAGTTAGCTAGTGCAGTCTGTATGATTCAAAACAATTTTTCAAAATATACCTATGAATCAACATGCATATAGATCATGTAGTTGGGTCACCCTAACCATGAGCTCCATTTTACTCTATTTTAGTCTAAACTGTCCTTCCCTCTTTTTTTTTCTTTCTTTCTTTCTTTCTTTCTTTCTTTTTTTTTTTTTTTTTTGGTTTTGCAAGGTAGGGTCTCACTCTGGTCCAGGCTGACCTGGAATTAACTATGTAGTCTCAGGGTGGCCTCGAACTCTCGGTGATCCTCCTACCTCTGCCTCCCGAGTGCTGGGATTAAAGGCGTGCGCCACCACGCCCGGCTCGTCCTTCCCTCTCATCATCCCTCTGGGTCCCCCCTAGACAGTTCTGTCTTTGGGATTCCTTCAACCACTGCCATAGGTAAGTTCAGCTCCTTAGCAGTCAACTCTTACAGTGGCTTAGTGCATCAGTCCAGCTTTCAGCTTCTTTTCCACTACACATCCAGCCGGTCTGTTTCCAAAGATCTGGGCATCCATGCAGCCTGGCTAGGCCCCTAGGTCCTCATCTCTCCAGAGCCACAGACTCTGCACACAGACCCCCGCCTCAACCTTTGGGGGGATGGGGGGGGCACTCTGCCAACCCGCAGTGCTGAGGCCCCTTCGCCACCAGACGGCATCCTTGGCACCCATCTACTGCGGATGACCCTGAGCTTCAAAAACACACCTGTCTCAGATGCAGGACCACACCCAGCAGGGTGGCGGAGTGATTCAACCAAAGGGGTGTTCCCACTCCACAGCTGGCAGGGAGAACCCTAGTTCGAGGGGGTGACTGTGCCGCCGACAGAGGCGATGGTGGCTGGCTCGCCTCCTCCTACTCCGCAGGGTTGTCCAGGGTGGCGGGAAAGAAGGGGGCAGGGAGCCTCTAGAGTGTTTCTCCAGGCCCACCCACCTTTCTATTTAAAACAATGTCAGAACCTAGTTCCTCCCAATATTTTCTTTTTAAAAAATGTTATTTATTTATTTATTTATTTATTTGAGAGAGAGAGAGAGAGAAAGAGAAACAAAGAGACATAGAGAAAAATATCACTGTGCTAGGGCCTCCTGCCACTGCAAAATGAACTCCAGACACATTCACTACTTTGTGCATCTGGCTTTATGTAGGTACTGGAGAAGGGAACCCAAGCCATCAGGCTTTGCAAACAAGTTCCTTTAACGACTGACCCATCACTCCAGTCCCAATATTTTCTTTTCTCCTGCCTGTCTAGCTATGAGAACTCTGGTTAATATCCCAACGAGGATGACAATCAAAACTATGGCAATAGTGGCAATAAAAATAAAGTCTTTGTGATGGTTAAGTGCGATTGTCAATGGTGCAGATGAGAAATCAAGTAAGGGACAACTTCCTGGGTGAGTCTGTGGGCACATTTCCAGGAAGGATTAGTGGAGAGAGGAAGAAGATTTCCTTCACAGAGGGTGGCCCTTCTGGTAGCAGACTGTGTAGAAAGAAACCCCAGGAGAACAGAGTGCCTTTTGCCAGGATGCCCTTGCTCCTCACTTGTGTGCGCATCTCCCCTTTGGTGCCATCCTTCATAGACATGGGAGCCCAGCTTCAGCAGCTTTCCAGAAGGAACAGAAGACCAAAGGTTCTCCAGGAAGTCTCCAGGCCTTCAGTGCCAGCTTGGGACTGCTGAGCCACCTAGTTTGTGGACTGAGCAGCTAGCTGCCCCATGTTCTCTGTCTTTCCAGTCTGCAGACAGCTTTTTTTTTTTTTTTTTTTTTGAGGTAGGGTCTCACTCTGTCCCAGACTGACCTGGAATTAACGATGTAGTCTCAGGATGGCCTTGAACTCACAGAGATTCTCCTACCTCTGCTTCCCCAGTGCTGGGATTAAACGCGTGCACCCAGTTTTGCAGACAGCTATTGATTGACAGCACGGCTCACATCCTGTGAGCTAATCTAACAGACCCCCTTTATATACATATTCATTGTATTGGTTCTTTTTTCTTTAGAGAACCCTGATGTGGTGGTTTGATTCAGGGGTCCCCCATAAACTTAGGTGTTCTGAATGCTAGGTTCCCAGCTGATGGAGATTTGGGAATTAATGCTTCCTGGAGGCGGTGTATTGATGGGGGGTGGGGGCTTATGGGTGTTAAAGTCAGTTTCCCCCTGCCAGTGTTTGACACACTCTCCTTTTTTATTGTCCACCTGATGTTGGCCAGGAGGTGATGTCCGCCTGATGTTGGCCAAGAGATGATGTCCACCCTCTGCTCATGCCATTGTTTTTCCCTGCCATCATGGAGCTTCCCTTCAATCTGTAAGGCAAAATAAACCCCCTTTTCCCAAAAGCTGCTCTTGATCCAATGATTTCTGCCAGCAATATGAATCTGTCTGCAACGCTTGACAACTATAGCCACCACACAAATAGCTTGCTAGGAATGATCAGAGGAATGTGCAGAATGTTTGCTTGGTATTGTAAGCAGAGGAAACCAAGAATTCTTCAATTTATTCTTCAACTAATGATTTCTATTCCCTCTCCACTGATGCTTACAAAAAATATGCATAAGGATCAATGGGAAATGGTAATGAAAAATGGTTACCAGTTTATTATAAGCTGGTCCTGTGCTCACATTCTGATGCAGAGATTTCTTGCTAGCTGGAACTGTAAATGTGGCCTGGCAAGGTGCCTTTCTCATCAAATTAGATACATATCCACATCTCGGGATCTTACTAACTCTACGATGTCCACTTGGTACAAAAGACTAGAAGTGAAGGGCTGGAGAGATGGCTTAATGGTTAAGGCACTTGCCTGCAAAGCTAAAGGACCCAGGTTTGAGTCCCCAGTACCAACATAAGCCAGATGCACAATGTGGCACATGTCTGGAGTCTCATGCTCATGATCTCTTGCTCTCTCTCTCTCAAATAAATAAATAAAAATTATTTTTAAAAAAGACTAGAAATGAGAGTCCCTGTGGATAGTAGAAAGAATAAAGGAAGGGAATAGAATTGCCAAGTTTACTTCTTCTAGTTCTTGTTTCATGAGACTAGAGGAAAAAAGGATGTGACTGTAGAGCCTTCTAATATACTATAACCCCCTGCACAAAGTCTAAGACTTGGCTCAAATCAGATAAGTGTTCCCTAAGAATATACAGATTGCCTTGAAAGAAGGACCAAGATATCTCTGTGTACTTTGTTTTTCAGCCAGTGGTTCCATAACTCATAGAACCGAAACCCTAAAAGAGAAATAAAAGATCATTCTAGGGCTGGAGAAATGGCTTAGCGGTTAAGGCGCCTGCCTCCTAAGCCTAAGAACTACGGTTCCAATCTCCAAGTCCCATGTTTAGCCAGATGCAAAGTGATGCAAGGGAGCAATGCCACACTTGACAACAAGGGGGCGCACGCATCTGGATTTCGTTTGCAGTGGCTGAGAGGCTGCTGGTGCGCCCACCTCTATCTGTCTCCCTCTCTCTCTGTCTCTCTCTGTGTGTCTCTCTCCAAAAAAAAAAAAGATTGTTCTATAATGTATCAAGGAACAAAACAAAAATTGTTCAAAAATGTTTAGAAAAATATGTTTTGAGTAACTAGCTAGAAAGATCCAACATTTGCAAAAGTCCTCTTCCTAGCCGGGCATGGTGGCGCACGCCTTTAATCCCAGCACTCGGGAGGCAGAGGTAGGAGGATCGCTGAGAGTTTTCAGGCCACCCTGAGATTACATAGTTAATTCCAGGTCAGCCTGGACCAGAGTGAGACCCTACCTTGGAAAAATAAAAAGTCCTCTTCCTGAGGACTGGGAATGTAGCTCAGTGATACAGTGCTTGCCTAGCATATGCAAGGCCATGAGTTCAATCCCTAGTACCACAAAAACAAACCAAAAGAACAGTCTGGGATCCATCGAGCTCTTCCTGGATTTAAGCACTTCGGATGGTGTAAAGGAATATGCTTTAAAAAATGAACACATTTTTTAAAACTGGGCTGGGGAAATGGTTAATAGTGCTTGCTTATAAATTCTGATGGCCTGAGTTTGATTCCCTGGTACCCAAGTAAAGCCAGATGCACAAAGTAATGCATACATCTGGAGTTCATTTTTAGTGGCAGGAGGCCCTGGCATACCTATGATCTCCCTCTCTCTCTCTCTCTCTCAAATAAATAAAAATATAAAAACTAAGTTGGGCATGGTGGCGCACGCCTTTAAACCCAGCATTCGGGAGGCAGAGGTAGGAAGATTGCTGTGAGTTCAAGGCCACCCTGAGACTACATAGTGAATTCCAGGTCATCTTGGGCTAGAGTGAGACCCTATCTCAAAAAACCAAAATAAATAAGTAAATAAAAGAAAATTTTTTAAAATGTGTGTGTGCAGTATGTGTGACATGGTGTGTATGATGTATGCATTTATATGTGCAGATGCACGCACTCCATGCACACATATGTGGAGGCCAGAGAAGAATACAGGGTGTCTTCTATCACTTACCTGCGTGTTTCCTTGAGACAGTCTCACACCGAAACCAGAGCTGCTATATTTTTGTTTGTTTTCTTTGGTATTTCTAAGGTAGGGTCTCACTCTAGCCTAGGCTGACCTGACACTCACACTGTAGTTCCAGACTGGCCTCAAAATCACAATGATGATCATACCTCTGCCTCCCCTGTGCTGGGATTAAAGGCATTTGCCACCGTACCCAGGCAGAGCTGCTGTGTTTGCAGTCATACTGGCTGACCATTGAGCCCCAGTGATTTTCCAGCCTCTGTTCCTCTCAGGACTGGGGTTACAGGTATGCATGGCCATAACCAGTTAGGTGCAGAGAAATCAAACTTAGGGCAAATCAGGCCTCTCAGGTCCTCATGCTTTTGCAGCAAGTATTCTTACCCATTGAGCCATCTCCTAACCCCTAGACATTGATTATTAGTTTAATTCTCAAAAAAAAAAAAAAACATGGTAGCCGGGCATGGTGGCACACGCCTTTAATCCCAGCACTTGGGAGGCAGAGGTAGGAGGATCACCATGAGTTCGAGGCCACCCTGAGACTACATAGTTAATTCCAGGTCAGTCTGGGCCTGAGTGAGACCCTACCTCGAAAAACCAAAAAAAAAAAAAAAAAAAGAAAGAAAGAAAGAAACATGGTGATTAGTGGGACATGGTGGTGCACACCTTTAATCCCAGCACTGGGGAGGCAGAGATAGGAGAATCACTGTGAGTTTGAGGCTAGTCTGGAACTACAGTGTGAGTCCCAGGTCAGACTGGGTTAGAGTGAGACCCTACCTTGAAAATAACAAACAGCAACAAAACAAACAAAAAAACCTATAGTGATTAATTATCAATAGATATTTCTAAAAAAGAAATAAAAGCAGGTGTGGTGGCATATGTCTTTAATCCTAGCACTTGGGAGGCAAAGGTAGGAGGATCACTGTGAGTTCATAGCCAGCCAGGGACTACAGAGTGAGTCCCAGGTCAGCCTGGGCTAGAGTGAGACCCTACCTTGAAAAACATAAACAAACCAACCAACCAAACAAACAAACAAAAACAAAGAGCTATTTTTATGGAAATCATCTATGGTAGCTTTCAGATCCAAAGACAAGTCTGTGAAGGTAACAACCAAGAGGAAATATTTCCCCAAAGGCATTTTGGGCAAATGAAATATCTGTCCAAGCCCCTGCTCATCACGTAAATGGTTCTACCTCTTTTTTTTTTTTTTTTTTTTTTCCAAGGTAGGGTCTCACTCTAGCTCAGGCTGACTTGGAAATTCACTATGTAAACTCAGGGTGGCCTTGAACTCTTGGTGATCCTCCTACCTCTGCCTCCCAAATGCTAGGATTAAAGGCATGCGTCAGCACACCCAGCTTAAATGGTTCTAAAGTAGGGCCATAATCGTGATTTCACTCTAATCTTATTTATTTATTTATTTATTTATTTATTTATTTATTTATTTATTTATTTATTTATGACACAGAGAGAATAGGCACATCAGGGCCTTCAGCTACTGCAAACGAACTCCAGACATATGAACCACCTTGTGCATCTGGCTTACATGGGTCTTGGGGAATTGAACCTGGGTCCTTTGGCTTTGCAGGCAAACACCTTAACCACTAAGCCATCTCTCCAGCCCTCTTTGTTTTGAGTATTAAGTATATGCCAAAAGTTCTGAAGATTGTGAGATAAAATAACAAAAAGAAAATCCCTGACTTTCCTCACTTAGCCATAGAGCAAAAGAAAGTGAGTAAGAAGGATTTTATGTCCTTGATTGAATTGGGCTTCCTTGGACTTAAATCACAGAACTCACAATCATTTCACAGATTATTGTTTATATCAGCTACACTTCAAATTTTGGCTTATCAGAGTGTTGCAGTCAGGTTCGCATTGCTGGCAGAAATCACCCAACTAAGAGCAGCTTGTGGGAAAAAAGAGGTTTATTTTGGCTTACAGGCTCGAGGGGGAAGCTCCATGATGGCAGGAAAAACGATGGCATGAGCAGAGGGTGGACATCACTCTCTGGTCAACATAAGGTGGACAACAGCAACAGGAGAGTGTGCCAAACACTGGCAAGGGGGAGCTGGCTATAATACCCATAAGCCCACCCCCAACAATACTTTGCCTCCAGAAGGTGTTAATTCCCAAGTTGCCATCAGCTGGGAACCTAGCATTCAGAACACTTGAAGTTTATGGGGGACACCTGAATCAAACCACCACATTCCGCCCCTGGCCCCCATAAACTGATAACCGTACATGATGTAAAATGTAATGCATTCATGCAAATTTAAAAGTCCCCATAGTTTTTATCAATTCCAATGCTGTTCATACATCCCCATAATCCAAGGTCTTTTAACTGAGCCATAATACCAAAAATATCCCAAAAAAACCCATAATGGCACAGAATAAAACATTCACACTGCAAAAGGATGGCATTGGGCAAAACAAAGAAATACTTAACCAATACAAGATTTTAAACAACCAGGGCAAACGTCAAACTCTGTAATTCCAATCCAACAACTAGTCAGTGACAAATCCCAAGTCCGATACTTCTGAGCAGCAACAAGTCTCTGGAGTTCCAATTCCGCCCCTCCAGCTAGGCTACTCACAGTCCTGGAAAACTTCATCCAGGGCCGGCAGCTCTCCTTGGCAGCCATCTCATGGTCCCGGCATCTCCACTGGGTCTCCACTGCAACCCACGGTCCATCCTCATGGCCCCATGGGATCTCCATGCAGGCGTCCAGCAAACCTGCTTCACACTGCCCATGGCCATTTCCAAAACACAAGATGGCGTTACAAACTCAATGACCCTCTCTTTCCTGCATTTGTTATACTCCATAATACCAGGTAGGGTGCCAATTTGTTAATCCAGGGGGGAATAAATCAGACTTTGAAGAACAGGACACTCCTTCAGCATTCAGGCTCCTTCAAAAGAGTCTGCATTCTTCCTGTTGCCCCAGTGCAGGTCAGCTGGCCCAATCTCAAAGGTTGTAATCTCTCAACTGCAGCTAAACGGGTTGAGTTCACCCAAAGATTTCATTTTTTCTGTGCCATATCCCTCTGCTCACACCAGTTCATTTTTACGCAAAGCAACCCTGCACAGCTTCTCAGGACACGGGCATAACTGCAAGCATCTCACACAAACTGCTAGCCCAGTCCAAGTAAAGCTCTTTCTCACCCTCATAAGCCAAACCTCACAGTCCATAGTTCTTACTGCATTCAGGTCTTTCAGCTCTGACCAGAATAGTCCATCAAGCTGTACTTACAGCACTGCAAGGCATCTCTTAGGCCAAGATTTCAAATCCTTCCACATTCCTCTTGAAAATCAGCTCCAAAAGGCCAAAGCCACACAGTCAGGTGTCTAGCAGCAACCCCACTCTCGGTACCACTTTACTGTTGCAGTCAGGTTCGCATTGCTGGCAGAAATCACCCAACTAAGAGCAGCTTGTGGGAAAAAAGAGGTTTATTTTGGCTTACAGGCTCGAGGGGGAAGCTCCATGATGGCAGGAAAAACGATGGCATGAGCAGAGGGTGGACATCACTCTCTGGTCAACATAAGGTGGACAACAGCAACAGGAGAGTGTGCCAAACACTGGCAAGGGGGAGCTGGCTATAATACCCATAAGCCCACCCCCAACAATACTTTGCCTCCAGAAGGTGTTAATTCCCAAGTTGCCATCAGCTGGGAACCTAGCATTCAGAACACTTGAAGTTTATGGGGGACACCTGAATCAAACCACCACACAGAGCTTTTAAATTTTATTTACAAGTGTCTTCACAGGCTGTAGATGCAGCTCAAGTTGTAGGGTGCTTACTTACCATGCACAAATCCTGGGCTCGGTCCCTAGTATTGCAGAAAACTGGGCACAGTGGTACACTCCTGGAATCCCAGCGCTGGAGAGATGGCAGAAGGAAGATCAACAGTTCAAAGTCATCCTCAGCTATATTAACTCACATGAGCCTGAGTTATATGAGACCCTGTCTGGAAAAAAAAGAGAAAGAGAGAGAGAGAGGACAAGAAAAAAAAAAAGAAAAGAAAAAGTATTTTCCGGTTTGCAACAAAAATGAAAGGAAATTATAAGATTTCCTACTGACCACTTTGTGAAGCCATCCCTATTGTGAACATTCCCCATCACAGTGTAACACATATGTACATAAATACTTATTATAAAATTGTCCAAACATATAGAATGTACCATAGCAAGAGTGAGCTCTAAGGCAATCCACAGACTCTGCGTAATAATTGTCAGTGTAGGTCCTTGAGGTATTCAGACACTTTTAAGCTGGTTTTATATCCTAAATGACTCCTTCATTTATCCTCAAAAGACATATAAATAAGGCAGATAATTATACAGTGATATAGTTAGCTTGATGTAGATATAGTATTAAGGGAGTAGAGAAAGCCACCATCTGAGGGAGAGGGGAGTGTGGGACGGATTCAAGGGGAAGGTAGAATATTGTCTTAATAAATTATTTTATTTATTAAATTGCAAGCAGAGACAGAGTATGGGCACACCAGGGTCTCCAGCTGTTGTAAATGAACTTCAGATGCATGCACCACTTTGCACATCTGGGTTTATGTGGGTACTGGGGAATTGAACCCTGGTAGTTAGGTTTTGCAGGCAAGTGTCTTAACCACTGAGCCATCTCTTCAGCCCCTAGAACATTGTCTTTAAGCATGACTAAGAAGCAGGTAGACAGAGAGGGTATGAGGCGTGGCAGAGGTGGAGGAAAGATCATTCCAGGTGGAGGGAATGAGTCCACTTACATGGAAGAATGATATATTCTGGGGTGCTTGGAAAGCTGACAAACCTTTTTGCACATAAATCACAGGAGAAATTATTTTTTCAAGTTAGAGGATGGTAGTTGGCTGGAGTATGAAACGTAAAGAAAATTACACAGGAATCAGGTGATAGAAATAAGCTACAGTAAGTAGGAAGTTTGAAATTGACTCTGATAATTTCTCAGGAGGACGTGGAGGTAGTTAACTAGAAGAACATATTTTGAAAGAGAAGCATGAAGTAAATAAAAAGTCCATTGCAAAAATGAGTATGCTATCAAACTTTGGCAATGGAAATGGAGGGTAGGAAATGTTCCGGATAAAATAGGATAGAGTGGAAAGAGTAGATGTTGAGGATATGGGATCATATGAGTCCCTGCTACAACATTAATTGATGAATTGTAGAAATTCAGGGAAGATCAAATTTTAGGAGAAAGCCTATGAGTTCAACTTTGCATATACTGACATTCTTTTGTTAAAAACAAGGCGAAGCTCTTCTAATGTCTTTAGGTAAAAGAAAGAAGTCTGAGCCCAGGAAGAGAACATGGGCAAAACCCAGATTTGTAAGTATTGGCATCTGGTTGCCAGTCTAAGTAACAAGATTAGAAAAGACAGCTCAGGGAGAAAATGTAAACTGAAGAGTAATGAATCAGTCATTGCGTAATGGCTGAGTCATTCTCTGGTCTGTCTACAGATTGTGCTAAACAACAAGTGGGGGATGGAGCTCAGTGACATGGCCTTGAGATATGGGGGAAATTCTTTTACAGCAGCTGAGGGGGATGTTACTTGATTTTATCATTGTTCTTTTTTAAACATCTTATCATCTTGAGACTCTTGTGGGACTATATGCAAGGGGACAGGTATCCCTCTTGTCATCTTGTTAAGTGGTGAATTTTACAGTGGAAGTTGTTTTTCCACTCAGGTCTAGAGTCACAAACACTGTTTCACACTTCCAATCATCTTACTCCTTCTTCCCTCCCCAGGCCACACACACTTATCAGATACATCGCCACAATGTCATTAGGTTGATCCATTTATGTTTTCTTAGTACTGGAAATAGAGAAGCTTTTTGACTGTCATTTTCCTAAGATCTATTGCTGATCACGCTGTGCTTCCATACTATCAAATATTATTTATACTAGTATACTAGTTTTACTACCAATATCCTAACTTCCTCCACTGAGCTGTAAATATTTTGACCCAATCCTCCAAAACTTGCTTTAGCTTTAGGTAACAGTCAATTTAAAAACATGCCGCTGGGCTAGAGGGATGGCTTAATGGTTAAGGTGTTTGCCTGCAAAGCCAAAGGACCCAGGTTCAATTCCCCAGGACTCATGTTAGCAATATGCACAAGGGGGCGCACACATCTGGAGTTCATTTTCAGTGGCCAGGAGGCCCTGGCTTGTCCATTCTTTCTATCTCCCTCCTTCTCTCTCCCTCTTCCTCTGTGAAATAAATAAATAAATAAAAATAAAATAAAAACATGCCACCACCATAGGTTTGAGGGAGATAGCATACTCACATCCAGACTTTATCAAGTAAATGAGCCATTGATAGAAAAAAACATCACTGGGCTGGAGGGATGGCTTAGCAGTTAAGGCCCTTGCCTGCAAAGCCAAAGGACCTTGGTTTGATTCCCGAGGACCCGAGAAGCCAGATGCACAAGGTGGCACATGCGTCTGGAGTTCGTTTGCAGTGGCTGGAGGTCCTGGTGTGCCCATTCTCTCTTCTCTCTCTGACTCTCTCAAATAAATAAAACTTTTAAAAAATCATTATTGTGGTGTGCTTTTTCCACCAATTTAATGGAATGCATTCATAGGCAGCATTTGGTTGTTGTCACTTCTAAAATCATCCCGGATCCTCCAATTCTTCCAACAGGACATTGTAGGCATTTTGCATTTGGTTCATGGACTCTTCATTATCTGCATAACTTTCTGTCTCATTAAAGTATAAGCTCATCCGATTCAGAAAATCTTTACTTTCTTTTTTAGATAGGGGCTTGCTCTAGCTCAGGCTAACCTAGAATTCACTACATAGTTTCAGGGTGGCTTCGAACTAATGGTGATCTGCCTACCTCTGCCTCCCAAGTACTGGGATTAAAGGTATGTGACACTATGCCTGGCAAATCTTTACTTTATTTATTTATTTATTTTTAGTTTTTTGAGGTAGGGTCTCTCTCTGGTCCAGTCTCAGGGTGGCCTTGAACTCACGGTAATCCCCCTACCTCTTCCTCCCAAGTGCTGGGATTGAAGGCATGCGCCACCACTCCCAGCTTAATCTTTACTTTTAACTTACTTTATATTCTTGATTTTAAAAACCACTTTATTTTATTTGTTTATTTGTTTGTTTGTTTATTAGAGACAGAGAGACGGAAGGAGAGAGGGAGAGTGAGAATGGGCACGCCAGGGCCTCTAGCCACTGCAAATGAACTCCAGATGTGTGTGCCTCCTTGTGCATCTGGCTTATGCGGGACCTGGAGAATCGAACTGGAGTCCTTAGGCTTCTCACACAAATGCTTTAACCACTAAGCCATCTCTCCAGCCTCTATCTATCTATCTATCTATCTATCTATCTATCTATCTATCTATCTATCTATCTATCTATTTAAAGAGAGGGAGATAAAGAGGCAGAGAGAGAGAGAATGGTCATACCACGGTCTCCAGCCACTGCAAACAAAATCCAGATGCATGCGCCTCCTTGTGCATCTGGCTTATGTGGTACTGAGGAATCAAACCTGGGTCCTTAGGCTTCGCAGGCAAGCGCCTTAACTGCTAAGCCATCTTTTCAGCCCCAATACTCTTGCTTTTAATATGAAGCTAATACATATGAAATTGTATAATTCATCAGTAGTGAACAAATTGAAGAATATTATCATTACTACTTTTTAAAATATTTATTTATTATAAGTATGGGCATGACAGGACCTCCTGGCACTGTGAATAAACTCCAGATGTATGTGCTACCTTGTGCATCTGGCTTTACATGGGTACTGGGGACTTGAATCCAGGCTGTCAGGCAAGCAAGCAGCTTTAAGGACTGAGACATCTCTCTAGCCCCACTATGGGTATTTTTATAATAGGATTCTTAACTTATTGAGGGGTTTTGTTTTGCTTTGTTTTGTTTTTTTTGTTTTTTTTTTTTTTTTTTTTTTTTTTTTTTTTTGGTTTTCTGAGGTAGAGTCTCACTTAAGCTCAGGCTGACCTGGACTGGAATTCACTATGTAATTTCAGGGTGGCCTCCAATTCTCAGCGATCATCCTACCTCTGCCTCCCGAGTGCTGGGATTAAAGGCGTGAGCTACCACACCCGGCTTTATTGAGCATTTTTCAATTGTGTAATCCTCTTTCTAGGAAGTTGGTATTACTCTAAGGGATGACTCTACTACACCTCTGACATTTTACTTCCAGTTTTTAGGTGTTTGCTAATTGTGTCCCTCCCAACAAATTCATATGTCAATGTTTGAATCCCCAGCACCTCAGACTATGACATTATTTTGAAACAGGATCTTTATAAGATGCAAGTAGTTGAGATAGTATGAGATCATACTAGAGTAGAGTAGGATGGCAATTCAATCTGATGAGGTCCTTATAAAAAGGAAAAATTTGGACACATACACATGAGAGAGAAAGCAAGTGAGCGAGCACATCAGGTAAAAAGTGGAATTATACCTATAAGCCAGGACTCTCAGAGGAACTATCAGTACACGGCTGTCAGTCTCATACCTCACCATCCACATCTCACCCCCACAATAGAAAAGTCAGCTTCTTTACCACTGTTAGCCAGGGCTCTCCTGAGTGCTGTGCATCAGCAGTGATACGAAAGCGTGGTTTTCTGCACCAGCATTTAGGCACATGAATATCGAGTACTTTAGCAGCAGCAATGGTAACTTCCTATTGTGAGTTCTGGGCTTCTGGATCACAGGCAGTGACAGCCTCATCATTTCTTCTTGGGTTCTCCCTGGAAAGTTAATCCTTAAATGCATTTTGGTGGGTTTGGGAGGTGGGCCTTTTGGGAAATAGTTATGCTTAGATGAGGTCATGAGGGAGGAGCTCCCATGATGAAATTGGTGACTTTATAAGAAAAAGAGACCTGAGCTGACACATTCACTTGTTCTACCCTGGGATGCCCCCACACCTGTTATGACAGCAGGAACATGGTCTAAGAGCTAAAGTTTATATTTCTTAGCCAATTGTTTTGTTTTTGTGGGGTTTTGTTGTTGTTGTTGTTGTTGTTGTTTTGTTTTGTTTTTGAGGTAGGATCTCACTCTAGCCCAGGCTGACCTGGAATTCACTATGGAGTCTCAGGGTGGCCTCAAACTCATGGTGATCCTCTTACCTCTGTCTCCTGAGTGCTGGGATTAAAGGCATGTGCCACCATGCCCGGCTCTGTTTTTTGTGTTTTTAAATATATATATATATATATATATATATATATATATATATATATATATATATATATATATATAATATTTATTTATTTGAGAGAGAAAGAGGCCAGAAAGAAGAAAGAGAGAATGGGTGTGCCAGGGCCTCCAGCCACTGCAAACAAACTCCAGATGCATGCACCCCCTTGTGCATATGGCTTACGTGGGTCCTGGAAAATCGAACCGGGATCCTTTGGCTTTGCAGGCAAACACCTTAACCACTAAGCCATCTCTCCAGCCTGTTTTTAAAAAATATTTCTTTTATTTTAATTTATTTAAGTAAACAAAGAGAAAGAGAGGGAGAGAGAATGCATGCATCAGGGCCTCTAGCCACTGCAAATGAACTCTAGATGCATGTGCCACCTTGTGCATCTGGCTTATTTGGGTTCTGGGGAGTCTAACCAAGGTCCTTAGGCTTTGCAGGCAAGAGCCTTAACTGCTAAACCTTCTCTCTAGCCCTTGTTTTTCAGGGGATTTGGGGGAGATGGTTCAAGGTAGGATCTCACTCTAGCTCAGGCTGACCTGTAATTCACTATGTAGTCTCAGGGTGGCCTCAAATTCACAACAATCCTTCTACTTCTGCCTCCCAAGTGCTGGGATTAAAGGCATGCACCACCATGCCAGGCATGTTTTTGAGGCTTTTTAAAGAAAGATTTTATTTTTATTTATTTGACAGAAAGAGGCCTGGAGAGGGAGAGGTAGAGAATAGACCCTCCAGCCACTGCAGATGAACTTAATTCATCAGTAGTGAACAAATTGAAGAATATTATCATTACTACTTTTTAAAATATTTATTTATTATAAGTATGGGCATGACAGGACCTCCTGGCACTGTGAATAAACTCCAGATGTATGTGCTACCTTGTGCATCTGGCTTTACATGGGTACTGGGGACTTGAATCCAGGCTGTCAGGCAAGCAAGCAGCTTTAAGGACTGAGACATCTCTCTAGCCCCACTATGGGTATTTTTATAATAGGATTCTTAACTTATTGAGGGGTTTTGTTTTTGCTTTGTTTTGTTTTTTTTTTTTTTTTTTTTTTTTTTTTTTTTTTTTTTTTTTGGTTTTCTGAGGTAGAGTCTCACTTAAGCTCAGGCTGACCTGGACTGGAATTCACTATGTAATTTCAGGGTGGCCTCCAATTCTCAGCGATCATCCTACCTCTGCCTCCCGAGTGCTGGGATTAAAGGCGTGAGCTACCACACCCGGCTTTATTGAGCATTTTTCAATTGTGTAATCCTCTTTCTAGGAAGTTGGTATTACTCTAAGGGATGACTCTACTACACCTCTGACATTTTACTTCCAGTTTTTAGGTGTTTGCTAATTGTGTCCCTCCCAACAAATTCATATGTCAATGTTTGAATCCCCAGCACCTCAGACTATGACATTATTTTGAAACAGGATCTTTATAAGATGCAAGTAGTTGAGATAGTATGAGATCATACTAGAGTAGAGTAGGATGGCAATTCAATCTGATGAGGGTCCTTATAAAAAGGAAAAATTTGGACACATACACATGAGAGAGAAAGCAAGTGAGCGAGCACATCAGGTAAAAAGTGGAATTATACCTATAAGCCAGGACTCTCAGAGGAGTACATGGCTGTCAGTCTCATACCTCACCATCCACATCTCACCCCCACAATAGAAAAGTCAGCTTCTTTACCACTGTTAGCCAGGGCTCTCCTGAGTGCTGTGCATCAGCAGTGATACGAAAGCGTGGTTTTCTGCACCAGCATTTAGGCACATGAATATCGAGTACTTTAGCAGCAGCAATGGTAACTTCCTATTGTGAGTTCTGGGCTTCTGGATCACAGGCAGTGACAGCCTCATCATTTCTTCTTGGGTTCTCCCTGGAAAGTTAATCCTTAAATGCATTTTGGTGGGTTTGGGAGGTGGGCCTTTTGGGAAATAGTTATGCTTAGATGAGGTCATGAGGGAGGAGCTCCCATGATGAAATTGGTGACTTTATAAGAAAAAGAGACCTGAGCTGACACATTCACTTGTTCTACCCTGGGATGCCCCGCACCCTGTTATGACAGCAGGAACATGGTCTAAGAGCTAAAGTTTATATTTCTTAGCCAATTGTTTTGTTTTTGTGGGGTTTTTTTTTTGTTGTTGTTGTTGTTGTTTTGTTTTGTTTTTTGAGGTAGGATCTCACTCTAGCCCAGGCTGACCTGGAATTCACTATGGAGTCTCAGGGTGGCCTCAAACTCATGGTGATCCTCTTACCTCTGTCTCCTGAGTGCTGGAATTAAAGGCATGTGCCACCATGCCCGGCTCTGTTTTTGTGTTTTTTAAATATATATATATATATATATATATATATATATATATATATATATATATATATATATATATAAAATATTTATTTATTTGAGAGAGAAAGAGGCCAGGAAGAAGAAAGAGAGAATGGGTGTGCCAGGGCCTCCAGCCACTGCAAACAAACTCCAGATGCATGCACCCCCTTGTGCATATGGCTTACGTGGGTCCTGGAAAATCGAACCGGGATCCTTTGGCTTTGCAGGAAAACGCCTTAACCACTAAGCCATCTCTCCAGCCCGTTTTTAAAAAATATTTCTTTTATTTTAATTTATTTAAATAAACAAAGAGAAAGAGAGGGAGAGAGAATGCATGCATCAGGGCCTCTAGCCACTGCAAATGAACTCTAGATGCATGTGCCACCTTGTGCATCTGGCTTATTTGGGTTCTGGGGAGTCTAACCAAGGTCCTTAGGCTTTGCAGGCAAGAACTTTAACTGCTAAACCTTCTCTCTAGCCCTTGTTTTTCAGGGATTTGGGGAGATGGTTCAAGGTAGGATCTCACTCTAGCTCAGGCTGACCTGTAATTCACTATGTAGTCTCAGGGTGGCCTCAAATTCACAACAATCCTTCTACTTCTGTCTCCCAAGTGCTGGGATTAAAGGCATGCACCACCATGCCAGGCATGTTTTTGAGGCTTTTTAAAGAAAGATTTTATTTTTATTTATTTGACAGAAAGAGGCCTGGAGAGAGAGAGGTAGAGAATAGACCCTCCAGCCACTGCAGATGAACTCCAGATACACGTGTCACCTTGTGCATCTGGCTTATGTAGGTCCTGGGGAATCGAATCTGGGTCCTTTGGCTTGTAGGCAAGTGCCTTAACTGCTAAGCCATTCCTCCAGCCCCATTTTTGAGTTTTTGAGGCAGGGTATTACTCTAGCCCAGACTGATCTGGAACTCATGGTATAGTGCAGGCTGATTGTGAACACACTGCAATTCTCTACTCAGCCTCCCAAGTGCTGGGATTAAAGGTGTGAGCCACCATACCAGGTTATTTCTTATCTTCTTTACTAGCTATTTGTAAAAAAATAGTACTACTTTCTGATCAAAGGATGTAAATAGAAGCAATGTATGAAACCTACTATGTTTTTTTAAAAAAATTTAAAGATTTTATATTTATTACACACACACACACACACACACACACACACACAGGGAGGGAGAATGGACAAGCCAGGGCCTCTAGCCACTGCAAACGAACTCCAGATGCATGTGCCCCCTTGTGCATCTGGCTTACGTGGGTCCTGGGGAATCAAACCTGGGTCCTTAGGCTTTGTAGGCATGTGCCTTAACTGCTAAGCCATCTCTCCAGTCACAAAATTTTTATATTTATTCATTTATCTTTATTTTTTGGTAGGGTCTCCCTTTAGCCCAGGCTGATCTGGAATTCACTGTAGAGTCTCAGGCTGGCCTCAAACTCACAGTGATTCTCCTAACTCAGCCTTTTGAGTGCTGAGATTAAAGGTGTAAGCCACCACACCTTATTTAAAAAAAAATTGACAGGGTCTCACATAGCCCAGGCTGGCCTCAAATTAACCCAATCAGTTTCCATGGTGCTGGAGATAAACTCCATGCATGCTAGGTAGACACTGTGCTGGCTGAACCACATCCTCAAGCCCTTGTATTTTTGTTTCTTACTGGTCAGATGAAGTACAGACACCTTGAGACACAATATACAAACAGTACCAGTAGCACATGGGTTCCTGCATAACTATCTGATAAAAACACCTTCTTTGCTATGAATGCCTACCTTAGAACTTTAGGTAAGAGAGGAATAAACTAAACTTTTGTAAGTCACTGAGAGAAAAAGAGATCTAGTTATAGTTGAATGATTATAAACTTCAGATTTCATTATGTCTTTGTTTTTGTTTTTAAGACAGGGTCTCCAGTAGCTTAGGCTACACTCAAACTCACTATATAGCCAAGGGTGACATTGAACTCTTGTTTTTCCTGCCTTCATTTTCCAAGTGCTGAGATCACAACTGTGAGCCACCATGCCAGGAATTTATTTTCAATAATTTTTATCTATTTTTCCCTTCTTTTTTAAAAAAGTATTTTATTTTTATTAATTTATTAGAGACAGAGAGAGGAAGAGAGAGAGAGTGATAATGGGCACACCAGGGTCTCTAGCCACTGCAAACGAACTCTAGATGTGCCACTTTGTGCATCTGGCTTACATGGGTACTGGGGAACTGAACCTGGGTCTTTAGACTTCACAAGCATGTGCCTTAACCATCAAGCCATCTCTCCAGCCCTATTTTTTTCTTTTTTTTTAATATTTAATTTTATTTACTTTTGGGGAGAGAGAGAGAAAGAGGCAGGTAGAGAATGGGTGCACCAGGACCCCTAGCCACTGTAAACAAATTACAGATGCATGCACTACCTTGTGCATCTGGCTTTATGAGGGTACTGGGGAATTGAGCCTGGGTCCATTGGCTTTGCAGGCAAGCACTTTAACCACTAAGCCATCTCTCCAATCCCCAAAGAGAATTTTTTGTTTGTTTGTTTGTTTGTTTGTTTGTTTGTTTGTTTGTTTGAGGTACGGTCTCACTCTAGCCCAGGGTGACCTGGAATTTACTTGGTAGTCTCAGGGTGGCTTTGAACTCACAGTGATCCTCCTACCTCTGCCTTCCATGTGCTGGGATTAAAGGCGTGTGCCACCATGCCTGGCTTTGATCTATTTTTTTTTTCTGTTGTTCATAACTAGGCAATGTGTTGTAAACAAAGTCAAGATGAGAAGGGGAATGTCCATGGTTTCTGAAGGCAGGGTTTAAAGGACCTCATGTGTTTTCACTGAGCACTGGCCAAGCTAAAACAGGTCTGCTAGGCATATGACATCTCTCAGAAGGGGCTTTGGGCACCCAAGTTCACAAGCAATTGCAAACACTCTGTATGGGCTAAGCAGATGGATGCTGTACATCACGGACATGGAAGTGGATTATTCATCCTTTTCTCTCTGCCGATATGTGGACTACACCCACTCCCTGTGAGACTCAACAACAAGAAGTATAGGGCTGCTATTACAGTCAGCTTGACATTGCTGTCAGAAAACAGCTGACCAAGAGCAGCTTGTGAGAGGAAGCTCCACGATGGCAGGGGAAAATGATGGCATGAGCAGAGGGTAGACATCACATCAGGTGGACAACAGAAGCAGGAGACTGTGCCAAACACTGGCAAGGGGAAGCTGGCTACAACACCCATAAGCCCACTCCCAACAAAACACGACCTCCAAGAGAATCCAGTTGCCAAATTGCCATGAGCTGGAAACATAGCATTCAGAACACATAAGTTTATGGGGTCACCTGACTCAAACCACCACATTCCACCCCTGGCCCCCATAAACTATCCATGATTGAAAAATGCAATATATTAAGTCCAACTTTAAAAGTCCCCATATTTTAAAAAAATATTTAATTTTCTTTATTTATTTGAGAGAGAAAAATAGGCAGGGAGAGAAAGAGAGAGTGAATGGGCATGCCGGAGCCTCCAGCCACTGCAAACGAACTCCAGCTATGTGTGCCTCCTTGTGCATCTGGCTTACATGGGTTCTAGGGAATCGAACCTGGGTCCTTCGGCTTCACAAGCAAGCTCCTTAAACACTAAGTCATTTCTCCAGCCCCAGTCCCCATATTTTTCATCAGTCCCAATGATGCTTAAACATCTTCATAATCCAAGATCTTTTAACTAAGCAGTAATACCAAAACCCCCCACAATCTCACATAATAAACATTCATACTACAAAAGATGGCATTGAGCATCGCAAAGAAATATTCAACCAATACAGGTGATCTAACCAGCCTGCTTCGGACTGACCAATTCCATTTTCACGAAACAAAACTGTGTTTCAAATTCAATGACTCTCTCTTTCTTGCATTTGTTATACTCCATAGTACCAGGGGGCTACCAATTTGTTAATCCGGGGGGAGTAAAGCAGATTTTGAAGAACAGGACACTCCTTCAGCATTCAGGCCCCTTCCAAAGAGTCTACATCCTTCCTGTTGTCCCAATGCAGATCAGCTGGCCCAATCTAAATGGTTGTAATCTCTCAAATAATTGCAGCTGACCAAGTAGCAGTGTCAGCCAAAATATTTCCTTTTTTTCTGTCATATCCCTCTGCTCACACCAGTCCATTTCTTTTTCTTTCTTTTTATCTATCTTTATTTTCTTCTTTTTTTTTTATTTTTTTAATTTAATTTTTTTTTTTTTTTTGGTTTTTTTCAAGGTAGGGTTTCACTTTAGTCCAGACTGACCTGGAACTCAATATGTGGTCTCAGGGTGGCCTTGAACTCACAGCGATCCTCCTACCTTTGCCTCCTAAGTGCTGGGATTAAAGGTGTGTGCCACCATGCCTGGCCACACCAGTCCATTTTTTTTTGTTTTGTTTTGTTTTTGTTTTTTGGTTTTTTGAGGTAGGGTTTCACTCTAGTCCAGGCTGACCTGGAATTCATTATGTAGTATCAGGTTGGCCTTGAACTCATGGCAATCCTCCTACCTATGACTCCTGAGTGCTGGGATTAAAGGCATGTGCCACAATACCCAGCTACCAGTCTATTTCTATGAGAAGCAACCCTTCACAAATTCTCAGGGCATAGGCATAACAGCAAACCTCTTACACAAACTGCTTCTAGCCAAGTCCAGGCAAAGCCCTTTCTCACCCTCATAAGCCAAAACTCACTGCCCATACTTCTTACTACATTCAGCTATTTCATATCTGATCAGAATAGTCCATCAAGATGTACTTACAGCACTGCAAGGCACCTTAGGCTGAGGTTTTAAATCCTTCCACATTCCTCCCTCAAATCAGTTCCAAAAGGCCAAAAGCCACACAAGTCAGGTTTCTAGCAACAACAACCCCACTTCTGGTATCAGTTTTACTGTTGCATGCTGTCAGAGAAGATCTAACCAAGAGCAGCTTGTGGGAAGAAAGGGTTTATTTATTTATTTATTTATTTATTTATTTATTTATTTATATTTATTTATTTATTATTGGCAACTTCTTTAATTGTAGACAATATCCCATAGTACTTCCCTCCCTCCCCCTACTTTCCCCTTTGAAACTCCACTCTCCCCCATATCCCCTCCCCCTCTCAATCAGTCTCTCTTTTAATTATGATGGTCTTGTGTAGGTAGTTTCAGGCATTATGAGGAAATGGCTATCCAGGCCATTTTGTGTCTGGAGGAGCACTTTGTAAGGAGTCCTAACCTTCCTTTGGTTCTCACATTCTTTCTGCCACCTCTCCTGCAATGGACTCTGAGCCTTGGAAGGTGTGTTAGAGATGTTTCAATTCTGAACACTCCTCTGTTGAAAGGGTTTATTTTGGCTAATAGACTTGAGGGGAAGTGCCATGATGGTAGGGGTAATGATGGCATGAAAAGAGGGTGGACATCACCTCCTGGCCAATATAAACACACACAAGCCCACTCCCACTCTCTCTAGAAGGATCCAATTCCCAAATTGGCACCAGCTTGGGAACCTGATTTAGAACACATAAGTTTATGGGGGACACCTGAATTCAACCACCACGACTTGCAAAATTGTACAAAATACACAATCACATGAGTCTATTACTTAGAAAGTAATGATTATAACCAAATGGGATTTCCTAATGAACAGTTTCCTGACTCGTCTGTGTTTGTTTTGGTGATATATATATGGAGTTTCAGAAACAAATTTAAAAACTGAAGGAGTAATAAGAACTACATTGAAAAAGTCCAGGTCTGATTGACATTAAACTTGGGGCCAGAGCTGAGAGGGTACTGGCATCTCCTGCAAGAGCATATAAGCCATTCTGGCTTCTGTTAATGAAGGCACAGGGAGTTGTCTGTATAAACAGGCTGCCCAGCTGCTGGCAAGGTTGCCCTAAAATAGTAATAGCACACCAGCTTACTGAGCATCCCAAAAAGGTTAGACAATATTGAATGTCCCTAATTTGGTAGGGATAAAAATAGAATCATATTTAACCACAAAAAAGCAGCATTTTTTATCAGAGAAATAACACTTAAGCAAGACAGCTAGAAAATAATTCCAAAATGATTTTATAAGTGATGTAAGAAGGCTAGTACAAAGTGAGTTACAATCAGATATCATAATTGAAAAATAGCTGGAGCTGAGTCTGGAGAACTGGAGTCATTGAAGTAGGTATGAATGTTATTCATTCTTCAAGACTTGGTTTAGAATTCATGTTTATATTTTAATGTCTCCATGTCACTAAGAAATAGAGTAAGAAATAACACTTTTCTGAAAAAAGAAAAAACGACAAAGCCAAGCTGGGCAAGCAGGTAAGAGAATTGAAGAAAGTTACTTGAAAAAAAAAAAAAAACAGAGAATCAAGATTATCTTGATGAAAGTTTATTCTTACGATGTCTGTAGAGGAAAGAAGGAAAAGAAGGGAAGGAGTTGTGATGGAGCAGGTGAGGGCTATTCCAGTAAAGACTTTTCCAGACATGTGACTCAACTGGTGTGATAATGAAATCTATTTTTTGTGGACTATTGATTAATTTTTTTGGTTTTAAAAATATTTTATTTGTATTTATTTATTTGAGACAGAGAGAGACAGACAGACAGACACACACAAACACACACACACACACACACACACAGAAAGAGAGAGGAGAGAGAGAGAGGGAGAGAATGGGCATGCCAGGACCTCCAGCCACTGCAAACGAACCCCAAATGCATGCACAACCTTGTGCATCTGGCTTAAATGGGTCCTGGGAAATCAAACCTGGGTCCTTTGGATTTGCAGACAAGTGCCTTAACTGCTGAGCCATCTCTCCAGCCTCCCTTTTTGTTTTTGTTTTTCAAGGCAGGGTCTCACTCTGCTCTAAGCTGACCTGGAATTCATCTCAGGGTGGCCTTGAACTCACAGTGATCCTCCTACCTCTGCCTCCCCTGAGTGCTGGGATTAAAGACATGTGCCACCATGCCTGGCTCTTGATTAAATTTTAACAGTATAAAATCCAAATACAAGTCAGCTGAAACTAATATCATTTGTTTAGGAGTAAAGTGACTTAATAAGTACTTCATTTTTATTTTTATTTTTGTATAAGCAAACTGCCATTATCAATAAGCTAGCTACTCAGATGGAAGTCTCAGGCTGGTGAGGCAAAGTTCTTCCAGTGTTGAAGGTCTTGGCTTCTTTTTTTAAAAAAATATTTTTATTTAAAAAAATATTTTTATTTATTTGACAGAGAGTGATGGAGACAGACAGAGAGAGAGAGCGAGAGAGAGAGAATGGGCCCTCCAGCCATTATAAACAAACTCCAGATGTGTGCACCCCCTTGTGCATCTGGCTAACGTGGGTCCTGGGGAATCGAACTTGGGTCCTTTGCAGGCAAACACCTTAACCGCTAAGCCATCCCTCCAGCCTGGTCTTGGCTTTTTTTTTTTTTTTTGGTTTTTCAAGGTAGGGTCTCACTCTAGTCCAGGCTGACCTGGAATTCACTCTGTATTCTCAGGCTGGCCTCAAACTCATGGCGATCCTCCTACCTCTGCATTCTGAGTGCTGGGATTAAAGGCATGCGTCAACATGCCCGGCTGGTCTTGGCTTCTTCAATGTTCAAGGCCTAGGGGCAGCTCCAAGCCGTGAGAGGTAGGAGCCAAGTGCTCTTAGCTTTAGAAGCCAAGGGCTCTACTCATGGCTACAGTCACTCACACTCAGTTACAACCACTGACCCAACACTCAACAGCTATTGAGATCCTTGGTTTCTAGCAGCCCTGAACAGCAGCAGGCAGGGGCAGGGATAGGCTGTACTGCTAGTGTTAAGCTCTTGGGTGGGACTCAAGTGTTTGGACCTTACCTTACTAATAGGACCATTCCTATTAGTTAGTTACAACTATTATTTATACTTATATTATTTGCAGTTATTACTCAGAAGTTAGTATTACAGCTCCTGGGCCTAAGGTGTTAGGACCCTTGCCTCTTAAGGTCTGGCAACTCCCTGGAATTCTTTTTATTTTGGTTTTTTTTGTTTGTTTGTTTTTCGAGGTAGGGTCTCACTCTGGTCCAGGCTGACCTGGAATTAACTATGTAGTCTCAGGGTAGCCTCGAACTCATGGTGATCCTCCTACCTCTGCCTCCCAAGTGCTGGGATTAAAGGCATGCGCCACCACGCCCGGTTTATTTTGGTTTTTTGAGGTAGAGTTTCACTCCAGCCCAGCTGCCCCAGAATTCACTACGTAGTCTCAGGTTGGCCTTGTACTCACAGTGATCCTCTTACCTCTGCCTCCCAATTGTTGGGATTAAAGGCGTGTGCCACCACACCTGTAGTTCTTGTAGTGACCAGAGCCACAATTTCTTGTCCCTGATTCATGCAGCCACTGTCTCTGCTTCCTGTTGTTTCTGCCCCAGCCGCTCTGCAGCTCTTCAGCCAGCCTTTCTGCTACTGAGGCTACCACAGCGACTATTATGATCGCAAGGGTAGCAGAGACTGCTGTCTTCCCCGTCCCTGTGACTCCACCGCCACATCCACATCCCATCTTCATGTTACTAGTTCAGCCCACTGTGCCCAAGAGACACATCAAGAGTAGGCAAGAGAAGACTTGAGAGGAGCCTTTTATTGGGCCCAGTGTTGCAACAGCAGGAACAACAGTGCAGGGTGTTTCTCTCCAGTGATTCAAAAGATGAGCCAGGGCCTAGGGGACGCTTGGCCATTAAGAGCGCTCGCTGCTTAAGCGTGAGGGCCTCTCATGTGGGCGAACAGGTAGTCCAGTTGGGGAACATGGAGATCTAGAATCGCTTGAGCTCACTGACAGACAGCAGCTCCAAGTTCAGGGAGAGACTCTGTCTCAAGGAAATATACAAATGAGCCGTACAAAACACCCAACTTCTCCTCTGGCCTTCACAGCTGCAGGCATGGGGCAAGCACAGTTGCATACATACTGTGTGTGGCAAGAATGTTTACATCAGTCAAGCCACAGCCCTTCATGGAAGGACAAGACTACATTTGCACTAATCACAGTCTGTCTGCCTTTGGGCTGCGCAAAAATGGTAGCAGAATTTGCTGAAGCTTGTGATGGCAGAAAGCCCGCTATGTGCTGTTGGGAAGGGTCCTGGCCGAATGCTGCCTACAGCCGGAGTCGAGCTTCGGCAGCACAAGCTGTGGGTGCAAAGTAGCTTGGGCCAGGCTCCTATGGAGTGTTAGAAGCACCTAGGCTGCCTTGAGGGCAGCCAAGATGGATGCTAAAGAGGGCTACTTGGCTTAGTGGTTAAGGTGTTTGCCTGCAAAGCCAAAGGACCCAGGTTCGATTCCCCAGGACCCAAATTTAATACCCCAGGACCCATGTCAGCCAGATGCCCAAGGGGGTGCATGTGTCTGGAATTCATTTGCAGTGGCTGGAGGCCCTGGCACACCCATTTTTTTTTTCTCCCTCTTTCTCTGTCAAATAAATAAATAAATAAATAAAAATTTTAAAAAAAATAGAATTAAGAGGAAGACCCAGAACTACTGGCAGAGAAAGGGCTGTAAAAATGTTTGTTGCAGTTCCCTTTTCATTGCTGGCACGAAGCACCAGACCAAAAGCAGCTTGTGGTAGGAAAAGGTTTATTTTGGCTTGCAGACTGAAGGCAAGCACCATGATGTCAGGGGAAAATGTGGCATGAGCAGAGGGTGGCCATCACCTCCTGGCCCACATTAGGTGGACAACAGCAGCATGAGAGTGTGCGAACACCAGCAAGGGGAAGCTGGCTATAACCCATAAGCCCGCCCCCAACAACACACCTCATCCAACAAGTCTCCAATTCCCAAATTGCCATCAGCTGGGGAATCAAGCATTCAGAACCCACAAGGGACACCTGAATCAAACCACCACAGTGCTTAATCTTGTCAGAAAAGCACTAATCTTATACCCGGAATTTGCTGATGTGATCAATATTAGACAGAGCTCTAAAGACACTACTTCCTCGTTGGGGAACTTTGTAGTGAGGACACTCCAAATCCACTGCCTACTTCTTAGTCAGCAGCTTTCCAGCACTGACACTCAACTCACAGATCTTAGTGGCTTACAACAACGAGCACTAAATTCTCCCTCGGTCATGTAGAGGGCCTCTGTTCCACGGGCCTTCTCATAGGACTCAGAACCAAGAAACAGCCTGTCTTTGGGACACATATTTTCACGGCAGGAAGTTAGGGGATACTTGTAATAATTCTTCAGTCATCTATTACCTTCTCATATTCATTAGTCAAAGCAAGACATAGGGCCAGAGAGATGGCTTAGCATTAAGGCACTTGCCTACGAAGCCTAAGGATCTAGGTTTGATTCCCCAGTACCCATGGAAGCCAGATGCACAAGGTGGCACTTGTGTCTGGCGTTCATTTGCAGTGGCAAGAGGTCCTGGAATGCCCATTCTCTCTTTCCCTATTTGTCTCTTTCTCTCTCTCATGAAATAAAATTATTATATATATGTTTTAAAAAAGCAAGACACATGACCTAGCCAAATGTCTTGGGTTGGGAATATAAATTCGTCCTGCAGAAGACACTGACAATTCCTGCAGCAGTGGAGCTGGGCATCATTCTCTTATAAGGAAGGGTATATACATGAAAGTAGAAAGGGGAATGAATTGGCCAGAAGAAAGGGATTAGCGGGAGTGAGAGAGAGTAATTGGGGTGAATATGATCAAAATTTATTATCTACATGTTTGAAAATGTCATAATGAAGCCCATTATGTATAAGTAACATTTATAATAAATTATAAAAGGAAGGGAAGTTTGCAGCTGGCATTTATGACATAACCTATCATGCATTACTGAAAGTTTTCCTTGTGGGAGGAAAATACCCTTTCAGATTTGTGCTTAAGACCAATGAGCAAATTTTGAGAGGAAGACAGTGTTTCTGTGATATAATGAAACATCTTCAGAGCGTCTGTTTACTTCATTAGTGCTGGCTTTTCTTGCTTCATCATTTCATCTCAGACTGGCTCTTTTGGTCATATTCTTTCTTCAGCATTTTTGTTGTTGTTGTTGTTGTTTTAAGATAGGGTTTTGCTTTAGCCCAGGCTGACCTGGAATTCACTATGTAGTCTCAGGGTGGCCTCGAACTCATGGCAATCCTCCTACCTCTGCCTCCTGAGTGTTGGGATCAAAGGCGTGCGCCACCATAACTGGCTGTTTTCTTTAGCATTTTTTATTTTTTGGTGCTCAAATTGTGTCCCACATTCTTCACCCAATGCTCCCAGTCAGGTTTGATGGATTATCTGTGTATAGTTACAGCTTTTCTGTAGTGAATGACTGTTCAGACCCACTGCTTCATGTCATTTTATTCCACTGAAAGTCCATGTGGAAAGGTCACAATTAACCTAGGAGTTCCCGTTACAATCCTTATTTTACTTGAACTTTGTTCAGCATCTGGCACCTCTGATCACATTATCTTTAAATCTCCCTCCTCCCTTAATTCCAGAGCCAAACTCCCCCGACCCCCAGCTCTTTTCTGACCTCTCTCTCTCTCTCTCTTTCCTCTTCCTATCACCTTACAAAAGGCCACGGTTCTCCTGAGCCCTGTCCTCAGACACTATTGTCTTTTTATATTGTTTCAGTTTGCACCCTCTCATCCATAACATCAATTTATCTCCATCTTTCAACTGCCTGACCTTCAAACTCATGAGGCTATGAGCCATTTCCCAAATGCCTCTTGTAAAATGCCCTGTGCACAGCTCCTCCATCACACACATTACACTATATTCTCTCAGAGTGGCGTGCTCTTATTTTTTGTTTATTTTGTTGTTTATTTTTATTTATTTATTTGAGAGCAACAGAGAGAGAAGAGAGAGAGAGACAGAGAGAATGGGTGCACCAGGGCCTCCAGCCACTGCAAACGAACTCCAGATGCATGCGCCACCTTATGCATCTGGCTTATGTGGGTCCTGGGGAATTGAGCCTCGAACCTGGTCCTTAGGCTTCACAGGCAAGCGCTTAACCTCTAAGCCATCTCTCCAGCCCAGAGTGACTCTTGTATGATGCCCTGTGCATGGCTCCTCCATGGCACTCATTATATCATATTCTTGTCATGAGTGTTCTTGCTCCTTGCTCACTAGAAAGTGACCACGGGGAGGGCAGAGGTAGTGATGATTGTATATATGCAGCAACAATTTCACATCTAGTATACAGCAGGTGCTCAATAACTCTTCTTTTGTGAGGCAAAATTTTATTGGGTAAAAAAGAAAGAAAAGGGGCTGGAGAGATGGCTTACCAGTTAAGGCACTTGCCTGCGAAGCCTAAGGACCCAGGTTCGATCCTCCAGGTCCCATGTTAGCCAGATGAACATGGTGGCACATGCGACTAGAGTTCATTTGCAATGGCTAGAGGCCCTGGCATGCCCATTTCTCTCTCTCTCCCTCTGTATCTAATAAATAAATTAAATGATAAAAATTAAAGAAAAAAGAAAGAAAGAAAGAAAGAAAGAAAGAAAGAAAGAAAGAAAGAAAGAAAAGAAGAAAAGCTGGTGCACTAGGGCTCAGGATCTCAGGATGCAGCCCTGAACTATTCGGAGTGTCAGCTTTTATTGGCAATAACCACATGATGTTTATAGTAAAAACAGGATGGGAGTTAACCCACAAATTTACATACTGTTAAGCAAGGGGGAGGGGCTGTTACAAGATGTCACAAGGTTACATAGTTCACATAGGTGGAACTGAGGCAAGAAACATTCTATGCTATGTAATCACATAGATATTTAGAAACAAAGAGATACAGAAAGGTCATGGAACATTGAACAGACGTATCATCCCATTCCTTATGTAACAGTAAACACATGAATTGCACAGAGGGATCAACCAATTCAATAATTCTTTAGAATGATTGAGTGAATACAGATTGAGGAAAAATCATGAGAAAATTAATTAGAGATGGTAAGATTCCTTTGAATCAGAAGATACATTTATAGACAGAGACAATGGCGAGGACTCTTAAACATGCTTTTGATTCTGCATGGAAGTCCAAAGGAAGATGATAATCATAATGCAGTGTTCATGAGAATGTAATTGTCTGAGGTCTCAAAAATGTGCTATGGGGGGGTGCTGGGGAAATAGCTTAGCAGTTAAGGCGTTTGCCTGCAAAGCCCAAGGGCCCCAGTTGGATTCCCTAGGACCCACATAAGCCAGATGCACAAGGGGGCACATGCTTCTGGAGTTCATTTGCAGTGGCTGGAGGCCTTGCCACACCCATTCTCTCTTTCTCTCTACCTTTTCTCTCTCTCTCTCTCTCAAATAAATAAATAAATAAAATATTTTGTAAAAGTGCTATGGAAAGAAAAAGTGTGGATGAATTGTGGCAACATTTTAAAACATAATTAAGATACTTAATGAGAATTTTTTCATTTTATTGACAATTTGTATACCTGTATATGGTGTATTTTGAAAATAATACCCCCATTGCTTTCTTTTCTCTCCCTTTCATTGAATGCCTTCTTCTGAACTAGTCCCTCTTCTACTTTTATGTCTTGTTTTTTCCCCTCTCTCTCTGTGTTTGTGTGTATGTGTCCCATTGAGTTTAGTTAGGGTTGCCTGCATGAGTAAGGGTGGGGGACCATTCACCAGAGCATAGTACAACTTACCAGTGACTGCCAGTGCTTTTTTCCTCCACCACCAGCAGGTAGAGCGGAAGAGAGAGAGAGCCGGGCCAGCCGCTTCTTTCTTGGGGCTGAGCAGGAAGGTGGGTGTCAGCGACTCAAAAAACCTCCCCAAGCCACCTGGGAAAAGAAAACCACATTGAGCTGGAAGTCCATCTGGCGGAAAATCTCCTTTATTGTCATGGGGAGGTATTTATATATTTTGAGAGAGGGTGGGAAAAAGGATGAGATAAAGGTGTAAGGGCCAATATTATTTCACCATGTCAGCAGCAGCTGGGGGGAGGCAGTTTCAGCTTAGGTGCTGAGTCACTCCAAGGACAGGTCGCGAAACTCTACTCAGGCTCCGGAAGCTTGACTAGGCCTCACCGGGAGCCAAGTACAGGTAAACTCTGGCTGGGCTCAGAACCACTAGGCCTCACACCGGGCAGGGCCCAACAAGTGACCACACCATTGAAGAAAATGTCTCCTACTCCCCCAACATCCATTAACTGCCAATAGCTTCTCAGGGAGGCATGGAGTCCTCATGCCCTCCTTCCATGATGGAATGTGGATGGGTACAATACTGTGCAGGTCTTGTGCAGGTAACAGCAGTCACTGTGAAGTCATGAATATAATGGCCACATCAAGTCCAAAAGACAACATTCCATATCACCCCTCCTCCTCCTCCTCTGGTTCTTACATTCTTTCTGCTCCTTCTTCCACAATGTTCCCTGAGTCTTGGAGTGGGTGATAGGTAACTCATTCAGCGATGATTTATTCTCAGCACTTTGGCAAGTTTGTGTCTCCCTGGTAATTGCCAGTCACTGCAAAAAAGAAGTGTCTCTGACCAAAGCTGAGATCAGCACTAATCTATGGGCATAAATATAAATATTTAGATCGCAGTTTGATGGGTATAACACATTCATTTAGCCAAATAAGACTTGTCGTTTCCTCCTTAGGCCCTGTGACCTACTCAGCCATAGGCTTTGCTTAGGTTTTCAGTACAAGGCATGGATTTTCTTCCACGGAGTGGACCTCAAATCCAATCAGAAAGTGATTGGTTACCTCTACAACTGTTATGACTCTATTGCACTAGTGGGTATCTATTGCTGGCTGGTCAGTTGTGTAGCACACAGGATCCTTTGCTGGGTAAGAGTTTGGTGACTTTTCTCCTCCAAATGAGATTTTTCTTTAAATTATGAAATGTCATTTTTAATCACCTAAAATAATTTTATTTTAACTTATATGTATAACCTTATAATTAAATATCACTTTAATGATTTTATTGTTTATGTTTTCATTTTGTGCTTGTCACCATGTTGCAAAGAGGTTTATTAAGACAAGGAGTTTAAAAAGCTGGATGTGGTGGCGTACTCCTTTAATCCCAGCACTCGGGAGGCAGAGGTAGGAGGATCACCGTGAGTTCAAGGCCACCCTGAGACTACATAGTGAATTCCAGGTCAGCCTGAGCTAGAATGAGACTGTACCTCAAAAAACCAAAAAAACAAAAACAAAAACAAACCAGGACATTTAATCAGAGAATAAGGACCATTGGAGATATACCTATGCCTACAAGACACTTTCTGTGTGTTGTGTGTGTGTGTGTGTGTGTGTGTGTGTGTGTGTGTGTGTGTACGTCTGTGGGGTGTATGTGTGCTTGTGTGTGCAGCTATGTCTGCCTGTGTACACAGGTTTGGAGGCCAGAGGAGGATGTTGGGACTCCTCTATCACTTTTCCACTTTATTTCCTTGAGACTGGGTCTTCCATGAACCTGGAGTTTTCCAGTTTTGGTTAGAACAATGAGCCCTAGCAATCCTCCTGCCTCCACCTCTCTCAGTGCTGAGGAACAGGTGTGACTGGTCATGTGTGGCTTTTCACATGAGTTCTGGGGATCAAACTCAGGTCGCCATGCTTGCTTAGCAAGTACTCTAACCCACTGAGCCACGTCCCTGGTCTCCATTTAAAAAAAGAAATAAGGACCAGAGACGAGGTGGCCAAGTGCTTAAGGTGATGGACTGCTAATGGATTAATTAAAAAGTCAAAATAAACAAGGATTTGACCATACATGATTATGGGAGGTAATTAATAAACAGTCTAAATTTGCTGTCTGCATGTCATGTGGGAACTTAAAACCCATGAGGCAGACAGGCAGGAGGAAAAGACATGTATAAAATCAAAGAAATCAAGCATGAGCAGAAATCAAAAGCACAAACTTGCACATGCCAGGATGGAACGAAACTTGTGTCCGTTCTTACTGTGTCAGTTGATGTGGGTGTCCTGGGGAAGTTAGGGGGCTTCACTGGGGAGCTCAGAAAACATACCTGCCCCAGGAACTACAAACACCGTGAGGGGATTCAGGGGATGGTGGAGGAGTTGCAGGACCAACCAATGCATCACACAAGTTGTATGGGCCAGCATATACGTGAGAGCACGTGTGCTACAGCATAACCGGCCCTTCACTCCTCTCCTCCAGTTATTACACAAACATGGATCTTGCAGCTCGTGCTAAGCAGAAACACACAGAAGTAATCCTGGAAAAATAGCTCGGCCTATCCAAAGGAGCATATTGAAAGCTATTATTGTTGCTTTAAGAAAAATAAGCTAGGCCTGAAGAGATGGCTTAGCAGTTAAGCACTTGCCTGTGAAGCTTAAGGACCCTGGTTCGAGGCTCCATTCCCCATACCCACGTAAGGCAGATGCACAAGGTGGCGCATGCATCCAGAGTTTGTCTGCAGTAGCTGGAGGCCCTAGCACACCTATTCTCTATCTATCTGCCTCATTCTCTCACTGTCACTCTCAAATGAATAAAATAAATAAAAAATAAAAACAAAAATAAAAAAAAGAAAAGTAAGGTACATTCACTCCTCCATGTCCTTGGAAGATTGGTTCCAGGAATTCCCTTGGCTACCCAAATCCAATGATGCACATGCCATTGTTATAAAATGGGTAATCTTTTCATGCCACCTGTGCTCAGTCTCCTCAGCCCTGTGCCATCCTGTATTACTAATACCCTATGTAACATAACTGCTCTGCAAACAGTCGCTGTACTGCATTGCTTAGGTAATAGTGACAAGGTAAAATTACCTGTACATGTTCAGCAAAGACCCAATTTTTTTTCCCACAGTTTTTATCTGTACTTGATTATGAGCATGTAGAAATGGAGGCTAAGGAGGGCCAGCTGTATAAAATGGAATATTGCATGTTAAATGATAACATAACCTGATGCAAAAATATAATGACTTAGCATTAATAACTTTCCGTATGCTATATTCTCCAGGCATGAATTCATTGCGTTATCACATCCTAATGTTTCAGAGGACATTATTGTTCCCATTTTCTACATGTGGACACTGAATGTTTTGAAGTAAAGTGGTCAGTAACTTTCCTAGGGTTATACAGCCAGTAAGAGCAGCAGAGAGAGGGTTTGAAGCACTCAGACCACCTACCGGAGAGCATCTATCCTTCCCCACTACACTCTGCCACCTCTCTGTGAGGCGAGCACTGTGAGAAAAGTATAGGCCTTGGCATCTGTCTGACAGGAGTAAAAGTAAAAGAGCATGCTCCAAGGCAACCAGTGCCCATGCTGTTGTGAGCAGCACAACACTGCTCATCTGATTAAATTGTACTTATGCTTACCTTTGGAGGTTTGGTAGTTAGAAACTTTGTTGAATGGACAAATCATGTGTTGGTCCCGTTCTCCTCCTCCCTGCTCCCATTCCACTGAAGGTCCTCCTCAGTGGCGTTACTGGTATTCACCTTATGCATATGAGCTGTGAGAGCATCAGTCATTGTGCATGGGGGCAGGTGGCAATGCCTCTGGATATTCCTTCGCACCCTGTGCCTCTTACAATCTTCCCATCCCCTCTTCCACAGTGTTCCCTGAGCCTTGGGGGAGGTGTTATATGACTTTTGTGTTAAGGTCTCAGCAACTTCTGGATTTCTGCTTTGATACAGCTTGAGTGTCCTCAGTGTCTATCTCCATCTCCCTGGTGCAGGTTGTCAGGCTCACTGTAAGCTTATTTATAGATTTTTAAAAAATGTATGTTGTCCAAAAGCATCATAAATGGAAGAAAATGATTCAATATTTACATGTTAATGTACAAGTTTTATAATAAAATAATTTAAATCAACATGGCTCTCAAACAGTGAATAACTTTATTCACATTAATCCAAGTTTGCCTGTCTGACAGAAGACCTGAGGAGCCAGCATCCATTAGCATATCATTATAAATTAAAGCATGAACAAGTCCATTAACAATAAATCATTAAACCCATGAAAAATGTATTTATTTATTTATTTATTTATTTGAGACGGAGAGACAGATATATAGAAAGAATGGGCATGCCAGGACCTCTAGCCACTGCAAACGAACTGCAGGCGCATGCACCACCTTGCACATGTGGGAAAAGACCTGGGTTGTTAGGCTTCGTAGGCAAGAGCCTTCACTGCTAAGCTATCTCTCCAGTCCTAGAAAATGTTTTGTAGAAACCCTGAACCAAATGGGATGTATTTGTCAGATGATACTGCATTTTAAAATAAATGGGCGTGCAGTTTTTCACATCTATTCATAAAACATTAGATTTTCACAACAGAATGCTTCCTCTTTGTCTCTGGGGACAGGTTTTCAGAATGTCCCAAACAGCTCTTGGAAGCAAAGGCAGTGGGAATCAAGACTGTCTGGGTGAAAGCCTGAGACCGCCCTTGTGAAATCTCGTGTGTAATTCATCATTTGAAAATGAAAACGCACTTGGAGTTTCTTTTGTGGCAATGACTTTGTATTGCCCAAGACTCAAGCTGCTTTCAGTCACTTAACCACTTCCCTCTTTCAGGGTCTCCCTGCGTTTCCCTTACCGCACGTTACGCTGCGGAGAGTCACTCATGTCTGCAACTTGCTCACCGCCCCCCAAACGCAGCAGGACTCCCCTTGGCTTGGAGTTAACAGAGAGCAGCTGGTCTCTTGCCACAAGAAGCTTAATCCTGGACAGCCGATTTGCATAAAAACTTGAAACGACTACTCTCTAAAAACGTGTTTCACTTTAAAGAAGTATTTTTGCTCAAAAAAACGGCTCATTAGAAGCGCTTCTGTAGACCATCTGCTGTCCTGGCGCTAGTGACTGCGGGTGGACAGCACCAGCCACACCCACCGCAGGCCCAGCCAAGTTCAGCCCCACCACACCTACTGCTGGGAATCCTCTATCACCCTTTACCAGACAGCGTCCTTCTAGAGTCCCCACAAAACTTCCCCCAAGTTTGCTTTTAAACTTTTTCATGACAATTTTTGTTGTTGTTTGTTTTTTTGAGGTAGGGCCTCACTCTAACCCACACTGACCTGGAATTCACTTTGCATTCTCAGGGTGGCCTCGAACTCATTGCGATCCTCCTACCTTTGCCTCCCTAGTGCTGAGATTAAAGGCGTGCGCCACCACGCCTGGCCTCATTGACAATTTTCATAGAAGGACAAAATATATGTTGATCAAGATCTCCTCCCAATAGCTTTGCCTGCCCCTCTTCCACTGGCCCCTTCTTTTCAGCTAGTTCCTCTTTTACTTTGATATCTTTTCTTTTGGTTTGGTTTGGTTTTGCCTTCTTCCATCATCCATGACCTCTCTGAAATCAGAGGCCAGGTCCTCTCTCCCCCAGAGAAATAGTGACCAGTCCAAATAAAATCTCTCCTGCTTCCACCAGGGAAACTGCTTCCTTTTCCTTCTCCACACTATGGTTTGGACCCTGTTACTTTTTTGTTTCTATCCTTTTTTTTTTTTTTTTTTTTTTTTTTGGTTGTTGGAGGTAGGGTCTCACCGTAACTCAGGCTGACCTGGAATTCACTATGTGTTCTCAGGTGGCCTTGAACTCATGAAATCCTCCTACCTTTGCCTCCTAAATGCTGGGATTAAAGGCATGCACCACCAGGCCTGGCTTCTTTTGTCTTTTTGTCTGCCTATTCCTCTTTCTGTTGGTTGAGATAAGGCCTCATTCTGCAGCCCAGGCTGGTCTGAAACTCACAGTAATCCTCCTGCTCTTTCAAATGCTGAGACTGCAGGCATGAGCCACCATACCTTGAAAACAGGGCACCAGGGCCTCTTGGCACTGCACATGAACTCCAGATGTATGTGCCACTTTATTCATCTGGCTTTCCATGAATATAGGGGCATCAAACCAGTAATAGCAAGCTTTAAGTGTCTTTAACTGCTCAGACTTCCTTCTAGCCCTTGTTTGTTTTCTTTTGAAACTTTGTGACTAAATCAGTGCCAGGGAAATGGTAGCAATGTGGTTAATGAAAACCCATGAAGACAGAAACCCTTAGAATCCACAGAGAACTCAACAGCAAACCAGACTCAGGCCCTGCTTGGCTCAGGGAACATTTCAGAAGAGGGGGCTGAAATATTGTAAGGGCCACAGAGTAGGTAGGAATAACCTGAGGCACAGGCCCTTCACCCCCACCACCAAGAATGACTGAGGTCTTTTTGAACTCACAGTGAATACCAACAACCTCGCTGTGGAGGGCCCTCAGGGAAAGGGAAGCTGGTTAAACTTTATATTAAGATTAAAAAATTAAATCTTGCCCGGTGCCATGGTTCACACCTTTAATCCCAGCACTCGGGAGGCAGAGGTGGGAGGATCGCTGTGAGTTCGAGGCCATCCTGAAACTACATAGTGAATTCCAGGTCATCCTGGGCCAGAGTGAAACCCTACCTTGAAAGACCAAAAAAAAAAAAAAAAAAAAATTAAATCTAAATTTAAAAAAAGGCAAAACATTTTCAAACATGTATAACAATGTATTCTGGTCACATTCCCCCTCACCACTCATTTCCCTTTCCTGTGCTCCTTCCTCTCCCATAGGTGGGCACTCTACCCCCACCCGCCTTCCACATGGCAGGAGCTCTCTGCCCTCTCTTTTCTTCCTTTTTTTTTTTTTTTTTTTTTGGTTTTTCGAGGTAGGGTCTCACTCTCTCACTCTAGCTCAGGCTGACCTGGAATTCAATACGTAGTCTCAGGGTGGCCTCAAACTCACGGTGATCCTCCTACCTCTGCCTCCCGAGTGCTGGGATTAAAGGCATGGGCCACCACGCCCAGCTTCTTCTGTTTTCTTAATGTAGTAAAGTCTCTCTAAGTCTTACCTTCTGTTCTCTGGGTTTTAATTCTTTAAATTCATGAGACAAGGATCTATGGACACCCCAAATTTCTTGGTGTATTGGCAAGGTACCCCAACACTAGCATTTCTCTTTGACCAGTTATGTCTCTCTGCAGTAACCTCTGCCCACTGTAAAAAGAAGCTTCTCTCACCAAAGGTGACAAGGGCGCTAATCTACAAGCACACACATAAATATCGAGAAGACCATTTGGCACAATATGTCCCTTAGCAAAACAATAGTAATACCTAACCCTCTGTGGCCTATGCCTTCTCCAGCCATGGGATTTTTAACCGGGTTTACAGTACCAGGTATGCACTCTGTCCTGTGGAGCTGGCCTCCCGTGGAATCAGAAGTAGGTGGCTGTCACCATAACACTCATGCCATTATTGAATCAGTGGGCACATCTTGCCTGGCAGGCCCCTAGTGTTAGATCACAAAATCCACATTTGGGTCGACTATTGATGGCTTTTCTCTTCTAGCAGCTTGCTTAGCGCCTCCTCCACTATGACAGCTAGCCAGCGGGAGAGGACTTCCAGCTCAGTTCCAGTTGGATTTCTCAGTCCTGTACCAAAGTGTGTGATAAGACTTTCAGCAATAGGATCTTATCATCTAGTTATCATTATTGGTAGGAAACCAATCGTGATACTAGCCTATATTGTTTGGAGGGGTTGGGGCGATGGTCTTTCTGATCAGCAACTATAGAGAGGTAGCCCACTTCTGGCTCTGAGATTTTCATTTAATAACCTATGTTCTTGGAGAGAAGCTTTATCCAGCCACAGAGGGTACCTCCACTCAAACTTTTTAACAAATTGTTATTTATTTAGTTTACAAAGAAGCATATTCTCTAATGGCTTTAGCATATATCTTTAGTTTTGACTGACCTTCTTCCATGACTCCTTATCTCCCCCATGTAAACCACATGTTTATGCATCAATATAAT
This sequence comes from Orientallactaga sibirica, assembly GCA_036365145.1. NCBI lineage: Eukaryota > Metazoa > Chordata > Mammalia > Rodentia > Dipodidae > Orientallactaga > Orientallactaga sibirica. The sequence continues at coordinate 17,468,268 of JAEOAD010000017.1, forward strand.
TTATGCTCAGTTTTTGGAACTAAACTCTCATGTAGCCCAGGCTGGCCTTGAGCTCCTTATATAGCTGAGGCTGACCATAAAATTCTCTTGCTTCTACCTCTCTTTTTTTTTTTTGCCACAGCAAATGAACTCCAGATGCATATGCCACTTTGTGCATCTGGCTTTATGTGGGTACTGGGGAATCAAATCCAGGCCATCAGGCTTTGCAAGGAAGTGACTTTAACTGCTGAGCCATCTCTCCCGCTTCTTGCCTCTACCTACTGCTGGGATTGCAGGCTTATGTCATCACTTTCCCCTTTATTGTTTTCTAAATATTATTTATTTGTTTATTTGTAAGGAGAGAGAGAATATGAAGGAGTGACTATGGGTGTGCCGGGGCCTCTTATCACTGCAAACTACAGATACCTATGCTACTTTGTGCATCTGATTTTAACAGTTGAACCATCTCTCCAGCCCCCACTTCCCCTTTTAATTTATAGTTTCCAATTACTGTTTCAAGAGTACAAAAAAAAAAAAAAAAAAAAAAACAGGGCTGTGAAGCCTAAGGACCTAGGTTTGATTCCCCAGTACTCACATAAACCAGATGCACAAGGTGGCACATGTATCTGGAGTTCGTTTGCAGTGACTAGAGGCCCTAGTGCACCTATACCCTCTCTATCTACTGCTTTCTCTCTCTCTCTCTCATTAATAAATAAACAAATTAAATAAAAATACAAATAAACCAGATAAATAGGAAAGTTGCCTGTATGATTTTAATAAGTATACCAGAACTGGAAATTTAGGTAAATTTGTGATGTACACATTAAAATAGAAAATTCCTAAGAAGTTATGTTAATTTAGCCATGACTAGGAATGATTTTGATATACCGCTTTAGAAACTGCCAGCTCAGCCAGCATCGTGTTTTTTTTTTAATATCCCCAATGAGAACATCATTTTTTTCTTTTTTTTAATTTTTGAAAGAGAGAGAGAGAGAGAGAAAGAGAGGGAGAGGGAGAGAGAAAGAAGCAGAGAGAATGGGCACGCTAGGGCCTTTCACACACTGTAAACAAACTACAGATGTATGTGCCCCTTGTGTCGCATGTGTGATACTGTACACTTGGATCACCGTGTATCTGGCTACATGGAACCTGGAGGAAACATAAACATGTGTCCTTAGGCTTCTCAGGCAAGTGCCTTAACCGCTAAACCATCTCTCCAGCCCAAGAGCATCAATTTCTAATTTGGGTATGTTTGATTTCTTTTTCCTAAACAGATCATGGTCATTTGTCATCACAGATAATGAATAAGATAGCTGACCAGGCTGAGTAATGCTATCTTTAGTCAAAAGTGTATCATAGATATCTCACTGACACTGAAAGATCTGTAATACTTAGTATGTAGTATTTAAGGGTTTCGTCATAGGAAATCATTCCTTTTACAGCACATAAAACCTCAGAGATCTTTCCCTTATTATATTATATGTTATTTTTCAAAATAATAAGCCTATATGGACTTTGTGGGAAAAATCAATATGATTAGTGAATATAATATCAAAGAAACAAATAAGCACTGATTTCACTTTAACTTAATTTTAACCTGTATATACTAATGTGATCAATAACTTGTTTATCTTTAGGGTCACAATAAAAATGCCACCCCCCAGCCAGGCGTGGTGGCGCACGCCTTTAATCCCAGCACTCAGGAGGCAGAGGTAGGAGGATTACCATGAGTTTGAGGCCTCCCTAAGACTACATAGCTAATTCCAGGTCAGCCAGAGTGAGACCCTACCTCGAAAAACCAAAAAAAAAAAAAAAAAAAAAAAAAAGGCCCCCTTCTCTGTTTACCATATATTTAAACATTTTCTCAATATTTGTATTATTTTATCAAATTTCCCTTGACAGATTTTAGCAAAGTACAAACTCTTTATCTTTGACATTTAAATTTTGTTTCACAAATAATTGAGAAATTTATTTTTACTTTAAATTTTTTTGTAAATTAATGAGTTTCATCATGGTATCTTCAAACATATGGCATACTTTGTTCTCATTTATTCCACTACTCTTACCTCAGAAAATTTTATCATGGTCAAGATTTTCATTATTATTACTGATTTTTTTTTTTCCTGTGTTTTGGCAGAAGTTGAACGTTGTTTATCTGAAGGTCATTACTCACATTCCATTCTTCCAGTTAGTTCCAATTGGAATGAGTCTCCATACTTTTCAATAATTTCATCATTCTTGGGATAAAGTAAATATATTACTATAAGTACAGATTTTTTTCATACCATTGTCTAATAATACAATTACTGTCATTATCACATACCTATAAGCAACTTGCAAATAATAAGTACTTCATTTAAATACCTTGCAATTTATTCTTGCTTTGAAATTTAAATTTTTCAAAAATTTCACTGCAGTGACTCAGCACAGGAAGGAGTAACAAATCTTGACAAGTCGTTACGTCACTTTGAGGTCCAGTGTAGCCGCACTCCCAACTTACCACCACACCTCCAGCAAGCTTTTGCCTCTGTATTATGGCCTATATTAGGTCACTTCCCCTCAATAAATGGGGAACTTCCTTTATTCTCTCAACACTCTTAGAAACTCAATCCACCATTTAGACCCATCCATCCTACTTTCATCCCTATATCATCCAGCTTGCTATGTTTGCAGTTTCAGCCTACTTCTAAGACAGGTCACACTCACTGTGTAGCCTGCACTAACTTGGAACTCATCATACCCAGGAACACTTGCAGTATTCCTCCTGCCTCCGTTTCCTGAGTGCTGGGATTACAGGGACAGGCCACACGCCTCCTGCCTCAGTTTCCTGAATGCTGGAACTATAGGGATGGGCCACCATGCCTCTTGCCTCAGCCTCCTGAGAGCTGGGATGATAGGCATGAACCATCACCATGCCCAGCTGCACCCATCTTAAATGGTCAAGTCTCTTCCATTAACAGTTGAGAGACAGAGACTGACAAACACAGAGAAAGAAAATAGAAACAGTGACCTTGATCCCTAGTTCTCTCCTAAGCTTCTGATCAATCATGTGCCTTTTTCTTTAATACAATCTTTTGATACAGTCATCTTTTCTTATAACTTAATTTACCTATTTTCATATCTTTTCAATCCACATATTCAAGCTTTTGCCCCAATCACTTCTGTGAAATTGGGTTTTTTTTGTTGTTGTTGTTGTTGTTTATTTTTTTGGTTTTTTTGAGGTAGGGTCCCACTCTAGTTCAGGCTGACCTGGAATTCACTATGTAGTCTCAGGGTAGCCTCGAACTCACGGCAATCCTCCTACCTCTGCCTCCCGAGTGCTGAGATTAAAGGCGTGCACCACCACGCCCGGCTGAAAAGGTTTTTACTATGGTCACTAATGACTAGACATTTTCCAAATCCAATGGGAAGTTTGCAGGTGCCTTACTTGACCACTTCCTTCTTGAAGCCACCAAGGCTCTGTGAAACCACACTCTGCTGTTCCCACATTACGGAGGTTTATTATTTAAAACTTGAGGCTCACCTCAGGCCCTTTGCTCCATCCCCTACATTCTTACCCTCATCATCTATTCCTTGTTCAAGACCTCAGTTATCATTCCTGCGTCATGGCAGACTACACTTTGAGCCCCAGCTGAGACTTGTTTCTGAGTGCCAGCCTGAGCTCCTCCTGTGGCTTCCAGGATCCTCCTGTCCTCAGGGCTCTACTTTTGTCAAATGGCACCACTCAGATGGTCAGATCAGAAATACAGAGACATCCTGGAATTTTTCTTCTTCACTTTGCATAGCCACTGAATTTTTGGTCCTGCCAAGTCCTCCTTCATAGAGTAAGGATTTCTTTCTGTTTTTTCTTTTTCTTAATATTTTAAAATATGTATTTGAGAAACAGAAAGAAAGAGGCAAACAGAGAATATGGTTGTCCCAGGGCCTCCTGCCAATGCAAATAAATTCCAGATGCACTACTTTGTGCATCTGACTTTATGTGGGCACTGGGGAATTGAACCCAGGAAGTCAAGCTTTGCAAGCAAGTGCCTTTAACTGCTGAGCCACCTCTCCAGTACAGGATTTCTTTTTTTTCTTTTCCTTTTTTTTTTTTTTTTTTTTTTTTTTTCTTGGTTCTTCGAGGTAGGGTGTGTCACTCTGGCTCAGGCTGACCTGGAATTCACTATGTAGTCTCAGGGTTGCCTAGAACTCATAGCATACTCCTACCTCTGCCTCCCGTGTGCTAGGATTAAAAGCGTGCTCCACCACGCCCGGCTTTTTTCCTTTTTAAAAAGATACTTTATTTATTTATTTATTTGAGAGAGAGAAAGGAAAAGGAGGAGAGAAAGAGAGAATGGGCATAACAGGGCCTCCAACTACTGCAAAGGAACTACAGACGCATATGCCCCCTTCTGCATCTGGTTTACATGGGTCCTGAGGAATCGAACTGGGGTCCTTAGGCTTCACAGGTAAATGCCTTAACCCCTAAGCCATTTCCCCAGCCCTTCTTTTTTTTTTTGTTTTTTGTTTTGTTTTGTTTTGTTTTGTTTTTTTGGTTTTTCGAGGTAGGGTCTCACTCTGGCCCAGGCTGACCTGGAATTAACTATGTAGTCTAAGGGTGGCCTCGAACTCATGGTGATCCTCCTACCTCTGTCTCCCAAGTGCTGGGATTAAAGGCGAACGCCACCACCCCCGGCTCCCCAGCCCTTCTTTTCCTTTTTTAAAAATAAATTTCTTATCTAGATTTCTCTCCCATCCTCACTGATTTCTGCTGTGAGATTGATGACTTCCAGTATCTACTCCCCAATGCTATCATAGTAAACTTCCCAATACAGACCACAGAAGCCCCACCTACTTCCAGTTAAAGCTCAAGCTTAAGGCCTTATGAAACCTGCTTTCGGTCTATCTTTCCTCTTTATCTTCCTTCTATACTTTGTATGCATTCCAAGATCTGTCTCCTACTTGTCTTTTAATGAACATAACATTGTTTCTTTCTATACCCTCCCTATTATTTTCTCTCTTTCTTCTCACACTAATCACTGTTTCTTCTTGAAAAACATGCCAGATGTCACCTGTAACCCAGCACTAAGATGTCTGGGAAGGAGGCTTGCTTAGAGTACCAGGAGAGCTGGGGCTATCTAGTGAGATTGTATCATAAGATAGTGAGGTCCAGGTCAGTCTGGAACACAGAGTAAGGCCTAATCTCTCAAAAAAAAAAAGAAAAGAAAAAGAAAAAAAAAAAAAGAAAAAGAATGAAAGAAAGGAAAAGAAAAGAAAAGAAAAGAAAAGAAAAGAAAAGAAAAGAAAAGAAAAGAAAAAGAGTTCAGTTTCACTTCTTTCACATTTGCCAAGATTTATCTCATCTGGTCAGGCATGTTAGCTCTTGATAGAAGGATTGCTGTGAGTTTGAGGTCAATCTAGGCTACAGAGTGAGTTACAGATCAGCCTGGACTAGAGTGAGGTCTGACTTCAAAAACAAAACATAAGGGGCTAGAGAGATGGCTTTAGCTTGCAAAGACAAAGGACCCAGGTTCGATTCCCCAGGACCCACGTAAGCCAGATGCAAGAGGTAGCTCACGCATCTGGAGTTTGTTTGCAGTAGCTGGAGGTCCTGGCACGCCCATTCTCTCTCTCTATCTAATAAAATAAATACAAAAATAAAAGTAAAAAGGCCGGGAGTGGTGGTGCACACCTTTAATCCCAGCACACAGGAGGCAGAGGTAGGAGGATCATGGTGAGTTTGAGGCCACCCTGCGACTACAGAGTGAATTCCAGGTCAGCCTGGGCTAGAGTGAGACCCTACCTCAGAAAACCAAAATAAATGAATAAAAAAATAAAATAAAATGAAATAAAATAATTTTAAAAAGATTTACATCATGTGATTCTTTGTTTTTCTCATTGTCAGACATGGCTTTGGAGATTATGAAATTTACCCAAGTCATATTTTCAAATAGGGAAGAGGGAACCAAGAGGAAATGAATGCTAGCAGAAAGTCAAGTAAATTTGAGTTGGAGGAAAGTCTAGAAAGTGGATTTTAAAGCCTAGCTGGACGTCGGGGTCTAACCAGTGTCCTCCAGAATCTATTGTTCTCCATTTTTATCTCTGGTTTTCTCTATTGTGTCCTCATTCTGAAGCAGGCTGTCACAAACATGGTGGGATAGAGGGTTACCAATGCTCTTGAAAATTCCATCCGAAGTCGGGCGTGGTGGCGCAGCCTTTCATCCCAGCACTCGGGAGGCAGAGATAGGAGGATTTCTGTGAGTTTGAGGCCATCCTGAGACTACAAAGTGAATTCCAGGTCAGCCTGAGCTAGAGTGAGACCCTACCTTGAAAAACCAAAGGAAAAAAAAAAAAGAAAATTCCATCAGAAGTCCTCCATAATCTGCACCTTGACCCAGTTGGGTTCACACGCTTTTGTTACTGAATGGTCACTCTGATTAGAAAAATGACAAAACTTCATTGGCCAAGCTTACTTAGGTCACATGTCCATCACTGATGCTGGGGGACTGGATAGGGCCATTGCCTTCCAAACAGTGAATGGAGACTAAAACCCCTTCCTGGACTCAAGTCCTTGTGGGTTTTGTCTGCTTTACTGACTGTAAACCTTTTCAGAGGAAAGGTTTTGTTTTTTTATGTACTGCCCAGCACTAAATGTACAAGATATCACATAATGAGAGATTTTAAAATGTTCATTGAATAAATGAAAGTATTCTGTAAACAACTGCCTCTCTTTGCTACATGAGTCACAAAGCAACGTTTCTATTGTCCCTTAGAGCAGAGGCTGGGTGAGAGAAAGAAACTGGGATGGATAAGATCAGGATCAGGAGGCTACAATATTTTATGCTATTGACAACTCTTAAGTCATTTTCTTTCTTTTTAAAACTATTGTATTTATTTATTTGAGAGAGAGAGAGAGAGAGAATTGCCATGCCAGGGCCTCCAGCCACTATAAACAATTCCAGACACATGTGCCACCTTGTGCATCTGGCTTACATGGGTTCTAGGGAATTGAACCTGGGTCCTTAGGCTTCGCAGGCAAGTGCCTTAACTGGTAGGTAAGCCATCTCTCCAGCCCAAGTCATGTTCATTCTTATCTGCGGTGAGATCATAGGCAAGGGACTTTTATGCCTGTTTCTTCAACTGTAAATTGTGATTACCAGAGCTCTAGTTAGGACTTAGTGAAATCATGAGATAATGTCAGAGCTGGAAAGAAGGTTTAGTGGTTAAAAAGTGCTTGCTTGCAGAATATTTATCACAAAATCAGATATACAGTAAGTCATGAATATTAGCTACCATTATTGTTTCACATCCAGAGAAGAAAGAACAGTGCTGATAAAGGCTTATTTGCACAGTCAATGTAAAGAAAGAAAGGGTGTACACATATATGATTCATAAGAGAAATATTTTCTTACAAACAGTAAAACTATCTGAAAATCAATTAAATGTAATACATTGTAATTATTTATTTTATTTGGAAAAATATTTATTGAAAAGAAATAAACTGATACTTTAAAAAAGAAGCATTTGCTACTTAAAATTATTTTTTTCTAACTTAAAGCTATTTTGTTTGCAGAAAAATGTTATAATGTCATTTAATGAGTCTTGTTTGGTATATATGAATTTTACTTTGTCTTTATTAGAATATAGTTAACTCATTTTGTTATCTCACATATCAAGGAATCTAAAAATCACATATCTATAAGATGGTTAATTCAGCAGTTAAAAGAAATAATTGAGGGCTGGAGAGATGTGCTTCCCTCAAAGCCAAAGGACCTCGGTTCGATTCTCCAGGACCCATGTAAGCCAGATGCACAAGGTAGTGCATGCATCTGGAGTTCGTTTGCAGTGGCTGGAAGCCCTGGCATCTCTCTCTCTCTCTCTCTTTCTCTCTCTCTCTCTCTCTCTCTCTCTCTCTCTGTGTGTGCTTCTTTCCCTCTCTCAACTAAATAAATAAAAATAAAATATTAAAAAATAAAATAAAATAAAAAGAAATAATTGAATATGCAGACTCTTTATCTTTCTGGTATGCTGTGCTCAGGGGTAAGCCAATCTCTTAAATGAGAGCCAACCCAGTTCCCAACAACACACATTCAGACCAGTGGCAGGAAGTCAGAAAAAGAGGAATTGTTTCCATGAACCTCTTTATGAAAACTTAGAAGTTTTTTTCAGAAGCCTCTCTCTTTTCTTAGCCAATTACTACAACATAATATAAGGCAGAACTGGATCAAAGTAAGACCATTGTTTTGCAGGAATGAAGTAAAGTGAATTCAAATCAAAGAATGAGGGTGTGCTTTTAAACATGGTTGAGACCCTGCTAATATGGAAGAGGAAAGAAAATAACTCCAGTGCTGGCAAAGAATGCAGTTGGCTACATTTTGCAGGCATTTCCACAGGAAAAAGAATGTTCATTGTGGCAATTCAATACATCATCAATGTCTTCAATAAAATAACTGATCTTTCCTTTCTGCCTCTAGTTTTAGCCCCTTGAATATATACAGTTAAAATTTAAAGACAGGATATGCTCACTATTTCCATTCACTTCATAGACTTGGATCTTCAAAATGGAAATATTCTATATGCATTTATAACAATACTGTGTCATCAATACATATTCTTCCCATACTATGAGCCTGAGGTCAATGCTTTATCTTTCAGCTCCAAATCTACTTTTTTTTCTTTTTTGGTGCTGTTTTGTAAATGAGGGATCTGTTTTAGGTTTTGCCAATAGAGGGTGCTGTGGGGACACTGCACAGTTAGACTTTGAGGAAATGTATTGATTGCTGCTTTGGTGCTATCTGTCCTGGACAGCTAGTGGGTAAGTCTGGAAGACACCCTGTAGTCTTACCTCAGCAGCCTGCTAATTGGACCCTTCAACTGGTTTTTCTCCTTATGCTTGCTTGTGGTGCTGGCTGTTTGATTGTGTACTCTCCTTGGGTCTGTAAAAGCAAGCCAGCTTCTTTTTATCATTTTATCGTTATGGAACTTCCCTTGCATCTGTAAGAATGAAATAAACTCTGTTTCTCCCATAAACTGTGTCTGGTTTGAACTGGAAATTCATCCCAGCCATGTGAAGCTAACAACAAAAGAAATTAGTACCAGAGAAGTGGGGTGATATTGCTACATGATGAATCTGACCATGTGGATTTTGGTCTTTTTTTTTTTTTTTTTTTTTTTTTTTTGCTGGAGGAATGGGAAAGAACTTGCTGTTGCAACTGAAGATCCTTCAAACGTGGTAAGCCAAGTTTTAGGGACTATTCTGGTAAGAGTTTGAAAATGCTTAGTGAAGAAAGAATTGTATTTGGAAGTTTTGCTTATGAACTTTGAAAGGGAAAGCAAAGAACAGAGAACTTTGTTGGAACTGGTCTACTGGCATAAGAGCAGGCTGTGCTTTTCTGCCCAAGCCCTAAGAGTTTGGTCAAGGTTAAATTTTAAAATAATTTGTTGTTCGTGGTGAAAGATACAGAACTCAGCAATACAACATTTAAAGTTAGAAAAATTCAAGCAAGTGTAAAATTACTGAGACTGGTTGCTAATGCTGCTATTGTTAAGGGAATATTACCATGACTAAGGATAGCCCAAGTGCTTCACATTGAAAAATGGTAGGAATGAAGATTCTTTTGAAAGGAAGAAACTTGCTCTTAAAGGTCACGATTTATATCTCCCTTAAATTAACAACATGGTTGTGTCCTGAACACTTAGTATTGGTTTCAGAAGCATGAAAAATGCATGGAGGGGGTCATGAAGTGCCCACAGTTCTAAGAGCTACAGCTGAGATGCAGCATATGAAGCAGGACATGAGATCCCTGATATAGAGATCAGTGAAACCATTAGAAGATGGACCATGGTTTGCAACAGAGACCCAAAGATGTTTTGTATATACCAGATCTGTGTAAAGGATACCATGGAATGCTGTTGGTTGGGGATAGAAGTATTTCCTGGCTACTCAGCTAGCTGGAGGGGCAGAACTGAGAAATACAGAGACTGTGAGTCACTGGTTATGGATATCAGACTTGAACTATAGATATTTGATGTTTGCCTAAGGGTTATTGATTTTGCATTGGTCTAGTATCCTTGTTATGCTTTATAGCAAAGAAAACATTTACTCTGTGCTATTCTATGTTGAAAGTATATAATGTTTGATTTTACAGGACTTAGAATTAAGAGACAGTCTTAAATCTCAGATGAGACTTGGGACTTTGGAACAGTCTTAAAGTTGGTGAAGACTGTAGGAACCTTTGAAGTTGGACTAAATCCAATTTGCAATGTGAGATGGTCATAAGTCAATTGGAGGCCATGGGCAAAATGTGGTAGTTTGAATGTATTGCCCCCCCCATAGACGCAGGTGTTTTATTAAAGCTTATCTCCAGCTGCCTGGCTGGAGGAGGTGATACTGGGGACAGATCTAATTCCAAGCCAAAGGTAGGCAGGGTACTCTGAGTTCTGCCTGGGTCCCTGCTGTTTGCTGCTGGGTTTATGCTTGCTTGTGGTGCTGGCTATTTGGTTGTGTCTCTCTGCTCGGATCTGTGAAAGGGAGCCAGCTTCTTCCACCATTATGGAATTTCCCCAAGATCTGTAAGCCTGAAAAAAACTCTGTTCCTCCCATTCCTCCCATAAACTGTGTCTGGTTTGGAAGTGCATCCCAGCAACATGAAGCTGACTGCATAACACCAGTGATCTAAGACAATGGCAAGGCATTACTTTGGAAGAAGAACTGCCTTATATCACATCTGCAGCCAGCAGATTATAGGAAGTGGAAACAAAAGCTGTCAGTAGTTCTACAGCTCAGTCTTGCCCCTCTGGTCTGGTGGTCAGCCTCATCCCTCTGACTCATGGTGTCGGTACCTATTGCAGTCAGTTTCTCATTGATGGGATGAACCTCCAGACCAGACAGAGTTATGGGAGGAGGGCAATTTATCTGAAGCTTACTGATCCAGGGGAAGTTCCATAATGGCAGATGAAGCTGGACCCCTTTACATAGATCCATGCAGAGAGAAATACTACCAGAACCATAAGTAAGCACATTCCAGGAATCCCAGGCAGAGCTCAAGCACTCTGCATACCTTAGATAAGAAATTCCAGATTCACCCCCACCTTAGGGTTGGACCTTAGAATCTGCCCACAGGGATACCTCTTCCAGCTGGACAGCTAGAAATCCAACAAGTTTTATGAAACTAAATCTATTGGGGGACATACATTCAAACTATCACAGTACCTCTCTCCCTCTCATTTCCTGCACTTCTCTTTCATCATTTCTCTGGATACTAGGGTTCATTTAGACAGTGCCTGGAATGCAGAATTTGGTGACAGTCTTCCAGTATCAGCTCAGGCTGTAAGGTTAATCAAGAGCAAGCCTGGGATGGAAGGTTAAGAGCAAGCAAACCTTTAACAGCATGTGCATGTTGAGCTGTGTGTAATTTGTATGTGCAGATTCCTTTACAGTGTGGAACACAAATATGCCCTTATAATACAGAATATGACAGTGCCTCTATCCATCTCTCCCATTCCCTATCATAAAATGACCTCAAATATCTTAAACAGGGAAATAAACCCCTCTATCTAATGTTCTAAAGGTCAGGTGGGATACTGTATCAACAATGAACACTCTGGCATCAAGGGTGTAGGGATATCTTCAAGCAGGAAGATTCTTATATTTGTCTACAAGAGAAATGTTGGTTTAGGCAATAGAAACTTGAGTAATAAACAATTGTAAGTTGGAGATTAAAATATGTTTCTTCTTATTATTCTTTTTTCTAAGTTTTATTTGCGCGCGCACGCATGCGTGTGTGTGTGTGTGTGTGTGTGTGTGTGTGTGTGTGTTATTTTCTTGCTGCTGTCAATGCACACCAGATGCTGATGCCACCAGGTGCCTGGCTCCAAGGAGATACTAAGGAACTGAACCTGAGCTGTCAAGTTTTTCAAGTAAGTGCTTTCAACTGCTGAGTTACCTCCCTAGCTGCTGCTTCTCTTTCTCATTTTCCTTATTCTTTTTCTTCTTCATCATAATCATCATTATCATCATCATTGGCATTTGTTTAGATAAGGTCTCCTATTTCAGGCCAGGCTGGTCTAGAACTCACTATGTATCCCAGACTGACTTTAAATTATTAAACTCTTAGCAATCCTTTTGCCTCAACCTTTTCAGTGCTGTGATTATTGGTGTGAGTCACCAGACCTAGCTTTAAAGATATTTTTTATTGATTATATGTGGAGATAGAAAAGTGAGGAATTAGAGATAGGATACAAGTGAAGATATTGTTATATGAAATGGATATGAGTGTGGAGGGAAATATAGATGGGAAGACAATCCAAAAATCCAACTGTGACATAAAAAATGTGGTTTGACTATTATCCATTCTAATGGAGGCAAGGAAGCAAATAGAGAATTAGATTCCTGAGTCTAGAGCTCCAAGGAGAGATTCAGAATTGGAAAAAGGCAGTGGAATTGGTTAGCTTGATGAGACTAAGTTAGTACAGTGCTGAGAACTGAGTCCTGGAAGGAGGAGGAGGAAAATCCAGCAAAGCAGAGATTAAAAGGCAGGAGAGGGCTGGAGAGATGGTTTAGCAGTTAAGGTACCTGTCTGCTAAGCCTAAGAACCCAGTTCCAATCTCCAGGTCCCACATTTAGCCAAAGTGACACAAGGGCTCAATGCTGCACTTGCCCACAAGGGGGCGCACACATCTGGATTTCATTCACAGCAGCTGAGAGACTGCTGGCACGCCCATTCTCTATCTGTCTCCCTCTTCCTCTCTCTCTGTCTCTCTCTGTGTTTTTTTCCAAAAATAAATAAATAAATAAATAAAAGGCAGGAGAAATACCTAGGAATATGGTTACTTGGAAACCAGATGATTCAGCAACTCAAATGACAATAAGATTGGGCACAGTTTCTTTGAAATAGGGTCTTGCTATGCAGCCTAGACTAGCCTTAAACTTGCAAACCTTTTTTTCTCCACCCCCCAAGCAATAGCAGCACAGGAGTATGCCTCCACCCCAGGCTTTATATTACCTTTTGTGCTCCAGGATTACTACTGCTGGATTCTACTGAAGCCTCTGTCTCCTGCTTTCCAGTCAAGTTAGCTGCTGCTTCTATGACTACTGTGTCTTCTCATAAAATGCTGCCCACAGTTTTTGCAATTTATTATTTAATAATTTATTACGTATTTTAAAAACTCAAAACCATTTTACTTATTGAACCAAATCCTAGGGTGAAGCCCACTACATAAGATTATAAATACACCCTTACTGGGTGAGCAAGGTTTCTTGTCAGCTTTTCACTTTTCCTGAACTTCCAGGTCCCTGCTCTGGTAAGCCCCCTTCATCTCATAGCTCACTCTCGCAGTTTGTTCTTCTTAGTTCATCTCCTCAATGGCTCAGTGGACAAAGCACTTGCTGCACATTCAGGACTAGAGTTCCAGCACCCCCATAAACATGCTACAGGTGTGGCACCCACCTATACTCTCAGCATGGGAGGCAAAGACAGAGTCCTTGAGCAGATTGGCTGACTAGAAGAGCTGAATTGGCAAGCTTTGGGCTCAAGTGAGAGACCTTGCCACAGTAAAATAAATAGAGTGAAATCAAGGAAGGCCTCTGATGTCAACCTCTGGTCTCCACACATGCACACCACACAAGTGCACCCACACAAACATGTTCCCCCATGCATATACATGGAACAAAACAATATACACACGCAAAAAACAAAGGTATAAAAAAACCCACGAAGCCTATTTAAAAAAAAAATACAAATGCTGGGCTGGAGAGATGGCTTAGCGGTTAAGGCGCCTGCCTGCTAAGCCTAAGAACCTGGTTCCAATCTCCAGCGGTTCCAATCTCCAGGTCCCACGTTTAGCCAGATGCAAAGTGACACAAGGGCGCAATGCCACACTTGCCCACAAGGGGGCGCACGCATCTGGATTTCGTTCACAGCAGCTGAGAGACTGCTGGCGCGCCCATTCTCTATCTGTCTCCCTCTCCCTCTCTCTCTCTGTCTGTCTCTCTCTGTGTCTCTCTCCGAAAATAAAAAGAAAGAAATAAATAAACAAAAATACAAATGCAATGAAGAGTCAGAAAAGTGTAAATGCAAAAGGTGACAAGGGGTAATAAAAATACAACAAATAAATTCATGTTACTAAAACACTATCACAGCAATACTGCTGTGCTGGTCTGCCAACTACCTCAGAAGTGTAATCTCACGTCACTTAGCAAGTTCTTCAGAGAAAGAGTGGCTTGAGGCAAGGTTGATTTTTCTCTGGGTAGGTATCAGTTGTTAGTCAGTAGTGGCAGTTGGGTTGATCACATCCTGTAAGGCAGCAAGTGCTATGTGTCAGGAAAAAAAAATCTCTTGAAGAGCCGGGCATGGTGGTGCATGCCTTTAATCCCAGCATTCGGGAGGCAGAGGTAGAAGGATCGCCATGAGTTCAAGGCCACCCTGAGACTACATAGTGAATTCCAGGTCAGCCTGGGCTAAAGTGAGACCCTACCTCGAAAAAAACCAAACAAAAAAAAATACCTCTTGAAAGGAGTGATGAAAGGTGGAGCTCTGTGCTTCCGGCAAAGAAAGCCATCATTAAAAGAGCCAGGTATTATAATTATTAATCTGATTCTAAATTAATAAATTTATTGTGCATTGCAATTTCTTTTGATATCATGTAATTTAATGAATCTTTTTTAGCTCCATTTTTCATTAAGTAGAAACTTTGTATTGACACATGTGTTGGAACCATCATTTCCCCCCTCTCTGTCCCCATTCCACTGAGTGGGATTGCTGGTGTTCACCATGGGTTTATGGACTATGAGTTGTGGGAGCAGCAGTCAGTCATTGTTGGGGGTGGGAGAAATGCCTCTGGATACTCTTTCCCACTTTGTGGCCCTTACAATCTTTCCATCCCCTCTTCTGAAAAATTCCCAGAGCCATGGTGGGTATGTTTTAAGTCGACTTTAGTGTTGAGCTCTCAGCAGCTCCTGGATTTCTACCTTGATGCATTTTGAATATCCTCAGTGTCTGACTCGATTACCCTGGAGCAGGTTGTCAAGCTCACCATGGAAGCAGCACTCTTGTTCATCTCACTGATACCTCTGTGGTCTCAGTTGGGCACTGGCTGATGTGTGAGGGATGGTTCATCTTCTGAATTCTCACTGCTTTCTGAAAAAGAAAACCAGATTCTGCTCCCGGTGAGCACAGTACTCCAGCTAATGAATCTTTTAATCATAAATGATATAGTTGTTGAGGGACTTCTAGTCTACACTTTGAAAACAACTTTGACAGAATATTACTTGCTAATTTAACAGGTATATCATTTGCAAGCTATTGAAGAAAAGATACAAAGAATGAGCTGGCATGACCTTTTCTTCTTAGAGCTCATCGATTTTTAACACATCACATTGGCTTATGATGATTCCACCTGGGAGCTCTTCTCCCAACCAAAAGTTCATGAGCCAAACATGTTCAACCCCAAACCATACTACAAAGTACATGCTTTGTAAAGAAAAAAGAAAGAGGGCACTTTCTCGAGCACACAACTAAATGTAGTGCAATAAAACTTGTTTACACATATACTTCCTCTATGGCTTTATCGCTTCCAACATCATAATAAGCCACCCATATAAATGGTTAACTCTAATCTCTTCACACATTAAAGTCCAATGTCATCATCATTCTTCAAAAAAGAAAGTTTCAGGGCTGGAGAGATGGCTTAGCGGTTAAGGCACCTGCCTCCTAAGCCTAAGAACGCTGGTTCCAATCTCCAGGTCCCACATTTAGCCAGATGCAAAGTGATGCAAGGGTGCAATGCCGCACTTGACCACAAGGGGACGCACACATCTGGATTTCGTTCGCAGCAGCTGAGAGGCTGTTGGCATGCCCATCTCTATCTGTCTTCCTCTCCCCCTCTCTCTGTCTCTCTCCAAAAAAGAAAGAAAGAAAGAAAGAAAGAAAGAAAGAAAGAAAGAAAGAAAGAAAGAAAGAAAGAAGGAAAGAAGGAAAGAAGGAAAGAAGGAAAGAAGGAAAGAAAGAAAGAAAGAAAGAAAAGAAAGAAAGAAAGAAAGTAAGTTCCAGAATCTTCCTACATCACCTCCAACCTTGAGTATTCTTCCGGGCACTAATTCATAATAAACCATTACTTCATAAAATGACCTCACACATTAACCTCCTAGAACTCTGTCCACAGCAGTTAAGTCAGAATGATGTGAGATTGGGGAAAACCCTATACATTTCCTGTGGTTAATGATTTCCTATTCTTTCCAATATTTTTTTAGCATTAGTCAACATGATGTTAGAATGTTCAACTACATAGTATACTTTCCTACCCTGCATGTGAAATCAGAAAAACTGAATATGCATTTCAAACTGTATTCATTAAAATGTAAAAGCTAGGGAAATTGCTCAGTGGTTAACCATGCAAACATGAGGGCCTAAGACCACCTGTAAAAAGCACCCATGTTTCAAATGATTCCAAATCTGTCATTAAAGTAATTATTTTATGATAAGAAAAAGCAAGTAAAAATTCCAATGACATTCTTCACAGAACTAGAAAATTTATCTACAAAGAAACCTGTTCTTTTGTATGCTAATTAAAAAACTAAATTAAAAAAAAGAATAAAATTCTTCACCAGATTAAATATTAAATAGAAAAAAGGCACTAAGTAGTTTGTAATACCACAACCTTTTTGACACTTTATTGAGTTATATTTTTTTATTAAATTTTTTATATTTACTTATTTATTTGGGAGGGACTCAGAGAGAGAGAAATACAGAGACAGAGAGAGAGAGAGAGAGAGAGAGAGAGAGAGAATGGGCACGCCAGGGCCTCCAGCCACTGCAAACAAACTCCAGACGCATTGGCCACTTTGTGCATCTGGCTTACGTGAGTCCTAAGAAATCAAACCTGGGTCCTTTGGCTTTGCGGACAAGCACCTTAAATGCATCCCTCCAGCCTCTATTAAAATTTTAAAACTTAGCATACAAAGTAACAGGTTTGGTTACAGCATTTTCATACATTGTTCTTTCCTCTTTTTTTGGTTTTTGAGGTAGGGTTTCACTCTAGTCCAGACTGACCTGGAATTAGTCATAGGAGAGTCTCAAATTCACAGCAATCCTCCTACCTCTGCCTCCCAAGTGCTGGGATTAAAGGCATGTGTCACCATGCCCGGCTCTTTTTAAATTTTTTTTTTTAGTTAGTTAGTTATTTATTTGAGATAGAAAGAAGTAGGGAGAGGGAGAGAATGGGCATACTAAGGTCTCCAGCCACTGCAAATGAACTCCAGACACATGCACTACTTTGTGCATCTGGTTTAAGTAGGTCCTGGGGACTCGAACCTGGCTCTTTTGGCTTTGCAGATAAATGCCTTGACCACCAAATATCTCTTCAGCCCACATTGCTGTTTTTTTGTTTTTTTGGGAGATTGAGGTAAGGTCTCACTCTAGTCTAGGCTGACCTGGAACTTACTCTGTAGGCCCAGGCTGTCTGAGAATTCACAGCAATCCTATCTTCCTCTGCCTCCTGAGTGCTGGGATTGAAGGGGTGTGCCACCACACCCAGTTCATACATTGTTGTTTTTTGTCCCTTTACCACTGGGTTCTGTCGTCCGTGGGCCCCCATGCTGATCCCTTTAGCCTACCACCTTCATATTGCTTATGTTCTACTATTCATCCAACGCCCTCTCTTAAAGCCTCTTTTTTCCTATTTCATGGGTTTCTTTTTAGTTTCTTGGCATCTACCCACACTTATTCCCACATAAACACACATATAGAACAATCAAAAGCTAGGCTATAGCCGGGCGTGGTGGCGCACGCCTTTAATCCCAGCACTCGGGAGGCAGAGGTAGGAGGATCGCCGAGAGTTCAAGGCCACCCTGAGACTACATAGTTAATTCCAGGTCAGCCTGGACTAGAGTGAAACCCTACCTCGAGAAAAAAAAAAAAAAAAAAAAAAAAGCTAGGCTATGCATATGAGTGAGAACATATGGTATTTGTACTTCTAGGTTTGAATTATCTCAATTAATAGAACATTCTCTGTTCTATCGTTTTCCTGAAAATGTCAGATTTCATTTTTCTTTATGAATGAGTAAAATTCCACTGAGTACATATAACACATTTTTATTATCCATTCATCTAATATGTATGGACATCTCTACTTGTTCCATTTCCTTGCTATTGTAAACAGAGCAGCAATAACTATGGAAGTACAACTCTATTATAGGATTGTCGAGTCCCTTTGGTATATGCCCAGGAGTGGTCTAGCTGGGTCATATACTAGTTCTATTTTTAGTACTTTTAGAAGCATCCCCTACTGATTTCCATAGTGGCTGAGCCATTTGCAATTATCTCATCAGTGAGTGAGGGTTCCTCTTTCCCAGTGTCCTTGCCAGCATTCTTGATGATAGCCATTCTGGTTAGGGTGAGAAGGAATAGCAAAGTAAACTTAATTTGCATTCCCCTCATGGCTAAGTATGTTGAACACTTTTCAAAGTATTTATTAGTCATTCGTATTTGTCCTTATGAGAATTATCTGTTCAGTTCGTTGGCTTCCACATATATGTTCATGGATGCATGCATCTGCACACATATATGTATATATACCATATGCATCCACATACCATACATACTACACTACACAAGAAGAGAAGAAAGAAAGTAACTTAGCTTTGTCCTGTTCCTCTAGAGAACATTAATACATGAGGAATATATACACATACATACATGCATATGCATATATAAATGACACAAAAGTAGAGAGAAAGAGTAATGGAATATATGTGACATGAACTCAGAAAGAGGGATCATTTAAGTGGAAGAGTTTGGCAAGCAAAAAGGAAGGAAGACTGAAGGAGGACAGTGGGAAGAATTAAAAGAACAAAGTACAATGGTATACATGTATGTAAATGTCTGTCACAGTGACACCCAGTGCTCTGTGTGCTGACTTAAAAAAATAAAACATTTGAAATAAAAAGACTTGGCCTAAAATATTAAGCTTGCCTAAAAATGAAAATGTTTATATTTTGTAGATATCAGGAGTGTTATTAATTGAATATAGTATTTATGATTATATGAAATACTTTTGGGGGGGATGGCTATGAGTAACTGAAACTGACTGACTAGTGAAGCAGAAAGGAGACTGGGCCATGACCGTCAGTGCCCTCACTGCACACAGCGGAAGACAGCAGCCTCAAGTGCAGCCAGAGCAGGAATCTCGGACAGTCAGGAGACTTCCAGCCCTCGCCTATGCTTCTTAGTGCTTCTGCTTCAGGAACTCTGTTTTTCTCGTATTTCTATAATCTCTTCTTTGTCTCTCTGTCTGTCCCTGTCTCAGTCTCTATCTCTTTTTACTCCTTCTCTTCCTCTTCTTCCTCCACCTTCTTTTATGTCTCTTGGCTTATGAGGCAAAATCAAAGCTATTGACTATGCCCAAGATTAAGTTAATAGATTATTGATTTGTCTGTCTTTATTTCCTTCCTTCTTTCCCCTGTCTTTCTTACTTTCTTCTCTTCTCCCTCTCTTCTTCTTTCCTTCCTCCTCTCTCTCTCTCTCTCTCTTTGTTTCTACTATCATATACCTGTTGACCCAACTTCAGTCATATGGCCACATATAATCCAACAACTATGGCCAGAAAGTGAGAACTTACCCTAGAAACAGCATTGCTCCCATGCTATAGTACAAAGGATCCATACTTTCAGGGAGAGTAGAAAATTTCTAGACAAGAACAAGAGGAAATTACTATGACCTGATTTAATAAATAACCCATTCTTCATGTTAAAACAGAGGCCAGAAAGTAAAAAACTAGACATACAAATAATTAGCAAAAATAAACCTCTTAACCTTTATTTCTTACTTTCCCTATGGTTTAGTTGAATGGTTTGGTGGTGTGATTAGCAAGTTACAGCATATGATGATCAAAGAGGATATCATCAAATTTAGCTAATCAGGGCTGGAGAGATGGCTTAGCAGTTAAGATGTTTGCCTACAAAGCCAA
The DNA here is from genome assembly GCA_036365145.1 of Orientallactaga sibirica. Lineage (NCBI taxonomy): Eukaryota > Metazoa > Chordata > Mammalia > Rodentia > Dipodidae > Orientallactaga > Orientallactaga sibirica. The sequence goes on from JAEOAD010000017.1 coordinate 17,488,188, forward strand.
AAGACCCAGGTTTCATTCCCCAGGACCCACATAAACCAGATTCACAAGATGGCTCATACGTCTAAAGTTTGTTTATAGAGGCTGAAGACCCTGGCACACCAATTCTCCCTCTCTCTCTCTCCTTCTCTCCCTCTTAAATAAAATAAAATAAAATATTTAAAAATTTAAATAAAAATAATAAATTTAGCCAATCAGTATCTAGACAAGCAAAAATTGATAGCACAGAAAAGTTTCCAATAGACTGAAGCACTAGAAGTTTTAAATGTCTCCAGATTAAAAATGTTTTAAAAAGAATCAGCATACTACAGCCCTCTCCTGGAAAGTCATGACACATGTTTATATTCTAAGGATTTCAAGAAATCCTTCTCTATAAACAGCAGGAAATTGTCCACATTCTATGCTTATTCGTTTTTAATGATTATGAACTCAATGTTTTTCTAGCTAGCAATTTATATTACCTTTATGATTATTTCTGCCTCAGCCCTTTTATATTCTTAAGTCCCTGTCGATTGCTTCATCTTAGGTTGAGTAAGTATCTTGGACTCATTGGACAATTTCCAGACTCTAAAGCAAGCCTGGGAATCTCAACGTTTACTGTGTTCAGTGAGGAACATAGTCTGTAACTTCATCTCTAATCAGCCCTTGGTCAAAGTATTTTTAAAAGCCTTCTTTATTTAATATTTTTGAATACTTTCTTAACTTCATTTTATTTTTGAAGCAACTAGTAGTTTGGAATTTATCAGAAGAATGTTGAGGTAGATCACAGGTTTAAGGGCTAAAAGTATATCTAGTTAGACTTGCTTCTAACACTAGTAAATTTTTCACTGGCCCACAAACTTAGGAACCTTATCAAATAATTGAATTGATTTTTTAAAATAAATGCCAAATCCATGACAAACTATTATAGGACAATTAAGGGATACAGTAATCATACAAATTGAGATTTTTCATTCCTTCCAAAATACCTTCTTTAGTTTACTTCTCTGAAACTTTAAAAAGTGCTTAATATGGAAAATGACATCTGCTAGAGTCAAGCATCTCACATAGAGTAAGCCCTCATACGATAGAACAGAACCTGTATTGTCATAGGAAACGTAAGTATTAATGTGTTTTTTTTACGTAGGAAGGAGAACAGAATTTTGTCAAGACATCTAGAATTGCAAGGCAGCTTTATACCTAGTTTAAAGTGATGCTAGATTGGGTAGTTCCTCCTTTACTAGTGTTTGAATAAATTGTCACCGTGAGTCACCTGGCAAAGAGAAAAATGTCAGTGACCTTGAGAACACACCTCACTAGGTCTTTTCTAATGTGTCATTTATACCAAAGGGTTATAGGACTATCCCACAGTGCAATTAGGTACTTATGAGAAATTTAAAGGGAAGTATCTTAAGATTAAAGATTGGAAAATCCCTAAATTTTCCTTTGTGGTGGAAAAATCCCATGTAGCTGAGCAAATAAATAAAGGATATACTGAAAGAGAAGTTACAAATAAGTCATCAGCATACGTGACTGTAAATCATACCCACGTAGATGATGAAAGAGGAAGAAAGACACAAGGTGGAGACAGCGATTTCTAAATATGAATGTATTTTCAGTTGATTAACAAACATGTTTTTTGCTGTAATCAATACCTATAACTCTGGGATAAAAACATAAAGATTGAGTTGTAAAAAAATGACTTAGGGGCTGGAGAGATGGCTTAGCGGTTAGGTGCCTGCCTGAGAAGCCTAAGAATGCTTGTTCAAATCTATAGGTCCCACGTTTAGCAAGACGCAAAAGTGACACAAGTGCACAATGTCACACATGCGCACAAGGGGGCACATGCATCTGGAATTTGTTCACAGCAGCTGAGAGACCCTGGCATCCCCATTCTCTCTCTGCCTCTTCCTCTCTCTCTCTCTCAAATAAAAAAAATGATTTGGAATAAATTTATGGAGTTCCATGGACTTCCCTGCTAATATGAGTATTTAAAAAATACATTATAATGACTAGGTTTAATATGAATCCTATATTTGTTTTATAGGAACTTTAATTCAAACTCTGTTCTTTTAAAAACTGAAAATATTTGGGCTGGACTTCAGAAATTATTTAAATTGCATGTGAGTATGAACCTAGTAAATTACATATTTAATGTCTTTATAATCTGGTTAATAAAGGTTGGAGAATGTGTATGAAAAGGAAGGCAATTTCTTTGTATTTATATACTTAATAAATATTTGTAATTCCAGCATTCGGGAGGCAGAGGTAGGAGGATTGCAGTGAGTTAGAGGCCACCCTGAGACTACATAGTGAATTCCAGGTCAGCCTGGGATAGAGTGAAATCCTACCTCAAAAACAAACAAACAAACAAACAAACACATTAAATGTGTTGTATTAAGTTTTTAACTGCCTACTAGTTTCTCCTCTTACTTCATTTCCAATGCAGATTTAGAGGTTATGTTTTGTATGGAATGAGATGAACATTGTATACTCATTGATTCTGAATTCAAGATGTGATTTCCAACCATTGAGAGAAGTACTGTATTTCTGTTTGCCAAAGGCCTGGTCTTGTGCATTCAAAACTAGTGGTATATATTTAAAATCAAAACCTGCCAGGAGTAATAGGATTTATCAAGAGGCAAAAATTAATGTATCCTTTTTTTATAGATTAGATAGCTAGCTTTAGTCTAAGGTCAATTGTTATTTACATGTTTAACTAATTGTATTTATCATCTACAATTTTCCAAAAAGATAAACTCTGCCCTAATGGAGTCTTTGTTCTAATGGACAGACAGATCTCAATCAAGTATGTGATCATATAAATAAAGAATTGGCTGGGTGTGATGGTGCATGCCTTTAATCCAGCACTCAGGAGGCTGAGGTAGGAGGATTGCCATAGGTTCAAAGACAGCCTTGGCTACACAGTGAGTTCCAGGTCAGTCTGGACTAAAGTGAAACTGTACCAGAAAGAAAGAAAGAAAGAAAGAAAGAAAGAAAGAAAGAAAGAAAGAAAGAAAGAAAGAAAGAAAAGAAAAGAAAAGAAAAGAAAAGAAAAGAGAGAGAGAGAGAGAGAAGGAAGGAAGGAAGGAAGGAAGGAAGGAAGGAAGGAAGGAAGGAAGGAAGGAAGGAAAGAGAGAGAAAAAGAAAGAAAGAAAGAGAAAAAGAAAGAAAGAAAGAAAAAGAAAGAAAGAAAGAAAGAAGGAAGGAAGGAAAGAAAAAAAAGAAAGAAAGAAAGAAAGAAAGAAAGAAAGAAAGAAGGAAGGAAGGAAAAAGAAAGAAAGAAAGAAAGAAAGAAAGAAAGAAAGAAAGAAAGAAAGAAACCAAAAATAGAACTAATTGCAGTGTGTTGAAAAAGACACACAGTACCATGAGAAAGCCTAACAGGGAAGCTGTCTTAGTGTTGAGAGGTTGAAGGTGATGGGAAGTCTTCCCTAAGTGACCTCTGAACCACCATCTGAAAGGAAATTGTGGGTGAATCAGGGGCAAAGGAAACCTTTTCGAAGCAAGGAACAATTAGGAAAGAATCACAAGTTGAGCAGTAGTAACTATTCAAACAGCTACCAGAGCACTCATAGGACTACTCAGTTTCTTGTTAATATCTTATGCAATTTACATTAAATGTTAATGTCATTTACTAGGCAGCAATCACTGGCTGCAAGCTGTGACACATACTTTTGAAAGTGCATATGAAACAGCTCTGGTTTTCAGTGTGCTTTTATTTGAAACATTTGAACCAGAGCCCCATTGAAAAGAATAAAGGCTCATGTATTGTACAATATTATAGGTCAATGACAGTATAAAACAATAGTATTGGGAAGAAGAAAAGCAGAATCACAAACAATCATCTTTTAAATTATATTAAAGACAATTAGCTTTTAAGGTGGAGCTTAGTTACACAGACAAGCTATTGTACCTTTGGGCCTCATCAATTTATCACAGTTGGAAAGAAGATATAGTAATGACAAGGCTTTGTCAGTGATAAGTGCATCCAGAAATGTGATCATAGGCACATTAACAACATCAAGGTGGGTATGTGTCTATACTCAGCACTCAGGAGGTGTAGATAGTACAATTAGAATTTCAAGGCCAAACTTGGCTACATGAGACCCTGTTTCAAAAACAAACAGGAAAAACAACAAAAATCACTGTGGCACATGTTGCTGACACAGGACATCTAGAGAGCACACTGGGATTTAAAAGGAAGCCAGCACTCTGATGGCCAGCTGTCATAATGCTAGAAAGTGCTACATGAGCTGCTGGGGGAAAGCGGCCAACAATGTTGTGACTAGGCAGGGGATCCTGCTAAATATGAAATCAACCAGCCAAACAAGATATACATATCTGTGCAATCGTAGCACTCAGCCTACATAGATAAATAATGGCTCTCTGATTAGATAAGAGGTCCACTCAAGAGAAAGAACTTATAGCTGGTACTGGGAACCAAGTCAGAATCCTTCTGAGATGATTCATTGACTAAGTGAGAAGTTCCCACTAGTCTTTGGCCAAAAAGAGAGGCTACAACCATCAAGATCTCTTCTAATTAACTTTAACCCAAGCTGCTCTCACTCTCTATTGAAGAATTTGTTTATTTTTTTTTTACAGAACACAGCAAAAACTGGGAAGAACCAAATCCATCAACATACAAAAAGATAGCTGACTCCCTGAGCCACCTCTTGCACATGAGCCAGGGTCCAGATAACACCACAGAGGAATTGGCCAGTTAAACATGAATGCTGCTCTCAGGGTGAACCTGACAACCTGCACCAAGAAGATGGTGATGGACACTGAGAACATTCAAAAAGTATCAAAACAGAAATCCAGAAGTTGCTGAGCACTCAACACTAAAGTAAACTTACAACACACCCACCAAGGCTCAGGAAACATTGCCAAAGAAGGGGCAGAAAGATTGTAAGAGACATGGGTGGGAAGGAGTGTCCAGAAACATTGTCCCCACCCGCAATGACTGACTTCTGCATTCATAATCCATAACCCCATGGTGCATACCATTAAGCACACTGAAGAGGACCCTCAGTGGAGTGGGTATAGGGAAGAGGGGAATGGGACCAACATACGATCTGTTTATGTAAGCAAGTTTCTAATTAATAAAAATAAAAAAGTCCTGTTGTATACCTTTTAACCAAAATCTCACAAGTTGCCAATAAATAGGAGCAGCCAGAATATTAGTAGTGGTAGTAGTAAAGATGTTAGCATTTCTTCTGAGTTTATCATGAGCTCACAAGTCTATTGCTTTATTTGTAATATTTACAATTTCCCTTTAAGATAGGAATCATGATATCCGTTTTACGGACAATACTATTTTAAGTTCACAGAAGCAGGTGAGTCATCCAGAGTCACAGGCTGAACGCTGGAGGTGGACTCTATTCTGAACCTGTATTTCTTGGCTTCTGGGAACTGGTCTAGTCCTCTTCCTACAACATCAACTTCTCTCTGGTGCTGCTATGCTGATGCTCAAGAGTATGTTTATTCACTTGTAGAATTTCTGACAAGACACAGCTGGGACCAGATCAGAGGGATACCAGACTTCTAATCCCACCTTTGGTATTAAGCACCAACCCAGAGCAGCTGGTGCACATGCCCTTCACAACCTGCACATCCCAAAATATAAAGTTATCATTATCCTATTCTATTAAAACATAAAATGGAGCACTCACTGAAGACACTACAAGGAAAAACTCTTGCTTCCTCCTTATTTAAATAAGATTCCCACATTGTGATGGGCAGACCACAGTGCAAAAAAAAAATGATGCAAAACATCAAATGGATGGAGCTCCAACAAGGATGCCTAGTTCCACAATGGAGGAGACAACAGGAATATAAACCCAAAATGAAGACACAAGATATGTGACCCTGACCAAGCAAATGGCAGAACTGGCAGCAAATCAACAAAAAGCCAACAATCACATAAATGAAATACACACAGCTATCTTCACCAGGATTGACCTAATAGAAAAAAACCCAGAGAGACTTCAAAAGAGAGTTAAGTAAACTGAAGGTGAGCCAAAAAATAGGGGCTCTCAGTAACCAGCTAGTTGAACTTAATGAGGACATAAGTAAATGCAAGAATGAATTCCAAGAAGCATTAAGAAAATCAAAACATGACCTGAAATTGGAACTTGACAAAGGGATGGATACTATAAAGAAAAAGGCAACAGAAAATACAAACTCAATTGAACTAACAAAACCCTCTCTAGAAAACCTCAAGAACAGAATTAATCATGTGGAGGAAAGAACCTCCAAGTTGGAAAACAAAACAGAAAAAAAAGTATGGGAGTCCAAAAGCTTTAATAAGTTCAAAAAAATCTTGTGAATAGAACATGAAGGAATTGTGGGATACCCTAAAATGACCTAGCATTCAGATCATGGATATAAAAGAAGGGGAAGAAATTCAAACCAAAGGCATGGAGAACTTATTCAACAAAATTATTGAAGAAAACTTTCCCACCCTCTCAAAAGAGAGTCCCATCAAGAGACAAGAAGCTAACAGAACTCCAAACAGACTGGACCAAAGAAGAAACTCTCCAAGTCATACCTTTGCTAAAACTCTAAACAGGAAAAACAAGGCAGCAAGAGAGAAACAATGTATAACATGCAAAGGCAACTCCATCAGAATTATCTCAGATTTCTCAATGGAAACCCTGAAAACAAGAAGGGCCTGGAATGGGGCTGGAGAGATGACTTAGTGGTTAAGGCACCTGCCTCCTAAGCCTAAGAACGCTGGTTCCAATCTCCAGAGGTTCCAATCTCCAGGTCCCACGTTTAGCCAGATGTAAAGTGATGCAAGGGCGCAATGCTGCACTTGTCCACAAGGGGGCGCTCACATCTGGATTTCATTCACAGCAGCTGAGAGACTGCTGGTGTGCCCATCTCTATCTGTCTTCCTCTCCCTCTCTCCCTGTCTCTCTCTGTGTCTCTCTCCAAAAAAAAAAAAAAAAAAAAAAAAAAAAAAAAAAAAAGAAGGGCCTGGAATGGAGCACTTCAAAATATAAAAAACTATGGCTTCCAACCCAAGCTACTCTACCCACCAAAAGTATCCCTTATAACAGATGGTGAAAGAAAAACTTTCCATGATAAAAGCCAGCTCTATGATTATATGAATGCAAAGCCATACCTACAGAGAATACTTCAGGGAGTACTCCATACAGAAGAGTCAAACAATCAGTCTCAAAAGCCTACATGAATAAGATCACAATAATCAAATCTAGAGCTGGTACAAAAAAGTACAAGGTCCAAGAAAACACCAAACTCTATAAAGCACTCCAACATGGCAGGGATTAAATCAAACCTCACAGTTATAACCTTAAACATTACTGGTCTTAATTCACCCATTCAAGACACAAATTAACAGGGTGAATCAGAAAAATGGACCCTTCTATCTGCTATCTTCAAGAAACCCACCTCACCACTAAGGAAAGATACTTCCTCAAGGTAAAAGGATGGGAAATGATATTCCAAACAAAGGGATAAGAAACAAGCAGGTGTTGCTATATTAATATCTATTAAAATAGACTTCAAACCAAAAGTAATCAAAAAGGACAAAGAAGGCCACTTCTTACTCATTAGGGGAATGATCCAACAAGAGGACATACAATCATAAATTTATATACACCAAACACAGATGCACCACAGTTTATAAAACAAAACCTACTTGACACCAAAACAGAATGTGCTGGTTTGATTCAGGTCTCAGGATGGCCTCAAACTTCATGGTGATCCTCCTACCTCTGCCTCCCAGGTGCTCTGGATGCTAGGTTCCCCACCTGATGGCAATTGGAAATTAAAGCTTACTGGAGGCAATGTATTATTGGAGGCAGGCTTATGGATGTTATAGCCAGTTTCCTCATGCCAGTGTTTGGCACACTCTCCTATTGCTATTGTCCACCTTACGTTGGCCAGGGGTTGATGTCCACCCTCTGCTCATGCCATCATTTTTCCCTGCCATCATACAGCTTCCTCTCAAGCCTGTAAGCCAAAATAAACCCCATTTCCCCCCACAATCTGCTCTTGGTTGGGTTATTTCAACCATTAATGTGAACCTGACTTCAACAGTAATGTTGGTACCAGGAGTGTGGTCATTTGCTGCTAGACACCTGACTGTGTGGCTTTGGCCTTTTGGAGCTGATTTTCAAGAGGACTGTGGATGAATTTGAAACCTTGGCCTAAGAGATACCTTGCAGTTCTGTAAGTACAGCTTGATGTATTCTTCTGGTCAGAATGGTAAGACTTGAATGCAGTAAAAACTATGGACTGTGAGGTTTGGTTTATGAGGGTGAAAAGGAGCTTTGAATGGCCTGGGCTAGAAGCAGTTTGTGTGAGAGGCTTTCTAATATGGCTGTGTCCTGAGAAGTTGTGCAGGGTTGCTTTGTGTAGAAACAGACTGGTGTGAGCAGAGTAATATGGCACAGAAATAAAAACTTTGGGCTGAAACTTCTGCCCCTTCAGCTGAAATTATATAAGAGATTACAACCTTTGAGATTGGGCCAGCTGACATGCACTGAGGCAACAGGAAGAATGTAGACTCTTTTGAAGGGGCCTGAGTGCTCAAGGAGTGTCCTGTTCTTCAAAGTCTGCTTTATTCCCCCTGGATTAAGAAATTGGCACCTTACCTGGTATTGTGGAGTATAAGACATGCAAGAAAGAGAGGGTTATTGAGTTTGCAATGCAGTCTTGTATTTTGAAAATGGCCATGGACAGTGTGAAACAGGTTTGCTGTATGCCTATATGGAGACCTAACAAAGCCATGAGGATGGACCATGGGTTGCAGTGGAGACCCAGTGGAGATGCCAGGACCACAAGATGGCTGACAAGGACAGCTATCAGCCCTAGATGAAGATTTCCAGGACTGTGATTAGCCTAGCTGGAGGGGCAGAATTGGAATTCCAGAGACTTGTTTTTGGTTAGAATTATCATACTTAGAGATTTGTCACTGACTAGAGTTGTTGGACTTGAAGCTACAGAGTTTGATGTTTGCCCTGGTTGTTTTAAATCTTGTATTGGCTGAATATTTCTTTGCTATGCCCAATGCCACTTTTTTTTTTTTTTTTTTTTTTGGAGAGAGACAGAGGGAGAGCAAGAGGGAGACAGATAGAGAATGGTTAGCCAGCAGCCTCTCAGCCATTGTGAATGAACTCCAGATGCCTCACCCCCTTGTGGGCAAGTGCAGCATTGCACCCTTGCAACATTTTGCATCTGGCTAAATGTGGGACCTAGAGACTGGAACCAGCGTTGTTAGGCTTAGCAGGCAGGCGCCTAAACTGCTAAGCCATCTCTCCAGCTCCCCCAATGCCATCTTTTGCAGTGTGAATGTTTATTCTGTGCCATTATGGGCTTGGGGGGGGGGCTTTTTGGGATTATGGCTCAGTTAAAAGATCTTGGACTATGGGGATGTATGAACATCATTGGAATTGATAAAAACTATGGGGACTTTTAAAGTTGGATGAATGCATTGCATTTTAAATCATGTATGGTTGGTTATCAGTTTATGGGACCAGTGACAGAATGTGGTGGTTTGATTCAGGTGTTCCCCCATAAACTTAAGTGATCTGGATGCTAGTCTCCCCAGCTGATGGCAACTGGAAATTAAAGCCTCCTGGAGGTAATGTATTGTTTGGGGCAGGCTTATGGGTGTTATAGCTGGTTTCCCCATGCCAGTGTTTGACACACTCTCCTGTTGCTATTGTCCACCTGATGCTGGCCAGGGGGTGATGTTCTCCCTCTGCTCATGCCATTGTTTTCCCTGCCATCATGGACCTTCCCCCTCAAGCCTGTAAGCCAAAATAAACCTCTTTTTGTCCCACAAGCTGCTCTTGGTTGGGTGATTTCTACCAGCAATGCGAACCTGACTGCTACACAGAAATAAACCCTAATACCATCATATCTTGGGACTTCAATACTCCACTATTATCAGTAGACAGATCATCCAAATCCAAACAAAAAATCAGCAAGGAAGTAAGAGAGGTCAACAAGACCTAACTAGACCTAACAGACATCTACAGAACATTCTACCTGAATTCCATAGAATACACATTCTTCTCAGCAGCCCATGGAACCTTCTCTAAAATAGATCATAAATTGGGCTATAAAGCATGCCTCTATAAATTCAGAAAAATTGACATAATTTCTTGCATCATGTCAGATCACAATGCTTTAAAGCTGAAAATTAACAACAAGAGACTCTTCAGGAATTCTACCAGCTCCTAGAGACTGAACACACTTTTATTTTTTTAAAGATTTTATATTTATTTATTTATTTATTTATTTATTTATTTATTTATTTATTTGAGGCAGAGAGAGGGAAAGAGAGAGAGAGAAAGAATGAGCATGCCAGGGCCTCTAGCCTCTGCAAACAAACTCCAGATGCACGTGCCACCATGTGCACATGGACTTACATGGGACCTGAGGAATTGAACCAGCCTTAAGCACTAAGCCATCTCTTCAACCTGAACAACACTCTTTTTTGGGGCAGGGGGGAGACAGAGAAAGAGAGACAGAGAGAGAATGGGTGTGTCAGTGGCCTCTCAGCCACTGTGAATGAACTCCAGATGCATGCTCCACCTTGTGGGCAGGTGTGGCATTGCACCCTTGCATCACTTTTTGCATCTGGCTAAATGTGGGACCTGGAGAATTGAATGGGTGTTCCTAGGCTTTGCAGGCAAGCACCTTAACCACTAAGCCATCTCTCCAGCCCCTGAACAACACACTTTTAAACAATGAATGGTTAGTGAAAGAAATGGAAAAAGAAATTGTAAATTTTCTAGAATTGAATGACAATGAGATACCAAAACTTATGGGATACAATGAAGGCAGTCCTAAGGGGAAAATTCATAACACTGAATGCCTTCATAACAAAGACAGAGAGATACCAAATTAAAAACCTAACCATCCACCTAAAGGCATTGGAAAAACAAGACGCATCTAATCCAAATTGCTCCAGATGGAAATAATCAAGATTACAGCAGAAATTAATGAATTGGAAACTAAGAAAATTAAGAAAATTGATAAAAGAAATATCTGGTTCTTTGAAAAAATAAAGAAGATTGATAAACCCCTGGTCAATTTGATCAAGTGGAAAAATGAGATATCTCAAATTAACAAAATCAGAAATAGAAAAGGAGAGGTTACAAAAGACATCTATGAAGTTGGAAGAATCATCAGGACATACTTCCCAAACCTCTACTCCACAAAATTGGATAATCTGGAAGAAATGGATAAATTCCTAGACACATACCACCTATCAAAACTGAACTCATAATAGATTAATCTTCTAACAAAACCTATCTCATCCATGGAGATTGAAAAGGTAATCAAAAACCTCCCCCAAAAGAAAACCCCAGGACCTGGTGGGATCTCAGCCAAGTTCTATCAAACCTTCATTGAAGAACTGAAATAATTCTTGCCAAACTCTTTCACATAATTGGAGAACACGGAATGCTCCTCAACTCCTTTTATGAAGCTAGCATCACCCTAAGACCAAAAGCAGACAGAGATACAACAAGAAAAGAAAACTATACACCTATATCCTTGATGAACTTAGATGCAAAAACCCTGAACAAACCAAATTCAACACTTGAAAAGCATTATCCAAGCCAGGTGTGGTAGCATATACCTTTAATCCCAGGACTCAGGAGGCAGACGTAGGAGGATTGCTATGAGTTCAAGGCCACCCTGAGACTACATAGTGAATTCCAGGTCAGCCTAAGCTAGAGTGAGACTCTACAAAAAAAAAAAAAAAAAAAAAAAAAAAGCATTATATACCTTGATCAAGTAGGCTTCATCCCAGGAATGGTTTAACATACAGAAATCAGTAAACATAATATATCACATAAATAAGCTTAATCACAAGAACCACATAATTATTTAAGTACATACAGAGGTGGCCTTTGACAAAATAAAACATGTCATGATCAAACTTCAGGAGAGAATAGGCATGGACAGTTTGTATCTCAACACAATAAATGAAGCATCTAAAGCACAAATAATACTTAATGAGGAAGGACTCAAGGAGTTCCCATTGAGATTAGGAACAAGACGGGGTGCCCACTCTCACTGCTGCTCCTCAACATAGTACTAGAAGTCCTAGCCCAAGCAATAAGACAGGAGAAAAAACTTGAAAGGGATACAAGTTGGAAAGGAAGAAGTCAAGTTAGCCCTATTTGCAGGTGACATGATCCTATACATAACTGACCTGAAAGTCTCCATCTCAAAACTTCGAAACGTGATTAATTCCTTCAGTAAAGTGGCAGAATACAAAATCAACATACAAAAGTATGTTCATAATAAATTAATTAATTTTAAAATCCTAAAAAAAAAAGAAATGGAATAACTTCTAACATACTACAGGGTTTCTAATCAGCAGGGGTCACACACCCAGGACAAAAGTACAGATGTTTCTATTAAAGGATATATATATATATGGTGTGTGTGTGTGTGTGTGTATACATACACATATATATATCCAGCTTGGAAGAGGCAAACCAATAATTAATCCCATATATCTCATCTGGGTATGCTCTTATCTGTATCTTCTTTTTATACATTTTTAGACTAAATGACATGGAATTTGGAATACAATTATGTCCATGTAGCTCTGATTGGAAATAGATAAGCCAACCCTCACATACACAAACTAACAGTGCCTGATAGTTTAGGTAAGGGAATAGATAAAAATATTGAATGAAAGGATAAAAAAATGATTTTTAAAATTCTGCTCTCTAGTTAAATGATATATAGAAAATAAGTTTAATGGAGGGACATTTATCATCATAGCCATCACATTTTACCTTCATCTGTTCAAAAGCACCAATGAAAAAAGAAATAATCTCTACGTTCTTTCATTTCTACCACAATCCATATGGAATGAGATCGATGGTTTTTCCAGTTTGATTGGCAGTTCCCTTCTAATCATAATAGGCAACAACAACACTTTGCCAATTCTGCTTGTAATAATAGAGGTAAATGCAGAGAGAGAGAAAGAGAGTAGAGACTTCAGAAACCAAAAGTATGACTATTTCCATTAGAAAAGTCAATCATTTAATTATTTTATGATATAACTTAAAATATAAATATAATACACTTATGTATTATTATATACATATTATATATAGAGATAATATAAATATAAACTAATTTAATTAATTTTTAATGAATAATTAATTGGTCTGGAGCCTAAAAGCTAATTTGGTAGGTTTAGTATATGAGCAAATGTAAAATTTTGAAAATTTTCTGTGGTGAGACATGAAGAAAGAAAAGAAAGGAGACTCCATGGAATTGCACAGATGAGTAGGCTCAGACTTTAAGAACTGAACACTGCTCTGCTCCAGGAAGCTGACGTGGAACTCATTACATAGAGACACTTACAGTTTCCTACTCAGGGTAATCTTCATACAGATTGTAAGAAGCTGCTTAATTAAAGACTGAAGTCCAGACTTTCATATCTCTTGGTGTGTGTGTGTGTGTGTGTGTGTGTGTGTGTGTGTGTGTGTGTGTATTCTGTCTATCCACAACTGAGCAGGTGAACATTCCTCAGAATGAAACCAAAGTAGTCACACACCATAGAAATAATCTTTGTCTAGGTGAATTACTCAGGGTCCACCCCTGACTTGGGTTTGAAAAGAAGCTGTTTATTTAAATGGTGGTGCACAATTGCAAAGGAAACAGCCCGGCCAGATACCTGTAACAGTAAACACAGGCTTTTATTCATATATCTGATCAGTCAGCCTTTAGGATCACCAGGTATTAGAGAAGACAAAGAAAATAAACGAGAAGATTATGATGAACAAATAGAATGGCTTATCCCAAAGCTAATAAATAATGCAAACAACAAAAGGAGAAAGCTAAATGTTTAGTTATACTCAGAGAAATTAGAGAGGGGATTCATGAAATAAGACGGTTGTCACAAAGGAGTAATCAGATGAAAAGTTATAGGTTTTAAATAGGGAAAAGCATTTAGAATGTCAACAGAAAGGCAAATTAAGAACATTAACATGGGAATGAGATTATTGATCTGGAAGATTAAGTATTTCAAAATACAGACTAAGCCAACAAAGACATGAGAGATAGTCAAGAGATAGGAACCCAGGCATGGTGCATACCCCTGTAATCCTGACACTCAGAGGCTGAGACAACAGTATGATTTCCAGACCAGCCCTGGCCACACAGTGAGACTGTGTCTCAAAAGAAAAAAAAGAAGAAGAAAAATAGAGGAGGTCAAGAGAGAGGAGGAGGAAAGAGAGGAACAGGAGGACAGGAGGACAGGAGGACAGGAGGACAGGAAAGGCCAGAAGAGCCACGCAAGGTGATGAAGGGAGCCACACTGTGGGGTTACACAAGAATGCTCGGAAGATGTCCATGGCTTCCTGCCAAGCCTATGTGTCCTCCACCTGCTGCCCCATCTTCTTCCCTCCGTTACAAAGGAGGGCGCAAACACAGCATCGTGATTCATGTGTCCAATTTCTTCTCTGGATTCTCAAATTGCTTCTTTTTTCAAAATTTTAAATGTAAAATTTCCAAAGCTTGAACTGAAATGTGATTTTCATTCCCCCCCCCCAAAGCTTCTCAGTCTTAATATATGAAATCATCCTCTAAGCCGTTGGTCACAACAAAATAATTAGGAGTCATAGTTGAGCCATAGTGAACCATGTACCTGCTCAATGAATCTATCAGCCAATCTCGCTGATTCTTCCTCCAAGATATGTCTTTACCCTACCTTCTTCTCTCTATCTCTTCTAGTACAAATGATTAATTACAGTGGCATGTAGTATTATAGTTTCTCTCAATTAGCTAATTTACATAAGCATGGTATTGTTTAGTTATCATGCAATAACCCAGAATGAGAAAATAAACTTATTCAAGGTAAATAATTTGACTGAATTCACACAGTAAGTAGTGAAGATGAAATGGGAAATCTGTGCTTACAAGTTTACAAACAAATGACATTGATCTTCCATGCATTAAGCCTTCCATATTTAATTAATCCTTTCAATAAGAAGTCATTATAATATTACAAAAATGAGAACTGAAACAACAGGGCAGTTGACCTAAATTATGGGGGTCTTTTTGCTCAGTGTCAACTTCTTCCATTGCATTATTATTATTTTGTTTTGTTTTTTGTTTTTTCGAGATAGGATCTCACTCTGGCCCAGGCTGACCTGGAATTCACTCTATATTCTCAGACTGGCCTTGAACTCACAGCAATCCTCCTACCTCTACCTCCCGAGTGCTGGGATTAAAGGCGTGCACCACCACGCTCAGCCCATTGCATTATTTTTAATATCACTATAGATATTTGTGAAAAATACTGTTATCTCCTCCACATCTACCTGCAATCCCTACCCCAGTGCTGGGAGTCATGCTTGGTAAGTACTCTACTATTAAGCCATGGAGCCCACATGTTGACACGTCCTTCAAACTCCTCCCCATCACTGGTACATTGTGTTTTCCTAGTAACAGTCCCATGCTCAGCCACATTTGACAGAGGAGGAATCAGGCTGACAGAGGTTCTGAAACATGAGGATCTAGGACTCAACCTTCCAGCTAACACCAGAGCATCTGGCATTTAAACCAGGTTTTTTAGTTCATAGTCTAACTAGTCATCCATTATTCTGTCATTTCTCTGCTTAAAATCCTTTAGGAGTTCAGAATTTTCTAAAGAATAAAGAACTTATCAGGCCACTTGGGTTCTTTATGATGTGGTGTCTGTCCACCTTTCAGATTTTATTTATTCACATTCTTTCCACTTTAAAGGTCAAGTTTGAACAAGATGTCCTCTTTCTTTCCTCCATGACATTATCCACACTATTTCTCTGCTTGAATATCCCTCTCATACAGTGTTGACGTTTTTAGTATGTTTTTTTAATAGCTATCTCTGTTTTTGTTTGAATATCCACATGCCCCTGGTTCTGTGCTTTGAACTTGGCTCAGCTGTTGCTAATTGGTATGATTTTATGCCCTGGATACAGTTTTTGGTTTGGACAAAGAAATTAGAGCTTGTGAGACATAGGTGAAGTTTATGGAGAATAAAAAATCCTGTCCCTTCTGAAGTGGCTCTGGAATTGATACTTTCTTGCCAGTGACATGTATTAGTACCCATCTTACTGAGGTGAGGAGAAATGAGTCTAGTCTTAAGCTGAAGCTTGACTCTTGGGAAGGTAGAAGAGAGGAAGACAGACATCAGGCCCTCTGTGCATGACCCAGTGCCAGCATATGTCATTAAGGAAGATCTCTCCACCTGAGGACTTTGCAGAGTTTTCTTCTATGATGTAGAAGCAAATGCAGATATATACTGTGACATTTTATCATCTGACTATTGCTGGTTATGGGCTCTCCATCTTGCAAAGTTATTTTTTTCTCTGTGATCCTAAAATTCCTTTTGAATATCTCTACCATATTTTGTCTGGATATCTCAACTTTTAATTTGCTTTCAGAAAAAAAAAAATGAGGGCCTTAAGGAAAGGAGCTTGTGTTGACTTGCTGAGGTGTTTTTTTTTTTTTTGTTGTTGTTGTTGTTGGGTTTTTTTGTTGTTGGTGGTGGTGTTTTTTTTTTTTTTTTTAGTTTGTTGAGGTAAGGTTTCATTCTAGCCCAGGCTGTCCTGGAACTCACTCTGTAGTCTCAGGGTGGCCTCGAACTCATGGCAATCCTCCTACCTCTGCCTCCCAAGTGCTGTGATTAAAGGCATGCGCCACCATGCCCGGCTCAACTTGCTGAGTTTTATAAGACTCAATATGCTCAGAAACGCACACTTTCTCAAAACAGAATTGCATGTACTTAATATAGTTTCTCCACCACCCACGCTGGTATTTGGGACCAGACCATTCTTTGTTATGGAGTCTTCTACACAGTGTTTGTTTAAAGTATGTTTGGCCAGTAACACCACATTGTGATGATCAGAAATGTCTCCTGGAATTGACAAATATCCTTTGGGAGAAGAACAAGCTCCATTTGAGAGCTACTAACCTAACATAACGGCCAAGGCCTTAGAGCTTGTTATATATAGCTTTCTGAGTGTGCATTACATAGTTAATTCTTAGAGGATCATATTATGTCCAACCTGAATATAAACAGAAAGGACTAAGGATCCCACAAAGGGCAAATTATATCCGCTTCATGTGAAACTATTGGTTTGGTATGTAATAAAGAAGTGCCAGGTAAACTCCACCTTCACTGGGTGCAGGATGTGATCTCACACACCAAACCTGCTTTCCTCAAAACCCAGTCCCTCTCCAGTAACTTCCCATCCCAAAGGAGTAGGTCGCTTACATCATTACAAAAGAAAAGACCAAAAGGAGTAGGAAATACCTTATTTAGTTGGAATAGCACGCTAAGTACTTGTTACAGAAGCACTTGGCCCCAAACTGATCTCAACACCTCCTCATTTCTAACACATCCCCAGTCTGATGCCCAGATTTCTACTCCTCTCGAATGAAATCTTTCAAACTGTTAGTAATTATAAATCCTTCAGAGAAGTGTTTGCACTCCGTAAACATGCAGGTACTTGCGCCCACACAACCTCCTTGGCCTCAGGGCAAGCACTTCTGCCCGAAATGCCTTCTCGAACAACAGGATGATGGGAACGGAAGCTGTGGAACGGAGTGAACCAGGACAGAGAACTTTTTTGGATGATTGCTTTTTCTCTAACATGTAACAAATCCAGAGAAATGGTGCAAAATAAACATGCCTCGTGATTATTTGGCCTAACAGAGTCCTTTCTGCTAGGTCGAAACTACAGTTGTATTTGTGCCAAAGCACTGCTTGCATATAGCAATTCGCTAAGTGTGAAAAGTACAAATTATCAAGAACTTTTGAAGAGATAAGCTTCAGATGTAGCCCAAACTGACCTCAAAGGCACCATCCTCCTGTCTCAGATCCTGGTAAACATTCATTCCTTATCTTTCTTTTTCTCTTTTAAAAGTGTTTAATTGATTTATTTGTGAGAGAGAGAGAATGGGAGAATGGGCACACCAGGGTCTCCAGCTGCTGCTAACCAACTCCAGATGCATGTGCCACCTTGTGCATCTGGCTTACGTGGGTACTGGGGAATCAAACCTGTGTCCTTTGGCTTTGCAGGCAAACTCCTTAACTGCTAAGCCATCTCTCCAGCTCTCTTTTTCCTTTTTTATAAGCCAAAGCTAAGACAGTGTTTGTCTTAGAATTGGGTTGTTATTTTAAAAATTAATTTTCATATGTACATTTTAAGAAATATTTTCAAGACCTTAAATAAAAACTTAACTCCAGGGCTACAGAGATGGCTTAGTGGTTAAGATATTTTCCTGCGAAGCCTATGGACCTAGGTTCAATTCCTAGTACCCACGTAAGCCAGATGCACAAGGTGATGCATATGTCTGGAGTTTGTTTGCAATGGCTAGAGACCCTGCTGTGTCCATTCTCTCTCTCTATCTGCCTCTCTCTCAAAATAAATAAATGCAATATTTAAAAAACTTGACTCTAAGCATAAGGAAATTAGTATTCCATGCTTTTATATAGTAAAATAATTAGCATCATTAATATTATTGGAAATGATGATTATTATGACTCATTTTCCACAGATACTGTAGGAAGGAACTGGCTGACTAATTAACCTTCTACATTCCCTCTATAGAATATGTTTATTTTAAAATAAAGTTATGAGCCGGGTGTGGTGGCGCACGCCTTTAATCCCAGCACTTGGGAGGCAGAGGTAGGAGGATCGCCAGGAGTTCAAGGCCACCCTGAGACTACATAGTGAATTCCAGGTCAGCCTGGGCTAAAGTGAAACCCTACCTCGAAAAACCAAAAAATAAAAATAAAAATAAAAAATAAAATAAAATAAAGTTATGGCTGAGATTCTCTCAAATCTGTAATGGAAGAGTACATGGGACTTTTCATAATTTTGCTTTGCCAAAAGCAACGTTCTTCAGCATTGTCTTGGGGATCAACATAATAGGAGAAAACAATTCTATTCTCAACACAACACTGCCTGCTTCTGTGACCACTTGAGTAGGGGTAGTCACACTGATTGATTCTCCTATTCGTTCATTCAGACACTTACCATGATTCCCAGAGAATAAAGGCCCAGATCCACAAGACTCTCTCACTTTAGACACCAGTCCCAAGTTCCAGGTCGTTTTACCTGTTTCCTGAAGAACTCAGTGTAAACTTGACCTTTGATTTGCCAGGACAGAACCTAGAGAAGGGCTGCAAGATATGCTCCTGATGAGATCCTTAGCACCATCTGACTGGAACTTAAAGTCATCCCAGAAAATCACCAATGATTGCGAGTGTTTTCTCACAATTCAGTTGTAGCAGCAGTTCTATACCTTTCTTTATTTCCTTTTCTCCCTATACTTTAATTATTTTCTTTCCTTCTTTTCATCTTTGCAACATATTGATAGGTACCAACAACAAAACCAGTATAGTGTTTTATTTTTAAATATGTGCCAAGCCGGGCATGGTGGCGCACACCTTTAATCTCAGCATTTGAGAGGCAGAGGTAAGAGGATCACCATTACTTTGAGGCCGCCCTGAGACTCCAGAGTGAATTCCAGGTCAGCCTGGGCTAGAGTTAGACCCTACCTCAAAAAACAAACAACAACAACAACAAGTGCCAAACTACATTTTCCTTTTTCCTACCATAGCTGAATATTCTTCTTAACCACCACCCAATTCTGCTTCCAATTTTATTCCTTTTAATATTTATTTGAAAGAGGGATGGATGGGCATGCCAGGATCTCCTGCTACTGAAAACAAACTCCAGACACATGCTCTACTTTGTGCATCTGGCTTTACGTGGGTTCTGGGGAATCAAACCTGGGCCCTCAAAATACTTAAAAAGTAGGCCTGGGCTGGAGAGATGGCTTAGCAATTAAGGCGCCTGCCTGCTAAGCCTAAGAACCCGGTTCTAATCTCCAGGTCCCACGTTTAGCCAGATGCAAAGTGATGCAAGGGCGCAATGCCTCACTTGACCACAAGGGGGCTCACGCATCTAGATTTCATTCACAGCAGCTGAGAGACTGCTGGCACACCCATTCTCTGTCTCCCTCTCCCTCTCTGTCTGTCTCTCTCTGTGTCTCTCTCCAAAAATAAATAAAATAATTAAAAAAATTTTTTTAACTGGGCATGGTGGCGCACGCCTTTAATCCTAGCACTTGGGAGGCAGAGGTAGGAGGATCACTGAGAGTTCGAGGCCACCCTGAGACTGCATAGTGAATTCCAGGTCAGCCTGAGCCAGAGTGAGACCCTACCTTGAAAAACAAAACAAAAAAATTTTTTTTTAAGTAGGACAGAGAATTAGTTACTGTACACCTGTAATCCTAGCACCCTTTCTTGCCATGCTTCAAGACGCTGAAAAGTGTTTAGATAGTTCAACAGAGATATTCCTAGTAATATCTCCTAAGGAAATAAATATACCCAAGCTAGGTACACATAGTTACAGCTCAACAAAATGATAGCATGAATGATGATTAATGATGCTTTGAAAACATTCAATAATTCGAGACTCCAACCAATGGCAGCCATCGCTGAGTCAGGTACCTATCTTCTCCAACTCACTACACATCCTGCCTCTGGAGACAGTCTTCTAACTGGCTAGCTGCATTTCAGTAATCTGCCTCTTTCTGAGCTTGGATTCCCCATGTCTGATGTGGAAAGAAGGTTGTATTTTGATGAGTGCAAGTGCTGTGTAGCTGGAGCATAGAGACAGAGAAATCAAGTGGCCCTGCTGCTGGCTTGGTAAATAGAGCCTAATGGAAGCAGCACCAGGCACTGTCACCTCATCTGTCACTCACTATGGCCTGGATTGCTGTGGGGAACTGGATGTGCAGGGTGGTGGATTTTCCACACATCCCAGCATCCTATAATTCAAATGACACTGTCTACCTAGGGACAGTGTCAGATGCCATCTGGCAAGGCTCATTTCTACAAAACAGACACCCATTGCAGATGCCATCGGCAAGGCCCAGGTTGTGACGTTTCCTTCTCACTATGACGGGTTGGCAGTCTGAGCTCCTCTTTGCTTGAGCAGCTCAGAGAATTAGTGCATGCATTTCATAGAACAAGTATCACGTGGGATACAGACAGGAAGATGCAAAGAACCAGGTCTGGAGAAGCTTCTGGCCTCTGAATGTGTCACCCACCAGATCCTGGACCCAGGAGACCCCCTATGTTTTGCCATCTCAGGTCTCCCAAGTTCAACCCCTTTGGTTCTTTGTGGAAGCTTCTCCATGAGACAGGTTTTATTGATTGAATCATCAGTCACTGGTGATCAACTCAGCTTTCAGCTTCTCTTCCTTCACCAGAGGAGAGGGGCAGGACTGTGACTTCAGCACTTCAATCACAGGACTGACTCCCCTCCACACACATATTCTGAGGCTGCCCGGAAGACTGAAAGGCACTTACCACCTAAGGTAGTCTAAGTCTTAGGCAGTGTGTACAGGAAATGGAAATACTGACCAAATATATATTTCAGAGCATCACAAGGCCAATGTAGCAGACCTGTTAAGCCTTACGTCAATAGATAACAGAAACTTAAGCACAAACAAATTATATGCTTATACTTGAGGTTTAAAAAATATGTTTTGGGATATCGTGTGGAATGTGGGAAAACTGAAGAATACGATGTCAGTCTGGCTCATATTGTTAAGTTCCACATCAAAACCAAGAATGACTTTTAAAGTTTGTTCAAAACTGGTTCTACTATGATTAAAAGAAGGCACAATGACTGTAACTTTTTAAAGGAAATTAAATTCAGTCATATCTCAATTATTCTAACACAAAGGGGGAAAACTTTTATAAAAAGTGGAAGCATGTTCCCGAAAAGTCTTTCTCTTGCTCAATATAGCACATCCTAGTATTCAAATAAAGTTCAACTCATACACACTACAAAGATTATAACTCAGAATGACCCATAGGGCTTATTTCCTGTTAGATTTTTTACCCCCTGGCTCTGCTCTGTAATTCTATTTGACTACACTTCAGCAATGATTCATCTTGTCAGTCTGCCAATGGTCTTTTCCTACTGAGCAAGTGGCATGTACTTCACGTACATGAGCAGGAACACAATTGAAAACTTTGCTCAGATTGCCCCCTATTATATTATTTGCTTCTCAATAAAAAGGCACACTTTCTTTTTAAATCAGTAATATGCCAAAGACTGAATATCAGGACAAAGAGTGGAAGTTAATTTAAAACAGTAAAGGACCATTATTGAGGGGTTACCTTGACCTGTATTTGGGGGACTTGAGCCCCTTCCGTAAGGTCTACTGCCTGTGATCTATGTAAACTTGCCTCTGGTGTCCAGGGTGAGTCACCACCTTCCAGACCTGGCCAGTTTCAGTGGGCACCATGACCATCTAACAGTACAACACTCAGCAAGGTTTTAGTCAAGACCATTATTTCACTGTTACAGTTTTGTCCCAGCCCCTGCCTTCCCCAAGCCCGGCTCTCCTTGCTGTCTGGCTTTCTGTCTTGCCATGCAATCCAATTCAACCAGACAACTAGGGAAGCTACCCCTTTTACTAATAAAGAAACTGGACCATATTGTGTTTAAGTAGCCCATGACCAGAGCTAGTTAATGGATGAATTTCATCCTTTGAAACTTCATTACTAACCATCATATTATTAATAGCTGGAGCCCAAAATGTGCCACTGTACTTGGATTCATCTTTCTTCTGAACCATTTCAGACTTCAGGGGATGTCTTTTTCTAGGGTCTGCCATGCAGTGGGCTCTGGGTGGACATGATCATAACTGAGCATCAGTAACTTTGTCTTAGGCTGAACCTGGAGGTCCACATTGCCAAACTTCTGGGCACCAGCAATGCCACAGTTCTTCCTTCTCCTGATTCATTCTTATAGAGTCAGTCTGACAACCTGGCTCGGCTTTTTCTGCCTAATTCTCTGTGTTACAGATCACATTCTTTCCTTGACCAGACATGTGTGACAGCACAGCACATATAAGAACCCCCCTTCATGACTGGGACAGACACAAAAATAGAAGGACCCCCCCCCATACACACACACACACACAAGTTTCGTATGGAGGCTTGGTTTGTAGTAAGGACCATGTGCTCCCGACATCCACATTTCCCAGCCGCTGCCGTACAAGAGCTGCTCTCCCCTCCACACAGCTTCGACCACATAGTCACAAGTTCTCTCTTGGTCTGTCCTCCTCAACACTCACTTCCATGCAAGCTGTGCATCCTCCTATAAGTTGCTGATCATTTCCCTCCACACTCAAACTCCTGAATCTTACAAGGGCTACCATCATCATTCACCCGAGTCACTGAAATGGCACACAGTCTGATGTTTAGCTCCTCAGACTCTACCATTTCCATTTCAGTCTTTACATTCTGTCCCTCACCCAAATCTTTGCAAGATACAAATGCAGCCTGGTTTCACAATCTCTCCTTGAGTTTCCACTGATCTTAAATAAAACATCCTAACACTCCTTTCAGTGCCCTGGTAATCATCTTTCCAAATGTATCTTTCATCATCTTTCCCAAAAGTGGTCCTTCATTTTCTTCTACCCAATCATTCATGACCTCTTTAATCCTCTTTATCTCACTAATATTTTTTCTTGTTTACTGCCATTTTTGCATCTTTTCTCCCACATCTTTTACTTCCCTTTCTTCTTTGCCAGGGTAACCTCTCTGTATTTTGTGTGCTTCCATATCACCCTGTTCTTCACCATTGTTTTCATGGATGGTTGCATTTTAATTTTATTGCTTATGTGGTTTCTATCTCTGGCTAAACTGTAAGCTACACAGGAGAAGGAAATGCTTTATTTTGATTACTACTGTATCCCTGGTATCCATTACAGTACCTGGAAAATAATGGAGACTTGGTAATCATTTGTTGAATGCATAAGTACATTCAATTTTCTGTATGATGAGTTAAATAAGTTCCCATGGGTCTGTGTTGAAACAAAACTTTCAAATGGAGTTGTGGAATAGTTTGTTAATAATTTTAGAATTTGGACTATTTTGTCCATTTATTTAATTAGATATGGAATGCAATTTTACACAATCATCTCTTCCTGTCCTCCATAATTGCTGCTTCAGATACTTTAAATTCAATAAAATGGGAACAAAAATAAAACTAGAATCTCAGAGAAGTTAGAAATAGCACTAGGAGAATTCTAAAACCTAGGAAAATGGAAAATTTAATGTTACTTTTACAATATTGACAAAGTACTGGGTGTTTATTGAGTGTCTGAATACCACAATGCATGGAATTAAGGACTTCTTCACATATGAACAATTTTCTTTGTGAATGAAGCAACTCCTCAGAATTGTTTGAACTCAACATCACTGAAACAGCACAAATACTTCTCCACCTGCAGAATTATGTTGAAGCATTGGTTTTAAATGTTCAGCTTCTGGCACTCTGGTAGAACAAGATCTTTGTGGAATTTTCTCCTAACAGGTTTTAAACTGTGGGTAGAACTGACTCTTTGAGACACTGTAAGTCTAATGGAAGTTTTGGTAGTTACAGTAGTGTTTTCTGAGGGGACTGTGAACAGAGTTCACATGGCCAGAGCTGGTGCTAGGAGCAATGGGCAAAGTGGAGGGGTTGGATAGCCCTGAGGGTAGACACTGGGCATAGCTGCTTCTGTGTTACTGAGCCTGAGACTAGCACTGAACTATCAAGTTAGACCTTAACTAGCAGCTGAACCAGGTCAGAAATGAAATGTCTAAAATGAAAATATACTTGAAATAAAATTCAAGTAGTTGACTAGGCAACAAACACAACTAATGGGAGGATTTGTGATGCTACAAGCTAGAGACTGCATAGAGTGCATCACAGAGGTGCAAAGATATGAAAAAAATTATAAGAGGTTTTGAGAAAATTAACAGATTTACACAGACTTAGCCAGAATTCCAGAATAAGAGAATAGATAGGAGGATAAAAAGGAAGAGAAGCAAAATTTAAAGACATAAATGGTACACTTTTTGAATGCCCACAGATTTGGGAACTGTGATATATTTCAAATATATTAAGCTAGAAAGAAAATCCAATACTGCAAGCATGAAGTTGCATGCAAGGGAAAAACAGAATGCAATTAACAACAACAACTCAGGGAGAGAGGGATAGTCTGTTCAGCCAAGGGGGACTGTCAACCTAGCAGCTGGAGAGATGGCTCAGCAGGTAAGAGTGTTTGCCACAGGAAGTCATGAAAAGTACAGAGCAGATTTGACAAAGAACTAATTGGAGAGAAAATTGAAAAGCAATTTTAAATGCAGTGGACATGGAAGGTAATAATTAGATACCATGGAAGAAAGAAATAATTGATCAACGAGAACCTAGAAGTTATCCATAACACCAGATGGAGAGACAAAAGACAAATGTGAAGGAGTTAATGGAACAGTCTCAAATACATCTTACATGTATACATACCATGCTCAAATACATCATAGCGAAATACCAAAAATCAAAGTTCATGGAATTTCAAGGCCAGTAAGGAATGGTTGTTCAAGGAGCAGCAAAGAGTCTGAAACTGACTTCTTTCTAGCAGCAATGGGGGAAGCAGGTATCATACCATCAATGTGTCTGGGGGTGTAGATCACCTGCTAAGATGTCTGGAGGAAAAATAAAGGTGAGAGAGTCATCAACAGGTTGACTCAAAAGGAAATTCTAATGGATATAATTTAACTACAGAGAATATTCTCTCAGATTCTCTGCCTAAGAGGCAGAAAGTAATAAAAGAATATGGAAACTAGTAAAAAAAAATTAAATTTGAATAATACCAATTGTATTAAAAGTAATAGTAGGGAAGCTGGTGCTGAGCAGAAAACCTTCTCCCTGTAGACCAGCCAACTGAAAGCTGGAAAAAGCTGCACTGCATGCAGCTGCATGGGAGAGAGAAATCATCAGCAGTGAAAACAGTGGGCACTGGAAAACTCAGGTTTGGCCAGACAGGCCAAATGACCGAACGGGTGCTTGCATGTCTGCTCTTGGGGAAACCAACTGCTCCCTAATTGTACTGAAGGCCCTCTCTATGGGAGGGAATACATACCTGGTACTGAAAAAACTAAGCAAAAGTCTATGGCAGGGGAGGTCATGAGCCTTAGGGGTATAAAGCCTGCTCTTGTCTGGCTAAATGCATATATTATTCTCACCAAACTGTCCTGAAAGCACTACAGTTAATGTTCATGTTCACATATTAATGCTACTCTCACTTCTGGTTAGAGAAGCTTCTCTTTTCATATGGTGATGACCACTGGGATGACCCAAAAGGCATCATAGTGCTGAGAAGAAGGGATAGAGGAGTGCCCAGCACTGAAACATCTCTGGCACACCTTCCAAGGCTCAGGGTCCATTGCAGAAGAGGGGGTGGAAAGAATGTAAGAGTCAAAGGAAGGGTATGACTCCTTACAATGCAACTGACCAGACATAAATTGGCCTCGATATCCATGACCTTGCAGTGCCTAGTAATACCATTGCAAGACCCTCATAATAAAAGAAAAAGATGATGACATCAAATTAAAAGAGACTAATCGAGAGAGGGAGGGGATATGACAGAGAATGGAGTTCTGAAGGGGAACAGGGGGGAGGGGAAGGAAATATCATGGTTTTTCTGTATGTAAGTATAGAAGTTGACAATTTAAAAAAAGTAATAGTAGGAGACTTCTGAGTAAGATGGCAGCATAGAAGCCATGCCAAACCAGCCTAGACAGGGGTTTAAGCAAAACTACAGCAAAATACACTCCTCTGAAAAGTGAAGGAGTATATGTTATTCTTAGACACAGTGGAGAAGCAGGAGAGACCTAGATCTACCAGAAAAGAGGAAAATGGCCAGAATCCCCACTGAGGCACTTGCAGCCCTGAACCATGTGATTCCCCATGATCAGGGTAACATCCACCAGGCGTGCTGAGTAGCAGCAGCAGCAGCAGCAGCAGCAGAGACCAAGCAAGAGGATTTCCCAACCCCAATCAGCCTCCTTGCAAAGTTAAGAAATCTGAAGGAAAGACAGCTGATATAACTAAGGAGGTACTGAAAGATACAGGTGGGACTGTGTGAGCAACTCCAGGCTTCCTACACTCTCCCATCCCCCAACCATCAGGACCATGAACCTCCAGAATTCAACACCCCCTGACCCATGGCAGTGCAGCCAACATAGCTGAACAGAACTCCAGCTCCACAGCACAACACGGAGGGATCGTGGTGGGCACTCACCATTAGTGAGTTTGGAAGCCATCCAAAAAGGTAAGAAGAGTGACAAAAAAAAAAAAAAAAAGGTTCATAGGCCTGCATTGGAAGTGCTAATCTCTCTTTCCATGTCTGGCCAGGTTATGGGATACATATTCTTGGTTGGCTTCACCATTTTCAAATAAGCTATATTTGGGGGTTGAATATTGTTGCCTTCGGATTTATAAGGCCCTTGTCATTTTCTTCTGTCATTATTGGGGGCAGGGTCTGATTCAGATCCAGGCTGACTTGGAATCCAATTTAGAGCAGAATTCTCTACCTCCCAGCTGAGGGAATTAAGGGTGTAGAGCAACACACACCCTTAGGGATTTTGGCTTTATAAGACTGTTTGTTTTAATCCCCACACTTGTATACTCCGTGCTGGTTTTTATTGAATGTGCTCAGTTCAAGTTTAGAAGTTGCCAGTAAATTGTTCTACCAAGTACATAGAATACTTTCTTAGCAAGCAAACTCAACTCCTAGGATTACCTCTGCAATAAGATTGGGGTACAAGAGCTACATTTGATACCTTAAACTCATATCCTGAAAGTATATAAAGGTGGATCACCACATCTAAGAACACTGCAAGTAAGTAGAAAACCCAAGCATCAAATCAATTCAGGATGCAAAAGTCACTACATTATAATACAAGAAACATGAAGAATCAAGACAATATGATCTTACCAAAAATTATAAATCCATCAGAAATGATTGCCAATGAGACTGTTTTAGATGAAATGCCTGACAAAGATTTCAAAAGAATGATTTTATCTATACTCAAAGAAATCAAAGAAGAAGACAAAGGAATTAAAGAAGAAAACAAACTCCTGAAAGAGAACACAAGAAACCTGCTTAATGAAATAAGGAGATCATTACAAGACATGAGTAAGGAAATAGAAATACTGAAGAAAAACCAGGATGAAATTCTAGCTCTGAAGAACACAGTCAGTCAAATATATTTAAAAAAAAAAAAAAAAAAAAAAAAAAAACCTCTGTGGAAAGTTTTACCAATAGAATGGATGAAGTGGAGAACAGAGTATCTAAACTGGAAGACCAGGTGGCAGACCTAATACAGTCCAACAAAGAGAAAGACAGCTAATAGGAAGATATTAATGGGAACTCCAAGATAACTGGGACACTATGAAAAGATCAAACATAAGAATTCAGGGAATAGCTGGGTGTGGTGGCGCACACCTTTAATCTCAGCATTCGGGAGGCAAAGGTAGGAGGATCGCCATGAGTTTGAGGCCACCCTGAGATTACATAGTGAATTCCAGGCAGCCTGGACTAGAGTGAGACCCTATCTTGAAAAACTGAAAAATGAAACCCCCCCCAAAAAAAAAAAGAATTCAGGGTATAGTAGAAGGAGAAGGATTTCAATCCAGAGGCTTATTAGGCATTTTCAACAAACTCATAGAAGAAAAAAAATGTCAATGCAGATACAAAAGCTTTTAGAACACCAAACAGAAAAAACCTAGAAAGAACCTTTCCTCACCACGTTGTAATTAAACTACTAAACATACAAACCAAAGAAAATATATTGAAAGCAGTTAGAAAGAAAAAGCAAGTCACCAAAAATGGTAAGTCCATCAGAATAACAGCATATTACTCAACACAAACTTTAAAAGCCAAAAGGGCTTTGAATGATGTATTCCAAGTTCTGAAAGATAACAACTGTCAACCAAGATTACTTTATTCCATCAAAATTGATGGAAAAATAAGGATACTCTAGAATACAAACAGGCTGAAGGAATTTATGACAACTAAACCAGCTCTACAGAAAATACTTGAAGGAATTCTTCAAGCTGAAGAGAAAGCAAATCATGCCTAGGAGGAAATAGGAAAAAATAAACCATACTCAAATAAGAGTTAAAACAAGTGCATAGGGGCTGGAGAGATGGTTTAGTGGTTAAGACACTTGCCTGCAAAGCCAAAGGACCTTGGTTCGATTCCCCAGAACCCAAGTAAGCCAGATGCACAAGGTGGCACATGCATTTGGAGTTTGTTTGCAGTGGCTGGAGGCCCTGGGATGCCCATTCTTTCTTCTCTCTCTCTCTCTCTCTCTCTCTCTTCTTCCTCTGCCTCATTCTCTCTCTCAAATAAATAAATAAAAATTAGAAAAAACAAAAACAAGTGAGTAAAGGGAAAACGGGAAGCACTACAAAACAAGAATGGCAAGAATAAATACATGCCTTTCAATAAAAACTCTTAATATCAATGGCCTCAATGCCCCAACCAAAAGACACAGGCTTGCAGACTGGATTAAATGGCAGGATCCTGCCATTTGTTGCCTCCAGGAAACTCATCTCTCAATAAAAGATAGATACTGTCTTACAGTAAGAGGATGGAAAACAGTATTTCAAGCAAATGGGCCTAAGAAACAAGCAGGGGTTGCTATCCTAATTTCTGACAGGATAGACTTCAAACCAACATTAGTGGGGGAAGATTAAGAAAGTCACTTTATACTCATTAAAGAAACACTCCAACAGGAGGACATTACAATCCTAAACATATATGCACTTAATATGGGGGCTCCCAATTTCATCAAACAAACACTATTAGATTTAAGGTCACAGATAACACCAAACACAATTGCAGTGGATGACTTCAATACCCCACTCTCATCAATTGACAGGTCATCCTGGCAAAAAATAAACAAAGAGAGCTGGGCGTGGTGGCGCACGCCTTTAATCCCAGGACTCGGGAGGCAGAGGTAGGAGGACAGCCATGAGTTCGAGGCCACCCTGAGACTAAATAGTTAATTCCAGGTCAGCCTGAACCAGAGTGAAACCTTACCTTGAAAAACCAAAAAAATAAAAATAAATAAACAGAGAGACATCTGGATTAAATGATGTCATGGAACAAATGGACCTAAGATATATTCAGAACATTCCATCCAAATGCTGCAGAATATACATTTTTCTCAGAACCACATGGAACATTCTCTAAAATAGGTCATATATTAAGACACAAAGCAAATCTTAACGAATACAGGAAAATTGAAATAATTCTGTGTACTCTCTCTGACCACAATGGGATTAAACTGCAAATCAGCAACAAGAAAAACTACAGAGGATACAGAACTTCATGGAGACTAAACAGTACCCTATTGAATGATGAATGGGTTATTAAAGAAATCAAAAAGGAAATCAATAAATTCGTAGAATCAAATGATGATAAAAATACAACATACCAAAACCTTTGGGACACAGTGAAGGCAGTCCTACGAGGGAAATTTATAGCTCTAACTGACTATATTGAGAAATTAGAGAGTTCACAAGTAAACAATTGAATGCTTCACTTTAAGGCCTTGGAAAAAAAAGAACAAGACAAACTGAAAATCAGTAGATGGGAAGAAATAATAAAGATTAGGGCAGAGATTAATGAAATAGAAACAAAAAAATCCAAGTAATCAATGAAACAAAGAGTTGGTTCTTTGAAAGGATAAACAAGATTGATTAACCCTTAGCAAATCTGACCAGAAGAAAGAGAGAAGAGACAAAAAATTAATAAAATTAGAGATGAAAAAGGCACCATTACAACAGATACCAAAGAAATTTAGAAAATCATAAGGACATACCTTAAGAATATATATGCCTCTAAGTTTGAAAATCTGAAAGAAACAGATGATTTCCTTGATTCATATGACCAACCAAAATTAAATCAAGATGAGATAAACTATTTAAATTGACATATAACAAGTACGGAGATCCAAGCAGTTATAAAAAGTCTCCCAACTAAAAAAGTTCAGGCCCAGATGGATTCACTGGTGAATTTTACCAGACCTTCATGGAAGAACTAGCATCATTGCTTCTCAAACTTTTCCACAAAATAGAAAAGGAATGGACTCTACTTAACTCCTTCTATGAAGCCAGCATCACTGTGATACCAAAACCAGACAAAGAAAGAACAAAAAAAGAAACTTACAGACCAATCTCCCTCATGAACATAGATGCAAAAAAATTTTAACAACATATTGGCAAACAGAATACAAAAATATATCAGAAAGATTATTCACCCCAACCAAGTAGGCTTTATCCCAGAGATGCAGGGATGATTCACCATACACAAATCGATAAATGTAATACATCATATAAATGGTCTGAAGGACAAAAATCACATGATCATTTCAATAGATTCAGAAAAAGCATTCAACAAAATCCAACATCCCTTCATGGTAAAAGGATTACAGACTGGGAATAGAA
Source organism: Orientallactaga sibirica (assembly GCA_036365145.1). Lineage (NCBI taxonomy): Eukaryota > Metazoa > Chordata > Mammalia > Rodentia > Dipodidae > Orientallactaga > Orientallactaga sibirica. The sequence goes on from JAEOAD010000017.1 coordinate 17,519,546, forward strand.
GGAACATATCTCAACATAATAAAAGCTACTTATGACAAACCTATAGCCAACATAATACTAAATGGGGAAAAACATGAAGCTTTTCCACTAAATTCAGGAACAAGACAAGGGTATCCACTGTCCCCACTTTTATTTAATATACTACTAGAAGTCTTAGCCATAGCAATAAGGCAAGGGACACTCATAAAAGGGATACAAATTAGAAAGGAAGAGATCATATTATAATTATTTGCAGATATATGATTCTGTACATAAAGGACCCTAAAGACTGTTCCAGCAAACTGTTAGAGGTGAATAATACTTTTAGCAATGTAGTGGGATGTAACATAAACACACAAAAATCAGTAGCTTTCCTATATACTAACAACAAATGTGGAGGATGAAATCAGGGTATCTTTCCCATTCACAATTGCCTCAAAAAAAAAAAAAAAAAAAGAAAGAAAGAAAGAAAGAAAGAAAGAAAGAAAGAAAGAAAAAGAAAGAAACAAAGAAACAAAGGATCTTGTAATAAATTTACCCAAGGAAGTGAAGAATCTCTACAATGAAACTTTAAAACATTCAAGTGAGAAATTGCAGAAGACACAGGAAATGGAAAGACATCCCATGTTCTTGGATTGGAAGATTCAATATTGTGAAAATGTCAATCTTAACAAAGTAATATACACATTTAATGCAATCCCCATCAAAATTCCAATGGCATTCTTCACAGAAATAGAAAAAATGATCCTAAAATTCATTTGGAAGCACAAAAAAACCTTGAATAGTCAAAACAATTCTGAGCAACAAAAATCAGGCTGGTAGTATCACCATACCCAATTTTAAGCTATATTACAAAGCCATAGTAACAAAAATAGCATCGGACTGGCACAAAGATAGACATGTAGATCAATGGAACAAAATAGAGGACCCAGATGTTAATCCAGGCAGCTACAACCATCTGATTTTTGAAAAAAAGGCCAAAAATATTCATTGGAGAAAAGATAGTCTCTTCAATAAGTGGTGCTGGAAAACTGTATATCTGTGTGTAGAAGGATGAAAATAGATCCTTGTCTTTCTCCATGCACACGAATGAAGTCCAAGTGGATCAAGGACCTTAATATCAGACCTGAAACTCTGAAATTGCTAGAGGAAAAGGTAGGGGAAACTCTTCAAGATATTGGCATAGACAATGACTTTCTGAATATAACCTTGATTGCTCAGGAAATAAAACCACTAATCAACCACTGGGATCTCATGAAATTTACAAAGCTTTTGTACAGCAAAGGACACTGTGAATAGAGCAAAGAGACAACCTACCGAATGGGAGAAAATCTTTGTCAGCTACACATCTGACAGAGGATTAATTTCCAGAATATACAAAGAACTCAAAGGCTGGAGAGATGGCTCAGCAGTTAAGGCATTTACCTGCAAAGCCAAAGGATCCCGGATCGATTCTCCAGGACCCATGTAAGCAAGATGCACAAGGGGGCGCACACATCTGGAGTTCATTTGCAGTGGCTGGAGGCCCTGGTGCATGCATCTCTCTCTCTTTCTCTCTGCCTCTCTCTCTCAAATAAATAAATAAAAATGTTTCTTTTAATCCCAGCACTCGGGAGGCAAAGGAACGAGAGTTCAAAGGCCAAGACAGTTAAAGGTCAGCCTGGACCAAGTGAGACCCTACCAGCAAACCAAAAAAAAAAAAAAAGAACTCAAAAAACAGAACAATAAGCAAAAAAACCAATTAAAAAATGGGCTATGGAACTAAATAGAGAGTTCTCATCAGAAGAAATACAGATAGCATATGAACATTTAAAAAACTGTTCTACATCCTTAGTCATCAAGGTAATGCAAATTAAAACTACTTTGATATTTCATCTCACTCCTGTCAGAATGTCTACCATCAAGAAAATAAATGACAATAAATGTTGGCGATGATGTGGAAAAAGGAGAACCCTTTTACACTGTTGGTGGGAATGTAATCTGGTCCATTCCTTGTGGAAATCAGTATGGAGGTTCTTGAGACAGCTAAAAAATCCATTTACCATATGATCCAGCTATAGCACTCCTAGGTATATATCCTAAGGATTCTTCTCACTTCCTTAGAGATACTTGCACAACTCATGTTTATTCCTGCTCTATTCACAATAACTAGGAAATGGAAAAAGCCTAGATGTGCCTTCAAAGATGAATGGGTAATAAAGATGTGGTACATTTAAACAATGGAGTTCTTTTCAGCAGCAGTAAAGAAAAATTAAATTATGAAACTTACAGGGAAATGGATGATCTGGAAAGGATTACACTAAATGAGGTAACTCAGGCCCAGAAAGCCAAACATCACATTAATAGACTTGTGTGTGAGCTGAAACCAAAAATCAGTAGCAGAGGCCAGTAAGCTAGAAAAAGACTATAAAGGAGGGAGGAGAGAGAAGGACTTAAGTAAATGGTATTGTATATATGTAAGTAGAAGGACAGATTATGGGGGGGAGGCCTAAGAGAGGCCAGGGGAACAGATTGTGTAAAAGAAGGGTGGCAGTGGGGGGGGCAATCAAAATTCAAAATATCCTGAATAAGACATATGAAAACCTACTTTTTTGAATAATGGCACATCCAGAAGCCAAAGATTGTTACTAGAAATTTTTCAGAACCCAGAGATGGGATACCTTCTAGTGAGTTGTTGGCCAGGGAGGTCCCTATTGCCTCCAAAACATTATAGGCTATTGCCAAGGCCCTTGGTTTCCCTTGAGAAACAGATGGTAAGACCCTATTGCTGAAGACTTCACATGCCTGAGCGGCAAGGTCACTGAGAATCAAGCTGGTGCTGAGCAGAAAACCTTCTTCCTCTAGACCAGCCAACTGAAAGCTGAAAAAAGCTGCATTGAATGCAGCCCTATGGGAGGCAGAAGTCATCAGCAGTGAAAACAGCAGACACTGGAAACCTCACATTTGGCCAGACAGGCCAAATGACCGAAAGGGTGCAATAGTGGTGTGTCTGCTCTGGGGGAAACCAACTTCTCTCTAATTGGACTGAAGGTCTGCTCTATGGAAGGGAATACATGCCTGATACTGAAAAAAAACCTAATCAAAAGCCTATGGCAGGGGAGGTCATGAGCCTTAGGTGTATAAAGCCTGCTCTTGTCTGGCTAAATGTATATACTATTCTCACCAAACTGCCCTGAAAACACTACACTTAATGTTCATATTCATATATTAATGCTATTCTCACTTCTGGTTGGAGAAGATTCTCTTTTCAGATGGCAATGACCACCGGGATGACCCAAAAGGCAACATAGTGCTGAGAAGAAGGGATGGAGGAGTGTCCAGCACTGAAACATCTCTGTCACACCCTCCAAGGCTCAGGGACCATTGCGGAAGAGGGGGCGGATAGAATGGAAAAGCCAAAGGAAGGGTATGACCTCTTACAATGCAACTGCCCAGACAGAAATTGGCCTCGATATCCGTGACCTTGCAATGCCTAGTAATACTTTTGCAAGACCCTCAAAATAGAAGAAAAAGATGATGACATCAAATTAAAAGAGAGACTAATGGAGAGAGGGAGGGGATATGATGGATAGTGGAATTGTGAAGTAGAAAGGGGGGATGGAAGGGAAATATTATGGTTTATTGCCTGTAAGCATAGACATTGTCAATAAAAAATGAAAAGAAAGAATTACAAAGACAAAATGTAATAGTAATGTTTTATTACTTAAAAATACATTAAAGGGCTGAAGAGATGGCTTAGCAGTTAAGGTGTTTGCCTGCAAAGCCAAAGGTCCCACATTCCATTCCCCAGGACCTAAGTAAGCCAAATGCACAAGGTGGTGTATGCATCTGGAGTTCCTGGTGCACCCATTCTCTATCTCTCTTTCTTTCTCCTTCTCTCTGTCTCAAATAAATAAGTAAATGAAATTTTTTAAATACATTAAAATAACAGATGGTGATATCTAAAGAGGAGGGTAAAGGTGCTAAAAAGTTGTTTTAACTATTAACTAAGAGACTTTTAACCTGTATATGAACAATTTTAAACTAGTGGAGAAAAATATATGATAAACACCAATGTGACCAATTAAAACTGCCAAGAAAAAAAGGAATACAAACACTTGGCACAAATAAAAAGTACGACATATATGGTACAAACAAATGATAGCAATTACATTTAATGAACATACACTAAATACCCTAGTTAAAATTTGACAGTTGGATTTAAAAACTCATAGTTATATGTGGTTAAAAAATAACCAGAATATAAATTTATAGACAGTAAAATTACAAGACTGGAAAAGATGCATCATGCAAAGTATAACTGAAAGAAGGGTAGCCTACTCACATAAACATGAAACAAAATTAACTGTCAAAAGCATTACTACAGAGAATGGGTCAAAATGATAAAAGTTTTACTGCATAAGAAATATATGGCAACTCTTTGTAAGAAAACAATAGTATGCTATCAAAATATATCAACAATAAATAATAACATTTTTGTTTTTCCTTTCTAATCACTATGCCTTTTGGGTTCATTTCATGTCTACTTATATTAACTAGAATACCCTTTAGAGTGTTTTACAGAAATAGTTATAATGAACCTGTGTGTCTTAGTTTAGGTCAAAAACAGACTTTGGAAATGTTACCACAATGATGATGATGCTGGAGCACTCTATCACGATGTTTGCTGTGGCCTAACTTTAGCATCCAGGGAGAGATGGCTGCCATAGCCCTTCACTCCACTACATATGCAATGTCACTAAGATGGGTGACTTCCAGCAATAAGGGACACAAGTCATGTTTTGATACTCCTTACATTTTAATTTGAAAGTCTAGCAATCTTAGAATGACAGAAGAACTAAAAATGTGTACAAAAAGCTAAGTCAAACTTGGGAAACAGATCTCTGCCAACTGAGAATTTTTTCTGACACTTATCAAACTATATTGATGATGGCCACTAGTTCCATGCAGACTGTTGACTTCACTGCCAGTAGCTGCTCACTTCTCTTGATAACGGAAAGGAGCAAAAATGAGGCTCCTGACTCAACTCCACAAGGACTGAAGACCCCAACAGTGCCAAAGCAGAGCTCTCAGGAGCAGGATGAGACTGATTGCTGACTGCTGTGACATCTAAAGCCATCTCACCTACTGCTGCTGTCTCCACAATACCATTACCTTCAAGAGCTTATGACTGGGGGCAGCCATGCATGCCCATGGTGTGTGCAACTTGTGTGCATGTAGCTAAGATGAAGTCATGTTATCAGCCCCATGTGACCTCATTAGAACACTATTACACCCTGAAGGATCCAGCATTTCATTTACTAATAGAAAGAAAATACGTGATTATTAAAAATGTGCGTTGATACAACATTTCCTGAGATTTATTGTTGAACAAAGAAATATTTTGTCTCAACCACTTCATATCAGTTTCTCTGAAGTTAAAAATCTGTACAGGTTTTGGAACCTGAAGATTATGTAAATCATTTGTTACTTAAACCTGTGAAAACAACTTCTTTGAAAGAAGATGTGTGTATTTATGAGTGACCTCTGGAATTCATTACTTTTATGGTATTGGTGCAGTTGTTTATAAGTGCTCAGTGTCTTCATTGCAATATGAAATTCATTAAAACATCCATGTTCCACTAGGAAAAAAAAACAAGAAAGAAATGTCTAGGCATGGTGGCTCACACCTATAATCCCAGTACTTAAGAGGCTGAGGTAGGAGGATCACCATGAATTCGAGGACAGCCTGGGCTACAGAGTAAGTTCAAGTCAGCCTGGCCTAGAGTGAGACCCTGCCTCCAAAGAATAAAAGAAAAAGAAAAAAATGTTATCATGAAATTCACTGTATGTTTTGGTAAATACCCTTTATTAAGTTAAGGACATTCTCTTCCATTTCTACTTTTATTTTCATTGTAAACATGACAAGTGCTTTTCATCTGCATATATTATAAAGATCATATATTTCTCTTATAATCTGCTAATATTGCATTCCTATGATTTAATCAGTTGGGTCATGATGTTGAATCCTTTCTTTGCTGGCTAACATTTTATATTAAATTCTTATCTCCATATTTATAAAAAGAATTCTCCTGTAATTTTCCACTGAGCTTTCATATCATTTCTGCCAGGTTTTAGAATCAATGTTACATCAATCTCTGACCAAGATGGCTTTGACATTCTGTTCCTCTTTGCTTGACAAAACTATACACAGCTCTTCCTGACTATGGGCCCCTGACCTCCCTTTCCGTAGATCATTGGATTCTCTTTCTTGTTTTTTAAACAAGATGCAATTGTAAATTATTTCTCTGTGCCTTTGAGATACAAATCTACAACACAAGAAGATTTCTTTCTTTCCCCATTTTTTAAGGACCTGGAAGTCATTCCTTTGAAATTTAATCATCAGGAAGGATAGTACCCCATCTCCCAGTCTGGAAGATAGAAGCCTAATGTTTACCAGGAACAGTTAGCAATCACAGATGACCTATTCACATTCACTTACCTCCCTACTGGTGTCCTTCAGTACTTTTCCATTCTCCTATCCCAGCTTTTAAAACTTTCTTCCTGTCCAAATAGTTCTCCCCACTGATTTTGTTTGTTTTTGTTTTTTTTTAATATTTTATTTATTTATTTATTTATTTATTTATTTATTTATTTATTTATTTATATGAGAGAGAGATAGAGAGAGAATGGGTACACCAGGGATTCCAGCCACTGCAAATGATCTCCAGATGTATACGCTACTTTGTGCATCTGGCTTATGTGGGTACTGGGGAATCAAGCCTCAAACTGGGGTCCTTAGGCTTCACAGGCAAGTGCTTAACCACTAAGCCATCTCTCCAGCCCCTGATTTTGTTTTAATGCTTCTTTATAAAGGATGAAAAGTACTAAAATACTAAAATACAGATAAAGAATAATCACAACAGTGACAAACATTATAAACATAAAGTATAAAATTAAAACATTTTCTGATTAAAAAATATCTAATAGTTTAAAATAGGCTAACTTGTGCTGGGCGTGGTGGTGCATGCCTTTAATCCCAGCACTCGGGAGGCAGAGGTAGGATGATCGCCATGAGTTCGAGGCCACCCTGAGACTACAGAGTGAATTCCAGGTCAGCCTGGACTAGAGTGAGACCCTACCTTGAAAAACTAATAATAACAATAATAATAATAATAATAATAATAATAATAAAAAAATAGGCTCACTTAAAATTTTCTTGGCCTTTTTAACTGACTCAATATATTTCTTTTATACTTCCTAACATGAGGTAAAGAATGGATCCATTTTCCTGGTTTCGGAAAGCTTGTACAAAATTGGCACTATTCCTTTCATGAATGGAAACAGAACTCATTAAATACAAGCAGTGGGTAATGAGGAGCAGAGTTCACAGTAAGAGCCAGTGGGTATAGTAGTTAGCCTGTAATCCTAGCATTGGGGAGGCCAACACGAGAGATCCCCGGAGCTGGCTGGCTGAAGGGCAAGCTCTGGGCTCAAGTGAGAAAACATGGCTCCAGTAAATAAAGAGAGGAGATAATAGGGGAAGACACTCAATGTCACCCTCTGCCCTCCACACATGCATGTCTGTGTGTGCATGCACACACACACACACACACACACACACACACACACTCACCTGCCCACACACATGCATGCACAAAAAAGCATCTGAATCTAGAAATTCTGGGGGCCAACAATTTTGACTTAAGATTTCATTCTACTTGATAACATTTTACTATCTCTTGGTACCTACAGCACCTGTGGCCGTGCCCTCCTCCCATTCCTGAGCCTCCTTCATGAGGTTTTGCTTTTTGACCAACTCAGTCTTGAAAGGAATTTGTCAATTTTATTTATTTTTAAAGAACTAACTATTGTTTAGTTAATAACAACTGCACATTTTTTTCTATTTCATTAATATGTCCTGTCATCTATTTTCCCTTCCTTTTTATGTTGGAGTTTAATTTGCTATTAGTTTTCTAAGTATTATTATCATTAGCCTAAAAAAATAGGCAGATTGTCTTTATTACTAATTCCAAAAGTTTGAAGAGTTAGTCTTGAGCCGGATATGTAGCTCAGTAATAGAGTATTTGCCTCGTATGTATGAGACTTGGTTGGAGCCTCATAACCACACAAAAGAAAATGAATAAATAAATTGATTAGTTCTTGTGATCCAAAAACAAGGATAACTATTGATATAACTTCTGCTTCAATAAGATCATATCAGTGCAATAGATGTGAAAATGAAATTAAAGCCATAGGGATTGGTAAGGAGAAATCAAACCATTATTACTCACAGATAATCTGGTTACTCATGTTGAAAATCATGTAGAAAAGAATGCAAGGCAAGGCCATGAAAATTAATAAGAGTCTATAGCAATTCTACCAGATGGAAAAAATCCAGATTAAAAAGAAATCAATTGTTTATGTGGCAGGAATCTACTACTATGCAGTTAAACATTGAAGAAGATCTACTTTTCATTGTCATAAAAACATTTACCAAAGGCATTAGTTCTAAAATATATACAAAAACAGGGGATGGCTCAGATAAAGGTCTTTCTGCACAAACATGAGTACCTAAATTTGGATTTCCAGAACTCACAAGAGGTGGACATGTTAGTCCTAACATCTGTCAGCCCAGAGAGCCTACAGCAAGACGGAAGTGAAGCTTGTACACCAGCTAGCCGGGGGAATGCAGCAGTGACCACTGAGAGATTCGATCTCCAAAAGGAAGAAGAAAGGCAAAACCAGCATGAAGGCTTTCCTCTGACCTCCACACATGACAAACACACGTGCCTCCACTCACACCTGTACACATGCATACCCATCTGAGCCATCTCTCCCACCCTTCTTGCACACTTTTGACAAGCCTAGTGAGCTGTTTCCCAATTGAAATCTTATGGAGAGGGCTGGGGAAATGGCTCAGTGGCACTTGCTTGCAAAGCCTCCCAGTCTGGGTTCAATTCCCAAATACCCATGTAAAGCCGGATGCACAAGGTGGTGCATATATTTGGAGTTCACTGGTAGCAACAAGAGGACCTGTTATGCCCGCTTTCATTCTCTTTCCTCTCTCTCTCAAATAAATAATTTCTTTTATTTATTTATTTATTTATTTATTTATTTATTTATTTATTTATCATTGGAGAGAGACAGAGAGAGGTAGAGACAGAGGGAGAGGAAGACAGAGATGGGCACGACAGCAGCCTCTCAGCAGCTGCAAATGAAATCCAGATGCATGCGCCACCTTGTGGTCAAATGCGGCAAATGCGGCATTGCGCCCTTGCATCATTTTGCATCTGGCTAAACGTGGGACCTGGAGATTGGAACCAGCGTTCTTAGGCTTAGGAGGCAGGTGCCTTAACCGCTAAGCCATCTCTCCAGCCCAATAATTTCTTTTTAAATCTTCTGGATAGCTTTCAGAGGTTCATATTGATTCATTGGTCCGGGGTGGAGGCAGTCAGCAGTATTTTCCCCAAGAAACTACGGTGCCTCTCATATGGAAAACCACTGGCTTAGAGAAACTGAGGAGAAAGTAACAGGGTTCCGTACACAAAGTTTTGTTGCACTCACACTTAACTTTGTCATCCTGAACTTGGGAAGATAAATGGAGTTCTGCATGGCAATCCAGACATTGTCAAGCAATTAAGTGAATTGAGGGTTGGTTTTGCTAAATGTTCTCCATACCATGGAAAGAACCTTCTTTCTGACTCCATTAACTCCCTTCCAGCCCCAGTACATGAATACTTCACTGGTCTTCTGGAGCCTTTAAATAAGATTCTTTGATTTGGTTGATGATGCATTTTTGATCAGGAGGGGATATGATAGAGGGTGGATTTGTGAGGGGGAAGTGGGAATGAGGCAGGAATTATCATGGTTTATGGTTAGTTGAGTACTTACTTAGCATACATGAGGTCCTGGGTTCAACTCCTAGCACCAAATCAGCCAGGTGTGAGGGCAGGAACCTGTAATCCTAGCAGTCAGGAGGTTCAAGCAGGAGGATCAGAAGTTCAACCTCATCATCAGTTATATAATAAGTTCAAGACTAGCCTGGGCTACATAAGACCTTGTCTCAAAAACAGAACAAAACAAAAACCCAATATGTTTATAGCTATAAATATGTGGTGTTTTTAGCCTTGATCATAGAAGTCTCTTTTCACAGTGGGCAAAGGTTAATGCAGAGATGTGTACTTGGCAAAAAATGCTGAGAATGCATGGTCATTGTGTGTTCAGCCCTAAATGGTACATCAACATGGTAGAAGAGGGGTCACAGAAAGAATATAAGAGCCAGAAAATGGGAAGGAGTGCTGTGGAGCAGTGTCTTCCGGACATGACATGGCCACTGCACTCGTGACCTCACAGCAGCTGGAATTCACTACACAAGCGTGAACCCATCAACACTCTATCATGGATTGGGTGGGGGTGGAAGGGTGCTATAAGATCCCACACCTCCCAGTGGAAGTATTGGCAGTTCATTGTTGCTGAGCAAGGGCGCGTCATGTTCTTCAGTAGAGCAGACCCTGGCAACTTGCCCATACTCCAGTAAATAACCTTTTAGGCATGCTTATGCAAGCGGCCCTCATTTAACTCAGTGGAACACAAAATAAAAAAGACATAAAAGTAGTAAAGATATTGGTGGATGTAAAAAGAAGGGGCCTAGCGAGAGGGGGATAAGGGAAGGTAATACAGAGTAAATATGATCACAATATGTTATACAGATGTGTGACATTGTCAAAATGAAAATCACAAAACAGATCTACCATATGACATAGCTATACTATTCTTTGGTATTTACCCAAAGGACTATAAGGCAGCCTATCGCAGAGACACTTGCACATCAGTGTTTGTTGCAGCACAATAATCAAAATAGGTGTCCCATAAAAGAGGAGCGATAAAGAAATGTGGCATATCTCAGCCCAAAGAGAGTCAAACATACTGAATTCTGTTAAGGACAGTTGGCTTTACTCAGTCACCACCTCAAATGCTAATGTCATCCAGAAATACCTCCATAGACACTGCCAGAATGTTTGCACAAATGTCTGGGTCTACTTTGGCCTGGCCAAGTTAACACATAAAATTAACCATTACATGGATTACATGGAAAAGGATGACCAGTAGAGCTGATCATTGACGCGGCTAACAGAGCAGTCAGGAAGCACTGATATTCTGCCTTCCTCTCCCCATGACCAAACTGGAACAGCCCAAAGAGACCTACCTTTTAATCTTATTCCAAAACAAGTAAAAGTGCTATCTTCTTATATTCCCTCAAGGAAATATTGAATGCTGCCAAGACCACGTTACAATGTCTGCCTTGCCAAAAAGAAAAAAGAAAAACTGTGGTGTATCTGCACAATGGAATTTTTTCACAGTCATAAAGAAGAATGGAGTTATATCATTTGCAGGAAAATGGATTCAACAGGAGCTCACCATACTAAACAAGTTAAGCTACCAGTTAAAAAAAGACAAATATGTTTTCTTTCATTTGTAGTTCCTAGATTTTATATAGATACATAAAATCATACACATATATCATCTATATATATGAAATGAAAATAAAGAGTGAAACTGTCTAGAGGAGCAAAGAGGACTAACAAGGATGGGAAGGGAGGACAAAAGAGGGCAGAGGGGTATGGGGAGGTATACTCAATGTGCAAATCACACTCGGATGAAAATATTCTATGTAACACAATTTCATGTGCAATGAATATGCACAATGAAAACTTAAAAAATAAGTTAGGGCTGGGGGATGGCTTTGCAATTAAAGATACTTGCTTGCAAAGTGTGCTGGCCCAGATTCAGTTTCCCAGCCAACCACATAAACCAGATGGGCATTCATTTGCAGCAGCTTCAAGAGACGCTGGCACTTGTATGGATGCACACACACCAACACACAAACAAACACATGTGCAAACACACACACACAAACAAGTAAATAGAAAGCATCCAGAACCTAAAAACTCATACTAAAGAAAAAAATAAAGAGAAATCCTACCACTTTTTCTCCAGAAGTAATTCTGTCACACAGTCTGATGGTAAATATGGATAAAATATCACTATATATTGAGTCAAAAGTCTGTAGTACTTCTTTTTCAATGAAAACATGAAGAATATTCAATAAGAAAACATTATATTGTGTGACTGTGCTAGCCTCTAGGAGATCCTAAATAATTTTTGAAATATTAAATGGAAGAATTAATGTCCAAAAATTACTTTAAAAACTCACAATAAGACAAAAAAAAAGATGTCAATGAATGCCTAATGAGACAAATAGATAGCCCATGGTTCAATAAATAACTAAAAGAAAGAAAAAAGAAAGAAACACCCTGTTGATTGGGAGCCAGAGAAATGGCTTAACAGTTAAGGCACTTGACTGCAAAGCCAAAGAACCCAGGTTCAATTGCTCAGGACCCACATAAACCAGATGTGCAAGGTGGCACAGGTGTCTGGAGATCATTTGCAGGGCTAGAGGCCCCGGCATGCCCATTTTCCCTCTCTCTATCTGTTTATCTCTCTCTCTCTTCTCTCTCTCAAATAACAAAATAAAAAAATTGCAAACATGTAGATTGGCAATGAAACATCACAAAGTACAGGTTATGATAAATATAAGTTCAGGAGAATCTCATTTACAACTAAAGTAATAAGTTAATAATGACTGGATTGTCCCACATAGTGACCATTGAGCTAGAGGCTCAATGCTGATCACTCTGGGAAATCTAACCTGACGATGAGAACTTTATTTAGTAACTCCGTTTATTAGCTGGAAAGAATAGATGTTTCCATGTTCAAGTTCCTTGCAATTGTAGGATTGTAAAAAGTTCAAATTCAGACAATCTTCAGCCTGTGCTCTTAATGTGTATTTCCACTTTTAGAGAAAGCAGTGCTAATTCTCCCTTCATCAGGAACTTTGAGGAATTCTAGTCACTATTTTTAGAAATTGCCAAATTAGAGAACATGTGCTTTCAATATGGGAAACTTCTGCCAATTTTCTAGGAAAAAAAAATGCATGCATATGTAATTGGCTGTCCTGTTTCTCTTCCACTCCTTCCCTCTTTTCACTCCTCTCTGTTGCAGCCTTAAGCATATGCTACTAATGGCTCACTAGCAACTTATGCCTCCCCCCTAAGGGCATCTTCTCTTTCTCAATTAAAACTGCCTGCCCCTGCCTTTCAGTCACCTGGTAAATGGCCAAAGCAGGATCCACAGAGGGGGTATGACCTCCTTCCAAGTGTTAGGATTCTTTCTGCTACTATGAGGCCAAAAGTATAGCAAGATAGGTGTTTATCTCACTGGCGTGGTAGTGTTACAGCAAGGCGCTGGCACCATGGTTTCTGAACTTCCCCTTGTTCAAGGGAATTGAATGTACAAATAGCTCGGTTTTGGAATTGACCAAGGGTTTGTTTCTCCCTCCATGGTTCCATTTACAAACCTAGATTTTATGTTGGCTGGTGTATGGTTGTCCAACGCTAGCGTTTTCCTAGAGAACTAACTCACCCACAATCAGGTACAGACAGATGGTCTTTTAGACAGACTACTCTAATGACTGTGTCATCCAACTATCTAGTATGGGCTTTCTTTGTCTCTACCACTTCCATGATGCTGTTCATTGCAAACGCAAAAATTCCATACCAACATTTTTGGCATAGAAAGAACATCCATCAAAGACCTTGGGCCCCCTCCCTGCTCTTGTACCATTTACTCAGACCTCAGTCTCTGGAAAGGCTTTCAATCAGCAAAGTTCAGATCACAAACTCACCTATGATCATCTCCAAGTAGTGGAAGAGAAAAGAGCTGGTCCTTCAACATCTCATTGCCAGAGGCAGAAATGTTTGCCTGAAATTGTCTCCCAACACTATTTGACCCAGTGGGAAAGAGGTAACTACTCAAGGAAATCAGGGGTCTACTAGAGAGAAGAGGGGGTGGATGCTGGTCACCCACAATCAAGGAGGATAGTTGTGGATTAGGAAAGTGAGAAACATGACCCTTAAAAAACAGATTTATGGGGCTGGATAGATGGCTTAGCGGTTAAGCACTTACTTGTGAAGCCTAAGGACCCCGGTTCGAGGCTTGAGTCCCCAGTACCCACATAAGCCAGATGCACAAGGGGGTGCATGCATCTGGAGTTCGTTTGCAGTGCTAGAGGTCCCGGCATGCCCATTCTCTCTCTCTCTCTGCCTTTATCTCTCTGTCTGTTGCTTTCAAATAAATAAATAAAAATAAACAAAAAATAAAAGAAGAAGAAGCTGGGCATGGTGGTGCATGCCTTTAAAAAAAAAAACAGGTTTATGGGGCTGGAAAGATGGCTTAGTGGTTAAGGTGTTTGCCTGCAAAGTCAAAGGATCCCGATTCAATTCTCCAGGACCCACGTAAGACAGATGCACAAGGGAGTGCATGCATCTGGAGTTCATTTGCAGTGGCTGGAAGCCCTGGTGTGCCCATTCTCTCTCTCTCTCTGCCTCTTTCTCTCTTTCTCAAATAAATAAATAAAATATATATTTAAAAAAACAGGTTTATGGGCCGGGCGTGGTGGTACATGCCTTTAATACCAGCACTGGGGAGGCAGAGGTAGGAGGATCACCTTGAGTTCAAGGGCGCCCTGAGACTACATAGTGAATTCCAGGTCAGCCTGAGCTAGAGTGCAGCCCTACCTCGAACCCCCACCCTCAAAAAAAGAACAGGTTTATGGCTCCATTATGCTATTAGGTTATTGCAAGAACTCATAAAGTATTTACTTTTCACATGCAATCTTTCCTTGTGGAGTCACGTACTTGAAGACATTCAGAATGATCCAATCCTGAATCCTCCCCAGGCTCTGTCCTTTATTGGCTGCTTTGGGGCACATTCTTTAACCTGTTTGGATCTCTGTTACTTGTAAGAGCTGTCTGGAGATTCTGAGTTCATATGTGCAGAATGCCTGACACACATCCTGCACTAAATAAACTTTTGTTTTCATCCCCTATGTGTTAGTCATGGTTCTCCAGAGAACCTCAATGAGTAGGATATATGGTGAGAAGGAGAGAGAGAGAGATGCATCTGTGTGTTTGTGATTGAGACGACTTCAAACTCACAGTCCTCCTGACTCAGCCTCCTGAGTCCTGGAATTACATGTGTGCACAATTATACCTGGCTCAAGAGTGATTTATTTTTAAGAAATTGGCTCACGTGGTACTGGAGGCTAGCAAGTCACCAATCAGAGAAGCCAATACTGCAATTCATGACCAAAGCCACCAGGCTGAATAACCAAGAAGGGGCAAATCTTACAGTTCAAGTGCAAAGGCAGCCTGAGGTCAGCCTTTTGTTTTATTCAGACCATAACTGATTGATTGGATGAGGCCCACCCACATTATGGGACAATCTTGTTTAGTTCAAATTCCACCAACTTTAACATTAATATTATCCCAAACACCCATACAGAATAATATATCCATGCAGGGGGTATAGCCCAGTGGTACAGCATTTGACTGCACTCCAGAATAGTATATCTAAGCACCTCAAATGATGTTATCATTTAGGAAAATAGTCCTCTCTACTTCAGTGAAGCACTTCAAATGTTATTAAAATCAGTTGTAGGGGCGGGGCTGAAGAGATTGCTCAGTGGTTAAGGCACTTGCCTGCAAAGCCTAATGACCATGGTTCGATTCCCTAATACTCACATAAAGCCAGGTGCACAAAGTGGCACATGCATCTAGAGCTTATTTGCAACTGCTGGGGACCCTAGTATGCTCATTCTCTCTATCTCTTTTCTCTCTCTCTCTCTCTCCTTGCAAATTGGTCCTCTGTGGGGTTAAAGTAGTAAGAGAGAGGCACAAAACAGCAGGTACCAGAGATTAGATACACAAACTTTAGAAAACATTCACCTCCAAGGAGTCCTCTGCAATGGCAAGAAAAAGTATGGTTAGACCCAAAGAAAATGGTAAGTGCTGTGTGGTCCCTGGGGTCCCTGTGGCCGCGGTTCCCTGGAGACGTCCAGGCAACTGTGGAGCAGGATCTTGAGTGGCCGTGAGGGCGACGGGAAGAAAGACCCGGGAGACTGTTGTTGGAGGACAGCTCGTTTATTTGCCAGGGGAGTTGGTTTATAAATGTTCATGTGGTGGCGGGAAGATGTACAGGATGTGGGTCACAGGGGAATTGGTTAGTACAGAGGTCCCACTGATGCCTAATTAGCATGTAGGGACTTTGAGTGAGCAGGAAAGGGTCCCATGGTCTAAGTAGTGGTGGGAAAAGGCATAGGGAACCGGTCGTAGGGGGATTGGCTATGAGAAGGCTGCTGGCTGATACCTTATTAACATATAGTGACGTAAGTGGACAAAGGTCACAAGGCTCTGGGGAAAGCCAAACCTGTTTTATGAGGATGGTCAGGTGCCCTGGGCTGGGGGGAGGAAACAGCCTCACTCCTGCTGGTCTTGAGATTGTTGGGGTTTAGGCTGTCTGCAATCTTGGAGTCCAGGGCCCGTAGTCATGCCTGATAGCTCAGGTCTGCCTAAACCTCCAGTAGCCCAGGGGCCTTCAACCGTGCCCTACAGTGGTGTACACCTTTAATTCCAGCACTCTGGAGGCAGAGGTAGGAGGATTGCTGTGAGTTCAAGGCCAGCCTGAGACTACATAATGAATTTCAGGTCAGCCTAGGCGAGAGCAAGATCCTATCTCAAAATAACAACAACAAAAAATGCTAGTTCTGCCAACACCCACTCCTGGAGCAACGCTGGATGAGAACTTTGGGACATAGATTTGCACAATGTTCACTGCCAGTGTTCAAAGGCATGAGACGGCAAAGATGAGAAAAATGTAAGAGCTCTGCAATGACATCTAGAAACCACATTGGGCCTAAGAAGACTGGTGGCTACATGTGCAGTGACATGTACTTAGAGGTGAATAAATGCTCATAAGCAAGAGTCTTATGCAACAGTCCCAGACTGAAGACAGTCCATGCTGGAGGTGTTAGTCCTGTGTGGAGCACTGGAGGTCACAGAAAGAAAGCTTGTCCCGATTTTCCAAGAAGAAACTAAACAATAAATACTCGGCTCTTTAATTTGTACTTTATGACTAATTAACAATAGATGACCCAGAAAGGAAGGGAAGAAGAGAGAAGGAATGGAAAGAAAGGGAGGAAGAAATAAAAGGGGAGAAAGGAAAAAGGGGAAAGGAGGAGAGAAAAGAAGAGGGAGGAAGGAAGGAAAGAAGAAGGGAAGGGGGGCTGGAGAGATGGCTTAGCGGTTAAGGCGCCTGCCTGCTAAGCCTAAGAACCCGATTCCAATCTCCAGGTCCCACATTTAGCCAGATGCAAAGTGACGCAAGGGCGCAATGCCGCACTTGCCCACAAGGGGGCGCACGAATCTGGATTTCATTCACAGCAGCTGCGAGACCGCTGGCGCGCCCATTCTCTCTCTCCCTCTCCCTCTCTGTCTTTCTCTGTGTCAGTGTCTCTCTCCAAAAATAAAAAAATAATAAAATAAAAGTAAAAATTTAAAAAAAGAAGGGAAGGGAAGGGAAGGAAAGGGAAGAAGAGAGAAAAGGGGGAGGGGAGGGAAGGAGAGAAAGGAAGGAAGGAAAGTCTTAGAGAAAAGGTTTGTTAAAATATCTATTGGGGAAAAGAAACTACCTAATAAATTTAATAATGTAAGTAATCAAAATAATACATGAAGTGAAAATTGATAAAATTTCTGCTTTTTGGTGTCTCGTGCCTGTATTCGCAGCACACAGAAAGCTGAGGCAGTAGGATTGGGGGCTTGAGCGAGCCTGAGTTACATAGCAAGACCCTGTCCCAAACAAACAAACAAAACATGGCGCATCAACAACAGTTAAGGCGAAGCAAATCAGCAAATCCTGTCCTATAAATAGTATCATCACGCTAAACCCAAGGGGAGGCACCTGTCACCTGGGAGAGGAAGCAGAATTGAAAATCTGAAACAGAAACCACTCTACTATACGGTATCAAGATTTTTAAATCAGTAAAGCAGATAGAAAATGAGTGCTGATACTGAGGGAGTGTGCATAACACACACTGGTCCCACAGCAAGAAACTCTCTCCATGTAAGCACAGAAAGTGATTTGAGTAAGAACAAGATTTTCCATGGGCATGGGTCAGGGGTTGGGGAAAAAAACATGTATAGGTGTATATGCATGTATTTGCATTCTGTGCATAGGTATAGGATGGGATGTGTGTACATTCACATATGTGTAGGGGTGGTAGTGTTTTCCATCCATGATGTGCTCAAGAATACAAAGAGGAAACATATGCCTCATTACCTAATTCCTGTAGGTCCTGGTGCTGACCTCACTATGCGTACATGAGATACTTCCCCAAGATTCCAAAGCAGCACCTTATTCCTCATCACCTCATTAGCAAGGGTTTAGATATGTGCCAGTCTCTCCCATGGATATATAAGGTAGTTACAGAATTGAGTTCCTCACTTATGAACGGGAAATTGACTGAAGTCTGAGCCAAACCCATTTCCATCTTCTCCTTGCCAGGTGTTCACACTCTATTTTTGTCACACCCCCTTTCCAGAAGTATGGGAGTAGACAAACCTCTCATACAGAAGATGCTGGCTGCCCTGAGGAAAGAAGTTGTTCAGGCTTCAGTTAGTTAATGATGCTACATGCTCGCCCTTAGCCTCTGCCTCCTTCTGGAAATGCACCACTTCCTCACGGTCCCCAGAGTTGGGTGAACTGCTTTTCCAGCAGCTTTCAGGGTTTTTTCATTATAAATATTCCTTTAACAACAGAACTCAACATATAGCTATGTAATTAAAGAGAAAAGAATAATTAATCCCCAAACCTAAAAGCTTGAATCTAAGGAATTCTCTTTTAATTTTTTGTTGTTGTTGTTTATTTGTTTTTTCAAGGAAGGGTCTCACTCTGGCCCAGGCTGACCTGGAATTAAATATGTCGTCTCAGGGTGGCCTCGAACTCATGGTGATCCTCCTACCTCTGCCTCCCAAGTGCTGGGATTAAAGGCACGTGCCACCATGCCCAGTTTAATTTTTTTTATTGATTTGAGAAAGAGAGAGAGAGATTGAGAGGGGGAGGAAGGGAGAAGAGATTTTGAGAGGGGGGCGGAATGGAGGGAGAATAGGCATATCAGGGCCTCTTGTCACTGCAAATAACTCCAGACACATGTGCCACTTGGTGCATCTGGCTTTATGTGGGTACTGGGAAATCAAACCCAGGCCACTAGGCATTGCAAGCAAGTGCCTTTAACCACTGAGCAATCTCTCTAGCCCATAAGGAATTCTTGAAAACTACATTATGTTACCCCAACACACTTATTACCCAGTGTTAGTACTTCACAAAGTTCTTTTCAGCTGTAAGTGTCTCTCAGAACCCAAATGCCTAGGATTGGGAAAGCAGGGGAGGCCAAAGGATGCAATGCGTTAAAAAACAATTCAGAGCCGGGCGTGGTGGCGCACGCCTTTAATCCCAGCACTCGGAAGGCAGAGGTAGGAGGATCGCCGAGAGTTCGAGGCCACCCTGAGACTACATAGTGAATTCCAGGTCAGCCTGGACCAGAGTGAGACCCTACCTTGAAAAACCAAAAAAAAAAAAAATCAGAGGAAAATCACTAACCTTACAAACAGCCAGGTGATGAGTCTGATTCATATCACTTATTTTCCATTCACACAATTAAGGAATAGTTTACAGAAATGAATTTGAACTAGCTCAAGGGATAGCAAATTTAAGAGACACAAACTTTCATTTAATTCAACTAGTGCCAAGCATCTACTGTATTTCAAAACTTATAAAACTGAGAATGCCTTCTAGGCAATGGAAATTCCAATTTTGGTAGCAGCTGTCTGAAGCCTGGTTCCCAAAGCTAGACATTCCAACACACTTAGGTGTTAAAAAAATACCTATGCCAAGAGTATGAACACACCTCCCAAAGTAACAAAGCAGTAGCCATCAAAGAAACCTTGTAGACCCCTGCTTAGGTTCTGTAAATACTGGGGAGCAGGAAGCACACTGGGTTCAGGCAGGACAAACGTGTGTCTGCTGGACCCGTGGAGCTCACCAAGCATATATTCTCAACTTGCTCACACCATTCTGCTTCCTGTGGTCATCGTGACTCTGGATCATAAAGCACCCAGCCAACCCTGCCCGGGAACTCAGTCGTCTTTGGCATCACTAAGCTGGCAGTCATTGGTTCTATTACTACAGGCTTCAGAAAGTGGTGAGTCATCAAGGATATCCTTTCCCTTATGATCTCACAGCTTCCAACTCAGGTTCCAGCCTGGTTCTGTTCAAATGGCAACACATTGTTGGATATTCTACGCTAGAGGCGTAGAATTATAAATGGCCTGCCCCTCTATCAACAGTTCTCCCTAAACCCAGGTATGGTGGCACATATCTGTTATCCCAGATTTGGAAGGCTCAGGAAGAATGAGAGCAAATTCAAGTCCAGTCTAGTTGTCATAGCAAGATCCTGTCTCAAGAATGGAAAATTAAGCAAATAAGCAAACAAAGTTCTCCCTGAATAAAAAGAACAGACTAAATTAAGTATTTGTCTTTCATCCTTGATGATCCTATATACAAAGAAAAATGTATGTATCAGAGATAGAGGAATGAGAAATAAAACCCTGGGTTGATTAAACAAAAAGCCCTATGGAAGAAAGAGAAAAGAATGGTCCTGAAGGGAAGTATGTTCAAAACAAAGCACATGAGATATGCAAGCAGACGTGAAAAGAGGACTCATTAAATTCTGGGAAAAGTTAATTTGTTACTTTTAAAAATGATGAATGAGCCAGGCGTGGTGGTGCACGCCTTTAATCCCAGCACTTGGGAGGCAGAGGTAGGAGGATCACGGTGAGTTCAAGGCCACCCTGAGACTACCTAGTTCATTCCAGGTCAGCCTGGGTCAGAGTGAGACCCTACCTCAAAAAGCCAAAAAAAAAAAAAAAAAAAAGGATGAATGATAGATAGATAGATAGATAGATAGATAGATAGATAGATAGGGAGGGAGGGAGGGACCTCCAGATGCTGCGGCTGCAAACCAACTCCAGGCTCATGCACTACCTTGTGCATCTGGCTTACGTATGTAAGTCCTGGGGAACAGAACCTGGGTCCTTTGGCTTTTCAGTCAAGTGCCTTAACTGCTAAGCCATCTCTCCAGCCCTTGTTACTTTTTTTTTTAAGGAACAGAGCAAAGCAAAGACAAAGTAAATCTCAGAAAAGGATATTTATTTATAACCCATTTCAATGTGTTAAAGAAAAAATTGGAAGGATACAGAAACAGACAAGAGGTTCGTTCTTGGTAATAGTTTTGGCTATGAAGTCTAGATTTTAAAATGAACTCTGTTTGCACCATCTAGGTCTGCACTCATATAAATGTCATCCAAGCTTATAGCATCAGGACAGGTTTAATTTGGAAAGAATGCTTGGAATTTGCCTTTTGACTTAAAAGTGGTAATTGTACCCCATATCTCCCTTCTTTTTAAGTATTACCTTAAAATTTTAGCAAACATGTATATGTTTTAGTCAAAAACTAAAAAAAATGATGTTTGTATAGGTAAGCACCCTAATGGTTAGACCAGATCAAAGAGAGAGTGGATGGTCATGGCACTGAATACCTCCCCTCTACCTTCAAAGGTGAACAGGCCAACAATTTAGAAGGATGAGGTGAAGTTTTTAACTCGATTTCATGATTTCATGACCCCAGCTGGGATGAAAAACTCTAGTTGTTCATGCAGTCTTAGCAGAGAAAATGGATGGTGGGAGAAGTGCAGTTTAATGGAGACAGGTTAAATATGATTGAAGCACTGAACCACATGTATGAAAATGTCAAAATGAAACATAAATTTGAGGCCTGAAGAGATGGCTTGGTGGTTAAGCACTTGCCTGTGAACCTAAGGACTCTGGTTCGAGGCTCGATTCCCCAGTGCCCATGTAAGCCAGATGCACAAGGTGGCACATGCATCCGGAGTTCGTTTGCAGTGGCTGGAGGCTCTGGCGTGCCCATTATCTCTGTATTCTATCTGCCCTTTTCTCTTTTCATCTGTCACTCTCAAATAAATAAATTAATTAAATAAACAAAAAAAATTAAAATATACATAAAAACGAAACATTAATTTCTACACTTGGGAGAGACTAATTTTACAAATCCCACTTTTCCCCAGAAGAGATCGAGCAGACCTCTCCCAGTGCTTCAGTACTTGCTTTTTCATCTGGCTTTCACAAAGATTATCTTTGGAGGCATCCGTGTCACTGTCTCTGGAATGCTTACTAAACTTAGATCCCTGGGTCTTACCTCAGACCTACTAAAGGAGAATTTTTATGGGTGAGCCTAGAAATCTGCATAGCTGACAAGCTTTCCAAGTGACTGAAACACACACTACAATTTACAAACCATGGCTCTGAGGCTTGACCTTCCTGCTGAAAGAAAGCGGTCCAGTAAGTACTACGTGGAGTTACGATCACTGCCGTATAGTCATCTGCTCTGTAAGGAGTGAGTTAAGCTCGCAGGCATTTCAAACACTACTTAAACTATCGTATACCTCCAGAGTAAACATTCAGCATGTAAAATCTTCCTTGATCTTTCTCTTAGACCAGGCAATTTGCTATTTTCATGGGCAATCTCTCATGGACATGAATAATCTTGCTCAAAAGTCTGTCTCTCCAAGGAACATCAAATGAATAATGTGTCAGTTATCAGCAGTGTCTGGTCAAGATGTAACTCTACAAGTATTTTAGCTGCTTTCGTTTCTAAGGGGTATTAGAAAAGAACAGTGATAGGATCGTGTTGGTAGCAAAACTATAGAACATAAGTTGTAAAACCCAAGAGACTCATTCAGTAATCTCCATTCCAGTGCAAAAATAACTGTTCAGTTGTATTAGCAGGCCATACCTGATCTACCATTTGTCCTGTCGCGCAGAGGTATAAATGAAAAAGAGGATACAAAATTCTCACCTACCTTTGTTCCACTACAATTTTCTTTAAAAGTATATAAAACGGATGGCGAATATAAAGGATGTTAAAATACAGATTTATTAGTAAATGTTTGGCCGAATTAAGCTGTTTGAGGGAGAGGTGGTTCAAATTGGTGAAAAGATTCATTAGTAAAGCTTTTCAAAAGTAACATATATCAAACTCTGAATGTGAAATGATGCTAGTGGGCATATGTCACCATCGTAAATGTATGAAAGTAAAGAAGAAGTAATACTACTTGAGTTTTTGCATGATTCATTCTATATAGAAGCCCATCTTTCCTGTCTGAATTATCAAAGCTTCTTGACCTTCACTGTCTGTATTATTCTGGTCCTTGGTGAGTCAGCTATCATTTAAATCAGTGACCTTTCATGCTGCCTTATATTTATGAACCTATCTTCTAAGGGCATTTTATTGAGATAAGAATAAAGAATATTCTCTGTGTAGAAAATATACTTTAATTCTCAAAGTAATTCCATTAAGAACAATTTAAACATAAGTGAAAGATTAAACAAACTTGGTACAATGACACATGACCACCATTCAAGGGGCTGAAGAAGGAGGATCATGAGTTCAAGACCAGCATGGGTTACATAGCAAAAACTGATCTAAATAAATAAGCTGATCTTAAAATGTCAGAAAAATCTTTCATATTTGAAAAATCTCTCTTCAATTTATGTGAATATATTTTGCCAAACTTTAGATTATCTTAACATTTACAAATTTGACACTTTAATTGGGTTGTCAAGCCTCACTAATTCTACACAGAAAGTATTGATTTGTGAGACTTAATAAAATCAGAAGAGAAAATATTTATTCGTGGAAAGTACTCTATTTTATCGGGCTGGGTATGATGGTGCATACCTGTATCTCCAACTATAATGGAAACTGAGGAAGGAGTCTCATTTGAGTTCACAAGTTGAAGAGTAGCTATGGTAACATAGCAAGACACCACATCTCACACACACACACACACACACACACACACACACATATGATTGAAGTTCACCAGCTTAATCTTTTTTTTTTTTTTTTTTGGTTTTCTGAGGTAGGGTATTGACCTGGAATTCACTATGTAGTCTCAGGGTAGCCTTGAACTCATGGCGATCCTCCTACCTCTGCCTCCTGAGTGCTGGGATTAAAAGCGTACACCACCACGCCTGGCTCTTAACCTTTATATATTAGTAGGAATGACTTTGATTTTACATCTCTTAAGTGCAATATTCTCCAGAATTGTCTAATAATCAGTGGGATACATGAGGGTAGAAATTAAGAAAGTGTTCTAAAGTGAAGAAAAAGAATTAAGAGAGCCACCTCTGAAACAGAGCTGGTAGTTAAAGCCCTAAGAATGCGTGGGCTAGTAAAAATGAACAATAAGAAGAAAATGGGAATGTTAATCCAGAGTCAGAGAAGGGATAAACACCTCACAAGCACCATTAGTTAAGGGACACACATACTAGAGGGGCCCACAAATAAAGGTTAAAAAGAAATGGTCAGCCGGTTGTGGTGGCACACACCTTTAATCCCAGCACTTGGGAGGCAGAGGTAGGAGGATTGCCATGAGTTCAAGGCCACCCTGAGACTACAGAGTGAATTTCAGGTCAGCCTGGGCTATAGCAAGACCCTACTTCAAAAAAAAAAAAAAAAAAAAAGAAAAGAAAAGAAAAAGAAATGGTCAGAGATTTATAAAAGCCCCCAAAGAGGTTATCTGGAAACTGGATGAGGAGATTATAAATATGGAAGCAGGCTGGCAGCACTAGATGTCTAATAAGACTAGATATAAAACTAGGTCATGGATTTCAAAGTTAGGTTCTTTTTTATTTTAATTTAATTTATTTATTTGAGAGCATGAAAGAAGCAGAGAGAGAGAGGGAGGGAGAATGGGTGCACCAGGGCTTCCAGCCATTGCAAACGAACTCCAGATGCATGAGCCACCTTGTGCATCTGGCTTACATGGGTCTTGGGGAATCAAACTGAGGTCCTTTGGTTTTGCAGGCAAGCACCTTAACTGCTAAGCCTTCTCTCCAACCCCATAAATGGAGGTTTTTTATTTTAATTTATTTTTAATTTATTTATTTGAGAGCATTGAAAGAAGCAGAGACAGAGAGAGTCAAACTTAAGTTCTTTTTGTTGATGTTTGCCAGAGCAAAGATGTCTTTCTGTGTGAAGAGTCTCACAGGTACTTATGAGGATGAAAAGATAGGGGCTGAGGACACTAACTTTAAAAATAAATGAATCAAGGCTCTCCTCCATTCAATAAGACAAGAAGATAGAATACTGCCTACCATGAGATTTTCCACCTCTACCACATCTGCCAGGACCCAGAAGAAATTGCAGAGGAAGCAACATCATGAATACTGCTCTTACTGCTACCCTGACAACCAGCCCCAGGGTGGTGGTGACAGACATGTGGAATAATCAAAACCCATTAAAGCAGAAATCCAGAGACTACACATAACTCAACACTAAAATCAGACTGCCAATAGGCCTGCCATGGCTCAGGGAACATTGCAGAAAGATTTTAAGAGCCACAGAGCAGGTAGGAATACCCTGAAGGTTGGTCCCCTGCTACCTCATAGGGACTAACTGAGGCCTGCATGATCCCATAACCCCACTGAGGATGGTCCCCAGGGTAATGGGAATTGGGGTGAGGGGATAATACTATATAGCTTGTTATACATACATACATACATACATACACACACACATATGGAGAAACCATAAATAAGCAATTGAAAAATAAATACAAATACTACATGGAGTTACGTTTGTTTGTTTGGTTGGTTGGTTTTGGTTTTTCAAGGTAGGGCTCACTATAGTTCAGGCTGACCTGGAATTCACTGTGTAGTCTAGGGTAGACTTGAACTCATGGCAATCCTCCTACCTCTGCCTCCCAAGTGTTGAGATTAAAAGTGTGTGTCACCACACCTGGCACGTGTTTTAAAATGGACCTCACCAACATACAAATGCAAACAAACACTACATACTAATTTTGCTTACCAAATTCATAAAATACATCCGCTGACAGCACTCCACATGGACCAGGACACAGTGAGGCAGCACACATTGTTGACAGAAATGTGACATAGTTTCCCACCTCTCCTGTTCTCTACCTGACTTAACTGGTCTCGCCTTCCTTTGAGGCTGCCGGCCATATGATCTGCAGCACGTCCTTGTGCCCATATACCTCGTGAACAACCCGCTTCATTTGGATGACGCTCTTGAGGATAGGGATTCGGATTCACCTGTCTCCATTCTCAGTAGTCTCTAGCTTCTACCACACTGCCTGACTCAGGGTTAAGTTCTTAAGGGGTGTGTTTGTTAAGTAAATTCACATGGACTAGACTTTATGTTTAGCAGATAAATGTTATTCTAACTAAAATTAGCAAAAGTCATCCTATATTTATGTTATAACTCACAGAAACCAAGCCAAAAGAAGTTATTTTCTTTCTAAACTTATGATCATGGCTGAGTAATGGCTCAGCAGTTCAAGACACATGCTCTGCAAGCCTGTGGACAGGAGTTGAGATCCCTAGCACTCAAGTAAAGCCAGACATAAAATGATATAGCTTGTTATATATATTTTAAATAAATGAGGGGAGAAGCTATAAATAGATGATTGAAAAAGAAATACAAATAAAAAAACAAATACTTTTTTGTTGTTGTTTGTTTGGTTGGTTTTGGTTTTTCGAGGTAGGGTGTCATACTAACTCAGTTTTCAGAAAATCCTGAAGCTGGGCTGGAGAGATGGCTTAATTGTTAAGGTGTTTGCCTGCAAAGCCAAAGGACCCCGGTTTTATTCCCCAGGACCCATGTAAGCCAGATGTACAAGGTGGTGCATGTGCCTGGAGTTCGTTTGCAATGGCTGGAGGCCACTCTCTCTCTTTCACTCTCTCTCTCTCAGTCTCTTTCTCTGTCTCTATATCTCGCTTAAATAAATAAATAAATAAAATATATTAAAAAAAGAAAATCCTGAAGCTCACAGACTAAAGGACTGGCCTTCCAAGCAGTGGGAAAATGATGAAACAGACCCTGTCTCAAAGACAAGATAAAGGAAAGAACCAACCCCCAGAAGTTGTTCTCTGCACTCCACATGTGTGCTATCACGTTTGCTACACACACACACACAAAATAAATAAATTAATTAAATTAATAAAATAAAATACAAAATAAATAAGTTTTTAAAAATAGTTATGTCTGAGAGTCTGAGATAGTGGTGTATGTCAGGCTTACCATACATATTCACAAATATTAATAATGACTGAATCTTCCTTTTTCATTTTTTTATTTTTATTTTACTGAAGATGCATGTTTTGCATGGTTCAAGTATTCTGCCACTGCATTTCTGAGGATAAATTTTTAAAACTATTCAAAGATGCCTAGTCAATCTTGAGACAGTCATACCCCCTGCTGTCTAGCTAGCTCTGTGACTAAAACTAACTCTAAAAGGTTTACAGAAATCAATGTAGGTGGAAACAGTATAAATTCACTTGGTATTTGAAGTGGAAAAGTAAAACATGAGTAGGCTTTAAAGTGTATTTTTAATATGCTTCATATTTCTTAAACTGTAATTTTAATGAATCATCAGAAATTACTATGTCTGTATTATTCAGGGAATCTCAGAAAATAGTCCAGTCATCATTGAGCCCTCAAAAACCAGGTATGGGATTTTATGATATCTCTCCTACACGAGTCAGAGAACCCACGGTCAGCATTGTCTGGGGCTGCTCTTCTAGAACTAGTCAGCACACTCAGTGAGTGAATCAAGCCACCTCCTTCAGAGAACATGGCAATTTCCCTCTCGCCAAAATTGCAACACTACAGCTTTGCTTGCTTGTGAGGACACCAGAATGAAGACAATTTCTGAAATTATATCATATTATCTTAATGTGCTAAATCAGTGGTACTCAACTACGGGTAACTTGCAAAAAGTTGCTCCATAGGTGACATCAACACAACTTAGAGACATTTTAGGTTGTCACCACCAGGAAAGGAGACAGGATTGATTGACTATAAGCACCTGGTTGAAAGGGGCAAGAGTATTGTTAAAGGCGGCTTCTCTGGCCTCGTGTCTCGAGACCAGTGAACCTCACTGTGCCAATACACCTGAACTAGCTTTAAACAAACACAAAAGGGTATTGCTAAAGACTTCACAATACACAGGGACTATCCAGTCCAATCTCACCATATACCAGGATTCTCCAGTCCAATCTCACAATACTCTGGGACTATCCAGTCCAAAATATCACTAGTGCCAAAGCTAAAGATTTCTGTACTAAATGATACAATGTGAAGGTTTTCAGAGAACTATCAGCATCTTTTTTTAAAGAAATAATTTACACTTTTTATTTTAAAGAGTAGTTTAGAATTTAGGGCTGTGGAAGTAAGAGGTTGGCTCTCAGTGAGCAATGACTGGGGTGGGCAGCTGCAGGCACCCTCTGAAATCCAGTGCTGACCAACACTTGTAAAGGCAATGTACCAGGGCCTTCAAAGCTGGTTGAGGAGGGTCAGGACTAAGCCATGGGCTCATTTGCATATATATGCATATATATATATATAGTATTACAACAGCTTATACTCCTTTATTCCTTTGCCCTTATTCCCGTTACTCTAGGGACCTTCCACAGTGGGGTTTTTATATTCACTGTCAGGACATGAAGGCCTCAGTCAGTCCCTGTGGGGTAGTGGTATACTGTGCCTCAGAATATTTCTCCCCACTCTGTGGCTCTTACAATCTTTCCACCCCCTCTTCCACAATGCTCCCTGAGCCATGGCAGGCGTGTTGGCAGTCTGATTTAGTGTTGAGTTCTCTGTAGCCTCTGGATTTCTGCTTTGATAGGTTTTGATTGATCTCCATGTCTGTCACCATCACCCTGGGGCTAGTTGTCAGCCTAGCAGTAAGAACAGTATATATGTCTCCACTTCCTCTACAATTTCTCCTGGGCCCTGACAGATGTGTGAAAGGTGGCATGTCTTGTGGTGAGAAGTCAGATATAGTTTTATCTTATGGATGGTTCTCCTCCATTTTCTCCAACCAAGAGTGAGAGAAGCTTGGGTCAAAGGGGTTATGCAAAGTTATTTGATATTTTAATGGTGTGCAAGCCCACCCTTCTTCTCCAAAGAGCAGTGGGGACTTTTTTCTGAAGCCTGAGCTTCCTGACCATAGGATTCTGACTTGGTTTCCAGTACCAGATATGAGTTCTCTCCACTGAGCAGGCCTCATGTCCAATCAGAGAACCATTGATTACCCACAGAGGCTGTGTGCCACTATTGCACAAGTTTGTACTTCTTGTCCGGCTGATTGATTACATACTCTGCAGAATCCCCTGCTTCTGCTTATTCATGCTGTTGGTGAGCATTGCCCTCCAGTGGCTCCCACAGGGCCTTCCAGTGCCATGAGGGTTAGCCAGGAAGGAGCTAATTTCCCTTTCAGTTCCGGCATATTCTATATTCTGTGACCACAGCCGCATTAGAATTTTGTTGTTGTTGTTTTGTTTTTCCGAGGTAGGGTCTCACTCTAGCTCAAGCTGACCTGTAATTCACTATGTAGTCTCAGGGTGGCCTCAAACTCATAGCAATCCTCCTACCTCTGCCTCCCGAGGGCTGGGACTGAAGGTGTGAGCCACCACGCCTGGCTCCCATTAGAATTTTTTTTTAATTATTTTATTTATTTAAGAGAAAGAGGCAGATAGGAAGAGAGAATGGGCACACCAAGGCCTCTAGCCACTTCAAATGAACTCCAGACCCATAGGCCACCTTGTGCATCTGGCTTTACATGGATACTGGGAAATCAAACCTGGGTCCCTAGGCTTCACAGGCAAGCGCTTTGACCACTAAGCCATCTCTCCAGACCCCCATCAGCATTTTTAAAACCCAACTAAAGTTACAACCCTTTCATGAAGGCTTTCTTAGGTCAAGCCACACTGATATAGTTACAGACTGGACTTTCTACTTATAAATGCAAAGATCCTACATATAAATATAAAGATCTGCATTGATGGTGACCCTTCTCAACAAACTGTCAAGATATCAAAAGTTCATATTCACTACTGACACATCTTTCATTTTTGTAATTTGACTTTTATTCTGATACTATTAGCTTTACATTCAAGAAATTTAATACATAGAACTCTCTTTCTGAATTGCCTTTTTAAACTTCTCTAAGATCCTAGCTACTGCAACAGTGGTTTCATAGATAACATGTTTCCAGGGGTGAAGGAGCAACCAACTGGTATATTAGTTTTCTAGCCAAAATTGTTGTGTAATAGTCCTAGGAATTCATATTGCCAATGTCAATTTTCTTGACCATGTTAATACAAATTAAAAACAAATGAAGCGGCTATGATCTTTGGCCTTTCATCAATTAGCTAATGCTCTACCTCTGAAGAGAGTTTAAAGCTTTGGTCTATTATTGTTCATATGTCCATAAGACAGTC
Source organism: Orientallactaga sibirica (assembly GCA_036365145.1). Taxonomy (NCBI): domain Eukaryota; kingdom Metazoa; phylum Chordata; class Mammalia; order Rodentia; family Dipodidae; genus Orientallactaga; species Orientallactaga sibirica. The sequence goes on from JAEOAD010000017.1 coordinate 17,549,849, forward strand.
GTGAAAGCCAGGACAATCATGAAAAGGAAAAAGAAAGAAAACCTCTAAGTCAAACATAGAGTCCACTGGGTGGGGTGGCACATGCCTGTAATCCCTGCATTCAGGATGCAATGGTAGGAGAATTACTGTGAGTTTAAGGCAAGCCTGAGAGTACATGGTGAATTCTAGGTCAGTCTAGGCTAGAGTGAGACCCTATCTCAACAAATAAAAAAAATAGGGCTGGTGAGATGGCTTAGTGGTTAAGGCATTTTCCTGCAAAGCATAAGGACTCATGTTCCACTCTCCAGGTCCCACATAAGCCAGATGCACAAAGTAACACAAGTGTGCAAAGGTCACACATGTGCACAAGGGGGTGCACACATCTGGAGTTCGATCACAATGGCTGAAGGCCCTGGCACACCAATTCTCTCTTTCTCGCTCATTCTCTTGCATTAAAAAAAAAAAAAGGCCCGTCTATTTAGCTTGCCTCAAAAAAATTAAAATAAACGTAGAGCTCATTGTCAGTATTCCTACGCAACAAGTGGTTTTCTCTGGGCAGTGGGGGGGCACTTTTTACAGATTTCATTGACAGGAGCTGGAAGATGGCTTATCAGTTAAGGCACATGCCTGTGAAGCCCAAGGACCCCAGTTCAATTCTCCAGGTCCCATGTAAGCCAGATGCACATGGTGGCACATGTGTCTGGAGTTCATTTGCTGTGGCTGGAGGCCCTGGTGTGCCCATTCTCACTCTCTCTCTCCCTCTCTGTGTCTAATAAATAAATAAAAATATAATCTTTAAAAAAAATTTTTAAAAGCCAGGCGTGGTGGCGCACGCCTTTAATCCCAGCACTCAGGAGGCAGAGGTAGGAGGATTGCCGAGAGTTCGAGGCCACCCTGAGACTACATAGTTAATTCCAGGTCAGCCTGGACCAGAGTGAGACCCTACCTCGCAAAACCAAAAAAAAAAAATTTAAATGTTTCATTGACAACTTCTCTCTGTGTCTCTGTCTCTCCATATGTGTGTGTATATATATATATATATACACACAATATATATATATCATGAGGGGATCTTTTACTATACATTATTGCCATATTGGTATCTTTTTCTAATTCTGGATGATCCCTTCATATATTTGTCATGTACAAAAATTCTGCAAGTATATATGGAAGGGTTTGTAAAGGACATTGACTATTCTACAAAGTGGTATTAAGGCTTGTGATAATTATTCACATATGACTTACCACTATGATTTGAATAGTGGTTGTTCCTTCCAAAACTGCAACCTAGAAACTTTTGTGGAAATTCAATCCTCACCATGAAACATTAAGTGAATAGAAACGTTGCCCAACTATGGTGCTTAGAGTTGGGGCCTCTTGGAGGTGACTAGGCTTAGGAAAGGTCATGAGGTAGAGTCCCCATAATTGAATACTCTTGTCTTTATAGGAAGGAAAGAACCAGAACATGCATACCCGTGTGAAAGGCCCCGTCTCTCATTCAGACTTCATGCTCCATCTCAGTACCCTGCCAGCAAGAAAGACATCCCCCATCTAGAACTGTGGAGAAAAAAATAAATCTCTTTTCTTTATACCAGTCTGAATTATCGTGGTTATTAGCCAGAGAAAATGAACTAATACAGCCACCCATTTATAAAAAATAAAAGCCAGTTGAAGCCTTGCTCTTCTCCCAGTTATGTGTGGCCCAGAGCCTTTGTTCTCAAAAAAAAAAAAAAATAGTGTTTATTAGATGATATTTGCCCTCTATGGATATTCTTTCTTTTTCTTGTGCCATTACTGTTAACCCAAACATGAAACATGACTGCTTGGTCAATTCTGTGATGAAGCTAATCACACAAAGTATTCATGTTTCTATCAATTTTTGTCACTGTTTTAGGGCAAGAGAAGATGATCACATTGCAAGAATACACACACCTTGAATTACATACTGAGCATCATTTGTCAAATTATAGCAGAGCCTTGCTCTGAAAAGTTCTTTATCTGTCCTGTTTGGTCCTCTGCTCCTTTAAACACTGTGCCAAAGATTCCGTCCATTCTCTCCCTCAGCTCTGGCATCAACAGGGCATTCTTGACTCCAGCACATCTTATTACCTCCTTTGGGACAGGCATTGGTTGCAGATATTGGTACCACTATTACACTGAAACCACTTAAGAGTACTGAGGAGTCCCTCCTTTTCGGCCAAGAACCATCTACTCCTCCTTTAATAACTGACGTGTGTCCCTAATCCCTTCATTCTACAGGCCAGATCCCATTCACCACAAATGGTCCCTGTCTGAAGGAATCTTTCTTATCCCTGACAGATTCATCTTCTAAAAGCAGGGCATTTACAATTTCACCTGTGCTCCAAACTTCTGACTAGACCCTGCTGGGTTAAGTCTCACCTTATCAGAACAGTGCAGAACAGTGTCACATCAGCGTGTTTGTTTAAGAAGCCAAACATTCCAGAACATGAAACCAAAGAAACACATATTGCTGCTTCCACACCTGTGTTTACAGCTTCCCCACTGTATTATAAAACTATTGTTTAAAAAAAAACCACCACAGACCCTGGGAGCTAAAATAATAGAGCTCTATTCGCACAACTCTGGTGACCAGGGATCTGTGAGCAAGGTAGTGGCTGCGTTGGTCCTATGGTCTCTTTCCTCGTCCTGAAGATGGCTGTCTTCAGCTGGTGTCCTCACATGGTTTTCCCTCTGTGTAGGTCCCATTCTCTTCTGATAAGGACAGGAGACACGTTTGTTATGGCCCAATGGAATGACCTCATTTTATCGTGAGAACTTTACCACACTATGCTTATCATGGAGCCAACAATGTCACCTAAATTTTCTTCTTCCTCCTGCTCCTCTTCTTCCTAACCAGCATTTAAGGTCATGTTCAAGACCTACATGGGATCCTCCCTGGGCTTTGGAGTTTGACTTTTACTCTTCCTTCTCTAAGCCCTATCTCGTCCACATTAGCACTGGTGTGATTTCCCATTCCTGATTGGAGATGTATCTGTGGAAAGTTTCAGCTCTCTAGGTTGTGGGTAAGTGATCACCGCGCATGATTCAAAGCTCAAGAGGATTGAGTCTCCGTGTCAGACACAGCTTAGGTCCACCTAGTAAGAAGCCCAAAGTCATAGCTTGGTCCTAACAACAGAAAAGCTGAACAAACTGAAAAATACTGTGTTTCCTCAATCCAAATTGTCTCTTCTTTTTAAAAGAACCTTTAGAGTTCTGATTTACTATTATATTGCTCTCAAAAACAGCAGATTTACTCTTAAGAAGGACAGAGTCACAACCTGCTCACCACTTAAAGTCGTATTCAATGATTCAAGTCTTTGAGAAGAAAATTGTTTCTTCGGTATAAGCACATGTGGGATTATTCTTCTATTTCACACTAGATATTAATCTTCACAGGTTTTCCTCCTCTGAAGCAGTTTCTACAAATCCAATATTTATACATAGAGGATATCAAATTTATCCACTTGCGTTTTCTGCGTTAATCTTTAACAGTTCTATGAATATATAGAATGACCACTTCTACTTTTTAGTTAAGAAATAATAATTTAAACAAGTAACCCAAATTATTATGTTGGTCTTTTCTCACTCTTGCTCTCATTCTATGTTCATTTTAACTCCCTAATTTTCAATTTAAAATTTCAGGTTCTTTTTCTAATGCAAATGAGGATAAAATGGAGAAAAAATATTTTGTAATTATATTTGTTCTCTCTAATATCTTAAACTTGTGTTTTAATCAGCTGAGCAATTTGTGACTGCGTTTCCATGCATAATTTTCTTTGGAATCAGTGCTTTGACTTAAGGTCAAGGCAGACTTCTAGCTTTTGTGTGATTATTCTGCCCTCATGTGACAGATGTTATGAACTGCAAGTACAATGTGATCCTAGTACCAAAACACCAAACCCAAGCCCAAACCCAAGCCCAAGATGAGGAGTAGCTAGCCTCTCCAACTATTCACCAGCTGCTTTCAAAGCCACCTTAACCTGCAATCTCAAAAAATCAGTGGATTATTCATACATCTTGACTTACTTCACTGTGGAAACATTCAAAGTAAGAAGCTATCCATTGCTACACATATTTACAATACTACATATTTATTTGTAAGCAGAGAGAGAAAGGGCACGCTGCACAGTCCAGATGTGTGTACCACCTTTGTGCTCTGTATGGGTACTGAAGAAAACAGTTCAGGTTGTTGGGTTTTCCAAGCAAGTGCCTTAACCACTGAGCCATCTCTGCAGCCCCCACAACACTACATATTTAGAAGTATTATGCAATTTCACGATTTAATAGTAGGTAACATCAGATATGCTCTTTTCTCTATTAAGTCAATGTACTAATTTTAAAAAGTTTTCCCCTGGGGTACATATAATTTACCTATTTGATTATAAAATGAAATGTTCTTTAATATGAATCTTGAAAATGTGGAAATTATGATAGTAAACATAAAGTCTTGTATGGGAAAGGATGAGTATGGAAACAACCTTTGTTAGTTAGATAAAACATGCCACACCACAAAAACCACGGAAAATCTCCAGTGCCATCTTCTTTAGCTTCTTGAAAAATAGTTTGCTGGCTTACAAAGGAATTAAAGAAGGTTAGAATTCCTTCTTGGCTATCAATTTCATGATAGTGTTACTGGTTTTAGAGTTAAAAAGTAGAGCTAGAACATCAAAATCCCACCCTGAATGAGGTAAGCAGATGTCCATGCTGTGTAATGAGACCACCAAAAGGCTTTTCAGAGCTTCAAATTATCTTTCAAACAACATGGACCAGAGCCTACACTCTGATACCATCAATACATTTTTTTTCATAATTACAACATGATTTCTCTTGTGTGATTTTGAAATATAAAAGTACAGCATTATGTAAAAAGTTAAGACTCTATAAACCACAAATTCTTTAGCATTGATTTATTTATCAGAATACCTAATGTCAAAAGAACAGCAGTCAGTCCTGAAGGGGAGGTCAGGCCACAGGTGGTGTCTTATGGACAGAAGGACAGAGGAGTGGCCTGGGGACTCAACACTGCTCGTGTGGACTGTTGAGGTGGGCTACACGGTCAGTGAAGCCAGAGGAACCAAATGTCAAAAGGGAAAATGGGAAGAAGCTGAGGAAAAACTTGGAGTTCTTGAGAACTTTAGGTGAGATCAGTCTTCATAGCCAAAACAAAAATGTAGAACTTAGGTAACTAAAGAGAGGAACAATGTCAGAGTTGGCATTTAGATTAAACAGAGCAAAGGGCAGAATAATCACATTCACTTTTCAAATGAAAAATTCTGCACCAAGTACTGGGCTGGAGAGATGGCTCAGTGGTTAAGGTGCTTGCCTGTAAAGCCTAATAACTGGGTTCAATTTCCCAGTACCCATATAAAATCAGATGCACAAAGTGGCACATGCATCTGGCGTTCATTTGTAGCAGCTAGAGGCCCTGGCATGCCTATTTTCTTCCTATCTACCCACCTCCCTCTCTTTCTCCTTGCAAATAAATAAAGAAATGAAATATTAAAAAAGAAATACCAAGTACTGAAATGTCAAATGTTTAATAAATAATTCCATCTCTTCTTGGCCAAGGTGAGGAATGGGCCATCTATCTTCTGTTTCTAAAGATCTCACCCACTTTATATCTTGAAATGTTTAGAATGCACTAAATAAATACAAAAGAAAGAAATATAAGCAAACTTATGTTCTACCAGATAAAATAAGAGGGTTGTCACCATTCTCAAAAATCTAATTCTGGGATGGAGAGATGGATTAGCAGTTAAGGTGCTTGCCTACAAAGCCAAAAGCCCCAGGTTCAATTTCCCAGGACCCATGTAAGCCAGATGCACAATGTGGTACATGTGTCTGGAGTTCATTTGCAGCAGCTAGAGGCCCTGGTGAACCCATTCTCTTTCTCTTGCTCTCTCTCCCTTCCTCCCTCTCTTGCTCCCTCTTTCTCTGTCTCAAATAAATAAATAAAAATAATTTAAAAATCGAATTCTGACACTTCTAAATGTGAGCATTTAAAAGTTACTTTGCTTTGCATTTGGATATCTTAGAACAGATTGTTACTTGATCATTTTCGGGCACTGTCCTCTAGGTTACGTGTCTGTCTGCAGCACACTAGGAAGTTTGGCAATCATACTCAACTTGGGTGAGTCAAACATTTCAGTGATTTTTAAACTCTCTAACACACAGAGCAAACATTCTAAGATCTCATTTGAGGCACCTTCTGTTTAAGTTCTTGTACCTGTAACCAGGAAAGACCCCAAGAAACTGTAAGAAAACAAACAACAGTACAGAAATGGTGTGAGACTTCCTGAATGGCTCTGGCATCTGAACCAGGACAAAGAAAGCAGTCCTAGCTGGTGGGGTTGCTCTTCCTGACAAGGCTGGTGGGATAGCCTGGACTTGGTTCACTTTCACTCTCTGCCTTTCTTCTCATTTGGAAGACATCTTGTACCATAAATAACTGAATATTTTAAACAATCAATTCACGCTAAAGGTAAGGTGGCACTCCAGCTGATCATAACAAACTAATTGTACCCAATACTTGGTGCACATAGTATCCTTCCATTTTGCTCCATCTTGGTTCCATTTTTCACTCTTCTTAGTTTTCCATTTTAATAAAATTTAAGTTCCATTAACAAAAGTGTGCCTGTGTTGAAAATAAAGCCAAAATATGTATTATTACCAGTTATGGCCTAGAACTTTCATGTGTTTTATTATGCATTTACTTATGTATTTATTACTTACTTGGCATGTGCATGTTTGTATGTGTGAGTGTGGCTGTGTGTGTGCCTCAGTGTGCATGTAGAGGTCAGAGGACAACTTTCCAGTATGGCTGGACTTTGTCTTCCACCTCCCTGGAGGCAGGGTCTCTCATTTACCACTCCATGCCAGAGCTTTCAGGAAATTCTCCTGCCTCTGTCTCTCTTTACTCTGTAGGCACACTGAGATTACAGAAGCCTGCCACCGTTTCCAGCTTTTCCAGCTCTTATGGCTTTTACACAGAGTCTGGGGGTCTGACCTCGGATACTCAGAGTGGCACAGCAAGCTCTTTATCAACTACCATCTCCCCAGCCCAATTTTTGTTTTTGGAGATAAAATCTTGTTTCATAGCCTAGGGTGGGCTGCATTTTATAATTCTTCTTCCTCACCCTCCCAAGAGGTAATATTATAGGAATCCTAGCATAGTAGAATGAAGAGCTACTTTTAACTGAGTTTAAGCTTTACATAATACTACAGCTATATAAAATACTTTTAAAGGGAACTCAAATAGCAATCCATCAATATGGTGTATTATGCTGATTTTCCACCTAAGGTGTTGATCATACCTGAATAGCACATTTGCCATATTAAATGATTAAAAAGCAAATTTTACCATTTTGAACGTTTGAGTCTCAACTATTGTTACTAAGTGATTCAAATGTCACCTCATAAAACATTAAAATAGTATTAACAAACTAAATCTCAAATGACTTCATACAAGAAATGTTATTTTCTTTCTGACCCATTCCTCAAGATAGTAGAAATGTGGCAAAGAATGCAAAAGCTTAACAAATGCTTTAGAGAGTACTAACCCTGGATTTAAAAACAGGTAGGCTAGACAATATCTACTTCCTCCCTATGACTACACCTCTGTACCTCACACTTGAAAATGAATGTTATTTATAGATAAAGCTGTCCAGTTAATTCTCACAAGAGGATTACAAGCCTGCCAATCAAGCAGAGAGGAGTTTGTGTGAACTGATAAAACAGGTTCTGGCAAAGCACTTGTAGACATGAATTCCAGAATTACTGAATAGCTCATACTTTACTCTATCAAGAAGTAAGGGAGGGAAGAAGGAAGGAAAGAAAGGAGGGAGAAAGAGAGGGAAGTGTTTTCCCCATGAGAACATAAAATGTGAACTCTGGTATTAAATAAGCATATTCTACCAAAAATCCCTTGTAGATTATATAGATAATAGAGGTGCTCTGTCCACACAGATTTTTGCACTTGTACTAAGGATTAAAAAATCCACTTTCTGTTTCCAAGTATGTAAAGAAATTATATTTTTCAATTATAGCAGGAGACTTTTACATCTAATAGGATAGTGTTTGTTTACAATTCCAGCCCATAGTTCAACTGCTTTTAGGACATCTGAACTACCTGGATTATACAAAAATACTTTGTACTCATTACTTCCAGAAACAGCTTTATTGCCAAACCTCTCTCTTGAGTGCTTGAGCTCAATGAATGGGATTATCTTTCTGATAACATAGTTAATACCTTACATTGCCTTTGTTTCCCTCATGCTCTCTCCCATAACAGCCACTAACTAATGCTGTTGGCTTCAGACTCTCAACTGTCTCTAGTATTTACTCCTTCCTGTTCCATTTCTTTGCCCCGCCCTTGCCTAGGATTCATCACATTTCAACTAAATCATATGTACAATGGCTTAACTGTTCTCACTGACTCCATCACATTTCTCACTTTCCACATTCCGAACAGAAGAGTCTTCCGTCCAATAAGGCAGTAAGATTAAAACTCCTTAGCAAGGCATTGAAGAAACTAGGCTATTTCTGACTTTCTGTCTTATTCAGTCTTATTTCTAAATTGCTATGTCCACAAAGTATTCCCCAGCCACACTACATATCATGTTATGTATAGTTCCCTGGGTGGTTTACTCCAGAGTTCAAGGCTTTTTTTGTCATACTATCTAGAAAGCCTTTTTTCCTCCCTTCTCTAAATAATAGCATGCTATTATTTTTCAAACCCAGTTCAGATTCTATTTTCTCCATCTTCTCTAAATAGTAGGATGCTATTATTTTGTAAGCCCCAGTTTAGGTCTGAATTGCTCCACCTCTTTTCATTTGAGCTACACTCCAAACTAAGAAATGTATCAGTACTCCCAGTGCCCTTACAACATCTTATTTGTATCTGTGAAAGAACATTTCTTTCACACATACATGCTCCCTCAGTGAATAGTGAGTACAAGCACCATAAACATGTCATTTTTAGCTTGCTAGTCCCACAAGACTCCAGTAATGTGTGCTACCTATCCATAGCTCATGTTCACTCAAAACAATGATTAACATTAAATGAGTGCTTATTATGTATCAGACTTTATCTCCAATATTTTATACTATGCTAAATCAGTTCTCAAAACAAATCTATGACGTGGATAACATTAGTTCCATTTTATGTGAAACAACAAATACCATAAGAAGCTAAGCAGCTTACCTGAGGTCAACACTAGTCTGGAGTCAGAATTAGAACTAAGATCTTTCATAATGTACAGCTCCTGTCCTTCACCAAGTCATTACACAGTCTTTAATTTGGTTAATATTCAAGCACACACAGCATGAATCAAACAAACAAGCAAATAAAAACTACAATCAGTTAAAAGGCTTCCATACAAATGCTGACTAAAAACGAAAATAAACTTTTACTCTAGAAACTGGTTCCTTAAAAGTAATATGGCTATAGCTAGGCGTGGTGGCTCACACCTTTAATCCCAGCACTTGGGAGGCAGAGGTAGGAGGATCAAAATGAGTTCGAGGCCACCCTGAGACTACATAGTGGATTCCAGGTCAGCCTGAGCTAGAGTGAGACCCTATCTTGGAAAAAAAAAAAAAAAAAAAAAAAAGTAATATGGCTATAAACACAAATTTAGACTCTAAGTTTAAAGTATAACATTTTTTCCTTATGAGACTAGAGATTCAATGAAAATGAAATTATATATATATACACATACATACATTCACAAAACCTGGGATACATTGAATTCAAATACATTTGTATTTTTTTAAATTTTGAAAAGTATAGAAAATATATTCAAGTTTATTCCATAAATCATAAAATCCTAGGGCAATAAAATATTCATTAAATTCAGAGTGGCATAAGTATCAACAAAAGGTAGTACTAGTCTAAACTTAAATTTTTTTACTTATTTATTTATAAGGAGAAAGAGAGAGTTAACATGAGAGAATAGATTACTAGGGCTTCTTGCCACTGTAAATAAACTCCAGGTGCATGCACCACTTTTTGCACCTGGCTTTACATGGGTACTGGGGAATTAAACCCAGGCCATTTGGCCTTACAAACAAGTGTCTTTAACCACTAAGCCATCTCTCAAACCCTAATTTAAAAATTTTATAAAGCATTTCCTATTATATCTCTATAGATAGAAAATGTAAATAGATTAACAGTGTTTGAGACGTGTTACAAATAATGCCTCTTAGGTGACGTAACCAAGAATTTTCCTTGGGTTTTGAGGCTGATGGCATGACCTCCCCCAAGGTGTTCCTCCTCCCCTTTGCTGGGAACAGAATATTGGATGTCGTGGGGCTGATGTCATGAAGTGGATGAAGCAACAATAACCACAGAAGCTACTGTCCATTAAGCAAGTATGTACTTGGCACTGGATAATGCAGTGCAATACATATGTATGAATACACCCTCATTAAGTATGTAGGAGGCTAGGATTATTACTAGTATTAGTAAGATTGCTAAAATAAGGACACTGGGGTGTAAAGAGGTTAGATAACTTGCCCAAAGTCACACTGCTGTAAGTGGCATAACCAGAATCTATGCGTGTACCCACCAGACTCTGGAGCCCCACCTCATAATCACTTGAGCTGTTCTCAATCTTCGATGGATCACTACTTTGGATTTTTTTTTTTAACAAAAGGAATATTTATGTGTGATTCATTATAAATACTAGCCTGAACAACAACAAAAAAAAACATTCAAGAAAAACACTCATTGTCTAGGCAATCCAACTTATTTTAACAAGAACAGCAGACATAAACAAATTATAATTTATGTAGTCTGAATCTCAATACCATATAACCAGAAGGCACAGTGTTCATTTATCTATCCACATAGTATTTTCCTAGAATGGTCTGAAACCAGAAATGACATCATTGGGGGTAGAATAACTACATACCATATGACTGTATGGTGATGTGTCCTGGGTACGTTCCTCTCTTGCTTTAGTAAAAAGTCAGATGCGTAACACGTCAGAATAAGATAGTGTTTAAATTTCCACTTTTCCCAAGTGTACCACACTGTCTAGTCTTCACATCTACTCACACATTTGCATTTTTTAAGTTGATATTCCTGCCTCCTTTATAGTCTGACTACTCATTTTTAAAACATGCCCCTATAAATAACGGCTCATTTGAAAATTCCACCCCCCTTGGAGAATGTTCATGTTAAATATTTATGTTGGAGCTGCTTGCTGGATTAATGTGAGCCATCCAGGGAGGCACTTAGGCTTTACCATAACCAGCTTTGAAATCCCCTTTCTTCACCACATAAAAAAGCAGAACTATGAAGACAGCACACCAAAGACTCACTTCAATATGATGGTGGTATGAGGGGCCCAGCATCTGACGATAGGTAATTATAGATTCCCTGCCATCTTTAGCATTTTGAAGCTGAGACAAGGCTTTTATTTAAACTGAACTTTCAACTGTTTGTAAAGCTTGAAGTTATTTTCATTGTTTTTTCAAGCACCTCAAATGCTATTTCTTGCTGATTACAGTGTCTTGAAATTGTAGAGACACCCACTGAAAACCTCTTTTCTTCTTCCATTCTTTGAAGTGTTAGGTTTTTGAGCCACGATCCTTCCAGCTGTTTCATCCTTATAGCTCTGATTCCTTGGACAGACCTGAGTCATAAAAGTCTACAGCTATTCTAGAGTTAAAATCCTGAATAAATCACAATGCTCACATCTCATATTCTGTCCTAAAATATTTAGATGAGATATTTAAATTAACATTTAAATTGGAAATTCATAAAATTATATCACCAGGGAGAAATTACATAGGGACAAGAAAGGTAGTCCTGCGTTGAAAGAGACTTAATTTTGTTTATAGAGTTAGTATGTTTTAACCATCTGAAGAAGTACAAGCTTCCCCTTGATGTAGGATTTTGGGGTTCAGGAGTGGTCCTTAAGGACTAATGAACCCCAAGTTTTGGGTTCTGTCCTACCTTTCTTTATTTTTTGTTTAATTATTATTATTTTTGTTTTGTTTTGTTTTTCAAGGCAGGGTCTCACTCTAGTCCAGGCTGACCTGAAATTCACTATATAGTCTCAGGGTGGCCTTAACCTCACAGCAATCCTCCTACTCCTGCCTCCTAAATGCCGGAATTAAAGGCATGTGCCACCACGCCCAGCTTTCTTTCTTTATTTTTGTCCTATCTTTAATAAAGAATTAATAAAGACAGACTCAAAAAGGATAAATTATAAATTATTAAGTTTATTTAGGGGGAACTCACAAATTGTGGGTTTTATTTAAGGGAGATTGGGATCTAAGAAGAGAGTCTAGAACAGAGTCATAAACACATGGGAAATAGGAACATGCACTCATGCGGAAAACACTGCATAGTTTTAAGATTCCTTTTAAGAAAAACTGAGTGTTTTAGAGAAAGACTGGAGTCGAGCCGCAAGCACATGGAGGGGAGTTTATAATGTTCACTTAAGAGAAACTGAAGCTTTTAAAGAGAGATTAGAGTAGAGCCACAAATGTGTGGAAAGTTCACTTAAGAGAAATTGAGACTTTTAAAGAAAGATTAAAGATGTAGGCATATAGAAAGCCCACTTAAGAGAAACTGAGGCTTTTCAAGAGAGATTAGAAAAGATTAGAATAAAGATGTAGGCATATAGAAAGCTCACTGAAGACAAACCAAAGCCTTTAAAGAGGGATTAGAGTAGAGGTACAAATGAGGGGAAAGCTCACTTAAGAGAAACTGAGTCTTTTAAAGAGAGATTAAAGATACATATAGAAAGCTCACTTAAGAGAAATTGAGGCTTTTAAAGAGTGATTAGAGGGCTGGAGAGATGGCTTAGTGATTAAGGCGCCTACCTGCAAAGCCTAAGAATGCTTGTTCGAATCTCCAGGTCCCATATATAGCCAGACACAAAAGTGACGCAAGTACACAATGTCACACATGCACACAAGGGGGCATGTGTGTCTGGAGTTCGTTCACAGCAGCTGAAAGGCTCTGGCATGCCCATTCTCTCTCTGCCTCTTTCTCCCCCCCCCCATTTCTCTCTCCCTCTCTCTCTGCTTCTCTCTCTCTCTCTCTCTCAAAAAAAAAAAAAAAAAAGGATTAGAATACAGCCTCAAATGAGTGGAAAGGAGAATCTAGGAGCTTGTGTAGGGTACTTTGGAGCCCACGTGGCATTTGCCATGTGCTTTTTCATGTGGGGAAGTTAACGGGGCAAATGGTGAGACTCAAGGAAAAATGAGGGCAGATATCAAAGCAGAGAACATGAGATTGTGAGGAGAAATGAGCAAAGAAGAGGGTTACACTCATGGTTAGCCGAGTTTAAAGAAATTACATAAGTAGCAAGCCTAGAGATGGTGAGAACACCCCTGTGGTAGATCTGGAGTGTAGGGAAGAACCCTGTGGTAGATTCAGAAACCACAGGAAAATCATACAAGTAATCAAAGTGAGAAATTATTCCAAACTATAAAACAGAAGCAAGCAGAAAAGATTAGATTAAGAAATGATGGTGGGGCTGGAAAGATGGCTCAGTGGTTAAGGTGCATGTCTGCAAAGCCCAAGAACCTGAGTGTGATTCCCCAAGAGCCACATGGAGTTAGCTGCACAAAGTGGTGCATACATCTGGAGTCCATTTGCAGCAGCTGGAGGTCCTATCACACCCATTCTCTCTGTCTCTCTTCTATTTCTCTTGCTTGATTATAAATAAATAAGCAATGCTGTGTTCTCCCACTCCCACCCAGCCAGTCTGGGTGGGGGTAGAGGCCAGAGTCATGTGTGTCCAAGCAGCACAGGGTAAAAGTTGGGAAGACACACACACATCAAGTGTCACAGAAGGGGTGGGGACAGGAAGGCCACAGCCTCTATAGCATCAGGATCAGGTATGCAAGGGGAAGATCTGATTGGTTTGTAGATATGGAGGGCAGACCCCTGGGCCAGACCACCTGGGCCATTCCTTAAGTAGTGTGATAGACTGCAGGAAGCAAGGGGCAATGTAAATCAGTCATGATCAGACACAAGGTTCAATTCTGTCCTTGTGTCAAGGTGAGGTGACATCTCCTGGGTCTTGATCACTAACTAAAACTGCCTAAAAGAAGTTAGCTTTTTCCTATCCTCGTTCAGCCTAACAAAACATCGATCGAAATTCATGTGTACTACCTTATCTTAAAGCTGCTAGTATCAAGTTTGAGTTTCATTTAAACCATCATTTTGGTCAACCAGAAAATAGCAAGGGAAGATAAGAAGATGGCAGGTGATTGATCAGCATTGTCTACTATAATCTCCAGGGAATAAACTGGAGATAGCTATCCGACGAGGTAGGTGATGGCCAAAATTCTTTAATCTAATAGCAGAGTAAGATGGGAAATTTTAAAAAGTAGAACATCCCTTTAACCTACACCAATCTCACTGTCTGTTTTTCTTTTTCAAAAGGCAGTGAAAACCAAGGACAACCAAAATCTATTAACAAGACAAGAAAAGATAGCTGACTTCCTGACAGGAAATGAACCACCCTTCACACAGCAGCGAGGACCTGGGTGAAACCACAGAGAAACTGACAAGATGAGCAAGTGTGCTGCTTACACAGCAAGTCCGATGACCTGGGCCAGGGTGATGGAGACAGACACTGAAGATACACAAAATGCACCAAAGCAGAAGTCCAGAAACTGCTGAGTGCTCAACACAAAAGTAGTCTTAAAACACACCCACCAAGGCTCAGGGAATTTTGTGGAAGAGGGGGTGTAAAGAGTGTAAGAGCCACAGGGTGGGAGGCAATACCCAGAGGTCCCCCACCCTCATGACTGCTACTTTCACAACTCATAAACCACAACCCCATGGTGAATACCAGCAATCCCACTGAGGAGGGCCCTCAGTGGAATGGGGTCATGGAGGAGGTAAATGATGGTACCAACAAATGATGTGTTCATACAAAGTTTCTACTTAATTTTTTAAAAAGCAGAATATGCCAGAGGGACTGACAGAATCTGATGAGCTTCCCCTTCCCAGTGAGAGGGAGTGATCAGAACCATGGTTAAGACAGAAACTCAGTAATTGGAACTGTTTATTTCAGTAATACATTTTTTTAAATAGAGAAAGAGAGACAGACAGACAGAAATGTATGTTGCAGCAGAAAGAGGACCCACACAGCACCAAAAAACAAGCAAGATGTCATCTTTGCTATTTTTTCACCTGCTTCTTGAAATTTTACTTTTTCTTTTTCAAGGTAGGGTCTCACTCTAGCCTAGGCTGACCTGGAATTCACTATGTAGTCTCAGGCTGGCCTCGAACTCATGGCAATCCTCCTACCTCTGCCTCCTGAGTGCAGTGGAATAAACTGAATGAAGATGTAATCAAATGCAGGAATGAACTCCAACAAACAACTAGCAAATCTAATCAAGAAATGAAATTGGAATTCCACAAAGAGATGGAGATGCTGGAAAACATGTAATAGATAAGAACAATGAAATAACCCCTTTAAAGGGCTCCCAAGAAAGCATCACCAACAGAGAAGACTATATGGAGGATAGATGCTCAGAACTTAAGGAAAAGACATAGGAAATAGTCCAGCAGTCCAAAAACAAGGATAAATTCCAAAAACCATGTACACACAATATGAAGGAAATGTGGGACACCTTAAAGAGACCAAATATACAGATCATTGGCATACATGAAGGGGAAGAAAGACAGACCAAAGGCATAGAGTACATCTTTAACAAAATTACCAAAGAAAAATTCCTTAGCCTCACTAAAGAGAGCCCCAAGAGGTGCTCAGAAGACCAAACAGACAAGACCAGAAAAGAAATTCCCCACATCACATTATAGTTAAAACTCTCAACAATGAAGACAAAGAAAGGGTTCTAAAAGCTTTCAGAGGAAAAACAGCTTGATAAATACAAAGGTAAACACATCAGAATTACCTTTGATTTTTTCAATGAAACTCTAAAAGCCAGAAGAAATTCGAATGGAGCATTTCAAATCATAAAAGACCATGCTGCCAACCCAAAATACTATACCAAGCAAAATTATCCCTCATAATGAAAGTGAAGAAAACCAATTTTATGATTATATGAGCAATAAGCCAATCCTATAGAGAATATTACATAGAATAACACAAACTGAAGAGATGAACAATCACACCCAAGAGACAACAAGGGAAAATCACAACCATGAGTAGAACAGACATGAAAATTTATAAAGTCCAAGAAAACACCAAACTCTAGAAAGCCTCCAGTTTGACAGGAACTTACTTGTACTCACAGTATAACTCTAAACATCAGTGGTCTCAACACCCCAATCAAAAGACACAGGCGTAAAAGCTGCATCATAAAAATGGACCCATCCATTTGCTATCCATAGGAGACCCACCTTACCATTAAAGATAGACACCACCTTCAGGTGAAAGGATTGAAAAAGATATTCTAAACTAATGGAAGTAAGAAACAAGCAGGGGTGGCTATACTAACAAAATAAACTTCAAACCAAAAGAAATAGTCATCAAAGTTCATAGTCATCAAAGGAACAATAGAACAAGAGGATATTACAATCATAAACCTATATGCACCAAACACAGCACAAAATTTTGTGAAGCAAATTCTGTTGGACAATAAAGGATAAATAACCACTAATACAATTATAGTAGGAGACTTTATTTTATTTATTTATTTATTTACTTATTTATATTTATTTTTGGTTTTTGGAGGTAGGGTCCCACTCTAGCCCAGGCTAACCTGAAATTCATTATGTAGTCTCAGATAGCCTCAAACTCATGGCAATCCTCCTACCTCTGCCTGCTTGGTGCTGGGATTAAAGGCATGCGTTACCATGCTCGGCTAGTAGGAGACTTTAATAATCTGCTATCATCATTTGACAGTTCCTCCAAGCAGAAAATTAACTGTGAAATAAGGGAGTTAAACAATACCATAGAACAACTGGACTTAAACATCTACACCATATTCCACCCTAATTCCACAGAATATGCATTCTCGGCAGCTCATGGAGTCTTCTCTAAAATAGACAATATATTGAGGCATAAAACATGTCTTAACAAATTCAGGAAAGTCAACATAATTCCATGCACTATATTAGACCATAATGCAATAAAGCTAGAGATTAACAACAAAGGTAACAACAGAAAATTCACCATACCTGGAGGCTGAACAATTTATTATTAAATAATGCATGAGCAGTAGAATAAATCAAAAAGGAAATTGAAAATTTTCTGGAACTTAACAATAGTGAAAAATTCAACATATCAAAACTTATGGGACTCAATGAAGACAGCCCTAACAGGGAAGTTTATAACACTAAATGCTTTCATTACAAAAAAACAGAGAGATGGCAAGTCAGTCACTTAATCATTCAACTGAAGGCACTGGAAAACTAGAAATATCCAAACCTAATAGTACCAAACTCAAGTAAATAAACATGATCAGAGCAGAAATCAATGAATTGGAGATTAAAAAACATTAAAAATTTGATGAATCAAAGAGCTGGTTCTTTGAAAAGGTTAACAACATTGATAAACCCCTAACCAATTTGATCAAACGGAAAAAAGAGAAGGCTTAGTCAACAAGATCACAAAGAAGTGGGAGATGTCACAACAGACCCTAATGATGGAAGAATCATCAGGGCCTATTATAAAGACCTATATTCCACAAATTTGGAAAACCAGGAAAAAAAAGAATGAATTACTAACTCATACCACCTACCAAACTAAACCCATAAGAGATAAACTACCTGAATAGAGACATAATATCAAATGAGACTTGAGCTGTAATTAAAAGACTCTTGCCTGGCATGGTGGTGCACACCTTTGATTCCAGCACTCGGAGGCAGAGATAGGAGGAGTTCAAGGTCACCCTGAGACTACACAGTGAATTTCAGGTCAGCCTGAGCTAGAGTGAAACAGTTCAGGCCCAGATGGTTTCACTGCTAAATTCTATGAAACCTTCATTGAAGAACTAAAGCCAATATTTTGCAAGTTATTCCACACAATTGAGGAGGAGGGAACACTCCCTGATTCATTCTATGAAGGCAGCATTCCATTCCCACCAAAACCAGATCCACACAACAAGGAAAGAGAACTACAAACCCATATCACTGATGAACTTAGAATGAAAATTTTCTCTTTTTTGTTTTTTTTTTTGTTTTTCGAAGTAGGGTCTCACTCTTGCCCAGGCTGACCTGGAATTCACTATGTAGTCTCAGGGTGGCCTCAAACTCATAGCGATCCTCCTACCTCTGCCTCCCAAGTGCTGGGATTAAAAGTGTGTGCCACCACACCCAGCTAAAAATTTTCTTTTTTAAAAAAATTTTATTTTTGTTTATTTACTTATTAGAGAGGACAGAGAAAGGGGGAGGGAGAGAGAGAATGGGCACGCCAGGGCCTCCAGCCACTGCAAACGAACTCCAGATGCATGCACCACCTTGTGCATCTGGCTAACATGGGTCCTGGGGAATCAAGACTCGAAGTGCTTAACCGCAAAGCCATCTCTCCAGCCCCCATATGAAAATTTTC
Source organism: Orientallactaga sibirica (assembly GCA_036365145.1). Taxonomy (NCBI): domain Eukaryota; kingdom Metazoa; phylum Chordata; class Mammalia; order Rodentia; family Dipodidae; genus Orientallactaga; species Orientallactaga sibirica. Next base: position 17,568,340 of record JAEOAD010000017.1, read on the forward strand.
AATAAAATTCATGCAAACTGAATTCACAAACATACCCAAAGCATAATTCACCTTGATCAAGTAGGTTTCATTCCAGGGATGCAGGGTTGGTTCAACACATGGAAACTGAAAAACACAATACATCCCATTAATAGACTTGAACTCATGAACCACATGATCATCACCATAGACACAGAAAAGGCCTTCCACAAAATTTAACATCCCTACATGATTAAAACACTGGAGAAGATAGGGATGGGGGGACCATGCATCAACATGATAATGGCAATGTACTACAGACCTGAAGACTATATCATACTAAATGGGCAAAAACTCAAAGCATTCCTGTTAAGGTCTGGAACTAGGGAGGGGTGCCTATTCTCACCACTGCTTTTCAACATAGTACTTGAAGTTTGTGTTCAAGCAATAAGACAAGAGAAGGAAATAAAAGAAATACAAATTGGAAAGGAAGGGCTGGAGAGATGGCTTAGCAGTTAAAGAACATGTCTCCAAAGCCTAAGGACCCAGGTTTGATTCCCCAGTACCCACCTAAGCCAGACGCACAAGGTGGTGAATGTTTCTCGAGTTTCTTTGCAGTGGCTACAGGCCCTGGTGTGCATATTCTCTTTCTCTCCCCTCCCTTCCTCCCTCCTTCCCTCCCTCCCTCTTTTTCTCATAAATAAATAAATAAATAAATAAATAAATAAATAAATAAATAAACAAACAATTTTTTTTTAAAATTGGAAAGGAAGAAGTCAAACTCACCCTATTCACAGATGACTTGATCCTACACCTAAAAGATCCAAAAAATTCCACCAAAAATTTCCTAGAGATGATAAATGCTTTTAACAAAGTGGTAGGATATAAATAATAAACATCACTAGCCTTGGGCTGGAGAGATGGCACAGCAGTTAAGACATTTGCCTGTGAAGCCTAAGGATCCAGGTTTGATTCCCCAGTACTCACATAAGCCAGATGCACAAGGTGGTGCATGCATCTGGAGTTTTTTTTTGTTTTTTTTTTTTTTTTTTTGAAATGGCTAGAGGCCCTGGTGCGCCCATTCTCTCTCGCGCGCGCGCGCTCTAATAAGGAAATATGATAAAATAAAAATATTTTTAAAAACTCACTAGCCTTCATATATATCAATGACAACAATATGCAAAAAGAAATGAGGGGGGCTGGAGAGATGACTTAGCAGTTCAGGTGCTTGCCTGTGAAGCCTAAGGACCCATGTTTGACTCTCCATATCCCACATAAGCCAGATGCACAAAGCTGAGACAGGCACAGGGTTGCACATGCCCACTAGGTGGTGCAAGAGTCTGGAGTTGGATTGCAGTGGCTGAGGCCCTAGCGTGCCATTTCTCCAATTCTCTTTCTCTTGCTTTCTCAAAAAATAAATTAAAATTAAAAATTTTAATTAAAAAAAAAAGAAATCAGGAGAACTGTCCATTTTACAATAGTCACAAAAAAATACCTTGTAATCTCCCTAACCAAGGGAATAAAAGACCTATACAATGAAAACATAAAAACCCTGAAGAAATATATGGCAGAAGACATAAGAAGATGGAACAACCTTCCATGCTCATAGATTGGAAGAATTAATATTGTTAAAATGGTCATCCTACCAAAAGTAATATGCAGATTCAATGCAATTCTGATCAAAGCCCACGGAACATTTTTCACAGAGTTATAAAAAACAGTCTCAAAATTCATATGGAAGCACAAAAGTCCTCAATAGCCAAAAATGTACTCAACAAAAGAAATGCTGAAGCATACCTGATTTCAACCTATGCTATAAGGCAACAGTAATAAAAACAGCATGGTACTGGAATAAAAACAGACACATGGATCGATGGAATAGTATTAAAGATCCGGGTATGAGTCTGAGTAATCACAGCTACCTGACTTTCAACAAAGTGGCCAAAAGTGCTCACTGGAGCAAAGATTGCATCTTTGACAACTAATGCTGGGGAAATTGTATAGCCACATGTGGAAGATTGAATTTGGACCCCCTCCACTCACCTTGCACTAAAATCAACCCCAAATGGATCAAGGACCTCAATATAAGACCTGAAATTCTAAATTGACTAGATGGGAAGGTAAGGAGAACAGTCCAAGATATATTTGTAGGGAAAGACTTTCTCAACAAGACTCCAGTGGCCCAGGAAATTAGGCAAGCACTTGATAACTAGGACCCCATGAAAATAAAAAGCTATTTTACTACTGGAGAGATGGCTTAGCAATAAAGGCACTCGCCTGCAAAGCCTAAGAACTCATGTTCAAATCTCCAGGTCCCGCATAAGCCAGACACATAGTGATGCAAGCATGCACACAGGGGACACACATGTCTGAAGTTCATTCACAGTTGCTAAAGGCCCTGGCACACCCATTTTCAATCTCTCTCTCAAAAAAAAAAAAGAAAAGAAAAGAAAAGAACTACTGGGTTGGAGAGGTGGCTTAGTAGTTAAGTGCTTGCCTGTGAAACCCAACGACCCCAGTCTGAGGCTCAATTCCCCAGTACCCACATAAGCCAGATGCACAAGGTGGTGCATGCATCTGGAGTTCGTTTGCAGTGGCTGAAGGCCCTAGTGCACCTATTCTCTCTCCCTCTCTCTCTGCCTCTTTTCTCTGTCTGTGGCTCATAAATAAAATAAAATAAAATAAAATAAAATAAAATAAAATAAAATAAAATAAAATAAAATAAAATAACTACTATACAGACAAGCAAACCATCAAGAGTCAATAGACAACCTACTGAATGGGAGAAAATCTTCACCAGCAATACCTCCAACAAAAGTTTAATATCTAGAACCCAAAATAACTTAAAAACCTAAACAACAAAAACTCAAGCATCCCACTCAAAAAATAGAGCAGGGGGCTGGAGAGATGGCTTAGTGGTTAAGGTGCTTGCCTGCAAAGCCTAAGGACCCATGTTAGACTCTGCAGATCTCAAATAAGCCAGACACACGAAGGTGAGGCAAGCTCAAGGTCTCACATGCCCATTAGGTGGGGCAAGTGTCTGGAGTTCGAGTGCAGTGGCTGAGGCTCTGGTGTGCCAGCTATTACTCCCTGTCTCTCTCTTTCTCTCTGTCTCTCTTGTTATCTCTTAAAAAAATGAAAGAAAGAAATGGAGCAGGAAATTGAACAGAGAGTTATTAAAGGAGGAAATATAAATGGCCATTAAATACCAAAAGAGATGTTCAACATCTCTGTTTATCAGAGAAATACAAATTAAAACTATGATGCAATTACTACTCACTCCAGTCAGAATGGCAACCATCAAAATACCAAATGACAGCACATGCTGGCAAGAATGTGGGGAAAGAAGAACCCTCATCCACTGCTGGTGGGAGAACAAACTGGGAAGACTGCTATGGAAATCAGTATGAAGACTCGTCAGAAGGGTGAAAATAGAACTATCATTAGATCCAGCTATACATCTTTTGGGCATATACCCTAAAGACTCTACTATATACCACAGAGACACTTGCTCAACCATTTTTTTTTTAGGGATGGCAAGAGTGAGAGCAATAGAAAGAGAGAGAGAGAGAGAGAATTGGCATGCCAGGGCTTCAGCCACTGCAATTGAACTCCAGATGCTTGCACCACCTAGTGGGCATGTGCAACCTTGAGCTTGCCTCACCTTTGTGCATCTGCCTTATGTGGGAGAGAGATGGAACCTGGGTCCTTAGGCTTGGCAGGCAAACACTTTAACCAATAAGCCTTCTGTCCAGCCCTGCTCTGTTGGGGTCTCTCCTAGGGTCAGCCCAGGAGGTGATGCAGGGTCACTGCTGGTCAGGGGGTGAGAGGTGCGGAGTCAAGACACAGACACCAGGAGTTGGGTGAAAGAAGGCAGAGGGTGAGCTGCTGCAGTCTTGTTTATTCAAGGAACTGTAGGAGTTTTTAAGGGTTTGGCTGGCTAATCATTGTATGGGGTGGTTCCCTTCTTGTGATCAATGACAGCCTGTCTCTGGGCAGATCATCTCACAGCAGGTTGCACGCGGCATGGGGCTGTAGCTATTGCCACACCAGGCCTGTGCAGAATGCCACGTCCACAGAAACCACTTCCTGGTTCCTCCCAGCAGGCAGCCTGGCTAGGGCCTGTCCTGCATTGTACCATACACTGCTCAACCATTTTTATTGCTGCACTAATCACAATAGCCAGGAACTGGAAGAAGCTTGGATGCCCATCAACAAATAATGGTTAATGAAGATGTGGTACATATACACAGCGGAAATCTACTCAGTGGTAAGGAAAAATGAAACAATCAAATTTGCAGGAAAATGGAAGCACTTGGGGAAAAAATCTTGCTGAGTCAAGTCACACAGGCTCAGAAAGACAAATGCGACATGACCTCTCTCATATGCAGTTTCTAACCTGGTCCAGCATCAGTTAATTATAAGCTGTAATAAATATCTATAATGTGGACATGACATTAGAATGAAGATACAAAAAAGAAGAAATAGTGAGGGAAGGGAGGGAGGGCTACTGGAGAAGTCAATGATCAGCAAAAAGAAAGAAAGAAAGAAAGAAAGAAAGAAAGAAAGAAAGAAAGAAAGAAAGAAAGAAAGAAAAGAAGGAAGGGAAAGAAAGAAAGAAGAAAGAGAGAGAAAGAGAGGAGGAAGGGAAGGGGAGGGAGGGAGGAAGGAAAGAAGGAAGGAAGGAAGGAAGGAAGGAAGGAAGGAAGGAAGGAAGGAAGGAAGGAAGGAAGGAAGATAAATAGGTAGATATGTAAAGGCCTGGGAGGAATATGGAGAGAGGATATGTAAAACTAATGGCAGCATGCATCAATCCCATAGAAACCTTCTTCCCGGATACCACTCTACAAGTAATTACCCTCAACAAGGGGGAGGAGGACCCGAAGAGAAGAGCTCTATAAAAGGTGGAGAAAGCATTAACCTAAAACCATGGGTGCTGGCTGGTAATTTCCAGGGCTGGAACTGAGTTCCCTCCATAGTGAGCTGTTGGTCAGGGAGACATGAAGTCCCCAAAATAATACCGGTTATTGCCAAAACACTTGGCTACTTACAAAAGTAAAGAGTAAGTCCCTATTTCTGAAGACACCATGGCCTGCAGCCACAGGGCATCAAGTGGGAACTGAGAGGGAATCCATCCAGTTCCTTCCCAGCTAGCCCTCATTGTGCTGGAAAGTGCTATGAGAGGGGCTAGAGAATAACACTTGCCAGCTGATTGATTAAGCAGGAGATCCTGCCAGTTACAAAATCAACCAACCTGGAGAGTTGAACATGGGGGCTAGAGGGATGGCATTCTCCAGCCCTGTTTTGTTAAGTTTTTATAACCATCATACTATAACAGCATTTGTGTCAATATAATTTTTGCCTTAAGGCGTTTCCTGGTATTTTGTTGGTCTTTTCCCTGGTTGCTACAAATATTTGGGATTCTTTTCTTTCTTCCTTATTCATCTTAGAGGTCTGCTGGTTTACTGAGTCAATAATATTTGATTTTTTGATGCATATATTTACTTTTATTGAACTTGTAAATGATACAGAGTTCTTACACTGCCAAACCATGCCTGAGAATCAAAAAAAAAAAAAAAAAAAGGTATAATGGACAGCCTCATTCACCCACCATAAAGTATTTATGTGCATTTTGGTAATTTCACGATCTTTTAAAAAAAATTATAGTGAGTTGGAACTTAAACTTGCTGCAAACTTTCAGATTTCCAGTACAGCAAACATTAAACTAACCTCTTTGCATTTGTCTCAGTTCTTTTCCTAGTAACAACCTCAGAGTTTGGGAGGGTCATCATACTTTCAAGAGAAGTGTGTGGCTCAAGGTCTGATAACTTATTAAGGTTTTTGGTGCCCAGAACAGTCTTCAGTCTAACCAAGAAACTCTTATTGCTAACCACTCAAGCTCACCTTGGTTGGCTCAGATAGTACTCTTATGGCTCAGAGGTGGCTTGAGGTCCTGTCAGGAGACACTGTGGCCTCCTGGCAGCCTGCTTCCTGCACTGACACGTTCTTCTGGACTGTAGAAAATGGCTCCCAACACCCATACTGGGAACTTCACTCACCATCTACTTCATTCCTGCCAGTAGCAAGCATCTGAACTGTACTCAGAAAAAAGGATTGTAACGAACTCACACTCTGCATCTCATGGTCATGAACCACTCTGGAGAAACTAGGAAATTGCCAGACAATTCATCAGGTGGAAAGAAACGTATAATAAGCCCGGGGAACTTTTTTTTAAGACTCTTAAGGACTAAACACTACTGGGGAGTTCAACTATAATTACGAAGAACAAAAGTGCTACTTTTGCCCAGTCTTCTCAAATAATCACTATGAAAACACATCAGAGGTTGATACATCTATAGAATCTATAGATAGCATCTATAGAATATCCAATTCCTTAAAAACTTGGCCACATATAGCGTGTAAGGAATTCTGATCAAAGATCATACAAGGTCCGTGAAACGAGAGAGTGTTGTTGGGTGTTGTTTACTGTGTTGCTTTGACTAAGGACAGGTCAGCGGACCCCTTCACCTGAGCAGACACCACACTCCTTCCACAGCAGTTCAGGACACAATTAGACCTGATCAGAGGAAGCTTTTAGCAGCATCTAGCGCGAGGCCTCTGGCATCTGTTTCCCTTTATAGTAAAGGCTATTTGGTTCCACCTAGACATTGCCAAATTCACAGGACATTCACAATTCCAATTCATATTTCAGGTTACTTACCCAAGCATTATGCTCTCGAATAATTTATTCCCCATCAAAGCAAAAAAGGCCTTAATGTGGAACACAGAAAAAAATACTAGCTAAATAAAAAATTACTCAAAGAAACAAGGTTATCCCCATACACACCCCCTTTCCCACTTGGACATTTAAATTCTTATTTATCTGTTTTCTTGTGTGATTTATTCTTTCCTGAGCTTTCAGGAGTGTGCATACATATCTTCTTCTCTTCTGTGAGTAGGTTTCCATCGAAGATCTTTTACAGTGCTGGGATGGCTGAATGAATTGCTTTTGTTTATGCCCTTTAGCAGGTCATTATTTTTCCTTTGAGTTTAAAGGTAAGCCTGCCTGGGTAGAGTAGGCTTGGTTAGCAGTTATTTTTCTTTCAAGGCTTAAAATACCTCACCACAAGCTCTCTGACCTTTTTATAACTTTTGTTAAGTCTGCTGGTTTATAGTAAGTTCACTTTTGTAAATGAGTTGGCACTTTTACAGCTTTCAAATAGTCCTTTATTCTGTACTCTTGGTATTTTATTTTATTTTATTTTTTATTTATTTATTTTTTTTTTTTGAGGTAGAGTCTCATTCTAGTCAGGCTGACCTGGAACTCACTGTGTCAACTCAGGGTGGCCTTAAATTCACAGTGATCCTCCTACCTCTGCCTCCCAGGTGCTGGGATTAAAGGTGTGTGATACCACACCTGGCACTCTTGGTATTTTAAATACAGTATGATATAAAAAGGTTCTTTTCAAGTAATGTTTGAGATTGTAAATATCACCTGTAAAGAGAGATCCACATATATTGAACATATTCTGCTCTTATTTCACAGAATAAGTTTTCTATACCTTTAGTATGAATGTATGTGCCCTCAACAACCCGAAAGATATTTTTTTTGGAGGGGGGGGGTCGGGGTAGGGTTTCACTCTGGTCCAGGCTGACCTGGAATTCGATATGTACTCTCAGGGTGGCCTCAAACTCATGGCAATCCTCCTACCTCTGCCTCCCAAGTGCTGGGATTAAAGGCGTGCGCCACCACGCCTGGCAACCCCAAAGATTTTTAAGTTTTGTCTTTTAATCATGCCAGAGGTCTTGGATGTTAGGGGTCATAATTTCTTACATTGTTTCTTTATTTACATCTGAATGTGATAATTTATTTACTTTATCATCAAGCTTTGATAGTTTATATCTTTTCTTGATGTAGTCTACTGGTGATGCTTCCCACTGAATTTTATAAATATAAGTGGGTTATTGGCTAGAGCTTAGATGAAAGGGTTAGATCTAATGTGGGACTATTTTTATTGTTGTTGTTTTCAAATTTAATTAATTAATTAATTAGCTTTAGGTTTTACAACAAGGTCTCATATAGTACAGGCTGACCTTGTACTCACGATGTGGCCAAGGCCATCCTGGAACTCTTGATCCTCCTGCTCAACCTCCCAGATGCTGGGATGATAACCGTGTGCAAGAACACCCTGCTTGGGGGAAAGTGTTATTCCAGAGACATGAAAGCACAAGGGAAAACAATAGCAAGCTCAAGCCAAATGTTCTAAAGTCTTCCCATTATATACCTCGCTTCACACTAAATTGATAAATGGCCTAAGGGGAGAGGAGGAGTTGAGATTATTGAAGTTGGAACGGGAGAGAAGCAGAGGTGAGATAAAGTCATGGAGGACTTAAAGAACAACAACCACTATATACAAACCTGAGTGTTCAGAGCCAGGCAGCACACTAGTGAAGTCTGAGAGGACAGACTAAGGTAAATAACTATTTGCAGCTAGATACTGACTGAATTATGAAGCTTCAGTCAATGATGGACCACATATATGATTGTGGTCCCATAAGATTATAATGGAGCAGAACAAATTCCTGCCATCTAATATTTTTGCTGTATATTTTCCACATTTAGATATGTTTACCTATACAAACATTTATTTTTAAATTCTTATTAATTTTTTAAGTTATCACACACATTAATGTCATTATACTTTGTTCTAATTGGACTTTTCTGAAATACCACTGTGTTGGTTTCCTGTAGTATTCAATAGAGAAACAGGCTGTTATTATTTGCAGCCTAGGTACAGTAGATTTTACAATGCAGTCTAAGTGTGCAATGATGCCATCTAGGTTTGTGTGTGTGTAAACTTGGTGATAGTCACACATCAAAATCACCTAATGATTCATTTCTCAAGCTTTAATCTATATCACTAACACTGTGTTGCAGTAAGGTTCGCATTGCTGGTAGAAATCACCCAACCAAGAGCAGCTTATGGGATAAAAGAGGTTTATTTTGGCTTACAGGTTCAAGGGGAAGCTCCGTGATGGCAGGGAAAACGATGGCATGAGCAGAGGGTGGACATAAGCCCCCTGGCCAATATAAGGTGGACAATAGCAACAGGAGAGTGTGCCAAACACTGGCATGGGGAAACTGGCTACAATACCCATGAGCCCACCCCCAACAATACACCACCTCCAGAAGGCTTTAATTTCCAATTGCCATCAGCTGGGGAAACTAGCGTCCAGAATACCTAAGTTTATGGGGGACACCTGAATCAAACCACCACATTCAGTGCACCACTGTATTTAAGTCTAAAAGTAAACACATGAATAAGCATCAAGACTTGGATATACTTTTACACGGTACTTCTAGAAGGTTTGGACTAGATGAAAAAAAAATGTTTTTTTCTGCTTAAATAAGCATAAATCAAATAGTCAAAATTTCTTTTATTTTTTGTTCAGATGTTGCAAAAAGATATTCTACCACCTATAGAAGAAAGTGTGCTTTTTAAAATAACTTCCTATAAACAAGTCATAGCCATCTATTGAAACAGAAACTTACATGGATTTCAATCATTCAATGAGTTGTTTTAATAAAAGAAACTTTCAGAAATTGTTTTCAAATTAAATCATATATATAGGGCTGGAGGGATGGCTTAGCAGTTAAGACATTTGCCTGCAAAGCCAAAGGACCCAGGTTCAATTCCCCAGGACCCACATTAGCCAGATGCACAAACGGGTGCACTTGTCTGGAGTTTGTTTGCAGTGGCTGGAGGCCCTGGCACACCTATTCCTTCCCTCCCTCTTCTCTCTCTCTGTCTTTCTCTCCCCCCCCACTTTTCTCTCTGTCAAGTAAATAAATAAATAAAACTAAAATATTATTTTTTAAAAACTGGTGTGCACCCAGTTTGAGAGCTGCTATTACAGAGCAGGTGTGTCAAGCATGGTGGTGCACGTCTTTAAGCCCAGCACTCAGGAGGCAGAGGTAGGAGGGCTGCTGTGAGTTTGAGGCCACTCTGAGACTACATAGTGAATTCCAGGTCAGCCTGGGCTAGAGTGAAACCCTACCTCAAAAAACCACAAAAGAAAAAATAATCACATATATATATATATATATATATATATATATATATATATATATATATATATATATATCTCCACTAGTAGATTGTTACAACAAATTTGAGTATGGACACATAATTATTTAGGATTTTCTCCTTCATGGACTATAAAATAAGAGTAATAGGAGAATGGGAAGATGGTCCAGCAACAGTTAAAGGCACTTTCTTGAAAAGCCTACCAGTCCAGATTCAATTACCCAGTCATCCATGTAAGCCAGATGCACCTGGCAAGTGCATGCCTCTGGGGTTCGTGCTGTGGTGGCAAGAGGCACACCCATCCTTTCTCTCTCAAATAATCTTTTTAAATAAAATGAGCCCATGAGTGACTCATGCTTGTAATCCCAGCACTCAGGAAGCAAAGACAAAATGATCACTATAAGTTCAAGGCCACCTTGCTCTATATAGCAAGTTCCAAGCCAGTCAGAACTATATGGAGAGACTCTGTCTAAAAAAAAAAAAAAAAAAAAAAAAAAAAGTCAGAAATGTTAAAACAAATGGAGTGATGTTAGCAGTATGGTAAAATAAGTTCATGATAGTGCTTCCTACCCTAAAAAAAGTCAAACTAGCAAAAATTTACAGTCAAGAACGATATTCTAAACTCACCAAAACTTAAGAGAAGTAGCAGGACAACCTTTGAGTCTACGTGAGAGAATTCACCACAGAAACCATTCTTTTAGACTATGCCTCTTCCCCACTCACTCAGGTAACTTCATTCACTGAGATTCTCTAGAGCCCAGTTTCTGACATGATAGCTGAGGGCAGATGGAGTATATCCTGACTTGTTGAGAATTTTCACAGGAAGTCCATTCTGGTCTCATCTCTCAGGGGAGAAAAGGTGGAGCATTCCAGCTAAACTAGAATTTTGTGATCAGTGGAGGATGAAGTGTGGGAATAGATTTTTGTGGATGTTCAACATAACAGCCAGTGGAGTCATCATGCTAAGGGACTGACCAGTGCTAATTTTTAGCAAAAACCATGACCCACAAGTTTTGCTGGGCTCAGGTCAGCTCCCCCGACCCCCGACACACATACTTCAGGTTCGAGAGTTCATGTGAAGTCTGGTTCTGCTGTTTGAAAGTGAAATGTCCCCTATAGGCTCATGTGCTTGAACATTTGGGACCTAAGTGGTGGTGTGTTTTGGAATGCTGTGGAACCTTGCTGGGGGAAGTGGGTCACAGGGACATGGGCTTGTGGTTGGTTTGTTTTTTTTTTTTTTCTTTGAGGTAGGGTCTTGCTCTCTAGACCAGGCTGACCTGTGATCCACTATGTAGTCTCAGGGTGGCCTTGATTTTATAGTAATCCACCTTCCTCTGCCTCCTGTGTGCTGGGATTAAAGGCATGTGCCACCATGCCTGCTGGGCTTGAGGCTTTACAATCCAGCCCCAATTCCTGTCTGTGCTCTCTTCTTGAACCCTCCAGATGTGAGCTAGCTGCCCCACACTCCTGACACCCCTGAGAGCCGCTCCTGCCCCGTTACTTCACTGCCATGATGCACTGTACCCTCAAGCGGAGCCAAAATAAACACTTACTCCCCTAACTTGCTTCTTGTCTGGTATTTGGTCACAGAAATAAGAAAAGTAACACAGCCAGAAAACAACAGCAAATAAGTAAATTATTTCCAGAATAGCATTTAAGTTCCAGTTTTCATACAAAGCCTTCCTTAGGCCTGGAAACAAGCACATTTCAGCATTTAAATTGTGGTACGGCATTTAGGTTCCAGTGCTCAGTATAAATCTTCCCCAGATGGGAAAGCAACTGAAGACCAACATTTAAGTTCCAACAATAAAAGTATTTCTATCAAAAATCATCCCATGGCCTCTCTGACTACTGTGATATTGTCTGTGGCCAGACACACACCTTTCGCCAAGAAATTCAAGGTACTCAGCAAACCACCTTGCTTTGTTCCCCTTATGCTGGGGAATTGCCAGAGCCTCTCTCTCCCTTCCGTGCTTTAAATCCTACTATGACAAGTGACATAGTGCTTCCAACTCTCCCAATAAATACTTAAACTCTAAAAAGCCAGTGTCAGCTCCTCTCACCCAAACAGCTTGTTGCTTTCCCTCCCACTCCTGCTTTTAATCAAAGTATGCTTGAAAAAAACTCAAAACATTAAAAGCAAAAGAATGATTAAAACTTGGAGAAATTAATTATACCTACACAGTATTATTTTTAATTACTTTTAATTTTTAATTACTTTTAATCAATTTTTAGGTGAGAGTACAAAATAATGAGATTCATCCGGTATTTTGAGATGGGTGTGTCACTATATATGGTTCTCATTTGCTCCCCTCACCCACCACCTACCTACTAAGCCCACCTCCTCCACTGAATCCCTTTCTCCTACTAGTCCCTCTTTCTGTTTTCCTACTATATGTAATCCACTGTACACACACACACACACACACACACACACATTATTTTAGCAATAATGGAAAAATTGATTTGTGGCTATTTCTAACTCACCTACCCTGAAAAGCCAAGAATATGCTTCGATTTCATTCAAATAATTTTCTGGATTCATGGCAAATAAATCCAAAATGTAACAAGAATGGGTTTTTCATATTTCAATGTTCATATTTTTGCAGAAAATTGATATTACTCTCATAAGAGAAATCAATAAAATATCTCTAGGTCCCCAGCAGAAGCTAAATTTCCAGGTCCAAGTGGCATTTTAATATTCTTTTAAATACTTCTTTTGAAAAAAATATTTTATTTATTTGCAAGCAGGAAGAGATAGGGAGAAAATAAAAGCAGACATAATGGGCATGCCAGGGCCACCAGCCACTGAAAACAAACTCCAGATGCATGAGCCACCTTGTGGACACTGGAGAATCAAACTTGGGTCGTTAGGCTTTGCAGGCAAGCACCTTAACCACTAAGCCATCTCTCCATCCCTTCTTTTCTTTTTTTCTTTTTCACTTTTTCATTTATAGCAGAGTATCACCATAGCCCAGGCTGACCTGGAACTCACACTGTGGCCAAGGCTGGCCTTGAACTCATAACAACCCTATCTCCACCTCCTGAGTGCTGGGATTAAAGGTATGAGTCACCATAACTGGCTTTACACTCTCTTTTTAAACACAAAATGAGATATAAAATACCCAAGGTGATGGGATGGCCACACCAGAGATATTTAAAAATGAGAATTATTTTTCCTATTTTTTTTTGACAGTCAAGTAGTTTGGGCCAGCCTTGAACTTGTAAGTAGCTAAGGATAATCTTGAACTTCTGAGGACATTTAATTTGCTCTTCATTGGAGAGGTTACTAGTGCAGGCTATGGAATAAGTCATCGTGTCAAATTTTAATATTTTTACATTATATGACTAGGACTTGTGTGAAATAATGACCTCCAGTAAACATGTAGCTACAGGTAGATAGATGATAGATAGATAGATATAGATGATAGATAGATATAGATAGATGATAGATAGATATAGATAGATATAGATAGATGATAGATAGATATAGATGATAGATAGATATAGATAGATGATAGATAGATGATAGATAGATAGATAGATAGATAGATAGATAGATAGATAGATAGATAGATGATAGATAGATGATAGATAGATAGATATAGATAGATAGATAGATAGATAGATAGATAGATGATAGATAGATATAGATGATAGATAGATAGATAGATAGATAGATAGATAGATAGATAGATAGATAGATAGATAGATAGATAGATAGATAGATAGATAGATAGATAGATAGATAGATAGATAGATGATAGATGATGATTGATAGATACACAGAACTCTACCCTCTGGCTGAAACTGATGAGAACGCTAGTGTGATCTTGCTAAACTTTGCCAATCCATTGGCTGAATCATGAAGTTGCTTGAGGCAAAATAAACTAGTAACTATGGCGATAACTAAGCTGTCAGCAAGTGTTAAAGCTTATTGAGTGCCTGCCTATAGGCAGAAGTCTGGAATAGAATCATGGCCTTCAGGTAGGTCATGGTGAAGTGTATAAGAGTATAAACTGTGTAAGCAAAGGTGGAAAAATAGAGGAACCCCATGAACTGTAGGAAGACTGTAAGGCATCATCAGCAACAAAGAATCCAGCACCTGGACAAAGCCGTGATCTCTGTGGATGGGCCCTGCTCAGAAGACTAACAGACTTCTGCAGCTGCCGTGCTTAGAGAAGCATCTGGCCTCCCACGTCCTAAGCGGCCATTCCGTGGGTCTAGGCAGAGTCTACAGCTGTCCTTGAGTTCCAATGGAATCCATGCATTTCTAATTCTCCCTTCCAGTAAACCTTTTTGGAAAGAAAATGAAGTGGTAGATATTGAACAAGTCTGGAAACAGAAAATCTGTGGAGTGTTTAGAATTTACAGGAAAACCAAAAAGACAATTTCAGCTGGGAGTGGTGGCACACGCCTTTAATCCCAGCACTCAGGAGGCAGAGGTAAGAGGATCACCATGAGTTCGAGACCACCCTGAGACTACAGAGTCAATTCCAGGTCAGCCTGGGCTAGAGCAAGACTCTACCTTGAAAAACCAAAAAAAAAAAATTTTTTTCATCTTTTTAGAGGATATTTGGATAACACAGCAGTTTGCTATTACAGGCTGGCTATGAAATAATCATGATGTCAAATTTTAATCTCTTTTAAAATTTTTATTTTACTTATTTGAGAGAAGCAGAGAGAGAGAGAATGGGTGCAGCAGAGCCTCTAGCTCTGCAAACAAATTCCAGACACATCTGCCACCGTGTTACATCTGGCTTATGTAGGCCCTGAGGAACTGAACTTGGGTCCTTTGGCTTTGAAGACAAGTTCTTAACCACTAAGCCATCTTCTAGCCCTTTAATCTTTTTTGTTTGTTTGTTTGGGTTTTCAAGGTAGTGTCTCACTTGGCCCAGGCTGACCTAGAATTCACTATGTGGTCCAGGCTGCCCTTGAACTCATGACAATCCTCCTACCTCTGCCTCCTGAATGTTGGGATTAAAGGCATGTACCACTATACCTAGCTAAATTTTAATATTTTCTAAATATCATGAATCAGGACTCATGAATAATGACTTGATTACTCAATCATGTAATCCTTCTGCCTCAACTTCCTGAATAATGGGATTACAGGTATTTCCCACCACGTTTCAGTATGATTTTTTTTGAAGTGTGTGTAGTATGTCATGTGGAGTGTCATGAAGGTGTGTGTACAGATGCCTGCACCCTATGCACATGTATGCAGAGGCTAGAGAAGGATGTTAGGTATCCTCTATTGCTTTTCTGCTTTATGTACTTAAAATAGGGTCTCTAGCTGAACCTGGAGCCCCACCATTTGTCAGTTAGCTGGGCTGGCCAGAAAGCCCCAGTAATCCTACCTCTGACCCCTCAGCACTGGGGTTACAACATGTAAGACCATGTGCCTGTCTTTTTTCAGGGGTGCTAGGGACTGGACTCTTCCTCACACTTACATAGCAAATACTCTTATCCCCTAAGCAACCTCCCCAGTCCCTTGACACTTTCTCTCTCTTTCTCTCTGTGTGTTTTATTGAGAACTTTAATGTATGAACATACAGTAATTTGATCATATTCCCATTCCTTTATTCTTTTATTGTCCGTTGTCCCCTATCTCAAAGACCCACCTCTTTCAACATGTCAGAGGACAGCAACCTGAAGTACACCTATGTACCCTGTGGCTCTTAGATTCTTTTCCCCCTCTTCCTCAATGTTCCCCGAGCCTTGAAGGGCATGGTAGAAACCTCCTGTTGAGGTTTGGGCAGCCTCTTACGTTCTGCTGTGACGAGTACTGAGTCTTCTCAGTGTCTGTCACCATCTTCTCTGGCCAGCAGTGAGAGCAGCACTCATTCTCATTCCACCACTACTTCTGCAGTGGTTCCTGGACTCTGGCAGGTGTGAGAGATGACTCAGCCAGTGCTAAGCTCTGCACTTTCTCGTCTTCTTGTCATTTTGATGAGTCTTGGGTTTCCCTGTTATTCATCATCTGTAATAATACTCAAACTTAGTTCTGAAATGTGGCTTTCCTCCTGTTAAAAGAGAGCAAATAGATACCAAGTTAACTTAGAACAATGTAGCATAACCTACACTATTTGATACGATACTAGCACTGTTTAAGCTGTACAAAGATCCATTTAAACTTTTTGGACAGTTACATATGATTAAATTACATTAAATTATATTTTACAAACAGATATTTTCAGTTGCATTACAATTAACGTAAATTGTGTGCTCTTGCTCATTGCACATGTACAGTTTTATACTGAAGAGAAAACTATATCATCTATTTTAGTGTTTGAATAAGACACTGTGGCCACAAGGACTAAAGATTTAGGTAAGGATGGCAGACTGAGCACTTTGATCAACTTCCCTACGCTCCTAAGTGTTACTAAAAAATAAAGTAGAAATTTGATAAGAAATGGAAAGGAAAAGATGCCAACTTAATTGTAGCATCTGAAAATCAAACTGACCAATAGATGATGTAGCCACCAGAAAAAGTCCTATTAAAGCTTGTGCCAGAGATGAAATCCAGTTATATCCCATGGAAACACTCAAAGTTTTAGTAACTGATGGAAGTTTGTAATGATTATCCTTTTATGTATCTATCTTCTCCACTAGACCTTAAGAACCACTGGCATTGGAAATATTTGTCTTTATATTTCTAGTATGTATCAACTGCTAGCTGAACACAAAGGTGGACCCTCTACATGTGCCTATGGGACTCATAGTGTGTGCAGACTGTGCATTTTTTTTTTTTTTTTATTTTTAAAGAAGAAATATTCAGGCTGACCTAATTAGCTAGTCTCAGGGTGGCATGCATCCTATAAATTTTTGAAGAAATATTCAGGTTAGCTACCCTCAACCAGTGGTCTCCTTGCAGATACGCAATTTCTGAAGACAGTAGTGTAAGCGTCCCCTAGAAAAAGGTAGGCAATCGAGAATTTGAGATTAAATAACTTCCTCTCCTAACAGCACATGAAAAAAAAATAGTGAGTGAAACAAGAAAAGAACTCAGAAAGGTACATAAAACACAGGGAAGATGTGGAAAGGCAGAGATGTAACATTATTAAGGAGTATCCAGGCACTCACTCTGTAGCCCAGGCTGGTCTTGAATTCACTCTGATCAGTCCTCCTACCACAGCTTCCCAAGTACTGGAATTCCAATGACCCACAACACCTGGCTCTAGGGCACCTAATTTATAAATTAGGCCTCACCATAGGTGTGCATGTATGGAGAAAAGCTAACATATACGGGGTTCAGTTCTACCCAAAGTTTCAGCATTCTCTGTGGGTCTTGGGACATGTCCCCACTGATTGGGTTGGGGGAAAGGCAACTAAAGTGCTACTTTCATTGTGTCAACAACTGAAATGGACTTCAGCCAAACTAAAAGAAGCCCAGAAATTCAAACTTTTTAAGGAATTGCATTGAAAAAAATAAGAACTGCCCATATTTTAATAAAGAAATCATTCCAATGAACAAAACAGAAAAGGTATTAACTAGTTGGTGAATTTAAGAGGAAAACATGGACCTTGGCAAACAATATTGAGGATACTTATTACAGATCAAGAAAAATTTCCTAATCAGAAAGAATGATAAATTTCTAATTAGAAAATAGGGATGGCAGGGCTGGAGAGATGGCTTAGTGGTTCAACGCTTGCCTGTGAAGCCTAAGGACCCCGGTTCGAGGCTCAATTCTCCAGGACCCACGTAAGCCAGATGCACAAGGGGGGGCGCACACATCTGGAGTTCGTTTGCAATGGCTGGAGGCCCTGGCACACCCGTTCTCTGTCTCTCTCTCTCTCTCTCTCTCTCTCTGACTCTCAAATAAATAAATAAATAAATAATATATATATATATTTTTGTTTGTTTGTTTTTTTGGTTGGTTTTTCGAGGTAGGGTCTCACTGTGGCCCAGGCTGACCTGGAATTAACTATGTAGTCTCAGGGTGGCCTTGAACTCACGGCGATCCTCCTACTTCTGCCTCCCGAGTGCTAGGATTAAAGGCGTGCGCCACCATACCCGGCTTCTAATAAAATATTTTTTAAAAAAAGAAAGAAAATAGGGATGGGGAGATGGATCAGTGGTTAAAGACACTTGCAAAGCCTGACAGCAAGGATCAATTCCCCAGTATCCATGTAAAGCCGGACACACAAAGTGGTACGTGCATCTGGAGAGCCTTTGCAGTGGCAAAAGGCTCTAAGACACCCGTTCCCTCTTTCCCTCACTCTTTCTCTCTGCTTGCAGATAAATAAATAATGAGAATGAAAGAAGCAAATTGGTAAGAGTTTTCTAGAGAACAAATATCAGAAGTCCATGCTGGAAGGCATATTTTCTCAAATATTAACAACAAAGAGGTGGGCAAAGTTTGTGATAAGTACAGGCCTGAAGCTTTTTGTCTTTTAATTTATTTGTTTTTGCTCTATTGGTAATGAATAGGCTTTGCTAATTCTTTTCTGCCAATCCTATTATATGCACAGGCTATTTCTGCAAGGGTCATCAAGATTCAGGGCTCTTAACTCTGAGCTTACACTGGTCCAAGTTCAAAAGGAGTTTAGTGCACAGGGATTCTCACCCACTGAACATTATCAAGGACACCAGGCACAGAGCTCTAAACTGTAAGTCTGAAGGTAATTTTTTTGAAAGTATTTTTTAAAATTTTTGCCTGGGGGGGAAGGAATAATTTCACTGTATATTATTATGTTCTTTTAACTTGTTTTGATGAAATAGCATACATACATACAATTACATAAAGCAATTTATACTGTCATCTCCACTAAGAATTCAGAATTAATATACAACTTTGAATCTGAAATTACAAACAGTTAAAATAAAACCAGAAACAGAGAATTAATTTTGAAATTTTAAATTCTATTCGTCCTTTGAGTGAGAGAATAACTGAAAGGAAAAAATAAAAACTCCTTGCAGTATGTATTTGAGAGACTGGCTATCTACCTTGAAACAAGTATTTCATTAAAGCTTTCTCAGGCCTCTCAATCAGTCAGTTGTGTATTTGGGATCATTTTACTTAATACTGCATGTTTTAGGGTTTTTTTTTAATTTTTAAATTTTTAAAAATTTTTAAGTGGAGATAAAAATGTCTGCTTCAAATAACTGAAACTTTAATGAGATAGAAGTGATGTTTCTTACAAAGGATATGGAGAATTAGATGGTATTTGTTACATCTTCATTGTTATATTTGTTATATTTCATATAAGTAAATATTTTCTTCTATTTTGTTCCATAAACATTATTTTACTAACACTTTACAATTTGCATGATGAAAATGAGTGCAGTATTGTTTTGCAATGCAGCTTATTAACTGCAAAATAGCTTTTGACTCTAACATTCATTTACTATATGTTTGTCCATTATACAGGGTACTTAGAATCACTTAACATTAAGGTATAAAAAAAACTTTCAGGCCAGGTGTGGTGGCGCACGCCTTTAATCCCAGCACTCGGGAGGCAGAGGTAGGAGGATCGCCAAGAGTTCGAGGCCACCCTGAGACTACATAGTTAATTCCAGGTCAGCCTGGACCAGAGTGAGACCCTACCTTGCAAAACCAAAAAAAAAAAAAAAACCTTTCAGAAAGGGGGCAGGGAGGAGGGAAAGGATGGTACCAACATGCATTGTTTATACATTAAATATGCCCATATCTAATAAAAATAATTTTTAACTTTATAAATTATCTACTCTATCATGGCAAATTTTATCAAAATATGATAATTACCAGCTAAATTTTATGTTATGTTTTATTATTTGTGAACCATTTATGACAATATTAATGATGGACTTCAAACAATGTATACTGGGCAGGTGTGGTGGTGCACGCCTTTAATTCCAGCACTCGGGAGGCAGAGGTAGGAGGATCACTGTAAGTTTGAGGCCAGCCTGAGACTTCCTAAGTGAATTCCAGGTCAGTCTGGGCTAGAGTCAGACCCTATCTTGAAAAATAAAAACCAAACAAAACAACAACAGCAAAACAACAACAACAACAAAAACAATGTATACTAGAATAAATGTGTTTAAAAGAAAAAACATACCAAAAAAAAAAAGAATTTCCTACAAGATTATGATACTTCTCTCCACAAGTCAGAGAATGTCTATATGCTATAAGAACAAACCTGAATAGGCTCATGGCTCATGTGTTTTCATTAGGCACAAGAAGTCAATAATAGTTGTTAATTTGGAAATAGGTCAACTTTTACATAAGCTCTTTATTTTTTTTTTTTTTTTTTTTTTTTGGTTTTTCAAGGTAGGGTTCACTCTAATCCAGGCTGACCTGGAATTCACTATGTAGTCTCAGGGTGGCTTTGAACTCATGGTGATCCTCCTACCTCTGCCTCCTGAGTGCTGGGATTAAAGGCGTGCGCCACCACGCCCGGCTTAAGCTCGTATTTTTAAAGAGTACTATTTGTTGATGATGCAGGGTGACAACTATGAAACTGGTATTTGCTATGTATTGCTGAGAGAAAATTGTTTAAGAGGCTTCCTTCAACTTCTACTGCCATAATCTTGATTGTTGAAAGCAATCTGAGTGGAGAAGGAGCTGAGGAAACATTACAACCGCTCTGCAGTGTCTTAATCAAAGTTTCCATCCTGGTTCTTCCCTCAAAGTCGCCATTAACTTTATCCAGATTCTGGGGGGAGGGAGTAATACATAAATTAAGGCTGTGTGCTTTCTATGCAAAGAACAGCAAATTTACAGCCATTCATTTTCTTTATTCATTATAGTCATTTTTAGGACTGTGTGTCCTGTATTCCACTCATGATTATGGTGACTTTTTTTTTTTTTTTTTGAGGTACAGTTTCGCTCTTGCCCAGGCTGATCTGGAATTCACTATGTAGTCCCAGGGTGGCCTTGAACTCATGGTGATCCTCCTATCTCTGCCTCCCAGGTGCTGGCATTAAAGGTGTGTGCCACCACACCCAGCAAGGTGACTTATTTTTAAAGACACTTGGGCTGGGGAGATGGATCAGTGGGTAGAGGACCCAAATAAAAATTCAGGCATGCCACCTACAACTAGAACCCAAGTTTTGAGGGGATGGAGACAGGAGTACTGCTGGGGCTGGCTGGTCAGTCTTGACAGAAAAAAAAAATGGCAGCTCCAGGTTCAGGGAGAGACTCTATCTCAAGGAAATAAGGCTGAAGAATGATACAAGAGTGCACTTAACATTCTCCATTTGCATCTGCATTCATGAAAATGGGATACACACATCTGACACATGCATACATCTTATACACCACACATACACACGAACACACTTACCTCTCATTATGGTGTCACAAAATATAAAAGTTGACCTATCTGCAAATTAACAACTATAATAACTAAATATGGAAACAAGTCTGTTCTTGTTACTTTCTTGGAAAAGGCCCACTTCCTTATAGAACTGAAATGCAAAGAAGATATGTAAAGCATTGCTACATAAACACAGAGGGAAAATCAAATAGAAAACCACTTACAATTTGCAAAATCATGACTCAATTCATTAGAAAACAAGTTATGTTAACTGTAAATCAACATTTCCATATTCTCCTTGGGTTCTTATAGTCATAATTTTCTTATTTTTTACACAATTTTATGTACATTTTATTATACCATATTTCATAATTTTAAACTAATCTCAACTGTATGTTCTTAAATGTTTTGTGGCAAATAACCACTATTATAAATGACCCAGTCAGTAATAAGAGGATAATATCAAACAGTTAAGGAATAAAATGTATGATATGTTTGTAAGTATGCACACATACATGTGTTCTTTGGGTGGGAGAGAGAGACATAAGCAGTGCATCTATGTACTGATTTCTTTTTTTATTTTTTATTTATTTATTTGAGAGAGAGAGAGATACAGAAATAGGCATGTAGAGAGAGAGAGAGAGAGAGAGAATGGGTGCACCAGGGCCTCCAGCCACTGCAAACAAACTCCAGATGCATGCACCCCCTTGTGCATCTGGCTTACATGGGTCCTGGAGAATCGAGCCTCAAACCGGGGTCCTTAGGCTCCATAGGCAAGTGTTTAACCACTAAGCCATCTCTCCAGCCCTGTATTGATTTCTCAATGAAATTTGATTAGTTTGACCATACATATTATCAATTTAAACTTTTGGACTAAATTTTTTTAATATTTGATTATTCACTAATTATAAAATGAATCTTTTTAAAACCTTTTAAGCTTTAGTAATTAATCAATATGAAATACTACACACTTTGAATAATTTCCTCATTTAATCTTTAGATGACCTTTGAAGGTAAACACTATTTTTTTTTCCAGGTAGGGTCTCACTCTAGCCTAGGCTGACATGGAATTCACTGAGTATTCTCAGGGTGGCCTTGAACTCACAGGCAATCCTCCTTCATTTGCCTCCCAAAGTGCTGGGATTAAAGGCATGCACCACCATACCTGGCTGGAAGACACCATTATTACTTCAGTTTTATAAATAAGAAACAAGAAACAAAGACTTAATATCTGTCCAAGGTAAATAGTTGGTGGAGCTGTACTTGTAGCAAAGTGTCCTGGTGCCAAACTCGATGTTAAAGCCAAATTCCTCCTTCAAGGAGAAGATAAATACAAATAAATCTGTTTGACAGTAATTTAAGAAATGAACAGATATGAAACATAAAGTTCCCTCTATATTGATTCTCACCTAGGGGCACATCACTCTGAAGTAGCCATCTCTCCTTCTCAAAGAGTGTGCAGAATAAAAAGGAAAATAGATCCTTAGTGAAATAACCATTATGACTTGAAAGACCACTACTGATAACTTATTTCAGTAAAAGTAGAAATGATTTCTACAGGAGTTCAATGTGACAGTGGGAAAGATATTCCTGGCATGGGTTAAATCATCTCATATTAACACATTAGTATTGGTAAGAACATTAGCCTGGCTTAGTTGATCAGATTAACTCACAGTGACCTTGGACAACACTGCAATGAAGGACCTGAGGAGAAGCACAGCACGAAGTGGAAAAGGCAGTACAGGAGGCCAGCAAGGGTGAATGGTTCAGGTGACACTCTCGTAGAATCCCAATCAAGACCCTAACTGTATCCCCCTTGCAATTCTGCTGGCTTTGCCATCTCACAAGATAGCACTTCCTTGGTTCCACTGCAGGTAGTATGTTACTACTACTATTTTCCTTAGGATATAAGAATGACAAAAGAGTTGACCAAAGATGCTTGTATAATCTCACATGAAGGAGAATCCAAGCCTACCTTTTGGTTAGACTTTCCCAGAAGTCTGGTCTCAGAAGCAGGACAAGAAATGGTGAAGAACTACAGGCAAGTGGAAGAGCTAGTTTTGGATTTGCCTCATTTCTGACTGCGCCCTTATGCCATGTGGGGCCAAGAAATCAGGAGGTGCCAAAGCTTCAGCAGTCTTGGGAAAGTCCAGAGCACAGAAACAGCAGCCAGAGTCTACATAATTTAAATTATTCTTATAAAATTCACAGCCAAGAACTATGTACTGAATTGTAATTGTAACCCCCCAAATCACACACACACACACACACACACACACACACACACACACACACACACACACACACACACACACTCATATGGTAATGTCCTAATCCCCTATGTGACATATTTGGAAGTAGGACCTTTACTAAAATAAGTAATTCCAAATGAACCCATAGGGGTATGACAGGATTCGATAGAGTCCTTATAAGAGATACTAAAGAGCATTGACTGACCTTATTGTGTTTTTCGTTTGTTTGAAAACTCCATGGTACCTGGTACTTTGCTATAGCACCCTACACACACAAAGATACCAAGAAACTGTTTATTTGTAACTTGTGACTAAGAAAAGTGGTAGAAAATTTGAAAGACTTAGGGTTCATTTTCTAAGGAAACACACAAAAGCATTAGATCCTGTCTTTAAAATAGAGTGAGAGAGAAAGAGAGAGAATGAGAAAGGATAGCTGAGAATGCATCTCAGCTTAAGTACTTGCCCACCACATACAAGGTCCAAGGTTTCATGCCCAGTATATAAACTGGTGGTGGTGGTGGTGGTGGTAGTGGTGGTGTAGCCCTGTAATCTCAGAGTAATTCAAGATTATTCTCAGTTACATAGAGTTGAAGGCCATCCTGTGCTACATAAAACCCTGCCTCAAAAAAAAAAAAAAATGGGGGCTGGAGAGATAGCTTAGTGGTTAAAATGCTTGCCTGTTAAGTCTATGGACCCAGGTTCAAGTCCCCAGTACCCATGTAAGCCAGATGCACAAAGTGCATCTGGAGTTCGTTTGCAGTGGCTAGAGGCCCTGGTGCACCCATTCTTTTTTTTTTCTCTCTCTCTCATAAATAAAAATATTTTAAAATTTTTTTAAAAAAGAATTGGGCAAGGGTATCTTTCTATGTAACCTCAAATGAGATGCTCTTGCCTCTGCCTACCGAAGGCAATGGTTATTTACCAATGTTCCTTGGTTAATATTTTTGCACATGAAATGTGTTAGTAAATAATAGGTCCATGAAGCAAACAGATTTAATTTTAGAAACTGTTTTTAAAGATTTCTAAAGTCATAGAACTATTACTTTAATGACAGATGTGAAAATTAAGTTGATTCTTTGAAATTTGAGTTAATTTCTTAACTAGGCCTGCTGGCTCCCACTTGTAATTCCAGTTCTCTGGAGGCTGAGGCAGGAGGATCAGAAGCTCCAGGTCATCTGCAATGAGTTCCAGGCCAGACTGACATACATGAGATCCTATTTCAAAACAATTACAACAGTCTAAAATTAAAATGGAGCAGGAGGGCTGAAGAGATGGCTTCGTGGTTAAGGTGCATGCCTGTGAAGCCTAAGGACCCTGGATCAATTCTCTAGGTCCCACATGAGCCAGAGGTACATGGTGGCACATGCATCTGGAGTCTGTTTGCAGCGCCTAAAGGCCCTGGTGTGCCCATTCTCTCTCCTTCTCTCTCTCTCCCTCTAATAAATAAATAAATAAAAATAAAATCTTAAATAAATAAAATAAAAAAGAGCAGGAATAGAAATTTTGTAGCTATGTATGATGGAAAATACAACAGCTTTTGAAACACAGTAAGTCTTGATGAAGGTGACAGTGTTTATCTTTCTTCATGCTCTTTCTGACCAGTTCCCCATCATACAAACTTCTGCTTTTTATCACTCAGTCTTATAATAATCCTATTGCCATCCTAGATCTTCTTACCACAAGGCACAGATGGAATATTTATCTATTCATAATATCATTTCAAGACATGTTGGTTTATAAATTATATACATATATATGTATTTTTGTATTAAAGGCATGCATCACCACACCCAGCTAAATTATGGATATATATTTTGATTTTATCAAGCAGAAATAAAATACTATGTGCCAAAATTTATGTGCGTTTCAGTTACTAATTCAATTACTTTCAGGATGCTAATGTAAGTTTTGATGACTATAAATTATTTGGGATAATAAGCACAAACTAAAGTGAGATGGTGACAAGGAAAATTAATAGGAATGTAGATCATTCTATCAGGCTACAAGTTGTACAGTAAATATACCCATGTCATAGTATTTTTCCCCCAGGCAGTAAGCAGCATAAAATCTTGCCTGTTTTTATACTCAATTCCAAGGGACACATTAGGTAATTACCTAGATGGACTCTCTTTTACCAAGTCAGGCAGCCCAGCTGGCTCACATCTGAGTATTAGTAAACATTTTACTGAAATAGTTCTGTTCTTTATGTAATTCAGAGTCACAAGAAATATCTGGCACAATATAGTCTCAATAGATACTAATCCAATCAATGGATGAGGTTTGTTCTAAGTAATGGGATTATCTTTCTGATAAAGGGGTTGATTGAAATTGGCACAATTCCAATGAGCAGTTGGTTATACCTATAACAGACATGCCATTATTATTTGTACCTGAATGATAAGAATCTGAAGCTAATTCAGAGGAGATCAAGTTACACAGAAAAGTGGGAGAAGGGCTGCAGAGATGGTTAATGGTTAAGGCGCTTGCCTGCAAAGCCCAAGGATCCATGTTTGAATCTCCAGATCCCACATAAGCCATATGTACAAAGGTGAGGCAAATGCAAGGTCACAAGTGCCCACTAGGTGGTGCAAGCATCTGGAGTTCGATTACAGTGGCTGAGACCCTGGTGTGCCAATTTTTCTCTCTCTCTCTCTCTGTTTCTCTCTAAAAGGAAAAGGAAAAGAAAAAAGGAAAAAAAAAAGAAAAAAAGAAAAGTGGAAGGAGCAGAGAACAATTACTCCAGATGGAGAGTAGCAAGTAAAGTGTGAAGAATCCCATCCAGGAAACTGAATCACATTCAGTCAAAGTCAGCTAAGGCCCTTGCTAGCTGTGACAGCTTTCAAGCTTTCCTTGGTTCCGACCTTGTCAGTTCTATAGAATTATAAGGTGAATTATAGACTCCAAGCCACATATTCAAATAAGATTACTGAAAGGGACATATTGGTATATGCCTAGAATTCCCCAGATAATTATGCAAGCCATGTTCTAATGATTCCAGATTGTGGGGGAAGGGCAAGTAAAAATTTAAAAATATATTTCTAAAATAACTGAAGTCCTTAAAGTTGCACCATTTGTCCAATAACATGTATTACTTTCTTTTTATTCATTATGCTTGATAATTGCTAAATGTATTTAATTCTATATTCTTTATTACAGTTATAATTACACAAATATTCCACAATGATTTGGTTTTCTTTTAACAGCATTTACTTAAAAGCCTTCTCTTAGCCGGGTATGGTGGCGCACGCCTTTAATCCCAGCACTCAGGAGGCAGAGGTAGGAGGATCACCATGAGTTTGAGGCCACCCTGAGACTACATAGTGAATTCCAGGTCAGCCTGGACCAAAGTGAAACCCTACCTCGAAAAAAGCCACCAAAAAAAAAAAAAAAAAAAAAAAAAAAAAAAACCTTCTCTTGTTCAAGTGGGAAGAATCAAACTGGCAGAGATTTTATTTCAAGGGATTCTGGTTAGTGACCATAGTAAAACTATAGGACCAGTCCAACTTTTTAAAACTTTTTAAAACTTTTAAAACTTTAAAAATTTATTTGCAAGCAGAGAGAGAGAGAGACTGGTGGGGGATGGGGGAGAATGGGCACATCAAGTCCTCTAGCCACTGCAAATGAACTCCAGATGCATGGGCCACTTTGTGTATCTTAACCCAACATTTGGCACCACAAAATCAAGACAAAGAGTTTTGGTTTATCATCTTGTGCCTTGAGAACTTACTAAAAAGACCAAGTCCTGGTTGAAGTATAGCTCAACAAAAGCTAGGAAAGAATTCAAAACAGAAACTAGATGCTATCTAAAACTAAAAACTGACTGTAAGTTATGTTGAATCTACAGCGATTGTGTGAGTATGGGTGTAGCCTAGGAAACTAAAAAAGAGACCATAACAAAGGAGAGAGAGGTCTTGAGGAAAGGGGGGGAAGGCAATGAGCCACATTTGATATAAAAACAGAAAGGATGCTGGAGGTGGAGGAAAGAAGGAGGATAGGAGTGTAGGAAGATGAGGGAAGGAGAATCAATAAACACAATTTTTTTAAGTGCCATACAAAAACCTACTACTTAATAAGCTCATTTAAAAAAAATAAAATGTTTAAAGCCAGGCGTGGTGGCACGCCTTTAATCCCAACACTTGGGAGGCAGAGGTGGTAGAAGGATCGCCATGAGTTTGAGGCCATCCTGAAACTACGTAATGAATTCTAGGTCAGCCTGGACCAGAGTGAGACCCCACCTCAAAAAAAAAAAAAAAAAAAAAAAAAAAAAAAAAAGAAAGAAAAAAAAGTTTAAAAGCTGACTTTGAAAGGAGACACAAAGGAAAAGGAATCGGGCATGGTGGTGCATGCCTTTAATCCCAGCATTTGGGAGGCAGAGAAAGGAGGATCGCCTTGAGTTCCAGGCCACCCTGAGACTCCATAGTGAATTCCAGATAAGCCTGGGCCAGAGAGAGACCCTATCTTGAAAAACCAAAAAAAAAAAACAAACAAACAAACAAACAAACAAACAAACAAACAAAAAACAGCAAAACTTAGTATATCTACTTTTTTTTACTTTAATTATTTATTTATTTGTATTTATTTGAGGGAGAGAGAGGGAGGGAGGGAGAGAATGGGTGCAACAGGGCCTCCAGCCACTTCAAACAAACTCCAGAAACATGCAACCCCTTGTACATCTGGCTAACCTGGGTCCTGGGGAATCGAATCAGGGTCCTTGGACTTTGGAGACAAGCACCTTAACCACGAAGCCATCTCTCCAGCCTTGTATACTGTTAATATACCCTCTCTGATGAGAATTTCAGAAATATCACAACTTGATGTATACCTTAGAGAATATGAGTATGTATAATAATAGAATTTACCAGATAATTTAAAAATAAACAAGTGTAGCAATTACCTACTTGTTTCTGGGAAAAAGCCCCTCATCAGAAGCAGTTCATGGAAGGAAGGGTTCTACTTTGGCTCACAGTTTCAAAGGGAAAGTTCATCATGGTGGGGGAAAAAAGGAGAACTGCAAACAGCCAGGCAGACATCACATCCCCATAGCAGCAGGAAACAAGTCTAAGTACTGGTCTTGGAATGGGGCTATCTTATTCCAAAGTCCACCCCCAGTGACACACAGCCAGACTCCACCCTACAAAGGCTCCATAACTTTCTCCAGTTGTCACCAGCTGGAGGCCAAATATTCAAAACACATGAACCTATGGGGAACAGTTCATTCAAACCACCACAGCAAGTAAGTTGGATTCAACTAAGTACTACATTAGGGTACCAAGGAGTTTCTTATGAATAAAAATAGCCATGAGTTTTCTGTATCTTTTAGCTTCCTGAAAGTACTGCAGTCTTAGTCATTGGTTGCTTTTTTTTTTCTTTTGAGGCAAGCCCAACAGAGTGGCCTTTTTTTTATACATATGCAAAAGAGAGAAAGGAGAGAGAGAGAGAATTGACATGCCAGGGCCTCCAGCCACTGCAGACACGGGTGCCCCCTTGTGGGGCCTTGTGCACTTGCATCACTTTGGGCAAGGGACCTGGAGAGACGAACATGAGTCCTTAGACTTTGCAGACAAGCACCTTAACTGCTAAGCCATCTCTACAGCTCGCTGGTTGCTTTTAGTTGCTTGGTGGATAGTGATTTCATCCAAACTTGCTCTTTGGTGTAGAAAAATGCTATGATATTAAGTATAGATTGGCAATGGTTCTTGGGCGATTGTTTTTCAATGCCAAAGCATGTATTTTCCAAACCATATACATAAAACCTTTATTCTCTTAATAGTGCAATGGATAAGAGTAGGCTCCAAATTCAATTACAGGTTAAATCCTTGTTCCCCCATTTACTAACCATGGGCAAATAATTGAAAATCCCTGCCCTTCAGCTTCCTCAACTGTAAAACACAATTAACACTTGTCATAGCACATATGGATATAAGAGATGCAAAGGAACTTGTCACATAAATTAATTGTAAAAATGCCTGCCACATGTTAGGTGCTCATAGCAAACATGTAATTATTATTAATTTTTATTGCATAAAATATTGGTATATAATTTTATGAAATTTGTAACATATAATAATAGAAAAAGAAAGTAATCAGTACCAACAGTGTTAACCAGGTAGGAAATGAAGGCAAAACTTCTTTTAAAGACAATCCATAAATTACCCAGACATCCTAAGTTATACATATTAATTACTGTGCTACTACAATGCAAACAGAAATATTCTAGCACTTTTTCACATAGTGAAAACCCTTAACCTGCCATGGAACCTGGTGGCTGGAGATTACAAATACACACACACACACACACACACACATTTTGTCTCTCAGCATGCATGTACATTCTGGACCTCATCTGCATCGTTACTTATGCATTCTACAGATTGTACCAGCTGTAAAATGGAAGAAGCCAAAAGTCAAAGTTTGGAGGAAGACTTTGAAGGACAAGCCACACATACAGGTCAGTATAGTTGGAATAAAAACAATTAAAGTAGGATTACTTCTAGAAACATCTACTATGCTTATTTATAATATTCAATAAAGAATTTAAGCAATAACTTCATGCTGTCAGAATAATCTATAAAAATATTTGCATGCATAAGTTAACTTGAAAGGAAATAATACAAAAGCTTTAATCATGTAGAAAATACTAATTATTGATAATTTCTTTCCACCCAATTATCATAAGACTTATCTACCTACAGTTTAATTAATCTTTCCATCCCCTAATCTCCCTGTTTGCTCCCACTACAGACTTTCCTTGGTACACTGTATCTAGTAGACCAAAGGTAAATAATCTTTTATTTTTAACTTTTTCAAGTATGAAAAAAATAAGGGAATGACAATGAATTCTTTAATCAAATGGATTTCATTTCTTAAGAAAACCTAAAACTTCATTTTATCCAGGGCCTGTTTTCTTAATCTGCTCATTGTATATGGCTTCTCTATATGCCACTGCAAAGAATCTAAAAGTTAACCAGCATGACAGATTTTAAAATTCAGGTACCTTTTGATGCTATGAATCTTGACTGGTAATTCATGTATCTTTAATAAAGAATGGAACCTTTAAATGTAGGCATATGTTTGAATGAAATTGCACTAGTCCTAGACAAAATATCAGGAACCCATTTTATAATTGGTATGGTAGAAATATCTTCCTAAGTATGAAATAAACAGAAAAGATTAATAAATTCACTGGAAAGGAGGGAAAAAGGGAGAGAGGGAGGGAGAGAAGGAGAAAAAAGGAAGGGAAGAGAAGTGGAGGGAGGGAAATGAAGAACCTCTTCATGTGTGTATGTTAAAAAATCTTCTAGATGTATTATAAAGTGAAAAGAGCAAGGTAAGGAAAGAGTGTACTAATCTGTCATTTGGAGAGGTTTCTTCTTTCTGCACACATAAATATACATACATATTTTTGCATGAACATAAAACATCTGGAAAATAAATAATGATCACTTGCACACAACTCATAAAAACAGCTTTAACAGGGCTGGGGAGATGACTCAGAAGTTAAAGGTGCTTGCTTGCCGAGTCTGCAGGCCTGGTGTTCAATTCCCCAGTACCCAGGTAAAGCCAGATGCACAAGGTGATGCAAGTATTTTAAATTTGTTTGCATGCAGCCCTGGCACTCTCTTGCATGCAGGCATGAATACATACATGCTTGCTCTCTCTCTCTTTCACACACACACACACACACACACACACACACACACACGGGAATAATTAAAATATTTTAAAGCAAAATATAGTTGTAATAAATTCATATTGAGGTAGGCTTGGTGGCTCATACCTTTAATCCCAATACTGAAGATGCCTAGGAAGGAAGACTGATTGAGTTCCAGATGAGTCTGTGTTAGAATGAGACCCTACCTAAATAGACCCCCCCCAAAATTACATCATCTCTGGGGCTGGAGAGATTAATGGTTAAATGCTTGCCTGTGAAGCCTGAGAACCCTGGTTTGAGGCTCGATTCTCCAGGACCCATGTAAGCCAGATGCACAAGGCGGCACACGCATCTGGAGTTGTTTGCAGTGGCTGGAGGCCCTGGCACACCCATTCTCTCTCTATCTGCCTATTTCTGTAGCTCTCTCTCTCAAATAAATAAATAATAATAAAATTATTTCATCTCTATCACATATAGTATGAATAAATTTTTATAAAATATAAGGGAAAAAGAGAATATACTTAAGTACAGAATATTAAGCTATATTGAAGAATATTCAGTGTAATAGCACATGTTTTCATAAACTGTTATTTTTCAGAACAATTGGCAATTGAATGTTAGAATTCTAGTTGGATCACCTGCAAGTTAACTTTTTTTTTTTTTTTTTTTTTGCTATGTTGAAACCCAGAGCCTCATGCATGCATGCCAACCAATCACTCTCCCAACTGAGCTACATCCTCAACCCTTTAATTGATTTTTCTTAAAGTTGAAAATCTTATCCTTTCTGTGTTTATGAAATAGTCTTAACCGGGCGTGGTGGAGCATGTCTTTAATCCCAGCACTCGGGAGGCAGAGGTAGGAGGATCGCCGTGAGTTTGAGGCCACCCTGAGACTACTGAGACTACATAGTGAACTCCAGTTCAGCCTGAGCTAGAGTGAGACCCTACCACAGAAAACAAAAAAAAAAAAAAAAGAAAAAAGAAATAGTCTTAAGATCTTAAAAGGAATAGGATAGCTATGTATGATATTCTTACAGCCATTTTACTTTTGTTAACCTGAAGTCACGTCCTTTTGTAACTGGTTTTCTTTTAGGTACCATTGTTACTATTTCCCCAATAATTCCAGTTTCCTTTACAATGTAGTGCCAATGTTTGTTTATTACAAAAGCTTCTTTCTCCTGTTAATGAAATGGAATTTTTATAAATTTCGAGTTTCTTTTACATATTTTAACTTTACCTATCTTTTCCCACAACTTTTGCCAATAGTTAAAAGTTCCTGCCGGGCTTGGTGACACATGCCTTTAATCCCAGCACTCGGGAGGCAGAGATAGGAGGATCGCCGTGAGTTCGAGGCCACCCTGAGACTACATAGTGAATTCCAGGCCAGGCTGAGCTATTGTGAGACCCTACCTCGAAAAATCAATCAATCAATAAATCAATAAATAAATAAATAAAAGTTCCTGGCTTATATTTTCATTAGTGCTGGTGTTTCAGAGAGATTTTTTTTTTTGCCAAAACCCACTTAATAAGATTAATCTGGGGGAACTTTTTAGGAGCAGTGTGGTAGGGAATTTCTAGCACAAATGAGATGTTTGTTTGTGATGCAGTAGAGGACGAGTCTATTCCCATAACAATACTTAACATATATTCCAATTGACAAACATTCCTTTTAAAATTTTCTTTCAGGACCCAAAGGAGTAATAAGTGACTGGAGAAAGTTTAAACTCGAAAGTGAAGATGGTGATTCAATCCCACCTAACAAGAAGGAGATTCTCAGACGAATGTCTTCTCAGAGCAGGGATGACAAAGACTCAAAAGAAAGACTGGGCAGGAAGGTAAGATAAGCAACAGCTAACAGTAAATTGTATGTGTCCAGCTCAATCCCTCCAGGGATTTTAACTATCATTTGTATTTGTACCATGTGTATTTGGCATAGTAATATTGTACTGTCAAAAGCAAGGTGGAAATGAAGTGAATCCCTTGTTAAAGTGAATATGTGATGAAGGTATTCTGTACTAATAAATATACATGGCTGCAGTGAGAACCAGGGACAACCAAAATTTATCAACAAGTCAAGAATAGCTGACTCCCTGGAAAGAGGTGAACCACTCCTCACATAGCAGCTAGGCTGGGGCCAAGGGGAAATCACAGGGAGGAATAAGAGGGCTGCTTCCAAGGACAGCCTGACGGGGCGTTGGTGGTATAGTGGTGAGCACAGCTGCCTTCCAAGGACAGCCTGAAAACCTGGACCACCGTGATGGAGACAGACACTAAGGGCACTCAAAATGCACTAAAGCAGAAATCCAGAAACTGCTGAGAGCTCAACAGTGATGTTGACTTAAAGCACACCCACCAAGGCTCAGGGAAGATTATGGAAGGGGGAGGAGAATGTAAGCGCCACAGGGTGGGAGAGAATATCCAGAGGCATTGCCTCCCCCCCACACACAATGACTGACTGCTGCTCTCACACCTCATAACCCACAATCCATGGTGAATACCAGCAATCCCACTGAGGAGGGCCCTCGTGCAGTGGGGACAGGGAGGAGGGAAATGATGTTGCCAACATATGTGTCCAGAGTCCATATAAAGTTTCTACTTAATAAAAATGAAAAAAGAAATATACATGGCTATCAAAATATATAGGGATTGATGTAGGGGGTATTTGCACAATATGTGAAAGTAAATCACAGAATTTTAAATTATACAAATGATTCAATTCTCTAGAGCAACACGAATGCATCTTTTTTATACTTTTATGCCTCTGATTATAAGCATATGAATTGATATGCAGAGAAGTACAGAAGCACTCATCAAGTTGACAATATTTGTAATTTGGTCGCGAAAAGAGGAAAAAGATGAGCAGAATAAGTCTTAACTTTAAAAAGACAGCATTTAGGGGCCTGGAGGGATGGCTTAGCGGTTCAGTGCTTGCCTTTGAAGCCTAAGGACCCCGGTTTGAGGCTCGGTTCCCCGGGACCCACGTAAGCCAAATGCACAAGGTGAAGCATGCATCTGGAGTTCGCTTGTAGTGGTTGGAGGCCCTGGCGCGCCCATTCTCTATCTGCCTCTCTCTCTCTCTCTCTCTGTCACTCTCAAATAAATAAATAATTTAAAAGACAGCATTTAATAAACAACTCACTTAGTAAAGTCATATAATGTGTATGCTTATATAATAAATGTATACATTAAAAGATGGCCAATAAAATGTTAATGGAGAGTGAGTATTAAATTGGTGTAATTTCAGTATTTGTTACTTCTTTTCTTTAGCTTTTAGGTAATTTTGAAACTTTCCTAATTAGCAGTTAGTATTATATACAAGGATGATAATTTTCATTTATGGGGAAAACCACTTTAGTGGATTATTTGTCTCCAAACTAGTATGTATGAGTAGTGTACTGAGTTTCAATAGAATGTGATCAGCAACATGCCTTAGATATGGCTTCTGGCCATGATGATATTCTTTAAGATTTTGCAAGGGTAGAGGTTGGTTCCTCATTGCATCACTGTACAATGGGAAAGAAACAATTACATTTTCCCATCTGAGAAATTATAAGAACACCTAAACTTGTTTTAAACAGAAATGAAAGGAAAATAAATATGAAAGTGTTTTTAAACAAAAAACACTATAAAATGGGTGATACTATTAAAGATTTTGTTTAGATTTTTCTACGATTAAACTTTGGAAAATTACCTGAATGCCTAAATACATAAATGGAATAAGTTGTGATATCAATGTTCAAAATATATCACCAAATCAGTATTTGTGTTGTTTGGTCTCCTAAATTAACAGAAATATCATAGCAACTTAAGAACTATACAAAATATTTAACATTTTAGGACTAAAATTAATTTGGGACCATAATATTCACAGA
Organism: Orientallactaga sibirica; assembly: GCA_036365145.1. Classification (NCBI taxonomy): domain Eukaryota; kingdom Metazoa; phylum Chordata; class Mammalia; order Rodentia; family Dipodidae; genus Orientallactaga; species Orientallactaga sibirica. The sequence continues at coordinate 17,603,401 of JAEOAD010000017.1, forward strand.
AAAAATTAAGAATAAGAAAGAAATGCAAATGCTTGTACCAGTACTTGTAAGGCTGAGGCAGGAGGATCTTGAGCCCCAGGCTACCCTGAGCTACCAGAGCTCCAGGCCATTCTGAGCAACAAAGCAAGATCATTTCTTTTTTTTTTTTTTTAAAGAAAAACACTGAATAAAATATACAACATACATTTTAAAAAGAATAATAGCTGGGCATGGTGGCACACAGCTTTAATCCCAGCACTCAGGAGGCAGAGTAGGAGGATCACTGTGAGTTTGAGGCCAGTCTAGGACTACAGAGAGAATTCCAGGTCAGCCTGGGCTAGAATGAGATCCTACCTTGAAAAAAAAAAAAAAAAAGGAAAATAATAAAATCATTAAGAAAACAAGTAGGAGGCAGCAGGAAGAGGTGGAAGCAAAAAAAGAAAAAAAAAGAAAAGGTGCCAGGTATTGTGGCTCATGCCTTTAATCCAAGCACGCAGGAGGCAGAGGTAGTAGGATTGCTGTGAGTTCAAGGCCACCCTGAGAATACATAATGAATTCCATATCAGCCTGGGCTAGAGTGAGACCCTACCTTGAAAAACCAACCAACCAAACAAACAAAAAGGCATAAGATACTTCTATTTAATTTTCACTATCTTCTTATATAAAATGAAGCTAATAACACCTACCTCAGAAAACATTGTGAGGATGGAATACCATAATCTATGTAAAATGCCAGAGACATGGTAGATTCTCCATGAGTACTAGTTTCTTGCTGTCACAATTTTCCTCTCCTTTGGAAACTGACTGTAGTTGTTATTCAAGAGCTTTCATGATAATAAGGTAGCTGCTATGATCTGTGTTGTGACCATCCAACTTTTCAAGGTTCTGGTGTACCATATGACATTATGTCCCATCATTCCTTTATGTTTTTTTTTTAATCTTGGATTGGGGAAAGAGGTGATTAATAGTAGCTATCACATTATTAATGGAATCAATATTATGAAAGGATATATAAAGGTAATTTTATATTCTAGCCACAATAAAAAGTAGCTATCTTGGAAGACAGATGGTAAATCTTCTCTCACTTTTGATTAGGCAAGTGGTTAAGAGTAATCTAGGGGGGAAAAAAGAATAACCTAGAAGGCTTGTTAAAACATGGCTTACTCAACCGCACCCTTAACAGGTTCTGATTCAGTAGATCTGGGTGGAGCTCATAAATGTGCCTTTCCAAGAAATTACCAAGTGATGCTTATATTGCTAGTTCAGCCATTAACCCTCCTGACCAGAGCTCCAAATAGTAGCAAAATATATATGTATATGAAATTCACTCTGTAGTCTCGGGGTGGCCTTGAACTCATGGCGGTCCTTCTACCTCTGGATTTTGTTGACACTCCAAGTGGTGGGTAGTTAAGTGTCATAATTCTAACTGATATGATGAGTCTAATGTGCTTCAGCTACATTCAGCAATAGTTCTATGTACATGTCATGAAATAATTATTGAACCCATGTCATGTAGCAGATGCAGTGAAGATACAATCGAACAATAAATTTCTTGCCCCCATTGAACACATTAATTAGAAAAACTGATGCTAAGCAGTTGATCAAATATATGAGACAAGCTCAAGAAGTATTTATTGCTATGAAAAAAATCAGTATGAAGAGTGCAGAGCAAGGGCCCTTCCAATTAAAGTCATCAAGTAATCCAGAAAGGTGGCATTTGGACAGATGCTTAAATGGTGAAGGAAACCATATTGGATATGGGAAGATGTGGACTAAGCAGAGAAGACAACAGACACAAACACCTACACTTGAGGTGAGGTCTAGTGTGTCTAAGAAGATAAACTCCCAGGCCTGGTGTGTCTAAGGAAAACTTTTTAAACTCTTTTTAAAAAATTTTATTTTTGTTTATTTATTTGAGAGAGAGAGAATGGGCTCACCAGGGCCTCTAGCCACTGCAAATGAACTCCAGATGTATGCGCTAGCTTGTACATCTGCCTTACATGGGTAGTGGAGAATCACAGGCAAGTACCTTAACCACTAAGCCATCTCTCCAGCCCCAGAAAAAACTCTTTTCTAATTGAACTGTTGGTATCATTTATTTTGTTGATTTTCAGATGAGCATTCAAGAATATGAGCTAATCCATCAAGACAAAGAGGATGAGAACTGCCTTCGCAAGTACCGTAGACAGTGTATGCAGGACATGCATCAGAAGCTGAGTTTTGGGCCTAGATACGGCTTCGTGTACGAGCTGGAGACAGGAGAGCAATTCCTGGAGACAATTGAGAAGGAGCAGAAGATCACCACCATCGTTGTTCACATTTATGAAGATGGTGTCAAGGGCTGTGACGCTCTGAACAGTAGTCTAACATGCCTTGCTGCAGAATACCCTATGGTCAAATTCTGTAAGATAAAAGCTTCTAATACAGGTGCTGGGGACCGCTTTTCTGCAAATGTACTCCCTACCCTGCTTGTCTACAAAGGTGGGGAACTCATAAGCAATTTTATTAGTGTTGCTGAACAATTTGCGGAGGAATTTTTTGCTGGGGATGTGGAGTCGTTCCTGAATGAATATGGGTTACTACCAGAAAGAGAGATACATGCCCTAGAGCAGAGCAACATGGAAGAAGAAGATATCGAATAAACACACACTGGGGCAATATCTCGTATTCATTCTTCACACATTGATCATTGATTCTGGTAGTAGCCCTATTCCTTTAGAGAACACTAAGTATGTCAATGGCTATGCAAACTGGTAAAAAGATTGACATTAAAAGTATGTAAGTAGTACCCTTACTATTTGTTATTCAAATTGAGATAATGCTTTACTAAAAAAGCATTGTAGTTCTTAGCAAACTATTAGCAAAAAAAAAAAAAGGTGGATAATGTTATGTCACTTTTCAAAAATCCCTTTCATGTTATGTGTTACCTTTTTTACTCATTTTGTTCCTGTGTTTTCATTTGTGCATTTTAAGCTGCATTATTACTTATAATTTGGCTTGTACAATAAAAGTAAATCTCACAAGGAAATAAATACTCTATATAAATTTACTGCTTCTCAAGTGTTATATACATCCAACATGGTCTCTTACATCCCAGTCAAATCAGTGAATAAGAAAGAAACGTAATGCCATGCCAAAGTTGTTTTAAAATTTTGCATTTTTTTTCAAGAGACAGGGTGCAAGAAAAACTTTCTTATTCTCTGGATACAATAACATTTAGTAGCCATAGTAATTCTAATTATTTGTCTTCCAATTATGATCCAGTATTTCATACATATGATCTCTAATTAGTAACCACAAATACGCATATAGAAAATATACTTATTTTCAAAAGAATGAAACTGAGACTCAGAGAAGGGGAGTTGAAGTTTTATTTCCCTTGAAAACATTTGGAAGTTTGTCCTGCACAGACATGGGAGTGCAAACTAAAATAGAACTTTAAAATATTTTAAGTGTGTGAATTAGCCAAAGAGCAAAATAAAAGACATTACTGGGTATCAGTGTAAGAAGATAATGGTGAGAGCTGAAGCAGTAAAGCACACAGTTACAGAGATGGAGCTGTCTAAGCCTCAGAGTGAGCCCTCATGAGATGTGCGTGTAAAACAGGTCTGCTGCACATTTCTGTCTGGAAGCCCAAGGTTTAAGCCAGACAAATGCCACATGCCTATTATCTCTACTGCTCTAAAACACTGTTTTATGGCTTTTCCTTTTGCCTTAAATCTTTTCACCCGCCATCCTCTAAACATTTCATTTTGCTCATATTTCATGGAGAAAAGAGAAGTCATCAGGTGAGACCCACCTCATCTTTCCATCAAAAGAACTAACTGTGCACCCTACATATCAGTACCACTTCCTCTGAGGTAACGACAGAGAAAGTGTCCACACAGGTGTCTTGAGCTAACCGGTCAAGTGTGGTTTAGATCCAGTCCGCACTGGCATGGTAAATTTTTTTTTTTGTTTGTTTGTTTTTGAGGTAGGGTCTCACTCTAGCCCAGGCTGACCTGAAATTTACTATGTAGTCTCAGGGTGGCCTCAAACTCATGGTGATCCTCCTACCTCTGCCTCCCAAATCCTGGGCTTAAATTTATGCGCCACCATGCCCAGCTTGGCATGGTAACTTTTTATCTGCAATTATTTCCCTCCTCTTTTCTATGTTGATTAACAATTGCTTTGGGAATTTTTAAAATTGTCCACCATTAAAAATATTTATTTAAGTTATAATTTAAAGTTTTGAGATACCACTTACTTCTATCATTTTCCTTACAATCATGACTCTCAAAAGAGGCATCTAGGGGTTGGTGAGATGCCCCAGTAGGTCACAGTGCATACCCTGAAAGCATGGGTACCTAATTTGCCCCAAGTCTGATTCCCCAACACTCATGTGTAAAGATCTGGGCAAGGCCACACCTCTAATCCAGCAGAGAGCAGAGAAGCCCTGGGGCTTGCTAATCTGAGTGGAAACGGAAGCTCTTCAGTGAGAGACTCTACCTCAAGACATCTGAGGTCCTCAGGCTTCTGAACATGCATCTGTACACATACATATGCATACACAACATACCACAAACACACAGAGAGAGACCTAAAATAGACATCTCTCTTCCTAATTTCCATTTTTTTTCCATCCAAATGCAATCAGGCCTCTGTTTCTAGCACTTTAAATATACCTGAAGTTCTTACCAAACTCAATGACCAATTCTTATGACTTATTGTATGCGGCCCAGCATAAGCATGTCAGAGCTCAGTGCCCTGACCCTGCGGCTTCTTTGAACACACATTAGTCTCCCTCCCAGCTTACTGACTATCCCAAGGTCATCCTGGATTTCTCTAAATACTCAATTGAGGTAATCTCAGCCCACAGTTTTAATTACTATTCAAATTCAGTCTGCTCTCAAACTCACATTTCCAGCTATACCTCAGACAACAAAATCCTATCTCCCTCTCTCTTTCTCTCTCTCTCTCTCTTTTGTTGTTTTTGTTTTGTTTTATTTTTCCAGGTAGGGTCTCACTCTAGCCCAGGCAGACCTGGAATTCACTATGTAGTCTCAGGGTGGCCTCGAACTCACAGCGATCCTCCTACCTCTCCCTCCCAAGTGCTGGGATTAAAGACGTGCACCACCACGCCCAGCCAAAATCCTATATGTCAACTGAAGGAAGGAAGGAAGAAGGAAATGAAGAATGGGAAAGGGGACTGAGACCTGCAATTGCTCTACATACCAGTGACAGAGATGGTAAGAGTTCTATACCATGACCAGCCCATGTTGACTGGTCACTAACATGTGAACACTGGGTATTTTTTATGATTTATTTTTTTTTACTGACAAGTTCCATAATTGTAGACAATAACCCATGGTAATTTCCTCTCCCCCCCCCAATTTCCATCATATCCTCTCCCCTTCTCAATCAGTCTCTCTTTTATTTTGATGCCATGATCTTTTCCTCCTGTTATGATGGTCTTGTGTAGGTTCTATCAGGTACTGTGAGGTCATGGGTATCCAAGATTCCTTCTTAGAGAAAGCTTTATTCTTATAAGAAATGACCCACCACATTTTAATTTAAAATACCCAGCTAGCAAGCTTTAGCAGGACCAAACCCAGGAATGTATTTAACCCATAATTGCCAAAACAAAAGTAACTAGGTGGCATCTGTGTAGAGATTGAGTGATGATAGCAACCATTCTCAAAATAAGCCCTCAGTGACTAATGGATGCCAGCGTGAAGCTTTGATCACATACCACTCATCAGGAAAACTGAACAAAAGACAAGATTTGGCTAGAATGCTAGAAGACTGCTACAGCAGAAATCTTGCATTACAAACCCTCATGTAAACACTTAATCTGCTGTATTATTTGGTAAGAGGAGAAGAGATCACTTTGTCTCAGCAAAAAGAGTAAAGGTTTAAAATGTTACAAGTTGTTTCATAACTAAATATAAATATCTCATAATAGACTTGAAAAAAAAGCCAAGTGTTCCTTGTAAAATAATAGAAAAACAATGGGAAATTTTCCAAGGAATAGCTAAATTGCTTGATATATAAAAGCTGATTTATTTATTTGTTCATAAGATATTTGTTGATAATTTGAAATGCCCATAAAATGTCCTTGACAACAGGAAACAAAAAAATAAAAAAGAAGCATCTGCATAAGCAAAAGAGAATAAATACTTCTGTTTGTATCTATATGTCTCCATATGATGATGGTGCATGCATTGGGCACCAATACCAAAAAAATTGTTTGGTTTGAATTCACTCATTCATTTTGTGAACTTGGGCATATTTATTAATCTCTGCACCTGTTTCCTCATCTGCAAAATGAGGATAATAATAGCAATTCTCATTAGGTTGCTATGAGACTTTTAAAAAATGAACAAATACCATAACCAATTTAGAATACAGGCTGACATGCAAGTATTACTTAAATGGTAGCTATTGTTATTAATAGACATAAAGCAAAATGATGCATATAGTACACAAATATAGGCTCTTAAAACATGCTGACATACATAGAAGCTAACTCATGAAGAATTCAAGATGTGTTACATCTATACTAAATATAACACACTTTTTTGGATAAGGAAACTATTAAACATTTCACATAAATATTAAACCAAAGAGAAAAGTCTTTTCAATTTGACAAGGTAGAGAAGATAGAAAAAGAGAGGCAGATAAGGGACATCCAAGCCAATCACCAAACACCAAGCACATTAAACTCTGTAATCCATCTGCCAAGTTGATGGGCACTTCAAATGCCAATGACCACTCTCAAATTTAAATTCTTTTTTGTTCTGTTTTTCAAGCTAGGGTCTCACTCTAGCCCAGGCTGACCTGGAAATCACTATGTAGTCTCAGGTAGCCTTGAACACACAGCGATCCTCCTACCTCTGCCTCCTGAGTGCTGGGATTAAAGGCATGCACCACCATGCCTGGCTTCAAATTCAAATTCTTTTATCACTCTCTAGATTTTTCTCTACACCTACGACCATCCTTCCTCACTCTTATCTTCTGGACTTTCTTAGTTGGCATGGGTCCTCATCTCTTGGATTATTTCCCCTACTGCCTCTTGTCATTCGCCCAGATGGCTGCTACCCATTTCAAGGTTTGTGAAATGCACTATTATAGATGTATCTGACCAGATAGTCTTCATTGTGGGATTTGTTCCATGCACTGAAAGATGGTTAGCAGTCACACTTACCTTGGTCAGTAACACCCACTCCCTCATTATGACAACTAATATCTTTAGGCATTGTCTATTGTCCTTTGGAAGAAAAGAATCAGCTCCAATTAAAAATCATTATCTCTAGGACCAGAGAGATGGCTTAGTGGTTAAAGCACTTGCCTTAGAAGCCTAATGACTCATGTTTGACTCTCTTGGTCCCACACAAGCAAGACACATAAAGCAAGACACATGTGGCTGCAGTTTGGCTGCAGTGGCTGGAGGCCCTGGTGTTTTAGTTCTCTCCCTCTCAGTCTTGCTCTCTCACATTTAAAATAAAAAGGCCAGTCTGTTTGGCTTACCTCAAAAAAAATCACTTACCTCTATATACAAAATACATTTTCCTCTGTCTCCTGCTTTCTATATTGATGGAAATTTATTTCCTCTGATTACTATTGTAGTCATTTATTTCCTAATTGGATTTCTCAACTACCAGTCAGCACACTGACAACCAGAATGATCCATAAAGGATTGTGAGAGGGGGAGTGAATCCCAAGGCTGCCAGGACCTGCAGCTGAATGTACATCTACAAGACAAATTAAAAGAAGTAGAATTGTAAGTGGTTTTTGAAGTTACATTCCGAAGTTACATTTTTTGAAGTTATATTGGGGTATTGACACGCTCTTGATGACCTATGACTTCTGGGAGTGAAGCCACTATGTACATAAACATTATACCTCCCATTATAGGGACAAATTGCTTTTTTTGAAAGAATGTAAGGTCAACAACATTATTTTTATATACATTTCCTTTATTTTAGTTGCTTTTTATTGTTTTTTTATTTTTATTTATTTATTTGAGAAAGAAAGATGCACAGAGGGAGAGAGAGAGAAAGGTGAGTCAGGCCCTCCATCCACTGCAAATGAACTCCAGATACATGTGCCCCCTTGTGCATCTGTGGGGTCCTGGAGAATCAAACTTTGGTCCTTTGGCTTTGCAGGCAAGTGCCTTAACTACTAAGCCATCTTTCCAGCCCTCTGTATGTATTTTCACGAGTTTAATCTTTAGTTTCAAGTTTGAAACCCAAATAAAGTATTAAAAACTATAATGAACTGGGCGTGGGCTCATGCCTTTAATCCCAGCAATGGGGAGGCAGAAGTAGGAGGATCACCATGAGTTCGAGGCCCATCAACATTCCATCATGAAAGGTAGAGGAAAGCAAAAAAAGACATCAAATTAGAAGACAATTCATTGGGAAGAAGGGGTTCTGAAAGAGTCAAGGGAAGAGGACAAGAGAAGTTAATGAGAGGGGATTAATACATTGTATAAAAATTGTAATTCAAAAAAATCAGTGGCCGGGTGTGGAGATACATACCTTTAATCCCAGCACTTGGGAGGCAGAAGTAGGAAGATCACCATGAGTTCAAGGTCACCCTGAGACTACATTGATGAATTCCAGGTCAGCCTGGGCTAGAGTAAGACTTTACTCTTAAAAAAAAATTATTTAAAAAGATACACAGCTTGAACTTAACCATGGACCAACCCAATCCTTGCTTCTATGTTTTTCATTACATCATATTTCTTACCTGGCATTTAGCAACACAAAACAATGCATTACCACCTGTGGTGGTTTGATTCAGGTGTCCCCCATAAATTTAGGTGTTCTGAATGCTAGGTTCCAAACTGGCTGGAGATTTGGGAATTAACGCCTCCTGGAGGCAGTGTATTGTTGGGAGTGGGCATATGGGTATTATAGCCAGTGTCCCCTTGCCAGTGTTTGGTACACTCTATTGTTGCTATTGTCCATCTGCTGTTGGCCAGGAGGTGATGTCCACCCTCTGTCATGCCATCATTTTCCCCTGCCATCATGGAGCTTCCCCTCCAGTCTGTAAGCCAAAATAAACCCTTTTTCCCACAAGCTGCTCTTGGTCGAGTGTTTTCTGACAGAAATGCAAACCTAACTGCAACACCAACCAAATTCAGGATTCTCTAAGATACGTCTTACTATATTTCAAGTCTATGTGTCAATACTGCAGAACAATACAAAGAGGAGAGTTGTGGGAGAAGGAGAGAAGTAAGTTACCTGGAATCCAGAGAAGGCTTCGATAAGTTCGAGACTAACAACTAATGTGTGGTGTAGCAGACAGCTTCAGGTGCGCTGAGATGAACTTCCAAACCAGGCACAGTAATGGAGGAAGGGATTTATTGACACTTACAGATCCAGAGGAAGTTCCATAATGGCAGAAGAAGCTGGCCTGCTTTCACAGGACCAAAAACAGAGAGAAAAACTGCAAGCCAAAAGCCACACAGCACAGCACACTTCAGGAACTCCAGCTAGACACACTTCACCATATCTTTAGATTGAAATCTCAAATCCACCACCACACCATAAGATCCACCCAGTGACACTGCCTCCGGGCCAGGTGGCTGCAGATCCACACTACAGTCTAATAAAACACTGAATATATTGGGGGCCATCTATTCCAACTACTACATTCCATGGTTCTGGTACAGAGAACAAGGTGAAGGAAATGGCAACAAGTCATGAAAATCACGATACTAAACATACTGGGTAACCTCAATTACAGATACTTACGTAATAAATGTGAGTCCCACAGAAGACACAAAGAAAAAGGTCGGGCTGGAGAGATGGCTTGCTGTTAAGGTGCCTACTAAGCCTAAGAACCCAGTTCCAATCTCCAGGTCCCATGTTTAGCCAGATGCAAAGTGACGCAAGGGCGTAATGCCGCACTTGCCCACAAAGGGGCGCATGCATCTGGATTTCATTCGCAGCAGCTGAGAGACTGCTGGCACACCCATTCTCTATCTGTCTCCCTCTCCCTCTCTGTCTCTCTCTGTGTCTCTCTCCAAAAATAAATTAAAATTTAAAAAAATGTAAAACAAAAAAGAAAAAGGTCATGGCTCTAAAGTACCTTCTATCAAAAGTAAATGCAAGCCGGGTGTGGTGGTACACACTTTTAATTCCAGTACTTTGGAGGCAGAGGTAGGAGGATCACTGTGAGTTCAAAGCCACCCTGAGACTACATAGTGAATTCCAGGTCAGCCTGCACTAGAGTGAAACCCTACCTCAAAAAACAAAACAAGGGCTGGAGAGATGGTTTAGCGGTTAAGGCACCTGCCTGCTAAGCCTAAGAACCCAGTTCCAATCTCCAGGTCCCACGTTTAGCCAGTTGCAAAGTGATGCAAGGGCACAATGCCACATTTCCCCACAAGAGGGCGCACACATCTGGATTTCGTTCACAGCAGCTGAGAGACTGCGGGCGCACCCATTCTCTATCTGTCTCCCTCTCCTTCTCTCTATCTGTCTCTCTGTGTCTCTCTCCAAAACTAAAAAAATTAAAAAAAAATAATAATAATAATAATAATTAATTTTAAAAAGTAAATGCAAATGTCATTCTTATTAACCACTTTTTTCAATTTATTTCTTTTTTCGAATATTTGAGGAGAATTGGAAGTTTTTTAAAGTCTAACTTTGTTGCTGTTGTTTTGATGAGGCAAATAAGGAAGACCTTTATACTTCCACTTGGCTTTTCCTAAAGGAGCAGCAATGAGTTATCTATTTGAAACCCGTTATTTTACCATCATTCTCACCTCTAGAGAGGGAAAATCATAATAATGACAAAACCATAAATGATTTAAATTTACAAGTTAAAGGCTAGGGAGATGGTTCAGTGATTGAGCACTTTACAAACAAACACGAGGGTCTGACAGGGCCTGAGGCTGCCTGAGTTTGATTCCAGCACTCACATCAACAGCTGAACACAGCTATAGATATCTGTAGCCCCAATCCTGTGGGGAACTAAACCAAGTGCCTTAACTGCTGAGCCAACTCTCCAGCCCCTTGTTTAGGTTTTTTTTTTTTTTTTTTTCAAGGTAGGGTCTCACTCTAGTTCAGGCTGACCTGGAATTCACTCTGTAGTCTCAGGGTGGCCTCGGACTCATGGCAATCCTCCTACCTCTGCCTCCCCAGTGCTGGGATTAAAGGCGTGCGCCACCCCCTGCCCCCGGCCAATTTATTTATTTATTTTAATCCAAGGACATCTGAACTACAAACAGGACTGCCACAAACATTGCTGCCTATGTACTTTTGTGATGCCCATCAAAATGCCCTATGTTAATGCCCACAGATTAGTGCTGCTCTCACATTTGTTTAGAGAAGTTCAAGTTTCTTTTGCAGATGGCAGTGCCAACCAGAGAGGACCAGAACTCACCAAGGCAAAGAGAAGTGATAGTCAAGTGCTCAGCACAGTAACACCTCTTTACCACACTCACCAGCACGCGGTGGAAAGACTATTCGCTGTTCTCACCACTTGCCCATTAAATTCCTATTTGAAGATGGCTGCGGACTCTGATGAGACTCAAAACTCATTAAAGTGCTGAAAATAAGCCGTTGAGAGCTCAGCACTAAATGAGACATCTCTAGCACAAGCTCTAAGGCTCAGGCAACATCACAGAAGAGAGGGTGGAAAGTAAGAGCCAGAGCAGGGGCAGGAGTCTTTTGGGACCCTAACCTCCGGACATGAAGACTCGTGCGTTAATAATATTGCTACCTCTGTAAGTCCTGCACAATATTGAACCCATCAACATTTTGACATGGATGATGGAGGGGAAGGAGAGGGAGGAATGAACGTGAAATATCAAAATAGAAGAGGGTATTTATAAAGAGGAGGGGGTTCAGTGAAATGTGGCGGGGTAGAAGAGGGTAATGGGAGGGGTTATAATCAAATTACAGTATGTTCACATATTAAATTTTGCAATAAAAATTGATGTAAGATACATATGTAAATTTAGTGTGGTTAGGGTATGTGAATGCTCAACTTTACAAAGCCAAGCTGCTTTCTGAAGAGGATCAGTGAATCCTCCTAGCTTGTAAAGGAGAGTACACACCTAGGAGGGTAACTCTTCATGCGTTTGCCCTTGCTTATTTTCTTATTGGATCATTATGAACATTAGTCCCTAAGGATAGGTGTCTTCACTGTGCTGTTGCTGCCCGCTGCATACAGGTCACCTGCGATACCACGTTTTCAATACAAAGCTGTATTAACTTCAGTGGTGCTTTGACTTTTACATAGATTAAGTAGTGCTACTAGCCTATAGTTTTCTACTACTGTACCTTTAGCAAGTTATACCAGCCTCATGCAAAAACTAGAAAGTATTCCCTCACTGTTTATGCTTTCAAAGTATTTGTATAAAAATTGGGAAGAGTGTGATCTTTGAAAGAAGGATAAAACTCATAAAACTGATTCAAGTGTTGGCAAAAAAAAAAAAAAAAACCTTTAAATTGTTATTATGTAGCATTACTGAACGATTTTGGGGGGGATTTAAGTAAAAGTTTAACTTTCTAGAATTTAGTGTTTGGTGTAAATATTGTGTCTAGTTTTTCTAATTATAAAAATGGTAACTTGGAGCCCGGAGTGGTGGCGCACGCCTTTAATCCCAGCATACAGGAGGCAAAGATAGGAGGATTGCCGTGAGTTCGAGGCCACCCTGAGATTCCAGGTCAGCCTGGGCTGGAGTGAGACCCTACCTTGAAAAACCGAAAAATGAAAAAAAAAAAAAAAAAAGGTAACTTGGGGCTGGAGAGATGGCTTAGGGGTTAAGGCGCCTGCCTCCTAAGCCTAAGAACGCTGGTTCCAATCTCCAGGTCCCACGTTTAGCCAGATGCAAAGTGACGCAAGGGCGCAATGCCGCACTTGACCACAAAGGGCACACATCTGGATTTCGTTCACAGCAGCTGAGAGACTGCTGGCGCGCCCATTCTCTATCTGTCTTCCTCTCCCTCTCTCTCCCTCAATAAATAAATAAATAAATAAATAAATAAATAAATAAATAAATAAATAAATAAATAGTAACTTCATACAGTTTGGTTGATATTTGCCCTAAGGAAAGTGTCTGCCTCCTGGGTGCTAGGGATCCTCACTTGCAAGGTAAGCACTTTATCCAGTAACCATTTTCCCAGCCATCTTGTTTTCCTCTCTACATCTATACATTAGAACCTCCTTTTCAACAGGGTCTTTGTGTGCATTTTCTTCTTGTTCTTCTATGCCAATTTTGTCTCCTCATGAAAACTTGGACACAGTGACCCAGTCTAAGTTTTTATTCTTCTATTTTCTTGCTTTACAGTATTTATTCTTACTGTTGTACTATCAAGTGACGTACTGTCTTTTAAGTATTCAAAGCCACTTTCCTCAAGTGCTGCTTCTACTAAGTACATCACTCCAATAAAAAAATTGTTCATAATAGATTCTGAGTATTTATGTTTTCTTTTATATACAAAGAAAATTTGAAAATGCATTATTTTAAAAAATAACCTCTACATGCTTCTCAGCATTGATTGTTTGAATTTATTATTTCCTGCATAGCATAAAATAATGAAGAAAAAGCCTGTACCTGTTGATTTCAAATATGTATATAGAGTAATTACATTAGTGAAATGTTTCATTTTTTGTTAGTGGGCAACCATTAAAATCGCTAAGTTGCTTTAGACCATATAATTTAATTTTTTTTTTGAGGTAGGGTCTTACTCTAGCTCAGGGTGACCCTGAATTCACTATGTAGTCTCAGGGTGGCCTTGAACTCATGGCAATCCTCCTACTTCTGCTTCCCGAGTGCGCCACTATGCCCAGCAAATTGAAGTATTTTAAGGTAACTTCATAATATAAATTTGTTACATATTCCCAACGAATTTTTACTATTTCTAGCATCCTCCATCTTTAAGTAAGTCTTTGACTTACTGTCATGAAAACTATAGACTTTAGTATTTGTGTATATTTTCTTTCATATTTTTTATTTCAGCCTCTCTATGCCTTATATATTATTGGTTTTTTTTTTTTTTTTTTTTTTTTGTCTCTAGCCCAGGTTGACCTGGAACTTGCTCTGTAGTACCAGGCTGGCCTCAAACTCACAGCAATCTTCCTACCTCTTGCCTCCCAAGTGCTGGGATTAAAGGCATAAGACACCACATCCATTTCTTTTAAATAGCCACCTCCTTTTTAAAATGATTTGCCATTTATAATTCAGTATAATACATTTAATTAATTAATATGACTTGCAACACTTTTGTTTGGTGGTGAGGATCCAGCTCAGGGCCTTGCATATGCTAAGAGCTATATATACATCCCTAGCTCTATTATCTTACTTGGAACTCCTCCCCTGTTGCCCCCATAACTTCTGCCTTGATTTGTATGGAGTCATCTCCTTTGTAAACTTCTTTTTGTTTGGGATATTTTGCCATCTATATACTCTTTGAGAGGTTACTCTTGCAATTTGACCACACTTTTTACAGCAATCAATCTTAAACATTAGTCACTTTGAAAAGCAACTTTAACTCTAATTACCCTCCACCCATCTTGTCAGTTTTTCAGTTATACTTGAAAATTCCACATTAATGTTGCACAACAATGTTTATTTGGTTCTTACATTTGCTTACACTTTCCATAAATGTTTCATTATGATGGTTTTATATTAACAATGCTTTAAATTTACAAATACTTATCATTTCATTTGCTCATTAGTGCTTCAATTTCAGATTTCTCTTTTGGAGTAATTTTCCTAGCTGACGGTCGTCGTTTTTCAGTCTCTGAAAATGTAGGACTGCTGATGTTGGGTTTCACGTCATGCAGATTGTGAGCTGACAGTTGCACAACTCTGAAGGAATTTTTCTGTCTTCTTTTGGGTAGTTGCTATTGGAAAGCTTAAGCATTTGATTGACTTGCCTGCATAAGGATCTTATCAGCCTTGGGCTTTTTTTTTTTAATGTGCGTGTGCATGTGCATGTTTGTGTGCCAGTGAGCATGAACATGCAGGTGGAGGCAAGAGAATAGCCTTGGTGTCATCCTCAGGAATGCTATTTCCCTCCTTAGAGGCAAGGTCTCTCAGTGGTCTGCAGCTAACCAATTAGGCTACATTAGCTGGTCAGTGAGCACCAGGGATCCTCTCATGTTCACGTCCCCAAGCCTGGGAGTACACTGTATGCCAATGCTGGGCATTTATATGGGTACTAGATTGAACTCAAGTCCTCATGCCTGTGAAGCAAATATTTTTACCGAGCTATCTCTTCAGCCCCACTTTGGCTTTTTAAAAACCTTGTTTGATGGGCTGGGGAAATGGCTTAGCAGTTAAGGCGTTTGCCTGCAAAGCCTAAGGACCCCGGTTTGATTCTCCAGGATCCATGTAAGCCAGAAGCACAAAGAGGTGCACACGTCTGGAGTTCATCTGCAGTGGCTAGAGGCCCTGGTGTGCCCATTCTCTATCTACCTCTTTCTCTCTCTCAAATAAATAAATATTAAAAAAAAAATTAAAAAAACCCTTGTTTGGTATCTTGCAGTTCTCTGCTTGGGACTAATTGTGGGTTTTATTCCTAAAATGTGTTAGATATGAATTGTACTTCTTGAATGTGTGAACTCATGTTTTTCCAACAAGTATGGAAAATTCTGTCACCTCTTCAAATACTGCCTCTCTTACAAGCTCTGTTTTCTGCCAGCAGCTCTTCCTTCCAAGGCTCCTAACTTTGAGAATGTTTTCGAGTTGATGGTTCTTCTGACTGCTCAGTGGACAATGTCTATAGATCTAGTTTCTAACTCCTGGTCTCTTCGGCTGAGTCTACTACTACTAAAATAAAATTTTCATCCCTGGGAGTTCCACTTGGTTCTTTTCCAGATCTGCCTATGGTTTCATCCTTTGTTTCTAATGCTGTTTCTGAGAATTTAGGAGGACTGACCTCAATGCTTAGTTTTTCCATAACAGCTTTCTCATGTGAACTACTTTCATCTTTTTCCTGGTGATTTCCAGTGATGAAATATTGTTGGATCATAATATATGGGAATCACGGACATAAATAAACATGTTTCCACTTTGTTTCTGCCAGGAGCTAGAGTACTGCAACGGAGGGCTACTCAACCTTCTGATTGTCACATCTAGGGCAGCATGTTAAATTCATGTCCCAGTCCTTGTTTCTGGTGGACATAAAAGCATAATGCAGGGCTGCTACTGGTATTTGCCATCCAGGAAATTAGTCTATCTGTAGTCTAAAAACAGTGTACATGATTCTCACCTAAAATATGTCCACCTTCATTTGAGCCTATTCAAAAGTATATTCCTTCAGAATCTAGCTGTTTTACATTAATCTAGCATAACATACTGAAAGCAAAGGTCTGATTTAATGTCAGCATGAGAAAGCATATGATGGCATTCCTTACACAAATTTTCTTAGGTCTTGGCCAGAACAAAGCATAACAGTATATTGTGACTGAATATAAGTAGAGAAGTCTATAGGACGAACTTATTCCACAAGTTGCTGTAGAAATTTCTCCTGATGCTCAATTATTGACACATTACAGTTAATACTGACTATTCAAAATTTCAATGTTCTGATCAATGTGTGATTCTGTAATATCTCATTTCTTGAACCTTTAAAAAATAATGAATTTGTTCCATGCAACTTCCATCTAGGTTTACAACTTTATTTTTGGAAACCTGAGCCACATATATAATATAAGCAGGGCTAAACAAGGCAGCTGGTGGTTTTGTGGTAGTCAAAACACCTAAAAGGCATTGTAGCAGACCTTGCTGCTACTATCTTAAATTCAGGCGGATAGTTTACATCTTTATTATTCAGTTGTTGACCAGTGTGTTCTAAAGGTCAGGACGTTCTCTGTGCCTCACCCTAATCACTGAAGTAATGAAAGGAGATGCCTGCAGCAAGGACTGCGACCGCAAAGGCTGCAATCATACCTGCAAGCAAACAAACACAAAACAAATGGAAATTGAATGAGCAAAAGAAAAGCTTAACTGATCCTAGGCTCTGAGATGTGGGTAATGGATGGGCCTACAGAACAGTACACACAGACATATGCATACATGCAAACATTGTCATATAAATGCAAAAATATCTATGTACAGACACGTACACATACACAGTATACTTAGTTTAAATCAAAATACAACTCCAGTAGGCAGAGTTCTTGATCATTTGACTGCAGTCATTCATGTAGCTACTGGCCTTTTCCATCATACTCAATAAATACTGGCTTAATCTAAACCTTTCATGAAATGAAAATAATTTTAAAGTAAAAAACTCAAGTTCAAAATAGTTTTCAAAGTTCTAATAAGGTAAAATACCTGTATGTTGCTGGATTGTCACCATTATTGTTGTTTTAATTGGCTGCTCTGGCTGTTCCTCATCTGTGCTGTTCAGTAAAGGTTCACTATTCATAGAGGAAGTCAGACAAGCTGTAAGAAATCACAATTAACTATACCCAAAATGAGGACTACCATCTAAATCTGAGTTTTAAAGACCATACTAAGGAATACATATAACTAACACCATTTTCCTTCTTTTTTTTTTAATACCATGAAACAGGGTTTTTATTACTGACCTAAATCAGAAAGCCAGAGCCAGAACTGAATAAATAGCAGTTTTCATTTAGTCACCAAGCTAAAAATGGGTTACAGATAGAAAATATTAAAAAGAATGCATGTGGTCCATAAAATCTAATTTACTATTTGGTCTAGTGCAGAAAAAGTTTGCTAACTCTTGATCCCTGAAATTTGAAATATACAAGCAAAGCATAATCTGAAATTTGAGTTTGAAAAATTCTGAATGTAAACATTATAGTCTATGTCATTATTAATAGCAATTTATATGCATTTGCTATCTTAACTCTCATTAAAATTATTTGACTTAATTTTATTTCCCTCCTTCTCTCCCTTTCTCCTTCTTCTTTACTCCTCCTCATCCTCTTTTCCACCCTCTTCCCTAATACTAAAGAACTTTATGAAAACAAAATCTGACAGAAAATCTCAGCATGTAAAATAGAGGAAAGTAGCATTACTCAAGCTATAGCAGGGAAGGAGAGCTTCTGGAGTCTGATAGCCCATTCCTCATGACACACACACACACACACACACACACACACACACACACGAGAGAGAGAGAGAGAGAGAGAGAGAGAGAGAGAGAGAAGGAGGGGGAGGGAGAGAGGAAGGGAGAAGGACAGGGGAATGGAAGGAGAAGCAGTGGAAGGGAGAAAGGGAAAAGGAGAACAGAGGAGAGGAGGGGAAGAGGAGAAGAGAAAGAAGAAGAGGAATAAAGCGATTCCATTGTATCAGTTACTTTGTTGCTGTTGGGATAAAACACCTGACCAGAAGCAGCTCACAAAAGGAAAGGGTATATTTGGCTTACAGTTTTGAGGGGAAGATCATCATGGCAGGAACAGAAAACCAGGGAGGAAGTAAAGACACATAACAAAAAGCAATGCGAGACTATAAAACTTCAAGGCCCATCCCAGTGACACACTTCCTCCAGCAATGCTCCATCTCCTAAAGGTTTCACTTTTCTGAACAGTGCCACCAACTAGGGATTACGAATTCAAGCACTTCCCTTCTCCTCAAGCACAGAACTAAAGTACAAGTAGACAAAATGAAGCAATCCCCCTCCTTTCTTTTTTCAGTGCCACAGGTTTTGAGCCTAGCACATTCTAGGAAAGTGCTTTACCACTGAGTTACATTCCCTAACTGCTTCTCCTGTTATCTACTCACATGTCAAATAACAAAGGATAACAAATTCATATTATGAATATCTCCATAATATTCAGTACTTCCATAGCTCCCAGTTTTCTCAAGGGCTGTGATCAATTAGTCCAACACCTTTAAATCTCTTCCAACCTTAGTCTATATGTCTAAAAGCTGAGTAGATAATGATTTAAATCATGTTCAATAAACATATATTAGCAAATATCTACTTTAAAGCTTTTTAAAAAATCTTCAAGCCAATTAAATCCTTACATCAAATCAAGAAAAATAAAGGATGAAGCAAGAGTTAAACACATTTTCTTTAGGAAACATTTTACTAAAATACATGTATAAGGTTGGGGAGATGGCTCTATGATTAAAGCGCTGGCTTGCAAAGCCTAATAGCCTGGGTTCAATTCCTTAGTATCCATGTAAAGTCAGATACACAAAGTGGCACATGAATCTGGAATTTGTTTGCAGTGGCTTGAGGCCCTGGTGTGCTCATTCTCCCTCTCCTTAGAAATTAAAATACATGGATAAAATGAGCAAACAATTATACTGTCAGGCTATATTATACATTTATTATATGTGCAAATCATGGTCAAATAATTAGAAAAAAATAAGAACTCCTAGAAACTCCATCCCAGTGCTCCTCTACTTACATTTTCAATCTATCATATGAAACCATGAGATTCATTACCAACTTGAGGCAGTTTTAGTAAAGCAGAACACTATTCAAGATGAATATGGCCTTGCCAAATTTGTCAATGTGATTCTGGTGAGTCTAAATAACTTAACCTGGACTTCAGGTACTGTGTCATTTCATCACATCAATATGTTATCTGAAAGTTAGATGCAAATAATATGATTCAACAGAAAGTCAGATTTTAACCACTCCTTAAATCCAGGTAATTTTAACTTCAGACAGATCTCAAACTAATCATGTAAAAAGTAACCTTTGTGAATAATTGTCAATAGGAAAAAAAAAAGAGGGCCAAGTATACTAAACATGCAAAGGTATAGGCATGTTTAGATTTCATTCGAGCAGACAGGACTACATGGAAGCTTGAAATGAAGTGGGAGGACTTGAACTCTTCAACTGTTTGTGCTCCCTATCCCTGTGCAAGTAGAGTCAGCAATTTACTCAAAAATATACACCATTAGATGGGAATGGTGGCACTTTACTTCTGTAACTCCAACACTCAGAAGCGAATTAGAAAACTGCCTGGACTACAAATAAAGTCCCTGTCTTAAAAAGAAATAAAGAGGGGGAGGAGAGGAGGAGAGAACAGAGGTAAAGGAAAAAAAGGTTAGGAATATATAGCTAGGTAGTAGAATGCATCCCCACCATGCATAAAGTTCTTGCCTACCACTGACAGAAAAAATTTTAGTATTACTTATTTTTCCTTACCATTACCAATATTTCCCCGGTGTGGTGGTGCATACCTGCAATCTCAACATGTGTGAGGCAGCAGCAAAAAGATAATGAGTTCAAGGTCAGCCTGAGCTACACAACAAGACTCTGTCTCAAAAGACAGAGGTCAGGGGATATTAAGTCAGTGGTAAAAAGCTTGCCTACCATGTACAAAGTGCTAGAACTGAAAAAAGTAAGTAGATAAATAAACAATCCAACAACAAAAAATAACTTTGGTTCCAATACCAAGACAAAATTAGCAAAGAAGAGTTTCAATGGATTTTTACAGGTGTGTCTTAAAAATGTTTTTATCTGATACTATGGATAAAGTACATCTGAATTATGTCTATGAGATGACTAACACATCTAAGAAATTTTAAAGCCATAGTTATCCCTCAACATAAGTGAGTCATTTTGACAAACAAATTGTTTTTCATCCCTTAAGTCATTTAAAAGTACGTTATTTTAAAATGCTTACTTGGCAAACTATGTATTTTTTAAACATAGCAACTACTTGGCAACAACATCAGCACAGAAATAGAGGGTGCACAATTCTTGCAACGTGAACAGATAATTTTTAGGCTGAGGTTGTACACAGTACAATGAGAGTGCTTAGTATCCTCAGGGCTCAAGGCTCAATCACCAGCATAAATAAACAACAAATAAATAAATCTAATTTCAAATAACAGGCATTTTAAGCAAAGGAAAGAATTTGGTTACTGATTTGTGCCATAATTGATTTCTATCATATTGCCATGAATAGAACAAATGCTCAATAAATATTTGATGAGTAAATATAATAAGAGCTGTAACTAGAATTACTATTTTTTTTTTGGCAACAATGAGTGCAATTTGTTTTTATGTCTTTTGAATGTTCAATACCCTTTAAGATATTATGAACTAAAAAAACTAAACCACAAAGTTCTATTATATCCCTTTAAAATCTTGATCATGCTTAAGATAACACACCACACAAACCCTAAAATCTGTCTGTCTGGTTAGGCATAAATTTGTGTATTTTAAGTGTAAAAGAAGTGTGAAAAGTATGCTTCAATTTCCTAAAATTACTTGTTTAGTATATGTCAGTCAATAAATATTTGTGGGTACACCAGGGCCTCTAGCCTCTGCAAACCAACTCCAGACACATGTGCCACCTTCTGCATCTGGCTTACGTGGGTCCTGGAGAATTGAACTTGGGTTCTTTGGCTTTGCAGGCAATTGCTGTAACCACTAAGCAATCTCTCCAGCCCAAATTTACTGGATTTTAATTTTGGTTTGGGGAAGCTTATGCGGGCTGCCATAGCAACTGCCTTAGTTAGCTAACTTGTGGGCTGGGAAGATATTCAGTGGTAAAGTACTTGAGTATGGCTCCCAAGTAAAAGCCAGGTGCATACCAAGTGCCTGTAATTCCAGTACTCAGAGATAGAGACAGGAAGATCCCCAAGTCTTGCTGGATAGGTGGTGCAGCAGACATATAAAAATGTAACACATTACATTAAGTGCAACACATAACACTAGATAAAAGTAAGAAATACACTGCTTGCCTGTACAATACTACTTTTCATGATTATGATTATTTTAGGGTGAATTCATACTTTTAAAATAAGTTACTGTATAACACTAATCTCTAAACTGAGGATTTGTACTTGCATAGAATTGCACTTTCATAGAATGCTTGAGGGGCTGGGATCTGTCCCTGGCACTGCCAAATAAAGGAAAACAGTATGGCATAAATTTCATCAATATTAGTCTCATGCATTTCATATTAGCCTGTCTATTGCATCAAGATTGTATCACATTGAACCGGGCGTGGTGGCACACACCTTTAATCCCAGCACTCGGGAGGCAGAGGTAGGAGGATTGCTGTGAGTTCGAGGCCACCCTGAGACTACATAGTGAATTCCAGGTCAGCCTGAGCTACAGTGAGACAGTACCTCGAAAAACAAAAAAAAAAAAAAAAAAAAAAAAAGGTTTTATTACATTAAATGCTGACCTATACTGTCTAGGCTTGTGTTAAGACCATTCTTAGGGTATTCACAGCAATGACATTAACCAAAGATATTTCTCTGAATGCATTTCCATTGTTAAACAACAAATGAATACATTAAGTTCAATTCAGATGACATATTTCAGAAAAGGTTAAGTCAGATTGTATTTAAAGGAAGTAATTTTAAAGTTTTAAAATTCACTCACCCTGTGAAAGTTATAAATCTTTTCCCACAAAATATACAATTATTTTAAAAAATACTTTATTTTGCTTATTTATGAGAGAGAGACAGAGAAAGAGAGAGGAAAAAAATGGATGTGCCAAGATGCATGCACCATTCGCATTTGGTTTATGTGGGTTCTGGGGAATTAAACCTAGGTCCTTAGGCTTCTCAGACAAGGGCCTTTTATTGCTAAACCATCTCTCCAGCCCTATACTATTATTTTTAGGTGGTGTATAGGCCTCTAAAAGCCAGCTCTAGCTTTAAGGGCTTTGGCCATCACAGGTTAAAAATTCCTAATTTAAAGGACGGTAAACAAGATGTGGGGATGATATGATTAGAAGCTATAAAAAGAGAATCGCTAAGTATGTGGGAGTACTTGGCTATGCAATATTTACAACAGTTACTGTCAAATTTAAGGCATGAACATAGGAAGCAGATCTATGCTCCTATATATGGGCTATAGGAGGGCAGACAGGCACTCAGAATAAGGAAGCACAGACTGAATACTCAGCTTCTTGGGCTACACATTTGTGCATCAGAAAAAGGTTAAACTCGGTCAACTCTCACAATCCCAACATCCACTCTGGTTATGAATAACTCAATGGCTCTGGAACTACTATTAGGTATAGAGACAGAGAAGTGAACAAAACAAAAACCCCTGCTCATGATTGCCTATTTTGACTGACACAGGTAATGGAGGTGTAACCTGAGAATACACATTTTGATAAACAGGAAACAGTTTCAATGTTCCCAGCGTATTGTTTGGGGAAGACAAGAGGTCCCCCTCTATTTTACCCATAACAGGTAGCCCTGAACTCCTGGGCTCAAGAGATCCTGCTGCTTCAGCTT
This sequence comes from Orientallactaga sibirica, assembly GCA_036365145.1. Lineage (NCBI taxonomy): Eukaryota > Metazoa > Chordata > Mammalia > Rodentia > Dipodidae > Orientallactaga > Orientallactaga sibirica. The sequence continues at coordinate 17,626,532 of JAEOAD010000017.1, forward strand.
ATTAAGTAAATCGTATAGGCCCAGATCTAGTATATCTGGCTCCAATGTACTTTCAAAAAGTAGATAGTTTCTATCTGCTTAGTAATAGGCTAGTTACACTTTGGAAAATCAGTTCTCAAAAGATTTATATAGCTGCTTCTTTAACACTAAATACTTAGCAATTCAAAAAGTTATTTTTCTCTTCAAAACAAACTTACCATTTTAATTATCAATACTAATTTGGAGTTATTGAAAAACTAAACCTAGAAGGTCATGAGTCTTTACTGATGGATTTGAAATTCTCTACTCAAAAACTCAATAGGCTCAGTACAGTAAGTGCACTCTTCTCTTTGTGTGGGGGAGGAGAGACTAGTTATGCAAAGAAGAATAACTTTAAAAGTTGCTACATTCAAATTTCATAAGCATTCAAAAGTTAGCATAAAGACTACAATCACAAATTTCTAAAGTAAGTTGCTCTTTACTCAATATTTATTTACACTTGCAAATAACTATTTTTGTTACATAATGTTTTTAAATAACTGAGGAAGACAAATATACTTACACATTTATAGACATGTTTTTATGACTTGAACTCATTAGAAATAAACAACAAAGGCAAAATAAAGCAAAACAAACCAAAAAACAAAACCCTTCCAAAAGCTAAGGTCCTATGTTAAACAACGGATAGGAGATAACATGTACTGTACCAAGGATGTGGTGGTTTGAGTGTGAAATGTCTCCCATAGGCTAATATGTCTGAACACTTGATCTCTGGTTGGTGGATTGTGTACGAAGGTTTTAGGACCTTTAGGGGATGGAACCTGGCTGGAAGTTTGTTACAGGAGGTGGGATTTGAGGTGTTACAGCTCAGCTCTTCCTGCTGTTTTCTACTTCTCTGCTGATGTGACAGTGTGATATCAGTTTCTTCCTCTTGCCATGGTGGACTCTATGCTCTGGAACTGTAAGCTAAAAATAAGCCACATATTCCCCTAAGCAGATACCTTGTCCCAGAAGTGAGTAAGAACTTACACAATTGGATATTATAGCAAATCTATGCCCAGTAAAAATAGTCTTAAATTAATTTTGGAAATTGTCTATTATATGATGAGGATATGAAGAAAACAACAAATTACATGGAGAAAATAAACAGTTCAAAAAATGTTTAAGTAAATTAACAGCTATGAGAAAAATTTTCTCACATTTAAATATCTGAAAGTTATATATTTTCATGTATTTAATGCTAAATGTGTCTTATTATCTACTTGCTAGCCTTGAAAAACTTGATGTACATTAAATTTTGGAAAAGCATGCACTGTATATTTCCATGTGTAAAACTCTTTCACATGTATTTTCAAATACCTGTTAATATTCTGAGGTACCAAACAGAATTAGCTTTAAAGAAATGTAATGGGCTGAAGATAGTGTGTCTTTCAAGCATAAGGATCTGAGTTCCACTCCCAGTATCAAAGTAAATGTCACACATGGTAGTGCATACCTGTAATCCCAGCACTAGGAAGGCAGAGACAGGTTACCTGAAGTTGAATTGCCTGTCAGTCTAGCCTAATTAGTGAACTCCAGGCCAGTGAGGGACCCTGTCTCAAATGAGATGGACAGCATTCTTGAGGATGACACTCAGGGTTATCCTCTGGTTTTCATAGGCACACATGTACCACCCCCCCCCCCCCGACTCTCATCACCCCCCCACACATATATGTCCAAAACCCAGACAAAGGTAATCTCAAAGACAACTGGCATTAAAACTTGATACGTAAACTTAGCTGTAGTCTAATCAGGTTTTTAAATTACCTGCATTTACTTCCTCTGCAATTTCCAAATCTTCTATTTGAATTATCTGGTCTAACATCTCTATAAAATGGTCTTTGATCTCTTCAGCAGATTCATCACCAAATTTATAATCACATAATGTTACAGTGGATCCAGCAATAGGAACAAAAACTCGGTGAGGGAGGACATGGAATTCTTTTTCAGAATCTAAAAGAAGGAACATAATCAATATTTAGATATATGCCACAGGTATCAATAAAAATATTTCAGAACTACATAAAAATTAATAGAAATAAAGGTTGATATGACAATTCTTTTTCACGTTGTGTTGGACATGACACAAAACTGCTGAGTTGTATTTTAACTCAACTCTGCTGGCTTCTTCAAAGGGACTTAAATGATATGGCTATGAAACATGTAAACCTTTCATTGCCTTCATTCTTATAGGACCACTGTTTCAAGATGGAACATTTAAAAGCTATTTTGTCACTAATTTATAAATTGATATATTTTTTATTTGCCATAACCTTACAAATATTGTGAATTTTAGAGCTTTTTCTTCACATGTATATTTGAAGTCAAATTAAGAGCCTGACTTACATGATGTACATAGCAAATGACTGCATATATTTTTATGTTAATATCACTATTAACTTCACCTCACTATGTCACATATGTTTAGAAAATCAAGGAACACATTTACTGCAACAACCTAATTAACAACTCCATCTTGTTTTCTTTTCTTTCCTTTTGGTTTTCTTTAGAGGTAAATGTTGCTCCATAGCCCAGGTCTTTAATTTAGGATCCTCCCACCTTAGCTTCCCAAATGCTAGGATTACAAGAGTGACAAGCCAGCATGCTGTTTAACTTTCTATTCATCTTCTTTTTGCTTCACTTTTTAATTTAGTTTTCTTTAGTTTACTTGTAATGTCTTTATGTAAAGAGCCCTAAATAATTTCCAGCAAAAAAAATCCTGAATTCATGTAAACCATGAATAAGTATGTTAATTTTTCTACAAACAATAATATATTTCCCCAAAATTCTAAAATAAGGAATCTCAGTTGTATAAACACATAACTGCTGCTTAGCTCAAGATTCGATTCTTATGAACACAAGAGTAGAGATTTTTATAAAGAATAACCCCTGGGTCTGCATCAGATGATTAAAAGGTTATCAATATAAGTATCATGTAGAAACCTATTTTAATAGCAACCTTCATTTTCTTGTCAAGAAATTGATGGTCGCTTTGTATAATTATAAACAGAAGATAATGAATTCTCTAAGTGCCATGGGAAATGGTTTAAGTTGTTTCTTCCCAATTCAGTGTATGATTTCATTTGCCAATGAGATGTGGTAGAATTTTGTTCTATGACCACACTGCCTCCTAGCTGTAGAATTAAATTACTGCAATTGGTACTTCAGCATGTAAATTCTCACACTGAATTTAGGGCATTAATTTATGTTCTAACCCACAAGATATTTGAAAGAGCTTAAGTTAAAATTTGAAAGATGGCTATAATGTAGATGGGTAATTGACATGTAAAATTTTAAAACCATTCAAAATTTGCCTGAAAAAAGAATATGCTATAAGATCAAATTAAAAAAAAAAGTTATTTAACTTTGAAAAAAAATTTTAAGTTGATAATTTAGTATCTAAATAATTGGCCTGAAATTAAAATTTTTATCAGATTAGCTTAAAATGAAATGTTTTCCTCTGTTTTAGTCTTGTTCAAATAGTAGTAATGAGAGTTACTACAAAATACTGAGCCTGGCTCCATTCAGTTCTTGTTACTACCATTTTACAGGTATTGTTTTGTCTTTTTCAGTTCTGAGGACAGAACCTGGGCTGTCATACATGCTAGGCAAGTGTTCTGCCACTAAGGGATACACTGTCCTAGCCTCCTGTCACCATTATGTGACATAGCAGAAGCCAGATTAAGCTGATACAGGCAGACACCATACATTTGAACCTCCAAAACCATAAGCCTTTCTTTGTAAGAAGCTGTGGCAGTTGGAATGGATGACCCCCCAATATATTCAGGAGTTTATTATAGATTATAATTTAGATCTGCAGCCTCTTCCTGAAGGAGGTGTCACTGTGGGTGGATATTAGGGTCCAGCCCTGAAGTGGATCTGATTCCAACCTAAAATATGCAAAGTGCCCGAGTTCTGCCTGGGGTTCCTGAAGTATGCTTGCTTGTGGTAGCTTTTCTCTCTCTGCTTGGTCCTGTAAGAGGGTGCCAACTTCTTCTGCCATTATGGAACTTTCCTTGTATCTGTAAGCTTCAAATAAATTCCCTTGTTCCTTAACTGCCTGGTTTGGAGGTTCATTTCAGTGACCTGAAGCTGTCTACTACAGAAGCCTCAAATATTTTGTAATAGTTGTAAAAAGCAAATTAATATAGTAGCCGAGGACTTCAAAGTCTTTCCTCTTAATGCTGAATCATACAATCCATTTTCTTTGCCCAAGTACCAATACCACTAAATTACCCAGAAAACTTTTCACTTTTTAAAAACCTAGAACTAGATGAACATATTTAACTTCAAGATGGGACATATACATATATATCATCTCCTCCAAAGCTCAAGGATCATGGCAGAAGATGAAGGAAAGAATATAAGAGCTGGAGGAAGGTGTGGAGTATTGTGGAGTGGTGTTCGCTGAGCATATGACTATTCCACTCTCGAACTCTCAGCAGCTGTGGTAGCCTGCATAAGACAAAGTCCGTCAACATTTCATCATGAAGTGGGGAGGGGATCACAAGACCCTACACATCCCTGAGATTTATATACAGCTAATGATTGCTGGGGGAGAGATATATTCTTCAGTGATAAAGCCACAGGTAAGTTGTCCATGCTCATGTATATAACCTCTCATCCCTACTCCTGTAAAACTCATTGGTTCACAATAAACAAACAAACAAACAAACACACAAACAAACAAACAAACAAAAAACCATAAAGTAGAAAGAGGACTATTTGGGAAGAGGAAGGGAATCAGCGGGATTGAGAGAGAGACAAGAGAATAATGGGAGTGAGCATGATAAAGGGGCATTAAATACAAGTATAAAGTGTTATAGTGAAATTCAATGTGTATAATTAATATATGCTAATAAAAACTTGAAATAAAAAATTCTCACTGAAATTATTAAATGCTGACAGACTTGCTATTTTAAAGTGTTCCCAAGAAAGAAGGGGGGGGCTGAAAATTTTTCATTCAATAATGAAAGATACTATAAAAAATGCTGTAGAAGACAACAATGTACTAAAGATTGACATATTACTATATCAAACTGAAAAAAATGCAAAAAAGTACTTATTTTATACTCATAACTTTTTTTTCTGGAATTTCATTCAAAAGCAGATCTTCAAATAGTATTTCACAACGATCGGCAACTGTGTTCAAAATATCTCTCTTTATTGCCTAGGGGAGAAATCAATCAAAATACAGTGAGAAATAAAATAATTTATATTTGAATTATTTAATTTCAAAAAACCAACATAACTTGCTTCCAAGAATAATGATGTGCACAACATAACTGACACATCTATTTAGCATGCATAGCAACACATTTATAGTTTTAAAAAAAGCCAAGTAAAAGGATGAAATTTTGCATCTAAACAAAGTTTCTAGCATTTTACATTAGGAAAAGCATAACTGTGGTGTAAATTTCAGTCATTACTTTTAAGATTTCTATATTAGAACATTACCTAATAATTCTTTTATGAATATTTTTCTGGTTTAAAAACTTGAGTTTCCCTCAAAAGAAACATTTTAAAGATAATAATATGTTACATATGTATAATCATAACACGAAAAGAGGTATAAAGTAGATATGTACATCTGAAAATCTTGGGAGATTGGACTTTCTTCAATTAAAATCAAATAATTATAAAATGTGAAGTCAAAAAAGGATAAAATCGTAGGATTTTTAAATAGTGATGCTAATTTGCTTCAATCTCTCATTGCTTTCTTTTTTGTACCTGCACAGCATCCTTAACCTTGGGTCTGTTGTTGTGAATATAAGATCGGCACCTCACAGCACCCTTTATGTTTACAGAACCACTGCAGATTTGAACTGCGGCTGTGGATCTGTGGTCTGAATTCAGGAGCTGAAAAGACAAAAATCTGTCTTAAGTTCTAAGAGCCACATCTATTAACTATAGGAAATTTGATGCAATATAAGCCTCTTATGAAGAAAGAAGGATTTTTCTGGTTAAGTATTTGAAAATATTTCCTGAGTTATTACAAGGTCCTCATATTTCTCTTTGTAGTTATATAGTATTTTGTGAGCATTCTGAATACAGACCGAAACCCATCTACATCTAAATGTTTTCTTCTTAATACATTTCAAGTATCAATACTCAATCATATTCACTAGAAATAAATTATTTGCAGATTATTCAGACATAGGAGGACATAGGTATGCAATACAAAAAGTACACAAAGTTATACAAAATAGGATAAGCATAGTAAAATTAGAATCAATGCATAGACTCATTAAGTTATATGATTTTAATTCATAACTTTCAAGTGCTGAAAGTAATGCTATGCTTTCCTGATGTAAAAATCCAACATCAGCTATTGACTGTCAACAGAAAATGGTTTCAAATGGATCACATGGTTGTTTTCCATCTTCTTTAGTGTAAGGAAAATTGAACTACTGCTTGGTTTTCAGGTGTTTCATCCATTTTTAGTAAGCATCTTAGTAAGTGGTAGCATGGCCTGCCATCATCAGACTGGAAACAAAAAGCATGATTTAAAAAAATCATAATAGGGCTGGGGAAATGGCTTAGTGGTTAAGGTGTTTGCCTGAGAAGCCTAAAGACCCTGGTTCAATTCCCCAGGACCGACGTAAGCCAGATGCACAAGGGGACACATGCATCTGGAGTTTGTTTGCAGTGGCTGGAAGTCCTGGTGTGCCCATTCTCTCTTTCTCTCTTCATCTCTCTCTTAAATAAATAAATAAAATTATTTTTAAAAATGTAAGAAAGTAACTTATATCCCAAGTACAGATGGAATAAACAATCCACCAATGGTGCCCATTATTAAAGAATAAAAAGCACATAATAAAACTTGTGAAATGTGTTATGTACTATGAGCCTCTGCAGTCAGGAAGAAATGAGGAAAGATGATGAAGAAATAGAAAAAAACTTAAATATTTAGTTACTGAAAAAGCATGAGTAGTCAATGTCTAATACAATTCATATGAAAACCTAATTATTTTTTATTTATTTGAGGGGAAAAGAGAGAGAGACAGACGGTATAAGCACATCAGGCCCTCCTGCCACTGGAAATGAACTCCAGACACATTTGCCACTTTCTGCAGTCGCTTTACATGGGAACTGGGGATCGAACCCAGGTTGCCAGGCTTTACAAACCTGAACCACTGAGCCATCTTGCCAGCCCCAAAGCTAATTATTTCTAAGAATTCAAATTTAATCATGTGAATGTCTTGCTAGTAAAGCACACATCACAGACCAAGTAGTTATAAAGGTTCTCGGTTTATCCAAGTAAAATTTATTATCAAATGAATCAGTTAGGTGGCAATACTGGTATCAGATTTGATACTGTAGTTTTCTGTGGAACCCAGGAGGTAAGGGTAAAGGAGAGTGATGGGCTTTCCTTGTTCACGCCACATATCTTTATTGTAAGAGAGGTTTCCGCACTGTAGTGGTTATCAGGCTCACTGCACACAAGTCTTTATTGTAGATGAAACTATTGGGGCGGGGGGAATGCCCTATTTTACAGATGTAATACATAATTTTAAATGTATCTTGAAAGCAAGTACCTTTAATTGCTGAGCCATCTCTCCAGCCCTGAGAGACATTATATTATTTTATTAAATATTTTATGTTAAATCTTTTATCACATAACAGATTTATAATACATACATTAAGACATTTTTTTCCAAAGTAGACTATACAAAATCTAAAACACTACACGTGAAAGAAAAGAGTTATAAAGACTGTACGGACTGATTCATGCTGTTTTGGTTGAAGTGTAGCAGGGTTCTGCAAATGTAAACTACTTACTCTTGGTTATCTGGACTAGAATACAACATACTAGCTTACAAACAGTTATGGGAAGTTTAACTTGTTCTCAAGAGAAGAAATTTATGTGATACTGACATGAAAATTTAGAAAAGTGAAGATCTCTCTGGCTATGGTGACCAAATGCAACCCTATAGAATTGGCATGGAAGACTAGAATTAATGTACAGGTAGGATTTTGACTGTGGTTGGACAGTAAGAAAAAGATGACACCAGCAAAACATGTGGCTCAGGAAATACAAAGAAATTAAAAGGCAAAAAAAGCAAACATCTAAAATATCACTAAAATATTTTAATAGAATTTAAAAAATACATATTCATTTATTTATTTGAGAGAAAAAGAGGCAGATAGAAAGAGGGAGAGAATGGGCACACCAGGGCCTCTAGCCACTGCAAATGAACACCAGACGCATGCACTACCTTGTGCATCTGGTTTATGGAGGTGGTGGGGAATTGAACCTGGGTCCTTTGACTTAGTAAGCAAGCTCCTTAACCACTAAGCCATCTCTTTAGCCCTATTTTTTTTTTAAATTAGTCAAGATGTAAGCTTAACTAGGACAGGTTATGTAAGTAGAAAAACAGCTAGCCTTAAAATAAAGACCTCTAAAATAAAAACTAATGTGGACCATAAAAAAACTAAAAGTACTGCTGAGGTATAATAAAAAAGAAATTGAGAAATCATGTTGAGAAACTCAAGTCCAATGACAACTTAGTAATGCTTTATAGTCAAACATAGAGAAAGATATTAAAGCATGTCTTTAATTTTATTTTATTTAGTTTAAAAAAATGCCTAAAAGTTCTAGTAGCACTTCCAAGTTTCAAAGACCAGATGATATAGAAATAAAAAGTTTCCTGTAAATATGATCTGTTCTCCAGGATAATTCTGAGCAGTATTAAAGTGACAAAATTTAGGATTAGTAGTTTATTTTTTTCTTCAATCGACTGAATTTTAAGTTTCTAGACATTTATAATTTAAAACAATCATAAAGAAAATAAAACTCGTTATTAATGCTTTAGAATTTTTATAAAATTAAAGGAAGAAGAGGTATATGTCTACTTTTTTTTTTCTTTCGGTTTTTTGAGGTAGGGTCTCACTCTAGCTCAGGCTGACCTGGAATTCACTCTGTAGTCTCAGGGTGGCCTCGAACTCTCGGTGATCCTCCTACCTCTGCCTCCTGAGTGCTGGGATTAAAGGCGTGCGCCACCATGCCTGGCTCTAGGTCTACTTTAATATAACAACTTAAAAAAAAATTATCTATTTGAGAGAGAGAGTGTGTGTGTGTAAGTATGTGCACGCCAGGACCTCTTGATGTTGCAAAAAACTCTAGATACATGCACCACTTTTTACATCTGCCTTTATGTGGATACTGAGGAACTGAACTCAGGCTATTAAGCTTTGCAAGCAATTGCCTTTAACCACTGAGCTACCTCTTCAGCCCCTAATATGACAAATTTTGGTGTATCTACAGACACACATACCTTTTAAAGGTGCTAAATATTATAACTTTACTTATAAAATTGACAACTCAAAACACTTAAATATATGTCTATACCCACATGTGTGTGTATGTATATGTATGTGTATATACACACACACACACACACATATATATATATACATACATATACATATGTTCTTAAAATTACTATCTATGATATGCTAAAATTTTAATAGCCTACAGGTAAAAGACTCAAATAGATTTAATCAAAATGTTTCTTGGGAGTAACTTTCCTATAACTGGATATTTTATACAGTTTCCAGTATTTCTAAAAAAGTTTAATTCTCTAATTATAAAAATAATAAATTCCATATATTCTATTAAATAATTTAAGTATGTGGATTTGAAAATATTTACCAATTGTGTTAGCACACGAACATCACAAGAGTGACCACTTGCTTGAGCATTTCCTCTAGATTTTTTCTAAAATACAAAACAAAAAGAACCACAAAAATTAAAAAGCCTGACTGCTGAGGTTGCACATGAAACACAAAAGAAAAATGAGACAATATCCTACTTACACTAACTGAGAGAAAAAAAACCAATTCTCATTAATTTAGTTTTTTTATGCATATGCTATGTTAAATCCTCTGTATCAATCAACTGCACTCTTCATAAATCATTCCTTCTTCCATTCTTCTAGATCAGAGATTGGCAGACTACATTTCTTAGGTCAAATCCACACAGCCAACTATCTCTGCAAATAAAGATTTACTGGAACACCCATAATCATTAATTGTGATTTTTTTTCTTGATGTATCACATTGTGAAGTACAGTGATAACCCAGTCCATGTTTTATAGTCAAACATAAAGAAAGTTATGTTTTTGGAGGCAAGATCAAAAGACTGGCCTATTTTTGAGACAGAGAGAGAGAGAGAATAATTGGCACACCAGGGTCTCCAGACATCGAATCGAACTCCAGACACATGTGCCACCTTGTGTGCATGTGTAACCTTGTGCTCTTGTGTCACCTTCTCTGTCTGGCTTATGTGGGACCCAGAGAGTTGAACATGGGTCTTTAGGCTTTGCAGGCCAGTGCCTAAACCATTAAGCCATCTATCCAGCTAGAAAGATATCAATTTTAATGTGACAACAGCAGATATAGCCTAAAAGTCTAATTTACTATTTGGCCTTTTACCAGTTGCAGATCCTGCTCTAAAGGGAAAGATCACCAAAGTTCCTACTTCAGGTAAAGGTACTCAGAAGCCCTTGTAGAGGCTTCAAGAAAATGTTACCATGGTGAAACAACATGGGATGTTTAGTTTTAAGTAAGCATTTTAGCATTTGGAGATTGCATGGGGTTTAGATGACATCTCCAAAAGTAGATTTAAGGATCCCAATTAAATAAAGAATATATATAAAAAAATAAATAATGATGGGAAGCCATCATTTTCTCAGAAATACATTTTCCCTTTATTTTAAGAGACCTTAGAAATGAGCAGGCAAGGATAAAGATAAATCTATTTCCCCTGTATACAAATGTTTCCTAAATTGTTTTTTTTTTCTTAATTTACCTGTTCTGGCCGGGCATGGTGGCGCACGCCTTTAATCCCAACACTCGGGAGGCAGAAGTAGGAGGAGGATTGCCAAGAGTTCGTGGCCACCCTGAGACTACATAGTTTATTCCAGGTCAGCCTGGGCCAGAGTGAGACCCTACCTCAAAAAACCAAAAAAAAAAAAAAAAAAAGAAATGAAAATTAACTTACCTGTTCTATAAGGTCACAATCTTCATCTTTAACTTGTCCATTTATCAAATAAACACCATTTTCTATTTGCTTGGCCCAGCGTATAAGTCCATTCTTGAAAAAAACATGGAAATCTTAGCTATAATTTCATTTTAACCAAATTCCTGAGATACGATTTTCTTCCACTAATACTATTAAGTGAAATTTAAAAATCTCTAGGCATTAATACCTTAGAACTGAAATTCAGTATCATAAATTAAAAAAATTATATCATAATCATTTAGCACCTTATCCATATTTAATAGTTCTTTGATCTTTACCCTAAACTAACATTTATTTCACAAACTCCAGTATTAAAATTATCTATGTAATCAAAGAAATAAAACTCAATAATGCTCATTATCTTTAAAAGATATGAAAGAGAAAATGAGCTTCAAATCACACAAAGCAGTAGTAGCAAGGACAAAACGAGTGCTATCTACCCTCTTTAAGGAAGGAAGAAGAAACATGAGGGATAAGTAAAAAGATCAAAGACAAAAGAAGGATTGTAGGGCTGGGGAGATTTTCAGTTGGTAAAACACTTGCTGCCCAAGTGTGAGAACTGGGACTTGGATCTGCAGCAGCCCCATCAAAGCTGGATGGGTGTAGTAGCCACAGATATATATATGTATGCACACACAAACACACATGCACAAGCCAAAATAAGAACTAAACAAAGGAAAATTAATCAGGATCAAGAGAAAGCCATAAGTACAGATATTTACCTAATTACACTTTACATATACTTGTAAGTCATTATTAAATATCTATTGTGATAAATATATGAGAACTATGACTATGTTCTACCTCTAAAAATTCCTACTTCATTTGGAGTAATAGATTTATTACTTGGGTAAACACAATCACTTCAGTGTTTAAGGATTATAAAATAAATGTCACAACCAAAATAATAATTGATTGCCCTCTCAGCAATCACTGCAGAAAGTGCATTTTCCTGATACCTTTGTGTTTTTCTCCAGAGTATAACTGACAGAAGTAGTGGAAAGTGGAATGTGGATGTTGACATGAACGGTACACTCTAGAGAAAGCCATGAGGTAGATATCCCATTCTGATACTTCCAGTCTGCCGGTTTTGCTGAACTCTTCAGTAGGAGAGAAGGAGGAAAAACGAAGAACGACATAGTTCAGGTAAAATACATGCATCGAGACATCATCATAAAAAGCACAACTTAGTAACACAAAAAAAGTTAATATCCTGTACACTTGGCCAAATCTTTGCTTAAAAGACAGCAACTTAGAACTAAGTAACAAAGCCGGGTGCAGTAGTTCACACCTTTAGTCACACCACTTGGGAGCCTGAATAGGATTGCTGTGAGTATGAAACCAGCCTGTGGCTAGAGAACGAGCTCCAGGTCTGGGCTACAGTGAGGCCCTGCCTCAAAACAAAGCAAAACTTTAGCTAAGCAAGAAGCCAAGCATGCACTACTTTCAGTACTCTTTCTTGCATCTTTGGCACACCCCCTCCCCCCACATGGATGGATGGAAAAGATCAGAAAGTTTCATGTTTGGAACTCTAAAAGGCTCACTCCACACTCAGCTTTTACTTCAAGCTTCAGTTCTAAAAACACTTATTTGCAGTAAATGCTCACTGAGTTATAGCTCTGAGTAGTTGTTCCATCCTTGCTATCGATACTGCAAAGCTATTTTTTCACATTGTTTTAAGAGAAATGTTGGTCTGGGTTCTAAACAATACAGGCAGCTTGTTGACTAGGCAATGCAGCTACAGAAAGGCTCTCAGATATTTTGATTATCAGCTTCTCAAACAGAAACAAAACTGAGCTTAAAATAACAAAAATTTGAACTGTAATTTAAATAATAAAACTATAAAATAAAAAAACCACAGGTGGTAATAGATGTCAATAAGATGTAAAGGCACTGAAAATTATTAAAATGAAATACCAAGATTTTCCTTTAAAAATACTTTGCAAAACAGAAAAAATCTTCTAATTGTTCTTACCTTTGGATCATGGATATCATAAGTTCGACAAGATACTCTTTACTAATTAAGGAAATAAGTGATTAAAAGAATTCATATTAATAACATATAAACCAACAAAAACGTAAAAATAGTTCATACAAGTAATAATATTTTACACACTTAAAGGCATACATTAACAAATAAGTATATGTTTATAAAAATATATGTAAATACACATAAATCTCTCTGACTGTAGTACTTACGGTACATGAAAATAATGAAACAAATTTCCTTCAGTTTCTAAGTCCTGCTAATAATCGAATAAAAGCAAATGTGCTAATCATAATAGAACGAATACTGCTAATCATAATAGCAATCATAATAGAATAAAAATTCTTGTGAATTTTTCCTCAAACATACTCCATTAACAATAAGGAGTGCTTTTGTAATAAATTTTGCAAATATAAAAAATACATTTTTGTAATGAGACTCCTACTTATTCTTTTATTTTGATTTTTTACTTATACTGGGTTACATAAGGTAATCTTCATAAATGATTGAGCATATTTCCCAATACCCCTTTCCTCTCTTTTTTCTCCACTATTAAGAGCCCTTTGTTCCCCAATTTCACTTCTACTTTCATGTTTTTTCAATGTACATATGTCATTTTACCTATTTATGTAAAATTCAAAACTCACACATGGGAGAAAACATGTGACATTTGTTATCTCTGAGACTGATTTAATCCTATCACTAGTGCTTTTTTTTTTTTTTTTTTTTTTTTTTTTGGTTTTTCAAGGTAGGGTCTCACTCTGGTCCAGGCTGACCTGGAATTAACTATGTACTCTCACGGTAGCCTCGAACTCACGGCGATCCTCCTACCTCTGCCTCCCGAGTGCTGGGATTAAAGGCGTGCGCCACCATACCCGGCTTCACTAGTGCTATTTTTTAAAAAATATTCATTTATTTAAGAGTGAGAGAAAAAGAGAATGGGTACCCCAAGGCCTCCTGCTGCTGCAAATGAACTCCAGATGCATGTGCCACTTTGTGTATCTGGCTCTACATGGCTACTGGGGAATCAAACCTGGGCCTTCAGGCTTTGCAAACAAGTGCTTTTAACTACTGAGTCATCTCTCCAGTCCTGGAGTACTGTTTTGGATGGGATACAGCCCAGGAATGTATATTGGGTCAAAGAAGTTGTACATGAAGCTTTCCAATTAAATGATAAACATGTTAAATCCTCAACTTCTGCAGAAATGGTCTTTAAAAAAATTGTCTTGGGGCTAGAGAGAAGGCTTAGCGGTTAAGCACTTGTCTGTGAAGCCTAAGGACCCCAGTTCAAGGCTCGATTCCCCAGTACCCAAGTAAGTCAGATGTACAAGGTAACACATGCATCTGGAGTTTGCTTGCAGTGGCTGGAGGGCCTGGTACGCCCATTCTCTCTCTCTCTCTCTCTCTCTGTCTCTTTCTTTCTCTGTCTGTTGCTCTCAAATCAATAAATAAAAAAGAAAAGAAAACAAACTGTCTTCTCCAAGTCCTAACCTAGTTAGCCCTTGGATGTGCATCTCCTTTCATGAGATTATAGGAGAAAAGTCTGTCCTGGCAAGTTAGGAAGGACAGACTCTAAGGAACCGTGTAACTGGCATTTAATGTGATTTGATACTGGCAAAAGTCATAAGGATTTCTTACACATCCTATACTGTCCAGCTCAATGTATGCATTCTATGAATTGCACATACATTTTATCTTTAAGAAATAAAGGTAAAAACTATTAACATAATAAAGACATTATTTTCTTATGCCTTGTAGGCATTGATCTTTCTAGTGCTAGAATGGACATGGACAAAAAGCTGGTAAAACATTTAGAATCTTGAGCCCCTGCTAGCTGTCTCAATCATACAGCCTGCATGTGATTATCACTATTACCATTACTACGATTATGAGAAGTTTGCACCAATAATTATGTGTTATCTAGAGAAAAACTCCAATTATGTCTTGTTTTCATTTTTTCAAGGTAGGGTATCACTCTAGCCCAAGCTGACTTGGAATTCATTATGCAGTCCCAGATTAGCCTTAAATTCATGATCCCCCCATCTCTTCCTCCAGAGTGCTGGGATTAAAGGCATGCAACACTATGTTCGACTTAACTATGCTTTAAAAATATATATTTAAATACATGTTTAAGGAAGAAAAACCTGTAAGAACGTTATTTTGATACCATATGCTTTTTTGGATGGCAAAGGGAGGACAGGTTTACTGAGTACATTGCAAAGACACAGTGGTCTGGGCAGGGCTGCTGGTATCATATAGGTTTTTTTTTTTTTTTTTTTGAGGTAGGGTCTCACTCTAGCCAAGGCTGACCTGGAATGCACCATGTAGTCTCAGGGTGGCCTCAAACTCACAGAGATACTCCTACTCTGCCTCCCGAGTGCTGGGACTATAGGCGTGCACCATCACACCTGGCCTCATATAGTTTTAACTATAAACTCCTAAATAAAAGATACTTTTTTGTAGAAGAGCAAATGTGAAGTATCACTCGCTCTGAGATCTCGTCCTCCGTGAAATTCCACAATCTTTTTCTATTCATGGATTTTTCCATAGCAAATATTAGCTGAAAGACAGAAAGATACATATTAATTCAATGCAAATAAAAAATTGAGTCTAACCATCCTGTTACCAAAAACAAACAAAAAAACTGAGCGTGAAAGCAGCTGATATAATGTGCTTAAGCTCCTACTTAGCTTCAAAATTCCATGAGTCTATCATTAATTTTTGTTTTCTTAAAATTTTGAATAGAAATTATGTATTAATCATTTGAGATTTCATTTTTAAGGATTTACATAAAAATTGAGTTTTAAATAGAAAAACATTAATTTTGTGTCATTAATGATAAAGTGAACATGAAAAAATAAATTTGGGCAACTAGCATTTACATGAAATACGAAATACAGCTATTCTTTTTTTTTTTTTTTGGAGAGAGACAGAGAGAGAGGGAGAGGAAGACAGATAGAGATGGGCACGCCAGCTGCCTCTCAGCTGTTGCAAACGAAATCCAGATGCGTGCGCCCCCTTGTAGTCAAGTGTGGCATTGTGCCCTTGTGTCACTTTGCATCTGGCTAAACGTGGGACCTGGAGATTGGTACCAGCATTCTTAGGCTTAGGAGGCTGGCGCCTTAACCGCTAAGCCATCTCTCCAGCCCAGCTACTCTTATTATAATGAGAAATGGTGACTTTCCACAATGATGGGAGCATGCTACCTGTTTAGCAATTATTTAAATGTCACAAAATATGACAATAAATAAGGACACAAAAATACATCCAGGTGTACACAGCAAACTCAGAAGCCCCCAAACCATATGACCTCTCTCAAATATAGATTCTACCTTGTGATAGTTATTATCTATGTATAAGTGGGTGTGAATCAGGTTAAAGCCTAACCAGCTAGAAAGGTGATGAAGAGAGAGTAAAAGGTGATGACGTGGAAAGAGGAGAGGGAGGGCAAAAGGATATGTAAACAGAAAAGAGCGAGTAGAATATAAGAGGAGAAGGAGAGATGGGAGAAGTGAGGGGGGAGAAAAATCACTAAAACAAATTTCATTTGAAAATACCACAATGAACCAGGTGTGAATCAACTAAATGTAATGAGAAAATCAAACTCAGAAATGAAAATGGGGGCTGGAGAGATGGCTCAGTGGTTAAGGCACTTGCTTGCAAAGCTTAACAGCCTGGGTCCTATTCTCCTGTACCCACATAAAGCAAGATGCAGAGTGGTACAGGCATCTGGAGTGCATTTTAAGGAATAAGAGGCCCTGGTATGCTTATTCTCTCTCTGCTTGCAAATAAATAAAATAATAAAATGAAATGAAAATGGGACTGAAAATAAATACTGATACTGAAGAAAAACCAAACAGAAACCAAGAATGATATAGCTCAATGAAAAAGCTCCCATGAAAGTCATCAATTGACCACGTAGAGGACTTAAGCGCAAGCCAGAAGAGGAGGCCAAAATCAATTACAAGTTCAAAAATGTTTAGGAGCAGATCACGAGAGAATGTGGAATACCTACAAAAGACCAAATGTTCAAATCTTGAGCAAATAAGGAGAAAACTTCAGGATAATAAATATTTCAGTAAATGTAGAGGAAAAAAAGTTCAAATCTTATAAAAGAGAGGCTCATCCAGGTATGAGTCATACAAAACACCAAACAGACAGGACCAAAAAAGGAACTCCCTATGTCATACTATAGTTAAGACACTAAATATACAAATTTTTTTTAAAAAGTGTATTAAAAGCTATAAGAGAGAGATAGCTGAACACTTATAAAGGTAAGCCTGCTGACAGTGGTGGCACACATCTTTAATCCCACCACTCAGGAGGCAGAGGTAGGAGGATTGCTATGAGTTTGGGGCCACCCTGAGACTACATAGTGAATTCCAGGTCAGCCTGGGCTATAGTAAGACCCTACCTCGGAAAACCAAAATAGAATTTAAAAAATAAATAAAGGTAATCCCATGAGAATAACATGTGATCTTTTCCAATGGAAACTCTAAAACCCAGAAGGGCTTGGAAAGGAGTATTTCAGATAATGAAAGACCACAGCTGCCAATCCAGACTACAATACCCTGCAAATTTTATCTTCTAATAGACGGAGAAAAACTTTCCATGATAAAAGCTCATACATGAATATCTGAGCACTAAAGCCAGCCCTATAAAGAACAGTGGATGGAGTATTTTGTGCACTGAAGAGAATAAACATACTCCAGAGGCTACAGGAAGGAAGCCACAATAATCAAAACTAGAACAGGTGTTTAAGCAAATGAAGATCAAGAAAACACCCAACTCCATAAGATTACCCACATGATTGGGATTAACTCACACCTTTCACTAACAATTCTATATATCAATTGGACTCAATTAACGGAAAATCAAAAGAAACATATTGAAAGACTGGATAGAAAACAGAATCTATCCTTCTGCTATCTTTAAGAAACTCTCCTTCATATCAAAGACAGATAACAATTTAGGGTGAAAGAAAAGATATTCCAAGCAAACAGAAATAAGAAATAAGCAGATGGTGATACTGGGGAGACCTAAGATTCATCAAAATGACAAGAAGAGAAAGCCCAGTGCTTAGTACAGGAAAAGTCATCTCCAACACACCCACCAGATCTCAAGAAGCACTGCAGAGAATGTGAGAGAATGAATATGAACGTTGCTCTTACTGGGACAGGAACATGATCAAATTACAGCATACTGGTATAACTCTCAATTTAAAAAAAAGATCAAAGATATGAGGGTGGATCATCTGACAGAAGAGATTACAGAACAGGAGCTATATAGCACTGACAATTCTAAACTGTTCATGCCTTAAATAACCATTCTGCCCTGGGGGGAGTCTGTGGGATTCTATATTTCTCAAGAGTATAAGGTCCCCTTTTCTCTCTGTCAGGCTATGAAATACTCTTGTGAAAGCTCATGGGCATCTTGAGGTCTGAAAGAGATGAAAGCTGCACAAAATTTGCTTTAGTATAAAGAGAAAATAGCTTGGAAATTGCACATTTACTTTTGAATTATACTACCAAACTCTATGATGTAGTAATGAAAAAAAAAAAATCAAAAAACCACAGGTGATCCAGGATAAACACTGCCCAGGAATACAGAAAAGGTATACGAGTGCTACTTATAATTTTAATCTCAGGATCTTGAGAGACATGAGCAGAATAAGAAGCTATTATTGCACAAGAAAAACTATTAAATCATTATGACTTATTTGTAATATTATTAAATTATCTCTAAGAAAAACTATTTAAAAATATGTAGCTCTGGTTGAAATATATTTATTACACTCAAGATAGCCAAGCAAATGAGTAGGAAAGGCTGACTCAACATACCCTAACATAAAGAATTATGGAACACTAACGTGAATATCCTTAGTGTCAATGTACATGCATACAACAAAATAAAACAGTATGGCACTTTGACCTTATCAAGAACTTCTATGATATCACACTTACTCTGCGTAGGGCATTTTGAAAATCACTTGCCAGTTCTAAAGTTGTAACAATAAATATTCCAAGAACTAAAAGTCCTCCAGTTAGCATTCTGGATACCTAAAAATAAAAATATAGTATTAGCTACCATGTCAGTCTTCTATTTAGTGAAGTCAATACTAAACCAGCAAATATCTACCCAGGATCAACTATACAATCAGAGTTGAGGTACAGGTAGACTGTTGGGCCCTGCCCAGTGTGAGGCCTAGTGGTTCTGGGCCCAGCCAGAGTTTACTTGGCTCCCGGTGAGGCCTGGTTGAGCTTCCAGAGCCTGAGTAGAGTTTCGCGACCTGTCCCTGGAGTGACTCAGCACCTAGGCTGAAACTGCCTCCGCCCAGCTACTGCTGACGTGGTGAAATACTATTGGCCCTTACTGCCTCCGCCCAGCTGCTGCTGACGTGGTGAAATAATATTGGCCCTTATACCTTTCTCTCATCCTCTCTTCCCGCCCCCTTCCTCAAAATGTATAAATACCTCCCCATGACAATAAAGGAGTGAGTTCCGCCTTAGACGGTCTCCGCGACTCAATGTGGTTTTTCTCCCCGGTGTTTTGGGGGGGAGGGGTTTGAGTCGCCGACACCCGCCTTCTCGCTCAGCCTCGAGAGAAGCGGCTGGCCCGGTTCTCTCTCTCTTCCGCTCTACCTGCCGGTGGAGGGAAAAAAGCCCCGGCAGTAGACAGCTGAAAACTGGCTAAAAATGAGAAATATGATAGCAATGTTAAATGGGGTATTATATATATAATCTTCCTAGCATATACTTAAGTTTATACCTTAACATTACTTTATAAATAAAACCATTTTTAAATACTAAAACACATGCTTTAGGTTTTACTTAGTTTTACATGAGTACTGGAAATAGAACTCAGCGGTGAGTATGCTCTTAGCTTCCATACACTTATTTGCAGAAGCAAACCATCAAAAAGCTAAGTCTTAGAAAATTAGGTACCATAATGTAATTTCTATTATACCTGCACTATGTCTGCTCACAGCTCCCTGATTTCAAAATTCCCATTTACTACAAAATGACAAATTTGACAAAATTTTTATATTTAGCGTGAGCAACATATGAATCTTTTAAAAATTAAAACACAAAATTAAAAACTTGTAGAGGTAAAAAAAAAAAGTCTAATTTAATATATAACAGCATGCATAGTCTCTCTGTATTACTTATGTCTAAATGTATGTGTGTATATGTATCATAAAATTTTATAGGAAGGCAAAAGCAAAACTGGAATAGAAAATCATAATAGTGGCAATTAAAGTATTTAATGTTTTCTTTAGAAGACAGTGGTAATATTTCTTGTATCTGTTTTTGTAATTATATATTATATCACAAACATATACACATTTAGACATTTAAAAGCACTTAAAGTTGAAAATACAGTAATTCTCTTATCTTAGTCTGTCTTTATTGTACATTGTTCTTTAGATGTCACAATTCGCTCAATACTTTTAAGTAAACTAGCTTACTAATTACTCCCTCTCACACAACTGTGAATCCATTTCCTTCTTTATAATAGACATAACATCTGCCTAGACATTCATGCTTAAACTCTCAGTCACCTTTAACTGTTCTTCACATCTCTTCATTCTCGATCTACTTGTCAATCAAGGTTTTTGATCCTAGCACTGTGATGGTTGGAATGTAAAGTGTTCCTCATAGACTCAGATGTTTATAATTAAGCCTCCTACTTGGTCACCAGTTGGTGGAGCCTTTAGGAGGCCACTGGGGCCCTGCTAGAGGAGGTGTGTTGCTGGGGCAAACCTTGGGGTTGAGAGCTTGTACATTCAGACTACTCTTTCTCTCTGCTGCTGGAAATAGGATATAAGCTAGCTGCCATGCTTTCTCCACCCTAGCGAAACTTCCCCTCAAAACTGAAAGCCTGAACTAAATACTTCTGGTAAGGCATTCTGTCCTAGCAACAAGGAAGTAACTGCAGTAAGTTCTTTCTGTGAAATCATTTGTTAATGCAGTCAGAGTCAACTGTAAGTCAGTTTATCCTGCATTCGTCTCATATTTTAGAACACCAATATAAACTGTAGCAGTTACCTTTCCATTGTTCAGACAAAACACCTGGCCAGAAGCAGAAGCAGCTTATGGAAAGAAAGGACAAGTTTCATCATGGCACAAAGTATGGCAGGCCTGAGCAGGAGGCCTGGATCAAACCTCCCCATGCGCAGGAAGAAAGTACTATGTCCACTAGGCTTGAAGTGGGGCTCTATCACCCCAAAGCCCATCCCCCATGACCCATGCCCTCCAGCAAGACTACTTCCCAGAGGCCCCACAACCTTCCTAAATGGCCATAAGTGGGGGACCAAGTGTTCAAAGCACATGAGCCTATAGGAGACATCAACACATAAATACATAAACCATGTAAATACTGTGCTAGGCTCTTAAGATTGTAAGCAAAACAAACGTCATACTCTCCCAAAGCTCAGATCCTAGTCTAGAATCATCCCACCTGGGGCTTTTTTGTTGTTGTTGTTGTTTGTTTCTTTTTTTTCTTTCTTTCTTTTTTAGGTATGGTCTCCCTCTAGCCCAGGCTGACCTGGAATTCACTATGTAATCTCAGGGTGGACTTGAACTGTTGTGATCCTCCTACCTCTGCCCGAGTGCTGGGATTACAAGTGTGCGCCACCACACCCGGTTATTCCATTTTTTTTTTTTTTTTGACTACTGCTGTAACTATGTATTTTCTATTCTTTCTCCAGCCTCTACTCTCTAGTAATACTGGCAAGATATCAACTTTATCTTGTAAGTTACTGACAAGTCTATCATATTATCCCCTTTTCAAAATAAGCAGCTCTGAAAGCCTACCAAAAAAACTCCTCAGGATGGCATTCACAAGTCAATCACGGGGTTGAGGCAATAGCTCAGGCAGTAGAGAGCTTGCCTCAAAAGTCATTCATTCACTGGCCTTACATCTAATAACATCTTCACCACCAAGTTTCAACTATCCTAAATTGCCCAATGGTTTGGTATTTTCCTAGCATCCTTGTTCCACTCATTGTGTCATTTATCTGTATTATCCTTTGTGTATTCAATGTGTTTGTTGACTTCTTCCACTGACAACTTCCTATTCATTCAACTTCATAGCCTTCTTGAAAACTTTTGAATGCAACTATTAGCAGATATTTAAGAATGAGTACTCTGAGCCTTTAGTCTAATAACCTGAGAATAAAGTACTTTTTTTCTTTTGTAAGTCAATTAAATACAAACAACTATAGAAAACAGACAAGATTACCTGGTTGGCATGTTCTGTGGTCCATTCTTCATCTAAATTATCCAACGTAGTTTTGGGATGTTTGAGGTTCTCATTTTGTTCCTGTCTGAGTGGTGTTCTAGTGGCAAGAATCACATAATCCTTTTGTGAAGAACACTTACAAAAAAGAAATCACAAAAGCAAATTAGAATGACAGCTATTGAGAAATCATACGTCTTAGTTCTGAAGACATGTAAAAACTGAGTTACAGAGCTGGGCATGGTGGCACACCACCTGGGAGGCAGGGTAGGAGGATATCCTTGAGTTTGAGGCCACCCTGAGAAGACATAGTGAATTCCAAGTCAGCCTAGGCTAGAGCGAGACCCTACTTCAAAAGACAAAAAACAAACAAAACAAAAAAACTGAGTTATATTTGTAGCAAGTTAAAGTGTTAATATATAAAGAACTATGTTCATGACAACTAACTTCCATGAACAGCCTTATTTCTCTCATATATTGCTTAGATTTAACATCTCTGAAATTATTTCCAAATATATGTAAGAATAGAATGTATGTCTGGATCTCATGGAGCCAAGGCTAGCTTCAAAATTATTTGGCACCACAGGCTGGTATTGGAATCCTTACCCTCCTGCCTTCTTGTCCCAAGTATAATGTTCACTAGCTGCAAACCACCAACTTTGGCTTTATTATTGTTTAAGATGCTGAACTTTGAAAAGGAGAAGAAAGTTGACATTAGAGTAGGAAACAAGCAAGGCTGAAGGGAAGAAGCAAACTCTGGAATCAAAAGGAAGAGAAAGCAGGAGGAAAACTAGGAGAGATACAAAAGACAGTGTGGAACTGGGTGTGGTGGCTCACACCTACCACAAGTTCAAAACCAGCCTGGGCTACATAGTGACACCCTGTTTACCAACAAACAAATGAAATGAAGACAGATGGGAAGTCAGGATGAGTTAAAAGATGGTACTTGTGATTGGCTCCAGAAATGGCCTATCTGCCGTGAGGCAACTTTGGAAGAGGCTCTTTCTCCTCGACCTTGGTCTCTACTAATCAAATCTTTCTCTAAGGCTCCCCCCCCGAGGTAGGTCTCGCTCTAGCCCAAGCTGACCTGGAATTCACTATGTAGTTTCAGGGTAGCCTTGAACTCATGGTGATCTTCCTACCTCTGCCTCCCAAGTGCTGGGATTAAAGATGTGAGCCACCACACCTGGCTCTTCCTTAATTTTAAAAACTTAAAAGTAAACATTATACAAGAAATTTCTAACAGAAGATTCCTAGGCTAATATCAATGAAAAGTTCTGATTATTTAAATAGAAGCAATCTGACTGATGAAAATCCTACACTATGTGATCTGCACAGATATATCCTATATTGTAAAAAATATGATGTTTGAAAACTCTGTAAATGAACCTGTCCCTTAGGGCTGGACTCACCATTACTAAGCTCTCATAGAATAATGTAGAAAATCTGAATGTCACGAAGGGTCTCAAGAAATAAGTCCTGTTGGCAGTACACTCCTTTTATTTTTAATTTTTTTGTACTCAATTTATTTATTTAAGGCACTGGGGAATCAAACCCAGAACTGTGCATATGCTAAGCAAGTACTCTACCTCTGTACTGACCTTGAACCCAGTACATTCTTTTAGCAATTTTTAAAAACCTTTTCATTTATTGATTTATTTGCAAGCAGAGAGAGTGAAAGTGTGTGTATGGGTGCACCAGGGCCTCCTGACACTGCAAATGAACTCCAGACACTTCATGCCACTTTGTGCATCTGACTTATGTGGGTACTGGGGAACGGAACCCAGGCCATCAGGCTTTGCAAGCCAGTGCCTTTAACTGCATTTAAATGTTGAACCATCTCTTCAGCCCCAAATCCAGCACATTCTTTATAAATAGGTACTGTGAGGTACCAAAGCTTAAAAATGTGAACAGAACTAGAAAAGGAAAATTAATTTTGAAGATAAGGGTTCTAAGGTAGCAATCTAAGATAATTAGAAAGAAAATATTCACAGTAAGAGCTTTATTTACTACTGGGTCTCAAGATCAAGTATGTGGCCTACAAGGCTCTTTCCCTTTAGAGTTAGGGTGGATGGAAATAATCAGACTGTCAGTGTGACCCTCTGTCTTTATTTTTCCTTTGTATTGCTAACCAGTCTTTCTTGATAATTAGGTACCACATTCTTCTAATTGCTATTCACTTATAATTCACATTACACTAATCACAGTAAGTCAATGGTTGCTCATGCTTTGCAAAGCAAGTCCCTAAATCTCCATTTCATTCTACAGTGGTTGTGAAGTTTAAATATTTAGGAAATAAAAGTAATTTCCAAAGTTTCTACAATCCATTCCCCTCATTTTCTATTGAACCAATATTTTCTTTCAAAAACTTTGGGTTTTTTTTTTTTTTTTTTTTTTTTTTTTTTTTTGAGGCAGGATCTCACTCTAGTCCAGGCTGAACTAGAATTCATCCTATAGTCTCAGATGGCCTCAAACACACAACAATCCTCCTACTTCTTCCTCCTGAGTGCTGGGATTAAAGGCGTGTGCCACCAAACCTGGCCAAAATTTTTTAAATTATTTATTTATGTATGCATATGTAAGTATGTGCAGTATATATATATATATATATGGACATGTGTATGCCGTGGAGCATATATGAAGGTCAGAGGACAGCCTCACGGTGTTTCTCCTTCTTTTGAGACAGGGTCTCTCTTGCCTCTGCTGCTTGTGAGCATCCAGATCCTCTCCTGGCTCTGCCTCCTCTGGTGACAGGTGTGCTGGGGTTATAGATGCATGTGCCACTTTGTGTCCTGCTTTTCTATGTGGATGCTGAGAAACTGAACTTGGGCTGGCAGGCATCCAAGCAAGTACCTTTAAATGTTGAGCCATTTCCCAAGCCCCAATTTTTAAACAACTTAATAAGCATTACAGTATGCAACAAAATTATGACCATTGTTACTATAAGTCTGAAATAAGAGAAGATAAACTGGAAAGGGGATGAAATTGCTAAGAAAAAGCTTCTTTCAAGGCCAGGACGTGGTGGCACATGCATTTAATCCCAGCACTCGGGAAGTAGAGATAGGAGGATCACCGTAAGTTTGAGGCCACCCTGAGACTATGTAGTAAATTCTAGGTCAGCCTGGGCTAGAGTGAGACCCTACCTCAAAAAAAAAAAAAAAAAAAATCTTCTGACATAAAATAAAAAAGCAAGACTAGCAAGCATTAATAATGAGTATACAACACTTTTAAATTTATTTTTTAGCCAGAGTCTCCTGTATCCCAAGCTGGCCTTTAACTTGAGATGTAGCCAAGGATACCCAGTTTTTCATCTCTTGTGTTCATCTCCCTCATGCCAGGAACACAGGTTTGTACCACCATGCCTAGTTTACATGGTGCTGGGGATCAAATTCGGGACTTTGTGCACGTAAGGCAAGCAACCTACCAACTGGACTACATCCCCAGCCCAAAAAACCTTAAAAAGAGACCATGGTGTGAATAATCTGGTCTATACATAAGTTTCTACAATGTCAGTAACTTTGAAAATGCCAAAAGAGAATGTGTTCTGACTTAAACCTTGGCCAGATTTTATACTTTTCCACAGGTTTTCTCAAAGATCCATTTTACATTTAAGTCTTTTCATATTCCATCCTCAAGTTTACTGTTAAATATCATTTTTTTTTTGGAGAGAGACAGAGAGAAAGGGAGAGGGAGAGGAAGACAGATAGAGATGGGCGCGCCAGCAGTCTCTCAGCTGCTGAAAACGAAATCCAGATGTGTGCGCCCCCTTGTGGTCAAGTGCGGCATTGCACCCTTTCATCACTTTGCATCTGGCTAAACGTGGGACCTGGAGATTGGAATCGCTGGAGATTGGAACCAGCGTGCTTAGGCTTAGGAGGCAGGCGCCTTAACCACTAAGCCATCTCTCCAGCCCTTACATGTCATTTTAACTTAAATAAACAGGTATTTTGTTTTATCAATGTGCAGAATCAAAAAATACATACATACCTGTCCTATCAAAAGACCAGAGACAAAAGCTTTTCCTTGGAGACTGATGTTTGAAAGATACTGGCCGACACTCTCCTCTACAATGTAGGTTCTTCCCATTATTGAGAGCTAACTCAATGTCCTAAATTATAAGAAAAAAAATACATCATTTTTAGTGTTCTTGCATGGAGGCAATAGATTTACCAAACATGGTGCTCTAGCTTCTTAACTCTTCTCAACACAGTGCTTGGAAAAACAAGGAGCCACTATGGTCACACATGCCTGGAGTCCAAGCACTTAGGAGGTTGAGGCAGGAGGATTGCCATGAATTTGAGATCAGCTTAGGCTAGTGAGTTCCAGGCCAACCTGGCTACTAAGACCCTATTTCAAAAACACACAAAATTAAAACAACAAAATAACCTACCACTACCATCAACCAGAGTTGACATGAAAGATCAAAGCTATTCCTCATACCTGGGAGAAGGGAAGGACACTCAACTATTAGTCAATACATCTGATTTCTTTTTTTTTCTTTCTGTCTTATTTATTTATTTGAGAAAGAGAGAGACAATGGGCATGCCAGGGCCTCCTGCCACTGCAAATGAACTCCAGGGGCATACGCCACTCTGTGCATCTGGCTTTATGTGGGCACTGGTTAATTGAACCCAGGCCATCAGGCTTGTGCAAGCAAGCACCTTTAACCACTGACCCATCTCTCCATCCAACACATCTGATTTCTTCCTTTACAGCTACTCAGTAGCTGCATCCTCTTTGATAATTTACTGGTAGTCATACATGTTTTCATTTCTAAAACAGCAAAGATAAATGTTTGAAAACCTTATTAAGGAGCAGAGATTCAAATTCATTTACTCAATAAGCATATATTGTAAAATTATTATTTTTTAGAAATTGTGACAGATGGAAAGGTACAACAATTAATACCATTTCTACCCTTGAGCTACTCAAAATAAGAGCTATTTAATTCAGTAGATAATAATGTAAGCATGGTAAATATATATATATATATATAATATAGCTTCTATTTTATACAAGGAATCATTCAAGTACCATACACAAAACTCCCATAAGATAGACACAATTATGGTAATCCTCATTCTATACATGAAGAAACTGAAACAAAGACATGATAAAAAATTTATCCAAATGACAAAGCTGGTGAGTAGGAAAGGTAGAATTTAAACTTAGGTAGTCTAACTCTAGAACCCACACTTTTTCAGGGCTGGGAAGATGGTTCAGCAGCTAAAGGCAGTTGCTTGTAAGCCTACAGACCCAAGTTCGATCTTCCTTAGCACCCAAGTAAAGCCCAATACAAAGTGGAATGCACATCTGTAATCCCAATGTGCTTATGGCAATGGGGTCATAACCAGAAGGGAACACAAGCAGCAGCAGCAGCAACAAGAGAGACCCAGTCTCAAAAGAAGGTGGGAAAGGAGGAGAAACACCCCAATGTTCTCTGACTTCCACATGTGCCTACATACAAAAAAATAAGTTTAAAAAATCCATACTTTTCAGCATTTTGCTCACACTGAGGAATGATACTCAGTCCTTCAATGAAATCAGTGTTTTGTTCTCTCTCATTTGTGACTGGAACCCAGTATACTGCTCCTACGGACTTAATGCTCATTTCAAAAGCCAGAGGAATTAAAGAAAAGAGCTACACCACATTGAATCATGATATCAAAAGGTTCACATTCAGTGTAGGAAACAAAAATGTAAAGAGATGTTTGTTTTCTTTTACAAGAAAAAGCTACCAAGTATATAAACATGAAGGCCATGAGAACGGAGCTGCAATACTTCGAGTGTTTCAAGTGGAGGTAAGAGTTACTGAGGTAATGTGAATCGTATTCAATACCACCATGTTAAGGCTATGATGGAAATGCTGGCGTGGTACATCTGACAAGAAAAGACTAATCAGCCAGTCAAAAAATGATTTTGCATTACTCTAAAAGTGAAGCCCAGAGAACGGACTCGTTTGAAATGGCCTGAGGTATGCCACTGCACTATTTCAAAGTATCTGCTTAGTTTTGTCTCTAAATGTGTAAGCTTTCACTCCAGCTCATTTTGGACGACAGGTAAATCAGGTTCACATAACTTTTAAGTTTTAAGACTAATTCTGGAACTTCCTTGTATAAATCACTAATATTTTGAAAAGTTAAAAGGATTTTAACTTTCAGTAATGCTACAAAGTATGAATTTCTATGTATTAGCTTTCTTCTAAGAGCTTCATTGTATCACTTTATTTTTTTTCTTTCTGGTCTAATAATGAATGCTGATTCTTACTAAAAAAAAAAAAAAAAAAATAGCAAGTGACTCCAAAAATCTGCACTTTAACTTACTTTTCCCAAGGTGTCACTCAGTGCCCATGATAATGTGTAGAAAATTGAAAGCAATAGGACAAATGAAAATCTATTACACAATGAAATCTGGTTGCATGTCAAGTTTTATTTTTAGAGCTTTTCCAAAACTAGGGGAACAAAAGCTAGGGAGATGGTTCAATGGATAAAGTACTTGCCATGAAAGTATAAAGAACGGTGTCTGTGTCCCCAGAACCCATGTCACACAGTCTGTAATTCCGGTGCTCCTACAGCAAAGTGAAAGGTGTGGAGACAGAAGAATCCCTGGAAGCTCATGGGGAAGCTAGCCTGGCATGTGCAGTGGAGAAGAAACAATGACTGTTTCAAACAAGGTGCCAGGCAAGGGCCTGCATGCATGGCATACATGCATTTACACAAGCACACTAAAATATGTTTTTAATGAAGAAACAGGGGCTCATGTAGCTCAGGCTGGCTCTGAACTCATTATGTAGCTGGGGTTGATGGTCAACTTTAGATCCTCTTGTTTTTATTTCGGTAGTGCTGGGATGAGAAGCATGGACCACCATGCTGAGTTTATGCTTGTATGCTAGGCAAGTACTTTGCCAAATGAACTTCAGCCCTAGCCCCTCTATAAAAACTTCATAAGGAGCACAATGAAAGATATGCATCTTGGGGCTGGAGAGATGGCTTGGCGGCTAAGGCACATGCCTGCGATCCTTCTTCAGAGGGCACACACAAGGGGGCACACGCATCTGGAGTTTGTTTACAGTGGCTAGAGGCCCTGGCACACCCATTCTCACTCTTCCTCTCTTTCCCCTCTCTCTGTCTCTAATAAATAAATAAATAAAAATAAAATTAAAAAAAAAAAAAAAAATTTTCATGAGCTGACAGAAGCTTGTGATTCAGGGAACTGCAAGAAGAACCTCTTGCTTGCTGGTGTGTGTGCTCTCTCTCTCTATCTCTCTCGCCCCCCCTTTCTTCTTTTCCTCCTCTCCTATCTTCCCACTCTTCCCCACCCCCCCTTGACACACCCCAGCCTCAAACTCCCTGTCAGTTACTGAGATTACAGACAAGTTTCACCCTCTCACTTTCAACCAAGAATTCAACAAATTCATCCAGAAAAATAATCAGAACTAAGATAAAGTTTGAGCTAGAAAGTACACGATCATGGTATGGAAACAAACATATAGCCGTCATGTTATGCTGTCAAGGTGACAAGCGTCTCAAAGCTGTGTCTTAAAACTTTTGTTACAACAGTTTTCCTGTCAAAAACACCAACATCAAATGACATTTTCTGCAATGTTAGTTATGCATGTTAGAATGTTAGAATGCATAGGTTGCATTAAAACTCCTGATTTCTTTAAGATTTTATTTTTATTTATTTATTTATTAGAGAGAGAAAGAGATAATGGACACGCCAGGGCTTCCAGCCACTGCAAACGAACTCCAGACGCATGTGTCACCTTGTGCACCTGGTTTACATGGGACCTGGAGAATCGAACTGGGGTCCTTAGGCTTCTCAGGCATGGGCCTTAACCGCTAAGCCAGCTCTCCAGCCCCAAACTCCTGATCTTTCTTTTTATTCGCTTCCCGAAATAGTAACCGGCTGTGTCGAATCACTCCGTACTTCCGGCCCCAAAAGCACGCAGAGACGTGGTTTCCCAAAAGCCAAGTTCCTGAGAACTTGAGAGTGTCACGGGGTGCCGGTCCTTATGTTTTCTCCTCCTGTGCTCCTTCCCCCTGGGCACGAAGCCTTCGGTGCCCCAGTGCACACACCCCGACCGACCGACCGACTCACCTCTTCCCACCATGTGCGTGCGTGCATGCGTGGCAGAAATATCTCGATGTTACGACAGGTGCCGGCCTCCAGGGACCAGAGGACGCCGGCCATCCCACAGCCCACGCACTCATCAGAAAGCGACCTGTATGTTCACACCTCACTTCCCACTCCACACCCAGAGCCTGGGGAGCCCGCGGGCGCGCACTGATGACGCAAGCCGCCCAGCTGCCTCCCCGCAGAGCTTCGGCCCAAGCGACGGCGGCCGCCACCCCGCCCCCTTCCGGGCACCATCAAGAGCGTGGCGGTAGGCCGGAACCTGCCATCTGGTCCTGGCGGGACTGATGCCCTCTAGTGGCTCCGTGTCTAGAAGCCGCCAAAGAGGACGATCCATGGCATCGCGGGGCGTTGACGGTAAGACCGCTCGGCTCCGGAAGGAGGGACATGGGTGGATGCGTACGTAGGTGGCGCCCCCGCGCGGACACTGGTCGCACCGCTGAGCGAGAAAAGCCCGAGGTTGGGGAGAAGGGAGGTAGCGGAACCAGCGGCACGCAGCTGGGCTCGCTGTTGGGAGTGAAAGCCAAACTACGTTTCCCAGAAGCCTGCGCGGCTCAGAGAGGTGAAGACGGAAATTGGCGCGCACGCTGGGTCAGAGGTCGCCCGCGAACTCCTGAGTGGCCGAGGGTTTAGTTCCGGCGCCTGGGGTCGCGAGCGCTGTTTCGCTCCAGTGCTTCCGCTCACGCAGGACTCTATTTCCCAGTGTCCCGCCGCGGCAGTCTCCGGCGGGCAGGCGTGCGGGAGCCGCCGAGCGAGGCTGCGGACGCGTCGGCTCCTGCTCTTGCATCGTGGTCTTCGGCGTTTGCTTTCGCTTCTCCTCCGTCGGCCCCGGGCCCTGCAGACATGGCGGCAGTGCTGCAGCAAGTCCTGGAACGTCCGGAGCTGAACAAGCTGCCCAAGTCGGTCCAGAACAAACTTGAGAAGTTCCTTGCTGATCAACAGTCGGAGATCGATGGCCTGAAGGGAAGGCACGAGAAATTTAAGGTGGAGAGCGGTGAGTGGCCGGGGCGGTCCGCCCTCCGTGCAGAATTCTGGAGCTGCCCTCTGCGAGCTTGCGCTCCCTGCGCGGCGTTTGCTCGTAGCATCTCGTTCCCGGCTGCACAAGCCATGGAAGGCCTTCTCCTTGCTCGTGTTCAAAGTTTGATAACCCTCTTCCAAGTCTGAATCCGTTTCTGTTTCGTTTTCGTCTTATTGGGCGCGGGGTCGGGGGGTGAGGGTCTGATATAGGGACTGTTAACTTTGTCCCACAGACAGACGTTGTTAAGAATTTGGGTCCGTTTACCCCAGATTTTTAGGAGTTTGTGACCATTATCACTAGTTCTGGAGAGCCTGGTCTATCACGTTGCACTTTTAAATGACCTAGCTTTCTGCTAGCCCCTACTCAGGTGGATTCATAGGTAAACCTAATTGACCACTTAGTGCAGTGGTTGGTATATATGCCGCATCTGTGATCCAATAACGAAGTAGATGTTCACCATGACCTTGGATGCAAAAAGAAAACACTAGAACAGTGAGCTCGCAACAGATGTGTTTGATACATTGTACTTCTCTCAAAAAGTTGGAGCTTGATAGAAGACACGAAGACCTGCTTGTAGGAGGCCTTCCAGTAAGAAAGCGAACGACTTGAGGGGCTTGAATGTCCTTGAGAAACCAACCAAGAATCCAGTGGTACCATTAGTAAAATACAGATTCCTGGTTGCATGTTTTTGCGTACCTTGAATCCCAGGGGTGAATATAATATAGTATATTCTGTGTATTAATTTGGACAATGAATGTTGAAGTAGACAGACTTGGCCTCTGCCTTTGGGAAGTTTGAACATTTATTTTTACAGAAATTTAGTAGTTTCATAGGTACTCATTTTGACTTCTTAAAATCTTTATGTTAAGCAGTGTGCAGATGTCTCAGGAAAGAAATAAGATATATGGCATTGGCCTCCCTAGGAAAAATTAATATATAAATCTCCTTTTAGGCATTCTTTTCTTTATCATATATGTCAGTTGAAAAATATTAAGAAAATCCTTTTCAGTACTCAATCTCCTTACATAGCTTAGATTCTTATTTGAAGTGCACTTTCAATATTGTATCTCTTAAAAAAATGTATTTATTTATTTGTTTATTTTGGTTTTTTGAGGTAGGGTCTCACTCTGGCCCAGACTGACCTGGAATTAGCTATATACTCTCAGGGTAGCCTCAAACTCACAGTGATCCTCCTACCTCTGCCTACCGAGTGCTGGGATTAAAGGTGTGTGCCACTACATCCAGCTAAATTTTTATTTTATTTTTATCTATTTATCTATTACAGAGAGAGAGAGAATGGGCATGGCAGGGCCTCTAGCCACTGCAAACAAACTCCAGACGCACGTGCTACCATGTGCACCTGGTTTACGCGAGACCTGGAGAATCGAACCCGGGTCCTTAGGCTTTGCAGGCATGTGCCTAAACCGCAAAGCCATGTCTCCAGCCCTCAATAGTGTCTCTTAAACTTTAGAATCAAAATATTTAGGAATACATAGAACTATTGGAGATACTGCTATTGGGTTTATTGTGTTGATTTTGTTCTTTATATTACTGTTCTGGTTTGCCTTCTATAGAGCAACAGTACTTTGAGATAGAGAAGAGGTTATCCCACAGTCAGGAGAGACTTGTGAATGAAACTCGTGAGTGTCAGAGCTTGCGGCTTGAGCTTGAGAAACTAAGTAAGTATTGAATCTTATCTTTACAGCTACATTTGGATCTTCAGTACTACTTTGTTCTTTAGAAGTATTTACTTAAGACAGCATAGACACTGTTTTTGGCTGGATTCTTGTATGCATCATTTGCACAGCTTTACTTATCCCAACAGGTACTTTTGAAAGTTTTGGAACCAATTAAAACATGCACTTGAAGAGTGATGTTTTTATGTTAACAAATTAAGGTTATTGATTCCATTGCGTTATATTCTGCCACAATGTTTATACTGCCTATGAATCTCAGCATATTTCCTCTTTGAGTCCTAGTTCCTATGAAAGATGGGTAGCTAGTTTTCTCTTTATTAAATCTTAGACTCAGCATAAAATCTTGGTAAAAGATTTTGGCATTTCTTTAAAAAAAATTAGTTACTTGTACATCAGAGCCTCTAGCTACTACAAATGAACTCCAGAAGCATGTGTCACTTTGTCAGAGCCTCTAGCTACTACAAATGAACTCCAGAAGCATGTGTCACTTTGTGCATCCAGCTTTACGTGGGTAGTAGCGAATCAAGTTCAGGTCATGAGGCTTTGCAAACAAGCACTTTTAACAGCTAAGCCATCTCCCCAGCCCCAGTTTTGACATTTCTTAGGAAGATGAGCTGCCCCTGCTTTGCTTAAGATGGATGAAGGTAAATATCAGGACAAATCTTATGCATGCATATATAATTGCCTTTGAATACAGATTAATTTTTATTGGATTTAATAGAGAACACAGGAAGCTTATAATCAAGTGAATGAATAAAATTTCAACTTTCTCTGTATGAATCTGCCCATTGGCTATGTTTGGTTTATGTATTTATTTTTGTAGCTACTTTTGGCACGCAGATTTTGAAAGGTATATGTAAATACACATATGCATAATGGGAAGTAAATACTTGGGTGTGGTCTGTGATCTGTTTGTAATTTTGCCACAACAAAGCATAATGATGATGTCTACCCAGCAGTGGTGCTGAAGAATTTTAGGAGAAATGCTGTTATTGCAGCTTCTTTCATGAGATGTAGGAAACAATTTGTATAATGCTAGACAAAAGTCTATACCTGTGGTATACGGTTATTTGTGTGTGATATATTTATAGATATATGCAAACATACACACAAAATTATATACATATAATCCCATATGTGTAAATCTGGAAAGTAGTAAGGAAGACAGAATAGAAAATCTAGACTAATCTAGCAGGATTATTTTTATTTTTCCCTTGTATAATCCTGGTTTTAAAAGTTACCTTAAATTTCTAGTACATGATGTAGTGGGTTTTTTTTCTTATTTCGCAACAAATGATAGAATTACTACACATTGCATTTTGGACACAGGGTAACATTTAAACTTTAAGTCTAGAATACAGTAAACTCTGCTAAATGTGTAATGGTGACAGTTGGATTAAAATGCTCATTATAGATTTTAAAGTTAATGTATCTATGTCCATTAAATTCCCTTTAGACAATCAACAGAAGATATTAACTGAGAAAAACAAAGAACTTGAAGTTGCTCAAGATCGTAATATTTGCATGCAGGTAAATATCACCCATATGAATAAA
The DNA here is from genome assembly GCA_036365145.1 of Orientallactaga sibirica. Taxonomy (NCBI): domain Eukaryota; kingdom Metazoa; phylum Chordata; class Mammalia; order Rodentia; family Dipodidae; genus Orientallactaga; species Orientallactaga sibirica. The sequence goes on from JAEOAD010000017.1 coordinate 17,661,208, forward strand.
GCTAATCGTAACTATTACACATAAAATGATTTTCTCTACTTATTGTGGTTCTTTTAGGTATTAGACAATGGGACAATGAAACAGGTATATTCAAAGCTACTAGTGTGTGCAAATTTGTACATATAATTCCTATAATTGGATTGGATTTTTACCTGCTTTGTTTTACTCTGTAGAAATTACTTTTTTTTTTTAAGACAGGTTGTTATTTAACCTAGACTGGCCTCAAAGTCACTATGTAGCAGAGGATGGCCTTTAACTCTCCTGGTCCTCCCGCCTCCACCCTCCTAGTGCTGGGATTAACAGTGTGCACCCAGTATACCGAGTTTATGCAGTGCTGGAGATCACACCGACAGCTTTGGACATGCTAAGCAAGCGCTTTTGACAACTGAACTAGAGTGTTAGCCCCTAAAATTGTGTTTTGAATGCCTAGTGTAGCTAGGTATTATTAAAGATGTTTTGATTATAATTATGGATTTGGGTAAAGCCATGTTGTAAATCATTTTCTTAAAGCAGTGATAGGAATAACAGATTGTATGTGATTATAAGGATTGCTGACCAATTTAATCATATTCAGTAATTTGAACCAGATAGAATTTTAGACTGTTGATCTTAAAATTTTTAAAACTTACATTTCATTTGGGACTCAAAGTTAATTTTTTCAAGTCTCAAAAAAAAAAAAAAAATTACTTCGAGATTCTTAGAAGTAGCTCAAAAGTCCTGTAATATGCCTAGAAATGATTTTGTAAAAGTTCGAGGTAGGGTTTCACTCTAGCCCAGGCTGACCTGGAATTCACTATGTAGTTTCGAACTCATGGTGATCCTCCTACCTCTGCCTCCCTAGTGCTGGGATTAAAGGCGTGCGCACCACACCCAGCAAGTACTTGTTAATTTTTTATGCATTCATTAAAAATATGTTAAATATACACAGGCAGAGAATAAAACTGGTTGGTAGAATGAAACGGGATATAGATTAACAGCAGATTGGCAGAAGGAACAAGTCTAAAGATAATGTAAACAAGACGGGTGTGGTGGCCTTTAATCTCAGCAATCCAGAGGTAGGAGGATTACTGTGAGTTCAAGGCCGGCCTGAGACTACATAGTGAATTCCAGGTCAGCCTGGGCTAGAGTGAAACCCTACCTCAAAAACATAATAACCATGTAAACAAGAAGACTGTAATTAATAAAATTGTGGTGAGGCTTTGTGAAATAAGTAAATTTTAGCTAAACTTGCCTTCACTGTAGGTATGAATGTTTCCCTTATGTTGCCACTTCCAACATTTATTGTAAAAAGGGTTCTAAGCATAAAAACATTTAAAAAGTTGGTAAAAGAAGTTAATGTTAAATTCATTTCATCTGAAATTTAAAATTCTGTATATAAACAAAATGTAAATAAACCACTAAAGGTTTATATTTTTAAAATGGCTGCTTCAAATTTTGAGGCTATAATTAAAGGAAGATCCAGCTGAAGGAAATCTGCTGTATAAATGGTCAGTGGTAATGTGAGATGTTTCAATGCTTGTAACGGTAAAATGCAGATTAAAACAAAAAATAAGATCACTGTTTCTCATCTCTCCACGTTGGCATTCATCTCACCTCCCATCATTCCCTCTCAATTTAAACAGCCAGTTCTTAAGTTTTGGGAAAATGTTTTCTTGAAACTCAAAAAACATATAAATGTCTTTGTTTTAACCATAAGGCAGTCAGTGTTTAGAAATAATTTAAACTACAAATGTATTGCTATTTCTAAAAATTTTATTTTGTGAAGGCAAATGAATTAGAAGTATATCAGATACTCTATTAAAAGTTTAAGTAATTAGACTTATGAGTTTGATAAGTGATAAGGAAAAACAACATATGAGGCTAAGAAAGGTGTTTTAAGATTTTTTAAATTAATTAATTAATTATTTGAGACAGAGAGGGAGAGAGAGAGTGAAAGAGTGAGAATGGGCATGACAGGGCATCTAGCCACTGCAGATGAACTCCAGGTGCATGCACCACCAGGTGCATCTGGCTTACATAGGACCTGGAGAATCAAACTGAGTCCTTAGGCTTCGCAGGCATGCGCCTTAACCACTAAGCCATCACTCCAGCCCAAGAAAAGTGTTTTTAAATCAAAACTATGAAGAGAAATTTTGGGATTATGAATGTTGTAGCTAATGTAAAGTGAAGTGACAATGCCATATGTAAATTCCTTTACTGATTGGTAAACTGGATGTTTATTGCTTCTTTGTATGACAGAGCCAGTTTACAAGAACGAGGGAAGAATTAGAAGCTGAAAAACGAGACTTAATTAGAACCAATGAAAGGCTATCTCAGGAAGTGGAATATTTAACAGGTATGAACAAATGTTTTAGCTTTCGAATACATCTTTTCCTCTTTAAAAAAATATTTTATTTATTTATTTGAGAGAGAGAAAGAGGCAGAGAGAGAGAGAATGGGTGCACCAGGGCCTCCAGCCATTGTGAACAAACTCCAGACGCATGCGTCCCCTTATGCATCTGGCTTACGTGGGTTCTGGAGAATTGAACCGGGATCCTTTGGCTTTGCAGGCAAGTGCCTTGACCACTAAGCCATCTCTCCAGCCCCTCTTTTCCTTTTTTTTTTTTTTTTTTTTTTTTTAAAAAAATACTTTATTTCATTTGAGAGAGAAAGGCAGATAGAGAATGGACACACCAGGGCCTCTAGCCGTTGCAAATATACTCCAATTGCATATGCCACTTTGTGCATCTTACTTACTGGGGAATAGAACCTGGGTTTTTGGGCTTCACAGACAAGTATTTTAACTGTTAAACTATCTCTCCAGCCCTTCTTTCCTGTTTTTGTTTGTGTATTTCTTTTGAGGTAAGGTCTCACTCTAGCACAGGCTGACCTGGAATTCACTATGCTGTCTCAGGGTGGCCTTGAACTCACAGCGATCTTCCTATCTCTGCCTCCCGAGTGTTGGGATGAAAGGCGTGGGCCACCATGCCTTCTTTCCTGTTTTGATAGTGGTAGGAATTAATGGAGATTAACTGCTTCTGTGGCTGAACTTTCTTTGTTAGGATTCTGTTGTCCAGTGTAATAATCCTATTATTTCTTTTACCTACTTTAAGCCATTATTAAGAGTTGTGACCCAGCACTCAGGAGACAGAGATAGGAGGAGTTTGAGGCCACCCTGAGATGACATAGTGAATTCCAGGTCAGCCTGGACAGGGGTGGAACCCTACCTTGAAAAACCAAAGAAAAAAGAGAGAGAGAGGGTTTTGGTTTTGGCCTCCTAAGTGTTAGGATTAAAGGCATGTGCAACAACGCCTGGCCATTATCAAGAGTTTGAAGTATTTAGAGTGTGTACTGATGAAAACTTCTTAAAGTAGGAGTATTTAGATCAGAGTTTCCATATAAAAAATTATGCTGCAATGTTATTTATCTTTTGCCTTGCTGAGCATTCCAGGCTGGCCTCAAACTTATTAATTAGTCCTGGCTGGACTTAAATCCCTGATTCTCCTGCCTCTATTCCCAAGATTCTAGGATTACAAATGTGTGTCACCATGTCAGGTTCCTATAATGCTATTTAATAGTTTCCAATTAAATGCCTTAATATTATAATTTAAAGCCTGTATTTAAAAGCAAGCTGAATGAAATTTAAGAACTTAGGTAATATAAATATTTGGGCTGGGGATGGTTAAAGGCATTGGTTGCAAAGCCTGCCAGTCCCAGTTCATTTCCCCAAAGCATGTAAAGCTAGATTCACAAAGTGGTGTATGCACTTGGAGTTCATCTACAGCAAAGAGATTCTAGTGCACCCATTTTCTTTCTCTTTCTCATATAAATAAGAATAGAAAAAACTATAAAAATTGTAATATAAATTTAGATGAATGTGATTATTATTATTTATTCTTTTTTTTTTAAATTTTTTTTTTTTTTTGGTTTTTCAAGGTAGGGTCTCACTAGCCCAGGCTGACCTGGAATTCAGTATGTAGTCTCAGGGTAGCCTTGACTCATAGCAATCCTCCTACCTCTGCCTCCTAAGTGCTGGGATTAAAGGCGTGTGCCACCATTCCCGGCCTTTATTCTTTTTCTATTTTTGACATTTAGGACTGTCGTTCTTAAGATGCTAATTATATTATTTTCCATTTTGTTATTTTTTGTAGTTTTTCAAAATTCTTTGTATAAAATATGGGGGAAATTTTCACATCTATGTTGTTATACAGTAATATTCAGCTAGGTAAAGATGCTTCCACATTTGTTGATAATGCTGTTGTTCAGTTAGCTAGTAGTCACTAGAGTTTCATAAAACCTGAGTATTAGGGTAAAATAATGAAATGTGCATATTTGACATTTGTTATTACCTAGATGATTATTTGGAATTTTTATTGTTTTTTGGAAATACAGTTGGAAAATTGAGGTTAAGATTGGATTTTTACCGTAAATACCATATTTAAGCAACCAGTTTAATTAGTGCATTTGGATAGATGTCTGTGACAGAAACAACATATTAGGGGTTTAAAGACTTAAACTTCTAGCAATAGGTTTTTTGATATTTAGTACTTCAGAGTGTGAAGTAGTCGTTTTTCAATTTTCTTTTGACCTGTAGATGATGTTAAACGTCTAAATGAAAAGCTTAAAGAAAGCAATACAACAAAGGGTGAACTTCAGTTAAAACTGGATGAACTTCAGGCTTCTGATGTTTCTGTGAAGGCAAGTAATTGATTTTTTATGCAGAATCTCAACTTTCTTTTAATATTGTATTTTTATTTATTTGACAGAGAAAGAGCAGGAGGGGAGAGGGGGAGAATGGGTACATCAGGACCTCTAGCCACTGCAAACAAACTCCAAATGCGTGCACCCCTTTGTGCATCTGGCTAACGTGGGTCCTGGGGAATTGACCTGGGTCCATTGGCTTTGCAGGCAAATGCCTTAACTACTAAGCTATCCCTCCAGCCCCAAATCTCAACTTTTATATACAACTCTCCTAAATTTATGTTTTATGGTTCTTTGTTTTCTATTAATCTGCTCTGCTCTCAAACAAAATTTTTCATGTTTCCCTTAATGTGGAAATGTCTTTTAAAGAATTATATATATGATATTTTCTTGGATTTCTTTAGTATAGAGAAAAACGATTAGAGCAAGAAAAGGAATTGCTGCATAATCAGAATACATGGCTGAACACAGAGTTGAAGACCAAAACTGATGAGCTGCTGGCTCTCGGAAGAGAAAAGGGAAATGAGATTCTAGAACTTAAGTGTAATCTTGAAAACAAAAAGGAAGAGGTAACTTAGTAAAATTTTATCTTTTTTGTATTGGGTATAGCTTATATTTTTGTTTGTTTTTTGAGGTAGGGTCTCACTCTAGTCCAGGCTGACCTGGAATTCACTATGTAGTATGAGGGTGGCCTTGAACTCACAGCAATCCTCCTACCTCTGCCTCCCAAGTGCTAGGATTAAAGGCATTCACCACCACGCCTGGCTAGCTTATCTTTTTATGTATTGACTTATTAAATGTTTAGCCAGTGATACTTAGTGGTATGCCGAGCGAGTCTTAAGACTAAAGTCTAAATTTAGACAGTATAACTTAATATTTGGCCTAGGAAAATAAAGAAATTGCAGTTTTTATAATGACTCTTGATACCAACTACTATCTTATAGTATATCTTACTTTCCACGAGTACATGTTTAAGTAGCATTAAGTTGTTTTTACTTGTATTTATGTTTTGTTTTGTTTTTTGGTTTTTCAGGGTAGGATCTCACTCTAGCCCAGGCTGACCTGGAATTAACTGTGTAGTCTCAGGGTGGCCTTCAACTCATAGCAGTCCTCCTGCCTCTCCCTCCCATGTGCACACCTGGCTTAATTTTTTATTTCATATATTTTAAAATTTTATTTATTTGTTTATTTATTTACAAGAAAGAAAGGTAGAGAGAGAGAGAATGGGCACACCAGGACCTCTAGCCACTGCAAATGAACTCCAGAAGCATGCTTCACCTTGTGCATCTGGCTTATGTGGGTACTAGGGAATTGAACCTGGGTCCTTATGCTTCATGGTCAAGTGCCTTCTCTCCAGCCTGTATTTCATATATTTTTATAAGCTTTTATCCCCTCACTCCTACTGTTATTTCCCTGGGACCCTCTTCAGTGGAATCATGAAGGCTTTAATCAATACCTGTGGGGACCATGCCTCAGTATTCCTACTCACTCTGTGGCTCTTACAGTTTTTCTGTCCCCTCTTCTGCAATGATCCCTGAGTCATGGCAGATCTGTTGGAGGTCTGATTTAATGTTGAGTTCTCTATGGACTCAGGATTTATGTCTTCATGGATTTGATTGATCACAGCATCTGTCACTATTGCTCTGATGCTAGATGTCAGACTAGCAGTGAGAGCAGTATTAATGTGGCCACTCCCTCTGCAATTTCTCCTGGGCCCTGGCCGATGTAGTAGAGATGGAGGGTATTCAGCTATATACTTGTCTTATCAATGGATCTTGGCTTTCTTCCATTTGCTCTGCCATCTGTAAAATAAACTAGATTCTCCAACCTACAAGAGAGAACAGCTTGGGTTAAACGAGATATGCAAAGTTATTTGACAAATTTTTGGTGTGCAAGTCCACTTTTTTCTCCAGAGAGCAGTGGGGGCTTTTTTCTGCCATGTGAGTTTCCTGACCATGGGATTCTGATTTGGTTTCCAGTACCAGATATGAGTTATTTCCCACTGAGCGGGCCTCATATCCAATCAGAGAAGAGTTGGTTACCTTTAGAGGCTGTATGCCACTATTGCACAAATGTGTACTTGTTCAGCTGGTTTATTTTTGTAGTCTGTAGGGTCCCCTGCTTATTCAAGCTATTGGTGATGGCTATCTTCCAGCATCTCCAGCAGTATGAGGACTAGTTGGGAGGGAGCTAGTTTCCCTTTTGGTCCCAACATGGTGTTCTTCCTCAGATTCCATGTGGTTTCAGAAGGTTCAATTCATGATTGCTTGGCACTGTGGGTTGGACAGAAGATCATAGTGGCAGGAGTGTATGGTGGAGGAATTTACTGCAATGTGAGCAGAGGGCAGAGAATAGGCACTTTATTTTGTTAAATGTGTATACTTGTAAATTACGTTTTTGAATGTGGAGGGTTATTTTGCTTTTGATGGAAAGTAAAAAGCTAAGCTTTGTATCAAATGTTAATATGCTACACTTCTCCCCCATTTGTTGCTAGGTTTCTAGGCTAGAAGAACAGATGAATGGTTTAAAAACATCAAATGAGCATCTTCAAAAGCATGTAGAGGATCTGTTGACCAAATTAAAAGAGGTATTGATGACCACATTAAAATTTATTTCTTTTTACAAAAATATTAAAGCCTTTAAGTTGCCATTATATGAAAAGTTTATGTCATTCCGTTTGTCAGATTATGTTACTTAGAGAAACAGTCTTAACTACACCAAGGTGTTCTGAAACCATTTTTGTAGGTCCAACTGGCCTTAAGCTCACAGTCCTTTCTTAGCCTTCTGAGTACTGGGATTACAAGCATGAGCCACCATGCCTGTCTGATATTATGTTTTAGTCTGTCTCTTAGCACCCATAAGATAATTAGAGTATGTGCAATACCTATGCTTAATTCAGTAAGAAATAACAGTTAAGTGTTGCATACTAAATACTCTGAAAAAGTAATATGGGCTGATTTTAATGTGATTTAACTGCTTTACTTTAAAAGTCATATTTTATCCTCTATTGTCATGCAGTTTGTGTTTTACTCATACTTTTGCAAAGTGAATTTTCTGGCTTGATGTTTGAGAAGCATTTTAAATTTAGTTCAAGCTAGATTTACTTATATACTAGATTTGTTACTATTTGTTACGGGTTTACTTTTTCTTTTGTTTTTTTTTTTAGGCCAAAGAACAACAGGCAAGCATGGAAGAGAAATTCCACAATGAGTTAAATGCTCACATAAAACTCTCCAATCTATACAAGGTAAATATGCCACCACACATTAGTGTGCAGTGCTGGCCTCCTGGCCATATGGGTAACTTGTTAAATTGAACTTCCAGAGTGCTGCTGAAGACTCAGAGGCCAAGAGCAATGAGCTCACCCGGGCAGTGGACGAGCTGCACAAACTCCTGAAAGAAGCTGGGGAAGGTAAGCAGTTAGATTGTGGGAAGATCAGGTTGCTTTCAAAGAAGAGGTACAGTTTTGTTTACATTTGTGTACTGATATGTTAGGGACACACTTTGGTATAAAAAGTACCTCTTTGGTTAAAAAAGAAATCCTTTAGTTAAGAAATTTAAAGTTATATATCAAAGAAAATAGTACATTTGAAAATAGAAATAAAAGTCATAACAATTTGAGTACTCTGTAAATTGCCATCCCTTTTCAAGCTATCAGTGACATTATAGTTTTATTGCTTTACATTTTTGCTATTCTCTCTTTCTTTCTGCCTCCCATCTCTTCCTTTCCCTCCCCACCTCTCTCTTTTCTTTCTTTCTTTCTTTTTTTTTTTTTTTTTTTTTTTTTTTTTTTTTGGTGAACTGTTAAGCACCTTCGGGGATTGACTACTCCAGAATCCCTTGAGGATACCAAAATTCAAGAATGTTCAAGTTCCTTATGCAAAGTACTTGTTTATAACATGCACACACCTGCCTGTATACTTTAAACCACCTCCAGTATACTTAAAATAACAATACTTAGTGCAATGTAAATAAAGTGTGATGGCCAGGCATGATGGTGCACACCTTTAATCCTAGCACGTAGTAGGTGGTGGTAGGAGGATAACTTTGAGATTGAGGCCGCTAGGAGACTACATAGTGAATTCCAGGTCAGCCTGGGCTAGAGTGAAACCCTGCCTCAAAAAATAAAAAAAATTTAAAAAGTGGCTAGAGAGCAGGCTTAGCAGTTAAGATACTTGCCTACAAAGCCTTAGAACACAAGTTTGAATCTCCAGATCCCACGTAGCCAGATGCAAATGTGCAATATTGCACATGTACACAAGGGGGCGCACACATCTGGAGTTTCTTTACAGTGGCTGAACGGCCGTAGCATGCCCGTTCTTTCTCTCTTTTCTGTTTCTCAAAAATTAAAAATTAAGCCAGGCATGATGGCATACACCTTTAATCCTAGCACCTGGGAAGCAGAGATAGGAGGATCGCCATGAGTTTGAGGCCATCTTGAAACTACATAATTAATTCCAGGTCAGCCTGGGGAGCAGTGAGACTCTACCTTGAAAAAACAAAACAAAAACCCCAAAAATTAAAAAATAAAATAAAATGTAATGATAGAAACATTTGTACCTGTTCATACAGATACTTTTCTGTTTTCAATTATTGGTTGAATATGTAATATGAAATCCAAGAAAGTAGGGGGCTGATCACATTTATGGTTCTATGCAGTCAGTTCTTATATTTTATTTATTTTGGTTTTTTTGAGGTAGGGTCTCACTGTAGCCCAGGCTGACCTGGAATTCACTATGTAGTCTCAGGGTGGCCTTGAACTCAGCGATCCTCCTACCTCTGCCTCCTGAGTGCTGGGATTAAAAGCTTGCACCACCATGCCTGGCCAGTTCTTATATTTTAGAATAAACATGAATATTGGAACCAGAGATAACCCTAGGTCCCCTTTCCTTATAAGTTCTTTTCTTTTCCTTGTGCATGGGGGTATCAAAAAGAGAACAGACAAAAAGAGAACAGGGGGTGATAAGTAGTGGCAGAAATATCATTTAGATCATTGTCAGGTACAGCCTCTCTAACATTTAATGATGTCTCCTGGACAGGTAAATTCTTACTGTAAGATTTTAATTTTTTGTTTCAATATTTTGTCTCAATATGATATAGCTAACAAAACAATGCAAGATCATCTTCTACAGATGGAGGACTCTAAAGTTCAAATGGAAAAAGAAATGCTTGAGAAAGTAGGGAAACTGGAAAAGGAATTAGAGAATGCTAATGACCTGCTTTCAGCCACAAAACGCAAAGGTATAGCTAGTAGATGCTTGTTAATTCTTTGGACAACTAAAATTTGTTAAGGTAATAGCTTGATTTCACTAATGCTTTCTCTTATGCAATGATACAGAAAACACAATACAGGTGATAGCATTACAGTTTGCTTTTATGGGCTGGAGACATGGCTCAGTGAGTAAGAGCACTTGCTATATGAGCATGCAGACCTAAGTTTGATTCCCCAGCATCAACATAAGCCAGGTGTGGCTCTGCACCCTTGTGTCCCACTGTTAAGTGTTGCAGAGACAGGAGAACAGCTGGGACTGGGTGGTCACTCATTAACCGAAAAATGATGCAACTCCAGATTCAGTGAGAGACCCTGTCTCAAAGAAATAAGATGGAAGAGCAATAGAGGAAGACATGTGATTTCCAATTTGGCCTCCACATGCCAGTCCTTGGGACATGCACATATGCTTGTATCACATGTATGCTCACACAGTAAGATTTCTTTTTAAAAAATAGCATTCTGTGATGTTACATATTTACAGTGTTAACTGTAATTAATGTACTTTTCAGATTTGAATTGTATTCAGAATTAATAAAGTCATTTATATTGCTTATCCTTCCTTTGTCTTAAAAAGTTATTAGTTGTTCTTAGTTAAAAACATTTCAGAAGTATACTAAATTTGTATTTTTCACACAGGAGCTATATTATCTGAAGAGGAACTTGCAGCCATGTCTCCCACTGCAGCAGCTGTAGCAAAGATAGTAAAACCTGGCATGAAATTAACTGAGGTAGGAATGACATTCAAACTTGTTTAATTCTTTTTCTTCAACAGAAGTGTTCAGATTGTTCTACAACATAATTTCCCCCAAATTCATTCATAACGTCATCTGCTGATTAATATTGCATTCTAGGACAGGCTTTCTTTCATTCCTACTTGTATGTAGGATTATAGCAAATATTTCCTTTGCATGTCATTGCTAAGGAAGATTTATTTTGAAACAAGATAGACTACAAACTGGTTGGTAAGACTTCAATATGATGAAATGCCACTTCTACTTTCAGTTGTATAATGCTTATGTGGAAGCTCAAGACCAGCTGCTTTTGGAGAAACTAGAAAACAAAAGAATTAATAAATATCTAGATGAAATAGTGAAAGAAGTTGAAGCCAAAGCACCGATTTTGAAGCGCCAGCGTGAGGAGTATGAGCGTGCACAGAAAGCTGTGGCAAGTTTATCTGTTAAGCTTGAACAAGCTATGAAGGTTGGTTCCATTTTTCAGTTTTTAACTTTGGAGAAAAAAAATAAAGAATCATTTCCTAGATAGTTTTTCTTAAGGTGTTTCAGTCAGAAAAGTATATGGACTTTCAGTGATAAAACAGTTACACAGTTTTAAAATTAATTTATTGACAGCCTTCATACATACACACAGCGTATCCTGATCTCGATCCCCTCCCACCACCCTCCTTTGTTTCGCCTTCCCCTTCACTAAACCCCCTCTAGTTTCCAGCTACTCTCTTCCACTTTATGTCATTTTTCCATTCCCCTCCATCATCCATGACATGCTTAACAGTTACACATGTTGATGTTTTTCATTGCTTTATTAAACACCCTAATGAGGAAATGCTCGAATTTTACTCGCCTGAATTGTGAGAGCCAGTTACATTTTAAGGTAATTAAAAGGTTTTCTTGAGAATGTTTTTTTTTTGGGGGCGGGGGTGGCTAGAACACTTTTCACATTAAAATAATAGTCTTTTTCTTATAAATATTCCTAAATTTAGCATAACCATTCTTTCTCAGTCAGTTGTAGTAGCCTGAATAGAAATACCATATTGTTTGACTGTAGGTAAGAACTCCATTATTTTACTATTTTACAAATCAGCATCTTACTGAACATTATTTTGTTAATGTTCTATTACATATAAAATGTGTCAAGAAGTTCATAGTATCCTTTTATTTCTGAAGAGTACTTAATGGTGCCATAAGAGTGTTGAACCCTAAATGATTAGATGTTAAGGTACTACTGTTAGTATTATTGAGAGAAATCATTTTAAGGTTTGTGAAGGGCTGGAGAGACGGCTCAACAGTTAAGGTGCTTGCAAAGCCCAAGGACCTGGGTTTGATTCCACAGTACCCATATAAAGCAGATGCACAAAGTGGCACGTGCATCTGGAGTTTGTTTGCTGTGGCCCTGGCACACCCATTCTCTTTCTCCTATCTATCTCTGCTTGCAAATAAATAAAAATATTAAAAAAAAAAAAAAAGGATTTGTGAAAGTTTTTTGTTTGAGGAAATTCAGCTAACTGAATTTATGTCTGCTATTCTAAACTGATATATTTCCTTTTTAGACAATATAACATATCTTAATTCAAAATTAAATTTCTTCAGCTGTTATTACTTAGAAGTCAGCTGAAATGGAAATATAACTAATGACCTTTCCCTTCTGAATAAATTATAATTTTGTGATGAAGGAGTTCTGAGAAATCACCCTGCAGTGTAATCTGCAAAGAGATTCCTTGGGTCCAGTTTGATCTTTATGTTTTTGTTTCTCCTTGTTAATAGTGAGGATTGAAGCATCTTGTTATCTGCAGAGGGTTGTAACTAGGCAGAAAGAATTATAATGCCAGTGTTCATCTTAGTAAAACCTATTTGGCGAGGTGTGGTGGCACACGCCTTTAATCCCAGAATGCAGGAGGCAGAGATAGGAGTATTGCTATGAGTTCAAATCCAGCCTGAGACTACATGAATTCCAGGTCAGTTTGGGCTAAAGCGAGACCCTATCGAAAAAAGTAAAACCTATTTGTTTCTTCATTAAAGTACAGTATAGTAATAGAAGGGCTTTATCTTCAAAACCAAGGAATTTAAAGGATATTAAAAGTAGCTCATTCATAAGATTTCAATGCTTTTATGACCAAACTACATCCACTTTGCATCTGTATTAATCCTCTTTTGGACTTAATGGGTTTCTTTCAGTGCCGTTGTTCATTAACATTTGCCTATTTCATTTTTTCACATATTTCTTCCTACTGAAATTAGTTCATGCATTAGAACACGAACATATTTTCAGAGGTACTTGGAACACCAGGATATATTTAAAGGATTATTATGTAAAAATAACCCATTTTGAAGAAAAATTTGCATAAATTTGAAATAAAATATAAAGATTCCAAATCTGACTGAGTTTGTGCTTATAGCAGAGTCCTTAAAACTATGCCCCTAAATCTCTAGTGCTCTTGTGAAGTGAAACTGCAAAACCCTGCACACGCCTTCTTTAGCAGCCAGTGCTTTGGTTGCTGCTGCTTGAGAATTCATTACTGAGACTTTCACAAGTCACATCTTCTCTGTCTCTTACCTAGCATATTTTATTGTCAGATAATAATTATATCCTACACTTTTGTTCTAGTCGCAGAGATGTTGAGTTATTTTGATAGGATACTATGAACTTGATAGAGCTTGTAAGACCATAGTTCTTCATGGCTGTGGTATTTGAACACTGTATGGTTGTCATTCATATACTCTGTTTGTGTAAATCCTGGGAGGGAGTGCAGAATTTTAACTTTTTACATTTTATAGGAGATTCAGCGATTACAGGAAGACACTGATAAAGCCAACAAACACTCGTCTGTACTTGAGAGAGACAATCAGAGAATGGAAGTACAAATAAAAGACCTTTCACAACAGGTTAGTCTATTTCTTATGTTTTCCAGTTGGATACTTGCTGTCCACTAATGGGTGAACATGTGTGATGATATCTAAAGAAATACTTTATAAGAAGTATGGAAGGCATTCTAGTCGTGGAAATGCCACATTAGTAGAGTTCTATTCTAGTTATTTTTATACAGCTTGTTGTTAAATTTTCAAATTGTAGGGGCATTTGTAGTAAAGACACAAATACTTCAAAGGTAATAGCATTTGACTACTTGCATCATCCTATTCCGGATGTTCTAGTGTGTAGCCAGTGTTAGCAGACTGTTTCCTTGTTCATTCATATCCTCCACACATCAATGAACATACATGAAAATATGTAAGAATACGTTTTTATGCACATCATTCATTATTCTGCTACTGGTTTTATTTTTGTGTGTTTTTTTTTTTTTGTTGTTGTTGTTGTTTATGTAGTCTGGACTCAGTTCAATCTGGCCTTGATCTCCTTATCCTTCTGCTTCAGCCTGAGTGCTGGGATTATAAGTGCCTGGCCTTTTTACTTTATAAAGAGACACTGTCTCACTATGTTATGTGTTGCCCAATTTAGCCCTGAACTCTACTCTTAAGAAGGAGTTCGCGTCAGCCTAGTAGTTTTCACTGTGGGCATGTGCTGTTATGCCCAGCTACTGGGTGTGTATGTGTTTTAATGAACAAGTTGGTAAATGTAGATTTTTTTCTTATATTTTGCCATACATTTTGTATGCTTAAACATACATAATACACATTCATAAAAGTACTTGCTTTGTTTGTTTGTTTGTTTGGCTTTTTGAGGCAGGGTCTCACACTAGTCCAGGCTGAATTGGAATTCACTATGTAGTCTCAGGGTGGCCTTGAACTCATGGCAGTCCTCCTACCTCTGCCTCCCGAGTGCTGGGATTAAAGGCGTGCACCACCAGACCCAGCTCTAATTACTTACTTTTTGTCAAAACCTTTTTCTGTGCATTCCTCTGTTCCATCATAGAATATATACCTAAACACCCACCTGATTTATATGTGATTTTGTTTTGTTTTCGTTGTTGTTTTAGAAAAATGACCTTTTTTTCTGGGATTTGCTACATTTTAGTAGTATCTTTATTCACTAAAGTTTTACTTGACTTAGGCTCTAACATCTAAAATGATTGCATTTGTGCTTTTTGTTATTTTAAGATAGTCTAGGTTAGAAATAGCTTAAAGTTTCTATAAGTAATGTTTTCATTTGAAATTTTCTATTTCTTTGAAAGATTTCTAGAACCGTTACTAATATTATTCTCCCACTCAAGTACTAGCCCTGCATAGCTTCCAAGATCTGATGAGGGATCAGATGAGAGAGGTTTCCAGAGTGCCATAAGTCAGCGTTAATGTTAACATTAAATGTTTTATTTTTAGATCAGAGTGCTTTTGATGGAACTTGAAGAAGCAAGGGGAAACCACGTAATTCGTGATGAGGAAGTCAGCTCGGCAGACATCAGTAGTTCCTCTGAAGTAATATCACAGCATTTAGTATCTTACAGAAATATTGAAGAGCTTCAACAGCAGAATCAGCGTCTGTTATTTGCTCTTAGAGAACTTGGGGAAACCCGGGAAAGGGAAGAACAAGAAACAACTTCATCTAAGTAAGCAGTTGACTACTTCCGTTGATTAAATATTTATAGGAACTGCTTAACATGTCCTTAGTTACTGGGGGAAAAAATTGAGCAACATTAATTTTAAAAAGTAAATACGTAATTTTGGTTAATGTGACTAGTCCTGGAATATATTACATACACACACACACACGTGTATGTGTGTCGGTGGGAACATAGAAATTGGAGGACCTGGCCTAGATGTCAGGAAACAAAATATAGAGAAGAGAATAGAAATTACTCAAATAGACTCATGAATTTTCAGAACAGTGAACATAGATGTGGTGCGTGAGGAAAAGGAATGGCTTTAAAACCTAGAAAATTAGAGCTTAAACTAACTGAAATTGGTTTGGTTTTTTTTTTTTTTATAGACAAGTTTCTCAGATGGTACTAATGAGTACACTTGGTTCTTAAAATGGTAGAAGGAGGGCTGGAGAGATGGCTTAGCGGTTAAGGTGCCTGCCTCCTAAGCCTAAGAACGCTGGTTCCAATCTCCAGCGGTTCCAATCTCCAGGTCCCACGTTTAGCCAGATGCAAAGGGACACAAGGGCGCAATGCTGCACTTGACCACAAGGGGGCGCACGCATCTGGATTTCGTTCACAGCAGCCAAGATGCTGCTGCCGCGTCCATCTCTGTCTTCCTCTCCCTCCCTTTCTTTCTCTCTCTCTTTCTCCAAAAAAGAAAATGGTAGAAGGAAAGTGAAAGAATAAGAAATAATTAGGAAGTTGTAATAGAAGTAAGCACTTTGCAGCTTAGACTTATGCACATAACTTTCCCGCAGAATTGCTGAGCTTCAGCACCAACTACAGAGTTCCCTCACTGAACTAGAGCAGCTCCGTGAGGCACGGCAGCATCAGATGCAGCTTGTTGACTCCATTGTACGTCAGCGTGACATGTACCGTATTTTACTGTCACAAACAACAGGAGTGACCATTCCATTACAAGGTAGATTTATTTTTATGTTTTTAAAGAAATATGTTGAAGGTGCATCATGGAGTGCACTTTGGTACATAAGCAATGGATACTGTAATAATAGTGGGAAAGTTAAATGAGTTATTATGTGTGATTGTTTGTTGTATCCCCAATTCTAAGAAAATACCATCTTTGATGTACTGCTAAAAAAGACTATTGTTGAAAATTTTACCCCTTAAATCAGTACGATTTTTATTTTTATGTTTTAACATTTAATCTGTATGTAATAGTTCCCTTCTGATCAAAAACCAGAAACAGAGCTAAAGCGATAGCTCGGCTGTTAAAGGTACTTCCTTGCTTGCCAAGCCTGAAAGCCCAACAACCTGGGATTGATTCTCCAGTACCCACATAAAGCTAGATGCACAAAGTGGCCCATATATCTGGAGTTTGTTTGCAGTGGCTGGATGCCTTGGTACACCCATACTCACTCTGTGTGTGCCTCCCTGTCTCTCTCTCTCTCTCAAATAAATAAAAATAAAAAACCAGAAACAGCTATAATACTCTATAATAGAAACTGTTTTCTGAAATAATTTGTTTTAAATAAAGTTACCTAGTTGATTTAGTAATGATGTGTTTGCAAATATTACGGCTGATTTACAAAAGCCAATGCAATACTAACCAGTCTTTGTATTTTTCTGAAGCTTCGAGCTTAGATGATCTCTCTCTCATATCAACGCCAAAACGCTCAAGTACAGCACAGACTGCTTCCACTCCTGCTCCAGTACCTGTTATTGAATCAACCGAGGCCATTGAAGCAAGGGCTGCTCTTAAACAGGTAGAGAGCACACCTGCTGAGGAACACAGGCTGACTTTAGAGAATACAGTATTGTGTTCTAATGGTCACCAATGTTTAGTTGCAGGAAATTTTTGAGAATTACAAAAAAGAAAAAATAGACAATGAAAAAATTCAAACTGAGCAACTTGAGAAACTTCAGGAGCAAGTCACAGATTTGCGGTCACAAAACACCAAAGTTTCCACTCAACTTGATTTTGCTTCTAAACGGTAAATTTTGTTTTCTTAAAAGTGAATACAGTCTAAGTTAATAAAGCCCATTCATTCAGGTTCCAGGATTAATCAACAGTAGTGCTGCTTTTTTGTGAATGAGATTCAGTATGGGATGCTGTGATGCTTCCTCTGTAATATTGATTACTAATTCTCTCAGGCAGTACTAAGATACGACCTTAAGAGTATGGATAAAAGAATGAAGATTTCATACGTAGTAAACAAGCCACTTTTTTGTATTAATTAAGCTTATAGAATTCTTGAAGGACATAAAATTTCTTTTTATTTAATACCAGTTATGAAATGCTACAAGATAATGTTGAAGGCTATCGCCGAGAAATAACATCCCTACAAGAGAGAAATCAGAAACTCACTGCAACAACTCAAAAACAGGAGCAAATTATCAATACCATGACTCAAGACCTGAGAGGAGCGAATGAAAAGCTGGCTGTTGCCGAGGTGAGACCACATCCACAGTTGACTTGCATCATAAGCTGCATGTGACATCACTTTGTTATTTCTTTGCTCTTACTGATTCAAATTGTTTAGGTGAGCAGTTTGTGGGTTATAAGTCCTTTCTCCATGGCTTCCAAGTAGCCTATAATGTATTACTAGTGTCATCTTTTCTCCTGAGAAAAGTATTCCTGTATTATTTTCTGTTGAACTAAGATTTGATTACAAGTCTTCTACTTTAAAATAGAAGTCAGTGACTTGTTTATCCATGTATAAGAAAAACAAATATATTTTACCCATTGCTCGTTTTTAATAAGACAACATAAAAATATAACATTGAAATTATATTTCTGAATTTTTACCTGAATATAAATGCCTAAAGTAAACAATATTATTCCCAAATAAATTCTGAGTTGGTATTGTGATTAAAAAGTTATGCCTTACCAGGCGTGGTGGCGCACACCTTTAACCCAGCACTTGGGAGGCAGAGGTAGGAGGATTGTCATGAGTTCAAGGCTACCCTTAGACTACATAGTGAGTTCCAGGTCAGCCTGGGCTAGAACGAGACCCTACCTCAAAAAATAAATATATGCCTTACCCCTGTTTGTTTGTTTGTTTGTTTTTTCTTTCAAGGTAGGGTCTCACTCTAGCTCAGGCTGACCTGGAGTTCACTATGTAGTCTCAGGGCAGCCTTGAACTCATGGTAGTCCTACCTCTGCCTACCAAGTGCTGGGACTAAAGGCATACGCCACCACGCCCGGCTGTCTTACCCCTTTTTTTAAAATCAATGCTTATACATTAATTAAAATTGATTCAAGAGTTAATAAGTAATTTGCCTGGGTTTTTTTGTTTGTTTGTTTGTTTGTTTGTTTTGGTGGTGGTGTTATTGTTGTTTGTTTATGTTTTTCAAGGTAAGGTCTTCCTCTAGCCCAGGCTGATCTGAAATTCACTATGTAATCTCAGGGTGGCCTCAAACTCATGGTGATCCTCCTACCTCTGCCTCCCAAGTGCCGGGATTAAAGGTGTGTGTCACCATGCCCAGCTAATTTGCCTGTTTTTCACAATCATGAGAAATAGGTTGGTTAGGATATGAACTCACCTTTGTACTTCTGTTGGCTGTATGTCATTTTCATCTTTCTCCCAAGCTGTGGTAGGAAGTGGGCAGCAACACTTTCAAACTGATGGAGTGACAATTAACATGACTCAGGGATAAATGTAAATACTTTGAATATATTGACTTTCAAAGCACTGTTTCGGGTTCTCTGAGGCTTACAGTGTATTCTTAAAAGGAAAAAATGTCTTAAGTAGATCAATTATTGTTTTCAAACAGGTTCTGAGAGGTGATTTGAGTTTCAAAGCTTCATGATTAATAGTCTTCTGGTTTCACTAAAGTGCAATTTGAACTGAGGGTTTTTTAGTCTGATGTTTTACATTTTTGTTGCTGTTGTTTTTTCATTATGGTTGTTAGAGACAAAATGACAATAATAGTTTGTGTTAATGGAAAGGCTTTCCTTTGATGTATTAGTAGTCCTGATATTTTTTGCTTTATTTTTCAATACATGAAATGTGGAATCATATTTCTTTTTGGTTTTTTTTTTAAATATTTTATTTATTTATTTGCTGAGAGAAAAAGGGAGGGAGGGAGGGAGGGAGACGGGGCGGGGGAGAGAGAGAGGGAGAGGGAGAGAATAAGCACAGTAGGGCCTCCAGCCACTGCAAATGAACTCCAGATGCCTGCTCCCCCCTGTGCACCTGGCTTATGTGGATCCTGGAGAATCGAACTGGGATCCTTTAGCTTTTCAGGCTAGCATCTTAACCAGTAAGCCATCTCTCCAGCCCATCTTTTTGGTTTTTTGAGGTAGGGTCTCACTCTAGCTCAGGCTGACCTGGAATTTACTATGTAGTTTTAGGCTGGCATCAAACTCCCAGTGATCCTCCTACCTCTGCCTCCCACGAGCTGGGATTAAAGGCATGTGCCACCACACTTGGCATATATTTTTTTACTTCATGAAGCGGTAGAGTGTAAATATCAATGAGTAGAGTGATGAAAAGGTCATTTTAATTTTGTAATTGTATTAGTTTTGGCATAGTATTGTCCAACATTTTTTTCTTCCACTTTATTCATTGCAAGGTAAGAGCAGACAATTTGAAGAAAGAAAAAGAAATGCTGAAATTGTCAGAAGTCCGTCTTTCTCAGCAGAGGGAATCTCTATTAGCTGAACAAAGGGGACAAAACTTGCTGCTCACTAATCTGCAAACAATCCAGGTGACCAAGTGAAAAAAAGCACATGTACCAAAAAAAAAATAGAGATATTCTTATCATTTTATTCTTTTAATTTTCTAAATTAGAAAATGTATCTTATTTGTGTTGTCCATTATGGTGATCAAAGAATTTGAAGACATACTAAAAAATCATTTTAAGCAAAACTTTGAAAGAAAGTGATAGAAGCTATGCAGTTGGCATATTTGATCCTCAGCCCTATTCACTGGGTTCTGTATAGCATAATTGTGCACAAGATTAATTTGAAAGAAATCCAAATGACTATTGTGATGCTTCTTACCACCCCATGACCCAATAAATGTGTATTTTAATATGAAAAGATGTTAAAATCATTTCTTGGTAGATGCTTCTATCCTAAGTTCTTCATAGGTTATAATACTGTAATTCTGTATATCCTTTAGTAAGTATTCTTTGTGTTGCTTTGTGTTTATTATTTTTTCTTAAGCTAACTAACCTTATTTCCTTAGGGAATACTAGAGCGATCTGAAACAGAAACCAAACAAAGGCTTAGTAACCAGATAGAGAAGCTGGAGCATGAGATCTCTCACCTAAAGAAGAAGTTGGAAAATGAAGTGGAGCAGAGGCATTCGCTCACTAGAAATCTAGATGTGAGTCTTACCGGGCTCCACATTTTTAGTGTATGTTTCACAATTAATCTAGTGCATGGACATAGACACATTGCCTTTCCAGTGGGATTTTGCAAAATGTTTTACATACGCTCTTAGATTTTCTTACATAGGTATGCCCAGTAATTTCTGATTGTGAGTTTTACTGTGTTGGATGCTGTATCACTTTACTTTCCTTGGGTGTTGTTCATGAAGGTAGTAAAGTTAACTCAAAGAGTTGATTTTGTATGAGTGTGTGAATGTTACTTTTTACGATATGCTAAGTGGGCCTGGAGCAGTGCTTAGTTTGGAATTAATGATTCCCTACCACTTGGGACAAGACTTTGTTAAGAACCAGTTCCAGGGCTGGAGATATGGCTTAGCAGTTAAGGCACGTGGCTGTGAAGCCTAAGGACCCAGGTTCAATTCTCCAAGTCCCACGTAAGCCAGATGCACATGGTGGCACATGCATCTGGAGTTTGTTTGCAGTGGTTAGAGGCCCTGGCACACTTATTCTCTCTCACTCTCCCTCTCCCCTCTTTTTCAAATGAATGAATGAATGAATGAATAAATAAATAAATAAATAATTTAAAAAAAAAAAAGAACTAATTCCATTGTTCAGGGAATGTTTTTTTTCCCCCCGTCTGGCTGTAGGGAACACATTATGCCAGTGAGTATCAGGCACCTTTACCCTGAGCCTCTTGAATGATTCTTTTCTTTGTCCAAGACAATCTCCTAAACATGGGCTAGTCACAAGTCAGGGGGGTGCCCAGGGTACAGGCCCAGGGGGCTTATTTCTGGCCACTGCTCCCCTGAGATCTGTCCTGTTAACTTGAGCTGCTTCAGTCCCAGAGGACCCGTCCCATCACTCTTCTCCATTTACGGAGTCTGCTCTGCTGCACTTTTCTGGTGACATAGCCTAGAACCTTACTTAAGTTAGCAAACTAGGAGAGATCATGATAATATTGAGTGCTTTGGGTGGAAATTTAAATTGTTACTCTGTCTAGCAAGAATTTAAGGATCTGTAGCAAGATGTCTTGATCCTGTAGTTATATATGTACTAAAAATAGATTTTATAGGGCTCATGTATTTTTTTCTTACAGGTTCAACTTTTAGATACAAAGCGGCAGCTAGATACAGAAATAAATCTTCATCTCAACACAAAAGAACTATTGAAAAATGCTCAGAAGGAAGTTGCTACATTGAAAGTGCACCTGAGTGCTATGGAAGTCCAACTTGCTTCTCAGTCTGCACAGAGGGCTGGTAAAGGTAAAGAAAGTGGGCTAGGCCAATATTGAATGCCAGATAAGTACTTCTTCAGAAGTATCCTAATTCATTGTGGGTGCTAAAAAAGAGTAGAGAAACCTGTTCTTACTATCTGAAAAGAAGAGTTCAGTGTGGGACTACAGTCAGAAGACTTGGAGATCCAAATAATTTTATTTGGTACTGGGCCAAGTTTTGTTCTGAATTTTCAATTCTTGAAATGTGTGGGTTGCCGTGGTTCAAACATAGGGCCTCACACATGCTAAGCAGGTGCTCTACTGAGCTATCCCCCAGCACTGAAACCATTTATTGATGTTTAACAAAGATTAACATGTGAGGACATTTACTAAATCTGTGATAAGGTGCAATTAAAGAAGTAATTTATTTGTTTGGGTGCCTTTAAAGCAGTATTTTAATCTTTGCATATTATCAACCTTAAGGGAAATATTTCATTAGAGTCTGCTGCCCTTTTGTAAATACACCATTTGAGATTCAAATCCTTTATGTCCAGATAATCTTTCTATATGGCTTTATTTCTTTAAAAAGGAAATCAAATGTGTGTGCATGTGTATTGTGCAAGTATATAACTGGTACATTTTGTTTAATGGAATATATAATCCATTAGTCTTGTTGCTATCATATAGTAAGAAAACATTCTTTTTAACCTTCAGTTTCTTCTTCCATTTATTTTAGAGTAAACAAAAATTGTGCTTTCTGCAAGCTTGTGGGTTGTTGATGCTGTATTCCTTTCTTGATTTCTATAATAGCAGATTTCAAATATACAAATTTCTTAGAAGTAACATGACAAAATAACTAGTGGTTTTTATTTTGGTACTCAGCACAGATTGAAATATTTTATAGTTAAGTACTCCTGCATTTGAGCCTTAATCCTCATTTAATGTACTCTTTAACAGTAGTCCTCTCTACTGGTATTTAAAATGTTAGTTGGAAATGTTGATCTTACCAGAGTCTTAATGTTTTTAGGTCAGTCCAGTGACAAAGAAGATGTTGATGATCTTTTGAGTCAGTTGAGGCAGGCTGAAGAACAGGTAAATGACTTGAAGGAGAGACTCAGAACAAGTGCTAGTAATGTGGAGCAGTATCGAGCAATGGTTACTAGTTTAGAAGACTCCCTGAACAAGGAAAAACAGGTATGCATGGTTCACAAAATTCAGTTTAACATATCTGTTAATTTTTTTTTTAATTAAGAGCATGCTGTATGTAAAGCACTGTTGTATGAATTGTGGCTACATCATTCCTCTTGATTTCTTAATTTCTTAATTCAGCTAGAATTTCTTGAGTCTAATAAGGGCAAACAAAACAGAAACCACAAGGCAAAGCATTTGCTATAGGAAAGGTTCAAATCAAATCACTTAGATACTTATCTGTTAGATGTGCATGGCTTTACAGATGTGTCACTAGGCAGGGTTTTGAATAAACATAGCATCTGGATAAAGAGGAGAAAGGTATTCCATAAGGTATCGAGCCCTAGCTGAACGGAAAGGCTTCAGGTAAATATTGAGTTCACTTGTACACTGTAGCCTGTTTTGGAGCCACTTTTTGCATCTGCCATTATGTAGACTGAGTAATTGAACCTCCAGCTAGCAGGCTTTGCAATCAAGCACATTTAACTACTGAGCCATCTCTCTAACCTGAGCCATTGCTTTTTAACATGACATAATTAGAATTTTTTCCCAAAAGTTAATGTAGAACGAAGGATATAAAATTTATTATGGAGGCTATCACACTAGTCTAGGGCCACAATTTTAAAAGATCTTTTTGTTATTAGCATCAGTGTAATGTAGTATGTGAGGAAAATGTCTTTCAGTGATAAATTAGCCAGATTTTGGCTAGTGGGTGTGAGACTATAAGGGAAGGTGAAAAAATTGGAATTTTATTTAAAAAATAAAAATGGCCAATAGACAAGCTGAGAGATACATTCTGGCTTCTAGATATATGCTTGGTTTAGTCACCATTTCATGGATTCTTCTTTTGATATAAGGCAGACATTTAACTTTACTGATGATCTAATTTAGACTTAGAGGAAGGAATTATAGAATCTTAGATGTGTATCATTTTTGCTTCTACTTTTTGTAATATGGTGAAGGTAACAGAAGAAGTTCGGAAGAACATTGAAGTTCGTTTAAAAGAATCAGCAGAATTTCAGACACAGTTAGAAAAGAAGTTGATGGAAGTAGAGAAGGAGAAACAAGAACTTCAGGATGATAAGAGAAAAGCTATTGAGAGTATGGAACAACAAGTAAGTTGGATTATTAACCATGACAATATTTCTGTCTTTTGTGTAAGAATTTGAATTCTCTTAACTAGCTCATAAGGGATAATTTGGCTCACTGCAACAGAAATAGATTGAACACATTTTAATTTTATGTTTCACTCGGTTCTGTGTACATTTCTATAAATTTCTTTTTATAATGGCATTTTCAAATCCAACCTGTTTTTGTTGATTCCTATCACCCTTCTTTCCCCACTTTCTACCTAACTGTATTTTCCTTCCTTCTGTTTACATGTTACAAGTATCCTTTTGCCCATCCCATCTCCCCATCTTCCAGCTCATCTTTTTATATTCACTTTTGGTTACTGTCTGTGTTCACAGGATTTGTCCCACATTTTCCCCACATGCATTACAAACACACTCATGACAAGCATGAAGTCCTGCATGTCAGTTTTGGTCTTTCTGAGTTTAAATCACTTAATATGATTCTTTTCAGATCCATCTATTCTCTTGCATATTTCATATTTTATTTCTCTGTAATGTGGAATGGAATTTGATTGCATGTCTTCTATTTTCATTATCCATTCATCTGTCACTGGGCATCTATGCCCTTTCCAATTCTTAACTTTTGTAACTAGAGCTGCAGTAAACGTAGATGTGCAAGTATCTCTGTAGTAGAGAGTGACATCTTTAGCATCTATGTCCAGAACTGGTATGACAAGTTCTAGCTCTTTTGAGAAACCTCCATTCTGACTTCCATAATGGCTTAACTAGTTTGCAGTCCCACCAACAATGGATGACAGTTCCTCTTCCTGCATTCTTGCCAGCATTGTCTGTTTCCTTGATCATAGCCTTTTCTGACTGGGTACCTCGGTTTGTTTTGATTTATGTTTTCCTCATGGCTAGGGATTTCAAACATTTTAAGTACTTGCCCATTGCTGTCTCTTGTGAGCAATCTGTCTATAAGTTTCTTCTTGAAAATTTTAGACAGTATTACAAAATAAGATATTAATGCCACTTTGGGGGCTGGAGAGATGGCTTAGCGGTTAAGGCATTTGCCTGCAAAGCCAAAGGATCCTGGTTCAATTCTCTAGGACCCACATAAGCCAGATGCACAGGGAGTGCATGCATCCGGAGTTCGTTTGCAGTGGCTGGTACCCGTTGTCTTTCTCTGCCTCTTTCTATCTCTCAAATAAATAAATATATTTTTAAAAAAGATATTAATGCTGCTTTTTAGAAGTTCTGCCTCAGATTTGACCTTTTTTTTTTTTTTTGTAAAGTGGTAAAGAGAAGATACAGAATTGTAAAATGTATAGATATGTTGGATTATACAACTGAGCAATGGTCCTTTGGGTTAATTAGGTCATTCAGCATCTATCTTCATTTTTTTCTAAGTTTGTACTTATTTTTTGTTTTACTCTTGTTCTTATTTAGTTATCTGAACTGAAGAAAACGCTCTCTAGTGTACAAAGTGAGGTACAAGAAGCTCTTCAGCGAGCAAGCTCAGCTTTAAGTAATGAACAGCAAGCTAGACGTGACTGTCAGGAACAAGTAAGTGCTGTTCCCATAGTTTGCTTTTGCTACATGAACTTTAAGCTTAGAGAATGGTTCTTAGAGTTATACATTTTGAGGACTAGTGGGCCTTAAAAAATGCAAGTGCGATATTATTTCTATTCTTGTGGAACTTAATGTTAAGATATTTAGAAAATGTAGATGAAGGCCAAAAGTAGTGTATTCTTCATTAATAAAGCAATCTTGGCAAATGTGGAAAAAGTATAAAACCAGAATAAGAAACCAAGTGTATATTTCACGAGATCTGGTAAAAAAAAAAAAAAAAAAACTGTTAGCAACAAAACAGTTAAGATACTTGGAAGTCTCAACAAAACAGAATACGTGAAAAATATTTTAATTATCCCCATTTTGATATATTTAAGTTAACCTCCCATTTTTATTATTTTTAAGAATACACTATCCTTCATAAAAAAAATATGGATGAGCTTCATGGATTTTAATCTTTTGTGTCAATGGGGATAATTATTTACAGGCTAAAATAGCTGTGGAAGCTCAGAATAAGTATGAGCGAGAATTGATGCTGCATGCTGCAGACGTGGAAGCTCTGCAGGCTGCCAAGGAACAAGTTTCAAAAATGGCATCAGTTCGTCAGCATTTGGAAGAAACAGCACAAAAAGCAGAATCACAGTTGTTGGAGAGTAAAGCATCTTGGGAAGAAAGAGAGAGAATGTTAAAGGTATTATTATAGATGAAAGAATATTTTGAAAAGCTGACCTTTTTTTTAGTTGTACATTAGAAAATATATTATGATAAATTCCTGGTTTGCAGGATGAAGTTTCCAAGAGCATGTCTCGCTGTGAAGATCTAGAGAAACAAAATGGACTGCTTCATGATCAGATTGAGAAATTAAGTGACAAGGTGGTTGCCTCTATAAAGGAAGGCACACAGGGTACATTGAATGTATCTCTCAGCGAGGAAGGAAAATCTCAAGAACAAATCTTGGAAATTCTCAGGTAGGGCAAATACTTTAATACTATGAAAACTACAAATGTAGATGGAAAGCTCAGCCAGTCTTGTTGGCCAACAAAACCACTGCTGCCAGATGGCATGCACCTATATTAAATAAATAGCTTTAAAGTTGAATCTGATAGTAAGCAGTTAAGTTGATTTTCAGTGAAAAGTTCAAATGCTAGCTGGATGTGGTGGTGCACACCGCTAACCCTAGCTAGCACTTAGGCCCAGGCAGGAGCATCAGGCATTCAGGGCAGCTCTTGATTTGAAGTAAGATCCTATCTCAAAACAAGAGAAAGGAACCAAAGGCCTTCTACAGAGTTTTAAAGATACCATAGTTCTTTTGCTTACTATGTAGTACAGGCTTTGGAACTTGAAATACATCTGCATCTACCTTTCAAGTACTAGGATTGTTTACAGATATGTGTCACTATACACAGCCTAAAGATAGGTATTTCTAATGTGCTGTCATTAAAAAATTTAACCTTTACTGTTATTACAAACATGTGAAATAGCTATTAAAGTAAATCATTCAACTTTTGAAATATTAAATTGTTGGTTCTTTGAATATCAGATAAAATCTTTACGTATATATTCTTGTAGATTTATACGGCGAGAAAAAGAAATTGCTGAAACTAGATTTGAGGTGGCTCAGGTTGAGAGTCTGCGTTACCGACAAAGGGTTGAACTTTTAGAAAGAGAGCTGCAGGAACTGCAGGATAGCCTGAATGCTGAAAGGGAGAAGGTTCAGGTATGTAAACTAAGCTTAAAGAAAGCCAGAAGGGGCTGGAGAGATGGCTTAGTGGTTAGGGCACTTGCCTGCAAAGCCTAAGGACCCACGTTCAACTCTTCAGATCCCACATTAGGCAGATGCACAAAGGTGTGGCAAGCACAAGGTCACACATGCCCACTAGGTGGCACAAGGATCTGGAGTTCAATTGCAGGGGCTGAGGCCCTGCACATCAATTCTCTTCCCTCCCTCTGTGTCTCTCTCTCTCTTAAAAAAAGGAAAGAAAGCCAGAAGATCTCATTTTTAATCTACCATTTAGTGTAAGTTTAATTTGATTTAAGTACT
This sequence comes from Orientallactaga sibirica, assembly GCA_036365145.1. Classification (NCBI taxonomy): domain Eukaryota; kingdom Metazoa; phylum Chordata; class Mammalia; order Rodentia; family Dipodidae; genus Orientallactaga; species Orientallactaga sibirica. The sequence goes on from JAEOAD010000017.1 coordinate 17,688,811, forward strand.
CTTCCTAAACTTGTAAGTCCACTAAACATCTGTTCAATACTACTTATATGTAGTGGTTAATAGTGAAAGCTCTATACCCAGACTGTCTAGTTTTAAAAACTAGTTTCCTGTGGTTAGCTGCTATGCTTTTGTATTTCGCCTACGTTCCCTGTCTTGAGTTTCTTCACCCATAATATTTAAATGATGATCGTAATGTTTATTAAGGGGATTTACACACATGAGCTTGTATAACCATACCTAATATTGTGTCTTGAATATTGTTTAACTCTTCTGCTCATTAGTTTCCTTTCTGTGATATTTGGATAATTATAGGGATGAAATCAGTTTATGCATATGAAGCATTGAGACTTATGGTATGTAGTATGTAAAATTCTAGCTTTCTGATTTGTTAGAGTTATCATTGTATATACATTTTCACAGTCCTTCTAAGACAAACTGATAGATTAAAATCCTACAGAATATTTTCTTTATGTAAAGAAGAAGAAAAAGTTAAAGTAACAGCCAAACAAAGGAAAAGAAGATCTAGGAATATAACACAAGCTTGATACCACAACAATACCATCCACCAGCCAATAGGGTTAGGTCCCTCATTCTTAAGAGATTCAAAACTATGCCACATATCTAGAAGGAAGTAAATTAAGACCTTAAAGCATTTACCTACTTTTAATTTATAAGTAGTCAGCATGACTACTAGAGAGACACTATTGATCGGGGAAATGGGAAAAGTTGTATTTATGAGCTTGTGTCTTCAGCAGAAGTTTGAAGTTACAAAATTACATCTGGTTCAAAAAACAATCCAAATTCAAAATTGCTTCACCATGGAAATACAATCCTATATTTCATACAGTTACCCCTTGGAAGAAAAACAGAGTCAATTCTTCTTTATGTTAAAAAAAAAAAGAAACTACACGTTGTTTCAGTCTCTTCTGCTTGCTTTTCTTTTTGCTATACCTTTGGGTTATAGAAATGCATATACTAATAGATAAGTCACACCACCCTGTGAACAAATTCTGAGGGGGGAGAATCAACTCCTAGGTACATTAGGAAGGGTCAATAAGTTACACACATTATATCACAAATAATATATAGTGTTGGAGCTATGAATTATGCAGTTTTAAAAATGACTGGCAGAAACCAACACATGATTTGTTCATACAAAGTTCCTAACTAATAAAAATAAGTATAATTGTGTGGCAAACACAGGCGTGATATGCATGCCTGTAGTCCCAGCACTGGGGAGGACAGTGCCGAGGAGAAGGAGGATCACTACAAATTTGAATCCAGACTGACTTAATGTTTGCAGCCTATCCAGAGCTTATAATAAGCAAGACCCATTCTTTAAGTAAAAATATTGGAATCATATACAAAAAGTGAATAGTTATGTCTAATAACAAGAAAAAAAGTTCAGATTGTTTATACTAAACAATAGGACCATATAATGAGGAATGTCCAAGCAAGGGAGGGCAACTTGGGGTAAAAATAACATTGCACACACACACACACAATGCCGGGTGTGGTGGCACACACCTTTAATCCCAGCACTCGGGAGACAGGTAGGGGGATCACCGTGAGTGCGAGGCCACCCTGAGACTACAGGGTGAATTTCAGGTCAGCCTGAGCTATAGTAAAACCCTACCTTGAAAACAACAAATAAAAAAAATAACATTGCTTCTGGTCTGGAGAGATGACTCTGTAGTTAAGTGTATTTCCTGCATAAGAATGGGGGCTGAGACTGTCTGAATTTAAGTTTCCAAATTGCTCATAAACAGCTTGGCATGGACATGCATGCCAGTAACCCTGGACCCACAGGGGAGTAGAGACCTTAGAATCATCCAAGCCCCACGAGCTTGGGAATCAGTGAAAAGAGACTGCTTTAAAACAAGACCAGGTGGAAGAGCAATAGAGCAGGACACCTGCCATTCCACTCCAGCCACCACAGGAAAACATATGCCAGCTGTCTCCAGGGCATATATGTATATATACATCTCTCTCTCTCTCTCTCTCCCTTTCTCTTTCTGTTTCTCTGACATACACACATGCATATGCATACACACAAACAAGCAAAAATTAAAATAACATTACTTTCAAGCTAGTAAATTCTATATAGTGACTACAAAAAAATGAAAAAAAAAAACATGTTTTTGTCCAGTGTTAATACTGCTTGTTTGTTGACTTGTAGTCTCTGTTTACTTTAATCTTTGTTAAATTCTTACATTTAAGTTCTTTTGCTGTTAAAATGAGTTAGAAAAATAAATTTGTAAAGTTTCAAAAGTTTCAGTTAAGGTTGAAATTTAAATCTCTTTATTGTAGGGAAAATTAGAACTGGTAAGAAATGATAGTTCTTTAGCTATTTGTATGTATGTTTGGACGTATGTATGTCCATACATATTTACATAAATGTATTTGAAATCTGTAGGTGACTGCAAAAACAATAGCTCAACATGAAGAACTAATGAAGAAAACTGAAACTATGAATGTAGTAATGGAGACCAATAAGATGCTAAGAGAAGAAAAGGAGCGGCTAGAACAGGATCTACAACAAATGCAAGCAAAGGTTTGTATCTGGCCAGTCAAGTATGGAAGCATGTTTTCTTTAATACTGAAGTAAGTTTTATTTTGGTTGCAAAATTTAAAAATGACTCTTTTTAGGTGAGGAAACTGGAGTTAGATATTTTGCCCTTACAAGAAGCAAATGCTGAGCTAAGTGAGAAAAGTGGTATGCTGCAGGCAGAGAAGAAATTATTAGAAGAGGATGTCAAACGTTGGAAAGCACGAAACCAGGTAAATGAAACTCAAGTCACTTGAAACCATAGAAAAAGAATAGGGTAACAGTTAGCAGTGTAAAAATATTTGGTAATATTAATCAGTAGATGCTAGTATGTTACCTGCATATATGTGACATGTTGAAATTATGTTAATTTTTTAAATGAATTACATTTTGTTTTTTCTTTAAGTTCTCATAACTCTAAGAGTTTTGGCTTTAACTTTATTTGTAACATGATCTTATGCATTAAAATGAGAATTGGATAGCTTATTAGAATGCTTTTTAAAAACTTGTTCAGTGGGACTCTTGAGATACAATATAATGTACCTAAGAATTCCAGTTCTGTACTCAAACGAGGTTAGAAGTTTGCCTTGTATATATACTACTTATGTGGCTTGTGAGAGTTTCTTAACCACTCTGAGCTGCAGTTTTCCTTATTGGCAAAATCAGGGTGTTAAAGCATTCATTATTCATGTACAAAAAATAAATATAAAAGTAGTTTGCTTCACACCTAGAAAATACTCTGGGAAAAGAACTGTTTATGAGTCTCTAAATAAGACTATAGAATTTTAGACTCCTTATTTCATAAACAATCTGAAAAATAATTAAGAAGGCAAGGTGAGCTACCCAAACCTTGGTATATTTCTGTTACATTGTGCTGCCTCTGATGGTTAGTGGAATCACATTTATTTAGAGTGGTCTAATATGTTCACTTAGATTGTAAGGCATCATATATACTTTTCCTATGTAAATGTCACTAATGAAATTATGTGCTTAATACTAAAAGCTTTTAGATTCAGTGGCTCCCTTTATTTGGCCTAGTCTAAATCTAGAATGTTCATTCCAACTCTGAAAAAACAATGACTACTTAATGGCATTTGAGCTTATTTTTCCTCTTCCATTTTGGCTAGATTTGCGAAAGGAAAGCATTGATATGAATATTATGGTACCTGGTTACTGTGAGGTGAACCTGATAACCCCTGCACAAGGGAAACCACTGTTTCTGATCACTTTGGATACAAGATGTCTACTGTAAACATAACTAGATACTCTGCCAACTTAGTATAGCACATCTTTTACAAATCTGAAAAACCAAAGTGTACATTTTTCCTATTCTAGCATCTAGTAAGTCAACAGAAAGATCCAGATACAGAGGAATATCGGAAGCTCCTTTCTGAAAAGGAAATTCACACTAAACGGATTCAACAGCTCACTGAAGAAATCGGGAGACTTAAAGCTGAAATTGCAAGGTATAATAAGGAATGAAGCTTTAAAACAACTGTAAAATTGTTTTTGTTGTTGTTGAGAGGAAGTGGGGTGATAGTCTAACTATGAAGTCCAGGCCAGCCTAAAATTTGAAATCCCATGATGGCCTCAAATTCATAGCTGCCCGCCCAAGAGTTGAGATAACAGACATGTGTCACCATGCCTGGCTTACGTGAAATCTTCAACAAGTTTATTCGGCTTTATTTATTCATTTGTTTATTTTATTTTATTTTATTTTATTTTGGTTTTTTGAGGTAGGGTCTCACTCTAACCAAGGCTGACCTAGAATTCACTATATAGTCTCAGGGTGGCCTCAAACTCAGGTGATTCTCCTACCTCTGCCTACTGAGTGCTGGGATTAAAGGCATGTGCCACCACGCCCAGTTGTTTTCAGCAATTTTTGTGTCTGGCTTTACTTTCATAGGTACTAGGAAATCAAACTGGATCAACAGACTTTGCAAGCAAGTGCTTTTAACTACTGAGCCATCTCATGTTTGTACACCTGTGTGCATGTAGAGGCTAAAAAACTATCTTCGGCTTCATATAGCTTCATTGTCGGGAAAGTCAGTTACCTAGAATAATTTTTTATTGTTAATCTCTACTTATGGCTCTATAAAGGAGGCTTTTCTTAATTCATCAAATGACTTCAGAGTATCCTTTTGTGATTTTTCAGCTTACAAATTTTTGTCATACATATTTTCTTTGTTCATAATAGTATTCTGCCATGTTCGGTAGGAAAGGTATTCTTAAAGTTGAAGAAACTAAGATTTGGGGCTGGGGAGATGGCAGGTGGCTCAGCAATTAACCCTGCATCCAATTCCCCAGTACCCATGAAAAGCGAAAGGCATATGGTGCCTACATAAGCCCTGTGATCCCAGTCCACCCCTGACAATAGAAGGCAGAGCCAGGAGAATCCAGAGCTCCCATGCCAGCAGTAAGACAGCCTGTCTCATAGAAGGTGGAGCATAGACACCTGGAGGTTATCCTCTGACCTCCACAGGACTAATACCACATCATGGCACATGTACATACATCCAAATAAATTTTTCCTTAAAAACTGCTAGACTACATATTGTTACAAGGATGATATTAAGCTCATACTCTTATTCCAAGCCACCTTGATTTGAAGTTCAGTTCATGGTATCACTTAGAGCTGGCAAAACAATGTAGCCCACAAGCCAAATATGACCCAAGACTTGTTTTGTTTTTATTTTTATTTATTTATTTGAAAGAGAAAGAGGCACAGAGAGAGAAAAAAATGGGCATGCCAGGGCCTCTAGCTGCTACTACAGTCAAACCCCGTATGCATGTCCCACCTTGTGCATCTGGCTTACATGGGTCCTGGGGAATCAAACCTGAGTCCTTAGGTTTTGCATGCAAGCACCTTAACTGCTAAGCTATCTCTCCAGCCCAAGACATAACTTTTTATGTAGACTAAATGTAGATCATTTTGGCAGTTTCACAAGCTTTGTAAAAAAAAAAAAAAAATACGTTTATGACAACAAAAACAATGCCACCTTTAAAGCCTAACATGGTCACTCAGTCTTAATCTGCATACCACAACTTGAGTACTTGTCGCATTGTTCATGTTATTTGACCACTTATTAGTTCAGTTTTTCTAACTTCAAGACATGTATTAGGCCTGTATGTCATTCTTTTTTTTTTTTAAATGGTTTTTTGAGATAGGCTCTCACCCTAGCCCAGGTTAACCTGGAATTCACTATGTGAATGAATGTGAGGGTGGCCTTGAACTTACAGCCATCCTCCTACCTCTGCCTCCTGAATGCTGGGATTAAAGGCGTACAGTCACCACGCCCAGCCTTCTGTATGTCATTCCTTATAAAAGATTATAAATTCTTAAGGTAAATAGTTACCTCTTGAAATGGGCAGTAGTTTTTAGTTAAAACGTTATTAAGGGGCTGGAGAGATGGCTTAACAATTAAGTCCCTGACCTGCAACACTTAATGACCTGGTTTTGATTTCCTAGTACCCACATAAAGTTAGATGCACAGTGACACACGCACCTGGAGTTCATTTACAGCAGCTGAAGGCCCTGCCATGCCTATTTTCTCTGTCACTCTTTTATTTCTCTCTACTTGCAAATAAATAAATAATTTTTTTTTTTAGTTATTAAGGCAGGTTGGAGAAATGGCTTAGTGGTTAAGGCATTTGCCTGCAAAAGCCAAAGGATCCCTGTTCGATTCTACAGGACCCATGTAAGCCAAATGCACAAAGGGGTGCATGCATCTGGAGTTCATTTACAGTGGCTGGAGGCCCTTGCATGCCCATTCTCTCTTCCTCTTTCTCTCTTTCTTTCTTACTCTCTCTCAAATAAATAAATATATTTTTAAAGTTATTAAGGCAATGCAATACAAACTTGTAAAGTATTTTAAAATTTGAAAAGTCTGATGTATTTTATATTTCTAAAATAACATTTCCTCCATTTTTTTACAGATCAAATGCATCTTTGACTAACAACCAGAATTTAATCCAAAGTCTGAAAGAAGATTTAAGTAAAGTAAAAACTGAAAAGGAAAACATTCAGAAGGATTTAGATGCCAAAATAATTGATATACAAGAGAAAGTTAAAACTATCACTCAAGTCAAGAAAATTGGACGCAGATACAAGACCCAGTATGAAGAACTTAAAGCGCAACAGGATAAGGTATTGTGAGGAAATTAATATTTTTCATTGCTTGTATAAGCTTACAGTGATATCTTTGCATTTTTAGAGGGTGAGTTGTTTATTTGTATTTTCTGGACAGTTTCACTATATAGCCCAGGCTAATCTGGAAGTTTTATATATTTTTTTCTTATTTTTAAAATGTTACATTCATATCTCTTCTCACCTACCCCCGTTGTAGCAAGTGGGGTTATTGATTCTCCTCAGTGGGGTTATTGATACTCACTGTGGAGTCAGTGAAGACCTCTGTCAATCTCTTTGGAGGGGTGGGGGGGTCATGCCTCTGGGTAATCCTATCCACTTTCCACCCCCTCTTCCACAATGTTCCCTGATCCTTGATTGGCATGTTAGAAGTCCGATTTAGTGTTGAGTTCTCTGCTGCCTGTAGATTTCTGCTTTGATGAGTTTTGAGTGACCACCATGTCTGTTGCCCTCTCTCAAGCTGTGTATCAGGCTAGCAGTGTCAGCAGTGCTTGTGAAACTGCTTCCTCAGCAGTGTCTCCTGGGCCCTGGCAGATGGTAAAGAGAAGGTGGCATGTCTCATGGAAGATGGTCATCTATCTTTTCTTGTCATACTGATAGAACTTGGATCTCCCTAGTATTTTCTGCCATCTGTAAAATAGAATATACAACCATAAATGATAGAGGGGATAAGCATAGTTATTTGAGAGACTTTGTAATGTGTGTGCCTACTCTTAGCCAACAAGCAGTGGGAACTTTTCTCTGGAGCCTTAATGTGTTGCCTTCCCATGGGATTCTGACTTGGTCCTCAATACCAGCTATGAGTTCTGTCCCACTGAGTGGGCCTCATGTTTAATTCGAGAACAGTTGATTGTGCCACTATTGCACAGGTGTGTATGTCTTACTTAGCTGGTTGCTTGTGTAGCTTGCAGCATACCCTGCTTATTTAAGATATAGATGACCATTATCCCCCAGGAACTCCCATAACTCTTTCCATCACTGTGAGGGCTAGCCAGGAGAGAACTGACTTCCTTCCCTTAGTTCTAGTGTAATCTCTTAATGTACTGTGACCACAGCTTGTTGTGTCTTCAACAATATGGTTTTATCTTTTAGCTATGATGGGTAACCAAGTGCTTTGGCAATGTCCTTGGGTTTTTTTTTTTTTTTTTTTTTTTTTTTTTTGGACTGCATTAGCCTGAAACTGTTGAACCTCTTACCTCAAGCCTGCTGAGTTCTGGGATTATAGCTGTGCACCACCACATGTGATCAAAGATTATTGTATTATAAAGTCAAATTTTTTTGTAAATGCTCAGTATTTCAGTTTGTTTTTACTATCTCTGGGACTGTTTCCATAACCGTATTAGTTACTTTTCTCATTGTTATTACCAAGTATTTGTTGAAGGCAACTTAAGGGAGGCTGTGTTTTGGTTCATAATTGGAGGAAATATAGCCTGTTGGAGGAAGACATTGCTTCACTCAGCTCCAGGGCAATGGGCAAGACGATGTCTGCTCACATCCCAGCAGATCAAGAAGCAGCTGGCACTGGGCATGGTGGCGCATGCCTTTAATCCCAGCACTCATCATGAGTTCCAGGCCAACCTTAGACTATAGAGTGAATTTCAGGTCAGCCTGGGCTACAGCAAGACCCTACCACAAAAAAAAAAAAAAAAAAAACAAGAAGCAGCTGGCTTTCTCCTCCCCCACCCATTTTTTTTTTCTTTCTGAGATGTCAACCCATGGAATGGTGCTGGTCCACATTCAGAGTGGGTCTTCTCCTCACATTTAATCTACTCTGGAAATGTCCACTCGTACATACACCCAAAGAGGTGATTCATTAATGCTTTGGTGTTTGTTTGTGTGTTTGTTTATTGGAGAGAGAGAGAAATAGGCAGAGAGAATAGACACTCTAGGGCCTCCAGCCCCACTGCAGACACACTACTGATGTATGTGCCACCTTGTGTATCTGGCCTATGTACATGCTGGGGAATCGAACCTGGTCCATACACTTTGCAGGCAAGTGCTTTAACTGCTAAATTATCTTTCCAGTCCCCCTTGATGTTTTTTTTTTTTTTTTTTTTTTTTTATTTTTAATTATTATTTAATTTATTTTTTGGAGAGAGAGAGAAAGAGACAGAGAGGGAGAGGAAGACAGATAGAGATGGGCATGCCAGCAGTCTCTCAGCTGCTGTGGGAATCAGATCCTGGTCCATACACTTTGCAGGCACTTTGCATCTGGCTTTGGGACCTGGAGATTAAATTATCTTTCCAGTCCCCCTTGATGTTTTTAATGCACTTAAGTTGATAACCAAAAATTAAGAATCGCAATAGCTCATTGCCAGTTAAAATTTGTATATCAGAAAAATGGCAGTTTTTACAGCTAATCAGTATTTGCTTGATTTTTACATCATAATTGACTACTAAAACTTTTTTAAGCCTTATTATGTTTTGAAACTAAATGTCACTTAATTTCCAAAGGCATAGGAATAAATTCTGTTTCTGAAATCTTTCTCAGGCACTTCCTCTAAATCATTCTCACTGAAGGTTGTTTCTGATGCATTAATACTTTTTGTTGGATTTATATTGTCTTGATTTTTTGTTTCCTGTATTATAATGTAGAGATTATTGCATTTTGGATTAATTTAATGCTTGGGTTTTCTAATTATCTGCAGTAATATTAGCTGAATCAATCAATCTGATGTTACATATCTTCAGGGTAGGAGCCTAAGGAGCTAGGTGTGGAGTAACCAGAAAAGTGACCCTAGGTGTTGGGTTTGCCTGCTATGAGAGTATTCAAGTAAGCTGAATGGTACAGAATACAGACAAATTCTAAAAACTTAACTAAACAATGTACACATTCAATGAAAACCAGCACAGAGTATTTGTGCAAAAGTAGGTATCATGACAAACAGATCCTTTAACAAAGTCACAGTCCCTAAGGATGTGTGTTGCCCCACACCCTTAATCCTGTCAACTGGGAGGCTAAGATTTCTGGTCTGTAGAGAGTTCCAAGATCAGCTTGTGACCAAGTGAGATCCTTCTCCAGTGAATGACAGAAGAGGAAACAAAGACAGTATAAATCAGGAAGCAACACATGAGCAGCCCAAAATATAGCTTATTTAAGAATGTCAAATCCGACCATCCATCAGATTTATCATATAATTTACCCTGATATGGATGGTGCCATTAGTCCTTCCAATGCAAGCCTATACACCGGGCTTATTTGGTGGGTACTGACCTGGTGTAATCCCAGTTACTTTTGGGGACGGTTTGGCTTTGATCTCAGCTATGCTGCACAGCCACTTGGGTCCCTCTTTGCTGTACTGTAGGCTCAGGAATGCTGGCTGGCATTCAGCTGGTGGCTAAGTGGTGCCGGGTGCTATATAGGTGAGCTCCCTTCCTCGGGTCCCTGGTGCTTGCTGGCACTTGTGCTGGCAGTGGGAGAGGGGAGGCTGTGAATGGAAACTGAAGTCTGCCCGCTGGTCCACACGATCTTCCTCCTCACAAGCCACTCCATTGGTCTCTGCTGCCCTCCTTCCACGTTTCTTGAGTTTGCTGGTGTCAGTGGAGAATTCCCTCACCTGGCTTTAAAATCCTGCTGCTCAGGCCAAACCTGGCAGCTGCGGCCACATGGAACTCCCTGCTGCTGCTGGAGCCGCTTCTGCCCGCTTCTGTGGGCTCTAGACACTCTGGATCTCTCCTACTTCTCTGCTGCGGTTGATAATTTACTATACACCTCACTTTTTAGTAGAGGAGTGTATTTTTTGCTTTTTTTTTTTTTTTTTTTTTTTTTCTCCTAAGCTGTTTTGGCATGGTTCCTATGCCGCCATCTTAACTGAAAGTCCTCGCAATAGTCCTTTCTGAGCTCTGTAGAGAACGTGCTGCTTGCTGCATGGAGAGCCTGGATTCAGAGAGCCATCGCACAGGACCCAGCCTAGTGGTGCTGAGGTTGGACTAAGCCAATAGCAGAGGCGATCAGAAGGGGACCTGTTTGAGGCATATTGTGGAATTGAAGAGACTTGCAATAGAGTGGAATGGACCGGTGGGTTGGGAGGGCAGGCAAGACTTCTGAGGTTGACAGCCTGCTCCTATTCCTACTCCAGCCCCTTGAGTCTCATAAATTGTTTTTGAACAGAAAAATTTATTTCTGAATACCCTTAAGAGTAAATTTTTAAAGTTGGAAAAGCAGAATTATACATCTGTAAGTACATATTACTGCTTGCCATCTTAGGTCATGGAGACTTCTGCTCAGTCTTCTGGAGACCATCAGGAACCACATGTCTCCATTCAGGAATTGCAGGAGCTCAAAGATGCCCTCAGTCAAGCTGAAATGAAGGCAAAGTCACTAGAGAGTCAAGTTGAGAATCTGCAGAAGGTATGACTGTGAGAGCAGTGACAGGCTCACGTCCCTAAGGGTTGGTACTCCCTTACAATGGAGGAACATTGATGTAATGTTAGTTTGTAGTATATGCACTTCATACTGATTTGACTGAGTTTCATGATAAATACTTTATTTCCCTTGAAAAGACATTATCTGAAAAAGAGACAGAAGGTAGAAATCTCCAGGAACAGACTATGCAGCTTCAGTCTGAACTTGCGCGACTTCGTCAGGATCTTCAAGATAGAACCACACAGGAGGAGCAGCTCCGACAGCAAATAACTGAAAAGGAAGAAAAGACAAGAAAGGCTATTGTAGCAGCAAAATCAAAAATTGCACATCTAGCTGGTAAATTTCTGTATATGCTAAGATTTGAACTAAGTACTAAAAGTTGGTTATAGAGCCAGGTGTTGTGGTGTGCACCTTTAATCCCAGCACTCGGGAGGCAGAGGTAGGAGGATTGCCGTGAGTTTGAGGCCTGAGACTACATAGTGAATTCCAGGTCAGCCTGAGCTAGAGCAAGACCCTACCTCAAAACAAAAAGCCAGACAACAATAATAAAAATTGGTTACAGGATACAGACTTAAATAGGAAAGAGCCTAAACATTATAAATGGGTTTGTATATGTGTGTGTGCTGTAACTTAGGCTTACTTAGACACAACAGAGAATTTTTAATTTTCAAATGAGAATATTCTTGCTTTATTGATGAAGTTTTTCTTACTACATGCTCACTATGTAGTGTTGCTGTCCTTTGTTCATGGTCTGTCACTCACTTTCATAAACAAGACAGCCTGGGCTCATACCAGCCTGAGGGTTTTGCTTGTGCTTCAGTTGGTGGAAGACTCCCTAGTCCTTCAGGGAGAGTACCTTGTCAAATTCATGGTGACCTCTCATAAATGCAGGGCTCAAGGCCTTATTCAGATTTGCTTGTCAGTCTGCTGAATAATTAAATTGCAAAGCTCTTGGATTTTTTCTTCTCATGCTATATTTTCTCTAAGATAGTATGCCAGCAACTTCATTAAAAAATTCACTGTATTATTTTTTAGTACATGCTATATAGGTGAAAACTCTGCAGTTCATGACTAATTGACATTAAAAGTGTTAACTGGAAGCCGGGCGTGGTGGCGCACTCGGGAGGTAGGATTGCTGTGAGTTCAAGGCCACCCTGAGACAACATAGTGAATTCCAGGTCAGCCTTAGCTACAACAAGACCCTACCTCAGAAAACCAAAAAAAAAAAAAAAAGTGCCAACATTTTAGGCTATATTGGACAAATTACATATTTTTACAGTGAAATACATACTATAATTAACATGGATCTGTTGAAAACTTTGCTCATTGAGATGTATACTATATCAAGACTAAAATAGGTATGAAAGAATGGCAACAGAATATGATACAACCTTCATGTGCCAATGAAGTTCATAAATACTTCTGGTGTGTGATTATAATTTAATCATGTGGTTACTTATTTAGGTGTAAAAGATCAATTAACTAAAGAAAATGAGGAACTTAAACAAAGGAATGGAGCTTTAGATCAACAGAAAGACGAACTAGATGTTCGCATGACTGCTCTTAAGTCTCAGTATGAAGGTCGAATTAGTCGTTTGGAAAGAGAACTCAGGGAACATCAAGAAAGACACCTGGAGCAGAGAGACGAGCCTCAAGAACCCACCAATAAGGTAACAACTAAAGGAAAAGCCAGTTGTTTTCCATGTACACTTTACTTGGAAGTGCCTGGTTACTTCAAGACAGTCTTTGTTGCGGTGAATTTGGCTAAAATTCCAAGTATACAGAAAATTGACCATAACATACTGTAATGACATTGTTTGATGGACTTTTGGGATGTGGTGTAAGCACAGAGATCAGTAGTTTCCTCTTTACAGGTTCCAGAACAGCAGAGGCAGATCACACTGAAAACTGCTCCAGCTTCTGGTGAAAGAGGAATGTGAGTTTAAGTTCTTCTGTAATCCATTTTCCCTTTTACTTCAGGGAAGGCTGAGTGATCTTTGGGGAAAACAGGTTTATGTACTTGATTATAAAGAGGTACTAACAGCCATTTTGAAAACTGTCAGCGCTTTTTCACAATAGTTTCAGTCTTCTCAGGTAAAGTTTCTAGTTTGTGTGGCTTCTAAGAAAAGCTACTACTGATTTTCCCTGCAGTATCATGTGATAACAGGTATAAGTCTAGGCTGAAACTTGACCAGTAATTCAACAACTGGATGTGTTTCTGTATTGCAAGGTTAAACTACTCTGGAACATTTCCTGCAATTTTGAATGCTTAAATTCAAAACCTTTTCACTAAGAGTTTTGGAATATTTAATGGATGAAAAATACAAAGCTGCACTCAGTGTCTTTTTAAAAATACTTGCTTTGTATATACTAAGTATCCAAAACAGTGTTAGAAAAATAATACAATTTGAGCAGTATTAAAATAATACTTGCTGATCGCACACTTGAAGAAATATGTCTTGCTTCCTTTTAATAAGGAATCTTTGAAATAATTTTTATTTTTTACTTTTTGTTTTTTATCAAGTTATTGTTTAACTGTAACCCAGGCTGACTTGTATCTCACTCTGGAGCTCCAGGCTGGCCTCAGACTCACAGTGATCCTCCTACCTCAGCCTTCCAAGTGCTAGGATTAAAGACATGCTCCACCATGCCCAGCTTGAAATAATTTAAAGTAAATATATATGGATATGAGAGAGAGGGAGAGGGAGAATGGGTGAGCCAGGACCTCCAGCCACTGCAAACACAGGTGGCTTTACATGGTTACTGGGGAATCAAACCCGGGTTGTTAGGTTTTACAGGCAAGTGCCTTAACCACTGAGCCATCTCTCCAGCCCCTTCATATAATTGTTATGAATATATCTGTTTTTTAAGTGCCAGCACATCCGATCCACCAACAGCCAATATCAAGCCAACTCCTGTTGTTTCTACGCCAAGTAAAGTGACAGCTGCAGCTATGGCTGGGAATAAATCAACTCCCAGGGCTAGTATCCGCCCAATGGTTACACCTGCAACTGTCACAAATCCTACCACCACCCCAACAGCCACAGTGATGCCTACTACCCAAGTGGAATCACAGGAAGGTTAGTAAATAACATGAATCTGACTGGACTGGTTGCTTGTGCGGGTTTATTTTGAGAAGATGACAGTAACTTGGGGGTAAATGAGGCATTTTTATAAAGACAGGTAGTTAGTATTGTGAAGTATGTTTTCCCCAGCATACTTGAAATCAGGCAGGCACTCTACTGAACTATATCCCTCGCTGTTTTACTTTTCATTTACTTATTTATTTTATTTTTGAGTTCAGGCTGGTCATAATCCTATCTCAGCCCATGGAGTGACTGGAATTTTATAGGCATGCACCACTGTGCCCAGCCAGGATACTAATTAACACAGCAAATTTCCTCCTTCTCTGTCTTCTGCTTGGCTCTGCCCTTCTTTTTTGTTTGTTTATTCATTTTTTTTTTTAAGCTAAAGAAGAGTGAAAATAAACTTGTGTGTGTTTCTGGAACCAAAATGTCTACCCCTAATGCCTAAGAAAAATGCTATGAAATCTGCTTTGAAAAAGCACAGAAATTGCTGTTTTGACCCAAACATCATTCCACTTTTTTCCCAGAGTAGTTTTGTACTCACTATAGCCAGAAAACTTGATTGGATTTGTGGCCTTTTCAGTTTACTAGGTTGAGCTTCTTAAAGAATCTTATTTTTTTCCCTCATTTAATCCTTTTCCGTAGTTCAGTAATAGACGCTCAGTAAAACTTTGCTAGATGTATTTTTGCTTAAATGCTATCTTGATATATATTAGAATTCAGTACTTTTTTTTAAGTCTTTTAGGTTCAGAAGTGCATATTGTAAATTCTATACAAGTACAGAATGTACCCTCTCAGCTTCATTAAGTAAAATGATTTATTGGCTAGATTACTAATAAATTTGTGCTTTATTGGGGACTGGCTTGTTTTGCTTTTTGTGTGGTTCTGGGGATCAAGCCCAGTGCCTTGTAGACCCTATGCCAGCACTCCAAGACTGATTCCCAAACACCCATGCCAAACCTCATGGTAGTGTTGTACTATCAACCAAAAACAAAATGAGCCCTCAGGAAATTTTCTAATTTCACTTTGAGCTTTTCATTTAGTTGATTTCAGTTCATTATAATTTAAGTGGACCACTAGCTAAAAGAATGCATTTAATTTAGTTAACAACAAACTATTTCATGCTATTATATAAGTCACATAGGCAAAACAAAATATATAATACAGTGGGCTGGAGAGATGGCTCAATGGTCAGAGGCTCTTGCTTGCAAAGCCTGCTGGCCAGGTTCAATTCCCCAATAGGTAAGGCCCGATGCACAAAGTGTCACTGACTTTGCAGTTGATTTGCAATAGCAAGAGGCCCTGGTGCACCCTTGTTCCCTTCCTCTCTGTCTGTCTATCTGTCTGTCTATCTCTCTCTCTCTCTCTCTCTCTCTCTCTCTGCAAATAAATAAAAATATTTTTTAAGTATGTAATGAACATGTACATGAAATCTACAAAACAGAATGTATGCCTTTAAATATATATAAATGGTTTTGGTAAGATTAGAAGGCTACATTAAATAATGCTATCTTTCAGCTATGCAGTCAGAAGGGCCTGTGGAACATGTTCCAGTCTTTGGGAGCACAAGTGGATCTGTTCGTTCCACTAGTCCGAATATTCAGCCCTCCATTTCTCAGCCCATTTTAACTGTGCAGCAGCAGACACAGGCTACAGCTTTTGTGCAACCCACTCAGCAGAGTCATGCTCAGATTGAACCTGCAAATCAAGAGGTAGCCCCAAGCATAGTGGAAGTGGTTCAGAGTTCACCTGTGGAGCGGCCCTCTACTTCCACAGCAGTTTTTGGAACTGGTAAGATTTATTTTTAAATGAAGCTAGAGTAGGTCTCTGTGCTTATGATTTCTTAGATACAGATATCTTGAGCATTCCTTGTAGATACTTGCTTTCTCCATATTATAATGAAGGAATATATTCCTAACATTTCATGTTTAGTATTGGATCAAGTCTGGTCATTTTTTGTCATTAAAACTCTTAGATTGTCTAGAGGTGAAGCAACTGCAAACATAGTAACTTAATATGGTTCCTTAGAACTAAAACAATAAACTGCTTTCACACAGTGTAAATGGCTTTAGATAAAGAGTTCTGGGTTTTATAGAAGGTCCTGTGTCAGTTTTGTAAATAGCAGTTATAAATCAGTACAATCATAAAAGTGTCAGGTGTACAAGTTGGTTTTATTAACAAAAGGTTAAATTAATTAATTAAACCATTGAATTTGAGCTTAACTTACCCATTTTTAAACTTGTAACCAAATTACATTCATGGACATTGATCTAAGACATGATTGATTAAATTCTAATCTATCTAAATTGATATGTTCTATGACCTTTTGGCCATTTGGCTAATTAAAAAAAAAATTTTAATTATCTGTATCTAAATGAAGCCATTATCCTGCTTTGATTTGTGATTGTAAAACTTGACAGTTTCAGCCACCCCAAGCTCCTCTTTGCCAAAGCGCACCCGTGAAGAGGAGGAAGATAGCACCATGGATACCTCAGACCAAGTGTCCGATGACACAGTGGAAATGCCACTCCCAAAGAAGCTGAAGAGCGTCACCCCTGTTGGAACTGAGGTTCATAAAGTCCTTTGCTTATCTTCTCCAGTAGCAGTTGTTGCTAGGCCTCAGCAGTGTCCAGAGGCAAATTAACCTTTTGGGATCATAATATATTATCTGAGAAACTTTCTTCTTGAACTATAAAGTGTCACTATAAAGGATCCTAGATATTACTGTTTTAGAGTCTTTGTGTGTATCTTTGAATTTTTTCCTATTTTAATAAAAGGGAAAACTTTGAGGGATAAGGAAATTTAGTCTTGTTGGCACTTTACACTCTTAACCTGTTATCCTTTTTTTCTATGATTAACCAAAATTATGTTGCTTTTGTTAAAGCTAGACATTAAGAGCACTAATTTTTTTTTAATTTTATTTGTTTTTTCAAGGTAGAGTCAGTCTGTAGCTCAGGCTGACCTGGAATTCACGATTTATTTTCAGGGTGGCCTTGAACTACTGCCTCCCAAGTACTGGGATTAAAAGTATGCACCACCATGCCCAGCTGTGAGCACTAAATTTGCTATTATTTGAATTTAGTTATTGGTGCTCATGAATTATATCTTAGAGAGGTTTATAGTTTACCAATATAATAAACATTTCTTGCTTACAGCTTTATAAAGCTACATATTTACACTTCATTAGAACTGGAAGAATGGGGGCTGGAGAGATGGGTTAGCGGTTAAGTGCTTGCCTGTGAAGCCTAAGGACCCCAGTTCAAGGCTCGAGTCCCCAGCACCAACGTAAGCCAGATGCACAAGGTGGCGCATGCATCTGGAGTTCATTTGCAGTGGCTGAAGGCCCTGGCGCACCCGTTCTCTCTCTCTCTCTCTCTCTCTCTCTCGCACGCGATCTCAAATAAATAAAGAAATAAAAATAAACAAAAAAACTTAAAAAAAGAAAAGAACTAGAAGAATGTCTGCTCTTTTATCCAGCTTGCTGGTATCAATAAGAACTTTCATATTATGATTAGGAAGAAGTTACAGCAGAAGAAAGCACTGATGGAGAGGTGGAGACTCAAGCATTCAATCAGGATTCTCAAGATTCCATTGGAGAAGTGAGTAAAACCTAAAGTAATAAATCATTGCTTTTAATGAATGAAATTGGCATTGACAAATAAAAAACTGACTTTTTTTTTGAGACTTTTTCAAACCTGAACTTATCCTGCCTCCACCTTCCAAGTAGTAAAATTGCAAGCATTTACGTCTTGTGCCCACCAGTTCTCACTTTTTAAGACTTGTTTTTATATCTAGTGACATAGTACTAGAACCTTGCATTGCAATTTCTGCTTTATTTTCTGTGTGTATGCTGTGCTTTAAACTTATACTTAAGAATGTTTTGTTCCTACATAGATTGTCCAAGTGAGTATTTCTTTTAAATAAAGCTTGATCTACCAGTTTAATTATTTGAAAGGATAAGGGTACTGATTGAGCCTTACTAATTCATAATGCCTCATTCAGTGGTCCTCTATTTAATCTCTCCTCAGAATTAAAATAATCCCCCAAATGAAGTACCTGTCTGCCCTGAACTTGTGTTTTGAAGGTTCATTGAGCCTCCTTCAGAGTAGCCTGGCTAGAGGAAAGACCATATTCTAAAGTTACTATGCACTCAAGGCTCTTCCTTGCTCCACCCCAAAGTAGCTGCAGGACTGGATGCATTTCAGTAATTCTTTTTTTTTTTTTAAATATATACTTTATTTCTTTCTTTCTTTCTTTTTTATTTATTTATTTATTTATTTATGAGAAAGAAAGAGGCACAGAGAGAGAGCGTAGGGTAGAGAGGGAGAGAATGGGCACACCAGGGCCTCCAGCCACTGCAAACAAAGTCCAGATATATGTGCCCCCTTGTGCATCTGGCTTACATGGGTCCTGGAGAGTTGGCTTAGCAGTTGAGGCACTTACCTGCAAAGCCAAAGGACCCAGGTTTGATTCCCCACAAACCATGTAAGCCAGATGCACAAGTTGACACATGCGTCTGGAGTTCATTTGCAATGGCTGGAGGCTCTGGTGTGCCCATATTCTCTTCCTTTCTATCTATATGCCTCTTTCTCTGTCTCAAATAAATAAATTTTAAAAAATAGTTGAAGGATTACAAAGTATCTAAACTTTATCTCCCTTGTCCTTAAGATAAGAATTCATAAGTAATTGGTGTGCTGAATACTGGGTAATCCTTAACTCATTACTGTAGTGTTGTTTATTAACTATTTGTTGGATTAACACTATTTAATAAGGAACATGAGATTATCAAATTGTCATTGCTCAAAAATACCATTGAGTGTCCCATTAAGTGTTGCCTTTTCTTACATAAACAAATCACTGGGGACACTTTATCAGTTTCTCCCAATTATGGCATATGTAATTTTTCATTACTATCTTAGATCAAAAGATGTTGCATGCTTATGAAAAAAGTAGATTTTACTGAATATTTAAGCAAAAAGGTATGTTTCTAATAGAGATTAGATAGGAGCATCCCTCCAGGTCATTATGTCGGTTCCTATTAAGTCAGTCATGTTTCCTTTGTGGAGTGAGAATTATAATGGGTTGAGTCCACAGTGTGCTAGGCAATGGACTCAATATTTTAAATGTCTTTGCTTGCTTAATACTGAATAATCCCACCCAACCTTGTGTGCAGTCTGAGAAGTAACCTGCTAAAGTCTTGGGGGCTGGAGAGATGGCTTGGTGATTAAAGGAGTTTGCTTGTAAAGCTTGACAGAGCATGGGTTTAGTTCCCAGGTACCCTTGTGAGGCCAAATACAAAAAGTAGCATAGATATCTGGAGTTCATTTGCACTGGCAAAAGGCCCTGGAGTGCCCATTCATATTGTATCTCTTTCATTCTCCTTCCTTCCCTCCATCTCTTCCTCTCTTCTTGTAAATAAATAAAAATATTAAAAATATAAAATATATAGAACCTTGTTTTGTGCCAGTCTTTTCTACATTTACATGGTAAAGTTTTATAGTCTACTTATACACATATATGTATATATTGTTTTTTCAAGTGTTATGTCATCACTCAAATTTCAGAGTATTTTAGATTTTCAGGACTAGTGATAGCTAGCCTATATTTAGTATGTTGTTTGAAGTCTTTGAGTTAGAGTGTCTGAGCAAAAGGGTTTGGGTATTTTTGGGGGAAGGGTTTAAGGACATACAAATTTTTTCTAGTGTAGGTAAAACAATTTTACCTGTGTAAAGCCAGATACACAAAGAGGCACATGCATCTGGAGTTTTGTTTTCAACAGCAAGAGGCCCTGGCATGCCCATGCTCATTCTTTTTCTCTCCACCCTCCCCACAAAAAATTAAATAATTTATTTTATTTTATTTGTGTGAATTTGTATATGCATGTGCACTGGGCTGTCTCACCACTGCAAATGAACACCAGGTACTTGCACCACTTTTTGTGTCTATCTATGTGTGTGTGTGGCTTGGGAATTGAACCCAGGCTGACAGGCTTTGTAAACAAGCATCTTTAACCACTGAACCATCTTCCTAGCCCTTTAAAAATGTTTAATTGACAGTTTTTATGCATGTGGATAATGTATTTTGAATAGAGTTTCCTCCCTTTACCTTCTCTTGTTCCCCATCATCACCATTCCACTGAACCTCTTCTTCCCAACTAGTCCCTCTTCCATCTTGTGCAAGCCTGTTTCTCTTGGATATCACTGATAAGTTGTGCTTTGGAACCATGTTAGTGGTTCTCATCTGTAATCCTTGAGAGATTGAGACAAGAGAAATGCCATGAATTTGAAGGCAACCCAGGCTGCATAGTAAATACCAGTCCATTCAGAACTACATAGTAAGACCCTTCAAAAAAGCAGAAGTTAAAAATGCTTATAATCCATAAATGTTCTTTCGTCTTTACCCTAGAAAATCTGATAGAGCTGGGTGTGTGGCACATGCCTTTAATCCCAGCACTCGGGAGGCAGAGGTAGCAGGATAACTGAGTTGGAGGATAACTGAGTTTGAGGCCACCCTGAGAAGACATAGTGAATTCCAGGCCAGCCTGGACTAGAGTGAAACCCTATTTCGAAAAATCAAAAAAAAAAAAAACAAAAAAGAAAAGAAAAGAAAAGAAAGGAAGGAAGGAAGGGAAGAAAGAAAAGAAAAAGGAAAAGGAAATCTGATAGCTTTAGGTATATTTGACTCTTAAAAAAACATGTCTATTTTTATATTTTTAATTTGAGAGAGATTGAATATGCATACACCAGGGCCTCCTGCCACTGCAAACACTCCAGACCAGACCCATGCACCACTTTGTGTGTCTGGCTTTACATGGGTACTGGGGAATTGAACCTGGACCAGCAGGTTTTGTAAGAAAGTACCTTTATTTACTCCTCAGCCCTATATTTACTTTTTTAAGTTTGGATTTTAATTTTTTTTTCTTTTCATTTTCAAAGGGAGTTACCCAGGGAGATTATACACCTATGGAAGATAGTGAAGAAAATTCTCAGTCTCTACAAATAGATCTTGGACCACTCCAATCAGATCAGCAGACTACTTCATCCCAGGATGGTCAAGGCAAAGGAGATGATGTCATTGTAATTGACAGTGATGATGAAGAAGATGATGATGATGAAAATGATGGAGAACATGAGGTGATTTTAGTTTAGAAAAGACCCAGTGTTTTTAAACATCTCTGTTTCTGTCTGGGTGGCTCTTATCCCTCCAGTACTGAGGATTAACCTGAGGTCTTGAGCTTGCTGTTCTTGAACTCTAAATTTTCCTGCTTCCATCTCCTGAGTGCTGGGCTCAGTATTTTTAAATTTTTAAGTTATAGTGCCCAAGCCCTTGATGCTAACAAATTAGTTAGTAAATTCTGATTTCTAGTCAGTTTTAATAGACTGTAGTGATTTTCTTTGGTTCTAACTAGTTCAGAAATTAACATTTCATAGTGAAAATAAACATAGAGCCAGTGATGGAAAATCAGTAGGGTTTTTTTTTTTTTTTTTGACAACTTCTATACTTACAGACAATAAACCATGATATTTCCCTCCCCTCTCCCACTTTCTCCTTCACCACTCTGCTCTCCATTATATCTCCTCCCTCTCTCCATTAGTCTTTCTTTTACCTCCCTCTCTCCATTAGTCTCTTTTAATTTAATGTCATCATATTTTATGAGGGACTTGTGAAGGTAGTGCTAGATACTGCGAGGTCATGGATATCAAGGCCAATTTCTGTTGGGACAGTTGCATTCCTCTGACTCTTACATTGTTTCCGCCCCTTCTTCCACAATGGACCCTGAGCCTTGGAGGGTGTGATAGAGATGTTTCAGTGCTGGACACTCCTCCGCCTCTTCTTCTCAGCACTGTGTTGCCTTTTGGGTCATCCCAGTGGTCATCACCATTTGAAAGGGAAGCTTCTCTAATGAGAAGTGAAAGTAGCATTATATATGAATATGAACATTAAGTATAGTGCTTTCAGGGAAGTTTGATGATAATATATGCATTTAGCCAGACATGAGCAGACTTTATACCCATAAGGCTCATGACCTCCCCTGCCATAGGCTTTTTTTTTTTTTTTTTTTTTTTTTTTTTTTTTTTTTTTTTTTTTTGTTTTATAGGGTCTTTTTCAGTACTCAGGGTGACTCGAATGATCCTCCTACCTCTGCCTCCCAGTGCTGGGAGCGGGCCTCCAATCCATAGGCTTTTGATTATGTTTTTTCAGTACCAGACATGTATTCCCTCCCATAGAGCGGGCCTCCAATCCAATTAGCGATTGGTTTCTCCCAGAGCATACGTGCTACTATTGCACTCATTTGGTCATTTGGCCTGTCTGGACAAACTTGAGGCTTCCAGTGTCCACTGTTTTTACCACTCCTGACTTCTGTAGGTTTTCATATGTCTTATTCAGAATATCTTCAATTTTGATTAACCTTTCCCCCCACCCTTCTTTTACACAATCTCTTCCCCTGGCCTCACATAGGCCTTTCCCCTCCCTGTAATTTAATCTTCTACTTACATATATACAATACCATCCCCTGAAGTCCTTCCCTCTCCTCCTTCCCTTATAGCCTTTTTTCTAGCTTACTGGTCTCTGCTACTCATTTTTGGTTCCAGCTCACACACAAACCTACATATTTGTAGCTAGGATCCACATACGAGAGAGAACATGCGATGTTTGGCTTTCTGGACCTGGGTACTTCACTTAATATAATCCATTCATTTCCCTGCAAATTTCATAATTTCATTTTTCTTTACCACTGAATAGAACTCCATTGTGTAAATGTACCACATCTTTATTATCCATTCATCTGTGGAGGGACATCTAGGCTGGTTCTATTTCTTAGCTATTGTGAATAGAGCAGCAGTAAACATGGTTGTGCAAGTATCTCTAAGGTAGTGAGAAGAGTCATTAGGATATATGCCTAGGAGTGCTATAGCTGGATCATATGGTAAATCTATTTTTAGCTGTCTCGAGAACTTCCAGACTGATTTCCACAATGGTTGTGCCAGATTACATTCCCACCAAGAATGTAGAAGGGTTCCCCTTTTTCTTCATCTTAGCCAACATTTATTGTCTTTTTTTTGGTGGGGGGGTTTTGAGGTAGGGTCTCACTGTAGCCCAGGCTGACCTGGAATTCACTCTGTTGTCTCAGGGTGGCCTCGAACTCACTGCGATCCTCCTGCCTCCCGAGTGCTGGGATTAAAGGCTTGTGCCACCATGCCCGGCTTTGTCATTTATTTTCTTGATGGTAGTCATCCTGACAGGAGTGAGTGAGATGGAATCTGTCAGTAGTTTTAATTTGCATTTCCCTGATGGCTAAGGATGTAGAAGGGTTTTTTAGATGTTTTATGCCATCTGTATTTCTTCCAATGAGAACTCTGTTTAGTTCCATAGCCCATTTTTAATTGGGTTTTTTGATTTCTTATTGTTCTGTTTTTTGAGTTCTTTGTATATTCTGGATATTAATTCTCTGTCAGATGTGTAGCTGGCAAAGATTTCCTACCATTCGGTAGATTGTCTCTTTGCTCTATTCACAATGTCCTTTGCTATACAAAAGCTTTGTAAATTTCATGAGATCCCAGTGGTTGATTGGTGGTTTTATTTCCTATGCAATCAGGGTTATATTCAGAAAGTCATTGCCTATGCCAATATGTTGAAGAGTTTCCCCTACCTTTTCCTCTAGCAATTTCAGGGTTTTGGGTCTGATATGAAGGTCCCTGATCCACTTGGACTTGATTCTTGTGCATGGAGAAAGACAAGGATCTGTTTTCATCCTTCTACATATACATATCCAGTTTTCCCAGGACCACTTGTTGAAGAGGCTATCTTTTCTCCAATGAATATTTTTGTGAAAAATCATATGGCTGTAGCTGCCTGGATTAACATCTGGGTCCTTTATTCTGTTCCATTGATCTACATGTCTGTATTTGTGCCAATACCATGCTGGTTTTTTACTATGGCTTTGTAATATAGCTTAAAATCAGGTATGGTGATACCACCAGCCTGATTTTTGTTGCTCAGAATTGTTTTGGCTATTCGATGTTTTTTTGTGCTTCCAAATGAATTTTAGGATATTTCTGTGAAGAATACCTTTGGAATTTTAATGGGGATTGCATTAAATGTGTATATTACTTTTGGTAAGATTGACAATATTTCACAATATTGATTCTTCCAATCCAAGATCATGGGATGTCTTTCCATTTCCTTTTGTCTTCTGCAGTTTCTCACTTGAGTGTTTAACGTTCTCATTGTAGCAATCCTTCATGTCCTTTAAGTTTATTCCAAGGTACTTTTTTTATTTTTTGAGGCAGTTGTGAATGGGGAAGATTCCCTGATTTCATCTTCCACATGTTTGTTGTTAGCATATAGGAAGGGTACTGATTTCTGTGTTTATTTTGTATCCTGCTACATGGCTATAACAGCTCTAACAGTTTGCTGGTAGAGTCTTTAGGGTCCTTTATTTATAGAATCATATCATCTGCAAATAATGATAATTTGATCTCTTCCTTTCCAATTTGTAGCCCTTTTATGATTGTCTCTTGCCTGATGCTATAGCTAAGACTTCCAGTACTATATTAAATAAAATGGGGACAGTGGACACCCTTGTCTTATTTCTGAATTTAGTGGAAAAGCTTCAAGTTGTTCCCCATTTAGTATTAGGTTAGCTATAGGTTTGTCATAAATAGCTTTTATTATGTTGAGATATGTTCCTTCTATTCCCAGTTTCTGTAATCCTTTTGCCATGAAGGGATATTGGATTTTTGTCAAATGGCTTTGTCTTCTTTATTTTATCCTTTTTATTTATTTATTAGAGACAGGGATGGAAGGAGAGAAAGAGAACGGGCACATCAGGGCCTCTAGCCACTGCAAATGAACTCCATATAATGCACCATAATGTTCATTTGGGTAACATGGGACCTGAAGAATCAAACCTGGGTCCTTAGGCTTCACAGGCAGGTGCCCTAACTGCTAAACCATCTCTCCAGCCCTCAAATACTTTTTCTGCATCTATTAAGATAATGTATTACATTTATTGATTTGTATATGTTGAACCATCCCTGCATCTTTGGGATAAAACCTACTTGGTCAGGGTGAAAGATTATTGGTTGACAGTTGTTATCTTTCAGAACTTGGAATACCTCATTCCAAGCCCTTCTGGCTTTTAAAGTTTGTGTTTAGTAATCTGCTGTGATGGGCTTGCCTTTGTAGGTGACTTTTTTTCTCTAACTGCTTTCAATATATTTTCTTTGGTTTGCATGTTTAGTAGTTTAATTATAACATGATAAGGAGAGGTTCTTTCCAGCTTTTGTCTGTTTTGGTGTTCTAAAAGCTTCTTGTATCTGCATTGGCATTTCTTTCCAAATTTGGGGAAATTTTTCTTCTCTGATTTTGTTGAAAATGCCTAGTAAGCCTCTGGATTGAAATTCTTCTCCTTCTACTATACCCTGACTTCTTTCTTAGTGTCCTGGATATTTTGAAATTCCCATTCATACCTTCCTATTAGCTTGTCTTTTTCTTTGTTGGACTGTATTAGGTCTGCTACCTTGTCTTCTAGTGTAGGGTTTTCTACTTATCTGCAGTGTTCTTAGATGTACTTTCAGGATATGAGTCTAAGGTGTTACGTATAGATTTTGTACCCCAATCCAACCCCAGAAGTAATCCTAGGTGTTGAGTTTGCTTGCTAAGCAAGTATTTTAGAGGACTGGGTAGAACAATTTCCTGGCAAATTCTAAACTTCAACTGAGCAATATACACATTCAATAAAAACCAGCACAGCATATGCAAATGTGGGGATTAAAACAAACAGTCTTCTGGAGAGATGGTATAGTGGTTAAACACTTGCCTGTGACGCCTAAGGACCCCGGTTCAAGGCTTGATTCTCCAGGACCCATGTAAGCCAGATGCACAAGGGGGCACATGTATCTGGAGTTCATTTGCAATGGCTGGAGGACCTGGTGTGCCCATTCTCTCTCTCTCTCTCTCTCTCTCTCTCTCTCTCTGTCTCTCTCTGTCTCTGTCTACCTGCCTATTTCTGTATCTCTCTCTCAAATAAATAAATAACAAAAAAGATTTTTAAAAAAAACAGTCTTATAAAACCAAAATCCCTAAGGGTGTGTGTTGCTCTATACCCTTAATCCTGTCAGCTGGGAGGTAGAGAATTCTGTTCTGAATTAGGTTACAGGTCAGCCTGGATCTGAATCAGACCCTGCCCCCAATAATGACAAAAGAAGCAAAAGACAAAGGCCCTATAAATCAGGAAGTGTCAAAGGCAACAATATTCAACAATCAAGAATATGTAACCCAGCCAGGTGTGGTGGCGCACGCCTTTAATCCCAGCACTTGGGAGGCAGAGGTAGGAGGATCGCTATGAGTTCAAGGCCACCCTGAGAGTACATAGTGAGTTCCAGGTCAGCCTGGGCTAGAGTGAGACCCTACCTCAAAAACAAAAAAAAAAAAAAAAAAAAAAAAAGAAAAAAAAGAATATGTATCCCATAACCTGCTCTGACATGGAAAGAGAGATTAGCACTTCCAATGCAGGCCTATGTACCTGGTAGTTTGGTTTGGTTTGTTTTGTTTTTTTTTGGTTAGTCTGCCTCATTACCTTTTGGGTGTTTTCACTTTTGTTTTGTTTAGTTTTGGAGTTCTTGTTATTGGAGACAGGATGACTTAAAACTCCCAGAAATCCTCCTGAGTCTGAGATTACAGGCCTTCACCATCATGCATACTTTATTTGTTAATGATTACTAGAACATTTCATACTTGTTCTCATAGTTAAGTCTTTCTGACAGATGTCTATATGAATTTAAATAATTACAATTACAAACACTATGGTTTCCAATAAAAAGAAGTAGGTAGTATTTTTGAAGCAAGTGTACTTTGTATGTTTTAATATTTTATTTTTAGTTATTTATTGAGAGAGAATGGGTATGCCAGGGCCTTTAGCACTATGAAGAAACTCCAGAAGCATGCACCACCATGTGCATCTGGCTTATGTGGGTTCTGGGGAATCAAACATGGGTCCTTAGGCTTCACAGACAAGTGCCTTAACCACTAAGCCATCTCCAGCCGTACTTGATTTTTTGAGATGTCTCATTATCAAACAAATTTTAAATGGAATTTGGTAATTTTATTTTGGAATTTAATTCTATATTGACAGCCTCTCATTTTGGATTATTTTTTTACTACAGCAACATGTTTTCAACTCTTACATGGTGCAGTTTTACTCTTCAACTCTGTTTAAAGATTGGATAGAACTGAAGTAGGCTATGTGATACTTTGTGACCTGTGATTTTTTTTTACAGTCCTTTGCAAACAGAGATCAGAATTGATCACTGTTGTCCAATCCCATGAAATGTCAGTTGGGCCCTTTTTGCACCTAAAGTAATTGCCTGTGTACAACTCATAGAACAACTCGTATGTCCTAATGAACGGTATTAAGATTTGCAATGCATGTAGGCCATATCGTACATTTTTATTCACATTGGGGATTTTCTGACAGGATTATGAAGAAGATGAAGAAGATGACGATGATGATGAAGATGACACAGGGATGGGTGATGAGGGTGAAGATAGTAATGAAGGAACTGGTAGTGCAGATGGTAATGATGGATATGAAGCTGATGATGCTGAGGTAACTGGTTAAATTTTTGACCATTTTCTGTTAAGCTTGTGCTTAGAAAACTTGATGTTTTTCAGCAGCAAGAAAGGTTTGTTATTAGGATAATAAAAGACTTTATACCTTTGGAGTTTGGTTTATTTGGCTGGTCAATTTGTTTTTGGTGTGGTTTGTTTGATCATTTGGTCTATTTTTCAGATACTCATTTGGTTTGTTACAGCTTAAGTCATTACATTTTGCTCTTAGGGTGGTGATGGAACTGACCCAGGTACAGAAACAGAAGAAAGTATGGGCGGAGGTGAAAGTAATCAGAGGGCTGCTGATTCTCAAAACAGTGGTGAGATTACTAGTCTTTTTGTGTGCCTGCCCCCCAATGTGTGTGGTATAGTATGTATATTGTGTAGTATGGGAGATGTGTGTGTATGGCATATGCATGTGCACAGGCAAGCACACATGAGGAAGCCTGAGGAAGGCATCAGGTGTTCTCCATTGTTCTTCCCTTATCTATCTGAAATGGGGCCTCTCACTGAACCTGAAGCTTGCCGTTTCTCTCTTCTCTCTGCCCTCCTCGGTGCTGGGATTACTGGCATGCATGGCCAAGCCTGGGTTTTTATTTGGGTCCTGGGGCTCAGATGCTTCTGCAGCAAGCACTCATACCTATTGTGCCATTTCCCCAACCCCAAGATTATTAGTCTTTTTAATTGAATATGTCTCCTAATATTTTCTTACCCATTCAGGTTTATATGGCTGGCTGGGAAATTGAACCTAGGTTGGCAGGTTTTGTAAGAAAGCACCTTTAACCACTGAACCATCTTCCTAGCCCCTCTTGTTTTCTAAACTAGAATTGTACTTTATTTAGTAAATTAATAGCAAAGGAATGGGTCTTGTTCTAGCTTTGTCATTACTCTCAGAAAGTCTACTGTTAGTTGCCATCATTAAACTATCTTACCTCATCAAAATCCAAACATTTTGAAACCTGTAATGTGTTATAAACCATTTATTACTGCTGCTCAACTGGAAATTTTTTGAGAATTTGTAACATTTAATAACCCAAAGAGGTCAGTATAATCAATTCACATGTTTAAGATTTGTGTATGTTGGAGATATGCAGTATAATATTGTAAAGACCAATGGAGGAAAAGAAAGGATTTTTTTAAAATAATATATTTATGGGCTGGAGAGATGGCTTAGTGGTTAGGCACCTGCTTCCTAAGCCTAAGAACACAGGTTCCAATCTCCAGGTCCCACGTTTAGCCAGATGCAAAGTGACACGAGGGCGCAATGCCGCACTTGACCACAAGGGGGCGCACACATCTGGATTTCGTTTGCAGCAGCTGAGAGGCTGCTGGCCCCCATCTCTATCTGTCTTCCTCTCCCTCTCTCTCTGTCTCTCTCTGTGTCTCTCTCATTTCATATATATATATATATATATATATATTTGTAAGCAGAGAAAGAGAGAGCCGCTAGCCTCTGCAAATGAATTCCAGGCACATGTGCCCTTTTGTGCATCTGGCCTTACTTAGGAAATGGAAATCAAACCCAGGACATTAGAATTATCAGACAAACACCTTAACCACTTAGTCATCTGTCTAGCCCCAAAAAATATTTTTTTTTGATCAGTATATCATGACTTAATGAATCTTTGAAAGAATGAATGGAGGTCCACTGAAGCTTGGAGGCATTAATGTTACAGAAGTTATGGAAATAGGGGCTAGAGAGATGATTCAGCTGTTAAGGTTCTTGCCTGGAAAGCGTAATGACTTGAATTCAATTCCCCAGTACTCATGTAAAGCGAAATGCATCTGGAGTTTGTTTGCAGTGGCTGGAAGCCCTAGTGTGCTGATATTCACATTCTCCCCCTCTCAAATAAGTTAAAATGCAAGAACAACTTTTTCAACAACAGAAAAACCAGCAAATGGGCTGGAGAGATGGCTTAAATGATTTAGGTGCTTCCCTGTAAAACCTAAGGACCCAGCTTCCACACCACCCCCCCGAACCCACATAAGCCAGATGCACATGGCATCCCATTTGTCTGGAGTTTGTTTGCAGTAGCTAGAGGGCCTGGTGTGTCCATTCTCCCTCCCTCCCCCTAAAAATAAAAATAAATATATTTTTTAAGTAAAAACAGTGAATAGAAAGTTACTCAATAAACAATAGTGTTTTATGTACACACTCTGTAGATTAAATACTTACCATATATTAGATGGTTGAGATATAAAGGAAATTTTTGTATCTGTCTTGGATAATGTATCATCATTAAAAATTATGATCTTTGAGGGTGTTTCTGACAGGTTTTTTTTTTCAGCTACAAGCACATAATAGATGCTATTGAATATTTAAGATTTTTTTTTTACATTTAATCAAAGTTAAGCCTTATTGAGGAGTCAGATGAACTTGATCTGTTACAAAAAAATACCTATAAATTTGTTGTTCTGTGAGGCTTTTTTCCTATCTCCCTCATCTTGATGGTTGTGCTCATACTCTACCCTTCTGGAAGCATTCTGCATACTATATAAAGCCTATGGAAGCCAAAACATTGTTTGCTTTATCATGTGTTGGGCTGTGCTTTGTGCCCATTGTTTGAAGTTTTGAGAAAAACCATACTTAAATGTTAAGTTTTTTTTTTTTTTTTTTTTTTTTATTTTTTTATTTTTTATTTTTTTTGGTTTTTCGAGGTAGGGTCTCACTCTGGTCCAGGCTGACCTGGAATTAACTATGTAGTCTCAGGGAGGCCTCGAACTCTCAGCGATCCTCCTACCTCTGCCTCCCGAGTGCTGGGATTAAAGGTGTGCGCCACCACGCCCAGCTAAATGTTAAGTTTTGTTACCCATCCAAAGTAAGGCATTGGGCATGTTCCTATAATGCCAGTACTTGGGAGTTGGGGGCAAGAGGAGCAGGGGTTCAAGGTCATCTTTGCTACATAGCAAGTTTGAGGATAACCTTTGGCTATATGAGACCTTGTCTTAGGAAACAGTGTATATATCGCTGGAGAGATGGCTTAGCAGTTAAGACACTTGCCTTCAAAGCCAAAGGACTCATGTCAATTCCCCAGGACCCACATAAACCAGATGCACAAGGTGGTACATGTGTCTGGAGTTCATTTGCAGTGGCTGGATGTCCTGGTGCACCCATTCTCTCTCTTTCTGTTCCTCTCTCTGCCTCTGCCTCTTTCTCAAAAATAAATAAAAGTAAAAAACATTTTAAATGCATCTTTAAATGAATGAATAAATAAATAAATGGAAGGTAAGGCCATGTAACCCTTTGGTGTACACTTGATTATCTTATCAGTATATGAGTGAGGTAGAAAAAGTTGTATGTTTATAGATCATCCAGACTTGTTTGCATAGCAAAATTATAGTCCAAAATGTTCTTCCTGCAGGTGAAGGAGATGCACGTGTAGCAGAATCGTCTTCTCAGGAGGGTTCTAGAGAACAGCAGCCCACGCCAGCATCTGAGAGACAGAGCCCTCGAGCACCACAGTCACCCCGGCGCCCACCACATCCACTTCCCCCTCGGCTGACCATTCATGCTCCACCTCAAGAATTGGGACCACCAGTTCAGGTACTAACAGAACTGGTCATTCTGAAAAACAAACTCTGAAGTCATGGGCTTTTTAACTTTTCCATTGTGCATTTCTCTTTTTTGTTTTTCAGAAAGTAAATTTTTAATGTTATGGCATGTTAGATTTTTTTAAAACTGAAATTTAATTGTCCCTGGTGTGCCAATTCTCATTTATTCTCAAATGAATAAATAAATATTGTTTAAATGATTTAGATTTTAAAAGGTATTTTAACTAATATTTTGGTTTTAAAGAGTTGTCTAAGGTGCAAATTCTGTTGTTTACTAGTCTTTATAATCACTCATGTTCCTCTTTTATAATTAGTAGCCTGTGTGCTTAGAGTGCAGTCAGTTTGGCTTTGTTTTATTTGAAGCACTTGCAGAACAGCAAGAAAAGCACAACGGTTGTGCTAATGTAGCTTAAGAGTTCCTCTGTAATCTAGTAGATGTGTTGAAGATTACAGATTCCACTGAAGTACAAGCAGTGCAAATAAATTTATTAATTTCAAAATATAAACTCTTTGGTTTTCCAAGATAGGGTCTCACTCTAATTCAGGCTGACCTGGACTTCTTTATGTAGTCTCAGGGTGACCTCGAACTCATGGCAATCCTCCTACCTCTGCCTCCCAAGTGCTGGGATTAAAGGCATGCACCACCACATCCGGCTCAAAATATAAACTCTTAAATGATCATATATGGATGCAAAGCATTCAGTCTACCAATTTAGAGTTGTCTTCAACTGAGAAATAATTGATAAGTCAGTATTGCTGTGTAATCTTGAAAAGAAATTAAGCCTTTAGATCCAAAACCATACTTGATGACATTTTTTAAAGGGTTTTTTTGTTTGTTTGTTTATTATTTATTCGAGAGTGACAAAGAGAGAAAGAGAGAGAGACAATGGGCACTCCAGGGCCTCCATCCACTGCAAACGAACTCCAGATGCATGCACCCCCTTGTGCATCTGGCTTACATGGGTCCTGGGGAATCAAGCCTCAAACCCGGGGTCCTTAGTCTTCACAGGCAAGCACTTAACCAGTAAGCCATCTCTCCAGGCCCTTGATGACATTTTTAGTCAAGGATATAGGAATGAAATTTATGTACACAAAAATAGGATAGCATAAATTTAAATATTAGGTTAATATGTTGTCTGTTCATTAATAAAATACTGGTATTCATTAATAGTTAAAAATTTGCCACTTTCAATCATTAGTGCTAGGGTAGTAGTAATTTTTCTTGAGAAAAATGTCCTGTTGATTGCAAATCTTCTAGCATTACAGTTATTACCAGCTTTATAAACTATTTTTAATTATGGTATAATTCTTTAAACAAAGAGAATTCAGATGACCCGGAGGCAGTCTGTAGGACGTGGACTTCAGTTGACTCCAGGAATAGGTGGCATGGTAAGTACCTCCCCATCATTAAAAGTGACTCACTGGTTCAGCAAATGTGTGGATGACGCGTTCACATGCTGTGAAGCCTGTGAAACTTGCCTTCTGTGTTTGTTTCAGCAGCAGCATTTCTTTGATGATGAAGACAGAACAGTTCCGAGTACCCCAACTCTTGTGGTTCCTCATCGTACTGATGGATTTGCTGAAGCTATTCAGTAAGGACATGAAATGGAAACACTTTGGAATGCACTAGTTGCTTCCTAGCTCCCGCCTAATTTATCTGTTTATAGAATCCCTGCATACTGACTACTAATCAGCACTTGAAAGTGTGAGAAAGTAGTTTGGGGGGAAATGATACAAAGGTGAATGAAATACATTTGCTTCTTATAAAAATTTAAATTCAAGGACAATAAAATAGTGGTTAGGAACATGGTTTCTCTAATCAGAATGCCTTTGATTGAAACCTACCTCTGATGCTTCCTCACAATAGCAAGTTTCTTGGTGTCTCTTCTTCTGGCAACCTCGTTTAATTAGAATATTAATAACTATAGGGATCAAATGAATTAATTTATGTTTACATGTTTAGATATTACCCAACACATAGTAAATGTTGTATAGGCATTGGTGGAGGTTTTGGTAATTACAGTCATAATAGTATTATTGTGAAAGTTTATCATGAGTACCCAAATCTGAATGCACATGTAATTGGGGCATATATTGCATGACTAGATGCACTAAAGATCAGGATTTAAAAGTTCCAAGCTGGTAATACAGTTCAGTGTTTGAGCATTTGCTTCATGTGTGTGAGTCCCTGGGTTTGATCCCAAGCACTACAGAGGGAGGAGAAAATTAAAATGTTTCTACAACCTTGGAAAACATTGAGTATCCTATATCTTTGGTAATCTCTGGTAGTCAAAATCAGTTTAAACTAGGTCAGTTAGTTAACCACAGTTTATCTCAGTTAACACTTTAGCAAACCAACCGGTTCCTTTGACACCTCCATTGGAAAGGCTCACACAAACAATTCTACAGATGCCCATAAAGTTACAGCAGTGCCTGTAGTCCTTTTCCTACAAAACTTATATCAGAACACCAGACCTCTTAGAGAGAGTATACCTGACCAGTATAGCTTTTCCTTATTTATTATAACTATAATACCCTAAACTCAGTGTAGCCTTTTTTATTTCAAAGTATAATCCACTTATCTGACAGAGGTAAGCCTTTTGAAGAAATAGGATGAGGCCTTGTATTAGTCCGCTTCCTATTTCTATAACAAAATAACTGAAGCTAGGTAACTTACAAAGGAAAGATGTTTATTCATCTTACAGTTTTAGAATGTCAAGCACATGACACTAACATCAACTCTAGTGAGAACTACCCTAAAGTCCTGTGAGAGGTGCCTTAACACGTCTAAAAGCAGTCACCCCAGTGACCTCCCCATGGGTTCCATCTCTTCAAGCTCCACCATCTTTAACAGCACTTCATTAAGCACTAATTCTCCAACACATGAACTTTGTGAAGAAACTTGGGAGTGATTTTTTTTTCCCAAACGTGTGTGTGTGTGTGTGTGTGTGTGTGTGTGTGTGTGTGTGTTGAGTTTTTTTATTGTTATTGTTTGTGTTAACGTACGTATGGGGACTGTATGCATGCATGCACATGCACGTATGTGCACCAGTGCTTCTTGCCATTGCACACAAACACCAGGCACTTCTACCACTCTTTGTGTTTGGCTTTAGTGGGGAACTTGGGAATTGAACACTGATGGGCAGGTTAGTAAAGCAAGGGTCTTTAATGGCTGAGCCATCTGAGACAAGTTTTAAAATTAACGAAGGAGAATAGTTTTAACTAAAGATAACAGTGTTGAATGGAAATGAAATACATTTAAATTATTTCACAGGATGACTCATAAGCAATAATTTGGTAGCTAAGGATAGATAGGATGATAAGGAGTGGGCAAAGGGTGTGAGAAAGGGGATAAGTGATAGAATTGTTAGGCTGAGGGAAAAGAAAATATCTAGACATCTCCTACTAAGATTTTTTTAAATCTTGTGGGCCAAGCAGGAAACATAAGTTTTCTGTTATTGGACAGTGAAAGCTGAGATGAAATAACTTTCTCTTTGTGATTCCTGTTGCTTGTGTGTTACTTTCAGTGTGCCTTTGTTAAGGTATCTAACACATTCAAAAATCACAAGTTATTCCTAGTATTACTAACTGTATTGACAGTGATATTACAAGTATTTTCATAAGAAACCATTATCAGCATTATTTCCAGTGTTTCCCAGTTTGATGCTCCTTTACCAACCCATGTTGTTATCACATAATTCCATGGGTACTTTAATCTTCATCCATTCAGTTCCCCACAGGTTGCTGGTGTTCCTAGATTCCGGTTTGGGCCACCTGAAGATATGCCACAGACAAGTTCCAGTCACTCTGATCTTGGTCAGCTTGCTTCTCAAGGAGGTAAACAGCCCAGTAAACCCGAGATTCTGGAATTTGTATGTATTTGGTACTGAGTTGTTGTGGTATGATTTACGTACATAATCACTATGCTAATTTGTAGAGAAAGCATATTTTAACTTTGCCTTACCTATAAATACTATCTTTTCAACAAAGTTCCAGGTTTTTTAGCATAAAGATGGGCTTGTTTCTATCTTTTTTGGCTCCAAGTGCAGTGTCACAAATGCAGGAAGTATTCAGAGAAATATGTTGAGCCAGTGAACATATACCGGTACTGCCAGGTGTTCTATAGTTGATGGGAGGAGCACAGCATGGCTTTTGTTACAGTTTAAGAGGTGGCTCACACCTGTAGACCCAGCGCGTGGGAGGCTGAGGAGCACCATGAGTTCTGTGCCAGCCTGGTCTAGAATAAGATTCTGTCTCTAAAAAAAGAAAAGGAAATGTGTCAGGTGTGGTAGCTCATGCCTTTATGCATAGTGGAAGTGGGTATTACTTGTGTATGAATTGTGCTGTATATCGTATTGGTTATAGTATAGTCCACATTTGCAATTCATATAGCCCACTGTGTTTCTGGGAAGTTGTCTGGCATCTTGTAAATGAATAGAGAGGGTGCTTTGGTAATAAGCCAAAAACAAGAGATTAACCAGACATCCTCATGAAAATCATGTAAATATTCACTGGTTTTTAGGATACTAGCTTTAGCAAGGTAGGCCTCCACTAATATGAAATTGTGAGTTGACACTATAAATGTTAAATTTTTATGTGGTTTTGTACATTAGGACAATTTATTTTAGACTTGGGAGTCAGATCTAAGCTGAAATTGAAATGTCACTGCCTGCTATGTAGCCTTTACTTCAGCTTCATTAGCAAAAAGGAATTCGCAGTTTTGGTGAGGAATAGATCTCAGCATAGTACTGAGATTGGATACTCTATAAAAGTAACTTGTTTGAAAAATACTTTGTGCAGATATTATGTGCCTATAAGAAGAATACAACAATTAGGAGCAATTTAGCTAATTATTTAAGGACACTTTAGTATTGAGTTTAAAGGTTAAATTTTGAAAGCTCAGGTTTTGCTTGAAGGAGTCCTTAGATTATGAGCCTAACAAAGTTATATGTTTCAGGTAATTTTTTTTTTCATATGCCTGGAGTATTGCAATTTTCTATGCTTTAATCAGTCACTAATACTAAAAACTGTCTCTAGGTTTAGGGATGTATGAAACACCCCTTTTCCTAGCTCATGAAGAAGAGTCTGGTGGACGAAGTGTTCCCACTACTCCTCTACAAGTAGCAGCCCCAGGTAGGGATCATAAACTGATGTATAGTAGATTCCTGTGTTTTATTGGTAACTTATTCTGCTAAGAATTACTGAACCACAAAGTTAAGATCTTAATTTCTTTTCGTTTAAGTCACTGTCTTTACTGAGAGTGCCACCTCTGATGCTGCAGAGCATGCCTCTCAGTCTGTTCCCATGGTGACAACATCGACCGGCACATTGTCCACAACAAATGAAACAGCAGCAGGTGATGATGGAGATGAAGTGTTTGTGGAGGCAGAATCTGAAGGGTAAAGTTTATTTTGTAGTTTTTGATTTCTATAAACTCAGAAGACTTGTACATTTGTGTTTCTCTTAGCAAAGAAAGAGATCTATTGTAATATATTTTCAGTAGTATCCTACTGAAAGAATAAATCAAACCACATATGTTAAAAAGCTTTTGTTTATGGTAATATAATTTAGAACTCCAAGGTGATTGTAGAAGACAAATAATGCTTGCTACTTGTGTCTTTGAAAACTGCACAATATATTCTACAACAAAGTACTTCTCTAAAGTGGTGGTACACTTCCATTAACATAGCCACCTAAGGGATTGGGGCTTTAGCTCAGTGGATGAGTACTTGCTAGAAGGCCCTAGGTTCTGTCCTCAACAACCACCCCCCAAAAAAAAGAGCCAGTTGTGCCTTTGATCCCGGCACTTTCCGGAGGCTAGCCTGAGACTACATAGTGAATTCCAGGTCAGCCTGGGCTAAAGTGGAAAAAGAAAACAAGGGGAACTTGGCCACTTGAACTTCTGCTCAAGAAAGAAGTCTGTGAAAATGGAGTATTGGGAAATGACTCACTTTCCACTTGGTGTGTTCCCAAGAGATCCTTACTCCCTGTTTATGGGATTTAGTTTTTGTAATCTGAAATACTGTATTCATGAGACTCAGATTCTCTGGTAATTTGTCAGGTATCACTGCATGTAGAACATACCAGTTGTTAAAAGAAAAATAAAAAGTTTTATAAGAATAACTTACTAGGAGGATTGCTGTGAGTTTAAGGCCAGCCTGAGGCCAAGAGTGAGTTCCTGGTCAGCCAGAGCTACGGTGAGACCCTGCATTTGGGGTGAAGGGATGCAACAAATAGAATTACTTGATAACAACCAATTTTTGTTATTGTAGTTGAAGAGAAGTAATTTAGGAGGAATGTTTGGTTAGTGGTTTGGAAGATACTAAGTTTAAAACTGGAATCCGATTCTCTATAGTATACAAAGGTTGTAATACTAAGTGGTCAAGAACATAGGTCATGGGATGGAGAGATGGCTCAGCGGTTTAAGGTACTTGCTTGCAAAGCCTGAAGGTCTGGGTTCAGTTCCACGGTATCCACATAAAGCCAGATGCACAAAGTGGCATTTGCATCCAGAGTTGATTTACTATGGCAGGAACCCTGGCGTGACCCATTTTCTGTGCCCCTCCCCTTTCCTTTCTTCCTCTCCTTCTCTCATTAATAAAAAATTCCTGGGGCTGGAGAGATGGCGTAGCGGTTAAGGCGCCTGCCTCCTAAGCCTAAGAATGCCGGTTCCAATCTCCAGGTCCCACATTTAGCCAGATGCAAAGTGACGCAAGGGCGCAATGCCGCACTTGACCACAAGGGGGCGCACATCTGGATTTCATTCACAGCAACTGAGAGTCTGCTGGCACGCCCATCTCTATCTGTCTTCCTCTCCCTCTCTGTCTCTCTCCAAAAATAAAATAAAATAAAATTCCTTGTCATATATACAGGTAAATTCACATTTTGTTCCTTTCTGGCCCACACAGTATCCCTAAAGTGTTATAAAATGATGCAGTTATAGAAATGATACAACTCACAGTATGTGACAGTGTTTTGCTTGGGCCACACTACTGGCAGCCAGCTCAGATAAAAACTGCAACCTTGACTTCAGCCCATTTACTACATTCACCACCTTTCAGCTTTAACAAGTGGTCTTAAGAGATAGTATGCAGGTAAACTGAGAATAGGACCAGATTTATCTAGGTTAATTTTTCAAAATCTTAATAATTAGTTCATATATCTAGATTGTGAACATTTTTGTCAAGTGAAGAGAAATTCACCAAAACAATGGGGAAGAGAAAGTAAAGTTGGAACATATATTAGTAAGCAAAGAAATGAGTGTAAAAATAGCCTGAGTTTCCCCCTCCACCCCCGCCCCTTTAAAAATATGCATGATAACCAATATCAGGGTCTAATATTTAGTTTTTTTAAAACTCTGGAATTAGTCATAAAATACATCTAAAAGCACCTAGGAACAATTGAACTACATTCCAAAATCAGTTTTACACATTGTGTTAACTTTCTGTTGTCTTAGTATTAGCTCAGAAGCAGGCCTGGAAGTCGACAGCCAGCAGGAAGAAGAGCCCGCTCAGGCCTCTGACGAGTCAGACCTCCCTTCTACCAGCCAGGACCCTCCCTCCAGCTCTTCTGTAGGTATGTTCGGCTCCATACAGCCTAACCAAACACTGTTAGAAACAAATTAATAATCATATTTTCCCTGAGTTTGTCTGTACATTGGTTTAATAACTGGTGTGACTGTTACAATCACTTTTTTAACTTGGTTTTCTTGTTAATCTTAATACTTTTCTTAGATACTAGCAGTAGTCAACCAAAGCCTTTCAGACGAGTAAGACTTCAAACAACATTGAGACAGGGTGTCCGTGGTCGTCAGTTTAACAGACAGAGGGGTAAGTTTCTGACATATCAATTACATGATGATTGGCATAGTGATAAGTGAACAAATTTCTAAGCCTTAAGTCTCCAGTTTATTTTTTTAAGAATTAAATAATTGAGTCTATGGTAGATAACATCAGATCCTGATGGCAGGTGTATATACCTTAGTTACGTTATAAATGTGTTCTTTTTTTAATTTTTTTGTTTGTATTTGTGGGCTATGAGGGTGGTTGCACATGTGCCACACATGCACCACTTTGCATGTGACTTTACATGGGTGCTGGGGAATTAAACCCTGGCCAACAGGCTTTGCAAGGTAGCACCCTTAACCACTGAGCCATCACCCTAGCCCCAGTGAAAGGATTCTTATAGTTTGATCTTGTTTCTGAGATCCAAAATGAGATTTGGAAAATCTAAAGTGTTATAGAGCTATGTTCAGTGTAATATCACTGCCTGTATTCATTATGGTGCTAAGTATTGCTTACTTATCCAAGTGAAGTTTTGTGACTATTATAGCTAATAAAGGAATATAAGATTTTAGTTATTTCCATGTTCCCTAATGTAGCTATTTGATGTATTTATGTCATAAAATAATCCAGTTTGTATAACAATTTCCATTAAGCATATGGGCTATATTTTTATATCTATAATACCTTAGATATTCCATATTGAAAATGTATCTTCTTGAATGATTCCCCTTTATTAATATCATTCTTATTTTTTCCTCCACAGGTATAAGCCATGCAATGGGAGGAAGAGGGGGAATAAATAGAGGAAATATTAATTAAGTGGGCTGTAAATGTGCCACACCTGTGAATATGGTTGCAAATCTGTTTTAGTGTAACGACTATCAAGTTGAAGAACATTTTTGTATTTAAATAAGCATGCTTAGCTCAACATTCTTTATTAATAAAATGTATTTCCATGTCAAAGTTTCTCACTTCTTTTTACTCAGATAGCTCTTCCACTGTCCATCAGTCTAAGGACAGTTGTACCAGACTTTGGAGAGCGTCTTCCCAGAAGGAGTAATAACTGCTCTTGCTGTTCTAGTAGGCACGTCGATGTTGTAATATTGATCTACATGGAAGAAGAACATCTTTTAATTAAGAAGGAAACAAAACACCCGAAAAAATGCATTGATTACTCAGAGATAGCATTTTATTAATAACAAATATTTTCATTAATTTGAACTTTCTGACCAACTGGAAAGCAAATAATTCCCTTCATGGAATTACCTTTCAATATTTTCATGTGAAATTAGGTTCATCTCTCCTTTTTTAAAATAAGTATTTAAGAATCAAATTCTTCTCAAAAATAATTTATTTGGGTTTTATACCCTTTAAAAATGCACTAATAGGCATTCATATTATAAAATCATATGCAGAATAATTTAGTTTCATGATCATTCCAAACTGTCCTGGGGAATAAAATTTAATGAATAAATCTGGGTTCTCAAGAAAGTCTTTCTCACTGTAAAGACTGTGCACTGATGCAAATGCATAGGCTAACACCACAGGTGAGAACTCAAGTCCTGCTTTCAGTACTTGTTGATCCGTGTCATAGTCTCTTGAACAGTGGAACTGAATTGCAGTCCCATCCACTTCAATTGAAATCTATACTAAAGTCTTCTCACTTAGAATATTAAAATTGAATTTGTCACGTTCAGTCACCATTGCACACCTGGTGTATTTGCTTAAGTTATATTTGTACTTTGACAAGTGAAATCAACTTGGAAGCTCACAAGATTTTCCTTAATAACTTACCCTTAGAAAATGCATAGTAATCGTAGCCATCAGGTTTTCTGATGTTGGGCAGTGTTACAGCTGAGGTAATCACATTTGGAAGCCCTCTCCACATTGTGCTCACTTTGACTTCATTATGGAGGAAACCTGTTAGTGACATTTTAAAAGAAAAGGTATCAGATTAAAAGGAAATTTAAGTCAGGTGTGGTAGCATATGCCTTTAATCCAAGCAATCTTAGATCTATACAAACCCAGGTTTAAATCTCAATTTTTTCACTGAGTAGCTGTTTAACTTCAGTGCCTTGGTTTGTGCTCTGTGAGGTGACACATCTAACTTTCAAGACTTAAGGCTTACAGATTGATATACAATTACATTTGTATGCCTCTTGGTATAATATACTAGATAAATATTCACTATAAAAAAAGTTCATTATAAATAGTGAACTTCACTATTCAGCTTTTCCTTCCCCACAAAGGAAAACAAGTAATTGCCTTCGGTTACTCAGTAAGGCAAGGTGACACATCAGCAAGCAGAAGTTATTAATGCTATATTTGGTCAGTATTTAATCACACTTTATAAGAAACTTAAATCTATTTCATGATCAAAATTCTTAACACTATTAAAGTGCTACCTTTGTCTTGATAAGAGACTCTGATAGGTGGTGAATAATGAATTCTGATGGTATGTGTTTGAGAAGGTCCAATAGCTCTTTCAAAGCGACGTCTCCGAACGTGAGCTGCTCCTCCATACACAGAATAGTTGATGGCAGGCCTCCTCCCAGTGCACTTTCTCGTGGGTTCGTGTTTGTAAGTGTACTGCTGAATGTTACCACCTGTCATATAGTAAAAGTCACATAGAATTCAAAGATTGTTCCACTTGGAAATGATTCTAGTTTTATGTTGTTTTTCTCACACAGAAAAACAAATACAGCTAAATGTTAAAAATGGCTATCTGGGGGTATTAAAATAATTGCCCAGGCTGGAGAGATGGCTTAGCAGTTAAGGTGTGGTTCCCCAGGAACCCACATAAGCCAGATGAACAAGGTGACTCGTGTCAAGTTCCTTTGCAGTAACTGGAGGCCCTGCTGCACTCATTGTATCTCTAGCTGCCTCTCAAACAAAAATAAATAGAAGTGTATAGCTGAAAACTCATGAACTGTGATTTAGACACTTTTTGCAGCCTGTGATTTTACTTTCATTGAAAATATTTCATCCCCGCCAGTAAAGATAACGTATAAATGAAAATACTATATAAAAACCAATTCTTAACATATTTTTTTTTTTTTTTTTTTTTTTTTTGGTCAAAATTGTGTAATACATACCTCTCTTGAAAAAATACACAGATTCAGGTCTGTTCTTGTATTTAGCTATTGAAAGAGCTCCCACTATTTTCCCTGTTAGTCCTCCAAATCCTTTTACAATTTGTTTAGGATACCCTGCATCTTGTATGTCATTGGTGAAACGCCAGTACTGGGAATCCTGATTGTTTAAAAGAAGATAATGTTAACAGCTTTGGGGAGAAAAAAGGTAATGTTAAAAAAAAATAATATAATAAACAGCTTTGGGGAGAAAAAAAAGGAGAGGTCAGGAACTTATTCTTACATAAAGGGAGGTGTTAATTTAGTTAAGGGTTTGAGTAATATTACTAATGGCATGTTGACAGGATAGTTCATTTTAAAAAATGAGGTTGTGACAATTCTATGTAGTCATAGCAAGTTCCAGTTGTTACTTGTAGGTTTCTAACAATATTTCTCTTACCTTAAAGAAGAAGGTTTTTCCCTCACAGTTGCATCTAGTAAAAACAGTATCAATAGGGGAGGGAATACCCCAAACTTCAGTGATTCTGCGCGGTGGAGATGGGGGAGTGAATGGATTTAGCATCCAGAAATAATGACCTACAAATAAGAGATATGTCAGCCTACAATCTATATATTAAAACCTGCCTCCACAGAAACTAAAATGGGAGAAAAAAATGTAACAGTTTATAGAAAAGTAGAATGAATATGTTAAAGTATGACTGGAAGTATAGGCAGATCCAGGAAGAAGGAGAGCAATTTATATTTCTAAGACATTTGGTCTAAAACTTAGCAAAATTCTGGAAATATTTTAGTTTCTAGCAAGATTATTTTGGCTTTGTAACAGAAAAGGTTGGTTTATCTTTAGGAGTCATTAGTTTTATTTGTGAGAATTAAGCAATCATTAGTGACTAAAAAGCTCTTAAGTCTTTACTGTGTATGATTTGTTCTGGTCTGACAATCTAAATATGTTCTAAGATTGTACTGTCATAGAGAGTTCAAGAGATTAACAGGAAATATTTTGAATACATCAACAACTGTTGTGTTATTTTCAAAAAAAATAGAACAGGGGATGCAAATTCTTAGCTCATTGCATTTGAAGTTACCATTTAAATCTTAACCAAGGGCTGGAGAGATGGCTTAGTGGTTAAGGCATTTGCTTGTAAATTCTAAGGACCCATGTTTGACTCTCCAGGTCCCATGTAAGCCAGACACAAAGTGATGCAAATGGGTAAGGTCACACATGCATACTAGGTGGTGTCATGTCTGGAGTTTGGTTACAGTGGCTGGAGGCCCAGGCATGCCAATTCT
This sequence comes from Orientallactaga sibirica, assembly GCA_036365145.1. Taxonomy (NCBI): domain Eukaryota; kingdom Metazoa; phylum Chordata; class Mammalia; order Rodentia; family Dipodidae; genus Orientallactaga; species Orientallactaga sibirica. The sequence continues at coordinate 17,732,287 of JAEOAD010000017.1, forward strand.
CTCCCTCTCTTGCTCCCACTCTCGCTGTCTCATGTATATACATGGCCAGTCTGTTGGACTCACCTCAAAATAACCAAATAAATAAAGAAATCTTAACCAAAGAAAAAGAAAAGCTGAGTAGTAATAATTCCGTTTCTTTGTTGTGATGTTAATAATGTACCTAGTTTTATTAATCCAGTGCTCTGCTCTCATTCTCATTTAATCAATCAAAATCCCTTCCAAGTAATAATTTAAACTAGAACTCTTCTTGAATGCAAAAACAAAACAAGAGAAATAAGTTACATAGCTCACCTCGAAATGCAACTAATGTCCCATTGCGCAAAGTAGTCAGTCCATCCACTGGCTTACCATTGCATAAGTTGGTCTCTTCTAAAATAAGTTGACAAGAAGTTAATATGGGGGAAAAAGTTAATATGGAACAGAATGGAGAAAGCATTTTATTTTCTTTTCAAGACCACAGAATTTTGTTTACTGTTGACCCTTCTGAGCTCTAGAAGGGCACAGCTTAAGGAATTTACATTTGAAAAAAATGAATGAATGTTCTATAATTCTGTCCTTCCTAAATTCAAAAGCACATAAGTAACTGAATCAGAAGAGGTCAGGTCATCCTGATCTTCATGTGTACTAGACATTTATTGGATTTTGAAATATTTTTAGTTACTGCTCTTGGGTTATTTGGAAAAAGAAAATAATGCTACAACAGTTTGCTTTTTTTGTACTCTCTTAAAGATAGGTACCTAACTTAATTATTTTAACATTCCATGTATCATCTTTCCTAATGTTAGGTTATTACTCAACTTTCTAAGCACTAAATATACTCATGAGTACTCACTCAAAGGGAAGCTATAATATATCTCAGTAGACTGATACTAAATCAGGGCATTTTGCTTCAGGAAGATGAATTAACATTGCCAATTTTAAAATGAAAAAAACAACAGATTCTTATTACCTGAAAGCATGGAGTTGATGCTAATGCCTTGGCTGGGTCGTCTCACTAAGTGCTCAGTGCCTGGAATGACTATAGGTGTCAGCACAGGAGGCCTGGGGTTCATGGAAGGTTTTTCTCCTTCAACACTGTATTCATCTTCATGATTTGGATTTACTTCGACTGGTTCTGAGCTGGCAGTTACTCTGGGATTGGTGGTGGTTTGCAGTATGGCTTCTGCTAAAGAGGTAGGACTCGGCTCAGGCACTGTTGAGGTCATCTTTGGGGGAATTGGTGTCGTTTTTGGTTTTTTCACTTTAGGGGTCTTTGGCTTTCTGGTAGAAGTGGGCTTTGGGGGTGCTTTGTTTGGCTTTTTGGTAGGTGAGGGCTTCTTGGGGGCTCTGGTTGGCTTCTGGGGTTTTGGAGTTGTTGCCTTAGTTGTGGTGTCTTGTGGTTCAGGCGTTTCCTCTGCTGTAGTTGCTGTCTCTTTTGTTGTAGTCTTTGGTGAAGCAGTTGTCATTTCAGAGGTGGTACCTATGTCTTTTTCTGTTGTCTTGCCTTTAGTAGTTGTGGTCACTTCTGGAGTCTTAGTTGTTGGTACAGAGGGCTCCTTTGGACTCTTGTCAAGAGCCTTTGGTGTGGGCACTGCAGAAAGCTCAGGAGGTGGTGCGGCAGGGGTCTTGAGAGTGGTGCGAGGATTCATGGTGGTGGTGGGTTTGGGTTCCTCGGGGGTGGTGGGAGCTGGTTCCTTGACAGTGGTGGGTTCAGGCTTCTTGGGGGCACTGGGAGCTGGCTCCTTGGTGGTAGTGGGTGACGGCTCCTTGGCAGTGGTGGGAGCCGGTTCCTTAGGGGTGGTGGGTTCGGGCTCCTTAGGGGTGGTGGGAGCCGGTTCCTTAGGGGTGGTGGGTTCAGGTTCCTTAGGGGTGGTGGGTTCGGGCTCCTTAGGGGGTGGGTTTGGGCTCCTTAGGGGTGGTGGGTTCAGGTTTCTTAGGGGTGGTGGGAGCTGGTTCCTTAGGGGTGGTGGGTTCTGGCTCCTTAGGGGTGGTGGGTTCGGGCTCCTTAGGGGTGGTGGGAGCCAGTTCCTTAGGGGTGGTGGGAGCTGGTTTCTTAGGGGTGGTGGGTTCAGGTTCCTTAGGGGTGGTGGGTTCAGGCTCCTTAGGGGTGGTGGGAGCCGGTTCCTTAGGGGTGGTGGGTTCAGGTTCCTTAGGGGTGGTGGGTTCAGGCTCCTTAGGGGTGGTGGGAGCTGGTTCCTTAGGGGTGGTGTTCAGGTTCCTTAGGGGTGGTGGGTTCCTTAGGGGTGGTGGGAGCTGGTTTCTTAGGGGTGGTGGGAGCTGGTTTCTTAGGGGTGGTGGGTTCAGGTTCCTTAGGGGTGGTGGGTTCAGGTTCCTTAGGGGTGGTGGGTTCAGGCTCCTTAGGGGTGGTGGGTTCAGGTTCCTTGGGGGTGGTGGGTTCAGGTTCCTTAGGGGTGGTGGGAGCTGGTTCCTTGGGGGTGGTGGGTTCAGGTTCCTTAGGGGTGGTGGGAGCTGGTTCCTTGGGGGTGGTGGGAGCTGGTTCCTTAGGGGTAGTGGGAGCTGGTTCCTTAGGGGTAGTGGGAGCTGGTTCCTTAGGGGTGGTGGGTTCGGGCTCCTTAGGGGTGGTGGGTTCGGGTTCCTTAGGGGTGGTGGAGCGGGGTTCCTTAGGGGTGGTGGGTTCAGGCTCCTTAGGGGTGGTGGGGTGGGCTCCTTAGGGGGTGGTGGGTTCGGGCTCCTTAGGGGTGGTGGGAGCCGGTTCCTTGGGGGTGGTGGGTTCAGGTTCCTTAGGGGTGGTGGGAGCTGGTTTCTTAGGGGTGGTGGGTTCGGGCTCCTTAGGGGTGGTGGGTTCGGGCTCCTTAGGGGTGGTGGGAGCCGGTTCCTTGGGGGTGGTGGGTTCAGGCTCCTTGGTGGTAGTAGGCTCAGGCTTCTTGGTGGTGGTGGGTTCAGGCTTCTTGGTGGTGGTGGGTTCAGGCTTCTTGGTGGTGGTGGGTTCAGGCTTCTTGGGGGTGGTGGGAGCCGGTTCCTTGGTGGTGGTGGGTTCAGGTTTCTTAGGGGTGGTGGGAGCCGGTTCCTTGGTGGTGGTGGGTACAGGCTTCTTGGTGGTGGTGGGCGCAGGCTCCTTAGGGGTGGTCAGAGCTGGAGTTTGGGGTGTAGTTTCAGGTTTGGGTGTAGGGTTAACAGGAGCTTCAGCAGAGATTTTCTCTGCACTCCGTATCTCTTTAGTTGAAGTAGTCTTCTCTTTTGCACTGGTGGAAGTCTGTTTATTTGTCTCCTTAGTTTCAACTGCTGTTTCTTTACTGGCTGTTGAAGATGTCTTTTTTGGCGTCTCAGAATTGGGCAGAAGGCTGGGTTTTGGATTTATTGGTTTTGCTGTCGTAGTCGTGGGAGGCATGGTCACTTTATTGCGTGGGGTGGTAGGAGTCTTAGGAGTTGGAGTAAGCTTGGGTTCACCATTGTCTAGTCCGCTTCCAGCTTCATCTGGGGTAGGTTCCTTCTTAGGAGTGTTTTTCTTGTCTTTTATTAGAGAAAAAATATACATCTTATTATGTTGAATATTTTTTCCTTAAATAGTGACACAAAGACTCTGTCCTTACCATTGATGAGTGTGTCTAGGACAATTGCTAACCTTTAGTATGCCTATTAAATGTTTTGTAAAATGAGAAATATTCTTTTGAGTGGCTTTTTTTAGAGTGAGATATTAGAAATGAAAAGCACAAAGCCCTTTACTAAGTTACTCCCTAAGTTATTTTACTAAGTTTTACTAAGTTATTTACTGTTAATACATAGAAGACAGAGAACTCAAATCATCAGTTACCAGAAACACTATCACCTATTCATATTTTTACCTCTCACTTTCCCTCCCCTATTCCTTATTGTTCAGTGTTGTTCCTTGCTTCTGAAAGCTGATTCCAACCTCTTATGGATTGAGTACATCCATAACTGCAAAGGCCTCTGCAACTATGAGGGATTAGCCCCAGGCTTTCCAGAGATCTGCTGACCCTTGTTACCATACACAGGGCTAGCCACTGCTCTTTTCCTGTGCGCAGCCAAACTTGACAATTCCAGGTGACATTGGAGATTAGTTTGCCAGGACAGTAGATGAACTCTATTTAAGATGGAGAGATGGCTTAGTAGACAAAGGCTCTTGCTTGTAAAGCCTGATGGCCCGGGTTTTATTTCCCAGTACCCATATAAAGCCAGATACACAAAGTGTTTCATGAGTCTGGAGTTCATTTGCAGCAACAAGAGGCCCTGACACGTTCGCTTTCTCTCGCTCCCTCTGTCTCTCAAATTTAAAAAAGAAAAAAGATTACCCACAGCATACGCCAATCAGGTGACCTACAAAGTTCAAGATGTGTTTCACTGAGGTGAATTCCATTTAACAAACTTGTAATGCACTTTTTACTTGAGCAAGAGTGTTGGAATAACTCAAAGATAGTTTTGTCTATTAGCCGAGAGAATGTTTCACAGAAACCACAGCCACCTAAGAAAAAGAATCCCTCAGGAGCCCAGTATTTTCTGGAGAAAGATTATATTTTAGAATTTTAGGATACACAAAGAGCACGACAGAAGAGAACTCAGGCATATAGAATAAATGACCTTAGGAAAATACAGGGTCTGTAAAATATGGGTAATAACTTTGCCTTCCCATACAGGTGTATGAGCACTTCAAGATTAATATGATAAAACACTTAAAGTACCTGTGTACATTTCTATTAAGTAAAATAAAGCTACTAAAGGGAAAATGGAAATAATGGGGGACAGATGAAGGGAAGAAAGTGCAGTGATCAGTGAGGTAGGCGTTACAGAAAACCACCACTAATCCTGCTTCCACTGTGCTGCTACGTCTTCTTACCCGTAGCTTTCAAGAGTGGCTTCTTAGCTGCTTGGCACTAATTTCCTGCAGTATTCATTTTTCACTTTCTAAATTAATTTAGAAAGTTACGTACTCCCCATATCGAGATCTCAAATCATTCTACCAACACACATAAGTTAAAAATTATTATGAATGTGGCATTGATAGAGTCTGTGATCTTTATCAATGCTCAAACCTTTTGGTTTCTTCTGTAATTCTCTATTAGCTGAATTTTTGGAAGACTTGATTTTCCGAATAGTTGAGGAAGAAGAGGAAGAGGAAGAAGAGGACTCTTGATTTTCAGAAACAGAATGTTCTATAAATCAAATAAAAAATTTGATCACACCAACTGTGATTTACAAAATTAAAAAATAAAAAACTTGCCAGTCCACATACAGTAAGAACTGCTGACAACTAATTTACAAATGTGTGCTGTTTGTATCAGAAGCACGATCAACTACCTTTTCAACTTGTCAACTAAAGGCAGCCATCTGAGTTTATCACACATTCTAACAACAGAACTGATTTTCCCACACCTGTCAAAACTTCTCACAGCATCTAATTCTAGAAAAGGAAAACATGGTTGGCGGGTTATGAGTTTTTGTTGTTTTGACAGTAAAATTTATATCTTCTTATTACCCATGTTTGGTTTCATAAATAACAGCTATAAATAACTGAGGGTTTATAGTTTGTGTTACACTTCGATTTCAAGCAGGTAAACCAAAAGTAATACAATCCTCCCATGACTATCTTCTGAGGATACTCATGTAAGTAGTCCACCTACAGGTTATTTCATCAAAGAAATGCCCTGTAGTTACATCTGTCATCTTCCTACCTTCTGTTATTTCCTCTGATTCTACAACCTTCTTAGTCTTCTTTTTTGGTGTTTTAGGTGAGCGTTTGGTGGTTGATTTGATGGTTTGAGATGCTTCTGGAGGCGGAGGTGCGGTCTTTGGACGTGGTGGTGATGTGGGATTATGCACTGAGGCCAAGCAAGACAGGTTGATTAACATCTGATTTATATGCAGCAGTGCTAACTGAAAAGCATGGATGGATGTTGGCTTCAAGAGTAGATGCTAATGTGAGTATCAGAAGCTCTAGCTCAACATGAGTAATTCCAAACCACTGAATTTTGAAGACAAATTGCTACAAAACAGTGACTGAAAACAAAGCTTCAAGAATCACAAACCCGAAATGCCAGTCTCAGGCCTCTAAAAGTCTACGATTGTGACCTTGGGTAAACAGGCTAAACCCTCTTGAACTTTATTTTCTAATCTGCAAAAAGATGTGTTTTCAATGTTTTAAAATCAGCTAAAAGAAGTGATTCTATGAATTTCATTTATTGTATCATCTTCCTGTGGTTAATGTATCACTGCATGTGGATGGCAGGGTAATTAAGCTCTTGCCAGCTAAAATAACCATATCTTCCTGTTTTCATATATAAGTAAAAATGATGCCAGTTCACCTTGTTTTCATTATAAAAGTTCTGTGTGAATATTCTGAAATTTCCTTGCTACAATTATGCTTTTCCACAAAATGTGTTGCTCTTCACAAATAAACAAAAGTTAATGTGATATACCTTCTTAGACTTTTATTCCACCTTCCTGCTCCTTTTCAAGTGGAGACAAGAAAATATGGAGCATTTGGGGTCACCAAAGATCAAAAGAAAGGAGAAATACTTCCAGAAGATAAACACAGAGCAGTGGGAGCACTGGAAGAGGAGTTACCATAAATCCTGCTGATCCCACCAGCATTACAGAACCCTCCTGAGGCACCACAGACTGACCACTGGACCACTCTCCCTTTCTCCTCCCACCTGACAAAACATCAAGTCTTCCAAATTGAGCATTTCTGCCATGTACTACCTGGTGATCTTGAGCAAAACAATGAACCTTTAGGCTTTTCTCTTGCCCATTTTGGGAGGCCCTTGCATTATAAAGATTCAGTTCTTGAAATGTTAAGACTTAAAGATAGGGATACCTATGACCAGTATCTATAGTAACTCTGAAACAACTTTGCCATGAGTTTCAAGATTTTGCTTTGTTTGGTTTGATGAAGTTCTGAACTTGTTATTTTTTGTTAGAACCCTGATTATCTTTATGAATTCTGTAAATGGAGTTGCTTTCCATTGCCTGGATCATTTTTTTTCTCTTACTACCTCAACCTCAAGTATGCTGTACTTCATAACATAAAGTATTGTCCCTACTTAAATGTTCTGTCTGCTTCATCATTCTCTAACCATCTCACATCTCTGCCCAGCCTCTGCTCAAGTGAATTCTTAGGTTGGTGTGTTCTTTTGTTTTTATTTTTATTTTTTACTGTCTCAGCCAAAACAATTGTCAAGGTAATAAGTAAATATGTATCCTCATCATGAGGCTTTCAGAAAGCTGCAGGAAGTGGAGCTCTGGATTTGTGGAAATAAGGGTGTTGTCTCCATTCTTTCTGGAATACTTTCCAATGAAAATACTGCATAGTTAAGAAACACTCCCTAGCTCTGCTGATTAACAGCTTTCCACTCCATTTTTCCACTGCTCTAAAGAAACAGGAGATACAACCTTGTTTAAAGAAAATGATAAGATTATGTAAGTAAGGCTTATTTTCACTTTTATCTCCACAGGTATTGTCATTTTAACAAAGTACAGTTAACACAAAACATTGGGAAAGGAAGTAATCTCTTATTTTTAATTTCTTTATTATCAGCATAAACAAAATCTGAAGGGTTTTGTTATATGATGATTCCTTCAAGACAATGGCCACACAAGCTTTGCATTGAGAAAGCTAAGGGGACTGTAGGGATAGGAAGGAAAGTAAATAACTTTGATTGGAGATTTAGTAGCTTAATTAATAAATTTACTTGTTCAGAGATGCTGAAAAGACTGATTCTGTCATTAAATATGTGCTCATACATAGAGGCCCAAAGTACAGCCAGCTCAAAGGAAAGTTGATTTCAAGCTGTCAAGTAATGGAGACATTACTGTTGATTTAACCTAAAAGGAAACCATGTGGAGATGAAAGTATATACACTCAGTTCGTCCTCTGTTATTCAGTTCACTGAGTTCCTGGTGGGAGATGCTTTCCTCTTTGTTATCTTTGTGAAACAGTTTTATGAAATAGCTTATAGGTTAATAAAATCAAAACCTTGGATGAGCTGTGGGTTAGATACTACCAATGATGCTCAGTGCACAAATCTGCCTGTACTGAGAACGTTGTGTGAACCATAATTCTTACCTTCTTCACAGAAGTTTGCGTAGTCCGGACAGCACTTGCCAAACTTCTTACACTGGGCATCGCAGTCACATTCCCTTCCCCGTGCAAAGGACTCAAAGCAGCGGCCTTTACAGGAGAGCTCTAGCCAGAGCAAAACAGACATCATGGGTTATGAGCTATGAAGTCATACTTAGCCCATCTGATAGCTACCTAGAGTCCAAAAGGGACATTTCTAAGTTTGTTTGTTTTTTGATTTTTTGAGGTAGGGTCTCACTCTAGCCCAGGCTGACCTGGAATTCATTGTGTAGTTTCAGGGTGGCCTCAAACTCACGGTGATCCTCCTACCTTTGCTTCCCAAGTGCTGGGATGAAAGGCGTGTGCCACCATGCCTGGCTCATTTCTAAATTTTTTTATTTGAAATTCAGAGTGTGTTATCCAGTAAAATAAAAGAAAAAATATATATAAAGATGTCCCAAATAGGACAGTCTAAGTAAGTCAAGAATTGTGGAGACTTAGTGCATCATTCTTTGACCTTTAAGTTTCCAAGAGACACTCCAAGGCTTCCTGAGTCATTGACATGGATGAACAGAAGAAGATTGGGAAATGTCTACAAGTTAAGTACCCTTCATATTAAATCCTTTCATCCTCATCTCAAAACTATTCACACTCTTGCCCTGTAATAGATTTACTTGATTCATTGATCTCATGGATACAGTCCAAGAAGAAGATTAGAATGCAGACAATTTATTATTATACAGTTAGTCTCATAACAATATTTCAACCTTATCATATTAAATCCTCATCTCAAAACTATTCACACTCTTGCCCTGTAATAGATTTACTTGATTGCATGTATGTATCTCATAACAATACAGTCCAAGGAACTGACTTAGTATAATCACCTAGAATGCAGACATTTTTATTATTATACACTTGGCAGGGGCTTGAATGATTTCAACCTTATCCCATAGTGTGAACTATATTGAGATACCTAGTCACTTTTTTTTTTTTTTTTTTGGTTTTTTGAGGTAGGGTCTCACTCTAGCTCAGGCTGACCTGGAATTCACTATGTAGTCTCAGGGTGGCCTTGAACTTTTGGCGATCCTCCTACCTCTGCCTCCTAAGTGCTGAGATTAAAGGCGTGCACCACTACAACCGGCTGAGACCTAGTCACTTTGAAAAGAGCCTTGGTTGGAGGTATGGTGACTTACTAAGGCCTACTTGAAATACTGTATCCAACATATAACTTGTACAACACTATACCCACCTGCAAGTGAAGCTTCTAAAGCAAATATAAAAACTGATAAACTTTTAGTTACAATTTTCATAAATCCAATATTAAATTTTTCTATATCATTTACAAAAAGTGGCCCAAAATACATTCAAGATCCTTTGGATTGTGACTGAAATTCATCATTAAACAGTAATGTTTCATCTTTAAAGTATACTTTTCAGAGGCCTGTAGAGATGGTTTAGCAGTTAAGGCACTTGCCTGCAAAGCCAAAGGACCTTGGTTTAATACCCCAGGACCCATGTAAGCCAGATGCACAAGGTGGCACATGCATCTGGAATTTGTTTGCAATGGCTAGTGGCTAGAAGCCCTAGTATTCCATTCTCTCTCTGTCCCTCTGTCCCTCTCTCCCTCGCTCACTCTAAATAAAAATATAAAAAATTAAAGTATGCTTTTCAGGTCATTTGGAAAAATCTTAATGCCAAATAGTAAAGAGAATTATTCTGTGTCTACACATCTTTTTGATGAGACTATTTGAATGGCCTTAGTACTAAGCAATTATAAGTCTGATTACTACTGAAGGATGCTTTACTTTTTACTTGATAACTACAAAGTTATAGTACTAGGTCTCTAATTAAAACTAGATGTTTTACTAAGAGCTAGTCAATAATTTTGTGCAAATGACAAATCTCCAGGTTCCCATTCATTCCCCCCCCCCCGTAACCACAAGCTTTGAACCATCCCTGGTGCAGTGCACTGCGACAGTTATGCGAGTAAAGGAAAGGGCACTGAAGCAAAGAAGGTGAAAGAAAGGGAGATGGTGTGGCAAGGGGGTGCAGGGGGTGGCCACAGAGCATCACTGCATGACAGAGGAGTCGCCAGCTCTTGGGACTTACCCACGGTGCAGACTTTCTTGAAATCAGGACAGCACTCCATGTAGTGTTGACAGTTATAATCACAGTTGCAGGTGGCATCTCTAGAATACCCTTCCCCACATCTCCCTGCACAGCTTGATAAATCTAAAATTATATAATACTAGGGTAAACATGGCCAAATCACTCTTAAAAGAAAAAAAAATTAATCAGGAGGACAAAGCCATTGCTGAGGGAGAACTTTATCTGTTGGGAACTGTTAGCAGTAGACCTCGCTGATCCCCATGTGGTGTTCATCATGTTCCTTTATGCTTCGCTACGCTGAGACAATAAATACACCTTTGAAAATTGGGTAAGGCAATGCCTGCGGGTTAATCCTGGGGAGGGTGGTCGCTTCTGCTACTGCTGCTGCAATGACGATTGCTGGTGTCATCCTGAGCAGCTCAGTGCCAGCCACTGAGCCATATATTGTCCCCAGTGCTTATGAAAATGTTTCCTGGGAAGTATTAGGAGCCCTTCCAGGGATAAAAGCAAGGAAACAAGTTTTCATAACTTGCCCAAGGGCACATAGATAGTTGCTTGTTCATACATGATCTAATATGTATATTAGATCAGTTAATGCCTTTTCAGTATTTCTAATGATGTCTTTACTCTTATGAGTGCCCTGGTTTTAGATAATAAGCCCATTCAGAATTGGAACATGGACACATTGGATTTTGAAGCATGAGGTTTTTCCCACCAGTCACATTGCCTGTCACTCCCACCGGTGACCTTCTAGCAGGCTGGCTGTGCTTGCTCTGACTTGATTGTGCTCTCTCCTCTGTCAGAGCCCATAAAAGAGAACCCTTGAAATAGTATCTGGGAATGAATATAAAGGTCACGAATTGAGTTTTGGGGACAAGCTATATAATAAAGGGATGATGACCCTCCAATAATTCTAAAAGTCAGTTGTCAGACAACACAGTGGAGCCCAGGTAACCACTGGAATATAACAATGGATCCATCTCTGGAATAAAAATGGGCAGGTGCAATGTCCTAAATCCACAGAGAGATGTTGAAACACTGAAACAAATCTCAAAAGAAGAAAACCCAGGAAAGTTAAAGTGTTAATAGGCAAACAAAACAATAAAGTGTAGGATAACTTTCAGAACTTTTGCTTACATACATATGTGCACAATACATACAAAAATGCATATATAGTGTATGTATATAAATACATATATTATATATAAGTGAAAAAGAATGAGAAGAGGTTGAGAAGGCAAGGGAAGCAGACAAAACAACATCCAAAGATTCCTCTTTTACACATCAGATTTCTGAAGTACATAAGTTCTTAATTTCCATAGCCTATTATAGTCTTATTTTATTGCTGTTAATTTTAACCACTAATTTTAATTGTAGCTTTTCAAAGGAAATTTTTCAGTGAATAAGCAACAGTATCAGAAATAAACATGTGGTTGAGAAAATATGCCCAGTATTGTGAGTCTTTTAGTACCTGATGAGAAAGCTGAAGGAAGAGAAGTCATCACTCCTAGTTCAACATTTATATTTACGTGTCTATGTTTCCCCTCTTAGTTTTTTTTATCGGAGTGACTCTGCAGCCATGCCAATGCAAGCAGTCATCTCTCATGTTCAAGTTTCATTGGGCATTTTAGACATTTTACAGGAAATGTCTATTTTAAAACTGACACTTCATTTTAACACACATGCATATTGATTTTTCTTCTCTGGGGTTTGGCATGTCAAAGGGAACACCTGAAGTTGAACATTATCACCACTAACCTAAATCTCATGCTGTATATTTTTACAAAGGTGATTTGTTGAATATATGTTAACATTCTATAAGTAGGAATAACAAAAACAGTTCGCCTAGGACTGACTCAGAGTGGACTAAACTCTTCAATATTACAATACAGTGTGGCATTCATATCTCTGTAGTTCCATATCAGGATGAATAGCCCTTATAAGAAAGATTCAAGAAAATAATTATGTGTTTCTCAAGTGTTGTCCTTTTTAGTTATTTGATGATATTGTATAGATACATAAAAGTTTGTCATGTAAATGTTTATATTTCTTAAGCTTTGAAGGAAAACCTAGGAACTAGAGTACCAAAATTATTTTCTACAAAATCTCAACCTTTTTCAAATATTTCACAACACAGCAGAAAAAGGTAAGAATTATAACATACTTTTAAGTATCCTGCATGCATTTCATGTTAAGGTTTTGCAATATTAAACTCAAGCAAATATAAATTTTTAGAAATATTTTTGTCATATAATCCACATGGAAGGATTACCAATAGTTGTTAAATGAAGTGTTTTTAGCAGTCAGGTTACCTTGAGATGAAACTTGCTGGAACAAGAGAGTGGAGAGGAGCAGCAAGAAGCACACAGGGACCATTCTCCACTCCATGCTTGTTTTCAGTATGGCACCCTTGCTGGAAGGAAAGTCAAGGCATCAGAAATCTGCACTTGAATCTGACCACTAAATCCCATGTGTGCTAGGCACGATGTTTCAGAAATGAATGAAGTGAAATTCAATAGCAACACCACTCTATTTTATGAAACAAACTTCTCTGTTCTTAAAATAAGACCTTTAAAAATAACCAGCTCAACTTCCTCAGAAAACATCTGATCACTAATACTATGAAGAAGAAACCAGCATGCCACTCAGTTATGTCACTGACCATATCTTAAAACTCTATTCATGTACTTACAGTGCAAGATTTCAATTGTCTCAGAGAGAGAGAGAAACAGCTTCAGTAAAGTTTAATGTAAGAAGTTCAGTGGAGTTATTGTTCCAACTTCCCCTGAATATTCAATACAGTAGGCTTCCAACATGTGCATCACATAAATATGATTCTTTCCAAAACCTTCCAACTACCACCCCAACTACCATCCTTTTTCAAGCACCTTGCCTAAAACACATTTCGTTCTATAAAGCAAGTTAACATTGACACTTACCTGTAAAAGGACAGATGAATTTATCCGGTGTCCTGGAAGTCTTATATATCAGTGCAAGATTGGCATGAACCAATGAGTCCAAAGGTTACACAAAATCAACAGTGGCAACCTATGAAATCAAGCTTTCCTCATTTATTGGAAGAGGGCCCAGACGACGAGACTTAGGCAACATCTGGAAAACACTTCCATTAAGAAAAATGACTACTACAAAATAAATTTGGATTTATTGGCCAAAACACATTTTTAATTTCTAAGTGAAGTGAACAAATTGTTCTGAGGTGGTAAATCACTCTGGAAGACTTTGACAAATGTGACAAAGTAGCAACTTAAAATACTCAAATGCTGGTACCATTTCTTTCATTTTTGTTTTCCAGTTAAAACTAGCAGAGGAGATTTTGAAACTTCTCTAGTGTTAGCTTTTGGATTAAATAATCTGAATTTATATCAAGAAACATAATATGCATTTCTTTACTTTAGTATTTTCATTTCTACTAAGCTCAGAAATCATGCCTTTAATTACTTACAGGCAAATTACCTACACTGTGGATTTTGTGGATTTCATTACCATGTAACACTTTGCTTAAAAATTGTATTGGAGGGCTGGAGAGATGGCTTAGCAGTTAAGGCGCCTGCCTGCTAAGCCTAAGAACCTGGTTCCAATCTCCAGGTCCCACATTTAGCCAGATGCAAAGTGATGCAAGGGCGCAATGCCACACTTGACCACAAGGAGGCGCACAAATCTGGATTTTGTTCACAGCAGCTGAGAGACTGCTGGCGTGCCCATTCTCTGTCTCCCTCTCTCTCTGTCTGTCTGTCTCTCTCTGTGTCTCTCTCCCAAAAAAAAAAAAATTGTATTGGAGCCCGGCGTGGTAGCACACACTTTTAATCCCAGCACTTGGGAGGCAGAGGTAGGAGGATCGCCATGGGTTCAAGGCCACCCTGAGACTACATAGTGAATTCTAGGTCAGCCTGAGCTAGAGTGAGACCCTACCTCAACCCCCCCCCCCAAAAAAAAATTGTATTGGAAGCTTAACACAGGACAGATGCCTGTAGTCCCAGCTGCTTACTGTAGGGGTTGAGGCAGGAGGATCAACAGAGCTCAGGTGTTCAAGATAAGACTGAGCATTATGGTCTGATGGCATCTCAAAAATCACAATTGATATACCATTTGCCTTTTGCCTAATTAAGATGAACAGTGTCTGGGAAAGGCCTTCTAGATTACTAGTTTAGTTTCGCTGCCACAGAGAACATGTAAGCCATCAGCGTCACAGAGGCCAGTCAGCTCAGCCGGCGGCTTATCCCATTTTCATAGGGAACGTTCCTGTCCAGATCTTATCCTCAATATAAGTTCTCACTTAAGCCTTAGCAGCTCCCCTGAAACCTTCCAAAATCCATCCAAATCACATCTAGGATTATAATCAACTCATGTACTACATTTAGATAAAATTATCTATTCATCTTCCGCAGCTGACTGGCATTGATTTCCTGAAGGACATTTAATTCTCCTGCCAGCATATAATTCAGTACTTTACCAGGTCATATGCCTGATGCATCCCTAGTTAAGCAAACTGTTCTGGCCTTGATTCTACCATGTTTGGGGTAGACAAAATGTCTTTAAGTAAAATATTATCATCTATGTTTTACAAATAAGATGAAGAATCACAAATGAGGAATTTATGACCATCCTCAGATGCAAATTTGGACTTAAGACTCCATCATGGTTCTACTGTATCCAGCTCCCTGTTGATCAAATCCATCATTTTGGCATATAATGACTGCACTAAAATTTTACTCCCCCATATTTACATATGCTTCTTTTTTATTTTAGAGAGAGAAAGAGAATTGACACGCCAGGGCCTCAGCCACTGCAATTGCACTCCAGTTGATTGCGCCACCTAGTGGGCATGTGTGACCTTGAGCTAGCCTCACCTTTGTGCATCTGGCTTATGTGGGAACTGGAGAGTTGAACATGGGTCCTTAGGCTTCGCAGGCAAAGTGCATTAATGGCTAAGGCATCTCTCCAGCCTTACATATGCTTCTTTCTAAAGTAAAAGTATCAAGATAATTCAGAGGCTGTATCTCGCCTCTTGATAATCCCCTTTCTCTGGGAATTACTTCAGCAACCATTGGGTACATCAGTCCCAGCTGATAGGTGAGAGAAAACTGGAACTAAGCTGACTGATATGTTTTGTTCCCCTGATTACTTGGAATTAGGATTCAGAGATTATTTTAAATGTTTTAATTTTATTTATTTATTTAAGAGAGAAAGGCAGCTAGAGAGAAAAAGAGAGAATGGGCACACCAGAGCCTCCTGCCACTGCAAAAAAAAAAAAATCTCCAGATGCATGTGCCACCTTGTGCATCTGGCTTTACATGGGTATTGGGCAGGCAAACCAGGGTCCTTATGCTTTGCAAGTGAGTGCCTTAACCACTGAGCCATCTCTCTAGCCCTTATTTTAAATATTTTATTTATTTACTTTTAGAGAGAGAGAGAAAGTCAGATAAAGGATTCAGAGATTACAAATCTGTCTGCATGTGGCCATCTGTAGCATGTAAATTTAGAGATGCAAGTGAATGAAGCAGCCACACAGAGAGATTTCCAGTAACTTTCTAGGTCTTGGTTACATTTTATTCTTTAGACCCAACTTCTTGTTCTGGGTTTGTTTAGTAAGTTTCTCCTTTGGAGCTGAGGCTGAAGATTTTTGCTATTTGAAATCACTGATCAGTTCACAGCAGATGTATAAAAGACCCTATAGCATGGAGTTGAACTGAATTTCTTGATTCTTAGATTGACCACAGTCAAGCAGCAAAGCAAGCATGCACACATATTCTTAAATAAAATATAAATTGTTCTCTGATATCACTACTATCTTTTTCCTCCACTGTATGAAAGTCATTATAATTATGACAAATGACATTTAAAATTCATTGAATAATAATCACTTGTTCTTAAATCCAAGTCCTAAGCTTTGAAAACTGACAAAGAAAACAAACACACATATTTCATAGCCAATAGAAGCTCTAACTTCTTTGGGGGGGGTCGTTCAAGGTAGGATCTCTCTCTGGCCCAAGCTGACCTGGAATTCACTCTTTAGTCTCAGGGTGGCCTCGAATTTACAGTGATCCTCCTACCTCTGCCTCCTGAGTGCTGGGATTAAAGGCATAAACCACCACGCCTGGCTTAGAAGCTCTAACTTTAAGTATACCCATTAATGTGTTCCTATTGTCACACATACATTTTCTATATGTATGAAAAAGAATCAGAAACCATTAGATACCTAGATTATTATTACCTAATTCAATTTAAGGAAGATTCAGCTAATTTTTTTTTTTTTGGATGATGAGGCTAACTTTACCCTTGAAATGTGGAAATGTATCTTATTTTAATTTTTTGAGTCTACCCCAAGCTATAGCCCAGACTGGCCTTGAATTCATGACTGTCTTCCTATATTAAAAGCATGAGCCACCATGCCAGACATGGAAAATTCTTATCTCTTAACTGCATTTTTTATAAACTGTATTAAGTAGTTTATTCTTGTGAGTATTGGGCCATTTAGCCACCCTTGTTGATCACATAGTAATTGTCCCATTAGTTTATAACTTTTCCTCTTGAGATTTCATTTCTCATTTATTTCGTTAATGCTCATTTAAATCTAATTGACTGGGATAAAAACTATCTCAGGTTTGGTTTTATGGTCTGGAGGACTGGAAAGAAGAGCAGTAAGAGTGCTGTTGAGGACAGACTCAGCATGGCATCCTGTCCTCAGTGAGGGATGCTTTCCACACGACCACCCTCATGAGCATCTGTACTTGGAAGCAGCAGCAGCAGTAGCACAAGGATGCCTTCAGAGGACACCCCGGGGTGCTAGAGACAGCTTCTCTGGGGCTAGATTGTCTCAGAGCATGATGTCCTCTATGTGGTGTGTTCTGCCTGCTTGTTGGCTGTCACCTTTCCTCTTGCCCAGAGTGCCTGCGTCTAGTGGCTCCTCTCCACCTTTCCACAACTCTGCTGTGTTTCTTTCCTCCCAGCAGCAACCAAGGAAATTCAAAGTATGCCAGGGGAAAAACATAGGTGTGAGCCTGGATTTTACTGTCTTGTTTTGCATATCATGCTAAATTAGTGAACGTTAAAGGTGGGATGCCTCTCATGGAATAGAGACCTGCGCTTTGGGACTACTCTGTCCATTCTGTTCAAGGCATTTTCATATACTAGAAATAACGTGTGTGTGTGCGTGTGTGTGTGTGTGTGTGTGTGTGTGTGTGTTGGATATTTGACCAAGTCTAAGCATTAGATTAGTAAAATTGTAACTCTATTTGCTTTTGGATATCTGTGGCAGTCTAACAATCTGTCCCAATCTCTTCTACCTTTTCTCAATGCCCCTCTCCAGTTTACGTTGCTCAGCTTCCCTTCCAGGTAGATTTAGCCTTAGACTGTGTTTTTTTTTTTTTTTTCTGGTAAAATACGAATGGAAATAATTTGCACAATTTCTGTCTGTTTCCTAATAGAGATTGCTGCTCTGCCCTTCATCTTCCCCCACTTTCTTATACACTGGAGAGCAGACAGCAGAGAACCTTGGCCGTACAAAAAAGGGCAGCTGTCTAGAGATTCATATTCTTTCTGGGACTCACATATTCACATTTCCTGCACTAGTAAGAAGGTTTTCATAAAAAGAAAAAACCTCAACTGGGCGTGGTGGCGCACGCCTTTAATCCCAGCACTTGTGAGACAGAGGTGGGAGGATTGCCATGAGTTTGAGGCCACCCTGAGACTACATAGGGGATTCCAGGTCAGCTTGAGCTACAGTGAGACCCTACCTTGGAAAACCAAAATAAGAAGAAAAAAAGAAAAAGAAAAAAAACCTGTCATTTCACTTGAGCAACTTTGATTTGAGGTCCTTTTAAAACAATACTCTACCACAGAAATCAGAAAAAAATCCCAAATGCTTAAAGAAAGTATAGTCTAAAAATGTATTAATATGCTATAGAACAATATCAAAAATGAACAACTGATAATGAACTACTGATACTAGAAAGGGAGAGGTAAATTATATTTATTTGCAGAAAACATAATTGTGAATGTAGAGGATCCAAATGAATCTATGAAAAACTAATGAATGAGAAGGGATGGAGGAGAGGAATTAAGATACTATGACTTAAAACTAAAGATGTTATGAATCAGTCATATGGAAACTTACTTCTTTTTTTTTTTTGACAGAAAATGGGTGCTTCACTGGCTTCTCAGCCACTGTGAACAAACTCCAGACGTGTGCGCCCCCTTGTGTACATGTGAGACATTGTGTTCTTGCATCACTTTTGTGTCTGGCTAAACGTGGGACCTGGAGATTTGAACAGGTGTTCTTCTTAGGCTTTGCAGGCAGGTGCCTTAACCACCAAGCCATCTCTCCAGCCCAGAAACTTACCTCTTTATTAGCTAAATAATATATATGTTTAAAAAGAGAGTTTGGGCAGAAGTACCCTGTAAGGATAGATAATATTGTGCCCAGAAGTCATAGATTATATCAAGAACATTTCAGTGCCAGGGGTGATACCTCTCAGCAAGTGGTTAATCAGGGAGGCCACTGATTCCCCCCAAACATTACAGGTTATTGCCAAGGCCCTTGGGTTCCCACAGAACTAGATGGTAAGACCCTATTGCTGAAGACTACACGTGCTTGGGCTGCAGGTCACTGAGAAATCTTGCTGGAGCTGAGCTGGAAACCTCCTCCCTGTTGACTAGCTGTCAGGATACTGGAAAGAATTATACAGCCTGTTGTGGGAGGAAAATCATCAATGGTCTTAACCAGCAGTGGGGCCTGCAAGCTTTATGGATGGACAGCCAGGCCAAATGTACTAACTGGTGAAATCATGGCATGTCGGTTTCTGGAGAAACTAACTGTTGTCTGGTTGGATTTAAGGCCCACTCCTGGGAGGGAATTCATGCCTGGTACTAACAACCTAATCAAAAGCGCATGGCTTGGGAGGCCATAAACCCCAGGGGAAAACTACTACTTTTGTCTGGCAAAATGGATATATTATTCCCACCAAACTGCTCTCTAAATACTTACCTTTATGTCCATATATTAATGCTGCACTCACTTTTGGTTAGAGAAGCTTCTCTTTTCAGATGGCAGTGACCACTGGGGAGACTGAAAACTCATCAACATGCTGAGAAAAATTGACAGTGGTGTGTCCAGCACTAAGTGAGACATCTCTATCACACCCTCCAAGGCTCAGGGACCATTGCTGAAGAGGTGGTAGAAAGATATAAGAGCCAAAAAAAAGATATAAGAGCCAAAGGAAGGGAGGAGTGCTTTGCAACACTGTCTTCCAGACACAAAGTGATCATGACACTCCTCACCTCACAATGGCTGACACTACCTATACAAGACCTGCATATTAGGAGGGGAAATATGATGATGTCAAAATAGACAAGAGACCAGTTGGAAAGAAGAAAGGATTCAGTGGAGGGGGAATAAGGGAGCATGAAAAGGGAGGATGGCAGGGGGAATTATGATCATGGTATATTGTCTTACATGTGTGGTTATATGTATAATTAGTTTAAAAACCTAATGAATGAATATAGCAAAATCACAAGATATAAGGTCAGTAGAAAAATCCATGTTGAGGCCATTTTCATAAATTAACTTAGGTGTGCATTAATAAAAACTAGCATACTGGGCTGGAGAGATTACCTAGTGGTTAAGGCACTTGCCTGCAGAGCCAAAGGACCCAGGTTCAATTCCCCAGGATCCATGTAAACCAGATGCACAAGGTAGTGCATGCATCTGGAGTTTGTTTGCAGTGGATAAAGGCCCTGGCACGCCCATTCTCTCTCTCTCTCTCTCTCTCTTTATCTCTCTCAAAAAATAAATAAATAAAAAGAAAGAAGAGGAAAAAAGCTACATTTTCTAAAACTCATTCATTCATTGAATTCATTTATTTATTTTCTTTATATGCGCACACATGCACATGTTTTGAGATAGGACCTTATTATTTAGAGCGGGCTGACTTTGACTTCACTATGTTGCTCAGGCTGGTCTCAAACTTACAGGGATGCTCTTGCCTAAGCCTCCTATGTGTTGAATTAAGGTATGAACCACTGACCCTGCTTCATTTGTTTATTGTTGTTGAGCAATCATCAACTAATGCTTACTATGTGCTAGCCCTATATTCCTTGCTGGAAATGCATGGATGTGCAAGAGAGAAATCTCTGATTTCTTGGGTGAATCCAGAAACCAAGTATTTAAACAAATACTTCAAATATTATTTGAACTGAGAAGGCAGCATGCTAAACAACTGGAGCTGGCTTTGGCCCAAGTCAGATCATTGTTCAAATATCAGCAACAAAATTCAGTTTAAGAGCTGAAGAAATGGCTTAGCAGTTAAGCGCCTGCCTGTGACACTTAAGGACTGTGGTTCAAGGCTCGATTCCCCAGTACCCAGTTAAGCTAGATGCATATGGTGGTGCACATGTCTGGAGTTTGTTTGCAGTGGCTAGAGGACCTGGTGGGCCCATTATCTCTTTCTCTCCCTTTCTCTGTCTCAAATAAATAAAAAATTTAAAAACATGTTAACAAACAAAATTCAATTCAATACAATTCTCTGACTTGTCTAGATCTTATTTTCCTAATCCTGGTGTAAAGGAGTAGCAATAATTCATACTACTTACTATTTGGCATTGTGGCATGAAAGCTAAAATAATTTTTTATAATTTATTTTTTATTTATATTACTCTAATTTTACATTCATAATGGTGACTCCATTATCCTCCTTCCTGTCCTCCTTCTTCCAAAGGGACTCTCATCAACGGGGAATGTGGGTCATGCATTGTGGGGGTAGAATTTTACTGACAATCGTAGCATACAGTTAAGAGAATTACATTGAACATTGTAGCATGGGCTCAGCAAATTATGGTTGTGTTATCAGTATTATTCACTGCTATGACAGCATAGCTGAAGAAGTGCCAGTTCTGAGGATTTCTTCAGATTGGGACAAGGGCCTGGGGTCTGAAGGCTCCTGTGTTTAACAACAAAGTCAGTGGCCAAAGGTCATGAGAATGGGAAAAATTATACCACTCCCTCTTCCATTCATCTTACCTACTTGGTATTTAGCTCTTAATAATTTGACTTCTTCCTCCATGAAATGAAACTTTGGAAGATTAAAAACAAATGACTATAATCATGGCTGTATAGACTCTTCCTAATGGACTGGCTATTTTAGTAACATAACAATAATGGAAAGCATGTGTTGAGCATTTATTTTGCTACCTGGAAGAAATATGTGACTTTATTGAGCTTCCCAGTGAACTTATGGTTTTATTATTGTTGTCATTATGAGTCCCCATTTGACACTTGACTTCAGCTAAGGCACAGAAAGGGTAAATGTCTTACTCAAGGTCACAAAGCTAGAAAGCCAGTAAATGGTAGGTATTTTAACTCAGATCTGTCTGACTCCAAAGCTCATTGTTTTAACCATTTCTGTGACTGAAATGTTGTAAAACAGGATTATAACCATCTTCTTGTGCTTCTACATAAATATATTTGTATCTTTTCAAATTTTTAAAATTTTATTTAAGAGAGAGAAAGATATATATATATATATATATATATATATATATATATATATATATATATATAGAGAGAGAGAGAGAGAGAGAGAGAGAGAGAGAGAATGGGTACACAAGGGCTTCTAGTCACTTTTGCAAACAAAGTCCAGATGCATTTGCCACCTTGTGCATCCAGCTTTACATGGGTACTGGGGAATTAAACCTGGGTCCTTAGGTTTCACAGGTAAGCACATTAGCCACCAAGCCATCTCTCCACCTCCATATTTATATCTTTACAATGTACCTCCCTTTCTATATCTCTCTTTCCCACTATGTTGTAAGCTTCTGATGGTTTCAGGATGATAACCTCTTGTTCGTGTTATAACATGTTCTCAGCCTGAGTGCTTTCTCCTTGTAGTAGCTAGTATGGCATTGCAGAGCTGTTTTTGAGTTAAACCTGTTGGCTGTCTTTTTCTAATGGGCACTCTGCTATCAAACCTGTGTGTTCTAATTTATTCCTTATAATATTGTCATTGTAGTCCACATCACGTGGATGCCAGATGTCAGGGAGACATGCTATGTGACATCTCAGACAAAAACATTACAAACTGATTTCCCTGTAGCCAGAAACATGAGTCATCACCACAGAACTACTTAAGTGAGTGAAAGTAAATTGGGACTCTGTAACTTAGGGTGACAAATACTTGAGAGCCAGGAAATGCAAAGAGTGGGTGCAAATCTGGGTGTGGCTGAAAGACCACAGATAGGTGGGACAAGAAGAGAGTCTCTCAAGGGACATTCACTGAGTCACTCTGAGGCAAGAATGCCAGGCTTTTGAAAGATACTGAGAATAATACCACTTTGGATGATTGTACAGTATTGCATAATAATTACCTTCACATCTCTGTCCCGTAGTGGTAGAAAACATAAAAAAAAGGGGGCATTTGTAACACATTGCTTTCATGAAGCTTCTTTTTTTTGGGGGGGTCGAGGTAGGGTCTCACTCTGGCTCAGGCTGACCTGGAATTCACTCTATAGTCTCAGGCTGGCCTTGAACTCACATCAATCCTCCTCCCTCTGCTTCCTGAGTGCTAGGATTAAAGATGTGCACCACCATGCTTGGCTGAAGCTCATTTAAAAAATAAAATAAAAATAAAAAAGCTTAATACAGACGATCTAAACAGCGTTCTGAGAAATTAATCATGTCCTCTCTTTGACCCTGTTTACTTATTCCTTGTGAAACTAAACTTCATAGGATCTCTACATGGCCAGTGGCTCAATAAATGAACTTAAAAATAAACATTACTACTAAGGTTAGCACTTTCTTTCCCTGTCCTTTAGTCAGGAGGAAGCCTGTAAACTGGCAAGCCAATGAATTTCTTGTGTATGACATTTAGGCTCAAGTGGAAGGGATAGAAAGCAGAGACAGGTTAAGTGGTTATTTATCCTTTTATTTGAACTCTGTCTGCAAAGAAAGCATTTATGGCAGCAATACTGATGGTGGCTAGGTGCTTGCTTTCTACTAATTCTGCTTAATGCAGCACGTGACGAGCTTTGTTCTCTCTAGGGGCTAACTCAAGATCACTACTGTTTCTTCGGGAATTTTATTCCAGCCAAACCTGGTGGCACAGGACTGTATCCAGCTACTCAGGAAGCTGAGACAGGAAGATCAGAACGTCAAGGCCTGCCTGGACAGCTTGGTGAGATTTTGTCTCAAAATAAATGATTAAGAAAGGAAGGACTTGGGCTGGAGAGATGGCTTAGTGGTTAAGGCACCTGCCTGCTCAGCCTAAGAAACCCGTTCCAATCTCCAGGTCCCACATTTAGCCAGATGCAAAGTGATGCAAGGGTGCAATGCCGCACTTGACCACAAGGGGGTGCACGCATCTGGATTTCATTCACAGCAGCTGAGAGACTGCTGGCGCGCCCATCTCTATCTGTCTCCCTCTCCTTCTCTGTCTCTCTCTGTGTCTCTCTCCAAAAAAATAAATAAATAAAATAATAATAAAAAAATTTAAAGAAAGGAAGGACTAGTGGTGTAGCTCAGTGGTAGAGGGCTTACATAGCAAGCTCCAGGCCCTTGGGTCCTATTCCCAGGATCAGGGTGTGGGGTGGATAGAATCCTATTGCTGTTTTGATCAGCATCATCAACATCATCATTATTATTTTTTATTGTTATTGGTTTTTCGAGGTCGGGTTTCACTCTAGCTCAGGCTGACCTGGAATTCACTATGTAGTCTCAGGGTGGTCTTGAACTCACAGTGATCCTCCTACCTCTGCCTCCCACGTGCTGGGATTACCATGCCTGGCTTGATCAACATTCTTACTAATCATAAACATGTGTTGAGTATCAGCTAGGAACCAGGTATTTTTCTTGATTAAAGAAAAATAAGCATAAATTTAAACAAAATAAGACAAAATATTAGGTCTTATCATTATTCTCTTGTTACAAATAAGAAACCAAGCATCAAGCTTTCCTGCCTATAAAAATGTCAGGAACAAGATTCCATCTTACATTTGTCTGAAAAGAAGTAGATTTCTGTCAATACTTACATTGTAAGTTCTCACATTGAGTGACTAGAATGTACCATGAAGTTTTGGCAGATTTTAACCTTTTTATCATTTTTTTCAGTTTTAAAGGTAGATATAGGGGCTGGCAGATAGCTCAGTTGGCAGTGTTTGCTTTGCAAGTGATCTGAGTCACTCCCCAGAACACATGGAAAATAAGCCAGGCATAGTGGTGACCTCCTGCAATCACGGGTGGAGACAGTGGGATTCCAGCCAGTCCCATTGACTTGGAGAACTCCAGACCAGTAAGTCACTGTCTCAAAAAAAAAAAAAAAAAAAGGATGGCTCTTGAAGAACAGCACTCAAGGTTGCTCTGGCCTGTATGTACACCTGCACATACAAGCACAACAAAAGGCAGGTGCATCTTCCTCCCTTACAGATGTGCTGTCATGATGAATTCTGCAGGACAGGGCAAATAACTCTCAGCCTCTCATTTCCTTTTTATGTAATTCTCAAAAAAAGAGAAACATTTGGCTGGGGAGCTGGCTTACAGTTAAGGCCTTTGCCTGCAAAGCCAAAGGATCCCAGTTCTATTCTCCAGGACCCACGGAAGCAGATGCATAAGAGGGCGCAGGCATCTGCAGCTCGTTTCCAGTGGCTGGAGGACCTGGCACGCCCATTTTTTCTCTCTCTCTCTCTTTCTTGCTCTCTCTCTCCCTCTTTCTCTCTCTCAAATAAATAAATAAAATATATTTTAAAAAATAAAATTTTAGCATTTAAAAAAGGAGAAACATTCATTTATAGTTTTACCACCCTAACATAACTATTTACATTTTCATATATTCTCTTTCCATATTTGCTCCTTATGCAATTAAAATTTCATAACTACATCCAAGAATAATGGTAACTTAACATTTTCAAAATTTTACTATTGAGTTAGTTGACAAGCTTAGGCTTTCCTTATAGTAGTCTCCTTTTTAAAAGAAGTTTAAAAAATGATTTTATTTATTTGAGAGAGAAAGAATAAGAGAGAGAGAGAGAGAGAGAGATTTAGAGCCAGGGGTAGTGATGCATGCCTGTAATCCCAGCACTCAGGAGGCTGAAGCAGGAGAATTGCCTTGAGTTTGAGGCCAGCTTGGACTGCATAGTAAGTTCCAGACAAGCCTGGGCTACATAATGAGATCCTGTGTCCAATAACCAAAGAAAAAATAATAAATGAATTAATAAAATTAAGATTTAATTTCATCAGACTAATTTTCTGTTGTAAGATTTTTTTCAATATTTTGTAATAAAATACACACTTCATATTTTTCTTAAACTACCAAAAGCTTGGAGGCTGTATGTAGAAAGTACATAGCTAACTAACATGTTGGTTTATTTTGGGAGGCTAAAAGAGGTAGTAAAAAATAGCCTGCACTTCAATTTGATGAATTTTGTTTTCACTTGTGGATGTATGTAGTGTGTGCATGCATGTGCACATGAGTGTCACATGTGCAGGTGGGGGCCATAGGTCAACACTGGGGATCTTTTTCAATAGTTTTCCACTTATTCTTTGAGGCAAGGTCACCTGCTGAACTTGGAGCTCACACCAGTTTGGCCTCAGGGATTCCTGGTCTTTGCCACCTCAGTGCTGGGATTACTACACCCGACATCTTTCCATGGGTTCTGGGAATCCAAATTCGGGTCCTCATGTTTGTGCAGCAAGCGCTTTACCAGACCTTGACTTCATAAATTTAAACTTTGAGTCCCAAAGAAAAGTTTGATATTGCATAGCTTAGAATTAACTGTTCACCTAAGCCTTTTGCAAAGTGCATTATGGGCACTCTTCACGGCAGTATGCGATTCTGTGTGTTTCAATGAAGTAGCCTCTCTTTCCCCTGAGTTCTAGAGACCCCACGACCCTGTATAGCACACATATATTATTGTCCTAAAACAATATTGTCCTAAAACTGTTTGATCAATCATAAAAATGAGCTATGTATTATTATTATTATTATTATTATTATTATTATTATTATTATTTTGGTTTTTCGAGGTAGGGTCTCACTCTGGTCCAGGCTGACCTGGAATTAACTCTGTAGTCTCAGGGTGGCCTCGAACTCTCGGCGATCCTCCTACCTCTGCCTCCCAAGTGCTGGGATTAAAGGCGTGCGCCACCACGCCCAGCTTAT
The DNA here is from genome assembly GCA_036365145.1 of Orientallactaga sibirica. Classification (NCBI taxonomy): domain Eukaryota; kingdom Metazoa; phylum Chordata; class Mammalia; order Rodentia; family Dipodidae; genus Orientallactaga; species Orientallactaga sibirica. Next base: position 17,758,576 of record JAEOAD010000017.1, read on the forward strand.
TTTTAAAATATTTATTTACTTATTTGAGAGAGAGAGAGAGGAGGAGAGAGAGAGAGAGAGAGGGAAAGATACAGGGATTATGCATCACAGGACCTCCTGCCTCTGCAAGGGAACTCTAGACTCCATGCATGTTTGCTGCTTTGTGCATCTGGCTGTACATGGGTCCTGGGGACCTGAACTCCAGCTGTCAGGCTTTACAAGCAAGAGTCTTTAACTGCTAAGTCATCTCTCCACCCCAGCTATGTGTTTTTAAAAAAAGATATAAATCGTAAGCATGCCTTTACATTTGGAATAAATATCAATGTTATCTTCTAAGGGTTAATCTTCCTATTTTGTCTTTATAATTCTTTGTGTTTTTTTTTTTTCTGTATGGGTACTGGAGATTGAACCCAGGACCCAGGACCTCACACATGCTAGAGAAAGCACTCTATCACTCAGCTATTATACCCTCAGTGGTCAGTTATTATTCTGAATGATGATGCAATGGCATTTCAAACTTCACTTAACATTGTTGACCTCCATACAAGTTGTTTCATCTTTTTTGGTAATAATACTGCAATAAACTCCTTTTTAATGGAGATAGTATTGAATTTCACCTATAAAATAAATTAGTGGGCATGAATTTTTTTTTTGTTCTTAATGAGTAGTATTAAGTTATTTTTTGTTTAGAATGCAAATTCCTTATCAAATGCAAAGAAATTCCCTCATAGAAGTTTCTTTCCATGGTAAATAACAGAGGACATGGGAGAAAGGCATGTTTGATAAAATACCAGGTTGAACTTAATAAAGTAATAGGGCTGCAACCATAGAGTCATCGAAATTCTAGTTTTGTTTTTTTTCTCTGGACGGTGGAAGTGGGTCATATGTCCATACAGATTCCTTTACTGTTCTTCCCTCTGACAGCATGTGTCTGTGGGCAGAAGACCTGACTGGTGGCCATGACCTCGGTGGGTCTTAAAAGCTAGGAAGTTAAGGAAACCAGGGACTTCTGAAAAGATTTTCCATGGAAAGTTCCAGAGCTCAGAGAAGCTAATGTCAGCTTCCTAGAGTACTGTCAGCAGCAACTGCACTCTGCTTTGTCTCTTGTGTTTCCTTACTTTAAAGCACAGTGCTGGAGAGATGACTGAACAGACACATGTGAAAGGTCAAGGTTAAGGCAAATAACCAGAAATTAATTTCCTTCCTGCTACCTTTTATCTCTTCCATGTTCCTTATAAAAGAGGAATGTGGGGGATTTCAGGAGAAACTAAATGAAAGGCCAAAAAAGATAAGTCCTGGAGTAAATAAATGGCATAGTCTTACACAAAACTATCTATCATACCTGGTAGACAGCAGGTAGGAGGATCAGAGGGGAGAAAGAATAATTTACACAAATTCCAGTAAGACGAAAATTGGATTTTCTAAGCCTTCTGGGAAACCAATTGAAATACTTAGTGCACCTAGAATGTAAAATTAACACAGAAGGTAAAGAAAATATGTATTATAGTATAATAATCTGGAAAATTATTTATTAAATTGCCAACTCATTTTATACCCACATTTTGCCTTTTAGACCAAGATTGGTTACATAGGAACATTTTATGGCCAAAGGTAGGTGGAGACAGAATGGCAGGTTTTGGAGGGAGGAAGTAGGGACTTTGGGGTGGAATTTAGATAAACAGCACCAATTTATGGGAGACAGAGCTGTTCTCCCCGCTCTGCATTCCTTGCAAGCTTTTTAATAAATCCCATAATGTTCACAAGAGCTTTTCATATCAATGAATTTATTATGGCAATTATGAAGATTAAAAAGTGGTTTCATTTTGATTGATACATATAGGGTCATGGTTAGCATCGGGCCAAATCAGAAGCAATATATGGGTGTGGGTGGCATAGTTTACTTTTAAAAATAATGAAAAATGATATTATATTTCACCTAAAATATCGCATGTAAAATACATGTAAGGAACATCCTCACCAGAACCGAGAGGCCTAGTAAGCAGGGTATGGTCTACCCGTATAAGCAGAGCTCAGTCAAGTATTTGAGAAACACCTCTGATGGGGAAGGCTGACATGGAGGACAGTAAGCTGCCACCTGGTGCAGTCCTTGCTGGGTAGACCCTTGGTCTGATCCCTTAAGATAATCCTACAGTCTGGGTTGAGGTAGGTAAGGACTAGAGAGAGCAGTTTGAGATTCTGTTGACTTTTACCGTATCATTAAGCAAAACAAGACTTTATAAATGCAGAACTCTAACAAGTGAAAATTTTGTGATAGAGAAGACTGGTTTAAAGTGAAAAGAAGGTGGGAGCGGTTGTTTTTCATGGATTATGGCCAGTTCCTTCTTTTTTGTTGGTGATTCTTATAAGTGATGCACAGTTATAAACTGGAATAATGTCTGCTGGACAAAGTGACTCACTAGAGGGATGATGGGAAATTGGTCAACAAACTACAGCAACTTTTGGGTAATAGGAGGTCACTTTATATCTTCTGGCGGGAGCTACTCTCCCCCTCCCTGTGCTCCTAGAATTTCACCTGGGCATCCCTGGTCTGCCTTATTGCATCAGGGAAAGCTGGGCTCCCTTCTGACTTTTTAAAGTCTCTTACAGGAAGCAAACCTATGAATCAAAGACTCAGCAGAGTGACCTAATTGCTAGTCTGGGCTTCCTGCCATTGGCAACCGGTACCCAGCCCCTCTCTCCTGCAGAAGATCTCCTTTCAGAAGTTGTGAGAGCTAATTATTTGCAGCTGTTGCTGGTCTTGCTGGAGCAACCTGATTTGCTCACACCGGGAGTCTGGCTGACCTCTCAGCTTATCTGGAGTTAGTGACCAACTCCTATGAAAATCAAAAACCAGCGGATATGGAGATTATAGGAGGAGAGTCCTAAGAGAAATCTCAATCACATCTCAGTGGAAATGTATATTTTTGCCTAAAATAAGCTAATGGCAGAACTGTTTGCTTTAGAATGTCCCCAATAGGGAATTATAGAACATAATAAAAAAGTAATGATCCGCGAGGGAGGATTAAGGTCGGGAAGACTGACTCACCACTGTGCGGCCTGCATCGAGGAAAGACGTGGCTCCCAGGAAGGCAGGTTGGAGGTGAGGCACAACCCAGCCCTTCCATAGTCCAGGAACTGCAGGACTAAGTGGAAGGTTCCATTTAGTACCTACCTTGGAAGAGGACCAAGAAGAAGGGCAGACTGAGGTGTAACCAGAGGGAGCACCATCTATGGCACATTCAGCCAGACACCAGGGAAGGGCCACCTTCAAGCTAGAAAATATTTTTTAAAAAGTGTAGCATTGGGCTAGAGAGATGGCTTAGTGGTTAAGCACTTGCCTGTGAAGCGTAAGGACCCAGGTTCAAGGCTGGATTCCCTAGGACCCACATAAGACAGATGCACAAGGTGGCGTGCATCTGGAGTTCATTTGCAGTGGCTGGATGCCCTGGTGCACCCATTTCTCTCTCTGTCTGTCGCTGTCAAATAAAAAAATAAAAATAAACAAAAATTTAAAGAAAAAGTGTAGTGTCAAGATAGACTATGACAATCTTTTGGGAAGCAGGTAGAGTGGTGAGATCATTCTTAATCAGTTGTCCGTAGGGAATTAGCAAAGGCTATCCTGAAACAATGAGGCGGAGGGAAATTTACATTGCTTTTCAAGTTAATTTACATTAAATCAGCCATGCCCTATGAAGTGGAGAGGCACAGTGCCAACTCACCCGTGACTGCGTGTTCGCGGGCACAGAGCTGGGAAGGGACTGTTCTCTAAACTGCATCAAATACCGCCAGAGTTTCCTAATCATGCCGGCTTTTGGATCTACTATGTTCTCCCCTTAAGAGAACCTGCTCTCTCTCCCATCAATCAACCATCTGAGGCTCTGGCCCTATCAGAGCTGACCTAGCAAAGGCTGGGCTAGCAATTCTATAGAAAGGAATGAGTAAATTCAACAAATGTAACTAGCAAAAGCCTAAGTGTTACCTCCCTCCATCAAGTACCATTAAAAATATCTCACTAAAAAATCAAATTATTGCAAGGTATTGAATCATTATTTCAAGCCAGCTACAAGGGAAAAGTTCTCTGAGAAAGCCTGTTGAATGATTTATATGTTGGAATAAAGACACTATGAAAGAAGAGAGCATATGCTGTTATTAATGGACTAGGTATGCAAACAAAAGAATATACTATAAAATGGAAAGACACTTTGAGGATCCAAAGGTTACAGGTTATTAGATTGTTCCCAGGGCAGATAGACGAAGGGTGGGGGGTTTCCAAAAGGGACTCTTTCTTTTAACTTTTTATCAACAACTCCATACATATACACAATGTACCCTGATCACAATTCCATCCTACCTCCCTCCTTTTCCTCTCTCCTCTCCTCTACTGAACCCCTTCTTCCTTCCAACCAAAAGGCACTCTTAAGCTTGTTAAATTCTATCAAACAGAATGTTGATTTTCTTTTCAAGTCAGGGTCTTATTCTAGCCCAGGCTGACCTTGAAATAACTCTAGGCTGGACTCTTACTCACAGTGATCTGCCTAATTCAGCCTCCCAGTGCTGGAACTAAAGGCATGGGTCAACATGACCAACCTGATTTTTTTTTTTTTTTTCAAAAGGAGCAGTTAATCATATGAAATTATAAACTTCTGCCTCAAGTCAGGGCTGGAGCCATTTTATTTTCTTTATGTAACCTGAGTACTGTTTTGTAGTTTTCCTTCATTTGCATCTTTATTTTTATTTATTTTTTTGAGAGAGGGAAAGAGGCAGAGTGTGTGAGAGAGAAAGAGAATGGGCACACCAGGGCTTCCAGCAATTGCAAATGAACTTCAGATGCATGCACCACCTTGTGCATCTGGCTTATGTGGGTACTGGGGAATCGAACTGAGGTTCTTTGGCTTTGCAGGCCATCTCTCCAGCCCCCATTTGCATCTTTAGATAGTAACAAATGTCTAATTAAAAGAAAAGTATGTTTCAAAAAAGTACAGAACCTTGGGCTGGAGAGATGGCTTAGCAGTTAAAGCACTTGCCTGTCAAGCTTAAGGACTCATGTTCAACTCTCCAGGTCCCACATAAGCAAGACACACAGTGATGCAAGCGCACAAGGTTGCACCTCCCCAGTCTGTCAAATTTCTGAAGCTCAATTCCATCAATACATTTTCATAAACACATAATTATTTATACAAACAGCATTTTAAAAGTTTTAATTATGTATTTGTATGTGTGTGTGTGTGTGTGTGTGTGCACACATGCACTGCTGCTGCAAATGAATGACAGACACTTTGTATCTAGCTTTTTATGTGGGTGCTGGGGAATTGAACCCAGACCAGTAGGCTTAGCAAACTAGTCCCTTTAACTGCTAATCACCTCCCTAGCTCCTATATGTAACATTTTATGTCTGTTAATGTTTGTGACAGACTCAGGAAGTAGGAGTTTTTTTGTTTTTAATTCCTTCTGTCAACTCATTGGTTCTCCTCTTCATTCTTCACAGCTTTCTCAAATATTTTATGACAGTGATTATTTTTTCTCACAAAAATCATCATTATACATTGTGCTAAATAATTAAGACCTGCACATGATAAAAATAAGACTTAGCTAGTCATCTTGGCTGCCATAAAGTTTAAGGTACATGTTTGGATTAACCATAACAAGAATCTCTTGAGTCATATAATTGCTTTAAATGAAGTGTAGTTAAAATGTTTCAATAAAATAATTTTTCTCGGGACTAAAGAGATGGGTCAGCAGTTAAAAGAGTTTGTTTGCAAAGCCTGACAACCCAGGTTCAATTCCCCAGAATCCACATAAAGCCAGATGCAAAAAGTGCCTCACGCATCTGGAGTTTCTTTACAATCTCTCTCTCTCGCTCTGCTTCAAAACAAATATTAAATAAATAATGTCTCTATTATGAAATGGAAATATCTTAGGAGATATGTTCAAATGAATTTTATAAATATCACTCATTGCCTGCCATATTAAATTTGAACGAAAATCATGTTTGAGAAACCAGGTACTACAAACTGAATACTTGTGCTCTTTTCAGATTCATGCATGGAACTCCTCCCCGCTCTATGTAATGGTATTTGGAGATGAGGGCTTTGGAGGAGTGGTAGTTTGAATGTATGTCACCTAATAGACTAACTTGGATCTCTAGCCATCTGGCTAGAGAAGGAGTCCAGCTGGAGGCTAGATCCTGGAGTCCAGCCCTAAGGTGTCACTGAGGGCAGATCTGACTTCTTTTTTTCATTTTTAAAAAATATTTTTGAGCTGGAGATATGGCTTAGTGGTTAAGTCACCTGCCCACTAAGCCTAAGAATGCCAGTTCCAATCTCCAGGTCCCAAGTTTAGCCAGATGCAGTGATGCAAGGGTGCAATGCCGCACTTGCCCACAAGGGGGCGCATACATCTGGAGTTCATTCACAGTGGCTGAGAGGCTGCTGGTGCACCCATTCTCTCTCTCTCTGCCTCTCTCTCTGTCTCTCTTGAAAAAAAAATTATTTGAGAGAGAGAAAGAGAGTAAGAGGCAGAGAGAAACAGAGAGAGAGAGAGAGAGAGAGAGAGAGAGAGAGAGAGAGAGAGAGACAGAGAGAGAATGGGCCCACCAGGGCCTCTAGCCACTGCAAACAAGCTCCATATACATGCACCACCTTGTGTATTTGGCTTAGGTGGGTATTGGGAATTGAACCTGGGTTCCTTAGGCTTTGCAGGCCAGTGCCTTAACCACTAAATCATTCTCCTGCCTGCAGATATGATTTCTAGCCTAAAGATATAGAGAGTAGTCTGAGCTCTGCCAGGCCCCTGCGGCTTGGCTGTTCATTTTGTGCACGCTTGTGATGCTGGCTGTTTGGTGGTGTCTCTCTGCTTGGATCTGTGAGAGAGCCAGTTTTTTTCTGCCATTATGGAATTTCCCCTGGATCTGTAAGCTGAAATAAACCTTTCCTCCTGTAAATTGTGTGTGGCTTAGCTGTCCATCCCAGCAACATGGGGCTGATTACAACAGCATAAGGATTGAGCTTTCATAAGTGACAAGAAATCTGAGAGATGATTCTAGGCTTCTTTCTGCCTTGTCACCATGGAATTACAGTATACAGTTTGGAAGTGGTCCTTCTCTATACCTCAACCACTGACACCTCTGATCTTGGACTTCCAGCCTTCACACTGTAAAAAAAAAAAAAAAAAAAAAAAAAAATCTGCCATTTAAAAGCCACCCAGGCCAGCCGTGGTGGCACAAAACTTTAATCTCCATAGTGAATTCCAGGTCAGCCTGGGCCAGAGTGAGACCCTACCTGGAAAAAACAAACAAACAAGCAAAAAGCCACCCAGTGTGTGCTAGTTTACTTTAGTAGCTGGAAATGACTAAGACAAATATATTAAATGTGTATGATACAAATGTGAAGCTCTGACAACCTCCAATCAATATCCAAATTACAACCTGTTACCAAATATGGGAAGGAAAGACTAGTGCAATGACTGCCACCAAAACATTCCTGAAACAGTACTGGGGTGTGGCTTAGTAGTTAAGTGCTTGCATAGTATGCATGAGGCCCCAAGTTCAAACCCCAGCACCATAAGTAAAGAAAACAAATTATTGAAATAAATAAAAAATGTGAAATCAGTTCAAGTCTTTGCATGGAAATTGAAGAAGGAAAACCTTGTTTTCTCTTCTTTTGGGCACATAATGTGGAGAGCATCTTCCACACTGGGACCATCATGTGACTGCATAATGAGCACACCACTGTCATTTTGGACAAAGAAGAGTTTTGAATGCTCTAGATGATTCCAGAAGTACACCCACAACCTCAGTAAAGAAGGCAAGGTCTCTGAATGACAATGAGACCAAGATCCCTTCCTGCATTGGACTCTATGTGACCACATGGAAATTTTAAGTTATAAAATTTGGAAGAATTATTCTTTTACGTTGGTAAGCATAGCGTGATGAATACAAAAATCTTACAAAACCGTTAGGATGTAAATTGATTTTTCTTCTGGTGAAGTAGAGTGCACCCTTGAGATAAAATTGAAACATATCCTTGCTGATGAGTAATTTTATGAAGTGTCTGGGGCAACTGGTTAGAAGAGACTGAGTGGAAATTTTCGCTTGCATCAATTGCTGAGTAGTGTGGTGTCTCCTCAGGTTAGCCACCCCAAATTGATCCTAAACTTCCACATTTTAGAAACCTCAAAATGTCGTGGTGACCAATTGTAGTATCACCATCCCACCAGACATTACCATTTCTCCTGTTTTTCTTCTTTGTGGATACGGAGAATTAATTCCTTACCACAAATCCCTGGACTCTGAGGCAGAGCCAGTTTCTAAGGGTAAGAAGAGAGACTGGAGCTGGGCGTGGTGGCGCACACCTTTAATCCCAGCACTCGGGAGGCAGAGGTAGGCGGATCGCCCGAGAGTTCAAGGCCACCCTGAGACTACATAGTGAATTCCAGGTCAGCCTGAGCTAGAGTGAGACCTTACGTTGAAAAAACAAAAAAGAAGAAGGAGGGGGAGGGGGGGAGGGAGAGGGGGAGGAGGAGGAGAAGGAGAAGAAGAAGAAGAAGAAGAAGAGAGACTGGGGCAGGTATCTGAGCACTGGTGTTCTTTTTAAATATTTTATTTATTTATTTATTTATTTATTTATTTATTTATTTATTTATTTATTTAAGAGAGAGAGAGAGAATGGGCACACCAGGGCCTCTAGCCACTGCAAACACATGCACTACCTTGAGCATATGGCTTTTGTGGGTGCTGGGAAATCAAATCCAACTCCTTAGGCTTCACAGGCAAGTGCCTTAACCACTAAGCAATCTCTTCAGCCCAGGACTGGTGTTCTAAGAGAAGAGTCTCCCCATGGCAATCTTCTTCCATCTCCATCTTGGAACATAGTTAATGATTGGGGCTTGCCACAGTTCAGTGAGTTGGAATGGAAGGAAGATAGAAAGATAGGGGAAATTAATGGGCTATTGGAAGGGAAAGAAGCCCCTCACTCCAGAATATGGCTGGGAGTATAAAACTTGAACACAATTGAGAGAGTTGGAATTGTCTATAGGGGTAGTGCTTGTTAGTCTAAGGACATCTCAAACGAGGGTATTAACAACCACCTAAGCTTGCTTAGGGCATTGAGTTTAAGTATATTAACACTCTTCTCTCATCACTAAATTGAAACAATGCACCCAATAAAGTCACCTAATAATTTCACTTACAAAAGAAAATCCTTTAAGAAAAATAAGTTGGCGTCAGGCATGACTTTAATCCCAGCACCTGGGAGGCAGAGGCAGATCAGTGTGAGTTGCAGGCTAGTCTGGGCTAGGAATGGGTTCTAGGCCAGCCAGGCTTAGAGTGAGGCCCTGCCTGGAAAAAAACAAACAGACAAACAAAAGAAGTTAACTAGATTGTATTTTTACTTAAGTTTTAAATTTTTCATTGATTTATTTACTTGTTTTCTGAGGCAGGGTCTGCCATCATTTTCTTCTTATTGCTGGGACAAAGCACCTGACCCAAAGCAGGGGATGGGAGGAAAGTTTTTATTTGGGCTTATGGTCTGGAGGGGAAGCTTCATGGTGGCAGGGAAGCATGGCATGGGCAGAGGCTGGACATCACCTCTGCCACAGCAGGTGGAAAACATCAGCACGAGTGAGCCAACCTGGCGGAGCTGCTGTAACAACCCTAAGCCCATCCCTGACAATGCACTTCCTTCAGCAAGTTTCCACCTCCCAAAGTGCTGGGGACCAAGCATTCAGGACACATGAGTTTATGGGGGACATCTGATTTAAACTGCCTCAGGATCTTACTCTAGCCCAGGATGATCTAGAACTCACTCTGTATCCCCAGGCTAGCCTCAAACTTATGGCAATAATCTGACCACAGCCTCCCAAGTACCTGGGACTAAAGGTGTGTTCCACCACAACTGGCTTTACTTACTTTTAACTTTACTTAATCATTAAACCTTATTATAAATTGCATCTTTCCCTGTCTCTCTCTCTCTCTCTCTCTCTCTCTCTCTCTCTCTCTCTTTTGAGGTAGGGTTTCACTCTAGTCCAGGCTGACCTGGAATTCACTCTGTAGTCTCAGGGTGGCCTTGAACTCATGGCAATCCTCCTACCTCTGCCTCCCAAGTACTGGTATTAAAGATGTGAGCCACCACGCCCGGATTATCTTTTTCTCTGTTTTAAAAAGCCAAAAATAAGGCTTGAGATTAAGGCTTTTGCCTGCAAAGGCTAATGTCCCAGGTTCAATTCCCCAGTACCCACGTAAAGTCAGATGCATAAAGTACATCTGGCGTTTGTTTACAGTGGCTGGAGGCCCTTGCACACTCATTCTCTCTCTTTCTCTCTTCTCTCTGTCTCTTTCTGTGCATGTAAATAATAAATAAATAAATAAAACATTTTTCAGTTTGCATTAGTATCTATTATTACACATCTCATTTATATAGTACTTTTAAAATCTCAGTGAATGCACATTAAAGGTTAAAATTCTGTAATTCAACTAAAACAGACAAAATTAAAGCTAAAATGAGAGACCACTATACACATATTAGAATAACTAAAACTTTTTGGTTTTTTTTTTTTTTTTTTTTTTTCAGTTTTTTTCAGTTTTTCAAGATAAGAGTCTCATTCTAGCCCAGGCTGACCTGGAACTCACTATAGTTCCAGGCTGGCCTTGAACTCACAGCAATCTTCCTACCTCTGTCTCCTAAGTGCTGGCATTAAAGGCATGTGACTTTCATGTAAACTAAAATTTGAATGTACGTACAAGCTAAAGTTAATACACACGCACACACACAGCAAGGGCTGCTGAAGATACAGAGCCAGGGAGGCTCATGTGTAGCGGGGTTCAAAATGGCATAGCCACTCCAGAAAGTGGTTTGGACCCCTTTTAAAATAATGGTTGCACACCTATAATTCCAGCACTTAGGAGGCCAAAGCAGGTATCATGAGTTACAGGCCAGCCTGGGCTACATAGAAAGAAGAGGAGGAGGAGAGGCAAGGAAAGGGAAGGAGAAGAAGAAATACATGACCAAATGATGTAGGATTTGGGGGCTCAGGGGGTTCCCTAAATGTATGAAGCCCAAGTTTGGGTTCTGTCCTGCCTTTAACGAAGAACTGATAAAGATGGACTCAAGAAGGATAAATTTTGAATTAAGTTTATTTAGGGAGAAATATCAAATTATGGGGTTTAAGGGAGAAATCACAAATTGTGGGGTTTATTTAAGGGAGATTGGGATCTAGGAAGGCTAGAACAGTCATAAACACGTTCTCATGTGGAAAGACTACATAGTTCATTTAAGAGAAACTGAGGTTTTGGGAAAGACTAGAGTAGAGCCTCAAGCATGTGGAGGGGAGTTAAACTGAGCCTTTCAAGCTGTCAAGGAGAGACTGCGGTAGAGCCACAAGCATATGGAGGGGAGTTAAGAGGGCAAACAGGGAGGCTCAAGGAAAAATAAGAGAGAAACATGAAAGTAGAGACCAAGGAATCCAGAGGAGAAATGAATAATGAAGAGAGTCACTCTTGGTTACTCCGAGTTTAAAGCAATTACACAGGGAGCAGGCCTAGAGTTGGTGAGAGCACCCCTGCGGTAGAGCTTGAGGGTAAAGGAAGTACATATGTGGTAGATTCAGGGACCAGGGGAAATTCAGACATGTCATCAGAGTGGGAACTTACCCTAAGCTACAAAGCAGAGGCAAGCAGGAGAGTTCCCCAGACCAAGCAAGACACAGTGCTATGCTCTCCCTCCCTGGCTGGGTGAGGAGGAAGCCAGACTCACATACTCCAAGCAGCACAGGGATAAGTCCAGGAGACTCCCAGCGAGAGAGAGGGGGAGAGAGAGAGAGAGAGAGAGAGAGAGAGAGGGGCTTTGTTTTAAAGCCCAAAATCATACATAGAAGACAACTGTGGACATCCATCTCTCTAAATGCCCACACTTAAATCTAAAGCATGTCCCTTATCTTTTTAAAAAGATTTTACTTTTATTCATTCATTCAATTCATTCATTCATTCATTCATTCATTAGAGAAAGAGAGAGGGAGAGTGACAATGGGTGCGCCAGGGCTTCTAGTCCCTACAAACTAACTCCAGACACGTGTACCCCCTTGTGCATTTGGCTTACATGGGACCTGGAGAGTCAAAACGGTATCCTTTGGCTTGGCAGGCATAGGCCTTAACAACGGCTAAGCCAACACTCCAGCCAGCCCATGTCCCTTATCTTAATAAGCTCAGTAACTTTGCTCCACTCAGACTTCTCTCAAAATTCTTTTTCTTTTTTCTTTTCTTTCCTTTCTCTTTCTTTCTTTCTTTTTTTTTTTTCGGGGGGGGGGGGTGTTGTTCTTTGATTGTTTTCCAGACAGGGTCTCATTCTAGCCCAGACTGGCTTGGAACTCACAGCAATCCTCCTCCCTCTGGGATTAAAGGTGTGCGCCACCGCTGCTGGCTCTCTGAAATTCTTTCGAGCAATCTTTCCCTGAGTGGGGAAGGGACCTCAGGCTGCTGGCCAAAGGGCTGGCTCTCATCGCCCGGCTGCTTATAGCATGATCCTGGTTGGTGTGCTGAGAAGGTCCCAGGACTCAGCTCCGTTCCCAGCCCTCAGTCTCATCTCCTTCTGTTGCAGATAGGCAGACATTACGCTTAGAGGTCAATGAAGGTTGAGCCTCCCCTCCCGTTTCCCTGGCAGCATTAGAAAGGGAGGGGAAAGTCTCAATCACTCCTCTGTAGGGAATTATCCTAATCAGAGGAACAAGTCCTCTGGTTCTCAGTGCAGCCTGTCAATTACTCATCTGGTCAAAAGACCACTCCTCATCTCTGGACATGCTAAAGAGGTGGGAGGAATGCGTCTCCCCTTGAATGAGATCTTGTACTCAGACCTGCAGAAGTCCCTTCCCTCTGTGCAGTTGTTCACACACCCTCACTGATGACACTGCCCACGTTTCTGAGCTCGAATTCAAAGATCACAACTTTTTATTTTTCCCCCTTTTCTTCTTTGGATACCAGCTGAAATCTACTTGCTCTGACACTTTGGGATTTTTCCACCTTTTTTCTCAATAAATCTCTTTTGCCTTGACAGCTGTGTGCCTAGTTTTTCATGGTTGCGAGACAAAGAATTGAACAGTATCAAAATCTGTAACAGTGCCATTCTCCCCTTGCTGTTTATACTAGCTGTATTGAACGTTTCATGGGTACATCAGTTATTCACATTCTCTCTCAGTTTCTTTTCTTTCTCTCTTTCTTTCTTTCTTTTGTGTGTATGTGTTTTCATTTTTTGATTTTTCAAGGTAGGGTCTCACTCTAGCCCAGCTGACCTGGAATTCACTATGTAGTCTCAGGGTGGCCTCGAACTCATGGGGAACCTCCTACCTTTGCCTTCCAAATGCTGGGATTAAAGGCGTGCGCCACCACGCCCGGCTTCTCTCAGTGTCTTTGTCTGAGTTTCTCTGCTCGCAGTGGGATCTTTCCTGTTTACCCCAGGACTTGTTCCTTGAGTAGAGATTCCATGCAGCAGCTGACTGTGAGAAGGAGAGGATTCACGGAAGCACGCTTAGCAGCTGCAGCCTCTGGTTAGATGTCCTTCCGCCTGGAAGCCATCTGGTAGTTACTTCATCCATGTCGCGTTACCCTGTGTCAGCCAGTGTCTTCCAGTCACTGAACTTCATTCCTTTGCGTACCTGCTCCACTCCCAACTCACGGGCATGCGCATGCATGTGCACCCTCAGGTCCCTACACTGAGGGCTTCTTGACAACAGTGCTGTTCATCCTGTTTTCTCTCAGGCCTCTGGGCGTAGGAATTCACTGAGTGCTTGAATGAATGAATCTACCACAGTCTCCAAAATAAACTGGCACTGAAAAATCACCCCCACACTTTTATTTGTTTCTGCTCTAGGCCACATATTACTTGTGTGTGTGTGTGTGTGTGTGTGTGTGTGTGTGTGTGTGTGTGTGTGTGTACAAGAGAGAGAGAAAGACCTTTTGTCCTTTTTTTAAAAAAATATTTTATTTTTATTTGTCAGAGAGAGAGAGAGAGAGAGAGAGAGAGAGAATGGGCTGCCAGGGCCTCTGGCCACTGTAAACAAACTCCAGATGCATGTGCCCCCTTGTGCATCTGCAATATGGGTCCTGGGAATCGAACCTGGGTCCTTTGGCTTTGCAGGCAAATGCCTTAACCACTAATCTATCCCTCCAGCCCCTCTTGTCCTTTTGATAATGCAATTGATATTCACTTAACATTTATATTCTTTTATTAAAATGCATAAGGAAATGGAGAGTTGGGTGTGGTGGTGCATGCCTTTAATCTCAGCACTTGGGAGGCAGAGGTAGGAGGATTACTGTGAGTTTTAGGCTAGCCTGAGACCATATTGTAAATTCCAGGTCTGTCTGGGCTAGAGTGAGTCCTTACCACCACCACCCCCTCACACAAAAAAAGGAATGGAGAGACATGCTGTATTTTAATATTTTAACTAGTCCAGAATTCTGTTCTGGACTAGAAGTTGGAACACCAGGGGAGACTGGAAGTCTCTAAAGTAAGGGAGAAAGAGACATAGGACCACTGGGTAAAGAGAGAAAATTAATATAAATCAGAGAGAGAATTAGAGAGCCAAAGAGGGAGAGTGATGTAGTTACCTTCATATTGCTAGGACAAAACACTCAACTGAACTTTGCAGCTGATGGGAAGAAGGGTTTTACTTTGGCTTACAGTCTTGAAGGGAACTTTCAGCATAATGAATGGTACAGCAGAGCCTGGACATCACATCTTGCCACAGCAGCTGTCAGAGAGCAGCAAGAGTGAGTTGAGCTCTGGCAAGGGAGAAGCTGGCTATTACACCCCAAAACCTGTCCTAACAACACACCTCTTCCAGGAAGGCTCCACCTGAGGACCAAGTGGTGCAGACTTTGGGGTTCAGGAGTTGTCTCCCAAAATTTATGAACCCCAAGTTTTGGGTTCTGTTCTACCTTTAATAAAGAATTAGCCAGGTGTGGCAGCGCATGTCTTTAATCCCAGCATTCGGGAGGCAAAAGTAGGAGGATTACCATGAGTTGGAGGCCACCCTGAGATTACATAGTGAATTCCAGGTCAGCCTGGGCTAGAGTGAGACCCTACCTTGAAAAACCGAAAAATGAAAAAGAGAGAGAGAGAGAGAGAGAGAGAGAGAGAGAGAGAGAAAGAGAGAGAAATTGAGGTCTTTAGAAAAGGGCTGGAACCGAGTTGTAAGCACATGGAAAGTAGCACTTGGATGTATAAGTAGACTCAGAAAACACATACATGATAACTTCACTGGAAAAGGAAAGTATAGAAGCAGGAGAGATTATAGGTCTTTGGGGAAAACTAGACATGTAGAGAGACTCAGAAAGACACACAGCATCTGCCACGTGCTTTCCTGGAGAGGTAAAGGATTAAAAAAGAAGAGAATTCAGAGGAGGGATGAGTGATGAAGAGGGTTACACTCATAGTCACCCTCCCCCCCAAGTTTAGAGCAATTACACAGAGCCGGTGAAAACATCCACGTATTAGACTTGGAGTTCGGAGAAAGATCACACATGCAATGAAAGTGAGAAATTACCCCAAACTATAAAGCAGAGGCAAGCAGAAAAGCCATCCAAACCAAGAAACAGTATTATGCTCCCCTCCCCCGGGCACACACACCCAGCCAGGCTAAGTAAGGAGAAAGCCAGGCTCATGTGTATCCCTGTGGTCAGAGCAAAGAGGAGAGAGTTACACACACACACATGGACACACACAGAGGATTACGTCCAGAGAGAAGAGTGGGAGGGGCTAGAAGGCTGTAGCCTTTATAGCATCAGATTCAGGTACGTAAGGGGAAGAGCTGATTGACTGGTAAAGTTGGGGGATGAACCTGAGGATCAGCTCAGTGGGGCCGCACTTCCTGCTTCTCCTTGAGCCTCACTCCCAACACTGCCTTAAAAAAGCTAGCTTTCTCCTATCCTCCTTCACAAGCTAACAACACACTTGAGGCTATGGGGGGCATTCCACATCCAAACTACCACAGCGAGAGGAGCGGGGAGGGAGTTTAAGTATTATCAGAAGAGGAGGAGGGAAGTTGACCCATGATCAAAAGTCCTTCATTTGCTAAGAATGATATGTTTGCTTAATAGGATGTAATTATGGTATAATAGTGGAATCAGACTTGTTGACTCTCTGGAGGTCAGTTTGAGACTGAACTTTCAAGCCTGAGGAGAAGGAGTAAGTTTGCCTGCTTGCTAAAATGCCGTATAATCAGAATCTCCAATCTTAAATTGGGTTCATAGTTTTAAGCAGCTGTTTAATGTGCAAGGAGTGAATCTGATCTACAGCAACTAAAGTATCACACAAAGAATGAGAAGGCACTGGGAAGGTGGCTCCGTGGTAAAAGGCATGCACTTGCTTGCAAAGCCTGCTGACCAGGTTTATTCTCCAGGACCCATGTAACGTCAGATGCACTATGTTTCTGGAGTTCATTTGCAGTGGCAGGAGGCTCTGGTATGCCCATTCTTTCTCTAGTCTCTCAAGAACATAAATAAAAACAAAACAAAAAACTAAAATGAAAAGAATCAGAGACAGTGATGAATATTCCACTCTTGATATCCCTTCCCTTCAGAATATTGCTGGTGATACCCATGTGTGGCAGGTTCTGAGTCTTTGCAATGGTTTCAGAATGTACTCATATCCCTGGGTTTATTTTATGGAAAACAAGTCTAAAATCTAGCGTTCCCCCAGGGAAAGGTTGCCAAACCATCTGGGCTTCTCTGGAAACCTGAGCATGAAAGGCAGGGCAGGCAGATGTGCCCTACATAAAGAGCAATAGCTGCTTAGCAAAGCAAAAAAAAAAAAAAAAAAGAAAGAAAGAAAGATAGCACAAATGACATTAGAACAATTCTAAATGCTCTGCACAAAGGGAACTAGATTTGGGCCCTGTACCTTGAACTTCCATCTCCTGGAAAGCCACAAACTGCCCTTGGGTGTTGTAATGCCCCGTTGAAGCTCTACATTCCGCATTCTCACCAGCTCCTTTGCTGAGGTTATGCTCATAACAAAACCTCACGGGAATGCTGTGTAAAGCTCTTCCGAACGTATATTGGGCCGTGGAGTAGTCCTCACGCATCAGCCTGCATCAGGGTCACCCAAAAGGTTTTACTCTTGGCTTTCTGTCCCCTGTCCAGAGTTACTGATTCAGTAGGTCTCTGGTGGAGCCCAAGATTTTATAGTGCCAGTAAGTTCCCAGCTGTTGCAGATCAAAGGAGCGTTTGGAGAGCAGTGACCTGTTTATATTGTACCCGAGATTTGAGTTCAAAAGTACTTTCAGGGATTCTTTATAGCTTTCAAGTTCCCACCAAAACCTGGGGACTGTTTTATTAGAGTCCATTGTTGCTGTGTTTGAACTTCCTTAGTACTTTTAAAGTTAGACTAAGAATTACTAATCACCCGATGTCTGATTTTTTTTTTTTTTTTTTTTTTTTTTCGAGGTAGGGTCTCACTCTGCCCCAGGCTGACCTGGAATTAACTATGCAATCTCAGGGTGGCCTTGAACTCACGGCAATCCTCCTACCTCTGCCTCCCGAGTGCTGGGATTAAAGGCATGCGCCACCACGCCCGGCTCCGATGTCTGATTTTTAACAGTAAAGAAACGTGGACTTACAATATTTCATTGCTTCTGATTTTGTCCCTTTGGTGATTCATTAAGGGAAGCCTCAGTCTTCTTACAGAGTATGAGATGGATTTTTGTTTCAAAGCTACATCTAGCTGTTTGGTTTGTTTCTTGTTTAAGTTTTATTTCGTATCATAAGCAATCCTTTTCTTATTATCATGTCTTCTAAATTTCACATGATAGAAAGCATGATAATCTTCTTTCTGAGTCTGGAGTATTTTTCCTAATGATCTTGTCCACATCCATCTATTTTCCTACAAACAACATGATTTTGTTATTATATTTATTTATTTATTTATTTAAGAGAGAGAGAGAGCGGTAGATAGAGACACAGAGAGAGAATGGGCTTGCCAGGGCCTCCAGCCACTGCAAACAAACTACAGATGCGTTCACCACCTTGTGAATCTGTCTTACATGGGTCCTGGAGAATTCAACTGTGGTCCTTTGGCTTTGCAGGCAAATGCCTTAACCACTAAGCCATTTCTCCAGCCCCAATTTTTTTACAAATAAATAATACTCTATTGTATATGCACACACACACATATATATCGGTGAATGTAATTGCATATACATATATATAATATATATATGTATATATTATATATACATATATACAATATTTATACATATATACAATATTTATACATATATACAATATATACATATATATACTATATATATATATATATATATATATATATATATACACACAATATATATACATATATATTATATTAGCCTAGTTCCAAAAGTTTTCTGCTGTGACTTCTTTCCCTTTGGATGTTCATAAGCAAAGTCTCCAAATACAATCCTCTCTGCCCTTAACCTTTTCAAACTCTCACCAGAGTTGCCCATGAAATTTGGCTTACCGCACTGTGAGGTTTCTCCAGTCCCAAGTACCAAGTCCTTATGCATTCCTCCAGAACACAAGGTCCAAACAACCAAAATCTACCTGGTCAGATTCATCACAGCAACATCCGCTCTCTGGTACCAAATTAACTGTTGCTGTCAGCTCCACCTTGCTGTGACGAACATCCAACCAGACACAGTTTATGGGAGGAAGGGGTTTATTTTAAGCTTACAGATCCAGGGGAAGCTCCCTTTCATAGATCCAAGCAAAGAGAAATCACCAAATAACCAGAAAACACTAGAAGCAACAAGCACAACCACCAGAACTCAAACTGCTCTCCATACACCTTAGGACTAGACCCCAGGATCTACCTCTACCCCCAATGACACAAACCCTAGGGACTCAAATAGAAAGTTTAGTAAAAAAAATGACTGAAGGCTGGAGAGATGGCTCAGTGGTTAAGGATCTTGCTTATAAGCCCTGATAGCCTAAGTATAATTCCCCAGTACCCATGTAAAGCCAGATGCACAAAGTGGCCTATGTGTCTGGAGTTTGCAGCAGCAAACGGTCCTGGCATACCCATTCTCTCTCTCTCCTTGCAAATAAATAAATAAATAAATAAATAAATAAATGAATAAATAACTAAACAAAAATACTTTTTGAAATGACCAAGTTAGGCTGGAAAGATGACTCAGCAGTTAAGGCAAGCCTAATGACCTGGGCTCAATTCCCTAGTGCTCACTTAAAGCCAGCTGCACAAAGTGGCACATTCATTTGGAGTTCATTTGCAGTGGCTAGATGCCTTGGTGTGCTCATTCTCTCTCTTTCTGTCTGTCTCTCTGCTTGGAAATACATAAAGTACTAAAAAAAAAAAAAAAAAGACTGAATCTATTGGGACATACATTGAAAGTATCACATTCAAACTACCACAAACATCAAGTATCTTTGCCAATTAACAATTCTTTCTGCGCCCTCTTGGACTATGTGCCCCTCAAAGAGTCAAGGATAGCCCAGCATGGTGGTGCACACCTTTAATCCTAGCACTCAGGAGGCAGAAGTAGGAGAATCACCATGAGTTCAAGGCCATCCTGAGACTGCATAGTGAATTCTAGATTAGCCTGGGCTAGAGAGAGACCCACCTCAAAAGCAGGAGAGAGAGAGAGCCAAGGCTGAGGGATATTCACACATGTATTTTTTTTCTTTCCTTTTTTTTCCTGTTGCTCATCAGTAAGTAGAAGTGGCTTAGGACTGTAGTTGACAGGAATAGCTTCCTTTCCTTGTTCACATCGAACTAAATTTTTTCTGATGGAGTCTCCCATAGACAGAGCAGCCTCCTTTATTGCTGAGGCTGGGCTGGTAAGAGCTTAGCAGTGTATAAGGGTCTTGATGTCTGTGAAGTCTACATACAGGTTGCCATAATAAACTATATAAAGTAGATAAGGCTTAGCAATTTTCTGCTATCCACCCCTATTGTTTCCCATGGCTTAGCATCTACTTACAATTACCCATGCCTGCTTGTCTGTCTACTCTCTTTAGCATGTGACCAGCCAGTCTTAAAGGGAAAGTAATTCTTGCACTTTCCATGTCTCCACATAAAGTGGCATGCTCTTCAATAATATTGCATCACCTTCCTATTCCTTCTGCAGGGTTCCATCCCTTCTCTTGCCTGGTATTCTATATTCTCAAGAAAAACAGTATCTTTATGGTCTTGACTGCTAAGTGATCATTTTTAGATTTGTAGAACACATGGGATCTGGTGACTTTGATATCCTCATAGAGTTGATCTCCTTCTTGCTCAGTGAACATCGTGCTGTCCATATTTTAGCTATTATGAATAATGCTGCTTTGAACAATCAGGGACAAATTTCTGCATGAACATATATAATCAAAGCTTCACACATGCTAGGCAAATTGCTCTCCCACTGAGCTACATCCCCAGACCTGTTTACTTTTCTTTTCAGTTATTGAAAAACAATTTTTTTTCCAAAAAATTCTATAGCATGTGACACTTCTAGCAGCAACATACAATACTTGCAATTTCCTTTGTGCTCACTAGTCTTGTCGTTAGGTTTTTCTTTTATGATAAAAGTGGTGTTCCACTGTGGTATTCTTTGATCTTTTTTTCCCTGAAAGCTAACAAGGTTAACTGTTTCCAGCTTCTCAGTAATTTCTTTATCTTCAGAGAAATAAGTATTTAACTCTTTTGTCCATTTTAAAATTGAATTTCTTATATCTTTATTACTGCTTGTAATATTTTTTCATAAATGCTTCTTATGTTTCTTCAAGCCTCTGGTTAGCTTATAGAGTTCTGGGGAAAAAAATAGAGTTTTACAATTTTTACCAGTACTTGTTACTTTTATTTAGGAACTGTTTTTTTTAGAGCTTCTCTACCATTACAGAAATGCTTTTCAGGACAGAATTTTAAAAAGTTGAACTTTTCAAATATATTTTTAAACTGTATAAATTTGGTTTTGTTCGAAAAGTAAGTGATGGGCTCAACTTGCTTTTAGCTAAATCACTATTCAGTGTACATCTCATTTGAATAAGGGAAATGACACAATCATTCATTGCAAATATAACTGGCTCAATATTCAATGAAACTATTGATCACAAAGATGTGCTTCAGTGGAAATGTTTCTGTGTTGATATTAGAGCATGTTTATTGCAATGCTACCTACATAAAAGAAAAAAAAAACAAGTGCTTATTTATACTTACTTTGTATTAAAAAGCACTTGTTGGTTTTTGTAAGAATATGCCAAAACCAAATGTCTTGGTTTTTACTGGCAGAAAGTAAATGAAACATAAAAACTTAATTGAAGTTGTAATTCTTCTATAAATTTACAAGTTTCAATGACAAAGAATTACTCTGTGCTTTGACATTTTCTAACCTTTGAAAAGATGTTACTTTAAAAATTAGCCTAATTGGGGCTGGAGAGATGGCTTAGTGGTTAGGGCACTTGCCTACAAAGCCTAAGAACTTTATAATCATTCAATCTCACACATGCACACAAGGGAGTGCACACATCTGGAGTTTGTTTATAGTAGCTGAAGGCCCTAGTGTGCTCATTCTCTCTCTTTGTCTTTCTCTGCTCTTTCTCTGTCTCTCAAATAAATAAAAAAACAAAAAATAAATAGCCTAATTGGTTTAATGATAAAAAAATTTATCAAAAAAAATCACCTGATATTAAATGTTAACTATTAGTTTTAAACAGTCATGTTTTGGTTATAGAATTGTAGGCATTTTAAAAAAATACCAGAAATATGCCGGGCGGGCGTGGTGGCGCATGCCTCTAATCTCAGCACTAGGGAGGCAGAGGTAGAAGGATCACCATGAATTTGAGGCCACCCTGAGACTACAGAGTGAATTCCAGGTCAGCCTGCGCTAGAGTGAAATCCTACCTCGAAAAACCAAAACAATAACAACAACAAAAAAACAGAAATAGGGCTGGAGAGATGGCTTAGCTGTTAAGGCGCCTGCCTCCTAAGCCTAAGAATGCTGGTTCCAATCTCCAGTCATCCCAAACTCCAGGTCCCACGTTTAGCCAGATGCAGTGACGCAAGGGCGCAATGCTGCACTTGACCACAAGGGGGCGCACGCATCTGGATTTCGTTTGCAGCAGCTGAGAGGCTACTGGCGTGGCCATCTTTATCTGTCTTCCTCTCCCTCTCTCTCTGTGTCTCTCTCTCAAAAAAAAAAAAAAAAAAAAAAAAAAAAACAGAAATAAACTTGCTAGTGGAAATTGGGAAAGGTGACTTTTCTCAGTTCTTCTCATTTTTGGGGGGGGGGGTCTGGTCTACCAATTAAATGAACATAAGGTAGATTAATAGGAGAAAAATATCAAATTACATGGAATTGAATCCTCTTTAGTCCTGTTACTGAAAGTTATTTTCTCTTATAAGAGGCTGGAGCCATTCTCCTTGCTAAAGTTTAAAATCAAAGAGCACATTCTTTTTTATTTTTTAAACTCTGAGAAAACCTAACTTGATTTGCTTTTAGTTCTTTGCTTTCATCTCTGGGTTTAGAAGTTACATAACTAAACACTGAAGTAATAAGCCATTGCTTTTCTTTTCTCTTTTCTTTTCTTTTTTTTTTTTTTTTTTTAACCATAAACACCTCTGATGCATGGGCACCTTGGTAATGGCTCAGTTGTTTTCTTAGAGATTTGTAGCTAGCCTTTTACTAGCTCAAACAGGCTAAAACCACCAATTTCATCACCTAGGACTACACAAATTGCAATGGGCAACCTTTCATGTCAGAGGGCCAAAATCACCATGATGTTTCTGGAGTCCTCGGTCAGAAACCTGACTACGGAGGTCCTGACAGACCAGATTTGCCATCTGCCAACTTGAGAGTCCAGTCAGGACTGGATTCATTTTAGGAATCTTATCCCCTTCACCCTGTACAGGCATATACACAATATTGTCACAGGGATCTGCGGGCATTAATGCTGCTCTCGCTTTTGGTCTTTTTGAATGTGACAATGACTACTGGGGAGACTCACAACTCAAAGTGCTGAGAAGGGTTAGTTAAGTGCTCAGCACTAAATGAGACATCCTTATCAAGCCTGCCAAAGCTCAGGGAACACTACAGAAGAAGTGGTGGAAAGAATGTAAGAGGGCTGGAGAGATGGCTTAGCGCTTAAGGCGCCTGCCTGCTAAGCCTAAGAACCTGGTTCCAATCTCCAGGTCCCATGTTTAGCCAGATGCAAAGTGACGCAAGGGCGCAATGCCACACTTGCCCACAAGGGGGTGCACGCATCTGGATTTCGTTCACAGCAGCTGAGAGACTGCTGGTGTGCCCATTCCCTATCTGTCTCCCTCTCCCTCTCTCTCTGTCTGTCTCTCTCTGTGTCTCTCTCCAAAATTTTTTTTAAAAAAAGAATGTAAGAGCCAGAGGATGGGAAGGAGTGCTTTGAAATGCTGTCTTCTGGGCATCACTTGACAATTGCATTCATGACCTCACAGCAGCTGACATTACCTGTACAATACTGAGCCTGTCAAAATGCTGTTATGAATAATGGAGGAGAGGAAGCAGAAACAAATACATCAAAATAGATGAAATTGTTGGAAAGAAGAAGGGGTTCAGTGGAAATGGTTTTGGGGAGAGGGGACAAAAGAAAGTAATGGGAGGGGATTATGATCAAAATACAGTATGTACAAATTGTCAATGAAAAAAGAAAAAAAGAGGGGTGGTGAAAAAGGAAAGAAATTTATTTTCAGTGTGATAATACTCAGAAGACAACAAGTCCAGAAATATCCTGAGAAAATTATCTTTGACAGCTGGGGAGATGACTTAATTAAAGGTACTTGCTTGTAAAGCCTGCCAGCCTAGGTTCTATTTCACAGTACTCATGGAAAAAGCCACGTGCATGCTTCTGGAGTTCATTCACAGCAGCAAGAGGCCCTGGTGTGTTCTCATTCTCTCTCTCTCAAATAAATACAAATACTGTTTAAGAAGAGCTGGGTATGATAAACGTGCACCTTTAATCCCAGTACTTGGGTGGTTGAGACAGGAGGACTGCCATGAGTTCAAGGCCAGCTTGGACTACAGAGTGAGTTCCAGATCCGCCTAGGCTAGAGTAAGACTCTGCCTCCCACACACCACACTAAAAAAAAAAAAAAAAAAAAAGAATAAAAAGAATAAAAGAAAACAACAACAAAAATTATCTTCAAGGAGCTAGCAACACTTCCAGGATGAAATGTTTAGGGGAAGAACTAGCAGGAAGTATATGAAGGCAACAGCCTGGGCTAAACTGAGGTTGTGTTAGTCATTATCTCAAACCTGGTTCTGCTGGTGCAGAGGAAATTTCTATTGATTGAGGGGGAAATTTGTTTCCACCATGAGATGATTGCTGCCACTCGGTAGGTGGCTGTGTTCCCATCAAGTGATATGCTTACAGGGCTCGCCATCCCTACAGAGATGCTGGGGAGGAGAAATGAGAGAGGGAGAGGTAGGTAGGTCGATAGATAGATGACAGATAGATAGATAGATAGATAGATAGATAGATAGATAGATAGATAATAGATGATAGATAGATGATTGATAGATGATAGATAGATAATAGATGATAAATAGATGATAGATAGATAGATAGATAGATAGATAGATGACAGATAGATAGATAGATAGATGATAGATAGATAGATAATAGATGATAAATAGATGATAGATAGATAGATGATAGATAGATAGATAGATGACAGATAGATAGATAGATAGATAGATAGATAGATAGATAGATAGATAGATAGATAGAGTAATGACTGGGTTCTCATTCAGGTTTAGGTAAATGATGGGAGACCTCCAGGTGCCACTGCAGTGGTCTCTACCAGTACAGTACAAAAGCTGGTGGTTGACAATCTATTGAGCATTGTATCTTGAAACAATCTTTCTTCTATCTTGGAGTCTTCAGTCTGAAGGGGGAAAAGAGAGATTGGGAAATTTTAGGGATAACCAGCCACTTCCTACCAGCTTTATATTCCTTACGTGATTAGCATGTTTTTGTTCCAAGCTCAACAGGAGTCTCATCTGAAGCTTAAATGGTAACAAAGGAGACCCATGCACTAGAACGATAGAAGCTTCCACTGTTTGCTGGCTCTACTGAAGAGCCTTCGCTTTTAGCTTATGATAAGATCATGCTAGCTGCCAGGTCTGAATATGCATGCTAGGAAGGGCCATGAAGTTTCCTTAAGAATGTCAAGACCACGGATATGAACATCTTTCCTTACCTCCCAGCACCTTCACTTGAAGCTATCCTGTTTCTTTATCCTATAAATACTCACACTAGCCTCTAAGCAAGGTAGCAGGTTTAGGAGGCAAAGTCCTATACCCTACACTTTTATGGGAGGAAAACAGCCACATTCTAAAACACTGTTAACTTGCTTCGAGATTGTCTTTATTTTTGTTTCAGCTAAAATTCTCTGAAAAAAATTACAAAGGACCAGCTAAGGTTATTAAATTACTCTGTCCCCTTTCTTTTTTTTTTGACAACTGTAAGTAATTTTTCTCATTACAGCACTAGACTCTCTGCCAAAACCATTTGTGTCTGCCATTTTTCCTTTCTGAACAGGTGATCTGTGACCTTGAACTGCACATGCTCAGAACTGTACATCTGAAGCTGATCATATTCAGGAACGTATCTGACCTACGTGTGCTTTCCTGCACAGGCACCTCAGTAAAACCCTTGTTTCTTGGGGAGATACTGCTGAGCAAGTAAGTTCAGTGGTCTCTCTGCTGGTGTCTCCTGGTTGTGCCAATTGGCTTTGCATCCAGCAAGGTCAAATCCGAGGTGTCCAGTTACACTTCTAAACCCTGTCACGGAGCTGTTGAGCCTGGAAGGTCCTTATATTTGGCTGCCTCATGAACAAATTCTTTTGGAAAATACACTACTTCAGTGATGAGTTTCCTGAAGGGCAAACATGCCTGGTTTCATAATGTACACACGGAAGGACGATGGGAATGTGAGACAGGGAGAAGGAGCAGGTGGTGGAGTTTGTGTAGGATCCTGAGCTACAAAGAGGTGTAAAGGCTTGGAGCTTTTGGAAAGGGGACGTGTGGAGACAAAAGAGGGGAAGACGAGGATAGGAATAAGGGCAATGTTGTAATGTTATGGAGATGAAGAGTCTCATGGATAATAAATTTATCAAGAATCTGCACGCTTTATATATATATATTTTTTTATTTTTGGAGAGAGACAGACAGAGACAGAGGGAGAGGGAGACAGATAGAGAATGGGTGCACCAGCAGTCTCTCAGCTGCTGTGAACAAAATCCAGATGCGTGTGCCCTTGTGGTCAAGTGCAGCATTGTGCCCTTGCGTCATTTTGCATCTGGCTAAATGTGGGACCTGGAGATTGGAACCGCTGGAGATTGGAACCAGCTGTCTTAGGCTTAGCAGGCAGGCGCCTTAACCATTAAGCCATCTCTCCAGCCCCAAGAATCGACACGCTTTTTGAAATACTTTCACTGGCATAAATTGTGACAGTCAGACTTTTGGCACTGTGACAAATAACTGAGAGGAACAATGTGATAGGAAGATTTATTTTGGAGCACCATTTCAGAGACATCATTGCAGAAAGCATGTCATCGAACAGAGCTGCTCACATGGTGACAGCCAAGGACCAGAAAGAGACAGGAAGAAGAGGCCATATGTCCCCACCCCGAACCTGCTTCCTTCAGGTAGGCCTGTCTGCCTTGAGTTTCCAGCTCTCCCGAAATCATTTCCCTAGTTGCAAGTCAAGCCTTTGGGGAATATTCCATATTCAGACCATAACAGGTTTTCTTACTTCTTTTTATATTTTCTTCCAGGCAGGGTCTTACTCTAGCCTAGGCTCACCTGGTACTGTCAATGCAAAAGACACAGCTCTTACCTCAAAGGAGATAAGAGATCATCTATTCTGGAGCCAAATATGAGAGACCATGGCCTGGGAATAGAGATTTAGGTTACCCCAATTCCATATTACAGTATGCTAATAATTTCATGAAGGTTTTATAGTTACAGAACAAAAGAAAGTAATAAATCAAGGCACTTTTCAAATATACTGGCTGACCATCAGGTAGGGGGTTATAGCAAAGCGGGGAAATTTCCACCAGGGCCTCAGATGCTATCTGATGATCTTAGCCCTTGGGTTGGTGGAAGCTTGTGGTATGCTAGTATATTCCAAAAAGATCACACCTGATCAACTGCTAGTCACGTGGATGTTAGGTCAGACACAGAGGTGGGCAGTAATGACTACTGTGGGCCTAAAGGCAGCCCATGGTAATTTGGCTCTGACCTTGCACCATTCCATCTGTCTGTGAAAGGCATGTGCCACCATGCCCAGCTTCTAGATTTCTTTTTTTTTTTTTTTTAAATAAATTAATTTTTATTTTATTTTATTTGTTTGAGAGAAAGAATGGGTGCATCAGGGCCTTCAGCCGCTGCAAGTGAACTCCAGATGCATGTGCCACCTTGTGCATCTGGTTTATGTGGATTCTGGGGAATGGAACCTGGGTCCTTTGGCTTTGCAGGCAAGTGCCTTAATGGCTAAACCATCTCTAGATTCCTGTTGTAAATGTAAATTCTTTTACAACAGGAAGAGGCAGGAGGGGGCAGTTTAGGCCTGAGCTTTTGCTGGGGTTTCCTGGGAAATGGAACATGGAGCAGAGTGAGTATTTCAGGACTGGTGTGGTTAGTTAGGATGACTGCTGCACGCATGGGCGGTCAGGACGGTCTCCCATGTCCTGGTGCCTGGGCCTAGTGAGACCTTTATCATCTCCATGAATTGGCCAATCCTGGGAGACAGAGAGAAGTTCATTTTTATTTTCATTTATTTGACAGAGAGAGAATGGCATGCCAGGGCCTCCAATCACTGCAAATGAACTCCAGACATATGCACCGCCCTGTGCATCTGGCTTATATGAGTCCTGGGGAATCAAACCTGGGTCCTTCAGCTTTGTAGGCAAGCGCCTCAACTGCTAAGCCATCTCTCCAACCCAAGATTTGTTTTATGTGTACATGAATGTGTGTATGCATGTGTGTGTGTGAGACACGTGTGTCAGTGCATATGCATGTGGAGGTCCAAGGTCGATACTGAATCTCTTCCATGATCTTTCTCCATCTTTTTTACTTTTTTACTGAGTCAGGATCTCTTACTTGAACCCAGAGCTCACCAACTTGGCTATTTAACCAGCCAGCTTGTCCAGGGGATCCCCTTTATTCACCTCCTGATTGCTGGGATTATGGGTGAGCCATCACCCTGCCCAGCATTTACATGGTGCTGGAAACTGGAACTTAGGACCTCACCCTTGTATGCCAAGCACTTTAATCCATTGAACCATCTCCCCAGCAGTTGTCCAGCAAGATGCTAAGATGTAGATATATGGTAAAACAAAACAAAACAAAAAAAACCCAACATGGTAAAATATGAAAAATTAAACAAAAACAAACATAAAAGCCATTATCAGTACACACAAATAAGGAAGATCCAGGTGGACACTTCTGAACTAACGCTGGGCTGTTTGCTAGGCGTGGTACTTAACACAGCATCAAAAGCTTTCAGAACTCTTTAGTGATATTTCCATTGTCCCCATTTTTAATCATAGCCACAAAGGAAACCTTAGCAACTCCAAAGAAACACAAGTTCTTTTTTCCTACAAAGTTCTTTTTAGGGAGTTCTATTATTTTTTAAAACCTAACACTTTAAGAAATAATTAAAATGATGCTTAGAGCAGTTCAATAATATTTCCAAGATCAATAGAGAGTTAATTTTTGCCTATTTTCTATTTAAAAAAAAAAAAAAAGAGAGAGAGAGAGAGCCCATTTTGGAAAGCAATAGAGGCTTGACTGTGTTCCAACCCCTAGGGAATGGTCTGATGGCTTGGTTATACAACCAATGGTGTCATCTAGTGGCAGTTTACTCACATTTCAGCCTGATGCCTAAGGCCAATGCCAAATCATTAGAGCATGACTAAACATGACTCCTCCAAATTTAATAACTCAAATTACATTAAGCAACTTTTGAGATAATTATAAATTCAGAGGATCAGCTAAAGATAGTACAAGGAGGCCTGTGTACTCTCCATCTAGTTCATCTTCACAGTTAGCTAATGTGTAACTATGTTACAACATCAAACCCAGGGAATTAACACTGGCACACTGTGTGTCTGTGGTGCTATGTCATTTGGTACAGAGACACAGAAATAATCCATCATCTCAAATGTTACTCTCATGTCACAACCAATCCCCCTCTTCCCTGGCTATCTGACCACTCGATTTCATTGTTTCAAGAATCTGTAAAATAAAATTATATAGTGTGTGACCCCGAGTTTTACTTTGTCCCATTCCGTAGAGTGATGGAAGTTGTCAAAAGTTTCTTTCTTCCTTCCTTTCTTCTGTTCTTCTCTTTCTCTCTCCCTCCTTCCTTCCTCCCTTTCTCCTTTCCTTTCTTTTCTTTCCTTTCCTTTCCTTTCCTTTCCTTTCCTTTCCTTTCCTTTCCTTTCCTTTCCTTTCCTTTCCTTTCCTTTCCTTTCCTTTCCTTTCCTTTCCTCTCCTCTCCTCTCCTCTCCTCTCCTCTCCCTCCCTCCCCTCCCCTCCCCTCCCCTCCCCCCCCCCCTCCCCTCCCCTCCCCTCCTCCCCTTCCCTTTTCTTTCTTTTTCCTCCTTCAGTCTTCCCTCCCTTCCCCTTCCACCTCTGTGCTAATTCAACAAAATGCCACCAGTCTTCCCAAGTAGGCTGTTCAGGAAGACATCACAACTAGTCTAGGAGGTTGTAACACAACAGGTGAGCAAACAAACCATCACCACCAAATGACTGGGGGAAGTACACCACATGGGAAAATGGCAGCATGCATGCATACAATTACTAGATTATTTCAGTTGCATTCATTTTCCTGCAAATGAAGTAAGTTTGTTCTTTATAGTTGAATAAAATCCCTTTTTATATGGATCAGTCAGCTTCTCTTTGGTGGGACAAAATACTTGACAAAAATCCCTTCACGGGAGGAAGGGTTTTTTTCACATACAGTGCCATTAGAGTCAGTCATGTCAGGGAGAGCGGGGCAGCAGGCAATGGCCACGAGAGAATGCTGCTGCTGAGTGATCTCCTGTTTAGACAGTCTCCTCAGAGGCCCTCTTCCTCCCTTATCCCTGACAATATGACCAGGCCAATATGATGCAGGTTCAAGCAAGTTTTTATTATATAAAAAAATTCTATCAGTAAGTCACATCCTCAGCCCCGAGGCTGTTTTCTCTTTCTTCTCATTTTTTAAATTATCCAGTTTTCCAGTTTAATTGTCTTTAGTTAGAACATTTGATTTTTACCATTCCTTGAAGCACAAATCTGTACCATATAATTTTTTGAATATTTTAAATTTTGAATTGACACATACTAAGAGTATATATTTATGTAGCATGGCATGCTGTTTCATTACTCATACACAATATGTAGCCATCAGTGGGAGATAAACGAGACAGCCATCACCTCAAATACTAATCATTTCTTTGTGTGTTGGGAGCTTTCAAAATTCTCTTTGGTAGCTGTTTTTTTTTTAATTTTTTTAAACAATAATTAATTTTATTTATGAGAGTGGGGAAGGGGAAAATGAATAGGCATTCTGGGGCCTCCAGCCACTGCAAATGAACTCCAGATGCATGCATACCTTGTGCATCTGACTTGTACTGGGGAATCAAACCTGGGTCCTTTGGCTTTGCAGGCAAGCACCTTAATCACTAAGCCATCACTTCCTCCCTTTGCTAGCTGTTTTGAAATATAGAGTTAACTCTTCTCAATCATCGTATGTAATTTTTTTTCCCCAAGGTAGGGTCTCACTCTAGCCCAGGCTGACCTGAAATTCACTATGTAGTTTCAGGGTGGCCTTGAACTCATGGCAATCCTCCTACCTCTGCCTCCTGACTGTTGGGATTAAAGGTGTGTGCCATCGTGCCTGGCAACATGTAATTTTTTAAAATTGTGTTTTTGTCTTTAAAGCTTTTGCATAAAATTTGCAATTTAGATATGACATAAGATCTTTATTCATATGGGTAAGTTGTCGGCCA
Organism: Orientallactaga sibirica; assembly: GCA_036365145.1. Taxonomy (NCBI): domain Eukaryota; kingdom Metazoa; phylum Chordata; class Mammalia; order Rodentia; family Dipodidae; genus Orientallactaga; species Orientallactaga sibirica. Next base: position 17,789,550 of record JAEOAD010000017.1, read on the forward strand.
GTGTCTCTTTTCCTGAGTCATGATGCAAGATCTCTCCAGTGCAAGTTTCCTTCATTTAGAATGCAGTTCTCAATCAAATATTAAGGCACCCGTGAGGGGAAATACTAGATATAAACTCCCACAAGTTAAAGCAAAGAAGTTATTCATTTCGCCTTTCGTTTTGCAAGCCTTGTTACCAAAGAAGGTAGAATGTCAATGGTAATTTTAGCCATTACTTCATTACAAATGGATCTGAGGCCATAATTGGTTTCCTTTCCTAAACCATGTGTATCACGTACACGTCTGTTAAAGAGAAAGCTGTTTATAGTCAATGCAAGTTTGCCATTACAAAATCTTCAAACAGATATAACAGGGACACTTCCAAATGCACAGTTGGAACAATATTTTTCTTTGCCAATAAATTTAAATTAATTTAAATTTAAGCTAAGCTAAAGGATGCTTATAGTTCAAAGGAAAATATCCAGTTGTAGTCATGGGATCAATAGAGGACAGATAGAATCTTTCTAATTCACAAACATTTCATAGCATGATTTAACAGTGATGAAATGGGGGTTCTGGGGGAAAAATCTACTTTTCATCTCCCTTGCTGCAAATGTTCATCCAGTTTGAATTGTGAATATCCCTGAGTCTAGATCAGGATCAGGAAGTATCCTAAACATAAGAGATTTTCCAGTTATTTTTCTTGGTATTAAAGACAAAATTCAACAGGATGGGATGATCACACTATTTCTATTAATAAAAAGTCTCATTGAAGAGTATTAGAGCAATATGATATTCATTGGGATGTCCATGGCCATCTTGGAGAAAGTGTAGAACTGGAGTGTTCTCTGAATACCACTAAGAAGACATTAGCCATGGACATTTATCAAACTAATAAATTTGAAAGTGGGAAAGGAACTGGTGGCAGATGTGGTCATATTTTGCATCTCAAGATTGAAGACTGGGCTGGGAAGATAGCTAAGCAGTTAAAGGTACTTGTTTTCAAAGGCTGCTAGCCCAGCTTTGATTCCCCAACACCCGTGTAAAGCCAGATGCACAAAGTGGTGTATGCAGCTGGGGTTCTTTGGTGGCAGCAAGAGGCCCTGGTGCACCCATACTCATTCTTACTCACCCATTTACTCTCTTTCTCTCACAAATCAATAATATAAAATATTTTTTTAAAAGACTGAAGACAAACAACAAAAAACATTTTGAAATGCTTTGAATATCTTAAGTCAATCTAAAGTTCATAGAGGGAAAATAAATTACCAAACAGAAATCACATCTAAGTCTATGTTTATTACAATATTATTCATAATACACAAAGTTTGGAATCATTCTACAATGTTCATCCATGTTCAATATCCATTGATATTGTATAAATATATTGTATATATACACATAATGGAGGGTTTTATCCATAAAAGAATAAAATCCTGCATAGCATTTGCATCATACTGCAAGATTTGCTTTTCTGATACTGCTCCATGAAAGCTAATCAAGAACACATTATCGTATAGTCAAAAACTCTCCTTAAAGTTGTGAAATGAATCGATTTCAGCAAAGATGAGTCATACTTGTTCAAAGTGTTGAGGAAAATCATTACGATTAACACTTTTAGATATTTGGCAAAAAATTCTACTCAATCTTTTGAAAGGGCCCTGACATTTACAATGTGCAACATGCTCCCCCACAAAGATATTTGACTTTGAATCATCCATCTGTTTCCTGCAAGTTAATGAACTTTCATGGTCACTCATAACCATATGGATTGCCAGTTTAATACCATCTTGGGTAGCTACGTAAACTTAACACCATTTTGTTGAACTCCTCATGTAACACAGATGGAATTTTATTCTGTTACTGTCATCATGAGACCCTTGTGGATATGGCTGCACCTAAATTGAGAGAAGAAAGATAACTGGAAAGAGTAAGAGAGCACTCATGAGGACTACTAGGCAAGGGATCACCTAAAATGAGCTGCAGAAGATGATTGTCAGTGGGAAGCACTACAGCAATAAAGCTAGCAGACAGAGGCAGTCCCGGGCAATAAAGGTGCAGGTGGCAGAGGTCAGACTGTCAAGAATCTCTATGACTGTCACATAAAATAATACCAAACATTTTCTCTATTTAAGTTGAAGGAGGGCAGGGTTTTTTTTTTTTTTTCACGCATGTAACCAATATTTCTATTTGGTATTAATAAGCCACACTAAACAAGGCTACCATTTAGTACCACCATAATAACCCACTAATAATTGACAAACAGTATGAGGTGTGATATCAAGACATTTGGAGATGACCTCCTATTTCCTAGATCAAGGTATTCTTTCCCCTCCAAAGCAAAAATGGGTGATTGATTAGTTCATCAGTTAGGTATGGATAAAGATCGTAAATATATGCTTTTTAAAATTCATGTACATAATAAAAAAGAACCTAACTAGAGATGCTGTTGAATGCCTCTGAGAAGCTTCTATCTGTAGTTCATTATCTTAGGCAAACTAAGAAATCCAAATAAAGCTGTGAAGGACTATAGAATTTCAAAATCTTTCAAAATTCAGTAATTTTCTTTGATAAATAATGTTTATCATAAATATTTTCCATTTCTCATGGCTTGGAGTGAAATGGGGAGTTAACCCCTCTTCCCATACTTGTCAGTCAATTCCCAGACACTTTTTCACTCTGTGTGTTATTTCACATTTATTCTTGAACCATAGCCTCCCAATGCATTCCCCTCACTTGGAGCACTTTCTTCATCTTGAGTAAATGACCTCATATCCTCAGTTGCTCAGACTATCCTGAATCTTCTCTCCCTGTCACTGTCCAAATCCAAACCCTTGGGGCTTTTTTTTTTTATTGTTTATTTTCTGTCTGCTCTCCTTGAAAGTAAGCTCTGACAGAGGAGAGATCTTGTCAGCCCTGTTCATAAACAAATCTTAGTGTCTAGACAGAGTAAGCATTAATGTGCATTAATAAAAGTATTAGAAACTTCTTTATATAAAATATGTAACTGTTTATGTAAAAAATTTAATAGACTATTTTTGAGGGGGCAATTTTAGATTCACAACAAAATTGGAAAGAAGATACAAAGATTTTCTAAATATCTCCATCTTGGGTGTTTTTAAGTCTTAGAAATTAAGAATAAAGTTACTCTAAATAGCAACACATAGCTTTTTGGGAGAATTGTTTACAATTGTGGAGGGGTGGGTGGGCAAAATACCAAGAAGCCCAGTTGCTGGACTGTGTGGTAAAACAATGTTTATTTTAAGAGCCCATTTTATATTTTTTAAGGTAATTGAGCCATTCTGTATTCCTTCTAGCAAGGAGTGAAAGTTCCTGTTACCCCACACACTCTCTAGCATGGGGTGGTCAGCCTTCATGATTTGGATCATTCTTGTAGCTGTGTAGTGATACCTTGGTTTAAGTTGCATTTCTCTGCTCAAATGTATGATATCTGTTTTTTTTTTTAACTTTTTATTGACAGTTTCCATATGTAAAGACAATATATCAAGATCATAGTCCCCTCCCACCACCCACCCTTCTTTTACCTCTTCCAAATCACTTCTCCACCAAATCCCTTCATCTTTCCCACCAGTCTCTCTTCTATTTTGACGTCATCATTTGTTCCTTCTTATTATGCAGGTCTTGTGTAGGTAGCATCAGCCATTGGGAGGCCATGACTCCCCATGAATGAGCACTGAGCACACTCAGACATCCAATCTTATACCATCACTGCATTTTTCCGACTACTTTTTCCAACCAAATTGTCTCCTCAACCTTTGGAATAAAGATGCTTGCTTCTCACTGGAGTCTCTTAACCTGACTGACACTTAATGCTACTCGCCTCACTATAGCGCTCAGCTAACAGTAGTAGACTGGTCCCAGAAAAATCCAAAGAGTCCCATTATGAGTTTAGAAGTATACTTCATGAAAGAAGCCTACGACAAACTGGAACTAATGTTATGTACATAAAGCAATCAACCACAATTTCACCCTTGAGGAATTTATGATTAACATATTGAGAGTTGTGCAAACATAAATGTCACACTCAACAAGGGGAGGGTCGAGGGTGCGTAATTCATGGATGTTAGGATCAGAGGTGTGTGGATGAGAAAATGACATGGCAACTAGTAGAGTTGAAATGTCATGGTGGCAACAGTGAAAGGTGTGTGACATGAGTTTAGAGAGGAGGTTTAGGGTGTGACTTGGAGAAAGAATCCATAAATGCTAATTGTATTTGGAAACTGGCTCTGTTATCATGGCTGGGAAAATTGTTTGTCTTCTCTGTGCCTCAGATGCCGCCTCTGTATAATAGAGTTCTATCATCACACTACTTTTCCCCACAAGGTTTGGAGGGCTAAGTAAGCTGATAAATGTAAAACACTTGGAACACTGCATACTCACAGTATGCACCAGAATTATCATTACGTTTGCTTTATGACCCAAGATACTTTAGCATCACTTTTAAGGACATTAATTCTTCATGTAACACACAAATTCTGAGGAGCATATACTTTTCTTATTTATGAAGAGCTATGCAATTAGGGGAATGTGCAAAGAGAATAATTCTGAGCAAAAAAATGAAACAAATGGAGACCATTATAAAAATATTTCAGAAGGGAACTTATATTAGGTTGAAAATTATGAGTAATTTAATTTTCTGTACTTTAATCAAATGTCATGCATTAGAAATATATCTATGATGAAATATATCCATGATGAAATCTTGTCAGCTCCTGGAAGCACAAAGACATATTATCATAGACAAAGAGCATTTTTTAAAATTTTCTAAAATAGGTGCCCTGAGTTTTGAAATTCTTTATAGGTGTAATATATCTCTTTGAATATTAGAGTCACCCCTCTTTATATGAATGGAAATCAGTGTTACTGAAAGCATTATGACCTCCCTGGTTTATATTGGGAGCACTCTGAGATGGCTAGATCTTGAAAACATGAGACACATCTTTCAGGAGATTAATTATTGCCCTAATTAAATTGTGGTCACCACATACTCAGCCAATCATAACAAAAACATGTAGCAAAACATTTGCAATAGAGAGGAAATCTACTTCTGGAGGGGGGCCCTCTAAACTCCCTTGAGGTCATAGAAGTGGTATTTTAGAGGAAGTCACATATTTTTTGGCTTTTATTGGTAATTGAAACCTTAATTATATTAAATAAATCAGTGGTTGGCATGGTGGTGATGGTGACAAAACCTGTGAGAGGATGTTTTTATTTTAGGGCACTATCTCAGAAATATACATAATATGTCTAATATGACTATACATCTCTGATTTTATATATTTTCATGTCTATATATATAAAGGATGGTGATAAACACATGAAGATGAATATGAAATTGTATGCTTTCCTCATACTTTCTGTTTTTTTACTATTAATTTTGAGAAAATTCATGAAACATAAGGAAGGTAAGGCCAAGATCTTATTAGATATTTGGAACAGGGCTTTTTTTTTTTTTTTTTTTTGGTTTTTGAGGTAGGGTCACACTCTAGCCCAAGCTGACCTGGAATTCACTATGTAGTCTCAGGGTGGCCTTGAATGCATGGTGATCCTCCTACTTCTGTCTCCGGTGCTGGGATTAAAGGCATGTGCCACCACGCCCGGCTGTGGGCTTTATTTTTTTTAATTGAGAATTTTATTGTATGAACATATTGTATATTGGTCATAATCTCATTGGGTTATACTCTCATGTTCCCTCTCTCCACCCCATTCCACTGTAGGCCCTCCTTAGTGGGGTTGCTGGCATCCACTGTGGGGTCATGAATGTACCAGTCAGTCTCTGTGATGGAGGGAACAATGCTCTTACATTCTTTTTGCCTCCTCTTCTACAATGTGGAACAGGGATTTTTTTAAAGTATATTTATTTTCACGTGTGTGTGTATGTGTGTGTGTGTAAATGCACATGTGTGCACCAGGGTATCCTGGCTCTGCAAATGAATGCCTGCCCGGTTTTATGTGGGTGACTCTGGAATTGAGTCCAGGCCTGTAGGCTGTGCAAGCAAGTACCTTCCACCACTGAGCCATCTCCCCAGCTCCTTGGAACAGGGGTTTTAATCAAAAAGGATTCCCTTACTCATGTGTGACTTCTTAGTTTAATAGCTTAAATTTTAATGCTTTGTTTACGAAAACTCAAGCTCCCTTCTACAATGTCTAGATGTTTTCAACACACTAAAGGACATCTTGTACTTTATTTCTAAAGAGGAACATAATTTAAAAATTATATTGAGCTTATACTCTGTGCTCCCCTGAGGTAAGGTCTCACTCTGGCTCTGGCTGACCTGGAATTCACTATGTGGTCCCAGGGTGGCCTCGAATTCATGGTGATCCTCCTACCCATGGCTCCGGAGTGCTGGGATTAAAGGTGTGTGCCACCATGCCCGGGATTCTGTGCTTTTTAAAAAGCTTTTCCCCAGGCTGGGGAAATGGCTTAGTAGTTAAGGTGTTTGCCTGTGAAGCCCAAGGACCACAGTTCAATTCCCCAGGACACACGTAAGCCAGATGAACGAGGGGGCGCATACATCTGGAGTTTGTTTGCAGTGGCTAGAGACCCTGGCATGCCCATTCTCTCTTTCTCTATCTGCCTCTTTTTCTCTCAAATAAATAAATAAATAAATAAAAATTAAAAAAATAAAATAAATAAAAAGTTTTTCCCCTGTAGGCAATGAGACTTCTTCGGAAATCTGAATAATTTGGTGTGATTTGAGGAGTGCAAGGGGAAGTCTCTGAGTTGTACTGTCCATTCCTTCAGTAGTCTCCCTATTAAAATGCACATGCGGCACAAAGAAGGAGTAGCGTTGATGAACCTTATATTAGGAATAGTCTAACAACAACATGGTGAAAATAGGAACCCAGGAAGGGAATTGGAGAGGACAGATACCACATGTTACAGGATGGAGGCATTTAAAAATAAAAGCAATATCATGACTGATTTTCTACGTACATTTTTTTCTGCTTCTTCTTGCTGGCTTTTTTTTGCCCATTCCCTTTTCATTTTCTTCATGTCGATCACAACTTACTTATTTTGTTCCCACTGGTCTCGCATAGTTACCTCCTCCTTTGAATATGAAGTGTCCTGGTGCTACCTGGCAAGAGGTTACATCTGGGCTGTGGCTAAGGATGGCCTGATTGAATGAGCCATATTCCAGACCTTATTAACTTGGTCTTTTTGAAAGAGGTTTCTTGCGGGAGCCATAAGAACAGGTCTTTGAGAATCACTTAACTCTAATTTGCTTGTACTCAGACCTCACTTCTCAGTGACTGCTCCCAGCCGGCGACTGGGTCAGGTTTTTAGTTTGTTTGCATGGCTGAACCCTTGCAGTGCAGACAGCACTTGGCACATAGTGAAGGGCTATTAAATATGTTTGTATAAAAGAGTAAACAAATGAATTAACATTAATGTGCTTCACTCAAAGTGAACTTTACAAAAATACTAGCTTCTTTTCATCCTGGTATCCTGTTAAACACTCCCCACAATTTTTAGCTCAGTGGTTTTCCAAGAACATGTGCATTTAGAAAAGGGCGTCTGAGAAGTATTTCCATGACTCAGCTGTTGCAGTTGCTCCCCATGCCCAATACCCTGTGCCTCATTTTTGCAGTCAGATGTTGTTTATCTTTTAGTATTAACTCTTTATTTTTAAAAATTTTTATTTATTTATTTGAGAGAGAGAGTAAAAACAAGGCAAATAAAGAGAATGGATGTGTCAGGGCCCAAATGAACAAACTTCAGATGCATACACCACCATGTGTATCTGGCTTACATGGGTACTGGGCAATTAACCTGGATCCTTTGGCTTTGCAGGCAAGCGCCTTAACCACTAAGCCATCTCTCCAACCCTACACTGTAGATTTTTTTGTTTTTGTTTTTGTTTTTTTTTTTTGTTTTTCGAGGTAGGGTTTCACTCTGGTCCAGGCTGACCTGGAATTAACTATGTAGTCTCAGGGTGGCCTCGAACTCTCAGCGATCCTCCTACCTCTGCCTCCCAAGTGCTGGGATTAAAGGCGTGCGCCACCACACCCGGCTTACACTGTTGATTTTTAAAAAATATTTTATTTATTTATTTTATTAGAAAGAGAGAAAGAAGCAGATAGATAGAGAAAGGGGCCAGAGAGAGAGAGAGAGAGAGAGAGACAGAGAGACAGAGAGAGAATGGGCATGTCAGGTCCTCTATCCACTACAAATGAACTCCAGACACATGTGCCACCTTGTGTGTCTGGCTTACATGGGTACTGGGGAATTGAACCTGGGTCCTTAGGCATCACAAGCAAGTGCCTTAACCGTTAAGCCATCTCTCTAGCCCAACACTGTTGATTTTATTTTATTATTATTATTTTTTTGGTTTTCCAAGGTAGGGTTTCACTCTAGTCCAGGCTGACCTAGAATTAACTATATAGTCTCAGAGTGGTCTCAAACTCACGGTGATCCTCTACCTCTGCCTCCCGAATGCTGGCATTAAAGGCGTGTGCCACCACACCTAGCTTCACTGTTGATTTTTTTAATGTTTGTTATTATTATTAGCAAGATGTTTTGTATGAATACATCATGTGTTGGTACCCTCTTTTCCCTTGTCCCTGCCCTCTCATTGGGGATGCTCCTCAATGGGGTTGCAGGTATTCACCATGGGGTTGTGATTTATGCATTGTGGGGGGGAGGAAATGCCTCTGGACATGATGTCTCAACCTGTGGCTCTTTCAATCTTTCTGCCCCCTCTTCCAGAAAATTCCCTGAGCCGCAGTGGGTGAGTTTTAAGTCTACTTCAGTGATGAGCTCTGAGGAGCCTCTGGATCTCTGCTTTGGTAGATGTTGAGTATCCTCAGGTGCTGATTGTCAGGTTCAGCATGGAAGCAGCACTCTTGCTCATCTCCCCAATTCCTTGGTGGATTCAGCTGTGGCTTTGCTGAAGTGCGAGGGGTAGTTTATCTCCTCCAGTCTCATTACTCTCATTACTCATTACTTGAAAAAGAAGAACCGATTCTCCAATGGAAACTGAAGTTAGCATTGTTTAAATGGGCTAAGCATTATTAATTTAAGGAGAATTTGGTATATGTAACCCCTCTTTGAGCCAAAGACTAGTGAGAGCTTGACACTGGAGAACATAATCTTTGTCTCCATATGGGTTCCTTTACACGAAGTGGATCTCTTAGCCAATCAGAAAGCTATTGGTTACCCACTGAGGCTGTGTGCCACTATTGCACTGGCATGTCATCCTGTCAGGATGTTGGCTTCTGGGTTGCTTAGACTTCTACGCTGATCTTGGAAACCAGCTAAGAGATCCTTCTCCTCTGTGTATTTTGGAAAATGCTTGGCACAGAAGTACTTTCATATGACCTATGACTCTAGATTCTCTTCTTTTTCTCACAAATAGCTGATCCTATCAATAGCTCTGCCTGCCAATAGGCAAAAAAAAAAAAAAAAAAAAAAAAAAAAAAAAAGTTTGCAATTTCCTCTTTGGTTTATATAGCTTGTCTTTTTCTCCCTGGTCTATGGACTTTGTCTCACTGAGTCTAGCATCCAACTCCATATTAGAACCAGCCAGTCTGAGGGTAAAACATTCTCTGATCTGCTGTCTGGTTATGCCATCCATTTATCCCACTTCCTCACATCTGGTTCTTGTAGCCCAGTGTATGACACTCTCTAAAACAGCCCCACCCCCTCTGGTCTTCCTCTTGAGACACTTGTAGATTTTAAAGTCACAGCACTGTCCTTATTGCAGAAATTCCACCTTCCTTTTGCCATAGGCCCTGTTTTCCTTTTGTAATAATCCTGATAGAATGAAGTCTTCCCTTACTATACTCGGTGCTATTTTCATTTAGCAAAGAAAAAAATGTTCCTTGTTGATGATTGTGTAGAGGGATGCTTTGGGCAGACACTCACTAGGCATAGTCATATCTTTGGATCTTTAGAGTTTTCCTTTTTTTTTTTTTTTGAGGCAAGCCCAACAGATTGGACTTTTTTATTTTTACTTTTTATGAGAGACAGTGAAAGCAAGAGAGTGTGTGTGTGTGAGAGAGAGAGAGAGAGAGGGAGAGAATGGGCACACCAGGGCCTCCAGCCACTGTATTGGAACTCTAGATGCATGTGCCACCTTATGCCGCCTTATATGCGACCTTGTACCTGCAACACTTTTGGCGTATGCCTTACATGGGTACAGGTGAGCTGAATGTGGGTCCTTAGGCTTCACAGATAAGCGCCTTAACTGCTAAGCCATCTCTCCAGCCCCGGGATTTTCCCTTTATACGTGTGTGAGCTCTTTCTCCAGCTGCACTGCTGCTGTCCTTTATAGCAGCTGTGATCCATCTGCCCTGGGTGACAGCAGTGGCCTGCTCCCTGACCTCCCCATGTTTGTTTCTGTTCCTCCCTAGTTTCCATGCTGTCACCGGAGTGATGATCCTGAAAAGCAAACCCGAGCAGCTCGCTGCACAATGGTCACTATGTTGTGAGAACAATTTAGACTTTTCTCTGAGAGTATTTTTCTTTTTCTCCACATGAACAGGGAGCTGAATCTGGCTTTCTTTTCTTCAGGGGGAGTTTGTGGCCAAGCTCCCCATATTTTTCTCGTTACTTTTTCCAAAAGTCCCATAGAAAAGATCCTGTGAGGTATCCTGGCAGCTCTGAGGATAGAGAGAGTGTCAAAGAGGGAAGTTGGTGATGAATTTTGCCTCTGGCATAAAATGAAATACAATGAAAGGCTCTGTTTGGGAGAAGTGACTATGTTCTGAGGGTTCCAGTAACCCTGGGGGTTTGAAATGGACCCCACACAGAGAGCTGGCATGAAAGGACTAGAGCCAAGAGAACACCTGAGCAAAGCCAAGGTCAGCAGGCGCACGGTGTTGGTGCCCTGAGCAAATGGCGCGTGTCTGGAATCAGAAAGATGTGAGTCCGCCTTTCACTCTTCCTCTTATTCTCTCTAAAATAGTTATTTTATCTCTTGAAGTTTCAAGTTCCTTACAGGTCAATGGCGATAATGATAAAAGTAAAACTTGTTATAAGAAACATACACAATTTGCCACTTAATACATGTGAGCTCCACTTCTGTCCAGAATACAAGCTGTGAACTATGAACCTGGCTGTGTCCCACTGAGCATGCCAGTGATAGTCATGTGGGTGAAAACCCTGGTCAGTGGGAAGCAGCGAGAAGGCTGGGCTTAGATCAGGGCTGTTTTGAAGAATTTTGTAGTCAGCCTTCCCAGGGGAAACCGAGGCACATACAGGATAAATAATGGAGAAGTTAGCAAATGTCAGGAACTCAACATACTACTCCTGGGTGCCAAGAAGTCTGTCCAGAGACTACCCCCTGCCACCTCCAGAACCCCAGGGGAGCTGGATACCTGGCTGCCTACTCCAGGAAGGAAAGGAGTTCAAAGAAGTCACTTCCTTCACAGTTGTTAATCCTTCTCCCCCCGCTGGGCCAACACAACCCCAATCTTCCCATATAAATAAACACCCTTGCCAAATGCTGCACTGGCACCTCACGTTTTCAGAGGCCCAACAGCCGAGATGTAAAGTGTCCCTCTGTGACTCAACTCCAATAAAGCCCAATTCTTGTGCTTCTCTCTTTTTCCTTCCCCCTCCTTCCCTCCCTCCCTCCCTCCCTTCCCTCCCTCCCTCCCTCCCTCCCTCCCTCCCTCCCTCCCTCCCTCCCTCTCTCTCTCTTTCTTTCTCTGGTTTGTCACAGTAGAGTCTCACCTCACTCTAGCCCAAGCTGACCTGGAATTCACTGTTTAGTCTCAGGGTGTCCTCGAACTCATGGCAAAACTCCTGCCTCTGCCTCCCGAGTGTTGGGATGAAAGAAATGTGCCATGACCATGTCTGGCCTAACTTTTTCTAACGAATGCACAGGATCATCTGCCCACACATGTATGTATTATCTCTTCTTTCTTTTTCTTTTCTTTTTTTCATTCTAGTCCAGGCTGACCTGGAATTCACTATGGAGTCTCAGAGTGGCCCTGAAATCTGGGTGATCTTCCTATATCTGCCTCCTGAGTGATAGGATTAAAGGCATGTGTCACCACGCCCAGCCATCTCTCCTTCCTTCCTTCCTTCCTTCCTTCCTTCCTTCCTTCCTTTCTTTCTTTCTTTCTTTCTTTCTTTCTTTCTTTCTTTCTTTCTTTCTTTCTTTCTTCTCTCTCTTTCTCTTTCTCTCTCTCTTTCTCTCTTTCTTTCTCCCTTCCTTCCTTCCTTCCTTCCTTCCTTCCTTCCTTCCTTCCTTTCTTCCTTCCTTCCTTTCTTCCTTCCTTCCTTTCTCCCTCTTTCTTTCTTTCTTTCTTTCTTTCTTTCTTTCTTTCTTTCTTTCTTTCTTTCTTTCTTTCTTTCTTCTTTTTCGAGGTAGGTTCTTGCTCTGGTCCAGGCTGACCTGGAATTAACTATGTAGTCTCAGGGTGGCCTCAAACTCATGGCGATCCTCCTACCTCTGCCTCCTGAGTGCTGCTGGGATTAAAGGCGTGCACCATCATGCCCAGCTTCTTCTTTCTTTTGTATATGTGTGTGTTTGTGTATATAATATGCAGCATATGCATGTGTGTGAAGACATGTCTGTCCTGTGCACATGTGTGCAGAGCACAGAGGATAACACTGGGTGTCTTTTGTTTATTGCTTTTCTGCATATTTCTCTGAGATGGGGTCTTGCTATCTTCCAGCAAGCCCCAGCCGTTCTCCCTCCTTCTCACCCACTGGGACTTAAGTATACATACCTAAAAAAAAAAAAAAAAAAACTTATTTGCCAGGCATGGTGGTACACTCTTTTAATCCCAGCACTGGGGGGCAGAGGTAGGAGGATTGCTGTGAGTTTGAGGTCACCCTGAGACTGCATAGTGAATTCCAGGTCAGTCTGGGCTACAGTGAAACCTTACCTGGAAAAACAACAAACAAACAAACAAACAAACAAAAAGCCCATAATATTTATTTATTGATTTAGTTAGTTATTTGAGAAAGGGAAGAGAGAGAGAGAAAGAGAGAGAGGGGGAGAGAGAGAGAGAGAAGGTGCACCAGGACCTCTAGCCACTGCAAACAAACTTGCTTGCACAACCTTGTGCATCTGGCTTTACATTGCTACTGGGCATCAAACCTGGGTCCTTTGACTTTGTAGGCAAGCACTCTACCTGCTGAGCCATCTCTCCAGCCCCACACCTAGCTTTTTAAGCAGGTTCTGGACAGTCAAACTTGGTTTCCCTTCCAAGAGGCCTTGGATGATTTATTTAAAAAGCATGATTTATTAAAAGAAATGTATTTTATTTATTGTGTGTGTACATGCTACAGCTTTTGGCTTTTACATGGGGTCTAGGGACCTGAACTTAGGTACTCAGAGCTGAGAGGTGGTACTTTACCCACTGAGCGTCTTCTAGTCCCCAACAAGCACTCTTAACTGCTGAGCCATCTCCCAGAGCTCTTCTCACGCCTGGATCTTCTACAAGGTCATTTTCCTGGGCTTTTCTTTGACATGATAATCTCTGGGACTAGGTGCCCATTTGTTTCAGGCCTTTATTATTATCTAAGTTCCTAATGTATTTTAGATTTTTAGGCATGCATTTTGATCACTGCTTTAGCATTATTCAACAACATGTTTTCTTTTGATGATGATTTCCACTGGAAAACAACAGCTGTTTGTCATGTAAGTACACTCATTGAGCACAGAAATTCTATTGGCCAAAAGACAGCCATATATATATATATATATATATATATATATATATATATATATTTTTTTTTTTTTTTTTTTTGCCTAGCCTTTTGGTGTTTGGTAATCCATTCCAGTGAACCTTCTTCTTCTCCTCCTTCTCCTTCTTCTTCTTCTTTTTGGTTTTTTGAGGTGGGGTCTCATTCTAGCCCAGGCTGACCTGGAATTCACTCCTCTCAGGGTCGCCCTGAACTCATGGCGATCCTCCTATCTCTGCCTCCAGAGTGATGGGATTAAAGGCGTGTGCCACCATGTCTGGCTTGAACCTTCTTAGTATACAATGCTTTGTATTTTTTTCTTTTTTTAATTAGTGTATATTAGTGTATAAATTAATGGATTTATTATGACATTTTCATATATGCATGAAATACTTTCATAGCATTTGCTTCCATCCAATAATGTTTCTGAAGCTATATTTCATTCATGAGGCTTCATCTCCCATCACTAGTTTCAGCGTGGAACAGAACTTGTTGACTTTTTCTGTCTCGAACATTGTGCATGGATTGCTCATTTGTATTCTACAAGTAACAAACTCAATACTTTGGTCATAATTAGTTGAATAGGGTTGAACATGTTTCAACTCAGAGTACACAAAATGCAACTATGCCATAAACTTAATTAAGTAATGATAATTCACAGACTTATTGGAGCCCTCAATGTATACGATGAGATTTAATATAATTTTCCCTTCATTTCTCATAAATCTCTGGCCCACTGAAGTATAGGATTACTAAAAAGTCTGGTATCTCATTATTTTAAATAGTCCCACATTTGCAAATGGTTGACAGTCCATTTTTGATCTGTCATGTCCTGTATTCTGAAAGATGATATCACCAGTGTCATAGAATTTGAACTCAAAATTTTAGTTAAATACTTAGAGGCCAGACAACTGTAACTATCACTTAATTTTATGCTAAAACTGCACTAAAGTTGGGCTTGGGTTAACATTTTAATAAAAATTAAGCTGCTTTTGATTAATTAACAAGACTTGCTATCTGATCCCCCAGCTCTGCAAAAAGTGTTCAGAAAGGGCTGAATGTGCTGGAATGCATTGTCATGTCCAGAGACACATTCCTAGGCTGTTAGAGTACTGTCATAAGTGAAACCTTGCCCAGGAGTGTCTAATGAAAGAAGTTCTGACGTTTCCAAGATCATTTGCTGTGGTGGTTACTTCAGTCTTGCCAAAGTAGGATGGGTGGGAAGCCCTACTCATGGCCACCATGCATACAGTGTCATGCTATGTATAATTGGAGGGCGTAGCCTCGGATTCCAGCTCATGAAGTCATGAGCTTACTGATGGTCATGCTGCTAATGATTATAACTTTTAAAGGAAGTCTAGAGCTCCAGCATTGATCTCCTGAAGTTCTAGGTGAAATACTGGCTTCTTAGGAATGCTATCATAAGAAGAGTTTAGGGGAATACTGAGATTATTGGAGAATTTTGAATTTTCTCTGAACATTTAAGCCATTTATATCCCTTTTCCATTTCTCTCATTCTCTAATAGAGACCTTCACTGAGAAAAACCATAGCAACAAAAGCTACAACACACAAGATGTTCATCTGCTGTGTATGAACAGAACCTTGTTGTATTAGCTATTACCTGACTGCTAAATTAGAATATGTATATTCTCTATATATCATATGTTAATATACATATATATTAATTTAATTAAACAAATCCAGATTGGCCTTGACTACTGTAGTACACAGTTTCAGGTCCCTGAGATGAGTTATGGAAGAAAGGATTTATTGAAGATAGAGTGGAAGTTCCATAATGGCAGAAGAAGCTGGCCTGTTTTCATAGTTCTAAGCAGAGAGAGAGAGAAAGCCACGAGCCCAAACCCCAAAACCATACTACAAACAAGCACATTTCAGGAACTCCAGGCAGAACTCAGGCACTTTGCATAACTTCAGACTGAATTCCAAATCCACCACCACACCTTAGGGCTGGAACCTAGGATCTGCCCAGTGACACCTCCTCCAGCCAGGTGGCTGCAGATCTAAATTACAACCTGGAATAAAATCCTGATTATATTGGGGGTCATCCATTCAAACTACCACAGCTAGTATTGCTGCATTAGCAATCAACACATGCCCTTTGACATATATTCATCCATTTGTGTCACAGATAAAACTGAACATGAACTACATTCCCCTCATTGATGCTCTCATACAATACTAGGAGCGATGTAGACACATGCTTACAGAAATTACACACCTTGAAGAAGACTTCTGTGTGTGTATTGGGCTTATCGTGTTAACTTATTTAAGCTGCACTAAATCTTCTTCACTGAATATTTCCAGGTTAGAGTGGATTACAAGAGACATTTTGCAGATAATTTAGACATAAAACATAAGCAGCAGTCACATTATTTTCTTATATTAGATGATTGCTATGTGCGTGGCAGGTCATACACATGGTCTATCTTGGCATGGGCAGGTGGATGGACATTATTAGCTCCCTCTGGGCCTCCTCTTGGTTTTTATTCCTGGGTCAACTGTGTTTTGAGCTTGATGATGAAGAATAGCTGTACTACCATAGATTACAGACACAATGTGATTAGAGGCTAGGTGCTGTAGGAAGGCACCCTTCTCATCGCTCTCCTGCACAGCCATCTTCCCCTCCTGACTGGCCGACTTGTTGACCTTAGGCCCAGCTACACATAAAGGAGACATGAGAGAAAGTGAACGATTTTTCCAGCTCGTACAAGCTTGTGACGTCAAATGTGCACAACAATCTCCTACGGAAAAGCCGATCTCCTCCTGGATTTACTTTGCTAGTGAAATCACGACTCATACAACTGGTGCCCAAGAATTCCTTTTCCTGGGAAAGGTTACCTCACCGGGAATTACAGACTAAGGGTCTAACTGAGGCAACGTGTCTGCTGAGACACGTTGAGCTGGCAGGAAAGTGAAGAGACTGTAAATGTAAAAAAAGCAACTGCTTTGAGAATTTTGATAACTTTTGGCCCATCTTATCCTATGGATTGAGAATTTTTATGCTTGATTCTAATTTTATGAGGGCTGGATTCTATAGAAATAGAAGTTCCCAAGTGAATTTGTGTGGGTGAAATCTTTTTCAAACACAAAATAAGACACAGGCTAGGACAGCCGGACAAATAATACGCCTGGGCCTAGTCTAGGAGCAAAGCTAGAGTCAGCTAGGTGGTGTGGAATGCTTGGATTCAGACTGTTGTTACTAAGGAGTCATGCCTGAGTCTCTTAACCTTGGTTTTCCTGCATGTAAAATTCTGCTGAAAATATACAATTTTCAGTATTCCAAAATGGTTAAGAAGACTATATGACATGATGTATCAAGTTCAAACATGTGGACACATGAAGGCAGAATTTGCCGTGAATCACCATTTTTAATAGCTATCTGCCCACATCGTCACTTACTTTTTTATTTTAAAATACACTTGAGTGTAGGGACTTCGCCTCTGTCCTTATTGTTCCTAGTCTCATGTGATACCTTCAGTGCCAGGAATGTAGTTTGTGTTCGATATCATCTGTGATACAAATGAACAAATACGTATTTACTGTGGATGAAGCAGGTTTAGTGTTCATTATAGCTTCTCTGGCCGCGGTGTTTCAGTAGTACACTGCATCTCCCCTGGGCTCGGGCAACATTCAGGTTAAGTGTTTCTTACTGCGGATCTCAGAAGGCCTGATACCTGCAGTGGCGCCACACGCCAGTGGATGTCGCCCTCGCAACACACAAACGCGCTTTGAGGCGTCCTGCAGGCGCAGATGTTTCTGCCACAGGGTGGGGTGGGAAGTGGTGTGGGTCTCCAGATGACATTCATCATCACGAGCTCGCTGCGTTTTCATCCAAGGGCAGAAGAGGAGCGGCGGAAAGCTCGACAGAACATGCTTTTATCTATAGGAATGGTGTTCCTTGACTGATGGAATTTGAGGAATGCTTCTCAGTGAATTCAAGTCATTAAAAATGTTGCTTGGCAGTAGTGCTCAATGCCTCCAGGGAAGAAAAGCTGGGGACTGAAGCATAGAAATGGAAAGATTTACTTCTCGCCTTTTTTTTTTTTTTTTTTTATTTTAAATCTATACTTTGTTAAGGAATCACCTATTCCAAAGTGAAGATTAAATGATAGGCAAAAGCTTTCTTCCTTGAATTGTTTTCCTTGCTACTGACGAATGAAATTCACATTTTAAAAATCCTGATAATAGCCGGGCGTGGTGGCGCACGCCTTTAATCCCAGCACAGGTAGGAGGATCGCCTTGAGTTCAAGGCCACCCTGAGACTCCATAGTGAATTCCAGGTCAGCCTGGACTAGAGAGAGGCCCTACCTCGGAATACCAAAACAAAACAAAACAAAACAAAACAAAACAAAACAAAACAAAACAAAAATCCTGATAATATGCTTGCTTTTCATCCTTCACACTGTGCTCCCATTCAGCTATGCATTTGTATTCATTGGGTTCAGTGCTCTTTGCATACTTATGTGTTAGAAATACTGTGAGGCGCTGTAGTGTGGCGGGGAATCAAATACAGACAATTATCTAAATGAGCATAAGAACTAGAGTTTTAGGGGCTGGAGAGATGGCTTAGTGGTTAAGGCACTTGCCTGCGAAGCCTAAGGATCCCTTTCGATTCTTCAGGTCCCATGTAAGCCAGATGCACAAGGTAGCTCATGCATCTGGAGTTTGTTTGCAGTGGCTAGAGGCCCTGGCGTCTCCAATCTCTTTTTCTGTCTCAAATAAATAAATCTAAATAAATAAAATTTAAAAAAAAGAGAGAATTAGAGTTTTAGAGACAACTAATAAGGAATGTGTTGGCTTCAAAATTATCATTGTCTGGTTTCCAGTTTATAGGTAGATTTACAAATAGATCATTTTTTTAATGAAAACACACAGAGATAATTTTAAGAGTAAAAATTTATTTTGATGCTACCAAAATTATGTGCTTTCTAGCTGGATGTGTAAATCGGTATAAACCGTTCTCTGAGAAATTTGTTGGTGTGTTCCAGAACCCTCGGGAGTCATATTTTTAAAAAATAATTTATTTATTTAATTTTTTAATTTATTTATGAGAGAGAGAGAGAGAGAGAGAAAGAGACAGAGAGATACTGGGCACTCCAGGGCCTCCAGCCACTGCAAATGAACTCCAGACACATGTGCCACCTTGTGCATCTGGCTTACGTGGGTGCTGGGGAATTGAACTGAAGTTCTTTGGCTTTGGAGGCAAAGGCCTTAACCACTAAGCCATCTCTCCAGCCCCAGGAGTCCTGATTAAAAAAAAAATTATTTATTTATTTATTTATTTATGACAGAGAAAGAAATTTAAAGAGGCAGAGAGAGAGAGAGAGAGAGAAAGAGAGAATGGGCATACCAGGACCTGTAGCCACTGCAAAACAAACTCCAGATGCATGTGCCACCTTATGCATCTGACATTATGTGAGTACGGGGGAACTGAACCTTAGTTCTTAGGCTTTGCAGGCACACACCTTAACCACTGAGCCATTTCTGCAGCCCCAAGCAGTCATAATTGTGATCCTTCAATTTTATATCTAGAAATCATTTAGGTGCCAAATGAAGATGTATTTTAAGAAAGTTTTAGGTAGACCTGCTTATGTTGGAGAAAAATCAGAAGGCAGAAAGAGGAAGCATAGGAACCACCCTTTGGTGGAAGCCATGGTGCCTTTGGGTTGCTTGAGTGGTGGGTGCTCTAGCAGGATCCCAAGCAGGAATGACAAGAGATGGGTTCTCTTTACTTTGACTTTTGGGGTGAGGAAGTGGATAAGGCACTGGGGGGTAATGGCACACAATACAACATACCCTACAATATATATATTAAAATATTTTTATTTATTTATGAGAAAGGGAGACAGAGACAGAGACCAGTGCCGCAAATGAACTCCAGACACGTGCCACTTTGTTCATCTGGCTTTACATGGGTGACTTGGGAATTGAACTCAGGACTGCAGATTTACAATCAAACGCCCTTTAATTGTTGAGCCATCTTCACAGGAAGGTTCATTTTTAGTTTGTTTTTCTGGGTAGGGTCTTACTGTAGCCCAAGCTGACTTGGAACTCACTCTGTAGATCCAAGCTGGCCTCAAACTCACTGTGATCCTTCTATCTCTACCTCATGAATGCTGGGATTAAAGGTGTGTACCTTTAAAAATATTTTATTTATTTATTTGCAGAGAGAGACAGAAAATGCTAGCATCAGGGCTTTTTGCCATTGCAAATAAACTCCAGATGCATGTGCCATCTTTGTGCATGTGGCTTTATATGAGTACTGGGGAATCAAACCTGGACCATCAGGCTTTGCAGGCAAGAGCCTTTAACTGCTGAGCCATATCTGCAGACCCTCAGGTTCATTTTTTAAAAATATATTTTATTTATCTGAGAGGGAGAGAGAGAAAGAGAGAGAATGGGTATGCCAGGACCTCCAGCCACTGCAAACAAACTCAGATGCATCTGAGTTTATGCATCTGGCTTACATGGGTCCTGGAGAATCGAACCAGGATCCTTTGGCTTTGCAGGCAAATACCTTAACCACTAAGCCATATCTCCAGCCCCCTCAGGTTCATTTTTGATGATAGAGTTTGTCAAGATGAAATGAGTGTGTAAAGTCATGTTGGGATCACCTAACTGCTCAGATTAAATCCTGGGCTACTGACCCAAGTAGTGAAATCATCACATTAGCTTCAGACATCTCTGTAAAAGAAGTGAAGAATAAGCTGGGCATGGTGGTGCACACGTTTAATCCCAGCATTTGGGAGGCAGAGGTAGGAGGATAGCCATGAGTTCGAGGCCACTCTGAGAATACAGAGTGAATTCCAGGTCAGCCTGGGCTACAGTGAGACCCTACCTCAAAAAACCAAAAAAAAAAAAAAAAAAAAAAAAAAAAGTGAAGAGTAGCTGCATGTGGCGTAGGTCTTTAATACCAGCACTTGGATGGTTGAGGGAGGAGGATCACTGTGAGTTGGAGAGCAGCCTAGAGCAACAGAGTGAGTTCTAGGTCAGCTTAGACTCAAAATAAATAAATAAATAAATAAATAAATAAATAAATAAATAAATAAATAAATAAAAAAATAAGAGAAGGGAGAGTTACTGAATTGTATATATGCCATACATATAATTTTTATGTGTGTGTGTATCCATGATGACGTGTGTGGCTGCTTGTTTGTGTGGGTGTGCATGCGCATGTGTGTGGAGGTCAGGGGTTGATGGTGGGTGCCTTTTTCCATCACTCTCCACTGTGTTTGAGACAGGGTTTCTTACCTGAATCCAGAGCTTGCCAATTTGGCTAGTCCAGCTAGCCAGATTGCTTTGGGGATTGCCCATCTCTGCCTTCTGAGTACTGGGGACAGGAGGGCCGCCATACCTACCCAGCATTTCTGTAGGTGCAGAGGATCTGCACTCAGGTCCTCACACTTGTGACATTTCTCCCCAGCTCTCAGATTGTTTATATTTTAAGACTGATAAAGAAAAGTCTAAACTATTAGCCTCTGAGAAGACACTGAAGTATCCTAATACGACGTCACATCAGGGTGAAGGATGACTGCAGAACTCCTGTATTATCTTCCCAAGGCTCTCGTAACAAAGTGCCACAGACCGGGTGTCTTAAAACAACAGAAATTATCTTCCCACAGCTCTACAGGCTTGTAGTCCAAACTCAAGGTGCCACAGGGTCATACTTGCTCTGAAAGTCGGTGGGAGTGCTCCATCATTGTCTCTTCCTGGCTTCTTGTGGTGGCAGTCAATTGTGAACACTTCTTTGCTTATGGTTGTGGCAATTGTGAACACTTCTTTGCTTATGGTTGTGGCACTCTGCCCCTGTTGTTACTTGGCATTTTCCTTGTACTCCATTCTATTCACGCAATATTTTCCTCTTCTTATAAGGACACCAGTCATGTGAGATCAGGACTCTCCCTAATGACCACATTTTAACTTATGCCTGCCAAGACATTATTTACAAATAAGGTCATAGTACAGACACTAAAGATTAGGATTTCAACATATTTGTGTGTGTGTGTGTGTGTGTGTGTGTGTGTAGGGGAATCTATTTCAACCTAGAGCAATACATTTTTTCTTCTTTTTTTAATCTAATTCTCTTATATGTTCCATGGCCTACTCTTTTTAGTTGACCTCATGTTTCCCACCTACAGCTCTCACCACTTCCAAACTTGTTCTTATATTTACTTTCTTGAGTAGTCATAATTAAAGAAATGATTCCATTTTTCCATATTTTGGTGACCCAAGGTAAAATGTGAAATTCACAAGTGAAACCAATAACGAAAGGATGGGTCAGAGCTTAGTGCGGGCCTAAACACTTCGTTTGGCTTTCTGTGCATGCTATTCTTCCAGACCTCAGCTTTCTGGCATGTAATATGCGCTCTATACTCTCCAGCTGGAAAACCAATAATCTGTGTGTAGGCCAGAGGAGCCAGAGATTCTGCAACCAAGGGCTCTGCTTAGGGCCAGAGATCAGGACAGCCTGAAACAAGCTCTACCGTTTGGCACACGGGGGCCTGAACATAAACCATGGTGCATCTTCATTTCTTTATTAGAGCAGACACATCAACAATCTTCCCTTCATGTTTCTGGCTCACACTTTGCAGTCTGTTCAAACCCAGTGTCTGAGAATCCTAAAAAAAAAAAAAAAAAGAAAGAAAGAAAGAAAGAAAGAAAGAAAGAAAGAAAGAAAGATAGGGAACTGTAGAAGCCACAGTTTAATAGTCTATCAGGCAAACAAGTCAAGTTCAGTCTATGGGTCTGGTCATTATTTCCATTGCATTTCAAAGAATGTCTATTTTTTTCTCTCCATACCATTCTGCCAAAGAGGTTATGACAACGAAGTGTTGTTCTAAGGAAGACAAACAGCCCTCCATCAGATGCATTCCATTCTTTGATCCAGCTAATGCTGCCAGATGATCATTATTTTGATGTCAAGAGAGCAGTGACAAGAGGCCAGCCCAGCTGATGCTGCAGAGTTGTAACCGGGTGTGTGTCAACTGAGGACAGATGCAAATCCTGTTCTGAGTGGAGGATAAGGAGGGCCAGTTTCATTTGCTCAGAAACCAGATGTAGCACTGGGTTTATAGAGTTGTAGCTTCCAAGGTGTGAGAGCAATTTAAGTCTCCATATTTTATCTTAGTCTGGAGAGAGATATCCCCACGACAGGAAGCTCAATGGATGCCTTAAAGGATTATTTTTCATTCGTTCTCAGTCTCCGGTGTTTGGAAAGTTAGTTTCTTTGTCACCTGGAAATAAAGCATCTTATAACTGTTTTTTTTTTTTTTTAAACAAGAGGGAACACATTTAACTTGTTAATGCCAGTTTAGTCAAAATTTATCCTTACTGTTAACATTACATAATAAAAATATAGGCTCCTTACTGCCCATTGCAATGACATTCTGAATCCTGGCAAGTGCTCTTTCTTTCTAGAACTCTTACCATTGTTAGCAACTTTGGCCCCTGGCCAAGAATCAAAACTTTCATGAAGGCAAATATCCCATGTATGAACAGGGACCATGCTGGCCTTTCGATGGCCAGGTAAAGGCTTTTGCCAAGAAGCAGTGGTTGGACAACTTCCATTTTTGAAGGGAATCAAGTTTCTGAACCAGGTGGAGCAGTTTCTCTGGTGCTGCAAAGTCCACTCCTGCCTACAGGCTTCTTGATAAGCATGCTGCTGGATTCTTACTTAGCAGCAATGAATAAGACCAAGATCCATCAGACTTTACCGTCTAGAATAAGGGCAGGTACTCATTTTGCCTTATGGGAAAAATAAAATATATTAAACTACAGAATTGCCCATTCCTAAATTTCTTATAATATCCGTCAATTTGGGTTGATCTCGTCGAGTTCTGCTCTTTCAGATTTCTAAACAAATTCTGTTTCATACTGCTCTGGAAATAAAGTCACAACTCCCTAAAACAATTTATTGGAAACTTTTTTCATATTCTAGCCTTTAACCCTATGGAACTACTTACTCCCCTATGAGTCTGATTATTTCTTTGGGAATGACCCTTTCAATGACTCTTCTGTTCAGCCTGTTCCCTGTCCTTGCCACATGGGTACCATTTGAACATCCATTGCATTGCAGAGCAGAGATTCAAAGCCAAAGGTAACTTGTTACATTCAGGCGCTGACACTTACTGCTTGCATTAAATTTGGACAGGCTACCTGAGTACTTATGCCTCATTGTATATTTGTTATAAACTGGAGATAAATTATAGTTTCTACTTCAAGGAAAGGTTCCCAGTATGAACAGGTAATATATGTAAATGCACGTGGCTCAAGAAAGGTTAGCTAATAGTATTAGGATTTGGGTGCTAGCTCTGTTACCACTTCCTCTGGGATACTTTAGACCTGATTTTGTGTTCCTCTAGGAACCTTCCTTGTACACTGTTCTTTTCCTTCTCACATCTCTTCTTGTGCAGAGCTGTCATTTGGAAAAGAAAGCCCAGTGACATAAGCCAGAGCACTTGATTTGTGGGTGGGTAATCCTGTCACCACGGAGGAATTAGAGTTCCCCACTTTTTTGCTCTTTTTTTTTTTTGAGTTGACCACTTCAGTAACTTAAAGAATTCCCCATGGATTCCCAGGTCAGCAACTCTCAATGATACCACATAAAAAGCTGCTTCCAAATGAGGGAAAGATGAAAGCCCTGTCTGTTGAACATGCTGTTCCTTCTCTGCTTGGCCAAATAAACTTCTTTTTCTCATGCCAATTCATTACAGTGAATTGAAGACGAAGCCCCACTTGTTTGGCATGGGGCACACTCTTTGTTTGGAGCCAAACTTCTCTGCACAAAAAGATAGATGTCTTGCAGAGTTCATTGTGATTTGATTCCCTTTCTTCTAGAGCTTTGTTTCCAGTTCAGCCACACTCGGGTGATAAGTATTTGGTGGTAGGCAACACAGAGACAGACAGACACACACAGTCCCTCTAGACACCTTTTATGGTCACTGCTAATAATATTGAGCACATTTAAAAAATGTCAAAGAATACACACAAAATCTTGCCTATTGATAGTTTATAACCATTTGGTACAAATAACTCTTTTCAGGCCTTTGACTTACTGAGCGAGCAAGAGCACGAGACGCAAGACTCTGCTGGAACATAATCAGAGAAGCAGCAGAGAGAGATGAACCCTCAACTACATGTAAGAAGATTTTAGATTTTAGGGAGCAAAATTTTGTTCACACCAAACATTTGAAAAATTCAGACTTTTTCATTTGCCATCCAGCTGTTTCTATGTACATCCCCAATTTCTTTAGTTTTCATTTGTCTCTTTGGCAACAAAATAGTTGGTCCATTTAGTAACTCTGCCTCTTCCTTTCACTAAATTTTTTATTTGGTTCTTCTGTTCTCCCAACTCAGCATTTTCCCTTTAATTCTAGCTTCTTTGAAGAGCTCAGGTACTGTAGCCCGCATGTGAGAATGAGGGGTCAAGTGAACGTTCATAGCTAGCTGGTCAGCTGGCAGCTTTAATTCCATTAGTTGCAACTTCAAGGAACTTTATTTTAAAGATGACATCAAAAGGTGTTTCTCAGAAAATCTTGAATGTCTTTAACTTAATATTCAATAAGAATTTTTTTGGATCTAAAATAAGGCAAACCAATAAAACTCCTTAGGGTCCACACCTGTGTGAAGCAAATGTGAGTTCACTCACATGTCTAGCCCTCATTCAGCCACTGTTCCAGATGCAGAAGACACATTATGAACAAATGTATTAGGATAAACTTGGTGGAATTATGTAAAAGATAATTGCCAGATAGTATTGCTATGGACTGACAGTGTCCTGGGAAACTTCTATATGGACCCACAACCCCTGATACTCAGGATATACAAGGCTTCAAAGAGGTGATTAAGATAAAATGAAGTCATTAGAGTGGGTCTTTTTCATTATGACTGTGTTTTTAAAAGGTGAGGGATTATAGGGCTGGAGAGATGGCCAGCAGTTAAGGCACATGCCTTGAAGCCTAAGGACCCCGGTTTGATTCTCCAGGACCCACGTAAGCCAAATGCACATGGTGGTGCATGCATTCATTTGCAGTGGCTAGGGGCCCTGACATTCCCATTCCCATTCCCATTCCCATTCTCCCTCTCTGTCTTAAATAAATAAATAAATAAGCAAGTAAATTTTTTTTAAAGATGAGGGATTTTAGACATGTAGAGTTGCATGCACTGTATTAATCAGATTTTCCCTTCTTTGATAGATATTTGACATGAACAACTGTCTTGATTTGATTCAGGTGTCTCCCATAAACTTATGTGTTCTGAATGCTAAGTCCATAGCTGGTGGCAATTTGGGAATTGAATATTCCTGGAGGGGGCGGGCTTATGGGTGTTATAGCTAGCTTCCCCTTGCCAGTGTTTGGCACACTGTCCTGCTGCTGTTGTCCACCTGATGTTGGCCAGGAGGTGATGTCCACCCTCTGCTCATGTCATCATTTTTTCCTGCCATCATGGAGCTTGCTGCCTCTCAAGTCTGTAAGCCAAAATCAACCCTTTCCTCCCCCAAGCTGCTCTTGGTCAGGTGTTTCCAGCCAGTATCGTGAAGCTGACTGCAACAGTAATTGGTACTGAGAGTGGGGTCATTGTGCTAGAAACCTGACTGTGTGGCTTTTGGCTTATTGTGACTTATTTTGATGGACTGTTCTGGTTAGAGTTGGAAGACCTGAGTGCAGTAAGAACTATGAACAATGAGGTTTGGTTTATGAGGGAAAGAAAGAGCTTTGTCTGGACTGTGTTATAGGCAGTTTGTGTGAGAGGCTTGCTGAGAACTTTCACAAGGTTGCATTGTGTAGAAATAAACTAATGTGAGCAGAGGGATATCTCACAGAAAATAAAATAAAATCTTTGGGCTGAAACTGCTGCCTGTTCAGCTGCAATTGAGAGATTACAACCATTGAGATTAGGCCAGTTGATTTGCATTGGGACAGTAGAAAAAATACAAACTCATTTGAAGGGTCCTGAATGCCGAAGGAGTGTTCTTCTCTTCAAAGTTGGATTTATTCCCCCCCCTCAATTAACAAGTTAGTAGCCCACCTGGTACTATGGAGTATAAGAAACACAGAAAAGAGAGGGTCATTGAATTTGCAACAAGGTTTTATTTTTTGGAAATGGCCATGGGCAGTGTGGAGCTGGCTTGTTGGACTACCTGCATGAAGGTATGATGGAGCCATGTGGATGGATGGTGGATTGCAGTGGAGACCCAATAGAGATGTCACGACTATGGGCTGGCTGCCAAGGAGAGCTCCTGGCATCAGATGAAGTTTCCCGGAACTGTGAGTAACCTAACTGGAGTGGCGGAATTAGAACTCGAGAAAATCATCACTGGTTAGAATTACCAGACTCCAGAGACTTGTCACTGGTTAGAGTTGTCAGACTTGGAACTACAGAGTTAGATGCTGAATATTTCTTTGCTATTCCCAATGCCATCTTTTGCAGTGAAAATGTTTATTCTGTGCCATTATTATTATTATTTTGGTATTACAGTCCAATTAAAAGACCTTGAACTATGGGGCTGTTTGAATATCATTGGGATTGATAAAAACCACAGGGACTTTTCAAGTTCAACTTAATGCATTGCATTTTACATCATGTATGTTATCAGTTTATGGGGGCCAGGGGCAGAATATGGTGATTCAGATGTCATTCATAAACTTAGGTGTTCTAAATGCTAGGTCCTCAGCTTGTGACAATTTGGGAATTGAATCCATCTGAAGGAGCTGTATTGCGGGGGGCAGGCTTATGGATGTTTATAGCCAGCTTCTTCTTGCCAGTATTTGGCACACTGTCCTGCTGCTGTTGTCCACCTGATGTTGGCTAGGAGGTCATGTCCACTCTCTGCTCATGCCATTGTTTTCCCCTTACCATCATGGAGCTTCCACTCAAGTCTGTAAGCCAAACTAATCCCTTTCCTCTCACAAGCTGCTCTTGGTTGAGTGTATTCTGACAGCAACATGAAGCTGACTGCAACAACTTAGAGAAGGAAGCATTTCTTTTGGCTCATGGTTTTAGAACTCAGTTCATGGTGGTGAGGCAGAACATTATGGTGGAAGGACGTGGTAGAGAAAACTTTCTCATGATGGCCAGAAGGAGAAAGAAGAAGGGAGGAATTGAGGGAGATGGAGAAAGAGACAAATGCATGGAGGGAGAGAGGAAGGAAGGAAGAAAGTCAGAGAGAGATTCCATCTTCTAATGTTTCCAGCACTTCCCAATATGACATTACCAGCCACCATCTAGGGACCAAGTCTTCAACACATGTGCCTGTTGGGGACATTTTGTATTCAAATAATAATACGCATATAGAAACAATCCTCTACTAGCCAAGGAGAGGACTTAGAAGAAAGCAAAAAATTCAATTTTGATAATTTCTGCCTTTTAAGTTTGCCAACCTGTGCCACTTTGTTATGACAGCTCTAGAAAATGAATACAGCTGTTGATAAGCATGTGCCCTTATCCATACATGTCCAAAGAAAGAGAACCTGAACTGTTTGTTTGGACACAGGAGTTCACGAAGGACAGGAGAAGGGAATCCCTCAGCTAAATGCTACGGGATATTTTTATAAGCAGCATTCACATTGTCAGAGTGATTTTTCTATGAGGCTTTTAGGCATGGCAGAACACATTCATGTTATTGGTAGTATATTTCCAGTAATTTTCAGTAAAGATCTTAGCTATTAACAGTAAAAATAGAAACAACTGGAATAATAATTTTCATTCTTTCAAAAGCAATGTCCAACCTTGCTTTTAACTGTCATACACACTGCATCTGAATATAAAACAGATTCTCACAACTGCCACTGATGTGAACATTGGGGTTCATAGCCATCTATATAGCCTGACCTCTTGAAATAGTTCATGAAGACCATTGTGATAGTCAATAACTATCCTTAAAATGTTTACATAGCACAGGGCAGGAACGTTTCCATGCCAAGAGTGGCATTATGAACAGACACCGAGCCCTTTTATTCTAGATTAGCCCTCATTTTAGGAGTGACTTTTTTTTTTTTTTTTTTTTTGAGGTAGGATCTTGCTCTAGCCCATGCTAACCTAGAATTCACTACGTAGTCTCAGGGAGTCTTGAACTCATAGCGAGTCTCCAAACTCTGCCTCCCAAGTGCTTGGATTAAAGGCGTGTTCCACTATACCCGGCTAGGAATGACTTTAACAGATACCCATCTGGCATTCAGTAGGATGGTATGGACCCATCTGGCTTATTCTACAATAAGGACTTAGAACTAAGTAGCAAAAACAGGAACAGAATCATTGCTTTTGGATCAAGGATTTCAATAATTTCTCTTTCACTGCCTGATATTGCCCTAGAATTTGTTTCCATGAGGGTGAGTTTTGAGTAATGCTTGAAAGGAAAGACATCCCATTTGGTACAAATAAGTGGATGGAAACTAGCTGGGGAAAACTGGTAAGGTGACTAAGAGCGGTTAGAGGGTGTGACACAGCAACCATCTGGACATCATATGCACGCAGATTTCTGAAAGGAGGCAGGAGTCTTTGGGGTAGAGAGCCTCAAAACTTTCGATATCTTTCTCATCTCTCTATGGTTTCCCCCTTTTCTCTGGTTGCCTGTTTTGTGTTTATATTTTGCATATGCATTGAATCCTGTCTGTTCTGATGCCATCTCTCCTCAAAACATCAGTTATGAGTTCATATGTTTATCCTAATTTTATTGCTTTTTTTTTTTTTTTTTTGGTTTCTCGAGGTAGGGTCTTGCTCTAGCTCAGGCTGACCTGGAATTCACTAGTCTTGGGCTGGCCTTGAACTCACAGCGATCCTTCTAACCATTTTCAAAGTGCTGGGATTAAAGCTGTGCACCACTATACCTGGCTACTTTTTTGTCTTTTGACCATTGGGTTTTCCATAAGTCTTGTTTACTCCACCACTTGGTTCATTTGGTTCTTTCGTTTCTGTTGAGTGCTAAGAGACCTCACCTCTTCTTACACCCCTGATTTACCATGAGTGACAGGTGATTGCTGGTATGAACAGTCAAGGGCAGAGATGTTAACAGGTCTTGGTCTTAAGTAGAGCTATATGCAGTGGGATGTATAAGGTGTCTGCCTGGTATGAACTCTTTTATATTTTGATCTCTCTGACTTTAGTCATAATCTCTCTTGAATTGTGTAATTTGTTTTCCATGTAACTGTGGAAGGCATACTTTCATGGAAAGGCCTCGATAAAAGACAAAAACATCCCATTATCTGATCTTGGGGAGGCCCTGGGTACTACCCATGGTCTAAGGAGAACCTGTGCTTTCCAAGTGAGTTTATATCATCAACTGAAGCAAAGCACCCAACCAGCAATAAAGAGTATGCATTTGTCTTAGCTCCCTTCAGAAACAGATTGTGGCTGAGTGGAAAACAGTTCTTTGAAGATCTTAGTTGCTGGCTTTACCACCTCTGCATTACTAACAAGTCTTGGTACAAGTTTCAAAGAAGATGGGCAAATCCTAATAGAAGGTGAGTTTGGTACTGGGTACAAGCTGATTTGAAAGGAGGAAGAGCTGACAGAGGAAGAGGCAAGGCGATGCAGTGAGGTGGCAAAGGCCAGCAGGAGGGCTGAGGGGATAGATGCGGGCGGGGCTGGAGGACTCATCCAAGATCCACTGTGAGGAACTTCTAGGTTCCCAGGCTGCTCCTCTGAGAATAGAAAATTTGAAACAGAGCCTTGGCAGAGTGTGGTGACTGGAAACTACAATCACCCTGAGCAGTTCCAGGTTCTACGGCTGCTCCAGCTTGGCAGGGAGCTTTCTCACTCAGCAGTGGGGTGAGCGCACTCTGCAAACTTGGCTGCAGTTTGTCCCCTCCAAGGACCCCAGGAACACAGAAGTTAATCAGTGGGCTGGTTGTTGAGGGCCACTTGACATTTTGGAAATATGTTTTAGATACCTGAGCAAGTCTGCAACCACATTTTTTCAGTGTCCCCACAGAACTGGAGGAACCCGTGGCCAATGGACCATGTCATGCGCTGCCTGTACACATGGAAATGCTTTGCTTGGAAACCTGGGCCAGAGCACAAGGAGCTGGTCTCCATCCTGCTGTCTGACTCAGACGTGGAGGAGACTGGAAACAGCAGGATACTATGGACTCTCTGAGCCTCACAGTCATACAGTGCAAGAGCCTGTAAGACAACAGAGCAGGGAAAAAGGGACTAGGTGCATAGCAGCCACTGAAAGACACAAGAAAGTTATGAAGGCCCTTGGCTTTCCATTCATCCTGTTGTTTCTGCAAAATGCTTGGAGAGAAAACAAGTCATTGTTTTGTGGGGGAATTGCTATTGTCCAGAACATTCTTAGTTTGGCTAGAACACATGGCTTCTCTGTGGAGCCTGAATCAAATAATCTTCCTCCTCACATTAATCCATGGACATATTATTACTCAGTGAAATAAAATTAAAATGGCATGTCTTCAATAGGAACACGTCTCAGGAAGAGATGAAAGAATAGGCTTTCTCTTATTATTTGTCTGCACAAACATTGAGTAAGGTATTGGGTAAATGAATATGTACCCATGGTTTTTTTTTCATGTTGTATGAGTGTTCATATGTGTGTGTGTGTGTATGCATGCATGTGCATGTAGGCCAGACGACAACACTGGATGTTTTCCTCAATCATTCTCTATCTTATTCTTTGAGACAGGGTCTTTCACTCAACCCAGAGCTTACTGATTTTGCTAGACAAATTAGTTGGTGAGCCCCGAGGATCCTTCTAACTCTGTATTCCCAGTGCTGGGATTACAGGTTTGTGCCATCATGGCTAATGTTATATGTTAGTCCCAACACTGGGTGTTGGAGATCTAACTCAGTTCTTCATGCTTGCATGGTAAGAACTTTATCCATTAGCCACCTCCCCAGCCCCCCTATTCAGAGACAGACAGCAGAGTCGGTCATTCTACATGTTCTTCTACTCATACCCACTGCCCCGCCCATTGACTCCCAGATGACTTCATTAGCCTGTTCTCACCATGAGCAAAACAAGCAGAAAGCTCAGGGACACTCAGGCTTCCTGAGAGAATTCTTTAGTCTGCAACTTTATATTTTCATGTCTACATAATTCTTGGTACTGGATAAGAAACAAGGTGATAGGGCTGGAGAGATGGCTTAGCGGATAAGGCGCTTGCCTGCAAAGCCTAAGGACCCAGGTTTGACTCCCCAGTACACACATAAGCCAAATGCACAAGGTGGTGCATTCCTCTGGAGTTTAATTGCAGTGGCTGGAGGGCCTGACATGCCCATTCTCTCCATCTGCCTCTTTCTCTCTCTGCTCTTTCTCAAATAAATAAACAAACAAATAAAACTATGTCTTGATTCATAAGGAAAAGTGATGTTCTTCACATCTTCATTTTAATATATTTTGTATAAGGCTTTATGGAAATTTATGAGTGTTTGAGAGAAAAAGTCATACAGAAAGCAAGCTATAAATCTTGGCAAATGTAGGAAGGAGGGAGATGGATAATAGGAAGAGAGCAAGTCATGTCTTTTGATTTAGGGTCCAGAAAACAGTCAGGTTCAGCAATGGAGGTCAGCAAGCAGCTGCATGGAGGGGCCTTCAGCGAAACAGTGAGAAAACCCAGAGCATCTGGACAGCATGCTGAGGATTTTTGCCAGGATGCAAAGAAGAGACAGAAAAAAAAAGAAAGAAAGAAAAGAAAAAGGAAAGCTATATATTTTTTGAGTTAGAACTTAGGAAACTGCGCAGGCTTGGCAGTGGAAATCTGCAAGCAAGCTCCCACATCTTCATTTAAAGTTGAGAAGACCTTGGGCTGGAGGGATGACTTAGCAGTTAAGGAGTTTGCCTACAAAGCCAAAGGACCCAGGTTCGATCCCCTAGGGCCCACGTTAGCCAGATGCACAAGGGGGCACACATATCTGGAGTTTGTTTGCAGTGGCTGGAGGCCCTGGCACGCCTATTCTTTCTCTCTCTTTCTCTGTTAAATAAATAGATAAATAAATAAGCGAAGACCCAAGTCTGATGAGACTTGGAGAGGTTAACCTGCCTCTTAGATGATGCCATTGAGGAGAACTGGCTGTGGATACAGGTCTTCTGACTCCAGAAGTCATATTTGTAACCACTATCTCAGAAAAACTCAGAAAATAATTTTGCGCAAAAGGAAAAGGTTAGAGACTTTATACTTACTGATTTTATAAGTTGCTGTAAAGTTATAGCAACCAAATGACAAGTGATTTTTGGCAGCGGTTCCAAGGAAGCTGGTGGGAAAAGATTGCCTTTTCCAAAACAAATATGCATAGGAACATTGAATTTAGAGTCCTATCACACCCCATACAAAAATTTATAGTATAACATACATTTAAGGTACATATTAAAACTCTAAAACTTTTAGAAATAAAAATGGGGGCAATCCTTGTGAACTTGAACTAGACAGAGAATACTTAGTTATAACACCAAAGACACATACACACAAAATCCAATAAACTAGAATTAATCAAAAATCAAAACTTTTGCACTTCAAAAGACACCATTAAGAAAATGAAATGGGCTGGGTGTGGTAGTGCACACCTTTAATCCTAGCACTCAGGAGACTGACATAGGAGGACTGCTGTGAGTTCAAGGCTAGCCTGGGCTAGAGTGAGACAATACTTCAAAAAAAACGTGCAAAGGTAAGTCACATATAGAGAAAGGATATTTATTTATTTTTATTTAATTTTATTTTTAATTTTATTTTTTTTTGTTTTTTCAAAGTAGGGTCTCACTCTGCCCCAGGCTGACCTGGAATTCACTATGTAGTCTCAGGGTGGCCTTGAACTCACGGTGATCCTCCTACCTCTTCCCTCCAAGTGCTGGGATTAAAGGCATGCACCACCATGCCCAGCCTATGTTTTTATTTTTATTTATCAGACACACACAGAGAAAGAGAGAGAGAGAGAGAGAAAGAGAAAGAAAGAATGGGCGCTCCAGGGTCTCTAGCCACTGCAAACGAACTCCACATGCATGTGCCACCATGTTCATGTGCTTTATGTGGGTCCCATATTTCTGAATCAGACACCTGGTAATGAACTCATTATCTAGAACATACAAAGAACTCATACAACACAGCAGCAAGAACACAAATGATCCAATTCCAAATTCTTTGAATAAACATTTCACTGAAAAAGACACCCAAAGGGCATAAATGTAAATGAAAAGATCCTTAGCATGATTAGTCACTGGGGAAACACATATTAAAATGAGACTCACTCCATACCCATCAGGGCAGCTATGATCACAAAGAGAGTGGTAAGTACTGATTAGCACAGCAAGATACTAGAATCCTCATGGCAAACTGAGGAGAAAATAAATGTTTCAACCAGTGCCCTTACTTTAACATCAAAAGCCCCAAGAGATTGGGAATTTAATATCTGCTAGCTCAGGATTAAGAATATTCTTTGGTTTTTAGATACTTTGGCCTTGCCATTGGGTCACACTCAACTTTATACTCATATTCTCCCACCACTACCCCATGTCATTGGCAGGAATAAAGCCCATGCTAGCATATTCCCTATTTTCACTAAAATAATCTGTGGGCAAAACCTGAAGCCTATGGTTATAAGCTGAAACCCATGAGCTGGTCTCCACATTAGTCAGCTTGGGCTTCCATCAGAGAAATACCACAGACTTCCCAGCTTAACAGAAATTTGTTTTCTCGCAGGTCTGAAGCTTAGAAAGTCTATAATGAAGGTCTGCTAGGGCTTGGTTTCTGGTAAGGGCTCTCTGTCTGGTATGCAGACAGCTGTCTTATTCTTGCTTGTGTGGTGGTAGTGATGGACTAGGGACAGAGTTGCCTCTTTTGGTAGGGACAGTAATCCTTTTGAATTAAGGTTCCACACTTGAGACCTCATTTCATCAGAATCACCCTCCTTACAGACTTCATTTCCATATGAAGTCATATTTGGGGTAGGGCTCCAGCAATCGAAATCATCCACTCCATAGGAGTCCTTGAGCATCTTTTCTTCCTATGCCAACTTCAGCGATGTGGTTCTCAAGCAGGAAAAGCTTGGGCTCATTGTTGCAGAAGTAGACATATAAATGGCCCCATGGGGTGCAGAAGATAAATACTGAGTGGGAGCTAGAATGGCTGTGGGTCTTCCTCTGTCCCACTCCAACCTGAGGAATTAACACATGGTTATAATGACATGGAGCACTGCTTTAGTGGCCTTCTAAGTGCAAAGGTCACATGGCTGTTATTACTACTTGCCAAATCTTGGGCAAAATGTCTCTTGCGGCTCACAGTCTGGATGGTGCAGGAAGAGGTAATGTTGTTTCAGCTTATCTAAGTTTACACAGTAGAGAGAAACTGGCTCATATAATACACTTTGTCTATGAAAGAAGAGAAATGGAAAGTTAGTAATGGCTAACATGGCCTACTAGGGGTTTTTAAGGTTCAGTCTTATAAAAAGTGAGTCCTGTAGAAGGTAGAGAGCTTACTCCTAAAACCATGGGCATTGGCTGATATATCCTAGTGCCAGAACTGGGTTTCACCCCACAGAGCTGTTGGTCAGGGAGACACATGAGGTCTCCAAAGCAGTGCAGGACATTGCCGAAGCATGTGGTTATCCACCAGAACTAAATGGTAAGACCCTAGTTCTGAAGGTATAATAGGATGCAGACACAGGACATCAAGAGATCATGATGGAACCTAGAAGCACGCCAACTTCCTGTGGACTAGTCCTCATAGCACTGGAAAGTGTTATGTGAACTGCTGGGGCATAATGGCTACCAACAGCATGAACAAGCAGGGAACCCTGCAAGCTATGAAATCAACTAGCTGGACAAAATGCACACACTTGTGCAATAGTGGTACACAGCCTGTGTGGGTAATCAATGGCTTTCTGATTGGATATGAGGCCCCCTCAGAGGGAGAACTGACTGATACCTGGTACTAAGAACCAAGTCAGAATCCCATGAGTAAGAGGGAACTATGATCATGGTTTATTGTCTATATGTTGATGTTATCAATCAAAAGTTTAAAAAAGAGAAAATGAGTGTAGCAGAGCAGGAGCAAAAAGGAGCTAGGAGAGCATTGTGGGAACCAATGGTGACCTTGCCTAGGATGGGGCAGCAGAGATATGGACAGTTTGATAGACTGACTGAGGATTTTGGAGAGTAAATTATTGGTCCCAGGCATTCAGCTGGGACAACTGGATGAATGGCAATACCACTGATATAGTTGGGAAACTCTAGGGAGGAAGTGGTTATTCTAAAGACGTGAATGGATTCAGGTGTACAGACAATTCAGCAAACAATGGCGCCAACAGGTGACCGTTAGTTGGTGTCTACCAACCAGAAATCCTGGGTTATTTAAGTGCTGCTGAAATTTTTCAATATTTGTATTGAAGGTCTAAAGCTTTCTGTCCTTCCCTCCCTCTTTCTTTCCTTCCCTTTTCTTCCCTCTCTCCCTATTTCCTTACTATTTAGAATTTTTATCCTCAGATATTACTCCATCATTGCAAGATGGCTGTCACATCTCTATGCAAATTCTAAGCCTGGAATGATAGAAAAGGGCAAAATCAGATGCAAAGTGACTCAAGGGCGCAATGCCGCACGTGACCACAAGGGGGCACATGCATCTGGATTTTGTTCACAGCAGCTGAGAGACTGCTGGTGTGCCCATCTCTATATGTCTTCCTCTCCCTCTCTCTCTGTGTCTCTTTCTGTGTCTCTCGCCAAAAAAAAAAAAAAAAAAAAAAAAAAAAAAAGGCAAAATGTCAACCCAGCATACCATCAAAACCATGTCTTTCATGACTGAAAAGCATGTTCCTTGTGTGCTTGTGTGCATGAGTGTGTTCATGAAGGTGGATTGGGCTTGAATATGATAGCTAACCTGACAGCTAAGTCTGCAGGCTGCCTAATAATGTGTGATGTGGCGGGGTTGCTCGTATATAGGAAAACACTCAGGGTAGTTATTGCCTGTCAGCTGGTCTCTGAGCTTTGCTTGAGCTGCGCATGAGAGGAAGGATTACATCCCTTTCATAGAAACCAGGTGAACTATGTCCTGGATGGTTGTTTTCATGCTAAAGAGCAGAGCTCAATAGTAGCAATGGAGCCCATGTGGCTTGGAGAGGCTAAAATATTTATCATTTGGCTGTTTATAGAAATAAATTTTGCTAAGGAGATGGTTCAGTGGTCAAAGGCACTTGCTTGTAAAGCCTGCTGGTCCAGGTTTAATTCTCCAGCACCCATGTAAAGTTCAATGCAGAGTGGCCCACGCATCTGTGTTCCCAGTGTGCCTACAGCAATGGGAGGCAGAACCAAGAGAGGGAGAAGCTCATGGGCAAGACTGCTGTGCAGAAGCAAGAGACACTGTAGTAAAGAAGGTGGAACACAGTCAACCTCTACACATGCGCCATGGAACATATACCACCATACACAACACACACACACACACACACACACACACACATGCACGCACACAAAATAAACTAAAAATAAAAAGAAGCTTGCTGATTTTGAATCAATCACACTTTTGTTTATCTTAACCTCAGATTAGTTAACTAGTTATCTTTTAGGCAGATATCATAAAACATGTCAATGATTATATAAATTTGAGTTCACTATTTCCTATTTTCTCTTTAGTCCTGGTTTCTTCCCTTTGGATCTGTTCTTTTCTTAGCACAGTGTTCTATTCAGGGAATTTGTGTAATCTGCAGGCTCAGAAGACTGTTGTAGTAATATACAAAATGGGGGCTTGGTCCTCACACCTCCAGGTAGGGTCTCACTCTAGCCCAGGCTGACCTGGAATTCACTCTATAGTTCCAGGCTGGCCACAAACTCACAGTGATCCTCCTACTTCTACCTCCTGAGTGCTGGGATTAAAGGTGTGTACTACCATGCCTGGCTTAGGGGTTCTGAATAATATGACTTTAGGTAAAAAAAAGTCTTTTCAATTATAAGTCATGATTTTTCCTCTAGTAGTTTGATATTTATCAAAGGTGGGAGATGAATTCACTTGAGATGAGAGAAAAGGAAACTTTAGATGGATGAAGAAATTGTGACGTGGAGATAACATATTATTCACAGTCATAAAAGAAAGAAAGGATGACATTTCTTTCACTAACCAGCTGTGCTGCTTATGAATGTTGTACAAGTTATCTGTGTCCAAGGGTTCTCTAATATATGAATAATAATATTACCATGTATCTCAAGAGCTATTGTGATGTGTACACATTCATGTGTAGGACTAGAACTTTAATACCTGTTGTAGATATAAGGAAACATATTTTAGGTTCTTAAAACAGTTAAGAAAAAGGATGTGAAGATTTTATTTGGGCTGATGTTATGGTAACATTGGTTTTTATAAAATAATTTTATAAAAAAGTCCATCAAAATATTATATAGAAAATGCACACTAAGGTAATATATATACACTTCATAAAAATAGAATACATCTTGGCAATTGCTTACAGAGTATATTACCATCATGTACAGTGTATTGACGTTTAACATGTTAGTTTGAACATACAATATTAAAAAAAAAATCAAAGAATCCTGTCCTACTGTTATGTTAAAAACTGTTTTAAAGGACAGAAAACATATGGAATGTAAAAGCTATGGAGCTAAGTGAATGGATGATTATTAAAGTAGATATTACAGATCAATGTCATGGACAATTGTCTGAGGAGAAAGTAACTTCTTTTCCAGTATCATAAGTGGTTCAGATGATTTCATAAAATCAATGATATAATATCTTCATTTTGAATGTTCAAACAAGGTTTCAACAACCTTTTTAGTAGCTGTACTATGTTCTTAAAGTAGTGGTGTTTTTCTCCCCCCCGTTAAAATGAGAGTAGATGTATAAGTCATTATATCAATACTTTAAAAATCTTATGCCATAAGCTTTTCTCAAAACACATAGCAACTAGTCTTATTATTCTAAAATAGTCCAATGTTCAAAAAGCTAATGAATTATTTGTTTTTGTTCTATGCTGCTTTTAAGAAAATGGTCTAAGCTACTGTGTGACCATGAAACATCACGGCTAGATGTTCAGAATAATCTTTGGGAACTGCTCCAGTGTAATAAATAAAGAAAATAATAAAGGCCTCTTCTAGATACGACCATAGTGGGATCATAAAAATACCTCAGCAGTACCAAGGAACGCACACACAACAGAGTACAGCACCATTGTCAAGTTGTCAAGATTGCAACTGTTCAAGAGATAGTAAGTAACCTGTAGGTCCTTGATTGACAAAATTAATGTGGTTTAAAAACTTGGACCAGGCTTGGGAGCACGTCCTAGTATGGATAGGCAGATACAGCTATATAAACTATGAATGTGGTCTGATATTCAATGGTCCCATTGGCACTGTAGGATAAGGCTCGGACCCTCATGCGGTAGGTCTCGGGCTCTCGCAGTGGACGTGTTGTGTACACCACTCCTTTCAGGTTTTCATCCCTTAAGGCGAAAGGAACAGCAGGTTCCTCATCCACCATGAGAAACGTCGTCCTGGGATGCATCACTCCATCCTGTGTGTAGGCAACCAGCCGGATTAAATCTTGATTGGCAGCTATTCCAAACGGAAGGGATACAAGTTTATATTCCAAGGCATAAGGGCTCAAGGCACACTCCAAGTCATTGGGTGGACAGTTCTTGAGGCAGAACCTAAGGACAATAAACATGAAATATACTTAGTGCTCCTGCTTGGAACAGGAGAAAGCATGGTGCAGGTGATCATGACTTATGACAACTTTAAGGCACTAAGTGCAGGAGGCTTGTGGCTACAAGATCAGTAAGGCTCACTCCATGTTATCTGTCACTAACCAAGACCCCATGCATACTAGGCAAATGCTCCACCATTGAGCTCCACCTGGCCTCAAAACTGAAAAGTCAGTGTTGGACACAAACATCTGTACATATCATGGAAACAAGCACTTCTGAAACAGGATACATGTTATACTTGCAATATGACATCCCTATCCCAATGCTGTCTTAAAACTCAAATACAGTATACTGATAATTAGTTTATTTTTCTAAAAATAATTAAAGGCCATTTCGGATTTTTAGGGGGGGGAACTTCCTCTTGTAATAATCCTTCCCATTATTTTTATATGCAAACAATACCTTTCTAGAGCCCACACTGACTGCTTCTTAAGTCATGATGAGATTTGTTTTTCAGAAATTAAGAGAAATACAGAACTCCTTTACAAAAACACATTCTTCAGTTATATTTTTAAGCATTTTATAAGTCTCTATTTTTTAATTTTCTCCTTCTTTCCCACTCCTATGAGGCCTATAGCAAACAGATCTTTGGTGGGTTCTAGGCAATGTACATGTAAGCATGTTACAATAACTTGGTGGGCATCTCCAAGAGGAAAGTAGTGGGCATGCCAATGAGTGGTTTCAGAAACGTCTTTTTGGGAGCACAGACTATCCAAGAATATTATCACTTGTTTTCAATGATCTTGTTACTCTGGACAGGGTGTGACATTTCTGGAAGAGTAGGGGAAAAATAGAAGAGTAGTTCATTCGGAAGCCAGAAGACTGTCAGACAGCAGGAAATGTAAGCGAGACACTACCAACGGGCAGACTTTTGACTCATCCTTGTTCCCCTCCATTCTCTTATGGCATGGTGAGTCACCATAGCAACAGACAGGTACTTCTTGGAGTGCTCTACATGCTGACAGCACTTACCATGGAGAACAAATGGGAATGAGAAAATCTCAAAGAAAGGCAGGCTGTATCACCCAGTGAAGTGCTAGCTGTCTGAGGGGAGCTCTGGATGATCCACGGTGATGCCATGCTGGGGAGCCTGCTTCCAGGAAGCCTTGGCAGCCATGGGTGACAGTCTGGCTTGCA